>CM039677.1:385221340-387759580 GCA_022496015.1 Hordeum marinum | reverse complement strand
TTGGCTAGATGTGCAACTAGGTGAATAACCTATATAATGCGAAACACAACAAGTACACAAGAAAGCAAGGGGTACAACACAATAATAGCTTGCAAGAAGTAAAGGTAAGAGATAACCAAAAGTGGAGCCGATGGAGACGAGGATGTGTTACCGGAGTTCCTTCCCTTGCAAGGAAGTATGTCTCCGTTGGAGTGGTGTGGAGGCACAATGCTCCCCAAGAAGCCACTAGGGCCACCGTATTCTCCTTACGCCCTCACACAATGCGAGATGCCGTGATTCCACTATAGGTGCCCTTGAAGGCGGAGACCGAACCTTTACAAACAAGGTTGGGGGCTATCTCCACAACTGAATTGGAGGCTCCCAACGACACCACGAAGCTTCACCACAATGGAATTTTGCTCTGAGGTGAACTCAATGGTCTAGGGTGTTCAAACACCCAAGAGTAACAAGATCTGCAAGGGATTAGTGGGGGGAATCAAATTTCTCTTGGTGGAAGTGTAGATCGAGGCCTTCTCAGCCAATTCCTAGAAAATCAACAAGTTTGATTGGCTAACAAGAGAGATCGGGCTAAAATGGAGCTTTGAGCAACAATGGAGATTCGGAAAGGAAGAGGTAGTCTTCTTGAGGAAGAAGACCTCCCTTTTATAGTGGGGGGAAAGATCCAAATCCCCACCCTCAGCCCCACGCGTCGCGGTACTACCGCAAAGATACTATGGTACTATGGCAAGGGCTTGCGATACTACCGCTGCGACCTGCGGTACTACCACTCGCACGGGTGTATCAGACTCAGCCCGATTGCACTAGGCAGCTAGCGGTAGAACCGCCGGAGCGGTACTACCGCGATCCCATGCGGTACTACCGCATGGTCGGTAGAGGCTGGCACTTGGAGATGCACGGAAGTAAAAACAATACTTTCATGCCAACCTCCACTAAGGACGAAACTGCGAAAAAGTCCAGCATGGTAGTACCAGAACAACATCACGGTACTACCGCACTAGGGCAGATGTAAAAAATTAACATCCGCGCCTAGTATCGCAGGCGTACGTACAAGGGCAGGGGACAGCGGTACTACCGCTCTACTGAGCGGTACTACCACGGGCTCCTGCGGTACTACCGCTCCCTTGAGCAGTACTACCGTGGATGCCTGCGGTACTACCGCTCCTTTGAGCGGTACTACCGCTGGCCGCTGAACGCAAGTACCCTCGCAGGCTTCACTTTGCACAGATGAGGAAAATAGTTGGTGCTCCATCAAAGTAAAGGAAAGGTGGTGCAAATAGAATATACGTGTACGTGTTGATTTGACCCAAACCTTTCTGACGTGGACCCCCTCTTAATAGTACGACTTTCCTACGACTCAAATCCATCGAAAGGAAACGTAGAGAACAACCGTCTTCGATAAGCTCCGAGGGGCACCGAATCGTCTTGTGCCTAGACATGAGATATATGAAATGCTCAATGCACACGATTAGTCTGCAAAAGCATTGTCATCAATTACCAAAACCACTTAAGGAGAAATATGCCCTTACAATCTCCCCCTTTTTGGTGGATTGATGACAATACGGGATTTGCACATAAAGATATAAAATGAGCATATGCAAACCCAAAATCTATAAAATATAGACAGGCTCCCCCTAGATGTGTGCATTCTATAGATATGCTTTGGACTGCAGGGCACACACACTAGGATCAAATTTCCCCCTATATTTTATAAACAATGCAATCCTTGTAACAGAATGAATAACACTAAGTACAGAAACAAGGCATAGCATGTGAGCATGAAGATAAGGGTACATATGAGGCATACTCACAAGCTATGAATCATAAGGTAGGAGTGATAGCATATGTCTCACACCACATGATAGAGGAAGTCTCCTGGTCTCACACACAAACGACATAAACCAAAGTTCAACGAAAGCACTGAGACGACGAAAAAACAACGCACTCCCCCTTTGGCATTGAGACACCAAAAAGGCAGAGAGGACACCTAACACAAGGTGGTAGCTCCCATGTAGAAAGATCAGTCATCTGGCTCCTCCTCTGATGCAGCTAGAATGGACTCCTCATCTAAATCAGCCCACTGGAACTACTACTTCGCCATCCAAGTAGCCTCAGGAGTGATGTACTTCTCAGACCCACTCAAGATGGCCTCGCCAAGCTTCCTCAGAATCCGCTTGTCATGCTAGCAACTCTCCTTTTGAGCAACGTGAGCCTGATACTGTCCCTTGGCCTGCATGCAGAACAAGGTCTTCATGTTGTGAGAGATCTTCTTGGCCCAAGGTGTCTCAGAAGACGATGGTTCATACGTCTCAGAACTGTCATCTTCCTCCTCTTTGATCTCATACTCATCAACCTCCATACGAGCAGGAGCTGGCTTAGTGGTGGTGTTGGCCCACTTGTCCTTCATACTCACATGAATGGGCTCATAAAGAAACAAGTGCTCCTGAAAGTCCTCATCTGGAAGGGTCTTCCCCCAAGTAGTACGAATCAGGAGGAACAAGTAGGGCCCATAAATGGGGACCTTATGGTGAAACATAGCAGTGCGAAGCTCAGTCCACATAATGTGAGAAACATCAAGGAAGTCAAGTTCTTTAGTTCGTCATTTCTCACATAGTAGCAACATATCCACCAGATAGAAGTGCACCTTGTCCTTGTCTCCCATGCAAGGAAACAAAGTGTTGCGGAAGATCCGGTGCATGACATCAAGGAATGGGTTGAGCACAGAAACTTGCTCACCAGAGGGTAAAGTCTTAAGAATATAGTATGTCACGAGCTTCTCCTTACGTGCTGGCTAGGGGTTGCCGTGAGGGTGCAATCCAATGGGCTCCTCAAGCCCCTCATCACGAACATGCAGCAGGTCCATGAACTCCTTCCAAATAGCAGACAACCTCTCTCCATTGGTCATCCAAGTCATGGTCTGCTGCACATCAGTGTGGAAATGGACAGAGGCAAAGAACTGACCCACAATCTCGGGATGAAAGTCGAGGTGGAACGAGATGATGTTCTTGATAGCAAGCTGCTCCACCAAACTCAAAGCCTCACAAAAGTATGCTCGGTGCTTCCTCATATGAGCCATCTCAATCCATTGGACAGGAACATATAGATTCTTCTTGCCCTTGATCACATCAATGTGGATGAGAAACTGCTGCTTGGTCCAAAACAACTCATTGGCCTTGGAATGTTCCCTTGGTTTGACATAGTGGTCGATCAACCGACAAGACAGAAACTCAGCTTGAGGCATGTTCTCATAATTTCCAATTGGCTCCTTTAGCTTGGATGCGGTCCTCTTGAAATGGCATGGCGGGGCATTGGACCCCTTAGGAGCATCTGGATTGCAAAGACGCTTTGAGCTAGTGTCGCGAGAGGGATTCGACCGACTTGGACCGGAGCCGGAACCAGAACCACTACCTATGACACACAACACAAACACAAGAGACAAACAAAAAAGGTAAGGCAAAGACGAGCAGACACGAAAACCATGTAGAGGTGAGAATGAACAGGACAAAATGAGGTAGCTTTTGATCGAGCAGTAGTACCGATGGTTCATGCGGAAGTAAAAAAATTCTACCGCTCTGGATACGGTAGTACCGCTATGAGCGGTTGTACCATGGCTAGAGTGGAAGTAAAATTTTACTGCCGCCCAACGAGCGGAAGAAAAAAATTACTACCGCTCTGAACGCGGTAGTACCGCGGCGAGCGGTAGTACCGTCGCAGGAGCGGAAGTAGAATTTTACTTCCACCTGATGAGCGGTAGTACCGCACCAGATGCGGTAGTACTGCACGGGGCAGATTTCGCAAGAACACAGAGCAAAGACCAGATCGGTACTACCATAGATCAAAATTTATCCCGTTGTATCCTATCAATACGCACATCTACCGCACTAACACACTCAAAACATCTCCTCATGCACAGATTGGATCAAAAAACACTAGACCAACTCATATTTCCCCTAAACCTAGATTCAAAAATAGAGAAGCAAAATAATAAGAAGTCGGGGAAATACTAGAGTCCATGGCAAGAGGACGAGGTGGGGAACGATCCCACCGGAGGGAATGAGAGGCGGGTGGTCGGAGACGGAGATCCGGTGAGGTGCTCCAGTGTCGGTTGTGCAGAGAAGAGAGAGAGACGTGAGGGGAAGAGATAATGGGTATGGGGGAGTCTGAACTCCCCCCACCGACTCTTAACCCCCACACACTCTCGACGACACGGTAGTACCGCGGCATTGCGGTAGTACCGCTCAACGAGCGGAAGTAATTTTTTACTTCCGTGCACTAAGCGGTAGTACCACTCTGGAGCGGAATTAATTTTTTACTTCCATGTTTTGGGGCGGTAGTACCATGTCGGGGTCGCACCTGTGCAAGCACAGAAGCAGTCCAACTCCAACGGTAGTACCATGGATTGCCACGGTAGTACCATGCTGCCCACAAAATGCAAGATTTTAGAGAGAAAAGAAAATAAGAAAAAAGAAAAGAAATTCTTTTCGCACAAAAATTAGAGACACGATAAGAAAAAGATGCAAGTCAAAACACGGGCATGGTCCGACAGAGCAGAAAGAGAAATGAGGACCAAACAGTGAGCCACTATTTCGCATGAAGAGAGGGCAGTAGCCCTAGAGCCACCTATGTTTGAGTCAAATGGTATGGCATCACGAATAATTATCCTTGGGCCCATGACCAAGACTCGTCTTTTGAAGCACAGTAACCATCAAGAATGGAGGATGTGAAAGACTTTGATTATTTTATGCATAAAAATGGGAGGGATAGTTCATTGAGGGAACTAGACTCCCCCTAAATTCATGCCTACACCTAGAGAAGACATAATGATGAGTGTGGTGAGGTGTGACTTAAGTCAATCCACATTGCTCGAATCAATGATATTTAGCTCATGCCTTAACTCGCGAAATCTTGCTTCGTCCAATGGCTTCATAAATATATCTGCAAGTTGTTCGTTAGTCCTCAGATGGATGAGATTGATGTCTCCTCGCTTGATGTGTTCCCAAAGGAAGTGATGACGAATATCAATATGCTTCGCCTTGCAATGTTGAACTGGGTTGCTGGTGATCATAATGGCAATTTCATTATCACAGTAAAGAGGCACTTTGTCACAATTGACACCATAATCCTTTAAAGTTTGCCTCATCCAAAGAATCTGTGCACAACAATTGGCAGCATCTACATACTCGGTGGATGAGAGAGAAACACAATTATGTTTCTTTGAAGACCAACTTACCAAAGGACGACCAGGAAATTACTAGCCTCCAGAAGTGGACTTTCTTTCCACACGGTCTCGCGCCCAATCCGAGTCAGTATATCCAACGAGATCAAACGAAGCCCCCTTGGGATACCATAAGCCTAAGGTTGGGGTATGAGCCAAATATCGAAATATTCGCTTGACAGCCACATGGTGACTCTCCTTAGGTGCGGATTGAAATCGTGCACAAATACCACACTTAACATGATATCCGGTCTAGATGCAGAAAGGTAAAGCAAGGATCAAATCATGGAGCAATATACCTTTTGATCCACCTCTTTACCATTGGGATCATTGTCAAGATGGCATTTGAGTGGCATGGGACTGTTGGCCTTGGGAGGATTGAGCTCATCCATCTTGAACCTCTTGAGCAAGTCTTGAGTGTATTTAGCTTGATTGATGAAGGTACCTTGACTTTGTTGCTTGACTTCGAAACCAAGGAAGAACTTCAACTCTCCCATCATAGACATATCAAACTTATTTGTCATCAAAGTGGCAAATTCTTCATTGAAAGCTTTGTTAGGAGAACCAAAAATAATATCATCAACATATAGTTGGCATATGAACAAGTTCCTGTTGACCCTCTTTGTAAAAAGAGTGGGATCGATTTGCCCAATTTAAAACCGACGGTCTGGCAACATCTCGGTAAGGTGCTCATACCACGCGCGTGGGGCTTTCTTAAGGCCATACAGAGCCTTATCGAGAACATATACATGATTGGGGAACTTGGGATCCTCGAACCCCATGGGTTGCTTGACATATACGAACTCCTTAAGAGGACCATTAAGAAAAGCACTCTTGACATCCATTTGATATAATTTAAAGTTATGATGAGAGGCATATGCAAGCAACATGCAAATAGATTCAAGGCGAGCAACAGGAGCAAAAATTTCACCATAGTCAATACCCTCGACTTGGGAGTATCCTTGTGACACCAATCTTGCATTGTTGCGAATGACGATACCGTTGGCATCTTACTTTTTTTGAAGATACATTTAGTTCCAATAACATTGTGGTTCTCTTGAGGTCTTGGCACCAATCGCCACACTTGGTTGCGCTCGAAGTTGTTGAGTTCATCGTGCATATCTTCAACCCACTCCATATCCTCGAGCGCATCTTGTACCTTAAGGGGCTCAATGCAAGAAACAAATGTGTGATGTTCACAAAAGTTTGTTAATTGTTTATGAGTGGTTACCCCTTTTTGCAAGTCGCCGTAGATGTTCTCCAACAAAGGTTGTCTAAGTTTGAGCTTGGAAGCATTCTTGGCGGCTCGTCTCTCTAACATTTCCTCCATGGAAGGTTGTGGGAGAACATTCTAAGAGACATCTTCTTGATGATCGTGAACGCCTTCATGAGGTTGCTCTTGATCTTGAAGAAGATCTTGATCTTGAGCTTGCTCGCAGACGTGAACTTGATCTTGGGCATCACTTGGTGAAACACCATCAGCAGTAGATTGATCTTGCCCTTGATCTTGTCCATGTGGTAGAGGACCTTCATTTTGTTCTTCGAAAGCATGTGGGTCTTGCTTCGGTGATGGTTCCACTTGAGTGGAACATTGTCCTTCTCCTTCGGCCACAAGGGGTTCCTCAATGGGTAGGAAGTATCCCACACCCATTATTCTTATGGCTTGGGGAGGAATTTCATCACCTACATCACAAAGACCACTTTGCTCCACATGGGAGCCATTATTTTCATCAAACTCTACGTTACTCATCTCCTCAATGAGTCTCGTGGACTTGTTTAGGACACGATAAGCATGAGAGTTTGCAGCATAACCAACAAATATGCCCTCATGGGCTCTAGATTCAAATTTAGACAAACAAGCATCTTTCTTGAGAATGAAACACTTACAACCGAACACCCGGAAGTATTTGAGGTTGGGCTTGTTCCTGGTAAGAATCTCATAAGGAGTCTTGTTCAAGCCTTTGCGGAGATAGAGCCAATTTGATGCATGACACGCTGTGTTGACGGCTTCGGCCCAAAAGTTGTACGGAGATTTAAACTCCGCCATCATGGTTCTTGCCGCATCCATCAAAGTTCGATTCTTCCTCTCTGCAACACCGTTTTGTTGGGGGGTGTAGGGTGTGGAATATTGGTGCTTTATCCCTTCATCACTGAGAAACTCATTTAGGGTATAGTTCTTGAACTCAGTGCCATTGTCACTTCTAATCATCAGAATCTTCGCATCATGTTGATGTTGGACTTGATTTGCAAAGTCGATGACAGTCTGTTGGGTCTCACTCTTCCTCTTGAAGAAATATAGCCAAGTATATCTTGAGTAATCATCCCCAATCACCAAGCAATATATTCTTCCACCAAGACTGTCAAAAGATGGAGGCCCAAAGAGATCCATGTGAAGGAGCTCTGAGGTCCTCCATGAGTAGATTGTAGTAGTTGCACGATGAGCCTTTTCATGTAGCTTTCCTTTGATACAAGCACTGCAAGCACGATCTTTGGCAAAACTCACGTTTGTTATTCCAAGAATGTGATCCCCTTTGAGGAGGCTTTACAAAGATCTCATATGGACATGGGCTAGTCGGCTATGCCAGAGTCATCCCACATCAACTTTAGCCATTAAGCAAGTCGCGGTATTAGTGGGTCGCTCCGAGAAGTTCACCACATAGAGACCATTCTTGACATGGCCAAAAAATCCACTTTAAGAGTCTTGCTCCACAAAAGGGTCATAGAGTCAATACCAAAGAAGGTACTAAAACCCATGATTGCGAGTTGATGAACAAAAAGTAAATTGTATACGAGGGTCTCAACGAGCATAACATTCTCTATGGAGACTTCCGGAGAGATTATCACCTTGCCAAGACCCAATACCTTTTAAATTGCATCATCACCAAATGAGACTTGGGTGGCCACAAATGTGTCAGGATGAACGTCCACCACCAAGTCCTTGCTTCCGATCATATGATTTGTCGCTCCACTATCGAGCAACCATGACGTTCCTCCAGAAGCAAACCCCTACAAGAGATCAATGTTTGGTTCTAGGTACCCATTATTTATAGGGTCCTTTCATCTTAGCAACAAGGGTCTTAGGAACCCAAATACACCATTCAATGTACTCATAAGAAGAACCAACATATTTGGCATAAACATGCCCATCACTAGCACGACACAAAACATAAGAGGGGTTAAAGTCGCCGGTCTTATTGGGGTGGGTGTTCTTGCCCTTCTTGGCATTCCCACCTATAGCTTTGTCTTTCTTCTTCTCATGAGGACCTTCTCCTGCTCTTACAAAGGATTCCTTGAGCGGTGGAACTTCCTTGGTTTTCACCTTCTTCTTCTTGTTGTTGTTTTTGGGTGCAAACCCCACTCCTTCTTTTTCCACAACTTCCTTCTGATTACTCAAAATGTCATTGAGCGTCTTCTCACCTTGGATACACGTCACCAAGACCTTTTCAAGATGCTGTTTTAGCTTAGCATTTTCCTCCACAAGATGTGCATGCTCACAACACGGGTTAGTAGCAGATGCATAATCAATTAGAACAAAAGGAGGACACGTGACAATTTCCTTAGTGAGTTTCACTTGGAGTTGATCATGCGACTCATTAAGAGAGGCATGAGAACACTTCAACGCCTTGTGAGCATTGTCAAGTGTGTGAAGCTCATCCTTGAGTCAATCATGGTCAACCCCAAGTGCACCATTTTCAGACTTGAGCACATGGTTAAGAACAATAGCATGATCATAATCTTTATGTAATTTAGCAAGATCATCATTTTGTGACTCCTCAAGAGTCATACAAAGACCTTGCTCTTCCTCAAGAGCAATAGATAGATCCGCTATCTCGTTGGCATAATCACGACTATGGCCTCTCAACTCGTAAAGAAATTCTTATTGGGACTCAATAGTGTCATGGGCTTCACCAAGTTGTTCCAAGAGAGCAACGAACTGCTTCTTGGACTCTCCCTTGAGTTTACACATGAATTTGTCAAACTCATTTTTTTCCTCTTTCGCCTCCTCATGTTCATCCACACATGCTAAAGATGGAGTGGAAGAAACAGAGGTCTTAATGTTTGAGGTTTTGGCATTGGAGATTACCTTGGTGATACCTTTAGCCATGAGGCACCTCGCGACGATGTTCTCATTGGGGATGTCGAAGAGTGACACCTTTGATAGGGTAGAGGAAGCAATTGCCACGGATGCCATTGCCATTCCTTCACCGCTTGTGTCTTCGTCATCAACATCATCATCCGAGGCATGCTCTTCTTGAGCCACTAATACTTTGTGAGGAGCCTTCTTGGTGAAGTTGGTTTTGTTGGGGAAGGACTTGGCCTTATCTTTGCGAATGAGCTTGCCACCATTATCTTCCCTCTTCTCATATGGGAAATCCACCACAAAGTGACTCACATTACCACAGTTGTAGCATGTTCTCACACGTTAATTGCCCTTTGACCCACTTTAGTTGTTCTTGGAGAAGTTGGGCCTTGTGTTTCTCTTGTTGCCCCAAAATTGTCTGGACGCAAGAGCCATGTGCTCATGGTAAGCATATTTGGTGTCCTCGGGGCAACCCTCTTCTTCTTCTTCTTCTTCCTCTTAACTGACCTTGGCCTTCAAAGCAAGGTTGGGAGATGATTTCTTTGACCGTTGAACGCGAGCGAGAACATTGTCAGCTGTTGTGTTCGGGATGTTCATTGCAATAAATTCATCCAACACATCACCAGAACACAAGGTGTGAAAGTCCAGCCTTTGACGGATGACAGCGGACATGGACTTGTTGTAGGACATGATGGCCTTCAGAAACTTACGCTTGATCCAAGTATCATCGAGATCCTTGCTGCCATGATCCTTGAGGGAAACGGCGAGAGCTGACACCCTTCTATAGAGCTCACGCGGTTCCTCATCCTATATCATCACAAACTCATCTGACTGATCAAGGACAACTTCATAGTTTGACCGTTGAATGCTTGAACTGCCCTTGTACATGGAGATGATGTGTTCCCAACACTCTTTAGCAACGGTGAAGGGCCGCAGGTGTGGTAGGTCTTCAGTAGGAATGGCCGCTTGGAGTATGAACAAGGCAGAAGAATTTAGTTGTTTATCCGCTTGTTCTGTTGGAGTAAGATTGCCTGGATCATGAGGATAGTATCCTTCTTCAATGACTCTCATGAGATGAATTGAGCTATGACCTAAATGAGACTTGATACTGAAAACCCAGTTAGCAAAATCATTCTTAACAAGTTTAGGAGGAGGACCATGATTAACTATATGAGGTGGGTGCAACGGTCCTCCACAGACCATGGGAGGGGGAACTGAGGCAAAGCTCCCCGACCCATTAACTCCTTGAGAACGATTATCCTTATCAGTACTAGCCCCCTCCTTACCGGAGATGGCATCCGATGTCGAGTTAGTGGGTTTGACCACTTGCACCACATCGGTAGACACTTTATGAGTATTAAGGAAATATTTGAACATGGATTGAACCTCGGTCGCCATGGAGTATTTGAGTAAGAACAAGACCTCATTCAGATCCTTGTGTGAGACCGTGTTCACTCCCACGGCCTCGGGAAGTTCTCCCACATGGTCCTCTTCGCCATCCATACTCTTTGGGTGGTGAAATCCTTAATAAAGAGATGTGGCTCTGATACCAATTGAAAGGATCGATGTGGTTGACTAGAGGGGGGGGTGATAGGCAACTACAGTTTTTAACTTTTCTTTAACAATTTAGGCTTAGCATCAGATAAGTTGGCTAGATGTGCAACTAGGTGAATAACCTATATGATGCTAAACACAACAAGTACACAAGAAAGCACGGGGTACAACACAATAATAGCTTGCAAGAAGTAAAAGTAAGAGATAACCAAAAGTGGAGCCGATGGAGACGAGGATGTGTTATCGGAGTTCCTTCCCTTGTGAGTAAGTACGTCTCCATTGGAGCGGTGTGGAGTCACAATGCTCCCCAAGAAGCCACTAGGGCCACCATATTCTCCTCACGCCCTCACACAATGCGAGATGCCATGATTCCACTATTGGTGCCCTTGAAGGCGGCGATAAAACCTTTACAAACAAGGTTGGGGCTATCTCGACAACTAAATTGGATGCTCCCAACGACACCATGAAGCTTATGGAGGACACCATGCCGGTGAACGAACCGCAAGGTATTACAATCTGGTTTCTATTGGCCTACTCTTTTCAAAGATGCTCGTAAGTATGTCCTTTGATGCAATGAATGCCAGAGAGTTGGCAACATCGGTAAGCGTCAGGAGATGCCTATGAATTATTCACTTGCTATTAAACCATTTGATGTCTCGGGCTTTGACTTTATGGGTCCTTTTCGTTCCTCAAATGGCTATACTCATATTCTAGTTGCTGTTGATTACAATACTAAATGGGTAGAAGCTATCCCAACTACTAGTGATGATCATAACACCTCTATTAAAATGTTTTAAATATATTATTTTCCCTAGGTTTGGAGTTCCTAGATATTTAATGACTGATGGTGGTTCAAATTTATTCATAGTGCTTTTTGTAAACTTCTAGCTAAATATGATGTTAACCATAGGATTGCATCACCTTATCATCCCTAGTATAGTGGTCAAGTTGAATTGAGTAATCGATAAATAAAACTAATATTGCAAAAGACTGTTAATAGATCTAGGAAGAATTTATCTAAGAAACTGGATGATGCACTTTGGGCTTATAGAACTGCTTATAAGAACCTTATGGGTATGTCTCCAAACAAAATGGTCTATGGGAAGGCTTGTGATTTTCCTCTTAAGTTACAACACAAAGGTTATTGGGCAATTAAAGAACTTCATTATGATTTCAAACTTGCCGGTGAGAAGAGATTATTTGACATTAGCTCACTTGATGAATGGAGCACAAGCCTATGAAAATGCCAAGTTATTAAAAAAGGTTAAAAGATGGCATGAAAAAATGATTAAAAACGAGAATTCAATGTGGGAGACTTAGTACTTTTATACAATTCTTGTTTCAGATTTTTTGCAGGAAAACTCCTCTCCAAATGGGAAGGCACATACATTGTTGAGGAGGTTTATCGCTCCGGTGCTATAAAAATCAACAACTTCAAAGGCAAGAACCCACGAGTGCCGAATGGGCCAAAAGAATCAAGCATTATATTTCAGGTGCACCCATTAATGAAGAAAGAAATGTCATCCAAGTCATCACACCGGAAGAACACATCAAGGAAGTTTTCCGGAACACTCTAGGAACCCGAAAAAGGGGTAGGTATGTGGTACGATAAGTAAGCCAACTCCAAATATTCCATATAAATATTTTTTGTCGTTTTTGGTATTTTAGAAAAATAAAAATAATAAAACAGAGTTGGAAGGACCCACGAGGGAGGCAGAAGAAGCCAACAAACAGCGTCCCTCGAGGCGTGAACAGATGGCTTGTGGGTCCCTCGTGTGGCCTCCGGACTTCGATTCCTTGTGGAACACGTATTCTGACCTAAAAATCATTATATATACTCCCGAATGTTATGACCACCGCATCACGAGATTTTCCTCTATTCTTGTTTTGGGCTATTTTTCTGACAGATTAGATCGCTATGACTTCCCCTTTGCCAACCAAGGACAAGTTCTTCGAGAAGGTTATCAATCCCTTCATGTTGGAGTGATGAAGCACCCTCAATCTATTGAGATGTGTGAGGGGTTTCTCACCATCTGGAATGTTGAAGGCCCCAAGAAGGAGGGAAGTGAGAAGGCCAGGCTTGCACAAGTGGAGCAAGAAATCTTCAAGTGTCAAGGGATGGTTGAACGTGGCTTAAGTGCTAATCACTATATGATCAAAAACTTCATCCCTGAAAACAAGATGGACGCCAAAAGTGGGGGGGGGGCTCTCGCCAAGCATCAAGATCGGATTAAACACCTCCAGGATCAACTCTATCAACTCCAACTCCAAAACTGTGAGTATGAATCCAGGTTTAAAAGGATGAGCATAGCTGCTGATTTTAGGATCCTGGAGACAAGGGTTTCTTTCTTTGATGGAGAACCTATGCCTTGTAAGACGGAGGACTACCAAACACCACCACCATCACAAAATAACACTTGAGTACATGGGTATGGCCACCACCCTTGGCTTGTTCCAAGCTTGGGGGAGGTGCCTCGGTATCGTATCACCATAACTTTTTACCACCACTATCTATCTTAGTTTCATCTTTTATTTTCGAGATTTAGGGAGTTAAATTGCAGATTTGCTTTGTCTAGAGTTTTGGCTTTGAGTTCTACCTATCCTTGTAGTCGAGTGTGAGAGTTATATAATAAAGTTTGGCTTTCGCTTGATGACAAGCGAGGTCCAAGCTTGGGTAGCTGATACATCCATTTTGCATCATGATTTCTTACCACTATCTACCTTATTTTTGTCCATTATTTCACATTATCATACAACTCTTAAGTTTATTCTCTCTCAATATGCAAGGCACATCACAAGGAGGGAAATATTTGGAAACTCGAATTCTGCACCGAAAAACCGAGAAAAGGCAAAAAAAATCACCATTCTTAGAATGAACTGAAAATTTACGGAGAATATTTTTGGAATATTTAGGAATTTCTGGAGCAAAAATATACTGGAGAGGGGTTGCCAGCAGGCCACAAGCAACATGGCCCCGCCCCTATGGGCGTGACCAGATGCCTTGTGGCCCCCTGCTGGCCTTTCAATGCCCCTATTCTCCTATATGGTGTGTTTTACCCTGGAATAAATCATAAGAAACCTTTCGGGATGAAGCAATATCGTCTCGAGGCGGAAACCTGGGCAGAGGCCCTTTTGCACTCCGACAGTCAGATTCTGTCGGGGAAATCCCGCTCTGGGAGGGGGAGATCAAAACCATCGTCATTACCAACACTTCCTCCTTCGTGGGAGGACCAATCTTCATAAACCTCTTCACCAGCACCATCTCATCTCCAACCCTACTTCATCTGTTGTATTCAATCTTTGCCCCAGAACCTTAGATTGGTGCCTATGGGTTACTAGTTGTGTTGGTTACATCTCATAGTTGATGCTTGTTAGATTGCTTGGTGGAAGAGATTATGTTCAGATCCTTAATTATCATTATTACTCCTCTGATCTTGAATATGTTGTTGATGTGTGAGTAGTTACTATTGTTCCTGGGGACATGGGAGAAGTCTTGTTATAAGTAATGCTGTGAAGTTAGCATGCGTTCGATATTTTTACGATATGTATGTTGGTACTTCTCTTAGCAGTGTCATGTGAACGGTTACTACATGACACTTGACGATGTTATGGGCCTAAGGGAAGTCATTGTGGATTAACAAGTAGATGATGAGTTGCGAGAGTGACAGAAGCTTAAGCCCTAGTTTATGTGTTGCTTCATAAGGGGCTGATTTGGATCCACATGTTTCATGCTATGGTTAGATTTATCTTAATTCTTCTTTAGTATTTGTGAATGCTTGCGAGGGGGGGTTAATCATAAGTAGGTTTTTAGTTCAAGTAAGAACAACACCTTATCACAGGTCCACCCACATATTAAATTATCAAAGTAGATAACGTGAATCAACTCAACATGATGAACATGACTAGACAGAAATTCCCATGTGTTCTCGGGAGCACTTGCTTAATATAAGAGTACTTTCAGGCCTTTCCTTTGCTACAAAAAGGATTGGGCTACCTTGATGCACCATTGTTATTATTGTTTCTTGTTACTTGTTATGAATTATCTTGGTACAAAACTATCTACTTTTGTTACTCACAACACTCGTAGAGAATACCTTGCTGAAAATTGCTTATCATTTCCTCCCGCTCCTCGTTGGATTTGACACTCTTACTTATCAAAAGGACTACGATTGGTCCTCTATAGTTGTGTGTCATCAGATAGAAATACAGAGTGGGTCTGAGCACACTATCATTCATGAGGAGACATAGACGTAAAATAACTGCAAGTGGGATTCTGATGGTCAGCCTCGCACTGCAGCTCACACCTCCAGAGAGTCCGATGAATACAGAAGATGTCTCATGATTTGTTATCACCTTGGGTCATCTTAGTTCTCTCTGCCCTTTTGGTGTCTCATGCCAAAGGGGATAGAGTTTAGGGATTTACCGAGTCACGAGTGCGTTTTAGTTGGTTCTGTGCTTTCTTCACTCGCGATCTCTTCTATCATTTGCTTTGGCTTGGTTTATGTTTGTGAGACTTAAAGGCCCAGTTGTATGGTGTGACACATATGCTACCCTCCTATTATCTTTAATATGTCATAGTATGTGAGTTATGTTTATCTTTTGCCCAATGTTTATTCACACATGGCATACCTTGCATTTTTAACAATCTCTTATTGTCTTAATGCAAGTAGTGCATGTCAATAAAATATAGGGGGAGTGTTGATTCTAGTGTGTGCGCTTTGCATTCCAAAAGCATATCAAATATAGCGCACACATCCAGGGGGAGCCCGTTTATATTTTGTAGATGTTGGGGGTTTGCTTTCTACCTTATGATATTCTTTGTGCAAACCCAGTGTTGTCATCAATCCATAAAAAATGGGGAGATCGTAAGGGCATATTTCCACCCTTGTGGTTTTAGTGATTGATGACAATGCATTTGCGGACTAAACTGTGCATTAATTCTTTCAAATGATTCATCATATGGCTGAAGACGATTCTAGACCCACAGTGGATTAGAGTGAAGATGGTTGCGTGCTTTCTTCACTCGTGATCTCTTCTATCATTTGCTTTGGTTTGGTTTATGTTTGTGAGACTTAAAGGCCATGTCGTATGGTGTGAGACATATGCTACCCTCCTATTATCTTTAATATGTCATAGTATGTGAGTTATGTTTATCTTGTGCCCTATGTTTATTCTCACATGGCATACCTTGCATTTTTAACTATCTCTTATTCTCTTAATGCAAGTAGTGCATGTCAATAAAATATAGGGGGGTGTTGATCCTAGTGTGTGTGCTTTGCATTCCAAAAGCATATAAAATATAGCGCACACATCTAGGGGGAGCCCGTTTATATTTGTTAGATATTGGGGGTTTGCTTTCTATCTTATGATATTCTTTGTGCAAATCTAGTGTTGTCATCAATCCATCAAAAATGGGGAGATCATAAGGGCATATTTCCACCCTTGTGGTTTTAGTGATTGATGACAATGCATTTGCGGAGTAATCTATGCATTAGTTCTTTCAAATGATTCATCATATGTCTCAAGACGATTCTAGCCCCACGGTGGATTAGAGTGACGATGCTTTTTTCTCGGCTTTTTAGGAGACCATACTATTAAGAGGGGGGCCGCATTGGAAAGGTTTGTGTGGAATCAACACGTACACTTTCCTTTACACCCCTTGTTCCTTTCCCGCATCAATGGAGTTGTTCTGACGTTGACTTTGTTCTGGTCCACAAAGAGCCAAGCGGAAGTACCATGCATGGAAGTGGTAGTACCGCCAACTCCAGTAAGCGATAGTACCTCTTTGGCTAGCGGTAGTACCGCCTACAAGCAGTAGTGACACTGCCCAGTGGCGCACGCTATACTGCCGACTTGGGAGTCTCGACTTTTCTTGTAGGACTGAGCAATTTTTGATCGGTAGTACGACGCGGTATTACCGCTTATAAGAGGTGGTACCACCAGCTAATACCGTGCTACTACTGCTATTCTTTGCGGGCGTGGATCTCCTAGCAAACTCCGAGTGGCATTAGGGCGGGGTAGTGGCGCCTATAAGCGGTAGTACCGCTCTCACGGGTGGTAGTACCACTCGGCTGGAACTACCTTCGCTCCTACCACTCCTTTGTGTTTGTAGGGCTACAACACTGCAACCCAAGCAGTAGTACCGCTTTGGCGACACTACCGCCTCGTGGCTTCGTGTCGTTGCTCGTGTGGCTTGTTCAGTCTCCCAAGCGGTAGTACAACTCCCTTGAGTGATACTACCGCTCCCTTGAGCGGTACTACCGCTTGTGTGCGGGCTGAGAGGGGATAATTGTTGGATTTGTTCCCTCACTATATAAAGGGGGTCTTCTCCCCGAAGAAGATCATCTCTTCCTACCCTAAGCTCCATTGTTACTCCAAGCTCCATCTTCGTCTGATCTCTCTCTCTAGCCAACAAAACATCTAGATACTCTAGGGTTTGGGTGAGAGGGCCCCGATCTACACTTCCACAAAGTGAAATTTGATTCCCCCCACTAATCCCTTGTGGATCTTGTTACTCTTGGGTGTTTGAGCACCCTAGATGGTTCAGGTCACCTTGGATCCACCTTCCATTATGGTGAAGCTTTGTGGTGGTGTTGTGAGCCTCCAATTAAGTTGTGGAGAGATTGCCCCAACCTTGTTTGTAAAGGTTCCGTCATCGCCTTTAAGGGCACCACTAGTGGAATCATGATATCTCACATTGTATGAGGGTGTGAGGATAATACGGTGGCCTTAGTGGCATCCTGGGGAGCATTGTGCCTCCACACCGCTCCAACGGAGACGTACTTCCCTCAAAGGGAAGGAACTTCGGTAACACATCTTTGTCTCAAGTGGCTCCACTTGTGGTTATCTCTTACCTTTACTTTGATCAAGATTTACTTGTTGAAAGGATTGATATGGTTGACTAGAGGGGGGTGAATAGGCAACTAACACTTTTTAACTTTTCTTTAACAATTTAGGCTTAGCATCAAATAAGTTGGCTAGATGTGCAACTAGGTGAATAACCTATATAATGCGAAACACAACAAGTACACAAGAAAGCAAGGGGTACAACACAATAATAGCTTGCAAGAAGTAAAGGTAAGAGATAACCAAAAGTGGAGCCGATGGAGACGAGGATGTGTTACCGGAGTTCCTTCCCTTGCAAGGAAGTATGTCTCCGTTGGAGTGGTGTGGAGGCACAATGCTCCCCAAGAAGCCACTAGGGCCACCGTATTCTCCTTACGCCCTCACACAATGCGAGATGCCGTGATTCCACTATAGGTGCCCTTGAAGGCGGAGACCGAACCTTTACAAACAAGGTTGGGGGCTATCTCCACAACTGAATTGGAGGCTCCCAACGGCACCACGAAGCTTCACCACAATGGAATTTTGCTCTGAGGTGAACTCAATGGTCTAGGGTGTTCAAACACCCAAGAGTAACAAGATCTGCAAGGGATTAGTGGGGGGAATCAAATTTCTCTTGGTGGAAGTGTAGATCGAGGCCTTCTCAGCCAATTCCTAGAAAATCAACAAGTTTGATTGGCTAACAAGAGAGATCGGGCTAAAATGGAGCTTTGAGCAACAATGGAGATTCGGAAAGGAAGAGGTAGTCTTCTTGAGGAAGAAGACCTCCCTTTTATAGTGGGGGGAAAGATCCAAATCCCCACCCTCAGCCCCACGCGTCGCGGTACTACCGCAAAGATACTATGGTACTATGGCAAGGGCTTGCGATACTACCGCTGCGACCTGCGGTACTACCACTCGCACGGGTGTATCAGACTCAGCCCGATTGCACTAGGCAGCTAGCGGTAGAACCGCCGGAGCGGTACTACCGCGATCCCATGCGGTACTACCGCATGGTCGGTAGAGGCTGGCACTTGGAGATGCACGGAAGTAAAAACAATACTTTCATGCCAACCTCCACTAAGGACGAAACTGCGAAAAAGTCCAGCATGGTAGTACCAGAACAACATCACGGTACTACCGCACTAGGGCAGATGTAAAAAATTAACATCCGCGCCTAGTATCGCAGGCGTACGTACAAGGGCAGGGGACAGCGGTACTACCGCTCTACTGAGCGGTACTACCACGGGCTCCTGCGGTACTACCGCTCCCTTGAGCAGTACTATCGTGGATGCCTGCGGTACTACCGCTCCTTTGAGCGGTACTACCGCTGGCCGCTGAACGCAAGTACCCTCGCAGGCTTCACTTTGCACAGATGAGGAAAATAGTTGGTGCTCCATCAAAGTAAAGGAAAGGTGGTGCAAATAGAATATACGTGTACGTGTTGATTTGACCCAAACCTTTCTGACGTGGACCCCCTCTTAATAGTACGACTTTCCTACGACTCAAATCCATCGAAAGGAAACGTAGAGAACAACCGTCTTCGATAAGCTCCGAGGGGCACCGAATCGTCTTGTGCCTAGACATGAGATATATGAAATGCTCAATGCACACGATTAGTCTGCAAAAGCATTGTCATCAATTACCAAAACCACTTAAGGAGAAATATGCCCTTACAATCTCCCCCTTTTTGGTGGATTGATGACAATACGGGATTTGCACATAAAGATATAAAATGAGCATATGCAAACCCAAAATCTATAAAATATAGACAGGCTCCCCCTAGATGTGTGCATTCTATAGATATGCTTTGGACTGCAGGGCACACACACTAGGATCAAATTTCCCCCTATATTTTATAAACAATGCAATCCTTGTAACAGAATGAATAACACTAAGTACAGAAACAAGGCATAGCATGTGAGCATGAAGATAAGGGTACATATGAGGCATACTCACAAGCTATGAATCATAAGGTAGGAGTGATAGCATATGTCTCACACCACATGATAGAGGAAGTCTCCTGGTCTCACACACAAACGACATAAACCAAAGTTCAACGAAAGCACTGAGACGACGAAAAAACAACGCACTCCCCCTTTGGCATTGAGACACCAAAAAGGCAGAGAGGACACCTAACACAAGGTGGTAGCTCCCATGTAGAAAGATCAGTCATCTGGCTCCTCCTCTGATGCAGCTAGAATGGACTCCTCATCTAAATCAGCCCACTGGAACTACTACTTCGCCATCCAAGTAGCCTCAGGAGTGATGTACTTCTCAGACCCACTCAAGATGGCCTCGCCAAGCTTCCTCAGAATCCGCTTGTCATGCTAGCAACTCTCCTTTTGAGCAACGTGAGCCTGATACTGTCCCTTGGCCTGCATGCAGAACAAGGTCTTCATGTTGTGAGAGATCTTCTTGGCCCAAGGTGTCTCAGAAGACGATGGTTCATACGTCTCAGAACTGTCATCTTCCTCCTCTTTGATCTCATACTCATCAACCTCCATACGAGCAGGAGCTGGCTTAGTGGTGGTGTTGGCCCACTTGTCCTTCATACTCACATGAATGGGCTCATAAAGAAACAAGTGCTCCTGAAAGTCCTCATCTGGAAGGGTCTTCCCCCAAGTAGTACGAATCAGGAGGAACAAGTAGGGCCCATAAATGGGGACCTTATGGTGAAACATAGCAGTGCGAAGCTCAGTCCACATAATGTGAGAAACATCAAGGAAGTCAAGTTCTTTAGTTCGTCATTTCTCACATAGTAGCAACATATCCACCAGATAGAAGTGCACCTTGTCCTTGTCTCCCATGCAAGGAAACAAAGTGTTGCGGAAGATCCGGTGCATGACATCAAGGAATGGGTTGAGCACAGAAACTTGCTCACCAGAGGGTAAAGTCTTAAGAATATAGTATGTCACGAGCTTCTCCTTACGTGCTGGCTAGGGGTTGCCGTGAGGGTGCAATCCAATGGGCTCCTCAAGCCCCTCATCACGAACATGCAGCAGGTCCATGAACTCCTTCCAAATAGCAGACAACCTCTCTCCATTGGTCATCCAAGTCATGGTCTGCTGCACATCAGTGTGGAAATGGACAGAGGCAAAGAACTGACCCACAATCTCGGGATGAAAGTCGAGGTGGAACGAGATGATGTTCTTGATAGCAAGCTGCTCCACCAAACTCAAAGCCTCACAAAAGTATGCTCGGTGCTTCCTCATATGAGCCATCTCAATCCATTGGACAAGGAACATATAGATTCTTCTTGCCCTTGATCACATCAATGTGGATGAGAAACTGCTGCTTGGTCCAAAACAACTCATTGGCCTTGGAATGTTCCCTTGGTTTGACATAGTGGTCGATCAACCGACAAGACAGAAACTCAGCTTGAGGCATGTTCTCATAATTTCCAATTGGCTCCTTTAGCTTGGATGCGGTCCTCTTGAAATGGCATGGCTGGGGCATTGGACCCCTTAGGAGCATCTGGATTGCAAAGACGCTTTGAGCTAGTGTCGCGAGAGGGATTCGACCGACTTGGACCAGAGCCGGAACCAGAACCACTACCTATGACACACAACACAAACACAAGAGACAAACAAAAAAGGTAAGGCAAAGACGAGCAGACACGAAAACCATGTAGAGGTGAGAATGAACAGGACAAAATGAGGTAGCTTTTGATCGAGCAGGTAGTACCGATGGTTCATGCGGAAGTAAAAAAATTCTACCGCTCTGGATACGGTAGTACCGCTATGAGCGGTTGTACCATGGCTAGAGTGGAAGTAAAATTTTACTGCCGCCCAACGAGCGGAAGAAAAAAATTACTACCGCTCTGAACGCGGTAGTACCGCGGCGAGCGGTAGTACCGTCGCAGGAGCGGAAGTAGAATTTTACTTCCACCTGATGAGCGGTAGTACCGCACCAGATGCGGTAGTACTGCACGGGGCAGATTTCGCAAGAACACAGAGCAAAGACCAGATCGGTACTACCATAGATCAAAATTTATCCCGTTGTATCCTATCAATACGCACATCTACCGCACTAACACACTCAAAACATCTCCTCATGCACAGATTGGATCAAAAAACACTAGACCAACTCATATTTCCCCTAAACCTAGATTCAAAAATAGAGAAGCAAAATAATAAGAAGTCGGGGAAATACTAGAGTCCATGGCAAGAGGACGAGGTGGGGAACGATCCCACCGGAGGGAATGAGAGGCGGGTGGTCGGAGATGGAGATCCGGTGAGGTGCTCCAGTGTCGGTTGTGCAGAGAAGAGAGAGAGACGTGAGGGGAAGAGATAATGGGTATGGGGGAGTCTGAACTCCCCCCACCGACTCTTAACCCCCACACACTCTCGACTGACACGGTAGTACCGCGGCATTGCGGTAGTACCGCTCAACGAGCGGAAGTAATTTTTTACTTCCGTGCACTAAGCGGTAGTACCACTCTGGAGCGGAATTAATTTTTTACTTCCATGTTTTGGGGCGGTAGTACCATGTCGGGGTCGCACCTGTGCAAGCACAGAAGCAGTCCAACTCCAACGGTAGTACCATGGATTGCCACGGTAGTACCATGCTGCCCACAAAATGCAAGATTTTAGAGAGAAAAGAAAATAAGAAAAAAGAAAAGAAATTCTTTTCGCACAAAAATTAGAGACACGATAAGAAAAAGATGCAAGTCAAAACACGGGCATGGTCCGACAGAGCAGAAAGAGAAATGAGGACCAAACAGTGAGCCACTATTTCGCATGAAGAGAGGGCAGTAGCCCTAGAGCCACCTATGTTTGAGTCAAATGGTATGGCATCAGCGAATAATTATCCTTGGGCCCATGACCAAGACTCGTCTTTTGAAGCACAGTAACCATCAAGAATGGAGGATGTGAAAGACTTTGATTATTTTATGCATAAAAATGGGAGGGATAGTTCATTGAGGGAACTAGACTCCCCCTAAATTCATGCCTACACCTAGAGAAGACATAATGATGAGTGTGGTGAGGTGTGACTTAAGTCAATCCACATTGCTCGAATCAATGATATTTAGCTCATGCCTTAACTCGCGAAATCTTGCTTCGTCCAATGGCTTCATAAATATATCTGCAAGTTGTTCGTTAGTCCTCAGATGGATGAGATTGATGTCTCCTCGCTTGATGTGTTCCCAAAGGAAGTGATGACGAATATCAATATGCTTCGCCTTGCAATGTTGAACTGGGTTGCTGGTGATCATAATGGCAATTTCATTATCACAGTAAAGAGGCACTTTGTCACAATTGACACCATAATCCTTTAAAGTTTGCCTCATCCAAAGAATCTGTGCACAACAATTGGCAGCATCTACATACTCGGTGGATGAGAGAGAAACACAATTATGTTTCTTTGAAGACCAACTTACCAAAGGACGACCAGGAAATTACTAGCCTCCAGAAGTGGACTTTCTTTCCACACGGTCTCGCGCCCAATCCGAGTCAGTATATCCAACGAGATCAAACGAAGCCCCCTTGGGATACCATAAGCCTAAGGTTGGGGTATGAGCCAAATATCGAAATATTCGCTTGACAGCCACATGGTGACTCTCCTTAGGTGCGGATTGAAATCGTGCACAAATACCACACTTAACATGATATCCGGTCTAGATGCAGAAAGGTAAAGCAAGGATCAAATCATGGAGCAATATACCTTTTGATCCACCTCTTTACCATTGGGATCATTGTCAAGATGGCATTTGAGTGGCATGGGACTGTTGGCCTTGGGAGGATTGAGCTCATCCATCTTGAACCTCTTGAGCAAGTCTTGAGTGTATTTAGCTTGATTGATGAAGGTACCTTGACTTTGTTGCTTGACTTCGAAACCAAGGAAGAACTTCAACTCTCCCATCATAGACATATCAAACTTATTTGTCATCAAAGTGGCAAATTCTTCATTGAAAGCTTTGTTAGGAGAACCAAAAATAATATCATCAACATATAGTTGGCATATGAACAAGTTCCTGTTGACCCTCTTTGTAAAAAGAGTGGGATCGATTTGCCCAATTTAAAACCGACGGTCTGGCAACATCTCGGTAAGGTGCTCATACCACGCGCGTGGGGCTTTCTTAAGGCCATACAGAGCCTTATCGAGAACATATACATGATTGGGGAACTTGGGATCCTCGAACCCCATGGGTTGCTTGACATATACGAACTCCTTAAGAGGACCATTAAGAAAAGCACTCTTGACATCCATTTGATATAATTTAAAGTTATGATGAGAGGCATATGCAAGCAACATGCAAATAGATTCAAGGCGAGCAACAGGAGCAAAAATTTCACCATAGTCAATACCCTCGACTTGGGAGTATCCTTGTGACACCAATCTTGCATTGTTGCGAATGACGATACCGTTGGCATCTTACTTTTTTTGAAGATACATTTAGTTCCAATAACATTGTGGTTCTCTTGAGGTCTTGGCACCAATCGCCACACTTGGTTGCGCTCGAAGTTGTTGAGTTCATCGTGCATATCTTCAACCCACTCCATATCCTCGAGCGCATCTTGTACCTTAAGGGGCTCAATGCAAGAAACAAATGTGTGATGTTCACAAAAGTTTGTTAATTGTTTATGAGTGGTTACCCCTTTTTGCAAGTCGCCGTAGATGTTCTCCAACAAAGGTTGTCTAAGTTTGAGCTTGGAAGCATTCTTGGCGGCTCGTCTCTCTAACATTTCCTCCATGGAAGGTTGTGGGAGAACATTCTAAGAGACATCTTCTTGATGATCGTGAACGCCTTCATGAGGTTGCTCTTGATCTTGAAGAAGATCTTGATCTTGAGCTTGCTCGCAGACGTGAACTTGATCTTGGGCATCACTTGGTGAAACACCATCAGCAGTAGATTGATCTTGCCCTTGATCTTGTCCATGTGGTAGAGGACCTTCATTTTGTTCTTCGAAAGCATGTGGGTCTTGCTTCGGTGATGGTTCCACTTGAGTGGAACATTGTCCTTCTCCTTCGGCCACAAGGGGTTCCTCAATGGGTAGGAAGTATCCCACACCCATTATTCTTATGGCTTGGGGAGGAATTTCATCACCTACATCACAAAGACCACTTTGCTCCACATGGGAGCCATTATTTTCATCAAACTCTACGTTACTCATCTCCTCAATGAGTCTCGTGGACTTGTTTAGGACACGATAAGCATGAGAGTTTGCAGCATAACCAACAAATATGCCCTCATGGGCTCTAGATTCAAATTTAGACAAACAAGCATCTTTCTTGAGAATGAAACACTTACAACCGAACACCCGGAAGTATTTGAGGTTGGGCTTGTTCCTGGTAAGAATCTCATAAGGAGTCTTGTTCAAGCCTTTGCGGAGATAGAGCCAATTTGATGCATGACACGCTGTGTTGACGGCTTCGGCCCAAAAGTTGTACGGAGATTTAAACTCCGCCATCATGGTTCTTGCCGCATCCATCAAAGTTTCGATTCTTCCTCTCTGCAACACCGTTTTGTTGGGGGGTGTAGGGTGTGGAATATTGGTGCTTTATCCCTTCATCACTGAGAAACTCATTTAGGGTATAGTTCTTGAACTCAGTGCCATTGTCACTTCTAATCATCAGAATCTTCGCATCATGTTGATGTTGGACTTGATTTGCAAAGTCGATGACAGTCTGTTGGGTCTCACTCTTCCTCTTGAAGAAATATAGCCAAGTATATCTTGAGTAATCATCCCCAATCACCAAGCAATATATTCTTCCACCAAGACTGTCAAAAGATGGAGGCCCAAAGAGATCCATGTGAAGGAGCTCTGAGGTCCTCCATGAGTAGATTGTAGTAGTTGCACGATGAGCCTTTTCATGTAGCTTTCCTTTGATACAAGCACTGCAAGCACGATCTTTGGCAAAACTCACGTTTGTTATTCCAAGAATGTGATCCCCTTTGAGGAGGCTTTACAAAGATCTCATATGGACATGGGCTAGTCGGCTATGCCAGAGTCATCCCACATCAACTTTAGCCATTAAGCAAGTCGCGGTATTAGTGGGTCGCTCCGAGAAGTTCACCACATAGAGACCATTCTTGACATGGCCAAAAAATCCACTTTAAGAGTCTTGCTCCACAAAAGGGTCATAGAGTCAATACCAAAGAAGGTACTAAAACCCATGATTGCGAGTTGATGAACAAAAAGTAAATTGTATACGAGGGTCTCAACGAGCATAACATTCTCTATGGAGACTTCCGGAGAGATTATCACCTTGCCAAGACCCAATACCTTTTAAATTGCATCATCACCAAATGAGACTTGGGTGGCCACAAATGTGTCAGGATGAACGTCCACCACCAAGTCCTTGCTTCCGATCATATGATTTGTCGCTCCACTATCGAGCAACCATGACGTTCCTCCAGAAGCAAACCCCTACAAGAGATCAATGTTTGGTTCTAGGTACCCATTATTTATAGGGTCCTTTCATCTTAGCAACAAGGGTCTTAGGAACCCAAATACACCATTCAATGTACTCATAAGAAGAACCAACATATTTGGCATAAACATGCCCATCACTAGCACGACACAAAACATAAGAGGGGTTAAAGTCGCCGGTCTTATTGGGGTGGGTGTTCTTGCCCTTCTTGGCATTCCCACCTATAGCTTTGTCTTTCTTCTTCTCATGAGGACCTTCTCCTGCTCTTACAAAGGATTCCTTGAGCGGTGGAACTTCCTTGGTTTTCACCTTCTTCTTCTTGTTGTTGTTTTTGGGTGCAAACCCCACTCCTTCTTTTTCCACAACTTCCTTCTGATTACTCAAAATGTCATTGAGCGTCTTCTCACCTTGGATACACGTCACCAAGACCTTTTCAAGATGCTGTTTTAGCTTAGCATTTTCCTCCACAAGATGTGCATGCTCACAACACGGGTTAGTAGCAGATGCATAATCAATTAGAACAAAAGGAGGACACGTGACAATTTCCTTAGTGAGTTTCACTTGGAGTTGATCATGCGACTCATTAAGAGAGGCATGAGAACACTTCAACGCCTTGTGAGCATTGTCAAGTGTGTGAAGCTCATCCTTGAGTCAATCATGGTCAACCCCAAGTGCACCATTTTCAGACTTGAGCACATGGTTAAGAACAATAGCATGATCATAATCTTTATGTAATTTAGCAAGATCATCATTTTGTGACTCCTCAAGAGTCATACAAAGACCTTGCTCTTCCTCAAGAGCAATAGATAGATCCGCTATCTCGTTGGCATAATCACGACTATGGCCTCTCAACTCGTAAAGAAATTCTTATTGGGACTCAATAGTGTCATGGGCTTCACCAAGTTGTTCCAAGAGAGCAACGAACTGCTTCTTGGACTCTCCCTTGAGTTTACACATGAATTTGTCAAACTCATTTTTTTCCTCTTTCGCCTCCTCATGTTCATCCACACATGCTAAAGATGGAGTGGAAGAAACAGAGGTCTTAATGTTTGAGGTTTTGGCATTGGAGATTACCTTGGTGATACCTTTAGCCATGAGGCACCTCGCGACGATGTTCTCATTGGGGATGTCGAAGAGTGACACCTTTGATAGGGTAGAGGAAGCAATTGCCACGGATGCCATTGCCATTCCTTCACCGCTTGTGTCTTCGTCATCAACATCATCATCCGAGGCATGCTCTTCTTGAGCCACTAATACTTTGTGAGGAGCCTTCTTGGTGAAGTTGGTTTTGTTGGGGAAGGACTTGGCCTTATCTTTGCGAATGAGCTTGCCACCATTATCTTCCCTCTTCTCATATGGGAAATCCACCACAAAGTGACTCACATTACCACAGTTGTAGCATGTTCTCACACGTTAATTGCCCTTTGACCCACTTTAGTTGTTCTTGGAGAAGTTGGGCCTTGTGTTTCTCTTGTTGCCCCAAAATTGTCTGGACGCAAGAGCCATGTGCTCATGGTAAGCATATTTGGTGTCCTCGGGGCAACCCTCTTCTTCTTCTTCTTCTTCCTCTTAACTGACCTTGGCCTTCAAAGCAAGGTTGGGAGATGATTTCTTTGACCGTTGAACGCGAGCGAGAACATTGTCAGCTGTTGTGTTCGGGATGTTCATTGCAATAAATTCATCCAACACATCACCAGAACACAAGGTGTGAAAGTCCAGCCTTTGACGGATGACAGCGGACATGGACTTGTTGTAGGACATGATGGCCTTCAGAAACTTACGCTTGATCCAAGTATCATCGAGATCCTTGCTGCCATGATCCTTGAGGGAAACGGCGAGAGCTGACACCCTTCTATAGAGCTCACGCGGTTCCTCATCCTATATCATCACAAACTCATCTGACTGATCAAGGACAACTTCATAGTTTGACCGTTGAATGCTTGAACTGCCCTTGTACATGGAGATGATGTGTTCCCAACACTCTTTAGCAACGGTGAAGGGCCGCAGGTGTGGTAGGTCTTCAGTAGGAATGGCCGCTTGGAGTATGAACAAGGCAGAAGAATTTAGTTGTTTATCCGCTTGTTCTGTTGGAGTAAGATTGCCTGGATCATGAGGATAGTATCCTTCTTCAATGACTCTCATGAGATGAATTGAGCTATGACCTAAATGAGACTTGATACTGAAAACCCAGTTAGCAAAATCATTCTTAACAAGTTTAGGAGGAGGACCATGATTAACTATATGAGGTGGGTGCAACGGTCCTCCACAGACCATGGGAGGGGGAACTGAGGCAAAGCTCCCCGACCCATTAACTCCTTGAGAACGATTATCCTTATCAGTACTAGCCCCCTCCTTACCGGAGATGGCATCCGATGTCGAGTTAGTGGGTTTGACCACTTGCACCACATCGGTAGACACTTTATGAGTATTAAGGAAATATTTGAACATGGATTGAACCTCGGTCGCCATGGAGTATTTGAGTAAGAACAAGACCTCATTCAGATCCTTGTGTGAGACCGTGTTCACTCCCACGGCCTCGGGAAGTTCTCCCACATGGTCCTCTTCGCCATCCATACTCTTTGGGTGGTGAAATCCTTAATAAAGAGATGTGGCTCTGATACCAATTGAAAGGATCGATGTGGTTGACTAGAGGGGGGGTGATAGGCAACTACAGTTTTTAACTTTTCTTTAACAATTTAGGCTTAGCATCAGATAAGTTGGCTAGATGTGCAACTAGGTGAATAACCTATATGATGCTAAACACAACAAGTACACAAGAAAGCACGGGGTACAACACAATAATAGCTTGCAAGAAGTAAAAGTAAGAGATAACCAAAAGTGGAGCCGATGGAGACGAGGATGTGTTATCGGAGTTCCTTCCCTTGTGAGTAAGTACGTCTCCATTGGAGCGGTGTGGAGTCACAATGCTCCCCAAGAAGCCACTAGGGCCACCATATTCTCCTCACGCCCTCACACAATGCGAGATGCCATGATTCCACTATTGGTGCCCTTGAAGGCGGCGATAAAACCTTTACAAACAAGGTTGGGGCTATCTCGACAACTAAATTGGATGCTCCCAACGACACCATGAAGCTTATGGAGGACACCATGCCGGTGAACGAACCGCAAGGTATTACAATCTGGTTTCTATTGGCCTACTCTTTTCAAAGATGCTCGTAAGTATGTCCTTTGATGCAATGAATGCCAGAGAGTTGGCAACATCGGTAAGCGTCAGGAGATGCCTATGAATTATTCACTTGCTATTAAACCATTTGATGTCTCGGGCTTTGACTTTATGGGTCCTTTTCGTTCCTCAAATGGCTATACTCATATTCTAGTTGCTGTTGATTACAATACTAAATGGGTAGAAGCTATCCCAACTACTAGTGATGATCATAACACCTCTATTAAAATGTTTAAATATATTATTTTCCCTAGGTTTGGAGTTCCTAGATATTTAATGACTGATGGTGGTTCAAATTTTATTCATAGTGCTTTTTGTAAACTTCTAGCTAAATATGATGTTAACCATAGGATTGCATCACCTTATCATCCCTAGTATAGTGGTCAAGTTGAATTGAGTAATCGATAAATAAAACTAATATTGCAAAAGACTGTTAATAGATCTAGGAAGAATTTATCTAAGAAACTGGATGATGCACTTTGGGCTTATAGAACTGCTTATAAGAACCTTATGGGTATGTCTCCAAACAAAATGGTCTATGGGAAGGCTTGTGATTTTCCTCTTAAGTTACAACACAAAGGTTATTGGGCAATTAAAGAACTTCATTATGATTTCAAACTTGCCGGTGAGAAGAGATTATTTGACATTAGCTCACTTGATGAATGGAGCACAAGCCTATGAAAATGCCAAGTTATTAAAAAAGGTTAAAAGATGGCATGAAAAAATGATTAAAAACGAGAATTCAATGTGGGAGACTTAGTACTTTTATACAATTCTTGTTTCAGATTTTTTGCAGGAAAACTCCTCTCCAAATGGGAAGGCACATACATTGTTGAGGAGGTTTATCGCTCCGGTGCTATAAAAATCAACAACTTCAAAGGCAAGAACCCACGAGTGCCGAATGGGCAAAAGAATCAAGCATTATATTTCAGGTGCACCCATTAATGAAGAAAGAAATGTCATCCAAGTCATCACACCGGAAGAACACATCAAGGAAGTTTTCCGGAACACTCTAGGAACCCGAAAAAGGGGTAGGTATGTGGTACGATAAGTAAGCCAACTCCAAATATTCCATATAAATATTTTTTGTCGTTTTTGGTATTTTAGAAAAATAAAAATAATAAAACAGAGTTGGAAGGACCCACGAGGGAGGCAGAAGCCAACAAACAGCGTCCCCTCGAGGCGTGAACAGATGGCTTGTGGGTCCCTCGTGTGGCCTCCGGACTTCGATTCCTTGTGGAACACGTATTCTGACCTAAAAATCATTATATATACTCCCGAATGTTATGACCACCGCATCACGAGATTTTCCTCTATTCTTGTTTTGGGCTATTTTTCTGACAGATTAGATCGCTATGACTTCCCCTTTGCCAACCAAGGACAAGTTCTTCGAGAAGGTTATCAATCCCTTCATGTTGGAGTGATGAAGCACCCTCAATCTATTGAGATGTGTGAGGGGTTTCTCACCATCTGGAATGTTGAAGGCCCCAAGAAGGAGGGAAGTGAGAAGGCCAGGCTTGCACAAGTGGAGCAAGAAATCTTCAAGTGTCAAGGGATGGTTGAACGTGGCTTAAGTGCTAATCACTATATGATCAAAAACTTCATCCCTGAAAACAAGATGGACGCCAAAAGTGGGGGGGGGGCTCTCGCCAAGCATCAAGATCGGATTAAACACCTCCAGGATCAACTCTATCAACTCCAACTCCAAAACTGTGAGTATGAATCCAGGTTTAAAAGGATGAGCATAGCTGCTGATTTTAGGATCCTGGAGACAAGGGTTTCTTTCTTTGATGGAGAACCTATGCCTTGTAAGACGGAGGACTACCAAACACCACCACCATCACAAAATAACACTTGAGTACATGGGTATGGCCACCACCCTTGGCTTGTTCCAAGCTTGGGGGAGGTGCCTCGGTATCGTATCACCATAACTTTTTACCACCACTATCTATCTTAGTTTCATCTTTTATTTTTCGAGATTTAGGGAGTTAAATTGCAGATTTGCTTTGTCTAGAGTTTTGGCTTTGAGTTCTACCTATCCTTGTAGTCGAGTGTGAGAGTTATATAATAAAGTTTGGCTTTCGCTTGATGACAAGCGAGGTCCAAGCTTGGGTAGCTGATACATCCATTTTGCATCATGATTTCTTACCACTATCTACCTTATTTTTGTCCATTATTTCACATTATCATACAACTCTTAAGTTTATTCTCTCTCAATATGCAAGGCACATCACAAGGAGGGAAATATTTGGAAACTCGAATTCTGCACCGAAAAACCGAGAAAAGGCAAAAAAAATCACCATTCTTAGAATGAACTGAAAATTTACGGAGAATATTTTTGGAATATTTAGGAATTTCTGGAGCAAAAATATACTGGAGAGGGGTTGCCAGCAGGCCACAAGCAACATGGCCCCGCCCCTATGGGCGTGACCAGATGCCTTGTGGCCCCCTGCTGGCCTTTCAATGCCCCTATTCTCCTATATGGTGTGTTTTACCCTGGAATAAATCATAAGAAACCTTTCGGGATGAAGCAATATCGTCTCGAGGCGGAAACCTGGGCAGAGGCCCTTTTGCACTCCGACAGTCAGATTCTGTCGGGGAAATCCCGCTCTGGGAGGGGGAGATCAAAACCATCGTCATTACCAACACTTCCTCCTTCGTGGGAGGACCAATCTTCATAAACCTCTTCACCAGCACCATCTCATCTCCAACCCTACTTCATCTGTTGTATTCAATCTTTGCCCCAGAACCTTAGATTGGTGCCTATGGGTTACTAGTTGTGTTGGTTACATCTCATAGTTGATGCTTGTTAGATTGCTTGGTGGAAGAGATTATGTTCAGATCCTTAATTATCATTATTACTCCTCTGATCTTGAATATGTTGTTGATGTGTGAGTAGTTACTATTGTTCCTGGGGACATGGGAGAAGTCTTGTTATAAGTAATGCTGTGAAGTTAGCATGCGTTCGATATTTTTACGATATGTATGTTGGTACTTCTCTTAGCAGTGTCATGTGAACGGTTACTACATGACACTTGACGATGTTATGGGCCTAAGGGAAGTCATTGTGGATTAACAAGTAGATGATGAGTTGCGAGAGTGACAGAAGCTTAAGCCCTAGTTTATGTGTTGCTTCATAAGGGGCTGATTTGGATCCACATGTTTCATGCTATGGTTAGATTTATCTTAATTCTTCTTTAGTATTTGTGAATGCTTGCGAGGGGGGTTAATCATAAGTAGGTTTTTAGTTCAAGTAAGAACAACACCTTATCACAGGTCCACCCACATATTAAATTATCAAAGTAGATAACGTGAATCAACTCAACATGATGAACATGACTAGACAGAAATTCCCATGTGTTCTCGGGAGCACTTGCTTAATATAAGAGTACTTTCAGGCCTTTCCTTTGCTACAAAAAGGATTGGGCTACCTTGATGCACCATTGTTATTATTGTTTCTTGTTACTTGTTATGAATTATCTTGGTACAAAACTATCTACTTTTGTTACTCACAACACTCGTAGAGAATACCTTGCTGAAAATTGCTTATCATTTCCTCCCGCTCCTCGTTGGATTTGACACTCTTACTTATCAAAAGGACTACGATTGGTCCTCTATAGTTGTGTGTCATCAGATAGAAATACAGAGTGGGTCTGAGCACACTATCATTCATGAGGAGACATAGACGTAAAATAACTGCAAGTGGGATTCTGATGGTCAGCCTCGCACTGCAGCTCACACCTCCAGAGAGTCCGATGAATACAGAAGATGTCTCATGATTTGTTATCACCTTGGGTCATCTTAGTTCTCTCTGCCCTTTTGGTGTCTCATGCCAAAGGGGATAGAGTTTAGGGATTTACCGAGTCACGAGTGCGTTTTAGTTGGTTCTGTGCTTTCTTCACTCGCGATCTCTTCTATCATTTGCTTTGGCTTGGTTTATGTTTGTGAGACTTAAAGGCCCAGTTGTATGGTGTGACACATATGCTACCCTCCTATTATCTTTAATATGTCATAGTATGTGAGTTATGTTTATCTTTTGCCCAATGTTTATTCACACATGGCATACCTTGCATTTTTAACAATCTCTTATTGTCTTAATGCAAGTAGTGCATGTCAATAAAATATAGGGGGAGTGTTGATTCTAGTGTGTGCGCTTTGCATTCCAAAAGCATATCAAATATAGCGCACACATCCAGGGGGAGCCCGTTTATATTTTGTAGATGTTGGGGGTTTGCTTTCTACCTTATGATATTCTTTGTGCAAACCCAGTGTTGTCATCAATCCATAAAAAATGGGGAGATCGTAAGGGCATATTTCCACCCTTGTGGTTTTAGTGATTGATGACAATGCATTTGCGGACTAAACTGTGCATTAATTCTTTCAAATGATTCATCATATGGCTGAAGACGATTCTAGACCCACAGTGGATTAGAGTGAAGATGGTTGCGTGCTTTCTTCACTCGTGATCTCTTCTATCATTTGCTTTGGTTTGGTTTATGTTTGTGAGACTTAAAGGCCATGTCGTATGGTGTGAGACATATGCTACCCTCCTATTATCTTTAATATGTCATAGTATGTGAGTTATGTTTATCTTTTGCCCAATGTTTATTCACACATGGCATACCTTGCATTTTTAACAATCTCTTATTGTCTTAATGCAAGTAGTGCATGTCAATAAAATATAGGGGGAGTGTTGATTCTAGTGTGTGCGCTTTGCATTCCAAAAGCATATCAAATATAGCGCACACATCCAGGGGGAGCCCGTTTATATTTTGTAGATGTTGGGGGTTTGCTTTCTACCTTATGATATTCTTTGTGCAAACCCAGTGTTGTCATCAATCCATAAAAAATGGGGAGATCGTAAGGGCATATTTCCACCCTTGTGGTTTTAGTGATTGATGACAATGCATTTGCGGAGTAATCTATGCATTAGTTCTTTCAAATGATTCATCATATGTCTCAAGACGATTCTAGCCCCACGGTGGATTAGAGTGACGATGCTTTTTTCTCGGCTTTTTAGGAGACCATACTATTAAGAGGGGGGCCGCATTGGAAAGGTTTGTGTGGAATCAACACGTACACTTTCCTTTACACCCCTTGTTCCTTTCCCGCATCAATGGAGTTGTTCTGACGTTGACTTTGTTCTGGTCCACAAAGAGCCAAGCGGAAGTACCATGCATGGAAGTGGTAGTACCGCCAACTCCAGTAAGCGATAGTACCTCTTTGGCTAGCGGTAGTACCGCCTACAAGCAGTAGTGACACTGCCCAGTGGCGCACGCTATACTGCCGACTTGGGAGTCTCGACTTTTCTTGTAGGACTGAGCAATTTTTGATCGGTAGTACGACGCGGTATTACCGCTTATAAGAGGTGGTACCACCAGCTAATACCGTGCTACTACTGCTATTCTTTGCGGGCGTGGATCTCCTAGCAAACTCCGAGTGGCATTAGGGCGGGGTAGTGGCGCCTATAAGCGGTAGTACCGCTCTCACGGGTGGTAGTACCACTCGGCTGGAACTACCTTCGCTCCTACCACTCCTTTGTGTTTGTAGGGCTACAACACTGCAACCCAAGCAGTAGTACCGCTTTGGCGACACTACCGCCTCGTGGCTTCGTGTCGTTGCTCGTGTGGCTTGTTCAGTCTCCCAAGCGGTAGTACAACTCCCTTGAGTGATACTACCGCTCCCTTGAGCGGTACTACCGCTTGTGTGCGGGCTGAGAGGGGATAATTGTTGGATTTGTTCCCTCACTATATAAAGGGGGTCTTCTCCCCGAAGAAGATCATCTCTTCCTACCCTAAGCTCCATTGTTACTCCAAGCTCCATCTTCGTCTGATCTCTCTCTCTAGCCAACAAAACATCTAGATACTCTAGGGTTTGGGTGAGAGGGCCCCGATCTACACTTCCACAAAGTGAAATTTGATTCCCCCCACTAATCCCTTGTGGATCTTGTTACTCTTGGGTGTTTGAGCACCCTAGATGGTTCAGGTCACCTTGGATCCACCTTCCATTATGGTGAAGCTTTGTGGTGGTGTTGTGAGCCTCCAATTAAGTTGTGGAGAGATTGCCCCAACCTTGTTTGTAAAGGTTCCGTCATCGCCTTTAAGGGCACCACTAGTGGAATCATGATATCTCACATTGTATGAGGGTGTGAGGATAATACGGTGGCCTTAGTGGCATCCTGGGGAGCATTGTGCCTCCACACCGCTCCAACGGAGACGTACTTCCCTCAAAGGGAAGGAACTTCGGTAACACATCTTTGTCTCAAGTGGCTCCACTTGTGGTTATCTCTTACCTTTACTTTGATCAAGATTTACTTGTTGAAAGGATTGATATGGTTGACTAGAGGGGGTGAATAGGCAACTAACACTTTTTAACTTTTCTTTAACAATTTAGGCTTAGCATCAAATAAGTTGGCTAGATGTGCAACTAGGTGAATAACCTATATAATGCGAAACACAACAAGTACACAAGAAAGCAAGGGGTACAACACAATAATAGCTTGCAAGAAGTAAAGGTAAGAGATAACCAAAAGTGGAGCCGATGGAGACGAGGATGTGTTACCGGAGTTCCTTCCCTTGCAAGGAAGTATGTCTCCGTTGGAGTGGTGTGGAGGCACAATGCTCCCCAAGAAGCCACTAGGGCCACCGTATTCTCCTTACGCCCTCACACAATGCGAGATGCCGTGATTCCACTATAGGTGCCCTTGAAGGCGGAGACCGAACCTTTACAAACAAGGTTGGGGGCTATCTCCACAACTGAATTGGAGGCTCCCAACGGCACCACGAAGCTTCACCACAATGGAATTTTGCTCTGAGGTGAACTCAATGGTCTAGGGTGTTCAAACACCCAAGAGTAACAAGATCTGCAAGGGATTAGTGGGGGGAATCAAATTTCTCTTGGTGGAAGTGTAGATCGAGGCCTTCTCAGCCAATTCCTAGAAAATCAACAAGTTTGATTGGCTAACAAGAGAGATCGGGCTAAAATGGAGCTTTGAGCAACAATGGAGATTCGGAAAGGAAGAGGTAGTCTTCTTGAGGAAGAAGACCTCCCTTTTATAGTGGGGGGAAAGATCCAAATCCCCACCCTCAGCCCCACGCGTCGCGGTACTACCGCAAAGATACTATGGTACTATGGCAAGGGCTTGTGATACTACCGCTGCGACCTGCGGTACTACCACTCGCACGGGTGTATCAGACTCAGCCCGATTGCACTAGGCAGCTAGCGGTAGAACCGCCGGAGCGGTACTACCGCGATCCCATGCGGTACTACCGCATGGTCGGTAGAGGCTGGCACTTGGAGATGCACGGAAGTAAAAACAATACTTTCATGCCAACCTCCACTAAGGACGAAACTGCGAAAAAGTCCAGCATGGTAGTACCAGAACAACATCACGGTACTACCGCACTAGGGCAGATGTAAAAAATTAACATCCGCGCCTAGTATCGCAGGCGTACGTACAAGGGCAGGGGACAGCGGTACTACCGCTCTACTGAGCGGTACTACCACGGGCTCCTGCGGTACTACCGCTCCCTTGAGCAGTACTATCGTGGATGCCTGCGGTACTACCGCTCCTTTGAGCGGTACTACCGCTGGCCGCTGAACGCAAGTACCCTCGCAGGCTTCACTTTGCACAGATGAGGAAAATAGTTGGTGCTCCATCAAAGTAAAGGAAAGGTGGTGCAAATAGAATATACGTGTACGTGTTGATTTGACCCAAACCTTTCTGACGTGGACCCCCTCTTAATAGTACGACTTTCCTACGACTCAAATCCATCGAAAGGAAACGTAGAGAACAACCGTCTTCGATAAGCTCCGAGGGGCACCGAATCGTCTTGTGCCTAGACATGAGATATATGAAATGCTCAATGCACACGATTAGTCTGCAAAAGCATTGTCATCAATTACCAAAACCACTTAAGGAGAAATATGCCCTTACAATCTCCCCCTTTTTGGTGGATTGATGACAATACGGGATTTGCACATAAAGATATAAAATGAGCATATGCAAACCCAAAATCTATAAATATAGACAGGCTCCCCCTAGATGTGTGCATTCTATAGATATGCTTTGGACTGCAGGGCACACACACTAGGATCAAATTTCCCCCTATATTTTATAAACAATGCAATCCTTGTAACAGAATGAATAACACTAAGTACAGAAACAAGGCATAGCATGTGAGCATGAAGATAAGGGTACATATGAGGCATACTCACAAGCTATGAATCATAAGGTAGGAGTGATAGCATATGTCTCACACCACATGATAGAGGAAGTCTCCTGGTCTCACACACAAACGACATAAACCAAAGTTCAACGAAAGCACTGAGACGACGAAAAAACAACGCACTCCCCCTTTGGCATTGAGACACCAAAAAGGCAGAGAGGACACCTAACACAAGGTGGTAGCTCCCATGTAGAAAGATCAGTCATCTGGCTCCTCCTCTGATGCAGCTAGAATGGACTCCTCATCTAAATCAGCCCACTGGAACTACTACTTCGCCATCCAAGTAGCCTCAGGAGTGATGTACTTCTCAGACCCACTCAAGATGGCCTCGCCAAGCTTCCTCAGAATCCGCTTGTCATGCTAGCAACTCTCCTTTTGAGCAACGTGAGCCTGATACTGTCCCTTGGCCTGCATGCAGAACAAGGTCTTCATGTTGTGAGAGATCTTCTTGGCCCAAGGTGTCTCAGAAGACGATGGTTCATACGTCTCAGAACTGTCATCTTCCTCCTCTTTGATCTCATACTCATCAACCTCCATACGAGCAGGAGCTGGCTTAGTGGTGGTGTTGGCCCACTTGTCCTTCATACTCACATGAATGGGCTCATAAAGAAACAAGTGCTCCTGAAAGTCCTCATCTGGAAGGGTCTTCCCCCAAGTAGTACGAATCAGGAGGAACAAGTAGGGCCCATAAATGGGGACCTTATGGTGAAACATAGCAGTGCGAAGCTCAGTCCACATAATGTGAGAAACATCAAGGAAGTCAAGTTCTTTAGTTCGTCATTTCTCACATAGTAGCAACATATCCACCAGATAGAAGTGCACCTTGTCCTTGTCTCCCATGCAAGGAAACAAAGTGTTGCGGAAGATCCGGTGCATGACATCAAGGAATGGGTTGAGCACAGAAACTTGCTCACCAGAGGGTAAAGTCTTAAGAATATAGTATGTCACGAGCTTCTCCTTACGTGCTGGCTAGGGGTTGCCGTGAGGGTGCAATCCAATGGGCTCCTCAAGCCCCTCATCACGAACATGCAGCAGGTCCATGAACTCCTTCCAAATAGCAGACAACCTCTCTCCATTGGTCATCCAAGTCATGGTCTGCTGCACATCAGTGTGGAAATGGACAGAGGCAAAGAACTGACCCACAATCTCGGGATGAAAGTCGAGGTGGAACGAGATGATGTTCTTGATAGCAAGCTGCTCCACCAAACTCAAAGCCTCACAAAAGTATGCTCGGTGCTTCCTCATATGAGCCATCTCAATCCATTGGACAAGAACATATAGATTCTTCTTGCCCTTGATCACATCAATGTGGATGAGAAACTGCTGCTTGGTCCAAAACAACTCATTGGCCTTGGAATGTTCCCTTGGTTTGACATAGTGGTCGATCAACCGACAAGACAGAAACTCAGCTTGAGGCATGTTCTCATAATTTCCAATTGGCTCCTTTAGCTTGGATGCGGTCCTCTTGAAATGGCATGGTGGGGCATTGGACCCCTTAGGAGCATCTGGATTGCAAAGACGCTTTGAGCTAGTGTCGCGAGAGGGATTCGACCGACTTGGACCAGAGCCGGAACCAGAACCACTACCTATGACACACAACACAAACACAAGAGACAAACAAAAAAGGTAAGGCAAAGACGAGCAGACACGAAAACCATGTAGAGGTGAGAATGAACAGGACAAAATGAGGTAGCTTTTGATCGAGCGGTAGTACCGATGGTTCATGCGGAAGTAAAAAAATTCTACCGCTCTGGATACGGTAGTACCGCTATGAGCGGTTGTACCATGGCTAGAGTGGAAGTAAAATTTTACTGCCGCCCAACGAGCGGAAGAAAAAAATTACTACCGCTCTGAACGCGGTAGTACCGCGGCGAGCGGTAGTACCGTCGCAGGAGCGGAAGTAGAATTTTACTTCCACCTGATGAGCGGTAGTACCGCACCAGATGCGGTAGTACTGCACGGGGCAGATTTCGCAAGAACACAGAGCAAAGACCAGATCGGTACTACCATAGATCAAAATTTATCCCGTTGTATCCTATCAATACGCACATCTACCGCACTAACACACTCAAAACATCTCCTCATGCACAGATTGGATCAAAAAACACTAGACCAACTCATATTTCCCCTAAACCTAGATTCAAAAATAGAGAAGCAAAATAATAAGAAGTCGGGGAAATACTAGAGTCCATGGCAAGAGGACGAGGTGGGGAACGATCCCACCGGAGGGAATGAGAGGCGGGTGGTCGGAGATGGAGATCCGGTGAGGTGCTCCAGTGTCGGTTGTGCAGAGAAGAGAGAGAGACGTGAGGGGAAGAGATAATGGGTATGGGGGAGTCTGAACTCCCCCCACCGACTCTTAACCCCCACACACTCTCGATGACACGGTAGTACCGCGGCATTGCGGTAGTACCGCTCAACGAGCGGAAGTAATTTTTTACTTCCGTGCACTAAGCGGTAGTACCACTCTGGAGCGGAATTAATTTTTTACTTCCATGTTTTGGGGCGGTAGTACCATGTCGGGGTCGCACCTGTGCAAGCACAGAAGCAGTCCAACTCCAACGGTAGTACCATGGATTGCCACGGTAGTACCATGCTGCCCACAAAATGCAAGATTTTAGAGAGAAAAGAAAAGAAGAAAAAAGAAAAGAAATTCTTTTCGCACAAAAATTAGAGACACGATAAGAAAAAGATGCAAGTCAAAACACGGGCATGGTCCGACAGAGCAGAAAGAGAAATGAGGACCAAACAGTGAGCCACTATTTCGCATGAAGAGAGGGCAGTAGCCCTAGAGCCACCTATGTTTGAGTCAAATGGTATGGCATCGCGAATAATTATCCTTGGGCCCATGACCAAGACTCGTCTTTTGAAGCACAGTAACCATCAAGAATGGAGGATGTGAAAGACTTTGATTATTTTATGCATAAAAATGGGAGGGATAGTTCATTGAGGGAACTAGACTCCCCCTAAATTCATGCCTACACCTAGAGAAGACATAATGATGAGTGTGGTGAGGTGTGACTTAAGTCAATCCACATTGCTCGAATCAATGATATTTAGCTCATGCCTTAACTCGCGAAATCTTGCTTCGTCCAATGGCTTCATAAATATATCTGCAAGTTGTTCGTTAGTCCTCAGATGGATGAGATTGATGTCTCCTCGCTTGATGTGTTCCCAAAGGAAGTGATGACGAATATCAATATGCTTCGCCTTGCAATGTTGAACTGGGTTGCTGGTGATCATAATGGCAATTTCATTATCACAGTAAAGAGGCACTTTGTCACAATCGACACCATAATCCTTTAAAGTTTGCCTCATCCAAAGAATCTGTGCACAACAATTGGCAGCATCTACATACTCGGTGGATGAGAGAGAAACACAATTATGTTTCTTTGAAGACCAACTTACCAAAGGACGACCAGGAAATTACTAGCCTCCAGAAGTGGACTTTCTTTCCACACGGTCTCGCGCCCAATCCGAGTCAGTATATCCAACGAGATCAAACGAAGCCCCCTTGGGATACCATAAGCCTAAGGTTGGGGTATGAGCCAAATATCGAAATATTCGCTTGACAGCCACATGGTGACTCTCCTTAGGTGCGGATTGAAATCGTGCACAAATACCACACTTAACATGATATCCGGTCTAGATGCAGAAAGGTAAAGCAAGGATCAAATCATGGAGCAATATACCTTTTGATCCACCTCTTTACCATTGGGATCATTGTCAAGATGGCATTTGAGTGGCATGGGACTGTTGGCCTTGGGAGGATTGAGCTCATCCATCTTGAACCTCTTGAGCAAGTCTTGAGTGTATTTAGCTTGATTGATGAAGGTACCTTGACTTTGTTGCTTGACTTCGAAACCAAGGAAGAACTTCAACTCTCCCATCATAGACATATCAAACTTATTTGTCATCAAAGTGGCAAATTCTTCATTGAAAGCTTTGTTAGGAGAACCAAAAATAATATCATCAACATATAGTTGGCATATGAACAAGTTCCTGTTGACCCTCGTTGTAAAAAGAGTGGGATCGATTTGCCCAATTTAAAACCGACGGTCTGGCAACATCTCGGTAAGGTGCTCATACCACGCGCGTGGGGCTTTCTTAAGGCCATACAGAGCCTTATCGAGAACATATACATGATTGGGGAACTTGGGATCCTCGAACCCCATGGGTTGCTTGACATATACGAACTCCTTAAGAGGACCATTAAGAAAAGCACTCTTGACATCCATTTGATATAATTTAAAGTTATGATGAGAGGCATATGCAAGCAACATGCAAATAGATTCAAGGCGAGCAACAGGAGCAAAAATTTCACCATAGTCAATACCCTCGACTTGGGAGTATCCTTGTGACACCAATCTTGCATTGTTGCGAATGACGATACCGTTGGCATCTTACTTTTTTTGAAGATACATTTAGTTCCAATAACATTGTGGTTCTCTTGAGGTCTTGGCACCAATCGCCACACTTGGTTGCGCTCGAAGTTGTTGAGTTCATCGTGCATATCTTCAACCCACTCCATATCCTCGAGCGCATCTTGTACCTTAAGGGGCTCAATGCAAGAAACAAATGTGTGATGTTCACAAAAGTTTGTTAATTGTTTATGAGTGGTTACCCCTTTTTGCAAGTCGCCGTAGATGTTCTCCAACAAAGGTTGTCTAAGTTTGAGCTTGGAAGCATTCTTGGCGGCTCGTCTCTCTAACATTTCCTCCATGGAAGGTTGTGGGAGAACATTCTAAGAGACATCTTCTTGATGATCGTGAACGCCTTCATGAGGTTGCTCTTGATCTTGAAGAAGATCTTGATCTTGAGCTTGCTCGCAGACGTGAACTTGATCTTGGGCATCACTTGGTGAAACACCATCAGCAGTAGATTGATCTTGCCCTTGATCTTGTCCATGTGGTAGAGGACCTTCATTTTGTTCTTCGAAAGCATGTGGGTCTTGCTTCGGTGATGGTTCCACTTGAGTGGAACATTGTCCTTCTCCTTCGGCCACAAGGGGTTCCTCAATGGGTAGGAAGTATCCCACACCCATTATTCTTATGGCTTGGGGAGGAATTTCATCACCTACATCACAAAGACCACTTTGCTCCACATGGGAGCCATTATTTTCATCAAACTCTACGTTACTCATCTCCTCAATGAGTCTCGTGGACTTGTTTAGGACACGATAAGCATGAGAGTTTGCAGCATAACCAACAAATATGCCCTCATGGGCTCTAGATTCAAATTTAGACAAACAAGCATCTTTCTTGAGAATGAAACACTTACAACCGAACACCCGGAAGTATTTGAGGTTGGGCTTGTTCCTGGTAAGAATCTCATAAGGAGTCTTGTTCAAGCCTTTGCGGAGATAGAGCCAATTTGATGCATGACACGCTGTGTTGACGGCTTCGGCCCAAAAGTTGTACGGAGATTTAAACTCCGCCATCATGGTTCTTGCCGCATCCATCAAAGTTTGATTCTTCCTCTCTGCAACACCGTTTTGTTGGGGGGTGTAGGGTGTGGAATATTGGTGCTTTATCCCTTCATCACTGAGAAACTCATTTAGGGTATAGTTCTTGAACTCAGTGCCATTGTCACTTCTAATCATCAGAATCTTCGCATCATGTTGATGTTGGACTTGATTTGCAAAGTCGATGACAGTCTGTTGGGTCTCACTCTTCCTCTTGAAGAAATATAGCCAAGTATATCTTGAGTAATCATCCCCAATCACCAAGCAATATATTCTTCCACCAAGACTGTCAAAAGATGGAGGCCCAAAGAGATCCATGTGAAGGAGCTCTGAGGTCCTCCATGAGTAGATTGTAGTAGTTGCACGATGAGCCTTTTCATGTAGCTTTCCTTTGATACAAGCACTGCAAGCACGATCTTTGGCAAAACTCACGTTTGTTATTCCAAGAATGTGATCCCCTTTGAGGAGGCTTTACAAAGATCTCATATGGACATGGGCTAGTCGGCTATGCCAGAGTCATCCCACATCAACTTTAGCCATTAAGCAAGTCGCGGTATTAGTGGGTCGCTCCGAGAAGTTCACCACATAGAGACCATTCTTGACATGGCCAAAAAATCCACTTTAAGAGTCTTGCTCCACAAAAGGGTCATAGAGTCAATACCAAAGAAGGTACTAAAACCCATGATTGCGAGTTGATGAACAAAAAGTAAATTGTATACGAGGGTCTCAACGAGCATAACATTCTCTATGGAGACTTCCGGAGAGATTATCACCTTGCCAAGACCCAATACCTTTTAAATTGCATCATCACCAAATGAGACTTGGGTGGCCACAAATGTGTCAGGATGAACGTCCACCACCAAGTCCTTGCTTCCGATCATATGATTTGTCGCTCCACTATCGAGCAACCATGACGTTCCTCCAGAAGCAAACCCCTACAAGAGATCAATGTTTGGTTCTAGGTACCCATTATTTATAGGGTCCTTTCATCTTAGCAACAAGGGTCTTAGGAACCCAAATACACCATTCAATGTACTCATAAGAAGAACCAACATATTTGGCATAAACATGCCCATCACTAGCACGACACAAAACATAAGAGGGGTTAAAGTCGCCGGTCTTATTGGGGTGGGTGTTCTTGCCCTTCTTGGCATTCCCACCTATAGCTTTGTCTTTCTTCTTCTCATGAGGACCTTCTCCTGCTCTTACAAAGGATTCCTTGAGCGGTGGAACTTCCTTGGTTTTCACCTTCTTCTTCTTGTTGTTGTTTTTGGGTGCAAACCCCACTCCTTCTTTTTCCACAACTTCCTTCTGATTACTCAAAATGTCATTGAGCGTCTTCTCACCTTGGATACACGTCACCAAGACCTTTTCAAGATGCTGTTTTAGCTTAGCATTTTCCTCCACAAGATGTGCATGCTCACAACACGGGTTAGTAGCAGATGCATAATCAATTAGAACAAAAGGAGGACACGTGACAATTTCCTTAGTGAGTTTCACTTGGAGTTGATCATGCGACTCATTAAGAGAGGCATGAGAACACTTCAACGCCTTGTGAGCATTGTCAAGTGTGTGAAGCTCATCCTTGAGTCAATCATGGTCAACCCCAAGTGCACCATTTTCAGACTTGAGCACATGGTTAAGAACAATAGCATGATCATAATCTTTATGTAATTTAGCAAGATCATCATTTTGTGACTCCTCAAGAGTCATACAAAGACCTTGCTCTTCCTCAAGAGCAATAGATAGATCCGCTATCTCGTTGGCATAATCACGACTATGGCCTCTCAACTCGTAAAGAAATTCTTATTGGGACTCAATAGTGTCATGGGCTTCACCAAGTTGTTCCAAGAGAGCAACGAACTGCTTCTTGGACTCTCCCTTGAGTTTACACATGAATTTGTCAAACTCATTTTTTTCCTCTTTCGCCTCCTCATGTTCATCCACACATGCTAAAGATGGAGTGGAAGAAACAGAGGTCTTAATGTTTGAGGTTTTGGCATTGGAGATTACCTTGGTGATACCTTTAGCCATGAGGCACCTCGCGACGATGTTCTCATTGGGGATGTCGAAGAGTGACACCTTTGATAGGGTAGAGGAAGCAATTGCCACGGATGCCATTGCCATTCCTTCACCGCTTGTGTCTTCGTCATCAACATCATCATCCGAGGCATGCTCTTCTTGAGCCACTAATACTTTGTGAGGAGCCTTCTTGGTGAAGTTGGTTTTGTTGGGGAAGGACTTGGCCTTATCTTTGCGAATGAGCTTGCCACCATTATCTTCCCTCTTCTCATATGGGAAATCCACCACAAAGTGACTCACATTACCACAGTTGTAGCATGTTCTCACACGTTAATTGCCCTTTGACCCACTTTAGTTGTTCTTGGAGAAGTTGGGCCTTGTGTTTCTCTTGTTGCCCCAAAATTGTCTGGACGCAAGAGCCATGTGCTCATGGTAAGCATATTTGGTGTCCTCGGGGCAACCCTCTTCTTCTTCTTCTTCTTCCTCTTAACTGACCTTGGCCTTCAAAGCAAGGTTGGGAGATGATTTCTTTGACCGTTGAACGCGAGCGAGAACATTGTCAGCTGTTGTGTTCGGGATGTTCATTGCAATAAATTCATCCAACACATCACCAGAACACAAGGTGTGAAAGTCCAGCCTTTGACGGATGACAGCGGACATGGACTTGTTGTAGGACATGATGGCCTTCAGAAACTTACGCTTGATCCAAGTATCATCGAGATCCTTGCTGCCATGATCCTTGAGGGAAACGGCGAGAGCTGACACCCTTCTATAGAGCTCACGCGGTTCCTCATCCTATATCATCACAAACTCATCTGACTGATCAAGGACAACTTCATAGTTTGACCGTTGAATGCTTGAACTGCCCTTGTACATGGAGATGATGTGTTCCCAACACTCTTTAGCAACGGTGAAGGGCCGCAGGTGTGGTAGGTCTTCAGTAGGAATGGCCGCTTGGAGTATGAACAAGGCAGAAGAATTTAGTTGTTTATCCGCTTGTTCTGTTGGAGTAAGATTGCCTGGATCATGAGGATAGTATCCTTCTTCAATGACTCTCATGAGATGAATTGAGCTATGACCTAAATGAGACTTGATACTGAAAACCCAGTTAGCAAAATCATTCTTAACAAGTTTAGGAGGAGGACCATGATTAACTATATGAGGTGGGTGCAACGGTCCTCCACAGACCATGGGAGGGGGAACTGAGGCAAAGCTCCCCGACCCATTAACTCCTTGAGAACGATTATCCTTATCAGTACTAGCCCCCTCCTTACCGGAGATGGCATCCGATGTCGAGTTAGTGGGTTTGACCACTTGCACCACATCGGTAGACACTTTATGAGTATTAAGGAAATATTTGAACATGGATTGAACCTCGGTCGCCATGGAGTATTTGAGTAAGAACAAGACCTCATTCAGATCCTTGTGTGAGACCGTGTTCACTCCCACGGCCTCGGGAAGTTCTCCCACATGGTCCTCTTCGCCATCCATACTCTTTGGGTGGTGAAATCCTTAATAAAGAGATGTGGCTCTGATACCAATTGAAAGGATCGATGTGGTTGACTAGAGGGGGGGTGATAGGCAACTACAGTTTTTAACTTTTCTTTAACAATTTAGGCTTAGCATCAGATAAGTTGGCTAGATGTGCAACTAGGTGAATAACCTATATGATGCTAAACACAACAAGTACACAAGAAAGCACGGGGTACAACACAATAATAGCTTGCAAGAAGTAAAAGTAAGAGATAACCAAAAGTGGAGCCGATGGAGACGAGGATGTGTTATCGGAGTTCCTTCCCTTGTGAGTAAGTACGTCTCCATTGGAGCGGTGTGGAGTCACAATGCTCCCCAAGAAGCCACTAGGGCCACCATATTCTCCTCACGCCCTCACACAATGCGAGATGCCATGATTCCACTATTGGTGCCCTTGAAGGCGGCGATAAAACCTTTACAAACAAGGTTGGGGCTATCTCGACAACTAAATTGGATGCTCCCAACGACACCATGAAGCTTATGGAGGACACCATGCCGGTGAACGAACCGCAAGGTATTACAATCTGGTTTCTATTGGCCTACTCTTTTCAAAGATGCTCGTAAGTATGTCCTTTGATGCAATGAATGCCAGAGAGTTGGCAACATCGGTAAGCGTCAGGAGATGCCTATGAATTATTCACTTGCTATTAAACCATTTGATGTCTCGGGCTTTGACTTTATGGGTCCTTTTCGTTCCTCAAATGGCTATACTCATATTCTAGTTGCTGTTGATTACAATACTAAATGGGTAGAAGCTATCCCAACTACTAGTGATGATCATAACACCTCTATTAAAATGTTTAAATATATTATTTTCCCTAGGTTTGGAGTTCCTAGATATTTAATGACTGATGGTGGTTCAAATTTTATTCATAGTGCTTTTTGTAAACTTCTAGCTAAATATGATGTTAACCATAGGATTGCATCACCTTATCATCCCTAGTATAGTGGTCAAGTTGAATTGAGTAATCGATAAATAAAACTAATATTGCAAAAGACTGTTAATAGATCTAGGAAGAATTTATCTAAGAAACTGGATGATGCACTTTGGGCTTATAGAACTGCTTATAAGAACCTTATGGGTATGTCTCCAAACAAAATGGTCTATGGGAAGGCTTGTGATTTTCCTCTTAAGTTACAACACAAAGGTTATTGGGCAATTAAAGAACTTCATTATGATTTCAAACTTGCCGGTGAGAAGAGATTATTTGACATTAGCTCACTTGATGAATGGAGCACAAGCCTATGAAAATGCCAAGTTATTAAAAAAGGTTAAAAGATGGCATGAAAAAATGATTAAAAACGAGAATTCAATGTGGGAGACTTAGTACTTTTATACAATTCTTGTTTCAGATTTTTTGCAGGAAAACTCCTCTCCAAATGGGAAGGCACATACATTGTTGAGGAGGTTTATCGCTCCGGTGCTATAAAAATCAACAACTTCAAAGGCAAGAACCCACGAGTGCCGAATGGGCAAAAGAATCAAGCATTATATTTCAGGTGCACCCATTAATGAAGAAAGAAATGTCATCCAAGTCATCACACCGGAAGAACACATCAAGGAAGTTTTCCGGAACACTCTAGGAACCCGAAAAAGGGGTAGGTATGTGGTACGATAAGTAAGCCAACTCCAAATATTCCATATAAATATTTTTTGTCGTTTTTGGTATTTTAGAAAAATAAAAATAATAAAACAGAGTTGGAAGGACCCACGAGGGAGGCAGAAGCCAACAAACAGCGTCCCCTCGAGGCGTGAACAGATGGCTTGTGGGTCCCTCGTGTGGCCTCCGGACTTCGATTCCTTGTGGAACACGTATTCTGACCTAAAAATCATTATATATACTCCCGAATGTTATGACCACCGCATCACGAGATTTTCCTCTATTCTTGTTTTGGGCTATTTTTCTGACAGATTAGATCGCTATGACTTCCCCTTTGCCAACCAAGGACAAGTTCTTCGAGAAGGTTATCAATCCCTTCATGTTGGAGTGATGAAGCACCCTCAATCTATTGAGATGTGTGAGGGGTTTCTCACCATCTGGAATGTTGAAGGCCCCAAGAAGGAGGGAAGTGAGAAGGCCAGGCTTGCACAAGTGGAGCAAGAAATCTTCAAGTGTCAAGGGATGGTTGAACGTGGCTTAAGTGCTAATCACTATATGATCAAAAACTTCATCCCTGAAAACAAGATGGACGCCAAAAGTGGGGGGGGCTCTCGCCAAGCATCAAGATCGGATTAAACACCTCCAGGATCAACTCTATCAACTCCAACTCCAAAACTGTGAGTATGAATCCAGGTTTAAAAGGATGAGCATAGCTGCTGATTTTAGGATCCTGGAGACAAGGGTTTCTTTCTTTGATGGAGAACCTATGCCTTGTAAGACGGAGGACTACCAAACACCACCACCATCACAAAATAACACTTGAGTACATGGGTATGGCCACCACCCTTGGCTTGTTCCAAGCTTGGGGGAGGTGCCTCGGTATCGTATCACCATAACTTTTTACCACCACTATCTATCTTAGTTTCATCTTTTATTTTTCGAGATTTAGGGAGTTAAATTGCAGATTTGCTTTGTCTAGAGTTTTGGCTTTGAGTTCTACCTATCCTTGTAGTCGAGTGTGAGAGTTATATAATAAAGTTTGGCTTTCGCTTGATGACAAGCGAGGTCCAAGCTTGGGTAGCTGATACATCCATTTTGCATCATGATTTCTTACCACTATCTACCTTATTTTTGTCCATTATTTCACATTATCATACAACTCTTAAGTTTATTCTCTCTCAATATGCAAGGCACATCACAAGGAGGGAAATATTTGGAAACTCGAATTCTGCACCGAAAAACCGAGAAAAGGCAAAAAAAATCACCATTCTTAGAATGAACTGAAAATTTACGGAGAATATTTTTGGAATATTTAGGAATTTCTGGAGCAAAAATATACTGGAGAGGGGTTGCCAGCAGGCCACAAGCAACATGGCCCCGCCCCTATGGGCGTGACCAGATGCCTTGTGGCCCCCTGCTGGCCTTTCAATGCCCCTATTCTCCTATATGGTGTGTTTTACCCTGGAATAAATCATAAGAAACCTTTCGGGATGAAGCAATATCGTCTCGAGGCGGAAACCTGGGCAGAGGCCCTTTTGCACTCCGACAGTCAGATTCTGTCGGGGAAATCCCGCTCTGGGAGGGGGAGATCAAAACCATCGTCATTACCAACACTTCCTCCTTCGTGGGAGGACCAATCTTCATAAACCTCTTCACCAGCACCATCTCATCTCCAACCCTACTTCATCTGTTGTATTCAATCTTTGCCCCAGAACCTTAGATTGGTGCCTATGGGTTACTAGTTGTGTTGGTTACATCTCATAGTTGATGCTTGTTAGATTGCTTGGTGGAAGAGATTATGTTCAGATCCTTAATTATCATTATTACTCCTCTGATCTTGAATATGTTGTTGATGTGTGAGTAGTTACTATTGTTCCTGGGGACATGGGAGAAGTCTTGTTATAAGTAATGCTGTGAAGTTAGCATGCGTTCGATATTTTTACGATATGTATGTTGGTACTTCTCTTAGCAGTGTCATGTGAACGGTTACTACATGACACTTGACGATGTTATGGGCCTAAGGGAAGTCATTGTGGATTAACAAGTAGATGATGAGTTGCGAGAGTGACAGAAGCTTAAGCCCTAGTTTATGTGTTGCTTCATAAGGGGCTGATTTGGATCCACATGTTTCATGCTATGGTTAGATTTATCTTAATTCTTCTTTAGTATTTGTGAATGCTTGCGAGGGGGGTTAATCATAAGTAGGTTTTTAGTTCAAGTAAGAACAACACCTTATCACAGGTCCACCCACATATTAAATTATCAAAGTAGATAACGTGAATCAACTCAACATGATGAACATGACTAGACAGAAATTCCCATGTGTTCTCGGGAGCACTTGCTTAATATAAGAGTACTTTCAGGCCTTTCCTTTGCTACAAAAAGGATTGGGCTACCTTGATGCACCATTGTTATTATTGTTTCTTGTTACTTGTTATGAATTATCTTGGTACAAAACTATCTACTTTTGTTACTCACAACACTCGTAGAGAATACCTTGCTGAAAATTGCTTATCATTTCCTCCCGCTCCTCGTTGGATTTGACACTCTTACTTATCAAAAGGACTACGATTGGTCCTCTATAGTTGTGTGTCATCAGATAGAAATACAGAGTGGGTCTGAGCACACTATCATTCATGAGGAGACATAGACGTAAAATAACTGCAAGTGGGATTCTGATGGTCAGCCTCGCACTGCAGCTCACACCTCCAGAGAGTCCGATGAATATAGAAGATGTCTCATGATTTGTTATCACCTTGGGTCATCTTAGTTCTCTCTGCCCTTTTGGTGTCTCGATGCCAAAGGGGATAGAGTTTAGGGATTTACCGAGTCACGAGTGCGTTTTAGTTGGTTCTGTGCTTTCTTCACTCGCGATCTCTTCTATCATTTGCTTTGGCTTGGTTTATGTTTGTGAGACTTAAAGGCCCAGTTGTATGGTGTGACACATATGCTACCCTCCTATTATCTTTAATATGTCATAGTATGTGAGTTATGTTTATCTTTTGCCCAATGTTTATTCACACATGGCATACCTTGCATTTTTAACAATCTCTTATTGTCTTAATGCAAGTAGTGCATGTCAATAAAATATAGGGGGAGTGTTGATTCTAGTGTGTGCGCTTTGCATTCCAAAAGCATATCAAATATAGCGCACACATCCAGGGGGAGCCCGTTTATATTTTGTAGATGTTGGGGGTTTGCTTTCTACCTTATGATATTCTTTGTGCAAACCCAGTGTTGTCATCAATCCATAAAAAATGGGGAGATCGTAAGGGCATATTTCCACCCTTGTGGTTTTAGTGATTGATGACAATGCATTTGCGGACTAAACTGTGCATTAATTCTTTCAAATGATTCATCATATGGCTGAAGACGATTCTAGACCCACAGTGGATTAGAGTGAAGATGGTTTCTTCCCTGCTTTTCGTTTTTGGTGGAATTGAGCCATAGGAGAACCATACTATTAAGAGGGGGCCGCATTGGATAGGTTTGTGTGTACGTTGTACTGCCGACTTGGGAGTCTCGACTTTTCGTGTAGGATTGAGCGATTTCTGATCGGTAGTACGGCGCGGTATTACCGCTTATAAGCGTCGGTACCATTAGCTACTACCGTGCGACTACTGCTATTCTTTGTGGGCGTGGACCTTCCAGCAAACTTCGAGTGTCATTAGGGTGGGGTAGTGCCGCCTATAAGAGGAAGTACCGCTCACACGGGTTGTAGTACCACTCGGGTGGAACTACCTTCGCTCCTACCACTCCTTTGTGTTTGTAGGGTTGCAGCATTGCAACCCAAGTAGTAGTACCTCTCCGGTGACACTACCGCCTCATGGCTTCGTGTTGTTGCTCGTGTGGCTGGCTCAGCCTCCCAAGCAGTAGTACAACTCCCTTGAGTGGTACTACCGCTCCCTTGAGTGGTAGTACAGATTGTGTGCGGGCTAAGAGGGGATAATCATTGGATTTGTTCCCTCACTATATACACGGGTCTTCTCCCCGAAGAAGATCATCTCTTCCTACCCTAAGATCCATTGTTTCTCGAAGCTCCATCTTCGTCTGATCTCTCTCTCTAGCCAAAAAAACATCTTGATACTCTAGGGTTTGGGTGAGAGGGCCCCGATATACACTTCCACCAAGAGAAATATTAATCCCCCCACTAATCCCTTGTGGATCTTGTTACTCTTGGGTGTTTGAGCACGGTTCAGGTCACCTTGGATACACCTTCCATTGTGGTGAAGCTTCGTGGTGGTGTTGTGAGCCTCCAATTAACTTGTGGACAGATTGCCCCAACCTTGTTTGTAAAGGTTTGGCCGCCGCCTTTAAGGGCACCACTAGAGGAATCACGCTATCTCACATTGTATGAGGGTGTGATGATAATACAGTGGCCTTATTGGCATCCTGGGGAGCATTGTGCCTCCACACTGCTCCAACGGAGACATACTTCCCCTCAAAGGGAAGGAACTTCGGTAACACATCTTCGTCTCCAGTGGCTCCACTTGTGGTTATCTCTTACCTTTACTTTGAGCTAGATTTAGTTGTTGAAAGGATCGATATGGTTGACTAGAGGGGGGTTGAATAGGCAACTAACACTTTTTAACTTTTCTTTAACAATTTAGGCTTGGCATCAAATAAGTTGTCTAGATGTGCAACTAGGTGAATAACATATATGATGCTAAACACAACAAGTACACAAGCAAGCAAGGGGTACAAGACAATAATAGCTTGCAAGAAGTAAAGGTAATAGATAACCAAAAGTGGAGCCGATGGAGACGAGGATGTGTTACCGGAGTTCCTTCCCTTGTGAGGAAGTACGTATCCATTGGAGCGGTGTGGAGGCACAATGCTCCTCAAGAAGCCGCTAGGGCCACTGTATTCTCCTCACGCCCTCACACAACGCGAGATGTCGTGATTCCACTATTGGTGCCCTTGAAGGCAGCGACTGAACCTTTACAAACTAGGTTGGGGCTATCTCCACAACTGAATTAGAGGCTCTGAATGACACCATGAAGCTTCACCACAATGGAATGTGGCTCCGAGGTGACCTCAACTGTCTAGGGTGCTCAAACACCCAAGAATAACAAGATCCACAAGGGATTAGTGGGGGGGGGTCAAATTTCTCTTGGTGGAAGTGTAGATCGAGGCCTTCTGACGGGGTTATTACCCCTAGCTAGGCCAAAGAAACAGGGTTCCTTCCCCTGCTTCAAGAAAAATACATGGCCGGCTGCTCACAGCCGGCTGGCGCGCAGCCGGCTGGTGCGTTGCTGGTTGGATCGAGACCGGCTGGTCAAGGAGCCGGCCCGGCCCCCTGTCGATTGGTCGCGGTCGGCTGCCTTTGAGCCGCCTCCCCAATTGACCCTTGTGGTTATCTCTCTACATGCAGGTACGGCGACACGACGGGCACCAATGTAGCCACAGTGGTCGCTGACGCCCAGGCACGCGTGGCTACAGTTTGGCTAGTCGTGCCACTGACCTTGGCCGACCGTGATCGGGCGGGGCAATAGTGCCGACACGCCCCCTCCCACTCGATTACCTACTCCGGCGTGGCTACAGTGCTGCCGGTCATACCAGAGACTTTGGCCGGCTGGCGCAAGACAATGCTGCCCAGGCGACCCATGCCGCAGCAGGTGGGCGGGGGCCAATCACGGAGCCGGTTGGTGGGCCCCAGCGAGCGATGCCACCGGACAGGTGGTGGACCCTACGGGCGACAAGACAGCTCGTGAGGCGGGTCCCTCTGGCCAGCCGGAGAGGCTGCTAGCCAGGTCCCACCCACTTTGTACCCCAGGAATATTGTAAGCTGGGGGGTTGGCCTATAAAACCCCTCGAGCCCCCATGCAACCGGGACAATGAGAGATCACACACGCACTCCCATGGGACACTTCCCATTCATCCACCTTCATAGCGGAGGAAGGCGAGCCGGCTGCTCTCTCTTCCTCCTCTAGACAACAGCTACAGGAGCAACCTTGTAAACATACCCATCCATCAACTAGACCAAGCAGGACTAGGGGTGTTACCTCCCACGGACGGCCCTGAACCTGGGTACATCGTGTGTCACCACCGCTTGTGCCTAATCCCGTACCTGGAGCCCGTCGGCATCCTCCGGCACCAACCACCTTCGATAAGCCTACCTGTGGCATCTGTCATGAGAAAACGACGATAGTTGGCACCCATCGTGGGGCCGTACACAGCGCCAACCGGATTCATGCTCCGGGCAGGACCCCTCGCCATTCCCCGCCATCGCCGCATGACCAAGAGAAACTGCAGGCTCATGGGGCTTCCTCCGGAAGGCCCTGTGCGGAGCATCGTCGACCTCACACTCGACATCGACATGCTCACCAAGCATTTTGGCAGGCTAAGCCTTGCCGAAGCGCCAGTCACCGACGAGTACCCTAGCCAGGTGCTCGACTGCACTGACCCACCCACGGCTGTGGGCGCACTCGCTGCGGCCCAGTTCGACAGCTCCCATGTCCGCGTGGGAGCGATGGCCATCATCTCCTCAACCTCCTCCAGTCATGGTCGGGCCGAGGCCGACGCCGCCGCGGCCCATGTCGGCACCTCCGATCCGCTCGGCGCAGCCCTTCGGGGCCTGAGCACCCCCATCGCCCCAACGGCGAACCCTGACGTCACCACAGCCAACCTGGAGGCGGCCCGCCACCTCCTGTTCGAGGACACCAGCGCCCTCGTGGCCACACGGCGCTGCATGGAGGCCGCTCAGCGGGAATACGCCTCCGCTTACGGTCTCACCCCGGCTGGCACCGAGCCCAGCCAGCGTGGGGCCGTGCGCGACCGCGGTCACGTGGTCGCCGAAATTTTGGGTGGCAACATGCCCATCTATGACACCCATGCAGCCAACCTATGGGCTGCCAAGGTAGCCAACGAGGACTTGGCTACCTTGAAAGGCAAAGAACGTGCCACCCGCGAGCGTCACATCAAGGACCTCACTAACGCCGCCAACGTGCAGCAGCATCAGCTCGCGGAAGGCGGCGCCGCCTCCGAAGGCCCCTGGCTCAAGCGCAAGGGCACGGGGACTACCGGCCGTTAGCCAGCTCAGCATTCCTGCTCCCCTCGCACCTCCGGCCGTCGGGTCAAGGCAAGTAAGCCCCGGCACTCTCAGCTGTCGGGGAATGAGCAGCCGGGTGTAAACAGCTGGCGCACCAACAACCTGCCTCGCAGCGGCCGCCACCACGAGGTGCCGACTGTCGGCAGCCGGCGCAGTCGCGGGCACACGCCGCCCCCGCGGTGCGAGCCAGAACAATCAGTTCCGCCTGTCATCTGCCCCGAGCTCTCAGCCCGGCTCGGACAAAATGTCCCCTACAGCGAGAATGATGCCCGTCTCCGCATCGACCAGCTCACGCAGTCAGCCCTCCTCGAGGAGGAGGGCTCGATTAGCCCGGCGTGCTTCGGCCCTTGGATCCGCAACGAGTCGTTCCCGACCAGCTTCACGCTCCCCCGAGACACCCCAAAGTACAATAGGGTTGCCAAACCCGAAGACTGGCTAATCGACTACACCACCGAAGTCGGCATCGCTAGGGGGAACAAGCGCGTAGCCGTCTGCTACACTCCCCTCATGCTGATCGGCTCGGCCCACACCTGGCTCAACAGCCTGGAGGCCAGTAGCATCAACACCTAGATGGACTTCGAGGAAGCCTTCGTCCGCAATTTCACCGGCACCTACAAGCGGCCAGGCCGCACCCGTGAACTAGCCATGTGCGTTCAGGGGCCGGACAAGTCCCTCCGTGACTACCTCACTCAGTTGACCGAGCTCCGCAACTCTTGTGAGGGTGTGCACGAGGTGCAAGCCATACAGTACTTCATCGAAAGCTGTCGCGATGGCACCCCCCTAAAGTACAAGCTCCTGTGCTTTGAGCCGGCTACGTTAGCCGAGCTCATGACCAAGGCGGACAAGTACGCCACGGCCGACTCCGCCATTCGGGTCAAAACGACTCCACCCACCAACGCAACACCGACGCCGGCGGCGTCTCGACCGGCTGCTGACAACCGGCAGCCACACAACAACAAGCGCAAGAATGACCAGCCCGACTTCCGCTACGGGAGCCGGCAGGTCGCCACCATCGAGGAGCTGGAGTCGGCTGCCCAGTCTTCCAGCCAGTGAGAGTGCACTGGCAAGGCTGCCTGGCAGCCCAAGCTCACCTTCGAGCAGATGCTCGACCTCCCTTGCAAGAACCACTCCGGGGCCAAGCCCTCCATGCACATGCTCCGGCAGTTCAGCTTCTCATAGCGACTGGCCTACGGGGACGGCCTTCCGGCTCCTCCTGCACAGCCAGCCCGCGTGTCGGCCCCGACACTAGCTACCGCCCCGGCTCCGGCTCCGGTCCAGAACGATGGTCGCCAGCACGACCAATTCCCCAACCAGGACGGTTGCTACGTCGTCTTCACCAGTGAAGAGATGATCAAACATGCTCAACGCCGGCTCCATCATGAGGTGAACGCCACCATGCCGGCAACTCCCCAGTTCATGCACTGGTCGGAAAAGCCAGTCAACTGGAGCCGGGCATATCACCCAGCTGTGATGCCAAGTCCCGGCAGCTACGGCCTGATCATCGACCCCACCATCGCCACCGAGAAGCGCACCTGCCGTTCTCACGGGTGCTAATTGATGGTGGCAGCAGCATTAACATCCTCTACCTCGACACGAAGCGCAAGCTGGGGTTGAAAACAGAACACCTTCGGGCTAGCCGGACGGTTTTCCATATCATCGTGCCAGGAAAGTCCTGCTCCCCTGTCGGCAAGATTGAGCTTGGCGTCCTCTTCGGCGGCCCCGGTCACTTTTGCCGCGAGCTGGTGTTGTTCGAGGTAGTGGACCTCGGGAGTCCCTACCACGCGTTGTTGGGCCAACCGGCTCTTATCAAGTTCATGGCGGTCCCTCATTACACCTACCTCAAGCTCAAGATGTCGGGCCCCAAGGGAATCATCACCATCGCAGGGGACTACAAGATGTCACTCGAGTGCACTCGAGACGACAGCCGGCTGGCCGAGGCCCTGGAGATAGGCGAGGAAAAGCGGCAGCTCGACCGGCTCGTGGTCCTTGCTACCAGCCAACTGGTCGTGTCGGCTCCTCCCTCCCAATAGGTCGGCGAGGCCTCCTTCCAGCCGTCGAAGGCTACCAAGCAGATCCCGCTCGACCCGGCCAACACCGCCCAGTGTGTCACCATCAGCTCCCGCCTTGACAACAAGTAGGAAGGTGAGCTCGTCGACTTCCTCCGTGAGAATTGGGACATCTTTGCTTGGTCCCCCAAGGACATGTCGGGTGTTCCGAGGAAGTTTGCCGAGCACAAACTATACGTCCGGCCGGACGCTAAACCGGTCAAGCAACCCCTACGCCATTTCTTCGAGGAGAAGCGGCATACTATAGGAGAAGAGATCGCCCGGCTGCTCACAGCTGGCTTCATCATGGAAGTTTTCCACCCGAACTGGCTGGCCAACCCAGTCCTGGTGCTGAAGAAGAACAAGACCTGGTGCATGTGCATCGACTACACCAGCCTGAACAAGGCATGCCCCAAGGACCCATTCGCTTTCCCGCAGATCGATCAAATCATCGACTCCACGGCTGGCTGCAATTTGTTGTCCTTACTGGACGCCTATTCTGGCTACCACCAGATCAAGCTAGATCCGGAGGACCGGCTCAAGACCTCCTTCATCGCGCCTTTCGGGGCCTACTGCTACATCACCATGTCCTTCGGCTTGAAGAATGTCGGCGCCACCTTCCAACGGTGCATGCAGAAGTGCCTCCTGCCTCTGATAGGCAAGAACGTCCACGTCTACATTGAGGACATCGTCGTCAAGACAAAGAAGCATTTCAGCCTCCTTGACGATCTCCGGGAAACCTTTGCGAACCTGCGCGAGTACAAGATCAAGCTCAACCCGGAGAAGTGTGTCTTTGGCATCCTAGCCGGCCAGCTCCTGGGTTTCTTCATGTTGGCTCGTGGCATCGAAGCTAACCCGGAGAAGATCAGTGCGATCGAGTGCATTCCCAAGCCGACCCGGCTCCGTGACGTCCAGAAGTTCGCCGGATGCCTCGCCTCGCTCAGCCGGTTCATCAGCCGGCTGGGGTAGAAGGCCTTGCCCCTCTACGGGCTCCTTCGCAACACGACTCTGGACGAGTCGGGCCACACAAAGAAGACGGGCATGTTCAACTGGCCCGATGAGGCAGACGAGGCCTTCTACGGCCTCAAGCGGGCTCTCGCCCACACGCCCATCCTAGTCGCGCTGGCTGAGAAGGATTCTCTGCTCGCCTACATCGCAGCGACCACCCGCATCATCAGCGTCGTCTTGGTGGTCGAGCGGCCGGAGGAGCGCAAATCCCTGTCGGTCCAGCGCCCCGTCTACTACCTCAGCGAGGTCCTCTCTGCCTCCAAGCAAAACTACCCCCACTACCAGAAGATGTGCTATGAAGGTCAAGCAGTACTTCCAAGAGCACACCATCACCGTGGTGTGCACGGCCCCGCTCGGCGAGATCATGAGCGGCCGGGACTCCACTGGCTAGATCGCCAAATGGGTCATCGCCCTTGCCGACCATGAGATCTGGTACGAGCCGCGTACCGCCATCAAGTCACAGCCGTTGGTAGACTTCCTCGTCGACTGGGCGGAGACCGAGTTCGTGCCGCCTCCCCCAGACTCCCCACATTGGCGTGTCCTCCCCAAAAGGTGACCAGCTCATGTATGCCCTCCAAATCCACTTTGCCGCCTCCAACAACGTGGCCGAATACGAGGCCATCGTCCACGACCTCTGGCTAGCCAAGGAGATCGGCATCAGGCGCATCGTATGTTTTGGCGACTCCGACCTCGTGGTACAACAGGACTCTGGCGAATGGGATGCCAGGGACGCCAACATGGCCAGCTACCGCTTCCTCGTACAGCAACTCACCGGCTCGTTCAAGGGATGTGAGTTCCACCACGTCTCGCGAGCGGACAATCAAGCGGCCGACACACTGGTGAAGATCGGCTCCACTTGATAGGACATCGCAACCGGCGTCTCCCTCGAGCGGCTGCTCAAACCATCAATCAAGCCTTCCCCAGAGTCGGAGTCCATCTTCGTACCGGCTGACGCTGCCGGCCCATCGGCGGCTCAGGCTGCTCTCTCGACATCTTCGCCATCGGCTCCTCCTACCCCGAAAGCCTTGCCGGCGCCGGCTCAGCCGGCCCAGCCGGCTGCATCCGAGGCAGCTAGCTCCAATGCCACAACCGTCATATGGCAATTGATGCCCCTCCTGCCAACCCCAACTTGGGGGCTGGTGAGCCGGCCCCGGGGGCTGGCGAGCCGGTGTCGGGGACTGATCACCTAGGCCGGGGGCTCCCGAGCGAGCCCCTGTCTCGGCTCCCTCATCGTCCCAGCCCATCCTGGTGTTCCTTCTGCGTGGCGAGCTCCCTCCGGATGAGTCCACAACAAGACAAATGCAGCATCGCGTCTCGGCCTACAGCATCATCAACCACGAGCTCATCCACCGCAGCACCACCGGCGTCTTCCAATGGTGCGTCGAACCAGAGAAGGGCCAGGAGATCCTCCTCGACATCCACCAGGGCGAGTGCGGGCACCACGCCACCTCCGGGACCCCGGTGGCAAAGGCCTTCCGCCACGGTTTCTACTGGCTGACCACTTTGGAGGCGGCCAACAAATTGGTCGACGAGTGCGAGGGCTACCAGCGCTTCAGCACACAGAGCCACCTACCGGCCTTGGCCCTCCAGACCATCCCCCTCTCATGACCTTTCGCCGTCTGGGGGCTGGACATGGTGGGACCCTTCAAAACTGCATGAGGCAGCATGACGCATCTGCTGGTGGTCGTCGACAAATTCACCAAGTGGATCGAGGCCAACTCAATCAAGAAGTTGGATGGCCCCACGGCCATCCGGTTCATTGATGACATCATGGTTCGCTACGGCATCCCCCATAGCATCATCATTGACAACGACACGAACTTCACCAAGGGCGCGCTCACACGTTTTTGCTCCAAGCAGGGCATCCGGCTCGACCTGGCATCCATCGCTCATCCACAGTTAAACGGCCAGGTCGAGAGGGAAAACGGCCTAATCCTATCCATCATCAAGCCCCGGCTCGTAACGTCGCTGGTGAGGTCAGTCGGCTTCTAGGTCGATGAGCTGCCGGTTGTCCTATGGAGCCTCAGGACCACTCCCAACCGATCAACCGGCTACACACCTTTCTTCCTTGTGTACGGGTCCGAGGCCATCATCCCCATCGACATCGAGTTCGACTCGCCTCGGGTCGCCCTGTACATGGAGAAGGATGCAAAGGAGGCAAGAGAAGACGGCGTCGACCTACTCGAAGAAGCCCGCGAACTAGCCTTGAGCAAGACAACCATCTATCAGTAGAAGCTCCGGCACTACCAAAGCAAGCGGATCCGGCCGCTCTCCTTCCGTGGGAGACCTGGTGCTCAGGCGGATCCAGTGGACAGCCGGCCAGCACAAGCTGTCCTCCCCATAGGAGGGACCGTTCATCGTCAGCAAGGCGCTGCACAACAACGTGTACTACCTGATAGATGCCTAGAAGCCGCAGAAGCGCAAGAGAGATGCATCTGGCAAGGAGACCGAGCGCCCGTGGAACGCGGTGCTCCTCTGTCCATTTTACTGCTGAAAAAACCAGTGTATGTATGTATCCTTCCCCTTTTGGGCTTATGAAGGTGATGGGTGCCCCAAGCCGGCTCTTGGGACATGCCCCTTTCCACGTTAAAGCTTGTCAATTCAATTCGCCGGCCCCTGGATCCGTCCCCTGGCCCCGGGGGCTCGCCGGCCCCTGGATCCGGCCCCTAGCCCCAGGGACTCGCCGGCTAGTCTAAACATCCTCCCTCGAGGTAGATCAAGTAGTGTGAGCTACGTAAGTCCTCCCACCCCTCCCAGCTATAGACCAGCTACCGGTTGTCCGGCTCGTGGAGTCCCGGGGCAAATCTTGGTTCACATGAAAAACTGATCACTTGGGGGTCGCCGGCTAAGTCTAGCCGGTTCACGTTCCTTCCTTTGCCACTTGACTTACCGAAAAAGTCCTTGCGGTTCCTAAACTCAGAGCCGGCTCCCTCGAGATGGACACCCCGTCCCAGCTACAGACCGGCTCCTGGTTGTCGGGCTGGCGGGGTTGAAACCAAGGGGGAAAAGGACTTGAGCTAACGGAACCTAGGGGGCAAACAAAGGGAAGGGCAAGCTGACACGCATAAAAACTGACTTTGCAACAACCAGAAACTTCATAATTTTAAAAAGGGGGCCCACGGCCATTAGGATTCATTACAATAAACCCCCAGTGGGTGGACTTGAGTTTAACATGCAGAAAAAATAAAATAAAAGTAAAGACGCCCGGGGGCTCAGGCCACCGGCTTGTCACCAGTTGGCGCGTCACCAGTCGGCTCGACGCCCGGCCCGGAGGTGGTCACGGCCTTTGGGTCGGCTTCCATGGCCTTCGGGGCAGCCTCCGTGGTCCCAGCCATCTCAGTGCTAGAGTCCGGGCTCTCATCGGCGACCTCCTCATCCTCCGGACCTTGGGGGTTGTCGAAGGAGTCCTCGGCTACCAGCTCGCCGTCCTCGCCAAGGGTCGGCAGGAGGTCATCTGGGTCGACGTACGTGGCGAGCTCGTTGGCCCGGCGGACAAGGACAGGCTCGTGTGTCACCCGCTCCGCGATCGGTTTGTCTTGCATGGTGGTCAGCCGGTCCAGGTCAACGCCGCGGTACCAAGACATAATGAACCGGAGCGCCATCTGCGCGCCGACTCGAACCACCGACGCCTTCTAGACCTTGAGCCGGGCCACGGTGTTCTCCAGCCACAAGGCCACGCGGCTCTCCGGAGCCCCACGGCCCGGCCACAAGGCGGAGATGACCTCCTTGCTAGCCGTCTTCAGCCGCTCCACACTCTGCTCGAGGTGGATCAGCCGATTTTCTATGGCGAGCCCAAGCTCCACCATATCCCAAGCGGCATCCCCCTCGATGGTGCGCCCGCGTGCCCAGAGGTATTCCTGGTGCTCCTCGATGGTACACTCGGCGCGGCGTTGGGTTTCCAGGAAGCGCCCTAAAGAAGAAAGGGAAGAATGAGAAGAGGGCAACTCAAGGACAAGAAGAAAGCAGCCGGCTGAAAAAGAAAAAAATGGTACTTACGCTCAATGGAGTCGTCCAGCTCAATAGCAAAGTGGAGCAACAAGTACCACTCCGACACTAGCGCCACCTCTGCCTCGGCGAGGGAAACCCTGCGCTCCTCGAGTGTCCTCTCGAGGCGGGTCACCTCATTTTGGAGGGTGGCGGTCTATTGGGCGGCGTCGGCCGCCTCCTTGATGGCCTTCTCCTTGTCCATCATCTCTCACGCCACGTAGCTCTCAGGCGGTCTTCGGCCGCCTGCCCGTCCACCAGCAGGGCGCCCAGCCGGTCCCTCTCCTGGGTGACCGCTTGGACGCTCTGTGCCAGCCGGTCCCACTCGGAGACCACCCCGGTTTTCTCCTCCCGGAGGGTGGTTAGCTCCCCTACGAGGCAAAACCAGCGTCAACCAGACGTTCCAGGCCCATCCCGGCTGCCAAGCAGCCGGTCCGGCTCCCGGGGGCTATGCCCCCCCCACAAGAACAAACATACCTTGCACCCTCGCCTGCTCCTCCTCCAATCGGTAGAAGCCATGCTTGCTGCGGTTGTGGATGGAGACCGCCTCGTCGAATGGATCCTGCCGCCGGGCGTTCCCCGCCTGCCATAGGAGGTCAAAATCAGAAGGCGCACAAGGAGATCCGGCCTGGCTGCCCCACAGCTGGTCAGCCGGCCTGCATCTCTGGGGCTACACCCAATGGGTGCGCTAGCACGCTCCCACTGAAAATTTCAATAAGGACAAGCGATGCTTACCTCCGCGCGCTCTAGGGTGTTGTCGGCCGCCTCCTCCTAGCGGCACCGCTCCAGGACGCTCCCCAGCTCCTCGAGTGCAGGGACCGGACCGCGTGCCGAGGGAGCCGAGAGGGTAGGGACGCGCACCAGCACCCACCAGTCCCGGATCACGTCTAGCATGGACCTCCGGGTCCGGCTGTCATCGCCGCCTGTCCCGGCATTCGTCATAGTACCGGCTGCCGGGGGAGGATTGATAACGGCGAGGGCATGGGAATCAGTCCCCAGTTGCCTCTCGCTCGGTGCTGGTGCCGCCCCCTCCTCTTGCCGGCTTGGTGCGATGATCGCGATGGATGGTGCCTCCATCTCGATGGCCAGTGCCTCCGGGGCCTCCTCCGGGGCCACCGGAACCTCCATCATGTCGACCCGGGCCAGCTCGGTCGTGGGAGGCATCACGTACGGCAGCATCGGCCAGGTCTCCTCGAGGGCCGGCTCCGTGGTAGCTGCCCCCGGTTGGGCCGCCTCCTACATAGGCGGAGGCGCGGTCGGCTCCGTGGCCGCCCCGCGTGGCTCGCTCGATGGGGGCCTCGACATGCGAGTCGATTCTACCGCCGAGTCGGACGCTCACGCGGGGTCTGCGGACATCCTTCGCCTCCCGCCACTCGAGGTCCCGGAGCGTGAGGCCCCGTCTTAGGCTCCGGACTTAGAGGCCCGCGGCTCCACGAGCCTCCTCTTCTCCTCATGTTGTGTGTCCGCGTGCTCGCGGGCCAGCCAGTTGGCGGCTTTCGTCGGGTCGACCGTCGACTCCACGTCGTGGAGTTCGATGGTGTCCCTAAAGCGCATAAGGGTCAAACACCTGCCAACCCACAACTAGGAAAGGAACCTACGCAAGAAGAAGGTCACTTGGCCGGTGACGACGGGCATAACCCACCTGGCGTGTGCCGGTGGCTTTGGCACGGCCACCTTCACCTGCTTGCGGGCAGGCGGCGGGGCCGCTGGCTCATCCTGAGCCGGCCTCTTCCCCCGGCTGGTGGCTCTGGCCGTCGGGGCTTGAGCTGACCGCTCCTCGCTCCACCCGCGTCGGCCCTGCTGAACTGAGGGGGGAGGCGCGTTTAGGATGCGAACATCATCATCATCATCATCATCATCCTCATCGGTCCAGTCCCTAATCGTGGGACCGGGAGGATACTCACTGACTTCGTTGGGTTCTCTGGCCGCCTCCTCGACCTCCCCTAAGGAATCGACCCCCTCTTCGGGCAGGCCTCCTGCTCGTAGTCCTTAGAGTCGGAATGGTCACGCTCCGCCTCGAAGATCTAGGGGTGTGGGTCATCCGGCATGTTCTGTCACATGAACAACTGCGGTCAGCAAGGAAGAGTAAGATCGGACGCCGGCTGGAGGGGTTCGAACAAGAAGGACCGTCTCGACAGAACGTACCAGGGGCGCTCGGTGGTGACGGTCGTACGGCTCCTTGCCGAAGGTCCACGACGTCGGCGCCAGCTTGAAGGTGGTCATGGCATTCACCCGCTTCGCCACCTAAGCCGGTGTCCGGTCAACGGTCATCAGCCGGCAGGGGTCTCAGCGGCTGGACATGTCGTAGATCCGGTGCGGCCTCATTTGGAGAGGTAGCACCTGGCACGCGATGAAGGCCGCCACCAGATCGGAGGCGACCAGCCCCTCCCTGCTCCTCAGCTCCACGAGTCGACTGAGCTCTGTGAGAGCGGTACCACGCGGGGTGGCCCCTGCCCAGTTCACCCCAAAGGACGGGGTGTTGACGTACTCCAGCAGCCGGATGTAATCCCGCTGTGGGTCGGTGTTCTTCACATAGAAGAACGTCTGATGCCGGCCCTTGATGGAGTCAATGAGGCTGAAGTGCGGGAAGCGCGAACCGTGGCAGCACACCCTCGCGCCCCCGCAGGCGGTGCTTTTCAGCGCCTTGAGGAAGAACAACGCCTTGAAGAAATCCACGAAGGGGAGCATCCCCAAGTAACCTCGCACAGCGTCACGAAGCCCGAAATGTAAAGGATGGCATTAGGGCCGAGGTGATGCGGTTGGAGGTTGAAGGTGTCCATCAGGAGATGGAAGAAATGGCTCACTAGGAGTCCGAAGCCGCGGGAGAAGTGGCCGGAGAAGATGACGAACTCCCCCTCCCGTGGATCGGGCACAAACTCGTCGCCCGGTGCGCGAGCGGTCACATGCTCCACCGGCAGCACCATGCGCGTGTGACGGAGCTCCGCGACGGTGGCCTCCATGACCACGGAACCGGCCTAGCTCCTCGAGCATCCTTCGGCCATCGTGACGGTGGGGTTGTGCGGGGGGACGTGTGAGTGGGTCGCGGGCGAGATGAGCAGCAGTGCATGAGGGAACAGAGAAGACGAGAGGAAGGAAGACAAGGGGCAAATGGGGCGCGGGTGCTGGCTGTTGGGGAACGTCATATGGGAAACAAAAAATTTCCTACGCACACGCAAACCTATCCATGGTGATGAGCATCTACGAGAGGGAGAGTGGATCTACGTACCCTTGTAGATCGCTAAGCGGGAAGCGTTAAGAAACGCGGTTGGTGTAGTCGAACATCTTCGCGATCCAAATCGCCGAGCGTCCCGCGATCTCATCACGATCCGTCCCGCGATCCAATCACGATCCGTCCCGTGAACGCATCACGATCCGTCCCGCGAACTCATCATGATCCGTCTCACGATCTTGATCACAATCTGTCCCGCGAACTCATCACGATCCGTTCCGTGATCTCATCACGAACCGTCTCGCGATCTCGATCACGGTCCTTCCGATCTAGCGCCGAACGGACGACACCTCCGCGTTCAGCACACATGCAGCTTGATGACGATCTCCACCGTCTTGATCCAGCAAGAGGAGGTGGAGAGGAGAGAGAGTTCACCGGCAGCGTGACGGCGCTCCGGTGATGGTGGTGGAGTGATTCCGGCAGGGCTTCGCCTAAGCGCTGCGGAAAACCGATCTAGAGGAGAAACTGTGCACCGGTGAAACGGGTAGCACGTGGCCGGAAATTCTGTCCAAAAACCACCCAATCCACTAGTATATATAGGAGGAGAGGAGAGGAGAGGCAGCCAAGGACTTTGGGTCGGCCGAAATAGGAGGTGGAAGCAATCCTACTTCACCTCCAATCCTAGTTGGAGTAGGATTGCCTCCTATTGGCTGATTTTCCACTTTTTGCTTTAGGACTTTCTCTCCTGCGCCATGGGCCTTTGTGGCTGTTTTCCCAGCCCACTAAGGGCTGGTTATTATTATCCCACAGCCCATGGACCTCTTGGGGTCGAAATACCCCTCCCGGAGGTCCTCCGGTACACTACCGGCACTCCCGGTACAATACCGATACTCCCGGTACACTACCGATGAGCCCGAAACTTTTCCGGAAACCAAACTGGGACTTCCTATATATGAATCTTTACCTCCGGACCATTCCGGAGCTCCTCGTGACGTTCGAGATCTCATCCGGGACTCCGAATAACCTTCGGTCACCACCATACATAACTCTACACTACCAAAACGTCACCGAACCTTAAGTGTGCAGACCCTGCGGGTTCGAGAACTATGTAGACATGACCGAGACACCTCTACGGTCAATAACCAATGGCAGGACCTAGACGTCCACATTGGTTCCTACATATTCTACGAAGATCTTTATCGGTCGAACCTCTATGTCAAGGATTCAGTTAATCCCGTATATCGTTCCCTTTGTTCTTTGGTATGTTACTTGCCCGAGATTCGATCGTCGGTATCTCCATACCTAGTTCAACCTCGTTACCGGCAAGTCTCTTTACTCGTTCCGTAATACAAGATCCCGCAACTAACAATTAGTCACATTGCTTGCAAGGCTTATTGTGATGTTGCATTACCGAGTGGGCCCCGAGATACCTCTCCGTTACACGGAGTAACAAATCCCAGTCTCGATCCATGCCAACTCAACAGACACCATCGGAGATACCTGTAGAGCACCTTTATAGTCACCCAGTTACGTTACGACGTTTGATACACACAAGGCACTCCTCCGATATCCGTGATTTGCATGATCTCATGGTCATAGGAACATATACTTGACATGCAGAAAACAGTAGCAATAAACTGACACGATCATATGCTATGTTTTTAGTTTGGGTCTTATCCATCACATCATTCTCCTAATGATGTGATCCCGTTATCAAATGACATCTCATGTCCATGTCTAGGAAACCTTAACCATCCTTTGATCAACGAGCTAGTCCATTAGAGGCATACTAGGGACATGGTTTTGTCTATGTATCCACATATGCATTTAAGTCTCCGATCAATACAATTATAGCATGGATAATAAACGATTATCATGAACAAGGAAATATGATAATAACTCATTTATTATTCCCTCTAGGGCATATTTCCAACAGTCTCCCACTTGCACTAGAGTCAATAATCTAGTTCACATCACCATGTGATTCGCATTGTTATGAATCTAAGACCCAATGAGTTTTGGGGCTCGATCATGCTTTGCATGTGAGAGAGGTCTTATAGTCAACGGGTCTGCGATATTCAGATCCATGTGTACTTTGCAAATCTCTATGTCAAACCGTAAACACTGCTACCACACTCCACTTGGTACTATTTCCAAATGGCTGCTCCACTATACGTATCGAGATTGCTACTACTAGTCATCCGGATAGGTGTTAAAGCTTGCATCGACGTAACTCTTTACGACGAACTCTTTATCACCTCCACAATCAAGAAACATTTCCTTAGTCCTCTGGTTACTAAGGATAATTCCGACCGCTGTCCAGTGATCCACTCCTGGACCACTCTTGTACCCCTTGACAGACTCATGGCAAGGCACACATAGGTGCGGTACACAGCATAGGCTAAGGCATAGGGGACGACGTTCGTCCTTTCTCTTTCTTCTGCCGTTGTCGAGCTTTGAGTCTCACTCAACTTCACACCTTACAAATCAGACGAGAACTATTTCTCTGGCTGATCCATTTTGAACTCTTTCAAAATCTTGTGAAGGTATGCACTCATTGAAAGTCTCATCAAGCATCTTGATCTATCTCTATAGATTTTGCTGCTCAACAATTAGGTAGCTTTATCCAGGTCTTCCTTTGAAAATCACTTTCCAAATAACCGTTTTATGCTTTCCAGAAACTCTACATTATTTCTGAACAACAATATGTCATCCACATATACTTATCAGAAATTCTATAGTGCTCCCACTCACTTTATTGCAAATACAAGTTTCTCATAAACTTTGTATAAACATCAAAACTTTGATCACCTCATCAAAGCGTATATTCCAACTCCGAGATGCTTGCTTCAGTCCATGGAAGGATCACCAAAGCTTGCACACCTTTTAGCATCCTTAGGCCTGACAAAACCTTCTGGTTGTATCACATACAACCTTTCCTCAAGTAAACCATTAAGGAAACGATGTTTTGACATCCATCTGCCAGATTTCATAATTGAAAACACAGCAACTGCTAACATAATTCCAATAGACTTTTAGCATCGCTACGAGTGAGAAAGTCTCATCGTAGTCAACTCCTTGAACTTGTCACAAACATCTTTGCAATAAGTCGAGCTTTACAAATAGTGACATTCACCATCAGTGTCTGTCTTCATTTTAAAGATCCATTTGTACTCAACGACCTGCCGTCCAACGAGCAAGTCTACCAAAGTCTACACTTGGTTTTAATACATGGATCCTATCTCGGATTTCATGGCCTCCAACCATTTGTCGGAATCCGGGCCCATCATCGCTTCTCCATAGCTCGTAGGTTCATCGTTGTCCAACAACATGACCTCCAAGACAGAGTTGTCGTACCGCTCAGGAGCAGTACACATCCTTGTCGACCTACGAAGTTCGATAGTAACTTGATCCTGAAGCTTCATGATCATCATCATTAACTTCCTCTTCAACTAACGTAGGCTTCACAGAAACATCTTTCTGCGCTGCGCTACTCTCTGGTTAAACAAAGGTTTAACAACCTCATCAAGTTCTATCTTCCTCCCACTCAATTCTTTCGAGAGAAACTTTTTCTCGAGAAAGGACCCAGTTCTCGCAACAAACACTTTGCACTCGGATCTGAGATAGAAGGCATACCCATCTGTTCTTAGGGTATTCTATGAAGATACATTTGTCCGCTTTGGGTTCTAGCTTATTATGTGAAAACATTTTCCACACAAGCATCGCAGCCCCAAACATTAAGAAATGACAGCTTACGTTTCTATCAAACCATAATTCACACGGTGTCATCTCAACGGATTTAGATGGTGCCCTATTTAAAGTGAATGTAGTTGTCTCTAATGCATAACCCCAAAATTATATTAGTAAAACGACAAGAGACATCATATTACGCACCATGTCCAATAGAGCATAACTATGACGTTCAGACACACCATCACACTATGGTGTTCCAGGTGGCGTTTAGTTGTGAAACAACTTTCACATTGTCTTAAGTTGTATGCCAAACTCGTGACTCAGATATTCACCTCCACGATCATATCGCAGTCATTTTTATCTTCTTGTCACGATGATCTTTAAACTTCACTCTGAATTTGCTTGAACCTTTCAAACGATTCAGACTTGTGTTTCATTAAGTAAATATACACTATATCTACTCAAATCATCAGTGAAGGTAAGAAAATAACGATATCCACTGCACGCTACAAGACTCACTAGATTGCATACATCAACATGTATCATTTCCAATGAATCACTTGCCCGCTCCATCCAACGGGGTCCTTTAGTCATCTTGCCCAAGAGGCATGGTTCGCATGTCTCAACCGATTCGAAATCGAATGAGTCCAAATATGCATCAACATGGAGTTTCTACATGCGCTTTATACCAATATGACATTTAGCGGTAGTGCCACAAGTATGTGGTACTATCATTATTAACTTTGTGTCTTTTGACATCAATGTTATGAACATGTGTAATACTACGATCAAGATTTCAACAAACCATTCTCACTGGGTGCATGACCATTGAAGGTATTATTCATGTAAACAGAATAACCATTATTCTCTAACTTAAATGAATAACCGTATTGCAATAAACATGATCTAATCATGTTCATGCTCAACGCAAAACACCAAATAACATTTATTTAGGTTCGTCACTAATCCTGAAGGTAGAGAGAGTGTGCGATGTTGATCACATCAACCTTGGAAACACTTCCAACACATATCGTCACCTCACCCTTAGCTAGTTCTCCGTTTATTCCGTAGCTTTTATTTCAAGTTACTAACATTTAGCAACCGAACCGGTATCCAATACCCAGGTGCTACTAGGAGTACTAGCAAGGTACACATCAATAACTCGTATATTTAATATACTTCTGTCGATGTTGCCAGCCTTCTTATCTACCAAGTATCTAGGGTTGTTCCGCTTCAGCGACCTCTCACCTCATAATAGAAGCACTTAGTCTCGAGTTTGAGTTCAATTTTTGGTTGCTTCACTGGAGCAGTAACTGACTTGCTATCCATGAAGTTTCCCTCCTTGCTCTTGCCCTTTTCGAAACTAGTGGTTTGATTAACCATCAACACTTGACGCTCCTTCTTGATTTCTACCTTCGCGGTGTCAAACATCGCGAACAGCTCAGGGATCAATACTTCTATCCCTGGTGTATTATAGTTCATCACTAAGTTCTAGTAGCTTTAGTGACGGTGACTTGGAGAACTATATCAATCACTATCTTATCTGGAAGATCAACTCCCACTTGATTCAAGCGATTGTAGTACCCAGACAATCTGAGTACATGCTCAACGATTGAGCTATTCTCCTTCATCTTACAAGCAAAGAATCTTGTTGGAGATCTCATATCTCGCAACAAAGGCACGAGCCTGAGATCACAATCTCTGCTCCTAGAACATCTCATATGTTCCGTGACGTTTCAAAACGTTTCCGAGCCTCAATTCTAAGCCGTAATGCATGACGCACTAAACTATCAAGTAGTCATCGAAACGTGCTTGTCAGATGTTCACAACATCTATAGACGACGCTAGAGGGGGTGGTGCACCGAGCGGTGCATTAAGGACATAAGCCTTCTATGCAGAAATGAGGACAATCCTCAGATCACGGACCGAGTCCGCAATATTGCTACCAACATCTTTCAAATCTATTTCTCTAGGAACATATAAAAATACAAGGGAGCTACAGCGCGAGCTAGTAATCTACAACATAATTTGCAAAGACACTTTGACTATGTTCATGATAATGAGTTCAATTAATCATATTACTTAAGAACTCCCACTCAAATTGACATCCCTCGGGTCATTCGAGTGATACATGATCCAAATTCACCAACTCAAGTCCGATCATCACGTGAGTTAAGGTGGCTTCAATGGTGAACATCATTATGTTGATCATATCCACTATATGACTCATGCTCGACCTTTCGGTCTCTTGTGTTCCGAGGCCATGTCTGTACATGCTAGGCTCGTCAAGTTTAACCCGAGTGTTCTGCGCGTGCAAATCTGGCTTGCACCCGTTGTATGTGAACGTAGAGTCTATCACACCCGATCATCACGTGGTGTCTCAACACGACGAACTTTCGCAACGGTGCACACTCGGGGAGAACACAATTTATCTTGAAATTAAGTGAGGGATCACCTTATAATGCTACCGTCGTCCTAAGCAAAACAAGGTGCATAAAAAGGATTAACATCACATGCAAATCATAAGTGACATGATATGGCCATGAACTTGTGCTTTTGATCTCCATCTAGAAAGCACCGGCATGATCTCCATCGTCACCGGCATGACACCATGATCTCCATCAACATGTCACCATCGGGGTTGTCACGCCCTGCATGGTTCAACTACTATTGCTACCGTAGCGATAAAGTAAAGCATTACATAGCGCTTTAATGATTGACACGCAGGTCATACAATAATTAAAGACAACCCTATGGCTCCTGTCGGTTGCCGTACTCATCGACATGCAAGTCGTGATAATCTATACATCACATGATCATCTCATACATCACATATATCATATCATGTAATTGGCCATATCATATCACAACATACCCTGCAAAAACAAGTTAGACGTCCTCTAATTGTTGTTGCAAGTTTTACGTGGCTGCTACGGGTATCTAGCAAGAACGATTCTCACCTACGCATAAACCACAACGGTGATACATAGATTGCTTTTCAACCTTCTCAAGGACCGCCTTTGTCAGATCCAATCCAACTAAAGTGAGAGAAACTGTCACCCGCAAGCCATCTAAGCAACAAGTTGCATCGAGGGAACCGGTCTCTCGTAAGCGTACGAGTAATGTTGGTCCGGGCCGCTTCATCTCACAATCCCGCTGAACTAAAATCCGACCAAGGGAGGAAGCAATCTAAGCATCAACGCCCACAAACCTTTTGTGTTCTACTCGAGATCTCATCGAACCATCAACCTAGCTCATGATGCCACTGTTGGGGAACGTCGCATGAGAAACAAAAATTTTCCTATGCACACGCAAACCTATCCATGGTGATGAGCATCTACGAGAGGGAGAGTGGATCTACGTACCCTTGTAGATCGCTAAGCGGGAAGCGTTAAGAAACGCGGTTGGTGTAATCGAACATCTTCGCGATCCAAATCGCCGAGCGTCCCGCGATCTCATCACGATCCGTCCCGCGATCCAATCACGATCCGTCCCGTGAACTCATCACGATCCGTCCCGCGATCTCATCATGATCTGTCTCACGATCTTGATCACGATCTGTCCCGCGAACTCATCACGATCCGTTCCGTGATCTCATCACGAACCGTCTCGCGATCTCGATCACGGTCCTTTCGATCTAGCGCCGAACGGACGGCAACTCCGCGTTCAGCACACGTGCAGCTTGATGACGATCTCCACCGTCTTGATCTAGCAAGAGGAGGTGGAGAGGAGAGAGAGTTCACCGGCAGCGTGACGGCGCTCCGGTGATGGTGGTGGAGTGATTCCGGCAGGGCTTCGCCTAAGCGCTGCGGAAAACCGATCTAGAGGAGAAACTGTGCACCGGTGAAACGGGTAGCACGTGGCCGGAAATTCTGTCCAAAAACCACCCAATCCACTAGTATATATAGGAGGAGAGGAGAGGAGAGGCAGCCAAGTCCTTTGGGTCGGCCGAAATAGGAGGTGGAAGCAATCCTACTTCACCTCCAATCCTAGTTGGAGTAGGATTGCCTCCTATTGGCTGATTTTCCACTTTTTGCTTTAGGACTTTCTCTCCTGCGCCATGGGCCTTTGTGGCTGTTTTCCCAGCCCACTAAGGGCTGGTTATTATTATCCCACAGCCCATGGACCTCTTGGGGTCGAAATACCCCTCCCGGAGGTCCTCCGGTACACTACCGGCACTTCCGGTACAATACCGATACTCCCGGTACACTACCGATGAGCCCGAAACTTTTCCGGAAACCAAACTGGGACTTCCTATATATGAATCTTTACCTCCGGACCATTCCGGAGCTCCTCGTGACGTCCGGGATCTCATCCGGGACTCCGAACAACCTTCGGTCACCACCATACATAACTCTACACTACCGAAACGTCACCGAACCTTAAGTGTGCAGACCCTGCGGGTTCGAGAACTATGTACACATGACCGAGACACCTCTACGGTCAATAACCAATGGAGGGACCTGGACGTCCACATTGGTTCCTACATATTCTATGAAGATCTTTATCGGTCGAACCTCTATGTCAAGGATTCAGTTAATCCCGTATATCGTTCCCTTTGTTCTTTGGTATGTTACTTGCCCGAGATTCGATCGTCGGTATCTCCATACCTAGTTCAACCTCGTTACCGGCAAGTCTCTTTACTCGTTCCGTAATACAAGATCCCGCAACTAACAATTAGTCACATTGCTTGCAAGGCTTATTGTGATGTTGCATTACCGAGTGGGCCCCGAGATACCTCTCCGTTACACGGAGTAACAAATCCCAGTCTCGATCCATGCCAACTCAACAGACACCATCGGAGATACCTGTAGAGCACCTTTATAGTCACCCAGTTACGTTGCGACGTTTGATACACACAAGGCACTCCTCCGATATCCGTGATTTGCATGATCTCATGGTCATAGGAACATATACTTGACATGCAGAAAACAGTAGCAATAAACTGACACGATCATATGCTATGTTTGTAGTTTGGGTCTTATCCATCACATCATTCTCCTAATGATGTGATCCCGTTATCAAATGACATCTCATGTCCATGGCTAGGAAACCTTAACCATCCTTTGATCAACGAGCTAGTCCATTAGAGGCATACTAGGGACATGGTTTTCTCTATGTATCCACACATGCATTTAAGTCTCCGATTAATACAATTATAGCATGGATAATAAACGATTATCATGAACAAGGAAATATGATAATAACTAATTTATTATTGCCTCTAGGGCATATTTCCAACACTGGCGCCCTTTGCCCTCCCTCCCCTTTTAAAGCGAGGCCACGACTGGGGGACGTGTGGATTAACTGCACCCACTCCCCTAGAATCTCCACCCACGCGTGGGCATCCTGGGCCGTAACCGCCACTTCGGGGCGCAGAAGATCTTTGCCTGCGTCCCGATACCTACTGGGCTACGCCCGAGGCCTAGCGGTCTAGGCCCAGGGTGACGTCCCGTTTGCCCGCACGTGCGGGACCCATGGCATCATTACTTGCCACGTGGCGTGCTGCAAGCCGGCCCGGGTCTTGGGGCGGCATGTCGGGACCCGAGGCATCGAGAGAGGCCGCCGATCCGTCCGACTATTCGGCTTCGTGCCGGAGGCGGGTACTGCAGGGGGAAGTTGTCGGCTCCCCGCCGTCTAGCGGACGTGGGCCCCCGCCGGCTTCGGGGACTACTGACGGGGTCATTACCCTAGGTTGTCCAAAGCAACGGGGTTCTTTCCCCCACTTCAAGAAAACTACATGGCAGGCTTCTCATAGCCGGCTAGCACGTAGCCGGTAGGTGCGTTGTCGGCTGGATCGAGGCCGGCTGGTTAAGGAGCCGGCCCGGCCCCGGCCGGCTGCCCTCGAGACGCATCCTCCATTGAACCTTGGGCGGACAAGCTCCTGTCCCATCCCTCTACACGCAGGTACAACGACACGATGGGCACCAATGTAGCCACAGTGGTCGCTGACGCACGGGCGCGCATGGCTATAGTTCGGTTGGTCGTACCGTTAACCTTGGCTGACCGCCATCGGGCCGGGCAATAGTGTCGGCACGCCCCCTCCCACTCGATTACCTCCTCCGGCGTGGCTATAGTGCAGCCGGCCCTACCAGAGACTTCGGCCGGCTGACGCAAGACGCTGCCGCCAAGGTGACCCATGCCATAGCTGGTGGGCGGGGGCCAATCACGAAGCCGGCTGGCGGTCCCTAGCGGGCGATATGACCGCACAGCCGGTGGACCCTACGGGCGACGAGACAGCTCGCGAGGCGGGGCCCTCTAGCCAGCCGGAGAGGCTGCCAGCCGGGACCCCCACTTTGTACCCTAGGAATATTGTAAGCCGGGGGTTGGCCTATAAAACCGCTCGAGCCCCCCATGCAACGGGGACGACGAGAGATCACACACGCACTCCCACGGGACACTTCCCATTCATCCACCATAATAACGGAGGAAGGCGAGCCGGCTGCTCCCTCTTCCTCCTCTAGACAACAGCTCCAGGAGCAACCTTGTAAACATACCCATCCATCAACTAGACCAAGCAGGACTAGGGCTGTTACCTCCCACGGAGGGCCCTGAACCTGGGTACATCGCGTGTTACCACCGCTTGTGCCTAATCTCACACCCGAAGCCCGTCGGCGTCCTCCAGCCCCAACCACCTTCGATAAGCCTACCCATGGCATCAGTCGTGAGAAAACGATGACACCTTCTCAACCAATCCCTAGAAAATCAACAAGTTTGATTAGCTAGGGAGAGAGATCGGACTAAAATGGAGCTTTGAGCAACAATGGAGCTTGGGAAAGGAAGAGGTAGTCTTCTTGAGGAAGAAGACCTCCCGTTTATAGTAGGGGAAAAGATCCAACTATTATCCCCACCCTTAGCCCCGCGCGTCACGGTACTACCGCAAAGATGCTATGCTACTACCGCAAGGGCTTGCGGTACTACCACTACGACCTGCGGTACTACCGCTCGCACGGGTGTATCAGACTCAGGCCGATTGCACTAGGCAGCTAGCGGTAGAACCGCCGGAGTGGTACTACCGCGAGCCCATGCGGTACTACCACATGGTCGGTAGAGGTTGGCACTTGGAGATGCACGGAAGTAAAAAATACTTCCGTGCTGACCTCCGTTGAGGACGAAGCTACGAAAAAGTCCAGCACGGTAGTACCGGAATAGCATCACAGTACTACCGCACTAGGGCGGATGTAAAAAATTACATCCACACCTAGTACTGCAGGCGTACGTACAAGGGCAGGGGACAACGGTACTACCGCTCTACTGAGCGGTACAACCGCGGTCTCTTGTGGCACTACCGCTCCCTTGAGAGGTACTATCATGGGTGCCTGCGGTACCACCGCTCCTTTGAGCGGTACTACCGCTGGCCACTAAACGCAAGTACCCCCGCGGGCTTCACATTGCATAGACAAGGAAAACAGCTGGTGCTCCATCGAAGTAAAGGAAAGGTGGTGCAAATAGAATATATGTGTACATGTTGATTCCACCCAAACCTTCCTGACGCAGACCCCCGCTTAATAGTACGGATTTCCAGTGACTCAAATCCACCGAAAGGAAACATAGACAACAATCGTCTTCAATAAGCTCCGAGGGGCACCAAATCGTCTTGTGCCTAGACATGAGATATCTAAAATGCTCAATGCACACGATTAGTCCGTAAAGGCATTATCATCAATCACCAAAACCACTTAAGGAGAAATATGCCCTTACAATCTCCCCCTTTTTGGCAGATTGACGACAATACGGGATTTGTACATAAAGATATAAAATGAGCATATGCAAAACCAAGATCTATAAAATATAGACAGGCTCCCCCTAGATGTATGCATTCTATAGATATGCTTTGGACTGCAGCGCACACACACTAGGATCAACACTCCCCTTATATTTTATAAACAATGCAATCCTTGTAACATAATGAATAACACTAAGTATAGAGACAAGGCATAGCATGTGAGCATAAAGATAAGGGTACATATGAGACAGACTCACAAGCTACAAATCATACTGGACAATAATAATGTAGGAGTGATAGCATATGTCTCACACCATATGATAGAGGAAGTCTCATGGTCTCACATACAAACGACATAAACAAAAGTTCAACAAAAGCAAAGAGACAACGAAAAAACAACACAAATACTCGCAAATCCTACACTCTATCCCCCTTTGGCATCGAGACGCCAAAAAGGCGAAGAGGACACCTAACACATAGGTGGTAGCTCCCATGCAGAAAGATCAGCCATCTGGCTCCTCCTCTGATGCAGCTGGAATGGACTCCTCATCTGAATCAGCCCACTAGAACTGTTGCTTCGCCATCCAAGTAGCCTCGGGAGTGATGTCCTTCTCAGACCCACTCGAGATGGCCTCACCAGCTTCCTCAGAATCCGCTTGTCACGCTGGCGACTCTCCTTTTTAGCAACGTGAGCCTGATATTGTCCCCTGGCATACATGCAGAACAAGGTCTCCATCTTGTGAGAGAGCTTCTTGGCCCAAGATGGCTCACAAGATGGTGGCTCATACGTCTCAAAACTGTCATCTTCCTCCTCTTCGATCTCATCCTCATCAACCTCCATACGAGCAGGAGATGGCTTAGTGGGGGTGTTGGCCCATTTTTCCTTCATACGCAGATGAATGGGCTCATGAAGAAACAAGTGCTCCTGAAAGTCCTCATCCGGAAGGGTCTTCTCCCAAGTAGTACGAATTAGGAGGAACAAGTAGGGCGCATAAATGGGGACCTTACGGTGAATCACAGCAGTGCGAAGCTCAGTCCACATAATGTGAGAAACATCAAGGGGGTCAAGTTCTTCAGTTTGTCCCTTCTCACATAGTAGCAACATATCCACCAGGTAGGAGTGCACCTTCTCCTTGTCTCCCATGTGAGGAAACAGAGTGTTGTGGAAGATCCGGTGCATGACATCAAGGAATGGGTTGAGCACAGAAACTTGCTCACCAGAGGGTAAAGTCTTCAGAATATAGTATGGCACGAGCTGCTCCTTACGTGTTGGCTGGGGGTTGCCATGAGGGCGCAATCCAACGGGCTCCTCAAGCCCCTCATCACGAACATGCAGCAAGTCCATGAACTCCTTCCTGGCAGTAGACAGCCTATCTCCATTGGTCATCCAAGTCATGGTCCGCTACACATCGGTGTGGAAATGGACAAAGGCAAAGAAATGACCCACAATCTCGGGATCAAAGTCGAGGTGGAACGAGATGATGTTCTCGATAGCAAACTGCTCCACCAAACTTAGAGCCTAACCAAAGTATGTCGGGTGCTTCCTCATATGAGCCATCTCAATCCATTGGATAGGAACATATAGATTCTTCTTGCCCTTGATCACATCAATGTGGATGAGAAACTGCTGCTTGGTCCAAAACAACTCATTGGCCCTGGAATGTCCCCTTGGTTTGACATAGGGGTCGATCAACCAACGAGACAAAAACTTAGCTTGAGGCATGTCCTCATAATTTTCAACTGGTTCCTTTAGCTTGGATGCGGTCCTCTTGAAATGGCGTGGCGGGGCATTGGACCCCTTAAGAGCATCTGGATTGCGAAGACACTTTGAGATAGTGTCGCGAGAGGGATTCGAGCGTCATGGACCGGAGCAGGAACCAGAGCCACCACCTATGACACACAATGCAAACACAAGAGACAAACGAAAAAGGTAAGGCAAAGACGAAATAAGGCATGAAAACCATGTAGAGGTGAGAATGAACAGGACAAAATGAGGTAGCTTCTGATCGAGCGATAGTACCAACGGTTCATGCGGAAGTAAAAAAATCTACCGCTCCGGACATGGTAGTACCGTTGTGAGCTGTAGTACCGTGGCTGAAGCGGAAGTAAAATTTTACTATCACCCAACGAGTGAAAGTAACAAATTACTACCACTCCGGACATGGTAGTACCACAGCGAACGTAGTACTGTGGCAGGAGCGGAAGTAGAATTTTACTTCCGCCTGACGAGCGGTAGTACTGCACCAGATGCAGTAGTACCGCAACAGATGCGGTAGTACCGCACGATATAGATTTCGCAAGAACACAAATCAAAGACCAGATCGGTACTACCGTAGATCGAAAGTTATCCCATTGTATCCTATCAATACACACATCTACTTCACTAACACACTCAAAACATCCCCTCGTGCATAGATTGGATCAAAAAACACTAGACCAACTCATATTTCCCCTAAACCTAGATTCAAAAATAGATAGGCAAAACGAGAAGAAGTCAGGGAAATACCGGAGTCCATGGCAAGAGGACGAGGTGGTGAACAATCCCACCGGAGGGAATGAGAGGTGGGTGACCGGAGACGGAGATCCGGTGAGGTGCTCCAATGCCGGTTGTGAGGAGGAGAGAGAGAGACGTGAGGGGAAGAGATAATGGGTATGGGGGAGTCTGAACTCCCCCTACCGGCTCTTAACCCCCACGCACTCTCGACGACACGGTAGTACCGCGGTCATTGCGGTAGTACCTCTCAACGAGCGGAAGTAATTTTTTACTTCCGTGTGCTAAGCGGTAGTATCGCTCCGGAGCGGAAGTACTTTTTTACTTTCGTGTTTTGGGGCGGTAGTACCATGTCGGGGTCACACCTATGCAAGCAAAGAAGCAGTCCAACTCCAGCGGTAGTACCGTGGATTGCCACGGTAGTACCATGCTACCCAAAAAATGCAAGATTTCAGAGAGAAAAGAGAAGAAGAAAAAATAAAAAAAACTTTTCGCACAAAAATGAGAGACACGATAAGACAAAGATGCAAGTTAAAACACGGGCATGGTCCGATAGAGCGGAAAGAGAAATGAGGACCAAACAATGAGCCACTATTTCACATGAAGAGAGGGCGGTGGCCCTAGAGCCACCTATGTTTGAGTCAAGTGGTATGGCACCGCGAAGAATTATCCTTGGTCCCATGACCAAGACTCGTCTTTTGAAGCACAGTAACCATCAAGCATGGTGGATGTGAAAGTCTTTGATTAGTTTATGCATAATATGGGGAGGGATAATTCATTGAGGGAACGAGACTCCCCCTAAATTCATGCATACACCTAGACAAGACATAATGATGAGTGTGGTGAGGTGTGCACTAAGTCAATCCACATTTCTTGAATCAATGATATTTAGCTCATGCCATAACTCGCGAAATCTTGCTTCATCCAATGGCTTCGTAAATATATTTGCAAGTTGTTCGTTAGTGCTCAGATGGATGAGATTGATGTCTCCTCGCTTGATGTGTTCCCAAAGGAAGTGATGACGAATATCAATATGCTTCGTCTTGCAATGTTGAACTGGGTTGTTGGAGATCATAATGGCACTTTCACTATCATAGTAAAGAGGCACTTTGTCACAATTGACACCATAATCCTTTAAAGTTTGCCTCATCCAAAGAATCTATGCACAACAACTGACAGCAGCTACATACTCGGCCTCGGTGGACGAGAGAGAAACACAATTTTGTTTCTTTGAAGACCAACATACCAAAGACCGACCAAGAAATTGCCAGCCTCCGGAAGTGGACTTTCTATCCACACAGTCTCCCGCCCAATCTGAGTCAGTATATCCAACGAGATCAAACGAAGCCCCCTTGGGGTACCATAAGCCAAAGTTTGGGGTATGAGCCAAATATCGAAAGATTTGCTTGACAGCCACATGGTGACTCTCCTTAGGTGCGGATTGAAATCGTGCACAAATACCACACTTAACATGATATGCGGTCTAGATGCACAAAGGTAAATCAAGGATCCAATCATGGAGCGATATACCTTTTGATCCACCACTTTACCATTGGGATCACTGTCAAGATGGCATTTGAGTGGCATGGGAGTGTTGGCCTTGGGAGGATTGAGCTCATCCATCTTGAACCTCATGATCATGCCTTGAGTGTATTTAGCTTGATTGATGAAGGTACCTTGACTTTGTTGATTGACTTCAAAACCAAGGAAGAACTTCAACTCTCCCATCATAGACATCTCAAACTTATTTGTCATCAAACTGGAAAAATCTTCATTGAAAGCTTTGTTAGGAGAACCAAAAATAATATCATCAACATATAGTTGGCATATGAACAAGTACCTGTTGACCCTCTTTGTAAAAAGAGTGGGATCGATTTTCCCAATTTAAAACCCATGGTCTTGCAACATCTCGGTAAGGTGCTCATACCACGTGCGTGCGGCTTGCTTAAGGCCATAGAGAGCCTTATCGAGGGCGTATACATGATTGGGGAACTTGGGATCCTTGAACCCCGGGGGTTGCTTGACATATACCAACTCCTTAAGAGGACCATTAAGAAAAGCACTCTTGACTTCCATTTCATATAATTTAAAGTTATGATGAGAGGCATATGCAAGCAACATGCAAATAGATTCAAAGCGAGCAACAGGAGAAAAAGTTTCACCGTAGTCGATACCCTCGACTTGGGAGTATCCTTGTGCCACCAATCTTGCCTTGTTGCAAATGATGATACCGTTCGCATCTTGCTTGTTTTTTAAGATCCATTTAGTTCCAATAACATTGTGGTTCTCCTGAGGTCTTGGCACCAATCGCCACACTTGGTTGCGCTCGAAGTTGTTGATTTCATCATGCATAGCTTCAACCCACTCCAGATCCTTGAGCGCATCTTGTACCTTAAGGGGATCAATGCAAGAAACAAACGCGTGATGTTCACAAAAGTTTGTTAATTGTTTACGAGTGGTTACCCCTTTTTGCAAGTCGCTATAGACGTTCTCCAACAAATGTTGTCTAAGTTTGAGTTTGATAGCATTCTTGGCGGCTCGTCTCTCTAAGATTTCCTCCATGGAAGGTTGAGGGACAACATTCTGAGAGTCATCTTCTTGATGATCTTGAACGCCTTCGTGAGCTTGCTCTTGATCTTGAAGAAGATCTTGATCTCGAGCTTGCTCGGAGATGTGAACTTGATCTTGGGCATCACTTGGTGAAACACCATCATTAGTTGATTGATATTGCCCTTGATCTTGGCCATGTGTTAGAGGACCTTCATTTTGTTCTTTGGAAGCCTGTGGGTCTTGCGTCGGTGATGGTTCCACTTGAGTGGAACATTTCCCTTCTCCTTCGGCCACAAGGGGTTCCTCAACGGGTAGGAAGTATCCCACACCCATTCTTCTTATGGCTTTTGGAGGAATTTCATCACCTACATCACAAAGACCACTTTGCTCCACTTGGGAGCCATTATTTTCATCAAACTCTACATCACTCTTCTGCTCAATGAGTCCCGTGGACTTGTTGAGGACACGGTAAGCATGAGAGTTTGCAGCATAACCAACAAATATGCCCTCATGGGCTCTAGATTCAAATTTAGACAAATGAGCACCTTTCTTGAGAATGAAACACTTACAACCAAACACCCGGAAGTATTTGAGGATGGGCTTGTTCCCGGTAAGAATCTCATAAGGAGTCTTGTTCAAGCCTTTGCGGAGATAGAGCCGATTTGATGCCTGACACACTGTGTTGATGGCTTCGGCCCAAAAGTTGTACGCAGATTTAAACTCCGCCTTCATGGTTCTTGCCACATCCATCAAAGTCCAGTTCTTCCTCTCTGCAACACCGTTTTGTTGGGGGTGTAAGGTGTGGAATATTGGTTCTCTATCCCTTCATCACTGAGAAACTCATTTAGGATGTAGTTCTTGAACTCAGTGTCGTTGTCACTTCTGATCATCAGATTTTTTGCATCATGTTGACGTTTGACTTCATTTGCAAAGTCGATGATGGTCTGTTGGGTCTCACTCTACCTCTTCAAGAAATATACCCAAGTATATCTCGAGTAATCATCCACAATCACCAATCAATATCTTCTTCCACCAAGACTATCAAAAGATGGAGGGCCGAAGAGATCCATGTGAAGGAGCTCTAAGGCCCTCTTTGAGTTGATTGTAGTAGTTGGAAGATGAGCCTTTTCATGCAGCTTTCCTTCGATACAAGCACTGCAAGCACGATCTTTGGAAAAACTCATGTTTGTTAGTCCAAGAATGTGAGCCCCTTTGAGGAGGCTTTGCAAAGATCTCATATTGGCATGGGCTAGCCGGTGATGCCAGAGCCATCCCACTACAACTTTGGCCATTAAGCAAGTCGTGGTCTTAGTGGGTCGCTCTGATAAGTTCACCACATAGAGACCATTCTCGACATGCCCAACAAAAGCTACTTTAAGAGTCTTGATCCACAAAAGGGTCATAGAGTCAATACCAAAGAAGGTACTAAAACCCATGATTGCGAGTTGATGAACAGAAGGTAAATTGTATGCGAGGGTCTCAACAAGCATAACATTCTCTATGCAGAGTTCTGGAGAGATTATAACCTTGCCAAGACCCAGTACCTTTGAAATTGCATCATCACCAAATGATACTTGGGTGGACACAGATGTGTCAGGATGAACATCCACCACCAAATCCTTGCTTCCGATCATATGATTTGTCGCTCCACTATCGAGCAACCATGACGTTCCTCTGGAAGCAAACCCCTACAAGAGATCAATGTTTGGTTTTAGGTACCCATTATTTAATGGGTCCTTTCATGTTAGCAACAAGGGTCTTAGGAACCCAAATACACCATTCAAGGTACTCATCAGAAGAACCAACATATTTGGCATAAACATGCCCATAACTAGCATGACACAAAACATAAAGGGGTTAAAGTCGCCGGTCTTGTTGGGGTGGGTGTTCTTGCTCTTCTTGGCATTCTCAACTATAGCTTTGTCTTTCTTCTTCTCATGAGGACCTTCTCCTGCTCTTACAAAGGTTTCCTTGAGCGATGGAACTTCCTTGGTGTTCACCTTCTTGTTCTTCTTGTTTTTGGGTGCAAACCCTGCTCCTTCTTTTGCCACAACTTCCTTCTGATTACTCAAAAGGTCATTGAGCGTCTTCTCACCTTGGATACACGTCACCAAGCCATTTTCAAGCTTCTCTTTAAGATTAGCATTTTTCTCCACAAGATGTGCATGCTCACAACACGGGTTAGTAGCATATGCATTATCAATTAGCCAAAAGGAGGACATGTGGCAATTTCCTTAGTGAGTTTCACTTGGAGTTGATCATGTGACTCCTTAAGAGAGGCATGAGCACACTTAAACACCTTGTGAGCATTGTCAAGTGTGTCAAGCTCATCCTTGAGTCGATCATGGTCAACCCCAAGTGCACCATTTTCAGACTTGAGCACACGGTTAAGAACAATAGCATGATCATAATATTTATGTAATTTAGCAAGGTCATCATTTTGTGACTCCTCAAGGGTCATACGAAGACCTCGCTCTTCCTCAAGAGCAATAGATAGATCCGTTATCTCGTCGGCATAATCACGACTATGGCCTCTCAACTCCTCAAGAAATTTTTCTTGGGACTCAATAGTGTCATGGGCCTCACCAAATTTTTCCAAGAGAGAAACGAAGTGCTTCTTGGACTCTTCGTTGAGTTTACAGATGAATTTGTCAAACTCATTTTTGTCCTCTTTCGCCTTCTCATGTTCGTCCACACATTCTAAAGACGGAGTGGAAGAAATAGAGGTATTAATGTTTGAGGTTTTGGCGTTAGAGATTACCTTGGTGATACTTTTAGCCATGCGGGACCTCGCGACACTGTTCTCATTGGGGGCGTCGAAGAGTGACACCTTTGTTGGGGTAGAGGAAGCAATTGCCACGGATGCCATTGCCATTCCTTCACCGCTTGTGTCTTCATCATAAACATCATCATCCAAGGCAAATTGTTCTTGAGGCACCAATACTTTGTGAGGAGCCTTCTTGGTGAAGTTGCTTTTGTTGGGGAAGGACTTGGCCTTATCTTTGCGAATGAGCTTGCCACCATTGTCTTCCTCTTCTCATATGGTCAATCCACCACAAAGTGACTCACATTACCACAGTTGTAGCATGTTCTCACACGTTGCTTGCCCTTTGACCTACTTAAGTTGTTCTTGGAGAAGTTGGGCCTTGTGTTTCTCTTGTTGCCCCAAAATTGTCTGGACTAAGAGCCATGTGCTCATGGTAAGCATATTTGGTGTCCTCGGGGCAACCCTCTTCTTCTTCTTATTCTTCTTCTTCTTCCTCTTGACTGACCTTGGTCTTCAAAGCAAGGTTGGGAGATGATTTCTTTGACCCTTGAACGCAAGAAAGAGCATTGTCAGCTGTCGTGTTCAGGATGTTCATTGCAATAAATTCATCCAACACATCACCAGAAGACAAGGTGTGAAAGTCCGGCCTTTGACGGATGGTAGTGGACATGGCCTTGTTGAAGGGCATGATGGCCTTTAGAAACTTACGCTTGATCCAAGTATCATCCACATCCTTGCTGCCATGATCCTTGAGGGAAACAGCGAGAGCAGTCACCCTTCTATAGAGCTCACGCGGTTCCTTATCCTCTATCATCACAAACTCATCTGACTGATCAGGACAACTTCATAGTTATTCCGTTGAATTCTTGAACAACCCTTGTACATGGAGATGATGTGTTCCCAACACTCTTTAGCAACAGTGAAGGGCCACAGGTGTGGTAGGTCTTCAGTAGGAACAGCCACTTGGAGTATGAACAAGGCAAAAGAATTTAGTTCTTTATCCGCTTGTTCTCTTGGAGTAAGATTGTGTGGATCATGAGGATATTATCCTTCTTCAATGACTCTCATGAGATGAATTGATCTTTGATCTAACTGAGACTTGATACTGAAAACCTAGTTAGCAAAATCATTCGTAACAAGTTTAGGAGGAGGACCATGATTAACTATATGAGGTGGGTGCACCGGTCCTCCATAGACCACAAGAGGGGGAACAGAGGCAAAACTCCCCGACCCATTAACTCCTTGAGAACGATTATCCTTATCAGCACTAGCCCCCTCCTTACCGGAGTTGGCATCCGATGCCGAGTTAGTGGGCTTGACCACTTGCACCGCATCGGTAGACACTTTAAGAGTATTAAGGAAATATTTGAACATGGGTTGAACCTCGGTCACCATGGAGGATTGGAGTAAGAACAAGGCCTCATTCACATCCTCGCGTGAGACCGTTTTCACTCCCAAGGCCTCGGGAAGTTCTCCCACATGCTCCTCTTCGCCAGCCATACTCTTCGGGTGGTGAAACCCTTAATAAAGAGACGTGGCTCTGATACCAATTGAAAGGATCTATATGGTTGAATAGAGGGGGTGAATAGGCAACTAACACTTTTTAACCTTTCTTTTACAATTTAGGCTTAGCTTTAAATAAGTTGGCTAGATGTGCAACTAGGTGAATAACCTATATGATGCTAAACACAACAAGTACACAAGAAAGCAAGGGGTACAACACGATAATAGCTTGCAAGAAGTAAAGGTAAGAGATAACCAAAATTGGAGCCGGTGGAGACGAGGATGTGTTACCGGAGTTCCTTCCCTTGTGAGGAAGTACGTCTCCGTTGGAGCGGTGTGGAGGCACAATGCTCCCCAAGAAGCCACTAGGGCCACCGTATTCTCCTCATGCCCTCACACAATCCGAAATGTTGTGATTCCACTATTGGTGCCCTTGAAGGCGGTGACCGAACCTTTACAAACAAGGTTGGGTCTATCTCCACAACTAAATTGGAGGCTCCTAACAACACCACGAAGCTTATGGAGGACACCATGCCGGTGACCGAACTGCAAGGTATTACAATCTGGTTTCTATTGGCCTACTCTTTTCAAAGATGCTCGTAAGTATGTCCTTTCATGCAACGAATGCCAAAGAGTTGGAAAGATCGGTAAGCATCAGGAGATGCCTATGAATTATTAACTTGCTATTGAACCATTTGAAGTCTCGGGCTTTGAATTTATGGGTCCTTTTCCTTCCTCAAATGGTTATACTCATATTCTAGTTGTTGTTGACTACAATACTAAATGGGTAGAAGATATTCCAACTAGTAGTGCTGATCATAACACCTCTATTAAAATGCTTAAAGATATTATTTTCCCTAGGTTTGGAGTTCCTAGATATTTAATGATTGATGGTGGTTCACATTTTATTCATGGTGCTTTTCGTAAACTTCTAGCTAAATATGATGTTAACCATAGGATTGCATCACCTTATCATCCCTAGTATAGTGGTCAAGTTGAATTGAGCAATCGAGAAATAAAATTAACATTGCAAAAGATTGTTAATAGATCCAGGAAGAATTGGTCTAAGAAACTGGATGATGCACTTTGGGCTTATAGAACAGCTTATAAGAAACTTATGGGTATGTCTCCATACAAAATGGTCTATGGGAAGGCTTGTCATTTTCCTCTTGAGTTACAACACGAAGCTTATTTGGCAATTAAAGAACTTCACTATGATTTCAAACTTGCCGGTGAGAAGAGGTTATTTGACATTAGCTCACTTGATGAATGGAGAACACAAACCTATGAAAATGCCAAGTTATTAAAACAGGTTAAAAGATGGCATGACAAAATGATTAAAAAACGAGAATTCAATGTAGGAGACTTAGTACTTTTATACAATTCTTGTTTCTGATTTTTTACAGGAAAACTCCTCTCCAAATGGGAAGGCCCATACGTTGTTCAGGAGGTTTATTGCTCCGGTGCTATAAAAATTAACAGCTTCAAAGGCAAGAACCCGAGAGTGCCAAATGGGAAAAGAATTAAGCATTACATTTCAGGTGCACCCATTAATGAAGAAACAAATGTCATCCAAGTCATCACACCAGAAGAACACATCAAGGATGTTTTCCGGAACACTCCAGGAACCCGAAAAAGGGGTAGGTATGTGGTACGGTAAGTAAGCCGACTCCAAAAATTCCATATAAATATTTTTGTCATTTTTGGTATATGAGAAAAATTACAAAAATAAAACAGAGTCGGAAGGACCCACAAGGGAGGCACAAGCCAACAGATAACATCCCCTCGAGGCGTGACCAGATGGCTTGTGGGTCCCTCGTGTGGCCTCCGGACTTTGATTCCTTGTGGAACACGTATTCTGACCTAAAAAATCATTATATATACTCCCGAATGTTTTGGCCACCGCATCACGAGATTTTCCTCCATTCTTATTTCTGGCTATTTTTCGACAGATCTAGATTGCTATGACTTTCCCTTTGCCAACCAAGGACTAGTTCTTCGAGAAGGTCATCAATCCCTACCTGTTGGAGTGATGAACCACCCTCAAGCTATTGAGATGCGTGAGGGGGTGCTCACCATCCGGGATGTTGAAGGCCCCAAGAAGGAGGGAAGTGAGAAGGCCAGGCTTGCACAAGTGGAGCAACAAATCTTCAAGTGTCAAGGGATGGTTGAATGTGGCTTGAGTGCTAATCACTATATGATCACAAACTTCATCCATGAAAAAAAGATGGACACCAAAAGTGTGGGCAGGGGGCTCTCGCCAAGCATCAAGATCGGATTGAACACCTCCAGGATCAACGCTATCAACTCCAACTCCAAAATTGTGAGTGTAAATCCATGTTTAAAAGTATGAGCCTAGCTGCTGATTTTAGGATCCCAGAGACAGGGCTTCTTTCTTTTGATGGAGAACCTATGCCTTGGAAGATGGAGGATTACCAAACACCACCACCATCACAGAATAACACTTGAGTACATGGGTATGGCCACCACCCTTGGCTTGTTCCAAGCTATATGGAGGTGCCCCGGTATCGTATCACCATCACTTTTTTACCACCACTATCTATCTTCGTTTGATCTTTCGTTTTTCGAGGTTTAGGGAGTTAAATTGCAGATTTGCTTTGTCTAGAGTTTTTTCTTTGAGTTCTACCTATCCTTGTAATCGAGTGTGAGAGTTATATAATAAAGTTTGGCTTTCGCTTGATGACAAGCAAGGTCTAAGCTTGGGGGAGTTGATACGTCCATTTTGCATCATGATTTCTTACCACTATTTACCTTATTTTTGTCCATTATTCCACGTTATCATACAATTCTTAAGTTTATTCTCTCTGAATATGCAAGGCACATCACAAGGAGGGGAATATTTGGGAACTGGAATTCTGGACCGGAAAACCGAGAAAAAGGCAAAAAAAAATCACCAGTCTTAGAATGAGCAGAAAATTTACGGAGAATATTTTTGGAATATTTAGGAATTTCAGGAGCAAAAATATACTGGAGAGGGGTTGCGAGCAGGCCACAAGCAACATGGCCGCGCCCCATAGGGGCGTGGCCAGATGCCTTGTGGCCCCCCTGCTGGCCTTCCGATGCCCCTCTTCTCCTATATGGTGTGTTTTACCCTAGAAAAAATTATAAGAACCCTTTCAGGATGAACTGATATCGTCTCGAGGCGGAAACCCGGGCAGAGGCCATTTTGCACTCCGACGGTCAGATTCTGTCGGGAAATCCCTCTCTTGGAAAGGGAGATTGAAACCATCGTCATTACCAACGCTTCCTCCTTCGTGGGAGGACCAATCTTCTTCAACCTCTTCACCAGCACCATCTCATCTCCAACCCTAGTTCATCTATTGTATTCAATCTTTGCCCCAAAACCTTGGATTGGTACATGTGGGTTACTAGTTGTGTTGATTACATCTCGTAGTTGATGCTTGTTGGATTACTTAGTGGAAGAGATTATGTTCAGATCCTTAATTATCATTATTACTCCTATGATCTTGAATATGTTGATGATGTGTGAGTAGTTACTATTGTTCCTGGGGACATGGGAGAAGTCTTGTTATAAGTAATCCAGTGAAGTTGGCATGCGTTCGATATTTTTACGATATGTATGTTGGTACTTCTCTTAGCGGTGTCATGTGAACGTCGACGACATGACACTTGACAATGTTATGGGCCTAAGGGCAGTCATTGCGGATTAACAAGTAGATGATGAGTTGCGAGAGTGACAGAAGCTTAAGCCCTAGTTTATGTGTTGCTTCATAAGGGGCTGATTTGGATCCACATGTTTCATGCTATGGTTAGATTTATCTTAATTCTTCTTTAGTATTTGTGAATGCTTGCGAGGGGGTTAATCATAAGTAGGTTGTTAGTTCAAGTAAGAACAACACCTTATCACAGGTCCACCCACATATTAAATTATCAAAGTAGAGAACGTGAATCAACTCAACATGATGAACATGACTAGACAGAAATTCCCATGTGTTCTCGGGAGCACTTGCTTAATATAAGAGTACTTTCAGGCCTGTCATTTGCTACAAAAAGGATTGGGCTACCTTGATGCACCATTTTTATTATTGTTTCTTGTTACTTGTTATGAATTATCTTGGTACAAAACTATCTGCTTTTGTTACTCACAACACTTGCAGAGAATACCTTGCTGGAAATTGCTTATCATTTCCTCCCGCTTCTCGTTGGGTTCGACACTCTTACTTATCAGAAGGACTACGATTGATCCCCTATACTTGTGGGTCATCAGATAGAAATACAGAGTGGTCTGAGCACACTATCATTGATGAGGAGACCTAGACGTAAAATAACAGCAAGTGGGATTCTGATGGTCAGCCTCGCACTGCAGCTCACCGCTCGGGAGAGTCCGATGAATATTGAAGATGTCTCATGATCTTCTATCACCTCGGGTCATCTTAGTTCTGTTTGCCCTTCTGGTGTCTCGATGCCAAAGGGGAGAGAGTTTAGGGATTTACCGAGTCACGAGTGCGTTTTAGTTGGTTGCGTGCTTTCTTCACTCGTGATCTCTTCTATCATTTTCTTTGGTTTGGTATATGTTTGTGAGACTTAAAGGCCTAGTCGTATGGTGTGAGACATATGATACCCTCCTATTATCTTTAATATGTCGTAGTATGTGAGTTATGTTTATCTTGTGCCCTATGTTTATTCTCACATGGCATACCTTGCATTTTTAACTATCTCTTAGTCTCTTAATGCAAGTAGTGCATGTCAATAAAATATAGGGGGGTGTTCATCCTAGTGTGTGCGCTTTGCATTCCAAAAGCATATCAAATATAGCCACACATCTAGGGGGTCGTTTATATTTTGTAGATGTTGGGGGTTTGCTTTCTATCTTATGATACTCTTTGTGCAAATCTAGTGTTCTCATCAATCCATCAAAAATGGGGAGGTCATAAGGGCATATTTCCACCCTTGTGGTTTTACTGATTGATGACAATGCATTTGCGGACTAATCTGTGCATTAATTCTTTCAAATGATTCATCATATGGCTCAAGATGATTCTAGACCCACGGTGGATTAGAGTGAAGATGGTTTCTTTCATGCTTTTCATTTTTTGTGGAATTGAGTCATAGGAAAACCATACTATTACGAGGGGGCCACATTGGAAAGGTTTGTGTGGAATCAACACGTACACTTTCATTTACACCCCTTATTCCTTTCCCGCATCAATGAAGTTGTTCTGACGTTGACTTTGTTCTGGTCCAGAAAGAGCCAAGCGGAAGTACCATGCATGGCAGCGGTAGTACCGTCGACTCCAGTAAGCGATAGTACCGCTTTGGCTAGCGGTAGTACCGCCTACAAGCGGTAGTGTCACTGCCCAGTGGTGCATGTTGTACTGCCGACTTGGGAGTCTCGACTTTTCCTGTAGGACTGAGTGATTTCGAATCGATAAAATGGCGCGGTATTACCGCTTATAAGCGGCGGTACCGTCAACTACTACCATGCGACTACCACTATTCTTTGTGGGCGTGGACCTCCCAGCAAACTCCGAGTGGCATTAGGGCGGGGTAGTGCCGCCTATAAGCGGTAGTACCGCTCTCACTGGTGTTAGTACCACTCAGGTGGAACTACCTTCACTCCTACAACTCCTTTGTGTTTTTAGGGTTGCAGCACTGCAACCCAAGCAGTAGTACCACTTCGGCGACACTACCGCCTCGTGGCTTCGTGTCGTTGCTCGTGTGGCTGGCTCGGCCTCCCAAGCGGTAGTACAACTCCCTTGAGCGGTACTACCGCTCCCTTGAGCGGTAGTACCGCTTGTGTGCGGGCTGAGAGGGGATAATTGTTGGATTTGTTCCCTCACTATATAAAGGGGGTCTTCTCCCCGAAGAAGATCATCTCTTCCTACCCTATGCTCCATTGTTGCTCCAAGCTCCATCTTCGTCTGATCTCTCTCTCTAACCAACAAAACATCTTGATACTCTAGGGTTTGGGTGAGAGGGCCCCGATCTACACTTTCACCAAGAGAAATTTGATTCCCCCCACTAATCCCGTGTGGATCTTGTTACTCTTGGGTGTTTGAGCACCCTAGACGGTTCAGGTCACCTTGGATCCACCTTCCATTGTGGTAAAGCTTTGTGGTGGTGTTGTGAGCCTCCAATTAAGTTGTGGAGAGATTGCCCCAACCTTGATTGTAAAGGTTCGGTCGCCGCCTTTAAGGGCACCACTAGTGGAATCACGATATCTCACATTGTATGAGGGTGTGAGGATAATACAGTGGACTTAGTGGCATCCTGGGGAGCATTGTGCCTCCACACCGCTCCAACGAAGACGTACTTCCCCTCGAAGGGAAGGAACTTCGGTAACACATCTTTGTCTCCAGTGGCTCCACTTGTGGTTATCTCTTACTTTTACTTTGAGCAAGATTTACTTGTTGAACGGATCGATATGGTTGACTAGAGGGGGTTGAATAGGCAACTAACACTTTTTAACTTTTCTTTAACAATTTAGGGTTAGCATCAAATAAGTTGGCTAGATGTGCAACTAGGTGAATAACCTATATGATGCTAAACATGACAAGTACACAAGCAAGCAAGGGGTCCAACACAATAATAGCTTGCAAGAAGTAAAGGTAAGAGATAACCAAAAGTGGAGTCGGTGGAGACGAGGATGTGTTACCGGAGTTCCTTCCCTTGTGAGGAAGTACGCCTCCGTTGGAGCGGTGTGGAGGCACAATGCTCCCCAACAAGCCACTAGGGCAACCGTATTCTCTTCACGCCCTCACACAATGCAAGATGTCGTGATTCCACTATTGGTGCCCTTGAAGGCTGTAACAGCCCGGGACCGATGCTCCAGAAGATTCTAGAAGATTCCCCTTTTATTTCCGTTCTCGTCTGTGATTCGTCTGGCTGTTGCATTCATCATCGCATCATTCGCATCATCTGCATAGCATCGTCATCCGTTTTTGAAAAATTGCATCCGTTCGTAGTTGCCGGTTCTCTCCATTCTTGCCGTTGCCGTTTCGAGACCAACCACACACGCACTCGCCCGCGCCATCGTTAAATAAACCGTTTTTAAAGTGCACGCAAAAATATTCTTGGATTGAGTCGAAACTTGGCGTGCAGTCTTGTTATATTCCGCCTCTCGAATTTCGTCGCGTTCCGAGTTCGTTTGATATTCCGTCGGTCAGTCGTAGCAGTGAGGTTATCGGTTTTTTGTCAGACGTTTGTCGGTGTTTTAAAACCTTCGTGCCACGGGCCAACATTCTCTCTCTCTTCCCCACATAGCCCTCTGCACAGTCACCGTAGCCCCCTCTGCTTCCGGACCGTCGAATCAACATCCGGCGGTCCGAAAACGGACAGAAACCGTCAACCCTAGCCCGAAAACCAAATTGGGCAGCCAACCCTAACCCTCATCGTTCCCCATGCCAAACCAGCCTTCTCCCTCCTCCAGCCGCCAGCCCGCTCGACCCCATCCAGGCCCGAATCGCCGTCCCCGAGCTCCCGAGCTCCTCTCCCGTGCCTCCCACGGCGCCGTGCCCTTGCCCGAGCTCCTTCCCCCGCCGCAGCTTGCGTCGCCCCTGGCCGGAGTCGCCAGCTCGCCGGAGCGTCGTCGTCGGACCTCGCCCCGCCGCCCTCTTCCTCTCCTGTCCTCTTCCCCCTTCCTTCTCCTTCCCTGGCGACCTCACCTCTCCCTTCTCCTCCCGCAGGTCGCCATGGCCGCCCCAAGCCGCCACCGATCGCCTCCGCGCCGGATCCGGGCCGCCGGCGGCCAGATCCGGGCCGTCTCGCCCCCCTCCGGCCGCCCCGTCGCCAGAGATACGCCGCCCCGCCGCCGGTTGCCAGCGTCGGCCCTGCCTCCGCTCGGGCACGAGGACGAGCGGGACGAGCTCGAGCCCCTGCCCCGTTGACCCGCTCGTGCGCTGCCGCGTGGGCCTCGGCCTCCACTCGGCCCACCGCAGCCAGCAGCTCCTCTGCCTCCACCAACCGGCCCATGTGGCCCAAGGTGAGCCCAGCTCCCCCCCCCCCCTCCTGCGTTTTCTTTGTTTTTATTAACGTGTAGGCCCAATTGCTTTTAATAACAGCTATATAAAATTAACCGTGCACTGTTTCAAAATAATTTTAACATGTAAAATGCTTAGAATAAAGTGTAGATTAATAATATGCCAGTTGCATCCATGCTAAAAATATTTAAACATGCATTCTCTGCTATTGTGCATAATTGACATGATTTGGCATTTCGCATAATTATTTAACCGTGCATCGGAATTAAGAAAATCATATTTTTAAAAATGTTCATATCATCGGCATCGCATTTTCATGCATGATAAAACTATTGGCATGATGTTTGCATTTTAGTTGCATATATGACTTGCTAAAAGGTGATTAGGCTAAAACTTGCATATTTAATTGTGATTAATTTTCCACATGAACATATGCATATCATATATGTTTTCGGGGTATAAAAATCCATAGGAATTATCTGTGCATTTTGTTTTGCCATTTGAGCATTTTGTGTGCATATCATTTATGCAGTGATGCCCTTTTGTCATTTTTGTGTGATTTAATCCGTGCATGATATGAAATAATTTTGAACATGGGAAATGCCCTTTGATATGTGTCCTAGCCTCTGGACATTTTCTTATCATAGAAATGAATGTTTAGGTGTTATTTTGTTGTTGTCAACTTGCTATAAAATTCTGCTATTTTGAGGGTCCAAAATATTTCCAAGTCTGGAATCTGTAATATTTTGTTGCTGTCTTGCCATGTGTTTTGCTAGTGATCTAGAACCCTTTTGTGGTTGGTGTAATGGAGTTATTTGTAGTAGATAGTGTCCTTCAGTATGATGTTAAGTTTCATGCCATAATATGATCTGTAGCATATAGTTTTACTGCTGTCAATATGCCTTCGTGATAAAAACTGCACTGTCAAAACCTGCTATTTTCACGAAGTCTGAAACTGTTTTCAAGTAGCCATCTTGTAAGCTTCCTACCAAGTCATCCATGCATGTTTTGAATATGATATGTGAAGATGAAATGAAGTGTGTGTTATATACTACTGCCCCATGCTTAGTTTTGTGCATTTTAGAATAGTGTAACTTGTTTTCATGTGTGCAAAATGCTATCTTGCTGTTTTGGGCAGATTTCAAGTAAAACTTGTTTGGGTGTTTGTGGTTGAACCGTAGCTCCGTTTTGGACATACCATATATGAAACTTGCTTAGAATCTCATGTAGTTTTATAATAACTTGCTGCATTCATGATTTCAAATGTTTGTGATTGTGTTTTCCATGCATTTGCATTCATGACATGTTCATCTTGTGTTGCTCGTATCTTTTAGACCGTAGCTCCGTTTGAGATGTTCTATGTATGTAAATCGACTAGAATGACGTGTAAAATTGCATGGTATGCTTTATTCTGATGTTTAAAAAATATATAATGTGATTAGTTCAGATCTGAACCAATTTCGAAATTAACATATGAGGTCATTTCAGGAATGCTATAAGTTGTTTCCGGCCTCATTTAAGTTGCCTAGATAGATAGTTTACTTATGCTTCACCTCTTGCCATGTGTAACAACATTTAATATTGCTGAGTACCTAGCAAGAGTGAACTTAATAATTCGAACGTGGAGTTTCGTCAATATGCAACTCGTGCATATTGAGCTTCACTTAATGTGTAGTAGTTGATTGTTGTGTTTGTCTTGCCTTGCATAATTAAACCGGACATGCATCATATTTGTTTGCACATCGTGTCATGCATATGTTGTGGTGTATCTTGTGTTGACTGTTTGTTTCGGATTGCTTCTTCTCGATAGAGTTCCGAAAGTGTTCGGAGTGTGAGGATTCGTTCGACTTCGTTGGCTCGTCTTCTTCATGGACTCGGTCTTCTTCTGAGCGGGATCTAAGGCAAGATGACACATTTCCCTGGATACCACTACTATCATTGCTATGCTAGTTGTCCCGCTTTTATCGTTATGTCTCGCTACCTACCACTTGGTTGACAAGCCTCCCAACATTGCCATGAAAGCCTCTAACCTCTCCACATCCCATCAAACCTTTTTTTGGCTATGTTACCGCTTGCTCAACCCTTCTTATAGCGTTTCTAGCTGTAGGTGCATTTGCTTCCATGTGCCAACATGGACATTCTTTGTTATGTCACAATACTGCTGCTATTTAATTTAATGCACATATATATTTGGTAAAGGTGGAAGGCTTAGCCTTTTGCTCGGTGTTTCATTCCACCCTTGCCGCCCCTAGTTACTTGTGAACCGGTGTTATGTTCCATAATTGAGCGCTCAGAACATGCTCGGGGTTGTTATGGGGACCCCCTTGATTTTCGGGTTAAAATAAAGCTTGTCTGGCAAGGCCCAACATTGATACTACATTTGCCTAATAATTAATGAACTTGCATAGGGGATTTTTCCGGACCCCGTGGATAATTTAATCAACCCCCGGGCCAGTGCTCCGCATGAGTGTTGGTCCAAATCAGAGCAGCTTATTAACGCTACCCGGGGCAACTCGGTGTTTGGCGTGGTAACCATCGCTCATCCGGTCGTGTCCTGAGAACGAGATACGCGGTTCCTATCGGGTTCGTCGACACGTCGGGCGGCCTTGCTGGATTTGTTTTACCTTTCTCGAACGTCTTGAGTGAGGAATTCTGATCTTCTTCGGGCTATCTCGAGGTGTCGGATTTCCTTTGGAATTGCCTAGGATGATCACGAGATCCGTGGTTAAGGTTATTCCCACTACATGTGGTTAATTTATGATGGATGAGTTGGAGCACCCCTGCAGGGTTAAATCTTTTCGAGAAGCCATGCCCGCGGTTATGTGGCAAACTTGGATACTTTGTTTAACACCCGGTCATAGCAAACTTGAAGTAAACTCTAATGAAATACACCAACTGTGTGCGTAACCGTGACTGTCTCTTCTCGTGAATTCCTATCCGAAAGAGAACACGGTGGGGTTATGTTTGACGTAAGTAGGTGTTCAGGATCAGTTAGTGATCATTGCTAGTTCACGTCCGTTATGCGTAGACCACCGTACTTTACTTTTTGTACTCGTAAGTTAGCCACTCAAATAAATGCTTAGTCACTTGCTGCAGCCTCATCACTTAACCATACCTCACCTATTAAGCTTTAATAGTCTTGATACCCTTGGAAATGAGATTGCTAAGTCCCTGTGGCTCACAGATTACTACAACAACAGTTGCAGATACAGGTAATGTGATGATTTGACGTGAGCGCGTTGCTTGATTTGATTTGGAGTTCATCTTCTTCTTCTTCATCAATCTTGGATGGGTTCCAGGCGGCAGCCTGGGATAGCAAGGGTGGATGTCATTTTATCGTTTGATTTCGTCCGTAGTCGGACCCTGCTCTTATGCATGATGTTTGAGATGTTATTGTATTGATGTGACTCTGATGTAGCTTGTGGCGAGTGTAAGCCAATTCCATATACTCATCTCTTCTGTACATGTACTGGGAATGATATCCATTCTGGCGAACACATCGAGATGCACTTCTATCCCCGTCGAGGCCCTCGTGCCGAAGTAAGGATAGGACCGCATCTTGGGCATGACAAGTTGGTATCAGAGCCTGTACCGACCTAGGAGCCTCCTTGATTGATCGAACTTGGCTGAGTCGTGTCTAGTGAAAAACTGTTTTGAGTCTAGTTATATCGGAGAGTAGGATTCTTTTTACTCCTCTTCTATGCTCTGGTGAGAAATTTGACTTAGGAATTTTGATTCTACTTCTCTTCTCGCTCAAAAAAAATTAGGATCACGCGGGTATTTTGGAAACTATATGATGCCGATGTGACGGAGTTCTGTCTTGGTGCCTCCTGTCTGACTTGATTTCTTCCGGGGAGTTGAGCTCCGAGGGATTCTTGGCACATCGTTATCATTCGGTTTTCTTAGTATCTCAGGACGGAGGATGTTCGAAATTGCTTCAATACTTGTCATGGTGAGATAAGGTCGGAGTCACCCAGTACTGGGAAGGCATCCGGGGTACCACCAAGGTTTAGTATCGTTGTGAGTTCGAGGATTCGAGTTAGATGGATTTGCAAAAGCCTCTGGTTATGTGTTGAAGGATGGATACAGTTGGGGTATAGGATTGTTAGTTGTGTGAGATATTTCCTCCTTCTTTCCCCAACACCAGATTGCATAACCAGAAAGTTTTCGAAAGTTCTTAGGTGGGAATTCAAGTAGTTACCTAGGATTATCTTTCCAACAAGTACATAGTGGGTATGTATTTGTTCTGGCTTTTTCGTAAGCCTCATCCTTTGTTTTGTTTTGAATATGGTAATTCAAGTTGCTTCGATGTCAAGTGGTGATTTCATATCTTGCTAAGTAGGTTCTCATATTTCTGCGGGAATGCTAATTCTTGTGCTCAATCAAGTTATCATATCAATTCTTTTCCTACCAGTGTGCTTCTATTCAAGATAATTCTATCATCTCCAATATTTTCAAGATCAACCCTCATGTTTCGTTCCGGAGTTGTCTCATCTGTTCCAAGTCTTCTTTGTTTTCCCCACCCTCCCGCCCTTTCTTCAATGATTAAATTCTCATCCAAGTGCCTTTTCTATTAATGTAATGCTTCCGCTATCTTTTCTTCTATCTTGTTTCCGGTGATTTCTTGTGGAGATTCTCAAGAGTTTCAATTTCAAGATCTATCTTCATTTTCTTTGTTCTCGTTGTTATTCTTCTCCGGTGATTCGTCATGAAGATGCTCAGTGCTTCAAGTTCATCGTTCTTTATTCTTGTTTTCCTTTCGATGGATTCAATTCAAGTTCTTGGTGTTCATCATGTCATTTTCATTCTCTATTTGCTCTCCCATGTTGGAATTCTTCATCAAGCCTCTCTTGTTGATTCATCCCTCTCTATTCTATCCGGAGCGTTGAACATATCTCAGAAGACATTCTTTTTCATTCTTGTCCTTTTAAATTATTTCAAGGGTCTCATATCATCAAGTTCTTAATTTGTACCGGTGCAATCTCTTTTCTGTCAATTGTTTCAACGGTGATTTCTTTTGAGTGGGCCCAGAACCCACAGGTTTTCCCCAGGATCTTACCTGACTCTTCTAATCTTTCCGGAGATGTCCTCAAATTCTTTTGAATGTGACGTAAGGATGAATTTCATCAGTCATATTCCTCTTCCAAGATCGCTTCTAAATCATTTCATTGTTGGCTCAACCTTTCCTTATTCCTTATTCCAGAGTATCTCAGTAATTCATGGTGTTGTTTCTATTTCTCTTAAATCATTGTTCATTCTTCCAAAGATTCATGGTTTCAGGTTGTTGCTATCATCTCAATTGTTTTGATCATGAGTTATTCCTCCCATATCTATCCGGTGCATTTTAGAGTTGTTTTAATTTCTTGATCCTCCGAAGGCCATCATTTCAGAAGATTTCTTCGTTCTCAGCTTTCAGCTTTCGTTCTCAAATTCTTCTCAATTGTTATCTCTTCATTCGTCTCTCAATTATTCTGGTGCTTTGTTCAAGTTTTCTCTTAGGTGGATCATGCTCTCTTCGTTCTCATGTTATATCATTCATTTGTATTATCCTCTTCCGTTTCTAATTCTTACCGGTGTTCTCCTGCAAGACTTCTTCAGTGTGTCATCTATCTATCTCTCTTCAATCTTTTCAAGAAGAATAAGTGGTGTGCGAATTCCGTTGTTTGTCATCAATTTAACTTGATGAAGGATAGTCATATCATAATTCTTATTCTTGTTTCATCCAAGTGATTTCAATCCTTTTTCCGGAGTTGTTCAAGATATCAATTCTCGATTTCAAGTGTTCTCATCTTTACTTTTTCGGAGTTCCAGTTTTCTCAAGTATCTCTTCGTGAAGCTTGTTCTAAATCATTGGAAGGCCTCAATCTTGTTCTTTGCATACCTCAATTCTTTCTATCATCATTTTGTTTCAGAGTTCTTCCGGAGGTTCTTCATGGTGGTTCATCAAGATTTCTTTCATTTTCAAGTGTTCTTCAAGATTCTTGTTGGAGGTGCTTAAGTGTTCTTTATCTTGGATTTCTAAGTTCAATCCTTCTCCTTTGCCTTTTGAGATGGTGTTATTAAATTCTTGATTATGAGGAGTCTCGAAGGTAAATTGTCAAGAATAAGATAAGTAAACCCATCTTGTCTTCTCGGAGTTATCTTGGCTTAGTTTTCACCTAAAGCATTTCCTAAGGATTGTTGCTCGCATGGTGTTGTTAACGATCCAAGTTTTCTCCTTCTCCTCATGGTGAAAGAAGTTTTGCATATCTTGTTGCTCTCAAGCAATCAACTGTTTCTGTTGTGGTAGGGTGTCACCTCATAATTTTGAGATGTTTTCCATAAGTCCACAATAAGCTTGTTCTTTCATTGTTGGTGTTCCAAAAACTATGTTCAACCATGCTTCTCAAATTCATTGGTGCTAGAAGTTGCCATTTCTTCTCAGTTCTCTTCTTCCCAATAATCTAGCTTCTATTCTTTTGTTCCGGGGCCCTTGTGTTGTTGCTCTCTTCAATCCATCATCTAGTTATATCAAGATCATGTTCTTTCTTTGCTTATTCATTTAACCGGAGTGCTGTGAAATCTTTTCATGATCCTTCTGTCTTATGAAGTTTTGATTCTAATGCAAATGAAGTTTGGTGTCTCTCTTTCAATTTCTTTCCATCAAATCTAATTTTTCCTCTCTATCCTACTGAAGTGCTGCCGAAATTTCTTGTGAATTCTTGCTTGTTCCTCATGTCATTCTTCATCTCGTTGAAACCTTCAATGATCATTGGTTTCACTCGTTTGTCAGAGAAGCAACCAAGTTTTACCTTTTTCTCTTTCTCTTCCCCTTTTCATTCTAGATCTCGGGACGAGATCCTCGTGTAGTGGAGGAGAGTTCTAACAGCCTGGGGCCGACGCTCCAGAAGATTCCCCTTTTATTTCCGTTCTCGTCTATGATTCGTCTGGCTATTGCATTCATCATCGCATCATTCGCATCATCTGCATAGCATCATCATCCATTTTTGAAAACGTGCATCCGTTTGTAGTTGCCGGTTCTCTCCGTTCTTGCCATTGCCGTTTCGAGATCAACCACACACGCACGCGCCCGTGGCATCGTTAAATAAACCGTTTTTAAAGTGCACGCAAAAATATTCTTGGATTGGGTCAAAACTTGGCGTGCGGTCTTGTTATATTGTAGGTAGACCGCCTGTCGAATTTCGTCGTGTTCCGAGTTCGTTTGATATTCCGTCTGTCAGTCGTAGCGGTGAGGTTATCGGTTTTTTCGTTGGACGTTTGTCGGTGTTTTAAAACCTTCGTGCCACGGGCCAACATTCTCTCTCTCTCTTCCCCACATAGCCCTCTGCACAGTCACCGTAGCCCCCTCCGTTTCCGAACCGTCGAATCGACATCTGGCGGTCCAAAAACGGACAGAGACCGTCAACCCTAGCCCAAAAACCTATATATAGGCCCCTCCCCTTCCTAATTGGGCAGCCAACCCTAACCCTCCTCGTTCCTCGTGCCAAACCAGCCTTCTCCCTCCTCCAGCCGCCAGCCCGCTCGAGCCCATCCGGGCCCAAATCGCCGTCCCCGAGCTCCCGAGCTCCTCCCCCGTGCCTCCCATGGCGTCGTGCCCTTGCCCGAGCTCCTTCCCCCGCCGTAGCTCGCACCGCCCCTGGCCGGATTCGCCAGCTCGCCGGAGCGCCGTCGCCGGACCTCGCCTCGCCGCCCTCTTCCTCTCCTCTCCTCTTCCCCCTTCCTTCTCCTTCCCTCGCGACCTCACCTCTCCCTTCTCCTCCCGCGGGTCGCCATGGCCGCCCCAAGCCGCCGTCGGTCGCCTCCGCGCCCAAGGTGAGCTCAGCTCCCCCCCTCCTGCGTTTTCTTTGTTTTTATTAACGTGTAGGCCCAATTGCTTTTAATAACAGCTATATAAAATTAATCGTGCACCGTTTCAAAATAATTTTAACATGTAAAATGCTTAGAATAAAGTGTAGATTAATAATATGCCAGTTGCATCCATGCTAAAAATATTTAAACATGCATTCTCTGCTATTGTGCATAATTGACATGATTTGGCATTTCGCATAATTATTTAACCGTGCATCGGAGTTAAGAAAATCATATTTTAAAAAATGTTCATATCATCGGCATCGCATTTTCATGCATGATAAAAATGTTGGCATGATGTTTGCATTTTAGTTACATATATGACTTGCTATAAGGTGATTAGGCCATAACTTGCATATTTAATTGTGATTAATTTTCCAATGAACATATGCATATCATATATGTTTTCGGGGTAGAAAAATCCATAGGAATTATCTATGCATTTTTTTTGCCATTTGAGCATTTTGTGTGCATGTCATTTATGCCATGATGCCCTTTTGTCATTTTCGTGTGATTTAATCCGTGCATGATATGAAATAATTTTGAACATGGGAAATGCCCTTTGATATGTGTCCTAGCCTCTGGACATTTTGCTTGTCATAGAAATGCATGTTTAGGTGTTATTTTTTTGTTGTCAACTTGCTATAAAATTCTGCTATTTTGAGGGTCCAAAATATTTCTGTCTGGAATCTGTAATATTTTGTTGCTGTCTTGCCATGTGTTTTGCTAGTGATCTAGAAACCTTTTGTGGTTGGTATAATGTAGTTATTTGTAGTAGATAATGTCCTTTAGTATTCTATCAAGTTTCATTCCATAATATTATCTGTAGCATATAGTTTTACTTCTGTCAATATGCCTTCGTGATAAAAACTGCACTGTCAAAACCTGTTATTTTCACTAAGTCTGAAACTGTTTTCAAGTAGCCATCTTGTAAGCTTCCTACCAAGTGATCCATGCATGTTTTGAATATGATATGTGAAGATGAAATGAAGTGTGTATTATATAATACTGCCCCATGCTTAGTTTGTGCATTTTAGAATAGTGTAACTTGTTGTTTTCATGTGTGCAAAATGCTATCTTGCTGTTTTGGGTAGATTTCAAGTAAAACTTGTTTTGGTGTTTGTGGTTGAACCGTAGCTCCGTTTTGGACATGCCATATATGAAACTTGCTTAGAATCTCATGTAGTTTCATAATAAATTTCTGCATTCATGATTTGAAATGTTTGTCATTGTATTTTCCATGCATTTGTATTCATGACATGTTCATCTTGTGTTGCTCGTATCTTTTAGACCGTAGCTCCGTTTGAGATGTTCTATATATGTAAATCGACTAGAATGATGTGTAGAATTGCATGGTATGCTTTATTCTACTGTTTAAAAAATATATAATGTGATTAGTTCAGATCTGAACCAATTTCGAAACATATGAGGTCATTTCGGGAATGCTATAAGTTGTTTCCGGCCTCATTTAAGTTGCCTAGATAGATAGTTTACTTATGCTTCACCTCTTGCCATGTTTAAAAACATTTAATATTGATAAGTACTTAACAAGAGTGAACTTAATAATTCGAACGTGGAGTTTCGTCAATATGCAACTTGTGCATATTGAGCTTCACTTAATGTGTAGTAGTTGATTGTTGTGTTTGTCTTGCATTGTATAATTAAACCGGACATGCATCATATTTGTTTGTGCATCGTGTCATGCATATGTTGTGGTGTATCTTGTGTTGATTGTTTGTTTCGGATTGCTTCTTCTCGATAGAGTTCCGGAAGCGTTCGGAGTGTGAGGATTCGTTCGACTTCGTTGGCTCGTCTTCTTCATGGACTCGGTCTTCTTCCGAGCGGGATCTCAGGCAAGATGACACATTTCCCTGGATACCACTACTATCATTGCTATGCTAGTTGTCCCTCTTTTATCTATGTCTCGCTACCTACCACTTGGTTGACAAGCCTCCCAACATTGCCATGAAAGCCTCTAACCCCTCCACATCCCAGCAAACCTTTGTTTGGCTATGTTACCTCTTGCTCAACCCTTCTTATAGCGTTTCTAGCTGTAGATGCATTTGCTTCCATGTGCCAACATGGACATTCTTTGTTATATCACAATACTGCTGCTATTTAATTTAATGCACATATATACTTGGTAAAGGTGGAAGGCTTGGCCTTTTGCTCGGTGTTTTGTTCCACTCTTGCCGCCCCTAGTTACTTGTGAACCGGTGTTATGTTCCATAATTGAGCACTCCTAACATGCTCGGGGTTGTTATGTGGACCCCCTTGATTTTTGGGTTAGAATAAAGCTTGTTTGGCAAGGCCCAACATTGGTACTACATTTGCCTAATAATTAATGAACTTGCATAGGGGATTTTTCTAGACCCCGTGGATAATTTAATCAACCCCCGGACCAGTTCTCCGCATGAGTGCTGGTCCAAACCAGAGCAGCTTATTAATGCTACCCGGGACAACTCGGTGTTTGGCGTGGTAACCATCGCTCATCCGGTCGTGTCCTGAGAACGAGATACGCGGCTCCTATCGGGTTCGTCGACACGTCGGGCGGCCTTGCTGGATTTGTTTTACCTTTCTCGAACGTCTTGAGTGAGGAATTCTGATCTTCTTCGGGCTATCTCGAGGTGTCGGATTTCCTTTGGAATTGCCTAGGATGATCACGAGATCCGTGGTTGAGGTTATTCCCACTACATGTGGTTAATTTATGATGGATGAGTTGGAGCACCCCTGCAGGGTTAAATCTTTTCGAGAAGCCGTGCCTGCGGTTATGTGGCAAACTTGGATACTTTGTTTAACAACCGGTCATAGCAAACTTGAAGTAAACTCTAATAAAATACACGAACTGTGTGCGTAACCGTGACTGTCTCTTCTCGTGAATTCCTATCCGAAAGAGAACACGGTGGGGTTATGTTTGACGTAAGTAGGTGTTCAGGATCAGTTAGTGATCATTGCTAGTTCACGTCTGTTATGCATAGAACACCATACTTTACTTTTTGTACTCGTAAATTAGCCACTCAAATAAATGCTTAGTCGCTTGCTGCAGCCTCACCACTTAACCATACCTCACCTATTAAGCTTTAATAGTCTTGATACCCTTGGAAATGAGATTGTTGAGTCCCTGTGGCTCACAGATTACTACAACAACAGTTGCAGGTACAGGTAATGTGATGATTTGACGTGAGCGTGTTGCTTGATTTGATTTGGAGTTCATCTTCTTCTTCTTCATCAATCTTGGATGGGTTCCAGGCGACAGCCTGGGATAGCAAGCATGGATGTCATTTTATCGTTTGATTTCGTCCGTAGTCGGACCCTGCTCTTATGCATGATGTTTGAGATGTTATTGTATTGATGTGACTCTGATGTAGCTTGTGGCGAGTGCAAGCCAATTCCATATACTCATCTTTTCTGTACATGTACTGGTAATGATATCCATTCTTGCGAATGCATCGAGATGCGCTTCTATCCCCGTCGAGGCCCTCGTGCCGAAATAAGGATAGGGCCGCATCTTGGGCGTGACAAAGGCGGCAGCCGAACCTTTACAAACAAGGTTGGGGCTATCTCCACAACTACATTGGAGGCTCCCAACGACACCACGAAGCTTCATCACAATGGGATGTGGCTCCAAGGTGACCTCAACCGTCTAGGGTGCTCAATCATCCAAGAGTAACAAGATCCGCAAGGGATTAGTGGGGAGAATCAAATTTCTCTTGGTGGAAGTGTAGATCGAGGCCTTCTCAACCAATCCCTAAAAAATCAACATTGGCTAGGGAGAGAGATCGGGCTAAAATGGAGTTTTGAGCAACAATGGAGCTTGGGAAAGGAAGAGGTAGTCTTCTTGAGGAAGAAGAGCTTCCTTTTATAGTGGGGGAAAAGATCCAACCGTTATCCCCACCCTCAGCCCTGCGCGTCGCGGTACTACCGCAAAGAAACTTCGGTACTACCGCAAGGGCTTGCGGTACTACCGCTGCGACCTGCGGTACTACCGCTCGCACGGGTGTATCAAACTCAGGCCGATTGCACTAGGCAGCTAGCGGTAGAACCGCCGGAGTGGTACTACCGCATGGTCGGTAAAGGCTGGCACTTGGAGATGCACGGAAGTAAAAAAATTACTTTCGTGACTACCTCCGCTGAGGACGAAGCTGCGAAAAAGTCCGGCACAGTAGTACCAGAACAGCATCACGGTACTACCGCACTAGGGCGGATATAAAAAATTACATCCGCGCCTAGTACCGCAGGCGTACGTACAAGGGCAGGGGACAGCGGTACTACCGCTCTACTGAGCGGTACTACCGCGGGCTCCTGCGGTACTACCGCTCCCTTGAGCGGTACTATCGTGGGCGCCTGCGGTACTACCGCTCCTTTGACCGGTACTACCGCTGGCCACTGAACGCAAGTACCCCCACAGGCTTCACCTTGCAGAGACGAGGAAAACGCTGGTGCTCCATCGAAGTAAAGGAAAGGTGGTGCGAATAGAATAGATGTGTACGTGTTGATTCTACCCAAACGTTTCCGACGCGGACCCCCTCTTAATAGTACAGCTTTCCTACGACTCAAATCCACCGAAAGGAAACGTAGAGAACAACTGTCTTCGATAAGCTCCGAGGGGCACCGAATCGTCTTGTGCCTAGACATGAGATATCTGAAATGTTTAATGCAAACGATTAGTCCACAAAGGCATTGTCATCAATCACCAAAACCACTTAAGGAGAAATATGCCCTTACACTTGTGTTGTATCATTTGTTTACGTGCTTCTTGTTGCTTTTAGCATCGTATAGATTGTTCACCTAGTTGCATATCTAGACAACCTATTTGTTGTTAAACCTAATTTGTTAAAAAAAGCTAAAAATTGATAGTTGCTTATTCACCCCCTCTCTAGTCAATCATACCGATCTTTTCACACCCCTCATTTTTTTTCATAGACACAACTGTCTCCCTTACACTCAAACCTTCAAATCCATACAATCACATGGATCGTGAATCAATGTAGCGTAGCTAGATTTAATACACAGCATAGCGTCGAATGTGCAATCAGGCGTAACAAGTTCATCTACGACCGGACATAAACAGGTTCACATAATATAGATAGTTCGATCAACTAGCTACAATCTACTAAAACACGACTAGTGAGCATAGATAGTACTAGTAGGCGTCAAAGTTCATCACTTCCTCGCCGGACCCTTTCCCTTGGCGTATCTCGAGTGACGGAAGTAGGTGCCGAAGTCCTCATAGTACGCATTAGTGATCGGAGGGGCGGCGTCGTCACTAGAGTGCTGGAGGATGAGGAGGGAGCCCAGCCAGACGCATGGAAGCGCAGGCCTGCTCCTTGACGAGGCGCTTGACTTTAGCCGTGCTGTCCAACTTCTCCATGGCAAGACGTTTGGATCCCTCGATGCCGAGCCGCAATGCCTTGGCATTTTGGCTGTAGCGGTAGCGGACGTCCGTCTCGATCATGGTGAACGATCGGCGGATGCTGCCGTAGATGAGCTCCTTCGCCAAGTCGGAGGGTAGCAACAACGCGGACCTGCACGGCCTGTAGTGCGACAGGCAATATCTGACCTCGGCCACCTGCCTCTCATAGCAATTTGCCCTCGCCTCTGACAGGAGCCGCGACCGCGGTCTCGACGGTACCGGCATGTGCACCCATAGTTCCCTGGGAGGAGTAAGAGACGGACGTGACGGGTGCCCTCCCACCACCTCACTAGGGAGGGCACGATCCGTGACATGCCGGTGCGGTCGAGTGCAGAGCTTGAGTTGCTGCCCATGTCCATCTGTGACTGGCAGAGGAAAATGCGGATGACAAGCTCCTCATCCGACTCCGTCGCGAGAGCGTCCAATCAACGCGGTTGGCTTTGGACGAGGAGCCGCTGCTGTATCGGCCATCATCACAACGAACGATATGAGAAGAGGGGGGAGCACATGGAGAGTATAGGCGAGGAGAAGAGAGTGAAAGTAGAGCGGACGAGAGAGTAATGAGTGTCTAGGATTTGGTCTAGGGTGGGGTTACGCCGGTCGATCCAAAATGGCGGCTATGTTCAAACCGCCTCATATTAGGGGTGTCAGACAATTCAGATATTTAGGCTGTGTTTGAGGGATTCAACTTGCTGGCTAATCTCGGTTCGGGAGTGTCTGGGCGGATGACATTAGGGAAATGCTCTTATCTGGACTTGTTATCGTTGGTTGCACGCATCTAATTCTTTTGTTCTTAAATATAAGTCTTTAATATTTTTTACTATAAACTATATAGGGATGTATATAGACACATTATAAAATATAGATTCATTTATTTTGCTTCTTATGTAGTTCGTAGTGTAATCTGTAAAAGTAATTATATTTAGAAATGTAGGGGAGTATTTGTGTGAATGCGGTGCGTAAGGTGGGTCTAGAGTTTGTGTAATCGTATAGCCAGATTATCAAAAATAACTTTGGCACATACCAAAGCAAAAGCTAACACAAGTTATGTTGTTTCCTTGGAATTATATATACAGATCATGGATCTAATCAACTGTAAAGGTTCGCTGTCAAGGGTCAAAGGACCGAAACCAAAACCAAGAAATGGTCACGCATAAGAGACAGAACTAGCTAGATTTGACGAAGCAACTTAGAATATGATCCACTTCGTGGCAGCGGCGCTGGTCCCGCCGGCGGCCTCGATCGCCCTGCAGTGCGCGAGCGAGCACCCGTCGACGGCCTTCTTCTTTCCCCCCGTCGCCGCGCGCAGCAGCTTCGCCCAGAAGCTGGTCGCCGGCCTCTCCCTCCTCCTTCTCATCACCAGCACCACCTCGTCGCCGTCCACGGCCACCACCCGCTCGTGCCGCATCAGCAGCGACGGCCTCGCGGCGCGCTTGATCTCCCGGTGGAACCCGGGGCTCGCGGACCCCGACGCCGACGACGCGCCTGTGGACGCCTCCGTGGACGACGCCTCCGAGTCCGAGTCCGAGCAGCAGAAGGAGGCCTCGCGCGCGACGACGGACGGCAGCGTCGCCGAGGGCGAGAGGCGGGACAGGCGCTCCCGCAGGCAGAGCGGGCACACCCCGGGCGCCCCCTGCCGCCCGTGCCGCCGGCACCTCGCGCCGTCAACCTTGCTCAGCTTCTTGCCCATCGCCATCTGTGCCGTGCCAATAGGATGTTCAGGTGGAGAAGTAGTTGTCGTCGTCGTTTGTGCGTCTGGGGCGTGTATATATACGTGGGTCGCGCGGGGAATTTCGTGGATGCTGCGCGGGAACCGTGGTGGAGTTGCGATGCGATCGGGACGGAAATGCGCTGGCTGGCTGGCCATGGCGTACGTACGGAGCTTGGCTGGGTCCGGGCTGGCGGCGCGTGCGCGAGGGAGGGCCAGGTTGTTCCGCGCACCGGCACCGGCACCGGCACCGGCAGCGGTAGCCATGCACGGCTTTGTTTTCGGTTCTTTTCAACTTTTGAATCTCGCTTTGCCTTTGCTTTTCTATCTTTGTTGTAGTAAAAAATGAGCCTTTTTGGAAGCTTCCGGCCCGGGATCTGGGATTGCAAGAGAGGGATATTCATTTCACATCCTTGGGTTTCACGGCGGGGTATTTTCGCTCCGTTCTTCTCCCCATTGTCTGGGTTGCTTTTCGTTTGAATTATTTGGGTGTTTCGTCAGTGGCGGAACTAGGAATATTTGTGCCAATAGGGATGGGTCAGAACAGAACCATGATGTCGATGGTTGAGTGTGTTCGTGCGCTGCTGCACTTGCACTGCACCTGCCGGCAGGACCCGAAGAAACTGCCGGCTATTGAGACGCACAGTGCCTGGAAACATATGTAACGGGCTCGATGTCGATGGGTTGAGCAGTGCTGTTCAGTCATTAGTTGTTTCGAGCCTGGAAAATACCGTCCAATAATATAAGATATTTTTGATAGAGGTGTCAAAAAAAGTCAGAAAAATATCGATAGAAAACATTTTATATTATGAAACAAAGAGAGTGGTATATTATAACTTTTTCTTTGTGAAAAGGTGCAAAACTATTATTTTTGCATGGTAAGAGCATCTACGGTCACAACGTGTAAATTCGGACCCTCAAATGTTTGCGCACACTTTCGGATACGTCCATGGGCATTGTCTGGGCACTTCTCAAATCTTGTTGTTCACGACCGTATATCTCATATCCGGTCTCTCGTATCCATACTAGCATGCAACGTATATCGTAGATCAACACACAAACATAGAATCGGACAGAGGAATGCACGTTCCGATCACCAAAAGATCATCGCCAGACGTCCAAAAGATCTTCACAGTTCACATAATTCACATAAAAGACGAACAAATTTAAACTACATTACTAAAAATTAGAAATTAAAGACGGAGACGGCGGACATTCACCACTTCCTCGCCGGCCCTTTGCCCTTCCTATCGCCGGCCTAGCTGTAGGCATCGGCAGCTGGTGGCGAATTGTCCGAGTCGTCCGATGATGAGTCATAGTTGTCGTCGGAGGAGGAGGTGTCAGAGAGGATGACGAGCCCTTGTAGCCGCCGGACCTCCCTGTCCTGCTACTGCTTGAGCTTCGCAAACCGAGTCGCCTCCGCCGCTGCCTGCGCCGCGTCGCGCTTGGACTGTTCAATGGCAATCCGGAGCACCTTGGCATTCTTCCCGCGGAGCCGTCGCGCATCCGTCTTCGCGGTCGTAAGCGACCGGCGGTAGACCCATTTGAGGAGCCGCGCGTCCTCGTTGGTCTCCGCCTTCATCTCGCGGCGGCGGCGCACGGGTTGCTCCAGCTCCCTACTCTTCCTTTGTCATTGCCGCTCGCAGCGGGCGGTGCACCCCTTTGATTCCGGCGTACGCGTCCGGATCGGTGGGGTGGGCACAAGCACCCACCGCTGCCCATGTGAGGGAGCGGCAGCCGGCGGGACCAGGGGACGACGGAGGGGAGGCACGGATTGCCTAGGCCGCCTGTCAAAGCTGCACACAGGCCGGGAGGGGCCAACGCAGCGTCGTAGCTACACCTGCGAGAAAGCAGCGAGCCTGCAGATCCAGAGTTGCCCCCGGTCTCCACCTTGGACTTCTCCAAGGCGATGCAGAGGGAAAGCTAAAAGTCTGGATCCAGCTCCTTGTCGGAGCGGCTGCCGGAGCTCGACATTGTGCCGGATTCGATCGGAATCTGTGCGGGTAGAGGAGAAGACAAAACGAGAGAGGAGAGTGACTGAGCTAGGGTTTCGAAGCGAGGAGCCGGATGGTTTTTTTTGTGGGACAATGGTCGGGTCGGTGGGTGGGCTGGGCCTGTCAGGCGGGCGTGCCCGGGCTCCCCCATATCCGTTCCATATTTGGACTAGATATGAGGCATGTTGGAAATATGCCCTAGAGGCAATAATAAATTAGTTATTATCATATTTCCTTGTTCATGATAATCGTTTATTATCCATGCTATAATTGTATTGATCGGAGACTTAGATGCATGTGTGGATACATAGACAAAACCATGTCCCTAGTATGCCTCTAATAGACTAGCTCGTTGATCAAAGATGGTTAAGGTTTCCTAGCCATGGACATGAGATGTCATTTGATAACGGGGTCACATCATTAGGAGAATGATGTGATGGACAAGACCCAAACTGCAAATGTAGCATATGATCGTGTCAGTTTATTGCTACTGTTTTCCGCATGTCAAGTATGTGTTCCTATGACCATGAGATCATGCAACTCACAGATATCGGAGGAGTGCCTTGTGTGTATCAAACGTCGCAACGTAACTGGGTGACTATAAAGGTGCTCTACAGGTATCTCCGATGGTGTCTGTTGAGTTGGCATGGATTGAGACTGGGATTTGTTACTCCGTGTGACGGAGAGGTATCTCGGGGCCCACTCGGTAATGCAACATCACAATAAGCCTTGCAAGCAATGTGACTAATTGTTAGTTGCGGGATCTTGTATTACGAAACGAGTAAAGAGACTTGCCGGTAACGAGGTTGAACTAGGTATGGAGATACCGACGATCGAATCTCGGGCAAGTAACATACCGAAGAACAAAGGGAACGTTATACGGGATTAACTGAATCCTTGACATAGAGGTTCGACCGATAAAGATCTTCATAGAATATGTAGGAACCAATGTGGACGTCCAGGTCCCGCCATTGGTTATTGACAGTAGAGGTGTCTCGGTCATGTCTACATAGTTCTCGAACCCACAGGGTCTGCACACTTAAGGTTCGGTGACGTTTCGGTAGTGTAGAGTTATGTATGGGGTGACCGAAGTTTGTTCGGAGTCCCAGATGAGATTCCAGACATCATGAGGAGCTCCAGAATAGTCCGGAGGTAAAGATTCATATATAGGAAGTCCCAGTTTGGTTTCCGGAAAAGTTTCGGGTTCATCGGTAGTGTACCAGGAGTGCCGGTAGTGTACCGGGAGTGCCGGTAGTATACCGGGAGGCCTCCGGGAGGGGTATTTCGACCCCAAGAGGTCCATGGGCTGTGGGAGAATAATAACCAGCCCTTAGTGGGCTGGGAAAACAGCCACAAAGGCCCATGGCGCAGGAGAGAAAGTCCTAAAGCAAAAAGTGGAAAATCAGCCAATAGGAGGCAATCCTACTCCAACTAGGATTGGAGGTGAAGTAGGATTGCTTCCCACCTCCTATTTCGGCCGACCCAAAGGCCTTGGCTGCCTCTCCTCTCCTCTACTCCTATATATACTAGTGGATTGGGTGGTTTTTGGACAGCATTTCCGGCCACGTGCTACCCGTTCCACCGGTGCATAGTTTCTCCTCTAGATCGGTTTTCTGCAGCGCTTAGGCGAAGCCCTGCCGGAATTGCTCCACCACCATCACCGGAGCGCCGTCACGCTTCCGGTGAACTCTCTCTCCTCTCCACCTCCTCTCGCTGGATCGAGACGGTGGAGATCGTCATCAAGCTGCACGTGTGCTGAACGCGGAGGTGTCGTCCGTTCAGCGCTAGATCGGAAGGACCGTGATCGAGATCGCGAGACAGTTTGTGATGTGATCACGGAACGGATCGTGATGAGTTCGCGGGACAGATCGTGATCAAGATCGTGAGACGGATCGTGATGAGTTCGCGGGACGGATCATGATGTGTTCGCGGGACGGTTCGTGATTGGATCGCGGGACGCTCGGCGATTTGGATCGCGAAGAAGTTCGACTACATCAACCGCGTTTCTTAACGCTTCCCACTTAGCGATCTACAAGGGTACGTAGATCCACTCTCCCTCTCGTAGATGCTCATCACCATGGATAGGTTTGCGTGTGCGTAGGAAATTTTTTGTTTCCCATGCGACGTTCCCCAACAGTGGCATCATGAGCTAGGTTGATGGTTCGATGAGATCTCGAGTAGAACACAAAAGGTTTGTGGGCGTTGATGCTTAGATTGCTTCCTCCCTTGGTCGGATTTTGGTTCAGCGGGATTGTGAGATGAAGCGGCCCAGACCAACATTACTCGTACGCTTACGAGAGACCGGTTCCCTCGACGCAACTTGTTGCTTAGATGGCTTGCAGGTGACAGTTTCTCTCACTTTAGTTGGATCGGATCCGACAAAGGCGGTCCTTGAGAAGGTTGAAAAGCAATCTATGTATCACCGTCGTGGTTTATGCATAGGTGAGAATCGTTCTTGCTAGATACCCGTAGCAGCCACGTAAAACATGCAACAACAATTAGAGGACGTCTAACTTGTTTTTGCAGGGTATGTTGTGATGTGATATGGCCAATTACATGATGAGATATATGTGATGTATGAGATGATCATGTGATGTATAGAATTTCACGACTTGCATGTCATTGAGTACGACAACCGGCAGGAGCCATAGGGTTGTCTTTAATTATTGTATGACCTGCGTGTCAATCATTAAGCGCTATGTAATGCTTTACTTTATCGCTAAGCGGTAGCAATAGAAGTAGAAGCAGGGCTGGCGCCACAACCCCAATGGCAACACATTGATGGAGATCAATATGATGGAGATCACGGTGTTGTGCCGATGACGATGGAGATCATGCCGATGTTTCGAAGATGGAGATCTTAAACACAAGTTCATGGCCATATCATGTCACTTATGAATTGCATGAGATGTTAATCCTTTTATGCACCTTGTTTTCCTTAGTACGGCGGTAGCATTATAAGGTGATCCCTCACTTGAATTTCAAGATGAACTGTGTTCTCCCCGAGTGTGCACCGTTGCGAAAGTTCGTCGTGTTGAGACACCACGTGATGATCAGGTGTGATAGACTCTACGTTCACATACAATGGGTGCAAGCCAGATTTGCACGCGCAGAACACTCGGGTTAAACTTGACGAGCCTAGCATGTACAGACATGGCCTCGGAACACAAGAGACCGAAAGGTCGAGCATGAGTCATATAGTGGATATGATCAACATAATGATGTTCACCATTGAAGCCACCTTAACTCATGTGATGATCGGACTTGAGTTGGTGAATTTGGATCATGTATCACTCGAATGACCCGAGGGATGTCAATTTGAGTGGGAGTTCTTAAGTAATATGATTAATTGAACTCATTATCATGAACATGTCAATAGTGTCTTTGCAAATTATGTTGTAGATTACTAGCTCGCGCTGTAGCTCCCTTAAATTTTTATATGTTCCTAGAGAAATAGAGTTGAAAGATGTTGGTAGCAATATTGCGGACTGGGTCCGTGATCTGAGGATTGTCCTCATTGCTGCACAGAAGGCTTATGTCCTTAATGCACCGCTCGGTGCGCCACCCCCTCTAGCGTCGTCTATAGATGTTGTGAACATCTAGCAGGCACGTTTCGATGACTACTTGATAGTTTAGTGCGTCATGCATTACGGCTTAGAATTGAGGCTCCGAAACATTTTGAACGTCACGGAACATATGAGATGTTCTAGGACCAGAGATTGTGATCTCAGGCTCGTGCCTGTGTTGCGAGATATGAGATCTCCAACAAGATTCTTTGCCTGTAAGATGAAGGATAATAGCTCAATCGTTGAGCATGTACTCAGATTGTCTGGGTACTACAATCGCTTGAATCAAGTGGGAGTTGATCTTCCAGATAAGATAGTGATTGATATAGTTCTCCAAGTCACTATCACTAAAGCTACTAGAACTTAGTGATGAACTATAATACACCAGGGATAGAAGTATTGATCCCTGAGCTGTTCGCGATGTTTGACACCGCGAAGGTAGAAATCAAGAAGGAGCGTCAAGTGTTGATGGTTAATCAAACCACTAGTTTCGAAAAGGGCAAGAGCAAGGAGGGAAACTTCATGGATAGCAAGTCAGTTGCTGCTCCAGTGAAGCAACCCAAAGTTGAACTCAAACCCGAGACTAAGTGCTTCTATTATGAGGTGAGAGGTCGCTGAAGCGGAACAACCCTAGATACTTGGTAGATAAGAAGGCTGGCAACATCGACAGAAGTATATTTGATATACGAGTTATTGATGTGTACCTTGCTAGTACTCCTAGTAGCACCTGGGTATTGGATACCGGTTCGGTGGCTAAATGTTAGTAACTCGAAATAAAAGCTACGGAATAAACGGAGAACTAGCTAAGGGTGAGGTGACGATGTGTGTTGGAAATGTTTCCAAGGTTGATGTGATCAACATCGCACGCTCTCTCTACCTTCAGGATTAGTGACGAACCTAAATAAATGTTATTTGGTGTTTTGTGTTGAGCATGAACATGATTAGATCATGTTTGTTGCAATACGGTTATTCATTTAAGTCAAAGAATAATAGTTATTTTGTTTACATGAATAATACCTTCAATGGTCATGCACCCAGTGAGAATGGTTTGTTGAAATCTTGATCGTAGTAATACACATGTTCATAACATTGATGTCAAAAGATACAAAGTTAAATAATGATAGTACCACATACTTGTGGCACTGCCGCAAAATGTCATATTGGTATAAAGCGCATGAAGAAACTCCATGGTGATGGATATTTGGACTCATTCGATTTCGAATCGGTTGAGACATGCGAACCATGCCTCTTGGGCAAGATGACTAAAGGACCCCGTTGGATGGAGCGGGCAAGTGATTCATTGGAAATGATACATGTTGATGTATGCAATCTAGTGAGTCTTGTAGCGTGCAGTGGATATCGTTATTTTCTTACCTTCACTGATGATTTGAGTAGATATAGTGTATATTTACTTAATGAAACACAAGTCTAAATCGTTTGAAAGGTTCAAGCAAATTCAGAGTGAAGTTTAAAGATCATCGTGACAAGAAGATAAAAATGACTGCGATATGATCGTGGAGGTGAATATCTGAGTCACGAGTTTGGCATACAACTTAAGACAATGTGAAAGTTGTTTCACAACTAAACGCCACCTGGAACACCATAGTGTGATGGTGTGTCCGAGCATCATAGTTATGCTCTATTGGACATCGTGCGTGCTATGATGTCTCTTGTCGTTTTACTACTATAATTTTGGGGTTATGCATTAGAGACAACTACATTCACTGTAAATAGGGCACCATCTAAATCCGTTGAGATGACACCATGTGAATTATGGTTTGATAGAAACCTAAGCTGTCATTTCTTAATACTTGGGGCTGCGACACTTGTGTGGAAAATGTTTTCACCTAATGAGGTCGAACCCAAGGCGGACAAATGCATCTTCATAGAATACCCTAAGATCAGTTGGGTGAACCTTCTATCTCAGATCCAAGTGCAAAGTGTTTGTTACTAAAACGGATCCTTTCTCGAGGAAAAGTTTCTCTCGAAAGAATTAAGTGGGAGGAAGATAGAACTTGATGAGGTTGTTAAAACTTTGTTCAACCAGAGAGTAGCGCAGCGCAGGATGTTGTTTCTGTGAAGCCTACTTTAGTTGAAGAGGAAGTTAATGATGATGATCATGAAGCTTCAAGATCAAGTTACTATCGAACTTCGTAGGTCGACAAGGATGTGTACTGCTCCTAAGCGGTACGACAACCCTGTCTTGGAGGTCATGTTGTTGGACAAACGATGAACCTACGAGCTATGGAGAAGCGATGATGGGCCCGGATTCCGACAAATGGTTGGAGGCCATGAAATCCGAGATAGGATCCATGTATGAAAACCAAGTGTAGACTTTGGTAGACTTGCTCGTTGGACGGCAGGTCGTTGAGTACAAATGGATCGTTAAAATGAAGACAGACACTGATGGTGAATGTCACTATTTGTAAAGCTCGACTTGTTGCAAAGATGTTTGTGACAAGTTCAAGGAGTTGACTACGATGAGACTTTCTCACTCGTAGTGGTGCTAAAGTCTGTTGGAATTATGTTAGCAGTTGCTGTGTTTTCAATTATGAAATCTGGCAGATGGATGTCAAAACATCGTTTCCTTAACGGTTTACTTGAGGAAAGGTTGTATATGAAACAACCAGAAGGTTTTGTCAGGCCTAAGGATGCTAAAAGGTGTGCAAGATTCGGTGATCCTTCCATGGACTGAAGCAAGCATCTCGGAGTTGGAATACACGCTTTGATGAGGTGATCAAAGTTTTGATGTTTATACAAAGTTTACGAGAAACTTGTATTTGCAATAAAGTGAGTGGGAGCACTATAGAATTTCTGATAAGTATATGTGGATGACATATTGTTGATCAGAAATAATGTAGAGTTTCTGGAAAGCATAAAACGGTTATTTGGAAAGTGATTTTCAAAGGAAGACCTGGATGAAGCTACCTAATTGTTGAGCATCAAAATCTATGGAGATAGATCAATATGCTCGATGAGACTTTCAATGAGTGCATACCTTGACAAGATTTTGAAAGAGTTCAAAATGGATCAGTCAGAGAAAGAGTTCTCGCCTGATTTGTAAGGTGTGAAAGTTGAGTGAGACTCAAAGCTCGACAACAGCAGAAGAAAGAGAAAGGACGAACGTCGTCCCCTATGCCTTAGCCATAGGCTCTATATTATGCCATGTTGTGTACCGCACCTGTGTGTGCCTTGCCATGAGTCCGTCAGGGGGTACAAGAGTGAACCAAGAGTGGATCACTGGACAGCGGTCAAGATTATCCTCAGTAACTAAGAGACTGAGGTGATGTTTCTCGATTATGGAGGTGATAAAGAGTTCGTCGTAAGGAGTTACGTCGATACAAGCTTTAACACTAATCCGGATGACTCGTAGTAGCAATCTGGATACGTATAGTGGAGCAGCCATTTGGAATAGTACCGAGCGGAGTGTGGTAGCAATGTTTACAGTTTGACATAGGTATTTGCAAAGTGCACACGGATCTGAATGTTACAGACCCGTTGACTATAAGACCTCTCTCACATGCAAAGCATGATCGAGCCCCAGAACTCGTTGGGTGTTAGATTCATAACAATGCGAATCACATGGTGATGTGAACTAGATTATTGACTCTAGTGCAAGTGGGAGACTGTTGGAAATATGCCCTAGAGGCAATAATAAATTAGTTATTATCATATTTCCTTGTTCATGATAATCGTTTATTATCCATGCTATAATTGTATTGATCGGAGACTTAGATGCATGTGCGGATACATAGACAAAACCATGTCCCCAGTATGCCTCTAATAGACTAGCTCGTTGATCAAAAGATGGTTAAGGTTTCCTAGCCATGGACATGAGATGTCATTTGATAACGGGGTCACATCATTAGGACAATGATGTGATGGACAAGACCCAAACTGCAAACGTAGCATATGATCGTGTCAGTTTATTGCTACTGTTTTCCGCATGTCAAGTATGTGTTCCTATGACCATGAGATCATGCAACTCACAGATATCGGAGGAGTGCCTTGTGTGTATCAAACATCGCAACGTAACTGGGTGACTATAAAGGTGCTCTACAGGTATCTCCGATGGTGTCTGTTGAGTTGGCATGGATCGAGACGGGGATTTGTTACTCCGTGTGACGGAGAGGTATCTCGGGGCCCACTCGGTAATGCAACATCACAATAAGCCTTGCAAGCAATGTGACTAATTGTTACTTGCGGGATCTTGTATTACGAAACGAGTAAAGAGACTTGCCGGTTATGAGGTTGAACTAGGTATGGAGATACCGACGATCGAATCTCGGGCAAGTAACATACCGAAGAACAAAGGGAACGTTATACGGGATTAACTGAATCCTTGACATAGAGGTTCGACCGATAAAGATCTTCGTAGAATATGTAGGAACCAATGTGGACGTCTAGGTCCCACCATTGGTTATTGACCGTAGAGGTGTCTCGGTCATGTCTACATAGTTCTCGAACCCGCAGGGTCTGCACACTTAAGGTTCGGTGACGTTTCGGTAGTGTAGAGTTATGTATGGTGGTGTCCGAAGTTTTTTCGGAGTCCCGGATGAGATTCCGGACGTCACGAGGAGCTCCGGAATGGTCCGGAGGTAAAGATTCATATATAGGAAGTCCCAGTTTGGTTTCCGGAAAAGTTTCGGGCTCATCGGTAGTGTACCGGGAGTGTCGGTAGTGTACCGGGAGTGCCGGTAGTATAGCGGGAGGCCTCCGGGAGGGGTATTTCGACCCCAAGAGGTCCATGGGATGTGGGAGAATAATAACCAGCCCTTAGTGGGTTGGGAAAACAGCCACAAAGGCCCATGGCGCAGGAGAGAAAGTCCTAAAGCAAAAAGTGGAAAATCAGCCAATAGGAGGCAATCCTACTCCAACTAGGATTGGAGGTGAAGTAGGATTGCTTCCCACCTCCTATTTCGGCCGACCCAAAGGCCTTGGCTGCCTCTCCTCTCCTCTCCTCCTATATATACTAGTGGATTGGGTGGTTTTTGGACAGAATTTCCGACCACGTGCTACCCGTTCCACCGGTGCATAGTTTCTCCTCTAGATCGGTTTTCTGCAGCGCTTAGGCGAAGCCCTGCCGGAATTGCTCCACCACCATCACCGGAGCGCCGTCACGCTTCGTGTGAACTCTCTCTCCTCTCCACCTCCTCTTGCTGGATCGAGACGGTGGAGATCGTCATCAAGCTGCACGTGTGCTGAACGCGGAGGTGTCGTCCGTTCGGCGCTAGATTGGAAGGACCGTGATCGAGATCGCGAGACAGTTTGTGATGTGATCACGAAACGGATCGTGATGAGTTCGCGGGACAGATCGTGATCAAGATCGTGAGACGGATCGTGATGAGTTCGCGGGACGGATCATGATGTGTTCGCGGGACGGTTCGTGATTGGATCGCGGGACGCTCGGCGATTTGGATCGCGAAGAAGTTCGACTACACCAACCGCGTTTCTTAACGCTTCCCACTTAGCGATCTACAAGGGTACGTAGATCCACTCTCCCTCTCGTAGATGCTCATCACCATGGATAGGTTTGCGTGTGTGTAGGAAATTTTTTGTTTCCCATGCGACGTTCCCCAACAAGGCATGTCAGTCAGTCCGGACGTTTGAGGCCGTTTAAGGCGTCCATCTGGGTCGAAATATCATGACCGGTCACTGCCCGGGCGGGCTGCCCGGGCGTTTGAAGACGGTTTGGAGTGGCCGATTATAGATGCTCTAATACGTGTATCATTTATAAATCATAAAGATTATAGTATAGGTCAAGTAGACACTGATCTGGAAAACTTTGCACAAAGGAACACGAGCAAAAGAAAGAGAAATACAATAAGACGAAAATTTCCTTAGCGACAATGATTGATCCTCCTCACCCGGGCTCAACGTGGCTTCATTGTGATATGCACCTTTTCGGACCTTCTGCTCGTGAGCGTAATGGTATAAGCCTGCCTGACTGTGAGACCGGCTGGTCGAACAAAGACGAATGTCGGCCATAGTGATCCGGGAGTCCCATGTGGAAGGGCTCTCGCTCAACTGATCAAAGGTGCATCGAGGATAACAGGCTGATGACTCCCAAGAGCTCTTTATGACGGAGTCGTCTGGCACCTCGATGTCGACTCATCACATCCTAGTGTTGAAGAAGGTCCCAAGGGTTCGGTTGTTCGCCGATGAAAGTGGGACGTGAGTTGGGTTTAGAACGTCGTGAGACAATTCGGTTCATATCTACCATTGTTGTTAAAGGGTGGACTGCGAGGAGCCAGCCCTAGTACGAGAGGACCGGGTCATTGTGGCTTATCAAAGGCAAAACCATTGTCGTTGAAACAATCAGACCGAGAATACACCCTAGACACCTCATCGAACTTCAGATCTGACATCCCTACACGACTAAGACATCGAAGGAGGAAATCATACCATCCTGTCAACTACGAACCCATCACACAATCCATCATCTTTTAGATGTCGTCGATGCAGACCATAATCTGCATCCGCTCCTGGACTACCTTCCACGATCCGTGTCAGTGCTGGTATAAACGTCGAGGACACAAGTCCAGCACGAGAATGTCAACGCCGCCATGCCATCTTAAACAGACTGATGACCAAATTCATCCCCAAACAAATGCTGGATCGCCTCGTCGGGAAAGGATCCGATGATTCTTTACTCAACGCCGTCATCGGCACCACCAAAGCTAAGACAATAAACAACCAAAAAATCTAAGCTACTAATGCCTAAATGATCCACACACTGAAGGTCGGCGGCGGCCGCAAGATCACTTTTCTTTCTTCCCCCGGAAGAAAGAAATCGATATGAGCAGAACATATTAGTTGTCTCACGTAAAACTACATGCTCCCTCCGTTGCATACTATAGTGCATTCAGATATTTCTTTAAAGTCGAGCATTACAAACTTTGATCATATTTTAGACAAAAATATATGTGTTTAAAATACTTAATGTATATCATTGGATACGTCATCAGTTATATTTTCATGTTTGATATGATTACGACTGTATATATAATTAGTTTTCTCAGTAAATTTGGTCAAAGCTTGTTGTTTGACTTTTTAAAAAATCTATATGCATTATATTATGAAATAGAGGGAGTATTAGGTATACATGTCCTTAAAAAAACACTTACAGAAGAATAAAAATACATTTAGAATCTTAGAGGTGCTGAAGTGTTCTTCCTCATGTGTCCATCGATGGTGTGTCGTGAGCATACCTCGATGCCGTAGTCGAGCCTACGCCATGGTGAAGCAAACCTTTTAAACTCGGAAGCTCATAGAAGTAGCGGTCGACAACTCGTTAAATGTAGAACAATAGACATTGGTGGCAGCGATATGTGAAGCAAATCACTGTCTTGGGAAAAAAAAAAATCGATAAGAGCCTGTAGAAACTCTAAAGACGACGAAGACGCCAAAAGCTAGTCGAATCCAGATTAATCCACCAAAAATCTAAACCGATCAGATTCCAAACAATCCGTCGGAGACACATCTCCACACGCCTACTACAAGCAAAAAACACACCAATGATATTGGGATAGGACAGGGAGAACATTATTCTTAAAAACTTGCACTATGACAACGCTCTCGTTGCAGCGCTCCACACCAAACACGAAGACTTCCTAAAGAAAATCTAGAAAAAAAATCACATATGACCCTTAACGATAGGCCAAGATCGGATGTCGAGCTCATCGCCGTCTACAATCGTGCATCGACGCCCTCCTCTTTAATGATCCAGCAAGACCAGACCATCGATGAACATCTCCGCACTCGATCCCTCTAGCCATCGCCGCCTTCACAAACGTCGTTGGTGTGCACCGCCTGACAAAAGCCACCACTCAAGCACACATCTACTTCACCGTCTCACAACAACCCTCCAACATCTTCACGGCAGGCCCCCTCGATTCAGACCACCCTGCCACCGCCGGCGCCTCGCGTGTCATTATATTACTACCCTACAGTTGACCTCCCTTTTGCTGAAACGATAGAAACGAAGTGACACACTCACTCCTATTTTTTACTCAACCGACGTCGATGGTGACAATTCAAATTAGAGGGCGTCGGACACATCGGGCGGCGAAAATGTTCATTTTGCGTGCTGATCAAGTCTCACATGATGTTTTCTGTGGAATTGGTCTCTGTCAGCTAGGCACACACGATTTGACAGCTTCCCTGGTTCATTGGAAGGGACCCTTTTGGGTTTCCTTGGTTTCGAACTTTTGCTTTTGTGCTGGGCTGGACCGAGCGCCCAATAAGAAGCACGAAAGTTGCGCCGTCGGTCCAGGTTACATGCACGGACATGCGAGCGCCCGAGAGATGAAAGTTCGTTCGTGCTTTGCGTGTGTCACGCACGAATCTGCGGTGTCGTGAAACTTTCACCTTCTCTGGTTGAATTGGATGGGTTTTGTACGGGGTAAAAAAAGCGAACGCAATATTTCTACTGAATGTCTGAGTTGGTGGTCGTCGGCTTGGCCTCGCTGTTGCAGCTCGCAAGGCCACGTACGCAGCTCTATCTAGCCTTTGGATCGAATCGACTGGCACAGCGGTCAGCGCGTACGGACAGCTGGTCGCGGGTCGAACGGCCGTATGGCGTCTGACAAACAGCGGAACCGCTCCCGTGTTTAAATAGTACCGACGCTGCCGTGGCGGCGCATTCGTCTACGAGTTCGGCACCGCGTCTACAACGTGCTTACATCGAGTCACTCAGACCAACTCCAACGCAACGAATCCAAATGAACGCGCTGTGTGTTTATTTTTATTTTTGTCTATTTGGCTCGGCCAAACAAACGCTAGAGTTCGGTTTTTCAAACGAGTCGATTAGTCCGTCGAATACAAACGTAGACGCAAATTGCAAACTCGCGTTAAAAAAAAGACTGACCAAACAACGATACTTAAACATAATTAAACATAAAACACCGGTCAAAGTCGGTCAAATTCACATAAAACTTAATTAAACATAATTAAACATTAAAAACACCAGTCAAAGCCGGACCAAGCCCTATCCATCATCGTCTTCATCGTCGTCGGGGGCGGTGAGGTCGATGAGCTCCGGCGTCGGCCTAGCCCAGGGTAACGCGGCCTCCCATGCCTGAGCAGCATCCTGCGACGGCAGCGCAGGCTGACGAGCTCGCTCCTCCGCCTCCCGCTCTCGACGCTCCACCTCCTCCTCCTGCGCCCACCAACGCTCCAGCTTCATCTGCTCCTCGACCTCGTTGCGCTCCCTCGCCAACGCGCGTGACTTCCAATGCAGGAGACACGCCGTCTCCTGCTCTGGCGTGGCCCGAAGCCAGATGGGAGGCACAGACACCCACTCCCGGAGCTGGCCGGTCCACATGTAGCTTTCTGGTTGGCGCTCCTCCGCCTTAACCTTGGGCTCATGAATCGCCGAAGGTGCTGGCGGAGCTGGAGGAGGAGGCGTGACGCAGTCGCCCGCCGCGGATAGCGCGAGGGCTTCTTCGAGGCCCTCCCAGCGCGCGTCCTCGTCGCTCTTGCGTTGGCTCAATGGCGTAGGCCATTGCCTCCTCAAGGGTGGCCTGGTAGGTAGCCTCCTCCTGCTCCTCTGGCTTCACTTCAGGGGGTGGCGGTGGGATGGCTGGATCGAACTGGACGTCGTGGATGCGCTCCTGCTCGTGATCCAGGGCGAACCAAACCTCCTAGTTAGGGGAGTTGGCCGCGTATGCAGGATCGCGCCGCTTCTTGGGGGTGACGAGCTCGCGCCGCCGGCGGACCACCACCTTCGCGTGCGCGCGCAGACCGTGGCACTGCTGGGATGGGGATGCGATGGGGGTCCAGATGCCAACCATGGGGGAGGTTGACATCTGGGTAGGGCAGAGCTTGCCTGTACTGCCAGTGCCACCGAGCTTGGTGGACTGGGATGTACAGGCGCTCCCGCGGTGACGCACCGCGGTGAGGTGGCGTCGGCGTCCGGGACGAGCTTACGCCCGGGGTGAGCTTGCCCTTGCCCTAGCTGAAGAAGCCCATGGCGGACGGTGGTGCTGGCTGGCTAGGGTTTCGTGGTCGCCGCCGGGAGAGCAAAAGTGACGAGATGTGGACGGGAAGGGGAAGTGGATGAGGTCGGCCCGCCCCATGTTTGTATTAAAAAGGACGACGATCGGCAGCTTCCAGCCGCTGTGAGGTGGGCCCGAGGTTTGTGATTGAGTTTAATACGACCGCGGGTGGTAGTTGTGCGGATGACATGTGGACCCGAGGCGGACGCGGTGAAGAGTCAGTGTCTGCGTGGACGCATTTCAGGCGCATTTTTGGCCCGGGAATGGGTCTACGCGGACGCGAAGCAGATGTTTTTTGGGTTTGGGTCAGTGCGTTGGGCTTCCACCTTTTCCGTGCCGACCCATATGAACCCAGATGGATGATTTAGGTCGCTGCGTTGGAGTTGCTCTCACGCCAATGTGATTGGTGTCGCCACCATGTCACAACGTCCAACTGTCCAAGCCTACCGGAACATCGTGTCGTCGACGAGCACTAGGGTTTTCTATGTGGTACCCATGTCCACATCATCCTTGCCATTGGCGCTCGTTTGAGATTTTCTCTAGATTTCTGTGAAAGAAAAACTCCATTGCCTAGTTTTGGATCGTATTTTCCCCTTGCTTGCTTGTTTCCCCCCTTTTCGAATGATTCAAAACTGTATATTGATCAAGCACTATCGTTATAAAGTTTAGTATCCACACATGTTCATGGATTGCTGATGTTGCCATAGCTCGTTACTATTAGGTGTCCTCCATCGTCGATGAGGAACACGAGTCTAACAAGTCTAGGATTGCACAAAACGTAATATGAAGATGGTGTGGAGTACCACATGGACATAATCATGGACTCTATACTGAGACCTCAAGTGCCAAGAGGCCTGATGATTAGAGCATGCACATGTGCCATCGAAACCAAGGTGAATTCACTCCTCTTGAAACTCCATATGCATTTGAATGAGATGTGGCTACTACTCCAAGCGAGAATGCTATGCATGGTTAGGTGTAAAGGCATGAATGACATGAGGCACAATAGAGACTAGGACAAAGGCACGAAGCTCAAGGACAAAGGCGGGAACACTAGTAGAAAACATGGCATTGGTCCCTGTTTTGAAGGGCCTTTAGTCCCGGTTCTGCAACCGGGACTAAAGGCCCTCACTTTTAGTCTCAGTTGTGTTATGAACCGGGACTAAAGGAGCTCCACATGGCCGCTGTCGGGCGCCCAGGTAGGAGGATCTTTAGTCCCGGTTTGTAACACCAACCGGGACTAAAAGGCAGTCACGCGTCAGCACCAGCCAAGCGCTGGTTTTTTTAAAGGAGGGGTTTAGGGTTTTGGAGGGTTTAGGGGTCTCATATCATGTTTACCCCTTTTCTTTTTGTGTTTACCATTTAATTCTTTTACATTTAGTATTTTCATTTTTTTATGTTTTCCATTCAACTCGACGTTAGCTACTACATATAGCAATGAAGGAACCATTACACAAATCGTGTCATGAATATAGAGAGAAGTGGCCTCTCTTTCTCCATGCTTGGTCGAACAATAAGTTTTCGTATATCTATTCGACGCTAGTACATATAGTACATGTTCATGCATATATAGAATGTAACATCTCTTACGATCCCTATCTAATTACCAACATTCACTATCAATTCTCGATGGTATTCTCCGGATTTAGCTATGACCTTTTCAAGGAAGACTCCCGCCAATTTCTCAGCTCGTATGCGAGCCTCTGGTAGGAGTTTGTCCTGCTTCCGTTCGATCTAATTTAAAGAAGGTGAATGAAACTCAATGCAATTGATGGAAATAAAATAAATTTGTGAATGTTGTTTACGTACTTCAATTTGTTCAAAAAATCTGCCCATCTCAGAGGTCGTCTAGCAATGAACTCGCAAACGCAGTATTCATATAAGTTATTCCCAGATCCCTACCTCGAGCACGAGAATAGAGTTCAATCAAAATAATAATCAAGCATGATAGTGGTATTAAAACTACAACTCAAGAGATGTGTGGACCCAGCTAGTACTACTTACAGTGAGTTGTTCAAATCGCAGCTCCTCTCTCCATTCACCCTTAGGCCGCTTGATGAACTTTTTCCAAACCCGCCCGACAAAGAAAATGAATAAAGGAGTTATTAATTACTTGATATCAGGAAATGAACGAAAGTTGTCGATATAGTGCGATAATGATTGAAATTACCCCTAGAGCTTTTCTCCCAGGTTCGCCCACAACTCCATGTCTTTACCTAACGAGTCCATGACAAGTATTTTTCCTGCGTCAAACCAAATGACTAGATGAATAAAGTGGAACCTGCGCACGCATATCTCATCAATTACACTTAACATCGAGTAATCAAAATAGAATGATGTATACAAGATAGTATAACACTCACCCAAAGTTGTAAGGAAATAGTATTTCCCTTTTAGTTTGTTCTTCAATTAACGCCCTTAGCAAGATCTTCTCTGCATCCTTGGCATTCCATTTTACCGTAGCTTCATGAATAGTATTTGGGTTAATGAACCAAATGTCCCAGATTTGTCCTCTTTGGCATTCGAGGATCTTCTTTCTACATAATATATATAGTGAGGATAATTATACATGCAATGTACGAGTGGAGATAGAGACTTAATTACAGAAATGATACTTACAAAACAAAAGCAACTGACAACAGATTTGTGGATGGCATCTTGATTGTATAACTGGAATAATTCTTCAAATTGAACGTAAATCTCCTCGTCTCCATTGAAGTAATGATCATCGTTAACCCCCACAATGATATAGTCGTCCCGTTAATTTGAGGCTTCTAAGTACCATTCATGCAATCTTCGCATCATAGTTGGTAGATGCGGGAGCTCCTTAGGTCTGGCGAGAGGATTCCCGTGCTCGAATCTAAAGGACACCACCTCAGCCATTTTGAGTTGTACCTCATCACCTAAGTAATCACCAAGAGAGAAACCAGGAGCAGCGACCGCTACCTTCGGATCATTAGCGATATCGGCAAACACCTTCAGTGAGGGCACGGTTGGTTTTCAGTTTGCCCAGCTGGGAAATTGTTTTCCCCTTTGCACTACTACTAGTACTTACCGACCGTTGTTCTGGATCTCTATATGATTTACAATAGAGCAGTCATAGTTTGATTGCAGCGGAGGCGACGGTGGTTTTGTAAGGTTTTTCAAAAAGCGCCTTGCTTTTTCCGGATCTATTTTCTCCATTGGAACTAGACTTTTGGGTGCAAGCTGGTGTTTTACATCGGCAGCCACGGTCTCGTTCAATTCCTCGTCAGGCATGTCGTATGGTAACTTGACAGGAGCCTTCTTGATGCTACCTGCTCTGGATTTCTTCGCTTTTGTACTACTAGCCGCCGGAGCAGCGGCGAATCTCTTCTACCGCTGCTGAGGCGACAGAGAAGGCGGAGTCAGCTGATGCGGCAGATTTTGTTGAGGGGCCTCCTCCGTTGGAGTTTGCTAATGCGGTAGAGACAGCTGAGGCGGCACAGGATTCTACTAGGCCTCCTCCAGCGGAGTCCGCTAAGGTGGCGGAGACAGCTAAGGCGGCGGAGTGTGCTGTCGCGACGGAGACGACTAAGGTTGTGGAAATAGAGATGGATTGTGAGGAGTCTGCTGAGGAGCCTCCTCCAGTTGAGTCTACTCATGCGGCGTTCATTGTGGAAGCACGATTTCCTTTCTCCATAGAATGGTAGTCCTTATGGCATCTCCCAGATGAGTCTCCCCTTCACCTGTAGGTTACTCAAGGTCTAGCCCCTCAAATCCATTGGTAACTTCATCCACCCCGACAATAGCATAGCCATCTGGAATCGGATTGCAATGGAAAGTTCCATTAGGCCTAGGAGATAAGACATGGCCGACCGCGACCTTCAAGGTTATGTTCATGCATTTAGCAATTAGCTCACAATGTTCCCTCTCCGTGATATCATCCCCGGGGTAGCGAGGAGCCATGATATCAGGCCGAACGAGCTCTATGGAAGCCACGCTGCTTTTCCGCTGAGATTATGTAGGATCGAAAGTAGTGCTAGAGGGGGTGATTAGACTACTTGACCAATTAAAAATATACTTTTTCCCAATTTTAAGTGTTGGAAGATTTTAGCATTCATAGCAAGTCAAGTACACCCTACACATGCATGTCTACGAGTATTGCAGCGGAAAGTAAAGACAAGCATGTAAGTAGAGGAAGGGTAGGAAGAGCAAACGCAATTTGAAGACACGATGATTTTTCCCGTGGTTCCGGTAGGTGGTGCTATCGTATGTCCATGTTTATGGAGTCTTCAACCCACGAAGGGTAACAGTCGCGAGAGTCCATGGAGCGCTCTACCCACGGAGGGTTCCATGACGAAGCAACCTTGTCTATTCCATAACGGCTTCCATCCACGAAGGACTAGCCTCACTATGGGTAGATATTCACGAAGTTAGCGATCTCCTTGCCCTTACAAACTTCTTGGTTCACTCCACAACATGAAGTAGGAGGCTCCCAAGCGACACCTAACCAATCTAGGAGGCACCGCCTCCAAAAGGTAATAGGCTCGATAATGTTGATGAACTCCTTGCTCTTGTGCTTCAAGATGATAGACTCCTCAACACAATCACTCTCTCACAGATTTGGCTACGGTGGAAGAGATTGATTGGGTGGAAAGCAACTTGGGGAGGCTAGAGATCAATATACATATGGTAGGAATGGATTACATGATCTCAACACATGAGTAGGTGGCTCTCTCTCAGAAAATCAGTAGGTATGAGTGGGGAACTATTCTGAGGGCTTCTATTGTGAGTGAGTGGTGGTGGAGGGGTATATATAGGCATCTCCAAAAATCCAACCGTTACACCTAATATGTCAGACTCGGTGACACCGATGTGTTAATGTCGGTGGTACCGACTTGCCTTAAAGGTAGGAACTTTTGAATCTCGGTGAGACCAATACATAAAACTCGGTTGCACTGATCAGGTGACCAATAGTCAGATCACCAGACTTGGTGACACCGATTCAACAAACTCGGTTGGACCAATTTTGTGAATTTGTGTAAGAGGAAGTTGGCAACCCAAACTCGGTGGCACCGAAACGGAATCGGTTGCACCGAAGGCCTAGGGTTTGGCTGGGTCTGTTTGAGGCTGACAATCGATGGCACGGAGTGGAAAGTGTTGGTTGCACTGATTTTGGATATTTGGCTTTGGACAGACTTTTGTGGAAGAGCTTGTGGGTGTATGTCATGACTATCACTTGTGCACGTACGAGCATTTTGTTCACCAACAGTACCTTACTCCCTTTTAATAGTATTGGCTTTCCTATGGACTCAAAATGATTTCTCATAAAGGTAAAATGTAGAGTCCTCTTGCTTGAAGCTTTGCCAAACTATTTCCTTGCATCTTGGGGTATTCCACAATCCTTTTGCCAACCCATCATTGAACTTTTCCTGAAACATGCTTAGTGGAAACATTAGTTCAATGACATATATGCTGTTATTAATTACCAAAACCACCAAGGGAGCAAATGTGCTTTGAATCTCCCCCTTTTTGGTAATTGATGACACCATATAGATCAAAGCTTCGACATATGATATAATAGATGAATATAATCGTCGCTTTGAAAAGTATGTGATAAGCAAGAGCTCCCCCTAAATTTGTGCATTATTTTTAAATTTGTGTTTGAATGCAAATGCACAATCGATTAGGTACATGGGGCACTTCTTCCATGTCACATACATCTTGGTGGTGTGCGAGAGTAATGTGAGTTAACAACATAGCACAATACATCAAGCAGAGTGAATGATCATCACATAAACATTAAGAGGATAGGAAATAGTAGAAACACTCATTAAAGCATATGATCAAACACAACCATGTTTTGTAAAACAACAATAAAACCAATACGCTCTCTCACTCGAAGCCTAAAGATCTATATACAACTTCTCCCCCTTTGGCAACAAGTTACCAAAAATTTCAAAGAGATATAGCTAATTGTCCTTCTGCGGCTGATCTCCTCTGGTGGTCGATGTCAGAGTCGAGAGAACTGCGTTGGTGAAGACCTCTGCCGATGTCCTAGATGGAGTTGGAGTAGCAACGGGAGGCACTGAAGGAGCTGATGGAGCTGAAGTCATTGTAGCTAGAGCAGATGATGACGGTCTCGTCTCCGGAGCTGGCACTGTAGGTGTCCTGGCCTGTGTCCTGAAGTGAAGTGGTGCGATGGATAGGAGCTTCATCTACTTCCTTCTTGAGCTCGTTGACGGTCTTGGTCAGCCCATCTACCTTGTCGTTGAGAGTTTTCACAAGGCTCTCCTTGCTATCCAGAATGCTTTTGATGTCCTTCTTCATGTCCATGACATTAGAGATCAAGAGATCTATCTGCTCGTTCCTGGATCTGGGGACCATAGCACTAGTGGCTCTAGCTGCCTCTGCCTCTGCCTGAGCTTGAGCTGCTGCTGATGTGGGATGGTCTGGGTCCATCACCACAACATTGTCCTCGAAATCTGGCTTCAGTGGCATGTGGGGTCTATCTAGAGCAAATGTGTGCTTCTCAAGTTTGGAGTTGATGAGCATCTGAATGTAGGGTGCATAGCAGCATGAGTGCTTTTGATCAGCAGCAACCCTCTTCATAGTTTCTACAATCAAGTCCATCACTCGAATCCTGGTATGACTATCAAGATGGATCAGCATGTTGATGGAGTATCCTCGAATCATCTTCACATCTCCAGACTTGGGTATCAGTGTATGCCTCAAGATGGTGTTCATGGTACGGAGGCCATCTTGGAGGAAGTAAATGGATCCTAACTTGTGTGATTGCAAGTTAGCAGCAGGGATAGCATTGTACATATCCTTCATAGCATAATGGCTCTCCTTGGATTCAGAGTAGACATCCAAGTCACCATCTTGCACTTCTGGGAATCCTAAGATGGTAGCCCATTCATCAATTGAAGACTCGTATCTTGCTCCTTCTATCATCCACACTATCCTGCCATCTCCATAGAAGTGAGCAGTGGAGTAGAATTGCATTATCATCTCATCATTCCAAGCAGTAAACTCTTTGCCAACAAACTCATCTAGGCCAATGCAGTGAAAGTTGTCTTGAACACATGGGAAGTAATTCTCATTAGCCTTGATGTATTTCCAGTCAACGTATCTCATATCACTAACAGCTGGACTTTTGTCAAGCAAGATTGTCTCCTTGGTGTAGAACCTATAGTCCACAACAATTTTTCTCCTTTGGGCATATGGATCAATTGCGCCCCATGCCCTCAAACCAGAATCCTTCCTCTTCTTCATATCCTCAGCAATTGGGTGGTTGGCATTGTGTTCAGGAAGGTGAGGTCTAAGCTTCATCAAAGCTATCATAGCATCACCATCGTCAGCTTCTCTGAAAGTAGATCCTTTGTTCTTCTCAGCAGCTGGAATATCTCTGGTAGTCCTCTTGGACTTCCCGGCAGCAACCTTCTTAGGTGAGCCTTGGTGCTCTTTGAGGGAGCTGGCTTTGGCATAACATCTGTCAACAGCTTCTTCTCTTTCTTCTTGGGAGGGGCCTTGACAACATGCTCTTCCTCCTCCTCAGCAGCAACACCAGCAGCCTCCTCTGGATGCTCATACATTGAGGTAGGTCTGCCAGCCACACGAATGATCCTCTTCCTGGCCTTCTTCTCACCTGCCTTCTTAGGTAAAGACTTCCTTGGGGGTTCAATAGTCATGGTAGCTCTAGCACTCTCAGGTGCTCTCACATTCTCTGGAGGTGCATAAGTTTTGCTAACCACCCTCTTGGATGAGGTGGCCTCATTGGTTGACTTCTTCTCTTGCTTCTTAGCAAGTACCTCCTCTGGCACAAAATATGAATCCTCTTCATCAGAATTCAGTCTCTTCCTGGTCCTTGTAGTAACTTTAGGCATCCCATGAGAGCTAGGGGTGCCTGGATCTAAGAAAGAACTGGACTCATGGCTAGTGCCTGGACTTACGTCAACATTTTGCTCTTGCAAGTTCTGGCTATCCTCTGAACCTGACATATCTAACCCTGTGAATAGAGTTGAGAAGAGTGTCATAGGATAAGTTATCACAAAATGCAGAGTTTTTGAAGGTTTGAACAAAAGATTTCTCAAATTTTGCATTCTGCCAAATGTATGTCGGTACAGCCGAAACAAATTTTTCGGTCACACCGAGACTAACAACCTGCTTTCCAGGAACTTGGCACCATTCTCGGTTACACCGAAAATAGGCACTTGGTTCCACCGAGTGTTCTCAGTGTGCCAGAAAACTAAATCGGTGACACCAATTATTTTGCATCGGTTCTACCGAGATACATGAGGCGGACGACAAAACCTAAAAAATTCATCATTCATTATACTATTGAGTTTTCTTGTAGATATATAGATGTGCAATCGGTTGCTTATTCATAAATCTAACTTCATTGCGCAAGAATCGGATGGGGAGCGCAAGAAGAATCAGATCCGTCCCTAGCTTGGTGAAGGTTTCGCTACGGCGAGGACGGCGGCAAATATGCCCGTCGACGGTGAAGATCCTAGCGGCGGAGGAGCACGGGGTGACAAGGGCGACGACTAGGGGGTCCTTTTCGGCAGCTTAGGGTTCTGAGGCACGGCGGTTTGAGATTGAATTTCAAAGCGTCCGGGTCCATAACTTATATACATTCCAGTGTCAGTGATACCTTCTAAATTTTCAGTGAAACCGAGTTTCTGACAGGGAAACTCGGTGTAACCGAGAATATGGAATCGGCAGTACCGAGATTGAAAACCAGATCAACCCTAGGCATTCGGTGAGACCGAGTTTTGGAGTTGGTTCCACCGAGATGCACTTGGGAGGTTTTAATGGTTAGTCCTTTGTCGATACGGAACTTCGAGTGCTCCTCACACAGAAAGGTCGAAAAGTACGTGTTCAAATTTTGTGATGCTGCATGAATAGAATATGAGGTGAGAAAGCATAGATAGCTAGAGGAATGGTCCTAGGCATTCTTGCATATCCAATTGGCAAATGAAAGATCAAAAGCCAAATAGCAACAATTAGATATCCTCGAATGAGTAAATAAATGCAGACCAGCATGCTCACACAATAAGATGTCAAATGAAAACATGGCAAACATGCACAACACACTAGCATCTAACAAGTTGACTTAGGAGCGAAGTAAGAATACTTGATCATAGGTCATACTCATCGTTTAAGCACAAGCAGGGTTACCACTTTTATATAAATCATTTAATATCGTCACATACTATGAGATGCTTTGACTCAAGTCTTAGAGTAAAGCTCCCCCTTCATGTGACATCCCCCCATAGGAGGTATAAACTAACCTTGGGTTTTGTCGATGAAGACTTCATGTAGGTGAAGTAGTGGTGGATGGTCAAAGTTGATGAAGATCACCAAGAGTTGGGAGCATCCTTGTTGTTTCATTACTCTTCTCACCTACATGGGTTAGTCCCAACACACAGGAGACAAATACAAGGATATCTATGGACGTGGAGTACAAAGCATATATGATAATGTCCATTGATTTTTTGATTACCTTGTCCCTTGTTTACCTTCGACGAAATGTGTGACTCCTTGAAGTATTGCATGATGTTGATGTTGATTGCAACTAGTTCTTGCCAATAATGAATATGACTGGATTTCATTGGCGGAGTCACCCCTCAAGAACTTCTCTAGTTCTTCTTCTTGGTAACCCACATCAAGTTGATGGGGATCCTTGGTGTTGAAGTATCACTTGTAGAAATTGAGTTTGTGGTAGCCTTGAGAACCCACTTCACCAAATCTTGGGAATCATCTTCATATTTGTCAATGTCCTCTTGAAGCTTGTTCTTGGCCTTGAGCTTGGGGTCTTGTGGTGGAAGGTCATCATGAGCCTTTGTTCCCTTGGGGAGAGTATTTTCATACTTCTCCTTTTGAGTAATAAACTTGGGATTGGGTATTGACCTTCTTCCCATTCAACTCCATTAGCATTGAAGTAGCCAACACCATGACTCTTCCGGTATCCTCCGTGCTTGCGTACAACCTCCTCAAATTGGTTGCACCCTTCAAGACTCTTGTAGGTACCTTTCTCTATAATCCCTTTCAAAAGTTCATTTTCTTGCTCAGGTGTAACTTTGCTAAGAGAAGATTTACTGGGATCAATAGATCTACTAGAAGCAATATCATTGGGTTTATAAATTTTATTGCTACTAGTTGAAGAACCTTTCTTTCCTTTGTTACTAGTTTGCTTAGTCTTAACTTGTGGCATTAATGTAGACAAGAGAAGTCGCTTGGCTAGATAAGAGGAAGTCTTCTGTCGAAGATCGTCATTGATAGCTTTAAGGAATTCATGCTCTTGCTCTAAATTGAGCTTCTCGAAGCGGAGCTTCTCGAAGCGGAGCTTCTCATGTGTCCTTACAAGCTATCTATCTTGTAGAGTAGACTCGTGAGCTAACTTAAGAGGGTTTAGTTCTTGAGTTAGTTGTTCTATTTCCAACTTATCATCATCACACGGCTTATCTATACTAGGGTGATTACTAGCAAGTTCATTTTGACTAACATTACTAGATTTGTCAAATAGCAAGTTATCTTAAATTAACAAGTGATCTTCATCACTATTGAAATCAAGATACTCGGGATGTGATAACTTGGGGCCTTTAGCCATGAAGAAACACCCACTCCCTTCATTTGGTGAATCAAATATGTCATAGGAGTCGGTTATCACTATTGCAAGTACGACAACACCTTCATCTTGACTATAGTCAGAGTTGGAGTGGTAGCTTCTCTCAGAGTCGTATTTGGATTTAGAGCCAGAAACCCATTCACCAACATGAGCTTGATTTTTTTGTTCTTGAGTAGCTCTTGGTGTACTTGTCCTTCTTCTCCGAGTCCCTACTTCTCCTTGAGGATCTTCGTTCATAACGATCAACCCTACTCCTTCTCTCTCTTCGAGGTGACTCGTCTCTTGAGTTTCGTATTCATGGTTGTTCTTATTTCCTATTGTAAGGAGCCGTGCACTCATTGGAGTAATGTTTGGGCTTCCCACAATTGTAGCAGTTTCGGTCATGACTTAACGAATGTTTCTCTTCATATCTTGAGTTGAAGCTTTGACCTTTGCTTCTATTCTTCTAGAACTTGTTGAATTTGTTGACCATGAGTCTTATCTCTTCATTTGTGACAAGGTTGTCGCTTGAAGTTGTGGGAGCATCACTTGTGGCTTTGTAAGCACCGCTAGACTTGTCGTGAAGCTCTTCCTTGTCCTTGAGTGTCATCTCATGAGAAACAATCCTTCCAATCACTTTCGTTGGCTTGAGATCTTTGTAGTTGGGCATCATTTGGATCAATGTGCATACGGTGTCATATCGATCATCCAAGGCTCTAAGTATCTTCTTGATGATGAACTTGTCGGTCATTTCTTTGCTTCCTAAGCCGGCGATCTCATTGGTGATGAGAGCTAGCCTAGAGTACATCTCAGCGACTCCTTCACCATCCTTCATCTTGAACTTGTCAAGTTGACTTTGAAGAACATCCAACTTGGATTCTCTCATAGATTCGGTACCTTCATGCATATCAACCACAGTATCCCAAATCTCTTTAGCATTCTCAAGACGACTGATTTTGTTGAGTTCTTCGGGGCATAGGCAGTTCAAGAGAATGTACCATGCTTGAGCATTGAGTTGCAACATCTTCAATTCATCCATAGTCGCTTCACGATCCGGTTCCCTTCAATCTGCAAAACAAATAACCTTGCAATCCAACACGAACAACACCCAAACGGCAGAGTTATGACCAAGTAGATGCATTTTCATTTTGTGCTTACAACTAGCAAAATTAGTGCCATCAAAGTATGGAACTCTATGATGATAATTTCCCTCACTAGACGCCATACTCTCCTAGGTTGTGAAACCAATGCAATGGAGACCAATGCTCTGATACCACTTCTAGGATCAAAAGTAGTTCTAGAGGAGGGTGATTAGACTACTTGACCAATTAAAAATCTACTTTTTCCCAATTTTAAGTCTTGTCGGATACATGCATGTCTACGAGTATTGCAGTGGAAAGTAAAGACAAGCATGTAAGTAGAGGAAGGGTAGGAAGATCAAACACAATTTGAAGACATGATGATTTTCCCGTAGTTCCGATAGGTGGTGCTATCGTACGTCCACGTTCATGGAGTCTTCAACCCACGGAGGGTAACGGTCGTGAGAGTCCACGAAGGGATCTACCCATAGAGGGTTCCACGAAGTAGCAACCTTGACTATTCCATAACGGCTTCCGTCCATGAAGGACTAGCCTCACTATGGGTAGATCTTCAGGAAGTAGGCAATCTCCTTGCCCTTACAAACTTCTTGGTTCACTCCACAACATGGAGTAGGAGTCTCCCAAGCGACACCTAAACAATCTAGGAGGCACCACCCTCCAAAAGGTAATAGGCTCGATAATGTCGATGAACTCCTTGCTCTTGTGCTTCAAGATGATAGACTCCTCAACACACAATCACTCTCTCACAGATTTGGCTATGGTGGAAGAGATTGATTGGGTGGAAAGCAATTTGGGAGGCTAGAGATCAATATTCATATGGTAGGAATGGAATGGCATGATCTCAACACATGAGTAGGTGGCTCTCTCTCAGAAAGTCAGTAGGTATGAGTGGGGAACTGTTTTGAGGGCTTCTATTGCGAGTGAGTTGTGGTGGAGGGGTATATATAGGCATCTCCATATTGGAAATATGCCCTAGAGGCAATTATAAAATGGTTATTATTGTATTTCCTAGTTCATGATAATTGTCTATTGTTCATGCTATAATTGTGTTAACCGGAAACCGTAATACATGTGTGAATACATAGACCACAACATGTCCCTAGTGAGCCTCTAGTTGACTAGCTCGTTGATCAATATATGGTCATGGTTTCATGACCATGGACATTGGATGTCATTGATAACGGGATCACATCATTAGGAGAATGATGTGATGGACAAGACCCAATCCTAAGCATAGCACAAGATCGTGTAGTTCGTTTGCTAAAGCTTTTCAATGTCAAGTATCGTTTCCTTAGACCATGAGATTGTGCAACTCCCGGATACCGTAGGAATGCTTTGGGTGTGCCAAACGTCACAACATAACTGGGTGGCTATAAAGGTGCACTACGGGTATCTCTGACAGTGTCTGTTGGGTTGGCACGAATTGAGACTGGGATTTGTCACTCCGTGTGATGGAGAGGTATCTCTAGGCCCACTCGGTAAGACATCATCATAGTGAGCTCAATGTGACTAAGGAGTTAGCCACAGGATGATGTATTACGGAACGAGTAAAGAGACTTGCCGGTAACGAGATTGAACAAGGTATAGAGATACTGACAATCGAATCTCGGGCAAGTATCATACCGATAGACAAAGGGAATTGTATACGGGATTGATTGAATCCCCGACATCGTGGTTCATCCAATGAAATCATCGTGGAGCATGTGGGAGCCAACATGGGTATCCAGATCCCGTTGTTGGTTATTGACCGGACAGGTGTCTCGGTCATGTCTACATGTCTCCCGAACCCGTGGGGTCTACACACTTAAGGTTCGATGACGCTAGGGTTATAGGGAAATGTTGTACGTGGTTACCGAAGGTTGTTCGGAGTCCCAGATGAGATCCCGGACATCACGAGAAGCTCCGGAATGGTCCGGAGGTAAACATTGATTTATAGGAAGTCCAGTTTTTGGGCTCATCGGTAGTGTACCGGGAGTGCCGGGAGGGTGCCGGAGGACCCCGGGAGGGGTGTGACGACCAAAGGCACTTCATGGGCCCTTAGAGGTGGTGTTACAGCCCTTTTTGGGCTGTCCAAGACCTTTTAGAAAGGCCCATGCGGCTGGAGATAAGGAGATATGGCAAAGGAGTTTGAAAAGAGGAGATCCACCTCCCTTGTGGGAGGTGGACTCTTCCCCTAGGGTCGGCCGAACCTCTCCTCTTGGAGGAGGGGCCAAGGAAGCCCTCCCTCTCCCTCCTCCTATATATATGCAAGGTTTTGGGCTGATTTGAGACACGACTTCTCTCTCTCTCGGCGCAGCCCTACCCTTCCTCTTCCTCGTTCTCCGTAGCGCTTGGCGAAGCCCTGCCGGAGTCCACGTAGCTCCACCGTCACCATGCCATCGTGCTGCTGGAGCTCTCCCTCAACCTCTCCCTCCTCCTTGCTGGATCAAGGTGCGGGAGACGTCACCGGGCTGCGGAGGCGCCGTTGTTCAGTGCTGAGATCGGAATCCATCGCGATCTGAATCGCTGCGAGTACGACTCCACCAACCACGTTCTTGTAACGCTTCTGCTTAGCGATCTTCAAAGGTATGAAGATGCAATCTCTCCCCACTTGTTGATGGTTTCTCCATGGATATGGTGATCATAAGAAATTTTTTGATTTACTACTACGTCTCCCAACAATGGTATCAGAGCTAGGTCTATGCGTAGAATCTATGCACGAGTAGAACACAAGTTGTTGTGGGCGTCGATTTTGTTAATTTGCTTATCACTACTAGTCTTATCTTGATTCAGCGGTATTATGGGATGAAGCGGCCCGGACCGACTTTACACGTATGCTTACGTGAGACTGGTTCCACCGCCTGACATGCACTTGTTGCATAAGGTGGCTAGCGGGTGTCTGTCTCTCCCACCTTAGTCGGATTGGATTCGATGAAAAGGGTCCTTATGAAGGGTAAATAGCAATTGGCATATCACGTTGTGGTTTTGGCGTAGGTAAGAAACGTTCTTGCTAGTAACCTATAACAGCCACGTAAAAACTTGCAACTACAAATTAGAGGATGTCTAACTTGTTTTTGCAGCATATGCCTTGTGATGTGATATGGCCAAAGGATGTGATGTGATGCATTGTGATGTATGATATTGATCATGTTCTTGTAATAGGATTCACGACTTGCATGTCGATGAGTATGACAACCGGCAGGAGCCATAGGAGTTGTCTTATTTTATTGTATGACCTGCGTGTCAATCATAAATGCCATGTAATTACTTTACTTTATTGCTAAAAGTTAGCTATAGTAGTAGAAGTAATAGTTGGCGAGACAACTTCATGAAGACACGATGATGGAGATCATGATGATGGAGATCATGGTGTCATGCCGGTGATAGTGATGATCATGGTGCCCCGAAGATGGAGATCAAAGGAGCAAGATGATATTGGCCATATCATTTCACTATATTGATTGCATGTGATGTTTATCATGTTTACATCTTATTTGCTTAGAACGACGGTAGTAAATAAGATGATCTCTCAATAAAATTTCAAGAAAAGTGTTCACCCTAACTGTGCACCGTTGCTAAGGATCGTTGTTCCAAAGCACCACATGATGATCGGGTGTGATAGGCTCTAACGTTCGCATACAACGGGTGTAAGCCAGATTTACACACGCGATACACTTAGGTTGACTTGACGAGCCTAGCATGTACAAACATGGCCTCGGAACACGGAAGACCGAAAGGTCGAACATGAGTCGTATAGAAGATACGATCAACATGGAGATGTTCACCATGGATGACTAGTCCGTCTCACGTGATGATCGGACACGGGCTAGTTGACATGGATCATGTGTCACTTGGATGACTAGAGAAATGTCTATCTAAGTGGGAGTTCATTAAATAATTTGATTATGTGAAATTAATTATCATGAACTTAGTCTAAAATTATCTTTACAATCTATATTGTAGATCCAATGGCCAACGCGAATGTCACCCTAAACTTCAACGCGTTCCTAGAGAAAACCAAGCTGAAAGATGATGGAAGCAACTATGCAGACTAGGTCCTTGGCTTGAGGATCATCCTCATAGCTTCCAAGAAATTGTATGTCCTCGATGCACCACTAGGTGACCCACCCCTTCTCCCAGCAGAGCAAGACGTTGTGAATGCTTGGCATTCTCGCTGCGATGATTACTCCCTTGTTTAGTGCGGCATGCTTTACAGTTTAGAACCGGGGCTCCAAAAGCGTTTTGAGAAACACGGAGCGTATGAGATGTTCCAAGAGCTAAAACTGGTTTTCCAAGCTCATGTCCGGGTCGAGAGATATGACGTCTCCGACAAGTTCTTCAGTTGTAAGATGGAGGAGAATAGTTCTGTCAGTGAGCACATCCTAAAGATGTCTGGGCTACACAACCGCTTGACTCAGCTGGGAGTTAATCTCCCGGATGACTTGGTCATTGACAGAATCCTCCAGTCGCTTCCACCTAGCTACAAGAGCTTTGTGATGAACTACAACATGCAAGGGATGGAGAAGTCCATTCCTGAGTTGTACTCGATGCTGAAATCAGCAGAGGTCGAGATCAAAAAGGAGCATCAAGTGTTGATGGTGAATAAGACCACTAGTTTCAAGAAAGGCAAGGGTAAGAAGAACTTCAAGAAGGACGGAAAAGCTGTTGCCGCGCCCGGTAAGCAAGTTGCCGGGAAGAAGAAGAACAAGAATGGACCCAAGCCTGAGACTGAGTGTTTTTAGTGCAAGGGTACCGGTCACTGGAAACTGAACTGCCCCAAGTACTTAGCGGATAAGAAGGACGGCAACATTAAAGGTATATGTGATATACTTGTTATTGATGTGTACCTAACCAGCACTCGTAGTAGCTCCTGGGTATTTGATACCAGTGCAGTTGCTCACATTTGTAACTCCAAGTAGGAGCTGCGGAATAAGCGGAGGCTGGCAAAGGACGAGGTGACGATGCGCGTCGGGAATGGTTCCAAGGTCGATGTGATCGCCGTCGACACGCTACCTCTACATCTACCTTCGGGATTAGTGTTAAACCTTAATAATTGTTACTTAGTACCAGCTTTGAGCATGAACATTGTATCTGGATCTCGCTTGATGCGAGATGGCTACTCATTTAAATCTGAGAATAATGGTTGTTCTATTTATATGAGAGAAATGTTTTATGGTCATGCCCCGCTGGTCAATGGTTTATTTTTGATGAATCTCGAACGTGATGTTACACATGTCCATAGTGTGAGTACCAAAAAGTGTAAGGTTGATAACGATAGTCCCACTTACATGTGGCACTGCCGCCTTGGTCATATTGGTGTCAAACGCATGAAGAAGCTCCATACTGATGGACTTTTGGAGTCTCTTGATTTCAAATCATTTGACACGTGCGAACCATGCCTCATGGGCAAGATGACCAAGACTCCGTTCTCTGGAACAATGGAGCGAGCAACTGACCTGTTGGAAATAATACATACCGATGTATGTGGTCCAATGAGTGTCGAGGCTCGTGGTGGCTACCGTTATGTTCTCACCCTCACTGATGACTTGAGTAGATATGGGTATGTCTACTTAATGAAACATAGGTCTGAAACTTTTGAAAGGTTCAAGGAATTTTAGAGTGAGGTAGAGAATCAACATGACAGGAAAATAAAGTGCCTACGATCTGATCGTGGCGGAGAATATTTAAGTCACGAGTTTGGCATGCACCTAAGGAAATGTGGAATTGTTTCACAACTGACGCCGCCTGGCACACCTCGGCGAAATGGTGTGTCTGAACGTCGTAATTGCACTCTATTAGATATGGTACGATCTATGATGTCTCTTACCGACTTACCGCTATCATTTTGTAGATATGCATTAGAGACTACCGCATTCACTTTAAATAGGGCACCGTCAAAATCCGTTGAGACGACACCGTATGAGTTATGGTTTGGAAAGAAACCTAAGCTGTCGTTTCTAAAAGTTTGGGGATGCGATGCTTATGTGAAGAAACTTCAACCTGAGAAGCTCGAACCCAAAGCGGAAAAGTACGTCTTCATAGGATATCCCAAAGAGACTATTGGGTATACCTTCTACCTCAGATTCGAAGGCAAAGTATTTGTTGCCAAGAATGGATCCTTTCTCAAGAAAGAGTTTCTCTTGAAAGAAGTGAGTGGGAGGAAAATAGAACTTGATGAGGTAATTGTACCTCCACTCGAACCGGAAAGTAGCACAGCACAGGAAGTTGTTTCTGTGGAGCCTACACCGGATGGAGAGGAAGTTAATGATGATGATCATGAAACTTCAGATCAAGTTACTATTGAACGCCGAAGGTCCACTAGGACATGTTCCGCACCAGAGTGGTACGGCAACCCTGTCCTGGAGATCATGTTGTTGGATAACAGTGAACCTTCGAACTATGAAGAAGCAATGGAGGGCCCGGATTCCAACAAATGGCTTGAAGCCATGAAATCCGAGATAGGATCCATGTATGAGAACAAAGTGTGGACTTTGGTGGACTTGCCTGATGATAAGCGAGCCATTAAAAATAAATGGATCTTTAATAAGAAGACTGACGCGGATGGTAATGTGACCATCTATAAGGCTCGGCCTGTCGCTAAGGGTTATCGACAAGTTCAAGGAGTTGACTACTATGAGACTTTCTCACCCATAGCGATGCTAAAGTCTGTCCGAATCATGTTAGCAATTGCCGCATTTTATGATTATGAGATCTAGCAAATGGACGTCAAAACAGCATTCCTTAATGGTTTCCTTAAGCAAGAACTGTATATGATGTAGCCGGAAGGTTTTGTCGATCCTAAAGATGCTAACAAGGTATGCAAGCTCCAGCGCTCCATCTATGGGCTGGTGCAAGCATCTCGGAGTTGGAACATTCGCATTAATGAGGTGATTAAAGCGTTTGGGTTTATACAGGTTTATGGAGAACCCTGTATTTATAAGAAAGTGAGTGGGAGCTCTGTAGCATTTCTTATATTATATGTGGATGACATACTGATAATGGGAAATAATATAGAACTCTTGGAAAGTATAAAGGCCTACTTGAATAAGTGTTTTTCAATGAAGGACCTTGGAGAAGCTGCTTACATATTAGGTACTAAGATCTATAGATATAGATCGAGACGCCTCATAGGTCTTTCACAAAGCACATACCTTGAAAAGATATTGAAGAAGTTCAATATGGATCAGTCCAAGAAGGGGTTCTTGCCTGTGTTACAGGGTGTGAGATTGAGTACGACTCAATGCCCGACCACGGCAAAGGATAGAGAAGAGATGAGTGTCATCCCTTATGCTTCAGCCATAGGCTCTATTATGTATGCCATGCTGTGTACCAGACCTGATGTGAACCTTGCCATAAGTTTGGTAGGGAGGTACCAAAGTGATCCCGGAGGGGGACACTGGACAGCGGTCAAGAACACCTAAAGTACCTGAAAAGGACAAAGGACATGTTTCTCGTATATGGAGGTGCCGAAGAGCTCGTCGTAAAGGGTTACGTCGATGCTAGCTTCGACACAGATCCGGACGACTCCAAGTCGTAAACCGGATACGTGTATATTTTGAACGGAGGGGCAGTCAGCTGGTGCAGCAGCAAGCAAAGCGTCGTGGCGGCATCTACATGTGAAGCAGAGTACATAGCTGCTTCGGAAGCAGCAAAGGAAGGAGTCTGGATGAAGGAGTTCATCACCAACCTAGGAGTAATTCCAAGTGCGTCGGGCCCAATGACTCTATTCTGTGATAACACTGGAGCTATTGCCCTTGCGAAGGAGCCCAGGTTTCACAAGAAGACAAGACACATCAAGCGCCGCTTCAACTCCATCCGTGATTACATTCATGAGGGAGATATAGATATTTGTAAAGTGCATACCGATCTGAATGTCGCAGATCCATTGACTAAACGTCCCTCACGAGCAAAACATGATCAACCCCAGAATGCTATGGGTGTTCGATTCATCACAATGTAACTAGATTATTGACTCTAGTGCAAGTGGGAGACTGTTGGAAATATGCCCTAGAGGCAATAATAAAATGGTTATTATTGTATTTCCTAGTTCATGATAATTGTCTATTGTTCATGCTATACTTGTGTTAACTGGAAACCGTAATACATGGGTGAATACATAGACCACAACATGTCCCTAGTGAGCCTCTAGTTGACTAGCTCGTTGATCAATAGATGGTCACGGTTTCATGACCATGGACATTGGATGTCATTGATAACGGGATCACATCATTAGGAGAATGATGTGATGGACAAGACCCAATCCTAAGCATGGCACAAGATCGTGTAGTTCGTTTGCTAAAGATTTTCAATGTCAAGTATCGTTTCCTTAGACCATGAGATTGTGCAAATCCCGGATACCGTAGGAATTCTTTGGGTGTGCCAAACGTCACAACATAACTGGGTGGCTATAAAGGTGCACTACGGGTATCTTCGAAAGTGTCTGTTGGGTTGGCATGAATTGAGACTGGGATTTGTCACTCCGTGTGACGGAGAGGTATCTCTAGGCCCACTCGGTAAGACATCATCATAATGAGCTCAATGTGACTAAGGAGTTAGCCACGGGATGATGTATTACGGAACGAGTAAAGAGACTTGCCGATAACGAGATTGAACAAGGTATAGAGATACTGACGATCGAATCTCGGGCAAGTATCATACTGATAGACAAAGGGAATTGTATATGGGATTGATTGAATCCCCGACATCGTGGTTCATCCGATGAAATCATCATGGAGCATGTGGGATCCAACATGGGTATCCAGATCCCACTGTTGGTTATTGACCGGAGAAGTGTCTCGGTCATGTCTACATGTCTCCCGAACCCATAGGGTCTACACACTTAAGGTTCGATGATGCTAGGGTTATAGGGAAATGTTGTACGTGGTTACCGAAGGTTGTTCGGAGTCCCAGATGAGATCCCGGACATCACAAGGAGCTCTAGAATGGTCCGGAGGTAAAGATTGATTTATAGGAAGTCTAGTTTTGTTCACCGGAAAGTTTTTGGGCTCATTGGTAGTGTACCGGGAGTGCCGGGAGGGTGCCGGAGGACCCCGGGAGGGGTGTGACGACCAAAGGCACTTCATGGGCCCTTAGAGGAGGTGTGACAGCCCTTTTTGGTCTGGCCAAGACCTTCTAGAAAGGCCCATGCGGCTGGAGATAAGGAGATAGGGCAAAGGAGTTTGAAAAAGAGGAGATCCACCTCCCTTGTGGGAGGTGGACTCTTCCCCTAGGGTCGGCCGAACCTCTCCTCTTGGAGGAGGGGCCAAGGCAGCCCTCCCTCTCCCTCCTCCTATATATATGCAAGGTTTTGGGCTGATTTGAGACACGACTTCTCTCTCTCTCGGCGCAGCCCTACCCTTCCTCTTCCTCGTTCTCCGTAGCGCTTGGCGAAGCCCTACCGGAGTCCACGTAGCTCCACCGTCACCACGCCGTCGTGCTGCCAGAGCTCTCCCTCAACCTATCCCTCCTCCTTGCTGGATCAAGGTGCGGGAGACGTCACCGGGCTGTACATGTGTTGAACGCGGAGGCGCCGTTGTTCGGCGCTGAGATCGGAATCCACCGCGATCTGAATCGCTGCGAATACGACTCCACCAACCGCGTTCTTGTAACGCTTCCGCTTAGCGATCTTCAAAGGTATGAAGATGCAATCTCTCCCCACTCGTTGTTGGTTTCTCCATGGATAGATCTTGGTGATCGTAGGAATTTTTTTGATTTACTACTACGTCTCCCAACACTCCAAAAATCCAACCGTTACACCTAATAAGTCAGACTCGGTGACACCGATGTGTTAATCTCGGTGGTACCGATTTGCCTGAAAGATAGAAACTTTTGAATCTTAGTGAAACCGATACATAAACCTCGGTTGCACCGATCAGGTGACCAACAGTCAGATTGCCAGACTCGGTGACACCGATTCAGCAAACTCGGTCAGACCGATTTTGTGAATTTGCATAACAGGAAGTTGGCAACCCAAACTCGATGGCACCGAAATGGAATCAGTTGCACCGAAGGGCTAGGGTTTGGCTGAGTCTGTCTGAGGCTGAGAATCGGTGGCACAGAGTGGAAAGTGTTGGTCGCACCGATTTTGGATATTTGGCTTCGGACAGACTTTTGTGGAAGAGCTTGTGGGTGTATGTGGTGACTGTCACTTGTGCAGGTATGAGCATTTTGTTCACCAACAGTACCTTACCCCCTTTTCATAGTATTGGCTTTTCTATGGACTCAAAGTGATTTCTCACAAAGGTAAAATGTAGAGTCGTCTTGCTTGAAGCTTTGCCAAACTATTTCCTGGCATCTTGGAGTGTTCCACAATCCTTTTGTCAACCCATCATTGAACTTTTCCTGAAACATGCTTAGTGGAAACATCAGTTCAATGACATATATGTTGTTATTAATTACCAAAACCACCAAGGGAGCAAATGTGCTTTCAGATTGTGGGGTGGCTTTATGGACAGTATCGAATGAAGGATCTTCATGATGCTGAGATGGTGGGGCGGTAGCTCGCTGACTAGCAAGTGCCTCTAATTTCTTCCCCTGCAACGGTAATCTTTCTTTTACCTTCTGCATCATGTGTGCTTCCTCTTTCTTCTTTCTCCCTCAGCTTCTATAACCAGTGATGTCGGGAAACCCATGCACCCACGGAACGAAGCCTGATGTGGCTCGTGTTCGTCCAGGGTGTTCAGGATTCCCGAGGGCGTGTGACAGCTTGTTCTTCTCTCTATCGGGATGGAACCTCCCTTCCCGCACGACCTAGATTGCTTCCCGAATCTGTTTGACAGGTGTTGCAAGTTGAGATTTCGTGTAAACACGCTTCCCTGTTTCTGGGTGCAAAGTTCCCCCATGCCTGAAGAACCAAGTCCTTGCACGTTCGGGCCATTTCAGTGTCTCTGGTTCGATCTATTTAGCAAGAAGGTCGTTCTCATATTTGTCCCACGTAGGTCGGGCAACCTTGTAGCCACCTGACCCTGTAACATGGTGATATAGCTTCTTTGCAGCATTTTGCTTATTTATCTATGACCTTTTCTTAGTTTTCTTCGATTCCTTGTACGCCACAAATGCGGGCAAGTGATCTTTTATCTTCGCATATTGACCAATGAATTCTGGAGTCTCGTCTTTGTCGATAAACTATCTGTTCAGTCTTTTCTGCCAGTTCTTGAATTGTTTTGCCATCTTTTTAAGAGCCCACACCTTGACTTTTCTCTACATAACTGGGTTATTTGGATCCTCCTCTAGCGGTAGGCTGAAATTTTTCATGAGCGACTTCCAAAACTCATCTTTGCTCTATCGTTGACATAAGTAACTCCATCGTCCTTCTTCTTATTCCATTCTTGAATGTTGATCGGGACACTGTCCCTAACAACAACTCCGCACTGATGTATAAATCGGTCTCGGGTCCGCTTGGGAAGAGTCGGTTTGCCATCTGGAGCGACTTCTTCGATCGTGAACCTTTCATTCTCGTCCCACCTTTTCTTCGGGCCTCGTCTCCTTATAGAAGGTTGGCTCGATCCGGAGGGCTAAAAGAAGAAATGAGCGTTAATATATGTACATACAAAACAATTAATGCATCTAGTCAGCAGAGGCTTAATTAATATATATACCTCGCCGGACTTTGCAACAGTTAAGGCTCCAACACCGACGGATCCGTCATATCCTCCCTCCATTCGATCATCGGGGCTACGCCAGGAGCGAGGCCCTTTAGTCCCGGTTGGTGTCTGGAACCGGGACTAAAGGTCCCAGCCGAACCGGGACTAATGCGTGCTGAGGCCCGACTGGCGTCATGGCCGCTCGTACCGGGACTGATGCTCCCATTAGTCCCGGTTCATAGCACGACTGGAATTATTGCTCTAATTTGGCCAGAACCAAAGCCATGTTTTCTACTAGTGGAAGACAAGAGCAACCAAAGGAAATCTTCCAAGTTAGGCTATTGCAATTGCTCACTTATCTCTATTCCTTGTATCTCCTCTTTGAGGAACAAAACCTCCCCAGTGGAAAAGTTTTCCACTCGGATCTTCAAGGCCTCCTTCAAGGAGAAGGATTCTCCAAGTGAATAACCAAGGCTTTCATCAACCCTAGTGTATTTGGAGAAGACTATCCTTAAGACCTCATCTCTCCTTGTGGAAGTGGGAGGAACTGCCCTAGCCACTTATCTTTCTCTAGATATTTATGTATCTTGTATGGATTTTTTGAGAGAGAGCATGTGTGATTGAATCTTCTCTTTGAGTGTTTGTTCCCTTTGATTCTTGAGTGTTCCTCTTGATCAACCTCTAAGTTCTAAAAGATTGAGAAACCAAGGGTATTGGCCCCTACATCAATTGCCTAAGTGCTAGGATACAAATTTAATTGATATCACAAGTAAGTATAGAAACACCTCTAACATATAATACAATACATAGCGAGAAAATAAACAAAAGTTGATTCAGATATTGTATGATAAATTTCTTTAAAGCCGCCATTAAATTCAAGATGAAACAACTGTATTGTTGTCACCTTTCACAAGCATATATATTGCTAGTGTACTATCGTAGTTCTTCATAATACCCCCATTCTATTTACGTGGAGGAAGAGAACATCAAGTATCACATGCACCTCTATACCCCTATACTATTATGAAAAATTGTTGGGATCGGGTTTTCCATCGTGCTTGTAGTGATCATTACTTCAAGCCGAAGAACTTCTACACGTCACAATTGATTGCCACGACATGGCCGCCTCCATGTAGGACACGTAACATGGACTGCAAGCAGCTTTTGATGCCCAAATAGTCGCTCGCGGCGCCTAAGCTAGTAAGGACTATGGAGCTCATGGCGTACACCGTCGCGAGCGCCTAATCATCCATGCCCTCGCTAAGATGGTTGGAAGCAATAGTAGTGTGTCACCGAAAGTAAAGGCCGAGAAGGACGCGTCCGCTTCTAGCACCTGTAGCTTCTTTCCTCCATCTTTCGACACGTAGACGACCAACACTCTATGATGGAAATAGTGTAGATGCCGACAATGAGAGCTAAAATGCCACATAGGAACATCGCTTGGAAATTGAGTGGACAACTCAGTCCGACCATGATGGAGGAAACCGTCATATGGGGTAGAGATAGACCTAACATTTTGGTGGCCCTGCTGCAAATTTACAATTATAGAGCGGAAGCAAAAGAGACAAACGAAGAGTCCAATTGATTCACCATTGCAATGTGGGAGACCCACTTATATACATGATGAAGGGATGTGTTGGGGATCCACCTCTTCCCCAACAAACACCTCCTGGGAGGCACCCCTTCCATACAATTGATCACATGTTTTATTTCTCGACACTCCCCCTTGGTCAATTTGTCATGTGTATATTGCAAAATGAAAAATTCATCCAAAAGCCCTGTGGGAAAATCCTAGGAGGCACCCCTTCCATACAATTGATCACATGTTTTATTTCTCAACACTCCACCTTGGTCAATTTGTCATGTGTATATTGCAAACTGAAAAAATCATCCAAAAACCCCATGGGAAAAAACCGAGGAAAAAACTTATAATAATATCCATCCTAAACTCCTTTAATACTCAGTGGGAAAATATAAGGAGAAACCATATGGCATATATATGCACTTGTATTTATATTGTCTCGTTAAAAACCTTATATGAGAAACCATCATGGAAATCTCATAAAGGGAAAAGGAGTACAATATGAATGATCTGATATCACCAATGAGTTATAACTTGGTATTTTACTTCCCTTGAAGTTTGCAAATATCAATGTTGTCAATTCCACGAACCTGATTCTGGAATCTAAACGTTTGGTAAAGACATTGTGAGTATCACAATAATTTGTTTGCAGATTATCCTCTTACAATTTTGTAATTCGCAAGGATAAATATAACCCATAATCAATACAAGTGACATTATATTGATAGATAATGGTAGTTGATTCCAACAAATCTCCACATGATCTCACATGTTGCCAGTCATTTTGCAAAGTCATTTATATCTTTTCATGCTTCATATAAAATAATTATAGTAGAATGATCACTAGAAGGACCCATTTAGAGTCTATTTTGAAGGCTTCCCTCAGAATACTCTTCTAGTAAATCCAGTCTTTGATATGGCATTATTGGGATCAAATTATTAGAACTATTAAGATATAACACCATGGTCCCATCTTGATTTTCCCCATGGAATTAATCAAGACCTTTCGTGGCTTGGACATATCTAAGCATATTTCTTACATCAACCATTATTCCTTTTGATGGGTATTTCACTCTCACTATATTGCCAACTAATATAATGCCAGACCTGGCTTACTTTTCTAGATATATGAGTGCTTTGATGGTATTCAAGTATGGAACTTCAGGTCCACTATCACTTCACCGTCTCTCCTCGGTCTAAATGGACTTGTATCCCATGTCAGGTATAATATGACCATTGGTGTCTTTGATATATCCATATTAAAAATTTCCAATATTTCTAGATATATGAAGACCGATATACATTTATTCCCGAGGGAATATGCTCAAGCTATAAACTTACCATCATTTGGTTTGACCTAAATATCCAACTTAAAATGATTGTGTGTATCTCATATGTCTTGTGTAGACATTGATGATAAGATCATCCACGTCACTAAGATGGTGTAAATCTAATTTAGGATATCTTCATCAATACACATCAACAATCATAGATCAGAATAATCCTTATCAAGGAGTATCTCACTTAGTAGGTTGTACCACATACACATACCCTATCACTATGAGCATCTATGATATATCGAGACGGGCATAGTATCTTGAGATTGACGATGTCATTACACACAAAAACATCACCGGAAAGCATAAAATAAATTTAAGAAAATATGAACACTAGTGCCAAGTCTACAACCTAAACCCTGGTGGGCCAGTTTCACCACAAGGAACATGACCATCTGAGCAACACCGAGTTTGCATACAGATGTCAAGGTTAATATGTTGGCAAATTTGTTTTTTAATTGGAAGAGGTTCATATTGTGGTGAAAAGCATATATCCTCAAGGAAAGGAGAAAACACCACTTCGTCTAAATGATAGGGCAGCTGCTGTTGCAGCCAAGTGTGTTTGCATTTTGTTTAATTCTCACGTGTTATTTTCCTAATTCATGATCACTTTTCAAATTTGAGAATATTTTTAAAATCATGAACATTTTTAAGTCACAATCTTTTTCAAATGCGTGAACATCTTTTGATCCGCAAACTTTAAAAAAATTGTGAACACATTCAAATTCACGAATATTTTTTTCTAATTCATGAACTTCTTCAAATTTATAAGAAAACCAGGCGTTTTTTTTTTTGCTGTACTTTCGGAGTCTTTCTTTCCACAAGATATAGCGAGAAAAAAGGCACATGCAAATGACCGAGCGTCGCTGGAATTTGTGTAGTCGTATAGCCGGGTCATGCAAAACTTTGGCAAATAGTAGTACCACCAAGCAAGAACTATCAAAAGTCAATGAAGTCATGTTATCTCCTTGAACAAAAATGCTACACCTACGTAGCTTCCTCCTTGAAATATGTTGAAGTCATGTTATTTCCTTGAAATATGTACATGCCATGGATCTAATTAACTGTTCTGACGGCCGGAGTCGAAGACCACACCGGACAAAGGAATGAACCGGAAAATGGTCGCACACAAAAGGCAGACCTATCTAGAAATCCACTTCGTGGCGCTCCTCTCGTTGGTGACCTCGATCGTCCTGGAGTGCGCCAGCGAGCATCCGTCGACGGCCTTCTTGCCCCCCGTCGCCGCGCGCAGCAGCTTCGTCCAGAAGCTGATCGCCGGCCTCTCCCTCCTCCTCATCACCAGCACCACCTCGTCGCCGTCCACGGCCACCACCCGCTCGTGCCGCATCAGCAGCGACGGCCTCGCGGCGCGCTTGATCTCCCGGTGGAACCCGGGGCTCGCGGCCCCCGACGACGCGCCGGTGGACGCCTCCGTGGACGACGCCTCCGAGTCCGAGCAGGAGGAGGATGGAGAAGCCGCCTCCCCGCGCGCGACGACGGTCGGCAGCGTCGCCGAGGTTGAGAGGCGGGACAGGCGGTCCCGCAGGCAGAGCGGGCACACCCCCGCCGCACCCTGCCGCCAGTGCCGCCGGCACCCCGCGCCGTCAACCTTGCCCAGCTTCTTGCCCGTCACCATCTGCGCCAGCAGGATCGATCACAGGGTGTCACGTCCGATCAGCGAGTTCTTCAGGTAGAGTAGTAGCTGTCGTTGTTGTTTGTGCGTCAAGGCGCGGCTGTACATGTGTGCATATATACTACTCCCGTCGGGTCAGGTGCCGTTGGGCTGCGCGCGGTGAGCTTCGCGGATGCTGCGTGGCGATCGGGACGGAAATGGGCTAGCTGGCCATGGCGTACGTACGGAGCTTGGCTGGGTCCTGGCTGGCGGCGCGTGCGCGCGGGAGGGCCGGGCTGCTCCTCTTCCTCCCACCGGCAGCGGCACGGTGGCGGTGGTAGCCATGCACGGCTTTGTTTTCTGCTTCTTTTTTACTTTTGATGATGAATCTCGCTTTGCCATCGTTGTAAAAATTAGTCTTTTTGGAAGCTTCCGGCCGGCGATCTGGGATGGCACGGGAGGGATATTCATTCCACATCCTTGGGTTCCACGGCGGCCGTCGGGGAATTTCGCTCTTGTTGGGTTGCTTTCCATTTGACTTATTTTTTGCGACTCTCGTCGTCGTCAGTGGCGGACCAAGGATATGGGCCACCGTAGAACCGTGACGTTGATGGTTGGGTGTGTTCGTGCGCTGTTGCACTTGCGCTGGCACTGCACCTGCCGGCAGGGAGCCGGAGAAACTGCTGTGTTGGTGAAATGACGGGGACGTCACGGTGCCCGTCGAGGAACACATGAGAGAGACGGACTCGATGTCGATGGACGGACTTGTGCTGTTCAATAATCTGCTGCTTCAAGCCTGGAAAATATAGTGGCTGGAACGATAGAAACGAAGCGGCAGAAAAGGTAAACAACGCACTCGTATAGTCGTATTGTTTAGTGAACGAGCGTCGATGGTTGCAACTATTTTTCTTTGTCAAATTAGAGGGGCGTCGGAGACAGCGAGCGGCGATAACGCTAATTTTCGACCTGAGCAATTCATATGATATTTCCTGTGGAATTGGTCTCTGTCAGCTTCGTCGAGTACGTGCCACGGATCGATTTGACACCTTCCATGGTTTCGGTCTAGGCCCAAAAGAAGCACGAAAGTTGCGCCGTCGGTCCAGGTCACGTGCATGCACGTGCGTGCGCGCGAGACCAAAGTTGCTTTGTGTTTTACTTTGTGCCACGCCCATGTTTGCTTCGCTCGTACGCGCGGCATGTTTACTGCGGACTGCGGTGGTCGGCAAAGCTGGCGCCGCCACGCACGCAGGTCTATCCTCGGATCGACCGGGACGGCAGTCACCACGCACGCAGCTCTATCCTCGGATCGACCGGGACGGCAGTCACCGCGTACATACAGACGGCGCGGTCGCCAGCTGGCCGTGAGTCCGACGGCAGTACGGCGTCGCCAGGAGCGGAACCACTCCCCTGATTTTCTAACACTGTCGCCCCACGGTGAGGCTGCCGCGTCGGTGCCGCCGTGGCGGTGCGCTCGTCTACCAGTCTGGCACCGCGCGGAAAGAAACCTCCTGCGTTGAGTGGCTGGCTGACGGAGGCACGCGGCGCGATGTGATCCATCTCGCCGGTGCCGACGAGCAGCCGGGTTATCAATGTGTCCACATTGGCACATTGCCCATTTGCCCTCGCCCGTTTTCTGCATCGGGCCCCTAGCTTTGCTTCTTTTTTTTCTTCTTCTTCTCGAATGAGCCAAAAATAAATCGCTTTAGCTATATGTCACCTACGAAGCACCGATATTTCAGAAATCTATGTATCGCCGTTCAATACTTCATACCCTGATACGTCAGATACTGCTTCGATACAGGCATCCCTGAAGTATTGCCTTTTTCAATTTAAAAATAAAAGGAAAAAATGACGATACGGGTATCCCGAAGCATCGCCGTTCAGTATTGCTCATGTCTTCATGTATCATCGATTCGTTCATATCGGTAGTGGGCGTGTATTGTACTCGCGTAATAGTTGAATAAAAGTACTTGCTAAGGCTGTTACTTGTTGGATAAAATTGCTTTTTGATACTGTTGGCTTGCTGCTTGCTGATTTTTATGACATAAAATTACTTGTTGATGTTGATGTTGCCTCCTATTGTTAGGAAAAAAATACAAGTATGCAACATGGCATCTTTTACCTTTTTTCATCGTCATTTGACCATTATTGATGTGTATTGCTTGTAGATTTTAATTATTGTCATTTTCATATGTGAGAGTTTCTATATATTTATCGTTATGAGAATAAGAAGCTCAATGAAGATTGTGCTCTTTATAACGTTATCAAGAAAAAAAACTTCTAAAATATTGGAATAAGAGTAGTACCCCTTTCATTATTTGGCTCACTCGTGTAATTCAAGGTTGCTCTTTATATATGTTTGTCATTTGACAAGCTCAAGTTCTCAACTTTAAAAGGATTGTTGATTTTATGTTGTCATATTAATAGTGTACTACAGTCCAAATTGGGTTGGATAGTCCATGACCGTGTTACCCCCTTGATGATAGAGATTTTTTAAATAAGAAACAAAGAGGCATGAAAGCAATTAGCCAATCAATGAGGTGATATTTTGATCTCATCTTACAAATTTTATTATGTTAGTTTTTATTACATGTCATTTTAGTAGGGTCCCGATAAAGCCCACACGTGTGGGCGTTAAGGAGTCTGGCCACACGTTTCGTGTGGTGTCTAAGAGAACAAGCCCACACGTCTACGTGTGGGCAAAACAAGTAATGCCCACACGCCCGGTCTTTTGCCTCGCGGTTTCTACCACACGCCTACGTGTGGGGAAAATAGATAACACCCACACGCTCGTACATCCGGCCTCCTACCTCACGGCCCCGCACGCCCCGCGTGACAATCACCACACATCCCCATAGTTGCCATGGTCCGGACCCTCTTCCATGTTCATTTAGCTGCAGTTGCCATCTTGCTGAATTACAGTTGCCATGTCTGACAACTACAGTTGCTATGGTTGCTCAACTGTAGTTGCCATCTCAGGTCAAGTGCCAGATGCCATTTATGGACAACTGCAGTTGTTGCCATGTATGGTCTGGTCTACTACAGTTGTCATGATTTAAAAACTTTAAAAGTTACTACCTACTAACACTAGGCAGTTGCCATGTAACACTACAAAAAGACAATGCAAAATAACATGTTCGGGTAAAGAGAGAGTTGCCATCTGCTTACAAGCACACTAGGGCAGTTGCTATGTATCCTGCAAAACAAATGGCAACTGACAGCTTTGGGTGTGGGAGAGAAGACGGACGTGTGGGCAAACTGATAAACGCACACACACGAGCACCTCTGCGTGCGTGAAAACTGGCATGTGAGCGAATTGCTAAACGCCCACACACCAGCCCCTCCGCGTGGTGAAACGGACGTGTGGGCGACAGGATGAATGCCCACACACCAGCCAAGTCCTACGTGGCATAAAAAATTCGGCAAAACATGTCAAGATTCGTGCAAATACAAACGGATGTTGATCCATGCATGTGAACGAGATGCAAACGCCCACATGAGCGTTAGCTTTTTTCTTTTATTATTATTTATATATACTTGCCGTATCGTCGTACTGCTGTTTTTAGATATTTTCGTATCCCGTATTACCGTACCATATCATCGTATCAGTGTCCCCGTGTCGGTGTTTCGTAGTATGTCAGGCGACAGATTATTTAATTCTAGTAAGTCAATTTTGTGGCCGTTGATTCATGTGCTTTGTGATGCGTGTGGGGTCACCGTGGATTTGACTGACCCTATTATTTCTTCAGCTGGTTTCCTCTTTCCTTGTTGAGCGCATGCCGCAGCCTCCACGCATGCATGCATATCTCCTGTAGGTGACTCTTGCACGCACATGCATGGATGAAATGCATGCCAATTTTGATGTGTGTGCACACGCTTTCCCCCCTTGTTTTTGCTTTTGTTTTCGTGCTCATGTTTGGTTTTGTTTTTCATTTTTCATTTTTATTTTCAAAATTTCTTTCTTTTTTACTTTATGTGTCTTTGGATGTTGAATGCGTGTAAATTATATGTGTAAGTACTATGTGTGCAAATTATACTAGAGTGTGGAAATTTCCCTATTATATGTTTATTCGTGTTGATTATAAAAGGATCGATTTTTGTTCTATTTTTTCATTTTTTTTCTTCCTTACGGGTAACATTAATGACACTAATTCATTCTTGGGGTAATGAATTTTAAGCTCCTTGTTGGGTCTCGCTTGTAGTTTTACCCCTAGTTTTCAAAAATCCTCGGTTCAGCCCAAGTCACTTTGCTCCTCTTATGTTTTTGTCTTTTGAACGTTTGACCGCCACTCTGGATATTCATAAAAAATTCATACCAACTCACAAAAATGCAAATAAGATATCAAAATGTCCATAAAAACATCACCTCTATGTGCATGTCATTTGCATTCATGACAAAAGTTTTGGTAAGTCCCCATCTCAGTTTCAGCTCATATGATCTCTGTTGGGAACGTCGCATGGGAAACAAAAAATTTCCTACGTTCACGCAAGATCTATCCATGGTGATGAGCATCTATGAGAGGGAGAGTGGATCTACATACTCTTGTAGATCGCTAAGCGGGAAGCGTTAAGAAACGCGGTTGGTGTAGTCGAACGTCTTTGCGATCCAAATCGCCGAGCGTCCCGCGATCTCATCACGATCCGTCCCGCGATCTCATCATGATCCGTCTCACGATCTTGATCACGATCTGTCCCGTGAACTCATCACGATCCGTCCCGCGATCTCATCACGATCCGTCTCACGATCTTGATCACGGTTCTTCCGATCTAGCGCCGAACGGACGGCACCTCCGCGTTCAGCACACGTACAGCTTGATGACGATCTCCGCCTTCTTGATCCAGCAAGAGGGAGCGGAGAGGTAGAAGAGTTCTTCGGCAGCGTGACGGTGCTCCGGCGATGGTGGTGGAGCTATTCCGGTAGGGCTTCGCCTAAGCACTGCAGAAATCCGATCTAGAGGAGAAACTATGCACTAGAGGAACGGGTAGCACGTGGCTAAAATCTGGTGCCAGAAAACTCTAAAACCTCTAGTATATATAAGAGGAAGAGAGGAGGAGGCTTGGCCCTCAAAGGACCAGCAATTGGGTCGACGAAATCAAGTGGGAGAGGTGGAATCCACCTCCAATCCTAGTAGGATTAGGATTCACCCTATTTTTTGCCTTTTCCACCTTTTTCTCTTTGGGCTTTTCTTCCCAGCCTCATGGGCCTTGTGTGGGATTTCCACCAGCCCACTAAGGGCTGGTATTTACTCTTCGACAGCCCATGTAGCCTCTTGGGTCGAAATACCCCTCCCGATGGTCTCCCGGTACACTCCCGGCACTCCCGGTACACTACCGATGAGCCCGAAACTTTTCCGCGACCAAAATAGGACTTCCTATATATGAATCTTTACCTCCGGACCATTCCGGAGCTCCTCGTGACGTCCTGGATCTCATCTGGGACTCCAAACAACCTTCGGTCACCACCATACCTCTATACTACCAAAACATCACCAAACCTTAAGTGTGCAGACCCTGCGGGTTCGAGAACTATGTAGACATGACCGAGACACCTCTATGGTCAATAACCAATAGCGGGACCTGGATGCCCATATTGGTTCCTACATATTCTATGAAGATCTTTATTGGTCGAACATTTATGTCAAGGATTCAGTTAATCCCGTATGATGTTCCCTTTGTTCTTCGATATGTTACTTGCCCGAGATTCGATCGTCGGTATCTCCATACCTAGTTCAACCTCGTTATCGGCAAGTCTCTTTACTCGTTCCATAATACAATATCCCGTGACTAACACTTAGTCACATTGCTTGCAAGACGCAACTACAATTCCGAAGATCCCATAACCGCTGAAGCCTGGGATGGCTACGGAAAACCAAAGTGCAATAGGAATAAGCGCCGGTACAATAATAGCGATGCCAATGACACGGCTGTAAATGCCGGATTCCGCAACTCCCAACCTGGGCAGCGGAAGAAGCCTCCTAAAGGCAATCGCGGCGGATCCACCCAGCTAGAGAAGATCACGGAAAGGCCTTGCCAAATCCATGGGACCACAGAGAAGCCCGCGAACCACACACACCGCAATTGCTGGTTGTTTAAGCAGGCCGGCAAGATACCACCCAAGGACCAAGGCAAAAGCTCTCGCAGCAAGGACGAGGATGAGCCTCGGGGTCCAATTGGTGGCGGACAGAAAAAAATTCCTCCCAAAATCAAAACGGTGAATATGATATACGCCACCCATATACCTAAGAAGGAGAGGAAGCACGCCCTTCGGGAGCTCTACGCAGTGGAACTAGTAGCCCCGAAGTACAACCCATGGTCGGCATACCCGATCACCTTTGATTGGCGCACCCAGTTACGTTGCGATGTTTGATACACACAAGGCACTCCTCCGGTGTTTGTGAGTTGCATGATCTCATGGTCATAGGAACATATACTTGACATGCAGAAAACAGTAGCAATAAACTGACACGATCATATGCTACGTTTGTAGTTTGGGTCTTGTCCATCACATCATTCTCCTAATGATGTGATCCCGTTATCAAATGACATCTCATGTCCATGGTTAGGAAACCTTAACCATCTTTTGATCAACGAGCTAGTCTATTAGAGGCATACTAGGGACATGGTTTTGTCTATGTATCCACACATGCATCTAAGTCTTCGATCAATACAATTATAGCATGGATAATAAACGATTATCATGAACAAGGAAATATGATAATAACTAATTTATTATTGCCTCTAGGGCATATTTCCAACGGTTTCCCACTTGCACTAGAGTCAATAATCTAGTTCACATCACCATGTGACTCGCATTGTTATGAATCTAACACCCAATGAGTTCTGGGGCTCGATCATGCTTTGCATGTGAGAGAGGTCTCATAGTGAATGGGTCTGTGACATTCAGATCCGTTTGTACTTTGCAAATGTCTATGTCAAACCGTAAACACTGCTACCACACTCCACTTGGTACTATTCCAAATGGCTGCTCCACTATATGTATCCAGGTTGCTACTACGAGTCATCCGGATTGGTGTTAAAGCTTGCATCGACGTAACTCTTTACGACGAACTCTTTATCACCTCCATAATCGAGAAACATCTCCTTAGTCTTTTAGTTACTAAGGATAATCTTGACCGATGTCTAGTGATCCACTCCTGGATCACTCTTGTACCCCTTGACGGACTCATGGCAAGGCACACACAGGTGCGGTACACAACATGGCATACTATACAGAGCCTATGGCTAAGGCATAGGGGACGACATTCGTCCTTTCTCTTTCTTCTGCCGTGGTCGAGCTTTGAGTCTCACTCAACTTCACACCTTACAAAGCAGTCGAGAACACTTCTCTCTGACTAATCCATTTTGAACTCTTTCAAAATCTTGTCAAGGTATGCACTCATTGAAAGTCTTATCCAACATCTTGATCTATCTTTATAGATCTTGATGCTCAACAATTAGGTAGCTTTATTCAGGTCTTCCTTTGAAAATCACTTTTCAAACAACCGTTTATGCTTTCCAGAAATTCCACATTATTTCCGAATAGCAATATGTCATCCACATATACTTATCAGAAACTCTATGGTGATCCCACTCAATTTATTGCAAATACAAGTTTCTCATAAACTTTGTATAGACTCAAAAACTTTGATCACCTCATCAAAGTGTACATTCCAACTCCAAGATGCTTGCTTCAGTCTATAAAAGGATCACTGAAGCTTGCACACCTTTTAGCATCCTTAGGACTGACAAAACCTTCTGGTTGTATCACATACAACCTTTCCTCAAGTAAACCGTTAAGGAAACGATGTTTTGACATCCATCTGCCAGATTTCATAATTGAAAGTGCAGCAACTGCTAACATAATTTCAACAGACTTTAGCATCGCTAGGAGTGAGAAAGTCTCATCACAGTCAACTCCTTGAACTTGTCGTAAACTTATTTGCAACAAGTCGAGCTTTACAAATGGTGACATTTACCATCAGCGTCTGTCTTCATTTCAAAGATCCATTTGTACTTAACGACCTGCCGTCCAACGAGCAAGTCCACCAAAGTGTATACTTGGTTTTCATACATGGATCCTTTCTCGGATTTCATGTCCTCTAACCATTTGTTGGTTTCCGGGCCCATCATCGCTTCTCCATAGTTCGTAGGTTCATCGTTGTCCAACAACTTGACCTCTAAGACAGGGTTGCCGCACCACTCAGGAGCAGTACACGTCTTTGTCGACCTATGAGGTTTGATAGTAACTTGATCCGAAGCTTCATGATCATCATCATTAACTTCCTCTTCAACTAACGTAGGCTTCACAGATAGAACTTCCTGCGCTCCGCTACTCTCTGGTTGAAACAGAGGTTCAGTAACCTCATCAAGTTCTATCCTCCTCCCACTCAATTATTTCAAGAGAAACTTTTTCTCGAGAAAGGACCCAGTTTTAGCAACAAACATTTTATGCTTGGATCTGAGATAGAAGGTACACCCAATTGTTCTTAGGGTATTATATGAAGATGCATTTGTCCGCTTTGGGTTCGAGCTCATTAGGTGAAAACATTTTCCACACAAGCGTCGCAGCCCCAAACATTAAGAAATGACAGCTTAGGTTTCTATCAAACCATAATTCACACGGTGTCATCTTAACGGATTTAGATGGTGCCCTATTTAAAGTGAATGTAGTTGTCTCTAATGCATAACCCCAAAATTATAGTAACAAAACGATAAGAGACATCATAGCATGCACCATATCCAATAGAGCACGACTATGACGTTCGGAGACACCATCACACTATGGTGTTCCAGGTGGTGTGAGTTGTGAAACAATGTTCACATTGTCTAAAGTTGTATGCCAAACTCGCAACTCAGATATTCATCTCGACGATCATATCATAGACATTTTTATCCTGTTGTCACGATGATCTTAAACTTCACTTTGAATTTGCTTGAACCTTTCAAACGATTCACACTTGTGTTTCATTAAGCAAATATACACTATATCTACTCAAATCATCAGTGAAGGTAAGAAAATAATGATATCCACCGCACGCTATAAGACTCATTGGATTGCATACATCAACATGTATCATTTCCAATAAGTCACTTGCCCGCTCCATCAAACCATAAAAACGGGGTCCTTAGTCATCTTGACCAAGAGGCATGGTTCGCATGTCTCAACCGATTCAAAATCGAATGAGTCCAAAGATCCATCAGCATGGAGTTTCTTCATGCGTTTTATACCAGTATGACATTTAGCGGCAGTGCCACAAGTATGTGGTACTATTATTATTAACTTTGTATCTTTTGGCATCAATGTTATGAACATGTGTATTACTACGATCAAGATTCAACAAACCATTCTCACTGGGTGCTTGACCATTGAAGGTATTATTCATGTAAACAGAATAACCATTATTCTCTAACTTAAATGAATAACCATGTTGCAATAAACATGATCCAATCACGTTCATGCTCAACGCAAAACACCAAATAACATTTATTTAGGTTTGTCACTAATCCCGAAGGTAGAGAGAGCGTGTGATGTTGATCACATCAAACTTGGAAACATTTCCAACACATATCGTCACCTCACCCTTAGCTAGTTCTCTGTTTATTCCGTAGCTTTTATTTCGAGTTACTAAAATTTAGCAACTGAACCGGTATCCAATACCCAGGTGCTACTAGGAGTACTAGCAAGGTACACATCAATAACACGTATATCAAATATACTTCTGTCGACGTTGCCAGCCTTCTTATTACCAAGTATCTAGGGTTGTTCCGCTTCAGCGACCGCTCTCCTCATAATCTAAGCACTTAGTCTCGGGTTTGGGTTCAACTTTGGGTTGCTTCACCGGAGCAGCAACTGACTTGCTATCCATGAAGTTTCCCTCCTTGCCCTTGCCCTTCTCGAAACTAGTGGTTTTACTAACCATCAACACTTGATGCTCCTTCTTGATTTCTACCTTCGCGGTGTCAAACATCGTGAACAGCTCAGGGATCATTATTTCTATCCTTGGCGTTTATAGTTCATCACCAAGTTCTAGTAGCTTAGTGACAGTGACTTGGAGAACAATATCAATCACTATCTTATCTGGAAGATCAACTCCCACTCAATTCAAGCGATTGTAGCACCCGGACAATCTGAGCACATGCTCAACGATTGAGCTTTTCTCCTTCATCTTACAGGCAAAGAATCTTGTTGGAGATCTCATATCTCGCAACACGGACACGAGCCTGAGATCCTAATTTCAGCTCTTAGAACATCTCATATGTTCCATGACGTTCAAAACGTTTCGGAGCCTCAATTCTAAGCTGTAATGCATGACGCACTAAACTATCAAGTAGTTATCAGAACGTGCATGTTAGATGTTCACAACATCTACAAACAACGTTAGAGGGGTTGGCGCATCGAGAGGTGCATTAAGGACATAAGCCTTCTGTGCAGCAATGAGGACAATCCTTAGATCACGGAGCCAGTCCACAATATTGCTACCATCATCTTTCAACTCTATTTCTCTAGGAACATATAAAAATTCAAGGGAGCTACAGTGTGAGCTAGTAATCTACAACACAGTTTGCAAAGACACTACTGACTATGTTCATGATAATGAGTTCAATTAATCATATTACTTAAGAACTCCCACTCAAATTGACATCCCTCCAGTCATTCGAGTGATACATGATCCAAATTCACCAACTCAAGTCCGATCATCACGTGAGTTGAGGTGGTTTCAATGGTGAACATCATCATGTTGATCATATCTACTATATGACTCATGTTCGACCTTTCGGTCTCTTGTGTTCCGAGGCCATGTCTGTACATGCTAGGCTCGTCAAGTTTAACCCGAGTGTTCTGCATGTGCAAAACTGGCTTGCACCCGTTGTATGTGAACGTAGAGTCTATCACACCCGATCATCACGTGGTGTCTCAACACGACGAACTTTTGCAACGGTGCACACTCGGGTAGAACACAATTCATCTTGAAATTTAAGTGAGGGGTCACCTTATAATGCTACCGTCGTCCTAAGCAAAACAAGGTGCGTAAAAGGATTAACATCACATGCAAATCATGAGTGACATGATATGGCCATGAACTTGTGCTTTTGATCTCCATCTTGAAAGCACCGGCATGATCTCCATCATCACCGGCACGACACCATGATCTCCATCATCTTGATCTCCATCAACGTGTCGCCATTGGGGTTGTCGCGCCCATCATGCTTGTACTACTATTGCTACCGTTTAGCGATAAAGTAAAACATTACATAGCGCTTAATGATTGACACGCAGGTCATACAATAATTAAACACAACCCTATGGCTCCTGCCGGTTGCTGTACTCATCGACATGCAAGTCGTGATAATCTATACATCACATGATCATCTCATACATCACATATATCACATCATGTAATTGGCCATATCACATCACAACATACCCTGCAAAAACAAGCTAGACGTCCTCTAATTGTTGTTGCATGTTTTACGTGGCTGCTACGGATATCTAGCAAGAACAATTCTCATCTACGCAAAACCACAATGGTGATACACTAGTTGCTTTTCAACCTTCTCAAGGACCGCCTTTGTCGAATCTGATCCAACTAAAGTGATCGAAACTGGCACCCGCAAGCCATCTATGCAACAAGTTGCGGTCGAGGGAACCGGTCTCTCGTAAGCGTACGAGTAATGTTGGTCCGGGCCGCTTCATCTCACAATACCGCTGAACCAAAATCCGACCAAGGGAGGAAGCAATCTAAGCATCAACGCCCACAAACCTTTTATGTTCTACTTGAGATCTCATCTACACATAGACCTAGCTCTGATACCACTGCTGGGGAACGTCGCATGGGAAACAAAAAATTTCCTACGCACACGCAAGATCTATCCATGGTGATGAGCATCTACGAGAGGGAGAGTGGATCTACATAGCCTTGTAAATCGCTAAGCGGGAAGCGTTAAGAAACGCGGTTGGTGTAGTCAAACGTCTTCGCGATCCAAATCGCCGAGCGTCCCGCGATCTCATCACGAGCCGTCCCGCGAACTCATCATGATCCGTCCCGCGATCCAATCACGATCCCTCCCGCGAACTCATCACGATCCGTCCCGCGATCTTGATGACGGTCCTTCCGATCTAGCGCCGAACGGACGGCACCTCCGCGTTCAACACACGTACAGCTCGATGACGATCTCCGCCTTCTTGATCCATCAAGAGGGAGCGGAGAGGTAGAAGAGTTCTACGGCAGCGTTACGGCGCTCCGGAGAAGGTGGTGGAGCTATTTCGGCAGGGCTTCACCTAAGCACTGCAGAAAACCGATCTAGAGGAGAAACTATGCACTAGAGGAACGGGAAGCACGTAGATAAAAATCTGGTGCAAAAAACCCTAAAACCTCTAGTATATATAAGAGCAAGAGAGGAGGAGGCTTGTCCCTCAAGGGACCAGCCTTTGGGTCGGCCAAATCAAGGAGGAGTGGAGGACTCCTCCTCCAATCCTAGTAGGACTAGGATTCCTCCCTATTTTGCCTTTTTCCACCTTTTTCTCTTTGGGTTTTCTCTCCCAGCCTCATGGGCCTTGTGTGGAACTTCCACCAGCCCACTAAGGGCTGATATTTACTCTCCCACAGCCCATGTAGCCTCTTGGGTCGAAATACCCCTCCCGATGGTCTCCCGGTACACTACCAGCACTCCCGGTACACTACCGATGAGCCCGAAACTTTTCTGGTGACCAAAGTAGGACTTCCTATATATCAATCTTTACCTCCGGACCATTCCGGAGCTCCTCGTTTCGTCCGAGATCTCATACGGGACTCCAAACAACCTTCGGTCACCACCATGCATAACTCTATACTACCGAAACATCACCAAACATTAAGTGTGCAGACCCTGCGGGTTCGAGAACTATGTAGACATGACCGAGACATCTCTACGGTCAATAACCAATAGCGGGACCTGGATGCCCATATTGGTTCCCACATATTCTATGAAGATCTTTATCGGTCGAACCTCTATGTCAAGGATTCAGTTAATCCCGTATGACGTTCCCTTTATTCTTCGGTATGTTACTTGCCCGAGATTCAACCGTCGGTATCTCCATACCTAGTTCAACCTCGTTACCGGCAAGTCTCTTTACTCGTTCCGTAATACAAGATCCCGTGACTAACACTTAGTCACATTGTTTGCAAGGCTTATTATGATGTTGTATTACCGAGTGGGCCCTGAGATACCTCTCCATCACACGGAGTAACAAATCCCAGTCTTGATCCATGCCAACTCAACAGACACCCTCGAAGATACCTGTAGAGCACCTTTATAGTCACCCAGTTACGTTGCGACGTTTGATACACACAAGGCACTCCTTCGGTGTTCGTGAGTTGCATGATCTCATGGTCATAGGAACATATACTTGACATGCAGAAAACAGTAGCAATAAACTGACACGATCATATGCTACATTTGTAGTTTGGGTCTTGTCCATCACATCATTCTCCTAATGATATGATCCCGTTATCAAATGACATCTCATGTCCATGGCTAGGAAACCTTAACCATCTTTTGATCAACGAGCTAGTCTATTAGAGGCATACTAGGGACATGGTTTTGTCTATGTATCCACACATGCATCTAAGTCTCTGATCAATACAATTATAGCATGGATAATAAACGATTATCATGAACAAGGAAATATGATAATAATTAATTTATTATTGCCTCTAGGGCATATTTCCAACAATCTCGGCATGAACAGTAAATCCAAAAAAATATAAAAAAGTGTTATGGCAAACATTGACCAATGTTTTGAATAGTTGCCAAGTTTCATCAGGAATTGACATTCATGTAAGTCATGGCAAAAAAACAAAATCCGCACTCCAAAATGCTTTTGTTTTGGAGCACCAATATTGTGTTTTTTGCCACGACTTCCATGTATGTCATTCCCCTATGAAACTTTGAAAGCACTAATCATTGGTCAGTGTTTGCACCAGTTTTTGTTTACAATTTTTTTAAAAAAAATCATTTTTTTCAGATTTTATTGTTCTTGATGAGATCATATGAGCTCAAACTGAGATGGAGACCTTCCAACAATTCTTTTTTCATGAATGCAAATGGCATGCACATATATGTGCAGTTTTTGTGAACATTTTGATATATTGTTTGTATTTTTCTGAGTTAGTATAATTTTTTATGAAGTTTTAGAAGTGATGGTCAAACAAAAGTAGCTTGGAAAAAACGAGGGTTTTAGGAAACTAGGGGTCAAACTGCCAAGTGAAACCCAACTAGGGGCATCAAATTATTTATCCCTTCCTTCTTTCTTAGGAAACTGTCATTTATTATTATTATTTTGTGTGTATATGTATGCAAGCAAGTACTACGCAATATGTGTGTATATTATACTATATTGCGAAAGTTGCACTATTGTGTGTGCATTCCTTGCATATTACAAAAAGTGCAATTCCTTGCCGAGTGGAACCCAACTAGGAGCATCAAATTTGTTTGGGGGTTTAATAAAATATTTTCCCTATTTTAATTTTTTAACGAATTTTAAAAAAGAGATTAAAAAATCCTGGAGACTTTTTGAAGCACAAATATTTTTATGAAAATCGTCAACAAGTTTTGAGAATGAGAATAATTTTTTAAACATGAACATTTTGAAGCACAAATATTTTTATGAAATCATATATTTTTGTTCAAAAACAAAACATATTCTTAATTCCATAATGTTTCTGTAAAATACAATTTTTTTGAAAAATCATGCAGTTTTTTTAATACGAGAAGAATTTTGAAAACACAGACATTTTTAAAAGTATAAACAAATTTTGCAAGCAAGAACATTGTTTGCAGTTCCTGCTTGTTTGTTGAAGCACGAACATTTCAATATAAATAATGTGCAAAATTTTGAACATGAGAACATTTATTGAAATTCAAAACAAAAGTAAGAAAATGTCAAACTAAACGAATAGGAAAAGAAGAAAAAAGGAAATGAACGAATGAAAACGAAAATAATAACATTGTTTTGAAAAGCAAGAATATTATTTGAAAATACCGAACATTTTTGAAAATACTGAACATTTTTTGAATATTCCGAATAATTTTTAAGTTTAGAACATTTTTAAAAGCAAAAAATATTTTTCTAATTTTAAGTACAATTTCCAAACATGAACTTACTTTAAAAGATATGAAATAACCTCGTAATAAAAGGAAAAATAAGAAACATAAAACAAAAAATAAAATAAAAAAGAATACAGAAAAAACAAAAACAAAAACCGATAAAAACAAAATAACTGTTTCATGGAACCTAAGCATTTCAAAACCGGTGGTTAAGCGAATTGGGCCGGCCCAAATAGAGTCAGGGTGTTCGGAGCCTCGACTCTTTGCCACAAAATGCGACGAGTAGGATTTTGCGAAATCCTCCCCAGCAGCATGGTTACATTGGGCTTTCTTCCACGATGGGCTAATTAACCTTTTTTATTTAGTGATGATGGGCTAATTAACTAAACCTATAAAGCTTCCAACCCACGCTTTTTAAAAAGGAAGACCAAACAATATTTGAGTATAGGCCTAGTAACTAGGCACAAACTAGGCGCCCTAGTCATGGCATCGGTAATTTCGCAAAACAAAAAAGAGTCACGACCCCATTAACTTCCAAAAAAATTACCCCTTCAAAAGTCACACAAGCAGTTATAGTTTGGTCGTTTGTTTGTTCACACACTATGAAAACGGACTGGCGACGGCGAGCGGAGGCCAGCTTGGGGGCGCGGCTGGCGTTGCGCGGAGCCGATTCACACTCAGGAACTGCATGTATCCTCAACTTTCAAATGCAAGTCTAACATTTTTTTTACATGGTCAACATTTTGTACATTTTTCAAATGGTCGATTAAAATTTTCACGTAAAATTTTCCTATAGACATTTTTAACATTTTTAGATGCTTGATAAATATTTTTGAAATACAAGATTAAATTTTTTAATAGATGGTCAACATTGTTTCTACACAGATTTCGAAAAAATCCAAATACTTTAATAACATTTTCCAAATACAATATTAACATTTTTTATAATTTGTAAAAAAAATTCTATACACATTTAACATTTTACAAATGTTGTATTACCAGTTTTTCAAATACGGGATTAATATTTATTCCTATATGGTTAACATTTTTTCTATTCGCATTTTTTAAATGCTTCATTAGAATTTTTAAAATGATTGTTCCAAAGTTTTTTAAACTGCTTGATTAACATTTTTTAAATACATTATCGATAAATTTCATCATTTTTAACACATGGTCAACAATTTTTCTTTACATATTTAATTTTTTTCAAATGCTTGATTAATATTTTGAAATACATGGTTAAAATAATTATATACACATTTAACATTTTTGAAATGCTTAATTAACTTTTTTGAACTATTTGTTTAACATTTTTTCAAATGCTTGGATTAACTGTTTAAATACACATTTTCGTCCTGGACATTATCTTGTGGCCATCCATTGCTGGTACCACACAAGTAGACCTCGGCATATGTCGCGCGGGGTCGAGTTCCGGGCCGGGTCAAAAAATTACTGATGCTAAAACCCAGACCCGTGACCGGCCCGACATGACCATCGGGCCTAACAAATCGGGTTTGAACCCGGCTCAAGCCCTAAAAAGCCCGACCCTACCCGGTCTACCTCGCCTGTCTACGGCTAAAAACTAACTTTTCGCAAGCCCGAGCCTAGCCCGGCCCGACCCTCGGGTTCAGTTTCCAAGCCTAAGCCCCGCCCAAAGTCATGATCAGGCCCGGCCCGGGCTACCCATGCCTAGGTCTACACGCAAGTGACACATCAGTGCCGCCATAACTCCGTGGACTCTATTGGAGATTCCTCCCACGTTAGGGGCTTCACCAAGAATCTACGAGGCCACCTACATCCTTGGCCGCCCGAGAACGACTTCGTCGGCACCTCCAACGTAAACAAGTGAGTTCTTATCACTTTCACGACATTTAATAGGCGTAGAGAAAACCCTGGGATAGACAGACCCATGTTGGTAGTTTTTGAATTAGTTCAGTATAAGTTACAAATCAAGATTAACGGGTCACTAGCATGCTTAGGATTAGGGCATATCCAATGCGGACCCTCAAACCTCCCGCATTTGTTCAAATCGAGCGGTTTAGACCTTGCGAGCCATCCAACAATGTCCCACATCGGTCTGTTGACCTGTTCGGGTGTCCATTTTTTTCGCAAATCGAAAGCAAACAAGGGGGATTTGTGGGAGTCTAGACATGAGCCACGCAAGACTCCAACACCCCGGTCCATGCAAAACTGAGGTAGAGCCCGCTCATTTTGAGTTGGTCGCACTGTTTTCACAGAAACCCCCATTTCTCGAGCCTCTCGTCTACCATCTTGCCGCTCTCCACCCTAATCCCCGCCCCTTTTCACCGCCACTGACACATGGAGCCGCATGAAAAGTTGTCAGAGACAACGATGGTGGAGGATGCAGTGATTGCGATCGCCCAAAGAATCAACTCGACGACACGACAAGACCGCCGCCTCAGAAACAAGGCAAAGGAGGCGCGCCCACTCGAAAATAAGAAGGGAGACAAGGGAGGTGGTCGTGGCAACAAACATTCAGGGGGCGGACGTGTTACAAAGCGGGGATGGGGGACGCCTCTGTACGTGCAGACGTCATCCTGGATGGATTGATACAAGCCTCCCTACTTCTACATCGCCCAAAAACTCGTCAGTTAGTCACTGACATCCGCCATCGAGGGTGAGGCGTCTCTGTACATGACTTATTGCGTCGATGACAACACGAAGCTTCTCCTTTTCTCCCAGTCTGCATCGCCCCGGTGCGGGATCACTAGAAGTGTATGTCTAGAGGGGAGGTGAATTGACTATTTGCCGGAATTTAAAACTACCTCAAGCCTAAATCAAGTGTTGGCAGATTTTAGCATACATAGCAAATCTAGAACACCCTACACATGCAAGTCGTCAAGTATAGCAGCGGAAAGTAAAGACATTGCACATGGAATTAAGGAGTAGAGGTAGAGAGATCAAACGCATGAGGGACACAAGATTTTTCCCGTGGTTTCGATAGGTGGCGCTATCGTACATCCACGTTTATGGAGTCTTCAACCCACGGAGGGTAACGGTCGCGAGAGTCCACGGAGGGTTCCACGAAGAAGCAACCTTGACTATACCATGATGGCCTACGTCCACGAAGGACTAGCCTAACTCGGGGTAGATCTTCACGAAGTAGGCGATCTCCTTGCCCTTACAAACTTCTTGGTTCACTCCACAACACAAAGTAGGAGGCTCCCAAGAGACACCTAACCAATCTATGAGGCACCACCCTCCAAAAGGTAAAAGGCTCGATTGTGTCGATGAACTCCTTGCTCTTGTACTTCTAGATGATAGACTCCTCAACACACAATCACTCTCTCACAGATTTGGCTTGGTAGAAGAGATAGATTGGGTGGAAAGCAACTTGGGAAGGCTAGAGATCAAGATTTAGATGGTAGGAATGGAATTGCATGATCCCAACACATGAGTAGGTGGATCTCTCTCAGAAAATCAGTAGGTATGAGTGGGGAACTGTTCTGAGTGATTCTCTTGCGAGTGAGTGGTGGTGGAGGGGTATATATAGGCATTTCCAAAAATCCAACCGTTACACACAAAATGATCAACTCGGTGACACCGATGTTTTAATCTCGGTGGTACCGAAGTGACCAAAAGGTGGCAACTTTTGAATCTTGGTGAGACCGATATAGGAAACTCGGTTGCACCGATAAGGTGACCAACGGTCAGATTGCCCAATCTTGATGACGCCGATCCAACAATCTCGATGGGGCTGATATTGTGAATTTGCATAACAGAAAGTTGGCAACCTAAACTCGGTGGCACCGAAGCAGAATCGATTACACTTAAGTGGCTAGGGTTTGGCTAAGTCTATCAGGAATCGGTGGCACCGAGTGGAAAGTGTTGGTTGCACCGATTTTGAATATTTGGCTTTGGACAGACTTTTGTGGAAGAGCTTGTGGGTGTATGTGGTGACTATCACTTGTACACATATGAGCATTTTGTTCACCTACAAAACCTTACCCCCTTTTAATAGTATAGGCTTTCCTATGGACTCAAAGTGATTTCTCACAAAAGATAAAATGTAGAGTCCATTGCTTGAGGCTTGGCCATAGTTATTCCTTCTTCTTCTCCTTGGGGATACTCTCCACACTCCTTTTTCCAACCCATCACTCTCTATGGAGTTTATCTGAAATACACTAGGTAAAAGTATTAGTCCAAGAGACAATGTATGTTGTCATGAATTATCAAAACCACCAAGGGAGCATGTTGTGCTTTCAATCTCCCCCCTTTTGGTAATTGAAGACAACATTCAATCAAAGCTTCAAATAAAGATATGCATGGATATAATTAATACTTTGAGAGACTCATGACTAGGCTTGCTCCCCCTAAATGTGTGCAATCCATTTAAAGGATAGTTGCTTTGGAATGCATGGTCACACATGTAGTAGAAGGGATATAATAAGTCATGTGTATCTTGGCTATATGCATCAAGTATATGTGAATGAGTTGTATCCTTGTTCAAGACTTCACTCTTGCAAACAATATGTGCAAGAAGCAAGAGATCATATTGATCAAAGATATGATGCATATACTTACCTTGAGTTCTTGAACATTCTAGTAGTAGAAACACACTTGAGAAAACAATGTTAGGAAAAACAAGAGTATTCTACCAATCAAAAAGGCAACAGGATTCAAAAGTAAACACCATATCTTGGTACTTCAGATATGGAGAACATATAGAAAATAGTATTCTAAAGATTGATATGTCTCCACGAAAATTTAGAACTTTCTCTCCTTAGATATGGAAATAGTGGATCATCCTCTCCCCCTGAATTTTGGTATGTAGATATTGGGATTGGATAGGGTGAGAAAAGATCTAAGATGAAATAAGCATATTTTCCTCCAAACATATTTTCTCCCCCTTACTTTGATATTCTCACCTTGTAAATTCCTCACCCCCTTAATTATATCTCCCCCTTTTCATAAGCATGTATCTCCCTTTAGCATGAAGCTTTGTATATCCCCCCTTTGGCATTAATTTCCAAAAAGGTCATACATAGGGCAGGATACAGGGATCATTGACTAAGAAGGGATCCTTGGGAACAAGGGTCATAGAATGTAGGGTTCATAGAAATGAAAATTTGAGGGAATCATGGAAAATGCTTTCTCTCCCTTTGGCTAAGCTGATGGCTTGTAAGACTCCTCGGCCCTTGAGTTAGGGATCCTTGAATAAAGTTTCTCCCCCTAAGTTTTTTTAAATAATAAGGGATCATTGAAGTAACAAGGGCATCACTAGAAAGATACCAATTGAAAAATCACTAAAGAAACACAGACTAAGAGAGAAAAAATCGGTGACTCCGGGACAAATAAATCGGTGGAACCGAGATGAAGTTTTGTAGCTCATCTACTAAATCGGTAGAACCGAGATATTTGTATCGGCGGCTCCGAGACAGAAACAGAAACTTGGCAATGAGATTTTGACATTGGAGACTTCTCAACCTCTGCAAATAACATAGTGGCAAAAGAAATTTTCAAGAAAATGAGAAAGGGTATCAACTAGAGAAGATTTGAGTGGTCCCAAGAAATTATGCGAAATAGAGAATGAACCAACCAAAACTTTACTAGATGATGGGCGGTGACTAGGTCACCTATATTAGAGTATATTGACTTAGGAGCCAAGCAATAATACTTGATCATAGGTCATGCTCATCGTTAATCTCAAAATGGGGTTACCATTTTTTGATTAAGCATTTTAATGTCTTCATATCACTTGAGTTGCTTTATCTGATGACTTGGAGTAAAGCTATATGAAGAATATGAGTACATACCTTTGAGTGATGTTGTTGATGTAACTTGTAGGTGAACTTGATGAGGATGCTCGAAGTTGATGAAGGTCATCTTGAGTTGGGAGCAATCCTAGTGTTTTTGTTCACTTTTCACCTACAAAGGTTAGTCATGCAAGGAAAAACATGATATATCCAAATGACATGATACCAATTTGTGAGTTGATACCGAATGAGAAATATATGTCAAGGATATGTTTTGTTGTCTTCCTCCTTTCATCATCAAAGCAAGGTTGTAGATACTTGGTCATGACAAGATTGCTTAAGATTGTTGGGGAACGTCGCATGGGAAACAAAAAATTTCCGACGCACACGCAGATCTATCCATGGTGATGAGCATCTATGAGAGGGAAAGTGGATCTACGTATCCTTGTAGATCGCTAAGCGGGAAGCGTTAAGAAACGCGGTTGGTGTAGTCGAACATCTTCGCGATCCAAATCGCCGAGCATCCCGCGATCCAATCACGATCCGCCCTGCGAACTCATCACGATCCGCCCCGCGATCTCATCACGATCCGTCCCATGATCTCATCACGATCCGTCCCGTGAACTCATCATGATCCGTTTCGTGAACTTGTTCACGGTCCTTCCGATCTAGCGCCGAACGGACGGCACCTCCGCACTCAGCACACGTGCAGCTTGATGACGATCTCCACCGTCTTGATCCAGCAAGAGGAAGTGGAGAGGGAGAAGAGTTCACCGGCAGCGTGACGGCGCTTCGGTGATGGTGGTGGAGCAATTCCAGCAGGGCTTCGCCTAAGCACTGCAGAAAAACGATCTAGAGGAGAAACTATGCACTAGAGGAACGGGTAGCACGTGGTTGAAAATTCTATCACAAAACCCTAAAATCCTCTAGTATATATAGGAGGAGAGGAGGAGGAGTCTTGGATGCCAAAAAGCCAGCCCTTGTGTCGACCAAAGTGGGGAGGAGAGGAGAACTCCTCCTCCAATCCTAGTAGGACTAGGGTTCCTCCTTTTTTTGGCCTTTTTCCACCTTTTTCCCTTTGGGCTTTTTCTCCCAGCCGCATGGGCCTTGTGTGGGACTTCCACCAGCCCAAAAAAGGCTGGTATTTACTCTCCCACAGCCCATGAAGCCTCTTGGGTCGAAATACCCCTCTCGGTGGTCTCCCGGTACACTACCGGCACTGCCGGTACATTACCGATTAGCCCGAAACTTTTCCGGCGACCAAAATGGGACTTCCTATATATCAATCTTTACCTCCGGACCATTCTGGAGCTCCTCGTGACGTCCGGATATCATATGGGACTCGGAACAACCTTCGTTCACCACCATACATAACTCTATACTACCGAAACGTCACCGAACCTTAAGTGTGCAGACCCTGCGGGTTTGAGAACTATGTAGACATGACCGAGACACCTCTACGGTCAATAACCAATGGCGGGACCTAGATGTCCACATTGGTTCCTACATATTCTACGAAGATCTTTATCGGTCGAACCTCTATGTCAAGGATTCAGTTAATCCCGTATGATGTTCCCTTTGTTCTTCGGTATGTTAGTTGCCCGAGATTCGATGTCGGTATCTCCATACCTAGTTCAACCTCGTTACCGGCAAGTCTCTTTACTCGTGTCGTAATACAAGATCCCGTGACTAACACTTAGTCACATTGCTTGCAAGGCTTTATTGTGATGTTGTATTACCGAGTGGGCCTTGAGATACCTCTCCGTCACACGGAGTAACAAATCCCAGTCTTGATCCATGCCAACTCAACAGACACCCTCGGAGATACCTGTAGAGCACCTTTATAGTCACCCAGTTACGTTGCAACGTTTGATACACACAAGGTACTCTTCCGATGTCAGTGCGTTGCATGATCTCATGGTCATAGGAAAATATACTTGACATGCAGAAAACAGTAGCAATAAACTGACACAATCATAAGTTACGTTTGTAGTTTGGGTCTTGTCCATCACATCATTCTCCTAATGATGTGATCCCGTTATCAAATGACATCTCATGTCCATGGCTAGGAAACCTTAACCATCTTTTTATCGACGAGCTAGTCTATTAGAAGCATACTAGGGACATGGTTTTGTCTATGTATCCACACATGTATCTAAGTCTCCGATCAATACAATTATAGCATGGATAATAAACGATTATCATGAACAAGGAAATATGATAATAACTAATTTATTATTGCCTCTAGGGCATATTTCCAACAAAGATACGAGTTGTTGGCAATCTTGTGGAGTGTTGTTCTTCCAAGTACCTACAAAGGGTTAGACGCAAGCCAAGGGAGCATAGAATTCCAAGATATATGATATTCAAGGTAATAGCATGGAATGGACATAGAAGCTCATCCCTTCGCATGCATCCGAGTGAGCTTAGATCAAGTTTGAAGCATCAATGATGTTCAACTCACTCCTCAAATGACAAAACACTTTTTCATCAAGTGGCTTAGTAAAGATATCGGCCAATTGCTTGTTAGTACGGACATGCTTAAGATTAATATCTCCTTTGGCAAAATGATCACGAATGAAATGATGTCGAACTTGAATATGCTTGGTTCGAGAATGTTGCATAGGATTATGACCAATCTTAATAGCACTCTCATTGTCGCAAAGTAATGGCACATTTTTAACATAGATTCCATAATCTTTAAGCGTTTGTGTCATCCATAACAATTGCGCACAACATGATCCAGCAACAATATATTCAGCTTCAGCGGTAGATAGAGATACCGAGTTTTGTTTGTTGGAGGACCAAGATACAAGAGATCTACCAAGAAATTGACATGTACCCGAGGTGGATTTTCTATCAACCTTGTCACTGGCATAGTGCGAGTCAGAGTAGCCAACAAGATTAAAAGAAGATCCCTTGGGATACCAAATGCCAAAGTTTGGTGTATGATTCAAGTATCTCACAATATGTTTCACAGCCTTAAGATGAAATTTTTAGGTGCAGCTTGATATCTAGCACACATGCAAACACTAACCATAATATCGGGACGGGAGGCACATAGATAAAGCAATGAACCAATCATTGATCGATAAACTTTTTGATCAATCGGTTCACCCTCCTTAGTGAGATCATCGTGACCGCTAGTGGGCATGGGAGTTTTCATACCTTTGCACTCCTGCATGTTGAACTTCTTGATTAAGTCCTTGATGTACTTAGTTTGAGAGATGAAATTTCCTTCTCTTGATTGCTTAATTTGCAAACCAAGAGAGAATTTCAGCTCACACATCATAGACATCTCATACTTCTCTGACATCAACCTTCCAAACTTCTTGCTAAATTGTGGGTTAGTAGATCCAAAGATAATATTGTTGGGAGACGTAGTAGTAAATCAAAAAAATTCCTACGTGTCACCAAGATCAGTCTATGAAGAAACCAGCAAGGAGCAAAGGGGGAGTGCATCTTCATACCTTTGAAGATCGCAAAGCGGAAGCATTACTAGAACGTGGTTGGTGGATTCGTACTCGCAGCAATTTAGATCGTGTTGGATTTCGATCTAACCGCCGAACAACGACGCCTCCGCGTTCAACACACGTGTAGCCTGGTGATGTCTCCTACGCCTTGATCTAGCAAGGAGGATGGAGAGGTTGAGGGAGAGCTCTGGTAGCATGACGGCGTGGTGACGATGGATCTACGTGGTACTCCGGCAGGGCTTTGCGAAGTACTACGGAGGACGAGGACAAGGAGAGGTAGGGCTACGCCGAGAGGGAGAGAGACTTGTGTGTCGGCGGTCCCCAAAACCCCCACTATATATAGGAGGAGGAGGAGGGAGGGCGCAACCCCTAGGGTTCCCATCCTAGGGCCAGCGGCAGCCCTAGATGGCCCTTGGGGCGGCGGCCACAGAGGAGAGAGGAGGGGCGGTGCCCTAGGTGGGCCTATGGACCATCTGACCCTAGGGTTTGCCCCCTCCCACCTATTGCTGCGCCTTGGGCCCTTGTGGGAGGCGCACCAGCCCACCTAGGGGATGGTTCCCTCCCACCTTCGGCCCACGCAGCCCTCTGGTGCCGGTGGCCCCACACGATGGACCCTCGGAACCCTTTCGGTGGTCCCGGTCTTTATCGGTGATGCCCGAAACACTTCCGGTGACCAAAACCTCACTTACTATATATGAATCTTTACCTACGGACCATTCTGGAACTCGTAATGTCCAGGAACTCATCCGGGACTCCGAACAACCTTCAGTAACCACATACACAATTTCCCTATAACCCTAGCGTCATCGAACCTTAAGTGTGTAGACCCTACGGGTTCGGGAGGCTTGTAGACATGATCGAGACACCTCTCCGGTCAATAACCAACAGCAGGATCTGGATACCCATGTTGGCTCCCACATGCTCTACGATGATCTCAACGGATGAACCACGATGTCGGGGATTCAATTAATCCCGTATACAATTCCCTTTGTCTACCGGTATGACATTTGCCTGAGATTTGATCATCGGTATCACTATACCTTGTTCAATCTCGTTACCGGCAAGTCTCTTTACTCGTTCCGCAACACATCATCCAGTGGCTAACTCCTTAGTCACATTGAGCTCATTATGATGATGTCTTATCGAGTGGGCCCAGAGATACCTCTCCGTCACATGGAGTGACAAATCCTAGTCTCGATTCGGGCCAACCCAACAGACACTTTCGGGGATACCCATAGTATACCTTTATAGCCACCCAGTTACGTTGTGACATTTGGCACACCGAAAGTATTCCTACGGTATCCGGGAGTTGCACAATCTCATGGTCTAAGGAAATGATACTTGACATTAGAAAACCTTTAGCAGACGAACTACATGATCTTGTGCTATGCTTAGGATTGGGTATTGTCCATCACATCATTCTCCTAATGATGTCATCCCGTTATCAATGACATCCAATGTCCATGGTCATGAAACCGTGACCATCTATTGATCAACGAGCTAGCCAACTAGAGGCTCACTAGGGACATGTTGTGGTCTATGTATTCACACATGTATTACGGTTTCCGGTTAATACAATTATACCATGAACGCTAGACAATTATCATGAACAAGGAAATATAAATAATAACCATTTTATTATTGCCTCTAGAGCATATTTCCAACAGTCTCCCACTTGCACTAGAGTCAGTAATCTAGTTACATTGTGATGTATCGAACACCCATAGAGTTCTGGTGTTGATCATGTTTTGCTCGTGAGAGGAGTTTAGTCAACGGATCTACGACATTCAGATCCGTATGTACTTTACAAATATCTATATCTCCTTCCTGAATGTAATCACGGATGGAGTTGAAGCGGCGCTTGATGTGCCTTGTCTTTTTGTGAAACCTGGGCTCCTTGGCAAGGGCAATAGCTCCAGTGTTGTCACAGAATAGAGCCATCGGGCCCGACGCGCTGGGAATCACTCCTAGGTCAGTGATGAACTCCTTCATCCAGACTCCTTCCTTTGCTGCTTCCGAAGCAGCTATGTACTCCGCTTCACATGTAGATGCCGCCACGACGCTTTGCTTGCTGCTGCACCAGCTGACTGCCCCTCTGTTCAAAATATAAACATATCCAGTTTGTGACTTGGAGTCATCCGGATCTGTGTCGAAGCTAGCATCGACGTAACCCTTTACGACGAGCTCTTCGGCACCTCCATATACAAGAAACATGTCCTTGGTCCTTTTCAGGTACTTCAGGATATTCTTGACCGTTGTCCAGTGTTCTGCTCCAGGATCACTTTGGTACCTCCCTACCAAACTTATGGCGTGATTCACATCAGGTCTGGTACACAGCATGGCATACATAATAGAGCCTATGGCTGAAGCATAGGGGATGACACTCGTGTTTTCTCTATCCTTTGTCGTGGTTGGGCATGGAGTCGTACTCAATCTCACACCCTGTAACACAGGCAAGAACCCCTTCTTGGACTAATCCACATTGAACTTCTTCAATATCTTGTCAAGGTATGTGCTTTGTGAAAGACCTATGAGGCATTTTGATCTATCTCTATAGATCTTGATGCCTAATATGTAAGCAGCTTCTCCAAGGTCCTTCATTGAAAAACACTTATTCAAGTAGGCCTTTATGCTTTCCAAAAGTTCTATATTATTTCCCATCAACAATATGTCATCCACATATCATATGAGAAATGCTACAGATCTTCCACTCACTTTCTTGTAAATACAGGGTTCTCCATAAACCCGTATAAATCGAAACGCTTTAATCACCTCATTAAAGCGTATGTTCCAACTCCGGGATGCTTGCACCAGCCCATAGATGGAGCGCTGGAGCTTCCATACCTTGTTAGCATTTTTAGGATCGACAAAACCTTCCGGCTGCATCATATACAATTCTTCCTTAAGGAAACCGTTAAGGAATGCCGTTTTGATGTCCATTTGCCAGATCTCATAATCATAAAATGCGGCAATTGCTAACATGATTCGGACGGACTTCAGCATCGCTAAGGTGAGAAAATCTCATCATAGTCAACTCCTTGAACTTGTAGATAACCCTTAGCGACAAGCCGAGCCTTATAGACGGTCACATTACCATCCGCGTCAGTCTTGTTCTTAAAGATCCATTTATCTTCTATGGCTCGCTTATCATCGGGCAAGTCCACCAAAGTCCATACTTTGTTCTCATACATGGATCCTATCTCGGATTTCATGGCTTCAAGCCATTTGTTGGAATCCAGGCCCGCCATCGCTTCTTCATAGTTCGAAGGTTCACCGTTGTCCAACAACATGATCTCCAGGACAGGGTTGCCATACCACTCTGGTGCAGAACATGTCCTAGTGGACCTTCGAATAGCAACTTGATCTGAAGTTTCATGATCATCATCATTAACTTCCTCTCCAGCCGGTGCAGGCTCCACAGAAACAACTTCCTATGCTGCGCTACTCTCCGGTTCGAGTGGAGGTACAATTACCTCATCAAGTTCTATTTTCCTCCCAGTTGCTTCTTTCGAGAGAAACTCTTTCTCTAGAAAGGATCCATTCTTGGCAACAAAGACTTTGCCTTCGGATCTGAGGTAGAAGGTATACCCAACAGTTTCTTTGGGGTATCCTATGAAGATGCACTTTTCCGCTTTGGGTTCGAGCTTCTCAGGTTGAAGTTTCTTCACATAAGCATCGCATCCCCAAACTTTTAGAAATGACAGCTTAGGTTTCTTTCCAAACTATAATTCAAACGGTGTCATCTCAACGGATTTAGACGGTGCCCTATTTAAAGTGAATGCGACAGTCTCTAATGCATATCCCCAAAAAGATAGCGGTAAGTCGGTAAGAGACATTATAGATTGCACCATATCCAATAGAGTGCGATTACGATGTTCAAACACACCGTTTTGCTAAGGTGTGCCAGGCGGCGTGAGTTGTGAAACAATTCCACATTTCCTTAGGTGCATGCCAAACTAGTGACTTAAATATTCTCCGCCACGATCAGATCATAGGCACTTTATTTTCCTGTCACGTTGATTCTCTACCTCACTCTAAAATTCCTTGAACTTTTCAGAGGTTTCAGACTTGTGTTTCATTAAGTAGACATACTCATATCTGCTAAATTCAACAGTGAGGGTGAGAACATAATGGTAGCTACTACCAGCCTCAACGCTCATTGGACTGCATACATCGGTATGTATTATTTCCAACAAGTCAGTTGCTCGCTCCATTGTTCCGGAGAACGGAGTCTTGGTCATCTTGCCCATGAGTCATGGTTCGCACGTGTCAAATGATTCAAAATCAAGAGACTCCAAAAGTCCACCATCATGGAGTTTCTTCATGCATTTGACACCAATATGGACAAGGCGGCAGTGCCACATGTAAGTGGGACTGTAGTTATCAACCTTACATCTTTTGGTACTCACACTATGAACATGTGTAACATCACATTCGAGATTCATCAAAAATAAACCATTGACCAGTGGGGCATGACCATAAAACATTTCTCTCATATAAATAGAACAACCATTATTCTCAAATTTAAATGAGTAGCCATCTCGCATCAAGCGAGATCTAGATACAATGTTCATGCTCAAATCTGGTACTAAATAATAGTTATTAAGGTTTAAAACTAATCCTGATGGTAGATGTAGAGGTAGCGTGCCGGCGGCGATCACATCGACCTTGGAACCATTCCCGACGCGCAACGTCACCTCGTCCTTCGCCAGTCTCCGGTTATTCCGCAGCTCCTGCTTGGAGTTACAAATGTGAGCAACTGCACCGGTATCAAATACCCAGGAGCTACTACGAGCGCTGGTAAGGTACACATCAATAACAAGTACATCACATATACCTTTAACGTTGCCGGCCTTCTTATCCGCTAAGTACTTGGGGTAGTTCCACTTCCAGTGACTGGTACCCTTGCAATAAAAGCACTCAGTCTCAGGCTTGGGTCCATTCTTGTTCTTCGTCCCGGCAACTTGCTTACCGGGCACGACAACTCCTTTGCCATCCTTCTTGAAGTTCTTCTTACCCTTGCCTTTCTTGAAACTAGTGGTCTTATTGACCATCAACACTTGATGCTCCTTTTTGATCTCGACCTCCGCTGATTTCAGCATCGAGTAAAACTCAGGAATGGACTTCTCCATCCATTGCATGTTGTAGTTCATCACAAAGCTCTTGTAGCTAGGTGGGAGCGACTGGACGATTTTGCCAATAACCGAGTCATCCGGAAGATTAACTCCTAGCTGAGACAAGCGGTTGTGCAACCCAGACATTTTGAGTATGTGCTGGCTGACAGAACTATTCTCCTCCATCTTACAACTAAAGAACTTGTCGGAGACATCATATCTCTCGACCCGGGCATGAGCTTGGAAAACCATTCTCAGCTCTTGGAACATCTCATATGCTCTGTGTTGCTCAAAACGCCTTTGGAGCCCTGGTTCTAAACTGTAAAGCATGCCGCACTGAACCAGGGAGTAATCATCACAACGCGACTGCCAGGCATTCATAACGTCTTGAGTCGCTGGGAAAATGGGTGTGTCACCTACCGGTGCATCAAGGACATACAATTTGTTGTAAGCTATGAGGATGATCCTCAAGCTATGGACCCAGTCCGTATAGTTGCTTCCATCGTCTTTCAGCTTGGTTTTCTCTAGTAACGTGTTGAAGTTGAGGGCAACATTAGCGTCGGCCATTGGATCTACAATTTAGATTGTAAAGACAATTTTAGACTAAGTTCATGATAATTAAGTTCACATAATCAAATTATTTAATGAACTCCCACTTAGATAGACATCTCTCTAGTCATCCAAGTGACACATGATCCACGTCAACTAGCTCGTGTCCGATCATCACGTGAGACGGACTAGTCATCAATGGTGAACATCTCCATGTTGATCGTATCTTCTATACGACTCATGTTTGACCTTTCGGTCTCCCGTGTTTCGAGGCCATGTCTATACATGGTAGGCTCGTCAAGTCAACCTAAGTGTATTGCGTGTGTAAATTTGGCTTACACCCGTTGTATGCGAACGTTAGAACCTATCACACCCGATCATCACGTGGTGCTTCAGAACAACGAACCTTAGCAATGGTGCACAGTTAGGGTGAACACATTTCTAGAAATTTTAGTGAGAGATCATCTTATTAAGCTACCGTCGTTCTAAGCAAATAAGATGTAGAACATGATAAACATCACATGCAATCATATAATAACATGATATGGCCAATATCATCTTGCTCCTTTGATCTCCATCTTTGGGGCACCATGATCATTATTGTCACCGGCACGACACCATGATCTACATCATCATGATCTCCATCATCGTGTCTTCATGAAGTTTTCTCGCCAACTATTACTTCTACTACTATGGCTAACGGTTAGCAATAAAGTAAAGTAATTACATGGCGTTTATGTTTGACACGCAGGTCATACAATAAATTAAGACAACTCCTATGGCTCCTGTCGATTGTCATACTCATCGACATGCAAGTCGTGAATCCTTTTACAAGAACATGATCAATCTCATACATCACATATATCACATCACATTCTTTTGGCCATATCACATCACACGACATATGCTGCAAGAACAAGTTAGACGTCCTCTAATTGTTGTTGCAAGTTTTTACGTGGCTGCTATAGGTTTCTAGAAAGAACGTTTCTTACCTACGCAAAAACCACAACATGATTTGCCAATTGCTATTTACCCTTCATAAGGACCCTCTTCATCGAATCCGATCCAACTAGAGTGGGAGAGACACACACCCACTAGCCATCTTATGCAACATGTTCATGTCAGGCGGTGGAACCAGTCTCACGTAAACGTACTGTAAAGTCGGTCCGGGCTGCTTCATCCCACAATACCGCCGAATCAAGATAAGACTAGTAACGGCAAGCAAATTGACAAAATCGACGCCCACAACAACTTGTGTTCTACTCGTGCATAGATTCTACGCATAAACCTGGCTCTGATACCACTGTTGGGAGACGTAGTAGTAAATCGAAAAATTTCCTACGTGTCACCAAGATCAATCTATGGAGAAACCAGCAACGAGCAAAGGGGGAGTGCATCTTCATACCTTTGAAGATTGCAAAGCGGAAGCGTTACTAGAACGCGGTTGGTGGAGTCGTACTCGCAGCGATTTAGATCGCGGTGGATTCCGATCTAAGCGCCAAAAAACGGCGCCTCCGCGTTCAACACACGTTCAGCCCGGTGACGTCTCCTACGCCTTGATCCAGCAGGGAGGAAGGAGAGGTTGAGGGAGGTCTTCGGCAACACGATGGCGTGGTGACGGTGGAGCTGCATGGTACTCCGGCAGGGCTTCGCCAAGCACTATGGAGGACGAGGAGGAGGAGGGGTACGGCTATGCCGAGAGGGAGAGAGACTTGTGTGTCGGCAGTTCCCAAAACCCCCACTATATATATGAGGAGGAGGAGGCAGGGTGCAGCCCCTAGGGTTCCCACCCTAGGGCCAGCGGCAACCCTAGATGGCCCTTGGGGCGGCGGACAGAGAGGGGAGAGGAGGGGCGGCGCCCTAGGTGGGCCTTGGGCCCATCTAACCCTAGGGTTTGCCCCCCTCCCACATATTTCTGCGCCTTGGGACCTTGTGGGAGGTGCACCAGCCCACCTAGGGGCTGGTTCCCTCCCACCTTTGTCCCACGCATCCCTCTGGTGCCGGTGGCCCCACACGGTGGACCCCCGGAACCCTTCCAGTGGTCCCGGTACGTTACCGGTGATGCCCGAAACACTTCCCGTGACCAAAACCTCACTTCCTATATATGAATCTTTACCTCCGGACCATTCCATAACTCCTCGTGATGTACGGGGTCTCATCTGGGACTCCTAACAACCTTCGGTAACCACGTACACAATTTCCCTATAACCCTAGCGTCATCGAACCTTAAGTGTGTAGACCCTACGGGTTCGGGAGGCATGTAGACATGACCAAGACACCTCTTAGGTCAATAACCAACAACGGGATCTGGATACCCATGTTGGCTCCCACATGCTCCAACGATGATCTCATCGTATGAACCATGATGTTGGGGATTCAATCAATCCCGTTACAATTCCCTTTGTCTACCGGTATGATACTTGCCCGAGATTCGATCGTCGGTATCACTATACCTTGTTCAATCTCATTACCGACAAGTCTCTTTACTCGTTCCACAACTCATCATCCCGTGGATAACTCCTTAGTCACATTGAGCTCATTATGATGATGTCTTACCGAGTGGGCCCAAAGATACCTCTCCGTCACACGGAGTGACAAATCCCAATCTCGATTCGTGCCAACCCAATAGACACTTTCGGGGATACTCGTAGTATACCTTTATAGCCACCCAGTTATGTTGTGACGTTTGGCACACCCAAAGTATTCCTACGGTATCCGGGAGTTGCACAATCTCATGGTCTAAGGAAATGATACTTGACATTAGAAAAGCTTTAGCAGACGAACTACACGATCCTGTGCTATGCTTAGGATTGGGTCTTGTCCATCACATCGTTCTCCTAATGATGTGATCCCGTTATCAACGGCATCCAACGTCCATGGTCATGAAACCGTGACCATCTATTGATCAATGAGCTAGCCAACTAGAGGCTTACTAGGGACATTTGTGGTCTATGTATTCACACATGTATTATGGTTTCCGGTTAATACAATTATAGCATGAACGCTAGAAAATCATCATGAACAAGGAAATATAATAATAACCATTTTATTATTGCCTCTAGGGCATATTTCCAACAAATATCATCCACATAAATTTGGCACACGAACAATTCACCAGTAACCCTCTTTGTGAATAAGGTTGCATCAATTTTACCAATTTCAAATCCTTTTTCAATAAGAAACTTTGTTAGGCATTTATACCAAGCGCGAGGAGCTTGCTTAAGTCCATATAAAACTTGAGTTGATGAAGTACTTTCCGTCACCTCCATGGGACGAATCTTCCCAATAGACAAGTCATGGATAGCTTCCAAAGGGTCCTTATCACCTACATCATTTGGCAGTTGTTCGACTTGCGAACCACTAGATTCATCAAACTTCACACCTACCATTTCTTCAACTTTTCGAGTGAAGTTGTTGTGGACACGGTAAGTGTGACGGTTCGATCCATAACCAAGTAGGAATCCTTCATGAGATTTAGGGGCAAATTTAGTGCGAGGATGCTTATCAACAATGTAGGACTTTGAGCCGAATACACGAAAGTATTGAACTTGGGGTTTGTTACCGGTGAGAAGCTCGTATGCCATTTTACCGAGAAGCTTGTGCAAGTAAAGCCGGTTTGTGGCATGACATGTTGTATCCACGGCTTCTGCCCAAAAGTGTTTGGGCGTCTTGTATTCGTCAAGCCTCATTCTTGCCATCTCAATGAGCGTCCGATTCTTCCTCTCAACAACACCATTTTGTTGAGGTGTGTACATAGTCGAGAACTCATGTAATACACCTTCTTCATCAAGAAAGGTATCCACATGGATGTTCTTGAACTCTGATCTGTTATCGCTCTGAACCTTTTTGATCTTCACTTTAAACTGATTTTATGCTTTGCGAGCGAAGTTCTTGAAGATCTTTTGTACCTTCGACTTATCATCAAGAAAGAATACTCACGTAAATCTGAAAAAATCATCAACTATAACTAGACCATAAGAGTTTCCACCGAAACTCTTGTAAGCATTGGGACCAAAGAGATCCATATGAAGTAACTCGAGTGGTCTCCTAGTAGTCATGATATTCTTGACCGGATGACTTCCACCTACTTGCTTTCCTGCTTGACAAGCGCTACAAAGTCTATCTTTGTCAAAGATAAGATCCTTAACACCTAGAATATGATGGCCCTTGATAAGCTTATCTAGATTGCGCATGCCTACATGTCCGAGCCTTCTATGCCACAGCCAGTGGCAGAGGCAACAATAATTTCCAGGTGTGGCAGAGTTTCTTAAGAAAAAAACCATGTATACTACAACGATGCAAGAGCTCAATAGAATACTAGATATATGTTATTTTAAATACACTAAAAGCAATCAAGATCCAAAAGTAAGTATTGTCAATGAAAAATAGCTCACTAGATTAAAACTGCATGGATGACCAAACATCAATTTATCATCTTTATTAACTTCACGGACATAAAGATGATTTACAAAATATAGAAACCATAGACATATCATGAATTAGTTATTCATAGGATAGGATCATATAAAAGACATTATGGAAGTGAAGATAGTTAGAAAGAATACCTCTAATGAAGCTTTACTTTAATTAAATAGATTGTGACTATGCCATTCTTCTATGTTTGTTTTGAAATTATTTTTACTTTTGGCAAGATCCATTCCTTTAAATATCCCTCCCTCAATTGCAAGAGGAAATTAATCAATTAGCTATCCAACAATGTGAAAGCACTAAAATAACTGAATAAAAACTGGAATTCAGCAAAATGCATAAGTACATACTTGATTCAAATTAAAACTGGAGAACATATGCATATGTGTTTGGATATTTGATTAGTCCAATTTCAATATACGGCAAGTAAGCAACAAAAATATAAGTACTTGATCTTCTTCTTCGGCGCCATTTGTTGATCTGCTCCCTCGCACGCTTGCTGATCGCTGTCGCCGCCTCGCCAACGAACGCCAACGATCGCTGTCGAAGGCCAATGAATGCCGATGGCTATTGCCCGATTGCCCTACTGCCTGCCGTGTCCTATTACCCTATCCGCTGCAGCTGTCGCTGCCGCTTCCACTATGCAATCACGATTTCACAAACACAGTTGAAAGGTTGGGCCGTATCGCTAATTGTAGTGTCGTGGTTTCGTTGGCTGGTGCCATACGTGCATCAGTAATCAGGCCCAACAGCAAATAGCCACCCAGGCCCAACAGGAGGTACAACTAAGCTTCTACTTAAATTTGTACGTACGTATATTTGCAGTGGGCGACAACGTTTAGGTATGACGCATGCCAAACCTCGCCAGATAGCTGGCTTCGCCACTGGCCACAACCAACCTTGGATGATTTTGCAATGAGACAAGTACGAGGTTAGGCCTTTTTAGTGAAATCAATAGTGTATAGATCACCTCTACGAATACCGGTAAAGACAATTTTCTGATTATTAAATCGAAACACTTGGCAATCTACTTTAGTAAATAGCACATTGAAACCGAAGTCTGCTAGTCTCGATACGGAAAGAAGATTGTAGCCAAGGGATTCAACAAGCATCACATTTTGAATTGAGCTATCATGAGATATGACCACCTTAACAAGGCCAAGTACCTTACCCTTAGAGTTGTCTCCAAAGGTCACATACCTTCGAGGACCTTGATTAGGGATGATCTCTTGGAACATGTCTTTATCGCCAGTCATGTGATCTGTGCATCCACTATCGAGAATCCACTCTTTTCCGCTGGACATGCAATCCTTGAAGTTTGCCATTAGACATAGATTCCTCATGATCTTTTCATGCTCGATGTCGAACAACTCATCTTCATCATAGTAGCCATGTTCTTCATTGTCATCATTTGGTGTAATCTCCTCGTCATAGAAACCAAGAGACTCGTTAGAATCGTAACCATGACAATGTTCAAGTTTATGAATGTGAATGGCTTCAATAACAATGTTGTTGACAGTTGTGACATCTCCTTTAGCACGCATAAGATCACAAAGCTCAAATAGGAATTTATCAAAGTTTGGATCACTAGGCTTCATTTTGTGAAAAGCAATAGTTTTATGAAGAATTTCATCAAGATTACCTAATGAAAGATTTGGATACCATTTCCCCAAATCAGTCCACAAAGTATAAGCACATGCAAAGTTCTTCAATTGAGAAAGCACGAATCTTGGTAAACCTCTAACAATAAGATTGATAGTTCTTAAGTTACCAAGCATGTTAAGTTCCTCTTTGTGTGTGGGATGCAATTCATCAATGGGGAGCACATAGGGATTTTCAGTATATGATCTCAAACGGAATTTATCAAATAGATCAATCATGGCATTCTTCCATCGACTATATTACTCAACATCAAGAATGTGCACTCTACAATACAAACTCTCCACACTAGACACATCCATCTTCCTCCATGGTGTTGAAACCTAAGCAATGGAGACCAATGCTCTGATACCAATTGCGGGATCACTAGAAGTGTATGTCTAGAGGGGGGTGAATAGACTATTTGCTGGAATTTAAAACTACCTCAAGCCTAAATCAAGTGTTGGCAGATTTTAGCATACATAGCAAATCTAGAACACCCTACACATGCAAGTCATCAAGTATAGCAGCGAAAAGTAAAGACATTGCACATGGAATTAAGGAGTAGAGATAGAGAGATCAAACGCATGAGGGACACAAGATTTGTCCCGTGGTTCTGATAGGTGGCATTATCGTACATCCACGTTTATGGAGTCTTCAACCCACGGAGGGTAACGGCCGTGATAGTCCACGGAGGGCTCTACCCACGAAGGGTTCCACGAAGAAGCAACCTTGATTATACCATGATGGCCTGCGTCCACGAAGGACTAGCCTAACTCGGGGTAGATCTTCGTGAAGTAGGCGATCTCCTTTTCCTTACAAACTTCTTGGTTCACTCCACAACACGAAGTAGGAGGCTCCCAAGCAACACCTAACCAATATAGGAGGCACCACCCTCCAAAAGGTAGAAGGCACGTTTGTGTCGATGAACTCCTTGCTCTTGTGATTCAAGATGATAGACTCCTCAACACACAATCACCCTCTCACAGATTTGGCTTGGTAGAAGAGATTGATCGGGTGTAAAGCAACTTGCGGAGGCTAGAGATCAAGACTCATATGGTAGGAATGGAATGGCATGATCTCAACACATGAGTAGGTGGCTCTCTCTCAGAAATTAGTAGGTATGAGTGGGGAACTATTCTGTGTGCTTCTCTTGTGAGTGAGTGGTGGTGGAGGGGTATATATAGGCATCTCCAAAAATCCAACCGTTACACACAAAATGATCAACTCGGTGACACCGATGTGTTAATCTTGGTGGTACCAAAGTGACCAAAATGTGGCAACTTTTGAATCTCGATGAGATCGATATAGGAAATTCGGTTGCACCGATAAGGTGAACAACGGTCAGATTGCCCAACCTCGGTGACGCTGATCCAATAATCTCGGTGGGACCGATATTGTGAATTTGCGTAACAGAAAGTTGGCAACCTAAACTCGGTGGCACCGAAGCAGGATCGGTTGCACCGAAGTGGCTATGGTTTGGCTGAGTCTGTCTAGGTTATGGAATCGGTGGCACCGAGTGGAAAGTGTTGGTTGCACCGATTTTGAATATTTGGCTTTGGACAAACTTTTTTGGAAGAGCTTGTGGGTGTATGTGGTGACTATCACTTGTGCACGTATGAGCATTTTGTTCACCAATAAAACCTTCCCCCCTTTTAATAGTATTGGCTTTCCTATGGACTCAAAGTGATTTCTCAAAAAGATAAAATTTAGAGTCCTTTGCTTGAGGCTTGGCCAAAGTTATTCCTTCTTCTCCTCCTCCTTAGGGATACTCTCCACACTCCTTTTGCCAACTCATCACTCTCTATGGACTTTATCTGAAATACACTAGGTAAAAGTATTAGTCCAAGAGACAATGTATGTTGTCATGAATTATCAAAACCACCAAGGGAGCATGTTGTGCTTTCACCCGGCTTGTTTGAACAAGGACAACGGGCATGGAGATGCTCGATGCCCCCTCTGCTTGCCAGTATGCCGCAACTGGGTGAGTCAGTGTAGGAAGATGCATACGTGAAGATGGTTGAGATGATCCAGATGGAGATGGAGGCTGTTACGAGGACGGGCAGTTGGATGACTTGGAGTCCACGCAGTAGGGCATGTACACCCAGTGGGGCGTGTACATAGAGTGAAATGTGCACCCACCCATGCACGTACACTCAGTGGGGCATGTACACAATGTGAACTGTGCACCCATCCAGACATGTACACCCAGTAGCCGGATTCGTACAACGGCCATCAAGAGCAGGAGGAGGACAACGACAATGACCTTGATTCGGATGAATTAGCTGCCAATCCAAATAAGAAGGGTAGAGCAGAAAGCTTCAACATGACGGGGGGGCGGCGAGTTGTCATGCAATTCTTGGTTGGCCACTAGCATCGAACCAATCCATGGCATGGAGCAAAAGGATGCAACATTTTGGGCCAACAATCATACTTTGTTCCATGAGCACAAACATTCTGAGCCCTATGCCGACGAACTCGTCCGCAACCGTGGGGTAAAGTATCTCAACCATCGATGGTACGTCACCTAAGAGGTCATATCCAAGTATTGCAGTCACTTGAAGCAACTAATTTGTCGGTGGTCAAGTGATGCACAAATCACTAAGTAAGTTGTTATATGTGTTGGTCATTTGGTCGGATATGCTCTATGTGTTGTTGGTCATTTGGTCGGATGAGATATGCAACTTTTTGACAATGTTTTTCTTTGTTTACTTCCCGTGCGTGCAAGTTGTTTTTGAAGTTGGAAAAGAGCAACTTCACCCACATGCATTGTTTGTCGAAGTTGAGTGGGAATCCAAAGTGGAATTTATTCATTGCCAACTACATCAGGACCGCCGGCATCTACACCGAGGAATAAACAGGTGATCCAACCGACCTAACAAAAAAGCCGCCCAAGAAGGTTATAAGAGGGTTCCATGGAAAGAAGGGGGGGGGAGGGGAAGGAAAAGCGAGAAGGGGCGACGACCAAGATGACAGAAAGGTTCGAGGACATCTTGGCGAAGAAGGAAGAGGCATGTGTCAAGTGCTCTGACGTCAAGGAGGCATGCAAGTCGAGAGTTTTAACATCTTGATGGCGGCGACCGATAAGAAGCTCAAGCTTGAAGCGAAAAAGGTTGAGATCGGAGCCGCTTTGAAAGAATTAAAGATGTTGACCTTGAAGATGAAGGAGTTGGATGACGATGCAAGGATGACCGTCCGTCTTAGGATGTTGCATATCCAAAAGGGTCAGTTGGAGACAACGAAGAACGAGGCGACTGAGGAGGAGGTGGACGAAAGGGAAGCGGGTGACAAAGAAGAGGCGGCGGCATAGTCAGCATGGAGGCTCGGATAGCCGGTCCTACGGGGCAAAGAAAACCATTTTTTGTTGGCACGGACTCATGGACTGAGATTTTTTTCTGATTGGCATGTAAAAATTTATGCATAGCCTCTTTCTCGTTATAATTGGTTGCTATGCATTTCAACTTTAAATTAGTCGGACCTAACGGATGTTTAGGAGATGCGGTGTCCAATTGGAGGTGAGTTTTGGAGATGTCCTTATAGATGCTCTGACCGGCGTTGCTCTAAAAACACGCTAGAGCAGCACCGTGTTTCCCTTCTTCTTTTTTGCGTAGGCATACTGTAGTTATGCTAGATGTTGGTACTAGTAGACGGCAATTAACGGAACCTCGTCTCCGCGACCACGACAAAGAACAAATTAACACATTAATTGCACACACTCGCGAGGTGACCTATATATAAGAGCACGGCTTCCATCCTGGGCTAGCCTCGCTAGTTTATAACAGTCCGAGCTGCGCAACCGCGGCACAAACCAGGGCAAAGCTAGCCCACGCCACCGGCGCGAGCCCTGCGGCGCCATTGTACGAGTAGAACGGCATGGTGCCCGGGGTCACCGGTGTAAGCGGCGTCGCGCCAGGTGTGGTGCCCGTGCACGCTGGAGACGTCGGCGTCGTGTATGGCGTTGTAGGGGTCGTGTACGGCGTGGTCGGGGTCGGACTCGTGTACGGCGTGGTCGGGGTGGGCATCGGCGTCGTCGGCGAGGAGGAGCCAGAACCGGAGCCGGAGCCGGAGACGGTCACCTCGAGCTTCATGCCGCCAGCGCAGTGGCCTGTGATGGTGCAGATAAAGTAGTGCTTTCCGGCGGTCTTGAGGGGCACGGTGGTCGCGCCGCTGCTGTCGGAGCCGAGCGCGTTGGCCGCCGCGCACGCCAGGTAGTCGGCCGCGCTCACCTCCGCCACCGTGTGCAGCCCCTTGGCGTAGTTGAACACTAGAACAGAGCAGACACGAGACACGTCGTTAACCAACCAGCCACATGTTCGACGGCAAGTATATATGCACTACGAACGAAGTAATTAAAAGTCTTACCGAGACTGTCGCCGACTTTGAAAGTGTTGCCGCTGGCCCAGGTGGTGTAGTCGACGCCGATCGTCCAGCCGGACTTGCCGCCGACGGTGAAGCTGGTGGCGGCCGCCGGGAAGGCGCGAGCGACGATGAGCACCACCACCAAGGCCCAGCATGAACCTGCGCCGGAAGCCATCGTGTCTGATCGATCAAGCCAAGATGAACCGTAAATCCTCTCTCAGGCGCTCGCGTTTAGCTCACAGAAGAAATATGATGCTGCGTTGCACTAGGATGAGAAGAAGAGACGCGGGAAACGTGGCGCTTATATAACAGCATCGACCGCAACGTGCAGTTGGTGGGCAATGGGCTTTCACCGGGTGTGCGGGAAGGAATATATATGTCGAGCAACTTTACCCATGAGGAAATGCAAGGGAAATGCTTTCGCTTATTAGTATAAAATGAACGGCTGGCGCTGTTCATGCCAACAACCGATCAGATTTCCATGATGGTGTTTCAAAAGGCATGTTCCCATCATGATGAAAGGACATCAAATCATGTGGATTCATAAACATTTGGTGATCAGCGCTCGGTCTGTTCATTAGCAATTCTTTTTAACAGAAAATGCTTTACAGATAAATAAAAATCTACCTCCACTAGAGGACTAGACTATACGACTTTTTACTACTTCAAATTTGCGGGTGGTCAAAGTATTCTCCAACCATGGATCAGAACGGGTGGCCCTGATTGCACTTCGCCTGTCCTTTTTATTTTCAGGATGCCCTGCTAGGAGATACGCATATATCAACTTTTGTAGCTTTGAGGCCGGCATTCTGTCCTTTTTAGGTGCGACTTCTTTTCATATGATATATACTAGTAATCGGCCAAAGTGAAGTGAATCTAGTTGTGTGCGCGGCCGGGCCAGCCGGCCGACCGACCGACCCGACCGCGCTGTGGAATCTGATTTACCCCTTCACATGGAGATCGGGTCATATCGGCTAGCCAGACCACCTACCCTTTGGACAACGACTTCACACTAGCAGATTGAGTACGTTTGAAGAAGGTGGCGAGACACAGTTTGTCTCCAGTGAGTGAAATGGGATCATGCAAACTTGCTTAGACGTGGGGTCTCTGTGATTTCGAGGTGACATTAGTCGAGCGAATCGTGGTTAGACAACCAGGAAGGAACGGTCGATGCATGCATTATTCAGGGTGGCGTGAGCCGGAACGCTGCTGGTGCTGGATGCATGAGTGCATGCCGATGAGATTAGACCTGATCCGGACCTCTGACAGCCAAAAAACTGGAGTGCTAGTGATGATTGAGGAAAAAACTGCCGGTCGCCTACCGTACCGGGCATGTCCGTGCAGGTTTTGCACCACGGGGAATCTACGCGAGCAGTAGATTGGACTGATATTCATATGTACAGGGTGCCTACCGACGTGGTGCTGCTACTACTACTGCTGCAGATTATGGCCCTTTGCGGAACCGCGTCCGCTTTCTGAAGCCGCGCTAGTCATAGGTTCCTTGTGTGGTTCACACACTCCGGATCGCGGGGCTTTGGGTTCGCACGCAGCCTCGATACTTGCAAGGCGGCCGGTCGGCGCCGTCGCCGTGGTCGCCTTGCTATCCGCTTCAGTGCCGCGTGTTCCGCGAGCGGGTGGAGCGAAGCACGGCAGCGGGGCAGACATGTGAACAACGAGATGTTCCTTGCGGGCGGCACGGCCGAATTAGCGCGATTTCACTGTAGACAATTAGACAAACACGCCTGCATGCGCATTACTGCAGATTAAACTGCACGCCTGCACACTACGGGTGTTTGTTTACATAAACTTTTTGATGCAGGGACTACAAAAAATCCCTTTTAGTTCCTCTAAATCAAACATGAGGGATTTTTAGGGACTAAAAGTTGATATTTGGGACTAAATGAAGAAGACTCTCAGGTAGAGTCTTTTTTAGATCTTTTGGGACATTTTCAACAATGCCCCGCCCCGCACCCATTGCCCCGCACCGCACCTTCCTTCCCCGACTCCAGTTCACCGCCGCCCCGTGCCCCGCCGTTGTCGCCCCGTTCGCTGCCCCGTGCCTTGCCGCCGCGGCCCCGTGCCCTGCCACCAGTTCCCTGCCTCCAGCGAGCCGCCGTCGCCGTCCCGTTGTCCCGTTCCCCGCCTCTAGTTCGTCGCAACCCCGTTCCCCGCCTCCACCGAGCCGCCGCCGCCGCGTGCCCCGCCACCAGTTAGCCCCCGCAGCCCCGTGCCCCGCCTCAAGCGAGCCGCCGCCGCCCCGTGCCCCGCCTCCAGGGAGCTTTTTGGTGTTGTTTGGTTGTTATTTCTTCTGTATACTAGGGATAACATGGTCTTTTAGCATGTCATTTAATAACCTCTAGTCCATGTTTAGTCCCTATAAACAAACAGGAAGGGACTAGAGACTTTTTAGTTGGGACTAAAAAAGTATTAGGACTTTTTAACCAAACATGACCTAAAAACACAATTCAAAATGGAGGGATTTGTCGCATCCATTAATTAATTAATCAGATAATAATGTTTCTTGTGAGGTTAAGGTATCTACAGCCGGAAGCCTCGAAGCGGTCTTAAACGCCGGTCACTAACCGGTAAAAACAAATCTAAGAGCAACTCCAACAAGCCGACCCAAACGGATGGCGGATTTGTTCGTTTTTTGTATGTTTGGGTCAGCTCTGCGGACATCAACATTCGCTTTTACGTTTGGATCAGCGCGTGCGCCCAAAGCTGGCCCGACCCATTTTGACGGAGGGCAAAAAAAATAAAAGGCATAGATTTTAAAAATTAAAAACCATTAATTAAACATTAAAGCCGGCCACGAAGTCCGGCGATAGTCCACGCATCCATATAAACATTAAAAAAACATAACTATGAGGGCCTAAGGCGTCCTCATCCTCGTCGTCGTCGTTTGGGATGGTAAGGTCGACGAGCATCGGGGCAGGGCCGGCCCAGGGGAACGTCGTGTTCCAGAGAGCGTTAATGTCGGGCGCGGGCTGTGCCGCCGCCGCCGCTACTTGTGCCGCCGCTTCCTGGGCCCGACACGCCTCGGCCTCGCGCTACTCCTCCTCGACATCGCGCTCGAGCTTCTCGAGGTATTCGCCATGGCGGCACTCGACATCGAGCCATCGCTGGCACCATTCCTTAAGGTGCTCCGCCTCCTCCTCTGTCGTCGCCCCCATCCGGAGCGGCGGAGCACTGACCCACTCGCGCACAATGCCGGTCCATTTGTAGCCCTCGATTGGGGTCGGCTCTGGCTCAGCCTTGACAGGGGGAAGGCGGGGCCACCGGCGGCACGACAATCGCCCGCCGCGGAGAGGGCCATGGCCTCCGCCATGGCCGCCTCGTACGCCTCCTCCTCCTCCTCACTCTCCCGGAGGACGGCCGCGAAGGCCGCCTGGTAGGACGCCTCCGCCTCCTGGTCCTCATCGCAGACGACGAGGGGGGTCGGCGGCGACCTGCGGACGCCATGCCGCCTGGCCTCCTCATGCTCGAAGGCAAACCATCGAGCCCAGTTGAGCGAGTCGAAGGCGTATGCGGCATCGCTGCGCTGCTCCGGCTTCAGCTACGCCCGTCGGTGCCGCACCTCCTTCGCGTGTTCCCTAGCCGACCGCGGCGCCACCGACACTGGGATCCTCTCCGGATCCAGATGCCAATCGTGTGGCAGGGTGACGTCGGGGTATAAGAGAGGCACCCGGTTCTACCAGTGCCACTCCGCCTGGTGCACTGGCACGTTGACACGCTGCCTCGGCCGGTGAGCTGGCACCGGCGGAGGGAGCTTAGGGGGAAAAGGGGGTGGCGGGGGCTTTGTCCTTGCCTTTGCCTGAGAAGAGCCCCATTGGAGTTGGCTAGGGTGGCTAGGGTTTGCCGCCGATGAAAGGTCTTTTGGAAGCAAATGAGGATGGCCCCGCCGCACGGTCGTCTTAAAAAGGATGGTCGTCGTTGCTGACGCGTGGGCCCAAGATGGACGCCCATCATAAGTTAAGCTAACCAAACTGGCCGCTGGGTAGTTGGACGACCGCCAGGTGGGGACGCAGAGGACATCGAGAAGGTGAGCGACGTTCGCTTCGTGTCCGCGCCGATGCATTTCGGACGCAAATTTGGGCCAGAAATGCGTTGGCGCAGACGCGAAGTGAACATGTTTTGGATTTGGGTCGTCGTGTTGGGCCTCCACTTTTGTTCGCGTCGACCCAAACGGACGCAGCCAGACAAAATGGGTCTCCCTGTTGGAGTTGCTTTAACCCATCGAAGGTATCAAACATCCGGACTGTCTAACATACCTTATATATCTAGGCTAAATCTGGGGTGAATATGAGGCGGACTGGGTAACCTTATAAAAAACATCCGGGTCGACACCTCATTTCACTTTCCTCCTGTCTCCGTCTCTTCTCCTCATTTTCTTCAATCCATCACCTCAGGATTGTTGGAAATATGCCCTAGAGGCAATAATAAAATGGTTATTATTGTATCTCCTTGTTCATGATAATTGTCTATTGTTCATGCTATAATTGTGTTAACCGGAAACCGTAATACATGTGTGAATATATAGACCACAACATGTCCCTAGTGAGCCTCTAGTTGGCTAGCTCGTTGATCAATAGATGGTCACGGTTTCATGACCATGGACATTGGATGTCATTGATAACGAGATCACATCATTAGGAGAATGATGTGATGGACAAGACCCAATCCTAAGCATAACACAAGATCGTGTAGTTCGTCTGCTAAAGTTTTTCTAATGTCAAGTATCATTTCCTTAGACCATGATATTGTGCAACTCCCGGATACCGTAGGAATACTTTGGGTGTGCCAAACATCACAACGTAACTGGGTGGCTATAAAGGTGCACTACGGGTATCTTCGAAAATGTGTGTTGGGTTGGCACGAATCGAGTCTGCGATTTGTCACTCCGTGTGACGAAGAGGTATCTCTGGGCCCACTCGGTAAGACATCATCATAATGAGCTCAATGTGACTAAGGAGTTAACCACGGGATGATGTGTTACGGAACGAGTAAAGAGACTTGCTGGTAACGAGATTGAACAAGGTATAGGGATACCGATGACCGAATCTCGGGCAAGTATCATACTGGTAGACAAAGGGAATTGTATACGAGATTGATTGAATCCCCGACATCGTGGTTCATCCGATGAGATCATCATGGAGCATGTGGGAGCCAACATGGGTATCTAGATCCTGCTGTTGGTTATTGACTGGAGAGGTGTCTCGGTCATGTCTACGTGTCTCCCGAACCCGTAGGGTCTACACACTTAAGGTTCGATGACGCTAGGGTTATAGGGAAATAGTGTACGTGGTTACCGAAGGTTGTTTGGAGTCCCGGATGAGATCCCGGACGTCACGAGGAGTTCCGCAATGGTCCATAGGTAAATATTCATATATAGGAAGTGAGGCTTTGGTCACCGAAAGAGTTTCGGGCATCACCGGTAACGTACCGGGACCACCGGAAGGGTTCCGGGGGTCCATCAAGTGGGGCCACCAGCCACAGAGGGCTGCGTGGGCTGAGATTGGAAGGGACCAACCCTAGAGTGGGCTGGTGCGCCCTCCACCCTGGCCCAGGGCGCAGGAAAGGTGGGAGGGAGGGAAACCCTAGACCCAGATGGGCCTAAGGCCCACCTAGGGCTGCACCCTCCCCCTCTTCCTCTCTGGCCGCCGGCCAAATGGCCATCGAGGGCCGGCCGCAACCCCTAGGATGGGAACCCTAGGGCTGCACCCTCCGTTCCCCTCCTCCTATATATAGTGGAGGGTTTTGGGGCTGCCACACACATGAGTTCTCTCTCTCTCGGCGCAGCCCTACCCTTCCTTTTCCTCGTTCTCCGTGGTGCTTGGCAAAGCCCTGCCGGAGACCATGCAACTCCACCGTCACCACGCCGTCGTGCTGCCGGAGCTCTCCCTCAAACTCTCTGTCATAGATTTGTCACGGTAGATGTCCGGGTGAACGGACTTAGGTTCGGGGTGAAGGCCCAGCGATGTGGCGGCTTGAGAGGGGTTGGTCGGAATCGCGAGACGTGGAGTTTACCCAGGTTCGGCCCCTCCGATGGAGGTAAAAGCCTACGTCCTGCTTGTCTGGTATTGATTATGAAGGAGATCTCTCAGTTACAAGGGTGCTGTTTTGCTACCTCTAATCACGAGAGCCTCTAATCTGTCTATCTCTAATCTCTTATGTCTGTCTAAACTTGTGGACTTGTCAATCTCTAATCTCTAGGGGTGATCTACCCCTCCTTATATAAGTGGAGAGGGTAGGTTTACAAATAGACTCCTACTAGGAGTAGGATTAGGACTAGTCTCTTTAGAATCCTATTCCAGTTCTTGTTTCTCTTGTAAGGAAATCCTTTCTCCTTTAGGCCTTCTCTTGTGAGCCTCCTGACACCGTCTCACACGTCGGGTCTTGGGCCTGGTCGTCCTGCGACCCGCCTACCGGATCACCAATAAAACGTCATGTCTTTACGAGGTCTCCTGTGAGTCGCCAGGCCAGGTCATACCGCGGGGTATATCCCCGACATTAGCCCCCAGGTTAGCTTGAATTTATTCATGCTAAGCTCCTGAAATAAGAGTAACAAATATGTTAATTGGCCGGCTTGCTCCTTTGGCCGGCTTATAAAATGGCTCCTCAGAAATCCGGGTCTTTTCTGCATAAGAATGACTCGTCGTGATAATTATCTTGCTTGTCAATGTCCTTTGAAAAATATTGAGAATAGAACACCCATATGCCATTGAGTTGGCTTCCAATACTCTTGGCGGGTCATCTCCGCCGGTTCATAATCATTGATGATGTCGGGTCATTATCGTTGGTGACGCCGGGTCAAATAACTAGAATCCAGCTGACTTGATAAAAATATTGGGATGAAAATCCATATGATGTAAAACCGGACTTCCATTGTTGTGAAGCAGGGCAGCTTATATAAAATCTGGTGGGTTATGATCTTTTGATAACACCGGGTCATAAATGTTGGTGACGTCGGGTCTAACAAATGAACTCCATAATCAACATCTTAAAAATGTTCCACAAAGTTTTTGATATGTCCATATTACCTATAGACCCCAAGCCCCGAGATTATCCATGATAACTTGGTGCTTTGCAATAATATTTTGGACTGTGTAGCCCCCAAGTGCCGGGTTGTCTTGCCTGCCGGAGCCTGGGACTTATAACTGTCTTATACCTTATGAAACTTCAGCAGGTGTAGCCCCCAAGGGCCGGCTCATCCTCATGTGATGGGCCGGGTCTTCAATTTGAACCATATAACCTGTTGAAATAGTTGAGTACTGTAGGCCCCAAGTGCCGGGTCGCATGCCTGCAGCGACTTGGGACTTTAAAAAGTTTGATCTAAGCGGTGTAGTCCCCAAGTACCAGGTCAGTAAGATTTACTGAGCTAGGACGTAGAAAAATATAGAAAGGCCGGCTCATCTCCTTGAGATAATAGTGTCTTGCCGACAATATAATGATTTGAAAACCGGCTTGCATTAGCCCCCGAGTGCCGTGGTGCGTGCTTGCAGCGACAAGGGACTTGCATACTTGATATAAACTATATTTGAATAGTGTAGCCCCCAAGTGCCGGGTCATCCGCCTGCGGAATAATATAACTCACCACAATTTGTTGAGTGAATCCTTGAACGTGGTTGTAATATAACCCGGAATGAATATCCTGGAATAATTCCTTTGTCTTTGACATGAAATCCCTGCTCGTGGTTGCGGTGCAACCCTGCAAATATATATTGGAGAAATCCATGAGTGTTGTAGATTACTACAGAGCACATTTGAAGAAATTTGAGAACCAGTCAATTAGATGACACAACATTATATCTGACAGGGCGGCTCTTGAAAAATAATAAATTCTCCGAGCTGGCTTGAAAACCCAATCATTTAGTACTGGTTATGATAAACCATGAAGATCCAGCCAAGTTGGCTATTAACGATCCATTTGCTCTTTGCAGAAGTTTTATACTTAACGGCGGCTCATCTTAAGAGATAAGACCTACAAAAACAAACAAGACAGAACATATTTTACATTGTTGTAAGAGCGGCTTAAAAAGCACAACTCGGAGATGTTATATCTTTCATAACATTGCTCTGACCCGGCTTGATAAGCCGGCATGACATGTGAATATGATGAAATGTATGATGCAATGTATGCAACATTTTTGGATTGAGAGCCGACCGATAGGGTCTGATAAGCTACACCCGGAGGGTGGGAAGCCCCCCTGGACGATCATGTTGACTTGTCAACATTTTTGGTTTGAGAGCCGACTGATAGGGTCTGATAAACTACACCCGGAGGGTGGGAAGCCCCCTGGACGATCATGTTGACTTGTCAACATTTTTGGCTTAAGAGCCGGCTGTTAGGGTTTGATAAGCTACACCCGGAGGGTGGGAAGCCCCCTGGACGATCATGTTGACTTGTCAACATTTTTGGCTTAAGAGCCGGCTGTTAGGGTTTGATAAGCTACACCCGGAGGGTGGGAAGCCCCCTTCGACAACCAAGTTGACGGAGTCAACTTTTTGCATCATTTTGTTAGTCGCCATCTTGGAAGTCGCCATCTTGTATGACGAAATGACAGAACCTTCAAGTGACTTTATGATGATCCAATAACTGTTGGGGAACGTTGCATGGGAAACAAAAAAAATTCTTACGTTCATGCAAGACCTATCCATGGTGATGAGCATCTACGAGAGGGAGAGTGGATCTACATACCCTTGTAGATCGCTAAGCGGGAAGCGTTAAGAAACGCAGTTGGTGTAGTCGAACGTCTTCGCAATCCAAATCGCCGAGCATCCCGCGATCTCATCACGATCCGTCTCGCGATCCAATCACGATCCGTCACGCGAACTCATCACGATCCGTCCCGCGGTCTCATCATGATCCGTCCCGCGATCTCATCACGATTCGTCTTGCGATCTTGATCACTGTCCTTCTGATCTAGCGCCAAACGGACGACACCTCCGCGTTCAGCACACGTACAGCTTGATGAAGATCTCCGCCTTCTTGATCCAGCAAGAGGGAGTGGAGAGGTATAAGAGTTCTTCGGCAGCATGACGGTGCTCCGGTGATGGTGGTGGAGTTATTCCGGCAGGGCTTCGCCTAAGCATTGCAGAAATCCGATCTAGAGGAGAAACTTTGCACTAGAGGAACGGGTAGCACATGGCTGAAAATCTAGTGCCAAAAACCTTAAAACCTCTAGTATATATAGGAGGAAGAGAGGAGGAGGCTTGCCTCCCAAGGAGCCAGCCCTTGGGTCGGCCGAACCAAGGAGGATTGGAGGAGTAGGACTAGGACTCCTCCTTATTGTTGCCTTTGTTTTGTCTTTTTCCACCTTTTTCTCTTTGGGCTTTTCTTCCCAGCTGCATGGGCCTTGTGTGGGACTTCCAAAAGCCCACTAAGGGCTGGTATTCACTCTCCCAAAGCCCATGTAGCCTCTTGGGTCGAAATAACCCCTCCCAATGGTCTCCCGGTACACTACCGGCACTCCCGGTACACTACTGATGAGCCCGAAACCTTTCCGGCAACCAAAATAGGACTTCCTATATATCAATCTTTACCTCCGGACCATTCTGGAGCTCCTTGTGATGTCCGGGATCTCATACGGGACTTCAAACAACCTTCGGTCACCACCATACATAACTCTATACTACCGAAACGTCACCGAACCTTAAGTGTGCACACCCTGTGGGTTCGAGAACTATGTAGACATGACCGAGACACCTCTACGGTCAATAACCAATAGCGAGACCTGGATGCCCATATTGGTTCCTACATATTCTACGAAGATCTTTATCGGTCGAACCTCTATGTAAAGGATTCAGTTAATCTCGTATGATGTTCCCTTTGTTCTTCGGTATGTTACTTGCCCGAGATTCGATCATTAGTATCTCCATACCTAGTTCAACCTCGTTACCGGCAAGTCTCTTTACTCATTGCGTAATACAAGATCCCGTGACTAACACTTACTCACATTGCTTGCAAGGCTTATTGTGATGTTGTATTACCGTCTGGGCCCTGAGATACATCTCCGTCACACGGAGTAACAAATCCCAGTCTTGATCCATGCCAACTCAACAGACACCCTCGGAGATACCTGTAGAGCACCTTTATCGTCACCCAATTATGTTGCGACATTTGATACACACAAGGCACTCCTTCGGTGTCAGTGAGTTGCTTGATCTCATGGTCATAGGAACAGATACTTGACATGCAGAAAACAGTAGCAATAAACTGACACGATCATATGCTACGTTTGTAGTTTGGGTCTTGTCCATCACATCATTCTCCTAATGTTGTGATCCCATTACCAAATGACATCTCATGTCCATGACTAGGAAACCATAGCCATCTTTGATCAACGATCTAGTCTATTTAGAGGCATACTAGGGACATGGTGTTGTCTATGTATCCACACATGTATCTAAGTCTCCGATCAATACAATTATAGCATGGATAATACACGATTATCATGAACAAGGAAATATGATAATAACTAATTTATTATTGCCTCTAGGGCATATTTCCAACAGTCTCCCACTTGCACTAGAGTCAATAATCTAGTTCACATCACCATGTGATTCGCATTGTTATGAATCTAACACCCAATGAGTTCTGGGGCTTGATCATGCTTTGCATGTGAGAGAGGTCTTATAGTCAACGGGTCTATGACATTTAGATCCGTGTGTACTTTGCAAAACTCTATGTCAAACTATAAACACTGCTACCACACTCCACTTGGCACTATTCCAAATGGCTGCTCCACTATACGTATCTATATTGGTACTACGAGTCATCCGGACTGGTGTTAAATCTTGCATCGACGTAACTCTTTATGACGAACTCTTTATCACCTCCATAATCGAGAAACATCCCCTTAGACTTTTAGTTACTAAGGATAATCTTGAGCACTGTCCAGTGATCTACTCCTGGATCACTCTTGTACCCCTTGACAAACTCATGGCAAGGCACACACAGGTGCGGTACACAACAAGGCATACTATATAGAGCCTATGGCTAAGGTATAGGGGACGACGTTCGTCCTTTCTCTTTCTTCTGCCGTGGTCGAGCTTTGAGTCTCACTCAACTTCACACCTTACAAATCAGGCGAGAACTCTTTCTCTGATTGATCCATTTTGAACTCTTTCAAAATCTTGTCAAGGTATGTACTCATTGAAAGTCTCATCAAGCATCTTGATCTATCTCTATAGATCTTGAAGCTCAACAATTAGGTATCTTTATCCAGGTCTTCCTTTGAAAAACTCTTTTCAAACAACCGTTTATGCTTTCTAGAAATGCTACATCATTTCTGATCAACAATATGTCCTCCACATATACTTATTAGAAATTCTATAGTGCTCCCACTCACTTTATTGTAAACACAAGTTTCTCGTAAACTTTGTATAGACTCAAAAACTTTGATCACCTCATCAAAGTGTATATTCCAACTCCGAGATGCTTGCTTCAGTTCATAGAAGAATCACTGAAGCTTGCACACCTTTTAGCATCCTTAGGATTGACAAAACCTTCTGGTTGTATCACATACAACCTTTCCTCAAGTAAACCGTTAAGGAAACTATGTTTTGATATCCATCTGCCAGATTTCATATTGAAAAATGCAGCAACTGCTAACATAATTCCAACAGACTTTAGCATCGCTACGAGTGAGAAAGTCTCATCGCAGTCAACTCCTTGAACTTATCATAAACTTATTTGCAACAAGTCTAGCTTTACAAATGGCGACAATTACCATGAGCGTATGTCTTCATTTTAAACATCCATTTGTACTCAACAACCTGCCGTCCAACGAGCAAGTCTACCAAAGTCTATACTTGGTTTTCATACATGGATCCTTTCTCGGATTTCATGGCCGCTATCCATTTGTCAGAATCCGGGCCCATCATCGCTTCTCCACAGCTCGTAGGTTCATCGTTGTCCAACAACATGACCTCTAAGACAGGGTTGTCGTACCACTCAGGAGCAATACACATCCTTGTCGACCTACGAGGTTCGATAGTAACTTGATCCGAAGCTTCATGATCATCATCATTAACTTCCTCTTCAACTAACGTAGGCTTCACAGAAACAAATTCCTGCGCTACGCTACTCTCTGGTTGAACAAAGGTTCAACAACCTCATCAAGTTCTATCTTCCTCCCACTCAATTCTTTCGAGAGAAACTCTTTCTCGAGAAAGGACCCAGTTTTAGCAACAAACACTTTATGCTTGGATCTAAGATAGAAGGTTTACCCAACTGTCTTTAGGGTATTCTATGAAGATGCATTTGTCCGCTTTGGGTTCGAGCTCATTAGGTGAAAACCTTTTCCACATAAGTGTTGCAGCCCCAAACATTAAGAAATGACAGCTTAGGTTTCTATCAAACCATAATTCACACGATGTCATCTCAACGGATTTAGATGGTGCCCTATCTAAAGTGAATGTAGTTGTCTCTAATGCATAACCCCAAAACGATAGTGGTAAAAGGATAAGAGACATCATAGTTCGCACCATATGCAATAGAGCACGGCTATGACGTTCGGACACAGCATCACACTATGGTGTTCCAGGTGGCGTGAGTTGTGAAACAACTTTCACATTGTCTTAAGTTGTATACCAAACTCGTAACTCGGATATTCACCTCCATGATCATATCGCGAACATTTTATCTTCTTGTCACGATGATCTTAAACTTCACTCTGAATTTGCTTGAACTTTTTCAAACGATTTAGACTTGCGTTTCATTAAGTAAATATACAGTATTATCTACTCAAATCATCAGTGAAGATAAGAAAATAACGATATCAATCGCATGCTACAAGACTCATTGGATTGCATACATCAACATGTATCATTTCCAATAAATCACTTGCCCGCTCCATCAAACCAGAAAACGGGGTCCTTTAGTCATCTTGCCCAAGAGGCATGGTTCGCATGTCTCAACCGATTCGAAATCGAATGAGTCCAAAGATCCATCAACATGGAGTTTCTTCATGCGCTTTATACCAATATGACATTTAGCGGCAGTGCCACAAGTATGTGGTACTATCATTATTAACTTTGTATCTTTTGGCATCAATGTCATGAACATGTGTATTACTATGATCAAGATTCAACAAACCATTCTCACTGGGTGCATGACCATTGAAGGTATTATTCATGTAAACAGAATAACCATTATTCTCTAACTTAAATGAATAACCGTGTTGCAATAAACACGATCTAATCATGTTCATGCTCAACGCAAAACACCAAATAACATTTATTTAGGTTCTTCACTAACCCCGGAGGTAGAGAGAGTATGCGATGTTGATCACATCAAGCTTGGAAACATTTCCAACACATATCATCACCTCACCCTTAGCTAGTGCTCCGTTTATTCCGTAGCTTTTATTTCGAGTTACTAACATTTAGCAACCGAACCGGTATCCAATACCCAGGTGCTACTAGGAGTACTAGGAAGGTACACATCAATAACACATAGATCAAATATACTTCTGTCGACGTTGCCAACCTTCTTATCTACCAAGTATCTAGAGTTGTTCTGCTTCAGCGACCCCTCTCCTCATAATTGAAGCACTTAGTCTCGGGTTTGGGTTCAACTTTGGGTTGCTTCATTGGAGCAGCAACTGACTTGCTATCCATGAAGTTTCCCTTCTTGCTCCTGCCCTTCTCGAAACTAGTGGTTTGACTAACCATCAACACTTGACGCTCCTTCTTTATTTGTACCTTCGCGGTGTCAAACATCGCAAATAGCTCAGGGATCATTATTTCTATCCCTGGCATTTTATAGTTCATCACCAAGTTCTAGTAGCTTAGTGACAGTGACTTGGAGAACTATATCAATCACTATCTTATCTGGAAGATCAACTCCCACTCGATTCAAGCAATTGTAGCACCCAGACAATCTGAGCACATGCTCAATGATTGAGCTATTCTCTTTCATATTACAGGCAAAGAATCTTGTTGGAGATCTCATATCTCGCAACACGGGAATGAGCCTGAGATCCTAATTTCAGCTCTTAGAACATCTCATATGTTCCGTGACGTTCAAAACATTTTGGAGCCTCAATTCAAACCATAATGCATGACACACTAAACTATCAAGTAGTTATCAGAACGTGCCTGTCAGATGTTCACAACATCTACAAACGACGTTAGAGGGGTTGGCGCACCGAGCGATGCATTAAGGACATAAGCCTTCTGTGCGGCAATGAGGAAAATCCTCAAATCACGGAGCCAGTCCGCAATATTGCTACCATCATGTTTCAACTCTATTTCTCTAGGAACATATAAAAATTCAAGGGAGCTACAATGTGAGCTAGTAATCTACAACACAGTTTGGAAAGACACTACTGACTATGTTCATGATAATGAGTTCAATTAATCATATTACTTAAGAACTCCCACTCAAATTGACATCCCTCCGGTCATTCGAGTGATACATGATCCAAATTCACCAACTCAAGTCCGATCATCACGTGAGTTGTGGTGGTTTCAATGGTGAACATCAACATGCTGATCATATCTGCTATATGACTCATGTTTGATCTTTCGGTCTCTTGTGTTCCGAGGCCATGTCTATACATGCTAGGCTCGTCAAGTTTAACCCGAGTATTCTGCATGTGCAACACTGGCTTGCACCCATTGTATGTGAACGTAGAGTCTATCACACCTGATCATCACGTGGTGTCTCAACACGACGAACTTTCGCAACGGTGCACACTCGGGGAGAACACAATTCATCTTGAAATTTAAGTGAGGGATCACCTTATAATGCTACCGTCGTCCTAAGAAAAACAAGGTGCATAAAAGGATTAACATCACATGCAAATCATTAGTGACATGATATGGCCATGAACTTGTGCTTTTGATCTCCATCTTGAAAGCACCGGCATGATCTCCATCGTCACCGGCACGACACCATGATCTCCATCATCTTGATCTCCATCAATGTGTCACCATCGGGGTTGTCGCGCCCATCATGCTTGTACTACTATTGCTACCGTTTGGTGATAAAGTAAAGCATTACATAGCGCTTAATGATTGACACGCAGGTCATACAATAATTAAAGACAACCCTATGGCTCCTGCCGGTTGTCGTACTCATCGACATGCAAGTCGTGATATTCTATACAACACATGATCATCTCATACATCACATATATCACATCATGTAATTGGCCCATATCACATCACAACATACCCTGCAAAAACAAGTTAGACGTCCTCTAATTGTTGTTGCATGTTTTACGTGGATGCTACGGGTATCTAGCAAGAACAATTCTCATCTACGCAAAAACCACAACGGTGATACACTAGTTGCTTTTCAACCTTCTCAAGGACCGCCTTTGTCGAATCCGATCCAACTAAAGTGAAAGAAACTGGCACCCACAAGCCATCTATGCAACAAGTTGCGGTTGAGGGAACCGATCTCTTGTAAGCGTACGAGTAATGTTGGTCCGAGCCGCTTCATCTCACAATACCGTTGAACCAAAACACGACCAAGGGAGGAAGCAATCTAAGCATCAACGCCCACAAACTCTTTGTGTTCTACTCGAGATCTCATCTACACATAGACCTAGCTCATGATGCCACTGTTGGGGAACGTTGCATGGGAAACAAAAAAAAATTTACGTTCACGCAAGACCTATCCATGGTGATGAGCATCTACGAGAGGGAGAGTGGATCTACATACCCTTGTAGATAGCTAAGCGGGAAGCGTTAAGAAACACGGTTGGTGTAGTCGAACGTCTTCGCGATCCAAATCGCCGAGCATCCCGCAATCTCATCACGATCCGTCTCGCGATCCAATCACGATCCATCCCGCGAACTCATCATGATCTGTCCCGCGATCTCATCACGATCCGTCCTGCGATCTCATCACGATCCATCTCGCGATCTTGATCACGGTCCTTCCGATCTAGCGCCAAACGGACGGCACCTCCGTGTTCAGCACACGTACAGCTTGATGACGATCTCTGCCTTCTTGATCCAGCAAGAGGGAGCAAAGAGGTAGAAGAGTTCTCCGGCAGCATGACGGCGCTCCAGTGATGGTGGTGGAGCTATTCGGGCAGGGCTTCGCCTAAGCACTGCAGAAATCCGATCTAGAGGAGAAACTGTGCACTAGAGGAACGGGTAGCACGTGGCTGAAAATCAAGTGCTAAAAACCCTAAAACCTCTAGTATATATAGGAGGAAGAAAGGAGGAGGCTTGGATCCCAAGGATCCAGCCCTTGGGTAGGCCGAATCTAGGAGGATTGGAGGATTCCTCCTCCAATCCTAGTAGGACTAGGACTCCTCCTTATTTTTGCCTTTTTTGCCTTTTTCCACCTTTTTCTCTTTGGGATTTTCTTCCCAGCCGCATGGGCCTTGTGTGGGACTTCCACTAGACCACTAAGGGCTGGTATTTACTCTCCCACAGCCCATGTAGCCTCTTGGGTCAAAATACCCCTCCCGATGGTCTCCCGGTACACTCCCGGCACTCCCGGTACACTACTGATGAGCCCGAAACCTTTCCGGTGACCAAAACAGGACTTCCTATATATCAATATTTACCTCCGTACCATTACGGAGATCCTCGTGATGTCCGGGATCTCATCCGGGACTCCGAACAACCTTCGGTCACCACCATACATAACTCTATACTACCGAAACGTCACTGAACCTTAAGTGTGCAGACCCTGTGGGTTCGAGAACTATGTAGACATGACCGAGACATCTCTACGGTCAATAACCAATAGCGGGACCTGGATTACCATATTGGTTCCTACATATTCTACGAAGATCTTTATCGGTCAAACCTCTATGTCAAGGATTCAGTTAATCCCGTATGATGTTCCCTTTGTTCTTCGGTATGTTACTTGCACGAGATTCGATCGTCGGTATCTCCATACCTAGTTCAACCTCGTTACCGGCAAGTCTCTTTACTTGTTGCGTAATACAAGATCCCATGACTAACACTTAGTCACATTGCTTGCAAGGCTTATTGTGATGTTGTATTACCTAGTGGGCCCTGAGATACCTCTCCGTCACACGGAGTAACAAATCCCAGTCTTGATCCATGCCAACTCAACAGACACCCTCGGAGATACCTATAGAGCACCTTTATAGTCACCTAGTTACGTTGCGACGTTTGATACACACAAGGCACTCCTCCGATGTCAGTGAGTTGCATGATCTCGTGGTCATAGGAACAGATACTTGACATGCAGAAAACAATAGCAATAAACTGACACGATCATATGCTACATTTGTAGTTTGGGTCTTGTCCATCACATCATTCTACTAATGATGTGATACCGTTACCAAATGACATCTCATGTCCATGACTAGGAAACCATAGCCATCTTTGATCAACGAGCTAGTCTATTTATAGGCATACTAGGGACATGGTGTTGTCTATGTATCCACACATGTATCTAAGTCTTCGATCAATACAATTATAGCATGGATAATAAATGATTATCATGAACAATGAAATATGATAATAACTAATTTATTATTGCCCCTAGGGCATATTTCCAACAATAACTTCGGGCACCCATGTTTGAATGATGCATCATGGCGGTTCGTCCTCTTGGGCAACTTTTAATCTTCCGCCAATAATGTAATAGCCCCAGGATCGGGTTAACTTTGCCATGACCCCGGGTTCTTGTTGAAAACAACTAAATGAGTCTCGCCATGTCTGTAGCCCCCGAGTCTTAAGTTGATTTGAAAAGGCGGCTTGAGAATATCCACTGAAAGTTGAGGTTGGTCGTGGCGGGTTATAGACGATCCCGTTTTGTTTCAATAATCTGGTCGATGGTTCATCCCGGCTGGTTGTTGAAGTGAACCGAACTGTAATGGCGGCGACTTGTGCGCTGGGCGGCTCGTATCGATGAGCACGACACCAATATGTTGATGTAGATAAAATTGTGGGTGGCGTCTTGCACGCGTCCGTTGGGCGGCTCGTACTGATGTATGTAGCCACTGGCGTGTTGATGTAGACGTAAAAACCAACCGCGACATTGTAAACCGGTGTTGTTTGTGAAAGACACCACTGTTTTGTAAACTGGCGCGGATGGCGAGATATGGCCATGACGTTGTAAGCCGGCGCGGATGGGGAGAGATGGCCACGGTGTTGTAAGCCGGCGCGGATGGCGAGAGACGGCCACGGTGTTGTAAGCCGGCGCGGATGGCGAGAGACGGCCATGGCATTGTAAGCCTGCGCGGATGGCGAGAGACGGCCACGACGTTGTAAGCCGGCGCGGACGACGAGATACGGCCATGGCGTTGTAAGCCGGGCGAAGAGCGAGTCGGCCGTTGCGTTTGTAAGTCGGTGCGACCGTAAGAGGCGGTCATGGCATTGTAAGCCGGTGAAGTCACGAGAGACATCCACAGTATTGTAATCTGGTGTGGTTGCGAGAGACAACCACGATTTTGTAAGCCGGCACAACACGACATGGACGAACACCAGTGCATAATGATGCTGGCGCATCTTCATCTCCGCGGTATAAAACCACCTGAATAATTGTCCTGCATAAGAACATTGCAAGAGATGGAGTAACTGTTCTCGGATGGGTTAATATGCATGAAAAAATATATAGTATGAATACCACCTGTATTTTTCGTTGGATGATTACCACCTGGATTTTTTTATATTACCGGCCCTCCACGTCTTTCGTATCCAAGTGCCTCCCACTCCTCCTTCCCCGTGCGAGGGGAGTGGCCGACGCGGGGCCACAAGCTGGTGGGTGGCCACCACAGTGGCGGCAACTCAACGAGCAAGGCACGGCGGGTCGGCTCGGAGGTGAGTATGGCGAGTCGAGATCGAACGCCAGGCCGGCGAGGCAGTGCGGCACGTCGCCTTGGAGGCACGGAGAACCGACACGGCACGGTGTGCAAATGAGGTGGCAGCTGTACGACGGCTCGCGAGTGCTGTGGTGCAGGGGCGGGGTGCGCGGAGCAAGTCTGGTGCAGGCGTGGGGCGCCCGAAGCGGCACGGTCGAATGGAGGCGGAGCCACCCAGCACCACGGCGCACGGATGACGGGGCGGGTCGAGGCCATGCGTCAGATAGACCCGAGAGGGGCAGCGAGCCGACATGCATAGGAGGATCGGAGCCAGCGGCGAGGCATGGTTGCGGTTGCGACCGTTGAGGCGAGGCCATGGGCCAGAACGGCGAGGACGTGCGTGCGGGGAAAAATGGCCGGAGGCAGATACATGGGGACCTAGGTGGAGCGAGCGAGGAGGAACTGGCTCGCGACAAGGGGAGGCCGACACCGGCTGAGCGGCGTTTGCTTGGGGTGACGCGGAAATGGTCAGCAGGGCGGGTCACGCATGCAGCAGAGTTAGGCGAGGCTTGGCGAGGCCGGCTTCGGACACGGCCGTGGCGTAAGATGAGGGCAGGAGGTAATTCTCCAAGGACTCTTCCTTTTGCGAGAACAACTTGTGTGCATTAACTTTTGGCCGGTTCCATCAGCAAGCGGACTTCTCTCTTTGGAGGCTGACGGAAACTTACTTTCCATGATGATGATTCCGCTGCGCTAATTAAGGAATACGCGGAAACCGCTGCCCGCTTCCAAATATAATAACATCCAATTAAATCTGACGAACTCTGTTGTGTATAGAAGCTCCTCGCAGAGCTGATCTATTAGACGAACATCGCTCATCTTTCCATGATCCGGGTCCTCGTCACCTGTCCAATTGCAAATTTCTTGATCCTTGAAAGGGCTCCCTTCAAGAACTCAATACCACCGTGCATGGCCCCACGGTGGGCGCCAACTGTCGTAGATTTGTCACGGCAGATGTCCGAGTGAATGGACTTAGGTTCGGGGCGAAGGCGCAGCGATGTGGCGGCTTGAGAGGGGTTGGTCAGAATCGAGAGACGCGGAGTTTACCCAGGTTTGGCCCCTCCGATGAAGGTAAAAGCCTATGTCCTGCTTGTCTGGTATTGATTATGAAGGAGATCTCTCGGTTACAAGGGTGCTATTTTGCTACCTCTAATCACGAGAACCTCTAATCTGTCTATCTCTAATCTCTTGTGTCTGCCTAAACTTGTGGACTTGTCAATCTCTAATATCTAGGGGTGATCTACCCCTCCTTATATAAGTGGAGAGGGTAGGTTTAAAAATAGAGTCCTACTAGGAGTAGGATTAGGACTAGTCTCTTTAGAATCCTATTACGGGTCTTGTTTCTCTTGTAAGGAAATCCTTTCTCCTTTAGGCCTTCTCTTGTGAGCCGCCTGGCGTCGGCTCACATGCCGGGTCTTGGGCCTGGTCGTCCTGCGACCCGCCTGCCGGATCACCAATAAAATGTCATGTCTTTATCGAGTCTCCTGTGAGTCACCAGGCCGGGTCATACCGCGGGGTATATCCCTGACACTCTCCTTCCTCCTTGCTGGATCAAGGCGTAGGAGACGTCATCGGGTTGCACGTGTGCTGAACGCAGAGGTGCCATTGTTCGGCGCTTAGATCGGATTCCATCGCGATCTGAATCGCTGCGAGTACGACTCCACCAACCGCGTTCTAGTACGCTTCCGCTTTGTGATATTCAAAGGTATGAAGATGCACTCTACCCACTCGTTGCTGGCTTCTCCATAGATAGATCTTGGTGAACACGTAGGAATTTTTTTGATTTACAACTACGTCTCCCAACAGTGGTATCAGTGCTAGGTCTAGGCGTAGAATCTATGCACGAGTAGAACACAAAGTTGTTGTGGGCGTCGATCTTGTTAATTTGCTTACCACTACTAGTCTTATCTTGATTCGGCGGTATTGTGGGATGAAGCGGCCCGGACCAACTTTACACATACGCTTATGTGAGACCGGTTCCACTGCCTGACATGCACTTGTTGCATAAGGTGGCTAGCGGGTGCCTGTCTCTCCCACCTTAGTCGGATTGGATTCGATGAAAAGGGTCCTTATGAAGGGTAAATAGCAATTGGCATATCACTTTGTGGTTTTAGCGTAGGTAAGAAATGTTCTTGCTAGAAACCTATAGAAGCCACGTAAAAACTTGCAACTACAAATTAGAGGACATCTAACTTGTTTTTGCAGCATATGCCTTGTGATGTGATATGGCCAAAGGATGTGATGTGATGCATTGTGATGTATGAGATTGATCATGTTCTTGTAATAGGATTCACGACTTGCATGTCGATGAGTATGACAACCGGCAGGAGCCATAGGAGTTTTCTTATTTTATTGTATGACCTGCGTGTCAATCATAAACGCCATGTAATTACTTTACTTTATTGCTAAACGTTAGCCATAGTAGTAGAAGTAATAGTTGACGAGACAACTTCATGAAGACACGATGATGGAGATCATGATGATGGAGATGATGGTGTCGTGCCGATGACAGTGATGATCATGGTGCCCCGAAGATGGAGATTAAAGGAGCAAGATGATATTGGCCATATCATGTCACTATATTGATTGCATGTGATGTTTATCATGTTTACATCTTATTTTCTTAGAACAACAGCAGTAAATAAGATGATCTCTCAATCAAATTTCAAAGAAATGTGTTCACCCTAACTGTGCACCGTTGCTAAGGATCATTGTTCCGAAGCACCACGTGATGATCGGGTGTGATAGGTTCTAACGTTCGCATACAACGGGTATAAGCCATATTTACACACACGATACACTTAGGTTGACTTGACGAGCCTAGCATGTACAGACATGGCCTCGGAACACGGAAGACCGAAAGGTCGAACATGAGTTGTATAGAAGACATGATCAACATGGAGATTTTCACCATGGATGACTAGTCCGTCTCACGAGATGATCGGACACGGGCTAGTTGACATGGATTATGTATCACTTGGATGACTAGAGAGATGTCTATGTAAGTGGGAGTTCATTAAATAATTTGATTATGTGAACTTAATTATCATGAACTTAGTCTAAAATTGTCTTTACAATCTATATTGTAGATCCAATGGCCAACGCTAATGTCACCCTCAACTTCAACGTGTTCCTAGAGAAAACCAAGCTGAAAGATGATGGAAGCAACTATGCGGACTGGGTCCATAGCTTGAGGATCATCCTCATAGCTTCCAAGAGATTGTATGTCCTTGATGCACCGCTAGGTGACCCACCCATTTTCCCAGCGGACCAAGACGTTACGAAAGCTTGGCAGTCACGCTATGATGATTACTCCCTGGTTCAGTGCAGCATGCTTTACAGTTTAGAACCGGGGCTCCAAAAGCGTTTTGAGCAACACGGAGCATATGAGATGTTCCAAGAGCTGAAACTGGTTTTCCAAGCTCATGCCCGGGTCGAGAGATATGTCGTCTCCAACAAGTTCTTCAGCTGTAAGATGGAGGAGAACAGTTTTGTCAGTGAGCACATACTCAAAATTTCTGGGTTGCACAACAACTTGACTCAGCTGGGAGTTAATCTCCCGGATGACTCGGTCATTGAGAAAATCCTCCAGTCGCTTCCACCTAGCTATAAGAGCTTTGTGATGAACTACAACATGCATGGTATGGAGAAGTCCATTCCTGAGTTGTACTCGAGGCTGAAATCAGCGGAGGTCGAGATCAAAAAGGAGCATCAAGTTTTGATGGTGAATAAGACCACTAGTTTCAAGAAACTCAAGGGTAGGGAGGTACCAAAGTGATCCCGGAGCGGAACACTGGACAACGGTCGAGAATATACTGAAGTACCTGAAAAGGACAAAGGACATGTTTCTCGTATATGGAGGTGCTGAAGAGCTCATCGTAAAGGGTTACGTCGATGCTAGCTTTGACACAGATCCGGACGACTCCAAGTCACAAACCGGATACGTGTATATTTTGAACGGAGGGGCAGTCAACTGGTGCAGCAGCAAGCAATGCATCGTGGCGGCATCTACATGTGAAGCGGAGTACATAGCTGCTTCGGAAGCAGCAAAGGAAGGAGTCTGGATGAAGGGGTTCATCACCGACCTAGGAGTAATTCCCAATGCGTCGAGCCCGATGACTCAATTCTGTGACAACACTGGAGCTATTGCCCTTGCCAAGGAGCCCAGGTTTCACAAGAAGACAAGACACATCAAGCGCCGCTTCAACTCCATCCGTGATTACATTCAGGAGGGAGATATAGATATTTGTAAAGTACATATGGATCTGAATGTCGCAGATCCATTGACTAAACCTCTCTCACGAGCGAAACATGATCAACACCAGAACTCTATGGGTGTTCGATTCATCACAATGTAACTAGATTATTCACTCTAGTGCAAGTGGGAGACTATTGAAAATATGCCCTAGAGGCAATAATAAAATGGTTATTATTGTATTTCCTTGTTCATGATAATTGTCTATTGTTCATGCTATAATTGTGTTAACCGGAAACTGTAATACATGTGTGAATACATAGACCACAACATGTCCCTAGTGAGCGTCTAGTTGGCTAGCTCGTTGATCAATAGATGGTCACGGTTTCATGACCATGGACACTGGATGTCATTGATAACGGGATCACATCATTAGGAGAATGATGTGATGGACAAGACCCAATCCTAAGCATAGCACAAGATCGTGTAGTTCGTCTGCTAAAGCTTTTCTAATGTCAAGTATCATTTCCTTAGACCATGAGATTATGCAACTCTCGGATACCATAGGAATACTTTGGGTGTGCCAAACGTCACAACGTAACTAGGTGGCTATAAAGGTGCACTACGGGTATCTCCGAAAGTGTCTGTTGGGTTGGCACGAATCGAGACTGGGATTTGTCACTCCGTGCGACGAAGAGGTATCTCTGGGCCCACTCGGTAAGACATCATCATAATGATCTCAATGTGACTAAGGAGTTAGCCACGGGATGATGTTTTACGGAACGAGTAAAGAGACTTGCCGTTAACGAGATTGAACAAGGTATAGGGATACCGACGATCGAATCTCGGGCAAGTATCATACCGGTAGACAAAGGGAATTGTATACGGGATTGATTGAATGCTCGACATCGTGGTTCATCCGATGAGATCATCGTGGAGCATGTGGGAGCCAACATGGGTATCCAGATCCCACTGTTGGTTATTGACCGGGGAGGTGTCTCGGTCATGTCTACGTGTCTCCCGAACCCGTAGGGTCTACACACTTAAGGTTCGATGACGCTAGGGTTATAAGGAAATAGTGTACGTGGTTACCAAAGGTTGTTTGGAGTCCCGGATGAGATCCCGTATGTCACGAGGAGTTCCGGAATGGTCTGGAGGTAAAGATTCATATATAAGAAGTGAGGTTTTGGTCACCGGAAGAGTTTCAGGCATCATCGGTAACGTACCGGGACCACCGGAAGGGTTCCAGGGGTCCATCAAGTGGGGCCACCAGTCGTAGAGGGCTGCGTGGGCCGAGAGTGGAAGGGACCAGCCCCAGAGTGGGCTGGTGTGCCCTCCACCCTAGCCCAAGGCACAGGAAAGGTGGGTGGGAGGGAAACCCTAGACCCAGATGGGCCTAAGGCCCACCTAGGGCTGCGCCCTCCCCCTCTCCCTCTCTGGCCACCGGCCAGATGGCCATCTAGGGCCGGCCGCAGCCCCTAGTGTGGGAACCGTAGGGCTGCGCCCTCCCTTCCCCTCCTCCTACATATAGTGGAGGGTTTTGGGGCTGCCACACACATGAGTTCTCTCTCTCTCGGCGCAGCCCTACCCTTCCTCTTCCTCGTTCTCCGCGGTGCTTGGCGAAGCCCTGCCGGAGACCACGCAGCTCCACCGTCACCACGCCGTCGTGCTGCTGGAGCTCTCCCTCAACCTCTCCTTCCTCCTTGCTGGATCAAGGCGTAGGAGACGTCACCGGGCTGCACGTGTGTTGAACGCGGAGGCACCGTTGTTCGGCGCCTAGATCAGATTCCACCGTGATCTGAATCGCTGCGAGTACGACTCCACCAACCGCGTTCTAGTAATGCTTCCGCCTTGCGATCTTCAAAGGTATGAAGATGCACTCTCCCCACTCATTGCTGGTTTCTCCATAGATAGATCTTGGTGAACACGTAGGAATTTTTTTGATTTACTACTACATCTGCCAACAAGGATCTCTGTCAAGCATGTCCAGCACCAGCAGCCACTTCGACGACTCCGAGACGACAATTGGGATGCATCCTTCATGATGCGGCTAGCAACAAGGACCAGATGGCCCTCTGCATCGCATTGCAGTGGACGTGGGTGAACAAGGGCGAAAGTTCAAGATCTCCTGCCCTCCGGCCTATCGCCCCTGGCCTTAGAGTCGACGTCAGAGTTGGCCTTTCTCGCCCCCCGTGGGCAAATCAATCCGCACCGCCCCTCCATCGACATCCTCCCCCTCGAGCCGCTAATCCGGCAGGGTACCGCTGGGTTTAGTGCCCGCCTTGTTGTCGCCGCAGATGTGCATGGCGGAATCGGAGGCTCGTTTCGCTCATCGCGAGAGGCAGCGGGCAAGGGAGAGGGCAGCCGCGTCAGAGGCGGTCACACAATCCTCCCACCACCACCACGGGATTCTGGCGGTATCGGACGAGGGGGAGAGGCTCCTCGCCCAGGTCTACCATCAGTCACTGATGATGGAGAAGATGGATGCGCACCGGCTCCGGAGGAAGAACATGAAGGTGCTCTTGCCGGGCCTTGAGTAGTCCGCGGGAGAGGCAGTGGAGACGACGATGGAGGCTGTGCGGGTGGTCAAGATCAAGACGAAGTAGGAATGCATCTTTCGGAAGATGAAGGGCTAAATCATCCTCTCCTCTTCCTTCGACAGCTCCGACGACGACCCACCTCCTACCGCGGACGCATACCTAGATGCTTACAATAGCACTGACAATTGAAAGGGAAGGGCTGAAGTGGTAAAGATCCACCGCCGTCTCGTCTTTTATTTCAAATATTAGTAATCTACTTTTGAACTTGTGTGACAACCCGTGACCGACGCTCCACAAGATTCCCCTTTTATTTCCGTTCTCGTCTGTGTTGTGTCTGGTTGTCGCATTCATCATCGCATCATTCACATCATCTACATAGCATCATCACCCGTTTTTGAAACTTGCATCCGTTCGTAGTTGCCGGTTCTCTCCATTCTTGCGTTGCCCGTTTCGAGACCAACCACACACGCACGCACCCACGACACCATTTAAATAAAACCGTTTTTAAGTGCGCGCAAAAATATTCTTGGATTGGGTCGAAACTTGGCATGCGGTCTTGCTATATTGTAGGTAGACCGCCTGTCGAATTTCGTCACGTTCCGAGTTTGTTTGATATCCCGTCGGTCAGTCGTAGCAGTGAGGTGATCGGTATTTTATCGGACGTTGTCGGTGTTTTAAAACTTCGTGTCACGGGTCGCAAACTTTCCTCTCTTCCCCTCCTAGCCCATTTGCACAGCCATCTGTAGCCCCTCTCCGCTTCCGGACCGTCGAATCGACATCCGGCGGTCCGAAAACGGACAGTGACCGCTAACCCTAGCCCCGAAACCTATAAATAGACCCCTTCCCTTCCTAATTGGGAAGCCAACCCTAACCCCCTCGTTCCCCTTGCCAAACCCTAGCTTCTTCCTCCTCTAGCCGTCAGGCCCGCCCGAGCCCATCTGAGCCCGGGGAAGCCCATCTGGGCCCGTTCCCGAGCTCTCCCGTAGCTCTCATGGCAGCCCCGATCCCGCAGCTCCGCAGCCCCATGGCCAGCCGGCCTCGCCGGAGAGCAGCCGCCCCTGGCCGGAGCCGCCGTCGCCAGAGCCCCGCCAGACCAGCCTCTCCTCCTTCTCCCTTTCCTCTCCCTTCTCTTCCTCTCGCTAACCCCCGCCGGCCTCTCTTCGTTGCACGGCGCCGCAGCCGCCGCCGAGCTCCGCCGCCGTTTGCCTCCCCGCCGCCGGGGATGGACGGATCTGGTCGCCCCGGTCCGATCCTGGCCTCCCCCGTGCCTGGCCGCGCCCGTTGGTGCCGCCCCTTGTCGTGGTCGCTGCCTTTCATGCCTCCTCTGCTCGGGTGGAGGAGCATGACGGGGCTGCGCCCGAGCGCCCGTTGACCCGAGCCAGCGCCCGCGTGGGCCTCCCAGCGGCCCAGCCTCCCCTGCCTATCGAGCCGGCCCAAGTGGCCTGGTGAGCAGCCCAGCCCCCTTTTGCGTTTTTTTATTTCTTAGGCCCATTGTAGTTTTTTTAAAACGTCTATATACTATTATCCATGCATCGTATTAAAATAATTTTAACATGAAACATGCTTAGAATAAAACGTTGATTAATAATATGTCATTTGCATCCATGCTAAAAATACTTAACATGTCATTTCCTGCCATTTTACATATATGTCATATTTGCATTTTTGCATAATTAGTTAACGTGCATTGGGAATTATCCAAAATCATTTATTAAAAATGTTCACATCATTGGCATCGCATTTTCAAGCATGAGTAAAATGTTGGCATCATTTTTGCATTTCGTTTGCATTAATGAATTGCTATAACGTGAATAGGCCTAATACCCGCATAATTAATTGTGGTTAATTTTTTACATGAACCTATGCATATTATATATGTTCTCAGGGTAGAAAAATCCATATTTTATCTATACATTTAGTTTTGTCATTTGAGCATGTTTGTGTGCATGTCATTTACGTCATGATGCCATTTTGTCATTTTTGTAGGACTTAATCCATGCATGTTTTGAATTAAGTTTGAACATGAATGTTGCTCTTTGATATGTGTCCTAGCCCATGGACATTTTGCTTGTCATAGAAATGCATGTTTAGGTGTTGTTTTGTTGTTGTCAACTTGCTATAAAAATCTGCTATTTTGAGGGTCCAAAATATTTCTAAGTTTGGAATCTGTTATATTTCGTTGCTGTCTTGCCATGTGATTTGCTAGTGATCTAGAACTCTTTTGTGGTAGGTGTAATGGAGTTATTTGTTGTTGATATTGTCCTTTAGCATTCTGTTAAGTTTCATGCCATTTCATGACCTGTAGCATATAGTTTCACTGCTGACAATATGCCTCCGTGATAAAAACTGCACTGTCAAAACTGCTATTTTCACCAAGTCTGAAACTGTTATCAAGTAGCCTTCTTGTGAGCTTCCTACCAAGTGATACATGCACGTTTTGAATATGATATGTGAAGGAGAAATGAAGTAGATGTTGTATTCTACTGCCCCATGCTTAGTTTGTGCATTTTGGAATCTTGTAGCTTGTTATTTTCATGTAGGCAAAATGTCATGTTGCTGTTTTTAGCTGATTTCAACTAAAACTTGCTTTGTTGATTGTGGTTGAACCGTAGCTCCGTTTTGAACATGTTGCATATGAAACTTGATTAGAATCTTATGTAGTTTCATAATAACTTGTTGCATTCATGATTTGAAATGTTTGTGACGGTTTTGCCCATGCATTTGCATTCATGACATGTGCATCTTGTGTTGCCATATCTTTTAGACCGTAGCTCCGTTTGAGATGTTCTATATATGTAAATCGACTAGAATGACGTATAGAATAACATGGTATGCTTTATTCTGTTGTTTAAGAAATGTAAAATATGTTTAGTTCAGATTTGGACCAATTTCAAAATTAACATATGGGGTCATTTCGGAAATGCTATAAGTTGTTTCCGGCCTCATTTAAGATGCCTAGATAGATGGTTTACTTATGCTTCACCTCTTGCCATGTTTAGCAACATTTAATATTGTCGTGTACCTAACAAGAGTGAACTAAATTATTCGAATGTGAAGTTTCGTCAATATGCAACTCGTTGCATATTGAGCTTCACTTTAATGTGTAGAAGTTGATTGTTGTGATTTGACATGCCTTGCATATTTAAACCAGATATGCATCATATTCGTTTGCGCATCGTGCCATGCATATGTTGTGGTGTATCGTGCGTTGATTGTTTGTTTCGGATTGCTTCTTCTCGATAGAGTTCCGAAAGCGTTCGGAGTGTGAGGATTCGTTCGACTACGTTGGCTCGTCTTATTCGTGGGTTCGTTCTTCTTCCGAGTGGGATCTCAGGCAAGATGACTCATTTCCTTGGATACCATTACTATCATTGCCGTGCTAGTTGTCTCGTCTTTATATCGCTATGTCGTGCTACCTACCACTTGTTTGATAAGCCTTCCAACATTGCCACGAAAAGCCTCTAACCCTCCACCGTCCCAGCAAACAGTTGTTTAGCTATGTTACCGCTTGCTCAGCCCTTCTTATAGCGTTTCTAGCTGCAGGTGCAATTGCTTCCATGTGTCAACATGGACATTCTTTTGTTATATCACAATATTACTGCTATTTAATTTAATGCACATATATACTTGGTAAAGGTGGAAGGCTTGGCCTTATGCTCGGTGTTTTGTTCCACTCTTGCCGCCCCTAGTTACTTGTGCATCGGTGTTATGTTCCATAAATGAGCGCTCCTAACATGCTCGGGGTTGTTATGGGGACCCCCTTGATTTTCGGGTTAGAATAAAGCTTGTCTCGCAAGGCCCAGCATTGGTACTACATTTGCCTAATAATTAATAAAATTGCATAGGGACCCACCGGCACCCGTGGATAATTAATCAACCCCCGGGCCAGTGCTCCCCATGAGTGTTGGTACAAACTAGAGCACTGTGCGGGGCCAACCTGGGGCAACTCGGGAGATTTCTATCAGGCCACTGTACGCGTAGCTCATCTTCCGTGCCCTGAGAACGAGATACGTGGCTCCTATCGGGATTGTCGGCACGTCGGGCGGCCTTGCTAGATTTGTTTTACCTTTCTCGAACGTCTTGAGTGAGGAACTCTGATTTTCTTCGGGCTATCTCGAGGTGTTGGATTTCCTTTGGAATTGCTGAGGAAGATCACGAGATCCATGGTTGAGGTTTTTCCCGTTGCGTGTGGTTAGTTTATGATGGATGAGTTGGAGCACCCCTACAGGGTTAAATCTTTTCGAGAAGCCGTGCCCGCGGTTACGTGGCAAACTTGGATACTTTGTTTAACATCCGGTCATAGCAAAATTGAAGTAAACTCTAATAAAATATACCAACTGTGTGCGTAACCGTGACTGTCTCTTTTCGTGAGTTCTTATCCTAAAGAGAACACAGTGGGGTTATGTTTGACGTAAGTAGGTGTTCAGGATCAGTTAGTGATCATTCTAGTTCACGTCCGTTATGCGTAGACCACCATACTTTACTTTCTGTACTCGTAAGTTAGCAACTCAAATAAATGCTTAGTCGCTTGTTGTAGTCTCACCACTTAACCATACCTCGCCCATTAAGCTTTAATAGTCTTGTTACCCTTGGAAATGAGATTGTTGAGTCCCTGTGGCTCATAGATTACTACAACAACAGTTGCAGGTACAAGTAATGCGATCATTTGATGTGAGCGCGTTGATTGATTTGATTTGGAGTTCTTCTTCTTCTTCATCAATCTTGGACGGGTTCTAGGCGGCAACCTGGGATAGCAAGGATGGATGTCATTTTATCGTTTGATTTCGTCCGTAGTCGGACCCTGCTCTTTTGTATGATGTTTGAGTATGTTGTTGTATTGATGTGACTCTGATGTAGCTTGTGGCGAGTGTAAGCCAATTCCATATACTCACCTCTTCTGTACATGTACTTGTAACGATATCCATTCTTGCAACACGACGAGATGCGCTTCTATCCCTGTCGAGGCCCTCGTGCCGAAATAAGGATAGGATCGCATCTTGGGCGTGACAACTTGTCTATCGTTTTATTCACGCTTTTGATGTTTGTCTATTGAGATCTTTTGGTGATCAGAATGTTGAATATATGTGCATTTTGATGTTTGTCTACTGATCTAATAGGTTTTATTCACGCTGCATGGTTTAGTATGGATATAGGGTACCAGATTTGAGGAGTGCACAGTTACAACCCGTGGACGTAAGGCGTATAGGGTGCCGTATTTGGAAACCACAATTTTAGATGCTCTTACTCTCCCAATAAAATGACCCTGGCTTTGTAGCACCCGCAACAACCACCTTGATAATGTTCAACAAGATTGTCGATGGATCACTCTTATGTCGGAAAACTCAAGCATTGCGCTCGTTCCAAATTGTGACAAGCATCATGGGGGAGGCCTGGCTTTTCTATTTGGGTAGCTTGCGCCAACCCACTTGCTCCACCAATCCTCCACTGGGCTATCTAAGTGTCAGGAGGAGGTATCTATGCTATCGAATTGGATCCACTCTTTAGCCAAGATCCAAAGCATCAAGGTGATACAACAATTGAATAGCAAGTGTGCTCCGTTTTCCTAAACCCATTTACAAAAGGAAATATACCATGATTGGACCAAGCTTGGCAAACCTATTGGCGGTCCAAACCCCATTTTGGCTGGCCAACAAAGCATTTTTTACTTTTGGTTGCGCCCAAGCCTTCCAAACCATGGAATCCAAAGGTGATAGGACTCTCACAAAGAATAGCGCTCGATAAGTCGATACCGCCGAGTAGTGCCCACTCTTCACAAGCTTCCACGCGACGTCATCTTCTATATGGTCTTCAAGGTGGAAATCGTTAATAAGCATACACAAAGGACATAATTGGTTGATGTGCTCAACAAAAACTATGGTGGTAGGGTTGATCTTGAAGATGCAAGCACTGTCATGAATGGCCTCACACAACTTCAACTTTTCCTCATGGGTGAGAGGGGAAATGTCCTTAGGCTTGCGCCCAAGAAACCATGGGGGATCCCAAAAGGGTTTTTGGCGTATTTATCCACAATGATGATGGTGGAGGCATAAGATAAGTTAAGGTCATCGTCCTCACACGGGTTTCCCAAGCGAATCCACAACTTGGTTATCTCTTTCCGTTCATAATATGGCCACCGTAATCTCAATGCATGGGTCCCCATACACGAAATCTGACACACAAGCTCCCGTTTTATTTTACACTTCGCTCGCGTACTCCTATCTGACCTAGCCGAAAGGAAAGGACTCTCAAGATTGTTGGCATTTTGAAGCGTATTTGATGGGACGTTGAGGGAAGTGATGAACTAAGTCATTTGACAAATAAGATCTTACTTGACGAGAGCGATGCAACCAATGGTGGTGATGTTGTTGTCACCCAAGCGACAAGCTTACCGATGATCTTATCTTCACGAAATTGAAAGTGCGCTTTTTGAGTTGTCAAACCGAAAGCGCTAGGCCCAAATTTTAATGGGGAAGGTGGCACTAATAGCTGATGAACATTGGATATGCTCCAAGTTGAGGTGGTTGCATCTAATAGGCACGACCAAAGTTTTGTGGAAGTTTATGCAAAGGTCCGTCACTTCACCAAAGCCATGCAAAAAGTGCCTACGGATTTTTGAGGCCCCTTTTGAAGGGTGCAAGGAACACCGCCACATTGCCCCCATAGAGGGAGGTTCACACCGAAGTGCCTTTGTGAAAGAGCATGGTTCCCCCATGTTTGGTTTCGGTAATTGATGACAATCTATATAGACTAATGGTTGCCTTGAGTTATACTTTAAGGTTAGTTCATAGGTAATGCTTGAAGACCATATGTTGGTTTCAAGGTTGAAAGAAGGAGATTATTTGTTGACCAAGGTGTTATTCATGGAGTTACCCAAAAATTGGTCATGTGAGAGTTGAGCCTATTGCAAGCATGTCTTGAAGAAGAAGATTGTTAGAACAATCATGTTACACTAGTGCAGCCACGTGCTATACAAATGGTTTTTAACCCCTTTCCGTGACGTAGTCTTAAACTGTCTCCTTGCATGTGTGGGCGATAGGGGGGCTATCCCACACAACAGGTAAAACCCGTCGGCGATGCCTGCACCTGGTCGCACACGATGGGCAAAAATATATCGTTTGCGATTGGAAGGACCATCACAAACATACATATTGGGGAAGACGTGTGCGATGACTTAGCATCCCACACAGGGAATCCCAAGGGTACATTTCCATTCATATTGTAGATCACACACAATTTTCTGCGTAACATCATTTGTGATAGGTGTGTTCATCACACACAATAGTTATAATTCTGTTGTTTGCTTTACTCAAAACATCACTCATGGTGTTTAGAAGAAACTGTTTGGGATTGGGCTGCCCATCACACACACTAGCTATGTGAAAACGTTTGTGATTGGGTGTCCTAATGCACATAGTTGTCGACCAGAATTCATGTGTGATTTATCAATGATCCAACACGCCAACTTTCTAGAAACAGTGTGGGTTTGTTCAGGTCATCGCCCATGGTTTTGTCTTAGAAACCGTCTGCAATGGGAACCCCAATAGTCAGCCTGATTGATCAATTATTTATAATCCATTTAGTAATTAAAATTAACATTTCATATCAACCACATAATATATTTCTTATTCGTAGTACGTCAACCAGGATTTCATAATTGAATTACATCAGGGTACAACCTCATATAGCCATATACTGCCTACCTACCCAATTGCACAACAAGACAAAGTTCCAAATGCAACATCTAAAACCTTTGGAAATTAAGTATCATCATAGACGGTAAATAGACAGATGAATCTCATCTATAAAACTGTTAAAGCGGAAGGCGAATATTGAGCCTTTAATGATGTTGAAGGTCGTGGAAACTTTAGGCTAGTGCATGTGGATGATTGCTCGCCCATCCTTCATAGTCTTAAGGAAGACTTCAAGATTATACCGTGGGTGCTGTATGAATACCTTCATCGCCTCTTGATCATACAAGTCGTTTGAGATGTAATCATCGATGAACTGCCTTGAGAAGGACTAAAAACAAACATACACATAAATATATTTTCTAAATTTTGAAATAGCGCAAAGGGAAAAGGATAAGGTAAAGAGATGGTACCATCCTATAGTTGAATGATGACACCCCTATGTGTGGTTTTGGTAACTGCTGACACCCCTATGGACTAATGGTTGCATTGAGTTATATTTGAAGGATTTGTCCATAGGCACTTCTTGAAGTCCATCTGTTGGGTTTCAAGGAGTTTATATGATGACCAAGGTGGTATTCAAGGTTTATCAAAAGATTGGTCATGTGAGAGTTGAGCTTATTGCAAGCATGTCTTGAAGAAGAAGATTGTGTGAGCATTCATGATTAACTTCAAGACATCATCTTTATGAAGAGAGAAGATAAGATACAAGGTTGATCAAGACTAAGTCAAAGAGTGAATCAAGTTGATCAACACACAAACCGTACAAGATGTACTGGGAGGGATCAAGTGATCCCATGGTATGGTAAGCATTGTCCATTACACTTTGTGTACTAACCCATGTTCCTTGTGACAGTTCTTTGTGGGGTTAGGTATATTTCCATGGGATTGTATCAATAGGAAAATCCCATACAACCCATGGAAGATGACATCAAGTGGTGGTCGTCATCAAGGTTGCGGTATGCAACTTCAAGTGAATCATCACAGAGAGATGATGCTTGAAGCTTGCCGTCCATTGTGGTGACAATGGACTTGTGAAGATGTGCCGAAGAGTGGCTCACCCATAGTGGAGTATGGGGGAGCAATCTACTCGTCTTCATCGAGTCGGCACAATCAAGAAAGGTGGTCCATCTTGAGAAGGACAAGATTGTCATCATCTAGATCAAGTGAACTATGTGCAAGGCAAAGGTTTTACCATGATAATGTTTTCCATTTTACTGGTCTCATAGTGGTAGTTGGGAGATTGGGTTATAGGATCGATAGCCGTACTATCAAGGGGGGCTCTCAAGTGAGCAACTTGATCATATCGTTTGTTGAGAGCTCAAACCATTTGCGTCCTTGCATCATCATCTTTCTTGGTAATTATTTGGTTTTCTCTATGTGAGTTTTTGAGCTTACGGTCTTCATCGTTATAAGTTCAAGCTCATCAAAAACAGATTTTGTATGCATCATATTGTGTTTTTGGTGTTGGAGATTTTGCCAGATATTTGTTGGGAAGGTCATATTCCTTATCCTAGTAACATATATTCTCCATTTCTTGTTCTTAGTTTAACTAGTCATTGTTGGATATCTTTCGTTGTCCTTTATCCAACAAGCTTGAGTTTGCTCAAATCGGAGCTCGTATGTGAAAGTTGTGACTGTTTTAGTATTACCTGTTTTACATAGAGAGGTTGTACCATCCCATAGAGAGGTTGTACCGGTTGACCGGTACAATCGGCGTTTGGAGCAGTTGTACCGCTCCAGAATTGGTCCAGAGGTTGTACCGTCCATGTACCACTCTACCACCGGACTCGATTCTATTTTGGAGCGGTTATTCGGCGGTTGTAGGCCAGTTGTTCCGGTATAATTGGTACTACCAGTTGTACCGGTGAGCAGAGAGGTTGTACCGCTCATATGTGATTCCGCACATAACGGGCAGATTCGTGGGGTCCTAGTTAAGGGGGTCTTATTCCCCAATGGTCCCAATCTTTTTAGCTCGTGTTTGCCCCCCCATTGTTGACCCTCTTTGAGCTTGCTATCTCTCAATCCCTCCAATGATTCTTGCTCCTTTTTGAGGGAAAAGAGAGAGGAGATCTAGATCCACATTTCCACCAATCACTTTCTCCTCTATGTGAGGGGAACCCCTTGGATCTAGATCTTGGAGTTCTTCGTGTTCTCCTTTGTTATTCCTCTCACTTTCCTCCATAGCATTAGTTGTTGTGGTGGGATTTCGGAGAGAAGGACTTGGGCACTCCGTGTGCCCTTGCCATTGCATTTGGTGCATAGGTTTGAGTTCTCCATGGTGATACATGGAAGTGAGAAGTTGAGAAGCTTATTACTCTTGGGTGTTTGAGCACCCTAGAGCTTGTTCTTCTTGGGTGATTTGGCACCCTAGACGGTTGGTGGTGCCTCGACGCTCAATCATTGTGGTGCAAAGCTCCGGGCAAGCTTCGGGGTATCCAATTAGGTTGTGGAGATTGACCCAAGCATTTGAGGTCACCTTGGAACCACAATCCTTTGTGGTGAAGCTTCGTAGTGTTGTTGGGAGCTTCTAGTTAAGTTGTGGAGTTTGCCCCAACCTTGTTTGTACGGGTTCAGTGACCGCCCCAAGGGTCCCTTAGTGGAATCATGGCATCTTGCATTGTGCGAGGGCGTGAGGAGATTACGGTGGCCCTAGTGGCTTCTTGGGGATCATTGTGCTTCCACACCACTCCGAACGGAGATTAGCATCTATAAGGGTGTGAACTTCGAGATCATCATCGTCTCTGCATGCCTCGGTTATCTCTTACCCAAACCCTTTACTTATGCACTTTACTTTGTGATGGCCATATTGTTCGTGTTATATATCTTGCTATCACTTAGTTGTTTAACTTTCTTAGCATAAGTTGTTGGTGCACATAGGTGAGCCTAGTTGTTCTAGGTTTTGTGCTTGACTAATTAAACGATAGTTTTATTCCGCATTTGTTCAAGCCTAAATCATAATTATTTTAAAGCGCCTATTCACCCCCCTCTAGGCAACATCCATGTCCTTTCACCTACCCATATCTAAAGGTAGAAAACAAGTTAATAACAAAAAAAATTACTTAGTGATAAAGCAAACAAGCACACACGAGAATATTCACCCCATGCTATTGCTCCCCGGCAAAGGCGCTAGAAAAAGGTCTTGATAACCCACAAGTGTAGGGGATTGGTTATAGCCTTTTTCGATAAGTAAGAGTGTCAAACCCAACAAGGAGCTAAAGGTAGAACAAATATTCCCTCAAGTTCTATCGACCATCGATACAACTCTACGCACACTTAACGTTCGCTTTACCTAGAAAAAGTACGAAACTAGAAGTACTTTGTAGGTGTGATAGGATAAGTTTGCAAGATAATAAAGAGCACGTAAATAAAAACTAGGGGCTGCTAAGATAAAGAACAACTAAGTTAGTTTAATGAGTGTGGAAAAGTGGTGGTAGGAGTTGCGGAATTGTCCCTAGGCAATGGATAACTAGACCGGTCATCATTATTGCAATTTTATATGAGGGAGAGGCATAAGCTAACATACTTTCTCTACTTGGATCATATGCACTTATGATTGGAACTCTAGCAAGAATCTGAAACTACTAAAGTTCATTAAGGTAAGACCCAACCATAGCATTATAAAATATCAAGTCCTCTTTACTCCCATATGCAATAACCCACCTACTCGAGTTTATGCTTCTGTCACTCACGCAACCCACCATAGGCAAATCATGAACACATTGAAACACCCTACAGCGAGGATCCCTCATGCTTGCGCGACACGGAGAGCACCATAGGACAGCAGCAATAATAAAACATGCAACTCAAACCAATCATGATCATCAATCAACCCATAGGACAACAAAAATCTACTCAGACATCATAGGATGGCAACACATCATTGGATAATAATATGAAGCATAAAGCACCATGTTCAAGTAGTGGGTACAACGGGTTGCGGGAGAGTGGACCGTTGTAGATAGATGGGGGGAGGTTATGGAGGTGTTGGTGAAGATGATGGAGTTGTTGGAGTAGATCGTCGTCACCATGATGGCCCCGGCGGCGTTGCGGTGCCACTGGGAGAGAGGGGGAGAGAGCCCCCTCATTATTCTTCTTCCTTGACCTCCCCCTAGATGGGAGGAGGGTTTCCCCTCTGGTCCTTGGCCTCCATGGCGGCAGAGGGGCGGGATCCCCTCCGAGATTGGATCTCTCTCTCTCTCTCTCTCTCTCTCTCTCTCTGTTTCCTTCTGTTTCTGCGCTTCCAGATTCTGGCCTTTCATCGTTTCTTAAATATCCAGAGATCCGTAACTCTGATCAGGCTGAAATTTTGAGGGGATTTTTATTATAAAAATATCTTCCTTGAGGCAAAAGGAGAGCTCCAACCACCTTAAGGGGTAACCATAAGGGCTGAGGGCGTGACCAGGGGGTAGGCCGCGCCCCCTGGTTTGTCGTCACCTCGGGCATCGTATCGCCTTGATTCTTTTTCCAAAAAGTCGCATATATTCCAAAAAAAATCTCCGTAAGTTTTTATCGTGTTTGGACTTCGTTTGGTGTGGATATTGTGCAAAACAAAAAACATGCAACAAACAAGAACTGGCACTAGGCACTGGATCAATATGTTAGTCCCAAAAATAGTATAAAAAGTTGCCAAAAGTATATGAAAGTTGTAGAATATTGGCATGAAACAATCAAAAATTATAGATACGACGGAGATGTATCAAATATCACCATGAGTTTGGAGCATCCTTGTTGTTTCATTACTCTTCTCACCTACATGGGTTAGTCCCAACACACAAGAGACAAATACAAGGATATCTATGAACATGGAGTGCAAAGCATATATGATGATGTCCATTGATTTGTTGATTACCTTGTCCCTTTCTTACCTTTGAGGGAATGTGTGACTCCTTGAACTATTGCATGATATTGATGTTGATTACAACTAGTTCTTGCCAATAATGAATATGAGTGGATTTGATTGGCAGAGTCACCCCTCAAGAACTTCTCTTGTTCTTCTTCTTGGGGACCCACATCAAGTTGATGGGGATCCTTGGTGTTGAAGTATCACTTGTGGATGTTTATCTTGTAGTAGCCTTGGGAACCCACTTCACCAAAGCTTGGGATTCATCTTCATAAGAGTCAATGTTCTCTTGAAGCTTGTTCTTGTCCTTGAGCTTGGCGTCTTGTGGTGGAAGGTCATCTTGAGCTTTTGTTTCCTTGGGGAGAGTATTTTCATACTTCTCCTTTTGAGGAACAAACTTGGGATTGGGGTATTGACCATCTTCCCATTCAACTCCATTAGCGTTGAAGTAGCCAACACCATGGTTCTTCCGGTATCCTACGTGCTTGCGTACAATCTCCTCAAATTGTTTGCACCCGGCAAGACTCTTGTAGATACCTTTATCTATAATCCATTTAAAAAGTTCATTTTCTTTCTCAAGTGTAAGTTGGCTAAGAGAAAAGTTAGTGGTATCAATAGAACTACTAGAAGCAATATCATTGGATTTGTCATTTTTATTGATACTAGTCAAAGAACCTTTCTTGCCTTTGTTACTAGCTTGCTTAGTCTTAACTTGTGGCATGAACGTAGACAAGAGAAGTCGCTTGGCTAGATAAGAGGAAGTCTTCTTTCGAAGATCGTCATTGATAGCTTTAAGGAACTCATGCTCTTGATCTAAATTGAGCTTCTCGAAGCGGAGCTTCTCATGTGTCCTTACAAGCTCTCTATGATCTTGTAGAGTAGACTCGTGAGCTAACTTAAGAGTGTTTAGTTCTTGAGTTAGTCGTTTTATTTCCAACTTATCATCATCGCACAACTTATCTAGACTAGAATGATTACTAGCAAGTTCATTTTGACTAACATTACTAGATTTGTCAAATAGCAAGTCATCTTCAATTAACAAGTCATCCTCATCACTGTTGAAATCAAGATACTCGGGGTGTGATACCTTGGGGCCTTTAGCCATGAAGCAACATCCACCCCCTTCATTTGGTGAATCAAATAGATCGTAGGAGTTAGTTGTCACTAGTGCAAGTCTGGCAACACCTTCATCTTGACTATAGTCGGAGTTGGAGTATTAGCTTCTCTCGGAGTGGTTGTCGAATTCGGAGCCAAAAACCCATTCACCAACATGAGCTTAATGTTTTCTTCTGGAGTAGCTCTTGGTGTACTTGTCCTTCTTCTCTGAGTCCCTACTTCTCCTTGAGAGTCTTCGTTCATAACAATCATCTCTACTCCTTCTCTCTCTTCGAGGTGACTCGTCTCTTGAGCTTTGTCTTCTTGGTGACTCTTCTTTACTTTTGTAAGGAGTCGTGCACTCATTGGAGTTGTGTCCAGCCTTCCCACAATTGTAGCAGTTTCGGTCATGACTAGACAAACGCTTCTCTTCATATCTTGAGTTGGAGCTTCGATCTTTGCTTCTATTCTTGTAGAAATTGTTGAATTTCTTGACCATGAGGCCTATCTCTTCATTTGTGACAAGTTTGTCGCTTGAGGTAGCGGGAGCATCACTTGTGTCTTTGTAAGCACTGCTAGACTTGTGATGAAGTTCTTCCTTGTCCTTGAGTGTCATCTCATGAGCGACAATCCTTCCAATCACTTCCGTTGGCTTGAGATCTTTGTAGTTGGGCATCATTTGGATCAATGTGCATATGGTGTCATATTGATCATCTAAATCTTGGAGTATCTTCTTGATGATGAATTTGTTGACCATTTCTTTGCTTCATAAGCCGGCAATCTCATTTGTGATGAGAGCTAGCCTAGAGTACATCTCAGCGACTCCTTCACCATCCTTCATATTGAACTTGTCAAGCTAACTTGGAAGAACATCCAACTTGGATTCTCTCACGGATTCTGTACCTTCATGCATATGAACCAAAATGTCCCAAATCTCTTTTGCATTCTCAAGACGGTTGATTTTGTTGAATTGTTCGGGGCATAGGCAGTTGAAAAGAATGTCACATGCTTGAGCATTGAGTTGCAACATCTTCAATTCTTCCATAGTTGCTTCACGATCCAGTTCCCTTCCATCCGCAAAGAATTCACCTTGCAATCCAACACGAACAACGGCCCAAACGGCGGGGTTATGACCAAGAAGATGCATTTTCATTTTGTGCTTCCAACTAGGAAAATTAGTGCCATCAAAGTACGGACCTCTACGGTGATAATATCCCTCACTAGACGCCATACTCTCCTAGGTTGTGAGACCAATGCAATGGAGACCAATTCTTTGATACCACTTGTAGGATCAAAAGTAGTGCTAGAGGGGGAGGGTGATTAGACCAGTTGACCAAATAAAAATCTACTTTTTCCCAATTTTAAGTGTAGGTAGATTTTAACATTCATAGCAAGTCAAGTACGCCCTACACATGCATGTCTACAAGTATAGCAGCGGAAAGTAAAGACAAGCATGTAAGTAAAGTAAGGGTAGGAAGGTTAAACGCAATTGGAGACACGATGATTTTTTTACGTGGTTTTGCTAGGTGGTGCTATCGTACGTCCACGTTTATGGAGTCTTCAACCCACGGAGGGTAACGGTCGCGAGAGTCCGCGTAGGGCTCTACCCACATAGGGTTCCACGAAGAAGCAACCTTGACTATACCATGATGGCCTACGTCCACGGAGGACTAGCCTAACTCTCTGTAGATCTTCAAGAAGTAAGCGATCTCCTTGCCCTTACAAACTTCTTGGTTCTCTCCACAACACGAAGTAGGAGGCTCCCAAGTGACACCTAACCAATCTAGGAGGCACCACCCTCCAAAAGGTAATAGGCTCGATAATGTCGATGAACTCCTTGCTCTTGTGCTTCAAGATGATAGACTCCTCAACACACAATCACTCTCTCACAGGTTTGGCTATGGTGGAAGAGATTGATTGGGTGGAAAGCAAGTTGGGGAGGCTAGATATCTAGATTCATATGGTTGGAATGGAATGGCATGATCTCAACACATGAGTAGGTGCCTCTCTCTCAGAAAATCAGTAGGTGTGAGTGGTGAACTGTTCTGAGTGCTTCTCTTGCGAGTGAGTGGTGGTGGAGGGGTATATATAGGCATCTCCAAAAATCCAACCGTTACACCTAATAAGTCAGACTCAGTGACACCGATGTGTTAATCTCGGTGGTACCGAGTTGCCTCAAAGGTAGCAACCTTTGAATCTCGGTGAGACCGATACATAAAACTCGGTTGCACCAATAAGGTGACCAACGGTCAGATTGCCAAACACGGTGACGCCGATTCAACAAACTTGGTCGGACCTATTTTGTGAATTTTCGTAATAGGAAGTTGGCAACCCAAACTCGGTGGCACCGAAATGGAATCGGTTGCACCGAAAGGCTAGGGTTTGGCTGAGTCTGTCTCAGGCTGAGAATCGGTGGCACCGGGTGGAAAGTGTTGGTTGCACCGATTTTGGATATTTGGCTTTGGACAGAATTTTGTGGAAAAGCTTGTGGGTGAATGTGGTGACTATCACTTGTGCACGTATGAGCATTTTTTTTACCAACAGTACCTTAGCCCCTTTTGATAGTATTGGCTTTCCTATGGACTCAAAGTGATTTCTCAGAAAAGGTAAAATGAAGAGTCCTCTTTCTTGAAGCTTTGCCAATATATTTCCTTCCATCTTGGGGTATTCCACAATCCTTTTTGCCAACCCATCATTGAACTTTTCCTGAAACATTAGTTCAATGACATATATGTTGTTATTAATTACCAAAACCACTAAGGGAGCAAATGTGCTTTTAACCATGTGTATGAGGCTAACACGATTGTAGTCTGTGATCCCCTCGGCACCCTCTTTTTTGGGGAAAATCACCACATTCTCGGAGTTCAACCAATGGAGGTTTGAAGTGTGGAGAGAGCTGATACGTCCATTATGCATCATGATTTCGTACTGTTTTTTTAATCTTATTTTGATGTCATATTCCACATCATGATGCAATGCTATTGTATTTTCTCTCTTAAAATGCAATGTATATCAAAAAAGGGAGATTACATGCAGCTATAATTTTGACCTGAAAAAACTACAACACAGATGTTTATGTTTTCAAAAATTGTTCGTGTCTACGAATTTTGTTCCCGAGTTAAAAAAATCATGTCTTCAAAAAATGTTCGTGTTTTTTTATTTTTGTTCAGGAGTTTTAGTAAATGTTCATGTTTTCAATTTCTTTTCGCAAAATAATTAATTTTTGCATTTTAGTGTTTGTTAAAAAAATTCAAATTTGTTCATTTTTTAAATTTTGTTCACAAATTCAAAAAAATCTTTAGGAATTTAAAAAATGTTCCATGTGTACAAGTTCGTCACAAATTTATAAGATGCTCAAGTTTTTAAACTTGATGAACATCTTTTTTTCACTGAATTCAATTTTCTTTTATCAATAAAAAAATCATCGAATTAAAAAAATGTTCATTGAATTCAAAATTTGTTCATGGATTTAAAAATGCCCATCAAATTAAAAAAAATCAGTGAATCAAGTTTGTTTCATCAAATCCAGAATTTGTTTATCCACTAAAATTTTTTATTGCATACAAATTTTGTTCATCAAGTTGAAATGCTCATCGAATTCAAAATTTGTTCATCAAATACAATTTTTTCATCATTAATAAAATGCTCAATAAACAATTGGTTACCAAAATAAAAAAAATCATTGCAACTCAAAAGTTGTTCATTTTCTTGAAATTGTGAACATTTTTTAATTCAAGAATTTTTTTGAATTCGATGAACATATTATTGAAATTGTGAACGTTTTATTGAATGTCAGATTTTTTTCCATATCTCTAGAAAAAAAAACAGGAGGCACCTCGCCCCGATATGGGCGGGCCCACATGTTCTCGCTTTCGAAATTTGTTCACATATTCAAAAAAAATCTTTTTTAATTTTGTTCGCTAATTCAAAAAATGTTCATGGAGTTGGCTAAAATGTTTGAGTTTTCAAATAATTTTTCATTATTTTGATAAATGTTTTCATTTTCAATTTTTGTTGTAAAATATTTGTGTTTTTTTAAATTGTTGATAATTTCGAAAAATGTTCTTCTTTGCAATTTCTTTCATTTTTTGCAAGAAAATGGCTGAGAATCCCGAGTAATGTTTGTATTCTCATGAAATATTCGTGGTTTTAATTTTATGTTCACAATTTTTAAAAGGTTCTCGTTTTACAAAATACCCCCTCCCTTCCTAAATATAAGACCTTTTAGAGATTACACTATGGACTACATACGAAGCAAAATGAGTGAATCTACACTCTAAGATATTTCTATATACATCCGTATGTGGTGTATAGTGAAATCTCTAAAAGGTCTTATATTTTGGAACGGAGGGAGTAATTACTTAAAAAAAACATGTTCAAAATTGGTCGCAGCTTATAGTTCATATACACCGGGCTGCTATTTTAGTGACAAATTCCCAGGAAGTATAGTGGCTAGCGACATGTTTCCCTACCAGGAGGTGCTTGTTTCGATGCCTCTGTGGGACTTTAGATTTTAGTTTTTTGGATTTTTTTAGCAATCATCAAGTTTATCACTGTCATTTGCTTCTTTTAGTGTTGCATTGCACATCAAGCATGAAAGCTACTTGGTGAAAGCGGATGACAGTGCACGCGCAACACTGCAAGTCACGGTTTCAAAACCCAACGCTAGTGTGTTCCTGTTTTTGCGCTTTTTAATCTTTCGAAAGCCAAATGGATCAGCCCAGGTGTGCCACCCCTGCGAACCGTCGACTCTTCGACGCAACGAGCATCTCATAGGAGCTCTCAAAACCAGGGACCCCCACTGAGGTATATCATATTGTCGTTCCTTAATGCATAGCCGCTATTGTTGAAAAAAATGACGCAACAATATTTTTCCAGCGCCACGTGTTATCACGTCGTCGAGAAATAGGATATATACATCAGGTAGTGATAAAAGAAAAAAAAGGAAAAAATGTGGATAAATTGATACAATCCGAGTACTCATGGTGTTTAAACATATATTTGGATTTTTACTGAGCCCGTACACCCTGAAGTAATGAAGTGATATTGAACTAGAAGACTGTTGCACTTTTTTTTTCTAGAAACCTTCACTCTTGATGGTTCATCTTTGAGGTATATGATCTTATTCTAAACTGCAGATCATGAGATACATTTTTCCAGATAACGTAATGTTTGCTATGACGATTTTCAAGCATGTCAGAAAAGTTGATTGTTATCATAATATCTCCATTATTTAACCCATCCCAAGTGACTTCGCATTGAGGACTGTTAGAATTAAATTTCAAGGTAATATGTATAAATTATTTGATACGCATACTGATTTTATATTCGTATAAATTATTTGACACACACACACAACACACACACACACACACACACACACACACACACATTTTATGTACAAGCAATGGTAGTTACCTCTTAAGTATCCACCGTTGATCAGCCTGGCGGTGCAACAGGACAGATCGGGTTTGCGGGCGCGCATGAATCCGTTAGTAGCATGCAACCAAGTACAGTAGTTTTCTAAATTAAATAATCCGGCCGATTTACCAAGTAGTTTAAACAACCCACTTGATTACCGCTGCATGCATGCTTGAAGCTGTTGAATGCGCTACCCCGTTCGATCCGATATAGTAGTATCGTTTTTTTATAGAATGGCTAGTGTATGTTGACACGTTAACTGGATTAACACGTCTTGGAATTATCTGTATGTCTACATCTATTCTGTTGGCCGGCCATGGTACCGAAATATACATGTTTTAACAAAGAATTTTCAAGTTATTAGTTAAAGGGATTCATGAAGAGATGAGTATATTCATCTAATCCCAGGAGTATATATTAATCTATAAAGGAGTATATCTCAAAAAAGGAAGTTGAAAAGGGAGTACGGAGTAGAGGAGAAGCAATACCCCGTTTCTCCCGTCGTTTTTAAATATAAGATCTTGTAGAGATTCCACTATGAACTATATACGGATGTATATAGACACATTTTAGAGCATATATTCATTTATTTCGTTCCGTATGTAGTCTATAGCGAAATCTTTAAAATGTTTTATATTTGGAAACAAAGGGAGTAGTATGTAGCAGTGGCGGAGCTACGGCTGGGCCAATCCGTGCCTTGGCCCGCCCAACTCGTGCTCTACGCCTACTATTCAGTCATGGAATAACACTTTAGCAGTAATCTTCTTCACTTCAGCAAGGACCCCTCGGTCCGCCCATGTATTTTGGTGAAGCTCCGCCACTGGTACGTAGTATATCATTTCACGCAAGAAAGGGTACGTAGTACTTCCTTCGTCCGAAAATACTTGTCATAAGAATAGATGTATCTAGATGTATTTTAATTCTAGATACATCTATTTGTATCTATTTATGCGACAAGTATTTCCGGACGAATGGAGTATATCACTGAACAAATTTTCTAGAAAGGTAGTATGGAGTATATACTCCCTCCGTCCGAAAATACTTGTCGCATAAATAGATACAAATAGATGTATCTAGAATTAAAATACATCTAGATACATCCATTCTTATGACAAGTATTTTCGGACGGATGGAGTATGAACAAGCTAGTATGGAGTTCATCTAGTATGTAGTATATCACTGAACAATTTTCCTAGAAAGGTAGCATATGACTGAAAAGGAGTATGAAGTATCTTTTTTGAATAGAGTGAAGTATATTTCTAGAAAGGTAGTATGGAGTATATAAACAAGAGTGGTATGAAGTATGTGGACAAAACAATAGAGTTCTTTTTTGTTGCAAAAATGTAAAACTATAGAATTAGCACAGTATTTTACTATCATTCATGTGTACACATCATGTACTCCCTCCGTTCCTAAATATAAGTCTTTTTAAAGATTTCACTAGGGAACTACATACGGAGCAAAATGAATGAATCTATACTTTAAATTATGTCTATATACATCCGTATGTAGTCTTCTAATGGAACCTCTAAAAATACTTATATTTAGAAACGGAGGGAGTATATGTATATATACCTCACCTTGAAGTATGTTTTTTTGTTTTGCGGGATCACCTTGAAGTATGTTGTATGTAAACCGTCCTAAAAAAGTATTCCGAACACCAGGCTAGTGAACATGCAGGTATTGTCATCATAGGCAACAATCAGTACATTTCACTGACATGAATGATAGTGGAGTACAATCCTGCGAGGCTGATGTGGTGGCCCTTGGTTGGCCACAGGGGGCGCTGCGGTGAGTGAGGCGATGACAAGTTGCGGCGGTAGGCTTGGTCGGCATGCAAAACGAGGAGCGGCAACGGCTGCGAGGTGAGGGTTAGGGGAGGCTAGGGTTAGGGTTTTGACTAGGGACGTCCAAAAATGGACTGGAGGGGGTCTTTAAATAGGAAGGGGAGCTCGGTTAGGGGGGTTTGTCCGTTTTCGGACCGCAGGATCGCGATTCGATGGCTGCGATCAGAGGGGGGGGGGGGTTCTAGGCTGGGCTTGGTGGGTTTTGTAGGGGTGTTGGGCTGAGATGAGAGGGAAGTTTACGGCCCGTGATGGTGTTTTAAAATACTGAAAACATTTACGATTTGACGGGTTATAGTGTCGCTATATGTATAACGATTCAGGTATCAAACAGACTCTTATGCAACACAATTTGGCAGGTGGTCTACCTAAAATATATTGAGACCGCAAGCCAACTTTCAACACATTCTAAGATTGTTTTATACGCGCTTTTAAAAACAACACTTTATGTTGTCGCGGACGCGTGCAAGTGTGGTTGGTTTCGAAATAGTCAACATCGAAAACAGGAAGAACCAGCAACTACGAACAAATGCACATTTCAAAAATGACGGCAACGGAGTGCGGATGCAATGTAGATGATGCGAATGATGCGATGATGAATGCAACAACCAAATATACCACACCGCGATAACAAAAATGGTTCACGCCCGTGTATGCGAATGATGCGATGATGGAAGGCGTCTGAAGCATCGGTCTCGGGCTGTTACACTCTACCACCATATTCTATTGCATCCATATGCTATATCCATGGTTCACGCCCATGTATTGAATGAGGTTGAAAATGCCGAAGCGCATTAGAAGTACGATGCAATTGCCTGACTTGACATACTCGTGCTCATGATTTGTACTTATGTGGTGAAGATGGATTCATGACATGCTAATATGATAAAATGATTGGAGACTAGCGTTCTTTAAGGATTTTATATTTTGATAGTTAATGATTATGTTATTTAAATTCATGGATATTACTATGCTGATGTTTATTAGTTCATCGATTCTCAAAGATCATACCTAAAAGAGATTACATGTTGGGTAGCACGTCACATCAAAAATTCTGTTTTTAACATTTACCTACTCAAGGACAAGCAGTAATTAAGCTCAGAGATGCTGATATGTCTCAAATGTATTTATATTTTTTTATTGTCCCATGCTACTATATTATCATTCTTGGATACATTATATGCATTTACATGTTGTTTTATATCATTTTTGAGAACTAACCTATTAACCCAGTGCCCGATGCCAGTTGTTGTTATCTGCTTGTTATTGGCGTTTCAGGAAAACTATACCAAACAAAGTCGAAATACCACAAAACTTTTTAGTGATTTTTTGGGACAAATATAAGACCTGGAAGCAATGGAGGGAGACCAAAGGCCCCACGAGGTGGCACCAAGCCAACACGGCACGCCCAGGGGGTGGTCGCAACATGATGGCTTGAGACCACTTCCCGATGCCTCTTGACATAACTCTACCACTATAAATTCTCACAAATCGGGAAGATAGCCAAGAGACAGCCAAAATACTTTTTCCGCTGCCGCAGGTCTCTGTTCCAACATATGCCCATCTGGAGCTCTGTTCCGGTGCCCTGTCGGAGGGGGGATCAATCATGGAGGGCCTCTACATCAGCCTTGCTACTCCCATGATGATGTGTGAGTAGTTCACCACAGACCTACGGGTCCATATCTAGTACCTAGATAGCTCTCTTCCTCTCTCTATGATCTTCGTTACAAAGTTCATCGCGATTCCCGCGGTGATCTATGCAATGTAATCTTCTTTGCGGTGTGTTAATTGTGATACAATGAATTGTGGGTTGATGATAAGAGTATTCATGAAAATATGTTGAGTGTTTACTGAATTCTTATATGCATGATTTTTATCGCTTCGTATTTCTCTTCAATCTTTGTGTTTGGTTTGGCCAACTAGATTGATTTATCTTCAGTGGGAGTGGTGCGTTGTGATGGGTTTAATCTTGCGATGCTCTATCCTCGTGATAGAAGGGGTCAAGACACGTATTGTATTACTGCCATTAAGGGTAAAATGATGGGGTTTATTCATATTGATTGGATTTACTTTGTCTACATCATGTCATATTGCTCCAAGCATTACTCTATTTTTACTTACTATTCTGGATGCATGCTAGATTGTGGTCGATGGGTGGAGTAATAGTAGTAGATACACACAGGAGTCTGTCTACTTGCTTATGGACATGATCCCTATATACATGATCATTGTCGTGAATAAATATTTCATAACTATGCGCTTTTCTATCAATTGCCCAACAGTAATGTGTTTACCCACCGTATGCTTTCTTCGAGAGAGAAGCCTCTAACGAAAACTATGCCCTCCGGGTCTTCACAAAATATATAAAAAAACTCCAAAAATATTACTTCCATTATTTACTATTATTTTATTTTATATTTATATTATCTATCTATCACTATTTAATCCTTGCAAGTAACGAGTTCAATGGGCTTGACAACTCTCTTGCCCATGTTGAGTGTTTTCTCTTTTGTGTGTAGGTGCTGATGACGGGAATTTGCATGATTCTCCTATTGGTTTGATAACCTTGGTTATCACTAAGGGAAATACGTATCTCTACTATGTTGCATCTCTTCTCCTCTTCGAGGAAAATCCAACGTAGTTTATAAGTAGCACCTATCCCATTTCTATACTACGGCTCCTGTTTTCTCGTATATTCTGATTCACCCATTTGCCCCTTATAGGACTCAAGGAGCGGTCCCTAGCGATAAGGTATCGAGGGGGCTTCCTCCAGGCAGCTCGTCCCAGGGGCATAGTCACTCCCCTCCCTGCATAGGACGGGCCGAGGAAGGCGACTTCGCAAGCTCCACCCGTACTGACCGCGAGGGACAGCGCCGGTGTGCCCCTGGTCGAGGTGGAATCCTCGGATGCCAAGGACCTACTAGCGAAAGTACCTTGCTCTACGGAGGGAACGAAGCTAGGGAAACCAACACCGTCAGTGCTCGAGGTCACTGACACACTTTGACTGTCTTCCCCTATGGTGGCTTCTCCGCTAGGGGGGGAGCCAAGGTGATCTGTTCACCCCCGCCTGCCAAAGGGCACGTGCCTAAGGGGTGGACAGAAAATATGGATCCATCCATGATAGGATCTTCTTTCCATGTCGGGAACAACACACTCATGGGTGCGACGCTGCAAAACTACGCAGAGGCCGCTATGAGGGAGGTCTTCCAAGGTCTTGAGGTAAACTCCTTCCTGTTTTTCCTAGTTAATACCGCCGCAAAGAGTCAGGTGTGGTCAATGGTTCTTAGCGGGAGGAATAAAAAGTAACTGGTCCGAGGACTATAAGTGTTTAACCACGATAGCCTCTGAGCCCTAAGTGAGATCGTAAGATCTTACTCGTGGGTCATCAAAATGTATAAAAAGTGTTTTCAATATCTACATTTCTTTTGCTTGTAGGAATCAGCATGGGTTTCAGTGTCCAACTCAAGGAGTTGGAAGAGATGAACCACGATCTCAATATGTCTGAGAAGGACATGGAGCTGATGCGGAGGCGGATGGAGGAAGCTCAAGGTAAATCCTAAAATATGATTTGTATGCATGTACCTGTATCTGAAGGATGTTGTGGAACTAGGCTCTAACTTCTATTCATAATGCATTTGTAGTTTCCTTCATGGTGCTTGAAAAGCTCCGGTCTAAGCTGCAAACAGCTCGGCAGGAGGTCGAGCAACACAAGGCTGCGGCGGAGAAGGCTAGCAAGGAGCAGGTTGCGGTGAAGGAGGTTGGCGAGAAGCACGTGGACCGGGTCCTGGAGGTCGAGGCCGACCTAAAGGGGATTTACCACGAGCGTGACACCCTTCAGGAGGAGAATAAAAAGCTTGCCTCCAAGCTCGCCAAGGCAAGCTCGGACTGCAAAGAGGCCATTGAGGGAGTCTTGGATTAGGGGGTCCTCGGATAGCCGACCTATTGTTTATGGGCCGGACTATATGGGGTACTTACCGAACACTAGAAGATTTGAAAGCCCAGTCTCCAAGATGGAAGCTTCGGGAAGCAGAGCTCGCTCTCCATGTTTGATGTAACAAATAGGCATGTTTATCTCTTCGGCATGTAACTGACCTTGTGTAAACCCTAGGCATCATCGTCATCTATATAAGCCAGAGGGTTTTAGGGTATAGGGACAGAACAACTCATCTAGGGTTAGCTATTCGATCTCGAGGTAGATCAACTCTGCAACCCCTCACACCATCAATACAACCAAGAAGGATGTAGGGTATTACCTCCATAGGAGGGCCCGAACCTGGGTAAATCTGTGTCCCCTTCGTCTCCTATTACCGTCAATTCTAGTCTCACAGTTCGGGACCCCCTACCCAAGATCCGTCGGTTTTGACACTGACAACCGTGACACAAGCCCGAGAGGATCGAGAAGTGCTCAATCAAGTGAGCCAGATAGCCGTCGGTAATCCCTACCTTCTTTACCGCATTTTTGGGGATATCCAATTTGCCCTTCTTACCCAAATCTGGCGTTCCTCCCGGGCCTTCAAGGACCCGTCGAAGAGCATCGCGGACGCCTGCGCTCACTATGCCGACCACCATGATGAACCCACTGACAACATCTTGTGAGATCAGTTCTAGGCCCCCGAGCACCCGCCTCAGCTCAATAACCAAGTTATACAACTGGCACGACCGGTAATGGAAGACCTCCGCGTCAACCTCTGGCCAACCAGGTCGATGACGAGTAGCTTCTTTGGCATGTTGAATAGGCTGCATGAAGCCAACCCCTAGGTGGACAACTAGAAGATGTCGGCCTATCTCGAGGGTGCGTAGTGGGTGTACCGTCAGTGATGGTCCACTTCCCGAAGATCCAACCGTTGGTTGTCTTGTCTAGGTCCCCGAAAGGATAGAAGCGAAAGCCCGAACATGCCCTTGTTGATGTTCTTGAAGGTGCCAAGCAGACCGAGGTGCAATGCGCCAAGTACGAGCTATGCTTCTGAAGGGTCTTTCGGTATGCCGAGGAGTATTTTCTAAAAAAATTGAAAAAAATATATGCTTTAATCAGTTACGGTTCTATTCGATATGTCTATATAGTACTCCTCTCTGACCTTCTATGTCTAAAAGTTTCTAGTCGTCCGCTTCTCCCCCTTGTAGATGCTACACGTGGTATTCTCTAACATTCGCAAATCCTTAGCCGATGTCTTGGGACCCGTAGGAGGCTTGGATGTTTAGATGAATGAGGCAATCTGACTATAGCGACATTATCACTTTCACTTAGTCATAGGAGATCTGGGCAATAGGACCTAGGCGGAGTTTTGTGATGCTGATGTAAATGTTGCATTGCTGAGTCTTGTGATGAAAGAATATTTTTCAGGAAGGCCTAACTGGTAGCTGCTCGGTTGGTTGGCGAGTAGGAGATTAATGGCCTAATCGGCAAGTTAATCGGCCATTTAATCAATTAACCAGTTAACTTGCCGATTAATCCCTACTCATAGTGTCACCGAGTAGTCGATAAACTGAGAAATCATCCGATTAATTGATTAAATGGCCGATTAACTTGCCGATTAGGCCATTAATCTCCTACTCGCCAACCAACCGAGCAGCTACCAGTTAACGATTTCCTTAACAATGAGTCCTAATGAGGATCCCGCTCCTCATCTAAATACCTTTGTTGAATTATGTGATATGAAAAATAAAAAGGATATGGATAATGATGTGGTCAAATTAAAATTAATTCCTTTTTCACTAAGAGACAAAGCTAAGGCTTCGTTTTCATTTTTACCATGTAATAGTATTGGGACATGGGATAAGTGTAAAGATGCTTTTATTGCCAAGTATTTTCCTCCTCCTAAGATCATCTCCCTTAGAAAAAGTTTATAAAATTTAAACAACATGATCAAGAACATGTTGCACAAGCTTGGGAAAGGATGAAATTGATGATTAGAAATCGCCCTACTCATAGTTTGAATTTATGGATGATTATTCAAAATTTCTATGCTGGACTAAACTTTATGTCTGGAAATCTTCTAGATTCTGCTGCAGGTGATACCTTCATGGAGGTGACATTAGGAGAGGATACCAAACTTCTGGACAATATCATTACAAACTACTCTCAGTGTCATACCGAAAGAGCTCCAACTCGTAAGAAGGTAAATTCATTTGAGGAAATCACTACTTTGAGTGAAAAGGTGGATGCTGTTATGAATATGGTTGCTAGTAGAGGAAACTTGAATGCTAGACCGTATCCTGGTAATTCCTCTAACAATTATGGCAATTCATATGGAAATTCTTCTAAAAATAATAATAGGTTAGCCTCGGATCTTGAGTACACCATTAAGGAATTTATTAGTTATCAAAAGATTTTCAATACTATGGTAGATGAAAAGTTGCACAAAGTGGATGACTTGGCTAAGAACATGGATAGAATTGCTCTTGATGTGGAAACTCTTAAAAAAAATTGCCACCAAAGCATGATATCAATGAGAATATTAAATCTATCCAAATATCTATTAATGAAAGTAAGGATAAGACCTCTAGGTTGAAAGCTAAGCGAGAATTCTTAGAAAAGGCGCTTCCACCCAGTTTTTACCGTAGTCATGATGAAGATTTTAAAATGATTCGTGCTTCTCCCATTTATTCTTTGTTCAATAATATGAAAATAGATGATAAAGGGACAATACAAGAGTCAACTTTATCTAGAAGGTGTCCTATTTATTCGGAGGGTGATGATTCTAATGCTAAAACTGAAAAAGTGGGTTTGGAGAGGTCAAAAGTTTAACTAGTGATGTGCCGACAATCTTGGACTATAAGGACTTTACTTATGAATGTTTCTATTTAGTAGAATGTATTTCCTTTCAGCAATCCATTATTATCCCACCCAATGCGTATGAACAAAATAAATCTTTTACTCAACATATAGTAGAAGTGATGATAAAAGCTTATGATGAGAAACTTGAGCTAGAAGTTCCTATTCTGAGAAAGTTGCATGATGAATGGGAAAATACTATCAAAATAAAGCTTAAAGAATACGAGTGTACTGATAAAAGGACGCTGATGTCGCCTAGAGGGGGGGTGAATATGCCTTTAAATAATTACGACTTATGCTTGAACAAATGCGGAATAAAACTAACGTTTAATTAGTCAAGCACCAAACCTAAAACAACTAGTTATGCCTATGTGCACCAACAACTTATGCTAAGCACGATGAAAAACTAAGTTATAGCAAGATATATAACACGAATCAATATGGCTTTCACAAAGTAAAGTGCATAAGTAAAGGGCTCGGGTAAGAGATAACTGAGGCATGCAGAGACGATGATGAATCCCAAAGTTCACACCCTTGCGGATGCTAATTTCCGTTTGGAGCGGTGTGGAGGCAATGCTCCCCAAGAAGCCACTAGGGACACCGTAATATCCTCAATCCCCCACACAATGCAAGAAGTCTTGATCGACTAAGGGACCCTTGAGGGCGGTCACCGAAACCGTACAAACAAGGTTGGGGCAATCTCCACTACTTAATTGGAGGCTCCCAATAATACCATGAAGCTTCACAACAATGGATTGTGGCTCTGAGGTGACCTCAAATGATCGGGGCAATCTTCATAACCAATTGGATACCCCGACGCTTACCGGGAGCTTTACAACACAATGATTGAGCTCTGAGGCACCACCAACTGTCTATGGCGCCAAATCACCCAAGAGAAATAAGCTTCTCAACTTTTCACTTCCATGTATCACCGTGGAGAACCCAAACCGATGCAACTAATGCAATGGCGAGAACACACAAAGTGCTCCCTCACTACCAAATTCCACCACAACAACAAAAGTTGTGGAGGAATATGAACGTAAGAACAAGGAGCTCACAAAGAACTCCATGATCTAGATCCAAGGGGTTCCCCTCACATAGAGGAGAAAGTGATTGGCGGAAATGTGGATCTATATCTCCTCTCTCTTTTAGCTCAAGAACTAGCAAGAATCATTGGATGGACTGGGAGTTAGCAAGCTCAAAGAAGGTCAACAATGGAGGACAAACTCGAGCTCAAGAGATAAGATCCATTTGGGAAGAAGAGTCCCTTTATAGGTGGCAAAAAATCCAACATTCATCCCCTCAACCCGCACATGAGCGGTACTACCTCTCCAGAGAGCGGTACCATCGCTCGGGCGGCAGTGCTCCGCTAAGAAGAGCAATGACACAAAGCCAAGAGATGATAGAGCCGCCGGAGTGGTACTACCGCTCGCCCCAGCGATACTACTGCTTATAAGCAGAAGTGGAACGATAGTGAAGGGCGGTACTACTTCTTGTAGGTGGTACTACCGCTTCATTGTACTGTGCCACTACCGTCCGGTCCGATACGAAAAGTCGAGACCACGCAGAGGCAGCAGTAGTACCAGCGCAACTGGACACGGGTACTACCGCTTGCTTAGAGCGGTACTATCTCTAATAGGTTATACTACCGCTTGCCCAGGGCGGTACTACCGTGGGAGAGCAACAAAGAGCCCCAAACAAATAGATGGATACAATAAAATTTGAACTGCCATAACTTTCGCATGTGAGCTCCGAATTGAGCAAACTTAAGATTGTTGGATAGAGGACGACAAGAGCTATCCAACAACGGTGATATAGACATGTGAAACCCCTATAAATGAAGAACCTACAAAAACTTCAACATCGAAAACATCGTAGAAAATGCATATGGACTCGGATTTCGACGAACTCGAGCTTGTCATGAAGATGACCATAAGCTCTAAAACTCACAAAGAGAAGCACCAAACAAGAACCATGGAAGATGATGCAAGGATGCAAATGGTTTGATGATACGGGGCAAGCCTGTGTGTGTCGATCTTTCACGAATTGGAGGGGGATTCCACGAAGAACACAAAGAACACCAAGGGGAAATCACAAGAGGAAACACTCAAGAACAAGTCCAATCACACACCCACTAGACTCACCACACACAAGATCCACAAGGTACATGAACAACAAAGGGAAATAGGATACATGGTAGAGTTCATCCCAAATCCCATGGGCAGATGGGGCCTTGATATCTCGAAGGATCTTCCCTCGAGAGGGGCCTTGACATCCTCTATGGATCTTCTCTGGTGAAGGCCTTGATCTCCATGGGAGAGGTATGATGACCCACACGTAAAGGGGATCTATCGTATTCCTTTAGATAAGTAAGAGTGTCGAACCCAATGAGGAGCAGAAGGAAATGACAAGTGGTTTCCAGTAAGGTATTCTCTGCAAGTACTGAAATTATCGGGGACATATAGTTTTGTGATAAGATAATTCATAACAAGTAACAAGTTTTGATTCGCGTTCGTTACTTTTATAATTTGATATGTGGGTGGACCGGTGCTTGGGTGCTGCCCTTACTTGGACAAACCTCCCACTTATGATTAACCCCTATCGCAAGCATCCACAACTACGAAAAAAGAATTAAGGTAAACCTAACCATAGCATGAAATATATGGATCCAAATTAGCCCCTTGCGAAGCAACGCATAAACTAGGGTTTAAGCTTCTGTCACTCTAGCAACCCATCATCTACTTATTACTTCCCAATGCCTTCCCCTAGGCCCAAATAATGGTGAAGTGTTATGTAGTCGACGTTCACATAACACCACTAGAGGAGAGACAACATACATCTCATCAAAATATCGAACGAATACCACATTCACATGATTACTTATAACAAGACTTATCCCATGTCCTCAGGAACAAACGGAACTACTCACAAAGCATGTTCATGTTCAAGATCAGAGGAGTATTAATTATCATAAAGGATCTAAACATATGATCTTCCACATATTAAACCAACTAGCATCAACTACAAGGAGTAATCAACACTACTAGCAACCCACAGGTACCAATCTGAGGTGTTGAGACAAAGATCGGATACAAGAGATGAACTAGGGTTTGGAAAGGAGATGGTGCTGATGAAGATGTTGATGGAGATTGACCCCCTCTCGATGAGAGGTTCATTGGTGATGACGATGGCTTCGATTTCCCCCTCCGGGAGGGAAGTTTCCCCGGCAGGACCGCCCTGCCGAAGCTCTAGATTGGTTCTGCCCAAGTTCTGCCTCGAGACAGCGGCGCTTCATCCCAAAAGCTCTCTTCTGATTTTTTTTCCAGTTCAAAATGCTTCATATAGGAGAAGATGGGCGTCAATGGAGCCACGGGGGGCCCATAAGCCTGCTATGCGCAGCCAGGGGGTGGCCGCGCCTAGTAGGCTTGTGGCCCCCGTCTGGTTGATTCTTGCGCCTGTATTTTTTATTAATTGCAAAAATATTCTCCGTAAATTTTTAGGACTTTTGGAGTTGTGCAGAATAAGTATCTCAGATTTGCTCCTTTTTTAGTCCAGAATTCCAGCTGCCGACATTCTCCCTCTTCATGTAAACCTTGTAAAATAAGAGAGAAAAGCCATAAGTAACGTGTAATAACACCCCATAATGCAATAAATATCAATATAAAAGCAGGATGCAAAATGGACGTATCAACTCCCCCAAGCTTAGAACTCACTTGCCCTCAAGCGAAAGCCGAGATCGATGAATATGTCCACATGTTTAGAGATGGAGGTGTCGATAAAAATAAAATACGGACATGAGGGCATCATGATCAACTTTAGAACAACAATACTCATTGTACGAGATTCTTTATACTAGAGTAACAATTCATTCACAAGATAAAGTATGAACCAAGAACTTCATTGACAACCAACAAACTATGATCTCACTCATTGAAGCAATTTATAATTTATCATAACATCGGAAAGAGTCAATATAAGAGCTTGTAAAGCAAACCCACATACTCAATCATCTTTTAGTCTTTCACAATTTCTAGCACTCACGTGGTACCCACGAGGTCAAAGCTTCAATCGAACACCAAGAAAGATAGGGGCTTATAATTCTGCCTCCCAACTATTCACCTCAAGGGTGATGTTAACAATAATAACTCATGATCACCCACATCCGAGTAGATATATAAGTCTAGATCATTCCCCAATACATAATGCTAGCCAAAAGAGACGGAATATAGGAAGTGGTGAAAACCACCATGACTCTTGCATAAAGGTAAGTACTAGAAAGTAAAAGTAAAAGTAACAGATAGGCCCTTCGCAGAGGGAAGCAGAGGTTGTCATGCGCTTTTTGTTTTTGGATGCACAAACTCTTAATGCGGAGGAACGTCACGTTGTATTGCCCTTTGTGATATCAACCTTTATTATGCAGTTTGTCGCTTTTATTTCTTCACTATCACAAGTTCGTACAATGCTTATTTCACTTACAATAAAAGATCACACATATTTAGGAGAAATTGTTATTGCCTTTTTGCACCGATGACAACTTACTTGAAGGATCTTATTCAATCCATAGGTAGGTATGGTGGACTCTCATGGCAAAACTGGGTTGAGGTGTTTGGATGCACAAGTAGTATCTCTACTTGGTGCGGAGGTTTTGGCTGATATGAGGTGGAAGCAAGAACGACATGTTGGAGGATCTAAAACCATATAACTTCTATCCGGATGCAAGCAAACATACCCTATTATGTTGTCTTCCTTGTCCAACATCAACTTCTTAGCATGTAATATTTTAATGAGTGGTCACAATCATAAAAGATGTCCAAGATAATATATTTATATGTGAATCTCCCTTTCTTTATCACTTCCTTTCAATTGCACCAATGACCAATTACTATGTTTGCTAACTCCCAACAAATTTCAATCACCTACTTTTTAAATGTGAAGTCATTACTCCCCATAAGATTACTATGTATTCTCTTTGCTTTTCTCCTATTATTCTTTATTCATTACTTTCAAGAGCATAGTAGTCTAGCAAAGCCCTCATCATCAAAACTACTTTTTATTATATACTCTCGGACTTGCTTAAATAAGGGGAGCAAAAGCAAAAACTAAAAGGATTGAACTAGGAAAGATAAAAACAAAAGGGAAAAAGGAAATAAAAGGTGTGGTGTGATACGATACCGGGGCACCTCCCCCAAGCTTGGCACAAGCCAAGGGGAGTGCCCATACCCATGTACTCAGGTGTCCTTCTTAGTGATGGTGAGATGTTCTTGGCGATGATACCCTTTAGAATGCGATTCTCCTCTTCAAGCTTATTATTTTGCTGCCTGAGATCCATTACTTCCTTATCTTGTTTTCCATTCACGGATAGAGATCCCTTCACCTAGGGATGTCTCATTGCTGCAGGTGAAAAGATAACACTCTTTTTCAAGTTTTCATAAGTAAGGAATTTAGCATTGGGATGAATAACTAAATTCGGGATTGTTGTGCTCAGAATTTCCTCCAACATGGCCCAGGTTGTGGATGAGAGTTAACTTCTTGGTCTTGCTCAATGGCGTCCACCCTTTTTAAGTCAGCTTCCATATCCTCCTCCGTGGTTCGCCCAAGGTAGTTAGCTTCAATGTATGCCTCGGACTCCTGTGCCGGGTGAGAAACACGACTCTCCCTGGTCGACTCTTGGGACGACATCTTGCTCTAAATCTGCTGCAAAAACAACTAAAAACGAAAACAAGAGGTATTGTCGTGATATGGAAGTCAAAACCTTTGGGAGATTATATAATGAATTTTTGCCGACCCGAAGAGATGTTCCACAAGAAAACAGAGTCCGGGGGGCGCACGGGGTGGTGACAAGCCCACTAGACGCGGTCAGGGGGGTGGCCACGCCTAGCGGGCTTGTCGCCTCCCCATGCGTCCTTCAGACTGCTTTTTATTTTCCTAAATTTTTAAATATTCCAAAAGTGAGTAAAATTGCTACTGGGAAAGTTTTGGAGTCGGTTTACTTACCGTACCACGTACCTATTCCTATTTAGAGTCTGAAATGTTCTCGTAAGTCTCCCTAATATGCTCTTCGGGAGTTATGGTATTGATAACATTGGTTTCGACATTAATGGGAGTACCTAAAATATATTGTTTGATTATTTTCCCGTTTACCACCTTAGTATTTGTGCCTTCAGCATTTTTGATCTTGATGGCACTGGAACGATATACCTCCTCGAGGATATATGGCCCTTACCATTTGGAGAGGAGTTTACCTGTTGGGGAACGTTTCATGGGAAACAAAAAAAATTCCTACGCTTCACCAAGATCAATCTAGGAGATGAGTATCTATGAGAGGAGAGATTGGACCCACATACCCTTGTAGATCGCTAAGCGGAAGCGTTAAAGAACGCGGTTGATGTAGTCGTACGTCCCCGTGATCCAAATCGCAAGCCGTCCAACAAACTCCCGATCAAGTGCCGAACGGACGGCACCTCCCTGTTCAGCACACGTGCAGCTCGATGAAGATCTCCGCCTTCTTGATCCAGCAAGAGGGAGCGGAGAGGTAGATGGGTTTGCCGGCAGCATGACAGCGTGGCGGCAGCGGTGGTGGAGCTGATCCGGCAGAGCTTCGCTAAGTGGTGCCGAATCAATCTACTAGAGGAGAGGCTATCAGAGAGGGAGGAAGGGTTGCGCCGTGGCTTAGGGTGCGACTGCCCTCCTCCCTCTCACATATATATAGGGGGAGGGGTGGTGTGCCCAACCCCTAGGGTTTCCCACTTGGGGCGGCGGCCAAGGGTGGAGGCGCCCTATGGTGCCTTGCCACCCAAGCAAGGTGACACCAACCCTAGGGTTGGCCCTCCCACCAACCCCCAGCCGCATGGGCCTTTGTGGGAGGGGAGGCCAGCCCACCAAAGGGTGGTGCGCCCTCTCTCACAGCCCATTTAGCCCTTTGGGGCTGGTGGCCCCTTCTGGTGGACCCCCGGGACCCTCCGGGCACCCCCGGTACGTTACCGGTGACGCTCGAACTTTTCCCGGTAACCAACATGGAACATCCTATATATGAATCTTTACCTCTGGACCATTCCGGATCTCATCTTCACGTCCGGGATCTCATCCGGGACACCGAACAACCTTCGGTCACCAACACACATAACTCATCTATACCGAAACATCACCGAACCTTAAGTGTGCAGACCCTACGGGTTCGAGAACTATGTAGACATGACCGAGGCACCTCTATGGTCGGTAACCAATAGTGGGACCTGGATGCCCATATTGATTCCTACATGTTCTACAAAAATCTTTATTGGTTAAACCTCAATGTCAAGGATTTAGTTAATTCCGTATGATGTTCCCTTTGTCCTTCAGTATGTTACTTGCCCGAGATTCGATCGTCAGTATCTCTATACCTAGTTCAATCTCATTACCAGCAATTATCTTTACTCGTTCCTTAATACAAGATCCCGCGACTAACACTTAGTCACATTGCTTGCAAGGCTTGTTGTGATGTTGCATTACCGAGTGGTCCCTGAGATACCTCTTTGTCACACGGAGTAACAAATCCCAGTATTGATCCATGGCAACTCAACAAACACCCTCGAAGATACCTGTAGAGCACCTTTATAGTCACCCAGTTACGCTGCGACGTTTGATACACACAAGGCACTCCTCCGGTGTCAGTGAGTTGCATGATCTCATGGTCATAGGAACAGATACTTGACATGTAGAAAATAGTAGCAATAAACTGACACGATCATATGCTACGTTCATAGTTTGGGTCTTGTCCATCACATCGTTCTCCTAATGATGTGATCCCGATATCTAATGAAATATCATGTCCATGGCCAGGAAACCTTAACCATCTTTGATCAACGAGCTAGCCTGCTAGAGGCATACTAGAGACACAATGTTTGACTATATGCCCACATATGTATTTAGTTTCCAGTCAATACAATTATAGCATGGACAAGAAACTATTATCATGAACAAGGAAATATAATAATAAACACATTATTTATTGCCTCTAGGGCATATTTCCAATACTCTCCCACTTGCACTAGAGACAATAATCTAGTTACATCACTATGTGATTTACATTGTAATGAATCGAAGACCCATGCAGTTCTGGGGTTGATCATGTTTAGTCCTTGGAAGAGGTTTAGTCAATGGGTCTGCAACATTCAGACCCGTGTGCACTTTACAAATATTTATGTCCTTCTCCTTGATGTAATCGTGGATGGAATTGAAGCGCCGCTTTATGTGTCTAGTCCTCTCGTGAAACCTTGGTTCCTTGGCCAGAGCAATGGCACCAGTGTTGTCACGGAACAGAGTCATTGCGTCCAATGCACTGGGCACTACTCCAAGATCAGTCATGAACTCCTTCATCCATACACCTTCCTTCACCGCCTCCAAGGCAGCGATGTACTTGCTTCACATGTAGAATCAGCTACCACGCTCTGCTTAGAACTGCACCAGCTTACCGCTTCCCCATTGAGAATGAATACGTATCTGGTTTGAGACTTAGAGTCATTCGGACCAGTGTCAAAGCTTGCATCGACATAACCCTTTGCGCCGAGCTCTTGATCACCTCCATAAACGAGAAACATTTCCTTAGTCCTTTTCAGGTACTTAAGGATATTCTTCGCCGCCATCCAGTGTTAAATTCCTGGATCAGTTTGAAACCTTCTGGCCATACTTATGGCAAGGCTGACACTGGGTCTTGTGCAGAACATCGCATACATGATAGAACCTATGGCTGAAGCATAGGGGATGACACTCATCTTCTCTCTATCTTCTCCAGTCACTAGGCATTGATTCTTACTCAACTTCACACCTTGTAACACAGGCAAGAACCCCTTCTTGGACTGATCCATTTTGACCATCTTCAAAACATTATGAAGGTATGTGCTCTGTGAAAGTGCGATCAAGCGTCTCGATCTATCTCTATCGATCTTAATGCCTAATATGAAAGCAGCTTCTCCCAGGTCCTTCATTGAAAAAATCTTGTTCAAATATTGCTTCACGCTTTCCAGCATTTCTATATTATTTCCAATCAGCAATATGTCATCCACATATAATATTAGAAACACTACATATCTCCCACTCACTTTCTTGTAAATACAAGCTTCTCCATAAACTTGTATAAACCCAAACGCCTTGATCACCTCATCAAAGCGCTTATTCCAACTCCGAGATGCTTGCACCAATCCATAAATGGATCGCTGGAGTTTGCAAACTTTGTCAACATTCTCTTGTTCGACAAAACCTTCCGGTTGCATCATATACAACTCTTCCTCAAGGAAACCGTTAAGGAACGCTGTTTTGACATCCATCTGCCAAATTTCATAGTCGAAATATGCAGCTATTGCTAACATGATTCTGACGGACTTAAGCATCGCTACGGGTGAGAAGGTCTCATCATAGTCAACTCCTAGAACTTGTGAAAAAACCTTTTCCACAAGTCGAGCTTTATAGACAGTGATATTACCATCCGCATCCGTCTTCTTCTTAAAGATCCATTTATTCTGAATGGCCTTTCGCCCTTCAGGTAATACTTCCAAAGTCCATACTTTTTTCTCATACATGGATCCCATCTTGGATTTCATGGCGTCTAACCATTTATCTGAATCCGGGCCCATCATCGCTCCTCCATAGCTCATAGGTTCATTGTTTTCTAACAACATGACCTCCAGGACAGTGTTGTTGTACCACTCAGAAGCAGTACGCGCCCTCGTCGACCTACGAGGTTCAATAGCAACTTGATCCAAAGTTTCATGATGATCATCATTAACTTCCTCTTCAACCATCGTTGGCTCCACAGAAACATCTTTATGCGCTGCCCTACTCTCTGGTTGAAGTGAAGGTTCAATAACCTCATCAAGTTCTACTTTCCTCCCACTCAATTCTTTCGAGAGAAACTCTTTCTCAAGAAATGTTCCATTCTTAGCGACAAACACTTTGCCTTTGGATCTGAGAGAGAAGGTATACCCAACTATCTCTTTTGGGTATCCTATGAAGACACATTTCTCTGCTTTGGGTTCCAGCTTTTCAGGCTGAAGCTTTTTGACATAAGAATCACATCCCCAAACTTTAAGAAACGACAACTTTGGCTTCATGCCAAAACACAATTCGTATGGTGTCGTCTCAACAGATTTTGATGGTGCCCTATTTAAAGTAAATGCAGCTGTCTCTAACGCATAACCCCAAAACGATAGTAGCAAATCGGCAAGAGACATCTTAGAACGCACCATATCTAATAAGGTTCGATTACGATGTTCGGACACACCATTATGTTTTGGTGTTCCAGGCGGTGTCAATTGTGAAACAATTCCACACTGTCTTAAGTGACTGTCAAACTCATAACTCAGATATTCTCCTCCTCGATCAGGTCGCAAGAATTTAATCTTCTTGTTATGATGATTCTCAACTTCACTCTGAAATTGCTTGAACTTTTCAAATGTTTCAGACATGTGTTTCATTAATTAAATATATCCATATCTACTTAAGTCATCAGTGAAGGTGAGAAAATAACGATATCCACCACACACCTCAATGTTCATTGGACCGCACACATCAGTATGTATAATTTCCAACAAATGACTTGCCCGTTCCATTGTTCCAGAGAATGGCATTTTAGTCATCTTGCCCATGAGGCATGGTTCACACGTGTCGAGTGATTCAAAATCAAGTGACTCCAAAAGTCCATTAGCATGGAGCTTCCTCATGCGTTTTACACAAATATGACCCAAACGGCAATGCCACAAGAAAGTGGTACTATCAATATCAACCCTACATCTTTTGGCATCAATGCAATGAACATGTGTATCATTACTATCAAGATTCAATAAGAATAAACCCCTCACATTGTGTGCATGACCATAAAAGATATTACTCATATAAATAGAACAACCATTATTCTCTGATTTAAATGAGTAACCGTCTCGCAATAACCAAGATCCAGATATAATGTTCATGCTTAACGCAGGCACTAAATAACAATTATTCAGGTTCATCACTAATCTTGATGGTAGTCAAAGAGCGAGAGTGCCGACGGCGATCGCATCAACCTTGGAACCATTTCCCACGCGCATCGTTACTTCATCCTTAGCCAGCCTCCTTCTATTCCGTAGGTCCTGCTTTGAGTTGCAAATGTGAGCAACCGGACCGGTATCAAATACCCAGGCACTACAACGAGAGCTAGTAAGGTACACATCAATAACATGTATATCATATATACATTGTTTTGTGTTGGCCGCCTTCTTGTCGGCCAGGTACCTGGGGCAGTTCCGCTTCCAGTGACCAGTTCCCTTGCAATAAAAGCACCCAGTTTCTGGCTTGGGTCCAGCCTTGGGTTTCTTCACGGGAGGAGCAACTGCTTTGCCACCCTTCTTGGAGTTACCCTTCTTGCCCTTGCCATGCTTCTTGAAACTACTAGTTTTATTGACCATCAACACTTGATGTTATTTTTGGATTTCAGACTCAGCGACTTTCAGCATCGCAAACAGCTCGGTGACTGACTTGGTCATCCCGTGCATGTTATAGTTCATCACGAAGCTCTTGTAGCTAGGTGGCAATGATTGAAGAACTCTGTTAACGATTGCCTCCGGCAGAAGGGGCATCCCTAACTCCGCCAGACGGGTCGAATACCCAGACATTCTAAGTATATGTTGACTGATAGACCCGTTCTCCTCCATCTTATAAGCATAGAACTTATCGAAGGTCTCATACCTCTCGATCCGAGCATTCTTCTTAAAGATAAACTCCAACTCCTGGAACATCTCATATGTTGCATGACGTTCAAAACATCTTTGAAGTCTTGGTTCTAAGCCATACAATATTGCACACTAAACTATTGAGTAATCTCCAGAACGTGCCTCTCAAGCGTTCTTAACGTCTTCGGATGACATGCCTGCGGGTTGGTTACCAAGCGGTGCATCAAGGACATATGCCTTCTGGGAAGCCGTGAGGATAATCCTTAGATTATGGGCCCAGTCCACAAAGTTACTTCCATCATCTTTCAACTTAGCTTTCTCTAGGAACGCATTAAAATCCAGGGGTGCTATTGCGCGAGCCATTGATCTACAACATAAATAAGCAAAGGTCACTAAGACTATTGTTCATGATAATGAGTTTAGTTAATCAAATTACTAAAGCTCCCACTCAAATTGACATCCCTCAGGTCATCTAAGTGATACATGATACATATAAAATTTCAAGGGTGCTACAACGTGAGCTACTAATCTACAACATAAATTGCAAAGATATACTGACTATGTTTATGATAATGAGTTCAATTAATCATATTACTTAAGAACTCACACTCAAATTGACATCCCTCCGGTCATTCGAGTGATACATGATCCAAATTCACCAACTCAAGTCCGATCATGACGTGAGTTAAGGTGGTTTCAATGGTGAACATCATCATGTTGATCATATCTACTATATGACTCATGCTCGACCTTTCGGTCTCTTGTGTTCCGAGGCCATGTCTGTACATGCTAGGCTCGTCAAGTTTAACCCAAGTGTTCCGCATGTGCAACAATGGTTCGCACCCGTTGTATGCGAACGTAGAGTCTATCACACCCGATCATCACGTGGTGTCTCGACACGACGAACTTTCACAACGACGCACACTCGGGGAGAACACAATTCATCTTGAAATTTAAGTGAGGGATCACCTTATAATGCTACCGTCGTTCTAAGAAAAACAAGGTGCATAAAAGGATTGACATCACATGCAAATCATAAGTGACATGATATGGACATGAACTTGTGCTTTTGATCTCCATCTCCAAAGCACCGGCATGATCTCCATCGTCACCGGCATAACACCATGATCTCCATCATTGTGTTGCCATCGGGGTTGTCGCGCCCACCATGCTCATACTACTATTGCTACCGCTTAGCGATAAAGTAAAGCATTACATAGCACTTAAAGATTGACACACATGTCATACAATAATCAAAGACAACCATATGACTCCTGCCGGTTGTCGTACTCATCGACATGCAAGTCTTGATATTCTATACAAAAACATGATCATATCATACATCACATATATCACATCATGCAATTGGCCATATCACATGAAAACATACCCTACAAAAACAAGTTAGACGTCCTCTAATTGTTGTTGCATGTTTTACGTGGCTGCTATGGGTATCTAGCAAGAACGATTCTTACCTACGCAAAACCACAATGGTGATATGAAGATTGCTTTTCAACCTTCTACAAGGACCGTCTTAATCAAATCCGGTCCAATTAAAGTGGGAGAGACAGACACCCGCCAGCCATCTTTATGCAACAAAGTCACATGTCAGTCGATGGAACAAGGTCTCTCGTAAGCGTACGAGTAAAGTCGGTCTGAGCCGCTTCATCCCATAATACTGCTGAACCAAGAAAAGACTAAGGGAGGAAGCAATCTGAATATCAAAGGCCACAAACTCCTTTGTGTTCTAATCAAGATCTCATCTACGCATAGACCTAGCTCATGATGCCACTATTGGGGAACGTTGCATGGGAAACAAAAAAATTCCTATGCTTCACCAAGATCAATATAGGAGATGAGTATCTATGAGAGGAGAGATTGGATCCACATACCCTTGTAGATCGCTAAGCGGAAGCATTAAAGAACACGGTTGATGTAGTCGTACGTCCCTGCGATCCAAATCGCAAGCCGTCCCACGAACTCCCGGTCAAGTGCCGAACGGACGGCACCTCCGCGTTCAGCACAAGTGCAGCTCGATGAAGATCTCCGCCTTCTTTATCCAGCAAGAGGGAGCGGAGAGGTATATGGGTTCACTGATAGCACAATGGCGTGGCGGTGGTGGTGGTGGACCTGATCCGGCAGAGCTTCGCTAAGCGACGCCGAATCAATCTACTAGAGGAGAGGCTATCGGAGAGGGAAGAAGGGCTGCCCCGTGGCTTAGGGTGCGGCTGCCCTCCTCCCTCTCACATATATATAGGGGGAGGGGTGGTGTGCCCAACCCCTAGGGTTTCCCCCTTGGGGCGGCGGCCATGGGTGGAGGCACCCTAGGGTGGCTTGCCACCCAAGCAAGGTGGCGCCAACCCTAGGGTTGGCCCTCTCACCAACCCCGTAGCCGCATGGGACTTTGTGGGAGGGGAGGCCAGCGCACCAGGGGCTGGTGTGCCCTCTCTCACAGCCCATGTAGCCCTTTGGGGATGGTGGCCCCTTTCGGTGGACCCCCAGGAACCTCCCGGCACCCCCGATACGTTACCGGTGACGCCTGAACTTTTCTTGGTAACCAACACGAACATCCTATATGCGAATATTTACCTCGGGACCATTCCGTAGCTCCTCGTCACATCCGGGATCTCATCCGGGACTCCGAACAACCTTCGGTCACCAACAAACATAACTCATCTATACCGAAACGTCACCGAACCTTAAGTGTGCAGACCCTACGGGTTCGAGAACTATGTAGACATGACCGAGACACCTATGTAGTTAATAACCAATAGCGGGACCTGGATGCCCATATTGATTCCTACATATTCTATGAAGATCTTTATCGGTCAAACCTTTATGTCAAGGATTCCGTTAATCCCGTATGATGTTCCTTTTGTCCTTCCGTATGTTACTTTCCCGAGATTCGATCGTAGGTATCTCTATACCTAGTTCAATCTTGTTACCAGCAAGTCACTTTACTCACTCCGTAATACAAGATCCCGTGACTAACACTTAGTCACATTGCTTGCAAGGCTTGTTGTGATGTTGCATTACTGAGTGGGCCCTGAGATACCTCTTTGTCACACGGAGTAACAAATCCCAGTATTGATCCATGCCAACTCAACAGACACCCTCGAAGATACCTTAAGAGCACCTTTATAGTCATCCAGTTACATTGCGATGTTTGATACACACAAGGTACTCCTCCGATGTCAGTGAGTTGCATGATCTCATGGTCATAGGAACATATACTTGACATGCAGAAAACAGTAGCAATAAACTGACATGATCATATGCTACGTTCATAGTTTGGGTCATGTCCATCACATCGTTCTCCTAATGATGCGATCCCGATATTAAATGACATCTCATGTCCATGGCCGGGAAACCTTAACCATCTTTGATCAACGATCTAGACTGCTAGAGGCATACTAGGGACACAATGTTTGTCTATATGCCCACACATGTATTTAGTTTCCAATCAACACAATTATAGCATGGACAATAAACGATTATCATGAACAAGGAAATATAATAATAAACATTTTATTTATTGCCTCTAGGGCATATTTCCAACATTACCTGCAAAAAATCTTAACCGATAATTGTATAGAAAGACATGATCACCTACATTGAATTCACGCTTTTGTATCCTTTTATCATGCCATCTCTTAACTTTTTCTTTAAATAACTTGACATTCTCATAGGCTTGGCATATCCATTCATCAAGTTATCTAATGTCAAATAACCTCTTCTCACCAGCAAGTTTGAAATCATAGTTGAGCTATTTGATTGCCTAATAAGCTTTATGCTCTAGCTCTAAAGGTAAGTGACATGATTTACCATAAACCATTTTATACGGAGACATACCCATAGGATTCTTGTAAGAAGTTCTATAAGCCCATAATGCATCATCAAGTTTCTTAGACCAATTCTTCCTAGATCTATTAACTATCTTTTGCAAGATCAATTTAATTTATCTATTGCTTAATTCTACTTGACCACTAGACCGAGGATGATAAGGAGATGCAATTCTATGATTAACATCATACTTAGCAAGAAATTTACGGAAAGCACCATGAATAAAATGTGAACCACCATCAGTCATTAAGTATCTAGGGACTCCAAATCTAGGGAAAAAATAACTTCTTTAAGCATCTTAATAGAGGTGTTATGATTAGCACTACTAGTTGGGATAGCTTCTACCCACTTAGTAACATAATCAACAACAACTAAAATATGAGTATACCTGTTGGACGTTGGAAAAGGTCCCATATAATCAAAACCTCAAACATCAAATGGTTCAATACCAAGAGAGTAATTCATAGGCATTTCTTGGCGTCTACTAATATTGCCAATTCTTTGACATTCATCACATGACAAGACAAACTTACGAGCATCCTTGAAGAGATTAGGCCAATAAAAACCAGATTGCAATACCTTGTGTGCAGTTCTATCTCCAGCATGGTGTCCTCCGTAGGCCTCGGGATGACACTTCCGTAGGATCTGTTACTGTTCATGCTCAGGTACACAACATCTAATAATACCATCTACTCCTTATTTATAAAGGTGTGGGTCATCCCAAAAGTAATGTCTTAAATCATAGAAAAACTTTTTCTTTTGTTAGTATGTGAAACTAGGCGGTATAAATTTACCGACGATGTAATTAGCATAATCAGCATACAAAGGAGCATTATGAGAACCATTTATGACAAATAATTGTTCATCAGGAAAGCTATCATCAATAGGTAGCGGGTCATCAAGAACATTCTCTAACCTAGACAAGTTATCTGCTATGGGGTTATCAACACCCTTTCTATCAACAATATGCAAATCAAATTCTTGTAGCAAAAGAACCCACCTAATATGTCTAGGTTTAGCATCTTTCTTTTCCATGAGATACTTAATAGCAGCATGATCAGTGTGAACAGTTACTTTAGAATCAACAATATAAGGTCTAAACTTATCACAAGCGAACACAACTGCTAAAAATTCCTTTTCAGTGGTAACATAGTTTCTTTGAGCACTGTTTAGAGTTTTGCTAGCATAATGAATAACATTTAATTTCCTATCAACTCTTTGGCCTAGAACAACACTTATATCATAGTCACTAGCATCACACATAATTTCAAAATGTAGGTTCCAATCATATGGTTGAACAACAGGTGCAGAAATCAAAGTATTCTTGAGAATTTCAAAAGCTTCTACACAATCATCATCAAAGATGAATGGAATATCTTTTTGCAAATGATTAGTGAGAGGCCTAGAAATGTTAGAGAAATCTTTAATAAATCTCCTATAGAAACGAGCATGACCAAGGAAATTTATTATACCTCTAATATCCATAGGACACGACATTTTTTCAATAGCATCAACTTTAGCCTTGTCAACTTCAATACCTCTTTCGTAAATTTTATGTCCCAAGACAATGCCTTCATTCACCATAAGGTGGCACTTGTCCCAATTCAAGACAAGATTAGTTTCTTCACATCTCTGCAAAACTCGATCAAGGTTGCTCAAACAATCATCAAAAGAATTTCCGTAAACGGAAAAATCATCCATGAAAACCTCAACAATCCTTTCACAGAAATTAGAGAATATAGTAGTCATGTATCTTTGAAAGGTAGTAGGTGCATTACAGAAATCAAACGGCATACATCTATAAGCAAAGGTACCAAAAGGGCAGGTAAAGGTGGTCTTCTCTTGGTCCTCTTTTGACACGGGTATTTGAGAGAAACCAGAATAACTATCTAGAAAGCAGAAATGTGTGTGTTTGGATAATCTTTCTAGCATTTGATCCATGAAAGGTAGAGGGTAATGATCTTTTCTAGTAGCTTTATTCAATTTCTGAAAATCAATTACCATTCTATAACCAGTAACAATTCTCTATGGGATCAATTCATTTTATCATTAGGAACTATAGTAATGCCTCCTTTCTTAGGGACACAATAAACGGGACTAACCCATCTACTATCAGTAATAGGATAAATGACACCTACCTCCAGAAGCTTTAATATTTCATTTATTACCACTTCCTTCATTTTAGGGTTCAACCGTCGTTGGTGATCAACCACTTGTTTAGCATCAGGCTCCATTTTAATTTTGTGCTGACATAGAGTGGGACTAATGCCTTTAAGATCATCAAGAGTATATCCAATAGCAGCACGGTGCTTCCTCAGAGTTTTCAATAATCTCTGTTCTTCATGCTCTAAAAGGTTAGCACTAATAATAACAGGATATATCTTTTTTCATCAAGATAAGCATATTTCAAAATATGAGGTAATTGTTTAAGCTCAAAGACGGGATCACCCTTGGGTGGAGGAGGATACCCAAGTATTTCAACATGCAAGTTGTCTTTCAGAATAGGATGTTGATCAAAGAAAATCCTATCTATTTCATTCCTTTCATTCATATGCATGTCGTTTTCATGGTCTAGCAAATATTCCTCTAAAGGATCAGTAGGAGGCACAACAATAGAAGCAAGACCAATAATTTCATCCTTAATAGGCAATTCTTTATCATGGGGTTGTCTACGAAATTTAGAGAAATTAAAGTCATGAGATGTATCCCCAAAACTTACGGTAACTGTTTCCTTCTCACAATCTATCCTGGCATTAACGGTATTCAAGAAGGGTCTACCAAATATAATAGGACAAAAATCATCTTGTAGGGAACCAAGAACAAGAAAATCAGTAGGATATTTTATTTTCCCACACAAGACTTCAACATCTCTAATAATCCCTACTGGTGATATAGTATCTCTATTAGAAAGTTTAATTGTAACATCAATTTCCTCTAACTCTGTAGGTGCAATATCATTCATAATCTCTTTATATAAGGAAAAGGGAATTGCACTCACACTAGCACCCATATCACATAAGCCATGATAACAATGATCTCCTATTTTAACATAAATGACAAGCGTGCCAACAAAGGGTCTATGTTTATCTTTAGGATCAGGTTTAGCAATTCTAGCAGCTTCATCACAAAATTGAATAACATGTCCATCAATATTATCAACTAAGAGATCCTTAACCATAGAAATACTAGGCTCAACTTTAATTTTCTTAGGGGGTGTAGGTGTTCTAGCACAGTTCTTATGAACCACAGTTGAAGCTTTAGCATGATCCTTTATTCTAACAGGGAAATGTGGTTTCTCAATATAAGCAGTGGGAATAATAGGACCAACATTATAAGTAATATTTTTCTCTTCAACTTTAATAGGTTCAACTACTTTCACTTCAATGAGAGGATGATATCTAAACCACTTATACTTGGGGAGGTCAACATGAGCAGAAAAAGATTCACAAAAAGAAGCTACTATCTCACAGTCAAGTCCATATTTAGTGCTAAATTCACGAAAAGCATTGGTGTCTACGAAAGATTTAACACAATCGAACTTAAGGTTCATACCCGACTCCTTAACTTCGTCGAGTTCCCAATCTTCAGAGTTGCGTTTAATTCTTTCCAATAAATCCCATTTGAAGTCAATATGTTTCTTCATATAGGAACCAACACAAGAAGTATCGAGCATGGGTTGATCATTACGAGAAAGCCAAGCATAAAAATTCTGAATAATAATTTCTCTCGAGAGATCATGATTGGGGCATGAATATAACATTGACTTAAGCCTCCCCAAGCTTGAGCGATTCTTTCTCCTTCATGAGGCCAAAAATTATAAATATAATTCCGATCACGATGAACTAGATGCATAGGGTAGAACTTCTGAGGAAATTCTATCTTCAATCGGTTGAAGCTCCATGATCCAATATCATGCCTATACCATGTCAAGGCCTTTTCCTTCAAAGATAAAGGAAAAAACCTTCTTCTTAACGTGATCCTTGGGCAGACCTGCAAGCTTAAATAATCCACAAACTTCATCCACATAGATTAGATGTAAATCGGGATGTAGCATTCCATCTCCTACGTAAAGATTAGCTAGCAGTTTCTCTATCATACCCGAAGGAATTTCATAATAAATATTTTCAGTAGGTTCAGTAGGTTGAGGGACAACTCTTTGTGTTTCCGGTCGAGGTGAAGATAACCCGAACAAGCCCCTCAAAGGATTACTTTCCATAGTGACAAGTGACAGTAAATTTCAGCACACTATATAAATTTTTCCTTACCAAATTCCACTTACCAAAGGTGCTTCAATCCCTGACAACGGTGCTAGAAAAGAGTCTTGATGACCCACAAGTATAGGGGATCTATTGTAGTCCTTTCGATAAGTAAGAGTGTCGAACCCAACGAGGAGCAGAAGGAAATGACAAGCGGCTTCCTATAAGGTATTCTCTCCAAGTACTGAAATTATAGGTGACAGATAGTTTTGTGATAAGATAATTCATAACGAGTAACAAGTAACAAGTGTAGAAAAGGTGCAGGAAGGTAGTCCAATCCTTTTTGTAGCAAAGTATAGGTCTGGACAAACTCTTATATAAAGCAAAGTGCTCCCGAGGACACATGAGAATTTCCGTCAAGCTAGTTTTCATCATGCTCTTTTGATTCGCGTTCGTTACTTTGATAATTTGATATGTGGGTGGACCGGTGCTTGGGTGCTTCCCTTACTTGGACAAATCTCCTACTTATGATTAACCCTATCGCAAGCATCCGCAACTATGAAAGAAGAATTAAGGTAAATCTAACCATGGCATGGAACATATGGATCGAAATCAGCCCCTTACGAAGCAACCCATAAAATAGGGTTTAAGCTTCTGTCACTCTAGCAACCCATCATCTACTTATTACTTCCCAATGCCTTCCCCTAGGCCCAAATAATTGTGAAATGTTCTGTAGTCCACGTTCACATAACACCACTAGACGAGAGACAACATACATCCCATCAAAATATCAAACGAATACCAAATTCACATGATTACTTATAACAAGACTTATGCCATGTCCTCAGGAACAAACGGAACTACTCACAAAGCATGTTCATGTTCACAATCAGAGGAGTATTAATTATCATAAAGGATCTGAACATATGATCTTCCACCAAGTAAACCAACTAGCATCAACTACAAGGAGTAATCAACACTACTAGCAACCCACAGGTACCAATCTGAGGTGTTGAGACAAAGGTCGGATACAAGAGATGAACTAGGGTTTGGAGAGGAGATGGTGCTGATGAAGATGTTGATGGAGATTGACTCCCTCTCAATGAGAGGATCGTTGGTGATGACGATGGATTCAAGTTCTCCCTCCGGGAGAGAAGTTTCCCCGGTAGGACTGCCTTGCCGGAGCTCTAGATTGGTTCTGCCCAAGTTCCACCTCGAGACGGCGGCACATCGTCTCGAAAGCTCTCTTCTGATTTTTCCAGGTCAAAATGCTTCATATAGGAGAAGATGGGTGTCGGAGGAGCCACAAGGGCCCCACAAGCCTGCTAGGCGCAACCAGGGGGGTGCCCGCGCCTAGTAGGCTTGTGGCCTGCTGGTGGCCCTCCTCTGGTTGATTCTTGCGATAGTATTTTTTATTAATTCCAAAAATATTCTCCGTAAATTTTCAGGACTTTTGGAGTTGTGCAGAATAGGTATCTCAGATTTGCTCCTTTTCGAGTCCAGAATTCCAACTGTTGGCATTCTCCCTCTTCATGTATACCTTGTAAAATAAGAGAGAAAACCCATAAGTACTGTACCATAACGTGTAATAACAGTCCATAATGCAATAAATATCAATATAAAAGCATGATGCAAAATGGGCGTATCAAGGTTAAGGAAGGAGCAAATCTCAACTAACTAAGAGCTAAACCATTGCTAACCCTAGAAAGGAGGAGGAGGGGTCCCTTATATAGTGTTAGTGGAGATAGGGGAGAGAGAGAGGGAGGATACATGGTTCTTTGGCCTGCGTCTGCCCGCATAGGGGCCGGATGTCCGGGCTTCATGGGGGTACCGGATGTCCGGGGCTCGGTCGCTTGGCTTCGCCTAGATCGGGACTCCTCACGCTGGATTTCCGGGCAGGGCGCCGGATATCCGTCCGGTCTTGTGGCGCCAGATGTCCAGGGGTCGGCCGGATGTTCGGGCCCTGTAGCTTCGGCTACAGCTTGCCCTTGGCGCCAGAGAGATCTCCAGGGTCCGGATGTCCAGGGCCTGGGAGGTGGCTTGGCCTTCTTCCGTCATCGCTTCCATGCTTCCCTCACGGATGGTGTAGTTGTTCCTCGACACTTGCACTGCTCCTCGTCATCTGTGAAGCTCCGACAATACCTATGTATGCACACGAGGAGAGTGTCAAGTAGTATACCATCCTCGAAGGGGTCAAGTGAACACGTGTAATGGAGATGATTCACCTTTATGTATGTGAAGTAGTTGTGGCACGTGTCACTTGCCAAAGATACTCTCGTCATGCTGATGTTCATAGGATGCTCCACTTCATCCCCTTCCCCTTGGAAAAGATCCGTCCTCGGATCAAAATCCAAATCACCATGGGGAGGAGATGGTGTCGCTGTGTAGAAGTGGACGATCACCAAGCACCCATCATCATCAAGCTCTAAAGGGGCCCTCTCGAATGTCTCACCATCTTGGGATTCCTTCAAAAGGAGCAAATACGACAAACACTTGGAAAAAATGTGGTTAGCATTAGTGCAAAACCAAGAATTTAAGTGGTGAATCACCGCACAAGTGTTGTCATCATGCTTAACATATGGTGTGACAAGGGATTGTGTCATGGCATTTAAGCATATAAATTGAGCACACACAATGCTATCATGGAAACAAGGATGCCTAGGTGAGGTAGGGATGCCAATATGTGTGTCAATAGAACAAGCATCTACCTCAAGGTCATAGCACTCATGCACATAGCAATCAATGAAAGGTCTATGGTAGGCAAAAGAATCATTCACAACACCAAAGAAAAGGACATGTCTAGACACATGGGGCAAGTGCAAGACAATCCAAGCATAATGTGCACATGGTGTAGTGAAGATAGTGAGGCACTTAACACGATAGAAAGAGCAAGTGTTCAACATGTGTGAGGCAATCAATTCATGTAGCAAGCAATGTGGCATGGCCAGTGTGAAGAATGGACATTGTTGCAACCAAGCATATGATAAGAGGAAACAATCCACAAGTTGGGTGCAACACACAAGGTATATATGTCATGAGGCATGGAACAATGGCAATCACGAGTGAAAGCAATATCTCAAACATGTGTGCAAGTAAGTGGTCCAAGATGACCAATATGTGTCATGATACAAGCAACACAATATGAAGATGCACAATATCCATGCTCAAGAAGGATGTCACCTCAAATACTTGACCTTGTGCATCCATCACAATGCTGATGCACAAGCAAGTGCGATGTAGAAACTCGTCGGTGTAGCAAGGCTTGCTCTCAAGAGCTCGAATCGTCAACTCACGTGAAGTGCAAGTTGACATGTAGTCAAAGTATCCTACACATGCAAAAAGAAAAGCAAATAATGTATATGCATGGTAGAGAAACACATCATCCATCATGATCGTTCGCCTCTCTTGCACATAACCATTAGGAACAAAAGTGCATGAACAATATGATGTAACAATGGCTATATTCATGGCACTAGGCATATGGTGCAAAGAAGGAAGACAAGCATGCTTCACACGAAAGATGTCAAAAGCTCCAATAATATGTGAGAAAGCTATGGGGGCAATCTCATTAGCAAGAGTAGAAGCATTGTTGCACTCAATACATGGAAAAGCATATAGCAAGAAAGAGGCAATACATGGAGATATGTGACAATATGCAGTGTCAATCGTGTGCAAAGCATGACAATGGTTGTCATCGACCGCATAAAAGGAGCACATCGGTGATGCAACATAAGCAAGCATAGTGATCATGGCATGCAAACTAGTAGTGCGAACATGCAACATACTAGAGGAAATCATGGCGGTCATGTCATTTGAGCAAATAATAGGCATAGGCAGTGCACATGACATAACACAAGCATGGGAACAAAACATGATCAATATATCGTCACAGGCATGGGGCACAAAGCAAACATGGCAATAGTAAGTAGTATCTCCACCAAGCTCGCAAATGCACATACAAATAGGAGAATCAAGTGACATGTGAGATGCAAGGCATGTGTCAAAAATGCATGGTAAATACATAGAAATGAGCATATCATGCAAAGTGAACATGGCAATATGGGCATAATAAGTGTAATGAGAAAGGAGCCATAGCCATGTGAGAGCCAAGTAGAAGAGGAGCGCGTAGTACTTGCGCGAGGGGAATGGTTGGAGACCCATTCCGGTGAATCCCAAAGAATCGTTGCTCTCAAGAGATCTTTTCGTCAACTCATGGGATTGTGAGGTTGACGAATGTCCATGAGTACCTACACAAAAAGGAATCACACAAAACAAGGTGTGTGCGTGGTAAATGTACACATCATCCGTTAGGATGTGTATGTGCACATGAGAGTTAGCACAATATAAGCAATGCTCAAATAAATTCGATGCATGGTATAGGAACATGTCATCCATCATGAAAGAATGGTTGTTGTGTATAACACGATGGGGACACAAATCGAGCATGCAAATATATGGCACAACAATGGCATTCATATTCATGGGTAGCGTATTGTGCACACAAATATGGAAGTCATGCAAAGGATGGGATGGAACACAATCTCCTATAATCTCTGAGGAAACTATGATGTTCTCCTCATGTGCAATAGCGGAAGCATAATTCGTAGAATATGGACAACATCCAAAACAATGCATTTCGAAAGCATGGTGTTCATGGCATGGCATATGAGAACAATTGCGCAAATGATGCAAAGGGAGCATGGCAATGTTATCACAAGAAAATCAAATTCCAATAACCATGGGCTTCTCATCTATGTCATATGTGCAAATTGGGTTTATCTTAATGGCATATGCATAGTTACTATGATGAGATTGCAAAGATGCAATATGGGTGATCTCATACATAGCATATGACAAGTCAAGCAGATTGTCAAACATGATGTGACCTATAGAGTTCTCACAAGAAATCCTATGCAACATGGCATCACAAGTAATAGACTCCCCATGAGAATCGTCAAACACATCATAAATGGGAAATTCATCACATGAGGAAGTCACATAATCATAAAGCATGGCAATAGGTGGATCGGCATCATGCAAGCAATCAATGTCCACTAGTGGGGCAAGAGCATCACCTTCACCTATGTTACCTTTTGCATTCCACACATGTGGTGTAGGTGAGGTCGCATAGACCAACTCATGGTCATCTTTATCATGATGGAACCATGTGGGGGGTGCATCGTATTCCACCATGGCCATCGTCATTCCCATTGGAGGGATGGAATCTTCGAGGGTCGGCACGTCGTCATGTAGGGACCTAGCACCAAAGAAGAAGACACAATAGGAGTAGAGGTTAAGTTGTTAGAAATCATAGTGGCCTCACGTGCCATCTCAACTACCTCACTCACTCCCTCTAGGTAGTTGCACTCATACTCACACATGGTGGAGTCACTCATCTCACTCAAGTGGTGGGGGTTGTGGCTCTCCTCACATGGAGAGTTTGGCAACTCATCATATATGGTTCTAGTGGTGGTCACACTCATCCTCTCATAGGAAATGCACTAAATGTCACATATGATGGAGTCACTCCTCTCACTCATGTGGTGGTGGCTCTCCTCACATGGAAATTGGGGCATCTCGTCATCTGTGGGTGTCAGAGAGATGTAGGTGCAAGTGTCTCCATGCTAAACTCATTTCGCCGTCATGGTTGAAGGGATAGTCCCATGCTCAACCGTCTCATCGTCGTCATCGTGGATGAAGGCCTAAGATGGCACATCATCACTCGCATCCATGACCAAAGGGAAAATACCATGCTCGTCCATCTTCCTTGGGATGCTTCCGGAGATGGAAGGGTCATCCATGCATGTAGTCGATCGCCTTGATCTTGGCGTCAAAGCTTGTCGTTGGTAGTGATCTTAGTCTCCGCACACTTGTTTCTTCGAAGATGTGAGACTTGAGCGTCTATGTCGTGATGATGATGAAGGGGAAGAAGACTTGTAGGTGGCCACCATGTGTCGAAGTTGCTCCATGTGTGCCACTACCATGTCTCTTTTCCAAGCTTCGGAGTTTCGTATGTCGATGGCGAGTCGATCGAGCTTTTGGGTTATGTGGTTGCTCATTGCCGATGTAGTCATCGAAGACCAAAGATGATGTGCTTTGCCTAGCCATCACAAGACTCGAAAAAGGTGAGTGGTAAATGAGACAAACAATACCAAGATATTGTTCCCCAAAGTTGAGGATGTATCCCATTTCACTCAATGTGAATTGAGAGAATAGTGGAATTGGTACCGGACTTTTTCAATCACACCTACAACATAAAGCTTATCGAGGGGCTTGGTTAGGACAAGTGGCACAAAATTCAAGCAATTGTTAATCCACGATATCGAAAATGTGGAGGAAGATTCACAAAATTGCAATGCAAAACAAATAGATCAATAGCTATAGTGGCACTAGGAACACACACACGGATAGATAAATTGGATCCGCGCAACCAAGGAATGAGCACAAATGTGATAGACCCGGGAAAAGCTCGTGTTGCATGGATACTATAAGAGACAATTACTCGATTGCTCAAATGGGCTAGATACGCGCTTGTGCACCAACCTAGAAGAGTAAATGTGTCGTCTTAAATCCCAATTATGTTATGTATGTATGATCCAAGTATATGTAGTATGAAAATGGATAACTGCTATTGCTATTTCTTATAAGCTCTTTTGTATCTCCTCTTTTGCTTAAAAGCTTTTTCTCTTTTTTTCTATGCTTGATGCTCGAACCAATGTATGAGACAACTATGATGGATATGCATGGGAGAGACTTATGGCACAATGGTGATAGCAAAATGTTTGCACGCAAGAACTAGCTATGCGGCATACGAGTAACACTATGGTGCACAAGTAACGTGGCCCGGCTATTCTCAACTCTCTAGTCTCAATAGGTAAGGTACACAATAGGCTCGAAGCGATCAAAGCAATGGCAAGGATGTAGACAATTATGTCATCGAGGTTACCGTCCTTGCTTACAGTTGGGGTGCCAAAAGGCGAGGTGGCCATTGTCGATATCGAGGCCGAGGCGATGATGAGTAGCGGCGTTGTCGATGTAGAACCGGCCCTAATTAGCCGAAACACCTTAGGAAACGGAAACCACAACTGAAAATCTCAAACAAAATTGGGTTAGGATGGCGGAAGTGTATGATGGAAAAGCTATGTGAAAGTTATGGTGGAGGCCTAGGCAAAGATGCCAAAATTTCGAAAATTTGAAGATGTCAAATGATGATGAATCTATTTTTGTGGGAAGGAGGGTGTCAATAGCTATCCAACGAGCTAAAGAACGTCAAAATCAGAGTTCGGATGAATTAGTTACGGCCAAAACGGTGAAACACAAAGGCTGAAAATCCCACGGCCCGGATATCCGGGGGCGGGGAGGGGGGGCAGAAATCCGGGACACGGTGACCGGAGTCACCCAATTTTTTTGCGCTCCACGCCCCGGATGTTCGGACCGACAGATCAAGATCGAGATTTGGGGCACGAGAACTCAATTTGGACGGAAATTTCGAGCTCTTGTGGTCAAAATTGATGGGGGGGGGGGATTAGGGGGATTGGGTGGTGGGGAAGCTAGATCACTTGGCAAACACGAATTTTATGGATCAAAATCAACAAAATCTGTAAACAGAACAGTCTGTAGTAATTTATGAAAACAATGTACTTCTGTAACTCAAAAAATTATGAAAATTTAGGATACGTTGTAATATTTATATGAAACCACCGTGTACAAATTTTAGAAACTTTACACCTTCCAGTAAAATATGAAAATTTAAACACTACAGCAGAAGTTTCCGTTTTTACACAGCACACATCAAACATGCAATTCAAGCATCCTAAATGCAATTCTTGGAACTTTTTATTGAAAAACAAGATTATAAATAACACCTAAGAGAGAAAAACAAAATAAAATGACGCTCCAAGCAAAACTCATATTATGTGACGAATAAAAATATAGCTCCAAGTAAGATATACCGATAGTGTTGAAGACGGAAGTGGGGATGCCTTCCAAGGCATCCCCAAGCTTAGACGCTTGAGTCTTCCTTAAATATTACCTTGGGGGTGCCTTGGGCATCCCCAATCTTAGGTTCTTGTCACTCCTTATTCTCCTCATATAGGTGTCTCACCCAAAACTTGAAAACTTCAATCACACAAAACTTAACGGAACTTCGTGAGAAGGGTTAGTATAGTAAAGATAAACCATTCACTTAGGTACTGTCAAGACAAGATTCGTAATTGTTCTCATATAATACCTACTGTATTCCATCATTACCATAATTTATATTACTCTATATAAGCTATAGAAACCCTTGAAACAAGCAAACTATGCATACAAAACAAAATTTATCAAAAACAAAAAAAATTGTAAATATCTGAATGATAACTATACTTACCTGACTCTAAAAATTCTCAAAAATTAGGAAACCAAAAGGAATTTGCATATAATCTTTGTGTAAAAAATTCAGAATTTGTTGATGCTCCAGTAAAATCATATAATCCATATACTGGACGGAAAACTTTCTGTTTTTTGCACAAAATAAAACAAGCAAGTATCCACACTATCCCAAAGGCTTTACTTGGCACTTTATTGAAATAAAATACACAAAACATGATTACTATAGTAGATTAATCATGTGAACACACACAAAAACAGAAAGTAAAAGTGTTGGGTTGTCTCCCAACAAGCGCTTTTTTTTAATGCCTTTTAGCTAGGCATGATGATTTGAATGATGCTCGTATAGGAATAAAAATTGAAACATGCAACAGAGCATCATGAATCTCATGACAAGCACCTTTAAGTCCAACCAACTTCCTATGCATAGGGAGTTTGTGAGCAAACAATTTATGGGAGCAAGAATCAACTAGCATAGGAAGGCAAAACAAGCATAAATTCAAAATCTTGAACACATAGAGAGGAAACTTGATATAATTGCAATTCCTGCAAGCATATGTTCCTCCCTCATAATAATTTTCAGTAGCATCATGAAGGAATTCCACAATATAACCAGCACATAAAGCATTCTTTTCATGATCTACAAGCATAGAAATTTTTCTATTCTCCACACAAGCAATTTTCTTCTCATTCATAATAGTGGGAGCAAACTCAACAAAATAACTATCATGAGATACTTGATTGACATAACCACATTCAATATTAAAATCATGATGAAAAGTTTCATGGTTACTATCACTCTTTATAGCATACATGTCATCATCATAATCATCATATATAGGAGGCATGCCGAAATCATAATAGTTTTGCTCGTCAAAAGTTGGGGGACTAAAAATAGCACATTCATCAAATGTAGCATCCCCAAGCTTGTGGCTTTGCATATCATTAGTATCATGAATATTCAGAGAATTCATACTAAAAATATTGAAATCATGCTCATCACTCAAATATTTATTGCCAAACATTTTAATAACTTCTTCTTCTAACACTTGAGCATGATTTTCCTTTCCATCATTTTCATGAAAGACATTAAAAAGATGAAGCATATGAGGCAACCTCAATTCCAATTTTGTGTAGTTTTCTTTTATAAAACCAAACAAGTAAAAAACAAGAAACCAAAATATTCAATTGCAAGATCTAAAGATATACCTTCAAGCACTCACCTCCTCGGCAACGGCACTAGAAAAGAGCTTGATGTCTACTACACAACCTTGTTCTTGTAGACTCGTGTTGAGCCTCCAACCGCAGAGTTTTGTAGGACAGTGGAAATTTTCCCTCAAGTGGATGACCTAAGGTTTATCAATCTGTGGGAGACATAGGATTAAGATGGTCTCTCTCGAACAACCCTGCAACCAAATAACAAAGAGTCTCTTGTGTCCCCAACACACCCAATACAATGGTAAATTGTATAGGTGCACTTGTTCGGCGAAGAGATAGTGACAAAAGTAGATATAGGTTTTTGTAATCTGACAATATAAAAACAGCAAGGTAGCAAGTGACAAAAGTGAGCAAAAACGGTATTGCAATGCTTGAAAACAAGGCCTAGGGTCCATACTTTCACTAGTGCAATTTCTGTCAACAATATTGACATAGTTGAATCATATGTGAGTACCTTTCATGCAACAAAGAGTTCACTCCAAAGTCACAAATAGTGGAGAACCAACAAAGAAATTATTGTAGGGTACGAAACCACCTCAAAGTTATCTTTTCTGATCAATCTTATGAGCTATCCCTATAAGTGTCACAGACATCCCTAGTGTTCGTACTAAAATAACACCTTAAGATACACATCAACCAAAACCCTAATGTCACCTAGATACTCCAATGTCACCACAAGTACCCATGGGCTTGATTATACGATATGCATCACATAATTTCAGATTCATCATATTCAATCCAACACAAAGAACTTCAAAGAGTGCCCCAAAGTTTCTACCGAAAAGTCAAGATAAAAACGTGTGCCAACCCCTATGCATAGATTCCTAAGGTCACGGAACCCGCAAGTTGATCACAAAAACATACATCAAGTGGGTCAATAGATCATCCCATTGTCACCATGGATACCCCATCGCAAGATATACATCAAGTGTTTCTCAAATCCTTAAAGACTCAATCCGATAAGAAAACTTCAAAGGTAAAACTCAATTCATCACAACAAGATAGAGAGGGTAAAACTCCATATGATTCATCTATATCAATAAAGCTCGCGGTACATCAAGATCGTGCCATCTCAAGAACATGAGAGAGAGAGATCAAACATATAGCTACTGGTACATACCCTCAGCCCGAGGGTGAACTACTCCCTCCTCGTCATGGAGAGCGGCGAGATGATGAATATGGCCTCCGGTGATGGTTTCCCCCTCCGGTAGGGTGCCGGAATGGGCTCTTGATTGGTTTTTCGTGGCTCTGGAGGCTTGCGGCGGCGGAACTCCCGATCTAGGTTTCTTTTCGAAGGTTTCTATATTTATAGGATTTTTGGCGTCGATCTCACGTCAAGGGGGCCCATGAGGCGGTGACAAGCCTCCTAGGCACGGCTAGGGAGGTGGTCGCGCCTGTCAGGCTTGTGACCTCCTCGTGGCTCTTCTGGCCCAACTCCAATGCTTCGGGGTCTCTTTTGGTCCAGAAAAAATCATACTAAATTTTCAGCCCATTCCGAGAACTTTTATTTCTGCACAAAAAACAACAACATGGTAGTTCTGTTGAAAACGGCGTCAGTCCGGATTAGTTCTAATAAAATCATACCAAAATCATATAGAATTATTGTAAACATCGCATGAATACTTCATAAATTATAGATACGTAGGAGACATATCAACATCCTCTATGGATCTTCTCCGGTGGAGGCCTTGATCTCCATGGGGGAGGTACAGGAAGGAGCAAAGCTCAACTAACTAAGAGCTAAACCATTGCTAACCCTAGAAAGGAGGAGGAGGAGGGGCCCCTTATGAAGTGCTAGTGGAGATAGGGAGAGAGAGAGAGGATACATGGGCCTTTGGCCCGCGTCTGCCTGCATAGGGGCCGGATGTCCGGGGCTTTAAGGGGGTGCCGGATGTCCGGGGCTCGGGCGCTTGGCTTTGATCGGATCGGGACTCCCCCCGTCGGATTTCTGGGCAGGGGCACCGGATATCCGACCGGTCTTGTGGCGCCGGAAGTCCGAGGGTCGGCCGAATGTTCGTGCCCTGTAGCTTCGGCTGCAACTTGCCCTTGGTGCCAAAGAGATCTCTAGGGGCCGGATGTCTGGGGTGTAGGCCGGATGTCCGGGGCCTGGGAGGTGGCTTGACCTTCTTCCGTCGTCGCTTCCATGCTTCCCTCGCGGATGGTGTAGTTGTTCCTCGGCACTTGCACTGCTCCTCGTCATCCGTGAAGCTCCAACAATGCCTATGTATGCACACGAGGGGAGTGTCAAGTAGTATACCATCCTCAAAGGGGTCAAGTGAACACGTGTAAAGGGGATGATTCACCTTTATGTATGTGAAGTAGTCGTGGCACGTGTCACTTGTCAAACGGACTCTCGTCATGGTGATGTTCATAGGATGCTCCACATCATTTCTGCTCTCAACGAACGATACTATCAAGCTACTCACTTGAGAGCCCCCCCCCCTTGATAGTACGATAGTCGATCCTATAACCCGGTCTCCCAACTACCACCATGAGATCGGTAAAATAGAAAACCTATCAAGGGAAAATCTATACCTTGCACATGTTCCACTTGAGCTATATGATGACGATCTTGTCTTCCTCAAGATGGACCACCTTTCTTGATTGTGTTGGCTCGATGAAGACTAGTTGATTGCTCCCCCATACTCCACTATGGGTGAGCCACTCTTCGACACATATTCACAAGTCCATTGTCATCACAATGGATGGAAAGCTTCAAGCATGATCTCGTCGTGATGCTCCACTTGAACTTGCACACCGCAATCTTGATGACAATCACCACTTGATGTCATCATCCATGGGTTGTATGAGATATTTATCTTGACGCAAGCCCATTCAAACATACCTAACCCCACATAGAACTATCACATAGACCATGGGTTAGTACACAAAGCATAATGGACAATGCTTACCATACCCTGGGATCACTTGACCCTCTCGGTACATCTTGTATGCCTTGTGTGTTGATCAACTTGATTCACTCTTTGACTTAGTCTTGATCAACCATGTATCTTATCTTCTCTCTTCATAAAGACGATGTCTTGAAGGTAAACACCAATGCTCACACAATCTTCTTCTACAAGACATGCTTGCAATGAGCTCAACTCTCACATGATCAGTCCTTTGATAAAACCTTGAATACCACCTTGGTCACCATATAATCTCCTTGAAACCAACATATGGACTTTAAGAAGTTCCTATGAACAAATCCTTTGAATATAACTCAAGGCAACCATTAGTCTATAGAGATTGTCATCAATTACCAAAGCCACACATGAAGAAATATGCTCTTAAAATCTCCCCCGTTTTGGTAATAGATGACAATCACTTTCAAGAGAGTTTATATAAGGAAATAAGCACAACCAAGCACACACATGCAAATCAATAATGCAAATGCATGTGTATGAGATGCAAATGCTTAAGCAAAAAAAGTGAAACTCTCTTAACATCTCCAAACTAAACTCTCTAAACTTCTCCCCCATTGGCATCAATTGCCAAAATGGACAAAAAGCTTAGAAAGCCAATATAATAGGTGTTCCTCCAAACAATGTGTATTTCTCAAAATATGAGTGCAAAGAAATACACATATCCAATGATAAGTAGTTGAAGGAAAGCAAACTATACTGAGGAACCAAAGATTGCAAAAAGGATCGTATGATACGAAGACATAGAAAAGAGTGAAGCAAGCAATCAAAAGATACCAAATGAAATAAACAATCACATGATCCTACGAGCCAAACGAAATAAACATGCTTTTGGAATTACACAACATTTTCTATATTGTGTAACATCTCTCAAAAATGTCTCATACATTGTTTTAAACACGTGAACATTTTCTGAAATCACACACACATCTTGAATGGTACAAAAAAATTCTAAAAATTGAGCAACCATTTTTTTACACTACATGAATGATTCTAACTGTCCAGTGAATTTTGTAAAAAAAATAACTAAATTATTTTCTATTATTTATGCATCTACTATTTGTTTTCCAAAATATTAGTATAAGAAAAAAACACGTGTGTGACATCAGTGTGATGAAACCACCTTGCCAGCAGGGCGACCCACTACCGGCTCTCAGTAGCCGAGCTCGCCTTCCGTCTCACTAATTGCCCGGCGCGACGAGACGTGAAGACATAATGCTGTTCGGCCTGACAGTCGCCGACGGCATTTGTTTTGGTGCTAGACCTTCAGAGATGAGATCCATGAGATGGCATAATGCAACAACATTATAGTTTTTTTTATTAACAGCATAATGCAGCAACAGTTAAGAGTACGGGACTGCAGGAACCATGACCGCACGCTACGCGAGGACAGTTTGGCTGCTGACCCCAACTCTGCAACTGCAAGTCAATATGTTGGTAACCTATGTTCTGGCAATGCCAAGCGGTGCCTACACATATCACTCACTGATCGCCATACTTACCGGTACTCGACTCAGCAGCGACTGTTAGTTTCTCAGCGGTTTGAACTCTGCGATCAGTAGCTGCCGACCCAGCACCCACGGTAATGGCATGTTCAGTCCACCGGAGAGCTCTCTGCTCCAACGACATTAATAGCGTGAGGACCAAACACACAGTGCTACCCACGTCATAACTAGCATCTCGTGGCGCTGCGACTTGAATGGCGAACAGTTGCCCACGTCTCCTTTGCCAGCTGAATCCGCTCTCACTTTTCCCTTCTAGGCCACTGTTGCGCGAGCCCGACCGGCGGAATGCACGGCACGGCACTCTGCAAAATGTGCCTATATTCCCCTCCTGAACCCTGATGGTCCGCGGCACGTACCGCAGTACCCCTCATGTGCAGGGACAGGGACATGCGCTGGTTGCTGGCAGCAAAGCACCTCTGGCAGGTCTTGGTGCCACACAGAGAGCAGACGATGATGGCCCGTTCGTTTGGTCCAGGTATAAACAGTAGATGTAGGTGGATGCCATGCCAACGCTGGAGCCCTAGAGAATAGAGTCGGGTGCTCTCTCGGTACGAGATGGATAGTCTGGTATCTCTCGGTACGAGATGGATAGTCTGGTAGCCCTAAGGCCAACTCCTCATCCTCTCCGCCCGCGTTTGTTTGTTTGGAGCAAAACGGACACATCATGCGGTACAGCGTGCGGACACAAAAAGACTTTTGTTCGTTTTTCATGTGGTTTTGACCCATCCCCGTCTCAAGTTTGGACCGTCTGTGAGATGAAACGGACAACGCGTAGACGGAACGGACGCACGTGCTTGTCCTCTCCCTGGCCCACCCGTTGGTGGCACAGGCCTCCCTTTTTTTATCCCCCGCCCCGCCCCCATCAACGAGCCCTCCAGTCGCAATCCCCGGCCCTCTTGTCCCTCGCCGCCACCTCCATCGCCGTTTTCATTGCCGCCGTGCAGCTCGGGCACGCGCTCGCCCGCAGGCCCCGAATCCTCGACGCCCCGAGCTACCCAACCATGACCGCCTTTTATTTGCGCTCCCGACTGTCCGATTCAGAGCGGATCCGGTCGGACTTGGGCTCGCCCGGCTACGGGGTGGCCACGCCGTGCCATGGACTGGTCGGGCACCGGGCCGGGACCTCTTGGCAAGGGCGCAATACCGCATGCAGGTACTGACTCCTCCGCTAGCCGTTCGGATCTACGCCGTCGGCGGTTCGCCGGCAGATACAAGAACGGTGGGAGGCTAGGGTCGGTGCTGGCCCAAAGGCTCATCGGCGCACCGTTGCCACTTATTAAGTGTGACGACTGCCCAAGGAAGGTCCAGCGTCGCATGTCTACAACGCTGAACCATCCTGGATGGGTGTTCATCAAGTGCCCAAATGATGGGAGGTATGTGCTACCTCGGATTTGACTACTTGTGCTAACTTAATTTTTTTGTTCTATAGAATGGATGCGATTTTTGGTATTGGGAAGAAGAATACATTGATATTTTGATACAGCGCAAATTAGTAGATGTTCGTGCACTTTTATCTACAATAGAGGTTACAAATAAGACTAGTGCACTTGTCGCTAGAATAGATGCTAGAGATGAAAGTAGATGCGATGGTACAACGTTGAATTCTTTAGACACGAAGATAGAAGCACGCAAGCTCGAGCCTCCACATATCAACAAAGAAGGCACTAATCCAACTTACGGAGCAGTTATGAAAGTTAGATTTATTTTAAAATGTCTTTTTGCGGTTCTTGTTTTCTTTGGTCTTACTATTCTAGTCAAAATTTGGTGATGTACTTCCATGTATAAAAAATCAATGATAAAAATAAAAGATACGGCTTGGAAATAAAAATGTATGCGGACGGATGCGACCGAAATGCGTACGTGCATTGGGCGCACGGCCGGCGCATCCTGAAAATGGCCCGGACACGACCCCATCGCCCGCCCCAAACGGACAGAATCCGGGCAAAACGGACGTCCGGATGGGATCACGCACTGGAGTTGGCCTAAGACGAATGTATATGATGATATTGCTGAGGCCAACTCATATGCACACCTTGTCATCCGTACGAGTCTGTTTAGAACCAAACGGACAAAAATCATGACCCAACGCGTGGGAGCAAACAAACAAATATTCCTGACCAAATTTGGCTCGCGTTTGCATCGAAGCGGACAAGGCGTAGACATGCAGGTCACACGCCCCTTTCCTCCTCTTGTCCATCCATCGGAGACACAACACCCTCATTTCCCCCTCCTTTCCGATAACCCTCCCGCCCTTCCCCTCCCTCCTCCATGGTCGGCGGCCTGAAGAAACCCGCAGCTGACTACCAAGCCGGCACCACAACCCGTCCAGTGACGAAGAGGAAGAAGAAGGATTGGTTGGATCTCTAGCCAGCGAAGGCCGAGAAGCTTGCCTGAGAGTCGGCCAAGAGGAAAGCCCGACGGTCCAATGCGGCAGGGAAGAAAGTCGTTGCCGATATCTCCCTCGAGATCATGGCCGCCCAACACAAGGCCTCTGCCACAAGGCCACGACGCAAGCCCTTATGGTGCTAGGATTGTGCCGACCCATGCCGGCTGACGAGGATATGTACCTAGGGTAGGGTCCTAGGCACGGCCTACATACCCTACCTAAGGACACCACATGGGAGGACTTGAAGATCAAGCATGAACTTCCGAGTGGATCCCTGGAGACGTTCAAAGTCACTCGACAATAATCCACTCGGAAACTCCCGCTCTCACTCGGCAGTCGCGTATCAATCGGAAGACCTCGCTTTCACTCGACGCCAGAAGACCAGTAGCCATCATAAGAGCCCAACGGGCAGACGCTGGTTCAATGGTCATTACTAGCTTTTATTACGTACGTTACCTGTAACGGCAGACTTTAATCCCACGACCAGGCCCTCTGATGCGGGGCAGTTATGAGGGGCAGCGAACTCTATATAAACCACCCTCCCCTCCTGCACAAGGATTCACAACCATTGTAATATTATACTCCACTCGAGATAAAGCTCCTGAGAACTGAGACGTAGGGCTGTTACCTCCACGAGGGGGGCCTAAACTCATACATCTTTGTGTACACCCTCGCCGTAGCAAGGACTCTGCCCTCTCCCTTCGTACCCCTATCATCTACTATCAAGCTCGTTCCCACAACAGTTGGCGCCCACCGTGGGGCAGGCGTCTAAGCGACTTCTGGCGAGGTTGCGATTTTCATCCTTCAACATGTCTTCCGGCGGTGTTTTTGCTCTGGGCCACGAGATCCATTTCGGAGCGCTCACCTTCATTGCCGATGATTCGGCATGGCTCCAGGAGGCGCCTCTCGATGTCGAGGCGCTCCCGGGCCGCGGGGCCGCGTACTTCCACGCGAGCCCCTGCAGCGTGTTGCTGCGTCAGCCATCGACCCCCTACGCGTCGGCTCCTCTCGTCGTTCGCGGTCGCAAGCGGTCCGGCCGCTCACGACTCCAGCGGTGGGTCGAACACGCAGTGGTGCGTCAAGCTTCTCCGCATGTTGCAGCGCTCGAGCCCGCTGAGTCCCTTCATGGCGTGTTTGAGTCGGGTTCCGATCCATCCAGCGTGCCTTCCGAGTGTGAAAGATGTGATCCCGCAACGGAGGTCTTGATGGCGGGCTCTCATTAGAGTTCACCACTTGGCTTCGGTCGTGTCAAGCGCGAGGCTGGAGGTCCGTCGAACGTGCAGCTGCGTCGTGATGAGGAGGTCCTTCATACCCCCATCGTTGGTGCGACTGCTGAGGCCCAAGCTTTGGAGGCCGCGCGCATTCGTCTGGAAGAGCTCCAGGCAGAGATCGACGAGTGCGCTCGCTAGCGCCCGCCGCGCCCCAGTCGACGTCATCGACAACTTTTTCCGACTGGATCTCACGATGGCGTTGAGGTATACCGAACTCCTGTGCTAAATGTTGTTGCTGCTGCTAGGATAGCGGATTCCATTCAGTCATCCCGGTCAGAGGCTGGTAGAGGGCTGTTGCAGATCAGGGCGCTGTTGGATGCAACACAACGTCAGAATTCGGTAGTTTCTCAGTCCTGTAACAGGATATATAGTAATTCACCCAAGGCTGAGACCGTTCAGTCGGCACATAGCCCTGGATCACCCTTGCGTCGTCAAGGCGGCGGTTTTCGTGAAGGGCAAGACAGAGATCAGCATCACCGTGAAAACCACCGTCGAGTGCCCACTCCTCCGCGGAGTGGTTCGTACGCGCCTTGGCTCCAGGACGATAGGCACTCTCCTGGTGATGAGCGGGACGCGGACTTTGACGCCCGCGCCTATCGGGTTCAGAAGCGGATCGACAAGAACAGAGCCTATAGGGAAGGACTTGACAGAGATGTTCCGAGTGGAAGCTCAGTTGTGGTGTCTAGTCCTGAGTGTTTTAGCAGAGCTATACGTTCTGCAGAGATTCCCCCCAATTTCAGAATGGCGGCGAGGATCGGAAAGTTTTCTGGTGAAACAAAACTAGAGACTTGGTTAGATGATTACCGAGTGGCTGTGCAGATTGGCGGCGGAAATGACAATGTCGCAATGAAGCACCTACCCCTCATGTTGGATGGTTCAGCTCGAGCTTGTTGAATCGTTTGGCTCCTTCCAACATACATTGTTAGGAAGATCTTGCACGAGTGTTTGTCCGGACCTTTGAGGGCACTTGCAAGTGCCCCGCGGGTCTGGTCGACTTACAACACTGCGTCCAGAAACCCAATGAAACCTTAAGGGATTATATTCAGCGATGGTCCACCCTGCATCATACAGTGGAGAATGTGTCAGAACACTAGGATGTTTGTGCCTTCAAGGCCGGTGTGAGATACAGGGAGCTGTACCTGAAGTTCGGGCGCACTGGTGACATTTCACTCGGCAAGATGATGTAAATTTCCACTCGCTATGCTAATGGCGAGGAAGAAGACCGCCTCCGTAGCGGCAAAGGAAAAGCAGTCGCCAACGAGTCTGGCGGCGGCAACAATCGGAAATAGAAGCGAAAGGCTGAAGACCCGGCTCCGGCAGAGGCAGCAGCACTGGCAACTCAGTTGAAGAACAAGGGCAAAGCCAAAGCTCAGTATGCCCCAAGAAGGGGAAAGGTCAGTCAGGAACTCATATCTTGGATCAGCCGTGTGTAATTCACACGAGGAAAGATGAAGAAGGCAACCTGATTTTACCCAAGCACACCACTCGACAGTGTCGAACCCTTATCCAGCAATTCAAGGGAGACCAGTCGAGTGCGAAGTCTCCTGAAAAAGAAGATGAAGATGAGGAAAAGGAAACATTCCCAGATGTCACTGCAACACTAGTGATCTTTGCTGATGTCGAGAGCAAGAGTCGTCTGAAAGTCATCAATAGAGAAATCAACATGGTTGTGCCAGACACCCCCACCTACCTCAAATGGTCTCAATATGATGTCACATTCGACCAAACAGACCATCCTGCTCGTGTGGCCACTCCCAGTCGACAGGCTCTGGTAGTCGATCCGGTGGTGCAGGGGACTCGACTCAGAAAGGTCCTCATGGACTACGGCAGCGGCCTGAACATTCTGTATGCGGATACCCTGAAAGGGATGGGCATTCCGATGTCCCGTCTAAGCGAGAGCAGCATGCATTTTCACGGGGTCATCCCAGGAAAGAAGGCCAAATCACTCGGCCAGATAGCATTGGATGTGACATACGGAGATAGCAAAAATTTCCGAAAATAAAAATTGACATTTGAAGTCATGGATTTCAAGAGTGCCTACCACGCCATCTTGGGTCGACCCGCTTATGCACGTTTCATGGCCCGACCATGTTACGTGTATCTCAAGTTGAAAATGCCAGGCCCTAAGGGCGTGATCACGGTCACTGACAATCGACAGCAGGCTGAAGAGTGTCTCCAGCAAGGATCCAAGATCGCCGATCAACAGATGGCCATGGTCGAGCTGGAGGAGTATCAGAAAACTGCTGACCCTGCTGATTTGATCCACGCAAAAAAGCCGGCTTACGAGTCGGCATTTCAGTCGGTAGGGGAAGTGAAGAAGGTGCACATCCACCCGACGGATCCAACTGCTTCCCCGACAAATATCTCAACAACACTCAATAGTAAATAAGAAGCCGAGCTCATCCAGTTCCTCCGTGTGAACTGGGATATCTTTGCATGGAAGCCTGCTGACATGCCGGGGATGCCCAGGGAGCTAGCTGGGCACCGTCTGCGAGTGGATCCGAAGGCCAAGCCCGTCAGGGAGCATTTGCGTCGATCCGCGGCGGAGAAGCGCAAGGCAATCGGAGAAGAAGTGGCCCATCTCTTGCAAGCCAAGTTCATTCGGGAGATTTACCACTCCGAGTGGCTCTCGAATGTTGTGATGGTGCCCAAGAAAGATAAGTCGTTGCGCATGTGCATTGACTTCAAACATCTCAATAAGGTGTGCCCAAAATACCATTTTCCGCTCCCCGCATAGATCAAATTGTTGACTCGACAGCGGGGTGCGAGCGTTTATCGTTTTTGGATGCCTATTCTGGGTACCATTAGATCCGTCTGTATGGACCGAACGAAATAAAAACAGCCTTCATCACCCCGTTTGGGTGCTTTTGCTACATCACCATGCCTTTTGGTCTTAAGAATGCCGGCGCTACTTTTATGCGCATGATTCAGAAATGTTTACTCGACCAGATCCCTCGGAATGTCGAGGCGTACATGGACGATATAGTTATCAGGTCCCGCAAAGGTTCCGACCTGCTGGCTAACTTGGCTAAGACATTCGCCAATCTAAGGCGATTCGACATAAAGCTGAATCCGGCCAAATGTACCTTCGGTGTCCCTGGTGGCAAGTTGCTCGGTTTTCTCGTTTCTGAGCGAGGAATTGATGTCAATCCTGAGAAGATCAGCGCCATTACCCGTATGAAGACTCCCGTGTGAGTGCACGACGTTTAAAAGCTCACAGGTTGCTTGGCAGCATTGAGTCGATTCATTTCTCGTCTTGGTGAGAAGGCTCTGACCTTATATCAGTTGATGAAGAAGTCCGACACATTCGACTGGACTCTCGAAGCCGAAGCAGCGTTTGTTGAGCTCAAAGCCCTGCTCTCCACCCAGCCGGTGCTTGCCGTTCCTGCCAGCAAAGAGCCCTTGCTCCTGTACATCGCGGCCACAAATCAGGTCGTCAGTACAGTGTTGACTGTCGAGCGAGAAGAGGAGGGTAAAGCCTATAAAGTCCAGCGGCCAGTTTATTATGTCTCGGAAGTATTGTCCCCTCAAAGCAAAGATATCCACACTATCAGAAGCTGGTGTATGGTATTTACTTATCAGCGAAACGGTGGCACATTATTTCCAAGACCATTCGATCTCAACCGTCAGTGATGCTCCTTTATCCGAGATTTTCAATAATCGCGACGCATCAGGTCGAGTGGCTAAATGGGCAATTGTGCTTGGACACTTTGACATCAGATTTGAGGGCAAGAAGGCAATCAAGTCCCAAGCATTGGCAGATTTCATGGCCGAGTGGACTGAACAACAACAACCCATCCAAGTTCACTCGGCACATTGGACAATGTTCTTCGACGGCTCCAAAATGTTGAATGGGTCCGGCGCTGGTGTTGTTTTGATATCCCCCAGAGGCGACAAGCTCAGCTATGTCTTGCAGATTCATTTTGATTCCTCCAACAATGAGGCAGAATATGAAGCACTTTTGTATGGGTTGCGCATGGCTATCTCACTCGGCATCAAGCGCCTGATGGTTTATGGCGACTCAGATTTGGTGGTGAATCAAGTGATGAAAGAATGGGATGTTAGAAACCCCGCCATGACCGGATACTGCAATGCAGTCCGGAAGTTGGAGAAGAAATTTGAAGGCCTGGAACTTCACCATGTTCCTCGGCTTAAAAATCAAGCTGCTGATGAGCTGTCCAAGATTGGTTCCACTCGATGGCCTATCCCCAGCGGGGTGTTCCTGGAGCATTTGCACGCTCCTTCGATTCAAGAGGATCCCTTCACCGAAGAGCCCCCACAAGCTTTAAGCTCCTCTGACTCGACTGAGGTCGATGTTCCTGCTGTGATTGACTTGGTCATGGAGATACTAGTTATCATACCCGACTGGACTGTGGCATACATTGCCTATATCCTCAGACAAGAGCTCCCTGAAGATGAAGCAGAGGCTCGACAGATTGTGTGTAGGTCCAAGGCTTTCACTGTGATGGGAGATCAGCTATTCAGAGAGAGTGTGACTGGTGTCACCCGGCGCTGCATTTCCCCCGAGGAAGGTCAGATGATTCTAGACGAAATCCACTCGGGAACTTGCGGCCACCATGTGCCTTCAAGGGTGATCGTCGCTAAAGCATACCGAGACGGTTTTTACTGGCCACGAGATAATGAGATGGCTAAGGACATCGTTGATCACTGTGAAGGCTGCCATTTCTATGCGAATTTGTCACACAAGCCAGCGTTTGCTCTGAAGACAATCCCTCTCGCTTGGTCGTTTGCAGTTTGGGGACTCGACATGGTTGGTCCCTTCCGACCTGGAAAAGGAGGATTCACCCACCTGGTTGTAGCGGTCGACAAATTCACTAAGTGGATTGAAGCCAAGCCCATCAAGAAGCTGAATTCCCGCACGACAGTCACGTTCATGAGGGAGATCATTATCCGGTACGACATTCCGCACAGCATCATCACGGACAACGGCACTAATTTTGACTCGGAAGAATTCAGGAGATTTTGTAACTCCCAAGGCACCCGAGTGGATTACGCTTTCGTTGCACATCCTCAAACTAATGGGCAAGTTGAGCGGGCTAATGGTCTCATTCTGCAAGGTCTGAAGCCTCGTCTCATGCGCGATCTGGATGATGCCATTGGTGCGTGGGTAGCTGAGTTGTCGTCTATTTTGTGGGGATTGAGGACAACGCCTAATCGGTCGACTGGACGAACTCCTTTCTTCCTTGTCTATGGTGCTGAAGCCATATTGCCGAGTGACTTGGCCCACAATTATCCTCGAGTGGAACTATATTCTGAGGCTGAAGCTGAACAGGCCAGACAGGATGGGGTAGATCTTCTGGAGGAGGAGCATGAGATGGCTCTGATCCGGACCACTGCCTATCAGCAAGACCTACAGCGCTTCCATGCAAGGAATGTCAAAAGCCGAGCATTCCATGAAGGAGATTTGGTGCTCCGAGTGAATCAACACTGTTAGTGCATCTAGTGCCCCTTAGTGATTTTGGTGTATTGAAGACTTATAGGTTAAGGCACTAATGAGTTTGTGAGTGTACACAGGCTCTATAAGTCGATGAGGAGTTTGATATATTCGGAGATTATCGACCCCAAAAAATGTATGTCTTCAAGTGAAGACTTTGCTGAAGACTTTCTAAAGACTTTGGTGAAGACTTTGTGAAGACTTTGAAAATGAAGAAGTTGGTGTGACCTTGAAGATATGAATGAGGAATATGAAGCGTGAAGACTTTTGTTTTCGTAGTTTCTTTTCCTTTATTTGAGTCATAGGAAACACCATACTATTAAAGGGGGTCAACGTAATACTAAGGAAAATTTCCAACTGATGCTCAACTCCAAAATCCTCAACCCATACAATTCTTCGAGTGAAACCTTTGGAAACCTCTTACGGTTCAGACAAGTTTTTCAGTGACAGAGATGAAGGTCTTCTGGTCTCTGAGGAAATTGATCTAACTGAGGAGTTAGGATTTCGCCAGTGCGAATTGCCTACAAGTGAGGATCATGATAAGCTGAGGACTTTCATAGTTCGAAATTCCGACCGTTGCTATGCTTAGCGCCAGCTATCCCAAATCGTTCTTATCCACATAACGGTCATATCATTGGGGGCATTTATGTCTTATCATGTCAGGTTGCACCCTGCTATAAATAGCCGACCCCCACAACCACTAGCTGGTTGGCTGCTCTGAGAGAGAACTGACACTTGTCATTTGAAGCAACCCATCCTCTGAGGACTTTGAGAGAAAATCATTAGTGAGGAAAAACCCACAACCAAACCATAAAACCCATAGTGATTGAGCATCATTGAAGAAATTCCTGTGTGGAACCGACGCTTGTTACCTTTGAGGACTGTGTATCCTCTAGACGGTTAGGCGTCATGGTCTAGTGCTCCTGCAGTCAATTGGGGACCACGAAGTGACCTTGGTCTAGAGCATCCAGCAGTAAATTGTGGATCGCCGGGTGACCAGTTTGTGAGGGTTTTGGAAGTCTACCCTGAAGACTTACCATGAGTGTTGGGCGAGGACTGTGTGACCTTAGCTCAAGGAGAATACGGTAAGGACTGTGTGTCTTGGGACTGTGTGTCCTCTCGTTTAAATACCAGGCCGCTCCAAACCAGACGTACAACTGTCACAGCAGTTGAAATTGGGGCATCAAACCATTGTCTTCATCAAGCTATCTGGTTCTATTTCCTCAACCCCTCAATTCCTCATATATCAGTTGATGAAATTGATTGTTACAGTTTGAAGAATTTGACTGAAGACTTTCACAAATTCCTCACCTCAAATTCTTCAACTTACCTTGTCCATCACTGCTTATCGTGTATCACGCTACTCTCTATTTGTGCATGTTTCATTTCATCATGAAGACTATGTTGTCACTATGTTCCTCATCCACTTGAGTATTTATTTTGCTGCTAGTTATTCATCACATTTCAAATTCCTCAAAGTTGAAATTCCTTAAATGATGAATTTGTAAAAATCGCCTATTCACCCCCCCTCTAGCCGATATAACGCACTTTCAATTGGTATCAGAGCAGGTACTCCCTCGCTCTATGTGATTTTGGTTTAACCACCTGGAGTTTTAGTTATGTCGACTATAGGTATGATCAAGGTTTCCGCGGGTTGTCCTACCTTCGATGGGACAGACTACCCCTACTAGAAGAACAAGATGCGTATGCACCTTGAAGCTATTGACAACGATCTCTGGTACGTTGTGGAAAATGGTGTGCCCTCTATCGCTCCCACTGTTATAGCTGCTGATGTGAAGAGATTCAAGCAACTCGATTCTCAAGCAAAGAATATCATCTGTGGTCATCTGAGCAAAGGTCAGTATGGCAGAGTGAGTGCTTTGGAATCTGCTAAGCTTATCTGGGATAGGCTGTCCAAAGTCAACGAAGGTGTTTCCACTCAACGTGACTCTCGTGTTGATGTTCTTTGCAATCTCTTCAACCGCTTCAAGAGACTTGACAATGAAAATGTTCAGCAAACATTTGATCACCTCACTGATATATCCAATGAAATTCAAGCACTGGGTGCCACTGATATCACTGACCATGAAGTGGTGAAGAAACTGCTACGATCTCTCGATTCCTCATTTGATACTCTAGTTTTGATGATTCAAGAACGTGGAGACTACAAAGCTCTTGATCCTGCTGATATTCTTGAGAGACTCAATACTCATGAATTCCAACAAGCTGAGAAAAGAGACCTCTACGGGCCAAGCTATGGAAGATCTCGTGCTCTGAAGGCAAAAGCAATTTCCTCATCTGAAGAAGAAGATTCTGACAGCAGCCTTGGTGATCTTGAAGAACTAAGTCAGGAACTAACTATGCTTGTGAGGAAATTCCAGAAGTTCTCAAGACGAGGTGGATTTGGAAAGTCATCAAAAAGTGTCTTGAGGAAATCAGATTCCTCAGAAGATTACAAAAGGAGAACATGTCATCGCTGCAAGAAGCCTGGCCACTTTATCTCTGATTGTCCTCTTTGGGAAAAAGACTCAAAGAAGAAGAAGAAATACAAAGATGATTATTCTGATGACTCAAAGAAAAAGAAGAAATCTTCAAAGTCCTCATCTGCAAAGTCCTCATCTTCAAAGTCCTCAAAGCACAAGAAGAATGGTTCCAGAAAGGCTCGAGCATTCATCAGCAAGGAAAGGGATTCTAAGGAAGAATCTGAAGAATATGAAGAAGAGGAAGAATCTGAGGAGGAATCAGAATCTGGTGTCGCTAGCCTTGCTCTTGCTACTGCGTTCGTCAGCAAGTCCATCTTCAACAATGAAGAATATGACCACTCCAATGACTCTGACGTCAGCAATGATGATTATGCTCCCACTTATTGCTTTATGGCAAAAGGCTCAAAGGTACACAAACATCATTCCTCATCTAAATCAAGTGAAGGTGAATCTGATGAATATGTGAAACCTAGCTATGCTAAAATTGTTAAAATTGCCACTAAGCAACAAAGTGCACTTGAAAAGCTTCAGAAAATGCTAGACAAAAGCGATGATCTGTTAAACCGTGAAGTGGATCGGACTCAAACTGTGTCTATTGATCTTAAAAGTCTTAAGATAAAGTATGATAACCTTCAGAGTCATCATAACGACCTCTTAGCCGATCATGAGAAGCTTTCTTATGAATTTCTTCAAAGAAAGCAAGATCTTGAAAAGCTGAGGGTGTCAAATGAGGATCTCCAAAGGGAAAACGATTCCTTACTGGCTCAACAGATCAGTACCGCTTAGGAAGAATTTGTCGCACCTTGTTTGAAATGCATCGAACGTGAAACTGCTAATTCTTCACCTGAATGTTCGAATGCTTCTATTGCTGCAATTTCTTCAACTATTCCCGTGGTCTTAAATTCCTCATCTGAGGATACCACTAGTATCACTGATGACAATATAGGGTTGAAGGAATTGTATGTGACATGCATATACAAAAGTCTCAAAGGGAATCAAACCCTTTGTTATGTCCTCAAGAAGCAGATTCTGAATAGGAACCCTAGGAAAGAGGGTATTGACTTTGTGAGGAAACTCAATGCTGATGGATCCTACTGGACACCTGAGCAGTACCCCAAAACCTCATGGGTTGCTGCAAAAGGATCTCCTGTGGATCCATCCACTTTATCTGGCTTTACTTGTGAAACTTCATATTCCTCTGTTGAGTCACTTGACTCCAATTACAGATTCTTCAAAAATCAGTCAAGTGAAGTATTTGCTAGATATGTTGGAACTAACTGCAGGAACGGTTCTCCTATGAAGAAAATCTGGGTTCCCAAGAACTACCTACAAAATCTTCAAGTGAATGTCCTCACGACACCACTCGTGAATAATCGGAACCCCAGATCAAATTCCTCATATGGACCAAAGTCCTCATTTGGACCAAATTCCTCAAATGGTCAAAATCATCATCCTCGTGCTAATGCCTCTGTTTCGTAGGGAAAACCTAAGAGTTGTGAATATGTGCATTCTTCTTCAAACCATTATGTTCATAAGTCCTCAAAGAATTTCTCTGCTTATTCATTTGAATACTCTAACCCTCACCCTGTGAAAGGAAGCGCACTTGCTTCAATGCCTCCCGTCTCACATGGTGCTTGCAGAATGATGAATTCTTTGCCACCCCTCCAAATGTGGGTGGTGAAGAAAACAAACTGACATCTTATGTAGGGTCAGGTCTCTAGATGAATTTGAGCATCTGATGAATTTGCTGGAGACCTGAGGAAATGCTTGAAAGGACGCAAATTAACCATGATGAAATGAATTCTTCATTTCTCACGTCCTCACTCTACTTGCTTACTATCTTGTGTGATGAAATTCTGTTTGATGAAATTGATATCATATTCTTCACTCTGAAGCATATGAGTTCGTAAGTTGTACTAATTCATCTATAGGATGATGCGTTAAAAGCTACTGAGTGGGTTCTCGATAGTGGATGCACAAACCTCATGACGGGTGACAAGAATATACTGATGAATTTGCCGCTCACTCCATCTCCTCTGAAGCATATCGCCTGCGCAGACAAAGGAAAAAAGCAAAGTATTGGGACTTGGTAAGGTTGCTATCTCAATGGACCGAACCATGGACAAGGTGATGCTTGTTGAATCCCTCGGGTTCAACCTTATGTCTGTCTGAATGCTTTGTGATCTTGATATGGTATTCGTATTTGGAAAATATCGTTGTGTTGTCATCATGGTATCTGACAATTCCATAGTCTTCGAAGTCTTTAGGAGAGGAGACCTGTATATTGTTGATTTCTCTATAGGTCCTCAACCTGCCACTTGCTTACTTGCAAAATCTTCAGAAGGCTGGCTGTGGCATCGACGACTTGGACATGCTGGTATGAGGAATCTGCACACACTCGTGAAGAAAAAGCACGTCATGGGCATCGAGGGTGTCAAATTCCTCAAGGACCACCTTTGTGGTGCATGTAAATCTAGGAAAATGACCGGATCCAAGCATCCCTCTAAGACAATCATGACCACTACGCGACCTTTTGAATTGCTTCATATGGATCTCTTTGGTCCCACTCACTACCCCGTACTAACAAATTCTTAAAGTTTGTATGTATTTGTCATTGGTGATGATTACTCTCGTTATACATGGGTGCATATCATTCTGTACAAAAATGAAGTGCGGGATGTCTTCAGACGATTTGCTTCAAGGGCCTCCACCAACTTTGGCGTCAAGATCAAGAATATCAGGAGTGATAATGGGACTGAATTCAAGAACACTAACCTTGATGAATATCTTGATGAACTTGGTATTACTCATGAGTTATCTGCTCCTTACACTCCTCAGCAGAATGGCATCGTGGAGCGCAAGAACATGACTCTTGTTGAGATGGCTCGAACCATGCTTAACGAATACAAAACCCCTCATCGCTTCTGGCCTGAAGCAATTGACACTGCATGCCACATCATCAACAGGGTATATCTTCATAAATTCCTCAAGAAGACTTCATATGAGCTCATGACAGGCAAGAAACCCAATGTAAGTTATCTCAAAATCTTCGGTGCAAAATGCTGGATCAGAGATCCTCACCATAGTTCTAAGTTTGCACCGAAAGCACATGAAGGTTTTATGCTTGGTTATGGAAAGGACTCGCACACCTACAAAGTCTTCAACACCTACCATCACAAGGCGGTTGAAACTATAGATGTGCGGTTCGATGAAACTAATGGCTCGCAAAGAGAGCACCTGCCTTCTGTGTTACATGAACAATCTCCTAAGGAATCCATCAAGTTGAAGGCAACTGAAGATGTCATACCCACTGAGGAAATCATTTCTACAAATGAAGACTCTCATGCTGATATACCTGAAGAAAATGGTGCTGATGAAACTCCTCAGCCTCGTCAACCTGCTCATCCAAGAGTAGCAAATGAAGTGTAGATTGACAAAATCATCGATGACATCAATGCACCAGGTCCTCTCACACGCTCAAAAGCTTCACATCTAACTAACTTTTGTGGGCACTTTGCCTTTGTCTCTATCTTAGGGCCCACCAAAGTTGATGAAGCGTTCAAGGAGCCCGAATGGATTCAAGCTATGCAAGAGGAATTGCATCAGTTCAAGCTCAACAACGTGTGGGAACTTGTCAAGCGGCCAGATCCTCGCAAGCATAACATCATAGGTACCAAGTGGATCTACCGCAAAAAGCAATATGAAAATGGTCTTGTGGTGAGGAATAAGGCTCAACTTGTAGCTCAAGGCTATACACAGGTTGAGGGAATTGACTTTGATGAAACTTTTGCACCTGTTGCTAGACTTGAAGCTATTCACATATTACTGGCTTACGCTAACCATCATAATATCATCTTATATCAAATGGATGTGAAAAGTGCATTCCTCAATGGTAAGCTTGAGGAAGAAGTATATGTTGCTCAACCCCCAGGTTTTGAAGATCCTAAGCATCCTGACAAAGTCTTCAGACTAAACAAGGCCCTCTATGGCCTCAAGCAGGCCCGTCGGGCGTGGTACGACACTCTAAAGGAATTCCTCATGAAGAAAGGCTTCAAACCCAGTTCACTCAACCCTACTCTTTTCACGAAATCCTATGACAATGAACTATTCATATGCCAAATATATGTTGATGATATTATCTTTGGATGTACTGACAAACGTTACAGTGATGAATTTGCCTATATGATGAGTGAAGAATATCAAATGTCTATGATGGGAGAGTTGAAATTCTTCTTAGGTCTTCAAATTCGTCAGCAAGACAATGGCATCTTCATCTCACAAGAGAAATACCTCAAAGATGTTCTGAGGAAATTCGACATGCAAGATTGCAAAGGCGTCAAAACTCCAATGCCTTCAAAAGGCCATCTTTGCACTGGTGAAAATGGTAAAGATTTCTATCAGAAGGTATACCGCTCCATGATTGGCTCCTTATTGTACCTACGTGCATCTAGGCCTGATATAATGCTGAGTGTCTGCATGTGTGCTCGATTCCAAGCAACACCGAAGGAATCACACCATAAGGCTGTGAAACACATTCTTCGATACTTAGCTCACACACCAACACTTGGATTGTGGTATCCCAAGGGCTCAAATCTTCACCTCGTCGGATACTCTGATGCTGACTATGCTGGAGACCGCGTGGATCGCAAGTCAACCTCAGGCACATGTCATTTCCTCGGACGATCCTTAGTCTGTTAGTCCTCGAAGAAGCAGAACTGCGTTTCACTCTCTACTGCAGAAGCTGAGTACATTGCTGCTGGCTCGTGTTGTGCTCAGTTACTATGGATGAAGCAAACCCTCAAGGACTACGGCATCAAGCTGAAGAATGTGCCTCTTTACTGCGACAATGAGAGTGCCATCAAGATTGCGTACAACCCTGTTCAGCACTCCAAGACCAAGCACATCCAGATTCGTCATCACTTTCTTCGAGATCATGTACTCAAGGGCGACATCTCCATCAATCACATTCCTACTGAAGAACAACTCGCCGATATCTTCACAAAGCCCTTGGATGAAAAGAGATTTTGCCAGTTGCGGTGTGAGTTAAATATCTTAGAATCTTCGAATGCTCTTTGATGAAGAACACACATCCTAACACGTATGCAAAATTGATGACTTAGATGTGCAACACACGAAGTAACGTTTTTCTTCAATCAATGAAGAATAACTCTCTAAGTGTGAAGAAATTAATGAAGAATTTGATTCTCAGAACTCTACGACAATTGTAAGCGGTATCTAAAATCATCATTCTTAGACGGTGGGTTACGCCACCAACAAAAAGTTGAAGTTCTTCAAAATTGAGCACTGTTGCAAATTCTTCAAATTATCAAATTCCTCAAATTTGCAAATTCCTCAAGTCTTCAAATTCATCAACTTTTAAAATTCTTCAAAACTTTTGAGACTCATATTCTTCATTGACTATATATATATATATTTATATTTATATATTTGAGTTTTTATGTCCTCAACAGCATTCACTTATTGCTAATTCTTCAAGTTGATTTTCATCTAAGTGAATGTGATCGGACCCTTTCCCTGTCTATGCTAAACTCAACCCAGTCTGTTCAAAAATTCCTCATATGTGTTCTACTTTGAAACTTGTTCAAAGTCTTCCCTGTGTCCTTGACAGCTGAAGAATTTGCGAACGAAAACTTTGGAATATTGACTACCAAAAATTTCGGCGGTTCCTGCTCAAACTGTTCCGATTCCCGCACCTAGATAACCCACGATCCTCCACAATCTTCACTACCCAGATCATGGGTGACACCTGTCGCGTGGAGAGCAAGGGTCAGGGCAATCCTGTCCAAAATCTTCAGGAGGATCAGTTTTCACTTCCTCTATAAATGCCCCCTTCCCATCTACCATGCTCGGTTACTCCGCATCTCATCTCTCTTCCGAGCTCCAACCAAGCACCGCCGCTAAAAGTCATCATCGATGGTGAGGAAGAGCTTCACTGCCTCAACCTCGCCGTCGCCGTACTCGCATCAGCCGTGGAAATCTTCATCCCACCGCCGCTGTAGCTGTCTCCTTCTGCCAAGCTAGGGCATGGGAGATCTGAACAAACGAACTTCCTCATTTCATCTCTGTGTTCGTCGTGTTCTTCACCAGGGTAATTAAAATTTATTTTTACTACCCCTGTTTGATCCTCAACTACAACTACTATTCCTCAATAGGTGTTTATACGTTATAAATCAAATACACAAGCACCTTACATCTCCTCATACTTGATACTTGATGATTTTCCCTAAGTAATGACTTTCTTCAAGATTCCACAATTGTGCGAATTCTCAAATTTGCACAACTCCGGAACCTAAGGCTAAGAACACTTAGTAAAATTCCTCAAGACATCCATGGTCAAATTCCTGACACCTATCTCTCTTAAAATTTCTGAGAACGCATATGACCTCTTCAAATTCTTCGCACCTAAACTCTATTCACAGGTACAACATGTCCGCTAATGAATCACTAGGTTCTCATCAACTTAACTCATTTGCAGCGCTACTTGAAGAAAAACTGTGTACCTCTTCAGAATCTTCAAGAGTTCATATTCCTCAAGTGAAGAAAATGTCTGATGGAAAGAAACCTCAAAAAGGAGGGAAAAAGCCAGATGCGCACACTGCATTTGAGATCCCTGAGGATATGTATGATGAATATTGCACACCTGACGAAGAAACTCATGGAAAGGAGACGATCAAACAGAGGAAGATCCGTCTGCAAAAGATTGAGAGGATATGGGCCAAAGAATGGAGAGAATATCGTTATGTAACTCCAAAATACATGATGAAATTCGCTGTGAAACCACCTTGCAGCAGGCCTCCTCTTGCTCCTAACCAAATTGCTGATCCTTCTAGCCTCAAAACTGGTGAGGACTTTCCTGCCAAGTGGGAAAAGCAACAAGCCAAGTTGGCGAGGAAAGCCAAAGAGGCAGTGAAGAAATTCAACGAGGATTCTGCTGCTGCTGCCTCTACCGGAGCTTCTGCTAGTGCTCCGAAGAAGATGATAAAGAAATCTACTCCGAGAATTGGCTCCTCAAAATCCTCAGTGCAAATTCCTCAAGGTCAAAGGCCTCAGCCCAGAAAACCTTCAGCACCTGGAACTATTGCTGCTCAGTCATCTGCAACAGCCAAAAAGTCCTCAACCCCAGTGCATCTGGCAACATGCAAAAGGACTGAGGGTTTCACGATGGTTCTGAAGCTCACTGCAAGCCCCTCCACTACTGCAAAGTCTTCAACCAGTCCCTCTGCACTTAAACTGAAGAAGACAACTGGACATGGTCAAAGACCAAGCTCTCACAACAACAAGGCTCCGGTTACAGTCCCCTCAGATTCTTCAGAGGATAATGATGATGATGAGGAGGAGGAGGAGGAGGAGGAGGAATTGGTAGAAATCATCAGACGGAGTTAGCACAGGGCTGCTAAAGCAAAGGGTAGCTTTGTTCCTCTCATGCTGGATCCCAAGATGATCCTAAACTTTATTGATATATGGCATGAAGACCCAAGCACTCCACTTTCCTCACTAAATCTGCCTCCTGAAGTGGATCATGTCCTCACCCATTTCATCTCTGAAGAACAACGGAAAAGAGAGCAAGCTCAGAGAGCTAAGAGGAACAAGACTCGCAAAGAAAAGTTTCTGCGCAAAAATGTGATGAACTTGACCCCAAATCAACTCGTCACAGTTCAGTTCGAGATTCACACTCTCTCATTGGATCAACAGAGATATGGTGCTGAATGGAAGGACACCAAGGTCAGACTTGTCAGGGCTGCTCATGCAGCTGTAAAGGATCACAACACCAGGGTTGCAGCTCGATCGCAACCACAAAAAACTCAGTCTAAAGAAATTGCTCAGACTGAATATGAAATTCCTCAGGCTGCTGGTGAAAATGCTCAGCCTGAAGAACTGCTAAAGAAAGTGCTTTTGCACCAAAAGCAACTGCTAGTGCTGCTGAGGAAACTCAGATCACTGAAGAACATGTCAGGACAACCCCAAATGTTGTGCCTGAAGAATCTGATAGGCCAGCTGAAGAATCCATTGTGCCTCAAGAACCTGAACCACCAGGGCGGCTGCATCAGTCGTTCCTGAAGAAACTGCTCCTGCTGAGGAAAATCCCCTCAAAAGAAAGGCATCAACTTCTGAAGCCCCTATGTTGAAGAAGTTGAAAACTTTGACAAGTTCCTCGGCTACACCACTTGATGCAACTCTAATTTCCTCGGCACCAGCTTATGCTATTGTGCCAATTGAGGAAGCATATGACATTCCTCACGAAGAAGAGAATCATTCAGCTACTTCCTCAGAGCCTCTTGATGAGGAAATTGTCATTGATGACACTGCATCAACTCCAAGGTATCATCGCCCCAGCTTCTGCTAACTGCTGGCGCTGAAGAAATTGATGAAGAAGTTGACATTGGTGACACTACTCCAGTCATCAATGATGAATATTGGGAATCTGCACAACCCAACTCACCTGTCGCAACTCCTCTGATGCTGGTTCCTCAGTCACTTGCACAAACTGACGAAATACCTGAAGATTCTGAACACCTGTACCTTCCAGACCCTGAAGAAATTCCAGCTACAACAGCTGAGGAAATTGATGCTCCGGCCACTACTGAGGAACCTGTTCTAAAAATCACTCAGTCTGTTGTTCCTCCCATGCCAACTGAGATCAAAGGCGCATTCGACCAAATCTTCAACCTAAGCAAAGAATGCCATTCAAAGGTTCGGTCCGCCCCAAATTCCTCAAGACAAATTTCTTCAATGAACACATGTTCTTCGCAGGACCAAATCCATATGATTCTGCTCGGACTGGTCGCACAAGGTTGTGGACTCCCACGCAAATGAACTACTATGCCTCTGTTCTATGTGACAAGAAGAAAATCTTTGAGCACCATAATATTCCTCATGTGGACATGGAGTCTATTCCATCATTCATGCCGGTGCTCCAAGTTCTTCATGATGCTGGGCTTCTTCCCTTCTGTGTAGATGTCTGTGACTGGAACAAGGAGTTGATTCTTCAATTCTATGCCACTCTATACATTAGTGGAAATTCCTCAGACATCAACTCCTGGGTCTTGGACTGGATGACCGAAACAACTCATTTCATTGCAAGCTCTTCTGAATTACTTCAGTCTGTCCCAGTTCCAATTCCTTCAGATGAAGCCCGCTGCCTATTCAATGATCCACCACTACCAAATCAGATGATGAATGTGATGATGAAGAAATTAGCGCCTGGAAAGCCCCAAAGGACAACCTTTCTTGTGAAGGATTTGTTGTATGTACCAAGAACAGTCTATCGCATACTCACTCATACCCTATGTCCTCAGAAGGGCCACAACTCTGAAGAAGAAGAAGTGGAAGGACTCATGAAGAATATGCTTTTCAACATCATTCATAGGATTCCCATCAACTTTCACGATTTCCTCATGAGGACTCTGGCCGATGCTGCTATGTCACCATTTGAGTTGAAGCCCTTTGCTCCCTGGATTATGCATTTCCTCAGAACAAAGTCTTCAATTCACTTTAAGGATGACTTCCAGAATCATTTCAGTTTTCTGCCCCCGATTGAAGTTCTCAAAAGCACAATTGATGTAGGAAAAGGAAAGGATGTCATTGATCAAGGCACTCGTCCATTGGATGGTCAGTTTCGTCAAGCAGCATCCTACTCCACCAATGATGACTCTGCCACACAGGACTCCTCTGCCAAAACCTCTGCACAAAAGCCTCATGCAATTGCTCCGCGTGTGATGACTGATCGTGAGCTTCTCTTAAGTCTTCATCAGAAGGTCGATCGAAATCACAAGTGGGTCAAGCGTCAACTTGGGTATATTGTGCAGAATATGACTGTGACGCAGAACACTGTCAAGAGGAACCACTACTATGCTCATGAAAACCTCAAGTGCTCTTGGGCTGTGCTAAATCACATCATGTCTTCTGAAGAATTGGATGAGCTAAACTTTGAAGAATATCCTGACTTCGCTCGCTGTCCTTAGAAGAAGTTCAAGAAAGTCCAAGTTCCTCTGATGGTCACCAGTTCCTATTCTTCATCTCGCGAGCGCGATGAAGATGAAGACATTGACGATACTGCACCTGGACCTACATCAACAATCGACCCCGACAACGCTGGCGCTCCTTCTTCACCAACAAGATGAAATTCCTCATGGGGCGTTAGTCATCATTTTTTCTTCCCTTTTGGTCCTCGATGACAAAGGGGGAGAAAATTTGAATTAGTCTTCAAGCGGGTCTACATATATATGGGCTATTTTTGTTTAAGTTACAACTCTCGCTCTTCTGAAGTTTTTGGTTATTGAGTTGTAAACTTAAGTCCGATGGTGGTCTGACACTTTTGAACTATTTCCTCGCATGTTTATTTCCTCAAATACCTTAATGCATGCACGCTGAATTCCGTCAGACACCATTTTCCTCACGCATTACAAATTCTTCACTTCATATATTCAAATGCGTGTATGAATTACATGATATAGGGGGAGTTCTCCATGTTTTGAACCTGCCATGTGCATTTGCAGTCCAAAGCAAATTCCTCAAATATGCACATCTTCAGGGGGAGTTCTTCTATATATTGCAATCAAATTCCTCAAAATATGTACTTTCACTTCATATGTTTATCCCCGTTGAAAACTTAACCTATTTGTCATCAATCACCAAAAAGGGGGAGATTGTTAGTGCATCTAGTGCCCCTTAGTGATTTTGGTGTATTGAAGACTTATAGGTTAGGGCACTAATGAGTTTGTGAGTGTACACAAGCTCTATAAGTCGATGAGGAGTTTGATATATTCGGAGAGTATCGACCCCTAAAAATGTATGTCTTCAAGTGAAGACTTTGCTGAAGACTTTCTGAAGACTTTGGTGAAGACTTTGTGAAGACTTTGAAAATGAAGCAGTTGGTGTGACCTTGAAGATATGAATGAGGAATATGAAGCATGAAGACTTTTGTTTTCGTAGTTTCTTTTCCTTTATTTGAGTCATAGGAAACACCATACTGTTAAAGGGGGTCGAGGTAATACTAAGGAAAATTTCCAACTGATGCTCAACTCCAAAATCCTCAACCCATACAATTCTTCGAGTGATGCCTTTGGAAACCTCTTACGGTTCACACAAGTTTTTCAGTGACAGAGATGAAGGTCTTCTGGTCTCTGAGGAAATTGATCTGACTGAGGAGTTTGGATTTCGCCAGTGCGAATTGCCTACAAGTGAGGATCATGATAAGCTGAGGACTTTCATAGTTCAAAATTCTGACCGTTGTTGTGCTTAGCGCCAGCTGTCCCCAATCGTTCTTATCCACATAACGGTCATATCATTGGGGGCATTTATGTCTTATCATGTCAGGTTGCACCCTGGCTATAAATAGCCAACCCCCACAACCACTAGCTGGTTGGATGCTCTGAGAGAGAACTGACACTTCTCATTTGAGAGCAACCCATCCTCTGAGGACTTTGAGAAAAAATCATCAGTGAGGAAAAACCCACAACCAAACCATAAAACCCATAGTGATTGAGCATCACTGAAGAAATTCCTGTGTAGAACCGACGCTTGTTACCTTTGAGGACTGTGTATGCTCCAGATGGTTAGGCGTCATGGTCTAGTGCTCCTGCAGTCAATTGGGGACCGCAAAGTGACCTTGGTCTAGAGCATCCAGCAGTAAATTGTGGATCACCGGGTGACCAGTTTGTGAGGGTTTTGGAAGTCTACCCTGAAGACTTACCATGAGTGTTGGGCGAGGACTGTGTGACCTTAGCTCAAGGAGAATACGGTAAGGACTGTGTGTCCTCTGGTTTAAATACGAGGCTGCTCCAAACTAGACGTATAGCTCTCACAGCAGTTGGAACTGGGTCGATCAAGCTATCTGGTTCTATTTCCTCAACCCCTCAATTCCTCATATATCAGTTGATGAAATTGATTATTACAGTTTGAAGAATTTGACTGAAGACTTTCACAAATTCCTCACCTCAAATTCTTCAAGTTACCTTGTTCATCACTCCTTATCCTGTATCACGCTACTCTCTATTTGTGCATGTTTCATTTCATCATGAAGACTATGCTGTCACTATTTTCCTCATGCACTTGAGTATTTATTCCGCTGCTAGTTATTCATCACATTTCAAATTCCTTAAATTTGAAATTCCTCAAATGATGAATTTGTAAAAATCGCCTATTCACCCCCTCTAGCCGATATAACGCACTTTCAAACACCGACCTCACGAGCTTGATCCTGCATGGGAAGGCCCTTTTGTCGTCACTAAGGTGCTAAACAATAGAGCCTATCACCTATATAATCTCATGAAACAGATAGATGAGCCACGAGCCTGGAATGCAGACCTGCTCCGGCGTTTTTACACTTGAGACAAGAGCTTTCTGATGTAATAAGAGTACTTCATCAATGCAATTCGTGTTTTTGTGATTAATACTTCGTCGATTCCAACCGTGCAGTTACATTCTTAGGGATACTCCAAGTGATGAGAAACCCTCACACTCGGGGGCTTAGCTGCGAAACATGTTTCGCCTAAGTTAAAAACCCTGTCGGGTGGATAGCAGTCCATTCACTCAACGACCTATTTGCGAATCCGTCTTCGCTTGGGTTCAAAAAAATTCTTGTCGAGTTCAAATATACTTCGAGTGATGAGCAATCCTCACACTCGGGGGCTTAGCTGCGAACACGTTTCGCCTAAGTTAAAAACCTTGTCGGGTTGATAGTAATCTGTACACTCGACATCTTAGCTGCGAATCAACATTCGCCTAAGTTCAAATATACTTCGAGTGATGAGCAATCCTCACACTCGGGGACTTAGCTACGAAACAGGTTTCGCCTAAGTTAAAAACCTCGTCGGGTGGATAGTAATCCATGCACTTGACACCTTAGCTGCGAATCGACATTCGCTTAAGTTCGAAATTACTTTGAGTGATGAGCAATCCACACACTCGAGAGGTTAGCTGCGAATCGACATTTGCCTAAGTTCAAAATTACTCCGAGTGATGAGAAATCCTCACACTCGGGGGGCTTAGCTGCGAACACGCTTCGCCTAAGTTAAAAACAAACTCAGTCGAACAGACGATCGAAAGCCAAATTCGAACAAAATCCAAAGGGTAAACCACGGATAAACGTTTCGTATGAAAGCAAAATATGCTCAGACCCAAGGCCTGAACGAAGTTTTTAAGGATACAAATCCACTCAGCATACCGAGGCAAATTTAAGTGTTTCTTTCAAAGACAAGTTTTTCAAGCAGGAGACGGACTGGCGGGCTCGACGAAAGTGTCCAGGTCGATGCCGTCGGCGATTCTGGTGGCCGCTTCGATGAAGGTCTCCATGAAGTCCTCGAACTGGAGTTTCTTCGTATTGACCACCTGAAGCTCCTTCAGCCTCTGCTCCTTTACGTCCTTGCAATGGACCCTGACGACTGATAACGCCACGTCGGCCCCACAACGAGCGGCAGATTTCTTCCAGGCCTGCACTCGACTTGGAAGTTCATCCAGGCGAGCCATCATAGAGTTGAGGTCAAGCTGAAGGGTGTCCTCCGTCCATAGCTCTTTGTCGATTCTCTTCATCGCAGACTTCAGCCGGACAAGATACGCCTGGACGCCTTGGAGCCGGAAATTGAGTCGGAGCATGTTCATGGCCACCGCGTTTGCGACAGGAGACTTGGTGGGATCCAGATTGGGCTCAACCTCCTCCGTATCCTTCTCAAAGTCTTGGCAGAATTCTGTTGAACAATGGGGAATGGGAGGAGAATTGGTGAACTGCGACCCTCAAAGATTTTACAAAGCTCAGTCGACAAAAATACTTACCGTCGAGAAGAATATACATCTTCCTCGAGAACTCGCCCAAATGCCTCTCCAGGCCATCGCTCCTCTTGTTCAGCTGCTCGGCCCTTTTGACGAGGTCCACGCGCTCCTGCTTCAGCTTGGTGTTCTCCTCTTCCAGCTTCTGGGCAACCGCCAGCTTCTGATCTGTAGCTTCAGTTTTGTCCCTGGCCACCCGTTGGGCATCCGCGAGTGCCTTGTCCTTCTCCTCTAGTGCCTTGGAGTCGCGCTTGGAGTCTAACTGGTTTTCATTGTGCACGTCTGTTGGAGCGAGAGCACTCGATTCAAAACAACGAAAGCGAAGATGGGAATGCTGACAGTTGACAGTAATTACCTCCCGGACACTTCAGCTCAGCACGTGCTCGCTCCAGGGCGTTGTTGCCGGCTGCTAGATCCACCTGCAATCGGTTCCTCTCATCCTTCATGTCCTTGTAATGCGTCCCAAGTTTGCAAGCCATCTGGAACCCATAAAAGATAGGAGTTCAATGAGCAAGTTGTTCCAGAACAGTCGACTGAGTTATGAACACTGGCGCATGATCATCTTGGAAGAATTCAAGCAGAAAATCCACTCGACATGTCGAGTGACTCTGGCGCTCCGCGCGCCATAAAAAATTCAAAAGTTGTCTCTATTAAGACCCCTAGCGATGCAAGCATTTGACAGCGGTCTCGGGGACTACACCCAATGGGTGCGCTAATTGCGCCCCCACTGAGACGGTTAACTCTTGATCCGTCGAGTAACTCGTCAGAAAAAAAACACTCGACATGTCGGGTGACCCCAGTACCACGCGTACGACAAGTTTTCAAGCCTATTGTTTATCGTCTGCGATGAACAGTAGCCTCGAGGACTACACCCAGTGGGTGTGCTAAGAGCGCCCCCACTGAGACGGTTAATTCTCGATCCGTCGAGTAACTCGTCAGAAAATACACTCGACATGTCGACTGACACTAGTACCACGCATACTATCAATCCCAATCCTACTCACTACAATCCGATCTATTCGAGTGGAGAAAGTTCAAACATTCAATGGCAATCACCCAGTGGGTGTACAACAGCCAAGAAAAGACAAGAATTCAATCAACAATGGACATACAATCGAACTTACTCGGCCATTGGTGCGGAGGGCTGCGCTCACGTCAAAAGCCAGTTTGCTCACCTCGTACGCCTCCTTGGTCCTCAGCATGAGCTGCTCTGCCTGGATCATGGCTTCCTTCGCAGTCCCGGTTTGATCTTCCGGGGTGCGATGCAGAGAGAAGGCCGTCACAGGTGGGGTTGGCATGGTTGCAGGAGCAACTGAGGCAGTCTGAGAGGGCCCAGTTGGAGTCAACACCACAACGGTCGAAACATTTGGAGGAGCATGCGATAGAGGTACTACAGGTTCAGCCCTAGGTTGTGTCGAGCCACCACCCCCCTCCCTGGGAAGACTCTACAGTCGATCGCTGAAGTGCTTGCGCCGATGACGCTCCTTGGATGCGAGGGCGCGAAGTGCCAAGTCGCTCCTCGTCGTCCTCCACCTGAATGATCTCTACATCGACAACCGACGGTGTTAACATTCGCATATGTCGAGTTCCATTAGGATGAACCAACAACTATCTAACCTCTATGAGAAGTGGCCGCGTCAGCAGTGTCGACATCCATTGCATCCCCTCCATCTCGATGAGGCGAAGACACAGATGTAGCAGCTCTGACAAATTGAGTGGCATCCAGTCAAATACAACTCCAGACTTTAGTTGACAGAACAAGTACGGAAATGAACTCTTACGTGGAGACGACAGGCACTGCCACCCTCATGCGAGGCAGAGCCTTGCGAGGCTTGGTGACGGCTTGCTTGGGCTGCTTAGCCAGTTTTTCGCTCGGCTCAGCGGTCAAGGGGCAGCTGCTCTTCAGGTTCTTCTCGCAAGGGCCGAGAGCCCTGTCCTCAACAGTCGACGGATCTTGGCGGGACTTGGTGCGACTTTCGCGGTGGGGAGGTGACTCGATTTCTTCCTCCTCGCCGGAGTCCTCGTATTCTTCCTCGGATTCGAAAGAACCGTCACTGTCCACACTGCTGCCCTTATTCACCATGCCGTCTTCAGCACGGTTCCCATTAGGAACGGGCGAGTGGATGTGCGTCCATTCCTCCATGATTCAAGGAAAGAAGTGAGTTCAATATATCACTCGACAGTACAATACATTAGTCTACATTACACAACTCACCAGGTTCTTTGGCGGGTTTTCGGCCGAATATGGTCGGATCCTCTTGGCTCCCAAAGGATTGTCGCAGGCCCAGTGATGCTACGGAGCCACTGCTCGACAGTTTTCTGCGGAACTTCCTCAGGATGCGTCCTTGTCGAGTCCTTAGGGCCCGCGTAGTGCCACATGGTGTGGTCTCTAGCTTCGAGCAGCTGGATACGTCGACCGAGAAACGTCTCCAATAGATCCATGCTGGTCACCCCGCCCCGGATCAGCTGCACCACCGCTTCAACCAAGATGCCTACTTGGACGTGCTCCTCTTCAGTCACCTTCAAGGACTTGGGAACAGTCGGACGGTCGGGTGTGTATGGGGGAAGGCCAGTCGACATATTGGGTGATGTTGCATCCTTGCAGTAGAACCAGGTCGACTGCCAACCCCTTACAGACTCAGGAAAGGTCATGGCGGGGAAGGAGCTACGAGCTCTTTTCTGAACTCCTAACCCTCCGCACAGCTGGAGCACGTGGGTCTTCCCATCGGCGGGGAGGGCTTTCTTCACAGTCTGGGATCTGACCATGAAGAGGTGTTTGAACAATCCCCAATGGGGAGTGCTGCCCAAGAAACATTCGCACAGAGTGACGAATGCAGACAGATAGGCTATGGTGTTGGGCGAGAGGTGGTGTAGTGGGGCATCGAAAAAATTCAGAAAGCCCCTAAAGAACGGGTGGGGCGGCAGAGAAAAACCTCTCTCGACGTGGGAGAGAAGGAGGACCCGCTCCCCATCGCGCGGCTCCGGCTCGTGCTCCTCCCCCGGCAGCCTCCAGGCACCGTCCGCCACGAGCCCATCAAAGACGAGGCCCTCCATATCTTCGCGGGTGACGACAGAGGGGAGAAAATCCCCCTGCATCCAGCCCGCCGACATGGTGAATCGGGCGGTCAAGGGCTTCTTTCCCTTGAGCTTCGCCGCCCCCTTCTTCGCTCGCTCCAGCTTCTCCGTCGGATTCTTCATCTTTGTCGTGGCGGCTCTCGTCGAGGGAGATCGGAGTTGGGCGCTGGGAGCGGAGGAAGCGGAGGAAAAGAGAGAAAGAACTGGCGGAGGTACTGTGCAAACCGCAGCAAAGACAGCTTTATACGCTGCCGAGTGTCTCACTGACCAGTGGACCCGCGAGGTTACCGCACACGCCAACCGCTGACAGCGCTCGGTACGTGATGATACGACCGGCGCGAAAATCGAGGCGTCGTGCCCCCACTTGCCCCGATCGTGGCATAATCTTTGTGCGAGCTTGCGCGCTTCCCAAATTTTCGTATCTCGAAAAAACCTGGGTCTGTCAGACCGACCCGTCGCCTCCCAAGATACTACCAACTCACTCGGACCAAACCAAATGCTGAACATCCACTCGGACACCTTTAAGGCTGAATGGATCCGGGCGAGCGGAGAGGAATTCAATCGACACAAGTTTCGTTGAAGCCCCGAATATCATTCGGAAGATTTTGCGTGTTGACCCTGAATGAATGCTAATGCTCATAGTTCAATCGACACAAGTTTCATGGAAACCCCAAATATCATTCGCAGGATCTGATGCACTAACTCAAGGCCCTCGAAGATACCTCTTTCCACCACTCAAACCCCGATCCACTCGGGGGCTAATGACGAGGATATGTACCTAGGGTAGGGTCCTAGGCACGGCCTACATACCCTACCTAAGGACACCACATGGGAGGACTTGAAGATCAAGCATGAACTTCCAAGTGGATCCCTGGAGACGTTCAAAGTCACTCGACAATAATCCACTCGGAAACTCCTGCTCTCATTCGGCAGTCGTGTATCACTCGGAAGACCTCGCTTTCACTCGACGCTAGAAGATCAGTAGCCATCATAAGAGCCCAACGGGCAGCCGCTGGTTCAATGGTCATTAATAGCTTTTATTGCGTACATTACCTGTAACGGCAGACTTTAATCCCACGACCAGGCCCTTTGATGCGGGGCAGTTATGAGGGGTAGCGAACTCTATATAAGCCACCCCTCCCCTCCTGCACAAGGGTCCGCAACCATTGTAATATCTATACTCCACTCAAGATAAAGCTCCCGAGCACTGAGACGTAGGGCTGTTACCTCCATGAGAGGGGCCTGAACTCATACATCTTTGTGTACACCCGCGCCGTAGCTAGGACTCTGCCCTCTCCCTTCATACCCCTACCATCTACTGTCAGGCTCGTTCCCACGACACTGGCCATTCTCTTCATCACTGCCATGGTCGCGGTGAGCACAGGCTTGTCGGCCGTTAGCCCTCCATAGTACCACTCGTCGAGCTCTTCCATCTGACGCGATAGCATGCTCCAGCCCGGCTCTCCACGTTGCCGGAGGGCAGCGTGATCGCACCGACCATCTCTGGCCCCAAAGTTGTCATCGACGTCAACATCATGCTCGGGTTGTGTGGCATCGGCCGGCCATCCGCCGGGATGCAAAGGAAGCAATCCCGACAACCACAACCTCTTCAATGAAACGCCAAACCTGATGCCGCATGCCAACAACCCCAAGTACAACACGCTTATGGAGAACGTCATCTATGAGGCAATGGTCAGGCCTTCCACCCATAGGGCCAATGCCATGGCTTTGATCCAAAGGAGACCCAAAGCCAAGACGGTCGTAAGAAGCCGATGACAATGACTCATGGCATCATGACCTCTACTTCGAAGCTGGGGAAGAAGAGGGTATAGACATTGAGGAGGAGCCATTGATGTTCATCGATGAGCTCACCCAAAGATCCGATGCACAAAGGAGGGGGCAAATCATTCACATGGGGTCATACACCAAAGATGAATACAAGTTGATCTGCGAGAGTAGGAAGGAGATAGGCCAAGATCCCAATCTCGGTGTCGAACAAAAAGCATACGTTTATTGGACGAGAGTTCATGCAAACTTCCATGAGCACATGAAGTTTGTGCCCTACAAGTTCACGAGCACCCATAGCATCAACTCAATCTAAAAGAGATGGGGTTCATTCAACAAGAATGCAACATGTTTTGTGCAGCCCTTGAGAGAATTGAAGCCCATCTAGTGAGTGGCATAGGCATGGGGCGACTTGGTATGAGACAACCTTCCTCTTTCATTGCTATGCCATGTTCATGTCTGTTGTGTCCTTTGCTACTATATTTGTGGCCTTCTATTTGATTTCGTAGGCATTTCAAAAAAATTGGAAGCCTTTAAGGCACGGCAAAAGAACAATCCGTTCACCCTAACCCACTGTTGGGCGCTCATCAAGGATTTCCCAGTGTTCAAAGTTCAATATACTGCCCTAAATAAGAAAGAGATCCGACAACCATGGTTGGGGATGGAGATGGGGTGAAGAGGCCGAGGGGCAAGACCAATTTCAAAACTGACGACAAGCATGATGCGACATCTTTAGCCTTGCAAGAAACTTTGCATGACATGATGACTCAAAAGAAAGTGTTGGACAAGAGTAAGCGACAAGAAATGGAGAAGAAAATGGAGCCCCAAACGAAGAAACTCGACATGGAGGAGGTTGTGAAGACGAGGAAGATCAACATGGAGGAGTTTCTCCAAGCAAAGAAATTCATGATCGAGACTAGCAACGCCGACACCAAAGCAAAAGAGGTGGTGCTAGCAATCATGACCGTGGACTTGACCAACATGTCACCTAAGATAAGTAGTTGTTTCAATAAGCGGAAAGGAGATGTTCGAGCATGACGGCATGATCTTGGGAGCCCTAGGCCGTGGAATATGGTCATTCATTTTTAAGGCTGAGAAGAGTGCCGGCCACTGGCTTTGTTGTCGGAGATCATTTTGTAGGCTGGTAAGCATGTTGGCCGCTAGGCTTTGTTGCCGGCGTGAAAACTCTGGGGGAGGAGGTAGACCATTTTGTAGGCTGGCATGTGTGTCGCCGTTGGCACTCTGCCTGGCATGAACTACGGTCGAGGTCCAAAAAAAAATTAATATCTATGTCTTTGCGAAAATTTCCAGGCGGCCATACGAAATGTGTTTGCCCATTAAGCGCACAGCCAGCGCAAACGTAGAATGGTCCAGACACCGCCCCAAATCCCGCCCCAAACGGACAAAATCCGGACATGCATAGGTGTTGGCTTGATGAGCGGTGGCGGGCCATTCCTTGTGAGACATGGGTGTTTCTCGGTCCATGCTTGTGCATAGCACTGACTACTTTCTAAATACAAACGATCATGTTAGAGCATCTACAACCGGACTTGACAAATCCGGGGCCCTATACACCCACGGGCATGTCCGGGAGCGTCCGTGAACTACGCCCGTCGGGCCCTCATATGAACTGCTGCCCATCCACATACGTCAAATACAGAGTCTCAAATCCATGCATGTCAATCGTACGATACAAATTGTCCGAAATCAACTGTTCAAAACAAAGCAAATCAAATCAAAGTTCATCAATTCGGACATTCCAAAATGAAATCACTGTCCGAGTGTGATGGAGACTTCGCATGCTGGGCGGATCACTGGTGGACCTTAGGCTAGCAAGACATTAGACAGTGCTCAAAGAAATTATGCTGCCATTGAAAAAGAGTTTTTAGCAGTTGTGTTTGCATGTGATAGCTTTAGACCTTACATTGTTAATTATAAAGTCATTATTCACACTGATCATGCTGCTATTAAATATGTTATGGAACAGAAAGACGCTAAACCTAAGTTGATTAGGTGGGTTCTTTTACTTCATGAGTTTGATTTGCATATTATTAATAGAAAGGGAGATGAAAATCCAGTAGCAGATAACTTGTCTAACATGGAAAATATTCTTGATGACCCATTGCCTATTGATGATAGCTTTCCCGATGAGCAATTAGCTGTTATAAATGCGTCCTGTAATACTCCTTGGTATGCAGACTATGCTAATTACATTGTTGCTAAATACTCCCTCCGTAAACTAATATAAGAGTGATCTAAACGCTCTTATATTAGTTTACACAGGGAGTATATACCACCTAATTTCACATACCAACAAAAGAAAAAAGTTCTTTGATTTAAGACATTACTTTTGGGGTGACCCACACCTATATAAAGAAAGAGTAGATGGTAATATTAGACGTTGTGTACTTTAGCATGAACATGAACAAATCTTATGGAAGTGTCATTCTGAGGCATATGGAGGACACCACGCAGGAGATAAAACTGCACATAAGGTATTACAATCTAGTTTTTATTGGCCTAGTCTCTTCAAGGATGCACGTATGTTTGTATTTTCTTGTAATGAATGTCAAAGAGTTCGGTGGACGTCGGGAAATGCCAATGAACTGTTCACTTATTATTGAACCATTTGATGTTTGGAGGATTGATTATATGGGACCTTTTCCTTCCTCTAATGGATACACTCATATTGTAGTTGATGTTGATTATGTTACTAAGTGGGTAAAAGCTATTCGAACTGGCAGTGGTTATCATAACACCTCTATTAAAATGCTTAAAGAAGTTATGTTTCCGAGGTTTGGAGTCCCTAAATATTTAATGACTGGTGGTGGTTCACATTTTATTCATGGTGATTTCCGTAAACTTCAAGCTAAATACGATGTCAACCATATAATTGCTTCACTTTATCACCCTCAATCTAGTGGTCAAGTTGAATTGATTAATACATAAATAAAGTTACTTCTGCAAAAGACTGTTAATAGATCTAGAAAGAATTGGTCTAAGAAACTTGTTGATGCACTATGGGCATATAGAACTGCTTATAAAAATCCTATGGGTATGTCCCCATATCAAATGTTCTATGGCAAGCTTGTTATTTACCTCTTGAGTTAGAACATAAAGCATATTGCGCAATTAAAGAACTTAACCATGATTTCAAACTTGCTAGTGAAAAGAGATTATTTAATATTAGCTCTCTAGATGAATGGAGAACACAAGCTTATGAAAATGCCAAGTTATTTAAAGAAAAAGTTAAAAGATGGTATGACAAGAGGATAAAACAAGAATTTAATGTTGGTGATCATGTTCTATTATTCAATTCTCATTTCAAATTCTTTGTGGGAAAACTCCTCTCCAAATGGCAAGAACCAATATTATCGAGGAGCTTTATCGCTCCAGAGCCATCAAAATAAATAACGAGGAAGGAACAAATCCTAAGATGGTTAATGGGAAAATAATTAAACACTATATTTCAGGTACACCCATTAACAAGGAGACCAATGTTATCCAAACAATGACACTGGAGGAGCACATAAAATAGACCCTCCAGCACATTCCGGAACCCTGAAAAGGGTAGGTATGTGATACGTTAAGTAAACCGACTCCAAAAATACCATAAAAATTATTTTTTTCCATTTTTGAAAATTAGAAAAAAAAACAAAATAAGAACCAGCTGAGGAGACCCATGTGGAGGCCACAAGGCAAGTGGGCGCGCCTAGGTGCCTTGTGGGCCCCTCATGTGCCTTCTTGACTCGGTTTTCTTTCCGTTTGCTTGTCCTGCATGTAGAAAAATTCATTATATATACTCCCAGATATCACAATTTATCCTCTATTCTTGTTTTTGGCTATTTTTCTGGCAGATTCGGAAGCAATGTCGTCTCACGATTCAGACGGGGAGAGCTACATGTCACACCTCACGGCGGATCCCAAGGTATATGCTAATATTGATCCTTATGGGTGGACTACAAAGGAAGAGGAAGAAGTAGACCTCAAAAGGATGGAGTCCTCAAGCAACGAAGAAGAAGAGGAACCTTTGCCGCAACCTGCAGATATGCATGTGGATTCAAAAAGGTGAGCTTTCCAAACAAGATTACCCCTTCCAGTTCACGATTTACACCTTGTCGCCATGTGCAGGTGGGCGTTGCTTCTTCTTCCAAATGCAAAATTTACTCCGTGATGCGTGATGCTTTGTCTGTTACAAACAAGCTTCGCAAGGAGAACCTCGACCTCAGGCGGGAGGTTGACAATCTTAAGGATGAAATCCGTACCATGTAGGGTAATATCGCCAAGAATATCAAGCCTACCACTTCATCACCACCATCTCCCAAGAAGGATACTTGAGTACATGGGTATGGGCACCACCTTAGCTTGTTCCAAGCTTGGGGGAGGTGCCCCAGTATTGTATCACCATCACTTTTATTATGATCATCTATCTTAGTTCGATCCTTAGATATTTTTTGATTTAGAAGAATAAACTTTTCATGTGATTTAGTTTCTAGTGTTTGCTTTGCAATTTGTCTAACTATGTAATCGTGTTCTTGAGTTATATACTAAATATTAGTTTGAGTTTGTTTGCTTTGCTTTCCTGCTTGAATCATAGCAATGAAAAGAATGAAAAATAATCATGTACTAATCCCATGGGGAGTAACGACTTCACATAGAAAGCGTATAACTGGTAAAATTTGTTGGAGGTTAGGAACCATATCATTAATCATTGATGAAATTCATGAAAAAGTAATAATGAAGGAGAGGTCTCACATATAAACACACTATCTTGGACATCTTTTATGATTATGAGCCCCTATTAAATATTTTATGCACTATCAATTAGTTGATGTTGGACAAGGAAGACAACATACTGAGTTATGTTTGCTTATATTCACATAGAAGTTATATTGTCATGGATCCTCCAACATGTGGTGCTTTCTCCTATCCTTTGCTAGCCAAAATCTTCGGACCAAGTAGAGATACTACTTGTGCGTCCATAAACCCTTAAACCAAGTTTCTTGCCATGAGATCCTTCAGGTAAGTTTTCATCGGTGCAAAAGCAATAATTTTTTTTGCCAAATGTGTATGATCCTTTATTCGAAGGGAAAACAAGCTTTGTACGATCTTGGTGGCAAAGAAATAATAGCAACGGACTGGATAATAAAGGTTGCTATGATAAGGGGCAATAAAAAGTGGCGTTCCTTTCCATTAAGAGTTTTCACATTCAACTAATAATAAGCGCATGACAACCTTGGATTCCCTCTATGAAGGGCCTATCTTTTACTTTTATGTATTTATTTTTATGCAAGAGTCAACAAAGTTAATCCCTGTTCGTTTCTTATTACTCTCTGCCTGGCAAGCATTATGTGGTGGGGAAAGATCGATGCACATATATCCAGTTGGATATAAGTGATCATGAGTTATTATTGTTGACATTATCCGTGAGATAAATTGTTGGGTGGTGACAAATTATAAACCCCTATCTTCCTATGTGTCTGATGGAAACATTTTACTTCATAAATATCCCGTGAGTGTCAGCAAACATAGAAGGCTAAATGATAGTTGAGTATGTGAACTTGCTAAACAAAGCTCTGACATAGACTCTTTCTGAAATATGATAAATTGCAATTGTTTCGATGAATAAGAACATAGTTTGCTAGTTTTCTATAAGGTTTATTGTTCATACTTGAGCATGTGGATAGATTGTTACTTCTTCATGATAAGTTTTATTATATTAAGTTTTTGTAATGATAATGATCATGACGCTTTCATATCTGTATTTTATTTTATCGACAACTCTCTCTCTCTCTATATATATATAAGCATGTGGTCATGATTATCGAGTTCGGCTTCCACTTGAGGACAAGCAATGTCTAAACTTGGGGGAGTTAATACGTCTATTTTTCATCATGAATTCCTATTGTTATTTTTTGTCATTATTCCACTTTATTATACAACTTCAATGCCATTTCTCTCTGAATTTACAAGGAATACGTGGAGGGGAACATTACCGACAACTCCAATTCTAGACCTGAAAAAACGACATCACAGATACCTGTCCTACTAGACTCCAAATGACCTGAAACTTTACGAAGAATATTTTTGGAATAGATAAAAATACCGGAGCCAAGAATTACCAGACGGGGGTCACCTATCGCTCACAAGGCAGGTGGGCGCGCCCAGGTGCCTTGTGGGCCCCACAGCGGGTCTCCGCCCCCTCTTCTGCTATACGAAGGGTTTTGACCTAGAAAAATAAAGAAGAGGCTTTCGGGATGAAGCGCCCCCGTCTCGAGGCGGAACCTAGACAGGAGCACTTTTGGTATCCCGTGGAGCGATTTTGCGGGGGAAACTTCCCTCTGGGAGGGAGAAATCGAAGCCATCATCGTCACTAACCATGTGTCCATCATGGGATGACCAATCTTCATCAACATATTCACCAGCACCATCTCATCTTAAAACCTAGTTCATCTCTTGTATTCAATCTTTGTCTCAAAACCTCAGATTAGTACATGTGGGTTACTAGTAGTGTTGATTACATCTCGTAGTTGATGCTTGTTGGTTTATTTGGCGGAATATTATATATTCAGATCCTTAATGATATTCAACACCCCTCTGATCTTGAACATTAATATGATTTGTGAGTGGTTACTTTTGGTCTCGAGGACATGGGTGAGTTTTCTTATAAGTACTCATGTGATGTTGGTATTCGTACGTTATTTTAATATTATGTATGTTAATCTTGTTGGAAATATGCCCTAGAGGCAATAATAAAATGGTTATTATTGTATTTCCTTGTTCATGATAATTGTCTATTGTTCATGCTATAATTGTGTTAACCGGAAACCGTAATACATGTGTGAATACATAGACCACAACATGTCCCTAGTAAGCCTCTAGTTGGCTAGCTCGTTGATCAATAGATGGTCACGGTTTCATGACCATGGACATTGGATGTCGTTGATAACGGGATCACATCATTAGGAGAATGATGTGATGGACAAGACCCAATCCTAAGCATAGCACAAGATCGTGTAGTTCGTTTGCTAAAGCTTTTCAATGTCAAGTATCGTTTCCTTAGACCATGAGATTGTGCAACTCCCGGATACCGTAGGAATGCTTTGGGTGTGCCAAACGTCACAACGTAACTGGGTGACTATAAAGGTACGCTACGGGTATCTCCGAAAGTGTCTGTTGGGTTGACACGAATCGAGACTGGGATTTGTCACTCCGTGTGACGGAGAGGTATCTCTGGGCCCACTCGGTAAGACATCATCATTATGAGCTCAATGTGACTAAGGAGTTAGTCACGGGATGATGTATTACGGAACGAGTAAAGAGACTTGCCGGTAACGAGATTGAACAAGGTATGGGGATACCGACGATCGAATCTCGGGCAAGTACCATACCGATAGACAAAGGGAATTGTATACGGGATTGATTGAATCCCTGACATCGTGGTTCATCCGATGAGATCATCGTGGAGTACGTGGGAGCCAACATGGGTATCTAGATCCCGCTGTTGGTTATTGACCGGAGAGGTGTCTCGGTCATGTCTACGTGTCTCCCGAACCCGTAGGGTCTACACACTTAAGGTTCGATGACGCTAGGGTTATAGGGAAAAGGTATATGTGATTACCGAAGGTTGTTAGGAGTCCTGGATGAGATCCCGGACGTCACGGGGAGCTCTGGAATGGTCCGGAGGTAAAGATTGATATATAGGAAGTCCAGTTTTGGTCACCGGAAAGTTTTCGGGCTCATCGGTAGTGTACCGGGAGTGCCGGGAGGGTGCCGGAGGACCCCCGAGAGGGGTGTGACGACCAAAGGACCTCATGGACCCTTAGAGGAGGTGTGACAGCCCATATTGGGTCGGCCAAGACCATCTATGTGGGCCCATGTGGCTGGAGATAAGGAGATAAGGCAAAAAGGATTTAAAAGGAGGAGATCCACCTCCCTTGTGGGAGGTGGACTCTCCCTTTAATTCGGCCGACCCTCTCCTCTTTGGAGTAGAGGCTAAGCCAGCCCTTACACGTCCCTCCTCCTATATATACTTGAGGTTTTGGATGTTTTGAGACAAGATTTGATCTCTCTCTCTCACGGCAAAGCCCTACCTCTCTTCTTCCTCCTCCGCAACGCTTAGGCGAAGCCCTGTCGGAATACCTTGCTACTCCACCACCACCACGCCGTCGTGCTGCTGTTGGAGCCCTTCCCCAACCTCTCCTTCCTCCTTGCTGGATCAAGGTGTTGGAGACGTCACCGGGCTGCACGTGTGTTGAACGCGGAGGTGCCGTCCGTTCGGCACTTGATCGGATCTACCGCGATCTGAATCGCTGCGAGTACGACTCCATCAACCGCGTTCTTGTAACGCTTCCGCTTAGCGATCTTCAAAGGTATGAAGATGCAATCTCTCCCCTCTCATTGCTGGTTTCTCCATAGATATATCTTGGTGAACATAGGAAATTTTTGATTTACTACTACGTCTCCCAACAGTGGCATCATGAGCTAGCTCTATGCGTAGAATCTATGCACGAGTAGAACACAAAGCAGTTGTGGGCGTCGATTTTGTTAATATGCTTGCCGTTACTAGTCTTATCTTGATTCGACGGTATTGTGGGATGAAGCGGCCCGGACCAACCTTACACGTACGCTTACGTGAGACCGGTTCCACCGCCTGACATGCACTAGTTGCATAAGGTGGCTAGCGGGTGTCTGTCTCTCCCACCTTAGTCGGATTGGATTCGATGAAAAGGGTCCTTATGAAGGGTAAATAGCAATTGGCATATCACGTTGTGGTTTTGACGTAGGTAAGAAACGTTCTTGCTACAAACCTATAGCAACCACGTAAAAACTTGCAACTACAAATTAGAGGACGTCTAACTTGTTTTTGCAGCATATGCCGTGTGATGTGATATGGCCAAAAGGATGTGATGTGATCCATTGTGATGTATGAGATTGATCATGTTCTTGTAATAGGGTTCACGACTTGCACGTCGATGACTATGACAACCGGCAGGAGCCATAGGAGTTGTCTTATACTATTGTATGACCTGCGTGTCAATCATAAACGCCATGTAATTACTTTACTTTATTGCTAAACGTTAGCTGTAGTAGTAGAAGTAATATTTGGCGAGACAACTTCATGAAGACACAATGATGGAGATCATGATGATGGAGATCATGGTGTCGTGCCGGTGACAGTGATGATCATGGTGCCCCGAAGATGGAGATCAAAGGAGCAAGATGATATTGGCCATATCATGTCACTATATTGATTGCATGTGATGTTTATCATGTTTACATCTTATTTGCATAGAACGACGGTAGTAAATAAGATGATCTCTCAATAAAATTTCAAGAAAGGTGTTCACCCTAACTGTGCACCGTTGCTAAGGATCGTCGTTCCGAAGCACCACGTGATGATCGGGTGTGATAGGTTCTAACGTTCGCATACAACGGGTGTAAGCCAGATTTACACATGCGAAACACTTAGGTTGACTTGACGAGCCTAGCATGTACAGACATGGCCTTGGAACACGGAGGACCGAAAGGTCGAACATGAGTCGTATAGAAGATACGATCAACATAGAGATGTTCACCATGGATGACTAGTCCATCTCACGTGATGATCGGACACGGGCTAGTTGACATGGATCATGTATCACTTGGAAGACTAGAGAGATGTCTATCTAAGTGGGAGTTCATTAATAATTTGATTAAATGAACTTAATTATCATGAACTTAGTCTATCTAAGTGGGAGTTCATTAATAATTTGATTAAATGAACTTAATTATCATGAACTTAGTCTAAAAATGTCCTTGCAAATTATGTCGTAGATAGCTCACGCTGTAGCTCCCCAGTTTTATTGATACAATCCTAGAGAAAAGTAAGTTGAAAGTTGATGGTAGCAATAATGCGGACTGGGTCCGTGATCTGAGGATTGTCCTCATTGTTGCACAGAAAGCTTATGTTTTTTATGTACCGCTAACTGCATCACTCCCTCAAGCGTTGTCTGTAGATGTTGTGAACATATGACAGGCACTTTTTGGTGACTACGTGATAGTTCAATGCGTCATGCATTACGGCTTAGAATTGAGGCTCCAAAACGTTTTGAAAGTCACGGAACATATGAGATGTTCTAGGAGCTGAGATTGTGATCTCAGGCTCGTGCCTATGTTGAGAGGTATGAGACCTCCAACAAGATTCTTTGTCTGCAAGATAAAGGAGAATAGCTCAATCGCTGAGCGTGTGCTCAGATTGTCTGGGTGCTACAATCACTTGAATCAAGTGGGAGTTAATCTTCCAGATGAGATAGTGATTAATGCAGTTCTCCAAGTCACTGCCACCAAGCTACTAGAGCTTCGTGATGAACTATAACATGCCAGGGATGGATAAGATGATCCCTGAGTTGTTCGTGATGTTTGACACCACGAAGGTAGAAATCAAGAAGGAGCATCAAGTGTTGATGGTTAAGTGAAACCACTAGTTTCAAAAGGGGCAAGGGCAAGAACGGAAAACTTCAGGAATGGCAAGCCAGTTGTTGCTCTAGTGAAGAAACCCAAGGTTGAGCCCGAACCCGAGACTAAGTGCTTCTGTTATGAGGAGAATGTTCGCTGAAGCGGAAAACCCCTAGATGCTTGGTAGATAAGAAGGCTGGTAATGTCAATGGAAGTATATTTGATATACGTGTTAGTGATGTGTACCTTGCTGGTACTCCTAGTAGCACCTGGGTATTGGATACCGGTTCGGTTGCTAAGTGTTAGCAACTCGAAATAAAAGCTACGGAGTAAATGGAGACTAGCTAGGTGAAAGGTGACGATGTGTGTTGGAAGTATTTCCAAGATTGATGTGATCACCATCGCACGCTCTCTCTACCTTCAGGATTTGTGATAAACCTAAATAAATGTTATTTGGTGTTTGCGTTGAGCATGAACGTGATTAGATCATGATTAGTGCGATACGGTTATTCATATAAGTTAGAGAATAATGGTTATTCTGTTTACATGGATAATGCCTTCAATGGTCATGCACCCACTCGAAATGGTTTATCGAATCATGATCGTAGTAGTACACATATTCATAACATTGGTACCAAAAGATACAAAGTTAATAATGATAGTACCACATGCTTGTGGCACTGCCACGTACTGTCATATTGGTATAAATCGCATGAAGAAACTCCATCATGATGGATTTTTTTGACTCACTCGATTTCGAATCGGTTGAGACATGCGAGCCATGCCTCTTGGGCAAGATGACTGAGACCCCGTCATCCAATATGATGGAGCGGGCAAGTGGCTTATTGGAATTAATACATGTTGATGTATGTGGTCCAATGAGTGTTGAAACACACAGTGGATATCGTTGTTTTTCTTTACCTTCACTGATGATTTGAGTAAATATGGGGATATTTACTTAATGAAACACGAATCTGAAATGTTTGAAAGGTTCAAGGAGTTTCAGAGTGAAGTTAAAGATCATCGTGACAAGAAGATAAATGTCTATGATACGATCATGGAGGTGAATATCTAAGTTACGAGTTTGGTATGCAATTTTAGACAATGTGGAAATTGTTTCACAGCTCACGCCTCCTGGAACACCATAGTGTGATGGTGTGTTCGAACGTCGTAGTCGTGCTCTATTGGATATAGTGAGTACTATGATGTCTCTTATCGTTTTACCACTATCGTTATGGGGTTATGCATTAAAGACAAATCCATTCACTTTAAACAGGGCACCATCTAAGTCTGTTGAGATGACACCGTGAGAATTATGGTTTGACAGAAGCCTAAGCTGTCATTTCTTAATGTTTGGGGCTGCGACGCTTATGTGAAAATAGGTTTTTCACCTAGCGAGCTCGAACTCAAAGCAGACAAATGCATCTTCATAGAATACCCTAATGAGACATTGGGTATACCTTCTATCTCAGATCCAAGCGCAAAAGGTGTTTGTTGCTAAGAACGGGTCCTTTCTTGAGAAAGAGTTTCTCTCGAAAGAATTGAGTGGGAGGAAGATAGAACTTGATAAGGTTGTTGAACCTTTGTTTCAACCAGAGAATAGCGCGACACAAAAAGATGTTTCTGTAGAGCCTACTCAGTTGAAAAGGAAGTTAATGATGATGATCATGAAGCTTCGGATCAAGTCACTATCGAACCTCGTAGGTCGACAAGGACGCGTACTGCTCCTGAGTAGTACGACAACCCTGTCTTGGAAATCATGTTGTTGGACAACGATGAACCTACGAACTATGGAGAAGCGATGGTGGGCCCGGATTCCAACAAATGGCTAGGAGCCATGAAATCCGAGAAAGGATCCATGTATGAAAACCAAGTATGGATTTTGGTAGACTTGCCTGTTGAATGGCGGGTCATTGAGTACAAATGGACCTTTGAGATAAACATAGACGCTAATGGTGAAATGTCACCGTTTATAAAGCTCGACTTGTCGCAAAGAAGTTTCCGCCAAGTTCAAGGAGTTGACTGCAATGAGATTGTCTCATCTGTAGCGATGCTAAAAGTCTATTAAAATTTTGTTAGCAGTTGCTGCATTTTTCGATTAGGAAATCTGGCAGATGGATGACAAAACAAGGTTTCCGTAATGGTTTCTGTGAGGAAGAGTTGTATGTGATACAACCAGAAGGTTTTGTCAATCCTAAGGATGCTAATAATATGCAAACTCCAGCGATCCTTCTATGGACTGGAGCAAGCATCTCGGAGTTGGAATATATGCTTTGATGAGGTGATCAAAGTGTTTAAGTTTATACAAAGTTTATGAGAAACTTGTATTTGCAAGAAAGTGAGTGGGAGCACTATGGAATTTCTTATAAGAATATGTAGTTGACATATTATTGATCGGAAATGATGTAGAATTTCTGGAAGAGCATGAAGGGTTTTTTGAAAAGTTTTTTTTTTCAAAGGAAGACCCAGATAAAGCTACTATTTTATTGAGCATCAAGATCTATAGGGATAGATCAATTCGCTTGATAAGTTTTTTCGACGAAGACATACCTTGACAAGTTTTTGAAGGAGTTCAAAATAGATGGGTCAAAGAAGGAGTTCTTGACTGTATTGTAAGGTGTGAAATTGAGTAAGACTCAATACCCGACCACGGCAGAAGATAAAGAAAAGATGAGTGTCATCTCCTATGCTTTAGCCATAGGCTCTATATAGTATGCCATGCTGTGTACCGCACCTGTGTGTGCCTTGCCATGAGTTTGTCAAGGGGTACAAGAGTAATCCAAGAGTGGATCACTGGACAATGGTCAAAGTTATCCTTAGTAACTTGAGAACTAAGGAAATATTTATCGATTATGGAGGTGATAAAGAGTTCATCGTAAAGGGTTACGATGATGCAAGCTTTAACTCCAATCCGGATGACTCTTAGTAGAAATCTGGCTACGTATAGTGGAGCAGCCATTTGGAATAGCTCCAAGTGGAGCGTGGGAGCAGTATCTACAACTATGACATGGAAAGTTTGCAAGGTACACACGTATGTGAATGTCGCAGACCCATTGACTAAAAACCTCTTTCACGAGCAGAACATGAACAAACCCCAGAACTTATTGGGTGTTAATCACATGATGATATGATCACATGGTGATGTAAGTGTTAATCACATGGTGATGTGAACTAGATTATTGACTCTAGTGCAAGTGGGAGACTGTTGGAAATATGCCCTAGAGGCAATAATAAAATGGTTATTATTGTATTTCCTTGTTCATGATAATTGTCTATTGTTCATGCTATAATTGTGTTAACCAGAAACCGTAATACATGTGTGAATACATAGACCACAACATGTCCCTAGTAAGCCTCTAGTTGGCTAGCTCGTTGATCAATAGATGGTCACGGTTTCATGACCATGGACATTGGATGTCGTTGATAACGGGATCACATCATTAGGAGAATGATGTGATGGACAAGACCCAATCCTAAGCATAGCACAAGATCGTGTAGTTCGTTTGCTAAAGCTTTTCAATGTCAAGTATCGTTTCCTTAGACCATGAGATTGTGCAACTCCCGGATACCGTAGGAATGCTTTGGGTGTGCCAAACGTCACAACGTAACTGGGTGACTATAAAGGTACGCTACGGGTATCTTCGAAAGTGTCTGTTGGGTTGACACGAATCGAGACTGGGATTTGTCACTCCGTGTGACGGAGAGGTATCTCTGGGCCCACTCGGTAAGACATCATCATTATGAGCTCAATGTGACTAAGGAGTTAGTCACGGGATGATGTATTACGGAACGAGTAAAGAGACTTGCCGGTAACGAGATTGAACAAGGTATGGGGATACCGACGATCGAATCTCGGGCAAGTACCATACCGATAGACAAAGGGAATTGTATACGGGATTGATTGAATCCCTGACATCGTGGTTCATCCGATGAGATCATCGTGGAGTACGTGGGAGCCAACATGGGTATCCAGATCCCGCTGTTGGTTATTGACCGGAGAGGTGTCTCGGTCATGTCTACGTGTCTCCCGAACCCGTAGGGTCTACACACTTAAGGTTCGATGACGCTAGGGTTATAGGGAAAAGGTATATGTGATTACCGAAGGTTGTTAGGAGTCCCGGATGAGATCCCGGACGTCACGAGGAGCTCCGGAATGGTCCGGAGGTAAAGATTGATATATAGGAAGTCCAGTTTTGGTCACCGGAAAGTTTTCGGGCTCATCGATAGTGTACCGGGAGTGCCGGGAGGGTGCCGGAGGACCCCCGAGAGGGGTGTGACGACCAAAGGACCTCATGGGCCCTTAGAGGAGGTGTGCCAGCCCATATTGGGTCGGCCAAGACCATCTATGTGGGCCCATGTGGCTGGAGATAAGGAGATAAGGCAAAAAGGATTTAAAAGGAGGAGATCCACCTCCCTTGTGGGAGGTGGACTCTCCCTTTAATTCGGCCGACCCTCTCCTCTTTGGAGTAGAGGCCAAGCCAGCCCTTCCACGTCCCTCCTCCTATATATACTTGAGGTTTTGGATGTTTTGAGACAAGATTTGATCTCTCTCTCTCACGGCAAAGCCCTACCTCTCTTCTTCCTCCTCCGCAGCGCTTAGGCGAAGCCCTGTCGGAATACCTTGCTACTCCACCACCACCACGCCATCGTGCTGCTGTTGGAGCCCTTCCCCAACCTCTCCTTCCTCCTTGATGGATCAAGGTGTTGGAGACGTCACCGGGCTGCACGTGTGTTGAACGCGGAGGTGCCGTCCGTTCGGCACTTGATCGGATCTACCGCGATCTGAATCGCTGTGAGTACGACTCCATCAACCGCGTTCTTGTAACGCTTCCGCTTAGCGATCTTCAAAGGTATGAAGATGCAATCTCTCCCCTCTCGTTGCTGGTTTCTCCATAGATAGATCTTGGTGAACGTAGGAAATTTTTGATTTACTACTACGTCTCCCAACAAATCTTCCTTTAGTGGTGTCATGTGAACGTCGACTACATGACACTTCACCATACTTGGGCCTAAGGGAAGACATTGTGGAGTAATAATTAGATGATGATTGTGAGAGTGACAGAAGCATAAAGCCTAGTTTATGAGTTATTCCGTAAGGGGCTGATTTGGATCCATATGTTTCATGCTATGGTTAGGTTTATCTCAATTCTTCTTTCGTAGTTGCGAATACTTGCGATACGGGGTAATCATAAATGGTTTTTTTCTTCAAGTAAGAACAACATCTTAGCACTAGTCCACCCACATATCAAATTATCAAAGTAGCGAACACGAATCAACTAAACATGATGAACGTGACTAGATAGAAATTATCATGTGTCCTCGAGAGCACTTTCATTTATATAAGAGCACATTCAGGCTTGTCATTTGCTATAAAAAGGATTGGGCTACCTTGCTGCACACTTGCTACCATTTTTACTTGTTACTTGTTATGAAATATCTTGCTACAATACTATCTATCACTCTTACTTACAACACTTGCAGAGAATACCTTGCTAAAAACCGCTTGTCATTTCCTTCCGCTCCTCGTTAGGTTCAACACTATTACTTATCGAAAGGAATATGATTGATCCCCTATACTTGTGGGTCATCACCTGACTATATCGAGAAGGCCGTGCAACAGGAAGGAGCATCACCAGTGAGGAGGTAGCACTGCAAGCAAGCAATGCACGTATGTGTAGGAGATATACCCTAGAGGCAATAATAAATGTTATTGATTATCTCCCTGTTCATAATTATGTTTATGTTCCATGCTATAACTGCAATTATTCTCGAGTCCGCAAATAAAACGAGGCTTGAAGGAAGACTCATATGCACGTGTGGAATAATAAACGGTAAAATGTATTCCTAGTCTGGCCTCTAAGACTGGCTCAAGTATTGCATGATGATCCTGTTTTCCTGATCATGGGCATGGCTATGCAGGCAATTTTGATGGCACAATATTAGAACAACATTTGTGTTGAATCGACCTGGATTGATGTTATGCTATGAGATACATTTGTCATAATTTAATGGTTAATAACACAGAGAAGTTAATGTTTGCATAATTCCTTAGACCATGAGAGTATCGAGTTTCTTCATGCTTGCTTCATGAACTTATAAAGGTGTGAAGTTGAGTTCTCGCCTGATTTATAAAGGTGTGAAGTTGAGTAAGACTCAAAGCTCGACAACGGCAGAAGAAAGAGAAAAGACGAACGTCGTCCCCTATGCCTTAGCCATAGGCTCTGTGTAGTATGCCATGCTGTGTACCGCACCTGTGTGTGCCTTGCCATGAGTCTGTCAAGGGGTACTAGAGTGGTCCAGGAGTGGATCACTGGACAGCGGTCGAAATTATTCTTAGTAACCAGAGGACTAAGGAGATGTTTCTCGATTATGGAGGTAATAGAGAGTTTGTCGTAAAGACTTACGTCGATGCAAGCTTTAAACACCAATCCGGATGGCTCGTAGTAGCAATCTGGATACGTATAGTGGAGCAGCCATTTGGTAAATTACCAAGTGGAGTGTGGTAGCAGTATTTACGGTTTGACATAGATTTGCAAAGTACACACGGATCTGAATGTTACAGACCCGTTGACTATAAGACCTCTCTCACATGCAAAGCATGATCGAACCCCAGAACTCATTGGGTGTTAGATTCATAACAATGCGAATCACATGGTGATGTGAACTAGATTATTGACTCTAGTGCAAGTGGGAGACTGTTGGAAATATGCCCTAGAGGCAATAATAAATTAGTTATTATCATATTTCCTTGTTCTGATAATCGTTTATTATCCATGCTATAATTGTATTGATCGGAGACTTAAATGCATGTGTGGATACATAGACAAAACCATGTCCCTAGCATGCCTCTAATAGACTAGCTCGTTGATCAAAGGATGGTTAAGGTTTCCTAGCCATGAACATGAGATGTCATTTGATAACGGGATCACATCATTGGGAGAATGATGTGATGGACAAGACCCAAATTACAAACGTAGCATATGATCGTGTCAGTTTATTGCTGCTGTTTTCCGCATGTCAAGTATATGTTCCTATGACCATGATATCATGCAACTCACTGACACCGGAGGGATGCTTTGTGTGTATCAAACGTCGCAACGTAACTGGGTGACTATAAAGGTGCACTACAGGTATCTCCGAAGGTGTCTGTTGAGTTGGCATGGATCAAGACTGGGATTTGTTACTCCGTGTGACGGAGAGGTACCTCAGGGCCCACTCGGTAATGCAACATCACAACAAGCCTTGCAAGCAATGTGACTAATATGTTAGCCACGGGATCTTGTATTACAGAACGAGTAAAGAGACTTGCCGGTAACGAGGTTGAACTAGGTATGGAGATATCGACGATCGAATCTCGGGCAAGTAACATACCGAAGAACAAAGGGAACGTTATACGGGATTGATTGAATCCTTGACATAGAGGTTCGACCGATGAAGATCTTCGTAGAATATGTAGGAGCCAATGTGGACGTCCAGGTCCCGCCATTGCTTCTTGGCCGTAGAGGTGTCTCGGTCATGTCTACATAGTTCTCGAACCCGTAGGGTCTGCACACTTAAGGTTCGGTGACGTTTCGGTAGTGTAGAGTTATGTATGGTGGTGACCGAAGGTTGTTCGGAGTCCCGGATGATATCGCGGATGTCATGAGGATCTCCGGAATGGTCCGGAGGTAAAGATTCATATATAGGAAGTCCCAGTTTGGTCACCGGAAAAGTTCCGGGCTCATCGGTAGTGTACCGGGAGTGCCGGTAGTGTATCGGGAGACCACCGGGAGGGGTATTTCGACCCAAGAGGCTTTATGGGCTGTAGGAGGATGAATACCAGCCCTTAGTGGGCTGGTGGAAGTCCTACACAAAGCCCATGAGTCTGGGAGGAAAATACCAAAAGGAAAAAGGTGGAAAAAGGCAAAATAGGGCCAAATAAGGAAGGAGTCCTAATCCTACTAGGAGTGGAGGAGGAGGACTCCTCCCTCCTTGGTTTGGCCGACCCAAGGGCTGACTTTCTGGCAGCCAAGCCTCCTCCTACTCTCCTCCTATATATACTAGAGTATTTTAGGGTTTTGACACAAGATTTTCAGCCACGTGCCACCCGTTCCTCTAGTGCATAGTTTCTCCTCTAGATCGGTTTTCTGCGGTGCTTAGGCGAAGCCCTGTAGGAATAACTCCACCACCATCACCGGAGCGCCGTCACGCTGCCGGTGAACTCTCTCTCCTCTCCGCCTCCTCTTGCTGGATCAAGACGGTGGAGATCGTCATCAAGCTGCACGTGTGCTGAACGCGGAGGTGTCGTCCGTTCGGTACTAGATCGGAAGGATCGTGATCAAGGCCACGGGACGTTCATGATCGGATCGCGGGTTGGATCATGACGAGATCGTGGGACGGTTTGTGATTGGTTCGCGGGACGGTTCCTGATTAGATCGCGGGATGCTCGGCGATTTGGATCGCGAAGAAGTACGACTACACCAACCGCATTTCTTAACGCTTCCCGCTTAGCGATCTACAAGCGTACATAGATCCACTCTCCCTCTCGTAGATGCTCATCACCATGGATAGGTTTGCGTGCGCGTAGGAAATTTTTTGTTTCCCATGCGACGTTCCCCAATAGTTTCAGGGGATACCATAAAGTCAAATTGGTTTCGGCACATGCGTGATAATTCTTGGAGGGTGCCAGAATCATTCTGGAAACTTTCTGAATTTTTCGGGATGAAAACCGGAAATGTTCCGGAGCTGCCGGAAGCGCTTCAGATGCTTTTCACAGATGAAAATCACTAAACCGGAATTGTTTCGGAAAGTGTGGAAAATTATTTTAGTGGGTGCTGGAAATTTTCTAAGCCCACGTAAATATTTTCAGTTCGATCAGACGCTGAAAAATGTTGTCGTGAATAGTGAAATCAGCTTTATGGTTACTTTTTGGAAAGCCACCTTTTTGGGCTTTTGCTCAAAAGATCTAAGGGGGTGACATGGATGGATAGGAACCCTTTTGGGGGGGCACAAGGGTGTGGCCGGACACATGTGGGCTTCCTACATGGAGCCCCACTTGTCTCATGGCTTCACTTGTGAGTCCTTGTGAAGGACTCCATTCATGTGGTTTTTGGGTTTTTGTGTAAAACTAACCTACCCCTCGGGATTTCATATAAATAGAGGAGGAGGGGAAGCCCTCCACACTCACCCTTTCTCACATAAAAGTGCCATGCAATGATCTGACTTCTTCTCTCCCTCCCAGCGAAATAGTTTCGTAGAGCCGAAAGGTTGTATGGGTTCTGGTAGGAACTAGTTCTGGAAGGCGAAGCCCTACCGGATAGATGACACCATATGTGTGCAACTCTGTAGAGAGATCATAGTTTCATTCTTAGTTCGAGAGTGCCTCCCGAAGGGCTATCCGTGTGACCGCCGAGTTTCGGAGGTCCTCCCGAAGGGCTGTCCACGACACCGTCCGGGGGACTGTCCGACCGCTTCCCGGAGGGCTGTCCCGGGGGCGGATGAGGGTATACATCCTCGCGGTTGGGAGGTTGTAAATCCTAGCTGCGAGGATCTGCATCGCCGATCGTCATCGACTCTACTTCCGCTATGCTACGAGTCGGTAACAAAAAGATCAAACCTTGTATGCAGTCTCGATAGTGGTCCTGGGCTGGTGTGTAGGTCGGATTTTTTTCTGCTGCATTACCCTACAGTGGTATCAGGGCCATGCTATGCATAGATGCAGGTTGCAATCCAGAATACATAGAGATGTATGGTTATTGCATAATATAATTTTGGAGTAGATGAGATCTATTGCTGAAAATTATTTATGCGGGTAGCAGATGAAATCTATTACCCGATGATCCTGTTGCTTCCCTTGAATTTGCGTAGTCCTGATCTTGACGGCATGGTGGAATCTCACAAAGTTCTGGCAATCCGCGATCCTTTCATGCTGCTCCTGAGTATGCCGATTGACAGATCAACGAAGTGCTAACAGTTCTTTGGGTTCCACCATAGTTGAGAAAGATGGATGTTTCGCAGACGAAAGGGCAATGCAGATGTGATCTGCACGGGGGTCACGCGTATGATGAAGTTTAGTATGGGGCTCGAGATTTTATTATCTCGTGTTTCATACACCCTGGAAAGTTAATCTAGCAACTTGAATTATCATACTTGATGATGGACGTTGGTAGCTTCGGTTTGTGTCGAAACCTTAGAAGCCACGTAAAACAAGTTTTTGCATGGACCGATTAGAGGCGTCTAACTTGGTTTTGCAGAATGGTTTGCATGTGCATGTGATGTGGTATAGCAGTGTTCATAATAATTTGATTATGTATGAGATGACTATATGATGTAAATTGATTAACATGACCTGTGTGTCATGATTCGGCATGATAGCTGGAGCCATATGGTTGCACTTTAATGACCTACGTGTCAACCTTATGTAATGCACTTATTTTATTAAGCTATAGAGATAGCAATATTATTTGGTGCATCAACAAGGTGGTGGAAATCTTCGCAAAGGTGAACACCGATGCGAATGCCAAAGACGAAGAAATACTTGACTTCTCCGTCAGAAGGGGCTATACCATGTCATGCTAATTATGAATTGCCTGAGATGTTTATCCCTCTTGATGCAACCTTCTTGATTGCGTGGTAGTCGCTTTTATTAGGGTGATCTCTCACAAAAATATCAAGTAGTTTGTGTTCTCCCAAGTGTAGCACCGTCACAGCACCTATCTCTTCGGGGAATCACACGGATACATGGGTACGAACGATTAGAGAAGTGTGAGGCGGGTGAGTTGAGACCTCGCAGCGAGATCACTTGGTTGTCTTGATGTTCTAGCTTGAAAGTCCTGAGCTCGGAACATTCCCATCGAAAGATGAACAAGAGTCACATAGAGATGTGATTGGCAAGTTGGCCTACCGATTGCAATTCTCATCACTTGAGATGGATACATCCTTGGCGTTGAATTGTAATTTCGATCTTGAATCACTCACAATCAATTATGAGAGATATTGATTTGAGTGGGAGCGCACTATAGAATTAACTTGTTTTAATTCTCAGTGCAATTAATTATGGACATTGTCTAAGTGTGATTTGCATAATAGTAGAAAAATGGCTCGTGTTTCCACCTTCCCTGTTAAAATTGAATAAGTTGTTAAATATCTGGTTAAAACTTTACGGTTGGTAACATAATTGTGAGGATTGTCCTCAAGAGTGCCGAGAAGGACTTGTCCTATCGCATGCTTTCGGTATTCTCCCGCTAATGCTATGGATTATATGAATCTCGTCCTTCGATCCAAAAGCTAAAATTCCGTTACGGTCAAGTGAAATATGTTTGCTTCCTTGAGACCCGAACTTTGAAAGTCTGGATAGTTATGTGATATTCATAGAATGAAAATCATTTTTAGATACAAACAAAGGCTGAAAGATATGAAATATCCAAAGCAATATTTGTTTGCAAACTATTATTAACGGTGTTTACTATGCATTTGACTGATAAGAGAGGGATCCAGAAGAACTCCTGTCATATGATGATGGTGAATAAAAAAACAACTTAAACAGAAAGGAAGTGTCCGAAGGATGTTAGTGAAACTTTCACGCCTAGGAAGTCCGAGGTTAATGCCACTCTTAAGTTGGATGCTTCTTCTGAGAGTAGGAGAAATACTAAAACTTAAACTGTTAGAAGTATAAAGGCAAAAGGAAAGAACACTGGAATATCCAGCTCATGTATGAAGTAATACAAGTTTTTGATGTATAGAAGGCTGGTCAAAGATATAGTTCTTAGGAATTTTGGTTAAACATGTTAAACACTGATTCTTGGGTATTGTGAGTTAATCACAAAGATACCCGCTCGATTGCATTCTGTTGCAACCCGATGTAAGAACTACTATGGCCTGAAAGACTAGCCAAGGATGAGGTTTAGATACACGCAGGGAACATAGTAAATGTTACTATGCCTTCCATCGGTGTATTCCCTATGTATTAAGTTTCATAAATCATTTTAGAGTTTCACACTCTAACCCTTTGCATAAGGTATCTTGCAACATGGTTGTTCATAAGAGAACTTTTCATGTTCGGTGTTATGAATAACATAAGGGCCATACTTTCATTATGAATGAGATGTATGTTATGAATATTGATAATAATACATTACCTCTGGGTTTACTTTTATAATTCATTTTAGAGTTTCATACACTCTAGCCCATTCCACAATGTTTTTTGCAAAAGAGTTGTTCATGAAAACAACAATTGTTGTTCAGTATTATGAATAACATGAAGGGCCATGCTTCCATCCTAGATGGGATGTATGTTATAAATATTGATGGAAATATGATACATCCATAACACTGACGCTAAATGTCACAAGACTAAAAGAATACCACACAAGTGTGGCACTATATTTGGTCACATTGGAGAAACCAGCATGGAAATTCCATTATGATGGATTTTGAAGTCGTTTGATTTTGAATCATCTGACACTTGCAACTTTCCTCTAAAAAGTGAAATGACTAAAATACCGTTCATAGGCCATAAGGAACGAGCAAAGAACATATTGGTAATCATACATTATGATGTGTGTATTCCAATAAATGTTGTTGCAAGTAGTGGATTTATCTATCTTCAAAAATGACTCAAGTAGATATATGCATATTTACTTGATGAGACGTGAGTCTGGATCTTTTTGAAATCATTCGAAAGGTTTTCAAAATGAATAAGGAAATATTGTAACAAGAAAATTATGTTTCTACAATTCGATTGTAGAAAGGAATATTTGAGTTACAAGTTTAGCGAATGTCTGATGAGTTGTGAAAAGAGTTTCATAACTTGCACCTCCCGGAACACCACTACAAAGTGGAAAGTCTGTGAAGATGTAATTGAACCATTTATGACATAGTAAGATCAAAGATGACATAAATAAATTTGCCATTATCCCTTTTTAAAGTGATGCTTTAGAGACTGTGGCTTTTACACTGAAAAGAGATCCATCAGGTCTGTTGAAATGATGCCATGGAATGGTACGCCCAACCATGTTATATCTTTTCTTAACATTTGGAATATGGGCCTTGTGTAAAAGTTTACAAACCTATTCCAAATCAGACAAGTGCTACTTTGTAGGTTATCCCAAGAAAATGGGTATTCCTCCCTCAACTATACTGAGGCAAATAGGTTTGCCACAAAGGACGGTATGCTTTTTGAAGGAAATAGTTCTTTCAAAAGGGGTGAGTGGGAGAACACTGCAAATTGATGAGATAAACAGTATCTTCTTCATCAGTTCAAACGAAAGGAACCTTGGAAGTGATTCCAGGGTTTCCTACTACGACTGATACAGAAGTCTCTACAATAAAATGTATGGATTTCGGTCGAACTTGCAGCTGAACCTCGTAGGCAAGGCTCGTGCAGACCTCTCGGGTGCGCAAACGAGATATTGTTGTTGGACAATAGTATACCTACGATATACAAGGAAGCGGTGATGGGCCCTGACTCCGGAATTGGCTAAATGCCAATACAATCCGAGATAGTTTCCATATAAATGTTTCAAGATTAAAATCTTCATAGACCTTTCGGAAGACTTAGAGTCTAACGAATATTTATGGAACTAAACACTGATACGGATAAAATGTTTTATCCATAAAGCTCGACTTGTTGCAATAACAAGTTCAAGGAGTTGACTATGATGAGATTGTCTCACCGTAGCGATGCTTAAAGTCGGCTCGGGTTGAACTAGCAATTAATACATATTTCAATCATGAGATATGAAACATGGATGACAAAAGGATTTCCATTTGATGGAAATAAAACCTAGGACTTGTATGTGATACAGTCCAAAGTAATTTGTCAGTCCAGAGGATACTAGTAAGTATGCAACTTTCAGAGTTCGAGCGATGGACAGAAGAGAGCAAAGTGGAGTTGGAATCTTCATTTTTGATGAAATGGTCAAAGGGGTTTGACTTCATCAATGGGTAACGAAGATGCTTGTAATTCAAGAAATTAAGTGGGAGCATAATAATATTTCTAAAAACCTTGTGTGCTTGACACATTGTTAATTGGAAAAAAATTCTTGACACGAATTAGGACTTCATTTGAAAAAGTTCTTTTTTGATGAAGTGCTTGGGCTAAATAGCCTTAATATTAGGCATGATGATTTATGGAGATAGAGTTACCTAATAGGGCTAAGCGATGAATACATATTGACAAGATGCTAAAACCTTTTAGCATTTAAAACTCCAAGGAGTGATTCTTGCCGAAGTCACATGGAAAGAGTTTTTGCAAGACTCAGTGTCCCAAAACACTGATGAGTAAAATACATGATGGTGATTCCACACACTCTTGTGTTTGGATTAATCATGTATTCCATGGTATGTAAAAACAACCAGATGTGTCTGATACTCCCAAACTGTTGCGAGTATAGATACCAAAGTGATCAAAGTACTGATCAAAGGACAACAATGAAATATGTCATTGAGTACTAAAGTAGCACTGATGACATGTTTTCTCGCAAGCGGAGATCATGAAGAGTTCGTTGTAAAAGGTTACATTGATACAGTCTTCATCTATGCTCCATGCGATTTTTGATTTAAATTAAGGGTTTTGTGTAATACACAACATGGTGGCACGGTAGTTGGAAATTGTTCCAAACAAGATACTGTGGTGAATTCTATAACAAAGGCTAAGTATGTTGACGCTTTAGAACCGACAAAGAAGTTGTTGAATCATATAGTTCATTCATGAACTTAGTATGGTTCCAAGATGGCTTTGATCTATGGGACACTATTGCAGATAGTTGCTCCATAGCTCAGTCTGAGGAATTAGGTTTTGACCAATGATTCACACATATGCAAAGCCAAGTCCACACAAAATATGAATTTTGTGGAAGCATGAAAACGCAAGGATATGCAAAGTTACACACAGAGCTGAAGTTGTCAGATACGTTGGACATCGGGCTATACCACAAGCGAAGCATAGTTTACACCAGTATGCCATAGGTGTAAAGTGCATTAGCATTGACTAGATTATTGACTCTAATGCAAGTGGGAGTCTGTAGGAGATATGCCCTAGAGGCAATAATAAATGTTATTGATTATCTCCCTGTTCATAATTATGTTTATGTTCCATGCTATAACTGCAATGATTCTCGAGTCTGCAAATAAAACGAGGCTTGAAGGAAGACTCATATGCACGTGTGGAATAATAAACGGTAAAATGTATTCCTAGTCTGGCCTCTAAGACTGGCTCAAGTATTGCATGATGATCCTGTTTTCCTAATCATGGGCATGGCTATGCCAACAATTTTCAGGGCACAATGTTAGAAGAACATTTGTGTTGAATCGACCTGAATTGATGTTATGCTATGAGATACATTCGTCATAAGTTAATGGTTAATAACACACAGAAGTTAATGTTTGCATAATTCCTTAGACCATGAGAGTATCGAATTTCTTCATGCTTCCTTCATGAACTTTGGGGTTTGTTAAAAGTCATCCATAAATGGGTGGCTATTACGGCGGCTTACGGGTTCATGGAAAAGTATGTGGAGTAACTTGATAGCTCAAGATTGGGATTTTATCCTACGACGATGGAGAGATATCTCTGGGCCCTCTCAGTGTTACGGTATCCATCATCGTCTGGCCAGACATTTTGTGATTTGATCACGGGGATGCCGGAACACGGGAATGAGAAAAGAGAACAATACCGGTAACGAGGTAACTGGCATAGTGGACAAGTTATTGATCTATAGGGATGCCAACATGTCTCACCTCGGGTATTTGTAACATATCGCGAAGCAACAGGAATAGCACACGGCGACTGGAGGTTCACTCGAATATTCATTCGTGTGGGTATAGGGGTCAATATGTGTGTCCATGGCTCCGATGTTGATCATTAATCGGAAGGGGTTCCGGGTCATGTCTATACTTCACCGAACCTATAGGGTCACACGCTTAAGGGTCATCTATCTATTGAATACTAGCCGGGAAGTCTGAGAGAATATCACCGGAAAAGTTTCAAACACCGGAAAAGTTTCGAACAGCGGAAAAGTTCCGCAGAGAGAACACCGGAACGGTTCCGGTGAAACTGAAAAGTTGTTTCAGGGGATACCATAAAGTCAAATTGGTTTTGGCACATGCCTAATAATTCTTGGAGGGTGCCAGAATCGTTCTGGAAACTTTCTGGAATTTTTCGGGATGAAAACCGGAAATGTTCCGGAGCTGCCGGAACCGTTTCAGATGCTTTTCGCAGATGAAAATCACTAAACCGGAATTGTTTTGGAAAGTGTTGAAAATTATTTTAGTGGGTACTGGAAATGTTCTAAGCCCACATAAATATTTTCAGTTCGATCAGACGCTGAAAAATGTCATCGTGAATAGTGAAATCAGCTTTATGGTTACTTTTTGGAAAGCCACCTTTTTGGGCTTTTGCTCAAAAGATCTAAGGGGATGACATGGATGGATAGGAACCCTTTTGGGGGGGTCACAAGGGTGTGACCGGCCACATGTGGGCTTCCCACATGGAGCCCCACTTGTCTCATGGCTTCACTTGTGAGTCCTTGTGAAGGACTCCATTCATGTGGTTTTGGGGTTTTTGTGTAAAACTACCCTACCTCTTGGGATTTCCTATAAACAGAGGAGGAGGGGAAGCCCTCCACACTCACTATTTCTCACATAAAAGTGCCATGCAATGATCTGGCTTCTTCTCTCCCTCCCAGTGAAATAGTTTCGTAGAGCCGAAAGGTTGTCTGGGTTCTGGCAGGAACTAGTTCTGGACGGCGAAGCCCTACCGGATAGATGACACCATATGTGTGCAACTCTGTAGAGAGATCATAGTTTTGGTCTTAGTTCGAGAGTGCCTCCCGAAGGGCTGTCCGTGTGACCGCCGAGTTTCGGAGGTCCTCCCGAAGGGCTGTCCGCGACATCGTCCGGGGGACTGTCCGACCGCCTCCCGGAGGGCTGTCCCCGGGGCAGATGAGGGTATACATCCTCACGGTTGGGAGGTTGTAAATCCTAGCTGCGGGGATCTGCACCGCCGATCGTCATCAACTCTATTTCCGCAGCGCTACGAGTCGGTAACAAAAAGATCAAACCTTGTATGCAGTCTCCATAGTGGTCCTGGGCTGGTGCGTAGTTCAGAATTTTTTTGTTTTCTGCTGCGTTACCCTACAGTATGGACTTGGGAAAACAAGGAGGAAACATTGGCATCGTGTCTTTTGGTAGGGGTGAAGTAGATATTTCCACGGTTGCCAATTTTTTTTGCTCGGTACAGTGAAAATTGAAAAACTGGCGCGCAAGTGCGGTTAACACGTGTGCATTGGACTCTAGCCGAACAAGCTTCCAGAGTAAGCCATACCCTAAGATATTTTATACTACATCATACACAATTCTTGCTGCATCATATTGCATCATACCCTAATGAACTGTTTGAAGTGCACAAGAGTTTTCATTTTGAATTGAACAAAAAATGGGGTTACAGCATAAAAAGGATGGTGTTTTAATTGCTAGAACATTTATCATCGGTGAACATGCAACTATAGGAGTGTTGTGTTAAAGTTTAGAATTATCCAGGGTTTGTTTGGACATATTTATGCATTAACTGAGTTTTCTAGGCATTTAGTGTGCATAATACGAATTTGAAGTATAGGCACATGCTCCAGTGCACCAAAATGGGTTGAAAAATCATATATGTGTCCCTAGGTGCATGTTAATTTCCCAGGCAAGAAATGGAAATGAATTTCAAACACCTCGGCGTCGTGGATCGGCCACAAACATTGAGAAGCTTGGTTTTTAATTTCCTGTAAATCCAAAAGTTGTCTAAAATTTATGAAACTTGGCATGGTATCATGAAATGGACCAACATGTCGTCGTGCCTTTTTTTATCCAATTTGGGTAAAGTTTTGGCATAACCTTGTTACAAACCAGAGCTTCTCACTAGAAGCCTCGTGGTTTCGGTAGGGAATGTGTCACCTATGTGGACAAAACAACATTCGTTGCATGTTCTCGCCTTGAATATTTTTATAGAGGCAACATGCAACTATAGAAGTGGCGTGTTAAAATTTGGAATTGTCTAGGGTTTGTTGGGATATTTTTATACATAACTAAGTTTTCTAGGCATTTAATGTGCATAATTGAAATTTGAGTTGCATGCACATACTCCAGTGCACCAAAATGGGTTGAAAATCATATATGTATCCTTGTGTTCATGTTTAGTTCCCAGGTAAGAAATGGGAATGGATTTCAAACACCTCAGCATCGTATATCTGCCGCAAACATTGAGAAGCTTGGTTTTAAATTCCTATGAATCCAACACTCATGTGAAATTCATGAAACTTGGCACGGTGTCATGAAATGGTACCAACATGTCATGGTAAATTTGTTGAACAATTTGGGTAAAGTTTTGGCATAACCTTCTTACAAACTAGATCTTCTCACTAGAAGCCTCGTGGTTCCGGTAGGGAACATGTCACCTTTGTGACTGAAACAATATCCCTTGCCTCTTCTCCCCTTGAATATTTTTATAGAGGCAACATGAAACTATAGGAGTGTCGTGCTTTGGAATTATCCAGGGTTCATTTTGACATTTTTATACATTAACAAAATTTTCTAGGCATTTAGTGTGCATAATTCAAATTTGAATTGTGATACTTGTAAACTGCATTGGGATTTTCCCCGAAGAGGAGGGGATGATGCAACACAATAGAGTTAAGTATTATCCTCAGTGAGAACCAAGGTTATCGAACCAATAGGAGAACCACGCAAACTCCCGTCTTCACCACCTACGCACAAAAGTGCAAACACTTGCACCCAACGCGGGTAAGAGCGTTGTTAATCCCCTTGAACTTGTTACTTGCAAGCGATAAGTAGTGATAGATAGATAATTTGATAAATATAAATTGAAAATAAAAAGAAAGTAAATAATTTCAGAATTTTTTTAGGAATTTTTGTAAATATATTTGTGAGGAGGCCCGTGGGGCCATATTGTTCGCTAGAGGGTTCTCTCTCCGAGAAAGCATACGTTGGGTAAACAAATTACTGTTAGGCAATTTACATAAAAGCACATAGTTATGAAATCTTTATTCACAACAATTATCATGTATATAGGCATCACGTCCATAAACAAGTAGACTGACTCCTACCCGCATCTACTACTATTACTCCACCCATCGACCGCTATCCAACATGCATCTAGAGTATTAAGTAACAGTAGAGTAATGCTTGGAGGATGATGACATGATGTAGACAAAGAAAATTTAGTTAATATGAATAAACCCCATCATTTTACCCTTAGTGGAAGCAAGACAATACGTGTCATGTCACTTTCTGTCACTGGGATTGAGCACCGCAAGATTAAACCCACTACAACGCATCACTCCCACTTGAAGATAAATCAACCTAGTTGTTCAAACCAAACCGATATATCTGAGAGCATTACGAAGCTACAACAATCATGCATATGAATAACCAGTAAGGATTCAATATAGTTTAATGAATAATCTGAACATAAACCCACAATTCATTGGATCCCAAGAAACACAGCGTGAAGATGATTAGATAGGATGGATCACCACAGGAATCACGGTGATCTTTGCATTGATGAACATAGAGAGAGAGATAGCCATCTGGATACTAACTATGGACCCGTAGGTCTGCGATGAACTACACACACATCACCATGGGAGCAACAAGGTTGGCGTAGAGGCCCTCCATGATCGATCCCCCTTCGACAGGGCATCGAAATAGGGGCCCAGATGGGCACACGGCGGAACAGAGACTTGCGGCGGCGAAAAAAGTGTTTCGGGAGGCTCTTTGTTTTTTGGAATATATGTGAATTTTTAAGCCAGAGACCAGCGCCAGGAGAGCGGGAAGGTGGCCCCAAGCCAACAAGGCGCGACCACCCCCTGGTCACACCTTGTTCGCTTGGGGGCACCTCGTGTGCCCTCCGACCTTCCTATGAAGCTTCCGGGTCTTATTTTGGTCCAGAAAAAATCATCAAAAAGTTACGGGGTATTTGGACTTCGTTTGGTACAGTATTCCTGAAAAGCCAAAAACATGTAGAAAATAGCAACTGGCACTTGGCACTGGGTTAATAGGTTAGTGCTTAAAAATAATATAAAACAACGAGTAAATGCTTAAAATGTATCCTAGAATGATAATATAATAGCATGGAACAATAAAAAATTATAGATGCGTTGGAGACGTATCAGCATCCCCAAGCCTAATTCCTTCTAGTCCTTGAGTAGGTAAATGATGAAAACAGAATTTTTGATGTGACATGCTACCCAACATGTAATATTTTTCAGGTATGATCATTGAGAAATGATGAATCAACAAACATTAACATAGTAATATCCATAAACATAAGTAACATAATCACCGACTTTCAAAATATACGTTCCTTCAAGAATGTTTACCCAACATTCATTTTATAATATTAGCATGGCACGGCTCCATCTTCACCATATAAATACAAATGTCAAGCAGCATGGTGTTATACCAAGCAATGGGATCATACTATTTGACGCGCTTCAGCTTTCATACCTCACTCAATACATGAGTGTGAACCATGGACATAGCATATAGGTGGAATAGAATATGGTGGTAAGTTTCAAAGGGATAATAGTGGACAAGAAAGTGTCGCATCAACTAGGCATATCAATGGGCTATGGAGATGCCCATCAATCGATATCAATGCAAGGAGTAGGGATTGTCATACAATGGATGAACTAGAGGTATGAGTGTATGAAATCTCAAAAGAAGCTAAGCGGATGTGAATCCAACTTGCTTGCTCGTGAAGACCTCGGGCATTTGAGGAAGCTCGTCATTGGAATATACAAGTCAAATTTTATAATGAAAATTTTCCACTAGCATATGAAAATGACAAAACATGAGACTCTCTATATGAAAAAAACATGGTGATTTCTCTAAGCACAAGTGTGGAAAAGGAGGTAGTAGCACTCTCCCTTTTCTCTTTTCTCTCATTTATTTCTTTTTATTTTTTCCTTTTTCTTTCTTTTATTTTCTTCATGTGCTCATTTTGCCTCCCTCATTTTCTATTTATCGTCCATAGCTCATCCCGGCTTGTGGGGGAATCATTGTGTCCATCATCCTTTCCTCAATGAGACAATGCTCTAATAATGATAATCATCACACTTTTATTTACTTACAACTCGATATGAAAAACTACTAAATAACATGACTCTATATGAATGCCTCTTGCAGTGTACCAGCATGTGCAATGATTTAGCGTAACATGTAAACAATGACGAACGGTGGCTTTGCCACAAATACTATGTCAGCTACATGATCATGCAAAGCAATATGACAATGAGTGCACATGTCATATGATGTAACAGTGGAAGTTGCATGGCAATATATCTCGGAATGGCTTTGGAAATTCCATAATAGGTTGGTATGGTTTTTTAGGAATATATAAGGAGGCTTGCAACAGAGTGTATCATGTCGCGGGGTTTGGATGCACCGGCGAAAGATGCACAGATCCTCGAGGTGAGAATGGGCAATGCATGGTACCGAAGAGGCTAGCATATATGAAAATGTGAGTATGTGTAAATCCATGGATTCAAATTAGTCTTAAAGAACTCACATACTTATTGCAAAGCTTTATTAGCTCTCTCGAAGAAAAGTACCACTCGCATGCACCTAGTGAGGAATTCGGTAGGAGTTATCCATTGCGTGCCCCCGACCCGAACAACACTAGGATTTCAACGAGGAATAACAATGCTCACACATCATCACCATGACATAACCAATATTTAGATGAACATAAAATTAACAGACTTTAACTATCGGTAATTCTACTAACCAACAACCATGCACTCACGCCCTTTCATATTACCACATCAATATCATTTACCCACAATTTCTCTTTTATGTGCTACATGAAGGTTTTGATTATGCACTCCTTGGATAACTATTATTTTTGGACTAGTATTATAACCCATGAAAATTACCGTTACTCTATATTAAACTCTCAAACAAATTTAGGTGAAGAACGAGAGTGCAATTATTTCTATAAAATCTATAAGCCACCATGCTCTAAAAAGATATAAGTGAAAAACGAGAGCAACCGCTTAGCTCAAAAGATATAAGTGAGGCACATGGAGTATTCTAACAAATCATGGTGAGTGAATGTCTCTCTCAAGTAGGTTTGTCCAGCAAACAAAGATTGTGGAAAACTAAAACAAAAGCAAAGTATAACACACGACACTCCAAGCAAAACACATATGATGAATAAAAATGTAGCTCCAAGTGACATACCGATGGATTGAGACGAAAGAGGGGATGCCTTCCAAGGCATACCCAAGCTTAGACGCTTGAGTTTTCCTAGAATTTACTTTGGGGTTCCTTGGGAAACCCCAAGCTTAGGATCTTTGCCGCTCCTTATTTCTTCATCCATTGTGATCCACCCAAAACTTGAAAACTACCACACACAAAACTCAATAGAAAACTCGTGAGCTTGGTTAGTATCATAGGTAAATCAAAAAAATTAGGTATTTTTATAAATTAATTAATATTTTATTATTGCATAAGGTACTGCATTATAACTTCTCCATGGCTTATACCCCCGATACAATCCATAACATCATCAAAACAAGCAAAATATGCAAGCAAACCAGAATATGTCTAAAACAGAACAATATGTAATGCTCTATGCAAACACCATACTTCTGTGCATCAAACAATTCTTAAAAAAAATAGGAAAACCTGGGGAACTTGTATATAAATACTGTGTAAAAACATATTAAAAAGATGTTCCGCTAAAATCAAATAAATTCTGCACTAGACGCAAAAGTTTCTGTTTTTGCACCGTATCAATTCTACTTATCATTCAAGTCATTCCAAAGGCTTTAGTTGGCACAAACACTAATTTAAACATAAAACCAATAATTACAGTGTAAATAATTTTGTTATCACACCATGACAGGAAGTATTGGGTTGTCTCCCAACAAGCTCGTTCTTTATAGCCATTAATATAGGGTTGGGATAATGATGCTCACATAAAACACAAGAATTGAAGCACAAAGAGAGCATCATAAAACATGTGACAAGCACATTTAAGTCTAAAATACTTCCGCGTAGGCATTTTATAAGCAAACAATTTATCAATACAAGAAGTGTGTAGCATATGCAAGTAGGAAAAATGAAGCATTAACAATTTGAACATCAAGAGAAGTAATTGAACACGAAAATTCATATAACCACATTTGCCTCTCTCATAATAGTTACATGTAGGATCATAATAAAATTCAACAATATATCTATCATATAAAATATTGTCTTCATGATCCACACGCATAAAAGTTTTATAATCTTCCAAGATAGTGGAATTAACATTAACTAAAGTCATGACCTCTCCATACCCACATTTATCAAAACATTCATAAGATTGATCATTCTCCAAAATAGTGGGACCATTATTACCTAAAGTTAACGCTCTTCCAAACCCACTTTTATTAGCATTGCAAATATCATTATAAATAATAGATTCATCATGAAGCTCAGAATTATCAAGATCACAAGAAACATCATGATTATCACCACAATCACGAACTTTAGCACAATTGACATTCATAGAATTTATACTAACAAAATTGCAAGCACGGTTTTCATTCAAGAAACTATTATGAATCACTTTATAAATTTCTTTTAACACTTCATCACAATTTTTAGATTCATGATTTTCTATCAAGACCTCATAAAGATAATCTAGTGCACTCTCACTAGCAATTGTTTCAACATAATAGGGTCTTTTGAAAAGACTAGCAAGTGGATGAGGATCCATTTATCTTAAAAATTTGCATTTACTTTCTGTTTTGGTGTGACAAAGATAAAGATAACATAACTAGGCTACCAAAAAGTATAACTAGTGAATGATAATTTATGCGTAGGTACTTGATAGGAATTTGGTGATGCTCCCCGACAACGGTGCCAGAAATCCTTCCTCATACTTGTAAACTACGTTGGGGTTTTCCCCGAAGAGGAGGGGATGATGCAACACAGTAGAGGTAAGTAGCTACCTCAGTGAGAACCAAGGTTATCAAACCAATAGGAGAACCACGCAAACTCCCATCTTCAACGCCTACGCACAAAAGAGCAAACACTTGCACCCAACACGGGCAATAGGATTGTCAATCCCCTTGAAATTGTTACTTGCAAGCGATAAAATAGTGATAGATAGATAATTTGATAAATATAAAATGAAAATGAAAGCAAATAAATAATGACATAAATATGTTAGGAGTTTTTGTAAATATATTTGTGAGGAGACCTAGGGGCCATAGTCTTTGCTAGAGGCTTCTCTCTCGAAGAAAGCGTACATTGGGTAAACAAATTACAGTTATGCAATTGATAGAAAAGCGCATACAGTCACGGCAATGATCATGTATATAGGCATCACGTCCATAAACAAGTAGACCAACTCACGCGTGCATCTACTACTATTACTCCATCCATCGACCGCTATCCAGCATGATCTAGAGTATTAAGTAAAAGCAGAAGAATGCTTGGAGGATGATGACAAAGTAAATCCAATTAATATGAATGGACCCCATTGTTTTACCCTTAGTGGCAGAAATATAATGCATGTCATGTCCCTTTCTGTCACTGGAATTGAGCACCGCAAGATTAAACCCACTAAAACGCACCACTCCCACTTGAAGATAAATCGGTCTATTTGGCCAAACCTATCCGATAGATCGGAGAGCATTACGAAGCTATAACAATCATGCATAAAATAACCATCAAGGATTCAATATATTTCATCGGATCCCAACAAACACACCGCAAAGATGATTACATATGATAGATCACCGTGGGAATCACGGTGATCTTTGCATTGAAGAATAGAGAGAGAGAGAGAGAGAGAGAGAGAGAGAGATCCATCTAGGTACTAACTACGGACCCATAGGTCTATGGTGAACTACTGACGCGTCACCATGGGAGCAGCATGGTTGATGTAGAGGCCCTTCGTGATGGATTCCCCCCTCCGGCTGGGCACAGGAAAAGGTCTCCAGATGGGCACACGGCAGAATAGAGACTTGCGGTGGTGGAAAAAGTGTTTCGGAAGGCTCTCTGGGTTTTATGAAATATATGTGAATTTATAAGCCAGAGATTAGGGCCAAGGGAGCGGGAAGGTGAACCCAAGTGATCAGGGAGCGGTCACCCCCCTAGACGTGTCCTGTTGGCTTGGGGGCACCTCGTGTGCCCTACGGTCTTCTTACGAAGCGTCAAGGGTCTTATTTTGTCCAGAAAAAATCACCAAAAAGTTTCGGGATATTTGGGCTTCGTTTGGTATAGTATTCCCGAAAAGCCAGAAACATGCAGAAAACAACAACTAGCACTTGGCATTCGGTTAATAGGTTAGTGCGCAAAAATAATAATTAAATGCTTAAAAAATATACTAGAATGATAGTATAATAGCATGGAACAAAAAAAATATCGTTCGAGACGTATCAAACTTCGGGCACATGCTCTAGTGTACGGAAATGGGTTGAAAAGTCATATATGTGTTCCTGGAAGCATGTTTAGTTCTCACGCAAGAAATGGAAATGGATTTCAAAATAGCTGCCATGTTCATTTTTGGAACAACCGCTGCCAAGTTAATATTGCAACCGCTTTGTCTTATTTTAATTGTATGCGTTATACTAACCATTTATGTGTCGCCACGTGTCCCCCTCATTATTGGCTACGAAGTGTTGTGGCGACATGTTTGATTAGACAGGACGTGTGTGAGTAGCCCACCGTGCAGGCTCAGCGGGACGTGTGTGAGCAATGTGCCTCCACCCAACACGCAGCTTGTTCCCAAGTTCTATATTAATGCTCCTCCTTCACCTCGGTTCTTATCTATAAGCACCACCGCTGAGGATCGCCTCCTTATCCAATGAAGGATGAGGTGGCCAACAAGCGGGGGCGGGTCAAGGCTAAACCACAAGAGCCTTCGGCGAGCGTGGACTTCATCAACGGCCTCCAAAATCAAATATCGTTGATTGATTTTAAAAAATCGTTGGTCTAGTCAAAATCGTAAACTAAATCCAAAATTAAATATCACAATTGAACGAAAGAGCTTCAAAATTAGGAAACATAGTGAATTAAAAGAATTGGGTGAAAGAGCTTGAGAAATTGCTGACCCTGTCGGATGACCCAATTCTAAATTAAGTACCATAATTAAATGTGATGCCTTAAATTTAAAAGCATAATGTATAGTATAAAAAATTTGAACGAGGGAGCTCTCAAAATAGTTGACCCGGTCAAAAAATTCTGATCCCATTATAATTAGATACCTCTACTGAATATCGCCTTTTTAAAACTAGAAGCTTGTCCAGCCCATCCGAGAGCTCTCTGCTCTAAAGACACATCATCTCTGTCGACTGTCGTGAGGACCAAACGCCGAGTGCCACGCACACATGATAGCATTTTTTTTTGCGGGGTACATGATAGCATATCTCGTCGGGCTGCGGCTTGAATGGCGAACAGTTGCCCGCGTCTCCTTTGCCAGCTGAATCGGCTCTCACTTTTCCTCTTCGTAGGCCACTGTTGCTTGAACCCGACCGGCAGAATGCACGGCGCTCGGCAGGATGTGACTATATTCCCCTCGCGCGCTTTGCATCGCAGACCGGCGCACAGCATGCATGCATGCATGCGACCTCCTGAACCCGAATGGTCCGCGGCTCCTCTAATACTGTTCGCCGGCCGGGCCGCTGTACCGGCACAACGCGCGCAAGTACAGACGCGATGGAGTGTTCGTGGTCGATCTTTTCATCCATGATGATGTTATTTAAGCGAGGATGTGCGGGAGGGACATGTGCTGGTTTGTCCGGTGCAGCCATGGCAGGTCACGGTGCTGCACAGGGAGCAGACGATGATGGCCTGTTCGTTTGGTCCAGGCGAACAGTAGAACAGAGGCAGGTGGATGCCACGCTAGGAAGAGACTGCTCGCAGAGCACATGCCGCTCTGGCTGGAGCGCTAGAGAATAGAGTCCGGGACGAGATGGGTCACGGATGGTTTGGTGTATGATACTCCTCCTCCTCAGACGTAGCCAGGTGTTTCTCGGTCTGCGTGTGTACATAGGATTGGCTATTTCCGAATACGAACTATGCCTGCTAGATCCTTGAGAATACGCTCCATTTTCCCAATTCGGGGTCTCTTTGATTCGTAGAATTTTAAAAATACAGAAATAAAAATATATAGGGTTGAAGTGTATGTCCAAAACTCTTAGCAATGAATGTTTGATGTTACAGGAAAAACAAATAAATTGTAAAAAAATTATAGTAGACGTTAGATTTTCTATGAAATGTAGTAAAAAAATATATAAAAAAATCTTATGAGATCCAATCGTATGAATCAAAGGACCAATGTAAAAAAAATTCTAAGGATCTTAATCCTTCAAAAAACTTATAGAATTCCTTTGAATCAAAGGAGCCCTCGGAGTGTAATAACTACTGAGGTCCATGTATCCACTCATTCCGTTCCTAAATATAAGACATTAAAAAGATTTTAATATGGACAATATACGAATATATATAGATTTATTTTAAAGTGTATATTAACTCATTTTGTTTTGTATGTTGTTCATAATGAAATCTCTAAAATGTTTTATATTTAGAAACGAAGGGAGTATCTATCTACTCCCTCCATCCGAAAATACTTATCAAAGATATGGATGTATCTAGACGTATTTTAGTTCTATATATATATTTTTATTTTTATTCATTTTTCCGACAAGTATTCCCGGACTAAGGGAGTATCTATGAACTAGGCTTTTGTTCCTGGCTGCGGACAGGAGAATCGCTCCTCAATTCTACCGGAGCTGAAGTATTCCTTGTGAAATCTCGGCCAGCAAACAGGCACAGGCAGTGCAAAATGATTTCTTGAGCATTAAACTCCAAAACACATAGAAAGAGCATAACTGAAACAGAGTGTGGATATGAGAAATCTGACATGTCAGCCTTGTCCACTGTATTACGCTGAATTATTAAGGCATGCTACACTATACAATGAGCCTATTCAAACATATGCGCTGCGCATATGCCACGCTCACTCCGAACCCTACTATTGTCTCGCTAGATCTGATGCCGGAGATCTTTCTGATAGTATAGTCATGACTTCTTCCTCCATTGCAAACCCAGTGGACCACTCAAGAGCCCCTAATTCTTTTCAGACACCGCATTTTTCTATCCTGCAGACCTAACCTGATGTTACAGGGTTGTTATGTGTCTCAGTTAGTCCCACAGACTAATTTTGAGCGGCCGCATGTGGCCAATACGTACGTGAGGAGAGGTCCTATATTCTCCCAAGAACACAACGCCAAATGGCCTACTCCTCTAGCTAATGATGCGTATATTGCCATGGCCAGCTCAGGACAAGATCCAGAAGTACAGTGGCTTTGTCTCGCTCTGCAGCCTTCTGCAGCCTCGTCCGTCTTACCTAGCACGGGCGGCTAGAAAATCATGCGATTTGAGCGATTCCCTGTGTTTCTAGCAGCAGTTTGGAGTGCATTTTTCAGACCTTAGGCAGCTCTGTGGAATCACTTTCACTGTGAATGTTCGGAGATCTTCCTTTGAAAATGATGGATCTTGCTCCTTTATTCATCAATGGAAAATGCATAGGTGTTGGTCTTGGAAAATACTAGGAAAATCTTCGTCGTCGGGCCTCCTAGAAGGAATTGCCCAAACTATCAACTATTTTTGTTAATTTTGCACAAACAACCTACTTTACGGGTTTGTTGCCCATAACACCACATATTGGTGGAATTCACAACTAGGTCTAATCCATCGTTTAGGTATGTTGATATAATTTATGACGGTGGGCCACACTTGTAAGTGCACATGCGACAAAGGAAACGAGCCACATTAGTGTGGAAGTTTTAGTTAGCTCTTTGATTATTTGATCGAAATTTAATTGTTTTAGAAAAATGAAAAAAGGGTAATCATACATGTACACCATACTAACTTTGGAAAATTGCTACTCAATTGACCCCATGTTTTGGAGATATTGACATATTTAGTTGGACGATTGGCGTGGAAGTTTTTTTTTTTTGCCTCGCACGCAGTTACAAGCAGGGCCCCCTTGTTAGAAATCATGTCAATATACCTAAACCTATAGTAAACCTAGCTACAACAGATTACGCCAATATGTGATGTGTGTAATCCCAAGAGGAAAATGACAAATAAGGGCCTGCTGGTCCAATCAATGGCCAACCACACGTTTTTATTGGTCGGATTTCAAACGCACACAACAACTTTATGTGAGGAACAAACAAAGTCGACTTCTCCGGTAGAGCAGTTCGCTCGCAGACTAAAAGAACTTTCTCTCTCACTGGCGAGTAATTACTTTTCGCGCAAACATATTTCTCTCCGGTCACTTAGGATAAGTTCCAGTTAAGCATCACACTAGAGATAAATCTCGAAATACTTGAACCCCTCTTAATAGTAGGACGGTCCTATAATTCAAATGAAGAAAATCAAACTACGAAAAAGAACAATGTCTTCTCTTCGTCTTCATTCTTCTTCGTTGCAGTCAAATCTCTCAAACGAACTTCATAGCAATTGTTTCGACTTCAGCAATATTTCTAGGGCCCGTCTCCGACACACAATCTTCTTGATAGCAAACGCCTCGAAGTTTATAAAACTTATCTGCTATAAACATAACTATCTCAGAAGTTTATAGCAACTTCTTCGAAGATTATAGTAATCTTCTCAAAAGTTGAGGGACTATATTTTTCTATGTGTACTAGCAAACACATTAGTACCTCACTATTTTTGTCCAATGATGAGTACCTTTAGTGATCCAGTAACATATAGTATAAAGGTTCCCTGCCTCTTTCCCTAATGTGTGACCATGTGTTATCAAACCCACGAAAGGGCGTGCACTTGTGACGGAGGTTTCTATCAAGCTTTTGTGAGAGTATTAAATTCCAGCTTTTATACCAGATCGTTATTACAGTTGTTACTAAAACACTTATAGTATAAACAAACATGAGTACGAGGACTTGAGTCTTACAACCATATGTTTCTGATGATCATTATGATCTTAGTTTGTGCTCCGAAGACTCCCATTAAGATGTGCTTGCAATGACTCAAAGTGATGGATGTGTCCAAATCAGTATGACCGGAAGGCGCCTTGCATCAAGAGTCAATTGTCCAACCGTATGTCATATCCGTCGTGCGCGGTTACCTCGGTAACTAAGATAATCAAACACAAACATTGGACGTTTAATGACTACCCCTCATGTATTCCCAAGGATTGCCTTCACGCTACCATTGAACCTTTTTGTCATTGATGTTTAGAATATCGATGCACTTCCTCCATTCTCCTAACCTCCTCATGTCTTGATCTCCATAATTCTGGATATCTGCAGGGTCAAAGAACGCCAGAGATACAAGAAATGATTGTTATGCAATTTGTTTCACACATACATGATGTCCATTCAAAGTCATCCAATCGATCCCTCATACAAACACATCGGGATGCAAGGCTATGCCTCAATCCATTGACTTACTGAATTACTCACAAATGGCGATCGGATCGCATGAAAAAATCATTGAAGAAGACATCGACATGAAAGTTGTATTGATAATATGTCTTACAATGATTGTTGGATGCAATACACAATTACAAGTATGGCTAATTTGAAGGTGGAATCTTGCGATGATGAAGATGATGGTGGCTATGAAGATGAAATAAGAAATGACGGCAACTATGGTTTGTGAATGGCGTCTGGTGCGGAGATGGAGGTTTCATGATGCTCCTTCATGATTCTGTTATAGGGCCCTTTATAAAAGTTGAAGGGTTGGACGCCACGGTGCGGCTAGCACCTAGTATGAGTGCGTGCGCTCATACTATATGTTGTTTTGCACTTTGTTTTTCTGATGTGCCTCCCAATTGATCTTTTGTTTCTCCATTTTGCTTCTTACCATATAAATGACGATTTTTATCTACATATGTATTATTTTCCTTTGGAAGCGATAAAGAGAGAGTTCACAATCTCTTGCATTCGTTAGTCATTAGTGACCATATCATAGGAAATATCTCAGATTTTATAAGATACACTGGTTTAAACAACGGCATGATGAGCGTAAGAAAATACACTCATCATTCAACAATCTTTAAAACCTCTAGGGAGACTCGATTGCACCAATAGTGTACCTCTTTCATCGACTTGTATGAGGATTTTCTCAATACCATGTACCGTTCGTCCGTGTGGCTTTATTTATAAAATGAGGGTTTCATGAGTGAGTCATACGATATATTGTATGCCAAACCTGCACATTATACTTTTCTTAAATCAAACTTGCAAAATATCAAGTGTCTGTTTTTTATAACTTTCAAATACTGTCACTTGGACGGTTGGATCGACATCGAGTGTCCGTCCTCTAGCTAGCATTGTTCTTCTTTCTCCATCAACAATCTTCTCCCTCTGCCCGACCTCTAGCCCAGGCCAAACCACTTACTACCACCATCCACGGCCGGAAATTCTATCGCACCACCTCATCGCCCCGGCCTGCTAGAGCCACCCATCTTTCGTGTCACTGTCGGTCCGACCATCCCTCTAAGGGCATCCACAATGTGATGTTTTTGCGCCTCTAAGAGCATCTCTAGTGGCTTGTCTAAATTTGATAGTGTATATCTTCATATAGACAATGGTATAGACAATGGTGTAAATTAGACAACCTCGGTTTTCCAGGAAATTGTCTAAATTTGGCAGTCTATATTTCCAACGGCCCACTTGCAGTCATAGCCGCAGCCGCCGCCGTTCGCGCACGCAGCCACGGCCACCAGTTTGGATATCCTCACTCGGTTGTCCAAATATGAACAATGAATAGCTAATTCGATGGTTGTCTAAAATTTAGACTATGAGATAGACCAGTCGTTGGAGACGTTTTTTGACCTGTGATGGTCTATATTTAGTTTAGACCATGAGATAGACAAGCCACTAAAGATGCTCTAAAGCTGCCTCTAAGGAATTCTTGTCTGCCTCTATACACTCCACACTTTAGTTTGTCCGCCTATATGCTTAGCGTCGCCTCCAACACTAGAGGCATCCTCTAAGTGAATAAACAATTGAAGGAAAAGAAGAGAGGAGGAAAGAGACTTGCATGCACGCAGATGAGAGGTACTCCTAGTAAGTTGGATTGTTTATTTGTGGTAGTCTTACTATGGGCTCCACCTTAAAGGCATGTTAAAAAAATTATACAGCGCGGAACTTTCATCCATGCTTAGAGGCATCAACGTGGGACCTAGCTTAGAGGCTGCACTGCCTCTATACATTGGAGGTGCTCTAAACCCTCAATTCTCCAACGGCGATGACGATTCAGCACCACCACCTTGGGGACCATCAAGCCGCGGACTTTCTTTAGACTAGTCATAATGGGGAATAACATAGAGTAGTAACATGCATATGTTACTAGTCTAAGTTACTATCTTCATAATGAATAGTAACATAGGGATAGTAACATAGAGCCTTTCATTTATTAGCTTATAGACTCATTTTGTCTTGATATGCGCTATGTTACTCATAGAGGTAGTAACATGCTAAGTTACTCAATTTTTCTCTCTTCTCATTAATTAGCTGTCACATCATATTTTTTGCTTAGATGGCATCTATATTACTACCTATGTTACTCCCATTGTGACTAGTCTTATGCTCCATCTCGGCTGCGGCCTTTCTGTAGGAATCAACCGCCGCAAAGATTTTTCCTTTTCAGTTGGCTGAGGATTAACAAAATCGTGTAATTATTAAACAGCTCTTTTAGCAACTATTTTTTCTGTTGCAAGAACTTTTACTAAGATACAAGCTGGGTATCAAACATATTGCGCACACAAAAAACACGTGTCTTCAACTTCAACGAAGTACTATTTCTTTTATCATCCTTGCACGTCGTGGAGAATCATAGTGTCAGACTACAGAATGAATGTAGGGGCAGAGTAGGACGTGAAGAATCAGAGAGCCAGCTGTAGCTGCATGGTGGCAAACTACAAACTGCTCGGGAATATGGACGCACAAAAGAGTGGGCTGTCAGGTTTGCCTGCCTCCATCTCGATCTGTTCTCCCGCGCTTTGCTTTCACGGTCCTCCGTCCACAGTTTTATATATCAGTTTTGATAATGAAAATGCCTTTTGGAGCTTGGTCTTTATGGAGGCCGGTTTTTAAAACATCTAAAATTTTATCAAAATTCATATTTTTACATTTTAAAAAAATCTGAAAAATGCAGATACACATGGAGGCATAACACACATGTGTGTAAATTTTTAGGACGAAGTACGTTGAAATGAAGGTTGTGTAAAAAAGACAAATCTGAGACTTTTTAACACATGATACTATTCATCCTCAAAGTTCAGAAATTTGTCTTTTTTGTACAGGTCGCATTTCAAAGTATTTCATCTTGAATTTTTACACACACATACATTTCATCCTTGTATAGTTGCATAATTTTTTCAGAACTTTTTGAAGTCAAAAAGTTTGAATTTTGATTTAAAAAAAAATAAAGGCCTTCATGGAGCTCGGTCACAAAAACGCCCTAATCTTTTGGTAAGTCTTAAACTAAGACTTCATTAGAGCAACTTCAACGGTTCGACCCAGGCCGTTGAGATCAATGAGCTCCGGCGTCGGGTCAGCCCAGCCGTCTCCCATGCCCGAGCAGCGTCCTACGGTGGAAGCGCCGGCGGTTGGGATGTAGGTTATCAGGCTCGTCCTCTTCCCTCTCCCGGCGCTCCTCTTCCTCCCGCGCCCATCAGCACTCCAGCTGCATCTGCCGCTTGGCCTGGGCGTGCTCCTCCGCCAGTGCGCGAGCCTTCCAATGCAGGAGATGGCCCGTCTCCTGCTCCGGCATGGCGCCGAGCAATGCGGGCGGCGTGAAATCCATTCCTGAAGCGGGCCGGTCCACTCGTAGCGGTCCTGCTCCGGCTCGTGCGCCTCGACCTTGGGCTCGGGGAGAGCCGGGGGTGCCGGCGGAGGCAGAGATACGACGCAGTTGCCGGCCGCGGATAACGTGAGGGCCTCCTAGAGGCCCTCCGAGTGCGCGTCCTCGTCGCGCCTGCCCTCCTTGATGGCGCATTGCATTGCCGCCTCGAGGGCGTCCTGGTAGGATGCCTCCTCCTCCGGCTTCACCTCAGGAGGCGGCAGTGGGATGGCGGGATCGAGATGGACGCCGTGGAGGCGCTCGTGCTCGTGCTCCATGGCAAATCAAACCTCCCGGATTGAGTAGTTGGCCATGTACGCAGGCTGGCGCCGTTGCTCGGGGGTCAGCAGCTAGTGTCGCCTGCGCACCTCCTCGGCATGCGCGCGAACTGGGGCACCACTGGCACAGGGTTGTGGTGGGGATCCAGATGCCACCCACGTGGGACATTGGCATCCGGATAGGGGAGCGCCTGCTTTTACTAGTAGTGCCACCCAGCTTGGTGGACTTGGATGTACATGCGCTCGCATTCCCGCGACAGCGCTCCACGATGAGGAGGCGGCGACGTCCGGGGAGAGCTTGCACCGGGGGCGAGCTTGACCTTCTTTGCTGAAAAGGCCCATGGTGGGTGGACGATGGACGATGGATGATGGGCTAGCGCTACGGCTAGGGTTTGATATCGCCGACGAGGGCACAAGGATGGCCAGATGGGGACGGAGAGAAGTGGATGAGGTCGACCCCATCGCACGCTTCCATTAAAAAGGACGACGATCGGCAGCTTTCAGCCACTGCCAGGCAGACCTGAGTTAGGTGGTCGCGTTTAATACGACCGGGGACGATGGTTGGGCGACCGACAAGTGGGGCTGCAACGGACACCGAGAAGACGCGTGTCGTGTTCGTTTCTTTTCCGCATGGACGCAAATGCGGCTCAAATTTGAGCCTGAAAAGCGTCTAGACGGACAAGGCGCCGACGCGTTTTGGGTTTGTGTCGGCGCGTTGGGTCGACGCGTTTGTCTGTTTTGATCGAAATGGACACGAACAGATGATTTGAATCGCCCCGTTGGAGTTGCTTTTCTGTCTCAGTCGATGCTATATGCCTTTGATCTTGCATCGAGATTCGTATTTTTTTTTAATATTATATCATTTAACTAAGATTTGATTAAATCTCAGTTGACTCGGAACTAGCCATACTTTTATATAGAGAGTATAAAACGGGGAGCCATTTTCATTACTTCAGAAGTTCAGACATTACAGACGAGAATCGCAGAGTCGGTTGATTGATTGTTCTCTCCGCGATAGTTAAAAAATCCCAAACTCTCAAACCGGACACATATAACACAGTACTGCTGTGCATATATGATCGTTGAGGCGATCGCATCACGAGATGATTGAGGCGGCCGGGCCAATTCGATTATCAAACAGGTACCACATCCATGCTTCTTATCCGGCGAAGAACGGCGACGGGTGACCCGCAGAGGAAGACCCGCAGGCCGGTCCCGTATGGAGACACGCAGACGCAGCCATGCATGTTGGCGCAAATAATTGGCGCCGGAAAGGCAGAAAACATCGCTACATCTTTGCCAGTAGCTCACACGCAAACTATGAGTAAGCACTTACTACCACACCACCCTGACAATGGCGCGTGTCGCCGGAGTTACCCATGCACGCAACTACTAGGATGGGATCGGACTAATGTTACAGGGACGCTTGCGTTTCCAGCCCAACCAGCTAGCTAGCACGGTCCTCCGGCGTGCACCTCGGCGACCATCTGGTGCACCGCCGCCGCGATATCGTCCACCGTCGACAGCCGGCACTCGTCCTCCATCTGCGAGCGGCATAAAACGGTGTCATTTACGGGTTACGGCATGGAACAGAGTGCGGGTGTATATGGCAGAATAATGTGTCTGAGAGGCTCACCCTGAGGCTGAAGGAGTAGAAGACCAGGTGGTCGGCGGTGGCGGTGGCGTTGAGGTGGAGCACGGTGAGCCCGAGGCACTGCATAGCCACCACCATCCTCACCAGCTGCCTCGGCCGCCGGGGCGCCAGCACCTTCACGCTCGCGTGGCTCTCCGCCAGGGCCACCTCCACGTCGGCCACGCCCCGCCGGGCCCTGCTCCCGCCGCGGCTCTCGGCGTCCCCGGAGCCGTCGGCAGTGCCCGCGCCCGCGGAGTACTGGGGGAACGTGAAGAACCCGGCGAACGGCGGCGTCGAAGCCAGCTGCGCGCGCCGCCGCTTCTGGGCCTCCAGCGAATGCAGCAGCTGCTCCAGCTCTTTGACGAAGTTGATCGCCCCGGCCACTATCGACGCCTGGTCACCCTGCCACACGGCACAACATGCCATCGATTGATTAGCCAGGTCGCGAGCAGAGCAGGCAACGCGAATCATCCGGCGCACGGCCGGTCGAAAACGTACGCGCGCGCGCGCGCGAGACTCCGTACGACGTTTCCACCACCCACGGACGGAAGTACAGATTCGATCCGTGACGAATGGTACCAAGCGAAAGGCAGCGGGCGGCATGCATGCTTGGGAGCAACGGCATCGCTGCGACAACGGGATTGGACATCCCTCACAGTGAAAGCAAAAGGCCAGGCGACAGCCAGCGATGCGGTGAGTGCCGGGCCGTTCGTGTTGTGACACGACCGGTAGAGCCTAGCTTGGGATATGGTACGGGTCGAGGCCGGGAGCGTACGCGCGCGCCTGCACGCACAGTGAAAGGTGTACTGCCGATGACATGTCGTGTGCAATTGCACGTACGTACCCGCTGCGCGTAGGAGGGCGGCATGGCGGACCGGAGCACGGCGAGGTAGTCGTTCATCTGGCGCCGCCGGTTGCGCTCCACGGCGATATGGTTGCGCCGCTGGCTCTCCGTCTCCTCCCTGTTCTTGACCGCCTTCGGGCGCCGCCGCCGCCTCCGCGCGGCCGCCGACGAGGAGGCCTTGGCGCGGCCGGACGCTGCGGGCGTCGTCGGGGCGACGGCAGGCGGCGGTGACACGGGCCGGCAGTGCTTCTCGTCCCAGTTACCCTCGACGGCCGCGGCCCAGGCGGTGGCGCCGGCGTAGTTGGCCGCCTCTTCTTGGAGCACCACGCCCCCCTTCTCCTCGAAAAACTCGTCCACAATGCTGATGCCGCGGCCGAGCGACGGCGCGTACATGGACATCGCCGTGGCCACCTTGTCCGTGCTGCACGCGAGGTGCTCATGTGGGAACACCACAGCTTCCAGCGCCATATTGCCGAGCTTCCTCTTCGCCACTAGCGAGAAACCCAGCCTCCCACCATGATACTCAGCGATGTCGTGCTCGGAAGCCAAGAGCAAGAAGAGACCAGCCTATGGATACGAGATTGGGAGAAGCTAGGTCGCCCTCAGCGCCGTGGGCAACTGGGCATGCATGCCATACTGAACTATGGAGGAGAGGGGGAGGGAGGAAGGACGGATGCAAGTGAGAGCGTGGTCGCTTTAAGAGCTTTAAGAGCGGCGCGGAATAACACGGAGGGGAGGGCCTATGATCGAGAGAGACAAAGACCCAATAATACTAAACATACAAAGATTTACAGGCTTTTACACGCTGACTAGGATGATTTTAACCTAACTAACCATTCCTTCCCTTGATTTTCATCGGGGTGGGCCCCCCCTCATCCCCCTTAATCTCCAATGAAAAGTTACCTTTCTGTAAAAGCCTGTATGTTTGTGTACGTGTAGCATTGTTCGATAAAGACCCGATCTGCCACTGGCATGTGGGATGTGGCGATGAGCCGATGGGTTAGAAGATATCTTAAGTTAATTGCACTTGACATTCACGAATTTGGCATCTATGTTCACTCTAGTCCATGAAATCGCAACCTGCAATTCATTTTGATCCAAATGAGGCTATCTCAAGCTTACATGGCGTGCCACGTTGTCAAATCGGCTCAGAACTATTCTAAGAGGAAAAAAAAACGAGAACTATGAAACTTTGCATACGGCCATTTTATCATTTCTGAAAATCGCATAAAGAAATGCATCACTCCTTTATTCACCCATTCTTGCCAACCCCTAGCACGACAATTTGACGGCATTGCGTCTTGGGGGAGACAAGTGGACTGGTGTGCTCTCTGCACCTATGTGGCGATGATCTGGCGGCCACATATGGTTGGAGAAGGGGGTGAGTTCGTCTGTCGCCAATGCCGCCCGCATCGACAAGGAGGAGGCACATGTTAAGTCGCACTAGAGGCATGTCAACATGAAAGAAATTGTTGCACTTGCGTCGGTCCTACTGCAGCATGAGGAGGTCTTGGAAGTGGAGCCATAGGATGAAGTTGGTTTCGCCCCGTTCAGTCATATTGTGGATACCTCAAGCGAGAACAAAAGGTACAAAGACTCACATAAAAAAATGGTACAAAGACCATGAACGATGACCAAGGGAAAGCATAAGGACCTAATCGTAAGAGGTTCACAATGCCCAACTCGTATGTGTCTATTTTGCCAACATGGCATGCCACGTAGGTGGAATTAGCCCGAGTTGACTCAACTTGACCTAAAATGAAAATGCGAGGCTAAGTTTGTGGACTAATTTGTTAGATTTTTACAACTTATAGATTAAAGCGAACCCATGCGTCAAGTTTGTGTAGCTCCCGTGGAAGACATAAGTAAAATGAAAAGGTGACGATAGAGCCAATGCAAACATGTGTCTAAGTTGTCTCCTTGGGGGCACATACATACACGGGCCTAGTTTGTTCGGCGAGGGGAAGATGATGACGTCAATATCAATTGATGTCGGTGGCCATATGTAGGCATAAGGTTAAGCAGGGAACTCATAATAATGTGCCTCATTTTACCTCAACATCTCATTGCCTCATATTACTCGATCTTGACTATTTATCTCACTTTTTTTATTACTTTGATCATGTGATTTGCTAAGTAGTGCACGTTTACTCTATTAAAAAGTAGCAAATGATGCATTTGACATCAATATTTCTCAAACAATTTCGCTTTCTTCAACTACGGTTTTCCTCTCAATTGTTTTTTTAATCGCATCCTTTCAACTATGTGTTTCCTTACCAACTGTGTTTCCTTACCAACTGCATTTTTCCTTCTCAAATGCGTCCTCGCAAGTACATCTTTTTCTCAACAACATTTGTGCTTCTCAACAGTGTCATTGGAACTATACTTTTTCTTCACGGTTGCATATTTTCAACTATGTGTTCCCCGTCTCAATTGTGTTTTGTCCTTTCAACCATCTTTCTCCTTCTCAACTGGGTTTTCACTCTTTGAATCGTGTCCTTTCAAGTGCTTTGATCCTTCTCAAGGGCATCCTCTCAATTGTGTCCTCCTTCTCAAATGTGTCCTTCCAAGTTCTAACTACATTTTGTTAAGTGTGTCCTTTCAAGTGTGTCTCTCCTTCTCAATTGTCTCGTCTCTAATAGGTCCTATCAATTTTGTTTCTCCTTCCAAAATGTGTCCTTTCAATTAAGTTTCTTCTTCTTTATTGTGCATATCAATTAGCTTTCCCCTTCTACACGGAGTTTCACTTTCTCGGTTGTGCTCTTCCAACTGTACAAATAAACTTCGAAATGTTTCTCCACTCTGCAAAATTGTACTTCCTCCATCTCAAAATAAATGTCGTAGATTTAGTATTAAGTTAGTATAAATTTTATACTAGATCAACGACACTAATTTTAAGAAGGAAGGAGTATTTTATAGTGATACTATCCCCCTTGTTGATGTGGGACTAAGAAAAAGAAAAATAAAAAATAAAAAATTAGGCCTAGGCTTTCGTATCAGAAAGCCCAAGTAGCTAGTTGAGGGCTGATCCAGGGGCAAACGAGCCATTTCACCTGCCAAATGTGGGTCCTATCAGTCATAAATTATACTGTATTCCTTAGTCATAATGCTTATAAAATAAAAGGAAATGTGCAAATCATCAAGGGAGCGACTCAACACTCAAGAGTATCATTTACTTGTTTCTTAACTGGTATAAACACGTACCCATCCAAGAGCACTAAAATTACGTATACTCCTTGATTATTTTCCCTGTGTTTCCTTGGTGGTACAGGTGACGTATAGATCAGTACAAAGACTCATGGAGTGTTGCTGGCAAGTACTCCAGACAATGGTCACTGTGGTATCTAGATCTCTTTCTTCGTTACCAGTATCTAACAGCTTCCTGGACAACGACTGGTCTCTAGCTAGCCGAAATTTTAAAAATGTCTGATTGCCACAGAAGATGACAATTACGTGGCCACGATAACCCGAACCTAAACAGGAGCCGGCCAGCAGCCAGCCAGCTCCATGCCCCACCGTCGAAAGCTGCGTCTGCACAGCCACGGCACCGGCGTTGCGGCGGCTGGGAACCACGCCATTAGAATTTAGAAGGCCCAGCTGAGATGCAGGCGTGCTAGCGCACTGAACCATCGCCTTCAGGCTTCAATGCTACTGCCTATTTCTGGAGACACACTAATCATTCTGACCAGCTAATTGCCCATTTCCGTCATCGTTCTGTAGCCCGATGGAAACGGTCGCCGTTAGTTGCCGTTGCATGCGCTGATGGGTTCGTGTCGTGTCGATCGAGCGCCTGATCTGTCGGGCTCCGCCATGTTCCATGGCCAGTAGCTCGCTGCAAAAGGCACAAACCACCAACTCAACTGTGCGAGTGCTTTCTTCTCACGGAAACAGGAGCCGGGTGCCCTCGCGGATGCTATGCCGATAACAAGCCCGCCGATGCCCGATCGGCCGGGATCGCGGGGAAAAGCAGCGGCGACGTACGCGTACGCCGCGTGCCGACACCGGCAAAAATTCCTGATGCGATCGATGGATGGCCGTCGATCTGTCGAGATGGCCGCTGTTGGATGCCACTGTTCCTGCTATGATGGTGGCATCTCGGCTCGGGCGATGTGTCGAAAACATCGGTGGTGGTGTCTGCCGTCGGCCCGTCGGGGTGAAACCCTTTCACTGTGCGTGTGTATGGTACGGGGGTGGTGATTCGGCAATCCGATTGTCGTTCTGATAGTAGTTCTGAACTTCTGGTTTTATGGACGGTAGCGGCAGTCAGATGGCGCGCGGACGCGGTCATATTCTGTTTGAAAGAAAGTGCTGGAGCAATAAGATATTGGTAATTCTGCTCCTGACTGGACAGTGATAACACAAAAAATATTTTTTTGAAACTTTATTCTTTTTTCCTTGTGCGGGGAGTTTAATTTTACTTTGACGGCTAACAGTTCAACTTCCAGGGTGTCATGACAATTAAGTAAACGATGGCATGTTGAGAAAACAATTTATTCCTAACTGATCACGTAATATCACCCTGCTGCCTGCGGTGTACCATTAGATTTTGCAAAGGACGTGGGAAGCCTTGGGACGTACTGGTAGACAACACTGAAGGTGATGTCGCCCGCCCGGGTTCGAGTCCTACATCTGGAGTTTCTTCTATAAGACACAGAGGTGGCTTCTAATTTCCCTCTTGTCTTGTTTTTTAGATTCCGCAAAGGACCCGTCAACATTGAGCTTCGCCCATGCATCATCGGGAGCTAACCAACGAGGTGGGGTAGCAGAATGTGACACCGATGCATTCGGTTTGGCTGGAGCGACAGGATATTCAACAACAACAATTTTACCTCTAAGTTGGTCCTTCTCATCAGCTTGGTTTAGACCCATGATGGATTTCATATAGCTAGATAGAAATCTCTTGGAGACCACAATCGGAGGCCCAGGATTATAATGCACAATTTAGTTCATAATACACCAAATCCTTTATAACAGCATCGACAAGTGAAGACGCGGCCCTTCTGCGGTAGCCCATGTGGCTTGCGATAACCATTCAGGGCGAGTTGTTGATCATATCATTAACTTTCGGCAGACGAATACTTCCCCACAACTAAATTTAAGCATTAGGTGGTCAAGGATATTCAAGAGCAACTAATTAAGGAGCGCTTCTTTGGGAGCCTCCGAAGGGTCACCCTCAAGCGTCGTCACTTGGCGCGTTCTCAGCCACCGACACATGTCGCGTTTTGAATTTTCCTTCAAATTTTATTTTTTCCACCCATTTTTGGCTTTTTAGATGGTTTTTTCTGAGTATTTTGACATTTTAGTTTTCCACCTGTCTTTCTTAGCTTTGGGACAAAATAATCAAAAAACAAATTGCGTGAACAATGCATTTTTTTCCTTTCTCAAGAGGCACGATTTTGCTTCTGCGAGAGGCACGCTCGAAAACAAAAAAAACATGTTTTCTTATTTTTCGCTCCTCGAGATGCACAGTTTTGATTTCGTGAGTCACGGATTGCAAGAGGCACGGCAGTGCCTCTCGAAAACGAGAAAAATGTGTTTTATTTTTTTCGTTTCTCGATAGGCACGGTTTCACTTCTGTGAGAGACATGGATTTGCTTCACCGAGAGGCATGGGCGTGCCTCTCAAAAACAAAAAAAGATGTGCTTTTTTTTCTTTCTCGAGAGGCACGACCGTGCCTCTCGAAAACAAAAAAATACATGTCTTTTCATGTCGCGAGAGGCATAGTTTTTTCGTTTTTTCCTGAAAAAATTCGTCAAACCTATCACATGGGATCTAGTTTTGGACATCACGGAGAATCGAACGATGAAAACGGTTTGAGATGCACGGTTTCAAAAATAAAACATTTTAAAATAACAAACCTATGAAAAAAGAAAAAATTCCTAGGTTGCGAAAAATAACACACATGTAGTGACCTTTAAAAAAGTACTCTTCAATTAGTGATTTTGAGGATATTGCAACATACTTTGGCAAAGAGTTAAGCCTATGACATGTCATGCACATGAAACTAAAGTATAGTAACAATCAACCATACGCATAAGAGTTTTCTTCATTCTGACAAAGAGACGACACTCTTTTTTAAGAAAATGTAATGGTTTCGAGTATAGTTATTTTTTTAGGGAAATTTCGAGTATAGTTTGAAAACAGGCACAGGTCGAATGTACAGTTGAGAACTGGACTTTTCAGCCCGTCATCCGGCCCGTCTAGCGGCCTTATCACGGGCCTGGTGTGGTCTATACAGACCCCGGCCCAAAATGGGCAGCAATAGAACGGAAATACTCTGCCGGCCCGTCCGCCCGTCAACAGCGACGGAGGCCTAACCCAGCGCGGTGGCCGTGACGTGAGTTGTACTTCCTCGCGTTCTTAAATATTTTTTTTTACATTTTATTATGGATTACATACGAATGTATAGAGACATAATCTAAAGTATAGACTCATTCATTTTGCTTTGTTTGTTGTCCATAGTTAAATCTCCATAAAGACAAATATTCAAAAACAAAAAAAAAGTTGGTACGACCTGATCTAGCTGAGCTATCATTAGAATCTGATTAAAGCCCCTTCGCTCGCGTCGCCTCCAGGGAGGCGACTCGGGCGCCCTAGCTGCCGCCGCCCTCGGCCTCCCTCCTCCCCTCTTTCCCCGCCGCCGTCGGAGGAGGACGGCGAGCGAAGCTCGCCCGACGGACGGCGAACGGCGGGCCTCCCTCCCTTTCTCACGAGGGGACCCTCTGGCTGAGATGCGACGACGTCCCTGGGTGTACGACATGGAGGCAGAGCTGGCGCGCTCAGGCGGCGGCCCGATGGGATCCCGGCGGCGCTGCGAGGGCTGACGGCGGTGGATCTGGGGTTCCCCACCCCAGATCGGTTCGGTGGTCGGGCTCGGGCGTCGTCCGGCGGCGGCGCGCGCGTTGACTGTCCTCCTTCATGGGGCAGCAGGAGGCACTGGCGTGCTGCTGGATCTGAACAAGGTGGGGGCGCCATCCCCTTTGTCAGGGATGACGGCTAGGTGGTGGGTCCTTGTGGCATCGCCGGTGGCGGCGGATCTTGGGATCCCGTTTCCAGAGATGTTGCAGGATGAGGTGGCCCGTGCAGGATGAGGTGGTCCGTGCAAGAGAGATGGGCTCTTTGAACAGATCTGGGTGAAAGCTTGTCTTCGGCTACTGCCAAGGCCGGCGATGACGACGATGTCTACGTCGTTCCCTTCCTGAAGGCATCGCCGAGGAGAAGTTCAAGGCCACTCTCTGCTACCTTCGGGGGAAACCCTAGATCAGTAGATCGGATGACGACGACGCTCTTGTGTCGTTTCCTCCTTGGGGCGTCATTCACGGAGGTATACACGGGCTCGAGGGATCAGTGGTCGACATCTACGGTGGAGCGGCGTTCCCTGTGACACATCGCCGTCATGGAGTCTCGACGGCGAGGCGCAACAAAGTCTCGACGACAGATGCGTGATGATGAGCGCGCGTAGGAAGGAGGCGTTGTGTGGCGTCGTGGGGGCGTCGACGGCAGGCATTGCAAGGTCGATGCATCAGTAACTGTTCTGAAGATGGATTGATGGAAGGCGGTGGCGACGACCTATGAGGATGCGTCAGACCGGATTGTACCCCTGACCCGGTATGTGACTCAATCGGGGCCTCCGGTTTTAGATGTTAGGCGAGGTGAGAGGTCTGGGTATGTGGCTCACACTTTCTGCATCCCTTCATTATTGAATAGGAGTAGCAACAGATGTTGCCAAGGGGGCGGCTTCAGACATATTGATGTATTGATTTGTAAGATCTCTGTGAACAATTAACAAAGTGGTTGCATGCATCTTCTAGATGCAGAGGCCGAGGGTCATCTTTTTTTCTAAAAAAAACTAGAGTCACCACGAAGAATTTCCAACGAGATTGCGAGAAAAGGGAGAAAAAGCTCCCTTCACCGGTGATCTTGTCTTCCATATTCCTTTGCTGCACTGACGTCTCGAGAGCACAAACAAACTAGCATGCCGAACGATTCGAGACTTCCACGTTTTGGCAGATCCTCGCGTCTCAGTTAGCATCAATGATCGCCTCTGTTGGCATGTACTATTTTTTCTAATATTTTTCTCTTTTAACCAACCAACGACTCGTCTCCAACGCCGAAGCTCATATCACAGGCTGATGCAGCGGCGCGGCATATGTCCAGACCATGTTTTCCAATATGTTCAATATTTTCTGTCATTCATTTTTTTTTCTAAATTGAAAGCAAAGTTGGAGGGTTTTGTCAGAGTCCTGACAGCAGCCGCGAAGGACTACAACAACTTAGGCTAACTAAATGTTGAGCAAAGCTGGGAAAGAACTGCTGATCAAAGCATGTGCGCAGGCGATTCCGACTTTTGCAATGTCAATTTTTGATCTTACAAAAGGATTGTGTGAGCAAATGACAAAGATGGTGTGTCGTTACTTCTAGGCACAGCAGGATAATGACCGGAAAATTCATTGGTTATCAGCGAAGAAACTTCCGGGGCTGGGGTATAAGGACCTGCATGAGTTTAATTTGGCAATGCTAGCCAAGCAGGGTTGGGGCCTACTTCAAAATCCTGAAAGTCTGTGTGGGCGTGTGCTTAAGGCCAAATATTATCCGACTACGGATGTGCTCCAAGCAGAATCGAAGGAGGGTATGTCCTACACACGGAGAAGCATCTTGAGGGGCTTAGAGGTGGTCAAGAAAGGAATTATTAAGCGCGTGGGCGATGGGTCGAGCATCAAAGTTTGGTCTGATCCGTGGCCTATAAGAGACTGGGATCGTAGGCCTTTTACCCCAAGAAGGAATGTTCTTGTTGAAACTGCTGCTGAACTTATGGATCCTGTAATTGGGGGTTGGGACTCTGAGCTTGTTAACTCAATTTTTTTTAAGCCAGACGCGGATGTGATCCTTTCTATCCCTGTGAAGGAGGACATGGAAGATAGTTGGGCATGGCATTTCGATCCCCGAGGGTGTTTCTCGGTGAAGTCCGCCTATAATTTGCTACGCCAACTAGAGAAGGTTGAAAAGGGAGAAACAGACACATCTGATCCTCATAATTCAGAGGGTTTTCGTTGGAAGTCGATCTGGCAAGCTCCATGTCCGATGAACATCCAACAGTTTCTATGGCGCTTCGCATATGATAGCCTACCCCTGCGATGTAATATGATAGCCTACCCCTGTGTGTAACCGATTTGATGAGGATGGTGGACACTTGTTCTTCAAATGTAAGCCAGTGCGGAAAATCTGGCAAGAGTTGGGCCTTGAGGAGGTCCGGCAACTGTGTAAGGACTTGTCCGATCCAAAGATGGTTGTGCATCGGATTCTAGGCCATACAGAAGAGCTCAGATCAAAGTGTATAGCCCTGCTATGGTGCTGGTGAAAGAGCAGGAACAAGGTAAGCCAAGAGAAGAAAACTCTGAACATTGTCGCTGTACTTCTTCAGGTTCGACGCGACGCTGCCGAGTTTCTCGATTTTTTTGGCAAGAAGGCCAAGGCAAGCCTGAAAACTGCTCAACGGTGGGAGCCCCCTCCACATGATGTCCTGAAGATTAATATTGATGGTAGTTTTGTGGCTGATCTGAAGAGCGGAGGCTGGGGTTTTGTGATAAGAGACGTACAAGGAGAAGTAATGGGGTCAGGAGCGGGTAGGCTGGACCATGTTCAAGATAGTTTGCAAGCGGAAGCAGTGGCTTGTGTCCAAGCTATGAATCAGGCCATACAATGGGGGATGACCAATGTTATGGTCGAAACAGATGCATAGCTGCTGGTCCAAGCCGTCAACAATTCGAAGAGTCTCGATCTAGCGCCCAATGGTGTCCTGTTTAGGGAGATAATAGCCTTGGCTATGTTTCATTTTAATTCTTTTTTCTGTTGGTTATTGCCCTTGGGCATGTAATAATGTTGCGGACGCATTAGCGACATATGGTTCGAAGATGGTGTATTAGCCCCAAGCCGTCTGGCCGGGTGATGCACCTACCTTAATCCATGATTTGGTTGCCGGCGATCTTGCGCGGCACAGTGGTTAATGGAATGAGATGTTCCAAGTTAAAAAAAAAATCCATCTGGGGTTTCATTTTTTCATCCCTTCTTTCCTTTGCTTTCCATCCGCACCTCCTCCTTCACCGCCGTAGTTGTACCTCTCCGGCGTCATGCAAGCATTGCCGGACCTCCGCATCCAGTACTGACACGCCCGCTTGCCTTTTACGTTAGAATCGTTCACACATGACCCGTCCATAGCCAGGTACACTTCTTCTCTCCTGTCAACGACGTCCATGGCAGACACCATGCCCGACAGGTGTTCTGTCAAATGCCCTTAAGCTATTTTTCGAACGCGATGCCAATTTTTGAGGTACAAAGGATGGCAGGGTATTCAACTACAGAGGATGAGTTGTCATGCAATGTGTGATTGGCCGTATCTGCGGATTTAGCAGGCAGGAGCAGAAGGGGGCTCTTCTAAAAACGCGTGCATGATTCGTTTGATGCGCGAAAGCACATTGCACCCTGTGACATGCACATCATCCAACAACGCAATGTGAAGTCATTACTGTATTAGTGATACGCTATCCAGATCACCGTCATCAAGTTTTTTCTTTTGGCATGGTTGCTTAGCTGGAGGCAAGATGGCCATTGCGCGCAGCAGCAAAGGAGAACGCAACATTTGCTTCTTCTTGCTCAACTTGTGGAATGAATCATTCATCTTCTATATCTAAATAGGGACACCTCACTAGATGATTTTCCTGCCTCCTCATGAAGCCACGTCACCTGATTTATTATAGCCGTTGATACAGTATCCTGAGCCGTATGCAGTCGTTCAATCAAGAGTTGATGAAATTTACTAGGACTTGCCACCGCCAAGTGAAAATAACGATTCACATTGCCCTCTATTCTTCCGTTCGCACATGCCTGCTCAATGTCACGTTTTTTTACGTGGGCTATAGAGCTAGGCTCTTTTCACACGTTTGAAATCCATGTAAAATGAATCAATGGCCCATGTATTCTCTACAAATCATTATCGTTCCCATTGCGTCTTCATCTTCCCGTGCACACCCTATTTGCCCTATCCAGCCGCCGCCACAACCGCCGCTCCGGATCGGTACCACAACCATCCGCCGACGCCGCTACTACGCTCCCCAGACTGTCCCTCGGCCAGGCGCCGTAGCGCTAAACGCTCGCTGGTCAATCTCTCGGCCAGTCGCCGCCATGCCCGACGCTCTCCCGGCCAACCGCCACCGCCGCGACCGACGCCCCTCCACCTGCTACTACCGCCACGACCGACGATCTTCCATGCACTAATTCTCTTTCCACTACCGCTCTATGGCCACCACTACCCTTCCACCTCCACGATGTTTTCTATCCCTGCCATAATGCATCCACAAATGCACATGAAACGGCCTCACACACCACCTAATTCATCACCCTCCATTAACCTAAAAGTTTAGAAGAAAGTGGGTTTAAATACCCCTATGTAGAGCCATCATCATCCATCACAGACGCCTTCTCGCGTCCCATCGAAAGAGGCCTCCGGCTTGGTGGCTGCACACTCCCTATTTCCAGCTGCCTTTGAATCTTTTCTGGTTGCGCTTCCGATCAAAGGCGCTCCGCTCAACATTATGCTCCAAACATCCCTTGCTGCTTGGAATTGTTTCATTACTTCACACGTCCTTGCATTTGTTCCAGATTGTGGTTTACTCTCACTTTTTCATGTGCAGCAAATTCTCTTTGAGGTGTCCACTGATTCCACCCCCTTGCACTACATGTCTGGTTCTAAATTCTAGCTAGGACTGTATCATGCAATTGTGTTTCTTTGTATATATAGTTTACTGTAAATGTTAGCTAAGTGAATTGATAAAAAAAAGGTGTGTAAAAGACGGACAAGATATACAATCACATATTAATCAGGAGAAAACTTGGGCTCAACTCGCTTGCCTTATAGAATATTTTTTCATTTTTCAAGACGCATATACAGTCACCTATAGAAGGGCACTAGTGACGTATCATAATATTAGTACAAAAGGATAAACATGAGTTAGGCTGCCTGATGCCCAGTTGGCTAGGATAGGAAAAGAAAATAATTATTCAACATAATTAGTCCCCTTAATTTTGTTTCCTCTAGAAATGTACTTGGTTGTATTAAAACTTCTACTTCCTATTTTGTCAGTAGTTTTGTGTACTGAAAACACCGACTTGGAGCAACACAATGAGATTGTGCATTTTTGGTCCCCGTAATTATTCTGCCATTATCGCCATTTTCTGTTTTGTTGATGTATTAAATAGGAAAATCATCGAAAATCAGATAGTCCTCTATATCATATAGAAAATCATGGATGTACACCATTTGTTAAATTTGTAGCAGCTAGAAGCAAAGTAAGTGCATTTTATTTAGCTTTGTATGGTAAGCAACAAGAGTGAGTTTCATTTAGCCTCATTTGGTAATCAGCAAAACAGCTTAGTACTACAACGCACACGTCTATATAACATAACTTTGTCGCATTTTCAGCGTACCACTTACCTTTTCAATCACGGGTCGGCAACAAGTACAGATGGACAACCGAAGTATCAGGTACTCCTACTGAAATTGTGTTTCCCTATATGTCATTTTACGTCTTACCTTGATTGACAACCTACACCTATCTTCTCCAGGATGCCACATAATTCTGCAAACAATAATTTGCCATGCTCTACCATCATTTCAATAAGAGAATCTTAAAAGAAATATGGAGATGCAATTGCAAAGATGAAGAGCACAAAAGACCCGGTGTTCATAACTTTTAAATGGGAGTCCAAGCCTCAACACACCACTAATCCGATGTCTGGTGACCATCCATTCTCATATGTTGGATACGTTGTTGAGTATGAAAAGAATGGGATACCATACATCCAGGTTGTAGTAACTGCAGAAGGCACACCTACAAACAACATCAAATATATCCTGTAAGAATGTGGTTCATGCTACATACAATATATGGTTCATGCTACTAACTGCTACGGTTTAATCATGTGGTACATATTTGCACCAACAATAAATTTCAATCTTGCCTATATAAGAAATCCATCATTTATTAATTTGAATCATGTTCTTCTTTACCCTAAAAATTTATGTTCTTCTTTAAGAAGTCGATGTTACTCTAAATACCCACATAAAAGTTTCGCGGCAACTCGCGGGGCATCACCTAGTTCACTTAACGTTGATCTACACATTGTGTAGTCCGTACTCGCACCATGATGTACTATAAGATAGAGGGACGGCCATTTACGTACATACTCTATTGGATGAAGCTGAAGAGGTGGCATATGTGAGACAATATGATTCGTTAATGAAAAACATGTTGAACATCTGATTAATCTCGTTGTATTTGAACAATTGATGTACTAGACTTATCTGCATGCTATGTATGGATGATTTGTGCAATGTTATATTCGAACTTTGATGTATTATGCCGGGTTTGCGTGAATTTCGTTCAGTCTGTTGAAATGCGGTTTGACATATATGCGTGTAGCGTTGAATGGCTGGCTCCTGCATCTTTGTCTGTGAACTGGTCCTTCTATCCACGGGAAGATGCAGAGTAAATTTACGGGGCCAACATTGGAAATGCCCTCATGGCATCCTTTAGAAGTGTATATTTGTTCTATAACAAAGTGTGGTTTCTAATCGAACCTCTAAACTTAACTTCTTTAAAAAATGAACACAATTTGATGCAAATTTGATTCAAACTACTTCATTAAATTATTTTGAATTCGATTCAACCACTGGGATAAACTATTTTACATAACATTGAATGAAATTTGAACTAAACCTAACTACTCATTGTCTGTCTCATTCAATAAGCTCTCTCGGTTCGACTCAATCATGGGGTCAGGGTCACTGTAGTCGCCATCTTCATTGTCGCCACCACCCTCGCTTGCTCCGACGCCACCGCTCTTGCAATCTCCGTCGCCGTTAGAATCGGAGCCGGCGCTGGAGCAAAGGTCGATGACCATCGCTGCCCCAGCCTTGCAGAGATCTATACTGTCGCGGTCCTCTTCGACGCGCTCCGAGTACATGTAGTGGAACTTCATCGTGTACACCTCATCGGCTTGTTCCGCCTCTTGGTGCTCACGGGCCTCTCGGTGTCCCACAACTTGTAGGATCAAAAGTAGGTCTAGAGGGGGGGTGATTAGACTACTTAACCAAATAAAAGTTTTGCCTTTTCCCAATTTTAATTCTTGGCAAGTTTTAGCATTCATAGTATATCAAGTAACAACCTACACATGCATGTCTAAGAGTGTAGCAACGGAAAGTAAAGACATTGCACATGTAAGTAAAGAGAGGGTTAGGAAAGCAAACACAAGTGATGACACGTTGATGTTTCCCGTGGTTCCGATAGGTGGTGCTATAGTACGTCCACGTTCATGGAGTCTTCAACCCACGGAGGGTAATGGTCGCAAGAGTCCACGAAGGGCTCTACCCATGGAGGGTTCCACGAAGAAGCAACCTTGACTATTCCATGCGGCTTCCATCCACGAAGGACTAGCCTCACTATGGGTAGATCTTCATGAAGTAGCGATCTCCTTGCCCTTACAAACTTCTTGGTTCACTCCACAACACGAAGTAGGAGGCTCCCAAGCGACACCTAACCAATCTAGGAGGCACCACCCTCCAAAAGGTAATAGGCTCGGTAATGACGATGAACTCCTTGCTCTTCTGCTTCAAGATGATAGACTCCTCAACACACAATCACTCTCTCACAAATTTGGCTTGGTAGAAGAGATGGGATTGGTGGAAAGCAACTTGGGGAGGCTAGAAATGAAGATCCATATGGTTAGAGTGGAATATCTTGGCCTCAACACAAGGGTAGGTGGTTCTCTCTCACAAAACTGAGTATGATAGGTATGGAATAGTTCTGAGTGCTTCACTTTTGAGTAGGTAGTGGTGGAGGGGTATATATAGGCATCCCCAAAAATCGAACCATTACACACAAAATGACCAACTCGGTGACACCGATGTGTAAATCTCGGTGGTACCAAAGTGACCAAAAGTGGCAACTTTTGAATCTCGGAGGGACCGATATATGAATCTCGGTTGTACCGACAAGGTGACCAACGGTCAGATTTGCCAAACTTGGTGACGCTGATTCACCATTTTTGGACGGACCGAAAATGTGAACTTGCTTAACAAAAACTTGGCAACTCAACTCGGTGGCACCGAAAGCAGTGTCGGCTGCACCGAAGTGTTAGGGTTTGGCTGAGTGTATCTAGGGTTTGGAATCGGTGGCACCGGGATAGGAATGTTGGTTGCACCGATTTTGCATATTTGGCTTTGGACAGACTTTGGTGCGAGAGTTTGTGGATGTTTTGGTGACTATCACTTGTGCACGTTTGAGCATATTGTTCATCATCAAAACTTTACCCCCTTTTAATAGTATTGGCTTTCCTATGGACACAAAGTGATTTCTCACAAATGTAAAATGTAGAGTCCTCTTGCTTGAAGCTTGCCCAACCTATTTCCTTGCATCTTGGGGTAATTCCACAATATCCACAATCCTTTGGCCATCCCTACCATTAAACTTTTCCTGAAATATACTTGGTGAAAACATTAGTTCAATGACTTATATGTTGTCATTAATTACCAAAACCACCAAGGGAGCAAATGTGCTTTCACAACTCGTGTGCGGTGACCATCCAGGGGTCGACCGGCAGCAAGTGCGGCAGGCCATCGGGGAAGTTTTTCCATGCGTTTGCTTTGTGGAGGTGCACCAACAATAACGTAATACTCCCATTCCGCTTGCACCACCAACCGGAATGAGCCAATCCAAGTCTTTTCGTGGGTCTCGCGGTCGATGTTCTCCGTCACTCAGTCACCAACATCTGTTACCGCACACTAAGGTATTTCTTCCGTGGCACCGCGATGGTGGGTGGTCGAGGAAGAGGGAAGCGCCGTCGCAGGAGGAGGAAGTTTCGCCAAGGCCATGATCTCAGGAATGTGTGTCACTCATGGATCCACACTTCTGATTAGCAACGGGGACTGGTGGCGTCATGTATGGGCAGTCGGGCGACGCTGGAGTGGATGGTGGTGCTCCGGCGAGGGAATGCGAGTGCTTGGGTGGCGACGGAGTGAATAAGGTAGAGCGGTAGGAATGGGAATTTTTTACTTTCGAGCGGTGCATGAAGTAAATAAAATTCTTTGTAAAGGAGATTAGGGATCGGTTAGGTGCGCTCTATAGCATCCACAGTGTGATGTTTTGTTGCCTCTAAGGACGCCTCTAAGCCCAAAGAGGCAGACGCCATACATTGTGAAGATAGCCTCTAGCTCAAATTTGTTAAGCATGGACAGTATGCTTGGAGGCTGCCTCCAAGCCTTTCCCTGTAATAAAATATTCTTCTGACCCTACATGTCATAGCTGAAGTGTGTTGGACTTGTCTCAAGTTGCTAGAAAAGAATTATTTAAAAATTATAGTATTTTACTCATTGTATAGACACCTTAGAGAGAATGTCGTTTTGGCACCCAGGATCCATGGAGGCCGAAATTTATGAAAAATTCAAAATTCAAAATTTTTGATTTCAAAAAATCTGAAAAAATTATACAACTAAACAAGTGTGTGATCCGTGTGTCTGTAAAATTTCAGGTCGAAATACTTTGAAACAACTTTACAAAAAAGACAAATTCGTGGTCTGGAAAAATGAATAGTGTCATGTGTTAAAAAACCTCAGATTTGTCTTTTTTGCATAGCCCTCATTTCAACGTATTTTGTTTTAAAAATTGACACACTTGTGTATTATACCTTCATCTATCTATGTTTTTTTTTCCAGAAATTTTGGAATTGTTAAAATACGAATTTTCATGAAATTTGCAGTTTGCATTTGGAGGCCTCTATGGAGCCCGGCCTTCAAAAACAATTTCCGCACCTTAGAGGCAAACAAAATTTGCTATATATTGCAGAGTTTTGAGGCGACTCTAACAGCCAGTCGTGGGTCCCAGCTTGTAGGCAAGCCTGCCTCTAAGCACTGTGGTTGCCCTTAGAGATGTAAATCCAAATTTTCAGTCTAGGTTCATGTCGCCATCAACATTTAAGCTAACGATCAACAGAAACATCATTTCTTCATGGCAGTTCATTCATTAAACTTCCGAAGATTCTTTCATGCACGTACGTGCGAGACATATAGAACGGCGCGAGGCGAGGACCCCCAACGGGATTAACCGACTGCTGGCTCGAGGAGGCTTCCGAGTTCCGAGAAACTCTCCGATCGAGACATGGCATGCATACGCGTCCACCAAGCTCTGCCCCTCGGGTCCTCGTCGGCGCCCTTAGCCGCGGACTGTTTGCCGATTTGGCACTTACACCCGCGCCGGCGCGGTGGCGCTGCCTTGCACCCTTCAAACAGCGCACCTGGCGCCGCGAGGCGACACGGCGGAGCCAAACGGATGGCCGTGGCTGCTCGCGCGCACCGGCCGGGCCCCACGTGGAATGGACCGGCGGTGCTGCCGCGGCACCCGTGGCACAAGGCGGCAGACGAGTCCTTGTCTTCCCGTGGCCCAGACGGCTACCTACAGGGGGGCCATGGAAACTGTGGCCGCCGTTTCGTGCGGTCTCAGCTCGGCTGGCCACGCGGCCGCGGCCGTTGCCACCAGCATGGGCATGCTGGACCGATACCGCGTAGATCGGAGCCGGATGCAGCCAAGCCGACCGCTGGACGTGCGTACCCGTCACCTCGCTCCCCGTCTGAACCCCGCGTGGTCACCTCGCTCCCCGTCTGAACCCCGCGTCAAGTGCCGTTGAGCAAAACGTCCTGTTCTGCAGTAACAGGTTGACAGCTTTGAAGTTCACATTACAAATTCAACCGCTACTGGGTTGGGTTGCATACTTGTACTCCCTTCATCTTTAAATATAAGTTTTTTTAAAGATTTTACTACAAACTAAGTACAAAGCTAAATGAGTAAATTTATATTTTAAAATATGTCTATATACATTCGTAAATAGTTCGTATTGAAATCCCTAAAAAGATTTATATTTGAAAATGGATGGAGTAATTGTATTTTTTACGCGGGAATGTTGAAGTTTTCACTTTGTTTTAGTTATATCGATCCAGGGTGGCCATGTTGTTAAGGAATGTCAAACAAAGCTTAGGCCCAGTGTTAACTGCATCACATATGTCGCACAAATGTGCTTACTTGTTTTAGCCTAAACCAGTTGCCTATCTTGTAGGAAACCTGTTGCCTATTTTGTTGGAAGTGTTGTTGTTGATGGTCTACTGATGTTTCTGAAAGTGCGAAAAAGTCTGAACAAGACAAATCAAGACATGCCATAGCCATTGTTTGTGTGATGAATGAAAACACTGCTGTTCTGCAACTTCTTAATTCCCTCGGCATGATGTTTCAGTGGGAATGGAAGTGGCAGATCAAGCCATACATTAAGGATAGTTTTCTACTGAAACTCCCTTCTCCATAAAAGATTGATGAGACGAAGGCTTAGGGCATATCAAAGATCCTCAAACCACCCGTAATCCATTCAAAGATATTTTGCCATCCAACATGGTTCTATATCGGTCCGCTTGACGGTCCAAATGCATTTTTACCCGTAAACCGGAGACAAAGTAGGGGGGAGCTTTGCGGGCATCGAGACCGCTGCCACATCCGCATGCCCTGGCTGGCTGGCCCACCTTTAACCCCCCCTCCCTTGCCCCTCGCGCTTCCCGTCCGAAACAGTCAGCACCATTCCAGAGCGTCGGGGCTGCATTCCTGTCCGACCGGAGCGGACATTACCTCTCACTGCTGCCGGCATTGAAGCGGCGCCTGACCCAGAGAGCGTCACCCACACGGCTTCCCGGTGTAGGCGACTGCTCCCGTTGAAAAGAGACCACTTAATGATATGCGGTTGTCAAGGAACCTACTCCGACGCCACCCGTCTGTCCGTCTACCGCCCACCATTAACCACACTGCCACGGCCCATTGCCATCGGCCCGCTATATAAACTCCAGCCTCGCCCATAGCCGCAGCCATCCTCCTTCAGTCCCTTTCTCCTCTCCGCACCATGCCTACCATGGCCTCCTCATGCTTCAAAGACCTCTGGGACACCCTCTCCTCAGAGCAAATGAAGGAGATGTCTGCCATTGCTATCAGCTGGCAGGCCGACCGGCAAACGAAGGCTGACGAAGCCCTAATGAAGGACGAGCCAGCGCCACCCTCCTCGTCGGTACATGCCGGTCTCACCATCGACGAGTCTAGTACGCACTACATAGACATGCCGCGGGAGGAGCCGGAGGACAAGTTCCGACATGCGCAGGCCGACCAGGACTACAACCTCGGCCTCCTCAAGGAGCACCTACGCACGAAGGAGCTGCTCGCCACTAGCACATCAACCGTGCCGGATGTGGACGTGCCCAAGAGGGAGGCGTTGCTCGAGTCCTACCGCTCCTCCCGGGAGATCCGCCTCGACCACAGGCGGTACTGCCTATGCCAGGCGGAGTTACAAGCCACATAGGGAGTTTGACAAGGCAGCGACCGTGTGGGGGCAAGAGCGACAATGAGGAGGACATTGCCAGCTCCGCCCCAGCCGCACCCAGCCGTTACGACCACAAAGTTGGCACGTCCACGGGCGTCACCTTCAATGAGGAAGAGTAGTTCATGGTAGGTCGCTAGCACTCGGGTGGGCTCAACATCATGAACATATTAACCGCTTGGAGGCGATGTGGAGGTGGACAACTTCACTTCCCGGGGCTCTGTAGGTGGTACTGGAGAGCGCAAAGGCAAAACTGGAGAAGGCGAAGGCGAAGCAAGAGCCGGAGCTTTAGTTCTCAGGGCTCATGGCCGGAGATGGGGAACGAGCACCGACGATCACTTAAATTCAATTTAGAATAGGGTTTACTTAAAAATGTCCAAAATGTGATGAATTTTGTCTCGTTAATATGAAAAATGACTGAATTGTAATGAATGCGCTAAGGTTTATATGAAAATCAGCCATGTTTGGATGAAATCCGTTCGGTTTCTTGAAGTCTGCTTGAAATGTCTGCGGGCAGCGTTGGATGGCCGCTTTCCATATCCGCTTCTGTGTAGTGATCTCTCATTTTCGTGGGCGGATGTTGGAGAAACTTTGCAGGTCAGCATTGGATATGCCTTTATAATTACTTTGGTTGTATTGGAAATGTTTCAGACTGGATATGGAACTCTATAGGCAACATGGAGTCACTGCTACTTCTCGAGCATGCGTTGGTTTCCCGTGAAGAGGAACGGTTTGATGCAGCAAAGTATATCTCCCCACAACCAAACCAGAAATTGGCAAGTTGAAGAGAGAGTTCTTATCTTGACTTGCTATGTATCTCCCCAACAATGGCGCCAGAAATCCTTCTTGCTACTTCTCGAGCATGCGTTGGTTTCCCGTGAAGAGAAACGGTTTGATGCAGCAAAGTAGATAAGTATTTCCCTCGGTTTTTGAGAACCAAGGTATCAATCCAGTAAGATATACAAGCGATCCACCAATAGATGTACCTGCACAAATAATCAAATTCTTGCACCCAATGCTATAAAGGGGTTGTCAATCCCTTCATGGTTACTTGCAAGGATGAGATCTAATAGAGATAGATATTATAGGATGCTTGAACGGAAAGTAAAACTAAAAGTAAAAATAGTGCAGCAAGTATTTTTGGTATTTTTGGTTTTAGATCTGAAAATATAATATGGAAAATAGACCCGGGGGCCATAGGTTCACTAGATGGCTTCTCTCATGATGGCAAGTGTTACGATGGGTGAACAAATTACTGTCGAGCAATTGATAGAAAAGCGAATAATTATGAAGATATCCAAGGCAATGATTATGCATATAGGCATCACGTCCGTGACAAGTAGACCGAAACGATTCTGCATCTACTACTATTACTCCACACATCGACCGACTCCTGCGTGCATCTAGAGTATTAAGTTCATGAAGAACAGCGTAACACATTAAGTAAGATGACATGATGTAGAGGGATAAACTCAAGCAATATGATGAAAACCCCATCTTTTTATCCTTGATGGCAATAATACAATACGTGCCTCGCTACCCCTACTTTGTCACTGGGTGAGGACACCGCAAGATTGAACCCAAAACTAAGCACTTCTCATATTGCAAGAATTACCAATCTAGTTGGCCAAACCAAACCAATAACTCGAAGAGACTTGCAAAGATATGAAATCATGCATATAAGAATTCAGGAAAGACTCAAATAATATTCATGGATAATCTGAACATAAACCCACAATTCATCGGATCTCGACAAACACACCGCAAAAGAGTATTACATCAGATAGATCTCCATGAAGATCATGAAGAACATGGTATTGAGAAGCAAAGAGAGAGAAGAAGCCATCTAGCTACTAGCTATGGACTCGTAGGTCTATGGTGAAATACTCACACATCATCGGAGGGGCAATGGAGTTGATGTAGATGCCCTCGGTGATCGAATCCCCCTCCGGCAGATTACCGGAAAAGGCTCCAAGATTGGATCTCTCGGGAACGGAGGCTTCTGGCGGAGGAAAAGTGTTTTCATGGCTCTTTTTGATAATGATGGAATATTTGGGAATTTATAGGCCAAAGATTAGGCTTAGGGGAGTTGCCAGGGGCCCACAAGCCTGCCCGGCGCGGGGTACCCCCTGGCCCTAGCAAGCGGGCTTGTGGCCCCATGGCAGCTCCTCTGCCTTGGTTCTCAAGTATCGTGGCTTCCTTTTATTCCGGAAAAAACATTCGAGAGGTTTTATTCCGTTTGGACTCCATTTAATATTCCTTATCTGCGAAACTCAAAAACAAGGAAAAAACATAAACTGGCACTAGGCTCTAGATTAATAGGTTAGTCCAAAAATGATATAAAACATCATATTAATGCATACTCCGTCTGTTCCTAAATATAAGTCTTCTAAGAGATTCTATAAGGGGACTACATACTAAGCAATATGAGTGAATCTACACTCTAAAGTATGTCTATATACATCCGTATGTAGTCCTCTAGTGGAAACTCTTAAAAGACTTATATTTAGGAATGGAGGGAGTATAAAACATCCAAAACAGATAATATAATAGCATGGAACAATAAAAAATTATAGATACGTTGGAGACGTATCAACATCCCCAAGCTTAATTCCTACTCGTCCTCGATTAGGTAAATGATAAAAACAGAATTTTTGATGTGGAATGTTACCCAACATATTTATTCATGTAATATTCTTTATTGTGGCATGAATATTCAGATCCGTTAGATTCAAAACAATAGTCTAATATTGACATAAAAAAAGTAATACTTTGAGCACACCAACAAGGTAGCCGTGTCCTTTCGAAATAACATGGCCTTAGAAAGTTATCCCTACAAAATCATAAGGTCTGGCTATGCTCCATCTTCCCCACACAAAGTATCTAAATCATGCACAACCCCGATGAACAATTCAAGCAATTGTTTCACACTTTTGTTGTTCTCAAACATTTTCAACTCTCACGCAATACATGAGCGTGAGCCATGGATATAGCATTATAGGTGGAATAGAATATGGAGGAGGTGCAAAGGAAAAAAAAGGAGAAGATAATCTCACATCAACTAGGCGTATCAATGGGCTATGGAGATGCCCATCAATATATATCAATGTGAGTGAGTAGGTATTGCCATGCAACAAATTCACTTAGAGCTATAAGTGTATGAAAGCTCAAAAATAAACTAAGTGGTCGTGCATAATGAATATCCACTAGTTATATGAAAGTGACAAAATAGGAGACTCTCTATCATGAAGATCATGTTGCTACTTTCAAGCACAAGTGTGGGAAAAGATAGTAGCAATTGTCCCTTCTCTCTTTCTCTCATTTTTTGGTGGGCTTCTTTGGCCTCTTTTTTTTGTTTGGGCTTCGCTGGCCTCTTTTATTTTTTTTATAAAGTCCGGATACTCATCCCAACTTGTGAGGGAGTCATAGCCTCCATCATCCTTTTCTCTCATGGGACAATGCTCTATTAATGGAAAATCATCACACTTTTATTTACTTATAACTCAAAGAAAAAGAAATGACAACTCGATTCCTATGACAAGATATAACTCTATATGCAATGTGAAGTGATGATGCAAGTCATAGAAAAACTACATGGTGGAAGGTGCATGGCAATATATCTCGGAATGGCTATGGAAATGCCATAATAGGTAGGTATGGTGGCTGTTTTGAGGAATATATGGTGGCTGTTTTGAGGAAGGAGGGTTTGATGTACTGGCGAAAGTTGCGCGGTACTGGAGAGGCTAGCAAAGATGGAAGGGTGAGAGTGCGTATAATCCATGGACTCACATTAGTCATAAAGAACTCACATACTTATTGCAAAATTCTATTAGTTATCAAACAAAGCATTAGATGCATGCTCCTAGGGGAGAGGTTGATAGGAGTTAACCACCGCGCACCCTCGACCCTCACACAAAGGTCGACAATCATTAGACAAATCATGCTCCGACTTCGTTACATAACGGTTCACCATACGTGCATGCTACGAGAATCACAAGCTTTAACACACGTATCTCTTCAATTCACAACTACTCACTAGCATGACTCTCATATTACCATCCCTATTATGTCAAAACTATATGCAAGGAATCCAACTTCTCATAGTTGTTAATGCACTTAATATGAAAGTTTTTATTATATCCCTCTTGGATGCCATTATACTAGGACTAAATTCATGACCTAAATAAATTACCATGTGTTTTAAGAAAACTCTCAAAATAATATAAGTGAGGAACGGGAGTTCAATAATTTCTATAAAATATAACACCACCATGCTCTATGAAGATATAAGTAAAGCACTAGAGCAACATTGCCTAACTCAAAAGATATAAGTGAAGCACATAGAGTATTGTAACAAATTCACGATTAAGCATGTCTCTATCTAAAGATGTGTGAAGCAAGGATGATTGTGGCAAACTAACAATCAAAGACTCATATCATACAAGACGCTCCAAGCAAAACACATATCATGTGCTGAATAAAAATATAACCTCAAGTAAATTTACCGATGGACTGAAGACGAAAGAGGGGATGCCTTCCGCGGCATCCCCAAGCTTAGGATTTTCGGTATACTTGAATATGACTTGGGGTGCCTTGGGCATACCCAATCTTAGGCTCTTTCCACTCTTTATTCCATAGTCCATCAAATCTTCACCCAAAACTTGAAAACTTCACAACACAAAACTCAACAGAAAACTCATGAGATCCGTTAGTATAAGAACAATAAATCACCACTTTAGGTACTATTGTGAACTCATTCTTTATTTATATTTGTGTAATACCTACTATATTCTAACTTTTCCGTGACTCATACCCCCCGATACGACCCATAGATACATCAAAATAAGCAAACAACACAAGGAAAACAGAATGTGTCAAAAACAGAACAGTCTGTAGCAATCTGTAAACTTTGAACACTTCTGGAACTCTAAAAATTCTGAAAAATTAGGACAACCAGGGAAATCGTATGTCAATCTTGTGTACAAATTTCAGATCAACTAAACACTCTGAAAATTTTGTAAAATTCCTGGACTGAACGCAAAAGTTTCTGTTTTTCAGCAAGATCAAATCAACAACTACCATAGATCACCCTAAAGGTTTTACTTGGCTCAAACACTAATCAAAATACAAAAACACAATTACTATAGAAGTAATAATGTTCCAAACACACCAAAACAGAAGTAAAAAGCAGAAAGCAAAATAAAATTGGGTTGCCTCCCAACAAGCGCTATTGTTTTATGCCCCTAGCTAGGCATACCGATTTCAATGATGCTCACATAAAAAAGTAGTAATTGGGATATGCAAAAGAGCATCATGAATAGAATGAAAACACATTTAATTCTAATCTAATTCCTATGCATAGGGATTTTGTGAGCAAACAATTTATGGGAACAAGAATAAACTAGCATAGGAAGGCAAAACAAGCATAACTTCAAAACTTTGAACACATAAAGAGGAAAAATGATATTATTACAACTCCTACAAGCATATGTTCCTCCCTCATAATAAATTTCAGTATCATAATGAAGGAATCTCACAATATAACTGTCACACAAAACATTCTTTTCGTGATCAATTATTGTTGGGGAACGTCGCATGGGAAACAAAAAATTTCCTACGCACACGCAGATCTATACATGGTGATGAGCATCTAAGAGAGGGAGAGTGAATCTACATACCCTTGTAGATCGCTAAGCGGGAAGCGGTTAATAAACGCGGTTGGTGTAGTCGAACATCTTTGCGATCCAAATCGCCGAGCGTCCCGCGATCACATCACGATCCGATCACGATCCGTCCTGCGAACTTATCACGATCCGTCCCGCGATCTCATCACGACCCGTCCCGCGATCTTATCACGATCCATCCCGTGAACTCATCACGATCCGTCCCGCGAACTCATCACGAACCGTCTCGCGATCTTTGTCACGGTCCTTCCGATCTAGCGCCAAACGGACGACACCTTCGCGTTCAGCACACGTGCAGCTTGATGACGATCTCCACCGTCTTGATCCAGCAAGAGGAAGTGGAGAGGAATAAGAGTTCACCGGTAGCGTGACGGTGCTCCGGTGATGGTGGTGGAGCAATTCCGGCAGGGCTTCGCCTAAGCACTGCGGAAATCCGATCTAGAGGAGCACCGGTGGAACGGGTAGCACGTGGCCGTAAAAAACTAGTGCAAAACCCTAAAATCCACCGGTATATATAGGAGAGGAGGAGAGGAGGCTGGTGCAAGGGCCAAGGATCCTATAGGAGTCGGCCGAACAAACTAGGGAGGAGTCCACCTCCTCCACTCCTAGTAGGATTAGGACTCCTTCCCTAATTTGCCTTTTTTGCCTTTTTCCACCTTTTCCTTTTCGGTTTTCTTCTCCAGCCACATGGGCCTTGTGTGGGAGTTTCCACCAGCCCACTAAGGGCTGATATTCACTCTCCCACATCCCATGAATCCTCTTGGGTCGAAATACCCCTCCCGGAGGTCTCCCGGTACACTACCGGCACTCCCGGTACACTACCGATGAGCCCGAAACTTTTCCGGCGACCAAAATAGGACTTCCTATATATGAATATTTACCTCCGGACCATTTCGGAGCTCCTCATGATGTCCGGGATCTCATCCGGGACTCTGAACAAGCTTCGGTCACCACCATACATAACTCTATACTACCGAAACGTCATCAAACCTTAAGTGTGCAGACCTGTAGCGACCCGACCTGAAAGGTCGAATCTCCGGTGTTTCTATACCATCCCAAGATCATGCTGGTACACACACGGTACATCAATGTATATATCAAAGTGAAATCACACAGCTTTATAAATCGTAAATCTCATATCGAGTCCTTTATTACAATAAGAATTACAATAAAGTGGCTGAAGGCCAACTCATGAGAATAACTAATCTTGCGGAAGCTTCAAAGGTAGTTGAGTCCATATGAATCCAAGGGCATCTCACCAAGCGTAGAGCGTATCCTCACTCCTGGTCGGAAAAGTACTTTGCAACATGATACGTTGCAGCCGTATAGGTCAGCATATTGAATATGCCGGCAATGTCACAAAAGAGGGGGGTGTAAAGTAATCGTCTATTCTATATGCATATATGGCAGGTGGGGTAGTAAGTTTTGCATAAAGCCAAATTTTTCCTACAAGAAGAGAGGGCAAAAGCATAATTACTACAATGTTGGTTGATTAATGAGATGGTTCCACCAACCAAATCTCATACCCAAGTTGTCATTAAAATCCCACATCAATATAATAAATTGTGTTGAGAGTTCCAGATAGTTCAGTTCCTTTGGCTCAAGCTGTCCATGACCGTGAACACGGCTAATCGATTAGGTTTGGTACCCTGCAGAGTTTTGCACATGTTCCCCACAAGATTTGATCGCCTCCGTTGGATTTCTCGCACTTCATGTTGTTTGAGAAACGGATGACCAAAACAGGGTCTTCCAAAGGGTTTCCCCGAGACTCTGTCGGTGCCCATCCTTTCCTACCGTTCTTCTACATCTCGTAGCACCGCCTGTCCAGGGTCACCACGATATCCAACCAAGCTAGAGCCCATAATGGCTTGTGGCTGTGCAGGTAAGGCTTGGGTCTTGAAGCATCCATCCATCTCTTTGTGCCTGGGTGGACCTTTCTGCATGAATACTGGCACTTCTCCGGCAACATCTAGGCTAACCACTGGTTTCTCCAGGGCGCCGTTCAACCATCATCCACCCAGAGGTATGTTGAAAACTCGGAGTCTTGAAGTCTTGTTCATCTTGTAGGTCTTGACATTATTATCTCACAACTCTCATGAATCACACAACCAACCCTATCTACTAATAGCATAGCAAAATTTAATCAACGTTTCCCGGGGCCAAAGTGTCAAAGGGTTGAGGGTGCCTACCACATGATACTACTTCAAGTAACCAAGTTTCCAAATTACCTACTTTGCATGCAATTGGGGATATGGTATAACTAATGCAATAAAACATAGGTATACATGGTCAAAGTGACTTGCCTTGCTGACGATCCTCGTACTCAAGTGACTCTAGATAACAAGCTTCGCACTCCGAATGATCTACCAAATCAAACAAAGCACACAATAAGTATAATCACAATATAAATCACACAACAACAAGGTAAACAATACTTCATCAAACAAAAAGCACAATCAAAAGGAGGGGTCACTCAAAAAATAAGACTCTAAAATTTTTAGTGTCAAAAATCCTACAAGGCATAACAAGACAAAAATTTGTTTTGAACAACTAGCCATTTAGATAACAGAAAAAAATACAATTTTTTTTGTTAGAAAACAGAAGGTATTTCATTATAAAAATTCTTTGCAAAAGAGTTATTACAAAACATTTTTCTAACCAATATAAATGGTGAAACCAATTTTTTTACCTATTTAAACTAGAGCACAAAACAAATTAAAATATTTTATTTTATGAAAATCAATTCACCTAATGTTGAATAATAGAACTAAATAAACTACTTTGAAAAGTTTAACTAAAGCAAAATTAAAGTAAATTTAAAATAAAAACAATTCAATTTAGTGTTATGTAGAAACCAAACAGAATCTGTTTTTACTAAAATCCTAGTCTAACATAAAAAAAATCTCAAATGGTGCTGGATGATAGTCCTAAATAATACAAAACAGTAGCAAAAAGAATCACTCAAAAATAAATTTTAAAACTCATGTTATTCAAGTTTTAGTGATTTGCTCAATTTTATAAAAATTCAAATTTAGAAGTTCAAATTTGAAATCTAAGCATACAGACATAAACTACAACATATTGGTGACATGTTGCAAAAAGAATCAATCAAAAACTCTAAATATTTTAAAAGATATAATAAAAACAAAAACAGAATGCATTCTGTTTTCTAAAACAGAAAAGAAAAGAAAAAAAACTTATCGATCGGACAGGGTCTACGTGGCATGCTGTGATTGGTTGAGCGAGTGTGCGTGCGGGAGCTAGCAAGCGGACAACCGAAACTTAACGCGTACCGATTCGTTTTATAAAACTTCTAATCTAGCACGTTGGATCTAGATCGAACGGCCGAGGGGGGTGCGGTGGCTTACGGCGTTGGGGGGTCGGGGTTCCGGCGAGGTCGACGGCGGCCAAACGTCGGAGGTGGTCGGAGGCGACGGTGCGGTGGTCGGGGACGGCGTCCGAAGTGCTCAGGTGACGGCGGCGAAGCTCCGGTGTCGATTGGTGGCGTCGGCCGGGGCTGGGGATGACGGAGGCGACGGCCTCGTGCTCGGGGAGATTCGGTTGACGTCCGAACTCCGGCAAGGTCGTGCGGTAGCGTTCTGGCGAGGGTAGAGGGGGTTTCGGGGTGGAACGGAGAGCGGAGGGACGAGGGGTTCTTATAGGGGTGGTGCAGCGGTCGGGGAGGGAGAGAGGAGCAAGATCTGTGGGGAGAGATCGCCGGTGACGTCGGAGGCGCGGGGAAGGGGACGAGCGCGTTGATGCCTCAGTCGGACGGTGGGTCCTGCACGTGAGTGAGGGTGGGACGCGGGATCTACGCGTCGGTGGCCGACCCGGAGTGTTTTCGGGTCTTTAAAGGCTGTGGGCCGGCCCGTTTCTGTTTAATTCGTTTCCTTTTTTTATTTACATACCGTTTAAAACATCTTTAATGCATTCAAATCCTTTCCAAACATAGGAAATGTATATATCAAAATGATCAGGGGATTAAATGCTATTTAATGAACATTTTTCCTCTGTCATATTGAATATCTTTTTAAAATTTATTTTTAGAAAAATGCCTAATTGATTTTAAATCCTTTTGCAATAATTTTTCAAATAACTCCCTGGTTTTATTGTTCAAAATATTTCACCAAGATGCCCCTGGTGTGGAGTGTCATGTTACTCCCCTCTTTCTTTGAACATTTCCAAAGGTTTTCAAATAGGTAAAACAAATACATGGAAAAATTGAAATGGACTTTCAGAATTTCAAAGGAAGCACTTGAACCATTCATTTCATTCAAACAAAGTGATGATGATGCATAGCTATATTTCATAACATTCCAAAATGAAATTTTGGGATGTTACAAACCTACCCACCTTAAGATGAATCTCGCCCTCGAGATTCGGGTTGGCTAGAAAATAGGTGCGAGTGGTCTCTACGAAGATCTTCTTCGCGTTCCCTGGTGGCTTCTTCCTCGGTGTGGTGACTCCACAGAACTTTACAAAACTTGATGGTCTTGCTACGGGTAACTCTGCTGGTAGTCTCGAGGATTCTGACAGGCTTCTCCTCGTAGGTCAGGTCACTGTCAAGTTGTATGGCCTCTAGGGCCATTATGTCTCTCAAAGGAATATCAACCATCTCATCATGGCATTTCTTCAGCTGGGAAACATGGAAAACATCATGAACTCCGAACAATCCTTCCGACAATTCTAGTTTGTATGCAACTTCGCTTCTACGTTCAAGAATTTTGTAGGGGCCTATGAATCTGGGTGCTAACTTTCCTTTAACACCAAACCTCTTCATTCCTCGAAGTGGGGACACACGAAGGTATGCTCGATCTCCCACTTCATATGTCACCTCCTTGCGTTTGTTATCCGCATAGCTCTCTATCTGGATTGAGCTATCTTGAGTCGGTCTCGAATCAGTTTGACCTTTTCTTCAGAATATCGGATAAGATCGGGACCAAAGAGTTTTCGGTCTCCAACACCATCCCACATCAATGGTGTTCTGCACATCCTTCCGTATAAAGCTTCAAAAAGGGCCATCTTCAGACTAGTTTGATAACTGTTGTTGTACGAGAACTCTGCATAAGGTAAGTTGTCATCCCAACTGGACCCATAGTCTAGCGCACAAGCTCTCAACATGTCCTCCAGAATCTGGTTGACTCTCTCAGTCTGTCCATCGGTCTGCGGATGAAAAGCTGTACTGAACTCCAGCCTCGTACCTAAAGTTTCATGTAGCTGATGCCAAAACTTTGAGGTAAATTGTGTTCCTCTATCTGACACGATACTCCTCGGAACTCCATGCAGACATATGATCCTGGTCATATATATCTTGGCTAACTTAGCACTGGTATAGGTGGTCTTTACTGGGATGAAATGAGCCACCTTGGTCAAGTGATCGACCACTACCCAGATGGAATCATAACCTGAACGGGTCCTGGGTAATCCTGTGATGAAGTCCATACCAAGCTTATCCCATTTCCACTCGGGTATCGGCAAAGGTTGGAGTAACCCTTCTGGTTTCTGATGTTCCGCCTTTACTCGCTGACAAACATCACATACCGCAACATGTTCGGCGATATCCTTCTTCATACCTGTCCACCAGTAACTTTCCTTCAAATCAAGGTACATCTTGGTGTTGCCTGGGTGTATCGAGTAGGGTGAATCGTGAGCTTCTTGAAGTATCAACTTCCTGAGCTCTGGGTCATTGGGCACATAGATTCGGTTCTCAAACCATAGAGTACCTTGTTCATCTTCACGAAAGTCGTTAGATTTTCCATCCTTCATTCTCTGCTTTATCTCAGCTATCTCCTTGTCCGATTTCTGGGCTTCACGAATTCTTTCGGTCAAGGTGGACTAGATCTCTAGTGTGGCAACATATCCATTTGGAACTATCTCTAGTTGAAGCTCTCTGAGATCATCGGTTAACTCCTGGGGTAATCCTCCGCCTATGAGTGTGTTCACATAACTCTTCCGACTCAAAGCATCTGCTACAACATTTGCCTTTCTTGGATGGTAATGTAGTATCATGTCATAGTCCTTGATTAACTCTAACCATCTCCTCTGTCTGAGGTTCAACTCCTTTTGTGTGAAGATATACTTCAGGCTTTTATGATCAGTGTAAACATCACAACTATTTCTGATAAGGAAATGTCTCCAGGTCTTGAGTGCGTGCACTACGGCTGCTAGTTCCAAATCATTGGTGGCATAATTCAACTCATGGGGTCGTAACTGTCTGGATGCATAGGCTACAACTTTTCCCTCCTGCATGAGTACTCCTCCAAGTCCTTCACATGATGCATCACAATAAACCTGGAAGTCCTTCCGAATGTTTGGCAGTATCAACATTGGGGCTATGACCAAACGTTTCTTCAACTCCTGGAAATTGGCCTCACATTCCTCAGTCCAGATATACTTAGACTCTTTCTTCAACAACTCTATCATGGGCTTGGCAATCTTTGAAAAATTCTCAATGAACCTCCGGTAATATCCGGCAAGTCCGAGAAAACTGCGGATCTCCTTAACTGAGGTGGGTGACTTCCACTTAGTGACTGCTTCAACCTTAGCGGGGTCTACTGCTATTCCTTCTCCGGAAATATTGTGTCCAAGGAATCCGACTTCCGTCAGCCAGAATTCACATTTACTGAACTTGGCATATAACTGATGTTCTCTAAGCTTCTCCAGAACTAAATGCAAGTGTTCCTTGTGTTCTTCCTCGCTCTTGGAGAATATCAAAATGTCATCGATGAACACCACGACAAACTTGTCCAAATATTCCATAAACACTTTGTTCATCATATTCATGAAGTAGGCAGGAGCATTAGTCAAACCAAAAGACATGACTGTATACTCATATAAGCCATACCTTGTGGTGAAGGCTGTTTTGGGTATATCCGGTTCGCGAATTTTCAGTTGGTGATACCCTGATCAAAGATCGATCTTGGAGAATACTTTGGCTCCTACTAGCTGATCAAACAAGTCATTAATCATCGACAGAGGGTACTTGTTCTTGATAGTCACCTCGTTCAATGCACGATAATCGACTACCATCCTTAGGGTTTTATCTTTCTTCTCCACCAAAAGAACTGGGGCTCCCCAAGGTGAAGTACTTGGGCGAATATATCCCTTATCCAATAACTCCTTAATCTGCTTCTTGATTTCTACTAAATCATTTGCGGGCATCCGATAGGGTCTCTTGGAAATTGGGGCGGTTCCTGGTAGTAACTCTATCAGAAACTCAATCTCTATATCTGGTGGCATGCCCAGTAATTCCTCCGGGAATACATCTGGAAAGTCTTGTACCACCGGCACTTCCTCCTGAACAACTCCTGTGAGGGAATTTAACCGAGCACTCATCCGTGTGCGTCGGGATACATACTTAATCCTGTTGTTCTCTGGGGTGGTGAGTGAAATAGACTTGCTGGGGCAATCAAGATTTCCTTCATATTTGGTCATCCAATCCATGCCTAGAATTACATCCAATCCTTGGGACTCTAGAACGATGAGGTCGGTGGGAAAAATGTGTTTTCCTATATTAAGTTTCAAGGCGTGGCATCCTATCCCTGTCATCATCATACCTCCTGGGGAATTGATCTTAATGGGCTGACTAAGGGTTGTGGTGGGTAAACCATACTTTTCCACAACTACCCTTGATATGAATGAGTGAGTTGCACCAGAATCAAAAAGTACTATAACTGGACGTGAATGCAATAAAAACTTACCAACCACAGTCTCGGGATGATCATAGACTTCTTCCACATCAAGGTGGTTCACCTGAGCTCGAGGAAAAGGATTTGGCTTCTTAGCTGCGGAGTTGCCGTTGTTGTTGCCGTTCCCATTTCCTTTCTTGTTCTAAGGACATTCAGTGGCATAGTGTCCTGTCTTCTGGCATTTGAAACAGGTGATATGGTTCAGATCCTTCTGAGCTGAAACGGGACGGTGTTGATTGCCATTCCCATTTCCATTGCCATTCTTGAAGTTGCCATTGTTGGGATGATTATTCCCATTTCCTCCATGGTTATGGCCTCCATGGTTGTGCACGGGATGAGTGTGTCCTCCATACTTACCGGTCCCTGATCCGGTATTTCCTGAGTACGGGGAGTAGCGGGGCTTCTGTTGAGCTCCAGAGTGAGACTTCCCCTGTCCATACTTCCTCTTGCGGTTTTCGATTTGCTGCTGCTTCCCCTCCAAGATGAGGGCCTTGTCTACCAGCTCCTGTTAGTTGTTGAAAGTAGCCACCATCAGCTGCATGCTCAACTCATCATTGAGTCCTTCCAGGAACTTCTCCTGTTTGGCTGCGTCATCGGCCACATCTCCTGGTGCATAACAAGCCAACATGCTGAATTCATCCACATACTGGGCCACGGAGCGGTTCCCCTGGCGTAAGTTGCAAAACTCACGACTCATGGCTCCAGCTGAGACATGAGCAGTGCGGAAAGCTAGCTTGAACTGCTCCCAAGTCACACCAGCAATGGGGTACGTGGTGGTGTAGTTCTCCCACCATGAAGCTGCTGGTCCCTCTAGTTGATGGGCGGCAAAACACACCTTTTTAGCCTCAGTGCAACAGGCAGTGGTGAGTTCCCTCTCCATCTTGCGGAGCCAATCATCTACCACAATGGGCTCAGTGCTGCTAGAAAAAGTTGGTGGATTCAGCCTCAGAAAACGGGTGAGGTTGTCGCCTTGAGGTGGAGGGCGGTTGTTGGTCTGGTTCTGGATCAACACCTGCATGAGGGCATTCTGTTGCTGGAGAAGTTGTGTGAGTTCCGGCGGGAAGGTGAAATCGGGCTCACATCGCGGAGGCATATTGCTGTTTTCAGAGGGGTGAGAATTAGAATAGAACAAGGACCTAAAAGGAAATTTCACTACCCATATGCAATGCAACAAACATATCACACCAAACACTCATTCATTTATTCAACTCAAGGTTCAAACATCGAGATACAAGTCTCCAATTCAAACTAAGCATCGACCTATGCTTTAACGATGAAAATAAAGATACATGGGGCATAACTGAAGTTGTCCTCAAAAGTACATGGTGAAGTGTCCTCCTCCGGTGATGCTCTCCTCATAGTCATCATCGTTGCTGATCAAGGGAGCCATGTCTCCTTCGGGGTGATGATTTTCCCCCATGTCCAACTGTTCCTCTAGAGTTGCAATGCGAGTGTTTAGTTTATCAATCCTCTCTAAGAAATCCTTCACTTCATGCTCATGCTCGTACTTGGCTTCCCGTAGGTCAGCTTCGAGGTCAATTTCGTGGTTCATCAGCCTCTTGATCGTCTTCGTGTCGGCACGTACCTGAAGCTCCAAGGTCCTGATGTGCGTCTCCAAAGTCTGGATATAGGAAATGGTGGAGTCTTCAGTGGGAGTGTTTATGATATTTCCATTAGCATCCCTGCGACAAACCACGCCGAGTCCTGGTGAAATGGGACCACCCTTGTATTCCTCCTGAATACGTCCAAGGGCACGGTGAATTGCCATGTCCCTCCCAAGAATCCAGCTGGGTGCCACAAACTTGAAGTCGATGGGTTCCTTACGATTTCCAAAAGTCTTTCCGGGGATGTGCACCTCGATCCTGTAGCGACCATCTTGTGGAAAAGACATGATAGGAGTTCCGGTGATGCTTGGCAAGGCAATCCTTACGTCCTTGACGATCTTCATCAGCTCTTTGCCAAAGGGCATCGTCACGTCAAGCTGATAAAACTCCGTGATCAAAACCGAGATGAAGGTGGCCATCTATAAATTTTTAAATAAATCGGAGGGAAGTCAGAAATGAGCAGATGAGAGTATAAGAATTTTAAAGACAAAAGAGAAATAAATCCTAAGGCTCTTCCAATCCTAGAGGTTACATCCTACGGTCAGCGTGTGCTCTGATACCATTTCTGTAGCGACCTGACCTGAAAGGTCGAATCTCCGGTGTTTTCGTACCATCCCAAGATCATGCTGGTACACACACGGTACATCAATGTATATATAAAAGTGAAATCACACAGCTTTATAAATCGTAAATCTCATATCGAGTCCTTTATTACAATAAGAATTACAATAAAGTGGCTAAAGGCCAACTCATAAGAACAACTAATCTTGCGGAAGCTTCAAAGGTAGTTGAGTCCATCTGACTCCAAGGGCATCTCACCGAGCATAGAGCGTATCCTCACTCCTGGTCGGAAAAGTACTCTACAACATGATACGTTGCAGCCGTATAGGTCAGCATATTGAATATGCCGGCAATGTCACAAAAGAGGGGATATAAAGTAATCGTCTATTCTATATGAATATATGGCAGGTGGGGTAGTAAGTTTTGCATAAAGCCAAATTTTTCCTACAAGAAGAGAGGGCAAAAGCATAATTACTACAATGTTGGTTGATTAATGAGATGGTTCCACCAACCAAATCTCATACACAAGTTGTCATTAAAATCCCACATCAATATAATAAATTGTGTTGAGAGTTCCAGATAGTTCAGTTCCTTTGGCTCAAGCTGTCCATGACCGTGGACACGGCTAATCGATTAGGTTTGGGTACTCTGCAGAGTTTTGCACACGTTCCCCACAAGATTTGATCGCCTCCGTTGGATTTCTCGCACTTCATGGTGTTTGAGAAACGGATGACCAAAACAGGGTCTTCCAAAGGGTTTCCCCGAGACTCTATCGGTACCCATCCTTTCCTACCGTTCTTCTACATCTCGTAGCACCGCCTGCCCAGGGTCACCACAATATCCAACCAAGCCAGAGCCCATAATGGCTTGTGGTTGTGCAGGTAAGCCTTGGGTCTTGAAGCATCCAGCCATCTCTTTGTGCCTGGGTGGACCTTTCCGCATGAATACTGGCACTTCTCCAGCAACATCTAGGCTAACCACTGGTTTCTCCAGGGCGCCGTTCAACCATCATCCACCCAGAGGTATGTTGAAAACTCGGAGTCTTGAAGTCTTGTTCATCTTGTAGGTCTTGACATTATTATCTCACAACTCTCATGAATCACACAACCAACCTCGTCTACTAATAGCATAGCAAAATTTAATCAACGTTTCCTGGGGCCAAAGTGTTAAAGGTTGAGGGTGCCTGCCACATGATACTATTTCAAGTAACCAAGTTTCCAAATTACCTACTTTGCATGCAATTGGGGAGATGGTAGAACTAATGCAATAAAACATAGGTATACATGGTCAAAGTGACTTGCCTTGCTGACGATCCTCGTACTCAAGTGACTCTAGATAACAAGCTTCGCACTCTGAATGATCTAACGAATCAAAAAAGCACACAATAAGTATAATCACAATATAAATCACACAACATCAAGGTAAACAATACTTCATCAAACAAAAAGCACAATCAAAAGGAGGGGTCACTCAAAAACGAAGACTCTAAAATTTTTAGTGTCGAGAATCCTTACTAAGGCATAACAAGACAAAAATTTGTTTTGAACAACTAGCCATTTAGATAACAGAAAAAATACAAAATTTTTATTAGAAAACAGAAGGTATTTCATTATAAAAATTCTTTGCAAAAGAGTTATTACAAAACATTTTTCTAACCAATATAAATGGTGAAAACAATTTTTTTACCTATTTAAACTAGAGCACAAAAAATTAAAATAGTTTATTTTATGAAAATCAATTCACCTAATGTTGAATAATAGAACTAAATAAACTACTTTGAAAAGTTGAACTAAAGCAAAATTAAAGTAAATTTAAAATAAAAACAATTCAATTTAGTGTTATGTAGAAACCAAACAGAATCTGTTTTTACTAAAATCCTAGTCTAACATAAAAAAATCTCGAATGGTGCTGGATGATAGTCCTAACTAATACAAAACAGTAGCAAAAAGAATCACTCAAAAATAAATTTTTAAACTCATGTTATTCAAGTTTTAGTGATTTGCTCAATTTTATAAAAATTCAAATTTAGAAGTTCAAATTTGAAATCTAAGCATACAGACATAAACTACAACAGATTGGTGACATGTTGCAAAAAGAATCAATCAAAAACTCTAAATATTTTAAAAGATATAATAAAAACAAAAACAGAATACATTCTGTTTTGTAAAACAGAAAAGAAAAGAAAAAAAACTTATCGATCGGACAGGGTCTACGTGGCATGCTGTGATTGGCTGAGCGAGTGTGCGTGCGAGAGCTAACGAGCGGATGATCGAAACTTAACACGTACCGATTCGTTTTATAAAACTTCTAATCTAGCGCGTTGGATCTAGATCGAACGGCCAAGGGGGGGTGCGGTGGCTTACGGCGGTGGGGGGTCGGGGTTTCGGCAAGGTCGACGGCGGCCAGACATCGGAGGTGGTCGGAGGCGACGGTGCGGTGGTCGGGGACGGCATCCAAAGTGCTCAGGCGATGGCGGCAAAGCTCCGGCGTCGATTGGTGGCGTCGGCCGGGGCTGGGGACGACGGAGGTGACGACCTCGTGCTCGGGGAGATTCGGTTGACGTCCGAACTCCAGGGAGGTCGTGCGGTAGCGTTCTGGCAAGGGTAGAGGGGGTTTCGGGGTGGAATGGAGAGCGGAGGGACGGGGGGGTTCTTATAGGGGTGGTGCGGTGGTCGGGGAGGGATAGAGGAGCGAGATCTGTGGGAAGAGATCGCCGGCGACGTCGGAAGCGGGGAAGGAGACGAGCGCGTTGATGCCTCGGTCGGACGGTGGGTCCCACGCATCAGTGAGGGTGGGACGCGGGATCTGCGCGTCGGTGGCCGACCTGGAGTGATTTCGGGTCTTTAAAGGCTGTGGGCCGGCCCGTTTCTGTTTAATTCGTTTCCTTTTTTAATTTACAGAAGATTTAAAACATCTTTAATGCATTCAAATCCTTTCCAAACATAGGAAATGTATATATCAAAATGATCAGTTTAATGAACATTTTCCTCTATCATATTGAATATCTTTTTAAAATTTATTTTCAGAAAAATGCCTAATTGATTTTAAATCCTTTTGTAATAATTTTTCAAATAACCCCCTCGTTTTATTGTTCAAAATATTTCACCAAGATGCCCCTGGTGTGGAGTGTCATGTTACTCCCCTCTTTCTTTGAATATTTCCCAAGGTTTTCAAATAGGTAAAACAAATACATGGAAAAATTGAAATGGACTTTCAGAATTTCAAAGGAAGCACTTCAACCAGTCATTTCATTCAAACAAAGTGATGATGATGCATGGCTATATTTCATAACATTCCAAAATGAAATTTTGGGATGTTACAAACCTACCCACCTTAAGATGAATCTCGCCCTCGAGATTCAGGTTGGCTAGAAAATAGGTGCGGGTGGTCTCTACGAAGATCTTCTTCGCGTTCCCAGGTGGCTTCTTCCTCGGTGTGGTGACTCCATAGAACTTTATAAAACTTTACGGTCTTGCTACGGGTAATTCTGCTGGTAGTCTCGAGGATTCTGACAGGCTTCTCCTCGTAGGTCAGGTCACTGTCAAGTTGTATGGCCTCTAGGGGCATTGTGTCTCTCAAAGGAATATCAGCCATCTTAGCATGGCATTTCTTCAGCTGGGAAACATGGAAAACATCATGAACTGCGGACAATCCTTCCGGCAATTCCAGTTTGTATGCAACTTCGCCTCTACGTTCAAGAATTTTGTAGGGGCCTATGAATCTGGGTGCTAACTTTCCTTTAACACCAAACCTCTTCATTCCTCGAAGTGGGCCCGGAAACACTTAGTCACATTGCTTGCAAGACTTTGTTGTGATGTTGTATTACCGAGTGGGCCCTGAGATACCTCTCCGTCACACGGAGTAACAAATCCCAGTCTTGATCCATGCCAACCCAACAGACACCCTCGGAGATACCTATAGAGCACCTTTATAGTCACCCAGTTACGTTGCGACGTTTGATACACACAAGGCACTCCTCCGATGTGTGTGTGTTGCATGATCTCATGGTCACAGGAACATATACTTGACATGCAGAAAACAATAGCAATAAACTGACACGATCATATGCTACGTTTGTAGTTTGGGTCTTGTCCATCACATCATTCTTCTAATGATGTGATCCCGTTATCAAATGACATCTCATATCTATGGCTCGGAAACCTTAACCATCTTTTGATCAACGAGCTAGTCTGCTAGAGGCATACCAGGGACATGGTTTTGTCTATGTATCCACACATGCATCTAAGTCTCCGATCAATACAATTATAGCATGGATAATAAACGATTATCATGAATAAGGAAATATGATAATAACTAATTTATTATTGCCTCTAGGGCATATTTCCAATAGTCTCCCACTTGCACTAGAGTCAATAATCAAGTTCACATCACCATGTGATACGCATTGTTATGAATCTAACACCCAATGAGTACTGGGGCTCGATCATGCTTTGTATGTGAGAGAGGTCTTATAGTCAACGGGTCTGCAACATTCAGATCCGTGTGTACTTTGCAAATCTCTATGTCAAACTGTAAACACTACTACCACACTCCACTTGGTACTATTCCAAATGGCTGCTCCACTATATGTATCCAGATTGCTACTACGGGTCATCCGGATTGGTGTTAAAGCTTGCATCGACGTAACTCTTTACGACGAACTCTTTATCACCTCCATAATCGAGAAACATCTCCTTAGTCTTTTATTTACTAGTGGTCCACTCCTGGTTCACTCTTGTACCCCTTGACGGACTCATGGCAAGGCACACACAGGTGCGGTACTCAGCATGGCATACTATACAGAGCCTACGGCTAAGGCATAGTGGACGACATTCGTCCTTTCTCTTTCTTCTGCCGTGGTCGAGCTTTGAGTCTCACTCAACTTCACACCTTATAAAGCAGGCGAGAACACTTCTCTCTGACTTAATCCATTTTGAACTCTTTCAAAATCTTGTCAAGGTATGCACTCATTGAAAGTCTCATCAAGCATCTTGATCTATCTCTATAGATCTTGATGCTCAACAATTAGGTAGCTTTATACAGGTCTTCCTTTGAAAAATTCTTTTCAAACAACCGCTTATGCTTTCCAGAAATTCTACATCATTTCCGATCAACAATATGTCATCCACATATACTTATCAGAAACTCTATAGTGCTCTCACTCACTTTATTGCAAATACAAGTTTCTCGTAAACTTTGTATAGACTCAAAAACTTTGATCACCTCATCAAAGTGTATATTCCAACTCCGAGACGCTTGCTTCAGTTCATAGAAGGATCACTGAAGCTTGCACACCTTTTAGCATCCTTACGACTGACAAAACCTTCTGGTTGTATGACATACAACTTTTCCTCAAGTAGACCGTTAAGGAAACGATGTTTTGACATCTATCTGTCAGATTTCATAATTGAAAAATGCAGCAACTGCTAACATAATTCCAACATACTTTAGCATTGCTACAAGTGAGAAAGTCTCATCGTAGTCAACTCCTTGAACTTGTCGTAAACTTCTTTGCAACAAGTCAAGCTTTACTAATGGTGACATTCACCATGAGCGTCTGTCTTCATTTTGAACATCCATTTGTACTTAACGACCTGTCGTCCAACGAGCAAGTCTACCAAAGTCTATACTTGGTTTTCATAGATGGATCCTTTCTCGGATTTCATGGACTCTAACCATTTGTCGAAATCCGGGCCCATTATCGCTTCTCCACAATTCGTAGGTTCATCGTTGTCCAACAACATGACCTCCAAGACAGGGTTGTCGTACCACTCAGTAGCAGTTCACGTCCTTGTCTACCTACGAAGTTCGATAGTAACTTGATCCAAAGCTTCATGATCATCAGCATTAACTTCCTCTTCAACTGACGTAGGCTTCACAGAAACATCTTTCTGCACTGTGCCACTTTCTGGTTGAAGTAAAGGTTCAATAAATTCATCAAGTTCTATTTTCCTTGTAGGTCGATAGTAACTTGATCCGAAGCTTCATGATCATCATCATTAACTTCCTCTTCAACTGACGTAGGATTCACAGAAACATCTTTCTGCGCTGCGCTACTTTCCGGTTGAAGCAGATGTTCAATAACCTCATCAAGTTCTATCCTCCTCCCACTCAATTCTCTCAAGAGAAACCCTTTCTCGAGAAAGTACCCAGTTTTAGCAACAAACATTTTATGCTTGGATCTGAGATAGAAGGTTCACCCAACTGTTCTTAGGGTATTCTATGAAGATGCATTTGTCCGCTTTGGGTTCGAGCTCATTGGGTGAAAACATTTTCCACACAAGCGTCGCAGCCCCAAACATTAAGAAATGACAGCTTAGGTTTCTATCAAACCATAGTTCACACAGTGTCATCTCAACGGATTTAGATGGTACGCTATTTAAAGTGAATGTAGTTGTCTCTAATGCATAACCCCAAAATTATAGTAACAAAACGATAAGAGACATCATAGCATGCACTATATCCAATAGAGCACGACTATGACGTTCGGACACACCATCACACTATGTTGTTCCAGGTGGGGTGAGTTATGAAACAATTCTCGCATTGTCTAAAGTTGTATGCCAAACTCGTAACTCAGATATTCACCTCCATGATCATATCGCAAACATTTTTATCTTCTTGTCACGATGATCTTAAAACTTCACTCTGCATTTTCTTGAACCTTTCAAACGATTCAGACTTGTGTTTCATTAAGTAAATATACACTACATCTACTCAAATCATTAGTGAAGGTAAGAAAATAACGATATCCACCGCACGCTACAAGGCTCATTGGATTGCATACATCAACATGTATCATTTCCAATAAATCACTTGCCTGCTTCATCAAAACAGAAAATGGGGTCCTTAGTCATCTTGACCAAGAGGCATGGTTCGCATGTCTCAACCGATTCGAAATCGAATGAGTCCAAAGATCCATCAGCATGGACTTTGTTCATGCGCTTTATACCAATATGACATTTAGCGGCAGTGCCGCAATTATGTGGTACTATCATTATTAACTTTGTATCTTTTTGGCATCAATGTTATGAACATGTGTATTACTACGATCAAGTTTCAACAAACCATTCTTACTGGGTGCATGACCATTGAAGGTATTATTCATGTAAATAGAATAACCATTATTCTCTAACTTAAATGAATAACCGTGTTGCAATGAACATGATCTAATCACGTTCATGCTCAATGCAAAAAACACCAAATAACATTTATTTAGGTTCCTCACTAATCTCGAAGGTAGAGAGAGCGTGCGATGTTGATCACATCAACCTTGGAAACATTTCCAACACACATCGTCACCTCACACTTAGCTAGTATCCGTTTATTCCGTAGCTTTTACTTTGAGTTACTAACATTTAGCAACCGAACCGGTATCCAATACCCAGGTGCTACTAGGAGTACTAGCAAGGTACACATCAATAACACGTATATCAAATATACTTCTGTCGAGTTTGCCGGCCTTCTTATCTACCAAGTATCTAGGGTTGTTCCGCTTCAGCGACCGTTCTCCTCATAATCGAAGCACTTAGTCTCGGGTTTGGGTTTAGACTTTGGGTTGCTTCACTGGAGCTGCAACTGACTTGCTATCCATGAAGTTTCCCTCCTTGTTCTTGCCCTTCTCGAAACTAGTGGTTTTAACTAACCATCAACACTTTGACGCTCCTTCTCGATTTCTACCTTCGCGGTGTCAAACATCGCGAATAGCTTAGGGATCATTATTTCTATCACTGGCGTTTTATAGTTCATCACCAAGTTCTAGTAGCTTTAGTAACAGTGACTTGGAGAACTATATCAATCACTATCTTATCTAGAAGATCAACTCCCACTCGATTCAAGCGATTGTATCACCCAGACAATCTAAGAACATGCTCAACGATTGAGCTATTCTCTTTCATCTTACAGGCAAAGAATCTTGTTGGAGATCTCATATCTCGCAACACGGGCACGAGCCTGAGATCCTCATTTCAGCTCTTAGAACATCTCATATGTTCCATGATGTTCAAAACGTTTCGGAGCCTCAGTTCTAAGCTGTAATGCACTAAACTATCAAGTAGTTATCAAAACGTGCCTGTCAGATGTTCACAACATCTACAAACAACGGTAGAGGGGTTGGCGCACCGAGCGGTGCATTAAGGACATAAGCTTTTTGTGCAGCAATGAGGACAATCCTCAGATCACGGAGCCAGTCCGCAATATTGCTACCATCATATTTCAACTCTAGTTCTCTAGGAACATATAAAATTCAAGGGAGCTACAACGTGAGCTAGTAATCTACATCATAATTTTGCAAAGACACTACTGACTATCTTCATGATAATGAGTTCAATTAATCATATTACTTAAGAACTCCCACTCAAATTGACATCCCTCCGGTCATCCGAGTGATACATGATCCAAATTCACCAACTCAAGTCCGATCATCACGTGAGTTGAGGTGGTTACAATGGTGAACATCATCATGTTGATCATATCTACTATATGACTCATGTTCGACCTTTCGGTCTCTTGTGTTCCGAGGCCATGTCTGTACATGCTAGGCTTGTCAAGTTTAACCCGAGTGTTCTGCGCGTGCAACACTGGCTTGCACCCGTTGTATGTGAACGTAGAGTCTATCACACCCGATCATCTTGTGGTGTCTCAACACGACGAACTTTCGCAACGGTGCACACTTGGGGAGAACACAATTTTATCTTGAAATTTAAGTGAGGGATCACCTTATAATGCTAGCGTTGTACTAAGCAAAGAAAGGTGCATAAAAGGATTAACATCACATGCAATTCATAAGTGACATGATATGGCCATGAACTTGTGCTTTAGATCTCCATCTTGAAAGCACCGGCATGATCTTCATCATCACCGACACGACACCATGATCTCCATCATCTTGATCTCCATCAACGTGTTGCCATCGAGGTTGTCACGCCCTGCATGCTTCTACTACTATCGCTACCGTTTAGCGATAAAGTAAAGCATTACATAGCGCTTAATGATTGACACGCAGGTCATACAATAATTAAAGACAACCCTATGGCTCCTGCCGTTTGCCGTACTCATCGACATTCAAGTCGTGAAATTCTATACATCACATGATCATCTCATACATCAAATATATCACATCATGTAATTGGCCATATCACATCACAACATACCCTGCAAAAACAAGTTAGACGTCCTCTAATTGTTGTTGCATGTGTTTACGTGGCTACTATGGGTTTCTAGCAAGAACGATTCTCACCTACGCATAAACCACAACGGTGATACATAATTTGCTTTTCAACCTTCTCAAGGACCGCCTTTGTCGAATCCGATCCAACTAAAGTGAGAAACTGCCACCCGCAAGCCATCTAGGCAACAAGTTGCATCGAGGGAACAGGTCTCTTGTAAGCATACGAGTAATGTTGGTCCGGGCCGCTTCATCTCACAATACCGCCAAACCAAAATCCGACCAAGGGAGGAAGCAATCTAAGCATTGACGCCCACAAACCTTTTGTGTTCTACTCGAGATCTCATCAACACATAGACCTAGCTCATGATGCCACTGTTGGGGAACGTCGCATGGGAAACAAAAAATTTCCTACGCACACGCAGATCTATCCATGGTGATGAGCATCTAGGAGAGGGAGAGTGGATCTACATACCCTTGTAGATCGCTAAGTGGGAAGCGTTAAGAAATGCGGTTGGTGTAGTCGAACATCTTCGCGATCCAAATCGCCGAGCGTCCCGCGATCACATCACGATCCGTCCAGCGATCCAATCACGATCCGTCCCGCGAACTCATCACGATCTGTTCCGCGATCTCATCACGATCCGTCCTGCGATCTTATCACGATCCGTCCCGTGAACTCATCACGATCCATCCCGCGAACTCATCATGAACCGTCTCACGATCTTTGTCACGGTCATTCCGATCTAGCGCCGAACGGAGGACACTTCCGCGTTCAGCACACGTGCAACTTGATGATGATCTCCACCGTCTTGATCCAGCAAGAGGAAGTGGAGAGGAATAAGAGTTCACCGGCAGAATGACGGCGCTCCGGTGATGGTGGTGGAGCAATTCCGGCAGGGCTTCGCCTAAGCACTGCGGAAATCCGATCTAGAGGAGCACCGATGGAACCGGTAGCACCTGGCCGTAAAAAACTAGTGCAAAACCCTAAAATCCACTGGTATATATAGGAGAGGAGGAGAGGAGGCTGGCGCAGAGGCCAAGGCTCCTATAGGAGTCGGACGAACCAACTAGGGAGGAGTCCACCTCCTCCACTCCTAGTAGGATTAGGACTCCTTCCCTAATTTGCCTTTTTTGCCTTTTTCCACCTTTTTCCTTTTGGGTTTTCTTCTCCAGCCACATGGGCCTTGTGTGGGAGTTTCCACCAGCCCACTAAGGGCTGATATTCACTCTCCACAGCCCATGAAGCCTCTTGGGTAGAAATACCCCTCCCGGAGGTCTCCGGTACACTACTGGCACTCCCGGTACACTACCGATGAGCCCGAAACTTTTCCGGTGACCAAAATAGGACTTCCTATATATGAATCTTTACCTCCGTACCATTTCGGAGCTCCTCGTGACGTCCAGGATCTCATCTGGGACTCCGAACAACCTTTGATCATCACCATACATAACTCTATACTACCGAAACGTCACCAAACCTTAAGTGTGCAGACCCTGCAGGTTCGAGAACTATGTAGACATGACCGAGACACCTCTATGGTCAATAAACAATAGCGGCCCCTGGATGACCATATTGGTTCCTACATATTCTATGAAGATCTTTATCGGTCGAACCTCTATGTCAAGGATTCAGTCAATCCCGTATAACGTTCCCTTTGTTCTTCGGTATGTTACTTGCACGAGATTCGATCGTCGATATCTCCATACCTAGTTCAACCTCGTTACCGGCAAGTCTCTTTACTCGTTCCGTAATACAAGATCCCGTGGCTAACACTTAGTCACATTGCTTGCAAGGCTTTGTTGTGATGTTGTATTACCGAGTGGGCCTTGAGATACCTCTCCGTCACACGGAGTAACAAATCCCAGTCTTGATCCATGCCAACCCAACAGACACCCTCAGAGATACCTGTAGAGCACCTTTATAGTCACCCAGTTACGTTGCAATGTTTGATACACACAAGGCACTCCTTCGATGTCTGTGAGGTGCATGATCTCATGGTCACAGGAACATATACTTGACATGCAGAAAATAGTAGCAATAAATTGACACAATCATATGCTACGTTTGTAGTTTCGGTCTTGTCCATCACATCATTCTTCTAATGATGTGATCCCGTTATCAAATGACATCTCATGTCCATGGCTAGGAAACCTTAACCATCTTTTGATCAACGAGCTAGTCTGCTAGAGGCATACCTGTTGGAAATATGCCCTAGAGGCAATATATAAAGTGTTTATTATTATATTTCCTTTTTCATGATAATCGTTTATTATCCATGCTATAATTGTAGTGATTGGAAACACATTGCATGTGTGGGTAAATAGACAACACTGTGTCCCTAGAATGCCTCTAGTGAACTAGCTCGTTGATCAAAGGTGGTCAGGGTTTCCTACATTGACATGTGATGTCATTTGATGACGGGATCACATCATTAGGAGAATGATGTGATGGACAAGACCCAAACTACAAACGTAGCATATGATCGTGTCAGTTTATTGCTACTGTTTTCTGCATGTCAATGTATATGTTCCTATGACATGAGATCATGCAACTCACGGATATCGGAGGAGTGCCTTGTGTGTATCAAACGTCGCAACATAACTGGGTGACTATAAAGGTGCTCTATAGGTATCTCCGATGGTGTCTGTTGAGTTGGCATGGATCGAGACTGGGATTTGTTGCTCCGTGTGACGGAGAGGTATCTCGGGGCCCACTCGTTAATGCAACATCACAACAAGCCTTGCAAGCAATGTGACTAATATGTTAGCCACGGGATCTTGCATTACGGAACGAGTAAAGAGACTTGCCCGTAACGAGGTTGAACTAGGTATGGAGATACCGACGATCGAATCTCGGGCAAGTAACATACCGAAGAACAAAGGGAACGTTATACGGGATTAACTGAATCCTTGACATAGAGGTTCGACCGATAAGATCTTCATAGAATATGTAGGAACCAATGTGGATGTCCAGGTCCCGCCATTGGTTATTAGCCAAAGAGGTGTCTCGGTCATGTCTACATAGTTCTCGAACCCGCAGGGTCTGCACACTTAAGATTCGGTGACGTTTCGGTAGTGTAGAGTTATGTATGGTAGTGACCGAAGGTTGTTCGGAGTCCCGGATGAGATCCCGGACGTCACGAGGGGCTCCGGAATGGTCCAGAGGTAAATATTCATATACAGGAAGTCCCAGTTTGGTCACAGAAAAAGTTTCAGGCTCATCGGTAGTGTACCGGGAGTGCCGGTAGTGTACCGGGGGACCTCCGGGAGGGGTATTTCGACCCCAAGAGGTCCATGGGCTGTGGGAGAGTATTAACCAGCCCTTTATGGGCTGGGAAAACAGCCACAAAGGCCCATGGCGCAGGGAGAGGGAATCCTAAAGGAAAAAGGGAAAAATCTGCAAATAGGAAGCAATCCTACTCCAACTAGGATTGGAGTAGGAGTAGGATTGCTCCCACCTTGGCCGGCCGAATCCCCTAGGGGGACTTGGTGCGCCAGCCCCCCTCCTCTCCCTTCCTCCTATATATACTAGTGGATTGGGTGGCTTTTGGATACAACTTACGCCCACGTGCTGCCCGTTTCACCGGTGCTCCTCTAGATCGGATTTCTGCAGCGCTTAGGCGAAGCCCTGCCGGAATTGCTCCACCACCACCATCACCGGAGCGCCGTCACGTTGCCAGTGAACTCTCTCTCCTCTCCACCTCCTCTTGCTGGATCAAGACGGTGGAGATCGTCATCAAGCTGCACGTGTGCTGAACGCGGAGGTGTCGTCCGTTCGGTACTAGATCGGTAGGATCGTGATCAAGGCCACGAGACATTCGTGATTGGATCGCGGGATGGATCGTGACGAGATCGCGGGACGGTTCGTGATTGGATCGCAGGAAGGTTCGTGATTAGTTCGTGGGACGGTTCGTGATTGGATCGCGGGACGCTCGGCGATTTGAATCGCGAAGAAGTTCGACTACACCAACCGCGTTTCTTAACGCTTCCCGCTTAGCGATCTACAAGGGTACGTAGGTCCACTCTCCCTCTCGTAGATGCTCATCACCATGGATAGGTTTGCGTGTGCGTAGGAAATTTTTTGTTTCCCATGCGACGTTGCCCAACAGTGGCATCATGAGCTAGGTTGATGGTTCGATGAGATCTCGAGTAGAACACAAAAGGTTTGTGGGCGTTGATGCTTAGATTGCTTCCTCCCTTGGTCGGATTTTGGTTCAGCGGGATTGTGAGATAAAACGGCTCAGACCAACATTACTCGTACGCTTACGAGAGACCGGTTCCCTCGACGCAACTTGTTGCTTAGATGGCTTGCGGGCGACAGTTTGTCTCACTTTAGTTGAATCGGATCCGACAAAGGCGGTCCTTGAGAAGGTTGAAAAGCAATCTATGTATCACCGTTGTGGTTTATGCGTAGGTGAGAATCGTTTTTGCTAGATACCCGTAGCAGCCACGTAAAACATGCAACAACAATTAGAGGATGTCTAACTTGTTTTTGCAGGGTATGTTGTGATGTGATATGGCCAATTACATGATGTGATATATGTGATGTATGAGATGATCATGTGATGTATAGAACTTCACTACTTGCATGTCGATGAGTACGGCAATCGGCAGGAGCCATAGGGTTGTCTTTAATTATTGTATGACCTGCGTGTCAATCATTAAGCGCTATGTAATGCTTTACTTTATCGCTAAACGGTAGCAATAGTAGTAGAAGCATGCAGGGCGTGACAACCTCGATGGTGACACGTTGATGGAGATCAAGATGATGGAGATCATGGTGTCGTGCCAGTGACGATGAAGATCATGCCGGTGCTTTCAAGATGGAGATCTAAAGCACTAGTTCATGGCCATATCATGTCACTTATGAATTGCATGTGATGTTAATCCTTGTATGCACCTTGTTTTGCTTAGTACGACGGTAGCATTATAAGGTGATCCCTCACTTAAGTTTCAAGATAAAATTGTGTTCTCCCTGAGTGTGCACTGTTGCGAAAGTTCGTCGTGTTGAGACACCACGTGATGATCGGGTGTGATAGACTCTACGTTCACATACAACGGGTGCAAGCCAGATTTGCATGCGCAGAACACTCGGGTTAAACTTGATGAGCCTAGCATGTACAGACATGGCCTCGGAACACAAGAGACCGAAAGGTCGAGCATGAATCATATAGTAGATATGATCAACATAATGATGTTCACCAATGAAGCCAACTTAACTCACGTGATGACCGGACTTGAGTTGGTGAATTTGGATCATGTGACTCTCAGATGACCTGAGGGATGTCAGTTTGAGTGGGATCTTTAGTAATTTTATTAATTAAACTCATTATCTTGAACAATAGTCTAAGTAACCTTTGCATATTTATGTTGTAGATCAATGGCTCGCGCAGTAGCACCCCTGAATTTTAATGCGTTCCTAGAGAAAGCTAAATTGAAAGATGATGGAAGTAACTTTGTTGACTAGGCCCGTAATCTGAGGATTATCCTCACGGCTTCCCAGAAGTCATATGTCCTTGATGCACCGCTTGGTGACCAGCCAGAAGACATGACCTCCGAAGACGTTAAGAACGCTTGGGAGGCTCGTGCTGGAGACTACTCAATAGTTCAGTGTGCAATATTGTATGGCTTAGAACCGGGACTTCAAAGACGTTTTGAACGTCATGGAGCATTTGAGATGTTCCAGGAGTTGAAGTTTATCTTTCAGAAGAATGCCCGGATCGAGAGGTATGAGACCTCCGATAAATTCTATGCTTGCAAGATGGAGGAGAACGGGTCTATTAGTGAGCACATACTCAGAATGTCTGGGTACTCAAACCGTCTAGCTGAGTTGGGAATTACCCTTCCGCCGGAGGCAATCACTGATAGAGTTCTTCAATCACTGCCACCTAGTTACAAGAGCTTTGTGATGAACTATAACATGCACAAGATGAACAAGTCAGTCGCCGAGCTGTTTTCGATGCTGAAAGTCGCTGAGTCTGAAATCCAGAAAGAACATCAAGTGTTGATGGTCAATAAAACCACTAGTTTCAAGAAAAATGGCAAAAGCAAAGGCAAGAAGGGTAAAACCAAGAAGGGTGGCAAAGCAGTTGCTACTCCTACAAAGAAGCCTAAGCATGGACCTAAGCCAGAAACTGAGTGCTTTCATTGCAAGGGAACTGGTCACTGGAAGCGAAACTGCCCCAAGTACCTGGCTGACAAGAAGGCGGCCAACGACAAACAAGGTATATATGATATACATGTTATTGATGTGTACCTTACTAGCTCTTGTAGTACTGCCTGGGTATTTGATACCGGTTCGGTTGCTCACATTTGCAACTCAAAGCAGGAACTATGGAATAAACGAAGGCCGGCAAAGGATGAAGTGACGATGCGCGTGGGAAATGGTTCCAAGGTTGATGTGATCGCCGTCGGCATGCTCTCTCTACTATTACCATCGGGATTAGTGATGAACCTGAATATAAATGTTATTTAGTGCCTGCGTTAAGCATGAACATTATATCTGGATCTTGTTTATTGCGAGACAGTTACTAATTTAAGTCAGAGAATAAAGGTTGTTCTATTTATATGAGTAATATCTTTTATGGTCATGCACCTAATATTAGGGGTTTATTCATATTGAATCTTGATAGTGATGACACACATGTTCATAACATTGATGCCAAAAGATGTAGAGTTGTTAATGATAGTACCACTTTCTTGTGGCACTGCCGTTTAGGTCATATTGGTGTAAAACGCATGAGGAAGCTCCATGCTGATGGAATTTTTGAGTCACTTGATTTTGAATCACTTGACACATGTGAACCATGCCTGATGGGCAAGATGACTAAAACGCCGTTCTCTGGAACAATGGAACGGGCAAGTGACTTGTTGGAAATCATAAATACTGATGTGTGCTGTCCAATGAATGTTGCAACGCGCGGTGGATATCGTTACTTTCTCACCTTCACTGATGACTTGAGTAGATATGGGTATATTTACTTGATGAAACACAAGTCTGAAACTTTTGAAAAGTTCAAGCAATTTTAGAGTGAAGTTGAGAATCATCGTAACAAGAAGATTAAATTTCTGCGATCTGATCGAGGAGGTGAATATCTGAGTTATGAGTTTGGCAGTCACTTAAGACAATGTGGAATTGTTTCACATTTGACACCGTCTGGAACACCACAGCGTAATGGTGTGTCTGAACGTCGTAATCAAACCTTATTAGATATGGTGCGTTCTATGATGTCTCTTGCCGATTTGCCACTATCGTTTTGGGGTTATGCATTAGAGACAGCTGCATTCACTTTAAATAGGGCACCATCGAAATCCGTTGAGATGACGCCATATGAACTGTGGTTTGGCAAAAAGCCGAAGTTGTCGTTTCTTAAAGTTTGGGGATGTGATGCTTATGTCAAAAAGCTTCAGCCTGAAAAGCTGGAACCCAAAGTGGAGAAATGCGTCTTCATAGGATACCCGAAAGAGACAGTCGGGTATACCTTCTATCTCAGATCCGAGGGCAAAGTGTTTGTCTCTAAGAACGGAACATTTCTTGAGAAAGAGTTTCTCTCGAAAGAATTGAGTGGGAGGAAAATAGAGCTTGATGAGGTTGTTGAACCTTTACTTCAACCAGAAAGTAGCGTAGCGCAGAAATATGTTTCTGTGGAACCTACGACGGTAGAAGAGGAAGTTGATGATGATGATCATGAAGCTTCGGATCAAGCTGCTATTGAACCTCGTAGGTCGACAAGGGCGCGTACTACTCCCGAGTGGTACGGCAACCCTGTCTTGGAGGTCATGTTGTTAGACAACAATGAACCTACGAGCTATGGAGGAGCAGTGATGGGCCCGGATTCCGAGAAATGGTTAGAGGCCATGAAATCCGAGATGGGATCCATGTATGAAAACAAAGTATGGACTTTGGAAGTACTACCTGAAGGGCGAAAGGCCATTCAGAACAAATGGATTTTTAAGAAGAAGACGGACGCAGACGGTAATGTCACCGTCTATAAAGCTCGACTTGCGGCAAAGGGTTTTTCACAAGTTCAAGGAGTTGACTACGATGAGACTTTCTCACCCGTAGCGATGCTTAAGTCTGTCAGAATCATGTTGGCAATAGCTGCTTATTTCGACTATGAAATTTGGCAGATGGATGTAAAAACGGCGTTCCTCAACGGTTTCCTTGAGGAAGAGTTGTATATGATGCAACCCGAAGGTTTTGTCGATCCAGAGAATGCTGACAAAGTTTGCAAACTCCAGCGATCCATTTATGGACTGGTGCAAGCATCTCGGAGTTGGAATAAGCGTTTTGATGAGGTGATCAAAGCGTTTGGGTTTATACAAGTTTATGGGGAAGCTTGTATTTACAAGAAAGTGAGTGGGAGCTCTATAGCGTTTCTAGTGTTATATGTGGATGACATATTGCTGATTGGAAACGATATAGAAATGCTGGAAAGCGTGAAGGAATATTTGAATAAGAGTTTTTCAATGAAGGACCTAGGAGAAGCTGCTTTCATATTAGGCATTAAGATCTATAGAGATAGATCGAGACGGTTAATAGCACTTTCACAGAGCACATACCTTGATAAAGTTTTGAAGAAGTTCAAAATGGAACAGGCCAAGAAGGGGTTCTTGCCTGTGTTATAAGGTGTGAAGTTGAGTAAGACTCAATGCCCAGTGACTGTAGAAGATAAAGAAAAGATGAGCGTCATCCCCTATGCTTCAGCCATAGGCTCTATCATGTATGCAATGGTGTGCACAAGACCCGATGTCAGCCTTGCCATAAGTATGGCTGGAAGGTTTCAAAGTGATCCTGGAATGGAGCACTGGCAAGCGGTCAAGAATATCCTTAAGTACCTTAACAGGACTAAGGACATGTTTCTCATTTATGGATGTGATGAAGAGTTCGTCGTAAAGAGTTACGTCGATGCAAGCTTTGACACTGATCCGGACGATTCTAAATCGCAAACCGGATATGTATTTATTCTTAACGGGGGAGCGGTAAGCTGGTGCAGTTCCAAGCAAAGCGTGGTAGCTGATTCTACGTGTGAAGCGGAGTACATCGCAGCCTCGGAGGCGGCGAAGGAAGGTGTCTGGATGAAGCAGTTCATGACAGATCTTGGAGTAGTGCCTAGTGCGCTAAATCCAATAAATCTGTTTTGTGACAACACTGGTGCCATTGCTCTAGCCAAGGAACCAAGGTTTCACAAAAGGACCAGACACATAAAGCGACGCTTCAACTCCATCCAGTTCTACATCGAGGAGAAGGACATAAATATTAGCAAAGTACACACGGATCTGAATGTGGCAGACCTGTTGACTAAACCTCTTCCAAGGGCTAAACATGATCAACACCAGAACTGTATGGGTGTTCGATTCATTACCATGTAAATCACATAGTGATGTGAACTAGATTATTGACTCTAGTGCAAGTGGGAGACTGTTGGAAATATGCCCTAGAGGCAATATATAAAGTGTTTATTATTATATTTCCTTGTTCATGATAATCGTTTATTATCCATGCTATAATTGTAGTGATTGGAAACACATTGCATGTGTGGGTAAATAGACAACACTGTGTCCCTAGTATGCCTATAGTGAACTAGCTCGTTGATCAAAGATGGTCAGGGTTTCCTAGCCATTGACATGTGATGTCATTTGATGACAGGATCACATCATTAGGAGAATGATGTGATGGACAAGACCCAAACTACAAACGTAGCATATGATCGTGTCAGTTTATTGCTACTGTTTTCTGCATGTCAATGTATATGTTCCTATGACCATGAGATCATGCAACTCACGGATATCGGAGGAGTGCCTTGTGTGTATCAAACGTCGCAACGTAACTGGGTGACTATAAAGGTGCTCTACAGGTATCTCCGATGGTGTCTGTTGAGTTGGCATGGATCAAGACTGGGATTTGTTGCTCCGTGTGACGGAGAGGTATCTCGGGGCCCACTCGGTAATGCAACATCACAACAAGCCTTGCAAGCAATGTGACTAATATGTTAGCCACGGGATCTTGCATTACGGAACAAGTAAAGAGACTTGACGGTAACGAGGTTGAACCAGGTATCGAGATACCGACGATCGAATCTCGGGCAAGTAACATACCGAAGAACAGAGGGAACGTTATACGGGATTAACTGAATCCTTGACATAGAGGTTCGACCGATAAGATCTTCATAGAATATGTAGGAATCAATGTGGACGTCCAGGTCCCTCCATTGGTTATTGGCCGAAGAGGTGTCTCGATCATGTCTACATAGTTCTCGAACCCGCAGGGTTTGCACACTTAAGGTTCGGTGACGTTTTGGTAGTGTAGAGTTATGTATGGTAGTGACCAAAGGTTGTTCGGAGTCCCGGATGAGATCCTGGACGTCACGAGGGGCTCCAGAATGGTCCGGAGGTAAAGATTCATATACAGGAAGTCCCAGTTTGGTCACCGGAAAAGTTTCAGGCTCATCGGTACTGTACCGGGAGTGCCGGTAGTGTACCGGGGGACCTCCGGGAGGGGTATTTCGACCCCAAGAGGTCCATGGTCTGTGGGAGAGTATTAACCAGCCCTTTATGGGCTGGGAAAACAGCCACAAAGGCCCATGGCGCAGGGAGAGGGAATCCTAAAGGAAAAAGGGAAAAATCAGCCAATAGGAAGCAATCCTACTCCAACTAGGATTGGAGTAGGAGTAGGATTGCTCCCACCTTGGCCGGCCGAATCCCCTAGGGGGACTTGGTGCGCCAGCCCCTGTCCTCTCCCTTCCTCCTATATATACTAGTGGATTGGGTGGCTTTTGGATACAACTTACGCCCACGTGCTGCCCGTTTCACCGGTGCTCCTCTAGATCGGATTTCTGCAGCGCTTAGGCTTGCGTGTGCATAGGAAATTTTTTGTTTCCCATGCGACGTTCCCCAACAATACCAGGGACATGGTTTTGTCTATGTATCCACACATGCATCTAAGTCTCCGATCAATACAATTATAGCATGGATAATAAACGATTATCATGAACAAGGAAATATTATAATAACTAATTTATTATTGCCTCTAGGGCATATTTCCAACAATTATAGCATACGTGTCATGAGCAAAACTTGGGGAACAAAGAATATCATATTCATCAAGCATAGCATCCCCAAGCTTGTGGTTTTGCATATCATTAGCATCATGGATATTCAGAGAATTCATACTAACAACATGGAAATCATGCTTTTCATTCAAGGAACTACCATGAATCTCCTTACAAATTTCTTATTTCAATACTTCATCAAAATTTTCAGATTCATGATTTTTAAACAAAACTTCATAGAGATAATCAAGTGCACTCAACTCACTAGCAATTGGTTCATCATAATTTGGTCTTTTGAAAAGATTAGCAAGTAGATGAGGATCCATATCAATAGATTTTTAGCAAGCGAAGATGCAAGCAAATAGAAGGCACATGGCAACACAAGCAAACATAGCAAACAAGGGATCCAACGAGAAAAAGGCAAGCAAAAAAAGAGAGGGCGAATAAAACGGAAAATTTTGTGAAGTGGGGAGAGGAAAACGAGAGGCAAATGGCAAATAATGTAAATGCAAGAGATGAGTTTGTGATGGGTATTTGGTATCCTTGACTTGCTATGTATCTCCTTGGCAACGGCGCCAGAAATCCTTCTTGCTACTTCTCGAGCATGCGTTGGTTTCCCGTGAAAAGGAATGGTTTGATGTAGCAAAGTAGATAAGTATTTCCCTCAGTTTTTGAGAACCAAGGTATCAATCCAGTAGGAGATACAAGCGAGCCACCAATAGATGTACCTGCACAAAGAATCAAACTCTTGCACCCAACACTATAAAGGGGTTGTCAATCCCTTCACGGTTACTTGCAAGGATGAGATCTAATAGAGATAGACATAATAGGATGCTTGAACGGAAAGTAAACCTAAAAGTAAAAATAGTGCAGCAATTATTTTTGGTATTTTTGGTTTTAGATCTGAAAATATAATATGGAAAATAGACCCGGGGCCATAGGTTTCACTAGATGGCTTCTCTCATGATGAAAGTATTATGGTGGGTGAACAAATTACTGTCGAGCAATTGATAGAAAAGCGAATAATTATGAAGATATCCAAGGCAATGATTATGCATATAGGCATCACGTCCGTGACAAGTAGGCCGAAACGATTCTGCATATACTACTATTACTCCACACATCGACCGACTCCTACGTGCATCTAGAGTATTAAGTTCATGAAGAACAGAGTAACACATTAAGTAAGATGACATGATGTAGAGGGATAAACTCAAGCAATATGATCAAAACCCCATCTTTTTACCCTGGATGGCAACAATACAATACGTGCCTCGCTACCCCTACTTTGTCACTGGGTGAGGACACCGCAAGATTGAACCCAAAACCAAGCACTTCTCCTATTGCAAGAATTACCAATCTAGTTGGCCAAACCAAACCGATAACTCGAAGAGACTTGCAAAGATATGAAAGCATGCATATAAGAATTCAGAAAAGACTCAGATAATATTCATGGATAATTTGAACATAAACCCACAATTCATCGGATCTCGACAAACACACCGCAAAAGAGTATTACATCGGATAGATCTCCATGAAGATCATGAAGAACATGGTATTGAGAAGCAAAGAGAGAGAAGAAGCCATCTAGATACTAGCTATGGACCCGTAGGTCTATGCTGAACTATTCACACATCATCGGAGGGGCAATAGAGTTGATGTAGATGCCCTTCGTGGTCGAATCCCCCTCCGGCAGATTACCGGAAAAGGCTCCAAGATTGGATCTCTCGGGAACGGAGGCTTCTGGCGGCAGAAAAGTGTTTTCGTGGCTCTTTTTGATAATGATGGAATATTTGGGAATTTATAGGCCGAAGATTAGGGTTAGGGGAGTTGCTAGGGGCCCACAAGCCTACGCAGCGCTGGGTACCCCCTGGCCGTGGCAAGCGGGCTTGTGGCCCCGTGGCAGCTCCTCTGCCTTGGTTCTCAAGTCTCGTGGCTTCCTTTTATTCGAGAAAAAATCATTCCGGAGGTTTTATTCCATTTGGACTCCGTTTAATATTCCTTATCTGCGAAACTCAAAAACAAGGAATAAACAGAAACTGACCTAGGCTCTTGATTAATAGGTTAGTCCCAAAATAATATAAACTAGCATACTAATGCATATAAAACATCCAAAATAGATAATATAATAGCATGGAACAATCAAAAATTATAGATATGTGGGAGACGTATCAGTCACTAGGGACAAAATTGGTTTCATGGATCCCAGAAAGATACCCCTAGTGTTCGTATAAAGGGGGTGAATTAATGTTTAACATTTTCTTAAGCTAGAAGATAGTGGAAGAAGGTGGCCCTATGGGGGGTGGGATATCGATCTTGGTTAGTTACCCTAGGAAATTCAAACCACCCAACAAAAACCTTGAGAAGAGGCCTAGAAAATTAATAATAAGCATCTGTAAATACAAAAGGAATAATTAAGATAAATCTAACCATAACATTAAACAATAGTATCCAAAATAGCTCACACAAAACAATTCATAAATTGAGTTGTGGGTGTCTATCACTCTCGTAACCCATCATCTACAAACTAATTTCACAATGCCTTCCCCTAGGTCCAAAGATGATGAAGTGTCATGTAGTCGACGTTCAGATAACACCACTAGAAGAAGAAGACCACAATATATCATCAAACACTAATGGTAATCAACTTCACATGACTACTAGTAACAAAACTTCTCCCATGTTTTGAAGACCTAATGGATCTACTCACAAGACATTATGTGGATCATTATCAGTGGTTATAAATATTTTATATACAATCTGAACATAACAATTTTCAGCGATAGATATCCTATGCATCAATTACAAGGTGTAATCAACACATATAGGTACTCCCAACAACCAATCTGAGATTTGAAACAAGAGAAGATGGATGAACTATAGTTTGGAGATGAGATGGTGCTAGTGAAGATGTTGATGTGGATGATGATCCCGATGATGAACTGGGTGTTGATGATGACAACTTAGATTTGCCCCACCCGGAGCAAACTTTCCTTGCAGAATGGCTCCAATGAAGGGCAAAAGTGCTCTGCCTAGGTTGCGCCTTGCAAACGGCAACACAAAGTCCCTAGAATTTCCTATGATTTTGTAGGTCGAAGTAAAGTTTATGATCAAAGGGCGTTGGGCGAGGAACCACCCGGGGGCCACGCGGCCAAGTGGCATGGCCTAGGCCCCACCCGCATGGGGCCATGGTAAGTCCCCTCTAGTACATATTCTGGCTCTAGTCCCCTTATTGTGAAATATACCATTTAAATAGGATAAATTGTAATAGGAAATAGTGATGCAAAATAGACGTATCAAAGCTCAACAAAACACCCAAATCGAGTCAGAAATGTATTCCCAAATCAAAATCCTAGAGCACCAAAACCTAAATGCAATGACCATAGGAAAGTTGTTGGCGGAGGAGACGTACTGGAGAGAGTCCTCACTTGTCTAGCCATTGCTCCACAAAACCATGGCAGTGACTGAAGGCCAGCGACATCCGTGTAGGTGGTGGCGAAAACTCCGGTGGAGAGAAGGCATGAGAGAGAAGAGAGTGGGTGGGCAACGGAGTGCTAGTGCTGTAGATCTCGTGCGACCCATCGAGTCATTTTTACCAAGCGCGTCATTTAACGGTGTTGGGCTGCCGTTATGCCACATCAGCTAAATTCAGGCCCCACCCGCCAGAAAATTCATCAAACATGCGCAACCATCCAACCAATGATTTTTGAGACGATATTATCATAGACATAGTGTGTTTTGCAATAAAATTGAAACCTGGTGGTTTTCTGCAAATCTAGCCTTTAATGTAATGGTTTTGTGCAATTAACTTGCCCAAAGCTCCAGAAGAAGGAAGTAGCATCTCATCACATCTGAGCTAGCCTACATAAGCAACAAAATCCAGCACACAAGCTTACAACCTAAGGAACAAATATGCTCATTAAAACACCTAGAAGCTTAAGGCAATTAAACACCAATTCTTCTTACCAAAGGCGCCCACCCCTGACTTCTCTCATAAACCATCTGGATGATAAACTTGACCACATTCATCATATCTTCTTCGATCTTGTTCCTTCCAGAGAAAATCCCAAGAGTTAACGAAGTTGCACAAGTAGAAGATTACTTCGATACGATCATCAAGAAAATTATGCCTGAAGTAGGTGTTGTTTCTGTTTTTCTAAAATGTCCACCACACATCAATAACTCCACTAAGTAGCATGTTATTTTGTCCACTTGGAAAGCCTCTCAATCAAATTCCAAATAAATCCGACACACTTATTGGAGTCCTGCCTAAGCCTAGAGCACATCCAACCACCCCTAAACAAGCTTAGCCATAGAACAACAAAACAAAAGATGATCCACAGTTTCATGTTTCGAACAAAAACGCATTGTTCATTACCAACCCATCCTCTTCTACCAAGTTATCTTTTGTTAATATGTTGTTCCTCAACATTAGCCAAAGAAAAATCTTGATATTCAGGGACATCTTAAGCTTCCCAAATGTTTGTAATGTACTATGGCATTTGCTCTGAGGTGAAGATACATGGATATAATAGTAAATTTTCCTGCATTAAGCTTACAAATTACAGAATCGCCAGCTTCACTAAGAGTCACCTCATGCCCATTCAACAACTAAATAACCAACAAGGGTTCTTTTGAATTTCATGTTGTCAAGCCCTCTATCCAGAACCTTTCTCACAGTTTGTTATGTGGAGAAAGTTATGGCATAAAGTCTTGGGAACCGAGTGGCACTCTGATGATCCTTCCAAAAAAGAATTCTCTTACCATTACCCACAATCTTCTTAACAGTACTCTGAAAATGAAATTAACCCCACTATGTTATGCAAAAAATTGTCAATTAGGGGAATCTCTCTGGATATGGGACAGAGTTTTTCTCTACAAATATTTACCATATATGATATCTGTCAATTTCCAATAGATGTCTCGAGCTTCCAAAACCACTTCACAATAAACTCTTAATCATGGTTTGATGATCTAGGATCCTAAACCACTACTATCTTTTGGTAAACACACCACAAGCTAGTTCACCAAATGTTATTTCTTCTTGTCTTTCTTTTCTTGTCACAACATTCTTGCTCTATGATACCATGCATCAGTAGCTTTAAATTATAAATGGCAACCTAACTGGCCATGATAACCTCGTAGATAGAGGGGGCATCTCCAAAGAGGACCCTCAAATCGCTCGCATCCGTCCGGACCGCGCTATCCGGATGTGTTTTGCCATCCAACACGGGCATGTTGTGGTCAGCCAACCGGTCCGAGCGCACTTTTTCCCGCAAAGTTGGAGGCGCTGTGCGGGAGTCCGGACAACAAGCACGTAGGACTCTAACACCCCGAGCTCACTCAAATCCTCATCTCGGCCCCATTCTTTTCCACTCTGTCCTTGCTCCCCTTGCTTTACATCCGCACCCTACTCCTCCACCGTCACCGATGTACCTCTCAAACAGCCACCCAAGCATTACCGGACGTCTGGAACCACCACCCACAAATCTGCTTGCCTTGTACTACGGTGTCGTCCACCTAGGATCCGTCCACATCCAGGTACCTTTGCCCCCCTGTCGACGACGTCCATGACAGTCACCACGTGTGACGGGTGTTCGGTCAAATGCCATTGAGCTTATTTTGCAGCTTCATGTCATTTGTTTAGACTACGAAGGATGGCGGTGTACTAGAGCATGAAGGATGGGTTGTTGTGCAATGTGTGGCTGGTCATATCCACGGATTTCATAGGCATGAGTAGATGGGGGCTCTTCTGGCAGCTCTTGCACGATTCATTTCATGCGCAAAAGAACATTGCACCCTACGACATGCACATCATCCATGAACGTAATGTGAAGTCGTTAGTGTATCGATGGTACACCATCCGAACCATCGTTGCCAAGTTTTATGGTGTGGTTGATATGCTGGAGGTAAAGTGACCATTGCGCGCAACAGCCAAGTAGATCTTTACTTTTGCTTCTTTTTGCTTAACTTGTTGATTGATTCATTTATTCATTCAATGTTGGTCGGATTGAGGACATGCCATTTACGCACACACATTGTTGAATGAAGCTGAAGGGGCGGTATGTGTGGAGCGACATGGTCCATTCATGAAAAACTTATAGAACATCCGGTTAACCCCACTGAATTTGAACTATTGTTATTAGACTTATTTGCATGCTGTGTATGAATGATGTGTGCTATTTTCTATCCGAACTTTGATGAATTCCGTCATGTTTGATGAATTTCGTCCGTTCAGTTAAAATGTGTTTTGAAATGTATGTGGATAGCGTTAAATGGTCGTCTTTCGCATCCTTGTCCGTGGTTTGCTTCGTATATCCGCGGACTTCTATATCCGCGGACCGGTGTTATTTTCACATACGGATGCGGTGTCCGGTTTGGGTGAGCGAGATGCCCTCACGCACATACCGTGCATGCTACTACGTAGGGAACAACTGGTAACTGATGATGTGATCGCGAATCACCTGAGGGACAGTGGTATCCCTAGTCTATGAGGGTTCAAATCATGTTGCTCGTATTATTCCTGAATTTATTTCAGGATTTTCAACGATGCACATTTATTGGGAGGAGACGTCGCCTCGACGATGATGCGTCTACGATGATTTCGTAAATCTCAAAATAATATGTCAGCTCAGTCTCTCGTGATGCTCGTAAAAATAGAATATATGTGTGTGTTTGTAAGGATAAGTGTACAGATTGCATATGTACTGTGTTAAGAAAAACTGTTGATGTGATTCGATAGGAGCACTGTCACGTTGGTCGACCACTTGATCTAACACGCACGTAGCGCTCAGACGAGTTCAAAAGTCCACACCATACTGCCAGCCTGCTGCTCCTACGAACACCTGGATGGTCGACAGTCAGAGTGCCAGATAACTAACATCTGGCCCGCGGCTCTCCTCTTCCTCCCGCCAGACCCGGCGCGACACCCGCGACCACGACATCCTCGGCTGCAAGCTCAACTCGCATGCCTACCTGGACGAACGAGCTCAACACGGTAGTACGTACAATTTTCTTCAACGCGGGCCCCCCGCCTCTATATAGCCCCAACTCCACACACTGCATGCCCGCGCAGACCATCCGCAGCCAGTCAGCTAGCCAACGAGCCCCGCGCGCGCTCTCCGACTCCCAGGATGGACACGCTCCACCTACTCGCGGCGGTCCTCGCGTGCGCCCTCGCGTCCGCCGGCAGCGCGCAGCCGGCGGAGCCGCGGCAGGAGGCCTACGACGACGCGACAGACCAGGACATGCGCGTCAGCACGACCATGATAGCGCTGCTGGTCGCCGTCGTCGCGGTGTTCTTCCTCATCCTCGGCTCCATCATCTACCTCCGCCACTGCACCGGCTACTCGTACCCCCACGCCCCGCGGCCGGACGACTCCCGTGGCTCCGGCCCCGGCGCCGGCTTCTCGAGCTTCATCGCGCGGCGGCAGCAGCGGCGGGCGGCGTCGCGCGGGCTCGACAAAGAGGTGGTCGAGGCGTTCCCCACCATGCGGTACGCGGAGGCCAAGGCGCTGCGCGTGGGGAAGAAGGCGGCGCCCCCGCTCGAGTGCGCGGTGTGCCTCAGCGAGTTCGAGGACGAGGACAGGCTCCGGCTGCTGCCCAAGTGCAGCCACGCCTTCCACCCGGACTGCATCGGCGAGTGGCTCGCCAGCCACGTCACCTGCCCGGTCTGCCGCCGCAACCTCGACCCTAGCAAGGACGCCGGCAGCGACGACGAAGCGAGCAACCCCCGGGCGCCGGAAGCCAACAGCACCTCCAGCGAAATCGCCGTGGTGCGGCACCACCAGGCAGACGGCGGCGCGCGACCACCGGCCGTGGTCATCGACGTGGTGACGGAGGAGGAAGCCGAGCAGCGCAGGAAGGAGGCGATCGAGCTGCAGCGGATAGGGACCCAGCGGCGCGCGATGCGGTCGCGGTCGCGGCCGGCGGGGGCGAAGAAGCTTGTCCGGTCGTACTCCGCGGGCCACTCCCTCGCCGTAGTCCGGCTCGACCGCGACCTCGAGCGGTTCACGCTGCGGCTGCCGGAGCACGTGCGCAGGGAGATGGTCGCCGCTGCTGGGGAGCAGAGCTCGCATCGTCGCGCACAGAGAGCCGGCAGATGGCCGTCGTTCCTAAGGTACACCAGGACGTTGTCGGGAAGGTTCTTTTCGACGCCGAGGAGAACGGAAAGCTCCGTGGGAGGAGGAGAGGTGTCCTCGTCGTCGTCGTCGAGGATTAGAGGGAAGCGCGTGGCCGCCGTCGATTTCCTCGAAGGCTCTGCTATGGGCTCCGGTGCCAAGGTCGGCTCTGTGGCGGTCGATGTGGACAAGGACAAGGCAGGTAGCTGGCAGGTTCGATCGTAGAAAAGAAACCGGACTTTTGAATCTAGAAAGTGGTGTTCTTCCACGCATGCGGGGAATCTGTCTGTAGTCTGTACTGTTAATCCAAGAAAGAGACTGTAATCTACATTAATTACCACATGGACTAACAGCATCTCCAATAGAAGATGTAAATTTAAATATGTCAAAAGGTATTTTTTGCATCTTCAAAAGAGATGGACTCCAACAAATGATGCAAAATGAAGATGTAAAAGTACAACTCCAACAGATGATGTGGAGATGTAAAAAATTAGAAAAGTTAAATAATACTTCATTTCAAACATAATTCGAACATAGCAAATTCAACTATTACTTCATTTCATCTACATCATCTATTGGACCTGGGTTTTTGTGTCTAGGAGATGCAAAATTTAGTTCTTTTTGCATATACATCTTCTATTGAAGATGCTCTAATGCTCAAGAAGCCCTGTTGAGGCGCCTCACTTTTGTTTCTACGTCCATTCTTGTTTTAACTTAATACATGCACATAATGATTTAACACTTTCCCTATTCCGTTAATAGTATTTCTGATATGACGAAACTGAAGAGTGAACTTGTGTTTTACTAACGAATTGGGATCGAATACACCCTCAATCCACTAGAAATTAAAGTGTATACTAGGTTTCTCTTTGACCTCATCGACACATTAAATTCCTTTCAGTAGATAACAAGAGCTTCTCGGGCCAGAGTTTCTATTGGTCGATAGCGGGGTGTTAAACTGGGGTTTCGATTCATGATGGGTCAGAATTGGCGATGGATTGAAACCGGAAGTATTATCATAACGTTTTTTTGAAGAGATCATTCTCTCGGATTTTCATTATTATAAACCACATGTCTTTTACAAACTGAGAACAAAAACTACTAGCAAATGAGACTACTCAATGGTACCACATCCAGCATGATGTACGAACAGGCAGGTCGCAAGATGATATTAAGCTCATCTGCCCATACCAGACCGCAAGAGGCCAACCAGACTAACGCCAACCAATCGTCAACGCAAAACACTATCAGTCTGTTTGGTTTGAGACAAAGTTTGATCAACTTAGGTGGATGTTTGATTCAAGCCACACATTAGACAAGCCACACTAACGTCTCACATCACATACACTCAAAAAGTATGGCAAGATTCTTTTAGGCTTGCCAACTTGTGACTCTCATTTTTGAAGAACTAAGGTTAGACAAGTGTGGCAACATTTTATGGCAAAGTGTGGCATTGCTAGGTGTAGAACCAAACAATCCCTACCATACAAGATTTTTCATCCTTGGGACTCCCACAAATCGGGGTCTCGAGAATATACCAACGTAAGGAAACAATTGTGATGAAACTATACATGCACCAAAAATAACTATTCATGGCGCGAAGTCAAGGAAGATCCGACGAAAAACAACAGTTGGGGAAGCATGAAGGGGAAGACCACATATGCTTCAGCTGGCAGCAATCCTATGGGTCGCCCTCCGCCCCAACGTTGCCCTAAAGACCTTTCTTGTCTACACTTCAATTGTTATTATGCCCTCCACCATTAGCTTTCTATTTTTTGTGTTTATCTGCAAAACAAGCCATTCGTGAAGCATTTTTATGATGATACTCACAGGAATGCAAGGATCATAAACCTTATTATTATCGAGTACTATCATAACGTAAACCACACAACCAATTGCATAACTAAAAGACACGAATAAATCGTGGCTAGCAACTCGAAAGTGGCACGTAGAGCTCATCCTGTCACCAATCCCATAACTTCTCAAAATGAAAGCTCATACAACCCCTTGCCTGCAGCCGAATCAGGTGCATGTCGTAGGCACTCGCATGCCATCCTTCTCATGTATGTTGTCCTCCTAGCAGAAAACTAAAAACACATCCCAAGCATTGCAGCAAAATCCATCCACATCACTGTTAAGAGCAAGTAGTGTTGAATTCCTCCCTCGACCCCCTCCTATAAAAACTTGATAATTATTGTATCTTCTAGATGTAATATACATATGTGACTCATTGTAGTGTCACTAGTAATAAATGGAAAAGAATGAACACTTCAGCCCAAAACTCCTCAAAATAACAACGTGTACATCACGCGAATGTGAAAAAATTAATGATTGTTTTTGCTTTTTAATCAGTGTCTTAGTTTCCCTTTTGAATTACTTACATTAATGCAAAAAAATAGTCGAGTGTATAATTGATCATGTTTGTGTACAGATTAACATCTACCGAATAAATATGCGATATTGTGAACCAACATCTAGGAAACACATAGAAAATTGTTTTCCGACAAGGACTTATATCCACCACAAAAAGATCCAATGAGAAATTGCAGTTGTTGCCTTGAACGGTGGCTTACTATAATTCGGATGACATAATTTCCTCACTCATCACCCCCTGTAAATAATTTACAGCACGAAGATGGTTTGATGTTTCTGGATGTTGTACTACCTTTTCTATAAATAAATGGAAATCAACAAACATCACAAAGCCATGCAAATTTAATGCATTAGTAACTAAACTTGGCATGATCAATATATCTTTGTTTTGTGTTGTCGTGGTTTTGTATGTTATGGATTCCAATATAGCATATTGTCGATTGATCTTAGCAGTCCACGAAAAGGTGATATTGTTGGTTTTGAAATGACGATGGAAGAGGCTGCATTTGCTACAATACATACACTAGACCAAAATTTTGAAATTAATGCGGCACCACATGACACTTGGTCCTTCTCCCGTGAAAATAACTTTATCAACACTAAATGGTGAATATGAATAAAGCGGTGACCTATAGGTCTCGGTTGAGCACATAATTGAATGGGATGTGTATCGTACTCCTAAAGTAGTATTGGTTTGTGTACAATGACGGTCCATGGAGTGCCAAGTTCTATTGTGCCATCCATGAAAAGAAAGACAGAAATACTTGGGAAAAAATTTAAACCAATATGGAACCCTACCATATACCTATGTGATGTAACTATACCACACATGTGAGCAATGAAGACACATGGGCTACAACTAAAACTACATCTATGTTAAAACTATCTCCACGCTAACATTAAAACTACATATGGTATACCACTAAACTGCACCTAGGTTAGGACTAATGAAACATATGTACTACCACTAAAATACATCCAAACACATGACATGTTATGTTTTTTCACACATGTGATATCACTAAAACTACACTTGAACTACCATTAAAATGCATGTAACACAAAGACACGTCAATCTCATCATCCCACCCCCTCAAAAAAATCTCATCATCGCACATACATGAAATGGCTTAGAAGAAGAAATCACACCAGTATCGAATGAACAAATAGAAATAATGTATATACTAATCTGATAACAAAGGAGGAAGCAAATATGAGCACCGCAAAAAAAAATCAACACGAGTGACTTCTGAGTATAGTATTCCACCCCCTCCCCGTCATGGAAAAGGAATTAGGCACAAGTTACTGACCCCCCCCCCCATATAGAATAAGCAATAATAAGATAGGTGTGTAAGGCACATAGTGTAGTCACTAACCTTGTTTTCTATGACGAATATCATTTGGCAAAGTGGTGGAGCTTAATGGGGAATGCTGAGAAGGCTAAAACATAGTTGAGAGGCCAAGAGCAATATTTGATATTTAAGCTTGAAAATTAAGGAGACCCTTAATCATTTTGTGTAGGGGGGTCCACCACTAATTAGGCAAAGCCACCATGCTAGCGAGTAGTGGCGAAGTGTGGAAAGTCATCAAGGGGTGCCAACTTCAAGCTAAGAAAAATGTGCACGGAAACAAATGCAACTCAACTTGTATGGGTTGTTGTTTCACCATTGTTAACTAGCCAAAAATTAAAAAAACATTTTACTTCGTATTTGAATCAAAACATGGTTGACTGCCCAATACTACTACTATATATAGAACAAAAATCATGGATGCTCAGAACCTATATTGTACATAGCACAAAAATTATGGATTATTAAGCAATAGAAGTTTGCACATCATCATACACAATAAACTTCAAAATTTACATGGCAATGAAAACTTTATGAAAGTCTTTGAACATCACTTCTTTAACTGATTTTGAAACATGCCTTGTTTGCTCTTGCACCTTCAGCCCTTCGGCGATCATTCACTGTTTAGTTCATCAACAATCGACACTATACTAGTAGTGGTATGTATCATTGGTAGCAGGGAACATGAGAAGTAAAAGGGGGAGCCGGCGACTAGCGAGGCGGTCCGGCGGATGAAGGTGGTTCGCAATAGTGGTGGTTCAGGTTGGCTGTGAATTATTCAAATACCTAGAAGGTGTCATCCATGGCGATTTGAGGGAAAGGAGGAGAGAAGGTTGTGCCAATTTGGGGGAAAGGAGGAGGAGAGACGAGTGTAGCGTGGTAAAGTGTGGGCTGGGCCAAATGATTAGCAATATATTGCGTTTCCAATTTTTTGAGGGGGGCAACCCCCCTTTGGCCTCTGTGAGGCTCCGCCAGTGCTTGCACGCATCAGTTTTTTTTCTTAATCGGAGTGGAATTGGACAAGAAAGGGAATGATGATGTGACTCCACCTCCGCCCTTTAGTGGCGAGAATCACATGATGCAACTCGTGTCGTCCTACATGTGAGCACGTTGTAAGACGTGGTTGACTCCATATATGAACTATAAATCGGTTGTTTTTCCCTATTGTTCTACTGATATAGTTCACATATGCGCCTCAATTGAAAAAAAGAACATACATGATTTACTAAGAATCATTTTCACCCTAATATGCAGCTAAACGATCACTTGTCTCTATCGGTTCTGTCACTTTTCTTGTGAATAAATGCTCATTGAAAATGCAACGTGTCTATACTTGTTTTTAGGAACTATATAATTGCACATGCGTAGCAAAGAGGCATAAATATCTACTAGGTCAGGATGTGATGATTTACCTTCTCATACTAATGGGATCGTGTAAAAATGTATTTTATTTGATAAACAGTTATTTAGTAATTGAGCTCTTATTGACTTACCAAAAAATAATTTTTATTTGATAATATAATGAAAGTTGGAGCAATTGAGGTGGTTTTTAGGGAAAATCGATGAGAGAAACCAATGACATGTTATGTTTTTGTGTAAGTCAACTTTAGTTAAAAGTCATCCTAATGACTCAGAGTTTATAGATCTTAATGCTAAAATTGATAAAAGTGGGATACAAGAGGTCAAAACTTTAAATAGCAATGAACCCACTCTTTTGGATTTCAAGGACTTCAATTATGATAGTTGTTCTTTCATTGATTGTATTTCCTTGTTGCAATCCATGTTGAATTCTCCGCATGCTTATAATCAAAATAAGGCTTTTACTAAATATATTGTTGATGCTATGATGCAATCTTTTGAAGAAAAAATTGAGTTGGAAGTTTCTATCCCTAGAAATCTTCATGATGAGTGGGAATGTACTATTAAGATTAAAATTAAAGATTATGAGTGCCATGCTTTGTGTGATTTGGGTGCTAGTGTTTCCATGATTCCGAAAACTTTATGTGATGTGCTAGGTTTCCATGAACTTGATGATTGCTCTTTGAATTTGCGTCTTGCGGATTCCACTATTAAGAAACCTATGTGAAGGATTAATGATGTTCTTATTGTTGCAAACAGGAGTTATGTGACCATAGATTTCATTGTTCTTGATATAGCTTACAATCCTACATGTCCTATTATTCTTGGTAGACCTTTCCTTAGAACGATTGGTGCAATTATTGATATGAAAGAAGGAAACATTAGATTCCAATTTCTGTTAAGGAAAGGCATGAAACACTTTCCTAGAAAGAAAATAAGATTGCCTTATGAATATATTATGAGAGCTACTTTTGTATTGCATACCAAAGATGAAAATACCTATATCTATTGCGTTTTGCCTAGCTAGGGGCGTTAAACAATAGCGTTTGTTGGGATACAACCCAATTTTATTTTTATGTTCTGTTTTTTTGCTTCTGTTTTTGAGTGTTTCACACATTATTACCTCTGTAGTAATTTTGTTTTCGTGTTCTAATTAGTGTTTGAGCCAAGTAAGACCTTTGGGATGGTCTATGGTGATTGTTGATTTGATCTTGTTGAAAAACAGAAACTTTTGCACACAGTCTAGGAATTTTATAAATTTATCAGAGCGTCGAATGAGTCTGAAATTATACACAAGATTGATATACAAATTTACCTGATTGTCCTAAATTTTCAGAATTTTTTGAGTTACAGAAGTATTCTAAGTTTACAAATTACTATAGATTGTTCTATTTTTGACAGATTCTGTTTTCTTTGTGTTGTTTACCTATTTTTATGTATCTATGGGTCGTATCGGGGGGTATGAACCATGGAGAAGTTATAATAAAGTAGATATTACACCAATATAAATAAAGAATGAGTTCACAACAGTACCTAAAGTGGCGATTTATTTTCTTATACTAACGGATCTCACGAGTTTTCTGTTAAGTTTTGTGTTGTGAAGTTTTCAAGTTTTGGGTAAAGATTTGATGGACTATGGATAAGGAGTGGCAAGAGACTAAGCTTGGAGATTCCCAAGGCACCCCAAGCCATATTCAAGGATGCAAAAGATCCTAAGCTTGCGGATGCCCCGGAAGGCATCCCCTCTTTTGTCTTCAATCCATCGGTAAATTTACTTGAGGCTATATTTTTATTCACCACATGATATAAATTTTTCTTGGAGCGTCTTGTATGATATGTGTCTTTGCTTGTTAGTTTGCCACAATAACCCTTGTTGCACACATCTTTTGAGAGAGACACACTGAATCGTGAATTTATTAGAATACTCTTCGTGCTTCACTTATATCTTTTGAGTTAGGCAATTTTGCTCTATGTGATTCACTTATATTTTTTAGAGCACGGTGGTGTTTGTGTTTTATATAAATACTTGAACTCTCGTACCTCACTCATATTATTTTGAGAGTCTTTAAACAACATGGTAATTGGTTTAGATTAGGAATTTAGTCCTAATATGATAGGCATCCAAGAGGGATATAATAAAAACTTCCATATAAAGTGCATTGGGTATTTATGAGAAGTTTGATTCCTTGCATAAAGTTTTGAGATATAAAGATGGTAATGTTAAGAGTCATGTTAGGAAGTAATTGTGAATTGGTAAAAATACTTGTGTAAAGGTTTGTGATTCCCGTAGCATGCACGTATGGTGAACCGTTATCTAAGGAAGTCGGAGCATGATTTGTTTATTGATTGTCAACCTTTGTGTGAGGGCCGGGAGTGCGCGATGGTTTACTCCTACCAACCTCTCCCCTAGGAGCATGCGTCTAATACTTTGCTTTGATGACTAATAGACTTTTGCAATAAGTATGTGAGTTCTTTATGACTAATGTGAGTCCATGGATTATACGCACTCTCACCCTTCCACTTTTGCTAGCCTCTCTAGTACCGCACAATTTTCGCCGTGCAATATACCCACCATATATCCTTCCTCAAAACAACCGCCATACCAATCTATTATGTCATTTCCATAGTCATTCCGAGATATATTTCCATGCAACTTCCACCGTTCTATTTATTATGACAGCACCATCATTTTCATATTGCTTTGCATGACCATAAGATAGCTAGCATGATGTTTTCATGGCTTGTCCGTTTTTTGATGTCATTTGCTATGCTAGATCATTGCACATCATGGTACACCACCGGAAGCATTCATATAGAGTCATATTTTGTTCTAGATATCGAGTTGTAATTCTTGAGTTGTAAGTAAATAAAAGTGTGATGATCATCATTATTAGAGCATTGTCCCGTGGGAGAAAAGGATGTGGAAGCTATGATTCCCTCACAAGTTGGGATGAGACTCCGGACTTTACAAATAATAAAAGACACCAATGGAACCCAAATAAAAAAAACAGGCCATAGATGCCCACCAAAAATAAAAAAATGAGAGAAAGGGAGAAGGGACAATGCTACTATCTTTTTCCACACTTGTGCTTCAAAGTAGCACCATGATCATTATGATAGAGAGTCTCCTATTTTTTCACTTCCATATACTTGTGGGAATTTTTTATTATATAACTTGGCTTGTATATTCCAATGATGGGCTTCCTCAAATTACTCTAGGTCTTCATGAGCAAGCTAGTTGGATGCACACCTCCTTAGTTTATTTTTGAGCTTTCATACACTTATAGCTCTAGTGCATCCGTTGCATGGCAATCCCTACTCACTCACATTGATATATATTAATGGGCATCTCCATAGCCCATTGATAAGCCTAGTTGATGTGAGACTATCTTCTCCCTTTTCTTCACAACCTCCACCATTTTCTATTCCACCTATAGTGCTATATCCATAGCTCACACTCATGTATTGCGTAAGAGTTGAAAAGGTTTGAGAACATAAAAGGTGTGAAACAATTGCTTGACTTGTCATCGGGGTTGTGCATGATATAAATACTTTGTGTGGGGAAGATGGAGCATAGTCAGACTATATGATTTTGTAGGCATAACTTTCTTTTGCCATTATATTTTGAAGAGACACAATTGCTTTGTTAGTATGCTTGAAATATTATTGTTTTTATGTCAATGATAATCCCCAAGTGCAAGGAATCATCGTAGAAATTTCCAATGGTGGAAGTGATAAGTATGGAGTGTCAAACCCACAAGGAGCTACATGTAAGATCAATATTCTCTCAAGTCCTATCTACCACTGATACGACTCTACATACACCGAACGTTTTCTTCCATCTAGAAACGACAAATAAAACTATGTTGTGGGTATGAAGAGGATAGCTTTGCATGATAACAAAGAACTAAAATATTAAAACAGGTGTTGTTAACATAAAGTTAGAATATATTACAAATAGTGAGTGTGGAATAATGATGGGTCGGTGTGCGGAATTATCCTAGGCAATTGTTAACAAGATCGTAAACCATTATTGAAATTTTATACGAGGGAGAGGCATAAGCTAACATACTTTCTCTACTTGGATCATATGCACTTATGATTGGAACTCTAGCAAGAATCCGCAACTACTAAAGATCATTAAGTTAAAAACCCAATCATAGCATTAAAGCATCAAGTCCCCTTCATCCCATACGCAACAACCCCCTTACTCGAGTTTATGCTTCTGTCACTCAAGCAACCCACTATTAGTGAATCATGAACATATTGCAACACCCTATAGTGGGAATCCTTCACGTTTGTGCGGCACGGAAGGCACCATAGGACATCACCAAAATAAACATACAACTCAAAACAATCTAGATCATCAATCAACCCAAAGGACAAAACAAATCTACTCAAAACATCATAGGATCACAACACATCATTGGATCATAATATGTGGCATAAAGCACCATGTTCAAGTAGGGGATTACAACAGGGTGTGGGAGAGTGAACCTCTAAAAGGAGATGAGGATGGTGATGAAGAAGGTGATGTTGATGAAGATGATCACCGCGGTGATGGTTCCCTAGTGGCACTCTGGCACCACCGGGAGAGAGGGGGAGACGGTCGCCCCCTTGTGCTTCCTCCTCCAAGGCCTCTTCGATGATGGGGAGAGTTTCTCCCTCTGGTCCTTGGCCTCCATGGTGTTGATGGCCCCTCTGGGATGATGAAGATGGCCTCCGATGATGGTGACCCCCTCCGACAGGGTGCCGGAGAAGGCCACGATTGGTTTTTTGTGGCTCTGGAGGTTTGTGGCGGCGGAAATCCTGATCTAGGTTTCTTTTCGGAGGTTTCTGTATTTATAGGAATTTTTGGCGTCGATCTCACGTCAAGGGGGTCCATGAGGAGACGACAAGCCACCCAGGCATGGCTAGGGGGTGGCTGCACCCTCCTAGCTTATGACCTCCTCGTGGCTCTTCTGGCCCAACTCCAATGCTTCGGGGGTCTCTTTTGGTCCATAAAAAATCACCGTAAATTTTCAGCCCATTCCGAGAACTTTTATTTCTGCACAAAAAAGACACCATGGTAGTTCTGCTGAAAACAACGTTAGTTCGGGTTAGTTCTAATAAAATCATATAGAGTTATTCTAAACCTAGCATGAATACTTCATAAATTATAAATACGTTGGAGACGTATCAGCATCCCCAAGCTTAATTCCTACTCGTCCTCGAGTAGGTAAATGATAAAAGAAATAATTTATGAAGTGTGAATGCTAGCAAGTGCACAAGTTTGATCAATGATAATTCCAATCACTTTTTCTAGCATCATTATGTATCATAAATAGTAGATCATCTCATAAAGTTTCTCATGGTGAAGTAACAAGCTATTCACATGTTAAAGTATGGACCATAAAGTTTCTTGAAAACTAACAAACTATGCTTTGAGTCACCAAACAATTGCAAGTCATCTTATTTTCAGGAAGGGTCTATGTAAGATCTTTGATTTAGCAAATTCCACATAGTCAACTATCATATAGTCTTCCATGATTGCTAACACTCAAAGCATATTTTTAGAGCAAATGGCATCCGTCGAACACAAAGAAAGATAGGGGCTTAAAGTTTTGCCTCCCAAGTTATTTATCATATATATAATTGTCAACAATAATAATTCATGATCAAATATAATTGAATGGCCATATATGCCTAGATCATTCCCCAACACATGATGCTTGCCAATAGAAAAAAGGAGAAATATAGGAAGTGGTGAAGATCACCATGACTCTTGCATAAAGGTAAGTACTAGAAAGTAAAAGGTAGGCCCTTCACAGAGGGAAGCAGACGTTGTCATGCGCCTTTTGTTTTTGGATGTCAAAACCCTTAATTGCAAAGGAATGTCACATTGTATTGCCCTTTGTGATAGCAACCTTTATTATGCAGTCCGTTGCTTTAATTTCTTTACCATCAGAAGTCCGTACAATACTTATTTTCCCTTACAATAAAAGATCATACATATTTAGGAGCATTTTTAATGCATTTTGCACCGATGACAACTTACTTGAAGGATCTTACTCAATCCATAGGTAGGTATAGTGGAATCTCATCGCAAAACTAGTTTAAGGGTGTTTGGATGCACAAGTAGTATTTCTACTTGGTACGGAAGTTTTGGCTAGTATGAGGTGGAAGCAAGCACCACATGTTGGAGGATCCACAACAATATAATTTCTATACAAATATACCCAAGCATAACTCATTACTTGTCTTCCTTGTCCAACTTCAAATAATTTGATCAAGTTTGAAAATAATTAATGGGTCTCACAATCATAGAAGATGTCCAATATAGTATATTTATATGTGAAATCTCTCTTCCTTTAATATTCTTCATGAAATGTTCAAGTGACCAATGCGGTGTTTGCTAACTTTCAATAAATTTCACCACCTATACTTATTATGTGTGAAGTAATTACTCCCCATGGATAAGTATATGAAGCATATTTAATTTCAGATTTATGACATTCAATTCATTAAACCATTTACTCATAGGATATAAGTGAAGCACGAGAGTGAATGACAAACTACTCCGAAATGATATAAGTGAAGATCAATGAGTAGCCAACAATTAAATAACTTTGTGAGGACTCTATCATATAATTTCAGATCCAATGATTTTATTCAAACAGCAAAACAAAATAAAAATTGCACTCCAAGAATAGCACGCATCATGTGAATGAATAAAAATTTAGGCTCAACATAGGCTAATCGATAATTGTTGATGAAGAGAGGTGGGATGCGTAGCACCGCCAAGCTTAGATACTTGAGAATTCTTGAAATATTTACTTGGGGTTCCTTGGGCGTCCCCAATCTTGAGCTTTTGTATCTCTTTCAATCCTCTCATATCATGGTTTTACCTATTCTAAAAAATTCCATCCACACAAAACTCGAAAAGAACTCGTGAGATAGGTTAGTACACATAAAAACAAATCAAAACTTCATGTACTGCCAAGACAAGTTTCACAATAATTTTCAAATATTAGGTACTGTATACTATCATTTCCACAATTTATATCTATCAATATAGGCTATGGAAACTATAGGATAAGTAGATAACAAAACTATGACAACAATATGTCTAAACAGAACAGTCCGTAGCAATTTATTAAACCAGTGTTCCTGTGTAACTCTAAAAATATGAAAATTTAGTACATGCTAAGGAATTTATATGAAAACACTGTGTAAAAATTTCAGAAACTTTCCACGTTCTAGTAAAATATGAAAATTCAAACACTACAACAAAAGTTTCTGTTTTTTTACACAGCACACATCAAACATGTAATGCAAGCATCCTAAGGGAATTCTTGGAACTTTTTATTGAAAAACAATATTATAAATAACACCTAACAGGGAACAATAAAATGAAATGACGATCCAAGAAAAACTCATATTATGTGACGAATAAAAATACAGCTCCAAGTAAGATATACCAATAGTGTTGAAGACAAAAGAGGGGATGCCTTCCGGGGCATCCCCAAGCTTAGACGCTTGAGTATTCCTTGAATATTTCCTTGGGGGTGCCTTGGGTATCCCCAAGCTTGGGTTCTTGTCACTCCTTATTCCCCTCATATCGGCATCTCACCCAAAACTTGGAAAACCTCAATCACACAAAACTTAACGGAACTTCGTGAGAAGGGTTGGTGTAATAAAGATAAATCATTCACTTAGGTACTATCAAGACAAGATTCATAATTGTTCCCACATGGTACCTACTATATTCCATCATTCCCATAATTTATATTACTCAGTATAAGCTATAGGAACACTTGAAACAAGCAAACTATGCATGCAAAATAGAATCTATCAAAAACATAACAGTCTGTAAAGATCTGAATGATCACCAAAGTTCCTTAACTCTAAAAATTCTGAAAAATTAGGAAATATCACAGAATTTTCATATAAATGTTTTGTAAAAGTTTCATATTTTTTGACTCTCCAGTAAAATTAGATAATTCATATACTAGACGCAAAACTTTCTGTTTTTGCACAGAATTAAACAAGCAAGTATCCACACCATCCCAAAGGCTTTACTTGGCACTTTATTGAAATAAAAGGCACAAAACATGATTACTACAGTATCCTAATCATGTGAACACATCAAAACATAAACTAAAAGTGTCGGGTTGTCTCCCAACAAGCATTTTTCTGTAATGCCTTTTTAGCTAGGCATGAAATTTCAATGATACTCTTCTAAGCCAAATTCCGATGATCATTTTATTGATACTCCAAAAGATATAAGTGGACTTCATAGAGCATTCTAAAATTAATATAGATTAACCAATATCCAAGCTCAAAATATATAAGTGAAGCACACGAAGCATTCTATAAATCCATACTCAAAAGAATTAAGTGAAGCGCATGAAGCATTCTACAAATCGTGAAGGACTAACTCATACTAGAAGGGTGCACAAAGGAAAAGAAAAACACTAAAGGCACATATCATGTGAACAAAACAAAAACCTAGGTATACCGATAATTGTTGAAGAATAATGATGGGTTGCCTTCCGGGGCATCCCCAAGCTTGGATGCTTGAGTCTCCTTGAAATATTTATTTGGGGTGCCTTGGGCACCCCCAAGCTTTACTTTTATCTCTTTGTATTCTTCTTATATCGATACCTCCTCGATCTTCGAACACTTCATTCACACAAAACTTACCAAAACCCTCATGATCTCCATTAGTATAATAAAGCAAAATACTACTTTAAGCATTGTTGTGAACTCATTACAAATTCATATTAGCATTATATCTGCTGTAGTCCAACTTCACCATGGTTCATACCCCCCGATACAACCCATAGATTCATCAAAATAAGAGAACAATGCATAGAAAACAGAATCTATCAAAAACATGACAGTCTGTAGTGTTGGAAATATGCCCTAGAGGCAATAATTAAATGGTTATTGTTATATTTCCTTGTACATGATAATTGTCTATTGTTCATGCTATAATTGTATTAACCGGAAATTGTAATACATGTGTGAATACATAGACCACAACAAGTCCCTAGTGAGCCTTTAGTTGGCTAGCTCGTTGATCAATACAAGGTCATGGTTTCATGACCATGGACATTGGGTGTCGTTGATAACGGGATCACATCATTAGGAGAATGATGTGATGGACAAGACCCAATCCTAAGCATGGCATAAGATCGTGTAGTTCGTATGCTAGAGCTTTTCTAATGTCAAGTATCATTTCCTTACACCATGAGATTGTGCAACTCCCAGATACCGTAGGAATACTTTGGGTGTGCCAAACGACACAACGTAACTGGGTGGCTATAAAGGTACACTACGGGTACCCCCAAAAGTATATGTTGGGTTGGCATGAATCGAGACTGGAATTTGTCACTCTGTGTGACAGGGAGGTATCTTTGGGCCCACTCGGTAAGACATCATCATAATGAGCTCAATGTGACTCAACAGTTAGACATGAGATGATGTGTTATGGAATGAGTAAAGAGACTTGCCGGTAACGAGATTGAACAAGGTATAGGGATACCGACGATCGAATCTCGGGCAAGTAACATACCAATGGACAAAGGGAATTGCATACAGGATTGATTGAATCCCCGACATCGTGGTTCATACGATGAGATCATCGTGGAGCATGTGGGATCCAACATGGATATCCAGATCCCGCTGTTGGTTATTGGACGGAGAGGTGTCTCGGTCATTTCTACATGCCTCCCGAACCCGTAGGGTCTACACACTTAAGGTTCGATGGTGCTAGGGTTATAGGGAAATTGTGTACATGATTACTGAAGGTTGTTAGGAGTCCCGGATGAGATCCTGGACGTCACGAGGAGTTCCAGAGTGGTACGAAGGTAAGGATTCATATATAGGAAGTGAGGTTTTGGTCATCGGAAGTGTTTTGGGCGTCACCAGTAACATACCGGGACCACCGGAAGGGTTCTCGGGGTCCACCGTGTGGGGCCACCGGCACCAGAGGGCTGCATGGGCCAAAGGTGGGAGGAAACCAGCCCCTAGGTGGGCTGGTGTGCCTCCACCTTAGCCCAAGGTGCAGCAAAAGGTGGGAGGGGGGCAAACCCTAGGCGCAGATGGGCCCTAGGCCCACCTAGGGCGCCACCCCTCCTCTCCCCTCTCTTGGCCACTGCCCCAAGGCCATCTAGGGCTAGCCACCGGCCCTAGGGTGGGAACCCTAGGGGCTGCACAACCCCTCCTACCCCCTATATATATGTGGGGTTTTGGAGCTGCCAAAGACACAGATCTCTCTCTCTCTCTCTCTCTCTCTCTCTCTCTCGGCGCAGCCCTACCCCTCCTCCTCCTCGTCCTCCGTAGTGCTTGGCGAAGCCCTGCCGGAGTACCACGCAGCTCCACCGTCACCATGCTGTCGTGCTGCTGGAGCTCTCCCTCAACCACTCCTTCCTCCTTGCTGGATCAAGGCGTAGGAGATGTCATCGAGCTGCACATGTGTTGAACGTGGAGGCGCCGTTGTTCGGTGCTTAGATCGGAATCCACCGCGATCTGAATCGCTGCGAGTACTACTCCACCAACCGCGTTCTAGTGACGCTTCCGCTTTGCGATCATCAAAGGTATGAAGATGCACTCCCCCTTTGCTCGTTGCTGGCTTCTCCATAGATTGATCTTGGTGACGTAGGAATTGTTTTGATTTACTACTACGTTCCCCAACAGTGGCATCATGAGCTAGGTCTATGCGTAGAATCTATGCATGAGTAGAACACAAGTTGTTGTGGGCGTCGATTTTGTTAATTTTCTTACCATTACTAGTCTTATCTTGATTCGGCGACATTGTGGGATGAAGCAGCCCGGACTGACTTTACACGTATGCTTACGTGAGACGGGTTCCACCGCCTGACATGCACTTGTTGCATAAGGTGGATAGCGGGTGTCTGTCTCTCCCACGTTAGTCAGATCGGATTCGATGGAAAGGGTCCTTATGAAGGGTAAATAGCAATTGGCATATCACATTGTGGTTTTGGTGTAGGTAAGAAACGTTCTTGCTAGAAACCTATTGCAGCCACATAAAAACTTGCAACAACAAATTAGAGGACGTCTAACTTGTTTTTACAGCATATGTCATGTAATGTGCTATGGCCAAAGGATGTGATATGATATATGTGATGTATGAGATTGATCATGTTCTTGTAATAGGATTCACGACTTGCATGTCAATGAGTATGACAACCGGCAGGAGCCATAGGAGTTATCTTAATATATTGTATGACCTGCGTGTCAATCAAGAACGCCATGTAATTACTTTACTTTATTGCTAACTGTTAGCCATAGTAGTAGAAGTAATAGTTGGCGAGACAACTTCATGAAAACAGGATGATGGAGATCATGGTGTCTGTTGGGGAACGTCGCATGGGAAACAAAAAAATTCCTACGCACATGCAAGATCTATCCATGGTGATGAGCATCTATGAGAGGGAGAGTGAATCTACATACCCTTGAAGATCACTAAGCGGGAAGCGTTAAGAAACGCGGTTGGTGTAGTCGAACGTCTTCGCGATCCAAATCGCCGAGCGTCCCACGATCTCACCATGATCCGTCCCGCGATCCAATCATGATCCGTCCCACGAACTCATCACGATCCGTCCCGCGATCCAATCATGATCCGTCCCGCGAACTCATCATGATCCGTCCCGCGAACTCATCACGATCCGTCTCGCAATCTTGATCACGGTCCTTCCGATCTAGCGCCGAACGGACGACACCTTCGCGTTCAGCACACGTACAGCTCGATGACGATCTCTGCCTTCTTGATCCAGCAAGAGGGAGCAGAGAGGTAGACGAGTTCACCGGCAGCGTGACGGCACCGCGGTGATGGTGGTGGAGCAATTCCGGCAGGGCTTCGTCTAAGCACTGCAGAAATCCGATCTAGAGGAGAAACTATGCACTGGAGGAACGGGCAGCACGTGGCTAAAAATTCTGTGCAAAAAACCCTAAAATCTCCAGTATATATAAGAGGGAGGGAGGAGAGGACTTGGCGCAAGGGCCAAGCCTCCTTGGGTCGGCCAAAGTGGGGAGGAGAGGAGGACTCCTCCTCCAATCCTAGTAGGACTAGGATTCCTCCCTTTTTTGGCCTTTTTCCACCTTTTTCCCTTTGGGCTTTTCTTCCCAGCCACATGGGCCTTGTGTGGGACTTCCACCAGCCCACAAAGGGCTGGTATTTACTCTCCCACAGCCCATGTAGCCTCTTGGGTCGAAATACCCCTCCCGATGGTCTCCCGGTACACCACCGACACTCCCGGTACACTGCCGATGAGCCCGAAAATTTTCCGGCGACCAAAATAGGACTTCCTATATATGAATCTTTACCTCCGGACCATTCCGGAGCTCCTCATGATGTCTGGTATCTCATCCGGGACTCCGAATAAACTTTAGTCACCACCATACATAACTCTATACTACCGAAATGTCACCAAACCTTAAGTGTGCAGACCCTGCGGGTTCGAGAACTATGTAGACATGACCGAGACACCTCTACGGTCAATAACAACTAGCAGGACCAGGATGCCCATATTGGTTCCTACATATTCTATGAAGATCTTTATCGGTCAAACCTCTATGTCAAGGATTCAGTTAATCCCGTATGATGTTCCCTTTGTTCTTCGGTATGTTACTTGCCCGAGATTCGATCATCGGTATCTCCATACCTAGTTCAATCTTGTTACCGGTAAGTCTCTTTACTTGTTCCGTAATACAAGATCCCGTGACTAACACTTAGTCACATTGCTTGCAAGGCTTGTTGTGATGTTGTATTACCGAGTGGGCCCTAAGATACCTCTCCGTCACACGAAGTAACAAATCCCAACCTTGATCCATGCCAACTCAACATACACCCTCGGAGATACCTGTAGAGTACCTTTATAGTCACCCAGTTACGTTACGACGTTTGATACACATAAGGCACTCCTCCGGTGTCAATGAGTTGCATGATCTCATGGTCATAGGAACATATACTTGACATGCAGAAAACAGTAGAAATAAACTGACACGATCATATGCTACGTTTGTAGTTTGGGTCTTGTCCATCACATCATACTCCTAATGATAAGATCCTGTTTATCAAATGACATCTCATGTCCATGGCTAGGAAACCTTAACCATCTTTGATCAACGAGCTAGTCTATTAAAGGCATACTAGGGACATGGTTTTGTCTATGTATCCACACATGCATCTAAGTCTTCGATCAATACAATTATAGCATGGATAATAAACGATTATCATGAAAAAGGAAATATGATAAGAACTAATTTATTATTGCCTCTAGGGCATATTTCCAACAGTCTCCCACTTGCACTAGAGTCAATAATCTAGTTCACATCACCATGTGATTCGCATTGTTATGAATCTAACACCCAATAAGTTCTGGGGATCGATCATGCTTTGCATGTGAGAGAGGTCTTATAGTCAACAGGTCTGTGACATTCAGATCCGTATGTACTTTGCAGATCTCTATGTGAAACTGTAAATACTGCTACCACACTCCACTTGGTATTATTCCAAATGGCTGCTCCACTATACATATCCAGATTGCTACTAAGAGCCATCCGGATTAGCGTTAAAGCTTGCATCGACGTAACTCTTTACGACGAACCCTTTATCACCTCCATAATCGAGAAACATTTCCTTAGTCTTTCAGTCACTAAGAATAATATTGACCACTGTCCAGTGATCCACTCCTGGATCACTCTTGTACCCCTTGACGGACTCATGGCAAGGCACACACAGGTGCTGTACACAACATGTCATAATATAGAGCCTATGGCTAAGGCATAGGGGACGACATTCGTCCTTTCTCTTTCTTCTGCCATTGTCGAGCTTTGAGTCTCACTCAACTTCACACCTTACAAATCAGGCGAGAACTCTTTCTCTGACTGATCCATTTTGAACTCTTTCAAAATCTTGTCAAGGTATGTACCCATTGAAAGTCTCATCAAGCATCTTGATCTATCTCTATAGATCTTGATGCTCAACAATTAGGTAGCTTTATCCAGGTCTTCCTTTGAAAAACTCCTTTCAAAATACCCTTTATGCTTTCCAGAAATTCTACATCATTTCTGATCAACAATATGTCAACCACATATGCTTATCAGAAACTCTATAGTGCTCCCACTCACTTTATTGTAAATACAAGTTTCTCATAAACTTTGTATAGACTCAAAAACTTTGATCACCTCATCAAAGTGTATATTCCAACTCCGAGATGCTTGCTTCAGTCCATAGAAGGATCACTGAAGCTTGATCACCTTTTAGCATCCTTAGGACTGACAAAACCTTCTGGTTGTATCTCCTACAACCTTTCCTTAAGGAAGGAAATGATGTTTTGGCATCCATCTGCCAGATTTCATAATTGAAAAATGCAGCAACTGCTAACATAATTCCAACAGACTTTAGCATCGCTACGAGTGAGAAAGTCTCATCGCAGTCAACTCCTTGAACTTGGCGGAAACTTCTTTGCGACAAGTCGAGCTTTATAAATGGTGACATTCACCATCAGCATCTGTCTTCATCTTAAAGGTCCATTTGTACTCAACGACCTGCCGTCCAACGAGCAAGTCTACCAAAGTCTATACTTGGTTTTCATACATGGATCCTTTCTCGGATTTCATGGCCTCTAACCATTTGTCAGAATCCGGGCCCATCATCGCTTCTCCACGGCTCGTAGGTTCATCGTTGTCCAACAACATGACCTCTAAGATAGGGTTGTCGTACCGCTCAGGAGCAATACACATCCTTGTCGACCTACGAGGTTCGATAGTAACTTGATCCAAAGCTTCATGATCATCATCATTAACTTCCTCTTCAACTAATGTAGGCTTCATAGAAACATCTTCATGCGCTGCGCTACTCTCTCATTGAACAAAGGTTCAACAACCTCATCAAGTTCTATCTTCCTCCCACTCAATTCTTTCGAGAGAAACTCTTTCTGGAGAAAGGACCCAGTTTCAGCAACAAACATTTTATGCTTGGATCTGAGATAGAAGGTTCACCCAACTGTTCTTAGGGTATTCTATGAAGATGCATTTTTCCCCTTTGGGTTTGAGCTCATTAGGTGAAAATATTTTTCCACACAAGCATCGCAGCCCCAAACATTAAGAAATGACAACTTAGGTTTCTATCAAACCATAATTCACACGGTGTCATCTCAACGGATTTAGATGGTGCCCTATTTAAAGTGAATGTAGTTGTCTCTAGTGCATAACCCCAAAATTATAGTAGCAAAACGATAAGAGACATCATAGCACGCACCATATCCAATAGAGCACGACTATGACGTCCAGACACACCATCACGCTATGGTGTTCCAGGTGGCGTGTGTTGTGAAACAACTTTCACATTGTCTAAAGTTGTATGCCAAACTCGTAACTCGGATATTCACCTCCACAATCATATCGCAGACATTTCTTCTTGTCACGATGATCTTAAACTTCACTCTGAATTTGCTTTGAACCTTTCAAACAATTCAGCCTTGTGTTTCATTAAGTAAATATACACTATATCTACTCAAATCATCAGTGAAGGTAAGAAAATAACGATATCCACCGCACGCTATAAGACTCATTAGATTGCATACATCAACATGTATCATTTCCAATAAATCACTTGCCCGCTCCATCAAACCAGAAAACGGGGTCCTTAGTCATCTTGACCAAGAGGCATGGTTAGCTTGTCTCAACCGATTCGAAATCGAATGAGTCCAAAGATCCATAAGCAAGGAGTTTCTTCATGCGTTTTATACCAATATGACATTTAGCGGCAGTGCCACAAGTATGTGGTACTATCATTATTAACTTTGTATCTTTTGGCATTAATGTTATGAACATGTGTATTACTATGATCAAGATTCAACAAACCATTCTCACTGGGTGCATGACCATTGAAGGTATTATTCATGTAAACAGAATAACCATTATTCTCTAACTTAAATGAATAACCGTTTTGCAATAAACACGATCTAATCACGTTCATGCTCAACGCAAAACACCAAATAACATTTATTTAGGTTCGTCACTAATCCCGAAGGTAGAGAGAGCGTGCGATGTTGATCACATCAACCTTGGAAACATTTCCAACACACATCATCACCTCACCCTTAGCCAGTTCTCCGTTTATTTCGTAGCTTTTATTTCGAGTTACTAACATTTAGCAACCGAACCGGTATCCAATACCCAGGTGCTACTAAGAGTACTAGCAAGGTATACATCAATAACACGTATATCAAATATACTTCTGTCGACGTTACCAACCTTCTTATTTACCAAGTATCTAGGGTTGTTCCGCTTCAGCGACCGCTCTCCTCATAATCAAAGCACTTAGTCTTGGGTTTGGGTTCAACTTTGGGTTGCTTCACTGGAGCAGCAACTGACTTGCTATCCATGAAGTTTCCCTCCTTGCCCTTGCCCTTCTTGAAACTAGTGGTTTTACTAACCATCAACACTTGATGCTCCTTTTTGATTTCTACCTTCGCGGTGTCAAACATCGCGAACAGCTCAGGGATCATTATTTCTATCCCTGGCATTTTATAGTTCATCACCGAGTTCTAGTAGCTTAGTGACAGTGACTTGGAGAACTATATCAATCACTATCTTATCCGGAAGATCAACTCCCACTCGATTCAAGCGATTGTAGCACCCAGACAATCTGAGCACATGCTCAACGATTGAGCTATTCTCCTTCATATTGCAGGCAAAGAATCTTGTTGGATATCTCATATCTCGCAACACGGGCACGAGCCTGAGATCCTAATTTCAGCTCTTAGAACATCTCATATGTTCCATGACGTTCAAAACGTTTCGGAGCCTCAATTCTAAGCCGTAATGCATGACGCACTAAACTATAAAGTAGTCATCAGAATGTGCATGTCAGATGTTCACAACATCTATAGACGACGCTAGAGGGGTTGCACCGAGCGGTGCATTAAGGACATAAGCCTTCTGTGCAGCAATCAGGACAATCCTCAAATCACAGACCCAGTCCACAATATTGCTACCATCATCTTTCAACTCTATTTCTCTAGGAACATATAAAAATTCAAGGGAGCTACAACGTGAGCTAGTAATCTAGAACATAATTTTGCAAAGACATTACTGACTATGTTCATGATAATGATTTCAATTAATCATATTACTCAAGAACTCACACTCAAATTGACATCCCTCCGGTCATTCGAGTGATACATGATCCAAATTCGCCAACTCAAGTTCGATCATCACGTGAGTTGAGGTGGTTTCAATGGTGAACATCATCATGTTGATCATATCCACTATATGACCCATGTTCGACCTTTCGGTCTCTTGTGTTCCGAGGCCATGTCTATACATGCTAGGGTCGTCAAGTTTAACCCGACTGTTCTGCATGTGCAACACTGGCTTGCACCCGTTGTATGTGAATGTAGAGTCTATCACACCCGATCATCACGTGGTGTCTCGACACGACGAACTTTCGCAACGGTGCACACTCAGGGAGAGCATAATTTATCTTGAAATTAAGTAAGGGATCACCTTATAATGCTACCGTCGTCCTAAGCAGAACAAGGTGCATAAAAGGATTAACATAACATGCAAATCATAAGTGACATGATATGGCCATGAACTTTTGCTTTTGATCTCCATCTTGAAAGCACCGGCATGATCTCCATCATCACTGGCATGACACCATGATCTTCATCATCTTGATCTCCATCTACGTGTCGCCATCGGGGTTGTCGCGCCCACCATGCTTCTACTACTATTGCTACCGTTTAGCAATAAAGTAAAGCATTACATAGCGCTTAAATGATTGACACGCAGGTCATACAATAATTAAAGACAACCCTATGGCTCCTGCCAGTTGCCGTACTCATCGACATGCAAGTCGTGATATTATATACAATACATGATCATCTCATACATCACATATATCACATCATGTAATTGGCCATATCACATCACAACATACCCTGCAAAAACAAGTTAGACGTCCTCTAATTGTTGTTGCATGTTTTACGTAGCTGCTACAGGTATCTAGCAAGAACAATTATCACCTACGCATAAACCACAACGGTGATACATAAGTTGCTTTTCAACCTTCCCAAGGACCGCCTTTGTCGAATCCGATCCAACTAAAGTAGGAGAAACTGCCACCCGCCAGCCATCTTTTGCAACAAGTTGCAGTTGAGGGAACCGGTCTCTCGTAAGCGTACGAGTAATGTTGGTCTGGGCCGCTTCATCCCACAATACCGCTGAACCAGAACTCGACCAAGGGAGGAAGCAATCTAAGCATCAACGCCCACAAACTCTTTGTGTTCTACTCGAGATCTCATCTACACATAGACCTAGCTCTGGTACCACTGTTGGGGAACGTCGCATGGGAAACAAAAAATTTCCTACGCACACGCAAGATCTATCCATGGTGATGAGCATCTACGAGAGGGAGAGTGGATCTACATACCCTTGTAGATCGCTAAGCGGGAAGCGTTAAGAAACGCGGTTGGTGTAGTCGAACGTCTTCGCGATCCAAATCGCCGAGCGTCCCGTGATCTCATCATGATCCGTCCCGCGATCCAATCATGATCCGTCCCACGAACTCATCACGATCCATCCCACGATCCAATCATGATCCGTCCCGCGAACTCATCACGATCCGTCTCACGATCTTGATCATGGTCCTTCTGATCTAGCGCCGAACGGACGGCACCTCCGCGTTCAGCACACGTACAGCTCGATGACGATCTCCGCCTTCTTGATCCACCAAGAGGGAGCAGAGAGGTAGACTATTTCACCGGCAGCATGACGGCGCCGCGGTGATGGTGGTGGAGCAATTCCGACAGGGCTTCGCCCAAGCACTGCTGAAATCCGATCTAGAGGAGAAACTATGCACTGGAGGAACGGCAGCACGTGGCTAAAAATTCTGTGCAGAAAACCCTAAAACCTCCAATATATATAAAAGGGAGGGAGGAGAGGACTTGGTGCAAGGGCCAAGCCTCCTTGGGTCGGCCGAAGTGGGGAGGAGAGGAGGACTCCTCCAATCCTAGTAGGACTAGGGTTCCTCCCTTTTTTGGCCTTTTTCCACCTTTTTCCCTTTGGGCTTTTCTTCCCAGCCGCATGGGCCTTGTGTGGGACTTCCACCAGCCCACAAAGATCTGGTATTTACTCTCCCACAGCCCATGTATCCTCTTGGGTCGAAATACCCCTCCCGATGGTCTCCCGGTACACTACCGGCACTCCCGGTACACTACCGATGAGCCCGAAACTTTTCCGGCGACCAAAATAGGACTTCCTATATATGAATCTTTACCTCTGGACCATTCCGGAGCTCCTCGTGACGTTTGGGATCTCATCCAGGAATCTGAACAACCTTTGGTCACCACCATACATAACTCTATACTACCGAAACGTCACCAATCCTTAAGTGTGCAGACCCTGCGGGTTCGAGAACTATGTAGACATGACCGAGACACCTCTACGGTCAATAACTAATAGCGGGACCTGGATGCCCATATTGGTTCCTCCATATTCTACGAACATCTTTATCGGTCAAACCTCTATGTCAAGGATTCAGTTAATCCCGTATGATGTTCCCTTTGTTCTTCGGTATGTTACTTGCCCGAGATTCGATCGTCGGTATCTCCATACCTAGTTCAATCTTGTTATCGAGAAGTCTCTTTACTCATTCCGTAATACAAGATACCGTGACTAACACTTAGTCACATTGCTTGCAAGGCTGTTGTGATGTTGTATTACCGAGTGGGCCCTGAGATACCTCTCCATCACACGGAGTAACAAATCCCAGTCTTGATCCATGCCAACTCAACAGACACCCTCAGAGATACCTATAGAGTACCTTTATAGTCACTCAGTTACATTGCTACGTTTGATACACACAAGGCACTCCTCCGGTGTCAGTGAGTTGCATGATCTCATGGTCATAGGAACATATACTTGACGTGCAGAAAACAGTAGCAATAATCTGACACGATCATATGCTACGTTTGTAGTTTGGGTCTTGTCCATCACATCATTCTCCTAATGATGAGATCCCGTTTATCAAATGACATCTCATGTCCATGGCTAGGAAACCTTAACCATCTTTGATCAACGAGCTAGTCTATTAAAGGCATACTAGGGACATGGTTTTGTCTATGTATCCACACATGCATCTAAGTCTCCGATCAATACAATTATAGCATGGATAATAAACGATTATCATGAACAAGGAAATATGATAATAACTAATTTATTATTGCCTCTAGGGCATATTTCCAATAGTGTCATGCTGGTGACAATGATGATCATGGTGCCCTGAAGATGGAGATCAAAGGAGCAAGATGATATTGGCCATATCATGTCACTATTTGATTGCATGTGATGTTTATCATGTTTTACATCTTATTTGCTTAGAACAACAGTAGCTTAAATAAGATGATCTCTCACTAAAATTTCAAGAAATGTGTTCCCCCTAACTGTGCACCGTTGCTAAGGTTCGTTGTTCCGAAGCACCACGTGATGATCGGGTGTGATAGGTTCTAACATTCGCGTACAACAGGTGTAAGCCAGATTTACACACGCAATAAACTTAGGTTGACTTGACGAGCCTAGCATGTACATACATGGACTCGAAACACGGGAGACTGAAAGGTCAAACATGAGTCGTATAGAAGATACGATCAATACGAAGATGTTCACCATTGATGACTAGTCCATCTCACGTGATGATCGGACACGGGCTCGTTGATGTGGATCATCTGTCGCTTGGATGACTAGAGAGATGTCTATATAAGTGGGAGTTCATTAAATAGAATTTAATTATCATGAACTTAGTCTAAAATTGTCTTTACAATCTATATTGTAGATCCAATGGCCAATGCTAATGTTACCCTCAACTTCAATGCATTCCTAGAGAAAACCAAGCTGAAAGATGATGGAAGCAACTATACGGACTGGGTACATAGCTTGAGGATCATCCTCATAGATTCCAAGAGATTATATGTCCTTGATGCACCGCTAGGTGACTCACCCATTTTCCCAGTGGCTCAAGACGTTATGAACGCCTGGCACTCGTGTTGTGATGATTACTCCCTGGTTCAGTGCGGCATGCTTTATAGCTTAGAACTGGGGCTCCAAAAGTGTTTTGAGCAACACAGAGCATATGAGATGTTCCAAGAGCTGAAATTGGTTTTCCAAGCTCATGCCCGGGTCAAGAGATATGATGTCTCCGACAAGTTCTTCAGTTTTAAGATGGAGGAAAATAGTTCTGTCAGCGAGCACATACTCAAAATGTCTGGGTTGCACAACCACTTGTCTCAGCTCGGAGTTAATCTTCCGGATGACTCGGTTATTAACAGAATCCTCCAGTCGCTTCCACCTAGATACAAGAGCTTTGTGATGAACTACAACATGCAGGGTATGGAGAAGTCCATTCCTGAGTTGTACTTGATGCTGAAATCAGCGGAGGTCAAGATCAAAAAGGAGCATCAAGTGTTGATGGTGAATAAGACCACTAGTTTAAAGAAAGGCAAGGGTAAGAAGAACTTCAAGAAGGCCGGCAAAGCAGTTGCCGCGCCCGGTAAGCAAGTTGCCAGGAAGAAGAACAAGAATGGACCCAAGCCTGAGACTGAGTGCTTTTATTGCAAGGGTACCGGTCACTGGAAGCGGAACTGCCCCAAGTACTTAGTGGATAAGAAGGTTGGCAACGTTAAAGGTATATGTGATATACTTGTTATTGATGTGTACCTTACCAGCGCTCGTAGTAGCTCCTGGGTATTTGATACCGGTGCAGTTGCTCACATTTGTAACTCCAAGCAGGAGATGCGAAATAAGCGGAGAATAGCAAAGGATGAGGTGACGATGCGCGTTGGGAATGGTTCCAAGGTCGATGTGATTGCCGTCGGCATGCTACCTCTACATCTACCTTCGGGATTAGTTTTAAACCTTAATAATTGTTATTTAGTACCAGCTTTGAGCATGAACATTGTATCTGGATCTCGCTTGATGTGAGACGGCTACTCATTTAAATCTGAGAATAATGGTTGTTCTATTTATATGAGAGAAATGTTTTATGATCATGCCTCGCTGGTCAATGGTTTATTTTTTATGAATATCGAACGTGATGTTACACATGTTCATAGTGTGACAAAAGATGTAAGGTTGATAACGATAGTCCCACTTACATGTGGCACTGCCGCCTTGGTCATATTGGTGTCAAACGCATGAAGAAACTCCATTCTGAAGCACTTTTGGAGTCTCTTGATTTTGAATCATTTGACACGTGCGAACCATGCCTCATGGGAAACATGACCAAGACTTCATTCCCCAGAACAATGGAGCGAGCAACTGACTTGTTGGAGATAATACATACCGATTTATGCGGTCTAATGAGCGTTGAGGCTCGCGGTGGCTACCGTTATGTTCTCACCCTCACTGATGACTTATGCAGATATGGGTATGTCTACTTAATGAAAGATAAGTCTGAAACCTTTGAAAAGTTCTCGGAATTTTAGAGTGAGGTAGAGAATCAACGTGACAGGAAAATAAAGTGCCTACGATATGATCATGGCGGAGAATATTTGAGTCACGAGTTTGGCACGCACCTAAGGGAATGTGGAATTGTTTCACAACTCACGCCGCCTGGCACACCTCAGTGAAATGGTGTGTCTGAACGTCATAATCGCACTCTATTGGATATGGTGCGATCTATGATGTCCCTTACCAACTTACCGTTATCATTTTGGGGATATGCATTAGAGACTGTCGCATTCACTTTAAATAGGGCACCGTCTAAGTCCGTTGAGACGACACCGTATGAACTATGGTTTGGAAAGAAACCTAAGCTGTCGTTTCTGAAAGTTTGGGGATGCGATGCTTATGTGAAGAAACTTCAACCTGAGAAGCTCAAACCCAAAGCAGAAAAGTGCATCTTCATAGGATACCCCAAAGAAACTGTTGGGTATACCTTCTACCTCAGATCCGAAGGCAAAGTCTTTGTTGCCAAGAATGGATCCTTTCTAGAGAAAGAGTTTCTCGTGAAAGAAGTAAGTGGGAGGAAAATAGAACTTGATGAGGTAATTGTACCTCCACTCGAACAGGAGAGTAGCACAGCACAGGAAGTTGTTTCTATGGAGCCTGCACCGGATGGAGAGGAAGTTAATGATGATGATCATGAAACTTCAGATCAAATTGCTATTGAACCTCGAAGGTCCACAAGGACACGTTCCGTACCAGATTGGTACGTCAACCCTGTCCTGGAGATCATGTTATTGGACAAGGGTGAACCTTCGAACTATGAAGAATCAATGGTGGGCCTGGATTCCAACAAATGGCTTGAAGCCATGAAATCCGAGATAGGATCCATGTATGAGAACAAAGTATGGACTTTGGTGGACTTGCCCGATGATAAGAGAGCCATAGAAAATAAATGGATCTTTAAGAAGAATACTGACGCGGATGGTAATGTGACCGTCTATAAGGCTCGGCTTGTCACTAAGGGTTATCGACAAGTTCAAGGAGTTGACTACGATGAGACTTTCTCAACCGTAGTGATGTTGAAGTCCGTCCGAATCATGTTAGCAATTGTTGCATTTTATGATTATGAGATCTGGCAAATGGACGTCAAAACGACATTCCTTAATGGCTTCCTTAAGGAAGAGCTATATATGATGCAGCCGGAAGGTTTTTCGATCCTAAAGATGCTAACAAAGTATGCAAGCTTCAGCGCTCCATCTAGGGGCTGGTGCAAGCATCTCGGAGTTGGAACATTCGCTTTAATGAGGTGATTAAAGCGTTTGGATTTATACAGGTTTATGGAGAACCCTGTATTTACAAGAAAGTGAGTGGGAGCTCTGTAGCATTTCTCATATTATATGTGGATGACATATTGTTGATGGGAAATGATATAGAACTTTTGGAAAGCATAAAGGCCTACTTGAATAAGTGTTTTTCAATGAAGGACCTTGGAGAAGCTGCTTATATATTAGGCATCAAGATCTATAGAGATAGATCGAAACGCCTCATTGGTCTTTCACAAAGTACATACCTTGACAAGATATTGAAGAAGTTCAATATGGATCAGTCCAAGAAGGGGTTCTTGCCTGTGTTGCAGGGTGTGAGATTGAGTATGACTCAATGCCCGACCATGACAAAGGATAGAGAAGAGATGAGTGTCATTCCCTATGCTTCAGCCATAGGCTCTATTATGTATGACATGCTGTGTACCAGACCTGATGTGAACCTTGCCATAAGTTTGGTAGGGAGGTACCAAAGTGATCCCGGAGCGGAACACTGGACAACGGTTAAAAATATCCTGAAGTACCTGAAAAGGACCAAGGACATGTTTCTCGTATATGGAGGTGCCAAAGAGCTCGTCGTAAAGGGTTACATCAATGCTAGCTTCGACATAGATCTGGATGACTCCAAGTCACAAACCGAATACGTGTATATTTTGAACGGAGGGGCAGTCAGCTAGTGCAGCAGCAAGCAAAGCGTCGTGGCGGCATCTACATGTGAAGTGGAGTACATAGCTGCTTCAGAAGAAGCAAAGGAATGAGTCTGGATGAAGGAGTTCATCATCGACCTAGGAGTAGTTCCCACCGCTGCGGGCCCGATGACTCTATTCTCTGACAACACTGGAGCTATTGCCCTTGCCAAGGAGCCCAGGTTTCACAAGAAGACAAGACACATGAAGCTCCGCTTCAACTCAATTCGTGATTACATTCAAGAAGGAGATGTACATATTTGTAAAGTACATACGGATTTGAATGTCGCATATCCGTTGACTAAACCTCTCTCACAAGCAAAACATGATCAACACCAGAACTCTTTGAGTGTTCGATACGTCACAATGTAACTAGATTATTGACTCTAGTACAAGTGGGAGACTGTTGGAAATATGCCCTAGAGGAAATAATAAAATGGTTATTATTATATTTCCTTGTACATGATAATTGTCTATTGTTCATGCTATAATTGTATTAACCGGAAACCGTAATACATGTGTTAATACATAGACCACAACAAGTCCCTAGTGATCCTCTAGTTGGCTAGCTCGTTGATCAATAGATGGTCACGGTTTCATGACCATGGACATTGGATGTCGTTGATAAAAGAATCACATCATTAGGAGAATGATGTGATGGACAAGACCCAATCCTAAGCATGGCACAAGATCGTGTAGTTCGTATGCTAGAGCTTTTCTAATGTCAAGTATCGTTTCCTTAGACCATGAGATTGTGCAACTCCCGGATACCATAGGAATACTTTGGGTGTGCCAAACATCACAACATAACTGGGTGGCTATAAAGGTACTCTACGGGTATCCCCGAAAGTATCTGTTGGGTTGGCATGAACCGAGACTAGGATTTGTTGCTCCATGTGACGGAGAGGTATCTCTAGGCCCAGTCGGTAAGACATCATCATAATGAGCTCAATGTGACTAAGGAGTTAGCCACGGGATGATGTGTTACGGAACGAGTAAAGAGACTTGTCGGTAACGAGATTGAACAAGGTATAGGGATACCGACGATCGAATCTCGGGCAAGTAACATACAAATGGACAAAGGGAATTGCATACGGGATTGATTGAATCCCCGACATCATGGTTCATCCGATGAGATCATCGTGGAGCATGTGGGAGCCAACATGGGTATCCAGATCCCTCTATTGGTTGTTGGCCGGAGAGGTGTCTCGGTCATGTGTACATGCCTCCCGAACATGTAGGGTCTACACACTTAAGGTTCGATGATGCTAGGGTTATAGGGAAATTGTGTACGTGGTTACCGAAGGTTGTTCGGAGTCCCGGATGAGATCCCGGACGTCACGAGGAGATCCGGAGTGGTCTGGAGGAAAAGATTCATGTATAGGAAGTGAGGTTTTGGTCACCAGAAGTGTTTCGGGCATGAGCGGTAACATACCGGGACCTCCTACCCCCTATATATATGTGGGGTTTTGGGGCTACCAAAGACACGGATCTCTCTCTCTCTCTCTCGGCGCAGCCCTACCCCTCCTTCTCCTCGTCCTCCATAGTTCTTGGTGAAGCCCTGCCAGAGTACCATGCAGCTCCACCGTCACCATGCCGTCGTGCTGCCGGAGCTCTCCCTCAACCTCTCCTTCCTCCTTGCTGGATCAAAGCGTAGGAGACGTCATCAGGCTGCACGTGTGTTGAACGCAGAGGCACCGTTGTTCGGCGCTTAGATCGTAATCCACCGCGATCTGAATCGCTGCAAGTACAACTCCACCAACCGCGTTCTAGTAACGCTTCCGCTTTGCGATCTTCAAAGGTATGAAGATGCACTCCCCCTTTTCTCGTTGCTGGTTTCTCCATAGATTGATCTTGGTGACGTAGGAATTTTTTTGATTTACTACTACGTTCCCCAACATGTAGTAATCTGGAAACTTCATATACTTCTGTAACTTAGAAATTTCCGAAAAATTAGGATAAATTAACAAAAATTCATGGAAGTACTGTGTAAAAAAATCATAAACTTTTGACGTTGTAGTAAAAAAATGTAAATTCACGCACTACAGCCAAAGTTTCTGTTTTTGCACTTCACACACCAAACAACAATCTAATCATCCTAAAAGCAAATCTTGGCACATTATTTTTATAATACAATGGATATATACTAGGGGATAATTATTTTTCATAATATTCCATGAAAAATTCTACATTATTTCCATGAGCATGAACACAAGTGTTCAAGGTCGACCCTCACTTCTCCAATGCACAACCTTCCAATCACTTCTCTTTTTGAAAAACTTCTTAGGCATAAGGGGAAAGTAACTATTTTTGTACTTTTCATTATTTAATTGTTTGTTTGCTTCACCCATAACTAAAGAAATTAAAAAGGGAAAACAAAATCTACTTAGTGAAGGAAGCAAACAAGCACACACGAGAATATCAACCCCATGCTATTGCTCCCCGGCAACGGTGCCAAAAAAGAGCTTGATAATCCCCAAGTAAAAGGAATCATTGTAGAAATTTCCAAAGGTGGAAGTGATAAGTATGGAGTGTCAAACCCACAAGGAGCTAAAAGTAAGATCAATATTCTCTCAAGTCCTATCTTCCACTCATACGACTCTACGTACACCGAATGTTTGCTTCCATCTAGAAACGACAAATAAAACTACAGTGTGGGTATGAGGAGGATAGCTTTGCATGATAGCAAAGAACTAAAATATTAAAATGGGTGTTGTTAACATAATGTTAGAATATACTACAATATATTACAAATAGTGAGTGTGGAATAATGAAGGGTCGGTGTGTGGAATTATCCTAGGCAATTGTTAACAAGATCGGAAATCATTATTGCAATTTTATATGAGGGAGAGGCATAAGATAACATACTTTCTCTACCTGTATCATATGCACTTATGATTGGAACTCTAGCAAACATCTGCAACTACTAAAGATCATTAAGGTGAAAAACCAACCATAGCATTGAAGCATCAAGTCCCCTTTATCCCATATTCAACAACCCCCTTACTCGGGTTTATGCTTCTGTCACTCAAGCAACCCACTATAAGCGAATCATGAACGTATTGCAACATCCTATAGCAGGAATCCTTCACGTGTGCGCGGCACGGAAGGCACCATAGGACAGCACCAAAATAAACATACAACTCAAACCAATCTAGATCATCAGTCAACCCAAAGGACAAAAGAAATCTACTCAAAACATCGTAGGATGGCAACACATCATTGGATCATAATATGTGGCATAAAGCACCATGTCCAAGTAGGGGATTACGGTAGGGTGCGGGAGAGTGGACCACTAAAAGGAGACGAGGATGGTGATGAAGAAGGTTATGTTGATGAAGACGGTCACCGCGGCGATGGTTCCCCCATTGGCACTCCGACACCACCGGGAGAGAGGGGGAGAGGGTCTCCCCCTTGTGATTCCTCCTCCATGGCCTCCCCCCTCGGTGGGGAGAGGATCTCCCTCTGGTTCTTGGCCTCCATGGTGTTGATGGCCCCTCTGAGATGATGAAGATGGCCCCCAATGATGGTGACCTCCTCCGACAGGGTGCCGGAGAGGGCCAAGATTGGTTTTTCGTGGCTCTGGAGGTTTGTGGCGGCGGAACTCCTGATCTAGGTTTCTTTTCAGAGGTTTTTGTATTGATAGGAATTTTGGCGTCGATCTCACGTCAACGGGGGTCACGTGGAGACGACAAGCCACCTAGGCACGGCCAGGGGGTGGTCGCGCCCTCCTGGCTTGTGACCTCCTTGTGGCTCTTCTGGCCCAACTCCAATGCTTTGGGGGTCTCTTTTGGTCCATAAAAAATCACCGTAAATTTTCAGCCCATTCCGAGAACTATTATTTCTGCACAAAAAACGACACCATGGTAGTTCTGCTGGAAACAGCGTTAGTCCGGGTTAGTTCTAATAAAATCATACCAAAATCATATAGAATTGTTGTAAACATGACATGAATACTTCATAAATTATAGATACGTTGGAGATGTATCAGTCAACATTAAGCTTTTGTTTTGAGTCTTACAGAGCTGAATATTCATGCCACAATAAAGAATATTACATGGATAAATATGTGAGGTAGCATTCCACATCAAAAATTCTGCTTTTATCATTTACCTACTCGAGGACGAGCAGGAATTAAGCTTGGGGATGCTGATACATCTCCAATGTATCTATAATATTTTATATTTCCATGTTATTATATTATTTGTTTTGATGTTTTATATGCATTAATATGCTATTCTATATTATTTTTGGGACTAACCTATTATTCTAGAGCCTATTGCCAGTTTCTGTTTTTCCTTATCTTTTAGTATTACAGATAAGGAATATTAAACGGAGTCCAAACGGAATAAAATTTTCGCGATGATTTTTCTTGGACCAGAAGACATCTACGAGATTATTTTTGAGATTTCGCGATAATTTGTGCACCCACCGTATTATTTTCCTTCATGAGAGAAGCTCTAGTGAAACCTATGGCCCCCGGGTCTATTTTCCATATTATATTTTCAAATCTATAAACCAAAAATACCAAAAATACTTTTCTGCAATCTTTTTACTTTTCGTTTTAGTAATCTTCTATATCTACCTCTATCAGACCTCATCCTTGCAAATAACTGTGAAGGGATTAACAACCCTTTTATAGAGTTGGGTGCAATTGTTTGATTGTTTGTGTAGGTGCGTAGATTAGGGACTTGCTTGTATCTCCTACTAGATTGATACCTTGGTTCTCAACAACTGAGGGAAATACTTATCTACTTTGCTGCATCACCCTTTCCTCTTCAAGGGAAAACCAAGGCAAGATCAAGAAGTAGGAGGGCACAATAGTTTTCAAAATAATATTACCCTCTTTGATCCATATTAATTGTCGCTGCTTTAGTAAATTGTATTAATTCAATGACAATTAATATGTATCCGAGGGATAATATGGTCTCAAAAGGTAAACATGCACATGTTGCAGAAGTACCATCTTTTACTAAAACTTCATGTTATGGTTTCAAAAGAAAGGGAGCTCCTCCTCATACATAAGTACAACTATTCTCTGTGTCTCCCAATGTTGTGTCAACTATTTTAGTTACCTCCCTAAACTTGAAGTTTGTGCCAAGTATATATTTAAGCTATTATATGTTTGTGTCTAAAGACATATGGCAAATTTCATGGAAACTAAATGCATTTTAGTCTAAGTCAAGAAAATGCATTGTAGTCTAAGTTAAGAAAATAGGCAAATAGATTGGTTATCTTCGTCTGCCCGTATGCTGGCCTCGATATGTCGGTCCGTTGCTTCACGATTTGAGCCAACAATAACTCTTGTGTGTGCACTGCCTTTTGATTATCTAGCTTGGTATACATAGCTAGCTAAGCTTCCTCATGAAATCAACCAGGAAGCTGACTTGGGCTTGCCCTGTGTACGTCGCCATGTATAATAGGAGACTAGTGGTTGGGGGGCACCCAGGGCGTGCCTCCTGTGCGGCTCCTTTGCATACCAATCTTGCTGGTGTAGTTGTGAACGAGCTTTTGTAGCCCAGATGAGCGTCAGATGTTGAAAAAAAAAGTTGTGATCTTGTGTAATCTTGCTAACACATTTTTTTAACATGTTCATGCGGTCCAAATGATCACTGATTTTCTGTAAAAAAAAGCGGACACAAAGGTGATAATGTGCCTACTCCTTTGCACCAAAACACTTGAATCTGTTCATCAGACAACTAACAGTCATACATGCCATGGGAAACAAAAACATAGTAGCAGTACAGTGTCATTGAACAAATCCTTATCCTTATAGTAAAGGCGTGTTGTTGTTTCTCTTCGCATAACTTCCTAACAGTTACACAGTCTTTTGGCATTGTCAGCCAAAAAGGAAAGGCACATTACAATTCGAAAGACACTGAATGTTCTAGCACAAAAACACCAATAATTACATTTCTCATGAACCTTCTATTTGAATAAGGCGACATCACCTCGGTAGACATCACCTGAATTCAGAAATCATGGCCATTACCCATAATAATTTCGTATGCATACAAGATAAATATTTCATGACAAATAGGATCTCACCTTTACATAGTTAATACGAAAATTGACCCATGATAAAATTAAAGGCCTCTGGATTAAAAAAATGAGAACAAACAAATAATGCATCGTACTTGTTCACCCATCAGCATGAAAGGAATTATATGCTTTATAAAAATGAGCATGCTAGATGAATGCAATATAGTCCTATGGTGATAATCTGCGTTGAGATTGGTGATGTCTACTATGCAACCTTCTTCTTGTAGACTCTTGTTGGGCCTCCAAGCGTAGAGTTTTGTAGGACAGTGGCAATTTTCCCTCAATGAATGACCTAAGGTTTATCAATTCATGGGAGGTGTAGGATGAAGATGGTCTCTCTCAAACAACCCTGCAATCAAATACAAGAAATCTCTTGTGTCCCCAACGCACCCAATACAATGGAAAATTGTATAGGTGCACTAGTTCGGCGAAGAGATGGTGATACAAGTGCATTATTGATGGTAGATATAGGTTTTTGTAATCTGGAAATATAAAAACAGCAAGGTAACAAATAGTAAACAACGAGCAAAACATTCTATAAATGCTTGGAAACAAGGCCTGGGATCCATACTTTCACAAGTGCAATTTCTCTCAACAATATTGACATAGTTGAATCATATGTAAGTCCCTCTCGTGTGACAAAGAGTTCACTCCAAAGTCACAAATAGCGGAGAACTAACGAAGAAAATATTGTAGGGTATGAAACCACCTCAAAGTTATCTTTTCTGATCAATTTTATGAGCTATCCCTATAAGTTTCACGGATAGCCCTAGAGTTCACACTAAAATAACACCTTAAGATACACATTAACCAAGACCCTAATGTCACCTAGATACTCCAATGTCACCACAAGTATCCATGGGCCTGATTATACGATATGCATCACATAATTTTAGATTCATCATGTTCAATCCAACACAAAGAAGTTCAAAGAATGCCCCCAAAGTTTCTATCGTAAAGTCATGAAAAAAACGTGTGCCAACCCCTATGCATAGATTCCCAAGGTCACGGAACCCGCAAGTTGATGACCAAAACATCCATCAAGTGGATCAATAGAACATCCCATTGTCACCATGGATATCCCATCGCAACACATACATCAAGTGTTCTCAAATCCTTAAAGACTCAATCTGATAGGAAAACTTCAAAGGGAAAACTCAATTCATCACAAGAAGATAGAGAGGGGAAACTCCATATGATTCATCTATATCAATAAAGCTCGCGGTACATCAGGATCGTGCCATCTCAAGAACACAAGACAGAGAGAGACCAAACACATAGCTACTGGTACATACCCTCAGCCCCGAGGGTGAACTACTCCCTCCTCATCATGGAGAGCGCTGGGATGATGAAGACGGCCTCCGGTGATGGTTTCCTCCTTTGGCAGGGTGCCGGAACGGGCTCCCGATTGGTTTTTCGTGGATCTGGAGGTTTGCAACGGCGGAACACTGATACGTCTCCAACGTATCTATAATTTATGATTGTTCCATGCTATTATATTATTTGTTTTGGATGCTTTTATGCATTAATATGCTATTTTATATTACTTTTGGGACTAACCTATTAATTTAGAGCCTAGTGTCAGTTTCTGTTTTTTCCTTGTTTTTCAGTTTTGCAAATAAGGAATATTAAACGGAGTGCAAATAGAATAAAACCTCTGGAATGATTTTTACTAGAAAATATGGAAGCCATGAGACTTGAGAACCAAGGCAGAGGAGCTGCCATTTGGCCACAAGCCCGCTTGTCGCGGCCAAGGGGGCCACCCACGCCGGGCAGGCTTGTGGGCCCCTGGCAACTCCCCTAACCCTAATCTTCGGCCTATAAATACCCAAATATTCCATCATTATCAAAATGAGCCACGAAAACACTTTTCCGCTGCCAGAAGCCTCCGCTCCCGAGAGATCCAATCTTGGAGCCTTTTCCATTAATCTGCCGGAGGGGGATTTGATCACGGAGGGCATCTACATCGACTCCATTGCCCCTTCAATGATGCCTGAGTAGTTCACCACAGACCTACGAGTCCATAACTAGTAGCTAGATGGCTTCTTTTCTCTCTTTGCTTCTCAATACCACGTTCTTCATGATCTTCATGGAGATCTATCCGATGTAATACTCTTTTGTGGTGTGTTTGTCGAGATCCAATGAATTGTGGGTTTATGTTCAGATTATCCATGAATATTATTTTAGTCTTTTCTGAATTCTTATATGCATGATTTCATATCTTTGCAAGTCTCTTCAAGTCATTGGTTTGGCTTGGCCAACTAGGTTGGTAATTCTTGCAGTAGGAGAAGTGCTTAGTTTTGGGTTCAATCTTGCGGTGTCCTCACCCAGTGACGAAGTAGGGGTAGCGAGGCACGTATTGTATTGTTGCCATCAAGGGTAACAAGATGGGGTTTTCATCATATTGCTTGAGTTTCTCCCTCTACATCATGTCATCTTACTTAATGCATTACTCTGTTCTTCATGAATTTAATACTCTAGATGCAGGCAGGAGTCGATCGATGTGTGGAGTAATAGTAGTAGATGCAGAATCGTTTCGGTCTACTTGTCACGGACGTGATGCCTATATGTATAATAATTGCCTTGGATATCTTCATAATTATTCGCTTTTCTATCAATTGCTCGACGGTAATTTGTTCACCCACCGTAATACTTGCCATCATGAGAGAAGCCATCTAGTGAAACCTATGGCCCCGGGGTGTATTTTCCATATTATACTTTCCGATCTAAAACCAAAAACACCAAAAATAATTGCTGCCCTATTTTCACTTTTAGTTTTACTTTCTGTTCAAGCATCCTATTATATCTATCTCTACTAGATATCACCCTTGCAAATAACCGTGAAGGGATTGACAACCCCTTTATAGCGTTGGGTGCAAGAGTTTGATTCCTTGTCTAGGTATATCTATTGGTGGCTCACTTGTATCTCCTACTAGATTGATACCTTGGTTCTCAAAAACTGAGGGAAATACTTATCTACTTTGCTGCATCAAATAGTTTGTCTTCACGGGAAACCAACGCATGCTCGAGAAGTAGCAAGAAGGATTTCTGGTGCCGTTGCTGGGGAGATACATAGCAAGTCAAAAATAAGAACTCTCTCTTCAACTTGCCAATTTCTGGTTTGGTTGTGGGGAGATCTACATCAAGCCTACCAAGTACCCATCATAAACTCATCTCTTGCATTCACATTATTTTCCATTTGGCTCTCGTTTTCCTCTCCCCCACTTCTAAAACGGTTTTCAGAAAATACCAAAAAGATTTGCCTTTTTATTCGTCATTCTTCCATCGCCTTTTCGTTGCTATGTTTGCTTGTGTTGCCATGTGCCTTCTATTTGATTGCACCTTCGCTTCCTAAAAATCTATTGATATGGATCCTCATCCACTTGCTAATCTTTTCAAAAGACCAAATTATGATGAACCAATTGCTAGTGAGTTGAGTGCACTTGATTATCTCTATGAAGTTTTGCTTGAAAATCATGAAAATTTTGATGAAGTGTTGGAAGAACAAAATTATAAGGTGATTCATGATATCTCCTTGAATGAACAGCATGATTTCCATGTTGTTAGTATGAATTCTCTGAATATGCATGATGCTAATGATATGCAAAACCACAAGCTTGGGGATGCTATGCTTGATGAAGATGAAATTTTTTGTTCCCTAAGTTTTGGTGATGGCACGTATGCTATAATTGATCATGAAAAGAATACTTTATGTGATATTTATATTGTGAGATTACTTCATGATGCTACTGAAAATTATTATGAGGGAGTAACATATGCTTGTAGGAATCGCAATAATATCAAGTTTCCTCTCTATGTGTTCAAAGTTTTGAAGTCATGCTTGTTTTGCCTTCCTATGCTAGTTGATTTTTGTTCCCATAAAATGTTTGCTCAAAAAATCCCTATACATAGGAAGTGGGTTAGACTTAAATGTGTTTTCCATGCTATTCATGATGATCTTTTGCATATCTCAGTTACTACTTTTTATGTGAGCGTCATTGAAAGACATTATGCCTAGCTAGAGGCGTCAAACAATAGCGCTTGTTGGGAGGCAATCCAATTTTATTTTGCTTTATGATTTTTGCATATGTTTTGGTGTGTTTAGCACATTATTAATTCTGTATTAATTGTGTTTTTGTTTTTAAATTAGTGTTTTAGCCAAGTCAAACCTTTGGGGCGATCTATGGTAGTTGTTGATTTGATCTTGCTGGAAAACAGAAACTTTTGCGCTCAGTCCAGGATTTTTATGAATTTTTCAGAGAGTCAAATTGAACTGAAATTCTTACACAGGATTTATATACAAATTTCCCTCGTTGTACTAATTTTTCAGAATTTTTACAGTTACATAAGTATTCGAAGTTTATAGATTTCTACATACTATTCTGTTTTTGACATATTCTGTTTTCTTTGTGTTATTTGCTTATTTTGATGTATCTATGGGTCGTATCGGGGGGTATGAGTCATGGAAAAGTTAGAATACAGTAGTTATTACACAAATATAAATAAATAATGAGTTCACAACAGTACCTAGAGTGGTGATTTATTTTTCTTATACTAACGGATCTCATGAGTTTTCTGTTGAGTTTTGTGTTGTGAAGTTTTCAAGTTTTAGGTGAAGATTTCATGGACTATGGAATAAAGAGTGGTAATAGACTAAGATTGGGGATTCCCAAGGAACCCCAAGTCATATTCAAGGATACCAAAAAGCCTAATATTGGGGATGCCCCAGAAGGCATCCCCTCTTTCGTCTTCAATCCGTCGGTAAATTTACTTGAGGCTATATTTTTATTCACCACATGATATATGTTTTGCTTGGAGCGTCATGTATGATATGAGTCTTTGCTTGTTAGTTTTCCACAATCATACTTGCTACACACATATTTAGAGAGAGACACTCTGAGTCGTGAATTTGTTAGGATACTCTATATGCTTCACTTATATCTTTTGAGCTAGGCAATGTTGCTCTAGTGCTTCACTTATATATTTTTAGAGCATGGTGGTGTTATATTTTATAGAAATTATTGAACTCTCGTTCCTCACTTATATTATTTTCTGATTTTCTTAAAACAGCATGGTAATTTGTTTAGGTTATGAATTTAGTCCTAATATAATGACATCCAAGAGGGATATAATAAAAACTTTCATATTAAGTGCATTAACAACTATGAGAAGTTGGATTCCTTGCATATAGTTTTGAGATAATAGGGATGGTAATATGAGAGTCATGCTAGTGAGTAGTTGTGTAATGAAGATATACGTGTGTTAAAGCCTGTGATTCCTATAGCATGCACGTATGGTGAACCGTTATGTAACGAAGTCGGAGCATGACTTGTCTAATGATTGTCGACCTATGTGTGAGGGTCGGGAGCGCGTGATGGTTAACTCCTACCAAACTCTCCCCTAGGAGCATGCGTCTAATGCTTTGTTTGATAACTAATAGACTATTGCAATAAGTATGTGAGTTCTTTATGACTAATGTGAGTCCATGGATTATATGCACTCTCACCCTTCCATCCTTGCTAGCCTCTCTAGTACTGCGCAACTTTTGCCGGTACATCAAACCCTCCTTCCTCAATACAGCCACCATACCTACCTATTATGGCATTTCCATAGCCATTCCGAGATATATTGCCATGCAACTTCCACCATGTAGTTTTTCTATGACTTGCATCATCACTTCATATTGCATATAGACTTATATCTTGTCAAAGGAATCGAGTTGTAATTTGTTTTTCTTTGAGTTATAAGTAAATAAAAGTGTGATGATTTTTAATTGATAGAGCATTGTCCCATGAGAGAAAAGGATGATGGAGGCTATGACTCCCTCACAAGTTGGGACAAGTATCCGGACTTTACAAAAAATAAAAGAGGCCAGCGAAGCCCAAACAAAAAATAAAAGGGGCCAAAGAAGCCCACCAAAAAAATAAAAAAAATGAGAGAAAAAGAGATGGGACAGTTGCTAATATGTTTTTCCACACTTGTGCTTCAAAGTAGCAGCATGATCTTCATGATAGAGAGTCTTCTATTTTGTCACTTTCAAATAACTAGTGGATATTCATTATGCACGACCACTTAGTTTTCTTTTTTGAGCTTTCATACACTTATAGCTCTAAGTGCATTTGTTGCATGGCAATCCCTACTCACTCACGTTCATATCTATTGATGGGCATCTCCATAGCCCGTTGATATGCCTAGTTGATGTGCGACTATCTTCTCCTTTTTTCCTTTGCACCTCCACCATATTCTATTCCACCTATAATGCTATATCCATGGCTCACGATCATGTATTGCGTGAGAGTTGAAAAGGTTTGAGAACACCAAAAGTGTGAAACAATTGCTTGGCTTGTTCATCGGGGTTGTGCATGATTTAGATACTTTGTGTGGGGGAAGATGGAGCATAACCAGACCATATGATTTTGTAGGGATAACTTTCTTAGGCCATGTTATTTCGAAAGGACGCACCTACCTTGTTGGTGTGCTCGAAGTATTACTGTTTTTATGTCAATATTAAACTATTGTTTTGAATCTAACGCATCTGAATATTAATGCCACAATAAAGAATATTACATGGATAAATATGTTGGGTAGCATTCCACATCAAAAATTCTGTTTTTATCATTTACCTACTCGAGGGTGAGTAGGAATTAAGCTTGGGGATGCTGATACGTCTCCAATGTATCTATAATTTTTGATTGTTCCATGCTATTATATTATCTGTTTTGGATGTTTTTATGCATTAATATGCTATTTTATATTATTTTGGGGACTATCCTAATAATCTAGAGCCTAGTGCTAGTTTCTGTTTTTCCTTGTTTTTGAGTTTCGCAGATAAGGAATATTAAATGGAGTCCTAACGGAATAAAACCTCCAGAATGATTTTTTCTGGAAAATATGGAAGCCACGAGACTTGAGAACCAAGACAGAGGAGCTGCCACGGGGCCATGGGCCCGCTTGCCACGGCAAGGGGGCACCCACACCAGGCAGGCTTGTGGGCCCCTGGCAACTCCCCTAACCCTAATCTTAGGCCTATAAATACCCAAATATTCCATCATTATCGAAATGAGCCACGAAAACATTTCTCCGCCGCTAGAAGCCTCCGTTCCCGAGAGATCCAATCTTGGAGCCTTTTCCGGTAATATGACGGAGGGGGATTCGATCACGGAGGACATCTACATCAACTCCTTTTATATCTGAGTATTTTATTTAAACAGCAAGCAAAAGAAAAATAGGATTCCAAGAATAGCATGCATTATGTGAACGAATAAAAATTTAAGCTCAACATAGGCTATACGATAGTTGACGAAGAGAGGTGGGAGGCGTAGCATCCCCAAGCTTAGATGCTTGAGAGTTCTTGAAATATTTACTTAGGGTGCCTTGGGCATCCCCAAGCTTGAGATTTTGTATCTTGTTCAATCCTCTCATATCCCGGTTTCACCTATTCTCAAAAACTTCATCCACACAAAACTCAAAAAGAACTCGTGAGATAGGTTAGTACACATAAGAAAAAATCAACACTTCATGTACTGCCAAGACATATTGCACAATAAATTTAAAACATTAGGTATTTTATACTATCATTTCCACACTTTATATCTACAAATATAGGCTATGGAAACTATAGGATAAGTAGATAAGAAAACTATGACCACAATTTGTCCAAACAGAACAGTCTGTAGAAATTTATGAAAACTGTGTACTTATGTAACTCAAAAAAATATTAAATTTAGTAAATGCTATAAAATTTATATGACAACAGCGTGTAAACATTTCATAAACTTTCCACGTTCCAGTAAAATATGAAAATTTAAACTCTACAGCAGAAGTTTCTGTTTTTACCCAGCACATATCAAAACATGCAATGCAAGCATCCTATGGCAATTATTGGAACTATTATTGAAAAACAATATTATAAATAACACACAGCATAGAAAAAAATGATGCTCCAGGCAAAAATCATATTATGAGACAAATAAAAATATAGCTCCAAGTAAGATATAATGATAGCGTTGAAGACGAAAGAGGGGATGCCTTCCGGGGCATCCCCAAGCTTAGGCGCTTGAGTCTTCCTTGGATATTACCTTGGGGGTTCCTTGGGCATACCCAAGCTTATGTTCTTCTCACTACTTATTCTCCTCATATTGGTGTCTCACCCAAAACTTGAAAACTTCAATCACACAAAACTTACCGGAACTTTGTGAGAAGGGTTAGTGTAATAAAGATAGATCATTCACTTAGGTACATTCAAGATAAGAATCATGATTATTACCACATGATACCTACTTTATTCCATCATTCCCACAATTTATATCACCGAATATAAGCTATGGGAACACTAAAACAAGCAAACTATGCATGTAAAAACAGAATCTGTCAAAAACAGACCATTCTGTAAAGATCTGAATGATCACCATACTTCCCTGACTCTAAACATTCTGAAAAATTATAACATATCACAAAATTTTCATAGAAATGTTGTGTAAAAATTTCATAATTTTTTAACGCTCCAGTAAAATCAGATATTTCATATACTAGATGCAAAACTTTCTGTTTTTGCACAGAATCAAGCAAGCAAGTATCTACACTATCCCAAAGGCTTTACTGGGCACTTTATTGAAATAAAAGACACAAAACATGATTACTATAGCATCTTAATCATGTGAACACATAAAAACAGAAGGTAAAAGTGTTGGGTTGTCTCCCAACAAGCGCTTTTCTTTAATGCCTTTTGGCTAGGCATGATGATTTCAATGATGCTCGTATAGGAATAGTAGTTGAAACATGCAAGAGAGCATCATGAATCTCATAACAAGCACATTTAAGTATAACCCACTTCCTATGCATAGGTATTTTGTGATCAAACAATTTATGGGATCAAGAATCAACTAGCATAGGAAGGCAAAACAAGCATAACTTCAAAATTTTGAACACATAGAGAGGAAACTTGATATTATTGCAATTCCTACAAGCAAATGTTCCTCCCTCATAATAATTTTCAGTAGCATCATGAAGTAATTCCACAAAATAACCAGAACATAAAGCATTCTTTTCATGATTTACAAGCATGGAATTTTGTCGCTCTCCACATAAGCAATTTTCTTCTCATGCAAAGTAGTGGGAGCAAACTCAGCAAAATAACTATCATGTGACACTTGATTGACATAACCACATTGAATATTAAAATCATGATAATAGGTTTCATGATTGTCATTAATCTTTATAGCATACGTGTCATCACAATAATCATCATAAGTAGGAGGCATGCAGTCATTATAATAAATTTGATCATTCAAAGTAGGGAGAATAAAAGGAGCATCTTCATTAAGCATAGCATACCCAAGATTGGGACACACATTAATTGCAGCAAATAAATTCTCAAACATGTCATTTTCATCTAACATAGCATCCCCAAGCTTGTGGCTTTGTATATCATAAACATAATCACTCTCATCATTAATGGTATGAATAGCACTAATAGTATAACAATTATTATCATCATCCTCCAAGTTGGTGACATAAATATTTTCAAGATTATAATAAGTATCATTATCTTCCCAATCATAATTATCACACCAAGCAATAGGCATAACGAAATAATTCTCATGAGGCCTATCAATAATGGGAGAACCATTATTTGGGAGAGATACCTCTTTACCTTTACTTTTCCTCCTTTTCTTCTTCTTCACCACATTATGTGTGGGTTTATTTAATTCCTCCAAGCTTGTTTTTGAAGAGGTTGGTTGAATAAAAAGCTCCTCCTCGTTACCTGATTCATCATAAGAAAAAATAGGAGGATATTGGGAAACCTCTTCCCCTTCATTAGTATTCTCTTCGTCTTCTATTTGTTTTCTTGTCTTTAAGTAATTGGCAATATGAGTATTCTCAATGCAATTTACCACACAATACATATAGATTTCATTTAGATCAAAATCAATCATTTTCATGAGAACCCAAGTTGGAACATCCTTAGTATTATGTCTCATTTCTTCATACCCCCCAAAATAGACTAAGTTCATTATGATGCTCAAGGGTAATGAGGTTATCACAATTTTTGGACTCAATTCGATCATGAAATAATTCACATTCGAAATTAAAATGAACACTTTCATTGCAAAGTTCACAAGGATAGCGAGAAATATTAAGCCTTTCAGCACAAACATATAGCCTATCTTGCAACCATTTAGTTTGTAAATACTTATGCCTCTTATAAAACCTATCTTGCCTTTAGGCATGTCTTCACAAACTCTATGCACTCCACAAAACTTGACATGCTTATAAGAAATCTTTTTATCATGACTAGTGCAATCATCATTAGTACTATGGATATTCAAAGAATTCATACTAAAAACATTGCAATCATGCTCATCACTCAAAGATTTAGTGCCAAACATTTAAATAACTTCTTCTTCTAACACTTGAGCACAACTTTCCTTTCCACATTTTCACGAAAGACATTTAAAAGATGAAGCATATGAGGCAACCTTAATTCTATCTTTTTGTAGTTTTCTTTTATAAAACCAAACTAGTTAAAAACAATAAACTAAAAGATTTAATTGCAAGATCTAAATATATACCTTCAAGAACTCACCTCCCCAGCAACGGTGCCAGAAAAGAGCTTCATGTCTACTCCACAACCTTCTTCTTATAGACTCGTGTTGGGCCTCCAAGCATAGAGTTTTGTAGGACAGTGGCAATTTTCCATCAAGTGGATGACCTATGGTTTATCAATCCGTGGGAGATGTAGGATGAAGATGGTCTCTCTCAAACAACCCTGCAATCAAATACAAGAAATCTCTTGTGTCCCCAACGCACCCAATACAATGGCAAATTGTATAGGTGCACTAATTCGGCAAGGAGATGGTGATACAAGTGCAATATGGATGGTAGATATAGGTTTTTGTAATCTGAAAATATAAAAACAGCAAGGTAACAAATAGTAAACAGCGATCAAAACGTTGTATAAATGCTTGGAAACAAGGCCTAGGGTCCATACTTTCACTAGTGCAATTTCTCTCAATAATATTGACATAGTTGAATCATATGTAAGTCCCTCTCATGCGACAAAGAGTTCACTCCAAAGTCACAAATAGCGTTGAACTAACAAAGAAATTATTATAGGGTACGAAACCACCTCAAAGTTATCTTTTCTAATCAATCTTATGAGCTATCTCTATAAGTGTCACGGACAGCCCTAGAGTTCGTACTAAAATAACACCTTAAGATACACATCAACCAAAACCCTAATGTCACCTAGATACTCTAATGTCACCACAAGTACCCATGCGCTTGATTATACGATATGCATCACATAATTTCAGATTCATCATGTTCAATCCAACACAAAGAACTTCAAAGAGTGCCCCAAAGTTTCTACCGGAAAGTCATGACAAAAACGTGTGCCAACCCCTATGCATAGATTCCCAAGGTCACGGAACCCGCAAGTTGATCACCAAAACATACATCAAGTGGATCAATAGAACATCCCATTGTCACCACGGATATCCCATCGCAAGACATACATCAAGTCTTCAAATCCTTAAAGACTCAATTCGATAAGAAAACTTCAAAGGGAAAACTCAATTCATCACAAGAAGATAGAGAGGTGAAAACTCAATTCATCACAAGAAGATAGAGAGGGGAAAACTCCATATGATTCATCTATATCAATAAAGCTCACGGTACATCAAGATCGTGCCATCTCAAGAACATGAGAGAGAGAGATCAAACACATAGCTACTGGTACATACCCTCAGCCTCGAGGGTGAACTACTCCCTCCTCATCATGGAGAGCACTGGGATGATGAAGATGGCCTCCGGTGATGGTTTCCCCCTCCAGCAGGGTGCCGGAACAGGCTCCCAATTGGTTTTTCATGGCTCTGGAGGTTTGCGGCGGTGGAACTCCCGATCTAGGTTTCTTTTCGGAGGCTTCTATATTTATAGGAATTTTTGGCGTTGATCTCATGTCAAGGGGGGGCACGAGGCGGTGACAAGCCTGCTAGGTGCGGCCAGTGGGTGGCCACGCCTGGCAGGCTTGTGACCTCCTCGTGGCTCTTCTGGCCCAACTACAATGCTTTGGGGGTCTTGTTTGATCCAAAAAAATCATACTAAATTTTCAGCCCATTCCGAGAACTTTTATTTCTGCACAAAAAATGACACCATGGTAGTTCTGGTGAAAATAGCGTCAGTCCGGGTTAGTTCTAATAAAATCATACCAAAATCATATAGAATTATTGTAAACATGGCATGAATACTTCATAAATTATAGATACGTTGGGGATGTATCAATTGGTCATTCATACTTCATCTATGATCTATAAGATTCGAAAAAGAATTTCAACTTCCAAGATAAAAAACACAATAACATGGGTCTCGAATTGCAAGATGGGCCTTGTTTGAAACTATTATCGCATCCCATTGGTGTTACTGCTTTCTTCTATTGTAGATAACCTAATTCCCAAACAAGAAATGCCTTGGCCATGTTTCCGGCAACAAAGTCATCAAGAAAATTTCAGACAATTCCATCGCAAAAATTTGCAAGTCTAAAACGTACACAAAGATCAAAGAGAATTAGTTTGAAGAACGCTCTAAAATTTGCGTCACCTTACATGAACACAACATTTGTGCATATGATATATTTCCTTGAAAATTAAAATATATGCTTCATCGTATTTCCTTCTATTTAGTAAAAAACCCATACCATGAAACATGATCACAAATATATCATTCATAATGTGAATAGAGAGCAGACTAACTGAAAGTGTGGAAACTAAATCATTCCATCCCCAAGATTGATTAGATGTCACTTTCTTTGACTATCGATATCTATTGGTAAATGAAACTATTAATCATAGGAAATATTTAAGAAGCCCAATTACCTACTAGATCATTGTACTTACACTGCATAATCAGATAACTCTAATAGGAGTATATCATTTAAGGGAATCGGCTTGTTACCATGTATGTCCTTGTGCTGCTTCCTGTACATGGCAGTCCATGTAAGCTTAGCAAGCTTGGCTTGGTTGTGGAAATAGCACTTGCACTTTGTGTTGGACAAACAGAAGACCTGATTTTAGGTATGCGCAAAGAATGTGCAGCACAATTTTAGCAAACTTCTACTTATTTCATTCCATGCGCACCAATGATATGGGCAGACATGCTTACTTGTGAGTCTGAAGGGATGAATTCGATACCCTTCCCCGGGAATATTTTGGCACCACTAAAACAGTAGAGCTCTCTCCTATATAAACACAATTGTAGGTATAAATAAGATTGTAGGAAGGGGTTTTACAAATCTTTAACATTCCCACACAACATCAAAGATCATACCATACTTTAGAACCATGTTCTTCACCCTAACAAACTTTTAAAGATTCTCCTACAAAGAAAATGCAAAGATACCAGCACTCACAAAATCAATCAATGTGTTGAATTAAACTACAGTGCATCATTATCTTTTTTATTAAACAACCGAAACAACTCCTAGGAACAATGCACAGAGCTGGGACACTAAGAAAATGTCAAAATGTCTATTTTTTCAATACTACCAATAAGCTAAGCCAGACGTGGCTCTACTGGAACACCATGAAACATCAAATGTACAATGTCACGTAATGCACACACATTGCCTGGTTCAACAGCTAACCAATGGCTCACTAGTAATCAACACATACATTTTCTCTTACAAAAAGTGGCAAAGAAGCTGATGCCAACTTGCACACAACAGTTCTAGTGGGACTTGTGAATTAATTTATCTGTGTACAAATGTGGGAAGAGTGAAGTTGTGCTCAGATTTTGTCTTAGTTTTTCTGCTGAAAGTGTCATGCACATCATCAAACATAGATTGTGGAGTACATCAAGTACTTTTAAAGCCAAACTATTGGAAGAGAAAGCATTTCTTCGGATACTTGATAACCCACAAGTATAGGGGATCGCAATAGTTTTCGACACAATGGGAGCCAAAGAATACTTGAGAGTATTAGCAGTTGAGTTGTCAATTCCACCACACCTAGAGATAAATATCTACAGCAAAGTGATCAGTAGCACAGTAATATGATAGGTTTGATAGATGTAGCAATAGCAACAGTAGAGGTAACAGTAGTAGGAATAGTTTTGTAGTAGTAGGAACATCGACAACAACAGTAGTAACTTAGCAAGAACAATAAGTGGAAAGGCCGTATGCACTGGATCGATAACTCTTTAGATGATATTCATCATGTGACAGCCATAACCTAGGTCAATACAATACTAGCTCCAGTTCATCAATGTAATGTAGGCATGTATTCCGTATATAGTCACACGTGCTTATGGAAAAGAACTTGCATGACATCTTTTGTCCTACCCTCCCATGGTAGCGGAGTCCATAAGGAAACTAAGGGATATTAAGGCCTCCTTTTAATACAGAACCAGAACAAAGCATTAGCACTTAGTAAATACATGAACTCCTCAAACTACGGTCATCACCGCGAAGTATCCCAAATATTGTCGCTATGGGGTTAACGGATCATAACACGTAATAGGTGCATATGACTAGGCAAGATCATATCAAGAACATAGATATAATGATGATAACATAAACGATTCAGATCAAAAATCATGTCACTCGGGCCCTGGTGAGAAGCATTAAGCATGGCAAAGTCATAGCAACACCAATCTTAGACATTAATGGATACTACGGATCAAGCCATAACAAAACTAACTCAATTACATGATAAATCTCATCCAACTCCTCACCAACCATCAAGCCTACGAAGGAATTACTCACTCCTAATGGGGAGCTTCATGGAATTGGTAATGGAGAAAGGTTGATGATGACGAAGACCGAAGATTCTCCTCTCCGGAGCCCCAAACGGACTCTAGATCTGGCCTCCCGATGAAGAACAAGAGGTGGCGGTGGCTCCGTCTCGTGAAACACGATAATTCTTTCTCTCTATTTTTTCTCCAAATTTAGGAATTTATAGTGTCGGAAATAGGTCAAGTGGGACCCCGAGGTGCCCACCACCCACCAGGTCGCGCCGGGAGGGGGGTGGCGTGCCCTAGTGGGTCCTGCACACCCTGGCCCCCCTCTCCGGTGGTTTCTGGCTCCAGTATTTTTTATATTTTACAAAATAAAAATCCCAAAAGTTTTGTTCCATTCCAAGTCTTTTATTTTTGCACAAAAACAACACCATGGCAATTCTCTTGAAAACAGCGTCAGTCCGGGTTAGTTCCATTCAAATCATGCAAATTAGAGTCCAAAAGAAGGGCAAAAGAGTGAGGAAAAGTAGATACGTTGGAGACGTATCAACTCCCCCAAGCTTAAACCTTTGCTTATCCTCAAGCAATTCAGTTGATAAACTGAAAGTGATAAATAAAAACATTTATGAACTCTTTTCTTCTTGTTTACATATATATGCTTAAGTAGCATTCCAGGTTTTCAGCAAAGATTGTGACTAACCCTGTCAACAATAACTCTTAGGAATTATATTTACTCATATCAATAACATAAGCAACTAGCTAGCAATAATAAGATATTTCAAGCGCCAACATTTTGTCAAAACAATCGTGATACAATATGACAATAGTGGTATCTCGCTAGCCCTTTCTGAGACCACAAACATAAATGTAGAGCACCTCCAAAGTTCAAGCAACGACTAAACATTGTACTTCATGGTCGAAAAGATCCAGTCATAATACATCCAACGTCAACTATACACAATGCATGAGGATGACAATAGTGCTCTCAGGTCTGGCGCTTATTTGAGAAGGTGATGACTCAATATAAAAAGTAAATAGATAGTCCTTTCGTAGAGGGAAGCATGGATTTGCAGCGGTGCCAGAGCTCAGAGTTTAAAACAGGGATAGACGTAATTTTGAGAGGTACACCCTTCCTGTCAACGTCACGGCCAAGAATTATAAATATCTTCCATGCTAAACAAATTAGCGGCGTATCCCAAGCGGTAAAAGTAAAGGTTTACTCCCCTCCACCAACAATCACACTCCATAGCGAGCCGCATCCACGGGTACCATCCAAACCAACAACATTCCTGGGGGAGTTTTGGTTAATTATTTATTATTTTTTATTTCGAGACTGGGAATCCGTATTACCGCCCCTCTCATGTAAGGACAAGTGAATAAACACTCGTCATGAGAATAACCCTCTTAACATGGAAGATACGAACCGCCCCTTGTTGCTTCATGAGTGGTCCAGTCACACAAAATAGATGCTCATTTGAATTTTTAGAGTTGGCACATGCAAATTTACTTTGGAACGGCAGGGTAATACCACATGTAGGTATATATAGTGGACTCATCTGGCATAACTTGGTTTAAAGGTTTTGATGCACAAGAAGTATTCCCGCTTAGTACAGGCGAAGGCTAGCTATTAGATTGAGAAGTGGCCAGCTAGCGAGCGAAGACTGTCATGAACATGCATTGCATATAACCAACATTGAATGCTAGCATGAGTAGGATATGGACACCATGAACATAAATATCATGATGGCTATGTTGGTTTTGATTCAACTACATGCGTGAACATGTGCCAAGTCAAGCCACTTGAAACATTCTGAGGAGGATACCATATCATCATACCGCATCACAACCATTTTAATGCATGTTGACACCCAAGATAAATCATTATCCACTCCTAGCTACTTAAGCATGGCATGAACAACTATAATCTCTGATGGTGATTGCAAACATGTTTGATCATAATGAGATGAATCAAGGGATACTAGGTTAAAGATATTTACAAAAACTAAAACAAGTTGAGTTCATACACGCCTTTCTCTTCCACAATAAATTCATCAAATGTCATTATTATTGCCTTTCACTTGCAGAACCAAATGATAAGAAGATAATAATAGTGCAAGAATGTCGTGGACTAAGCTGGAATCTGCAAACATTTTATTCAAGAGGGGAAGACAAGGTAATCTAGGTTCTTTGTTAGGTAAACAATAGTGCAGATGAGAACCACTCAACAATTTCATCGTGGTCTTCTCCTCGGTATGACTCAAGTAAAAATAAAAGAATTTCAGAAAAACGCTGAATTATTTTTGGAGTTTTTGGTTTTTCTTGAAGGAAGGAAAACAAAGAAGAAAAACAAAAACAATAAAAATGTTTACACGGGATACCTCCCAAGAAGTAAAAGAAGAAGCGAGAAATCATTTTGGGTTTTCTTTTGAATGCTACAATTAGACTAAGCTATAAACAAAAACTAAAAAGAAGTAGGAAATGTTTTTGGGTTTTCTTAAAGTTTTTCAAACACACAAGAAGAAAGCAAGAAAACAAATCTAGCATGGATATTACAATTAGAAAGTGTGAACACCGACAACTGGAATGAAATGTGCGAACATGAATGTAATGTCGGTGGAAATACGTTCTCCCCCAAGCTTAGGATCTTGTCCAAGCTTGGTAATCACCATCCGTATGAATAATAATCTGGGTGATGGCTCATAGAGAACCTCAGAGTGGACTCCATGGCCCTCCTGGCAGCTTCAACCTCCACGTTGTACTCATAAGCTTTGCTCTCAATAACATAATATCTTCCCCTAGTGTGAAAATCAAAGAGAGCAGGAGCAGGCAAAACAACAGGCACAACATTTTTTTATTAAATCTCAAGTTATAGGTGTAGTTGGTGGCTGTACCCATAAGAAACTTATGACGCTTCATTGCATCAAAGCCTAAATACTTAGTGGTAGGATGGGGTTATTAGGACAAGGTGAAACATTTAATCTCTCGGCTACACGGGAGGCATAAATTCCTCCATAAAAATTACCGTTAGCAACATTAAGATGCAACCTCCATGCAACAATTGCACCAAGATTATAATCCTTATTCTAGTTATGGCAGTTTGTAAGAGACTCAAATCATGAGCACATAAGGTGATACACTCTTGTTTGCCTACAATACATTTTTTTTGAAGAGTGCAAAAATATTGGAGTGATGGCAAATGGATGCTATTAATTCTCCCTTGTGCAACCCATCTATCTTTGCCAAAGCAAAGATTAACTAAAAATGACGCGTACTCAGATTTTGTGGGTTCATCGAAGGAACCCTCAAATGGAAGTTTTCATGCATCGCTAAACATTTCTAATGGCATGCTAAAGGAATGATCGTACAGGTTAAACGAAACTCTAGACTCACAAGGAAAATATTTTAATTTCTTTGTGAAGGTTTTCGTGAGTTCGAGGTGTTGGGAGCACTTATCTGCGATGATGGAAACAAGACCTGTGTTATGGATAAATTGATAAACTTCATCCTTAATACATGCACCTTCCATGAACTTGTCCCAAGGCCACAAGCATGATATGGTGGCGGCATCTCGCATCAATCTTCCGCTTGGTTCAACAGAAGACTGTCGAACTAAGCTTCCACTTGATGAGTCTCTCGAGGATCTCCTCCTCAAACAACTCCTAAATAATTACATTTTATTCCTATAAAAATTCTGTAAAAAAATTAGTCCATGAATTTTTTTGAACAAAACTTTGTAAGATTGTTAGCAACTACTCCGAAGCATGCATAGAGGCCAAATTGAGCATTCAATCTACAAGAACTCTAAGATTTCAACATGCAAGCTCATTTACAGCAGCACCAAGAGTATCTAATTACTCTGAAAATAACTCACTAAGACAAAAATCAATTGGAGCAATGGAGGAGTCACATACCAAGTAGCAATCCCTCCAAACAGTTTCAGAAACGGAGCTTCGAGCAAAGAGATCGAAATCCGTGGGTTTGAGAGCAAAAACACGAAAATGGTGGTTGTGGTGATTTTTTTGCTGGAGGTAGGTGACAATGTGGGCTAAAGGGATAAGTGAGGGGGCCTATGTGGCGGCCACCACCCACCAGGGCACGACTGGGGGTGCTCGCGCGCCCTGCTGGGTGCTGAGCACCCTGTGCACTCCCCTCAGGTGTTATTTGCACCAAAAACTCATCAATGATCGGGGGAAATCGTGTTAAATTTTCAAGGCATTCAGAGAATTTTTATTTTTGGGTCATTTTTAATTGCATGGAGAAAACAGAAACCGGGATAATCATTGCATTTTATTTTTTCTACTAACTAAAACAGAAAAGTAAAAGAGGATACGGAGAGTCGTGTCTACTGAATTCATCAACTTCATACCTCTCGAAAATGATTCATTAATAAGGTTGATCAAGTATTATTAACAACCACTTCTGATTAGCATGAAACCGAAGAACTTTCGTAAAACACTAGGTTACCTCAATGGGGATAGGCATATCCCCAGCCATAATGTAAGGGCATATTTCTCCCTAAGTGGTTTTGGTGATTGATGACAATGCCTTTGCAGACTAATCGTGTGCATTGAGCCTTTCACATATCTCAGGTCTAGGCATAAGACGATTCAGTGCCCCTCGGAACCTCTTGAAGATGGTTTTCTCTATGTTTCCTTTCGGTGGATTTGAGTCGTAGGAAAGCCGTACTATTAAGAGGGGGTCCGCTTCAAAAAAAGTCTAGGTGGAATCAACACGTACACATCTATTCCTTTGCACCTCCTTTCCCTCTATTCAATGGAGCCCCAACTCGTTTTCCTTCACTGTGCAAAAGGAAAGCCTGCTGGGTGTTTGTGTTTAGTGGTCTGCGGTAGTACCGCTCAAAGGAGCGGTAGTACCGCAGGTGCCAGCGGTAGTACCGCTCGATGGAGCGGTAGTAACGCTGTCTCCTGCCCTGGCCCCTACACCTGCGGTAGTAGGCGCGGATGTAATTTTTTACATCCGCCCTACTACGGTAGTACCGTGATTCACGTCTGGTACTACCATGCCGGACTTTTTCGTAGAGTTTCCCTCTATAGAGGTAGGCACGGAAGTAATTTTTTTTACTTCTGTGCACCTCTAGTGGCTGCCTCTGCCGACCGTGTGGTAGTACCGCACGGGCTCGCAGTAGTACCGCTCCGGCGGTTCTACCGCTTGTTGTCCTATGCAAACGGCCAGAGCCAATTACTCCCGCACGAGCGGTAGTACCGCACGTGGCTGTGGTAGTACCGCAAGCCGTCATGGTGTACCATGGCTGTTGCGGTAGTACCGCGACGCGTGGGGCTGAGGGAGTGGATAACGGTTGGATCTTGTCCCCCACTATAAAAGGGAGGTCTTCTTCCCTAAGAAGCTTACCTCTTCCTTCCCAAACTCCATTATTTCTCCAAGCTCCATTTTAGCCCAATCTCTCTCCCTAGCCAATCAAACTTGTTGATTTCCTAGGGATAGGTTGAGAAGGTCCCGATCTACACTTACACGAAGAGAAATTTGGTTCCCCCCACTAATCCCTGGCGGATCTTGTTACTCTTGGGTGTTTGAGCACCCTAGACGGTTGAGGTCACCTCGGAGCCACATTCCATTGTGGTGAAGCTTCATGGTTTCGTTGGGAGCCTCCAATTCAGTTGTGGAGATTGCCCCAACCTTGTTTGTAAAGGTTCGATCGCCGCCTTCAAGGGCACCAATAGTGGAATCACAGCATCTCGCATTGTGTGAGGGAGTGAGGAGAATACGGTGGCCCTAGTGGCTTCTTGGGGTGCATTGTGCCTCCACACCACTCCAACAGAGACGTACTTCCCCACAAGGGAAGGAACTCCGGTAACACATCCTCGTCTCCACTGGCTCCACTTTTGGTTATCTCGCATCTTTACTTCTTGCAAGCTTTTATTGTGTTATATCCCTTGCTTGCTTGTGTACTTGTTGTGGTTAGCATCATATAGGTTATTCACCTAGTTGCACATCTATCTAACTTATTTGATGCTAAGCCTAAATTGTTAAGGAAAAGTTAAAAAGTGTTAGTTTCCTATTCACCCCCCTCTAGTCAACCATATCGATCCTTTCAATTGGTATCAGAGCGAGGTTTCTTTATTAAAGGTTTCACCACCCGAAGAGTATGACTGGCGAAGAGGTGCGTGTGGGAGAACTTCCCAAGGCCATGGGTGTGAACACGATCTCACGCGAGGATTTGAAAGAGGCTTTGTCCTTACTCAAATCCTCCATGGCGACCGAGGTTCAATCCATGTTTAAATATTTCCTTAATACTCTTATAATGTCTACCGATGCGGGGAAAGTGGTCAAACCCACTAACTCGTCATTGGATGTCAACTCCGGTAAGGAGGGGGCTAGTGCCGACAAAGATAATCATTCTCAAAAAGTTAAGGGGTCGGGGAGCTTTGCCTCTGTTCCCCCTCCCGTGGTCTATGGAGGACCGGTGCACCCACCTCATATAGTTAATCTCGGTCCTCCTCCTAAACTTGTTAAAAATGATTTTGCTAACTGGATTTTTAGTATCAAGTCTCATTTAGATCACAGCTCAATTCATCTCATGAGATTCATTGAAGAAGGATACTATCCTCATGATCCATGCAATCTTACTCCAAGAGAACAAGCGGATAAACAGCTAAATTCTTCAGCCTTGTTCATACTCCAAGCTGCTATTCCTCCTGAAGATCTACCTCACCTGCGTCCCTTCACTGTTGCTAAAGAGTGTTGGTAACACATCATCTACATGTACAAGGGCAGCTCAAGCATTCAACAGTCAAACTATGAAGTTGTTCTTGATTAGTCAGATGAGTTTGTGATGATAGAGGATGAGGAACCGCGTGAGCTCTATAGAAGGGTGACCGCTCTCGCTGTTTCCCTCAAGGATCATGGCAGCAAGGATGTGGATGATACTTGGATCAAGCGTAAGTTCCTGAAGGCCATCATGCCCTACAACAAGGCCATGTCCGCTATCATCCGTCAAAGGCCAGACTTTCACACCTTATCCTCTGGTAATGTGTTGGATGAATTCATTGCAATGAACATCCTGAACACGACAGCCGACAATGCTCTCGCTCGTGTTCAACGGTCAAGGAAGTCCTCTCCCAATCTTGCATTGAAGGCCAAGGTCAGTCAAGAGGAAGAAGAAGAAGAAGAAGAAGAAGAGGTTTGCCCCGAGGACACCAAATATGCTTATCATGAGCACATGGCTCTTGCATCCAGACAATTTTGGGGCAACAAGAGAAACTCAAGGCCCAAGTTCTCCAAGAACAACTCAAATGGGTCAAAGGGAAAGCAACGTGTGAGAACTTGCTACAACTGTGGTAATGCAAGTCACTTTGTGGTGGATTGTCCATATGAGAAGAGGAAAGACAATGGTGGCAAGCTCATCCGCAAAGATAAAGCTAAGTCTTTCCCCAACAAAACCAACTTTATCAAGAAGGCTCCTCACAAAGTATTGGTGGCTCAAGAAGAGTATGCCTCATATGATGATGTTGATGACGAAGACACAAGCGGTGAAGGAACGGCAATGGCATCCATGGCAATTGCCTCTTCTACCCTGACAAAGGTGTCACTCTTCGACGCCCCCAATGAGAACATCGTCGCGAGGTGCCTCATGGCTAAAGGTATCACTAAGGTATCCTCCAACGCCATAACCTCAAATATTAAGACTTCCACTTCTTCCACTTCATCCTTAGATTGTGTGGATGAACTTGAGGAGGGGAAAGAGGATAAAAATGAGTTTGACAAATTCATGTGTAAACTCAAGGGAGAGTCCAAGAAGCACATCGTTGCTATCTTGGAACAACTTGGTGAGGCCCATGACACTATTGAGTCTCAAGAAGAGTGTCTTGAGGAATTGAGAGATCATAGTCATGATTATGCTGATGAGATAGCGGATCTATCTATTTCTCTTGAGGAAGATCAAGGTCTTCGTATGACTCTTGAGGAGTCACAAAATGTTGACCTTACTAAATTACATAAAGATTATGATCATGCTATTATTCTTAACCGTGCTCTCAAGTCTGAGAAGGTTGCACTTGGGTGGATCATGATCGTTTCAAAGTTGAGCTTGACACACTTGTCAATGCTCATGCCTTTCTTAAGGAGTCGCATGATCAACTCCAAGTGAAACTCACTAAGGAAATTGCCACATGTCCTCCTTTTGTTCTAATTGATAATGCATCTGCTACTAACCCATGTTGTGAGCATGCACACCTTGTGGAGGAAAATGCCAAGCTAAAAGAGCAGCTTAAAAAGGGTTTGGTGACGTGTATCCAAGGTGAGAAGACACTGAATGACCTTCTGAGTACTCAGAAGGAAGTTGTGGCAAAAGAAGGAGTGGGGTTTGTACCCAAAACTAATGAGAAGAAGAAGGTAAACGCCAAGGAAGTTTCAACGCTCAAGCGAACCTTTGTAAGAGCTGGAGAAGGTCCTCATGAGAAGAAGAAAGACCGAGTTATGTTGGAGAATACCAATAAGGGCAAGAACAAGAACATACAACCCAACAAGAACGACGACTTTAACCCCTCTTATATTTTATGTCGTGCTAGTGATGGGCATGTTTATGCCAAATATGTTGGTTCTTCTTATGAGTACATTGAATGGTATATTTGGGTTCCTAAGACCCTTGTTGCTAACATGAAAGGACCCATTAAAGAATGGGTACCTAAATCCAAACATTGATCTCTTGTAGGGGTTTGCTTCCGAAGGAACATCATGGTTGCTCGATAGTGGAGCGACAAATCATATGACCGGAAGAAAGGACTTGGTGGTGGACGTTCATCCTGACACATCTATGGCCACCCAAGTCTCATTTGGTGATGATGCAATTTCAAAGGTATTGGGTCTTGGCAAGGTGGTAATCTCTCCAGAACTCACCATAGAGAAGGTCATGCTTGTTTAGACCCTCGCATACAATTTACTTTCAGTTCATCAACTTGCAACCATGGGTTTTAGTACCTTCTTTGGTATTGACTCTGTGACCCTTTTATGGAACAAGAATCTTAAAGTATCTTTTGTTGGGCATGTTGAGAACGGTCTCTATGTGGTGGGCTTCTCGGAGCAACCCACTAAGACCGCGACTTGCTTAATGGCTAAAGTTGATGTGGGATGGCTCTAGCATCGCCGACTAGCCCATGTTAATATGATATCTTTGCAAAGTCTCCTCAAAGGGGACCACATCCTTGGACTAACAAATGTGAGTTTTTCCAAAGGTCGTGCTTGAAGTGCTTGTATCGAAGGAAAGGTACATGAGAAGGCTCATCATCCAACCACTACAATATACTCTAAGAGGACCTTAGAGCTCCTTCACATGGATCTCTTCGGTCCTCCATCTTTTGACGGTCTTGGTGTAAGAAAATATTGCTTGGTTATTGTGGATGATTACTCGAGATATACTTGGGTTTATTTCTTCAAGAAGAAGAGTGAGACCCAACAGACCGTCATCGACTTTGCAAATGAAGTCCAACACCAACATGATGCAAAGATTTTGATGATTAGAAGTGACAACAGTACTGAGTTCAACCCTAAATGAGTTTCTTAGTGATGAAGGGATCAAGAACCAATATTCCACACCTTACACCCCTCAACAAAACGGTGTTGCTGAGAGGAAGAACAAGATGTTGATTGACGCGGCAAGAACCATGATGGCGGAGTTTAAATCTCCATACAACTTTTGGGCCGAAGCCATCAACACAGCGTGCCATGCATCTAATCGGCTCTATCTTATCAAAGGTTTGAACAAGACTCCTTATGAGATTCTTACCGGGAACAAGCCCAACCTCACATACTTTCAGGTGTTCGGTTGTAAGTGTTTCATTCTCAAGAAAGGTGCTTGTTTGTCTAAATTTGAATCTAGAGCCCATGAGGGCATATTTGTTGGTTATGCTGCAAACTCTCATGCTTACCGTGTCCTCAACAAGTCCACAGGACTCATTGAGGAGACGAGTAATGTAGATTTTGATGAAAATAATGGCTCCCAAGTGGAGCAAAGTGGTCTTTGTGATGTAGGTGATGAAATTCCTCCCCAAGCCATAAGAAGAATATGTGTGGGATACTTCCTACCCATTGAGGAACCCCTTGTGGCCGAAGGAGAAGGACAATGTTCCACTCAAGTGGAACCATCACCGACGCTAGACCCACACGCTTCCGAAGAACAAACTGAAGGTCCTCTACCACATGAACAAGATCAAGGGCAAGATCAATCCACTAATGATGGTGTCTCAGCAAGTGATGCCCAAGATCAAGTTCCTGTCTCTGAGCATTCTGAAGATCAAGATCTTCAAGATCAAGAGCAAGCTCAAGAAGGCGCTCAAGATCATCAAGATGATGACTCATAGAATGCAGTCTCTCAACCGTCCATGGAAGAAATCTTAGAGAGACAAGCCGCCAACAAAGCCGCCAAGAATGCCGCCAAGCTCAAAGTTAGACAACATCTATTGGAGAATGTCTACGGTGACTTGCAAAAAAGCCTAACCACTCGTAAACAATTAACAAACTTTTGTGAACATCACGCGTTTGTTTCTTGCATTGAGCCCCTTAAGGTTCAAGATGCGCTCGAGGATATGGAGTGGGTTGAAGCTATGCACGATGAACTCAACAACTTCGAGCGCAACCAAGTGTGGCGACTGGTGCCAAGACCAAAGGAGAATCACAATGTCATTGGAACGAAATGGATCTTCAAAAACAAGCAAGATACGAATGGTATTGTCATTCGCAACAAGGCAAGATTGGTGGCACAAGGATACTCCCAAGTCGAGGGTATCGACTACGTTGAAACCTTTGCTCCTGTTGCTCGCCTTGAATCTATTCGCATGTTGCTTGCATATGCCTCTCATCATAATTTTAAATTATATCAAATGGATGTCAAGAGTGCTTTTCTTAATGGCCCTCTTAAGGAGTTGGTATATGTCAAGCAACCCCCGGGGTTCGAGGATCCCAAGTTCCCCAATCATGTATACGACTTCATGGATTTTCTGCATGTTCCTGATTCCGGGCTTGATGTGCCAATTGGAATGCGCCCTCATGGCAACCCTCAGCCAGCACGTAAGGAGCAGCTCGTGCCTTTCTACATTCTGAAGACTTTACAATCTGGTGAGCAAATTCCTGTGCTCAACCCATTCCTTGATGTCATGCACTGGATCTTCCACAACACTGTGTTTCCTCGCATGGGAGACAAGGACAAGGTACACTCCTATCTGGTGGATATGTTGCTGCTATGTGAGAAAGGAAGAAATGAAGAACTTGTCATCCTAGATGTGTCTCACATTATGTGGACTGAGCTTCGTACTGCTGTGTTTCATCGTAAGGTCCCCATTTATGGGCCCTACTTGTTCCACCTGATTCGTGCTACTTGGGACAAGATCTTTCCAGGCTAGGACATGCCGGAGCACTTGTTTCTTCATGATCCCATTTGTTTGCGTATGAAGGACAAGTGGGCCAACACCGCCACTAAGCCAACTTCTGCTCGTATGGAGGTTGATGAGGATGAGATCGAAGAGGAGGAAGATAACAGTTCTGAGTCCTATGTGCCACCATCTTCTGAGCCATCTTGGGCCAAGAAGCTCTCTCACAAGATGAGGACATTGTTCTGCATGTAGGCCAAGGGCCAGTATCAGGCTCATGTTGCTCAGAAGGAGAGTCGCCAGCATGACAAGCGTATCCCGAGGAGGCTTGGCGAGACCATCTCGAGTGGGTCTGAGAAGGACATCACTCGTGAGGCCACTTGGATGGCGAAGCAGCAGTTCTAGTGGGCTGATTCAGATGCGGAGTCCATCCCAGACGCTTCAGAGGAGGAGTCAGATGCCTGATCTTTCTGCATGGGAGCTACCACCTATGTGTTAGGTGTCCTCTTTGCCTTTTTGGCGTCTCGATGCCAAAGGGGGAGAGAGTGTAGGATTTGTGAGTATTTGCGTTTCATCGTCTCTTTCGTTGTCTCTTTGGTTTCGTTGAATTTTGGTTTATATCGTGTGCGTGTGTGACTTGGAGACTTCCTCTATCATATGATGTGAGACATATGCTATCACTACTACCTTATTATTGTCTAGTATGATTCGTAGCTTGTGAGTCTGTCTATTACGTACCCTTATCTTAATGCTCACATGCTATGCCTAGTTTCCATGCTTAGTTCTGTTCATCCTATTGCAAAGATTGCATTGCCTATAAAATATAGGGGGAGTGTTGATCCTAGTGTGTGTGCCTTGCTGTCCAAAGCATATCTAAAGTATGCACACATCTAGGGGGAGCTCATCTATATTTTGTAGGCCCTTGGTTTGCATATGCTCATTTTATATCCTTACGTGCAAATCCCATATTGTCATCAATCCCATATTGATGACAATGCCTTTGCAGACTAATCGTGTGCATTGAGCATTTCAGATATCTCAGGTTTAGGCATAAGACGATTCAGTGCCCCTCGGAACCTCTCGAAGACAGTTGTACCCTACGTTTCCTTTCGGTGGATTTGAGTCGTAGGAAAGTCGTACTATTAAGAGGGGGTCCGCTTCGGAAAGGTCTGGGTGGAATCAACACGTACACATCTATTCCTTTGCACCTCCTTTCCCTCTCTTCAATGGAGCCCCAACTCGTTTCCTTCACTATGCAAAAGTAAAGCCTACTAGGTGTTTGTGTTCAGTGGTCTGCGGTAGTACCGCTCAAAGGAGCGGTAGTACCGCAGGTGCCAGCGGTAGTACCGCTGTCTCCTGCCCTGGCCCCTACACCTGCGGTAGTAGGCGTGGATGTAATTTTTTACATCCGCCCTACTACGGTAGTACCATGATTCACATCCGGTACTACCGTGATGGACTTTTTTGCAGAGTTAGCCTCTGCGGAGGTGTCACGCCCAAGATGCGTGCCTATCCATATTAAGGCACAAGGGCCTCACCAAGGATAGAGGCCCATCTTGTCGTTTGCAAGTATAGCATCATTGCATCATACATTACAGAAGAGATGAGTATACAACTTGGCTTACACTCGCCGCATACTAAATTACAATTTCACATAGAGTTCAAATCATCAAGATGAAGACAAGGTCCGACTACGGACGAAATCAAACGATAAAAGAGATGCAAATGATACTATCTCGCTATCCCAAAGATCACGACCATGGTCCTCTACTCATCCGGGTAAGTCATGTACATCCTGCCTCTTTCCTCATCATATTCCCACTGTAGATGCGTCAGATCATCCAACATGTACTCATATGTACCTGTACCTGAAGTGTTGTACTAATCTATGAGCCACAAGGACTCAACAATCAAGCGCCCGGGTACCAAGACTATTCAAGCTTAAGGTTGGGAAGGGGTATGTGTTTGGTTTGCAGCAGCACTAAGCATAAATGGTGGCTAAACTTACGTAACATGAAAAATAAATATGAGTGGCCTACGATGAACGATCAAATCTAGTATGACCTCTATGAGATCCTGAACACTTACTTACGTCAATCATAACCCCACCATGTTCTCTCTCGGGTCATGTTCACGAGCAGAGAAGATCACGGTTACTCACACAGTTGGTATATTTTAGTTAAAGTTTACTTCAAGTTAACTATAACCGGGTGTTAAACAAATATCCAAGTTGCCACATAACCGCGGGCACGGCTTCTCGAAAAGATTTAACTCTGCAGGGGTGCTCCAACTAGTCCATCACAAATTAACCACACTCTGCTGGAACAACCTCGACCACGGATCTCGTGATCATCGTAGGTAATTCCAAAGGAATTCCAACACCTCGACATAACCCGAAGAAATATAGAGCCCTCACGCAAGACACTCGATAAAGGTAAAACAAATCCAGCAAGACCACCCGACGTGTCAACGAAGCCGATAAGAGCCGCGTATCTCGTTCTCAGGACACGACGGATAAGCGAAGCATACGGTGGCCTGATAGAAATCTCCCGAGTTGCCCCGGGTTGGCCCCGCATGGTGCTCTAGTTTGGACCAACACTCGTGAGGAGCACTGGCCCGGGGGTTGATTAAATTATCCACGGGGTTGCAAAGCCCTATGTAAAGTTTATTAAGTTATTAAGAAAATGTAGTACCAATGTTGGGTCTTGCCAGACAAATTTTAATCTCAACCGAATAAACAAGGAGGTCCCCATAACAACCCCGAGCATGTTAGGAGCGCAAACTATGGAAAACATAACACCCGTAACAAGAAACTATGACGGTAACAGTGGAACAAATCACCTAGCAAGAGGCCAAGCCTTACACCAATACCAAGATATATGTGTGCATTAAATTAAATAACAGATAATATTGTGATATGCCAAATCCATGTTATCACATGGAACAACCTGAACCTGCAACTAAGAACGCTATAAGTGGGGCTGAGCAGTGGTAACTTAGCCAATCAAAGGTTTGCTAGGATGTGGAGGGTTAGAGGCTATCATGGCAATTAGGAGGCTGACATTCAAGTGGTAGGTAGCGCAACTGTAACGATAAGAGTGAGATACTAGCAAGCAAAAATAGTATCGGGATCCGGGTACGATCATCTTGCGTGTTTGTTCTTCAGTAGAACAAGTAGCGGGATCCTCGTAGTTGTACTCGCCTGGCTCTTCGTACTCAGGTTCAACGTTCGCGTCTACCCAAAAGGAACAGCAAGAATAAACAAACAACCAAGGTGCAATGCACAAACAAGAGTGATGCATGCTTAGGTGAAGATTTTTAACATGGCAATCTTAACTAATCATGTTTCATAAACATCACACTCGTTCACTGCTAAAGTTAATGATGTGATATGAGATTAACCTGGACCCAATATGAGCGCGTATCTTCCTTGAGTTGTTAGTTGAACATGTTGGACCGCATCTTGGACTAGCCAAGTTATTGATGTGATTATGGGTAATCTCTCAATTAATGATATTCTTGCTAAAGTTTTGTTTGATACTGGTGCATTGCATTCATTCATATCCAAGCCTTTTGTCGCTATGCATGAGTTTTCAGTGGAGCATTTAGCTAGTCCTTTTCGTGTGGTCTCTCCGGGCATGTGCATGAGTTCGCATATGATTGTTCCGGATGTTTCTATCAAGATGGGCAATTATTCCTTTCTGGCTTCTCCTATTGTTCTCGGAAATTCCGACATTGATCTCATTTTGGGCATGGACTTCCTAGCTATGAATAAAGCTCATATTGATTGCAAAGCAAAAGAAGTCAAGCTGACTCATCCTTTAGAAGACATGATTATTTTTGCGGCTCGCGATGATACAATCCGTCTCTTTGCTCTTAATGAGAAGGGTGAAATCTCGGCGATTTCTCAAATTCTGGTGGTGAATGAGTATGAAGATGTCTTTCCAGAGGAATTGCTAGGAATGCCTTCACACCGACCAGTCGAGTTCGTGATTGATCTCGAGCCCGGGAATGAACCGGTCTGCAAGCGCCCATATAAACTTGGCCCTGAAGAGCTGAAAGAGTTGAAGAAGCAGCTAGATGAGCAAGAACGTCTGGGTCTGATCAGACCAAGTTCTTCTCCATGGGGTTGTGGTGTTTTGTTTCTCAAGAAGAAAGATGGCACGGATTGTCTTTGTGTCGACTACCGTCCATTGAACAAAAAGACAATCAGAAACAAGTACCCACTTCCCAACATCAACGAGTTGTTTGAGCAACTGAAAGGTGCCAAGGTTTTCTAGAAGCTTGATCTTCGCATGGATTATCATCAGATTCGCATTCGCAAAGAAGACATTCCTAAGACCGCTTTCAGGACGAGTTTTGGCTCTTATGAGTACACCGTCATGTCGTTTGGTCTTGCTAATGCTCCTACAACCTTCTCAAGAATGATGAATTTCATTTTCTCTCCTTTCAAGAATGAATTCCTCTTGGTCTATCTGGATGATATCCTTGTGTTCTCGGAGACAGAAGAAGAGCATGTAGAGCATCTCCGCCTTGTGATGGACAAGTTAAGGGAGCATCGATTCTATGCCAAGTTTTCCAAGTGTGAGTTTTGGCTCAATGAAGTGGTGTACCTCGGGCATGTGATCTCTGCCGAGGGAATTAAAGTGCATCCTGAGAAAGTTGAGGCAATCTTGAAGTGGGAACCTCCTCAAAATGTGAAGCAGCTCCGGAGTTTCCTCGGGCTTGCTAGTTATTGCAGAAGATTCGTGGAGAACTTCTCTCAAATTGCTAAGCCTCTGTCCAATCTCCTCAAGAAGAGTGTCAAGTATGTCTGGTCTCCTGAGTGTGATGTGGCGTTCAATACGCTCAAGCAGAGACTGACTTCAGCTCCAGTTCTTGTTCCTCCTAAACAGTCCAAGCCTTTCCAAGTATTCTATGATGCTTCTCTCCAAGGTCTTGGTGGTGTTCTCATGCAATATAAGAAGATTGTTGCTTATACCTCGCGTCAGTTGAAGCCTGCCGAGAAGAACTACCCCACTCATGATCTTGAGTTGGCGGCAGTTGTGCATGCTCTAATGACTTGGAGGCATTTGTTGTTGGGTAGACCAGTTGAGGTGTACACCGATCACAAGAGCATGAAGTACATTTTCACTCAAGCCAATCTCAATCTTCGGCAGTCTCATTGGGTGAAAATGCTTGAGGACTTCAATCCAAGCATTGAGTATACTCCTAGGAAAGCAAATATCATTGCAGACGCACTCAGCCGTAAGGCGTACTGCAACAGTTTCATCTTGAAGCCTCTTCAACCCGAGCTTTGTGAAGCCTTCCGCAAGCTCAACCTTCAAATGATTCCGCAAGGATTTCTTGCCAATCTTCAAGTTTCTCCGACTCTAGAAGATCAGGTTCACCAAGCGCAGCTTCTTGATGCTATGGTGAAGAAAGTGAAGAAAGGTGTGGCTAAGGGCATTCGGAAGTATAAGTGCTTTTGCATTGATGACAAAGACACCCTGTTCTTTGAGGACCGTCTTGTGGTTCCAAAAGGTGATCTCAAAAAGGTTATCATGGACGAAGCACACAATTCTCTTCTATCCATTCATCTAGGCAGTTCCAAGATGTATCAAGATCTCAAGCAAACCTTCTGGTGGACTCACATGAAACGTGAAATTGCTCGGTTCGTGAACGAGTGTGATGTTTGTCGCAGAGTGAAGGCAGAGCATCAACGTCCAGCGGGTCTTCTTCAGCCTTTGCCTATCCCAGAGTGGAAATTCGATCATGTGGAGATGGATTTCGTCACTGGGTTCCCCAAGTCCAAGAGAGGCAACGATGCCATCTTTGACAAGCTGTCAAAAGTTGCTCATTTCCTGCCAGTCAAAGAATATATCTCGGCAGCTCAGCTTGTAGACTTGTATACGTCAAGGATAGTATCTTTGCATGGTATTCCTTAGCTCATCTCTTCTGACCGTGGAAGCCTCTTTACTTCCAAGTTTTGGGAGTCCTTCCAGACTGCTACAGGTACCAAGATCCGTTTCAGCACTGCGTTCCATCCACAAACAAGTGGTTAAGTTGAGAGAGTCAATCAGATCCTCGAAGATATGCTTAGAGCCTGTGTGATTTCATTCGGCATGAAGTGGGAAGACTGCCTTCCATATGCTGAATTCTCATACAACAATAGCTTTCAAGCTAGCTTAGGCAAGGACCCTTTTGAGATTCTCTACGACAGAAAGTGTCGTACCCCGCTTAACTGGTCTGAAACTGGTGAGCGTCAGATATTGGGCAATGACATGATCACTAAAGCAGAAGAAATGTGACATGTCATTCGTGAGAACCCCAAAGCAGCTCAGTCCCGACAGAAGAGCTATTACGATAGCAAACATCAGGATGTTTCCTTTCAAGTGGATGATCTAGTTTATCTCAGAGTCTCTCCCATGAAGGGCACTTAGCGGTTTGGAATTAAAGGGAAGCTAGCTCCTCGTTTTGTTGGTCCTTTCAAAGTTGTTGGCAAGAGAGGTGGTCTTGCATATCAACTAGAGCTTCCTCCAAATTTCGCGAACGTGCATGATGTCTTCCATGTTTCTCATCTCTGGAGATGCTTCAAGACTCCAGAGCGCACCATTGACCTCCAAGACATTGATCTCCAAGAAGACCTCTTTTATTGTGAGCATCCAGTTGCAATTCTCGAAGAAACTGAGCGTAAGACTCGCAACAAGTCTATCAAGTTCCTCAAGGTGAATTGGTCTCATCATTCTGACAAAGAAGCTACTTGGGAACGTGAGGACCTTCTCCGTTCTGAATTTCCAGACTTCTTTCGTTCCTAGATCTCGGGTCGAGATCCTCTGTAGTGTGGGAGAGTTGTGACAGCCCAAGTGTTGTCCCTACCTTTTATGGCATGTAATATCTTGTATGGACCTTGTGTCATGAGAGTAATGAATGAATTGCAGCTTGTCATACCATGTCTTGTCTTGCATTCATGCATCATGCATCATAGCATTCATCATGCCATGCTTGATTCTTATGTGACCTTGTTTGTGAGTGTGGCTTGTGTTGTGTGATGTGGTTAGATCATGTGTGGTGCACCTCCTTCCTTTCCCCCTCTTTTCCCCTTTTCAAACAACCCCTTCCAATACCCCTTTTTCTTCATGTTATTATTATCAACAGATTTAACTTCCTTTAAAAATTGTTTAAAAATGTTCAAGTGTTAGCCTAAAATATCTTCAGCATGTGAGTGTTGGTCTTTTGTTATTTTGAGATTTTATGCATTTGGGGTATTTAAATAATAGGGCAGCTATTTTAAAAGGTATTTAAATTATTTGTCCTAAAAATCATTTTGATATTTTTGTTAATAGGGCATTTTATTTTCATTGCAAAAGTATTTTTGTCCTCCACCAAAAATCATTTATATTACTCTAGGGGTTTTCTTGTGATGTTGTGATTTGAAAAAGATAAAACTTATCTGTTTTTAATTGTTTTGTGAGAGAGCGCCTGAGTGGGCCTTGCCTTTCCTCGCGGCCCAGCCCGCGCGAGGGAACGGCTACCTGCTTCGTCCGTCGTCGTTGTCAGGTTCATAGAGTGAGTGCGCCTTCGCCGTCTCCTTTTCCATCGCCCAACGCTGTCAGCCCGAGGGTATTTAGACCCCCCTTGTCCTGCGGGCCCCCTCCGCTAGGGTTCCTCCCTCCCCTCGCGCCGCCACAGCTCCCATCTCCCTCTCCATCTCCCTCCTTCCTCTCCTTCGTTCCTCTGTCAGGTAGGGTCCGTGAGAGGTGCAGAGAGTTTCAGAGAGAGTCACCGGTCGTCTTCGTCGACGTCGCCGCGTCTCCGGTGGGCCTTGTCCCCAGTGGTGATGGCGTGGAGCTTGGGGATCCTCCCCGCATTCCATTCCCTCCGCTAGGAGGTGAGGAGCACCTCCCCGTGGTGCCGATTGTTGTCGCCGTCGTCCGCAAGGGAGCGGGTCGTCGGCGGCCTCCTTCCTCTTTGTTGTCGCCGCGTCTCCGCCTATCCTTCCCCTTCGTCGTGCCCGTTCGTCGTCGTCTCCCCTTGGTGAGCCGCCGTGATGCCCTCCTATTGCCGTTGCCTAGCGCGCCGTCACCGTAGCTGCTCGTCGCCGCCGTTCCGCAAGGCAGAGCCTTGAGGGCTTGCCTCTGTTCCCCTTGTCGCGAGGCAAGCAGGGAACACCTCCCAGTAGAACCCTCTCGCATGGATGCCCGATTGCCTCGCCGGAGACCCCCTGTGCCGTCGTGTGTCGCCCGCCGCTGCGCTCTATCGCCAGGTGTGTTGGGTTCTTCAGTTTTGTTAGAGTCTCGAGCGTGTGAGAGTACTAGTGCAGTCGATGGCCTCCTTTGTTAACGTTTGCGGCCGTAGCCGAGTGGCAACCGGCTCGGGGCTCGACTAGGAGGTCGAGGGTTCGAAGCCGAACCCCTCCCCCATTTTTGTTTGTTTTTATTTCATGTGTTTTATTTATTTTTCTTCTTGCTTTCTTCTTGCTATTGTATGTATGTATGTGTGTAGATGTTGCTACCATATATGTAGGTGTTTTATTTCTTTTCTATTTACATATGAGTGTGTGTGTGGCTGATTGCATTCATGTGTGTGAGTGCATATGTGTGTGTAGGGTGGTGTGTATGAATGTGTATGTGCATGTGAGCATGCACATATGCATGTGCTTGTGAGTGTGTGTGCTTCATGCATACATACTCATGTGTGGTGTGAGTGGTGTGGTGTGTGTATATGTATGTATGTATATGTATGTGCTTGTGAGTGATAGTGTGTGTGAGTGTGTATCATGTGCATATGCATATGCATATATGCCTTGTGAATATAGGTGTGCATATGTGTGTGGATGAACACCCACACACACATGAGCATGTGTGTATGCAAGTGTATGTGTCATGTGCACTTGTGCATGTGAGTGGTGTGAGTGCCTTATGCATTGTGCATATGTGGTGCTTGAGTGTGTGTGTGGATGAACACCCCCCCCTCATGGGTGGTATGTTCTTGAGTGAGCTTGTGCTCATATGCCTTAGGCATATGGAACATGTGTGTGTATGCTTTGGTGGTGTGTGTGTAGAGTGTATGTGTGTGTGGGAGACAAGTGGGTCCTTCCCCACTTGACATACCCCCCTTTGTTGTAGATATGCATGTTTGCGAATTGTTAGCTCATTTCCAATTCTAGCTAAGTTTCCAAATCTGGTTATGTCCAAATATGCTCATGTCCATTTAGAGTAAGTTTTACCTTATAAGAGTAGATGATAGTTCTGCTAGTATAGTTGTGCAATGTTGCTTCACATGAACATATGAGTATGACACATGTTTTTGGGGTAGAAAGAGCCAATGAATCCATTGGTGCTTTAAGATTACACTTTTGAGCAAGTTCATAAAACTGTCATTTTCTGTTGTGATGCTACTTTGTCATTTTTGCATGATTTAATACATGCTTGCTTTGGGCCATGTGCCAACATGGAAGTGTTAGTTTTTTATGTCTTTTATGCCATGGTATTTTTGTTTAACATGAGAATCGCCCGTATAAGTGGGAAACATGCTGCAAAGTAGCTAACTTGATGTTTCTGTTTTCACCATGCTAAATATTTCTGTCTGAGAATCTGCTGTTATTTTTATGCCATGAAGAGTGGTTGGCATCTTGTGATATATTGAGAATTAGCTCATGCTCAGTGCTAGTATGTTTAACTAGATGTTTTCTACTACCATCCTATTAATTTTCATGCCAAGAGGTGGTCTCTAACACCTTTAACTTCTGTTGTCAACATGCTACCAGATTAACTCAGATTCTAGAAAACTGTTATTTTCACCAAGTCCCAGAAAACTGTTTCATCATGCCAACTTGATAGCTTCATCCTTATTGATATGTGCCTCCTTTCCAGATTGTGTAGTTGGGTAAGTTGATAAGCATGTTATTTAGTTTCTGTCAATACCTTGGTTGTGGCTGTAGGATTCATGTAGCTCAAGTTGTGGGCTGTGTAAGTTGCTATGTTGCTGTTTTGTGGCAGATTATTTGTTTTATTGTTTTGTGACTTGTGGGAGCTATACTCCATGGATTTGCTTGATCTTTGAGTCTATTGTGGTAGGTTTTTCATTGCCTAACCAGTGGCTACCTTGGAATGCCAAGAATTATCCCATGGTCTTGTTGTCTTGTGTTTTGCCTTCGTACCTTGTCATGAGCGTATCGTAAGAACCGTAACTCCGTTTCTTATGTTCTTCATATGCATTTTCATCGTTTTCGCATGGTGCATCCATATTTGTCATGTTCATGCATGTCTAAATAATAAGGTTCTGTCCAGATTCATTAATATCCAATTCTTGCATGTGAAACATGACTAGTTAGGATTGCCATGTTAAAACTCTTCACCTAAGCATGCATCATTCTTGTTTGTGCATTGCACCTTGGTTGTTTGTTTATTCTTACTGTTCCTTTTGGGTAGACGTGAACGTTGAACCTGAGTACGAAGAGCAAGGCGAGTACAACTACGAGGATCCCGCTACTTGTTCCACTGAAGAACCAACAGGCAAGATGATCATACCCGGATCCCGATACTATTTTCGCTTGCTAGTATCTCACTCTTATCGTTACAATTGTGCTACCTACCACTTGAATGTCAGCCTCCTAATTGCCATGATAGCCTCTAACCCTCCACATCCTAGCAAACCTTTGATTGGCTAAGTTACCGCTGCTCAGCCCCTCTTATAGCGTTCTTAGTTGCAGGTTCAGGTTGTTCCATGTGATAACATGGATTTGGCATATCAAAATATTATCTGTTATTTAATTTAATGCACATATATATCTTGCTATTGGTGGAAGGCTTGGCCTTTTGCTAGGTGATTTGTTCCGCTGTTACCGTCATAGTTTCTTGTTACCGGTGTTATGTTTTCCATACTTTGCTCTCCTAACATGCTCGGGGTTGTTATGGGGACCCCTTGTTTATTCGGTTGAGATTAAAACTTGTCTGGCAAGACCCAACATTGGTACTACATTTTCTTAATAACTTAATAAAATTTGCATAGGGCTTTGCAACCCCGTGGATAATTTAATCAACCCCCGGGCCAGTGCTCCTCATGAGTGTTGGTCCAAACTAGAGCACCGTGTGGGGCCAACCCGGGGCAACTCGGGAGATTTCTATCAGGCCACCGTACGCTTTGCTTATCCGTCGTGTCCTGAGAACGAGATACGCGGCTCTTATCGGGTTCGTCGACACGTCGAGTGGTCTTGCTGGATTTGTTTTACCTTTATCGAGTGTCTTGCATGAGGACTCTGACTTTCTTCGGGTTATCTCGAGGTGTTGGAATTCCTTTGGAATTACCTATGATGATCACGAGATCCATGGACGAGGTTGTTCCCGCAGAGTGTGGTTAATTTGTGATGGACTAGTTGGAGCACCCCTGCAGGGTTAAATCTTTTCGAGAAGCCTTGCTCGCGTTTATGTAGCAACTTGGATATTTGTTTAACACCCGGTTATAGTTAACTTGAAGTAAACTTTAACTAAAATACACCAACGGTGTGAGTAACCGTGACCGTCTCTGCTCGTGAACATGATCCGAGAGAGAACACGGTGGGGTTATGATTGACATAAGTAAGTGTTCGGGATCTCATAGAGGTCATACTAGATTCGATCGTTCATCGTAGGCCACTCATATTTATTTTTCATGTTACGTAAGTTTAGCCACCATTTATGTTTAGTGCTGCTGCAAACCAAACACATACCCCTTCCCAACCTTAAGCTTGAATAGTCTCGGTACCCGGGCACTTGATTGTGGAGTCCTTGTGGCTCATAGATTACTACAACACTTCAGGTACAGGTATAGATGAGTATGTGCAGGATGATCTGACGCAGCTCCAGTGGGAATATGATGAGGAAAGAGGCAGGATGTACTTGACTTACCCGGATGAGTAGAGGACCATGGTCGTGATCTTTGGGATAGCGAGATAGTATCATTTACATCTGTTTTATCGTTTGATTTCGTCCGTAGTCGGACCCTGTCTTCATCTTGATGATTTGAACTCTGTGTGGAATTGTAGTTTAGTATGCGGCGAGTGTAAGCCAACCTGTATACTCATCTCTTCTGTAATATATGACGCAATGATGGTATACTTGCGAACGGCAAGATGCGCCTCTATCACTGGCAAGGCCCTCGTGCCTTAATATGGATAGGCACGCATCTTGGGCATGACAGGAGGTAGGCACGGAAGTAATTTTTACTTCCGTGCACCTCCAGTGGCTACCTCTGCCGACCGTGTGGTAGTACCGCACGGGCTCGTGGTAGTACCACTCCGGCGGTTCTACTGCTTGTTGTCCTGTGCAAACAGCTAGAGCCAATTACTCCCACACGAGTGGTAGTACCACACAAGGTTGCGGTAGTACCGCAAGCCGTCACGGTAGTACCGTGGTTGCTGCAGTAGTACCGCGACGCGCGGGGCTGAGGGAGTGGATAATGGTTGGATGTTGTCCCCCACTATAAAAGGGAGGTCTTCTTCCCCAAGAAGCTTACCTCTTCCTTCCCAAACTCCATTGTTACTCCAAGCTCCATTTTAGCCCGATCTCTCTCCCTAGCCAATCAAACTTGTTGATTTCCTAGGGATAGGTTGAGAAGGCCCCGATCTACACTTCCACCAAGAGAAATTTGATTCCCCCCACTAATCCCTTGCGGATCTTGTTACTCTCGGGTGTTTGAGCACCCTAGATGGTTGAGGTCACCTCGGAGCCACATTCCATTGTGTTGAAGCTTCGTGGTGTCGTTGGGAGCCTCCAATTCAATTGGGGAGATTGCCCCAACCTTGTTTGTAAAGGTTCGGTCTCCGCCTTCAAGGGCACCAATAGTGGAATCACGGCATCTCGCATTGTGTGAGGGCGTGAGGAGAATACAGTGGCCCTAGTGGCTTCTTGGGGTGCATTGTGCCTCCACACCGCTCCAACAGAGACGTACTTCCCCACAAGGGAAGGAACTCTGGTAACACATCCTCGTCTCCATCGGCTCCACTTTTGGTTATCTCGCATCTTTACTTCTTGCAAGCTTTTATTGTGCTATATCCCTTGCTTGCTTGTGTACTTGTTGTGGTTAGCATCATATAGGTTATTCACCTAGTTGCACATCTAGCTAACTTATTTGATGCTAAGCCTAAATTGTTAAGGAAAAGTTAAAAGGTGTTAGTTGCCTATTCAGCCCCCCCCCCTCTAGTCAACCATATCGATCCTTTCACATAATAATATCATATTTCTTTTTGGAAGTAGGTAGAGGTAATTGAAACCTTCCAATAGTGAGTGTCAAAGAATTTTCAATAACATTAACACCATTCACTTGGAATTGCTTCTTCAGAAAGTGCATCGTATGCTCATTACCATTGATATGAAAAGTGGCTTTGCTTTTATTGCAATCAATAATAGCCCCTGCAGTATTCAAAAAGGGTCTACCAAGGATAATCGACATGTTGTCGTCCTCGGGCATCTCAAGAATAACAAAGTCCATTAAGATAGTAACATTTGCAACAACAACGGGCACATCCTCACAAATACCAATAGGTATGGTTGTTGATTTGTTATCCATTTGCAATGATATCTCTGTGGGTGTGGGTTTATTCAAATCAAGTCTTTTATATAAGAAGAAAGGCATAACACTAACACCAGCTCCCAAATCACACAAAGCGGTTTTAACATAGTTTGTTTTGATGGAGCAAGGTATAGTTGGTATTCCAGGATCTCCAAGTTTTTTAGGTACTCCATCCTTAAAGGAATAATTAGAAAGCATGGTGGAGATTTTAGCTTCGGGTATATTTCTTTTATTAGTGATGATGTCTTTCATGTACTTTGCATAAGCGACCATTTTCAAAATTTTATTCAAATGGGTACGCAAAAGACTGGCCTAATCATTTCAGCAAAGCGCTCAAATTCTTCATCATCCTATTTCTTAGATGGCTTAGGTGGAAATGGCATGAGTTTCTGAACCAATGGCTCTCTTTCTTTACCATGTTTCCTAGCCACAAAGTCTTTTTTATCATAACATTTATTTTTAAATTCCAGGTTAGCAAGATCAGGAGCAGGCTCTATTTCAACACCATTATCTGGCTCTACGTCATTACTAGTTTGAGCATGTTGGGGAACGTCGCATGGGAAACAAAAAATTTCCTACGCACTCGCAGATCTATCCATGGTGATGAGCATCTACGAGAGGGAGAGTGGATCTATGTACCCTTGTAGATCGCTAAGCGGGAAGCGTTAAGAAACGCGGTTGGTGTAGTCGAACGTCTTCGCGATCCAAATCGCCGAGCATCCCGCGATCCAATCATGATCCATCCTGCGATCCAATCACGATCTGTCCAGCGAACTTGATCATGATCTGTCCCATGAACTTGATCACAATCCGTCCCACGAACTTGATCACGATCCTTCCGATCTAGCGCCGAACGGACGGCACCTCCGCGTTCAACACACGTACAGCTTGATGACGATCTCCGTCGTCTTGATCCAGCAAGAAGGAGCTGAGAGGAATAAGAGTTCTCCGGTAGCGTGACAGCGCTCCGGCGATGGTAGTGGAGCTATTCCGGCAGGGCTTCGCCTAAGCACTGCAGAAATCCGATCTAGAGGAGAAACTATGCACTGGAGGAACGGACAGCACGTGGCTGAAAATTCTATGCAAAAACCCTAAAAACTCCAGTATATATAAGAGGAATAGAGGAGGAGGCTTGGCACAAGGGCCAAGCCTCCAAGGAGGAGTCCAAACCAGGTGGAGGAGGTGGACTCCACCTCCAATCCTAGTAGGACTAGGATTCACCCTATTTTTGCCTTTTTCCACTTTTTCTCTTTGGGCCTTTTTTTCCCCAAACTGCATGGCCTTGTGTGGGACTTCCACCAGCCCACTAAGGGCTGGTAAACACTCTCCCACAGCCCATGGAGCCTCTTGGGTCGAAATACCCCTCCCGATGGTCTCCCGATACACTACCGACACTCCCGGTACACTACCGATGAGCCCGAAACTTTTCCGGCGACCAAAATAGGACTTCCTTACCCTCGGACCATTCCGAAGCTCCTCGTGATGTCCAAGATCTCATCCGTGACTCTTAACAACCTTCGGTCACCACCATACATAACTCTATACTACCGAAACATCACCAAACCTTAAGTGTGCAGACCCTGCGGGTTCGAGAACTATGTAGACATGACCGAGACACCTCTACGGTCAATAACCAATAGCGGGACCTGGATGCCCATATTGGTTCCTACATATTCTACGAAGATCTTTATCGGTCGAACCTCTATGTCAAGGATCCAGTTAATCTTGTATGATGTTCCCTTTGTTCTTCGGTATGTTACTTGCCCGAGATTCGATCGCCGGTATCTCCATACCTAGTTCAACCTCGTTATTGACAAGTCTCTTTACTCGTTTTGTAATACAAGATCCCGTGACTAACACTTAGACACATTGCTTGCAAGGCTCATTGTGATGTTGTATTACCGAGTGGGCCCTGAGATACCTCTCCGTCACACGGAGTAACAAATCCCAGTCTTGATCCATGCCAACTCAACAGACACCCTCGGAGATACCTGTAGAGCACCTTTATAGTCACCCAGTTACGTTGCGACGTTTGGTACACACAAGGCACTCCTCCGGTATCCGTGAGTTGCATGATCTCATGGTCATAGGAACATATACTTGACATGCAGAAAACAGTAGCAATAAACTGACACGATCATATGCTATGTTTGTAGTTTGGGTCTTGTCCATCACATCATTCTACTAATGATGTGATCCTTTATCAAATGGCATCTCATGTCAATGGCTAGGAAACCTTGACCATCTTTAATCAACGAGCTAGTTCACTAGAGGCATACTAGGGACAAAGTGTTGTCTATTTACCCACACATGTAATGTGTTTCCAATTAATACAATTATAGCATGGATAATAAACGATTATCATGAACAAGGAAATATAATAATAAACACTTTATTTATTGCCTCTAGGGCATATTTCCAACAGAGCATCATCATGAACATCATTATTATCATTTTCATTATCACTAGGTTGATGTTCATTACCAGACTGAGTTTTAGCATTGGAAATAGAGACATCATTACTATCATGAGGTTTTTGTGTCTCAGGTTCACTAGAGGTATGCAAAGTCCTATCATTTCCTTTTTCTTTTTCTTCTTAGAAGGACTAGGTGCATCACTATTAATTTTCTGAGAATCTTGTTCAATTCTTTTAGGATGACCCTCGTGATAAAGTGGTTCTTGGGTCATTCTACCTCCTCTAGTTACTACTCTAGCAGCACAATCATGCATATGACTATTCATTTCATCAAGCAATTCTTTTTCAGACTTAGCAGCTTGTTCTAACCGAGTTTGAACCATGGAGGCATGCTTTCCTACACCTCTAACATCATTACTGATTCTAAATAGCAAGTCACTCAAGTGAGCAATACTATCATAATTGTATTTCAATTGTTTCAAAATAGGGCATTGAAATGATCTTGCTTCGTAATATAGTTATCAAACTCATAGAAGCACTGACTAGGATGTTTATTGTAAGGGGTATCACCTTCATCAAACTTTAATAAAGAATTTACCTCTACCACCTGTGGAGGTGGTGGTGTGTCAAGACCATGTATTTCTTCAATATGGTGGCAAATTCTTAACATCCTCAGGTTTAATACCTTTTACCTTCATATATTTCTTTGCCTCTTGCATATGTTCAGGACCGAGAAATAAGATACGTCTCTTCTTCGGAGTGGTTTTAGGCGGTGATTCGGGAAGAGACCAATCATCATAATTATTCAATATGTTATTCAATAATTCCTCGGCTTGTTCAATAGTTCTTTCCCTAAAAACACAACCAGCACAACTATCCAGGAAGTCCCTATAAGCGTCGGTTAGTCCATTATAAAAGATATCAAGTATTTCATTTTTCTTGAGAGGATGATCAAGCAAAGCATTAAGCAACTGGAGAAGCCTCCCCCAAGCTTGTGGAAGACTGTCTTCTTCAATTTGCACAAATTTAAATATTTCCTATAAGTCAACTTGTTTCTTCTGAGCAGGAAAATATTTTTCACGATAGTAGTAGATCATATCCTGGGGACTACGCACACAACTAGGAGCAAGATAATTAAACCATATCTTAGCATCACCTTTTAACGAGAAAGGAAACAACTTAAGGATATGGTAATAATTAATTTTTTCCTCATGAGTAAAAAGGGTGGCTATATCATTTAATTTAGTAAGATGTGCCACAATAGTTTCAGATTCCTAACCGTGGAAAGGATCGGATTCAACCAAGGTAATTAACTCGTCATGAGCAAAGAGGGTGGCTATATCATTCAGCTTAGTAAGGTGTGCCACTACAGTTTCAGTTTCATAGCCATGGAAAGGATCAGATTCAACCAAAGTAATTAACTCTGGGTCGACAGAGAACTCATAATCCTTATTGGTAACACAGATAGGTGAAGTAGCAAACTTAGGATCACATTTCATTCTAGCATTCAAAGTTTTTTTCTTGTACTTGCATAGTAGTTTCTTAACATCATTTCTATCCTCACAAGAAAGAATCTCTCTAGCTATTTCTTCATCCAAAGTATAACCTTCAGGTATTTCAGGCATTTCAAAACTAGGAGAGCGAGGAGTAGCAGGTGATTCAAAATGTTTATCAGTTTTAGCATTTTCAAGTTCTCTAGCTTTAGCAAGATGAGCATCAAGTAATTCATTCAATGGAACAGTTTCAGCACTTGTAGCAATGGCATCATTATAAATTTCAGAGGTAGCATCATCAAGCATATCAGGACGATCAATAGGTATTGGTGTAATATGTTGATTCAAAACATTAGGTGAATCAAAAGCAGAACTAGATGGCAATTCCTTACCTCCTCTCGTATGAGAGGGGACGATCTTGGTTCTTGTATCCTTGAGATTCTTTATAGTGATAAATTCATATAAATCCCAAGTGACTCAACAAATATTGCTATGCTCCCCGGCAACGATGCTAGAAAAAGGTCTTGATAACCCACAAGTATAGGGGGTCGCAAAAGTTATTAAGGGTGGAGTATTCAACCCAAGTTTATAGATTCGACACAAGGGGAGCCAAAGAATACTTGAGAGTATTAGCAGTTGAGTTGTCAATTCCACCACACCTAGAGATAAATATCTACAGCAAAGTGATCAGTAGCACGGTAATATGATAGGTTTGATAGCAGTATCAATAGCAACAATAGCAGTAAGAGCAGTAGCAATAGTTTTGTAGTAGTAGGAACAACAACAACAACAGTAGTAACTTAGCAAGAACAATAAGTGGAAAGGTCGTATGCACTGGATCGGTAACTCGTTGGATGATATTCATCATGTGACAGTCATAACCTAGGGCGATACAGAACTAGCTCCAGTTCATCAATGTAATGTAGGCATGTATTCTGTATATAGTCATACGTGCTTATGGAAAAGAACTTGCATGACTTCTTTTGTCTTACCCTCCCGTGGCAGCGGGGTCCATAAGGAAACTAAGGGATATTAAGGCCTCTTTTTAATTGAGAATCGAAAGAAAGCATTAGCACTTAGTGAATACATGAACTCCTCAAACTATGGTCATCACCGCGAAGTATCCCAAATATTGTCACTATGGGGTTGACGGATCATAACACGTAATAGGTGCATATGAGTAGGCAAGATCGGATCAAGAACATAGATATAATGATGATAACATAAACGGTTCAGATCTGAAATCATGGCACTCGAGCCCTAGTGAGAAGCATTAAGCATGACAAAGTAATAGCAACATCAATCTCAGAACATAATGGATACTAGGGATCAAGCCCTAACAAAACTAACTCGATTACATGATGAATCTCATCCAACTCCTCACTGACCAGCAAGCCTACGAAGTAATTACTCACTCCCGATGGGGAGCATCATGGAATTGGCGATGGAGAAAGGTTGATGATGACGAAGACCGAAGATTCTCCTCTCAGGAGCCCCAAACGGACTCTAGATCTGGCCTCTCGATGAAGAATAGGAGGTGGTGGTAGCTCCGTCTCGTGAAACACGATAATTCTTTCTCTCTATTTTTCTCCAAATTTAGGAATTTATAGTGTCAGAAATAGGTCAAGTGGGGCCCCGAGGTGCCCACCACCAATTGGGGCCTTAATTTTGGAGATCCCCAATTCTGGGGTATTTAATTTTGGGATTTGGTCATGATTTTGACTCGGTCAACGTTTTTCAAATCAATCGACGGCAAAAACATCCACATCCACAACAGTAAAATAAAAAAATGAAAATTCATTTCATGATGAATCCAGTGATATCAATTTGATATTATGGATATTGATGTATTTCTCTATAAATTTGGTTAAACTTAAAGATATTTGAGTTTTTAGAAAACCAATACACCTTATATTTTAAAACACGGTGAGTAGAAAATTTATGAAAACCCAACAACACGAAAGACGCGGCAAAGCGCACACAACCCTTCTAGTTAATACTAAATGGAACACCAAAGAAAATAAAACAGAAAATTACCTCTGGTCTGGTGGGTTAGTTGACCGAATAGTTGGTATGCAAACAACCGTTGGAGCTCGGGAAGGCCATGGTCGTCCTAGAAGGAAGCTACAACAATGCAAGGGATGTCCTCACGTGTCGTGGACATCGTAAAAATATCAGCCGAAGGTCGGGAAAAGGCCGAAAGCCGGGGAGGAGAGCTGGCGGTGCCAAAAGTCAGAGAGGACGACAGACTGTGTCGGGAAAAATTTAATGGCAAACATGCAGAAATAATTCTTTCTTCTATACCTACCCACTAATAAATGAAATAGTATTTCCTCCTGTCCTTCATGATTTTTTTGTGAACCCCCCTATTATTTCAGAGAATCAACCTGCTGTCCATGTTTAAGTGTGTTTAACAACCATTTTGTGTTGCAAAAAATTCCATGCTATTTAATGAAATCAACATGTGGTCCAGCTTAAGTGCCCCCCTCCCTCGGCGCGATATTTGGATTAATCAACTCGCAGCCTATATCATTTTTTTCAATATTTATATCTTTTAAACCCCAACTCCAATTTTAACATGTTATATATATGAAATTTGATTAAAAATGTATAGAATCTGAATATAATGTTATTTTACTTGTCAAATAGTTTTAAAATGCTATATAGGGTGTAACCTTGATCAATGGCACATGATATGTATTTAAAAATATCCGCCACATGTATGCATATATACGTACATCACCAAACATATTTACTCATACATTGTCTATGTATGTTGTAAAGCTTATAAATTAACAAAGTCACAAATAATACATCATCACTCAATGTATACATTGCGTTTAATGAATATCAAATACAATATATGGAAAATAAATATAAAATATACAACAAACATTTACATTATAAATTAAAGTACTTACGCAGTTGGTTGTGGCACGAGCAAGCCTTTTTTTCATAATAGCCACACATGAAATCAATTTTTGAATAGTATTTTATGAAACTGGTAGCTAAAATTGATAAAAAAGAACTTTTTTGATATATAAATTGTAGAATTACAAGTTAGAGGAAAATAACATCTACTTTCATACAACTTTAGTATGAAACTAAAAAATGTACATATATATTATAAGGGTACATAGAATTAAATTCACTTTGTGAACTTAGGATAACACTAAAACAGATTATGTGATATTTTTCTCTCTCTTCTCTATTTTCACTTATGAATAGAAAGCATTGATAACGATCTTTTATTTCTGATATGACCTTACATGGCATACCTCACACCTCGATGAGAATTTAGAAGTCCAATAAAAAATGCAGGTCTTTTGAGAATACCTTTATCATTAATGTAGATGACAATAAGTTTGTTTTGCATAGAAAATAATTAAATATTACATATAAGAATATATTGCATACAAATCTATTGTCATAAGTTCATCGTGAGCACTTTCGGCGAGGGTGAAGAGGAAGATAAACAATGATACGGGGTGGGGCTTCGTGTTAATTAATAGAGGATGCGGCATGCGTATGGGTCCGTCAGAGGGTCATCTCACGCCATGCTTACTAGGGTTAAGTGTGTGTGATTTTGTTTCTTTCGTTGCAATGCATGGACATATGTGAAATTAAATTCTTATTATACAATTATAGAACAGAAGGAGGAAGAGAGAAGACATGAAGCAAGATAAGTGGCGAAACGGGTGGGATGCCATATTGAATAGAAGACAGGGTCGGGGTCTGCGTGGTAGATGCGTGATGGTTTTTTTTCTCCCATTGTAACCGACGGGCCCATGACCTAGTTATATTATATTAAAAAAGGTAGGTATAAAAATGTGTCTTTTTTTAGGGGAGGAAAAATGTGTCTAATGAGTCAATTTCCATTACGTTCGGCCCGCTTGGCCTAGATAGTCTGTCTGGGCCACAATGATGTTAGGCCTACAATCCGCGTGGCAGGCCGCCGCAGCCTTCCCTCTTCTCACAACCCACCATCGAAACAAGCACCCTCCGCGCTGCCGGCCGCCGGCCGCCGTGTCCGTTCCTGCCTCCGAATCCCCCATCCCCCGTCGCCTCGCGTTCCCAAGCCACATGATATCCCCCATTCTCCCCCTCCGGCTCCGCCACCTCCGCCGCCTTCTCGCCGCCGCGCCCTTGTCCTCCCCCGCCGCCGCATACTACTCGCGCGCGTCCACCCCGCCTTTAAACCGAGCTCAGGCCCCGCCCCCGCCCCCGCCCCCGCGGCGCCATCTCCCGGACCTCCCGGCGCGACGGTTCTCCTCCGGGCACGTCATCCTCCCCACCAACCTCCAGGAGGAGCACGTCGCGTCTCTGTCCGACAAGATCTACGACGCGGTGACAGAGACAGAGGAGGGCTCCAACGAGGGCACGGAGGCCGCCCTCGACGCGCTGGGCGCCGAGCTGACCACCCCGCTCGTGGCCGACGTGATGCACCGCCTGCGCTACGAGGAGAAGCTGGCCTTCCGCTTCTTCGCCTGGGCCTCCCAGCAGGACAACTACGAGCACGAGCACCGGACGTACAACGACATGATCGACATCCTCTCCGGCACGAGGTACAAGTCCCGCCAGTTCGGCGTCCTCTGCGATGTGCTCGACCACATGAAGCGCCACGGCACGAGGTCGGTGCCCGTCGAGGACCTGCTGGGCATCCTGCGGGCTTACACCGAGAAGCACCTCACCAACCTCAGGAAGCTGGCGAAGAAGCGGCGGGTGCGGATGCGCACGCCGCCGGAGACCGACGCGCTCAACATCCTCCTGGATGCGTTCTGCAAGTGCGGGATGGTCAGGGAGGCGGAGACGGTGTTTCGTCGCGTGAGGAAGAAGCTGCAGGGAAATGCCGAGACGTACAGCATCCTGTTCTTTGGGTGGTGCCGCTCCAGGGACCCCAAGAAGGCCATGAAGGTGCTCGAGGAAATGATTCAGATGAAGCACACCCCAGAGAACTTCACGTACATTGCTGCTATTGACTCGTTCTGCAGCGCTGGTTTGATCTCGGAGGCAAGAGAGTTGTTTGAGTTCATGAGGGCCGAGGGATCGAAGATATCCTCTCCCACCGCTAAGGTATATGCTATTATGATTGTTGCGCTAGCAAAAGCTGATCGGATGGACGAGTGCTTTGAGCTGATTTCAGATATGATTAAACGAGGCTGCATGCCTGATGTATCAACCTTTAAAGATTTGATTGAAGGCATGTGCTTGGTGGATAAACTTGATGCTGCTTACTGCGTTTTGGAGGAGATGGGGAAGGCTGGGTTTCCTCCTGACATTGTCACTTACAATTGCTTTCTTGAGGTGCTTTGTAGTCTTCAGAAGGCTGATGATGCGCTCAAACTCTGCGAGAGGATGATAGAAGCACACTGTGAGCCCAGTGTTCATACTTACAATATGCTGATGGTGATGTTTTTTGCGATGAGAGAGCCACACAGGGCACTTGATATTTGGATTGAAATGGACAAGAGAGGATGTCGGCGTGCTGTTGATACCTACGAAATAATGATCGATGGCCTGTTTGATTGTGGAAGAACGGAAGATGCGACCACTCTTCTAGATGAAGTAATAAACCATGACATGAAACTGTCGTACAAGAAGTTCGATTCTATCATGCTGCAATTATCAGCTGTTGGCAACCTTGGCGCAATACATCGGCTTTCAGAGCATATGAGAAAATTTTACAATGTTGCAATGTCAAGACGTTTTTCGATCACACAGAAGAAGAAGAGCATTGGTATTAGAAGGAGATGAGTTCTGCAAGATTTACTGTTAGCACGGATAGTCAAGAGCTTATATGAGGCAAACACTTCCCTGGTTTTATTGCCAAGTGCCAACTATTAGTTGCCGTATTAGACGTGTGCTGCATTCTATACAGTTTTAGTCACCAGTACGTATTTTGCCTACTTTTCTCTGAGCGAGGAGGACCTAAGTTACATATGGATGCTAATCAAATGGACATCGTTTTACCAAAGGGCAGCTAATAGAGACATGATAGTACTCTAATGTGTAGTTGTAACATTTCAAACTTAAACTTTAGAATCAAAACGATTGCTACAATAATAGATTAGTAGTGGTAGGTAATCACATTTTTGGTGGCTATACTTGTGCTTTGTATATTGTTTCAATGGAATTTCTCTCATATATCTCAGCAGTTGTTGGCTACCTACCCCTTTTCTAAAAATCATTTTGCTGCCTGACATAAATTCAATTTAACCTATGCAACAGTACATTGTAGATGGACCAATATAAACGACAAACCAGCATGTTTCAATCGACTTCAGTTTTATCCTTATACCGTACTTGCATTTGCTGGTATAGCTTGGTTTGCTGTCCTACCTTACCAGACTCCAAAACCAATTCAGAGCCTGAAAGAAATTCAGAGAAACCTACGTGGCAGTAGAGATATACTAATACTAATGGCTGGGTTTTTCTCGCTATTTTGATCTAAACAAGCTATGACGTAAATACTCTGGAACCTGGACAATTTTGTATTTTACCTACTGAAATATGAAAATCCCTTACTCGATTGCTTCTATTATGTTAAACACTTTCCGTTGTAAAGCCCTGCAGTTTTCTTTTACTTGATCAAAATGAATTGGCTTAATGGAAACTTGGTGTAATTTTTTTTTTGTGTGTGTGTTATGTAAGTTACCAGCTAAATCAATATACTGCCCTTTGTTGGCTTTCCCGTTCCACGCATATTGTTGGTCCCTTGAGGAAAATAAGTGATGTCCTTTTCTTCTATTGCAGAAATCACAAGAATATGTTGATTAATGATAATACTCTAATTCTCACCAAAACCAAGTAAAGTTAACAAAATACTGATTCTTGAAACTTGCACACTTGAGGGCAGAGAAAAAGTAGGACAAGATGGCTAGTTGTAGCAGGTTTGAGCTGATATAACTAACTGTAGCCAATTATCGCCATCCTGACTGTAAGCAGTAGGGAGATGAGAACTTGAATCGTAACAGTGATTATCTAGTTCAAAAAAGTATTAAAGGCAGTAACTAGTTTCAGTAATGGTGTCTGGTATTTTTTGTTCCGAAGTGCAATTATTGGTGATATATGTGCTTCTTTGAGATATTTATGTTCATTCTGGGGATGACACAATATTACCTGGACATCATTTTTCGTTGACAAGTTCATCGATTAGACCAACGAAGGACGAAACTTGCAGTTCTTTGGCCTTTACTTCTGAGTGGATTTATGGTAAGCCGAGTATCTATATATAAAACATACATATTTTTCCTTTTTTACAGGGTGGTTGATACAAGTCTGCACATTTTATCGGAGCAATTTGCAGTGGAAGTAGCATCATATGAACCGAAGTAGTTTGCACAAGGAAACAGGCGACATGAGTATGTTTTCATTTGCTTTATACATCATATTTACACCCCATGAAGCATTTTCCGTAGTTTTCTTGTGGAGTCCTTTTTTTTTTTGCCTCTCTCAAATGAACCACAAAGACCTAAGACTGAATTTCCTGTCAATAAGTATGCAATTTGACACAACTTTTCTTGACTCCACATGACAACCAAAATCAATTTCGGATACTCTGGAGTTTTGAGAGCCCAGCTTGTCTGGGAACATGTTACCAGCAGGCTTATTTCAAGCAGAATCTTACTCATCCAGTTATTAGAACAGAAATGAGGGGGGTTCAGGTTTAAAAAAGAAGAGGTGAATGCCAGATGCACTTATTTTCCAAAGAACATCTGCATTTCTTCCTGTGTTATTGGTACACTACAAAAAACAAGAAACACCAATCATCAGATATGCTTGTATACACTATGGCGATACAGAACAAATGTGGTTGCTTGGCTGCTATTCAAAGCTGTCCACCTCTGAAAAAACTGTCCTGCTGACCGTAGCTAGTTTGCTGATCAGATGATATTAAACTAGGAACACCAGGAAATGGATTAACTATCACATGTTAAGATTAAACAAATTGACTGACAGCGAATATGAGTCACACATAGCACTTCAGTGTAGCTGAAATCGTCACTAAGTGGACATGCCCTTTTCTCTATAGTCTTATATTACCAAGCTTTGATGACTGGGGCCAGCTGAAGGATAGACCAGGTTTTCATCTTGCTGTTTGTCGGTGTGCTGCACTTTCTTTGCTATACTGATCAATATATTAGATTGACTAGCTCTAATTCTGTACTGGAGCGGGTTGTACCATCTCTTCAGCTGCCTTGCTTTTGGAAAAGAGCAGTAGCGCTGCTGAATACCCCAGTTGATCCTTGTTTACATTGTGCTCATATCATCTATGAATAAGGTCTCGGTCAAGCTTTTACTAACGGCTATGTGATGCTTGACTGTTACAGGGGCAGCCAGTGTTGTTAAGAACAGAGTGGGCAAAATTTTGTGGCTGGGCTTGGCTTCCTAGCTCTATATCAGCAGTGCTATGTTACCTGGGAGCAACTAGTCAGCCAGGCGCAGGACATCATAGGCGCATAGCATAGAATAGCTGCATGTTGAGAACCTAAAACTGAGAGCCCGGGATACCATCATGCTGCCCGTCCTCCGACGAGGTGGGTATGCCAAGTTTTCATGAGTTCTGAGGTAGAAATACGGCTGGTTCAGACGGAAAAGAACTCTGCCAAGTGATTTCAGTTTCCATCTCATCAGGGCCGGCCCTTGGGCAGGCGGACAAGGGTTTGGCCCACGCCCAAATTGAGGCCAGTTATTTCAACACAAGCCCATTCTGTAACATATATTGATATGCAATCATGTCTTTGTCCTTATATACAACTAACGTCCAAAACAAAACATCCAAGAAACCCTGGTCTATTATTGTGGAGACATGGAACCACAAGCTGAGATGGGTACCCAAATTTCCTGAAATTGGATCAATGGTACCAGCCGTTACTTAGGAATTCACTTTTTGTTAGGGACCTTTTCTCTGTCCTTGTTGAACCCAAGCACAACACATTTAATTTTAGCATGTTTAAGAAACTTCTTTCAGTTAAAAATTAGCAGAGACCTGCTTGAGCCAGTCAGAACACATATTTGATCTGTCGAGCCTGTTTATATCCAGCAAACTATGCTATATACGAGTTTCTTGATCGTTTTTAATGGTTTACAACCACATCTTTACATCTTGTCGCATAGACTTTTTTTTCTGGATTTATTTTTATCTTCTAACGACCTAAAGCATCATAGCTCAATTTCAAATATGAAGTCGCTTATCACACTCACACACACCGTGTGGTTTGTCGTATAAACTTTTGTTGTATATACTTATGCAAGTGAAACAAATACTCCCTCCGTTCCTAGATATAGGGTGTATAGTTTTTGGCACGAATATTAAAGAATGCACATGGAGAGAAAATTTCACAAGTTTTGGGTAAGATTACACTTGACTAATGGAGATCATGAAATACAGGAGCTTGCGTGATATAAGGAAATATAATAAAATTCCTAAAAAATATATCGAAATGAGTGGTGCAACGCAATACACCTTATATTTTGGGATTTCTTTCAAAAATCTATACACCTTATATCAAGGAACGGAGGGAGTATGTTATATTATAGTCGTGTACTGTTTTGAGTCCTACACCGGCCATGGAAAGATGTTAGCATTACTGTATATGTTATTTAAAGTGAGGATGTCAATAGCTGAATTTTCATCAAATGGGTCAAAAAGAAAATCTTTGACAATTTGTAAATAAATATTGCCTCCTGAGTAGCTCTATATTTTCAATTGGCCAAAGAAAATGAAATCCAAACAACAACAATTGGATATCCTTGAATGAGTAAATATGCATACCAACATGCTTACCCAATAAAATGTCAAATGAAATATGGCAAACATGCAAAACCACTATAGTATTTACCAAGCACTTTGGCGATGACGTAGTCGTCTATATATGAGTGTATTGACTTAGGAGACTAGTAAGAATACTTAATCATAGGTCATACTCATCGTTTAAGCACAAGTGGAGTTGCCACTTTTACATAAAGCTTCCAATGTGCTCACATCTTAAGAGATCTTTGACTCAAGTCTTAGAGTAAAGCTCCCCTTGATATGACATTCCCTCTAAGAGGGACAAACTAACCTTGTGTTTTGTCGTAGAAGACTTCAAGTAGGTGTTGTACTAGTGGATGCTCATAGTTGATGAAGATCATCTTGAGTTAGGAGTCATCCTTGTTGTTTCTTACTCTTCTCACCTACATGGGTTAGTCCCACACAAGGAACAGATACAAGGATATCTATGGACATGGAGTGAAATGCATACATGATGGTATCTATTGAGTAATTTATTACCTTGTACATTGCTTACCTATGAGGGAATGTGTGACTCCTTGAACTATTGCATACAGTTGAAGTTGATCGCAAATACTCCATGCCAAAAATCAATAGGAGTGAATTTTGTTGGCGGAGTCACCCCTCAAAGAACTTCTCTAGTTCTTGTTCTTTTGGACCCACATCAACTTGATGGGGATCCTTGGAGTTGAAGTAGCACTTGTTGAAGTAGATCTTGCAGTAGCCTTGGGAACCCACTTGACCATGGCTTGGGATTCATCTTCAAATGTGTCAATCTCCCCTTGAAGCTTGTCCTTACCCTTGAACTTGTGGTCTTGTGGTGGTAGGTCATATTGAGCTTTTGTTCCCTTGGGGGAGTAGGTTCATACTTCTCCTTTTGGGGAACAAACTTCGGCTTGGGGTATTGACCTTATTCCCATTCAACTCCATTGGTGTTGAAGTAGCCAGTGCCTTGGTTCTTCCGGTATCCTCCGTGCTTGCATACAATCTCCTCGAATTGCTTACATCCGGCAAGACTTTTGTAGACACCTTTTTCTATAAACCCCTTCAATAAATTGTTTTCTTGCTCAAGTGTAACTTGGATAAGAGAATCATTAGTGGAATCAATAGAACTACTAGAAGCAACATCATTTGATTTATCATTTTTATTATTACTACTATATGAAGAACCTTTCTTGCCTTTGTTACTACTTTGCTTAGGTTTATGTAACGACCCGAAGCTGATAAGATTCATGTCTCTGTGCTTACTGTGCTAGTCCCTGGATCAATAGCTAGCACACATAGTACAAAATGAAATACCAAGAATTATCCACATGTCATAAGTATTACATCGCAGATCCAGAGTACAATTTATTACATAGTGCTTAGCTCGAAGGCTAGCTCAAAATAAAACACAACGGAAAGCATAAAAGACAACTGTGGAGTCCCAACAACACCACTGGAAAAGCTGAGTGTAGTCATCGTAACCCTATGCGCATCACTCACACGTCGTATAAAAATCCTGCAACATAAAACGTTGCAGCCACAAAGGGTCAATACTTTGAATGTATTGGCAAATCACACCAAAATTGTTATAACAGACCTACCATATCTATATGCAAGGATATGACAAAGGAAAGGCTTATGGTTTGTTTTTGCAAAAAGCTGATTTTATCTTACTTCTATCTACTAATCAAGTATTTAATATTTACTACACTATAGTTCATTAATTTTTAAATTGGACTGCCTCCAGTTTAACCCGCCTATGAGAGCCTCCGAGGATCATATGTATAACTAAGCCCACTTCACATTTAATTGTATTGAGGTGATAAGATCTTCCAGAGGTTTCAAGTCTAGCTGCTCAAAATTGTCCATAACCGGGGACACGGCTAATCATGATTAGTTTTTACACTCTGCAGAGGTTAGTACGCTTTACCCACTGGACTCAACCCGAAGATTGAGACAAAATCTTTCAGAAGCAGTCACCTCCACCCAACGGAGGCCCGTACCAACTATCCCGCTACATCTGTTGGCACATCCGGGTAAGGTTTCCACAACCGATCAACTAAGCCAGAGCCCATAATAGCCAATGGTCGCACATGGAAGTTACTTGATATGAAACATGTTCAACCTTTTTAAACCTGGGCGGCATTCCCCACCGTTCCTGAGTCATGTCGAGCCTCCCGGAGGATACATACTTATCGACTGGTCCCAACATACCAATCCGCCCAGATGATTCATTAATTAAATATTAATATTGCAGAGCCTCCCAGAGGATACAATAAAATACATGTTGTTATATCAATCATTACTTAACTTCACTCACAACTTCCATGTGACACACAAAACCCAATCCACGTCTACCATAGCAAGGCTGAGCAATAACTGCAATATAACGGTACCCATGTAGGAGATAGAGGCAGTAATAACAGTTATTTTGTATCTCCAAAGTTTGTAATGAATGTTTATGTTCCATGCTATAACTCCAATGATTCTCGAGTCTACAAATGAAACGAGGCTTGGAGGGAAACTCATGTGCATGTGTGGTATAACAAACGGTAAATTGTATTCCTAGTCTTGCCTCTAAGACTGGCTCAAGTGTTGCATGATGGTCCTGTTTTCCTGATCATGGGCATGGCTATGCCGGCAATTTTGAGGACGCGATGTTGGTAGAACACTCGTGTTGAATCGATCCGAATTAATGTTATGATATGAGATACATTCGTCACAAGTTAATGGTTAATAACACAGAGATGGTTAACGTTTGCATAATTCCTTAGACCATGAGAGTATCGAGTTTCTTCATGCTTGCTTCATGAACTTTGGGGTTTGTTAAACGTCATCCGTAAATGGGTGGCTATTACGGCGGCTTACGGGTTCATGGAAAAGTATGTCAAGTAACTTGATAGCTCAAGATTGGGATTTGCTCCTCCGACGATGGAGAGATATCTTTGGGCCCTCTCGGTGTTACGGTATCCATCATCGTCTGGCCAGACACTTTGTGATTTGATCACGGGGATGCCGGAACACGGGAACGAGAAAAGAGAACAATACCGGCAACGAGGTAACTGGCATAGTGGACAAGTTGTTGATCCATGAGGATGCCTACATGTCTCACCTCGGGTAATTGTAACATATCGCGAAGCAACAGGAATAGCTCACGGCAACTAGAGGTTCACTCGAATATTCATTCGTGTGGGTATAGGGGTCAATATGGGTGTCCACGGCTCCGATGTTGATCATTGATCCGAAGGGGTTCCGGGTCATGTCTATGCTTCATCGAACCTATAGGGTCACACGCTTAAGGGTCATCTATCTGTTGAATACTAGACAGGGAGTCTGAGAGAAAATCACCGAAAAGTTTCGGACACCGGAAAAGTTCCGCAGACAGGTCACCGGAACAGTTTCGATGAAACTGAAAAGTTGTTTCAGGGGATACCAAAAAGTCAAATTGGTTTCGGCACATGCCTGATAATTCTTGAAGGGTGCCAGAATCGTTCTGGAAACTTTCTCGAATTTTCCGGGATGAAAACCGGAAATGTTCCGGAGCTGCCGGAACCACTTCAGATGCTTTTCGCAGATGAAAATCACTATTCCGGAATTGTTCTGGATCGCATTGAAAATTATTTTAGTGGGGTACTAGAATTGTTCTAATCCCACATAAATATTTTCAGTTCGAGCGGACGCTGAAAAATGTCGCCGTGAATAGTGAAAGTGCTTTTTGGACTACTTTATGGAAAGCCACCTTTTGGGGCTTTGCTCCAAAAGATCTTGGGGATGACATGGATGGATTGGAGCCATTTTGGGGGCCCCACATGAGGGTGTGTCCGGCCACATGGTGGACTCCTTCATGGAGTCCCTCTTGTTCCTTGGTTTCACTTTTATGCCCTTGTGGAAGGACTTCATTCATGTCTATTTTGGGTTTTATTGTAAAAACACCCTACCCCTTGGTTTTCCTATAAATAGGAGGTGAGTGGACTGCCATTTCTTCATCCTTGTGCTCTCATACACATGCTTTGCTTTGCAAGCTCTCTCTCTCCCTCCCACGAAAAGAGTCTTTCGTAGAGCCGGAAGGCTGTCTGGGTTCCGGCAGGAACTAGTTCTGGACGGCGAAGCCCTGCCGGATAGATGACACCGTATGTGTGCAACCCCGTAGAGAGGTCGTAGTTTCAATCTTTTGCCCGAGGGGCTGTTCGTGTGTCTTCTCGTAGGGTTGTCCGAGTCTTCGTTCGAGTTTCGAGGGTCCTCCCGAAGGGCTGTCCGCGACATCGTCCGGGGGACTGTCCGACCGCCACCCGAAGGGCTGTCCGACGAGGGAGTACATCCTCGCGGTTGGGAGGTTGTAAAATCCTAGCTGCGGGGATCTGCACCAACGATCTCCACCGACTCTTCTTTCGCTGTGCTTCGAGTCGGTATGGATCAGATCAAACCTTGTATGCAGTCTCCATAGTGGTCCTGGGCGTGCTCGCTATATCGGAAATTTTTGTTTTTTGTCGCGTTCCCCAACAGTGGTATTAGAGCCAGGCTATGAGTAGATGCATGTTATGATCTAGAATACATGAGATGTATGGGTATTGCATAGTATAATTTTGTAGTAGATGAGATCTATTGCTGAAAATTATTTGTGCGGGTAGCAGATGAAATCTGTTACCCGATGTTCCTGTTGCTTCCCGTGAATTTGCGTAGTCCATATCTTGACGGAATGGTGGAATCTTACAAAGTTCTGACAATCCGCGATCCTTTCATGCTGCTCCTAAGTATGCTGATTGACAGATCAACGAAGTGCTAACAATTCTTTGGGTTCCACCATAGTCAAAAGAAATATGGATGTTTCGCAGATGAAAGGGCAATGCAGATATGATCTGCACGGGGGTCACGCGTATGACGAAGTTTAGTATGGGGCTCGAGATTTTATCATCTCGTGTTTCATACACCCTGGAAAGTTAATCTAGCAACTTGAATTATCATACTTGATGATAAACGTTGGTAGCTACGGTTTGAGTCAAAACCTTAGAAGCCATGTAAAATAAAATTTTGTATAAACCGATTAGAGGCGTCTAACTTGGTTTTGCAGGATGGTTTGCATGTGATGTGGTATATCAAAGCTCATATTCAATTTTGATTATGTATGAGATGGCTATATGATGTAATTAACATGACCTGCGTGTCATGATTTGGCATGATGGCTGGAGCCATATGATTGCACTTTAATGACCTGCGTGTCAACCTTATGTAATGCACTTATTTTATTAGCTATAGAGATAGCAATATTATCTGGTGCATCGACAAGGTGGTGGCAATCTTCGCAAAGGTGAACACCGACGCGAATGCCGAAGACGAAGAAATACTTGACTTCTCCGTCAGAAGGGGCTATACCATATCATGCTATTATGAATTGCCTGAGATGTTTATCCCTCTTGATGCACCCTTCTTAATTGCACGGTAGTCGCTTTTTATTAGGGTGATCTCTCACTTAGAATATCAAGTAGTTAGTGTTCTCCCAAGTGTAGCACCGTCACGGCACCTATCTCTTCGGGGTATCACATGGTTACATGGGTACGAACGATTAGAGAAGTGTGAGGCGGGTGAGTTGAGACCTCGCAGCGAGATCACTTGGTTGTCTTGACGTTCAGGCATGAAAGTCATGAGCTCGGAACACATGCATCAAAAGATGAACAAGAATCACATAGAGATGTGATTGGCAAGTTGGCCCACCAATTGAAATTCTCGTCACTTGAGATGGTTACATCCTTGACGCTGAATTGAAAGTTGGGTCTTGCATCACTCACAATCAGTTATGAGAGATATTGATTTGAGTGGGAGTGCACCTTAGAATAAAAATTATTTATTCACTAGTGCCAAAAGTCATTATGAACAAAGTCTAAATGAACTTGTGTTTTCCGTTGTAGATCAAATGGCTCGCAACACCGCGTTCAAGTTAGGCCCTATGTTAGAGAAAGAGAAGTTAGCTGCGAATGGAAACAACTATGCGGATTGGGTCCGTACCCTAAGGATTGTCCTCCGGGGTGCTAAGAAAGTGTATGTGCTTGACGGACCTCTTCCTCCTAAACCGGCGGCAACAGCCGCGGCAGACATACAAAATGTCTAGGCCACTAAGGATGATGATTACAACTTAGTGCAGTGCCTCATGCTGTCTTGCATGAGTTCAGAGCTTCAAAAACGTTTTGAATTCCATAACTCGTTTGATATGATCAAGGATCTGGATGCTCTTTACAAGTTTAATGCACGGTCTGAACGTTTTGACATCATGAAAATGATGGCGGAGACCAAGATGGCTGAGGGCAGTTCAGTTGGCCTGCACGTAGTCAATATGATTGGCTACGCTGAAAGGCTTAAAATCCTGGAATTCCCACTTCCAGAAGAGCATGTTATGGACTTGTTGCTAGGTTCACTCCCCCCGTCTTATGGCGGTTTTATCATGAACTACAACATGAATGGGATGGACAAAACAACAAATGAGGTGCTTGCCATGCTAAAAACTGCTGAAGGAGGACTGCAGAAAAATCGCAAGCAAGTGTTGCTTGTGAATAAAACTGCCAGTTTCAAAAAGAAAGGCAAGCCAAAGAAGGGCAAGGGCACCGGTAAGACCGGTTTCCAACGCAAATCTAAGGGCGGAGCCAAGAATGAAACTGAGTGCTTCTACTGCAAGGACACAGGACACTGGAAGAGAAACTGCAAGAAGTATCTAGAAGATAAGAAGTCCGGGAAAACCGGAAAAGGTATAATTGTAGTTAATGTCATTGACGTTTTTCTTGCTAGCGAAAATTCTAAGTCTTGGGTATTTGATACCGGATTGGTTGCTCACATTTGCAACTCGATACAGGGGCTTCAGAAGGTGCGCAAGCTGGCAAAGAATGAAGTCGTGATGCATGTCGGGAACGGCGCTGGGATCGCCGCTCAAGCCGTCGGCATTATGCCTCTACGTCTCCCTTCGGGATTTATTTTGGAACTTAGTAACTGTTATTTTGTTCCGTTATTGTGTAGAAACATTATCTCTGGATCATGTTTAGTACATGATGGGTACTCCTACAAGTCCGAGAACAATGGTTGTTCACTTTATTGTAAGGATATGTTTTATGGATTTGCACCCATTGTTGGGGGCCTTTTCATACTGAATCTTGATTGTGGAAATGATGTCTTTAACGTGAATGCTAAACGCCTTAAGAAGGCTGATACCACCACCACTTACTTGTGGCACTGTCGGCTTGGCCACATCGGAAAGAAACGCATGCAAAGACTCCATAAAGATGGAGTTTTACCGTCCCTTTATTTTGAATCATTTGACACATGTGAAGCTTGCTTGATGGGAAAAATGACCAAGACGCCGTCCACGGGTCATCCTGAACGGGCGGGTGAATTATTGGAAATAATACATAGTGATGTATGTGGTCCAATGAACACGGCCGCACGGGGTGGGTATTTTTACTTCGTGACTTTTACTGATGATTTAAGTCGGTATGGCTATATCTACTTGATGAAGCATAAGTCGGAAACCTTTGAAAAATTCAAAGATTTTCGGAATGAGGTAGAAAATCATCGTGACAAAAAGATTAAGTTTCCGTGGTCTGATCGCGGAGGCGAATATCTTAGTCATGAGTTTGGCCAACATCTGAGTGACCGTGGAATCGTTTCACAGCTTACGCCTCCCGGAACTCCACAGCGAAACGGAGTGTCGGACGACGTAACCGAACCTTGTTAGACATGGTAAGGTCGATGATGTCTCTTACAGATCTACCGATATCTTTTTGGGGTCACGCACTACTCACTGCCGCTTATACATTAAACAGAGCGCCGTCTAAGTCTGTTGAGACGACACCACATGAGATGTGGTGTGGGAAGATACCTAGTGTGTCGCATCTCAAGGTCTGGGGTTGTGAGGCATACGTAAAACGTTTACAGCCAACCAAACTAGAACCTAGATCAGACAAATGTTACTTTGTAGGTTATCCAAATAACACCATTGGATATTCCTTCTACCACCAGTCCGAAGGCAAAATGTTTGTCGCAAAGGTTGCACACTTTCTCGAGAAAGAATTTCTCGCTAAAGAATTGAGTGGGAGGACAGTACAACTTAATGAGATTAGTGAATCTTTGGCAACCGTTGATATGGCTAAGGAACTGGAAGTAATTCCACAAATTATCCCTACAATCGAGCCGGAAGTTGTCGCATGTGATGCGGAAACTTCAGACAATGTTGTTACTGAACCGCGCAGATCAGGTAGGGCTATCCAGCCACCTGAGTGGTTTCATAACGAAATCTTCATTCTTGAAGACGATGAACCTGCGCACTACAAGGAAGCGATGGCAGGGCCTAGCTCAAGGGAATGGCACAAGGCCATGAGATCCGAAATGGAATCCATGTACGAAAACCAAGTTTGGAACTTGGAAGAACTTCCAGATGGCGTAAAACCCATTGGTTGTAAATGGATTTTCAAAAGAAAGACGGACGCGGATGGTAACATTACTATCCACAAAGCTAGACTTGTTGCGAAAGGGTTCACGCAAGTTCCAGGAGTGGACTACGACGAGACTTTCTCGCCCGTAGCTATGCTTAGGTCTGTTCGGATATCACTAGCAATTGCTGCTTATTTCGATTATGAAATATGGCAGATGGATGTCAAAACGGCTTTCCTAAATGGAAACCTTGAACAGGATGTATACATGATACAGCCAGAAGGTTTTGTCGATCCTAAGAATGCTGGAAAGGTATGTAAGCTGCAGAAAGCCATTTATGGTCTGAAGCAAGCATCAAGGAGCTGGAACATTCGTTTTGATGAAGTGGTCAAAGAGTTTGGCTTCATCAGGAACGATGAAGAATCTTGTGTTTACAAGAAGTTTAGTGGGAGCGCAAAAGCATTTCTAATCTTGTATGTGGATGACATATTGTTGATTGGAAATGATGTGAATTTTCTTAGTGAAATAAAAGACTCATTGAAAAGGAGTTTTTCAATGAAAGACTTAGGTGAAGCGGCATATGTATTGGGCATCAGGATCTATAGAGATAGATCAAGACGCCTAATAGCGCTTAGCCAAAGCACGTACATTGACAAGGTGTTGAAAAGGTTCAACATGGAGAACTCCAAGAAAGGCCTACTCCCCATGTCACCTGGCACAGTGCTTTGCAAGAATCAGAGTCCTCAGACCCTCGATGAGCGAGTACAAATGAATGATATTCCATATGCTTCGGCAGTTGGTTCTATTATGTATGCCATGCTATGTACAAGACCGGATGTTTCCTATGTGCTAAGTGTTAGCAGCCGGTACCAAGGTGATCCAGGATTGGAACACTGGGCCGCGGTCAAGGGTATTCTTAAGTACCTCAGAAGGACCAAGGATTTACTCCTTGTGTACGGAGGTGATGAAGAGCTCATTGTAAGTTGTTACACTGATGCAGGCTTCATGACTGACCCAGATGACTTCAAATCTCAATCTGGCTATGTTTTCATATTGAACGGCGGCGCAGTTGATTGGAAAAGTTCCAAACAAAAGACTGTGGCGGATTCTACGACGGAGGCGGAATATGTTGCTGCTTCTGAAGCCTCCAAGCAAGTTGTCGGTATCAAGCAATTTCTTGAAGACCTTGGTGTGGTTCCAAGTGCTCTGGACCCGGTGGAGATCTATTGTGATAATAGTGGCGCCGTGGCTCAGGCAAGGGAGCCATGTTCGCACCATAAGACAATGCATATTCAATGCAAATATAAACTCATTCGACATCATGTCGAAGAAGGTTTAGTGAAAGTACGCAAAGTTCACACGGGTCTGAATGTGTCAGACCCGATGACAAAGCCTCTACCACGAGCAAAGCATGAGCAACACCGGCTAGCCATTGGTGTTAGGGAAGCCATGTAACTGGATTATGACTCTAGTGCAAGTGGGAGTCTGTAGGAGATATGCCCTAGAGGCAGTAATAACAGTTATTTTGTATCTCCAAAGTTTGTAATGAATGTTTATGTTCCATGCTATAACTGCAATGATTCTCGAGTCTACAAATTAAACGAGGCTTGGAGGGAAACTCATGTGCATGTGTGGTATAATAAACGGTAAATTGTATTCCTAGTCTTGCCTCTAAGACTGGCTCAAGTGTTGCATGATGGTCCTGTTTTCCTGATCATGGGCATGGCTATGCCGGCATTTTTGAGGACGCGATGTTGGTAGAACACTCGTGTTGAATCGATCTGAATTGATGTTATGCTATGAGATACATTCGTCACAAGTTAATGGTTAATAACACAGAGATGGTTAACGTTTGCATAATTCCTTAGACCATGAGAGTATCGAGTTTCTTCATGCTTGCTTCATGAACTTTGGGGTTTGTTAAACGTCATTCGTAAATGGGTGGCTATTACGGCGGCTTACGGGTTCATGGAAAGTATGTCAAGTAACTTGATAGCTCAAGATTGGGATTTGCTCCTCCGACGATGGAGAGATATCTTTGGGCCCTCTCGGTGTTACGGTATCCATCATCGTCTGGCCAGACACTTTGTGATTTGATCACGGGGATGCCGGAACATGGGAACGAGAAAAGAGAACAATACCGGCAACGAGGTAACTGGCATAGTGGACAAGTTGTTGATCCATGAGGATGCCTACATGTCTCACCTCGGGTAATTGTAACATATCGCGAAGCAACAGGAATAGCTCACGGCAACTAGAGGTTCACTCGAATATTCATTCGTGTGGGTATAGGGGTCAATATGGGTGTCCACGGCTCCGATGTTGATCATTGATCGGAAGGGTTTCCGGGTCATGTCTATGCTTCATCGAACCTATAGGGTCACACGCTTAAGGGTCATCTATCTGTTGAATACTAGACAGGGAGTCTGAGAGAAAATCACCGAAAAGTTTCGGACACGGAAAAGTTTTGGACAGCGGAAAAGTTCCGCAGACAGGTCACCGGAACAGTTTCGGTGAAACTGAAAAGTTGTTTCAGGGGATACCAAAAAGTCAAATTGGTTTCGGCACATGCCTGATAATTCTTGAAGGGTGCCAGAATCGTTCTGGAAACTTCTGGAATTTTCCGGGATGAAAACCGGAAATGTTCCGGAGCTGCCGAAACCACTTCAGATGCTTTTCGCAGATGAAAATCACTATTCCGGAATTGTTCCGGATCGCATTGAAAATTATTTTAGTGGGGTACTAGAATTGTTCTAAGCCCACATAAATATTTTCAGTTCGAGCGGACGCTGAAAAATGTCGCCGTGAATAGTGAAAGTGCTTTTTGGACTACTTTATGGAAAGCCACCTTTTGGGGCTTTGCTCCAAAAGATCTTGGGGATGACATGGATGGATTGGAGCCATTTTTGGGGCCCCACATGAGGGTGTGTCCGGCCACATGGTGGACTCCTTCATGGAGTCCCTCTTGTTCCTTGGTTTCACTTTTATGCCCTTGTGGAAGGACTTCATTCATGTGTATTTTGGGTTTTATTGTAAAAACACCCTACCCCTTGGTTTTCCTATAAATAGGAGGTGAGTGGACTGCCATTTCTTCATCCTTGTGCTCTCATACACATGCTTTGCTTTGCAAGCTCTCTCTCTCCCTCCCACGAAAAGAGTCTTTCGTAGAGCCGGAAGGCTGTCTGGGTTCCGGCAGGAACTAGTTCTGGACGGCGAAGCCCTTCCAGATAGATGACACCGTATGTGTGCAACCCCGTAGAGAGGTCATAGTTTCGATCTTTTGCCCGAGGGGCTGTTGGTGTGTCCTCCCGTAGGGCTGTCCGAGTCTTCGTTCGAGTTTTGAGGGTCCTCCCGAAGGGCTGTCCGCGACATCGTCCGGGGGACTGTCCGACCGCCTCCCGAAGGGCTGTTCGACGAGGGAGTACATCCTCGCGGTTGGGAGGTTGTAAAATCCTAGCTGCGGGGATCTGCACCAACGATCTCCACCGACTCTTCTTCCGCTGCGCTTCGAGTCGGTACGGATCAGATCAAACCTTGTATGCAGTCTCCATAGTGGTCCTGGGCGTGCTCGCTATACCGGAATTTTTTGTTTTCTGTCGCGTTCCCCAACAAACCAATATGGCAACAAGGATATCAAGGTAAGACTAAGCATATGGCTATCCTAACTGGGTTTAGCATATCATACCAACATAACAATACCTACACATGCAATATAATAGTGTGACATAGAACTACATGCATAGAAAATAATAGGATGAAGGGTGATCAAAGGTGTAACTTGCCTTATTCCTGATTCTCAAACTCACACTCTTGGCAATAGTTTGCCTCGCACTCCGGACAATCTACACGTTTCAAACAACACAACAAATCAATCATCACACTCAAATAACATAAAATAAAACCAACAACAAGAAATCATTTTTTTTCATTCTAACAACAGTAGCATAACATTAGGTGAAAATCAGCTACAACCTAATAGGATCATAATGCAAAAATAATCACTTGAATTGGATCAACGGTTTGAAAGATGTGGCCTCCGGAAGTTTAAACTAAATTTGAATGAATTCAAATTTAAACAGTGTAAAAGTGTGAAATTTTGGTTCTTATGGATTCTACTGATAAATATGAGCATGTAGGAAAAAGAATCGATGAATTTGGAGTTGCGGATCTCAAGTTATAAGCAAAACAAAATTTGATTTGAATCTGCCACAATTTCTGGAGCTGTTGCTGTGGCGCTACCACGTGGCGCACTTCGATTGGCTGGAGTCTGTTCGCTGCTTTGGCTAACCGACGGACGGCCGGGTCTTAGAGCATACCGGTTCGGCAATAATAATAAAATGACCGATCTAATCTCAGCCGCAGGACGACGATCGGACGGTAGTAGACGGCTCACCAGGGAAGAACAGAACACGTCGGCTGGAGTTGGGGAAGCAGGGTGCGGTCGGCTCGGGCGTGGTCGGCGGCGTGCGTCTGCTGGCTCTCCGGCGAAGAGGACGTGATGGTTGGATGCGGAATACGAAGTTGGTGAAGACGGTGGTGCTACAGGCGACGGGGTGTCCTCTGCCGGCTCCGGTGACGGTGAGAACTCCGGCGCGCTCCGGTGCTTTGTTTCAGCGTCGGGTGGCTTGCTCCACTGCGTGAACTAAGGTTAGGGATCGAGAGGAGTCCAAGGGAAATTTTAGAGAAGGGGAGGGAGGTTCTGGAAACCTCCGTAGGAGAAGAACCAGCCGGCGTCAGAAGCTTCAGGCGGAGGTGAACTCCGACGAGATCGGATCTGGGCGAAACGGCACGAGAGTTGATGATTTTGCCGAAAATCGAACGAGCGGGCGAAGGGGAAAATATTTATGAGCAATCGGGAGTGGTCTAGGGGCAATATCCAGGCCGAATCGACCTGGATTTGGATCGGGAAGATGGTGGCCATGACGAACACGCTGGAGGAAAGGGATGACAGGGTGGGACCTATTGTCAGTGGCACAGAGGGAAAAAAGAAAAAAAAGAGCTGCGGGGTGGGCTGAGGCTCTGCCATCTTGGGCCGGCCTGCTAGGTTCTGCTGCTGCGTGCGCGCGGGCGAGAGAGGGACCAGCTGGGGTGCTGGGCCTGGGTGCTGTGCGCGTGTGGCCCAACATGAACAGTAATGCGGCTAAAACAATTAACTGCGAACAGAAGTCTATTTGGCTAAAATAAAATAGACTATGACTTTGTAAAAATAAAAAAAACACTAAGTAAAATATAATAGAAGTTCTATCAAGCAATGAACATTTTTCCCAACTCAATAAAAGTTTGCAAAAAATATTTTTATGCAATAGGTGCTAATAAAAAGCACTAAGACCAACTCTAAAAATAAATTAGAGTTTGTAAAATCTCAAAATAAATAGCATGAACTCAAAATAATATTCTTAGCATTTTCCAACTATAAGTAATAGGGGAGAAGTCATATTATCTCCACTCCAATTATTTTGCCTTGAATTGGAAAAAACTTTGAATACTCAGAAAAATTTCAAATATGCATTGAAATTATGAAGAAACAGAATAATCCTATTAACATACCAAATCTAAAAAAATTGGATGTTACAGTTTAACTTGTGGAACAAAAGTAGACAAGATTAATCGTTTGGATAGATAAGAAGAAGTCTTCTTTCGAAGATAATCATTGATAGCTTTAAGAAACACATGTTGTTGCTCTAAATTTAGCTTCTCGAAGCGTAGCTTCTCATGATTTCTTACAAGCTCTCTATGATCTTCTAGAGTATATTCATGGGCTAACTTAAGAGTGTTTAATTCTTTATTTAGACGCTCAATTTCCTTATTATCATCATCACATGACTTATATTGACTAGCATGATCTTTATCAAGTTCATTTTGACTAATATCACTAGTTTTATCAAAGAGCAAGTCATCATCTCCAAGTAAATCATCCTCATCACTATTAAAGTCAATGTATTCGGGGTGTGATACCTAGGGGCCTTTAGCCATGAAGAAAATTCTACTCCCTTCATTTGGTGAATCAAATATGTCATAGGAGTTGGAGGATACGAGTGCAAGTCAGGCAACACCTTCATCTAGACTATAGTCCGAGTCGGAGTGATAGCTTCTCTCGGATTGGTTGTTGGATTCGGAGTCGGAAACCCATTTCACCAACATGAGCTTGATGTCTTATTCTTGTGTAGCTCTTGGTATACTTGTCCTTCTTCTCTAAGTCCTTGCTTCTCCGAGAGGGTCTTCATTCATAACGATCATCTCTGCCCCTTCTCTCTCTCCGAGGTGACTCGTCACTTGAGCCTTTTCTTCTAGGCGACTCTTCTCTTCTTTTGTGGGGGGTTGTGCACTCATTGGAATAGTGTTCGGGCCTTCCACAATTGTAACAATTCCGGTCACATCTAGATGAACGCTGCTCTTCATATCTTGAGTTGGAGCTTCTCTCTTTACCTTTACTCTTGTAGGACTTGTTATTTGTTGACCATGAGGCTTATCTCTTCATTGGTAACAAGGTTGTCACTTGATGTAGCGGGAGTGTCGCTTGAAGCTTTGTATGCACCGGTTAACTTGTTGTGATGTTCTTCCTTGTCTTTGAGTGACATCTCATGAGCAACAATCCTTCCAATGACTTTCGTTGGCCTAAGATCTTTGTAGTTTGGCATCATTTGGATCAATGTGCACAGGATGTCGTACTTCCCATCCAAGGCTCTAAGTATCTTGTTGATGATGAATTTATCAGTCATCTCTTTGCATCCTAAGTCGACAATCTCATTGGTGATGAGAGCAAGCCTAGAGTACATTTTCGCGACTCCTTCACCATCCTTCATCTTGAACTTGTCAAGTTGACTTTGTAGCACATCCAACTTAGATTTCCTAATGGATTCGGTACCTTCGTGCATATCAACCAAAGTATCCCAAATTTCCTTTGCATTCTCAAGACGACTAATATTGTTGAACTCTTCGGGGCAAAGGTAGTTGAATAGAATGTCGCATGCTTGAGCGTTGTATTGCAACATCTTCAATTATTCCACGGTCACGTCACAATATGGTTCCTTTCCATCACCAAAGAATTCACCTTGCAAGCCAACACGAACAGTAGCCCAAACGGCGGGTTTATGACAAAGAATATGCATTTTCATCTTATGCTTCCAACTAGCAAAGTTTGTACCATCAAAATATGGACCTCTACGGTGATAATTTCCCTCACTAGATGCCATACTCTCCTAGGTTGTGAAACCAATGCAATGGAGACCAATGCTCTAATACCACTTGTAGGATCGAAAGTATGTCTAGAGGGGGTGATTAGACTACTTGACAAATTAAAACCTAACATTTTCCCAATTTTAGTTATAGGCAAGTTTTAGCAATTGTTGCAAATCAAGCACACCGTACACATGCAAGTATAAGACTATATCAATGGAAAGTAAAGACAAGCATATGTAAATAGAGGGTAGGGATAGGAAGATCAAACGCAAAGTTGTAATGGAGATTTTTGGCATGGTTCCAATAGGTGGTGCTATCGTACGTCCACGTTGATGGAGACTTCAACCCACGGAGGGTAACGCCGCGAGAGTCCATGAAGGGCTCCACCCACAAAGGGTTCACGGGGAAGCAACCTTGTTTATTCCATCATGGCCTTCTTCCATGGAGTACTAGCCCTACTCGGGGTAGATCTTCATGAAGTAGGCGATCTCCTTGCCCGTGCAAACTTCTTGGTTCAACTCCACAACATGAAGTGGGAGGCTCCTAAGCGACAACTAACCAATCTAGGAGGCACCACCCTCCAAAAGGTGATAGATGTGGTAAGTGGTTTAAATTTCATCCACCTATTGAAAAATTATTATAGGAACTCATTAAAGTTAAATAGGGAACAATTGTTTATCATGTTGATCTAGTTGTGCCTACTGCTTATATTGAGAAACCACCTTTTCCTGTTAGGATTAGGGAACATGCTAAACCTGCAATTGTGGTTAACAAAAGTTATATTAGGACACCTAAGACTTCTGATCAAATAAATGTGAAGCCTAATATTGCTATGGTTAAATATCTCCTAGTTCATAATATTGATGGTCAGGTTATTTACTTCTATGATGAAGCTGCAAAAATTGCAAAACCTGTTAGAAACAACATGATGAGTTAGATAAAAATAAACCAGTTGTTGGCATGCGTGTTGTTTTTGTTAAAATTGGATATCATTGCTATCATGGCTTGTGTGAAATGGGCGATAGTGCTAGTGCTATACCTTTTACCTTATATCAAGAAACTATGAATGACATAGCACCATCTGACATTGAAGATATTGATGTCACTATTAAACTTGCAAACAAAGACACCATTTCACCACTTGGGATTGTTAGAGATGTTGAAGTATTGTGTGGAAAATTAATTACTCTACTGATTTCTTAGTACTTGGTTCACAAAAAGATAGTTTTGGTCCCATTATATTTGGTAGATCTTTCTTGGATACTGTTAATGCTGAAATTAATTGTGTTACTGAGAAGGTTAAAGTAAGCTTTGGTGATGTGTCTCATGAATTTAATTTCTTTAAGTTTGGTAGACAACCACATGAAAAATAATAACCTAATAAGGATGAAATAATTGGTCTTGCTTTTATTGTCGTACCTCGTGCTGATCCATTAGAACAATATTTGCTAGACCATGAAAATGATATGCGCATGAATGAGAGAAATGAGATAGATGAATTTTTTATTAGACAAACACCTATTTTTAAACACAACTTGCATGTTGACATTTTGGGGGATCCTCCTCCACCCAAGGGAGATCCTGCGTTTGATCTAAAGAAATTACATGATACTTTGAAATATGTTTATCTTGATGAAAATAAGATATATCCTATCATTATTAGTGCTAACCTTTGAGGGCATGAAGAAAAGAGATTACTTAAAACTCTGAAAAAGCACACAGCTGCTATTGGATATACTCTTGATGATCTTAAGGGTATTAGTCCCCACTCTATACCAGCACAAGATTAATATGGAACCAGATGCTGAACCTGTTGTTGATCATCAATGTCGCTTAAATCCTAAGATGAAGTGGTAAGAACTAAAATACTAAAGCTTTTGGAGGCACGTATAATTTATTAGATTGCCGATAGTAGATGGGTAAGTCATGTTCATTGTGTTCCTAAGAAAGAAGGTATAATTGTTGTTCCTAATGACAAAAATGAACTTATCCCACAAAGAATCGTAACTAGTTATAGGATGGTAATTGATTTCAGAAAATTAAACAAAGCTACTAGCAAAGATCATCCCACAGTCCCCACTGCCTTACCTCCAGCAAAAATTCTCTAGCTCTCTATCTCCCGTGTTCTTCCTCTAGAAACTGAAATTTTTGATCTCTTTGCTCGGAACTCCGTTTTTCCAAAACTGTTTTTAGGAATTGCTCCTTGATATGTGACTCCCCCATTCCTCCAATTAGTTTTTGCTTCAGTGGTTTATATTTTGCATATTTTGCTTCACTTGGTGCTACAGAAAATGAGCTTGCGTGTTGAACTCCTTGACTTATAAGTAGTATGAATGCTTGATATGGCCTCTAGGTACCCATATGAGTAGTTGCTATCAATCTTATAAAGTTTCATTGACATAAATTTGTGGCTCAAAAATTTCAGAACTTTGTGTTTAGGGAAATGAATTTCATAAGGAAGGGTTCTTCAAGCCGGAGTCCCAAGGAGTTATTGGGAAAACTCAGGATCGTGACATCAACATTTTTCGCCATGCGGAGGTTAGGCCCTATGAATGGCCACATGCACCCTTCATGAACGAAGCAGGTTTTTATGAAGAATTTGTGCAATTCGTTGCAAATGCCGGGCTGAGCAACTTCCTGAAAGATGAGTGTGACCAATACTATCTCCTCACTAATTCCCTCATGCATTTTTTTTACTTTTCGAATAGGCATGGTGCTCCCACAGTACGTTTTGATTTATATGCAACAAACTATGAAATGCCTCTAGATGAATTTTGTGAAATATGCTTGCTTCCCTCTGATGGGGGAATGTGTGATCCTAATCCCGAGGAGTTCAAGGATTTCCTCCTCACCTTAAATGTGGGAGAAACTAGGGGTGTATCAAATGCTAGGACCACTAATTTGCATTTTCTGTCTGTGCACTATTTCTCTTTGTTTTATAGGAAAATGCATAACTGCCATAGATCAGGGTGGTGGCCTTTGTGCCCCCACCCTTGCTATTTTGCGCCACATGCTTTATGGCGATAACACTTACTACTTAGGAGCCATTGTTGCATGTCGCTTGCATATTAACCGAACCAAGGGCAAGGTTCGTGATGGTATTTATGCCACGCGCTTGGCAAAGCGTTTTAATGTTGTTATACGCCCGACTGATTACTTATTGCCTAAGGTTTATCTTGATCACCAGTCTATGCTAGAACACCAATTCAATGATGTACCCGAGCCCACACGGCACATTCATTATAATTTAATATACAACGAGGGATATTCATCATATTATTGTGTTGCCTGCACCCTGTTTGTTTAACTTTCATGCCAGAAACGGGTACACTATCATGCCAACAGATATAATTGCTTACCGGAAGGAATTGGATGCTTCGAAGGCCGAGGCCCAGACATGGGATGCTCGAGTGCCTCAGCAACAGTACTTTCCCGGGCCTGACGGCTATTATCAGTGGTGATCACCAAGCTAGGCAAACACCTAACCTTGGGGGAGTATGTATTTCTCACAGACCTTACATTCATGTTCATACACTTCATATAAATTATCGGTGTTCATCATTTTTCATTGTATATCTATGTTAGATTTATTTTTCCGCCTTCTTCTTGTGTGTTCTACAAAAAAGGTTAGAAAACCCAAAAATATTTCTCGCTTCTTCTCATTTTTTCTTTCCAATTTAATTAATTGCAGTACTAAAAAACAAAACCCAAAAGTATTTCCTTTACTTATTGGGAGGTTTCCCATGTAAATAGTTTTTCTCGTTTTTGTTTTTCCTTCGTTTGTTTGCTTTCTTTGAGAAAATCAAAAACTCCAAAAATATTTTAGTGTGTTTCTCTAAACTTCTCTTCTTTTTGTTGAGTCATGAAAGGAGAAGACCACGATGAAAATGTTGAGTGGCTCCCATATGCTTTATTGTTGATCCAATAGAGAGCCAATATTACAATGTCTTCTCCTTTGTATAAAACTGCCCTGCAGATTCCAGCTTAGTCCACGACATTCTTGCACTATTATCATTATCATATCATTCGGTCGTGCAGGTGGAAGGCAATAATGACGATATTTAATGAAGTGACCTGGCAAAGGAAGCTGGTATGAACTCTTCTTGTTTTCCGTTTTTGTAAACATGTTTAGCTTGTTCGATCTTGATTCAGTATATCATGAGTGAACATGTTTATGATAACAATTAAAGATTATAGTTTCTCATGCCATGCTTAAATAGCTAGGAGTGAATAATGATTTATCTTATATGTCAACATGCATTAAAATAGTTATGATGTGGTATGGTATTTCCCTCTGAGTAATTCGAGTGGTTTCACTTGGCCCATGCGCAAGCATGTAGTTGATTCAAAACCAATGCAACCTTCATGATGTTTAAATTTAGAGTGTTCATATCCTACTCATGTTATGTCCAATGTTAATTATTGATAATGCATACTTATGACCGTTTTCGCTCTCTAGTTGACCGCTTCTCAATCTATTGCTAACCTTCACCTGTACTAAGCGGAAATGCTGCGTGTGCATCCAAAATCCTTAAACCAAGTTATTCCACATGAGTCCATCATACCTACCTATATACGATATTACCCTGCCGTTCCAAGTGAATTTGCATGTGCCACCTCTAATATTCAAATAAACATCTGTTTTGTGCACTCGTACCACTCATGGAGTGACGAGGGGGTTGGTATCTTCCATGCTAAGTGATTTATTCTCAAGACGGTCGTTTATTCGCCATCATTGCATGAGAGAGGTTGGTAAAAAGGATGCCCAATCCTGCAAAAATCAGAACTAATTAAACAAAACTCCTTGGAACAATTGATATGTTGGCAGGCATCCATGGATTCGGTCAGCCATGGTTTGTGTATGGATGGTGGATGGGAGTAAACTTTACAATTATATTTGGGAACCGCCAATAATGAGTTTAGGATGGAAGATACTGAAAACCTTTGTCGTGACGTTGATAGGAAAAGTGCACCACCCAAAAACTATGATTTCAATCCTATTTTAAACTTTGAGCTCTGGCACCTTTGCAAATCAATGCTTCCCTCTCAGAAGGGCCTATCTATTTACTTTTATGTCGAGTCATCACCCTCTTACTAAACGCATCAAACCGGAGAGCACTATTGTCATTCTTATGCATTGAGTCTAGTTAATGTTGGATGTGAGCATGACTGGATATTTTCTACCCTGAATCATAATGTTTAGTTACTTCTTGAACATCATAGGTTCTCTGCATTTATGTTTTGCGGTCTCAGAAAAGGCTAGCGAAATACCATGTCACCATATCATATTATGATTGTTTTAACAAATTGTTGACATGTGAGATATCTTATTATTGCTTGCTAGTTGGTTATATATTTCCATGAGTGAATATGATGTTTAATTGTTATCATGGATGTGGTTATTGATGATTTATGCTGAAAACTTGAACACTAGCTAAGCATGTGTATAACAACGAGAACAAAAGAGTTTGTAAAAGTTTTCTTTATCACTTTGAGTTTATCAATTGAATTGCTTGCGGACAAGCAATGAGTTAAGCTTGGGGAGATGACACGTCTCCATCGTATCTACTTTTCCAAACACTTTTGCATGATTTGAATGGAACTAACCCGGACTGACGTTGTTTTCAGAAGAACTACTTTGGTGTTATTTTTGTGTAGAAAAAAAGTTCCTGGAATTGGACGAAACTTTTTGTGAATTATTTTTGGAATATATAATGAATTATGGAGGGAAGATTCACCAAAGGGGGCTGCCTGTGGGCCACAAGCAAATAGGGCGCGTCCACCCCCCTTGGGCGTGCCCTGATGGCTTGTGGGGCCCACATGGCTCCTCTGACCCTTATTCCACTCCTATAAATTCACATGTTCGGGGAAAAACAGAGAAAAGATTTCATCGTGTTTCACAAGACGAAGCCACCGCCACCTCATGTTCTTCCTCGGGAGGGCTGATTTGCAGTTCGTTTGGGGCTCCGGAGAGGGGGAATCGTCGTCGTCGTCATCACCAACCTTTCTTCATCAACACCGCCATGATGCTCACCACTGGGACTGAGTAATTACTTTGTAGGCTTGCTAGACGATGATGGTATTGTGAGTAATTCCTTTGTAGGCTTGCTAGACGGTGATGGGATTGGATGAGATTGATCATGTAATCGAGTTAAGTTTGATAGGGCTTGATCCCTAGTGTCCACTATGTTCTAAGATTAATGTTTCTATGACTTTGTTATGCTTAATGCTTGTCACTAGGGCCCGAGTGCCATGATTTAGGATCTGAACCTATTATGTTTTCATGAATATAAGAGTTATTTGGATCGTGTCTTGCAAGTTGTATGCACCTATTACGTGTCTTGATCCGCATACCCCAAGGTGACAATGATTGGGATTCTTTCCAGTGATTACCGTAGTTTGAGGAGTTCATGTACTCACCCCTGTTAATGCTTTGTCCCGCTTCTCTATTAAAAGGAGGCCTTAATACCGATTAGTTTCCAATAGGACCCTGTTGCCACGGGAGTGTAGGAAAAAAGATGTCATACAAGTTCGTACCACAAGCACGTATGACTATATATGGAACACATGCCTACATTACATTGATGAATTAGAGCTAGTTATGTGTCACCCTAGTGTGTAACTGTTACATGATTGATGTCATCTAAATCATTAGCCATCACCGATCCACGTGCCAATGCTTTACATATACTGAATCTTGCTAAGTTACTATTGTTACAAAATTGTTGCTATCACTATTACTACTACTACTATTATTTGTCGTGCTACCAAACCTCTGCTGCACAGAGATATCCCAGGTGCGGTTGAATTGACAACTCAACTGTCAAGGTCGATAAATATTCTTTGGCTCCCCTTGTGCCGAATCAATAATTTAGGATGAAATACTACCCGTGAACACTCTTGACATCCCCTGTACTTGTGGGTTATCACCCTGCATTGATGCGCCTCCTCGAAGCAGCAGGACTCAGTGTAGATCTTTGCATTTTGCACCATTGTTTAGGCTTTTGCCACAACCACTTGGCGGGGAGCTTCATTGCCTGTGCGACCTGGCGCTCCGTCTCCTCCTGTAGGAAGTTGATGTAGCACGCAAGGTCGCTGACGCAAAAGCTAAGCGGCTGGACTTTGCTGGCCTCCTCCTCTCGCCTTTGGGCGCGGCGGTGGAGCGGGTTATGGCCCCGACGGCTCACAACGGGATGGCAGCCAAGGCGAACGAAGGTGTGGTGGCGGCAAAGGTGGACGCTTGCGGGGTGGCGGCAATGGCAGCCTGCGGTGGGGTGGCGGCCACAACTGCTGCTTGCAGAAGCTGCCTTCGGGTAGTGGTGGTGGAGCGTGTGGTGGGTGTCGTGCGCACAACCAACAGAGACATCACGCACACTACATGTTGGAAATATGCCCTAGAGGCAATAATAAATTAGTTATTATCATATTTCCTTGTTCATGATAATCGTTTATTATCCATGCTATAATTGTATTGATCGAAGACTTAGATGCATGTGTGGATACATAGACAAAACCATGTCCCTAGTATGCCTCTAATAGACTAGCTCGTTGATCAAAGATGGTTAAGGTTTCCTGGCCATGGACATGAGATGTCATTTGATAACGGGATCACATCATTAGGAGAATGGTGTGATGGACAAGACCCAAACTACAAACATAGCATATGATCGTGTTAGTTTATTGCTACTATTTTCTGCATGTCAAGTATCTGTTCCTATGACCATGAGATCATGCAACTCACTGACACCGGAGGAGTGCCTTGTGTGTATCAAACGTCGCAACGTAACTGGGTGACTATAAAGGTACTCTACAGGTATCTCCGAGGGTGTCTGTTGGGTTGGCATGGATCAAGACTGGGATTTGTTACTCCGTGTGACGGAGAGGTATCTCAGGGCCCACTCGGTAATACAACATCACAATAAGCCTTGCAAGCAATGTGACTAAGTGTTAGTCACGGGATCTTGTATTACAGAACGAGTAAAGAGACTTGCCGGTAATGAGGTTGAACTAGGTATGGAGATACCGACGATCGAATCTCGGGCAAGTAACATACCGAAGAACAAAGGGAACATCATACGAGATTAACTGAATCCTTGACATAGAGGTTTGATCGATAAAGATCTTCGTAGAATATGTAGGAACCAATGTGGACATCCAGGTCCCGCCATTGGTTATTGACCGTAGAGGTGTCTCGGTCATGTCTACATAGTTCTCGAACCCGCATGGTCTGCACACTTAAGGTTCGGTGACGTTTCGGTAGTATAGAGTTATGTATGGTGGTGATCGAAGGTTGTTAGGAGTCCCGGATGAGATATCAGACTTAACGAGGAGCTCTAGAATGGTCCGGAGGTAAAGATTGATATATAGGAAGTCCTATTTTGGTCGCCGGAAAAGTTTCGGGCTTATCGGTAGTGTACCGGGAGTGCCGGGAGTGTACCGGGAGACCATCGGGAGGGGTATTTCCACCCAAGAGGCTACATGGGCTATGGTAGGATGAATACCAGCCCTTAGTGGGCTGTAGGAAGTCCCACAAAGGGCCCATGTGGCTGGGAAGAAAAAGTCCAAAAGGAAAAAGGTGGAAAAAGGCAAAAAGGACTAAATTAGGAAGGAGTCCTAATCCTACTAGGAGTGGAGGAGCAGGACTCCTCCCTCCTGGTTCGGCCGACCCAAAGGGCTGGATCCTTGGGAGCCAAGCCTCCTCCTCCTCTCCTCCTATATATACTATAGGGTTTTAGGGTTTTGGCACAAGATTTTCATCCACGTGCTACCCGTTCCTCCAATGCATAGTTTCTCCTCTAGATTGGATTTCTGCAGTGCTTAAGCGAAGCCCTGCCAGAATAGCTCCACCACCATCGCCGGAGCACCGTCACGCTGCTGGAGAACTCTTCTACCTCTCCGCTCCCTCTTGCTGGATCAAGACGGCAGAGATCATCATCAAGCCGTACGTGTGCTGAACGCGGAGGTGCCATCCGTTCGGCGCTAGATCGGAAGGACTGTGATCAAGATCGCGAGACGGATCGTGATGAGTTCATGGGATGGATCGTGATGAGTTCGCGGGACAGATCATGATTGGATAGCGGGACGGATCATGGTGAGATCGCGGGACGCTCGGCGATTTGGATCGCAAAGACGTTCGACTACACCAACCGCGTTTCTTAACGCTTCCCGCTTAGCGATCTACAAGGGTATGTATATCCACTCTCCCTCTCGTAGATGCTCATCACCATGGATAGGTATTGCGTGAACGTAGGAATTTTTTTGTTTCCCATGCGACATTCCCCAACAGTGGCATCATGAGCTAGGTCTATGTGTAGATGAGATCTCGAGTAGAACACAAAGAGTTTGTGGGAATAGATGCTTAGATTGCTTCCTCCCTTGGTCGTGTTTTGGTTCAGCCGTATTGTGGGATGAAGCGGCCCAGGCCAACCTTACTCGTACGCTTACGAGAGACTGGTTCCATCGACTGACATGTAACTTCGTTGCACAAAGATGGCTGGTGGGTGTCTGTTTCTCCTACTTTAGTTGGATCGGATTTGACAAAGGCGGTCCTTGAGAAGGTTGAAAAGCAACTAGTGTATCACCGTTGTGGTTTGTGCGTAGGTGAGAATTGTTCTTGCTAGATACCCGTAGCAGCCATGTAAAACATGCAACAACAATTAGAGGACGTCTAACTTGTTTATGCAGGGTATGTTGTGATGTGATATGGCCAATTACATGATGTGATATATGTGAGGTATGAGATGATCATGTGTTTTATAGAATATCACGACTTGCATGTCGATAAGTAAGGCAACCGGCAGGAGCCATAGGGTTGTCTTTAATTATTGTATGACCTGCGTGTATTAAGCGCTATGTAATGCTTTACTTTATCGCTAAATGGTAGCAATAGTAGTAGAAGCATGGTGGGCGCGACAACCCCGATGGCGACATGTTGATGGAGATCATGGTGTCATGCCGGTGACGATGGAGATCATGCCGGTGCTTTCATGATGGAGATCAAAAGCACAAGTTCATGGCCATATCATGTCACTTATGATTTGCATGTGATGTTAATCCTTTTATGCACCTTGTTTTTCTTAGGACGACGGTAGCATTATAAGGCGATCCCTCACTTAATTTCAAGATAAATTGTGTTCTCCCTGAGTGTGCACCATTGCGAAAGTTCTTCGTGTCGAGACACCACGTGATGATCGGGTGTGATAGACTCTACGTTCACATACAACGGGTGCAAGCCAGTGTTGCACATGCAGAGCACTCGGGTTAAACTTGACGAGCCTAGCATGTACAGACATGGGCTCGGAACACAAAAGACCGAAAGTTCGAACATGAGTCATATAGTAGATATGATCAACATGATCATGTTCACCATTGAAACCACCTCAACTCACGTGATGATCGGACTTGAGTTGGTGAATTTGGATCATGTATCACTCGAATGACCAGAGGGATGTGAATTTGAGTGGGAGCTCTTAAGTAATATGATTAATTGAACTCATTATCATGAACATAGTCAGTAGTGTCTTTGCAAAATTATGTTGTAGATTACTAGTTCACATTGTAGCTCACTTGAATTTTTATATGTTCCTAGAGAAATAGAGTTGAAAGATGATGGTAGCAATATTGCGGACTGGCTCCATGATCTCAGGATTGTCCTCATTGCTGCACAAAAAGCTTATGTCCTTAATGCACCGCTCGGTGTGCCAACCCCTCTAGCGTCGTCTACAGATGTTGTGAACATCTGACAGGCACGTTCTGATGACTACTTGATAGTTTAGTGTGTCATGCATTACGGCTTAGAATTGAGGCTCCGAATCGTTTTGAACGTCACGGAACATATGAGATGTTCTAAGAGCTGAAATTAGGATCTCAGGCTCATGCCCGTGTTGCGAGATGTGAGGTCTCCAACAAGATTCTTTGTCTGCAAGATGAAAGAGAGTAGCTCAATCGTTGAGCATATGCTTAGATTGTCTGGGTGCTACAATCGCTTGAATTGAGTGGGAGTTGATCTTCCAGATAAGATAGTGATTGATATAGTTCTCCAAGTCACTGTCACTAAGCTACTAGAACTTGGTGATGAACTATAAAATGCCAGGGATAGAAATAATGATCCCTGAGCTGTTCGCGATGTTTGACACCACGAAGGTAGAAATCAAGAAGGAGCGTCAAGTATTGATGGTTAGTCAAACCACTAGTTTCGAGAAGGCCAGGAGCAAGGAGGGAAACTTCATGGATAGCAAGTCAGTTGCTGCTCCAGTGAAGCAACCCAAGGTTGAACCCAGACCTGAGACTAAGTGCTTCGATTATGAGGAGAGCGGCCGTTGAAGCGGAACAACCCTAGATACTTGGTAGATAAGAAGGCTGGCAACGTCGACAGAAGTATATTTGATATACGTGTTAATGATGTGTACCTTACGAGTACTCCTAGTAGCACCTGGGTATTGGATACCGGTTCGGTTGCTAAATGTTAGTAACTCTAAATAAAAGCTACGGAATAAACGGAGAACTAGCTAAGGGTGAGGTGACGATGTGTGTTGGAAATGTTTCCAAGGTTGATGTGATCAACATCGCACGCTCTCTCTACCTTCGGGATTAGTGACAAACCTAAAAAAATGTTATTTGGTGTTTTGCGTTGAGCATGAACGTGATTAGATCGTGTTTATTGCAACACGGTTATTCATTTAAGTTAGAGAATAATGGTTATTCTGTTTACATGAATAATACCTTCAATGGTCATGCACCCAGTGAGAATGGTTTGTTGAATCTTGATCGTAGTAATACACATGTTCATAACATTGATGCCAAAAGATACAAAGTTAATAAAGATAGTACCACATACTTGTGGCACTGCCGCTAAATGTCATATTGGTATAAAACCCATGAAGAAACTCCGTGCTGGTGGATCTTTGGACTCATTCGATTTCGAATCGGTTGAGACATGCGAACCATGCCTCTTGGTCAAGATGACTAAGGACCCCGTTTTCTGGTTTGATGGAGTGGTCAAGTGATTTATTGGAAATGATACATGTTGATGTATGCAATCCAATGAGTCTTGTAGCGTGTGGTGGATATCATTATTTTCTTACCTTCACTGATGATTTGAGTAGATATAGTGTATATTTACTTAATGAAACACAAGTCTGAATCGTTCGAAAGGTTCAAGCAAATTCAGAGTGAAGTTTAAGATCATCGTGACAAGAAGATAAAAATGTCTGCGATATGATCGTGGAGGTGAATATCTGAGTTACGAGTTTGGCATACAACTTTAGACAATGTGAAAGTTGTTTCACAACTCACGCCACCTGGAACACCATAGTGTGATGGTGTGTCCGAATGTCATAGTCGTACTCTATTGGATATGGTGCGTGCTATGATGTCTCTTATCGTTTTGCTACTATAATTTTGGGGTTATGCATTAGAGACAACTACATTGACTTTAAATAGGGCACCATCTAAATCCGTTGAGATGACTGTCGGGGAACGTTGCATGGGAAACAAAAAATTTCCTACGTTCACGCAAGACCTATCCATGGTGATGAGCATCTACGATAGGGAGAGTGGATCTACATACCCTTGTAGATTGCTAAGCGGGAAGCGTTAATAAATGCGGTTGGTGTAGTCGAACGTCTTCGCGATCCAAATCGCCGAGCGTCCTTCGATCCAATCACGATCCGTCCCGTGATCCAGTCATGATCCGTCCCGCGAACTTGATCACGGTCGCTCCGATCTAGCGCCGAAAATTCTGTGCCAAAACCCTAAAAGCCTCTAGTATATATAGGAGGGAGGGATGAGAGGCTTGGCTCAAGGGCCAAGCCTCCTTTGGTTCAGCCGAAGTGGGGAGGAGAGGAGGACTCCTCCTCCAATCCTAGTAGGACTAGGATTCCTCCTTTTTTTTTTTGCCTTTTTTCACCTTTTTCCCTTTGGGCTTTTTCTCCCAGACGCATGGGCCTTGTGTGGGACTTCCACCAGCCCACAAAGGGCTGGTATTTACTCTTCCACAGCCCATGAAGCCTCTTGGGTCGAAATACCCCTCCCGGTGGTCTCTCGGTACACTACCTACACTCCCGGTACATTACCGATTAGCCCGAAACTTTTCCGGCGACCAAAATGGGACTTCCTATATATCAATCTTTACCTCCGGACCATTCCGGAGCTCCTCGTGACGTCCAAGATCTCATCTGGGACTTCGAACAACCTTCGGTCACCACCATACATAACTCTATACTACCAAAACGTCACCAAACCTTAAGCGTGCAGACCCTAAGGGTTCGAGAACTATGTAGACAAGACCGAGACACTTCTACGATCAATAACCAATAGCGGGACCTGGATGCCCATATTGGTTCCTACATATTCTACGAAGATCTTTATCGGTCGAACCTCTATGTCAAGGATTCAGTTAATCCCGTATGATGTTCCCTTTGTTCTTCGGTATGTTACTTGCCCGAGATTCGATCGTTGGTATCTCCATACCTAGTTCAACCTCATTACTGGCAAGTCTCTTTACTCGTTCCGTAATACAAGATCTCGTGACTAACATTTATTCACTTTGCTTGCAAGGCTTATTGCGATGTTGTATTACCGAGTGGGCCCTGAGATACCTCTCCGTCACACGGAGTAACAAATCCCGGTCTTGATCCATGCCAACTCAACTGACACCCTCGGATATACCTGTAGAGCAACTTTATAGTCATCCAGTTACATTGCGATGTTTGATACACACAAGGCACTCCTCCGGTGTCCGTGAGTTACATGATCTCATGGTCATAGGAACATATACGTGACATGCAGAAAACAGTAGCAATAAACTGATATGATCATATGCTACGTTTGTAGTTTGGGTCTTGTCCATCACATCATTCTCCTAATGATGTGATCCCGTTATCAAATGACATCACATGTCAATGGATAGGAAACATTGACCATCTTTGATTAACGAGCTAGTTCACTAGAGGCATACTAGGGACAAAGTGTTGTCTATTTACCCACACATGTAATGTGTTTCCAATCAATACAATTATAGCATGGATAATAAACGATTATCATGAACAAGGAAATATAATAATAAACACTTTATTTATTGCCTCTAGGGCATATTTCCAACAGTCTCCCACTTGCACTAGATTCAATAATCTAGTCCACATCACTATGTGATTTACATTGTAATGAATCGAACACCCATGTAGTTCTGGTATTGATCATGTTTAGCCCTTGGAAGTGGTTTAGTCAACGGGTCTGCAACATTCAGATCCGTGTGCACTTTGCAAATATTTATGTCCTTCTCCTCGATGTAATCGCGGATGGAGTTGAAGCGTCGCTTTATGTGTCTGGTCCTCTTGTGAAACCTTGGCTCCTTGGCTAGAGCAATGGGACCAGTGTTAGCACAAAACAGGTTCATTAGATTCAGTGCACTAGGCACTACTCCAAGATCTGTCATGAACTGGTTCATCCAGACACCTTCCTTCGCTGCCTCCGAGGCTGCGATGTACTCCGCTTCGCATGTAGAATCGGCTACCACGCTTTGCTTGGAATTGCGCCAGCTTACCGCTCCCTGTTGAGAATAAATACATATCCGGTTTGTGACTTCGAGTCATCCGCACCAGTGTCAAAGCTTGCATCGACGTAACACTTTACGACGAGCTCTTCATCACCTCCATAAACAAGAAACATTTCCTTAGTCCTGTTCAGGTACTTAAGGATATTCTTGACCGCTGCCCAGTGCACCATTCTAGGATCACTTTGAAACCTTCCGGCCATACTTATGGCAAGGCTGACATCAGGTCTTGTGCACAGCATTGCATACATGATAGAGCCTATGGCTGAAGCATAGGGGATGACACTCATCTTTTCTCTATCTTCTGCAGTTATTGGGCATTGAGTCTTACTCAACTTCACACCTTGTAACACAGGCAAGAACCCCTTCTTGGACTGATCCATTTTGAACTTCTTCAAAACTTTACCAAGGTATGTGCTCTGTGAAAGTGCTATTAAGTGTCTCGATCTATCTCTATAGATATTAATGCCTAATATGAAAGCAGCTTCTCCTAGGTCCTTCATTGAAAAACTCTTGTTCAAATATTCCTTCATGCTTTCCAGCATTTCTATATTGTTTCCAATTAGCAATATGTCATCCACATATAATACTAGAAACGCTATAGAGCTCCCACTCACTTTCTTGTAAATACAAGCTTCTCCATAAACTTGTATGAACTCAAACACTTTGATCACCTCATCAAAGCGCTTATTCCAACTCCGAGATGCTTGCACCAGCCCATAAATGGATCGCTGGAGTTTGCAAACTTTGTCAGCATTCTCTGGATCGACAAAACCTTCTGGTTGCATCATATACAACTCTTCCTCAAGGAAACCGTTGAGGAACGTTGTTTTGACATCCATCTGCCAAATTTCATAATCGAAATAAGCAGCTATTGCCAACATGATTCTGACAAACTTAAGCATCGCTACGGGTGAGAAGGTCTCATCGTAGTCAACTCCTTGAACTTGTGAAAAACCCTTTGCCACAAGTCGAGCTTTATAGACGGTGACATTACCGTCCGCGTCTGTCTTCTTCTTAAAGATCCATTTGTTCTAAATGGCCTTTCACCCTTTAGGTAATACTTCCAAAGTCCATACTTTGTTTTCATACATGGATCCCATCTCGGATTTCATGGCCTCTAACCATTTCTCAGAATCCAGGCCCATCACTGCTCCTCCATAGCTCGTAGGTTCATTGTTGTCCAACAACATGACCTCCAAGACAGGGTTGCCGTACCACTCAGGAGTAGTACGCGCCCTTGTCGACCTTCGAGGTTCAATAGTAGCTTGATCCGAAGCTTCCTGAGCATCATCATTAACTTCCTCTTCTACCGTCATAGGTTCCACAGAAACATCTTTCTGCGCTGCGCTACTTTCTGGTTGAAGTAAAGGTTCAATAACCTCATCAAGCTCTATTTTCCTCCCACTCAATTCTTTTGAGAGAAACTCTTTCTCAAGAAATGTTCCGTTCTTAGCGACAAACACTTTGCCTTCGGATATGAGATAGAAGGTATACTCGACTGTCTCTTTCGGGTATCCTATGAAGATGCATTTCTCCGCTTTGGGTTCTAGCTTTTCAGGCTGAAGCTTTTTGACATAAGCATCACATCCCCAAACTTTAAGAAACGACAACTTTGGCCTCTTGCCAAACCATAGTTCATATGGCGTCATCTCAACGGATTTTGATGGTGCCCTATTTAAAGTGAATGCAGCTATCTCTAATGCATAACCCCAAAACGATAGTGGCAAATCAGCAAGAGACATCATAGATCGCACCATATCTAATAAGGTCTGATTACGACGTTCGGACACACCATTACGCTATGGTGTTCCGGGCGGTGTCAACTGTGAAACAATTCCACATTGTCTTAAGTGACTGCCAAACTCATAACTCAGATATTCACCTCCTCGATCAGATCGCAGGAATTTAATCTTCTTGTTATGATGATTCTCAACTTCACTCTGAAACTGCTTGAACTTTTCAAACGTTTCAGACTTGTGTTTCATTAAATAAATATACCCATATCTACTTAAGTCATCGGTGAAGGTGAGAAAATAACAATATCCACCACGCGCTGTAACATTCATCGGACCGGACACATCAGTATGTATGATTTCCAATAAGTCACTTGCATGTTCCATTGTTCCAGAGAATGGCGTTTTAGTCATCTTTCCCATGAGGCATGGTTCACATGTGTCAAGTGATTCAAAATCAAGTGACTCCAAAAGTCCATCAGCATGGAGCTTCCTCATGCGTTTTACACCAATATGACCTAAACGACAGTGCCACAAGAAAGTGGTACCATCATTATCAACTCTACATCTTTTGGCATCAATGTTATGAACATATGTGTCATCACTATCAAGATTCAATATGAATAAACCCCTCACATTGGGTGCATGACCATAAAAGATATTACTCATATAAATAGAACAACCTTTATTCTCTGATTTAAATGAGTAACCGTCTTGCAATAAACAAGGTCCAGATATAATGTTCATGCTTAACGCAAGCACTAAATAACAATTATTCAGGTTCATCACTAATCCTGATGGTAATTGAAGAGAGAGCGTGCCGACGGCGATCACATCAACCTTGGAACCATTTCACACGCGCATCGTCACTTCATCCTTTGCCAGCCTGCGTCTATTCCGTAGGTCCTGCTTTGAGTTGCAAATGTGAGCAACCGAACCGGTATCAAATACCCAGGCACTACAACGAGAGCTAGTAAGGTACACATCAATAACATGTATATCATATATACCTTGTTTGTCGTTGGCCGCCTTCTTGTCAGCCAGGTACTTGGGGCAGTTCCGCTTCCAGTGACCAGTTCCCTTGCAATGAAAGCACTCAGTTTTTGGCTTAGGTCCATGCTTGGGCTTCTTTACAGGAGTAGCAACTGCTTTGCCATCCTTCTTGGTTTTACCCTTCTTGCCCTTGCACTTGCCATTCTTCCTGAAACTAGTGGTTTTATTGACCATCAACCCTTGATGTTCTTTCTGGATTTCAGACTCAGCGACTTTCAGCATCGCAAACAGCTCGACGACTGACTTGTTCATCCCATGCATGTTAAGTTCATCACAAAGCTCTTGTAACTAGGTGGCAGTGATTGAAGAACTCTATCAGTGATCGCCTCTGGCGGAAGGGCAATTCCCAACTCCGCTAGACGAGTCGCATACCTAGATATTCTGAGTATATGTTCACTGATAGACCCGTTCTCCTTCATCTTGCAAGCATAGAACTTGTCGGAGGTCTCATACCTCTCGATCCGGGCATTCTTCTGAAAGATAAACTTCAACTCCTCGAACATCTCATATGCTCCATGACGTTCAAAACGTCTTTGAAGTCCCGGTTGTAATCCATACAGTATTGCACACTGAACTGTTGAGTAATCTCCAGAACGTGTCTTCGGAGGTCATGTCTTCTGGTTGTTCACCAAGCGGTGCATCAAGGACATATCATTTCTAGGATGCCGTGAGGATAATCCTCAGATTATGGGCCCAGCCAACAAAGTTACTTCCATCATCTTTCAACTTAACTTTCTCTAGGAACGCATTAAAATTCAGGGGTGCTACTGCGCAAGCCATTGATCTACAACATAAATATGCAAAGGTTGCTTAGACTATTGTTGAAGATAATGAGTTTAGTTAATCAAATTACTAAAGCTCCCACTCAAATTGACATCCCTCAGGTCATCTGAGTGTCACATGATCCAAATTCACCAACTCAAGTCCAATCATCACGTGAGTTGAGGTGGTTTCAATGGTGAACATCATCATGTTGATCATATCTACTATATGACTCATGTTCGACCTTTCGGTCTCTTGTGTTCCGAGGCCATGTCTGTACATGCTAGGCTCGTCAAGTTTAACACGAGTGTTCTGCATGTGCAACACTGGCTTGCACCCGTTGTATGTGAACGTAGAGTCTATCACACCCGATCATCACGTGATGTCTCAACACGACGAACTTTCGCAACGGTGCACACTCGGGGAGAACACAATTTATCGTGAAATTTAATTGAGAGATCACCTTATAATGCTACCATTGTCCTAAGAAAAACAAGGTGCATAAAGGATTAACATCACATGCAAATCATAAGTGACATGATATGGCCATGAACTTGTGCTTTTGATCTCCATCTTGAAAGCACCGGCATGATCTCCATCGTCACCGGCATGACACCATGATCTCCATCATCTTGATCTCCATCAACGTGTCGCCATCGGGGTTGTCACGCCCAACATGCTTCTACTACTATTGCTACCATTTAGCGATAAAGTAAAGCATTACATAGCGCTTAATGATTGACACGTAGGTCATACAATAATTAAAGACAACCCTATGGCTCCTGCCGGTTGCCGTACTCATCGACATGCAAGTCGTGATAATCTATACATCACATGATCATCTCATACATCACATATATCACATCATGTAATTGGCCATATCACATCACAACATACCCTGCAAAAACAAGCTAGACGTCCTATAATTGTTGTTGCATGTTTTACGTGGCTGCTACGGGTATCTAGCAAGAACAATTCTCATCTACACAAAAACCACAACGGTGATACACTAGTTGCTTTTCAACCTTCTGAAGGACCACCTTTGTCGAATCCAATCCAACTAAAGTGAGAGAAACTGGCACTCGCAAGCCATCTATGCAACAAGTTGCATCTGAGGGAACCGGTCTCTCGTAAGCGTACGAGTAATATTGGTCCGGGCCGCTTCATCTCACAATACCGCTGAACCAAAACACGACCAAGGGAGGAAGCAATCTAAGCATCAACACCCACAAACTCTTTGTGTTCTACTCGAGATCTCATCTACACATAGACCTAGCTCATGACCCCACTGTTGGGGAACATTGCATGGGAAACAAAAAAATTCCTACGTTCACGCAAGACCTATCCATGGTGATGAGCATCTACGAGAGGGAGAGTGGATCTACATACCCTTGTAGATCGCTAAGCAGGAAGCGTTAAGAAACGCGGTTGGTGTAGTCGAACGTCTTCACGATCCAAATCGCCGAGCGTCCCGCGATCCAATCACGATCCGTCCTGCGATCCAGTCATGATCCGTCCCGCGAACTTGATCACGGTCCTTCCGATCTAGTGCCAAACGGACGGCACCTCTGCGTTCAACGCACGTGCAGCTTGATGACGATCTCCACCGTCTTGATCCAGCAAGAGGGAGTGGAGAGGAAGAAGAGTTCTCCAGCAGCGTGACGGCGCTCCAGCGATGGTGGTGGAGCTATTCCGGCAGGGCTTCGCCTAAGCACTGCAGAAATCCGATCTAGAGGAGAAACTATGCACTGGAGGAACGGGTAGCACGTGGCTGAAAATTCTGTGACAAAACCCTAAAATCCTCTAGTATATATAGGAGGGAGGTAGGAGAGGCTTGGCGCAAGGGCCAAGCCTCCTTTGGTTCGGCCGAAGTGGGGAGGAGAGGAGGACTCCTCCTCCAATCCTAGTAGGACTAGGATTCCTCCTTTTTTTTGCCTTTTTCCACCTTTTTCCCTTTGGGCTTTTTCTCCCAGTCGCATGGGCCTTGTGTGGGACTTCCACCAGCCCAAAAAGGTCTGGTATTTACTCTCCCACAGCCCATGAAGCCTCTTGGGTCGAAATACCCCTCCCGATGGTCTCCCGGTACACTACCGACACTCCCAGTACATTACCGATTAGCCCAAAACTTTTCCGGCGACCAAAATGGGACTTCCTATATATCAATCTTTACCTCTGGGCCATTCCGGAGCTCCTCGTGACATTCGGGATCTCATCCGGGACTCCAAACAACCTTCGGTCACCACCATACATAACTCTATACTACCGAAACGTCACCAAACCTTAAGTGTGCAGACCCTGCGGGTTCGAGAACTATGTAGACATGACCGAGACACCTCAAAGGTCAATAACCAATAGCGGGACCTGGATGCCCATATTGGTTCCTACATATTCTACGAAGATCTTTATCGGTCGAACCTCTGTGTCAAGGATTCAATGAATCCCGTATGATGTTCCCTTTGTTCTTCGGTATGTTACTTGCCCGAGATTCGATCGTCGGTATCTCCATACCTAGTTCAACCTCGTTATTGACAAGTCTCTTTACTTGTTCCGTAATACAAGATATCATGACTAACATTTAGTCACATTTCTTGCAAGGCTTATTGTGATGTTGTAACCGAGTGGGCCCTGAGATACCTCTCCGTCACACGGAGTAACAAATCCCAGTCTTGATCCATGCCAACTCAACAGACACCCTCGGAGATACCTATAGAGCACCTTTATAGTCACCCAGTTACGTTGCGATGTTTGATACACACAAGGCACTCCTCCGGTGTCCGTGAGTTACATGATCTCATGGTCATAGGAACATATACTTGACATGCAGAAAACAGTAGCAATAAACTGATACGATCATATGCTACGTTTGTAGTTTGGGTCTTGTCCATCACATCATTCTCCTAATGATGTGATCCCGTTATCAAATGACATCACATGTCAATGGCTAGGAAACCTTGACCATCTTTGATTAACGAGCTAGTTCACTAGAGGCATACTAGGGACAAAGTGTTGTCTATTTACCCACACATGTAATGTGTTTCCAATCAATACAATTATAGCTTGGATAATAAACGATTATCATGAACAAGGAAATATAATAATAAACACTTTATTTATTGCCTCTACGGCATATTTCCAACAATGACACCGTGTGAATTAGGGTTTGATAGAAACCCAAGCTGTCATTTCTTAATATTTGGGGCTGCGACGCTTGTGTGGAAAATGTTTTCACCGAATGAGCTCAAACCCAAAGCGGACAAATGCATCTTCATAGAATACCCTAAGAACGGTTGGGTGAACCTTCTATCTCAGATCCAAGCATAAAATGTTTGTTGCTAAAACTGGGTCCTTTCTCGAGAAAGAGTTGAGTGGGAGGAAGATAGAACTTGATGAGGTTGTTGAATCGTTGTTCAACCAGAGAGTAGCGCAGCGCAGGAAGATGTTTTTGTGAAGCCTATGTTAGTTGAATAGGAAGTTAATGATGATGATCATGAAGCTTCAGATCAAGTTACTATCGAACCTCGTAGGTAGACAAGGATGTGTACTGCTCCTGAGCGGTATGACAACCCTGTCTTGGAGGTCATGTTGTCGGACAACGATGAACCTATGAGTTGTGGAGAAGCAATGATGGGCCTGGATTCCGACAAATGGTTAGAAGCCATGAAATTCGACGAAGGATCCATGTATGAAAACCAAGTATAGACTTTGGTAGACTTGCTCGTTGGACGGCAGGTCATCGAGTACAAATGGACCTTTAAGATGAAGACAGACACTGATGGCAAATGTCACCATTTATAAAGCTCAACTTGTCGCAAAGAAGTTTCCGGCAAGTTCAAGGAGTTGACTGCAATGAGACTTTCTCACTCGTAGTGATGCTAAAGTATGTTGGAATTATGTTAGCAGTTGCTGCATTTTTCAATTATGAAATCTTGCAGATGGATGTCGAAACATCATTTCCTTCCTTAAGGAAAGGTTGTATGAGATACAACCAGAAGGTTTTGTCAGTCCTAAGGATGCTAAAAGGTGTGCAAGAATTAGTGATCCTTCTATGAACTGAAGCAAGCATCTCGGAGTTGGAATATACACTTTGATGAGGTGATAAAAGTTTTTGAGTCTATACAAAGTTTATGAGAAACTTGTATTTACAATAAAGTGAGTGGGAGCACTATAGAGTTTCTGGTAAGCATATGTGGTTGACATATTGTTGATCGGAAATGATGTAGAATTTATGGAAAGCATAAACGGTTGTTTGAAAAGAGTTTTTCAAAGGAAGACCTGGATAAAGCTACCTAATTGTTGAGCATCAAGATCTATAGAGATAGATCAAGATGCTTGATGAGACTTTTCAATGAGTACATACCTTGACAAAGTTTTTGAAAGAGTTCAAAATGGATCAGTCAGAGAAAGAGTTCTCGCCTGATTTGTAAGGTGTGAAGTTGAGTGAGACTCAAAGCTCGACAACGACAGAAGAAAGAGAAAGGATGAACGTCTTCCCCTATGCCTTAGCCATAGGATCTATAGTATGCCATGTTGTGTACCACACATGTGTGCCTTGCCATGAGTCCATCAAGGGGTACAAAAGTGATCCAGGAGTGGATCACTGGACAGTGGTAAAGATTATCCTTAGTAACTAAGAGACTAAGGAGATGTTTCTCGATTATGGAGGTGATAAAGAGTTTGTCGTAAAGAGTTACTCGATGCAAGCTTTAACACCAATCCTGATGACTCGTAGTGGTAGTCTAGATACATATAGTGGAGCAGCCATTTGGAAGAGTACCAAGTGGAGTGTGGTAGCAGTGTTTACAGTTTGACATAGAGATTTGCAAAGTACACACGGCTCTGAATGTCGTAGACCCATTCACTATAAAACCTCTCTCACATGCAAAGCATGATCAAGCCCCAGAACTCATTGGGTGTTAGATTCATAACAATGTGATCAAGATCGGAAGGACTGTGATCAAGATCGCGAGACGGATCGTGATGAGTTCGCGGGATGGATCATGATGAGTTCGCGGGACGGATCGTGATTGGATAGCGGGATGGATCATGATGAGATCGCGGGATGCTCGGCGATTTGGATCGCAAAGACGTTCGACTACACCAACCGTGTTTCTTAATGCTTCCCGCTTAGCGATCTACAAGGGTATGTAGATCCACTCTCCCTATCGTAGATGCTCATCACCATGGATAGGTCTTGCGTGAACGTAGGAAATTTTTTGTTTCCCATGCGACGTTCCCCAACACTACATGCTTCAGGAAAATGCATCGCCGACACGGTGCGGTGATACGTTTCCAACGTATCGATCATTTATGAAGTATCCATGGCATATTTGCCTATGTTTACAATACTTTTATATGGTTTTGATGCACTTTATATGATTTATTTAGAATTAACACTGACTTACGTTGTTCTCAGCAGAATTACCATGGTGTTGTTTTTGTGCAGAAAATAAAAGTTCTCGGAATCACCCAAAACTTTTTTATGATTTTTCTGGAGAAAATAAGAAATACCGGAGCGATGAACCCCCAGAGGGGAGCCACCTGTGGGCCACAAGCCAACAAGGCATGCCTTGTTCGCTTGTGGGGCCCACGTGGCACCGGTTGACGAGATTCCAACGCTGAAAAATCCTATAAATCTAGAAACCTGTGAAAGTTAACCTAGAACTTATCACCCGCCACCGCAAGCCTCTCTGGCAAAGAAAACTCATCCAGAGTCCTGTTCCAGCACCCTACAGGAGGGGGCAATCATCACCGGAGGCCATCTTCATCACCCCGACGGTGTCCATGACGAGGAGGGAGTAGTTCACCCTCGGGGATGAGGGTATGTATCAGTAGCTATGTGTTTGATCTCTCTCTCGTGTTCTCGAGATGTCAGGATCTTGATGTATCACGGTCTTTGTTAATATAGTTGAATCATATGGTGTTTGTTGTCGGAATTGGGGCTTCGCAAACCCAAGAGAGGTTCGAACACTAGGGTGAGCTCACTCTCCAACCCTACTCGACCTTGCAACTTCACGACGACTCTCCGGTGGCTCTCGTTAAAGGAAAACGAACAAGGACACACACTTTACCCAGGTTCAGGCCACCTTGGGTGAAAAAATCTACTCCTGCTTGGTGGATTGCTTGAGGTAGAAATGAGTACAAGGCGTGTTCTTTCCTGCCTAAAACTTGTCCCTCTCTATGGTGGTCGGCCCCTACTTATATTGACCTTGGTCCTCCCCGAAAAATCCAGCGGGAAGGGTTGCCACGATGGCCAGTTTGAAGGGGGACATGGTTCCAGCCTATCCTCACAAAATGTGGTCTTCGCCTGCTAAAGCTCTTTGCCATGACGCGTTTGTGTCTCTGGGATGACCTCCGTCCTGTCGAGCCCGCGGTCTTGGTCCTCTTGCACCGGAAGGGTAACCTTTTGGGATTTGCTTTGGGAACCTGCCACCTTGTGCTACTCATCCATCACCAAAGAGGAAAACCTCTCTGTCCACGCCCGTTGGCACAGCCCCTTGTACCGTTTGGCACGGTGCATGTCACCCATGTGCGGGCACCAGGTCACGAGGCCTCGCAGGGCCCGCAATGGGCAGTTCTGCCTCCCGAGGGCATTGGGACAGTCCTTCAAGGAGTCCCCGTGAAGCCCTTATTGTTGATGTCATTGTGCGCCTCGTGAGGCGTGGACCCTCGCGAGGGCCTTTCTCTTGAAGCTTGTAGGTGGGCCACGTGGGACCTAGGGCAGCCCTTTCTCCCTGGGCCGCAGGCAGACGGGCCTAGGTAGCCCCGATCACAGAGGCCCAACAGTAGCCCCCGAGACCGCGTTACGTGAGACCGTGTTACGTGCCCCTGGAGCGACATGGACCCTTGTAGTCCGCGGGCCAGGCCCGGTGGATGACGCGCTAAGGATTGTGGGATGCCCCCTTTCCTCACGTCGCCTTGACAACCGCCCCGGACTGACATAAAGCATGCGTGCTGTGCCAATCCATTACTTCTCGCTCTTAACTTGCGTCACCCTCCTGCACCTTCTTTCTCGCGGAAGATTGCCCGTGTTTCAGGCTATCATCACTCATCATCCAGTCGCGACGCAATGTCACCTCCCCGCAAAAGAGGCCGGGTATCGATGGCGACGGAAGACCGCCCATCACCGGAGCCCTGTTGGGCTGGTCCATGGTGCTCAATCGCGAGGGGCTCGAGAAGGTCCTCTCGCTGGTCACGGCCTCCACTAGTGAGTGGGGGGCAACCAAGATCTTGTCGGCCTCCCTCCCCCTTCCGATATGGTCGCCACCTCTATCGCCCTCCATCTTCTCGTTCTCCTCGCTGGCTTGCTCCCCCCACTCTTGGATTTTTTCAATGACATTCTCTCACACTACCAGGTACATGCGTTACATCTTGATCAAAAATTGTCCTCCTTCTCTCACCATTCACCTTTCTGTGTGAAGCCTTACTGGGCATTCGTCCCTTGGTGGCTTTACTTCAGCACTTCTTCCTCCTCCGGTTGGCTATCCCTGACCAGTGCTTTGGGTGCGTGTTGCTCCAAGCTGTCAACGCAACGGCAGGCGAGTGCATCGACATGCAAATCCTCCACAACACGGAGGGCTTCCAACGACAGTGGGTCTTGGTGGACGTGGGCCACCACAACCCCCTGCTGCTGACCCCCTTGTGCCCGGTAGTGCTGAGCTCTGGATGGGGGCACAAGAGGCTGGAAGACCCACGACTGTCGTGGGTGATGAGGAGGCTGGCCTCCCTGAAGGCAGCGGGGGTGACAACAAAGCTGATCACAAGGGAATTCCTCAGGTGGCGGATTTCCCCCCTTCAGCGCCACTCCCACCCAATGTGGGCCTTCTCCGGGCCATCGGACCTCATGTGGCTTCAACGGGTCTGCCTGCCGCTCGAAGTGCTAAACGGGGCGCTTAAGGTCTTAATTGGCAAAGCGGTCGGTAGTCTTCCTCGGGACGGTCGACCCTTGTTCAGGTATAAGAACAAGGGGACTTCGTCCAGGCCATGTATTGCTTTGATTAATGGGGGCTACTCCCAGGGGGCAGGAGAGGCCTCACGATTGCCCCATTATAGTGGCCCTGGGTCCTGGTGCCTCGAAGGGTTTGGACCCTCCCGACGAAGCAGCAAGGGGAGGCGGACGCCTCCCGCAGGATACCTGTGGCGTGGTTCCACCCAAAGGCGCACATGCCTCCCTTGACACGTCGAACAGTGTCGGGCTTCCCGTGTAGACAACCTCCGGTTCGTGCCCTCCTAAAGACGGCACGGGGGTCGCGCCCCTCGCTCCCTGCGCGGGAGCGGCAGGAGCCAACGCCGGAGCCTCGTGCCTATCCCCTAGGGCCAGTCGCGAGGGGCCTGTTTGGTTTGGGGGCAACACCATCACGCGGTCGAGGGTGTTGAGGAAGAGGAGATGGGCACCCGAAGACTAGTAAGCACCTTTCCCTTGCCTTGTCTGCCCTCGCGCGTCTGGTGTGGCGGACCCACTCTTGCATGTAGGCTCCCGGCAACCAGAGAAGGCGGCAAGCCCCCAAGCCCCACTTACATCGTCCCACCGCTCGTCAGAGCTGGAAGGTCCGGGCGAGACGCGCCTTCCTTCAACACAGGCAGCATGCCCAAGCATGTCGCTGCTTTGCCCTCGTGTGCCGGGAATGTGCAGCGAGGGGTTACGACTTGTGCCACCACCCTTGAAGAAAACCTTGACCATGAAGGTGCATCCGTGAGCCTCCCGGAGACGTCATAGGGAAACCGCGCGCGGACTTCCAGGCCGCCTACCCCCACGGCGAGTACGGAGCCCGTGGGGGAGGAACCATCACCTGCCGCTGCCGCCCGGGCCGGCATCGAACATGATCTTCAGGGGTCAGATGCCCTGGAGGGGGCATCGAACCTGTCGTGCGTAGCACCTAGTCTAGACGGGGCAGGGCGGGTGCCGGTCACCCCTAGCCCCCCTACAAAGGATGCCGAAGCCCCCGAGGCTTCGACGTCGAGCGGGTGCATGGAACCCGACTAGCACGAGGCCCTGGCGCTCGTGAGCTCCAGAACAATGGTCCAGCACGACCTCCTACGGGACATTTCAGACGCATTGGTGGAGCTCAGGGCGGAGCTTCGGAGTGCTAATACATGCTTCACCGAGGAACGGTTGCACCTGGCTCACGAGTGGCACCAACTCGACGTTGTCATCAGGCTGGGTTGCCGTCAGCATGAGGCTTCGCGCTTGAGGACCGAGCGGTCCGCAGCTGGGGTGAAGGAGGCGCTTGATCGTGCCCTTCGGGAAGCTGAGGAACTGGACGCGCGTCATGTGGCCGCTAAAGCCCGCAAGCGAGAGCTTCAAGCCTCGAACGCCCTCCTAGATCGGTAGCTTCAAGACTGAAGAGGTGACCTTCTCTCCCATAGCAAAGGACGAGTGTTCGAGGTAGATGGAGCGCACGGGCTTACTCTCCGTGAGACAGACCTTCGGGCCCTCGAGCAACAACTAGCCCTAAGGTCGACGGAGCAAAGATTCGGTCGCGAGCATCTGGAGCCGTTGGACCATGACATCACCGTCACCATGGCCACCTAAAATCAATGAGTGGAAAAGATCCAGGGGAGGTTGACGCGAAGGTTGAGCAAGCCCACGTGGATTACAGCAATATTTTGAAACTGCAGGAGGATCACTTCAAGGCTCGGCGCGCCGAGCTGAGGCACAAGATTGACGGCCTTAAGAGGGCACTTACCCGTGCGGAAATGCAGCAGAAGGCCGCGCTCGAAGCCCAAGCCACCACTGTGGTCGATCTGGCCTCGCTCCTCGGGCAGGTGGATGGTCTCGCATCCCTTGTGGAGCGGGTGACGGACGAGGCGGCCCAGGCCCGAGGGCTACAACACCAACGCTCGAAGATGTTCCAACACCTTGAGCAGCGGGCCCGCCATGCCCTGAGCTTGATATGTGGAGAGAGCGTCCCTAGCCCTATCGCGCCTAACGATGTTGATTACCTTGATTTTTTCACCAAGGTCATGGAGCAGCTTGAGACGGCACCGGGAAGGTGGGAGAGCTGGTCGAAGAGGAAGGCCACGACCTCCTATCGCAGGTGATGACCCACGTCTTCAGCCATCTTCTTCGCGTTGAACCCCTCTTTGACTTCGCTGCCATCATGGCCCCTGTTCCTGAAGCAGTCCGTGGTGCCCTGGGGGAAGCGGTGGAATATTACATGATCACCTTGAGCGCGCAGTTCACCTTTGGCAACCAGAGGACCAGGCGGGAACCAAGGGGCACGCAGTTGGTGACGATGGTGAAGAGGCTGGGGAGCGTGAAGGTGATGATAGCGGTGAAGGCGGCGCGTCCCCTTAGGCTTCCTTTGATCCTTTTGTTAATACCATCTTGTAGCCCTACCGAGGCATGAAGTTAGCATTTTTTCTTGGGAACTATGCCCCTTTAATAGGCACTCATGATTTTGTACGGCCTTCTCTGGCACTGTCTTTGCATCTTGGGATACCAGGTGAAGTTCTTTGCACGAGGTTCAGTTGTCATTAGAAGGCCAAGTCGCGCTGTCTGGGTGAGATCACGGGGCGAGCGTGTTTAGGGCCGGTGGAGGCTCCTAAGGCGGTATGTTTTGTAAGCCACACTTCATATGAACATCCCATGCATGAGGTGCTCTGTCTTAGGGGTATGACATGCGGTTATTAGTTCACCTGTGTGCCCTGCGTGAGGAGTCTAGGCGCCAAAGATCTTGGCAAGGTGATGCGCGTATGAGCGGCCCGTGGCCCGAAGGCCATGCTTTGGGGCTCTGGTGCCACAGGGGTAGGACCAGTCACCGTACCCCAGCCCCCGCTCGCACGATGCACAAGAGAGGAACACTGGGTGGGCGTTGCTTGAAAGAAAAACTCAAGAAAACTCCATCAAATTTGAGAATTCCAAATCTTTATTAAAGCAGGAGGGGTAACTTGTTTACAAGCAAAAAGATATGCAGTTACCTTGTCTGGCATGGGTTAGCCTTGTTTACAAGCCAAAAAATAGAAGTGGATGTTGTGTCTTGCACGGGTCAACCATCTTCATTGACGATTCCCTCAGCGCGATGCATGGGGCTTTGAAGACCCACAAGTATAGGGGATCAATTGTAGCCCTTTCGATAATTAAGAGTGTCGAACCCAACGAGTAGCAGAAGGAAATGGTAAGCGGTTTTCAGCAAGGTAATTTCTACAAGCACTGAAATTGTAAGTAGCGAGTGTTTTGATAGCACGGTAATTTGTAATGAGCAAGTAACGGTAACAATAGGTAAAGTGCAGCAAGGTAGCCCAATCCTTTTGTGGCAAAGGACAGGCCAAAAGTATCTCTTATGATGAGCAAAGTGTTCTTGAGGGTACACGGGAATTTCATCTAGTCACTTTCATCATGTTACTTTGATTCATGTTCGCTACTTTGATAATTTAATGTGGGGGACCGGTGCTAAGCTGATGTTCTTACTTGAACTAACAACCTACTTATGATTAACCCCCTCGCAAGCATCCACAACTATGATAAAAGTATTTAGACAAAGTCTAACCATAGCATTAAACATGTGGACCCAAATCAGCCCCTTACGAAGTAGCGCATAAATTAGGGTTTAAGCTTCTGTCACTCTAGCAACCCATCATCTAATAAATACTCCACAATGCATTCCCTTAGGCCCAAGGATGGTGAAGTGTCATGTAGTAGACGTTCACATGACACCACTAAGGGAATCACAACATACATGTCATCAAAATATCGAACACATATCAAGTTCACATGGTTACTTGCAACATGACTTCTCCCGTGACCTCAAGAACAAAGGCAACTACTCACAAGTAATATTCATCTTAAGATCATAGGGGTATTAAAGAGCATAATGGATTTGAACATATAATCTTGCACCAAATAAACCATATAGCAATCAACTACACAAGGTAATCAACACTACTAGTCACCCACAGATACCAATCTGAGGTTCCAGTACAAAGATTGAACACAAGAGATGAACTAGGGTTTGGGACGAGATGGTGTTGTTGAATATGTTGATGAAGAATGGCCTCCCCAAGATGAGAGGGTTGTTGGTGATGACGATGGCTTCGATTTCCCCCTCCGGGAGGGAAGTTCTCCGACGGAATTGCTCCGCCACAGGGCAAAAGTGCTCCTGCCCAAGTTCTGCCTTGAGGCGGAGGCGCTTCGTCCAGAAAGTCATCCCTATAATTTTTTAGGGTTTTGGGGATTTTATACCAGAAGGGGGGCTCCGGAGGTGGGCGTGGGTGCCCACGCTCCATCAGGGCGCGCCACGGGTGGCACTCATGCCCTGGTGGGGTGTAGCCACCTGGTGCCCCCCCCCCTCCGGGAGTTTCTAGCTCCAGTATTTTTCATTTATTGAATAAAAAATCTTCGTAAATTTTTAGCTTCATTGGAGTTGTGCACAATAGGTATCTTTGACGTGCTTTTTCAGGGTGCTGAATTCCAGTTGCCGGCATTCTCCCTCTTGATCTAAACCTTGCAAATTGTGAGATAAAGGCCATTAGAATTACTCCCCAAAGCATTATTATGCATAAAAACATTATAAATAACAATAGTAAAACATGATGCAAAATGGACGTATCAGGCTTCTACTTGGGCATGGGCACGGTTGTTCTGCCAGCGCGATGCATGGGGCTTCCACTTGGGCGTGGGCATGGTTGTTCTGCCAGCGCGATGCATGGGGCTTCCACTTGGGCATGGGCATAGTCGTGGTTCGACAGTCATTCCGCTAGCGCGGGGCATTGGGGATTCCACTTGGGCATGGGTGGGAGTCCTGTTGAGACCGAGGAGCGGCTCAACAGGAGGCTTCGGGGCGTATACATCCCCAATTATTCTTACGTGAGAGTGTCACGGGTAGAACTTATGGAGGTATTGGATATTCCAAGTGTTTTGCACTCGAGTCCCACCCTCCGTCTCAAGGCGAAGGCACCTGGCGGAGACATGGGCGATCCTGAACAAGCCTTCCCACATGGGTGAGAGCTTGTGCAACCCTTTCCTGGAGAGGACATGTCACAGGACAAGGTCCCCGACCTCGAGAGTACGAGGGTGGATGTTATGGCAATGGTAGCACCGTAAGGCCTGTTGGTACCTTGCGGCACGAAGGGCGGCTTGGCGGCGTGCCTCCTCCAGGAGCAAGAGGTTGTCCCCCCACCAGTCATCCTGATGTGCCTCATCAAAAGCCAAGACCCTCTAGGAACCATGCTTGAGCTCCGAGGAAGGACTGCCTCAGCCCTGTAGACGAGGAAGAAGGGGGGTTAGCAGGTGGGCTTAGTCGCAGTGGTGCGGATTGACCACAACAAGGACTGTAGCTCATCCAGACAGCCCTTCCTATAGGCCTCATGCTTCCTCTTAAAGCTCCTGGTCTTGAGGCCCTTGAGGACCTCCGCGTTGGCACACTCGGCTTGGCCATTGCTGCAAGGGTGTGCCACGGAGGCATAGCATATCCGTGTACCAAGGTTAGTGCAATATGGTTTAAAAAGGCCACTCATGAACTAGGACCCGTTGTCGGTGATGATGTGGTTGGGTATGCTGAACCGACATACGAGGCCCTTGATGAACCTGATGGCGGAGCCAGCCGGGATGGTGCGGATGGCTTCGACCTCCGTCCACTTGGTGAATTTGTCAATGGGGACATAGAGGTAGTGATACCCACTAGACGCGTGGGGGAAAGGGCCCAAAATGTCGAGCCCCTGCACTATGAAAGGCCAGGTAAGTGGAATTGTCTACAGTCCCTGTGTGGGCCGATGTATCTGCTTGGTGTGGAACTGGTAGCCCTCACAAGACCGGACCAACTCGGCGGCGGCGCGGAGCGTGGTGGCCTAGTATAAACCGCTACGAAACACCTCACCGGTGAGGGTACGCGACGAGGAATGATGACCGCAGTCTCCCCCATGGATGTCGGCGAGCAACTCGCGCCCTTGCTTTTCCGAGATGCACCGTAATGAGATATCATTGGGCCGCTTCCGGTATAGCTCACCACCTCGTAGGCAGTAGGCGGTGGCCTGCTGGATGACACGCTCCGCTTCCGTGTCCTCCATGGGGAGGTCACCGCGGAGCAGGTAGGCCTTAAGCTCTGTGGTCCAGTCATCCTCCTGAGGTTCCAATGCCAACAGAAGGCGGTCCCCTGAAGGACGACTGTAGTCCAGCGCCCCCGTCAGCGGTGCAGGCGGCAGCTCTCCATGCAGGAACATGGTGCCGATAGTGGAGGGTGCGGCCGACGGCTTGAGGAGCCTTTCTTCAAAAATGTCAGGGCACTGAGGCTCGCGGCGGGATGCTCGCTTGGCGATGACGTTGGCCTCCTGGTTGGCGCCACACGAGATGTGCTACAATTCCAAACCAAGGAAGCGTTTCTCAAATTTTCGTACCTCCTCCAAATAGGCCGCCATGTGCTCGTCCTTGGATTTGTACTTCTTGTTGGAGAAGTCGACGAGTAGTTGGAGTCTCCCTTCATGGTGAGGCACTTGATGCTGAGGTCTGAGGCGGCCATGAGGCCGACGATCAGGCCCTCGTACTCCGCAATTTTGTTGGAGACCTTCTCGCCATGTCCGAAGCACAGCTGGACCGCGTAAAGAAGGTTGTCTCCAGTTGGTGAGATGAGCACCACGCTAGCCCCCGTGCCCTGCATGGAGAAGGTGCCAGTGAAGCACAGGGCCCAGCCGCCAGTCACATAATTCCTTCTTTCATGTTAATAATTGCACCAATCATTCTAAGGAAAGGTCTACCAAGAATAATAGGACATATAGGATTGCAATCTATATCAAGAACAATGAAATCTACGGGCACATAATTCCTATTTGCAACAATAAGAACATCATTAATCCTTCCCATAGGTTTCTTAATAGTGGAATCCGCAAGATGCAAATTTAGAGAGCAATCATCAAGATCATGGTAACCTAGCACATCACATAAAGTTTTTGGAATCGTGGAAACACTTGCACCCAAATCACATAAAGCATGACACTCATAATCTTTGATTTCAATCTTAATAGTAGGTTCCCACTCATCATGAAGTTTTGTAGGAATAGAAACTTCTAACTCAAGTTTTTCTTTGAAAGATTTCATCATAGCATCAACGATATGTTTAGTAAAAGCCTTATTTTGACTATAAGCATGAGGAGAATTCAACATGGATTGAAGCAAGGAAATACAATCAATCAAAGAGCAGCTATTGTAATTAAAGTCCTTGAAATCCAAAAGAGTGGGTTCATTGCTATTTAAAGTTTTGACATCTTCAATCCCACTTTTATCAATCTTTGCATTAATATCTATAGACTCTGAATCACTGGGACGCCTTTTAAATAAAGTTGATTTATCTCCAGTCCCATCATTATCAAGATTTACATTGGAAAACAAAGATTCAATAGGAGTCACATCAATCACTTTAAGATCTTCATCATTATTAAAAGATTCCGGCTTAGCGGCCATCTTATTGACTAAGGTAGCTTGTTTATCGGAAATTTGGCCTACTAAATCTTCAAGATGGGCAAACTAAGATTTGAATCCAAAAAACTCTTTAGACATATCATCAAGTTCCTTGTTCATGTATTCAAACATACTCTTTTGTTCTTTAAGCTCCTTTCTAAAGAAGTTATTATGGTCAAATTGAAGCAACATGATTTTTTTTGCATTATGCTCAATATCTTCCAACTTCCTAAGATAAGGATTAAAATCATTGGGTGGAGCCATAAGGATGAACAAACGAACTATCACACAAGCAAACAAAAAGGCAAACGAAAGAAGGGCAAATAAAAAGGCAAATCTTTTTGGTATTTTCTGAAAACCTTTTAGAAGTGGGGGAGAGGAAAATGAGAGGCAAATGGAAAATAAAGTAAATGCAAGAGATGAGTTTGTGATGGGTACTTGGTAGGATTGATGTAGATCTCCCCCAGCAACACTGCCAGAATTGGCAACTTGATGGAAAAGTTCTTGTCTTGACTTGCTATATCCTCCCCGGCAATGGCGCTAGAAATCCTTCTTGGTACCTCTTGAGTTTGCATTAGTTTTCCCTTGAAGAGGAAAGGGTGATGCAACGAAGTAGATAAGTATTCCCCTCAGTTTTTGAGAACCAAGGTATCAATCCAGTAGGAGGAGCAAGCAAGTCACCAATGGACGCACCTACACAAAGAATCAAACTCTTGCACCCAACACTATAAAGGGGTTGTCAATCCCTTCACGGTTATTTGCAAGGATTAGACCTGAAAGAGATAGATGTAAACGAGTGCGCAAAGTAAAAGGTAAATAAATTGACGCAAAGTATTTTTGGTTTTTTTAGTTTATAGATCTGAAAGTATAAGATGGAAAATGGACCAGGGAGCCATAGGTTTCACTAGAGGCTTCTCTCTTGAAGGCAAATATCATGGTGGGCAAACAAATTACTATCAAGCAATTGATAGAAAAGAGAATAATCATGTAGTTATCCAAGGCATTGATCATGCATATAAGCATAACATCCATGACAAATAGACCGAAACAATTCTGCATCTGCTACTATTACTCCACACATCGACTGACTCCTGCCTGCATCTAGAGTATTAAGTTCATGAAGAATAGAGTAACGCATTAAGAAAGATGACATGATGTAGAGGGATAAACTAAAGCAATATGATGAAAACCCCATCTTGTTACCCTTGATGGAAACAATACAATACATGCCTCGCTACCCCTACTATGTCACTGGGTGAGGACACCACAATATTGAACCCAAAACCAAGCACTTCTCCTATTGCAAGAATTGCCAATCTAGTTGGCCAAACCAAACCAATAACTCGAAGAGACTTGCAAGGATATGAAATCATGCAAATAAGAATTTAGAGGAGATTCAAATAAGATTCATGGATAATCTGAACATAAACTCACAATTCATTGGATCTTGACAAACACACCACAAAAGAGGATTTCATCAGATAGATCTCCATGAAGATCATGAAGAACATGGTATTGAAAATCAAAGAAAGAGAAGAAGCCATCTTGCTACTAGTTATGGACCCATAGGTCTGTGGTGGACTACTCACGCATCATTGGAGGGGCAATGGAGTTGATGTAGATGCCCTCCGTGATCAAAACCCCCTCCGGCAGATTACCGGAAAATGCTCCAAGATTGGATCTCCCGGGAACGGAGGCTTCCGACGGCAGAAAAGTATTTGCGTTCGTCTTTTTGATGTTGCGGGAAATTTGGGTATTTATAGGCCAAGAATTAGGGTTAGGAGACCTACCGCGGAGCGACAAGCCTGCTAGGCATGGCCAGGGGGGCCATGCCTAACAGGCTTGTGGTGCCCTAGCACCTCCAGTGACATGCACTCCAAGCTTGATCGATTTGTTTCCTTCCAGAAAAAATCCTTCTGAAGGTTTTATTCTGTTTGGACTCCATTTAATATTCCATATATGCAAAACTCAAAAATAAGGAAAAACAGAAACTGGCACTTGGCTCTAGATTAATAGGTTAGTCCCAAAAATAATATAAAATAGCATATGAATGCATATAAAACATCCAAAACAGATAATATAATAGCATGACATCATCAAAAATTATAGATACGTTGGAGACGTATAAGGGTCCCCCGAGGGCATGGCCCCAGGAGCCCCCTGCAGCAGGTGTCCTCCCGAGGGGAGGCGTCCTCCTAAGGGGCCCTCGCCAGGTTTTCTTGCAACATCTTCTGATCAGCAGCCGGATGCTTCTTGGCGCTGACCTGCTCCTCCCTCTCCACTATGAGGGTTGCGCTGGCCGTCTGGGTGGTGGTCGCCAGGTACAGTAGTAAGCGCTCGCGGGTCTGAGGTGCGACCATGATGGGGGACTCATGAGGTATAGCTTAAGGTCCGCAAAAGCTGCATCCGCCTCAGGGGTCCATGCGGACGGACCTGACCTTTTCATCAACTTGAATAAGGTAATGCCCGCTCGCCGAACTTGGAGATGAAGCGTCCAAGGGAGGCTAGACATCCTGCCAGCTTATGCATCTCCTTCAGGGTCCAGGGAGGACTCATCATTTCTATTGCTTTAACCTTTTTGGGGTTTGCGTCATTCCCCCAATGGTAGGCGAGGAAGCCAAGTAGCTTGCCCGAGGGCCCCCAAAGACACACTTCTCAGGGTTGAGCTTCAGTTTGACCTTTCGCAAATTAGCGAAGGTCTCCTCCATATCTTGGATGAGCGTTCTGGCTTCATGCATCTTGACCACAATGTCATCGACATACGCCTCCGCGTTCCTCCCAAGATGTGGCCCCAAGGTGATGTGCATCAGCCACATAGCGCCTGCACTCCTTAGGCCGAAGGGCATGCACACAGAGCAGAACACCCCGCAAGGGGAAATGAAAGTCGTTTTCTCCACGTCTTCCACTGCCATCTTGATCTGGTGGTAGCGTTCTTCTCCTCATCTTCCTTGGCCATGGATATCTGGTGGTATCCGGGGTATGCGTCCAAGAAGGAAAGCAAGTCGCACCCGGAAGTGGAATCAACAATTTGGTCAATGTGCTACAAGGGGAAAGGGTCCTTAGAGCATGCTTTCTTCAAGTCGGTGAAATCTATGCAAAGCCTCCATTTCTCATTTGCCTTGCGCACCACTACCAGGTTGGCTAACCAAGTTGGATGCAACACTCCTCTGACCAAACCAGCTGTTTTGAGCTTCTTGATTTCCTCAGCGATGAACTACTTCCGTTCCAAGGCTTGCTTCCTAACTTTTTGCTTGACGGGCCTGGAATGAGGGCAGACAACGAGGTGGTGCTCAATTACCTCCCTGGGAACACCGGGGATGTCAGATGGTTGCTGAAAGGATCGATATGGTTGACTAGAGGGGGGTGAATAGGCAACTACCAGATTTCAAATTTTATTTAACAATTTAGGCTTAGCAACAAATAGGTTGGCTAGATATTCAACTAGGTGAGCAAACTATATGATGCTAAACACAACAACAAGACATGCAAGCAAGATAAACAATATGAGTAGCTTGCACAAAGTAAAGGTAAGAAGTAACCACAAGAGGACCCGATGGAGAAGATAATGTGTTACCGAAGTTCCTTCCCATTGAAGGGAAGTACATTCTCTGTTGGAGCAGTGTGGAGGCACAATGCCCCCCAAGAAGCCACTAGGGCCACCATATTCTCCTCACGTCCTCACACAATGCGAGGTGCCGTGATTCCACTAGTGGTGCCCTTGAAGGCGGCAATTGGACCTTTACAAATAATGTTAGGGCAATCTCCACAACTTAATTGGAGGCTCCCAACGACACCATGAAGCTTCACCACAATGGACTATGGCTTCGAAGTGACCTCTTCCGTCTAGGGTGCTCAAACACCCAAGAGTAACAAGATCCGCAAGGGATTGAGGGGGGGGGGAATCCAATATCTCTCGGTGGAAGTGTAGATCAAGACCCTCTCCTCAAAACCCTAGAGCACCAACAAGATTTGATGGCTAGGGAGGGAGAAGGAGCAAGAATAAGCTTAGGAGCAACAATGGAGATTTTTGTGGGAAGAGGTGAGTCTTAATGAGGAAGAAGACTCACTTATATAGATAGTGGAAAAGTGGCCATTTTTCTGCTTGGATACGAGCATAAGCGGTAGTACCATTCAAGGAGCGGTGCTTCCACTTATCCGCGTAGTGGAACAACTGAGCGGTAGTACCGCTCTAAAGGGAGCGGTACTTCCGCTTGGGGCGGTAGTACCGCTCTGGAGGGAGCGGTACTTTTGCTCAGAAATCCCAGAAGACCAGAAGGAAAAAAGTAAGCGGTAGTGGTCGCGGATCCTCAGGGCGGTAGTACTGCTAGAGCAGTACTTCCGCTCAGAGGAGAGCGGTACTTCCGGTTAAAAAACTAAGGACACTCGTAGGCACTAGAAGGCTAAAAGTAAGCGGTAGTTCGACCGGCTCTTTAGGGCGGTAGTACCACTGGAGCGTCCGAGCGGTACTTCCGCTTAAGAGATAGTTTGGAGCCTTAGGGGCAGAGATAGCTCTGTTGTGCCGGGAAACGAACGGGGCTGCAAAGGTGTACATAGTAATTCCTCCCAACCTTTCCGGATGTGGATCCCCTCTTAATAGTATGGATTTTCCTATGACTCAGGTCCACCAACCTAACCTCGAAGGGAAAAGACTCCATCTTATGATTTACTACTTGAGGGGAAGATAACCGTCACCTAATAATATCTGAAAGCTTAATGCACCCAGTTAGTCCACAAACACACTGTCATCAACTACCAAAACTACTTAGGGAAAATTATGCTCTTACAATCTCCCCTTTTTGTGGGTTGATGACAACGCGGGATTTGCCAATAAGATATATAGTGATACTATGGCAAACCCAACATCTACAAAATATAGACAGGCTCCCCTAGATGTGTTCCCTATTTGAATATGATTTTGGAATGCAAAGAGCACACGCTAGGATCAACACTCCCCCTATATTTTATAGATGTGGCCAACTACTTGCATACAAACGAAATGAGTGATAAGCAGGTAAGCAAGTAAAGGAAATAAAAACTCACAATAATGTAGACATAACAGATATAAGAGGTAGCATATGTCTTACACCATACATAGTACTCATGAGTCTGACACCATAAAGCGAAGCAAACAACCAAAGCAAATAAACAAGTTCATGCGAGAAGAGATGCACAGATAAAATGAGAAATACTCGTGACTCAGCAAATCCCTAAACACTCTCTCCCTATTTGGCATCGAGACACAAAAAGGGGCACGGGGGACTAAAGTAAGACCAAGCGATGATAGGCATAAAATAGTCACTCATCCGGCTCATCATATTCCTCCTCATCAGTAGTAGTAGGGACATCATCCTCTGACTCGGCATAAGGGCAATTCTTCTTGATACACTCGTCCTCATCAGTAATCCTCTCCTTAGACTAGCTATCAATATCCAGACCAAGCTTCCTCATGATCCTCTTGTCACGGTCGAGAGCCTTCTTGGCCTCCACATGAGCCTTGTATTGTCCCTTGATCTGAAAGCAGAGCAGATTCTTCATCTTGGTTTTGAGCTTGGTAGCCCAAGAGGGAACAGTCTCGGGACGAGGAGCATATGTGTCATCAGTATAATCATGCTCGGGCTCATGATCAGAGTCAATGGGGGCAATCTCTGGCACAGAAGGTGCAACTCCCCAATTCTCCTTCACACGGAGCTTAAGAATACCATGAGTCACCATGTGATCAGTAACCATAAGCTCACCAAGGAACTGCTGAGACCAAGTATCCTCAATGAGCTTAAAGATATAGGGACAGTGGATAGGCACCTTCCTGTCAAGAACTGTTGAGCAAAGCTCCCTCCACATGATGTGGGAAACAACCAAAGTTGAATCTCTGCCTTTTTCCTTGATGCACAGCAGAAGCACATTCACGATATAAGAGTGAACCTGATACAAGTTCCCCACACGAGGAAACAGAGTCTTGCGTAATATACGGTGCATAATGTCCAAGAATGGAATGAGTTTGGTGCGAGTACCCTTGGCAGTCTTTACAATCCTCTGATAGTGCACAAGCTTGGACTTCTGAATAGCTTGTGCTTCATTGTGCAATCAGAGACCAACTGACTCATGTTCCCCATAACCCAAAGAGTTCATAAAGGTCTTCCAGTTGGAATGCATAACTCTGCCACCTATCATCCATGTCAAGCTCCTCGCCTCATCATTGTGAAAGTGAACGGTGGCAAAGAACCGAGCCACAAGCTCGTAGTCAAAATCCTTGTCGAACACAATAATGGGATCCATCCCCCATTGCTAGAAAAGAGCACGAGCTTCAGCAAAATAGGCAGTGTGAGGGTTGCTAACCATATGGCACGTGTCAATGGATTTGACATGAGGCACATAGAGGTTCGTCTTGCCCTTGAGGACTCCAACATAAATGAGGGATTGAGCCCTGTTCCAGAAGGGATGACCAACAAACGCGGGGTCCTGAGCATGGCAATAAGGATTGAGCTGACGAAACTCATAGAACTCGGTGCCAGTCATATCCTGAGGTTCCTTGACAGCTTGCTTCTTGTTGGAAACTTTCTTCATGGACTACCGCTGGGGTTGAGCACTTGAGCCAGCTTCAGCCTCGTCAGACCACGACTCGGATTTACGCGGCGAGCATCCATAGAAGAGACATCATCACCCGAACTCACAAATAAGGAATGGCAAGAGACAGACCAAATGTAAATAACCAGCAAAAGCCAAGCAAAATTACTAGAGAGAGTAAAGCACAAGGAGATGGAGGGATGCAGTGATCATCGGTAGTATCGGTCATGCCCGAGCGGTAGTATTGCCCTGGCGACGGGAAGATCCCGTGGCAGGGAAGTGACCACGGATCCAACACACACTGAGTCCCTAACAATCATATGTATCTCTAGTAAGCATTCACATCCTACTCATGCCAAGAAATAGCGAGAAAACATGAGACACCACACACATTGCCCTAATGCAAGATCTAAGAAAACTAGGTCAAACGAGAAAGAGCGAGGGCAATACCGGGGTCCATGGCATGAGGGAGAGATGGGGATCAATCCCACCAGAAGGAAATGCAAAGAACGACACGGAATGGGAGATCTGGAGCCGACCTCCGGGAGAGTTTTGGTCGCCACAGCCGACGAAGAGACAATGAATGGGTATGGGGAGGAGTTAGAACTCCCCCTGCCCACTACTTGATTCGACAGTGTTCCCCCGAAGATGTAGTACCGCTGGCATGGGCGGTACTTCCGCTTGAGTGGTAGTACCGTCCACCAAAGTGGTAGTACTGCTTATGACCAAAAGTACTCCCAGCACACACATAAAAAATACAAAAAATCTGAGACCATGAAGAGCATCAAGACATTCTACTAAAATACATAAAAGGAGTTACTCCAAGTCTTTACGAGAAACCAAACACGAAGAAACAAAGACTTGGATCAACACATTCGACCCAATATGCTCTATAAAAGAAATGCCTCACTAGGAGGTGGGGGCGGTGGCCCAAGCCACCTATGTTTGAGTCAATTGGTATGGCACCACGAAGATTTTAACCTTGGGACCATGACAAAAACTCATCTTTGAAGCACAAGTGTCATAAAAAATGACTAATGTGAAAGACTTGATCAATTTATGCATAATAGGAGGAGAGATGGTTCATTGAGAAAACTAGACTCCCCCTATGTTCATGCCTACATCTAAACTAGACATAATGATGAGTGTGGTGGGGTGTGCACATGTTCAAACCACATTTCTCGAATCAATGATATTTAGCTCATGCCTTAACTCGTGAAATCTTGCTTCATCCAATGGCTTCATGAAAATATCTGCAAGTTGCTCATTAGTGTTTAGATGGATAAGATTGATATCTCCTCGCTTGACGTGATCCCGGAGAAGTGATGACGAATATCAATGTGCTTCATCTTGCAATGTTGAATCGGGTTGTTGGAGATCATAATGGCACTTTCATTGTCACAGTAAAGAGGCACTTTGTCACAATTGACACCATAATCCTTTAAAGTTTGCCTCATCCAAAGAATATGTGCACAACAACTAGCAGCAGCTACATACTCGGCCTCGGTGGACGAGAGAGAAACACAATTTTGTTTCTTTGAAGACCAACTTACCAAAGAGCAACCAAGGAATTGACAGCCTCCATAAGTTGACTTCCTCTCCACATAATCTCCCGCCTAATCCGAGTCCGAGTATCCTATGATATCAAATGAATGACCTTTGGGGTACCATAAACCAAAGTTTGGGGTATGAGCCAAATATCGAAAGATTCGTTTGACTGCCACATAGTGGCTATCCTTAGGTGCATATTGAAAACATGCACAAATTCCCACGACCAACATAATATCCGCTCTAGATGCACAAAGGTAAATCAAGGAGACAATCATGGAGCGATATACCTTTTGATCCACGGCTTTACCACTGGGATCAGTGTCAAGGTAGCATTTGAGAGGCATAGGAGTGCTGGCCTTGGGCGGATTAAGTTCATTCATAATGAATCTCTTGAGCATGTCTTGAGTGTATTTAGCTTGATTGATGAAGGTTCCTTGACTTCATTTCTTGACTTCAAATCCAAGGAAGAACTTCAATTCTCCCATCATAGACATCTCAAACATATTTTTCATTGGTGTGGCAAACTCTTCATTGAAAGCTTTGTTAGGAGAACCAAATATAACATCATCAACATATAGTTGGCATATGAACAAGTTCCCTTTGACCCTCTTTTTGAAAAGAGTGGGATTGATTTTCCCAATTTCAAACCCACGATCTTGCAACATCTCGGTAAGGTGCTCATACCACGCACGTGGGGCTTGTTTAAGGCCATAGAGAGACTTATCGAGAACGTATACATGATTGGGGAATTTGGGATCCTCAAACCTTGGGGGTTGCTTAACATATACCAACTCCTTAAGAGGACCATTAAGAAATGCACTTTTAACATCCATTTGATATAATTTAAATTTATGATGAGAAGCATATGCAAGCAACATGAGAATAGATTCAAGACGAGCAACAGGAGCAAAGATTTCACCATAGTCGATACCCTCGACTTGGGAGTAGCCTTGTGCCACCAATCTTGCCTTGTTGCGAATGATGATACCGTTCACATCTTGCTTGCTTTTGAAGATCCATTTAGTTCCAATGACATTGTGGTTCTCCTTTGGTCTTGGCACCAATCGCCACACTTGGTTGCACTCGAAGTTGTTTAGTTCATCGTGCATGGCTTCAACCCACTCCATGTCCTCGAGCGCATCTTGTACCTTGAGGGGATCAATGCAAGAAACAAATGCGTGATGTTCACAAAAGTTTGATAATTGTCTATGAGTGGTTACCCCTCTGTTTAAGATGCCGTAGACGTTGTGTAACAAATGTTCTTGTTTTTGAAGCTTGGCAGCATTCCTGGCAGCTCGTCTCTCTAAGATCTCCTCCCTAGAAGGTTGAGAGTCAACATCCGGAGGAGCATCATCTTGATGATCTTGAGTGGATTCATGAGCTTGCTCTTGATCTTGAATGAGATCTTGATCTTGAGCTTGCTTGGGGTCGTGGACTTGATCCTGGGCTTCACTTGGCATGACACCATTGTTAGTAGATTGATCTTGCCCTTGATCTTGTCCATGTGGTTGAGGGCCTTCATTTTGTTCTTTGGAAGTGTGTGGGTCTTGTGTTGGTGATGGTTCCACTTGAGTGGAACACTGTCCTTCTCCTTCGGCCACAAGGGGTTCCTCAATGGGTAGGAAGTATCCCACACCCATTCTTCTTATGGCTTGGGGAGGAATTTCATCACCTACATCACAAAGACCACTTTGCTCCACTTGGGTGGCATTATTTTCATAAAAATCTATGTTACACGTCTCCTCAATGAGTCCAGTGGACTTATTGAGGACATGGTAAGTGCGAGAGTTTGTTGCATAACCAACAATATGCCCTCTTGAGCTCTAGGTTCAAATTTAGACAAACGAACACCTTTATTGAGAATGAAACACTTACACCCGAACATGCTGAAGTACTTGAGATTGGGCTTGTTACTGGTAGGAATTTCATAAGGAGTCTTGTTCAAGCCATTGTGGAGATAGAGCCGATTGGATGCATGACAAGCTGTGTTGATGGATTCGGCCCAGAAATTGTACGGAGATTTGAATTCCGCCATCATGGTCCTTGCCGCATCCATTAATGTCCGATTCTTTCTCTCGGCAACACCATTTTGTTGAGGGGTATAAGGTGTGGAGTATTGGTGCTTGATCCCCTCATCACTAAGGAACTCATTCAAGGTGTAGTTCTTGAACTCGGTGCAATTGTCACTTCTTATCATCGAAATCTTTTCCTCGTGTTGTCGTTGAACTTCATTTGCAAAGTCGATGACGGTTTGTTGAGTTTCACTCTTCCTCCTGAAGAAATATACCCAAGTGTATCTTGAGTAGTCATCCACGATGACCAAGCAATACTTACTTCCCCCAAGGATATCGAAAGATGGAGGACCAAAGAGATCCATGTGGAGGAGCTCCAAGGGCATCTTTGAGTAAATGGTAGTTGTGGGGGTGGTGAGATGTCTCATGTAGCTTGCCTTCAATACAAGCACTGCAAGCACGATCTTTGGCAAAAATCACATTTGTTAGTCCAAGAACGTGGTCCCCTTTGAGAAGACTTTGCAAAGATCTCATATTGACATGGGCTAGCCGGTGATGCCAGAGCCATCCCACATCAACTTTAGCCATTAGACAAGTCGCGGTCTTAGTGGGCCGCTCCGAGAAGTTAACCACATAGAGACCGTTCTCGACATGCCCAACAAAGGCTACTTTAAGAGTAGTTCTCCACAAAAGGGCCATGGAATCAACACCAAAGAAGGTACAAAAACCCATGAGTGCAAGTTGATGAACAGAAAGGAAATTATATGCAAGGGTCTCAACAAGCATAACATTCTCTATGGAGAGTTCCGGAGAGATTATCACCTTGCCAAGACCCAATACCTTTGAAATTGCATCATCACCAAATGAGACTTGAGAGGACACGGATGGATCAGGATGAACGTACACCACCAAGTCCTTGCTTCCGATCATATGATTTGTTGCTCCGCTATCGAGCAACCATGACACTCCTCCGGAAGCAAACCCCTACAAGAGATCAATGTTTGGTTTTAGGTACTCATTCTTTAATGGGTCCTTTCATGTTAGAAACAAGGGGCTTAGGAACCCAAATACACCATTCAATGTACTCATAAGAAGAACCAACATATTTGGCATAAACATGCCCATCACTAGCATGACATAAAACATAAGAGGGGTTAAAGTCGCCGGCTTTGTTGGGGTGGGTGGTCTTGCCCTTCTTGGCATTACCAACCACAACCTTGTCTTTCTTCTTCTCATGAGGAACATCTCCTACTGTGACAAAGGTTTCCTTGAGTGATGGAACTTGCTTGGTTTTCACCTTCTTCTTCTTCTTCTTATTCTTCTTGTTTTTGGGTGCAAACCCAACTCCTTCTTTTGCAACAACTTCCTTTTGATTGCTCAAAAGGTCATTGAGATTATTCTCACCTTGGATACATGTCACAAGGCTTTCTCAAGCTGCTCTTTCAGCTTAGCATTTTCCTCCACAAGATGTGCATGCTCACAACACGGGTTAGTAGCAGAGGCATTATCAATTAAAATAAAAGGAGGATACATGGAAATTTCCTTAGTGAGTTTTACTTGGAGTTGATCATGTGACTCCTTAAGAGAAGCATGAACACTCTTCAATGCCTTGTGAGCATTGTCAAGTGAGTCAAGCTCATCCTTGAGTAGATCATGGCCAACCCCAAGTGCAACCTTTTCTGATTTGAGCACACGGTTAATAACAATAGCATGGTCATAATGTTTGCGTAATTTAGCAAGGTCATCATTTTGTGACTCCTCAAGAGTCATACGAAGACCTCGCTCTTCTTCAAGAGCAATAGAAAGATCTGCTATCTCGTCGGCATACTCATGACTATGGCCTCTCAACTCCTCAAGGTATTCTTCTTGAGACACAAGAGTGTCATTGGCCTCACCAAGTTGTTCCAAGAGAGCAATGAAGTGCTTCTTGGATTCTCCCTTGAGTTTACACAAGAACTTGTCAAACTCATTCTCACTCTCTTTCGCCTCCTCATGTTCATTCACACAATCTAACAAAGACGGATTGGAGGAAATATAAGTTTTAATGTTTGAGGTTCTGGCGTTGGAGGTTACCTTGGTGATACCTTTTGCCATGAGGCACCTAGCGATTTGGTTCTCGTTTGGGGCGTCGAAGAGTGACACATTTGTTGGAGTAGAGGATGCAATTGCCACAGATGCCATTACCATTCCTTCACCACTTGTGTCTTCTTCATCAACATCATCATTAGAGGCATACTCTTCTTGAGCGACCAACACTTTGTGAGGAGTCTTCTTGGTGAAGTTAGTCTTGTTGGGGAAAGACTTGGCCTTATCTTTGCGGATGAGCTTTCCACCATTGTATTCCCTCTTCTCATATGGGCAATCCACCGCAAAGTGACTCACATTACCATAGTTGTATAAGGTCCTCTCATGTTGCTTGCCCTTTGACCCACTTGAGTTGTTCTTGGAGAAGTTAGGCCTTTTGTTTCTCTTGTTACCCCAAAATGCCTAGATGCTAGAGCCATATGCTCATGGTAAGAATATTTGGTGTCCTCGAGGCAACCTTCTTCTTCTTCTTCTTCTTCTTCTTCCTTTTGACTGACCTTGGCCTTCAAAGCAAGGTTGGGAGATGATTTCTTTGACCGTTGCACGCGAGCAAGAGCATTGTCTGTGGTCGTGTTCAAGATGTTCATTGCAATAACTTCATCCAACACATCGCTAGAGGACAAGGTGTGAAAGTCGGGTTTTTGGTGGATGACGACGAACATGGCCTTGTTGTAGGGCATGATGGCCTTCAGAAACTTATGCTTGACCCAGGTGTCATCCACATCCTTACGGACATGATCTTGGAGGGCAATGGCAAGAGTAGTCACCCTCCTATAGAGCTCACGCGGTTCCTCATCTTCTATCATTACAAACTCATCTGACTGATCAAGCACAACCTCATAGTTTGACTGTTGAATGCTTGAACTCCCCTTGTACATGGCGATCATGTGTTCCCAACACTCTTTAGCAACAGTGAAGGGATGCAGGTGAGGTAGGTCTTCGATAGGAACTGCAGCTTGGAGTATGAACAAGGCAGAGAAATTTAGTTGTTTATCCGCCTCTACTCTTGGAGTGAGGTTGCGTGGATCACGAGGATAGTATCCATCTTCAATGACTCGCATGAGTTGAATTGAGTTGTGATCCAAATGATACTTGATACGAAAATCCAATCAACAAAATCATTATTAACAAGTTTAGGAGGAGGACCGAGATTAACTATATAAGGTGGGTGCACCGGTCCTTCATAGACCAAGGGAGGGGGAACCGAGGCAAAGATCCCCGACTCATTAATTCCTTGAGGACGATTATCCTTATCAGCACTAGCCCCCTCCTTACTGGAGTTGACATCCGATGTCGAGTTTGGGATTAACCACTTGCACCGCATCGTGGGAAAGTTTAAGAGTATCAAGCAATTCTTTGAACATGGATTTGACCTCGGTTGTCATGGAAGATTTGAGAGAGGTTATGGCCTCATTCAAATCCTCACGAGAGACTGTGTTCACACCCACAGCATCGGGTAGTTCACTATACCGCACCTCTTTGCTAGCCATACTCTTCGGGTGGTGAAACCCTTAATAAAGGGACGAGGATCTGATACCAATTGAAAGTATCGATATGGTTGACTAGAGGGGGTGAATAGGCAACTACCAGTTTTTAAATTTTCTTTAACAATTTAGGCTTAGCAACAAATAGGTTGGATAGATATGCAACTAGGTGAGAAACCTACATGATTCTAAACACAACAAGACATGCAAGCAAGATAAACAATATGAGTAGCTTGCACAAAGTAAAGGTAAGAAGTAACCACAAGAGGAATCGATGGAAACGAGGATGTGTTACTGAAGATCCTTCCCAGTAAAGGGAAGTACGTCTCTATTGGAGTGGTGTGGAGACATAATGCTCCTCAAGAAGCCACTAGGGCCACTGTATTCTCCTCACGCCCTCACACAATGCGAGGCGTCGTGATTCCACTAGTGGTGCCCATGAACATGGCAACCGGACCTTTACGAACAAGGTTGGGGTAATCTCCACAACTTAATTGGAGCCTCCCAATGACACCACGAAGCTTCACCATAATGGACTATGGCTTCAAAGTGAACTCTTCCATCTAGGGTGCTCAAACACCCAAGAGTAACAAGATCCGTAAGGGATTGATGGGGGGAATAAAATATCTCTCGGTGGAAGTGTAGATCAAGGCCCTCTCCTCCAAACCCTAGAGCACCAACAAGATTTGATGGTTAGGGAGGGAGAAGGAGCAAGAATAAGCTTAGGATCAACAATGGAGATTTTTGTGGGAAGAGGTGAGTCTCAATGGGGAATAAGACTCACTTATATAGGTAAGGGAAAAAGTGGCAGTTTTTCTGCCTAGATACGAGCATAAGCGGTAGTACCATTCCAGGGAGCGGTACTTCCGCTTATCTGAGTACTGGTACAACTGAGCGGTAGTATCACTCTAAAGGGAACAATACTTCTACTTGGGGCGGTAGTACCACTCTGGAGGGAGTGGTACTTCCGCTCAGAAATCCCAGAAGACCAGGAGAAAAAAGTAAGCGGTAGTAAGCGGTAGTGGCCAAGATTCAATGTCTTCAGAACAGCCTGCTCCTGAACGGTCCGAGAACCGCGACATGGTCTTCCCCGCTGGGTTTGCCAACCCACGGATGCGCCCCTCCTCTGAAACATCTATCAAGAACACTAAGCAAGCCGAAGCCTTAGCTAAGAAGCCCAAGGTTGTTGCTTCTATAGCCCAACCTCCTAAGAGGTTGAAAACTAGAAAATCCAAGTCTTCAGAACCAGCGCAAGACCCAGCATGAGAACCGCCTACAGCCCCACCATACACCCCAGCTATGCAACAAGAGCCTTTGCTCATTATGCCAATCTCAGTGGCTCCCCTGCACCAGAAAACTTGGAGAGACAAGTTGTACTACACGAGTTTACTTCCAAAGAGACTCAGAAACCAGAAGAGATTCCAGCTGCTGAAGACACTACCGGAGCTGAAGATATTTCTCATGAAGATATTGGTCCTGAAGACAATGTTGAGCCAGAACATGTTTTGCAGATTGATGCACTAATGGTTTCACCACCACCTCCAACTAGTGAGTTTGTGGATATTGGCACTCCCCTCCGCCCAGATGCACCTAAAGTTGAACCTGGTACACCATCACCTCCCTTCTTCCCACCGGTTCAAACTTCACTAGAATCTCCATTTGCTCCCGTGGAGATTGAAACGACCACTCGCACTTCCCCACTCGAACGTCTTCGTCGAGGACCTCGAGCTCTCATGTCTCCAATTCCTGAAGATGAAGTACGAGTTTCACCGACTGCAGCAGTCAAAGAATTGCAGAGGATTGAAGATGTTCCTCCCAGCCACCCTGAACCAGCGAACACGGCAGCCAAAGACATTGATGTTGATGCCACCATGGGCGAAGCTAATGCCCCATCACCTGATGGACCTCCTGTCCATGCCACGCCATCCACTTAAGACAATGAAGATAACATTGTGTTGGCTCAAAATCGGGCAGGAGAGATGGTTCCTACAAGATGGCCTCACTTAGATGCACCACCAAGGATGGGCCCTCAGTATGAGTTCAACATGGATAGACGCCCAAATGTCATGAACCCCATGCCACATCTACCAAGTCTTCGACAGTCCGGCCCAGCAAGACCCATTGTCTTCTAACTTGAAAGGTTCCGGCTGAATAACACCTTGTTTGACTCTCACTTCAATCCATGCAAGACAGCAAGGATCCAGTCTGATAGATTCTGGAGTGCTTCGCAACGTTAGTACTACATGTGTGTGTTGTATGGTCAGAACAGGATCTTTCCCCACAGACATCTCAGTTCTGAAGCTATGAAAGGACTTCCCTGTTTTGATCAAGCTCTGGATTGTCTTCAAGATGTGGGTTGGTTGCCTTTCTACACGGATCATGAAGACTGGAATGAGGAACTTATCCTCCAATTCTATCCAATGATACACATCTCGGGCTTCGATCGAGGCTTGAATACCTAGCAGATGGACTTCATGATAAGGGATGAACACATTCATACTTCACCACTGGAATCCTTTCCTGCACCACCTCTTGCTGCCTCTGGTGAAGACTTGGATCCTTGCTCTGCAGCCTATGAGGCTGCCACTCGAAGCCTATTCAATATGCAAGAACCCAATATGACTGAGATGCTTACACTCATGAAGCCTTTGGCTCGAGATGCAGAATTGCCCACTTCATTCTTCGTGGATGATCTTCAGTACTTGCCCAGGACCATCTACCATATTCTTTGGCACACCATTTGGCCGATCAAAGGACACAACTCATCAAGCAAGATTGAAGGGCCTCTGAATACATTTCTCTAGAGCATTGTCTATGGCACCAGGTTCAATCTTCAAGATTTATTCCTTCACACCCTTGCTGCAAATGGCATCAATGTCCTCGAACTGAAGATATTTGCTCCCTGGATCATGCGCTTCATCAAGTACAGAACCAACACCAGGTTTCTTCCTTCTACTCGCAACCATGGCATTTATCTTCCAGATATTGAAGTTGTGCAAGCATATTTGTATCCACCCAAGAGCAAGAACCCAATTGTCAAAGGCACTAGTGGCACTGCGGACGTTGAAGGTCTTCTCATTCCCTCTAATCCATCAAGGGCAAGACTTATTGGTGCCATTCGTCAACCCGGATCCGGTGCTACCAACACTGCAGCCACTGCTAGCACTCTGCCTCGTCAACGCCTGCCCAGAAGAGAGCATTCACTCACTGATCATGAGATTCTCGTTTCATTGATCCAGAAGCAAGATCGGCATCATGAGTGGACTCGACACCAGATGTAGTCTGTTGTGCAAGACCTCAACCACATTCGCAATCTAGCCACCAAGAATGCTTTTGTTGCCTATGAAACTAGTCGTCGCTCATCGAGAACCTTAACCATGCTGGCACCTGAGCATGAGCTTTGAGATGATAGATTTCATCCACGCTATAGATTTGGTTCACCACCTCCCAGCGTGGAGAAGTGGCGCAAGACTCCATCGCTCGAAGATAGTGACTTTTCTTCTTCAGCTCCTTCTGCCAACGTCAGGCTTGCAGATGAGGCTGATGATGCATCATCTCTGCCTCCATCGACACGGTGTCAAGACACTGCACCAAGCTCTACTACATCAGCACCCCAAGACTCCATTGCACCGTCTTCATCAACACCAGTTGTGGACTCTTGTTTTCAAAGTCTTCGTCCCTTTTTGGTCATTCGATGACAAAGGGGGAGAAGCATTGGATGATAGTCTTCAAGCGGGTCTACTAATAAGGGTTGGGTGTTACTTTTGCTAAGTTTACAACTCTCGTTCTGAACATTTGCCGTTTTGGGTTGTAAAACTTAAGTCTTGATGGACGTCTACACTTTATGTTTACCGTACTCTTTGGCGCTTCTTCAAGTTATTTTATGCGCCTGAAGTCATTCTGCAGACGCCCATTTTTCATTATGCATTTCTTTATCTTTCACATATCTGTTAAATGCATAGTGATTGGATTACAAGGTATAGGGGGAGATCTCCACAAACTACAACCTTCCATGTGCACTTGCCCAAGCGAAATCTTCATGTGCACATCTTCAGGGGGAGCTCTCTATATCTTGCAATCAAAATCTTCAAAACCTTATCTTCACATATATTTATCCCCGTTGAAAACTTCAACCAGTTTGTCATCAATCACCAAAAAGGGGGAGATTGTAAGTGCATCTTGTGCCACCCTTGTTTGGTTTTGGAGTATTGAAGACAAACGTGGTTGAGGGACTAATGTGTTTGTGAGGGTTCACAGGTTAACACAAAGAGAAGTCCCTGGAGTTTCGGTTTAGCCGTCGAAGATGACCCCTAAAAATGTTTGAAGACATTGATGATGGCTGAAGCCATTGGTGGTATGCGAAGACATTCACTCGAAGACAATGAAACACGAAGACAGAGTCTTTTGGTAGTTTTATTTCTTCTTTCCTGAGTCATAGGAACCACCATACTGTTAAGTGGGGTCGATGTGATTGAAGTCAGATGCTGACGTGATGCTCAACCCACACCTATGTCTTCGAGCAAAGACAATGAGAGGAAATCTCTTCCAGAGTTGGTTGAGTCAGCTTTACTTGTAGCCCATGTAAAGCTTCCGCGTGTGTTTGAAATCCGACCGTTGTGACACATGTCGGATGGCCATTGATCCATGGTCATTTCGGTCATATCAGGTCGGGTTGCCTGTTGGCTATAAATAGCACACCCCCTCCACCATAAGGAGGTGGCTGCTCAGAGAGAGATATGGTTATTGTCATTTTGGAGCAACCCACCTCGAAGACATTGAGAGATACACATCCTGCGAGGATACACCTAAACACCTAGAGTTAGTGTGTTCGAGCATCACCGGAGAATTTCTGTTCTAAGAGAATTGAAGACTTATTACACTTGAATAATGTGATCTTCCAGACAGTTAGGCGACTGGGTCTAGAGAGTCCAAGAGTCAATGTGAACTGTCGAGTGACAAAGTTTGTACGGGTTTCGATAGTATCCCCAGAAGACTTTGGCTCAAGGGGAATATGGTGAAGACGAGGTCTTCTGAGTTAAATGTCAGCCTCCCTAACCAGAAATACAATTGTCACAACAACTAGAACTGGTCCAACAAATCCCGTGTCTTCGTCAAGCAACTGGTTCTACCCTTCACTTTCCTACATTTCTACTCTGAACTATGAAGTCATTACTTGATCATTGCTTGGAGACTTTCTCTGAAGACATTCATATCAACTATTTATCTTCATACCAATTAAGTTTCTCTTCGACTCATCTTAGTATTCAGGATGATAATGCTTAACTTGCTTAAATGTCTTCACTGTATTGCATGCTATATCTAGATCCTTGATTGTATCCCTACTTGATCATGTCTATGTTTCCGCACCTTTTCAAAGACTTCCATAAAATCGCCTATTCACCCCCCTCTAGTCGATAACTAGCACTTTCAGTTGGCTTCGGACCTCTGGAGGCAACAGCTTTCCTTTTGAGTCGCCTGTGAAGGCGATCTTCATGCTTAGATTCTTCGGGGTGGGCGGAAGGAGACCGTGAAGCTTGTGGTGAAGACTCTGCTGGAGGTGGAGCCTTGGAAGACTTTGGCTTTGAAGCCTTTGACTTCACCAAAGGCTTTGGCTGCAGCTCTGGAGGGACCTCTTCATCTTCATCATCAGAATCAGACTCAGTACATTCTGGGATGCCAAGGATGTTGGATGGATGAGGATTCTCAGACATTGGAGGCCGGAACATACATGGGAAGAATCCCATCTTGATTGCATCAGCCTTTGTCTTCTGATGAAGATTTTTGTAGACGATGTCCGTCCAGGGTTCATTTTCAGCACACTTCTCAGCATACTCGTCAGTTACGAAGCGGTAGTGAAACCACTCCACACTCCAATATCTTCGAATCCATTGGAGTCGATTCTTGCGTTAGCGATATGTCTCCTCCTTATCAGACTTATACTTCTAATATAGATCTGGAGGAAGATCCTTAGCAGTGTTCTTGCGTCTCTGCTTTCCTCCCTTCTTGACTGGTTTAGCATCTGCCATTGGCTTTGTCAAAGGCTTCAGTGAAGACTTCGCAAGAGTGCGCAAGTATGAGCACACACCAGGGGATTCCAGATTTTTCTGCAAGTAGTCCGCAAATGAATTCAGACTATGAGATGCGGACATGTACATGTGAAAGAGTTAGAGACGTGAGGGAAGAGGACAGGTCATATGCATTCTCAATAGATTGGGAGGTAATACTGTGTTTTGAACACATTGACCTCTTACCGAAGACATTCACTTTTATAGAGAATATGGTTATTTCATATTTGTACAAGTCCAAAGATTTGTACAAGTGAGGAATCCAACCAAGGTCTTAGTCCACAAAGTGAAGGTATTGGGCAAAGATAGATCTAGATCTAGATGTGCTTAACTTGGTTAAGCTCCTCGCGGTTCGTCGTTGCCTAGTTCTGGGCCTCCTTGCATGTCTGGCCGAGCCTTTCAAGCTCAATCGTCTTCTTGTTATCATCCTCCTGAAGGGTGTTGCGTTCCGCGATGAGACCCTTCAGGTCCTCCTCCACCTCAGCCACCCGGGCTTGATCCTTGCCCCGAGCGGTCCTCTCCTCAGCAAGCTCAACGATAGACTTCTTTGTCATAGACTTTTTCTCCTCGACTTCTTTTTGAGCTCTACTAAGATCGGCTCGGAGGGACTCGGCCTCCGACGCGCTAGCTATCAAAATCATATACATATATAAGTACTATAGACACTCTTGATACAAATGAACATAAAATCCACAATGCTAACATTCAGGATTACCCTGTGCGCTATCCATCTACTTCTTGATCAAAATGATATCCTCCTTGGAGCGGGCAAGCTTATGATTAAGCTCCTCCAACTCCTTGAAGTTGGACGCCGAGGTGGAGGCGGGGACCTGGAAACAACATGTTAGTCCTCAGCAGAGATACTCAATCCTCTATTCTGGTTTCTTAATCCAAACAGAGTCTCGGGGGCTACTCCATATCAATTTTTAGCTAAGTCTAAGACAACAACGACCCCAAGTCAGTTTCTAGAAACTAACTTAGGGCTCAGGAGCTACTGACACTATGCTCCTTTGCATATTTTCATGAATTTATTTCCTGAATAAATCCAAGTATTCGGATGAATTTTTCTAAGAAGCATAGTCCGCTAAGGGCTAATGTGCATATTAGACGCTATTTACAAAAGCACTATTTTTATAAACAAGAATAGGATTCGGGGCAACACACCTCAAAGCCTTTATAAAGGCCCTTGAAGGCCTCCTTCATTCCGGTCTTTGAAGACCGGAAGTGGTGGAACACCGAGTCCAAAAGGACACGATGCTCGGGTAAAATGGAGGAGTCCTGCATGGCTCCCTCCAACTCTTCCCACCCAGGCCCCACCTGTGTCAAAACAGGCAGAGACAATGGAATCTCCTCGGTTGTTCTCCCTCTAGGAAGGGAGACCACAACCCCCGGCTGCCGTAGAGGCTCTCGAGCAGTGGGAGACGAGGACTTGGGCTGTTCCAGCACAATGCTCTCATTGACCATGGGGATTGGCTCCCCAAGGTCCTCGGCAACTGAGGTATTCACCTCGGTCGTGGGAACGCCTGTGGTGTTCCTCATGGTGGATTTGCGGGGGTCCGGTTGGGAGGTCGCCTCCCCTAGGTCGTCATGAGAAGGGGAGGGGACGCACGCACCCCCATGCTGCTCTTGACCATCTCGGTTGGGGGAAGGGAGGCCGATGACCCCTTGCCGCCGAGGTGGACACGATGTGGGATGTGGATAAGGTAATATGTCAAAGGCCGACATCACATGTTAGAGAAGAGAACTACAGAGAGGCATCTATTTTCATACCTAGTCGACATGGGCTTCGCCGGTGCATTTGGAGTAGTGCGTCCTTCAAGGAACTAGAGAGGACAATTTTGGCAGGGGCGGGCATTGAGGCCTTGCCATGTTGGATGTCCGCGACCTTTTGAGGGCTATGGCGGACCAAAGGAGGTTCCCTCCCCCAGCGCCCTCGGAAAAGGCCTTCCTCTTCTTCAGAGAGGGGACCTCCTCTTCCCCTTCGGCATCCTCCTCCTACTCCTCCTCTTTCTCCTCTTTCCCTTCCCTACGAAGGGAAGTGTCGTCGTTTTCTCACTACAGATGCCATAGGGTGTCTTATCATAGGTAGTTGGGGCTGAAGGATGCCGACGGGCTCCGAGTGCGAGATTGGGCACAAGCGGTGATGACACATGATGTACCCAGGTTCAGGGCCCTTCGGAGGAGGTAATACCCCTAGTCCTGCTTGGTTTAGTTGGATGTATGGGTATAGATACAATGGTGCTCCTGGAGCTATGTCTAGAGGAGGAAGAAGGGGCAGTCGGCTCCTCTTCCTCCACTGCTAGAAGGGGTTGCGTGTGTGAAGATCATCGTCCATCCCCGTTGCATGGGGGGCTCGGGGGGTTTTATAGGCCAACCCCCCGGCTCTTATAATATGCTCTAAGTACAAAGGTGGGGGGACCCGGCTGGCAGTCTATCCGGCTGGCAGAGGGTCCTGCCATTCATGTCGTCTCGTCATTGGTGGGGTCCACCGGCCGAGCAATCCCATCTCCCATTGGGGCCCACCAGCCGACTCTGTGATTGGCCCTCGCCCAAATGCCGCGGCACGGGTCGCCCGGTGGGGCGTCGCCTAGCGCCAGCCGATGGACGTCTTGGGTACGGCCGGCCGCGCTGTAGCCATGCCGAGGTAAGTAATTGAGTGGCGAAGGCGTGCCGGCACTGTTCCCACGCCCGGTCGCGCTCGCCGAGGTCAGCAGCCGGAACGATTGGACTGTAGCCACGCGCTGCAGTGCGTCAGCGGCCATTGTAGCCACAGGGTCGCGCGTAGTGCTGGTCGTGTTGTGTCGTCGTACCCGTGCGCAGAGGGACGGGACGTCGCCTGTCCATCCCAAGGTCAACGGAAGAGCCGACTCGGAGGCAGCCGGCCACGCCCAACCGACCGAGGGTCCAGCCGGCTCCTTGACCAACCGTTCGGGGCGTCAGCCGGCACCGGCTTGTGCTGGACGTCCTGCAGCTGGTCGTGTAGTTATTCTTCAAAGCAAAAGGGGGAAGACCCCGTTGCTTTGGCCTACCAAGGGGTAATAACCCCGTTAGTAGTCCCCGAAGCCGGCGGTGGCCCACGTCTGGCAGACGGAGGGGAGCCAGCGGCTTCCCCAGCGGAGCCCGCCTCCGGCTCGAAGCTGAAAGGGCAGCCAGGCCGGCCATTGGGCCCGGCGCCTCGGGTACCGACGCGCCACCCCGGGACCCGTGTCGGCACGTAGCGCGCCATGCGGAGAGTGATGATGTCGCGGGTCCCGCACACGCGGGGAGACGGGACGTCGCCTAGGCCTAGCCCGCTAGGGCCCCAGGCGTAGCCCAGTAGGCCTCGGGGCGCAGGCCGGGATCCACTGCGCCCCGAAGCGGCCGTTACGAACCGGGGCCACCCACACACGCGCGGAGTTTCCGGGGGAGTGGGCGCAGTTAATCCCACGTCCCCCGGTCGTGGCCTCCCCGATAAAAGGAGAGGAAGGGCAGGGGATGGAGATACCCGCATCTCGCTTGCCCCCTCGCTGCTCGTCCTTGTTGCTTCCTTGCCTTCCCCACATGACACCGCGCCCGAACGCGCAACCGAGCTCGCATGCCGCACCGCCACCGTGATGGCCGATGGACGCGGCGGGAGCTGGGCTGGCTCCATCGTGGTCGAGGCGGACATCGCCAAGCTCCACCACGCATGCATGCTACCGCCGGAGGATTGGGTGGTCGCACGCGCGCCGGGCAACGAGATGGCGCTGGCACCATAGCCGGGGGAGCACGTCGTGTTCCTCTGGCACTTCTCTCGGGGCTTCGGGCTCCCGGTGAGTCTCTTCTTCTGCTTTCTCCTTGATACTTTCGACCTCCAGCCGCATAACCTCGGCACAAACTCGATTCTGTATCTCTCCGCTATCCTGATGTTGTGCGAGGGGTACCTCGGCATTCTTCCCTTCATTAAACTCTTCAAAACTCTTTTCTACCTCAAACCTTTGAAAAGTGACGCCTGCGGGGGCACGATGGTGTGCTGCCGCGATGCGCTCGCTTTCCCCCTCTCTCTCTCTCTCATTGACTCTATCAAGGGATGGCACCGAACGTTCTTCGCGTGAAGAACGCCGACCCGAGGACGGACTACATCCGGCTGCCGCCATTTGACGACAGGCAGTCCACCCAGTTGAACTGGCTGGGGGCTACCCCGCGCGGCATGGCCCTGGAGGAGCTTGACCGACTCACGCAGCTGAAGAGCTCCGAGGGGCTGGTCGCCACCGACCTGGTGGCAGCCTTTATCTCGCGCCGGGTGTTGCCCCTCCAGCTGAGGCCGCACCGGATCTGTGACATGTCCGGCCGGCGCGACCCCTGCCAGCTGTCCATCATCGAGCTGACGCCAGCTCAGGTGGCGAAGTGGGTGAACGCCCTTATGATGTTCAAGCTGAAGCCCGCCTCGTGGTCCTTCAGCATGGAGCCGTACGACCGCATCAACCGGCCTCCTTTGGTAAGTTTTTCGTCGAGGCATTTTCTTCCTTGTTTGATACTTCCCAGTCGGCAGCCGGCTGGAGTGCTTACTTTGATGTGCTGACCGCAGCTGCTGGTACGACAGAATACGTCGGACGGCCCGCATCCTCAGATCTTTGAGGCGGAGGATGAAAACTCCTACTCCGAAGACTACCAGACAGGAGGCCCCCGGAGGAGGGGTGGACTCCTCGGGAGGAGTCGACGAGCCGGCAGACCCGCGAACCGGCGCTCCTAGCAGAGCCGGAGGGTCCGGCGCGGCTAGGGAGCCCAGCGGAGCGGGTGAGTTCCCTCTTGCCCCCACGATCAGGGACTGGATGGACGACAACGACGATGATGAATTAATGATTCTGAATGAGCCTCCTCCCTCAGCACGCCAGGGTCGGAGGAGCAAGGAGCGGCCGGCTCAAGCCCCGATGGCCAAAGCGGTCGGCCAGGGGAAGAGGCCGGCTCAGGGGGGCCGGCAGCCTCGCCGCCTGGCCCGAAGCGGGTGAAGGTGGCCGCACGGAAGCCGCCGCCACGTGCCAAGCGGGCCTTGCCCCTTGTCATCGGGTAAGGTTTTTTCTTTATGTGAGTTTTCTTCCGAGTTGCCAGCCGGTGAGTAACCAATCCTTGGGCATTGCAGTGACCCCATCGAGCTCCACGAGGAGGAGCCAGAGGAGGAGCCGACGAATGCCGCCAACCGGCTGGCCCGTGAGCACGCGGCCACCCAGCGGGAGGAGAAGAGGAGGCTCGCAGAGCTACGAGCCTCCAAGTCCGGGACGCGAGGAGGGGCCTCGCACTCCGGGGCCTTGAGAAGCCGGAGGCAGAGGAGGTCGGTGTAGTCCCCGCGAGTGTCAGACTCAGCAGCAGAGTCGGCCCATATGTTGAGGCCTCCGTCGAGCGAGCCATGAGGAGCGGCCATGGATCCGCCGGCGCCCCCATCCACGCAGGAGGCGGCCCAAGTGGGGGCAACGACGATGGAGCCGGCTCCCGAGGCGACCAGGCCCGAGGTGCCAGAGGTGACTCCGCCTGCGGTCGAGTCGGCCCGGGTCGAGGTGCCGGAGGCCCCGGTGGCCCCAGAGGCGACGCTAGTGGTGGTGGCCATGGAGGTGGAGGTGCCCTCCATCGTGACTGACGCACCGGAGTGGCAGGAAGAGGAGGCGGCGACGGTGCTGGGCGAGGGGCCGGCGGGAAGCGACTCCCATCCCCTTGCCGTCATCAACCCACCCCCGGCGGCTAGAGCCGCGGCAAGCCCGGGTGGCAGCGGCGGTCAGGCCCGAAGGACCCTGCGGTCGATGTAGGAGGTGCTTCAAGACTGGGAGGCATTGGCGCATGCGCCAGCCCTGCCGGCTCCCCAGGCGGGCAGCCCGGTCCCCTCCTTCGGGGACTTGGGGAGCGTCTTGGACCGATGCCGGCAAGAGCTGGCCTGATTCACGGAGGCGGCAGACGTCGCGCTGCAGCATGCGGAGGTAAGCCCGATAGCTTTGTCTTAGAGTTTTCAGTGGGGGCGCGCGAGTGCACCCACTGGGTGTAGCCCCCGAGATGCGGGCCGGCTGGCCGGCTAACGGACAGCCGGGCCGGATCTCTTTTGAGCATGTCTTGATCTTTGGCCTCCTTGCGACGGGAGGGAACCTCCCTACAGCAGAAGCTATTCGCGGAGGCGGTCGCCATCCACGACCGTGGCAAGTACAGCTTCTATCGTCTAGAGGAGGAGCTGGTGCGCGTGCAAGGTTGGATGCACTTTGTAGGAGGGGCACATTGCCCCCGAGAGCCGGCTGACGCCTGTTGTGTCTTGCAGGTGAGCTGGCCACCCTTCGGGAGGAGAGAATCAAGCTTGTCTCCGAGCGGGACCAGCTGGCACAAGGCGTCCAGGCGGCCACGCAGGAGAAGGACCGGCTGGCCGCGCTGCTGGCCGATGGGGAGGCGGTCCGGGACTGGCTCAATGCTGAGCCGGCGAAGGAGGTGGCGGCCCGGGAGACGGCCGTCAAGGAGGCGGCTGACGCCGCCCTGAGGACTGCCGCCCTCCAAGGCAAGGTGACCCGGCTTGAGAGGACACTCGAGGAGGTTAGGGGTTCCCTCGCCGCGTCGGAGGCGGCTCGAGAGTCGGAGCACAAGGCGGCGCTCAACTTCGCCCTTGGAGTTGACGACGCGATTGAAGGTAGGTGCCGGTTTTTATCTTCCCCAGCCGGTTGCTTTTCCCTTTGTCGTTTCTTGTGTTTCAACTTGCCTTTCTTTCCTTCTCTTCTTCTTTCTTCTAGGGCGCTTCCGGAAACTCAGCGCCGCGTTGCGCGCGCCGTTGAGGAGCACCAGGAGTACCTTCAGGATTGCGGTCACTCCATCGAGGAGGATGCCGCGTGGGACGTGGACGAGATCGGACTCACCATCGAGATGCGGATGACCCATCTCGAGCGGAGCATGGAGCGGCTGAAGACAGCCGGCAAAGAGGTCTTGTCGTGCTGTGGCCGGGCCGCGGGGGAGCTCCGACGAACCGCGTGGCCCAGTGGCTAGAGCACGTCGTCCCCCACCTCGAGGCCTGGAAGGTGTCCGCCGCCAGGAGCCGGGGCGTAGATGGCGCTCCGGTTCGTCACGTCATGGTATCGTGGTGTGGACCTGGGCCGGTTGGCGACCATGCGGGACGTGTCGGTCGCGGAATGGGAGGCTCGTGAGCTGGCCCTTGTCCTCCGGGCCAATGAGCTCGCGTCGTATGTCGACGCGGACGAGTTCCTGCCGGCCCTTGGTGAGGACGGCGAGCCGTTGCCCGAGGACTCCTTCGGCATCCCTCAAGTCCCGGCAGACGACAAAGTTGCCGATGAGAGCACCAATTCAAGCGGCAAGGCGGCTGAGACCGACGAGCCTGTCTCGAAGGCCAAGGAGGCCGACCCGGAGGCCGCGACCACCTCTGAGGCGGGAACCGAGCCGCCCAGCAACGCCCCGGCTGGAGGCACGCCGGTTGGCGACGCATCGGTGGCCTGAGCCCCTGGGCGTTTTTATCTTTCACTTTTTTTCTTCCTGCAAAGTTAGGCTCGAACCCACCCACTGGGGGTGTTTATGTAATGAACTAATGCTGACCGTGGGCTGCTTTTGCCTTAACATTTATGCCATGAATAGTTTGCCTTGTTACTCATGCCACCTCATCCTTATCCTTTTTTGCCCGCTCGATTCTTTTCGGTTCTTCTCCTTTTCCCCTTTGGTTTTGGCCCCGCCAGCCGACAGCCGGGAACCGGTCTATAGCTAGGTCGGGGCATCCGCCTCAAGGGAGCCGGTTCAAAACTTAGGAATCACGAGGGCTTTTCGGGATAAGTAGAGTGGTAGAGACGTGGCGATGGTCCGTCTGGGCCTAGCCGAGGTCTCCCTTTGTTTTGACCTTTTATGTGAGCCAAACTTTGCCGCCCCAACGCCCCGTCAGCCGGACAGCCGGGAGCCAGTTCTGTAGCTGGTAGGGGTGGGGAGGTTTGGTCGGCTCACATTACTTAGCCAACTTCTGGGAGAAGCGCTCTAGGTCCAGCCGGCTAGCACCCGGGTCCGGGAGCCGGTGAGTGAGGAACACTTTTGAGGGAAACGAAATGGGGCAGGCCCCAATAGCCGTCTTGAGGCGCCCATTGCATTCATAAGCCCAAAAGGGTGGGGATACATACATACACTAGTTTCTTCAGCAGTAAAACGGGCGCAGGAGGGTCGCGTTCCATGGGCGCTCCATCTCCTCTCCGGAGGCATCTCTTTTGCGCTTCTGCGGCTTCTGGGCATCTATTAGATAGTATGCGTTGTTGTGCAGTGCCTTACTGATGATGAATGGGCCCTCCCATGGGGAGGACAGCTTGTGTTGTCTGGCTGTTCGTTGGATCCGCCTGAGGACCAGGTCCCCCTCGAGGAACGAGAGTAGCCAGATTTTCTTGTTGTGGTAGTGCCGGAGCTTCTGCTGGTAGATTGCCGTCCGGCTTAAGGCCAGTTCACAAGCTTCCTCGAGTAGGTCGACACCGTCTTCTCTTGCCTCCTTTGCGTCCTTCTCCGTGTATAGGGCGACCCGAGGCGAATCGAACTTGATGTCGGTGGGGATGATCGCCTCAGAACCGTACACAAGGAAGAAGGGACTGTAGCCGGTCGAACGGTTCGGGTGGTCCTAAAACTCCAAAGGACGACTGGCAGCTCGTCGATCCAGCAGCCGACCGACCTTACCAACGGCGTCACGAGCCGGGGCTTGATGTCTGACAGGATAAGGCCGTTTGCCCTCTCGACCTAGACGTTTGATTGTGGATGAGCGACGGAGGCCGGATCGAGCCGGATTCCCTGCTTGGAGCAGAAGCGTGCGAGTCTACCCTTGGCAAAGTTTGTGTCGTTGTTGGTGATGATGCTGTGGGGGACACCGTAGTGAACTGTGATGTCGTCGATGAACCGGACGGCCGTAGGGCTGTCCAGCTTCTTGATTGGTCGTGCCTCGATCCACTTGGTGAATTTGTTGACAGCCACCAGTAAGTGCATCATGCCGCCTCGAGCGGTTCTGAAAGGGCCCACCAAGTCCAGCCCCCAGATAGCAAATGGCCATGAGAGGGGGATGGTCTGGAGCCGACGCCGGCAGGTAGCTCTGCGTGCTGAAACGTTGGCAGACCTCGCACTTGTCGACCAATTTCTTGGCCGCCTCGAGGGTCGTGGGCCAGAAAAAACCATGCCGGAAGGCCTTGGCCACCAGTGTCCTCGAGGCGGCATGATGCCCGCACTCGCCCTGGTGGATGTCGAGGAGGATTTCCAGGCCCTTTTCCGGCTCGACGCATCCCTAAAAGACGCCGGTAGTGCTACGAGGAACGAGCTCGTTGTTAATGATGTTGTATGCCGAGGCCCAACGTTGGACTTGCCTAGCCAAGGCCTCGTCCGAAGGGATCTTGCCTCGTAGGAGGAACGCCAGGATAGGTTAAGCCCACGAGGGGGCCGAGACGGGGGCCGGCTAGGGAGCTCCTGAACTGGCTGATCATCCCCCGGGGCCGGCTCGCCGGCCCCTGGGACCGGCTCGGGAGCCCCCGGGGCTAGTTGATCAGCCCCCGGGCCCGGCTCGCCCGCCCCCAGGGACGGCTAGTCGATGATCATCATGATAGCCACGCCGCCGAGGCCGGCCGCCTCGGATGCCGCCGGCTCGATCGCAGTCGGTTGGGCGGCCGACGGTTCGGGAGCCGGCGGTGAAGGTGCCAGAGAGGCGGCCGGGGCCGGCGATGGGCCGGCGACGCCCGCCGGCACGAAGATTGACTCCGACTCTGAGGAAGGCTTAATCGATGGCTTGAGCAGTCGCTCGAGGGAGACGCCGGCTGGGATGGTCTACCGGGTGGAGCCGATCTTTGCCAGCGCGTTGGCCACCTCGTTGTCTGCTCGTGGGATGTGATGAAACTCACAGCCCTCGAAGGAGCCGGTGAGCTGTTGTACGAGGAAGTGGCTGGCCATGTTGGCGTCCCTGGCGTCCCATTCACCAGATACTTGCTGCACCAAGAGGTCAGAGTCCCCGAAGCATAGAATGCGCCTGATGTCGATTTACTTGGCGAGCCGGAGGCTATGGACGATGGCCTTGTACTCGGGCACATTGTTGGAGGCGGCGAAGTGGATTTGGAGGGTGTATTTGAGCTGGTCGCCTTTCGGGGAGGAGAGGATTATGCCAGTACCCAGGCCGGTCCTCATTTTTGAGCCGTCGAAGTGCATGCGCCAATGCGTGGAGTCTGGGGGAGGCGGGACGAACTCTGTCTCTGCAATGTCGACGAGGAAGTCAGCCAACGCCTATGACTTGATTGCGGTTCTTGGCTCGTACCAGATATCATGATCGGCGAGGGCGATGACCCATTTGGCGATCTGGCCGGTGGAGTCCCGGCCGCTCATGAACTCGCCTAGCGGGGCCATGCTCACCACGGTAATGGTATGCTCCTGGAAGTACTGCTTGACCTTCTTGGCGGCGAAGTATATGCCATAACACATCTTTTGGTAGTGGGGGTAGTTTTGCTTGGACGTGGAGAGGACCTTGCTGAGGTAGTAGACGGGCCGTTGGACCGGCAGGGACTTGCCCTCTCCGGCCGCTCAACCACCGGGACGACGCTGATGTTGCGGGTGGTCGCCGCGATGTAGGCGAGCAGCGGTTCCTTCTTAGCCGGCGCAGCCAAGATGGGCGCGCGGGTGAGAGCCTTCTTGAGGCCGCGGAAGGCCTCGTCCACTTCGTCAGGCCAATCGAACATGCCCGGTTTCTTGGTGTGGCCTGGATCGATCAGAGCCTTCTTGCGGAGGAACCTGTAGAGGGGTAGGGCCTTCTCCCCAAGCCGTCTAATGAACTGGCTGAGCGAGGCGAGGCAGCCGGTGAGCTTCTGGACATCGCGGAGCCGGATCGGCTTCAGCATGCGCTCGATCGCGCTGGTCTTCTCGGGGTTGGCTTCGATGCCACGAGTGAACACGAAGAAACCCAAGAGTTGGCCAGCGGGGACATTGAAGACACATTTCTCCGGGTTAAGCTTGATCTTGTACTCGCGCAAGTTCGCGAAGGTCTTCCGGAGGTCGTCGAGGAGGCTGAAATGCTTCTTGGTTTTGATGATGATGTCGTCGACGTAGACGTGGACATTCCTGCCTCTCTGAGGTAGGCGGCATTTCTGCATGCACCACTGGAAGGTGGCGCCTGCATTCTTCAGGACGAAGGACATGGTGATGTAGCAGTAGGCCCCAAAGGGCATGATGAAGGAGGTCTTGAGCCGGTCTTCTAGGTCCAGCTTGATCTGGTGGTAGACGGAGTAGGCGTCTAGGAAGGACAGCAAGTCGCAGCCGGGCGTGGAGTCGATGACTTGATCGATCCACGGCAAAGCGAACGGGTCCTTTTGACACGCCTTGTTCAGGCTCGTGTAGTCGATGCACATGCGCCAGGTCTCGTTTTTCTTCAGCACCAGGACTGGGTTGGCCAGCAAGTCTGGGTGGAACACTTCCATGAAGAACCCGGCTGCGAGCAGCCAGGCGATCTCTTTACCTATAGTATGCCGCTTCTCCTCAGAGAAGCGGCGCAGGGGTTGCTTGACCGGCTTGACGTCCGGATGGACGTGTAGTTTGTGCTTGGCAAACTTCCTCGGAACAGCCGGCATGTCCTTGGGGGACCATGCGAAGATGTCCCGATTCTCACGGAGGAAGCCGACGAGCTCGCCTTCCTATTTGCTGTTGAGGCGGGAGCCGATGGTGACGCATTGAGCCGGGTTGGCCGGGTTGAGCGGAATTTTCTTAGTGTCCTTGGACGGCTGGAAGGACGCCTCGCCAACAGATTGTGAGGGAGGAGCCGACACAGCCGGCTAGCTGGCAGTAACGGCCACAAGCCGGTCGAGCTGTCGTTTCTCCTCGGCGATTTCCAGGGCCTCAGCCAGCCGGCTGCCGTCTCGAGCGCACTCGAGGGACATTTTGTAGTCACCCGTGATGGTGATGATCCCCTTGCGGACCGACATCTTGAGCTTGAGGTAGGCGTAATGGGGGACTGCCATGAAGCTGACAAGGGCCGGCCAGCCTAACAACACGTGGTAGGGGCTCGCAAGGTCCACGACCTCGAACAGCATCGGCTCGCGGCGGAAGTGGCCAGGTCCACCGAATAGGACGCCGAGCGTGATCTTGCCGACAGGGGAGCAGGACTTCCCAGGCATGATGTCGTGGAAGACCGTCCGGCTTGCCTGCAGATCTTCTATTTTCAGCCCCAGCTTGTGCATCGTGTCGAGGTAGAAAATGTTGATGCTGCTGCCGCCATCTATCAGCACCCGAGAGAAGCAGCAAGTTTGCTCCTTGGTGGTGATGGTGGGGTCGAGGACCAAAGCATAGCTGCCGGGATTCGGCATCACGGCAGGGTGATCGGCCTGGCTCCAAGTGACTGGCTTCTCCGACCAGTGCATGAACTAGGAGTTTGCCGGCACGGTGGCGTTCACCTCACGGCGGAGCTGGCGCTGAACGTGTTTGCCCATCTCTTCACTGGTGAAGACGACGTAGCAACCGTCCTGGTTGGGAAACTGGTCGATTAGACGACCGTCGTTCTGGGCCGGAGCCGGAGCTGGCGCCGGGGCAGCAGCTTGGGCCGGGGCCAGCGCCCGGGCTGGCGGCGCGGGAGGAGCCGGAAGGCCATCCCCCCGGGCCAATCGCTGTGAGAAGCTGCACTGCCGAAGCGTGTGCATAGAGGGGTTGGCCCCTAAGTGGTTCTTGCAAGGGAGATCAAGCATTTTCTCGAATGTGAGCTTCGACTGCCACGCAGCCTTGCCAGTGCGCTGGTGCTGGCCGGAAGGCTGGGCAGCCGGCTCCTGCTCTTCGATGGTGTTGACCTACTGGCTCCCATAGCGGGGATCCGGCTGGTCGTTCTTGCGTTTGTTGTTCTGCGGCTGCTGGTTGTCGACGGCCGGCTAGGACATGGCCGACATTGTCGTCGCCTTGGCAGGCAGGGTCGTCTTGACCCAGATGGCCGAATCGGCCATGGCGTACTTGTCCGCCTTGGTCATGAGCTTGGCAAGCGTGGCCGGCTCGGAGCACAGAAGCTTATGTTTGAGAGGGGTGCCGTCCCGGCAGCCCTCGATGAAGTACTGCATGGCTTGCACCTCGTGCACCCCCTCGTAGGAATTGCGGAAATCGATCCACCGAGTGAGGTAGTCTCGGAGCAATTCGTCCAGCTCCTGAATGCACATGGCGAGTTCGTGGGGACGGCCAGACCGCTTGTAGGTGCCGGTGAAGTTGCGGACAAAGGCCTCCTTGAAGTCCGTCCAGGTGTTGATGCTGCCAGCCGCCAAGCTGTTGAGCCAGGTGCAGACCGAGCCGATCAACATGAGGGGGTGTAGTGAACAGCTACGCGCTTATTCCCCCTGGCGATGCCAACCGCGGTGGTGTGGTCGATCAGCCAGTCTTTGGGCTTGGTGGCCCTGTTGTATTTCGGGGTGTCCCTAGGGAGCGTGAAGCCGGTCAGGAACGGCTCGATGCGGATCCGGGGGCCAAAGCAAGCCGGACCAATCGAGCCCTCCTCCTCGAGGAGGGCGGATTGCGCGAGCCTGTCAAGGTGGTTACGGGCGCCGGTCTCGCTACGGGGGATGCGTGGTCCGGGCCGAGCCGAGAGCTCAGGACGGATGGTGAGTGGCACCGACGGCCCCAACTCGCGCCGTGGGGGCGGCGTGTGCCCGTGGCTATGCCGGCTGCCGGATGCCGGTGCTTCATGGTGGCGGCCGCTTCGAGGCGGATCGTTGGTGCGCCGGCTGCTGACAGTCGGCTGCTCGCTACCCGGCGCCTGAGATGGCTGAGGGTTGTTTGCTCTGGTTCAGCGGCCGGAGACGCGAGGGGAGCAGGAGTACTGGGCCGCCTGGCGGCCGGCAGTTCCCGTGCCCTCGCACTCGGGCCGGGGGCCTTCAGTGGCAGCACCGCCCGTCGTGAGCAGATGCTGTTGCGCATCAGCAGCATCGATGAGCTCCTCGATGTGGCGCTCGTGGGCGGCACTCTCTTCACCCTCCAAGGTGGCCAATTCCTTGTAGGCCACCTTGAGAGCCCGCAGGTTGGCTGCGGGGGTGTCGTAGACGGGCATCTTGCCACCAAGGATTTCGGCGACCACGCGACCGCGGTCGCGCACAACCCCACGCCGGCTGGGCTCGATGCCAGCCGGGGTGAGTCCGTAGGCGGAAGCGTACTCCCGCTATGCCACCTCCATGCGGTGTCGCGTGGCCGCGAGGGCGGTGGCGTCCTCGAACAGGACGCGACGAGCCGCCTCAAGATCGTCCGCGGCGGTGTCGGGGTTCGCCGTTGGGGCGATCGGAGTGCTCAAGCCCCGGAGCCGTGCCGAGTGGGTCGGACATGCTGACGCGGGTAGCAGCAGCACTAGCCGCGACCCGCGCCCGTTCGGAAGCGATGGAGGAAGTGATGGCCATTACTCCCACGTGACCGTGAGAGCCGCTAGACTGAGTCCCAGCAAGTGCGCCCACGTCCGTGGGCGAACCGGCGCAGACGAGCACCTGCGCGGGGTACTCGTCAGCAGTCGGAGTCTCGGCGAGGTTGAGCCTGCCGAAGCACTCGATGAGCGCATCGATGTTGGCCGTGAGGCCAACGGAGTTGCCCGCAGGGCGTGCCGGAGCAAGACCCACGAGCCCATGATTTCGCTTGGACATGCGGCGATGGCAGGGAATGGCTAGGGGTCCCGCCCGGAGCATGAATCTGGCCAGCGCCGCATACGGCCCCACGATGGGGACCAACTGTCGTCGTTTTCTCACGACAGATGCCATAGGGTGGCTTATCGTAGGTGGTTGGGGCCGAAGGACGCTGACGGTCTCCGGGTGCGAGATTGGGCACAAGCGGTGATGACACATGATGTACCCAGGTTTAGGGCCCTCCGGAGGAGGTAATACCCCTAGTCCTGCTTGCTTTAGTTGGATGGATGGGTATAGATACAATGGTTCTCCTGGAGCTGTGTCTAGAGGAGGAAGAAGGGGCAGCCGGCTCCTCTTCCTCCATTGCTAGAAGGGGTTGTGTGTGTGTGAAGATGATCGTCCATCCCCATTGCATGGAGGGCTCGGGGGAGACAACCCCCCTGCTCTTATAATATTCTCTAAGTACAAAGGTGGGGGGGCCCGGCTGGTAGTCTCTCCAGCTGGCCAGAGGGTCCCACCATTCGTGTCGTCTCGTCATTGGTGGGGTCCGCCGGCCGAGCGATCCCATCTCCTGTTGGGGCCCGCCAGCCGGCTCTGTGATTTTCCCTCGCCCACCTGCTGCGGCACGGGTCGCCCGGGGAGCGTCGCCTAGCGCCAGCCGGCCGACGTCTTGGGTACGGCCGGCCGCGCTGTAGCCATGCCGAGGTAAGTAATCGAGTAGCAAAGGCACGTCGGCACTGTTCCCACGCCCGGTCGCGTTCGCCGAGGTCAGCGGCCGGGACGGTTGGACTATAGCCACGCGTTGCAGTGCGTCAGCGGCCACTGTAGCCACAGGGCCGCGCGTCGTGCTGGTCGCGTCGTGTCGTCGTACCTGCGCGTAGAGGGATGGGGCATCGCCTGTCCATCCCAAGGTCAATGGAAGAGCCGGCCCCGGAGGCATCCGGCCACACCCAGCCGGCCGAGGGTCCAGCCGGCTCCTCGACCAACCGTCCGGGGCGTCAGCCGGCACCGGCTTGTGCCGGACATCCTCCAGCCGGCCGCATAGTTATCCTTCAAAGCGAAAGGGAGAAGACCCTGTTGCTTTGTCCTACCTAGGGGTAATAACCCCGTCAAGAAGAGACGCGGGTATCATCGGACCTAGCGTCCTAAGGACCTCGGGACCTAAGGCCCTCCCTCTTCTTCTTCGGCTCCGTCTTAACAGGAGCCACGTAGGGGGAACTGGAAAGTAAAGCCATGATGTGCGATGATCGAACCTTCTCAGGCCGTGGCGTTGGGTATCTGATCAACTCGACCTTGGATGCCCATTGATGGTTAAGAAGAAGGACATTAGAGTGCTATAGATAACATTTGTAGTACTAAAAATGGAAGATTGCAGGTCGGCTTACCTCGAATGGACCTTGTCGGCGTCAAGGCCACGGTCCGCCCCCACAATGGGAAAGGTTTTCTCGGACGGCTTGAACATCGTCATCCACATGGTATCGAGACACATGCGGAAGCAGCGCCACACTGAAGCCTCGTGCTCGGGTTCAAATTTTCACATCGAAACGTTCTGAACATGTAGGGGCAGGCCACGATGATGGAGCATGACTTGGGTCATGTCTGTTAGCTCGGGCTTGGCCTTGATCATGGAGCGAATCCCTTTCTGAAGAGATTTGACCTCCTCAGGGTTCCCCCAACCAAGGCCATTCTATTTCCAAGAGGCTAGCTTCTCCGGAGGGCTGGCGTTGAAGGGGGGACTGCGGTCTGGCCTTAAGAGAGGGTTTTGGTGATGTAGAACCACTCCTTTTGCCAGACCTTGACGGTCTCGATGAACACACCCTTGGACCAGACTATATTTTTAATCTTGCTAACCATGGCCCAGCCACAGGCGGCAAGCTGGGAGCTGCTACTCTTCGGCTTGAGGTCGAAGAAGTGTGTCTCCACATAGAGGAAGGCCTAGCACATCGTGATGAAGGCAACGATGTGGAGGATGGAATCTAAGGCTAGATGATGGAAATCCAGCCCGTAAAAGAAGATGAGGGCCCTCGCGAATGGGTGAAGGGGGAACCCAAACCTCGGATGCGGTGAGGAATGAAGATTATCCTCAGTGGACATATATTTTCCATATATATGAGTTTCAACACATGGTCATGTTCAAATCATGGGCAAAACTCCTCAAAACCCTTTCTGTCCAAATCAAGCTTTTGGAATATTTCTATAAGAAATATTCTCAATAAATTCTAGGAAAATTCCATCAAGTCAACACTATCATAGGTAATGATCTTGCAAAGTTTCATCTCAATCCAAGTTGATTTGGTTCATCAAGCTATTCCAAACCCCTTCCTGTCCAGATTCAAATTTGAACAACTTTACATTGTGAAGTTTCCCCCCTTGACCCCAAACTTTGTGGACATGCTCTAATCACCAAATAATGATGCTACACTAAGTGGTGCATCAAGGGTAATAGCTTAGCATGACTAGATCTACAAGAACCAGAATCTGTTGATTTCTAGGTTTCCACAAAGTCACATTATGAACTTTCATCAAACCCTCTCAAACTTGGTGATAAGCCCTACTTTTGACCACCCTTTGATCCTGTTAATTATCAAGGCATGTAGAATTCATCTACTAGGCCAAATCACCATCAAACACCTTCTGCATAAATTTTGTGATCAATGATTGGAGCACCATATGAGTTCTCCTTCACCCCCAATTTTTACCATAGCCCCTTGTGGTTACCCTACACCCCAGTAAAGTTTGCAAGGCCATTGCCAAAAGGTTGATGTGGTAAAAAAACATTTACCCCCCTGGACAGCAAGATTTCACCTCTCTCTACCCCCCTAGACAACAAGATTTCACCTCTCTCTCCACCTTCCTCTCATCGTAGTCAGCTTCCAGGGCATCCAATGCTAGTTTCCCCTAGTCGAGACTCTCCTAGATGCCCTAGGCACAGGTGGCCGCACAGAAGCTGCCAAAGGCAATGCCATGGCATGCAATAGCCGCGCTCCAGAGCGTGCTACAGTGCCCGACCGCGCTGTAGCTGCCGCCCTATGCAATGCCATGGCATGCAATAGCCGCGCTCCAGAGCGCGCTACAGTGCCCGACCGTGCTATAGCCGCCGCCCTATGCATGGCCCCGACCACCTCGAGCACCCCCCCTCTCGCCAGATGGTCCCCCTCGGTGTCTGCGCCACGCCATCGTGTTGGCCCCCTCCTCTCACCTCCTCCTTCTCCCTCCTCCTGCGCATGCCGAGTACCGCCCTGCTCGACCAACTCGCAGCCTCACACGCGCGCGCGTCTCTCCCTCTCTCTTCTCTCCCCTGGGCCTAGACCAGCCCCAGGAACACCCTAGACTCACCCCCGTTCCCTCCTATGGCCTCTGGCCTCGGCCCCGAGCTCATCGGCACACCCGAGCCCGGTGGACCGCCGGGGGCCTGTAAAAGGGGCCTCCCGAGCCTCTTCTCCTCTCTGGAACCTCCCTCTCGCTCACCATAGACCGTCCCGAGCCCCCATTGGAGCCCCCCGAGCACCGATGCTCGAGATTGACCGAGACGCCGCCACGGCGGAGCTCCGTCGATCTCAGAACACAGGCCTGCTCTGGCGCTCTCCTCTCCACCTTTGAGCCCGCGGCTAACTCATGGCTCGTTCCCCCCTCTCCTCCGTTCATTTTGAGGCAAGAATCGCAGGCTCCGACCCCCTCCCGAAGCTCCTCCACCGCAGCCTTCTCCCCGTCGGCGACTCCGGCCACCTCCGATCGCCCTTCCACCTCCAGGAGACCGGCGACTCGATGCTGAGCCCATTCCCACCTCCAGCTTCCCTCGTCGTGCCTCCCTTCGCTGCCGGTGAGCCCCGCCAGCCCCTAGACAGAAGTGGACGACGACCTCCCACTGGGGTCAGGTCGTCAGCCCCTCACACCCCTCCTGCCTTCCTCTCTCTCACTAGCGCCTGGGGCCCGCCTGTCGGGTTTGAACCCAGACGACCCGTGCGCCCCGGCTCGCCCATGCCTGGCTCGGCCACGGGCCGGCCCAACTGGGTCTATTTTGGCCCGGTTGGCTCTGAGGCCTTTCCCTTTTTCTTTTTCTGTGGGTTTTTCTAAAAGTCCCACGGGATTAAAAATAAATCCAATTATTATAATTTTTCGACCTAAAATCTTAGAATATTCCCTAGAATTTAATAGTGCCTTTTGTATAAATTTTTGAAAATCTTTTATATAGTCTTATTTTAAAACCCAATTTAGGCATCTTTTTGCCTCTGTTAACTAGTTTCAAAAATATTTTTTATAACAAAATCTTAAACAGATATTTTTAGTATTATATTTAGTATTTATCAGAATAGGGTAGCATTTTTAAGATTAGCTTGTGTCCTCTATTTTTGTGTGATGCTTATTTTTATCGCTTTTATTCGCAATTATAGATTGCGCTATTGACGAGGGAGTTGGAACCGAAGACTTTGAAGACCCCGAAGACTTTGTTGATCCAGGAAAGCAGCCCTTTGACCATGTTAAGAAACTTTTTCATGCATGAAATATAGCACTTGTTGTTCCGATGATTGATCATGATGTGGTGCTCTCCCTTTGGTGGGTTGCCTCTGATACTTTTACTGTTGACACTTGCATCGTGCATGACCCTACCACCTTATGAGGGTTATGCGGGTGGGTGTAGATAGGATGCTAGTAGATGCTACGCAAGTAGGATCGAGATTATGCATAGTGATGGAAAGAAAGAGATGGTTTCAAAGACTTTTCAAAAACCCCGTTGGGTGCCACTAATGCCCGAGGGAGATGATGATGACATGGGTGACCACTTGAGAAAGAAGTGGTGTGCCGGAACAAGTTGAGGGTGAGTTTTCAAAAATGGATTAGATTTAAGATTTGTCGACCGTCCCAACCTTACATGTGCAACCACGATACCCCTTATGGGACGGGGCTCTGCTGATTACTTTGATGGGTACTGGCAAGGAGCCTGCATTACTAGTGGCGGGAGTGGCGTGGTCATTCTCGATATGGGGTCGTGCCGGTATGGACGATCATGCGTTTTCTTCATGGGCACCGGGCACACCGTTGGTCCCCACATGGGTGCTACGAGTGATGTACATCATGTGGGCTGGGTACCAATCAAGCGGACTCTTTGTTTAGTATCGCCAGGGGAAAGGCATTGTTCGGGTGCTTACCTCGGGTATGTTATATACCGCGAGTCGTGGATGACACGGAAGTTTCCCGAGTCTTGTGGGTGAAGTGTGCAACCTCTACAGAGTGTAAAACTATTAGAATAGCCAGGTCCATGGTCAAGGACGGTTGGGTGGTGCTGCTTAAACTACGTCCAGATGTTTTCGCAAAACTTGGTGTGAGTGTGTGTGGTTGAGAGGAGTATGATACTTGAGACAAGTCTGCAGACTTGATGTGATGGATGAACATGAGATGTTCAACCCCTGCTTATGATGATACTTGTAACTTGTTCATATGGATATCTGCCCACTATTGATGCATGCTTACCTACATACTTGATCATGTCATTGCATTCAAAATTAGCTTTTCGCAAACTACCTACTTACTGTTGTATCATGCATCATTATTATCTTGTTCCACAACTTGGGTTGCTTGCGAGTACATTCAAAGTACTCATTGGCTTGCCACTAGTTATTTAATTGGCTAGGCATGGAAGAACAAGAGTATGTTGAAGAGTATGTTGGTGACGAACATGCGAACTAGGAAACTTCCAGTCAGAATGCATGTAGGTTAAGGCAGATGGCAATGGGTTCATGCTTTCGATCAAGATTTCCATTGTTGTTCTTATTAAGTGTTTGGCCAATGTGGCCCTATCTATGTAATACTAGACCTTCATGTTCTTTATTTGTGTAAGATGCTAAATGTGGATGTAAGACTCTTGTTATTCAGCTTCTGTGTGTTCACTGAGCATTAATCCCTGGGATCACTGTACACGTGCATTCGGTGATCACGACTTATGAGTCGGGGTCCCCACAGAGCTGGTATCAGAGCCATCTTGACTGTAGGAAGCCCATAGTTAGCATGGACGTTAGTTAGAATAAAACCGTTTTTCAAAAACTACACCTAGCACCTATACTTAGGAATTCTATACTATTTACCTCTTTTATTCTTCACACAACACTTTGCTGACTCTCCTCCCTTCAAACCTTTGTAGATGGCCATCGTACCCGAAGCCTTCCTGACATCCGGCTTTCCCTTACTCCTTGGGGATAGCCTGGAGAAGTGCCAGTTTCGCCAACCACATGTTTTCCTCTACCACGAGCATTGGGTCGATGCCGTCATGAAGGAGTACCACGTGGATGTGGTCATGAAGGCAAATGACTCTCCGTCTAGTTGGTTCTTTGGAGGACCACATATGGAGACCATGATACTCGCAGTCGAGTCAGCTCCACGCAAGGCACTCCTACACCTTCGAGACATCATTCCAGAGATGGCTGACGAGCCGGCTACTCACTACCTTCCCTTCGGGAAGGATGATCTTGGCGAGAGTTGGACGCTGATTCCATCCAAGGAGGATGGCACACCACTCAGGTTCCAGACCTACTTCAGCCTCTCCGTCGATAGTCTGGTTCACAACCTGATTAAGGAGTCCGTGAAGCTCCGCGAGGAACTTCACCACACCCGAGAGCTACTTCGGCAAGCCAAGACGAAGGCAGACAAGATCAAGAAGGATGAAGCCCTCGAGGGATGACCAGCTGTCGCTTACAGAGGAGGAGTACCCCCAAGCTAGAGATGCACCCACATGTCGTCATCGCATGAGTGCGAAGGAGTACCGTGAGCTCTTCACCGACCCGCCAGCAAAGCGTCGTCGGGATGGACCTCCTCGTTCCATGACCCCTTCGACCGGGAATGATGCCCGTTCAGATGATGAACAGGAGGAAGACCCAGAGGAGCGTGACTACGAGACCGAGCACTCCACCACCTGAGGCCGAGAACCCCTAGGGTAGGATCACACATGTATCCCTCATGCGAAGTCGAGTCCGTGTAATGGTTCATATGAAACCATGTGTGCTTGTTGTTTGTTTTGTTGTTTGTGTTTCGATGCAAGTCGCGCTTTTGCCTTAGGCAACATGTAAGCGACTCCATCGTCTATCTTAATATATGTTGGTCTTTTGACCTTTGTTTTATCACACTTGCACTCAACCGACCCCCTTAGGCGCGCTTTTCCATTGTTGCTTTTCCTCTCGTCTGTCCCAGTTGTTTGACTTGGCTGCTCCAAACAAAATGGTGACTGCTACCCACAACAGCTCCTTCGCCAACCTTGAAGCCGACAACTCAAGCCAGCAACAGGGAGCTGGTTGGGCTGCTCACACTAGAGGACGCCAGTAGCAGCCACAAGGCGACATTCCCCCTCCACCACCTCCACCGGAGAACATGACCATAGCCCAATTTCTCCCAAGTTCTCCGGGAGGAACGCCAAGCCAACAATGCTGCTATCCAGCAGATGGCTCAGGCCCTTGTGAACAACCAGCAGCAAGGCAGGAACGGCAATGGCCGCTCCACACTGTCCGAGTTCATGAGGAATTCGCCCCCAACCTTCACCGAGACTGCTGAACCTTTGGATGCTGATGACTGGATCCGCACCATCGAGGACCTCCTTGCACTAGTCAATTGCAATGAGGACCGTGAGAAGGTGTTGTATTCCTCTCACTGCCTTGGAGGTACTGCCCGAGCTTGGTGGGATGGGTTCAAGGTCATGCAAGGTGAGCGTGTGATCACTTGGAATGACTTCAAGGAAGGATTCCGTACCGCCCACATTCCTGCTGGGATCATGGCTATCAAGAAGAGAGAATTCCGAGCGCTGAAGCAAGGAAGTGTCTCTATCAAGGAGTACCTATAGAAGTTCAACCTGCTATCAAGGTATGCACCTGAAGATGTCAGCACAGAGGCTGCCAAGAAGGAACGCTTCATGGAAGGACTTCAACAGACCCTGCATTATCAGCTCATTGTCTGTGACTGTCGTACCTTCTTCGACCTGGTGAACAAGGCCCTCATGCTGGAAGACAAGCGTCATGCCATAGACGACACTTGCAAGCGCAAGATGATCAGCAAGGGTAGCTCCAGCAACCAGAAGCCTCGCCCCTGGCAGCCAGCCCTAGCCAAGCCAACCTATTAGCCACACATGGCTAGACCTCCTGCGCCTCGTCCGAGCTACCAGCCTCAGCAGTATGCCAATCCCAGGCCAGCCTACAACAACCCCAATAACAACAATGGAGGCAGGAACTACAACAACAACCCTGGGCAAGTCGCTTGTTTTGGATGTGGTCAGCCAGGACACATCTCTAGGCTGTGTCCCAACAAGAAGCCAGATGCACCACGTCCCAATGCGCCAAACCAAGGTCAAGGCCATGGAGCACCACCAAGGAACCCTGCTCCCCGCAACCAGCCCAACAAATGGCAAGGGTCATGTGAATCACATCACCGCAGAGGAAGCCCAGGAAGACCCGGACGTCATACTGGGTACATTCCTCGTCAACTCAACCCGAGCAATGGTATTGTTTGATTGTGGAGCCTTACATTCTTTTGTCACCCAAAAGTTTGCACTAGAGAGTGGCATGAAGCCTACGCCCCTGGGTAGCCATATGTTGATACAAACCTCGGGATCAGTGATGAAGTCTGGGATAGGTTGTAAGGGGTTGAGATTAACATCAACGGGGTAGATTTCCTAGCAGACCTTATCATCCTGAAGTCAGAAGGCTTGCATGTGATCCTAGGCATGGATTGGTTGACCAAGCACCAAGGCTTGTTAGATTGTGCCAAGAGGATTGTCACCATGACCAATAGCCAAGGAGTGGAAGTCAAGTATGTTCCCAACCCTACCTCCACTCAAGCCCCTCAGGCTAACTGCCTATCGGGAATTGAGTTGGATCAAGTGCCAGTGGTATGTGAATACCCAGATGTGTTTCCTGATGAGCTGCCCGGAATGCCTCCTGACCGCGACATTCACTTCATCATTGATCTTATGCCCGGATCAAGGCCCATCTATAAGAAGGCCAATAGGATGGGATCCGAAGAGCTGGCTGAATTGAAGAAGCAACTAGCAGAGCAGCTCAGAAAAGGATTCATTCGCCCTAGTGCCTCTCCTTGGGGATCACCTATTCTATTTGTGTCAAAGAGGGACGGAACTATCCGACTCTATATCGATTACCGTTCTCTCAATGAAGTCACAATAAAGAACAAGTACGCACTCCCCAAGATTGAAGACCCGTTCGATCAATTGAATGGAGCCAAGGTGTTTTCCAAGATCGACCTTAGGTCAGGCTACTATCAACTGAAGATCAGACCCCAAGATATTCCAAAGACAGCATTTGTAACCCGGTATGGCCTGTATGAATACACAGTCATGTCATCTGGGTTAACCAATGCCCCTGCCTACTTCATGTATCTCATGAATAAAGTCTTCATGGACTACTTGGACAAGTTCGTTGTCGTCTTCATTGATGACATACTCGTCTTCTACAAGTCTGAAGAAGAGCATGAGGAGCACTTGAGATTGGTCCAAGAGAAGCTTCGAGAGCACAAGCTTTCTGCCAAGTTCAGCAAGTGTGAATTCTGGCTGCATGAAGTTGGATTCTTGGGTCATGTGTTGACTGTAGAAGTATTATCACTGGATCCTTCCAAGATTGAAGCCATGACTGAATGGGAAACTCCTACCACCATGAAGGAAGTCAGGAGCTTCTTCGGACTCGCGGGATATTACCGTAAGTTCATGGAAGGGTTCTCGAGCATTGCTCGACCCATGACCCAGCTTTTGAAGAAGGACAAGAAGTTCGAATGGACAGCTAAGTGCGAGGAAAGCTTCCAGGAGCTCAAGAAGAGATTGACCACATCCCTAGTTTTGGCCACCCCTGATATTCACAAGGAGTTTGTGATATATTGTGATGCATCTAGAACCAGGATCGGAGGTGTTCTGATGCAAGAAGGCAGAGTCAGAGCATATCTATCCAGACATCTACGTCCTCATGAAGAGAACTACGCTACTCACGATCTTGAGTTGGCAGTCATGGTTCATGCCTTGAAAACATGGCGACATTACCTTCTGGGGAAGCGATGTGAGATATACACAGACCACAAAAGTTTGAAGTATATTTTCACCCAAAGGGAATTGAACATGAGGCAGCGAAGATGGTTGGAGTTGATCAAGGATTACGACCTCAGTGTTCAATACCACCCTGGAAAGGCCAACGTGGTAGCGGACGCCTTAAGGAGAAAGGCTTGTTCCTTGAACGCTATGATTAAGGAAAGGTTGCCCGCCCTATACGAAGAGCTTGAGAGCTTCGGCTTGGAACTAGTTGCACTTGGATTCCTCGCCAACCTCGAAGCAAAGCCTACCTTGATGGATGAAATTAAGAAGCTCAGAAGGGACACGAGAGCATTGAAGGCATCAAGAGGAAGATCAAGGCAGGCAAGGCCGCAGGATTCTCAATGGATGAACAAGGAGTTGTATGGTTTGGGAATCTCATCTGCGTACCCAACAAAGAGGAGCTCAAGAACTTGATCTTATAAGAAGCTCATGACACTACATACTCCATCCATCCTGGAGGAACCAAGATGTATCAAGACCTCAAGGCAAGATTCTGGTGGCATGGCATGAAACGAGAAATAGGCACACTTGTCGCTAAATGTGACATATGCCAAAGAGTCAAAGCTAAGCACCAGTGACCCGCTGGGCTGTTGCAGCCTCTCAAAGTGCCTGGATGGAAGTGGGACAAAGTCGGGATGGATTTCATCACCGGATTACCAAGGTCAAGCAAAGGACATGATTCAACTTGGGTCATTGTCGACCACCTGACCAAGGTAGCCCACTTCGTTCCCGTCAGGACCACCTATGATGGAAGCCAGCTCGCAAACCTCTACATCAACCGCATCGTAAGTCTACATGGAGTTCCAAGGGAAATTGTGTCGAACCGAGGAACCCAGTTCACCTCAAGATTCTGGAAGAAGTTTCAAGAAGCTATGGGAACTAAGCTCTCCTTCAACACTGCTTTTCACCCCCAGACCGGTGGGCAAACAGAACGGGTAAATCAGATACTCCAAGATATGCTCCGCACTTGTGTTTTGGCGTATGGAGCCAAGTGGGAAGATTGCCTACCGTTTGCCAAGTTCTCCTACAACAACAACTATCAATCGAGTCTTAAGATGGCACCATTTGAGGTGTTGTATGGACGCAAGTTTCGTACTCCCCTCAACTGGTCAGAGACCGGAGAAGGCTAGTCTTTGGACCAGACATCCTCCGCGAAGCAGAAGAACAAGTTCGACTTGTCCGAGAGCGCCTTGAGACCACCAAGTCAAGACACAAGAGTTGCGCCGACTCTCACCATCGGGAACTGGACCTCAACATCGGAGATCATGTTTACCTCTGAGTCACACCTCTTAAAGGAACCAAGCATTTCCACGTCAAAGGAAAGCTTGCACCAAGATACATCGGCCCCTTCAAAGTCACTGCAAGACGAGGAGAAGTTGCCTATCAGCTAGAACTACCTTCCGAGCTGGCGGATGTGCACAACGTCTTTCATGTGTCACAACTCCGGAAGTGTCTGCAAGTTCCCAACCGCCCCGAGCTCTACAAGGACATCGACCATCAAGCCATCGATCTTCAGCCAGACCTCACGTATCGTGAGAGGCTAGTTCGCATTCTAGATGAAGCTGAACGTTGCACCCGAAGCCGCACCATCAAGTACTCAAGGTCCAATGGAGCAACCACACTAAAGCTGAAGCAACCTGGGAGCGTGAAGACTATCTTAGATCGGAGTTCCCTTATCTTTTTAGCGCTTAGCCTAGGAATCTCGAGGACGAGATTCTTGTAAGGGGGGTAGGTCTATCACACCCTGTGTTTGTATCACCTTGTTATGTTTGTATTTGTAAAATTTGGAGCCAATTACAACTTTTTCAGTGCTTGTGCTTGTTTGAATTGTCGCTTGCTTGCTTGTTGATTGTTGTGTATGGCACTCTTGGATTCTATCCCTCTTCATACTCATCTTCCTTGAACCAAACTTCTTGCCCAATGATCATGCCATGTGAATAGTGCCCCAAAATATTTTTATCAAATTTTGTTTTGACCAAAAATGATTTATTCAAATTAGGTTTTCAGAAACCCCTGAGCTGAGGTTTGCACTGCAAGTCCTCAAATTGGGTGGATCCTTCTTCACCAAAGGATTTATTTCAAACATACTATATTTATGACTTCCCAAAACCACCAAATATTAATTTTAAATATTATTTTTATATTTTATTTAAAGACTTTTTCTTAAGACCAAAAATGGTTTTTCATAGGGAAAAATTATTTAAAAGCTTTCAAAATATTTGAGAAAATTTAGGCAGACTAAGTGGACATATATTTTTGGAAAATATTTGAGTTTCAACACATGGTCATGTCCAAATCATGGGCAAAACCCCTCAAAACCCTTTCTGTCCAAATCAAGCTTTTAGAATATTTCTATAAGAAATATTCTCAATAAATTCTAGGAAAATTCTAGCAAGTCAACAATATCATAGGTAATGATTTGCAAAGTTTAATATCAATCCAAGTTGATTTGGTTCATCAAGCTATTCCAAACCCCTTCCTATCCAAATTCAAATTTGAACTTTACATTGTGAAGTTCCCCCCTTGACCCCAAACTTTGTGGACATGCTCTAATCACCAAATAATGATGCTACGCTAAGTGGTGCATCAAGGGTAAGAGCTTAGCATGACTAGATCTACAAGAACCAGAATCTGTTGATTTCTAGGTTTCCACAAAGTCACATTACGAACTTTCATCAAACCCTCTCGAACTTGGTGATAAGCCCTACTTTTGACCACCCTTTGATCCTATTAATTATCAAGGCATGTAGAATTCATCTACTAGGCCAAATCACCATCAAACACCTTCTGCATCAATTTCGTGATCAATGATTGGAGCACCATATGAGTTCTCCTTCACCCCAAATTTGTACCACAACCCCTTGTGGTTACCCTACACCCCCAGTAAAGTTTGCAAGGCCATTGCCCAAAGGTTGATGTGGTAAAAAAACCATTTACCCCCCTGGGCAGCAAGATTTCACCTCTCTCTCCACTTCCCTCTCATCCTAGTCAGCTTCCAGGGCATTCAATGCCAGTTTCCCCTAGTCTAGACTCTCCTAGATGCCCTAGGTGCAGGTGGCCGCGCAGAAGCTGCCAAAGGCAATGCCATGGCATGCAATAGCCCCGCTCCAGAGCATGCTATAGTGCCCGACCTCACTGTAGCCGCCGCCCTATTCATGGCCCCGACCACCTCGAGCGCCCCCCTCTCACCAGATGGTCCCTCTCGACGTTCGTGCCATGCCACCGTGTCGACCCCCTCCTCATTCCTCCTCCTTCTCCCTCCTCCCGCGCGTGCCGAGCGCCGCCCGGCTCGTCCAACCCGCAGCCTCACATGCGCGCGCATCTATCCCTCTCTCTTCCCTCCCCTAGGCCTAGACCAGCACCAGGAACACCCTAGAATCGCCCCCCGTTCCCTCCTATGGCCTTTGGCCTCGGCTCCAAGCTCGCCGGCGCACCCGTGCTCGGTGGACCACCGAGGGCCTATAAAAGGGGCCTCCTCGAGCCTCTTCTCCTCTCTGGGACCTCCCTCTCGCTCCCCTTAAACCGTCCCGGGCCCCCATTGGAGCCCCCCAAACACCAGTGCTCGAGATCGACCGAGGCGCCGCCGAGGCACAGCTCCGTCGATCTCGGGACACAGGCCCGCTCCGGCGCTCCCCTTTCCTCCTTTGAGCCCGCGGCTAACTCCTGGCTCGTTCCCCTCCTATCCTCCATTCATTTTGAGGCAAGAATCACCGGCTCCGACCCCCTCCCGAAGCTCCTCCGTCGTGGCCTTCTCCCCGCCGGCGACTTCGGCCACCTCCGGCCGCCCTTCCACCTCCAGGAGACCGATGGCTCGACGTTGAGCCCGTTCCCACCTCTAGCTTCCCTAGTCGTGCCTCCTTTCACTGCCAATGAGCACCGCCAACCCCTGGATAGAGGTGGACGATGACCTGCCAGTGAGGCCAGGTCGTCAGCCCCTCACACCCCTCCTGACTCCCTCTCTCTCACTAGCGCCTCAGGCCCGCCTGTCGGGTTTGAACCCAGATGGCACGCGCGCCCCGGCTCGCCCAAGCTTGGCTCGGCCACAGGCCAGCTCAACTGGGTCTATTTTGGCCCGGTTGGCTCTGAGGCCTTTCCCTTTTTCTGTTTCTGTGGTTTTTTCTAAAAAATCCCACAGGATTAAAAATAAATCCAATGACTATAATTTTTCCACCTAAAATCTTAGAATATTCCCGAGAATTTAATAGTGCCTTTTGTATAAATTTTTGAAAATCTTTTATATACTGTCTTATTTTAAAACCCAATTTAGGCATCTTTTTGCCTCTGTTAAATAGTTTCAAAAAAAATTCATAACAAAATCTTAAACAAATATTTTTAGTATGGTATTTAGTATTTATCAGAATAGGGTAGCATTTTTAAGATTAGGTTGTGTGTTCTGTTTTTGTGTGATGCTTATTTTTATTGCTTTTATTCGCGACGATAGATTGCGCTATTGACGAGGGAGTTGGACCCGAAGACTTTGAAGACCCCGAAGACTTTGTTGAGCCAGGCAAGCAGCCCTTTGACCATGTTAAGAAACTTTTTCATGCATGACATATAGCACTTGTTGTTCCGATGATTGATCATGATGTGGTGCTCCCCTTTGGTGGGTTGCCTCCGATACTTTTACTGTTGACACTTGCATCGTGCATGACCCTACCACCTTATGAGGGTTATGGGGGTGGGTGTAGATAGGATGCTAGTAGATGCTACGCAAGTAGGATCGGGATTATGCATAGTGATGGAAAGAAAGAGATGATTTCAAAGACTTTTTGAAAAACCCATCAGGTGCCACTAATGCCCGAGGGAGATGATGATGAGATGGGTGACCACTTGAGAAAGAAGTGGTGTGCCGGAACAAGTTGAGGGTGTGTTTTTGAAAACGGGTTAGATTTAAGATTTTTCGACTATCCCAACCTTACATGCGCAACCACGATACCCCTTATGGGACGGGGCTCTGCTAATTACATTGGTGGGTACTGGAAAGGAGCCCGCATTACTAGTGGCGGTAGTGGCATGGTCACTCTCGATACGGGGTCGTGCCGGTATGGACGATCATGCGATGTCTTCACAGGCACCGGGAACACAGTTGGTCCCCACATAGGTGCTATGAGTGATGTACATCATGTGGGTTGGGTACCAATCAAGCAGACTCTTTGTTTAGTCTCGCGAGGGGAAAGGCATTGTTCAGGTGCTTACCTCGGGTATGTTATATACCGCGAGTCGTGGATGACACGGAAGTTTCCGGAGTCTTGTGGGTAAAGTGTGCAACCTCCACAAAGTGTAAAACTATTCGAATAGCCGGGTCCACAGTCAAGGACAGTTGGGTGGTGCTGCTTAAACTACGTCCAGATGTTTTCGCAAAACTTGGTGTGAGTGTGTGTGGTTGGAAGGAGTATGATACTTGGGACAAGTCTGAAGACTTGATGTGATGGATGAACATGAGATGTTCAACCCCTACTTATGATGATACCTATAACTTGTTCATATGGATATCTGCCCACTATTGATGCATGATTACCTAGATACTTGATCATGTCATTGCATTCAAAATTAGCTTTCCGAAAACTAACTACTTAGTGCTATATCATGCATCATTATTACCTTGTTCCACAACTTGGGTTGCTTGCGAGTACATTCAAAGTACTCATTGGCTTGCCACAGGTTATTTAATTGGCCAGGCATGGAAGAACAAGAGTATGTTGAAGAGTTCGTTGGTGACGAACATGCGAACTAGGACGCTTCCCAGTCAGAATGCCTATAGGTTAAGGCAGATGGCAATGGGCTCACGCTTTTGATCAAGATTTCCGCTGTTGTTCTGTTTAAGTGTTTGGCCAATGTGGCCCTATCTATGTAAGACTAGACCTTCATGTTCTTTATTTGTGTAAGACGCTAAATGTGGATGTAAGACTCTTGTTATTCAGCTTCTATGTGTTCAGTGAGCATTGATCTCTAGGATCACTATACACGTGCATTCGGTGATAACGACTTATGAGTTTCGGTCCCCACACCGTGCTACGTCGTTCAAATCACCGCGCTCACTGCCATCATTAAACCTGCCTTGCGTGAAACAAATATTTTTGATGATATCCCTTAAAAAAGGGGCACAATCTCCGCTTTAATGGGATGGGACAATGAGGCAACTATCTCCAAACATGATTCTACCCATCATGATTGACCCATGCCGACTTTTAAGAAGTGGCAGTTTACTAAAAGGTGTCAGATATAAACTGGTCGGTCATATTTCTGCGGTGACCCTTCAGGATTGAGTAGCTATATGGATTTCGGATCCAAACATTGTCAATCATGAGAACTCGCTTGCTGAAAGCACATTTGCTCCATTGGTGGTTTTGGTAATTAATAACAACATATAAGTCACTGAACTAATGTTTCCACCAAGTATATTTCAGGAAATGTTCAATGATAGGGATGAAAAAGGATTATGGATATTGTAGAATCACCCCAAGATGCAAGGAAATAGGTTGTCCAAGCTTCAAGCAAGAGGACTCTACATTTTACATTTGTGAGAAATCACTTTGAGTTAATAGGAAAGCCAATACTATTAAAAGGGGGTAAGGTTTTGTTGGTGAACAAAACGCTCATACGTGCACAAGTGATAGTCACCAAAAACATCCACAAGCTCTCCCACCAAAGTCTGCCTCTAGACAAACATTCAAAATCGGTGCAACCAACATTCCTATCCTGGTGCCACCAATTCTGAACCCTAGACAGACTCACCAAACCCTAGCCACTTTGGTGCAGCTGACACTGCTTTCGGTGCCACCGAGTTGGGTTGCCAACTTTCTGTTACGCAAGTTCACACTTTCGATCCGTCCGAGAATGTTGAATCGGTGTCACCGAGTTTGGCAATTCTGACCATTGGTCACCTTGTCGGTGCAACCGAGATTCCTATATCGGTCTCATCGAGATTCAAAAGTTGCCACCTTTTGGTAACTTAGGTACCACTAAGATTAACACATCGGTGTCACCGAGTTGGTCATTTTGTGTGTAACGATTGGATTTTTGGGGATGCCTATATATATCCCTTCACCACCACCCACTCAAAAGAGAAGCACTCAGAACTATCCCATACCTATCCTACTTAGTTTTTTGAGAGAGAACCACCTACCCTTGTGTTGAGATCAAGATCTTCCACTCCAACCATATGGATCTTGATTTCTAGCCTCCCCAAGTTACTTTCCACCAATCTCATCTCTTCTACCAAGCCAAATATGTGAGAGAGTGATTGTGTGATGAGGAGTCTATCATCTTGAAGCACAAGAGCAAGGAGTTCATCGTCATTACCGAGCCTATTACCTTTTGGAGATTGGTGTCTCTTAGATTGGTTAGGTGTCGCTTGGGAGCCTACTACTTCGTGTTGTGGAGTGAACCGAGAAGTTTTTAAGGGCAAGGAGATCGCCTAATTCCTAAATATCTACCCCGAGTAAGGCTAGTCCTGTTGGAAATATGGCCTAGAGGCAATAATAAATTAGTTATTATCATATTTCCTTGTTCATGATAATCGTTTATTATCCATGCTATAATTGTATTGAATGGAAACACATTACATGTGTGGGTAAATAGACAACACTCTGTCCCTAGTATGCCTCTAGTGAACTAGCTCGTTGATCAAAGATGGTCAAGGTTTCCTACACATTGACATGTGATGTCATTTGATAAAACGGATCACATCATTAGGAGAATGGTGTGATGGAAAAGACCCAAACTACAAACGTAGCATATGATCGTGTCAGTTTATTGCTACTGTTTTCTGCATGTCAAAGTATGTGTTCCTATGACCATGAGATCATGCAACTCACTAACATCGGAGGAGTACCTTGTGTGTATCAAACGTTGCAACGTAACTCAGTGACTATAAAGGTGCTCTACAGGTGTCTCCAAGGGTGTCTGTTGAGTTGGCATGGATCAAGACTGGGATTTGTTACTCCGTGTGACGGAGAGGTATCTCAGGGCCCACTCGGTAATACAACATCACAATAAGCCTTGCAAGCAATGTGACTAAGTGTTGGTCACGGGATCTTGTATTACGGAACGAGTAAAGAGACTTGCCGGTAACGAGGTTGAACTAGGTATGGAGATACCGACGATCGAATCTCGGGCAAGTAACATACCGAAGAATAAAGGAACATCATACGGGATTAACTGAATCCTTGACATAGAGGTTCCACCGATAAAGATCTTCGTAGAATATGTAGGAACCAATGTGGACATCCAGGTCCCGCCATTGGTTATTGACCGTAGAGGTTTCTCGGTCATGTCTACATAGTTCTCGAACCCGCATGGTCTGCACACTTAAGGTTTGGTGACGTTTCGGTAGTATAGAGTTATGTATGGTGGTGACCGAAGTTTGTTCGGAGTCCCAGATGAGATCCTGGACGTCACGAGGAGCTCCAGAATGGTCCGGAGGTAAAGATTCATATATAGGAAGTCCCAGTTTGGTCGCCGAAAAAGTTTCGGGCTCATCGGTAGTGTACCGGGAGTTCCGATAGTGTACCGGGAGACCTTCGGGAGGGGTATTTCGACCCAAGAGGCTTCATGGGCTGTGGGAAAGTATTAACCAGCCCTTAGTGGGCTGGTAGAATATCCACAACAGGCCCATGCGGCTAGGGGAAGAATCCCAAAGAGAAAAGAGTGGGAAAAAGGCAAAAAGGAAGAGTCCTACTCCTACTAGGAGTGGAGGAGGAGTAGGACTCCTCCCCCTTGGCTTTGGCCGACTCCAAGAGGGGCTCAGCCCTGCGCCAAGGTCTCCTCTCCCTCCCTCCTATATATACTAGTGGAATAGAGGGTTTTTGCATAGAATTTATGGCCACGTGCTACCCGTTCCACCAGTGCATAGTTTCTCCTCTAAATCTGATTTCTGCAGTGCTTAGGCGAAGCCCTGCTGGAATTGTTCCACCACCATCACCGGAGCGCCGTCAGGCTGCCGGAGAACTCTTCTTCCTCTACACTTCCTATTGCTGGATCAAGACGGTGGAGATCGTCATCAAGCTGCACGTGTGCTGAACGCGGAGGTGTCGTTCGTTCGGCGCTAGATCGGAAGGACCGTGAACAAGATCGCGAGACGGATCGTGATGAGATCGCAGGACGGATCATGATGAGATCGCGGGACAGATCATGATGAGTTCGCGGGACGGATCATGATTGGATCGTGGGACGGATCGTGATGTGATCGTGGGACGCTCGGCGATTTGGATCGCAAAGATGTTCGACTATACCAACCGCGTTTCTTAACGCTTCCCGCTTAGCGATCTACAAGGATACGTAGATCCACTCCCCCTCTCGTAGATGCTCATCACCATGGATATATCTTGCGTGTGCGTAGGAAATTTTTTGTTTCCCATGCAACGTTCCCCAACAGTGGCATCATGAGCTAGGTCTATGTGTAGATGAGATCTCGAGTAGAACACAAAAGGTTTGTGGGCGTTGATGCTTAGATTGCTTCCTCACTTGGTCGGATTTTGGTTCAGCGGTATTGTGAGATGAAGCGGCCCAGAACAACATTAGTCGTACGCTTACGATAGACCGGTTCCCTCGACGCAACTCGTTGCCTAGATGGCTTGCGGGTGGCAGTTTCTCTCACTTTAGTTGGATCGGATTCGAAAAAGGCGGTCCTTGAGAAGGTTGAAAAGCAACTAGTGTATCACCGTTGTGGTTTTTACATAGATGAGAATTGTTCTTGCTAGATACCCGTAGCAGCCACGTAAAACATGCAACAACAATTAGAGGACGTCTAACTTGTTTTTGCAGGGTATGTTGTGATGTGATATGGCCAATTACATGATGTGATATATGTGATGTATGAGATGATCATGTGATGCATAGAATTTCACGACTTGCATGTCGATGAGTACGGCAACCGGCAGGAGCCATAGGGTTGTCTTTAATTATTGTATGACCTGCGTGTCAAAATTAAGCGCTATGTAATGCTTTACTTTATCGCTAAACGGTAGCAATAATAGTAGAAGCATGCAGGGTGTGACAACCCCGATGGCGACACGTTGATGGAGATCAAGATGATGGAGATCATGGTGTCGTGCCGGTGACGATGGAGATCATGTCGGTGCTTACAAGATGGAGATCTAAAGAACAAGTTCATGGCCATATCATGTCACTTATGAATTGCATGTGATGTTAATCCTTTTATGCACCTTGTTTTGCTTAGTACGACGGTAGCATTATAAGGTGATCCCTCACTTAAATTTCAAGATAAATTGTGTTCTCCCCGAGTGTGCACCGTTGCGAAAGTTCGTCGTGTTGAGACACCACGTGATGATCGGGTGTGATAGACTCTACGTTCACATACAACGGGTGCAAGCCAGTGTTGCACGCGCAGAACACTCGGGTTAAACTTGACGAGCCTAGCATGTACAGACATGGCCTCGGAACACAAGATACCGAAAGGTCGAACATGAGTCATATAGTAGATATGATCAACATGATGATGTTCACCATTGTAACCACCTCAACTCACGTGATGATCGGACTTGAGTTGGTGAATTTGGATCATGTATCACTCGGATGACCGGAGGGATGTCAATTTGAGTGGGAGTTCTTAAGTAATATGATTAATTGAACTCATTATCATGAAACATAGTCAGTAGTGTCTTTGCAAATTATGTTGTAGATTAATTGCTCACGCTATAGCTCCCTTGAATTTTTATGTTCCTAGAGAAATAGAGTTGAAATATGATGGTAGCAATATTGCGGATTGGATCCGTGATCTGAGGATTGTCCTCGTTGCTGCACAGAAGGCTTATGTCCTTAATGCACCACTCGGTACGCCAACCCCTCTAGCGTCGTCTGTAGATGTTGTGAACATCTGACAGGTACGTGCTGATGACTACTTGGTAGTTTAGTGCGTCATGCATTACGGCTTAGAATTGAGGCTTCGAAACGTTTTGAACGTCACGGAACATATGAGATGTTCTAAGAGCTGAAATTAGGATCTCAGGCTCGTGCCCGTGTTGCGAGATATGAGATCTCTAACAAGATTCTTTTCCTGCAAGATGAACGAGAATAGCTCAATCGTTGAGCATGTGCTTAGATTGTCTAGGTGCTACAATCGCTTGAATCGAGTGGGAGTTGATCTTCCAGATAAGATAGTGATTGATATAGTTCTCCAAGTCACTTTCACTAAGCTACTAGAACTTGGTGATGAACTATAAAATGCCAAGGATAGAATTAATGACCCCTGAGCTATTCGCGATGTTTGACACTGCGAAGGGAGAAATCAAGAAGGAGCATCAAGTGCTGATGGTTAGTATAACCACTAGTTTCGAGAAGGTCAAAGGGCAAGGAGGGAAACTTCATGGATGGCAAGTCAGTTGCTGCTCCAGTGAAGCAATCCAAAGTTGAACCCAAACCCGAGACTAAGTGCTTCAATTATGAGGAGAGAGGTCGCTGAAGCGGAACAACCCTAGATACTTGGTAGATAAGAAGGCTGGCAACGTCGACAGAAGTATATTTGATATACGTGTTATTGATGTGTACCTTGCTTGTACTCCTAGTAGCACCTGGGTATTGGATACCGGTTCGATTGCTAAATGTTAGTAACTCGAAATAAAAGCTACAGAATAAACGGAGAACTAGCTAAGTATGAGGTGACGATGTGTGTTGGAAATGTTTCCAAGGTTGATGTGATCAACATCGCACGCTCTCTCTACCTTCGAGATTAGTGACGAACCTAAATAAATGTTATTTGGTGTTTTTTGTGTTGAGCATGAACGTGATTAGATCATGTTCATTGCAACATGGTTATTCATTTAAGTTAGAGAATAATGGTTATTCTGTTTACATGAATAATACCTTTAATGGTCATGCACCCAGTAAGAATGGTTTGTTGAAACTTGATCGTAGTAATACACATGTTCATAACATTGATGCCAAAAAGGATACAAAGTTAATAATGATAATACCACATACTTGTGGCACTGCCGCTAAATGTCATATTGGTACAAAGCGCATGAAGAAACTCCATGCTGATGGATCTTTGGACTCATTCGATTTCGAATCGGTTGAGACATGCGAACCATACCTCTTGGTCAAGATGACTAAGGATCCCGTTTTCTGTTTTGATGAAGCGGGCAAGTGATTTATTGGAAATGATACATGTTGATGTATGCAATCCAATGAGTCTTGTAGCGTGCGGTGGATATCATTATTTTCTTACCTTCACTGATGATTTGAGTAGATATAGTGTATATTTACTTAATGAAACACAAGTCTGAATTGCTTGAAAGGTTCAAGCAAATTCAGAGTGAAGTTTAAGATCATCGTGACAAGAAGATAAAAATGTTTGCGATATGATCGTGGAGGTGAATATCTGAGTTACGAGTTTGGCATACAACTTTAGACAATGTGAAAGTTGTTTCACAACTCACGCCAGCTGGAACACCATAGAGTGATGGTGTGTCCGAACGTCATAGTCGTACTCTATCGGATATGGTGCATGCTATGATGTCTCTTATCTTTTTTTACTGTAATTTTGGGGTAATGCATTAGAGACAACAACATTCACTTTAAATAGGGCACCATCTAAATCCGTTGAGATGACACCGTGTGAACTATGGTTTGATAGAAACCTAAGCTGTCATTTCTTAATGTTTGGGGCTGCGACGCTTGTGTGGAAAATGTTTTCGCCTAATGAGCTCGAACCCAAAGCGGACAAATGCATCTTCATAGAATACCCTAAGAACAATTGGGTGAACCTTCTATCTCAGATCCAAGCATAAAATGTTTAATGCTAAAATTGGGTCCTTTCTCGAGAAAAGGTTTCTCTTGAAAGAATTGAGTGGGAGGAGGATAGAACTTGATGAGGTTATTGAACCTCTGCTTCAACCAGAAAGTAGCGCAGCACAGAAAGATGTTTCTATGAAGCCCACGTCAGTTGAAGAGGAAAGTTAATGATGATGATCATGAAGCTTCAGATCAAGTTACTATCGACCTACGAGGAAAATAGAACTTGATGAGGTTATTGGACCTTCACTTCAACCAGAAAGTGGCGCAGCGCAGAAAGATGTTTCTGTGAAGCCTACGTCACTTGAAGAGGAAGTTAATGATGATGATCATGAAGCTTCGGATCAAGTTACTATCGAACTTCTTAGGTCGACAAGGATGTGTACTACTACTGAGCGGTGCAACAACCCTGTCTTGGAGGTCATGTTGTTGGACAACGATGAACCTACGAACTATGGAGAAGTGATGATGGGCCCGGAAACCGACAAATGGTTAGAGGCCTTGAAATCCGAGAAAGGATCCATGTATGAAAACCAAGTATAGACTTTGGTGGACTTGCTCGTTGGACGGCTGGTCGTTAAAGTACAAACGCATCTTTAAAATGAAGACAGACGCTGATGGTAAATGTTACCATTTGTAAAGCTCGACTTGTTGCAAAGTAGTTTACGACAAGTTCAAAGAGTTGACTGCGATGAGACTTTCTCACTCGTAGCGATGCTAAAGTCTGTTGGAATTATGTTAGCAGTTGCTGCATTTTTCAATTATGAAATCTGGCAGATGGATGCCAAAACATCGTTTCCTTCCTTAAGGAAAGGTTGTATGAGATACAACCAGAAGGTTTTGTCAGTCCTAAGGATGCTAAAAGATGTGCGAGCTTCAGTGATTCTTCTATGAACTGAAGCAAGCATCTCGGAGTTGGAATATACACTTTGATGAGGTGATCAAAGTTTTTGAGTCTATACAAAGTTTATGAGAAACTTGTATTTACAATAAAGTGAGTGGGAGCACTATAGAGTTTCTGGTAAGCATATGTGGTTGACATATTGCTGATCGGAAATGATGTAGAATTTTTGGAAAGCATAAAAGGTTGTTTGAAAAAGGTTTTTCAAAGGAAGACCTGGATAAAGCTACCTAATTGTTGAGCATCAAGATCTATAGAGATAGATCAAGATACTTGATGAGACTTTCAATGAGTACATACCTTGACAAGATCTTGAAAGAGTTCAAAATGGATTGGTCAGAGACAGAGTTCTCGCCTGATTTGTAAGGTGTAAAGTTGAGTAAGACTCAATGCCCAGTGACTGCAGAAGATAGAGAAAAGATGAGTGTCATCCCCTATGCTTCAGCCATAGGCTCTATCATGCAATGATGTGCACCAGACCCGATGTCAGCCTTGCCATAAGTATGCCCAGAAGGTTTCAAAGTGATCCTGGAATGGAGCACTGGACAGCGGTCAAGATTATCCTTAGTAACTAAAAGACTAAGGAGATGTTTCTCGATTATGCAAGCTTTAAACACCGATCCGGATGACTCGTAGTAGCAATCTGGATAGGTATAGTGGAGCAGCCATTTGGAATAGTACCAAGTGGAGTGTGGTAGCAGTGTTTACAGCTTGACAAAGATTTTTGCAAAGAACACACGATCTGAATGTCATAGACCCGTTTACTATAAAACCTCTCTCACATGCAAAGCATGATCGAGCCCCAGAACTCATTGGTTGTTAGATTCATAACAATGCGAATCACATGGTGATGTGAACTAGATTATTGACTCTAATGCAAGTGGGAGACTGTTGGAAATATGCCCTAGAGGCAATAATAAATTAGTTATTATCATATTTCCTTGTTCATGATAATCGTTTATTATCCATGTTATAATTGTATTGAATGGAAACACATTACATGTGTGGGTAAATAGACAACACTCTGTCCCTAGTATGCCTCTAGTGAACTAGCTCATTGATCAAAGATGGTCAAGGTTTCCTAGCCATTGACATGTGATGTCATTTGATAAACGGATCACATCATTAGGAGAATGGTGTGATGGACAAAACCCAAACTACAAATGTAGCATATGATCGTGTCAGTTTATTGCTACTGTTTTCTGCATGTCAAAGTATGTGTTCCTATGACCATGACATCATGCAACTCACTGACATCGGAGGAGTACCTTGTGTGTATCAAACGTTGCAACGTAACTCAGTGGCATGGATCAAGACTGGGATTTGTTACTCCGTGTGACGGAGAGGTATCTCAGGGCCCACTCGATAATACAACATCACAATAAGCCTTGCAAGCAATGTGACTAAGTGTTGGTCACGAGATCTTGTATTACGGAACGAGTAAAGAGACTTGCCAGTAACGAGGTTGAACTAGGTATGGAGATACCGACGATCGAATCTCGAGCAAGTAATATACCGAAGAACAAAGGGAACATCATACGGGATTAACTGAATCCTTGACATAGAGGTTCGACCGACAAAGATCTTTGTAGAATATGTAGGAACCAATGTGGACATCCAGGTCCCACCATTGGTTATTGACAGTAGAGGTGTCTCGGTCATGTCTACATTGTTCTTGAACCCGCAGGGTCTGCACACTTAAGGTTTGGTGACGTTTCGGTAGTATAGAGTTATGTATGGTGGTGACCGAAGTTTGTTCGGAGTCCCGGATGAGATCCTAGATGTCACGAGGAGCTCCGGAATGGTCCGTAGGTAAAGATTCATATATAGGAAGTCCCAGTTTGGTCGCCGGAAAAGTTTCGGGCTCATCGGTAGTGTACCGGGAGTTCCGATAGTGTACCGAGAGACCTCCGGGAGGGGTATTTCGACCCAAGAGGCTTCATGGGCTGTGGGAAAGTATTAACCAGCCCTTAGTGGGCTGGTAGAACATCCACAACAGGACCATGCGGCTAGGGGAAGAATCCCAAAGAGAAAAGAGTGGAAAAAAGGCAAAAAGGAAGAGTCCTACTCCTACTAGGAGTGGAGGAGGAGTAGGACTCCTCCCCCTTGGCTTTGGCCGACTCCAAGAGGGGCTCAGCCCTGCGCCAATGTCTCCTCTCCCTCCCTCCTATATATACTAGTGGAATAGAGGGGTTTTGCACAGAATTTACGGCCACGTGCTACCCGTTCCACCAGTGCATAGTTTCTCCTCTAAATCTGATTTCTGCAGTGCTTAGGCGAAGCCCTGCCGGAATTGTTCCATCACCATCAGTGGAGCGTCGTCAGGATGCCGGAGAACTCTTCTTCCTCTACACTTCCTCTTGCTGGATCAAGACGGTGGAGATCGTCATCAAGTTGCACGTGTGCTGAACGCGGAGGTGCCATCCGTTCGGCGCTAGATCGGAAGGACCATGAACAAGATCGCGAGATGGATCGTGATGAGATCGCGGGACGGATCGTGATGAGATCGCGGGACGGATCATGATGAGTTCGCGGGACGGATCGTGATTGGATCGTGGGACGGATCGTGATGTGATCGCGGGACGCTCGGCGATTTGGATCGCGAAGATGTTCGACTACACCAACCGCGTTTCTTAATGCTTCCCGCTTAGCGATCTACAAGGGTATGTAGATCCACTCCCCCTCTCGTAGATGCTCATCACCATGGATAGATCTTGCATGTGCGTAGGAATTTTTTGTTTCCCATGCAACGTTCCCCAACAAGTCCTCCGTGGACGTAGGCCGTCATGGTATAGTCAAGGTTGCTTCTTCGTGTAACCCTCCGTGGGTAGAGCCCTTCACGGACTCTCGCGACAGTTACCCTTCGTGGGTTGAAGACTCCATGAACGTGGATGTATGATAGCACCACATATTGGAACCACGGGAAAATCATCATGTCTACAATTGCATTTGATCATCCTACCCTATCCTTTTACTCATGATTGTTGTTACTTTCCGATGGTATACTCTTAGACTTGCATGTGTAGGGTGTACTTGATATGTTATGAATGCTAAAACTTGCCAAGAATTAAAATTGGGAAAAAGCATAGCTTTATTTGGTCAACTAGTCTAATACCCCCCCCCCCCCTCTAGACCTACTTTTGATCCTACAAGTGGTATCAGAGCTTTGGTCTCCATTGCATTGGCTTCACAACCTAGGAGAAGTATGGCATCTAGTGAGGGAAATTATCACCATAGATGTCCGTACTTTGATGGCACTAATTTTTCTAGTTGGAAGCATAAAAAGAAAATGCATTTGCTTGGTCATAATCCTGCCGTTTGGGCTATTGTTCGTGTTGGCTTGCAAGGTGAATTCTTTGGTGATGGAAAAGAAACGGATCGTGAAGCGAACATGGAAGAATTGAAGATGTTGCAACTCAAGGCTCAAGCATGTGACATTATCTTCAACTGCCTATGCCCCGAAGAATTCAACAAAATCAGCCGTATTGAACAGGCAAAAAAGATTTGGGATACTTTGGTTGATATGCATGAAGGAACTGAGTCCGTAAGAGAATCCAAGTTAGATGTTCTTCAAGGTCAGCTTGATAAGTTCAAGATGAAGGATGGTGAAGGATTCGCTGAAATGTACTCTACGCTAGCTCTCATCCCAAATGAGATTGCCGGCTTAGGAAGCGAAGAAATGACTGGCAAGTTCATCATCAAGAAGATGCTTCGAGCTTTGGATGAGAGATATGACACCGTGTGCACATTGATCCAAATGATGCCCAACTACAAAGACAACGGAAGTTAGTGGTAGAATTATTGCTCACGAGATGACACTCAAAGACAAGGAAGAGCTTACCACAAGTCTAGTGGTGCTTACAAAACCACAAGTGATGCTCCCGCTACCTCAAGCGACAACCTTGTTACAAATGAAGAGATAAGCCTCATGGTCAAGAAATTCAACAAGTTCTACAAGAATAGAAGCAAAGATTGTAGCTCCAACACAAGACATGAAGAGAAGCATTCGTCAAGTCGTGACCGAAACTTCTACAATTGTGGGAAGCCCGAACACTACTCCAATGAGTGCACGGCTCCCTACAAACAAAGAGAAGAGTCACCAAGAAGACGAATCTCAAGAGATGAATCACCTCGAAGAGAGAGAAGGAGTAGAGATGATCGTTATGAACGAAGACCCTCTATGAGCAGTAGGGTCTCGGAGAAGAAGGACAAGTACACCAAGAGAAATAAGGAAACATCAAGCTCATGTTGGTGAATGGGTTTTCGGCTCCGACTCCGACAACCACTTCGAGAGAAGCTATCACTCCAACTCCGACCATAGTCAAGATGATGGTGTTGCCGGAATTGCACTAGTGATAACCAACTCCTATGATCTATTTGATTCACCAAATGAAGGGATTGGAATTTGCTTCATGGCTAAAGACCCCAAGGTATCACACCCCGAATATCTTGATTTCGATAGTGATGAAGATGATTTGCTTTACGATGATGACTTGCTATGTGATAAAACTAGTGATGTTGATCATAATGAACTTGATAATTCTCATGCTAGTCAAGATAGGTCAATTGATGATGATAAGATGAAAATAGAAGAACTAACTAAAGAACTTAACACTCTTAAGTTATCCCATGAATCTACTCTTGAAGATCATAGAGAGCTCGTAAGAACTCATGAGAAGCTACGCTTCGAGAAGCTCAATTTGGAGCAAGAACATGAATTTCTTAAAGCTATCAATGGTGATCTCCGAACAAATACTTCATCTTATCTTGCCAAATGACTACTCTTGTCTACATTCATTCCACAAGTCAAATCTAAGCAACCTAGTAACAAAGGCAAGAAAGGTTCTTCATCTAGTAGCAAGAATAAAAATGCTAAATCCAATGATGTTGCTCCTAGTAATTCTATTGATTCCACTAATGATGACTCTCTTAGCCAAGTTACACTTGAGCAAGAAAATGCTTTATTGAAAGGAATTATAGAGAAATGTATCTACAAGAGTCTTGAAGGGTACAAACAATTTGATGAGATTGTACGCAAGCATGGAGGATACCAGAAGAATCGTGGTGTTGGCTACTTCAACGCTAATGGAGTTGAATGGGAAGAAGGTCAATACCCCAATCCCAAGTTTGTTCCTCAAAAAGAAAAGTATGAAAATACCCTTCCTAAGGGAACAAAGTTGCAAGATGACCTTCCACCACAAGACACCAAGCTCAAGGGAAAGAACAATCTCCAAGAGGACTTTGACTCTTATGAATATGAATCCCAAGCTTTGGTGAAGTGGGTTCCCAAGGCTACTGCAAGCTCAACTTCTACAAGTGCTACTTCAACACCAAGGATCCCCATCAACTTGATGTGGGTCCCCAAGAATAAGAACTAGAGAGTTCTTGAGGGGTGACTCCGCCAATGAAATTCACTCACATTCATTATTGGCAAGATCTATTTGCAATCAACATCAACCCTATGCAATGGATCAAGGAGTTACACATTCCCTCAAAGGTAAGCAATGGACAAGGTAATCAACAAATCAATGGACATCATCACACACGTTTTGCACTCCATGTCCATAGATATCCTTGTATTTGTCTCTTGTGTGTTGGGACTAACCCATGTAGGTGAGAAGAGTAAGGAAACAACAAGGATGCTCCCAACTCTTGGTGATCTTCATCAACTTTGAGCATCCACCACTACATCAACAACATGAAGTCTTCATCGACAAAACCCAAGGTTAGTTTATCCCTCTTATGGCGGGATGTCACATCAAGGGGGAGCTTTACTCTAAGACTTGAGTCAAAGCATCTCTTAGTATGTGAAAACATTAAATGCTTTATGTTAAAGTGGTAACCCCACTTGTGCTTAAATGATGAGTATGACCTATGATCAAGTATTCTTACTTGGCTCCTAAGTCAAATACTCATATATAGATGACTTCGTCATCGCCCAAGTGCTTGTTAGATGCTAGAGTGTTTGTGCATGTTTGCCATGATTTCATTTGACATCTTATTGTGGGAGCGTGTTGGTCTGCATTTATTTACTCATTTGAGGATATCCAATTGTTGCTCTTTGGCTTTTGATTTATCTTTTGCCAATTGGATATACAAGAATGCCTAGGACCACTTCTTTAGCTATCTATGCTTTCTCATCTCATACTCTATTAATGTTGCATCACAAAATTTGAACAAGTGCTTTTCGATCCCTCTGTGTGTGGAGCACTCGGAGTTTCGTATCGAGAAGGACTGACCATTAAAACCTCCCAAGTGCATCTTAGTGGAACCAAACACAAAATCTCGGTCTCACCGAATGCCTATGGTTGATCTGGTTTTCAATCTCGGTACCACTGATTCCATCTTCTCGGTTACACCGAGTTTCCCTATCGACTGATAGTTAAGGAACTCGGTGACACCGAAAAGTTTGAATCGGTGACACCGACAGTGGTGGGTATATAAGATGTGGACCCCAATGCTTTGAAATTCAATCTCAATCGTCGCACCTCAGAACCATAAACTACCACCTTCGAGACCCTTCGTCGTCGCCCTTGTCTCCCTGCGGTCCTCCACCGCTAGGAATCACCGCCGTCAACAAAATCCTCTCCATCATTGTCGCCGCAGCGGACGCCAAGTTAGGGTATGGATTCGACCTCCTTTGTGCTCCTCATACGATTCTTGCGCAATGGACTTAAGTTTATCTATAAGCCACTCATTGCACGCACTCCTATCCTCTCAAAAATTCAATAGTCTAGCAAATATGAGATTTTCTATGGTTTTGCCGTCCACCCGATGGAACTCGGTGGAACCGAAGCAAACAAATCGGTCTCACCGATTTGTCTTTTTGTGTTGTTGAGAATGGCCTCGATGGAATTGATTAATTCTTTTTGCTCTCACCAAAAAGAGTGCCAAGGTTCTGTTAAGAGAGACAGTCACTCTCGGTGGCACCGAAAATTTTGCTTCGGCTGTACCGATATTCATTTGATAGAATGCAAAAAACTTTGGAAATCTATTGTTCAAAGTTTCAAAAACCAGCCTCATTTTGTGATGACTCATCTTCTTCTGCTCTTCTATACTCTATTCATAGGGTCAGTATGTCAGATGCTGAGGACAGTCAAAATTTGGCAGAGGAGGGAGTTGACATGAGTTCAGGCACAAGCCCAGAGCCTAGTTCTTTTTCAGATCCAGGCACCCCCAGCTCCCATGGGTTCCCCAAGGCTGCCACCAGGACCAGGAAGAAGCTAAATTCTAATGAAGAAGATTCAAACTTTATCCCTGAGGAGATTCTTGCCAAGAAGCAAGAAAAGGCTGCTAAGAAATCTGCTAATGAAGCCACCTCTTTCAGGAGGGTGGTTAGCAAAGTATATGCACCTTCTGAAGTTATGAGAGCACCTGAGAGTGCTAGGGCCACAATGACTATTGATCCCCCAAGGAAGTCTTTGCCTAAGAAGGCAGGGGAGAAGAAAGCCAGAAAGAGGATTATTCATGTGATTGGCAGGCCTACCTCCATGTATGAATATCCAGAGGAGGCTGCTGGTGTTGCTGCCGAGGAAGAGGAGGATGAGCCAGCTGCAAAGGCTCCTCCCAAGAAGAAGGCCAAGAAACTTATGGATGATGCCATGCCAAAGACTGGCACATCCAAGAGCACCAAGCCTACATCCAAGAAAGCTGCTACACAGAAGTCCAATAGGACTACCAGAGATATTCCAGCTTCTGAAAAGAACAAAGGAACTGCTTCCAAAGCTGAAGATGATGATGACTTGACAACATTGATGAAGCTCAGACCACATCTTCCAGTACATGACGTCAGCCACTTAGTTGCTAAAGATATGAAGAAGAGGAAAGACTCTGGATTGAGGGCTTGGAGAGCTATAGATCCTTATGCCCAGAGGAAGAAAACGACTGTTGACTACATATTCTACACCAGAGAGCAACATGACTTTTATGAGACAGTGCTGCTAGACAAGAGCCCAACTGTTAATGATATGAGATATGTTGATTGGAAATTCATTAAGGAGAATGAGGACTACTTTCCAAGTGTCCAAGATAATTTCCACTGCATTGGTCCGGATGAGTTCATTGGCAGAGAGCTTACTGCATGGAACGATGAGATGATCATGCAATTCTACTCCACTACACATTTCTATGGAGATGGTAGAATTGTATGGATGACTAAAGGAGCAAGGTATGAATCCACTATTGATGAGTGGGCTGCACTTCTAGGAGTTCCAGAGGTTTAGGATGGTGATCTGGATGTATACTTAGAATCCAAGGTGAGCCACAATGCCATGAAGGATATGTATACTCCTATCCCCGCAGACAAAGTGCAATCTCACAAGCTAGGATCCATCTACTATCTACAAGTAGGCCTCCGTACCATGAACACTATTCTGAGGCATACCTTGATGCCCAAGTCAGGAGATGACAAGATGATCCGAGGCTACTCCATCAACATGTTGATCCACCTTGATGGACACACCAGGATTAGAATCATGGATTTGATTGTTGAGACAATCAAGAGGGTTGATGCTGATCAGAAGCGCTCTTGCTGTGATGCACCCTACATCCAGATGCTTATCAACTCTCAGTTGGAGAAGCATATATTTTCTTTAGATCGTCCACATTTTCCCCTACAGCCAGAACTTGAGGATAATGTTGTGGTGATGGATCCAGATCATCCCACATCTGATACAGCACACACAGAGGCAGAGGCAGTTCGAACCACTAGGCTCAAGTTTCTAGATCCAAAAACGAGCAAATGGATCTTTTGATCTTAGCAGTTCAGGGCATGCAGAAGGATATCAAGGGGATTCTGGACAACCAGAACAGTCTTGTGAGGATCTTTGAGACAAGGATCAAGACTCTTGGTGATAAGGTGAACAAGGTGTTTAAGACAGTTATAGAGCTTCATAAGGAAGTTGACTCAATGCACATTCCTCGGGTCTCTCTACTTCTTCTGATGATGATGATGATGAGGAGGAGGAGGAGGAGGATGGTGTTGGGGAACGTCGCATGGGAAACAAAAAATTTCCTACGCACACACAAACCTATCCATGGTGATGAGCATCTACGAGAGGGAGAGTGGATCTACATACCCTTGTAGATCGCTAAGCGGGAAGCGTTAAGAAACGCGGTTGGTGTAGTCGAACTTCTTCGCGATCCAAATCGCCGAGCGTCCCGCGATCCAATCACAAACCGTCCCGCGATCCAATCACGATCCGTCCCGTGAACTCATCACGATCCGTCCCGCGATCTCATCACGATCCGTCTCATGATCTTGATCACGATCTGTCCCGCGAACTCATCACGATCCGTTCGGCGATCTCATCACGAACCGTCTTGCGATCTCGATCACGGTCCTTCCGATCTAGCGCCGAACGGACGACACCTCCGCGTTCAGCACACGTGCAGCTTGATGACGATCTCCACCGTCTTGATCTAGCAAGAAGAGGTGGAGAGGAGAGAGAGTTCACCGGCAGCGTGACGGCGCTCCGGTGATGGTGGTGGAGTGATTCCGGCAGGGCTTCGCCTAAGCACTGCGAAACTACGATCTAGAGGAGAAACTATGCACCGGTGGAACGGGTCGCACGTGGCCAGAAATTCTGTCCAAAAACCACCCAATCCACTAGTATATATAGGAGGAGAGGAGAGGAGAGGCAGCCAAGGCCTTTGGGTCGGCCGAAATAGGAGGTGGGAAGCAATCCTACTTCACCTCCAATCCTAGTTGGAGTAGGATTGCCTCCTATTGGCTGATTTTCCACTTTTTGCTTTAGGACTTTCTCTCCTCCGCCATGGGCCTTTGTGGATGTTTTCCCAGCCCACTAAGGGCTGGTTATTATTCTCCCACAGCCCATGGACCTCTTGGGGTCGAAATACCCCTCCCGGAGGCCTCCCGGTACACTACCGGCACTCCCGGTATACTACTGATGAGCCCGAAACTTTTCCGGAAACCAAACTGGGACTTCCTATATATGAATATTTACCTCCGGACCATTCCGGAGCTCCTCGTGACGTCCGGGATCTCATCCGGGACTCCGAACAAACTTCGGTCACCACCATACATAACTCTACACTATTGAAACGTCATCGAACCTTAAGTGTGCAGACCCTGCGGGTTCGAGAATATGTAGACATGACCGAGACACCTCTACGGTCAATAACCAATGGCGGGACCTGGACATCCACATTGGTTCCTACATATTCTATGAAGATCTTTATCGGTCGAACCTCTATGTCAAGGATTCAGTTAATCCCGTATAACGTTCCCTTTGTTCTTCGGTATGTTACTTGCCCGAGATTCGATTGTCGGTATCTCCATACCTAGTTCAACCTCGTTACCGGCAAGTCTCTTTACTCGTTCCGTAATACAAGATCCCGCAAATAACAATTAGTCACATTGCCTGCAAGGCTTATTGTGATGTTGCATTACCGAGTGGGCCCCGAGATACCTCTCCGTCACACGGAGTAACAAATCCCAGTCTCGATCCATGCCAACTCAACAGACACCATCGGAGATACCTGTAGAGCACCTTTATAGTCACCCAGTTACGTTGCGACGTTTGATACACACAAGGCACTCCTCCGATATCTGTGAGTTGCATGATCTCATGGTCATAGGAACACATACTTGACATGCGGAAAACAGTAGCAATAAACTGACACGATCATATGCTACGTTTGCAGTTTGGGTCTTGTCCATCACATCATTCTCCTAATGATGTGACCCCGTTATCAAATGACATCTCATGTCCATGGCTAGGAAACCTTAACCATCTTTTGATCAACGAGCTAGTCTATTAGAGGCATACTAGGGACATGGTTTGGTCTATGTATCCACACATGCATCTAAGTCTCCGATCAATACAATTATAGCATGGATAATAAACGATTATCATGAACAAGGAAATATGATAATAACTAATTTATTATTGCCTCTAGGGCATATTTCCAACAGTCTCCCACTTGCACCAGAGTCAATATTCTAGTTCACATCACCATGTGATTCGCATTGTTATGAATCTAACACCCAACGAGTTCTGGGGCTCGATCATGCTTTGCATGTGAGAGAGGTCTTATAGTCAACGGGTCTGTAACATTCAGATCCGTGTGCACTTTGCAAATACCTATGTCAAACTATAAACACTGCTACCACACTCCGCTCGGTACTATTCCAAATGGCTGCTCCACTACACGTATCCAGATTGCTACTACGAGTCATCCGGATTAGTGTTAAAGCTTGTATCGACGTAACTCCTTACGACGAACTCTTTATCACCTCCATAATCGAGAAACATCTCCTCAGTCTCTTAGTTACTAAGGATAATCTTGACCGCTGTCCAGTGATCCACTCCTGGTTCACTCTTGTACCCCCTGACGGACTCATGGCAAGGCAGACACAGGTGCGGTACACAGCATGGCATAATATAGAGCCTATGGCTAAGGCATAGGGGACGACATTCGTCCTTTCTCTTTCTTCTGCCGTTGTCGAGCTTTGAGTCTCACTCAACTTTCACACCTTACAAATCAGGCGAGAACTCTTTCTCTAACTGATCCATTTTGAACTCTTTCAAAATCTTGTCAAGGTATGCACTCATTGAAAGTCTCATCGAGCATCTTGATCTATCTCCATAGATTTTGATGCTCAACAATTAGGTAGTTTTATCCAGGTTTTACTTTGAAAATCACTTTCCAAATAACTGTTTATGCTTTCCAGAAATTCTACATTATTTCCGATCAACAATATGTCATCCACATATACTTATCAGAAATTCTATAGTGCTCCCACTCACTTTATTGCAAATACAAGTTTCTCGTAAACTTTGTATAAACTCAACAACTTTGATCAACTCATCAAAGCGTATATTCCAACTCCGAGATGCTTGCTTCAGTCCATAGAAGGATCACAGAAGCTTGCTCACCTTTTAGCATCCTTAGGACTGACAAAACCTTCTGGTTGTATCACATACAACCGTTCCTCAAGTAAACCGTTAAGGAAACGATGTTTTGTCATCCATCTGCCAGATTTCATAATTGAAAAATGCAGCAACTGCTAACATAATTCCAACAGACTTTTAGCTTCACTACGAGTGAGAAAGTCTCATCGCAGTCAACTCCTTGAACTTGTCACAAACATCTTTGCAACAAGTCGAGCTTTACAAATAGTGGCATTCACCATCAGTGTCTGTCTTCATTTTAAAGATCCATTTGTACTCAACGACCTGCCGTCCAACGAGCAAGTCTACCAAAGTCTACACTTGGTTTTCATACATGGATCCTATCTCGGATTTCATGGCCTCCAACCATTTGTCGGAATCCGGGCCCATCATCGCTTCTCCATAGCTCGTAGGTTCATCGTTGTCCAACAACATGACCTCCAAGACAGGGTTGTCGTACCGCTTAGGAGCAGTACACATCCTTGTCGACCTACGAAGTTCGATAGTAACTTGATCCTGAAGCTTCATGATCATCATCATTAACTTCCTCTTCAACTAACGTAGGCTTCACAGAAACAACATCATGCGCTGCGCTACTCTCTGGTTGAACAAAGGTTTAACAACCTCATCAAGTTCTATCTTCCTCCCACTCAATTCTTTCGAGAGAAACTTTTCCTCGAGAAAGGATCCGTTTTAGTAACAAACACTTTGCACTTGGATCTGAGATAGAAGGTTCACCCAACTGATCTTAGGGTATTCTATGAAGATGCATTTGTCCGCCTTGGGTTCGACCTCATTAGGTGAAAACATTTTCCACACAAGTGTCGCAACCCCAAGTATTAAGAAATGACAGCTTAGGTTTCTATCAAACCATAATTCACATGGTGTCATCTCAACAGATTTAGATGGTGCCCTATTTAAAGTGAATGTAGTTGTCTCTAATGCATAACCCCAAAATTATAGTAGTAAAACGATAAGAGACATCATAGCATGCACCATGTCCAATAGAGCATAACTATGATGTTCGGACACACCATCACACTATGGTGTTCCAGGTGGCGTTTACTTGTGAAACAACTTTCACATTGTCTTAAGTTGTATGCCAAACTCGTGACTCAGATATTCACCTCCACGATCATATCACAGTCATTTTTATCTTCTTGTCACGATGATCTTTAAACTTCACTCTAAATTTTCTTGAACCTTTCAAACGATTTAGACTTGTGTTTCATTAAGTAAATATACACTATATCTACTCAAATCATCAGTGAAGGTAAGAAAATAACGATATCCACTACACGCTACAAGACTCACTAGATTGCATACATCAACATGTATCATTTCCAATGAATCACTTGCCCGCTCCATCCAACGGGGTCCTTTAGTCATCTTGCCCAAGAGGCATGTTTCGCATGTCTCAACCGATTCGAAATCGAATGAGTCCAAATATCCATCACCATGGAGTTTCTTCATGTGCTTTATACCAATATGACATTTTTGCGGCAGTGCCACAAGTATGTGGTACTATCATTATTTAACTTTGTATCTTTTGACATCAATGTTATGAACATGTGTATTACTACGATCAAGATTTCAACAAACCATTCTCACTGGGTGCATGACCATTGAAGGTATTATTCATGTAAACAGAATAACCATTATTCTCTGACTTAAATGAATAACCGTATTGCAACAAACATGATCTAATCATGTTCATGCTCAACGCAAAACACCAAATAACATTTATTTAAGTTCGTCACTAATCCTGAAGGTAGAGAGAGCGTGCGATGTTGATCACATCAACCTTGGAAACATTTCCAACACACATCGTCACCTCACCCTTAGCTAGTTCTCCGTTTATTCCGTAGCTTTTATTTCGAGTTACTAACATTTAGCAACCGAACCGGTATCCAATACCCAGGTGCTACTAGGAGTACTAGCAAGGTACACATCAATAACTCGTATATCAAATATACTTCTGTCAATGTTGCCAGCCTTCTTATCTACTAAGTATCTAGGGTTGTTCCGCTTGAAATATCCAAAATGCCCATGAGGTGAGCACACCACAAGGGCATAAAGGGAAAGCCTCCAAATAGTGTTGCCTACATCACCATGCCTGCATCACCATGCCTGCATCATCCCCTAATAGTATTTCCACTATTCACAATAGTGTTTCCACTATTTACGATAGTGTTTCCACTATACATATATAGTGTTTCCACTATTTATATATATAGTGTTTCTACTATTCAAAATAGTGTTTTCACTATTCACGAAGACATTTTTCTGCGTCCGTTAAATCCCAAATTATTTCTGTGTGCCTAGAATAATTCTAGTACCCACTAAAACAATTTTGGACGCGTTCCGAAACAATTCCGGAACAATGTTTTTCTTCAGCGAAAAGCTACCATAGCGGTTCCGGCGGCTCCGGAACACTTCCGGTTTTTTCCTCCGAAAAATCCCAGAAGTCCCCAGAATCATTCTGGCACCCTCCAAGAATTTCCAGACGTGTGCCAAAACCATTTTGACTTAATGGTATACTCCGAAACAACATTTCGGTTTTACCGGAACTATTCCAATGTTCTCTCTCCGGAACTCTTCCGTTGTCTCCGAAACTTTTTCGGTGATTTTCTCTCAGACTCCCTGTCTAGTATTCAGCAGATAGATGACCCTTAAGCGTGTGACCCTATAGGTTCGGTGAAGTATAGACATGACCCGGAACACCTTCCGATCAATGATCAGCATCGGAGCCATGGACACCCATATCAATCCCTATACCCACACGAATAAATATTCGAGTGAACCTCCAGTTGCCGTGAGCTATTCCTGTTGCTTCGCGATATGTTACAATTACCCGAGGTGAGAAACATCGGCATCCTCGTGGATCAACACTTGTCCACAATGCCAGTTACCTCGTTGCCGGTATTGTTCTCTTTTCTCGTTCCCATGTTTTGGCATCCCCGTGATCAAATCACAAAGTGTGTGGCCAGACGACGATGGATACCATAACACCGAGAGGGCCCAGAGATATCTCTCCATCACCGAAGGAGCAAATCCCAATCTTGAGCTATCAAGTTACTTGACATACTTTTCCATGAACCCGTAAGCCGCCGTAATAGCCACCCATTTACGGATGACGTTTAACAAACCCCAAAGTTCATGAAGCAAGCATGAAGAAACTCTATACTCACATGGTCTAAGGAATTATGCAAACATTAACTTCTCTGTGTTATTAACCATAAACTTATGACGAATGTATCTCATAGCATAACATCAATTCGGATCGATTCAACACAAGTGTTCTACCAACATCGTGCCCTCAAAATTGCCGGCATGGCCATGCCCATGATCAGGAAAACAGGATCATCATGCAAACTTGAGCCAGTCTTAGAGGCAAGACTAGGAATACAATTTACCATTTATTATACCACACGTGCACATGAGTTTCCCTCCAAGCCTCGTTTTATTTGCAGACTCGAGAATCATTGCAGTTATAGCATGGACCATAAACATTCATTACAAACTTGGAGATACAAAAGTAACTGATATTACTGCCTCTAGGGCATATCTCCTACAGACTCCCACTTGCACTAGAGTCATAATCTAGTTACATGGCTTCCCTAACACCAATGGCAATCCGGTGTTGCTCATGCTTTGCTCGTGGTAGAGGCTTCGTCATCGGGTCTGACACATTCAGATCCGTGTGAACTTTGCGTACTTTCACTAAACCTTCTTCGACATGATGTCGAATGAGTTTAAATTTGCGTTGAATATGCATTGTCTTATGGTGCGAACATGGCTCCCTTGCCTGAGCCACGGTGCCACTATTGTCACAATAGATCTCCACCGGGTCCAGAGCACTTGGAACCACACCAAGGTCTTCAAGGAATTGCTTGATACCGACAGCTTTCTTGGAGGCTTCTGAAGCAGCCACATATTCCGCCTCCGTTGTAGAATCCGCCACAGTCTTTTGTTTGGAACTTTTCCAATCAACTGCACTGCCGTTCAATAAGAAAACATAGCCCGATTGAGATTTGAAGTCATCTGGGTCAGTCATGAAGCCTGCATCAGTGTAACAACTTACAATGAGCTCTTCATCACCTCCGTACACAAGGAGTAAATCCTTGGTCCTCCTGAGGTACTTAAGAATACCCTTAACTGCGGCCCAGTGTTCCAATCCTGGATCACCTTGGTACCGGCTGCTAACACTTAGCGCATAGGAAACATCCGGTCTTGTACATAGCATGGCATACATAATAGAACCAACTGCCGAAGCATATGGAATATCATTCATTTGTACTCGCTCATCGAGGGTCCGAGGACACTGATTCTTGCAAAGCACTGTGCCAGGTGACATGGGGAGTAGGCCTTTCTTGGAGTTCTCCATGTTTAACCTTTTCAACACCTTGTCAATGTACGTGCTTTGGCTTAGCGCTATCAGGCGTCTTGATCTATCTCTATAGATCCTGATGCCCAATACATATGCCGCTTCGCCTAAGTCTTTCATTGAAAAACTCTTCTTCAATGAGTCTTTTATTTCGCTAAGAAATTTCACATCATTTCCAATCAACAATATGTCATCCACATACAAGATTAGAAATGCTTTTGCGCTCCCACTAAACTTCTTGTAAACACAAGATTCTTCATCGTTCCTGATGAAGCCAAACTCTTTGACCATTTCATCGAAACGAATGTTCCAGCTCCTTGATGCTTGCTTCAGACCATAAATGGCTTTCTGAAGCTTGCATACCTTTCTAGCATTCTTAGGATCGACAAAACCTTCTGGCTGTATCATGTATACATCCTGTTCAAGGTTTCCATTTAGGAAAGCCGTTTTGACATCCATCTGCCATATTTCATAATCGAAATAAGCAGCAATTGCTAGTAATATCCGAACAGACCTGAGCATGGCTACGGGCGAGAAAGTCTCGTCGTAGTCAACTCCTAGAAGTTGCGTGAACCCTTTCGCGACAAGTCTAGCTTTGTGGATAGTAATGTTACCATCCGCGTCCGTCTTTCTTTTGAAAATCCATTTACAACCAATGGGTTTTACGCCATGTGGAAGTTCTTCCAAGTTCCAAACTTGGTTTTCGTACATGGATTCCATCTCGGATCTCATGGCCTTGTGCCATTACGGAGCTCCTCGTGACATCCCGGATCTCATCCGGGACTCCGAACAAACTTCGGTCACCACCATACATAACTCTACACTACCGAAACGTCACCGAACCTTAAGTGTGCAGACCCTGCGGGTTCGAGAACTATGTAGACATGACCGAGACACCTCTACGATCAATAACCAATGGCGGGACCTGGACGTCCACATTGGTTCCTACATATTCTACGAAGATCTTTATCGGTCGAACCTCTATGTCAAGGATTCAGTTAATCCCGTATAACGTTCCCTTTGTTCTTCGGTATGTTACTTGCTCGAGATTCGATCGTCGGTATCTCCATACCTAGTTCAACCTCGTTACCGGCAAGTCTCTTTACTCGTTCCGTAATACAAGATCCCGCAACTAACAATTAGTCACATTGCCTGCAAGGCTTATTGTGATGTTGCATTACCGAGTGGGCCCCGAGATACCTCTCCGTCACACGGAGTAACAAATCCCAGTCTCGATCCATGCCAACTCAACAGACACCATCGGAGATACCTGTAGAGCACCTTTATAGTCACCCAGTTACGTTGCGACGTTTGATACACACAAGGCACTCCTCCGATATCTGTGAGTTGCATGATCTCATGGTCATAGGAACACATACTTGACATGCGGAAAACAGTAGCAATAAACTGACACGATCATATGCTACGTTTGCAGTTTGGGTCTTGTCCATCACATCATTCTCCTAATGATGTGACCCCGTTATCAAATGACATCTCATGTCCATGGCTAGGAAACCTTAACCATCTTTTGATCAACGAGCTAGTCTATTAGAGGCATACTAGGGACATGGTTTGGTCTATGTATCCACACATGCATCTAAGTCTCCGATCAATACAATTATAGCATGGATAATAAACGATTATCATGAACAAGGAAATATGATAATAACTAATTTATTATTGCCTCTAGGGCATATTTCCAACAGATGGATCACCTCTCAGGCCGAGCACATAGTTCACTACTCAGGCTAAATCAGTCACAGTGCCTGCACCAGACTTGAGGCCCTCTTCATCAGCTCCTGCTACTGTCAGCACAACTCCTGCTCCATCAGCTCTAGTTCCTCCAGTGACCACTCCAGCTCCATCCACGACATTTGCAGAGTTATTCGCCGATGTTGTTCTCTCGACTCCATCAACAACCGGAGGAGATCAGCCCAAGAACGCTTAGATATATGCCTTTGAACTTTTTGGTAACTTGTTGCCAAAGGGGGATAAGTGTATATAGATCTTTAGGCTTCGAGTGAGAGAGTGTTTGGTGTTTGTTGCTTGTTTTAAAAAACAATTGCTTTTGGTTGTTGTGATACACTTTTGGTTGCTTGTGATATATATTTGATGATGTTTGATCATACGCTTTAATGTGTGATGCCACTATTTACTATCATCTTAATGATTATGTGATGATCATTCATCTTTGGTTGATTGTGTTGTGCTATGATGTTCATGCTAATTACTCTCGCACACCACCAACCCATCTACCTAATCGATTGTGCATTTGCATTCAAACGCAAATTTAAAATAATGCACAGATTTAGGGGAAGCTCTTGCTTATCACATACTTCTCAAAGCGACGATTATATTCATTGATTATATCTTTGTCGAAGCTTTGATCTATATGTTGTCATCAATTACCAAAAAGGGGGAGATTGAAAGCACATTTGCTCCCTTGGTGGTTTTGGTAATTAATAACAACATATAAGTCATTGAACTAATGTTTCCACCAAGTATATTTCAGGAAAAGTTCAATGATAGGGATGGCAAAAGGATTGTGGAGATTGTGGAACCACCCCAAGATGCAAGGTAATAGGTTGGCCAAGCTTTAAGCAAGAGGACTCTACATTTTACATTTGTGAGAAATCACTTTGAGTTAATAGGAAAGCCAATACTATTAAAAGGGGGTAAGGTTTTGTTGGTGAACAAAATGCTCATACGTGCACAAGTGATAGTCAACAAAAACATCCACAAGCTCTCCCACCAAATTCTGTCTCTAGCCAAACATTCAAAATCGATGCAACCAGCATTCCTATCCCGGTGCCACCGATTCTAAACCCTAGACAGACTCGGCTAAACCCTAGCCACTTCAGTGTAGCCGACACTGCTTTTGGTGCCACCGAGTTGGGTTGCCAACTTTCTGTTACGCAAGTTCACACTTTCGGTCCGTCCGAGAATGTTGAATCAGCGTCACCGAGTTTGGCAATTCTCACCGTTGGTCACCTTGTCGGTGCAACCGAGATTCCTATATCGGTCTCACCGAGATTCAAAACTTGCCACCTTTTTGTCACTTCGATACCAACGAGATTAACACATCAGTGTCACCGAGTTGGTCATTTTGTATGTAATGGTTGGATTTTTGGGGATGCCTATATATACCCCTTCACCACCACCCACTCGAAGAGAAGCACTCGGAACTATTCCATACCTATCCTACTCAGTTTTCTGAGAGAGAACCACCCACCCTTGTGTTGAGATCAAGATCTTCCACTCCAACCATATGGATCTTGATTTCTAGCCTTCCCAAGTTACTTTCCACCAATCTCATCTCTTCTACCAAGCCAAATATGTGAGAGAGTGATTGTGTGCTGAGGAGTCTATCATCTTGAAGCACAAGAGCAAGGAGTTCATCGTCATTACCGAGCCTATTACCTTTTGGAGGTTGGTGTCTCTTAGATTGGTTAGGTGTCGCTTGGGAGCCTACTACTTCGTGTTGTGGAGTGAACCAAGAAGTTTGTAAGGGCAAGGAGATCGCCTAATTCCTAAAGATCTACCCCGAGTAAGGCTAGTCCTCCGTGAACGTAGGCCGTCATGGTATAGTCAAGGTTGCTTCTTCGTGGAACCCTTCGTGGGTAGAGCCCTTCGCGGACTCTCGCGGCCGTTACCCTTCGTGGGTTGAAGACTCCATGAACGTGGATGTACGATAGCACCACCTATCGGAACCACGGGAAAAATCATCGTGTCTACAATTGCGTTTGATCTTCCTATCCTATCCTTTTACTCATGCTTGTTGTTACTTTCCGCTGCTATACTCTTAGACTTGCATGTGTAGGGTGTACTTGATATGTTATGAATGTTGAAACTTGCCATGAATTAAAATTGGGAAAAAGCATAGTTTAATTTGGTCAAGTAGTCTAATCCCCCCCCCTTCTAGACCTACTTTCGATCCTACACTTGCCAAGCCGAAGACATTCAAGGCCAGATGATCCAAAGAGTGTGGTTGTCCTTGGCGATCGGAGACCAGTTGAGAGGCTAATGAGGGTGTCCCGGACTAGGGGGTACCAACCTGAGGTGTTTATCCCATATGGGCCGAGCTAGGGCATGTTAAGCCACCACACGAAGGGCGGCTGAAGCATCAAGACCTGCTCGTATGGAAGATGGAGACTACTGAAGACTTGGCGTGTACACTAGGGGTAGCTTTGTGTTCGACGTGTTTATAGCCAACCTAGCATGTAACCTAGTCACCCTGAGTATCCATATAAACTTAGGGGTTTAGTCCATAGAGGGACAACGTATTTGCTTTAAGGTTATAGCTTACACAACGATCTCGAGGTAGATCATCATCCAGTGCTCGAGACACCATCATCGATACAATTAAAGCAGGACGTAGGGTTTTACCTTTTCGAGAGGGCCCAGACCTGGGTAAACATCGTCTCCCTAAGTCCCATGTTACCATTGATTCTAGATCCACGGTTCGGGACCCCCTACCCGAGATTAGTCGGTTTTAGTACCGACGTGTATATTTTGGTGAGGTGGTATATACTAACCCCTCATGATGATGGTGAACTTGCGGTGGTAGGATGACACCCTCTTTTGAATGTGGTGGTAGGATGCCACAATAGTAGTGCTAGGTTGAACTTGTTATGTTGTATGATCATGCATGCTTACTACTTCTTTCTGCTCCATTGCTTGCTGTTTGTGTGCTCCTTTGCTTGTTGTTTGTGTGCTCCTTTGCTTGCTGTTTGTGTGCTCCTTTGTTTATTGGTTCAATTATTGCTCATTTGCATTGCTAGGACAAGTGGTATGTGATGTTCATCGAAAGGGCTCCAGGGGTTTACAGTTCATGGGAAGCTTGCAACCAACAAGTTTCAGGGTACAAAAATAACAACCACAGAAGGTTTGACACTAGGCAGGCGACAAAAGATGCTTACTCCAAATTTGTGTGAGAGTAGGCATGCAACAAGGTTGAAGTTGACAAGATGGATCATCAGTTTGGGCCAAAGAACTTCATCATATTTGTCCGGTTCATCGCCATGACAATGTTATGGCATTGGTGTGCTCGATGTGGTCGTGTGTAAGATGCAATAATAGCAGGTAAGCTTACAAATCATTATACAAGGTTACACAAATATATGCTCGTATGTAAGCAAACAACGTGCACTCGTACGAGGATATACGGAATACAATGCAAACAACCAAAAACATGCGTCAAGACGTTGCTAAGATGCAGAATAAAGATACATAGATAATCAATCAACATGCAAATGATGATCTTTTGTTTGCATATGTTCAATCAGGTTCTAATGAGACAAGTATGCAATCAGGTTCTAATGAGACAAGTATGCAAAGTACATACGACGGTAGTGTGATGCATCATATAATCGGCCGCACTCGGAGCAGGCCATGTCTCTTCCATTCCATTATCACCAATTTCTGTGTGGCGCAACGTAAATTCGTACGCGCACCGTCCTTTTCCGTGCTTTCCCGGTCGTCTCCGGGCACCGCTCTCCGGTGTACACGCCCGATTGCATCGCTCACAACCATCCATCCATCTCCAAAAATCCAAACTTTCATCGGCGACGAGAAAGAGCGAGAGCGAGAGCGAGGGGAATAAAAAGGACGACGGGCATTGCTTGGCTCAGTCCACCTCGCTCGCTCGCTCCCTCCCCAGATCTAATCATTATTTAATCCTTTTCACCTCCAGTGCCTCGTCACATGAGCGCTCCCCCCTCCTCCTCCTCCCACCCCGCTCCGATCCCCCAGCCCGCCGTAACCCTAGCCCCCGCCGGCATGCGCGATGCGGCGGCGGACTCCTCCGACTCGACGCCGTCGCGGATGTCGGAGGACGACGACGGCGACGGCGGCTCCCCCGGCGGCGCGGCGGGAGGGGGCGACAGGTGGGCGCCGGATCTGAGGGGCGGCAACGGCTGCGGCGGCGGCGGGAGGTGGGCGCCGCCGGACCAGGTGCTGGAGAACGTGCTGGAGAGCGTGCTCGAGTTCCTCACGGCCGCGCGCGACCGCAACGCGGCCTCGCTCGTCTGCCGCTCCTGGTACCGCGCCGAGGCGCAGACGCGACGCGAGCTCTTCATCGGCAACTGCTACGCCGTCTCGCCGCGCCGCGCCGTCGAGCGCTTCGGAGGCGTGCGGGCCGTCGTGCTCAAGGGCAAGCCCCGCTTCGCCGACTTCAGCCTCGTGCCCCACGGCTGGGGCGCCTACGTCTCCCCCTGGGTCGCCGCGCTCGGCCCCGCCTACCCGCGCCTCGAGCGCATCTGCCTCAAGCGGATGACCGTCTCCGACGACGAGCTCGCGCTCATCCCCAAGTCCTTCCCGCTCTTCAAGGAGCTCTCGCTCGTCTGCTGCGACGGCTTCACCACCGGCGGCCTCGCCGTCATCGCCGAGGGCTGCCGGTACGGCTCCCTTCACTCCTCGTCTCTGGGTATCAACGAGCGTATCAGCTTTCCGGGCTGGGACAGTATCGTACTGCCATTGGCGCATTTGTTCATTTCTCGGCTGCATCATGCTTTATTTAATGTGCACGCATACTCCTTTATGCTTTTCTCGGTTTTGTTGGCCCGACTTTGCCATGGATCAGAATCTGATCTAGGCCACACTAGCTTTTATTGCCGCGCAGGGTTCTCATCCCTACACGTTCTTCCAAAGCTAGATCTTTATTGTTCTTGAGCTCTACTCAGTTCGTGACACTTGGTAGTGTCACACTCGAATCTTTGCCGTTAGTGATCTTTTTCTTGTTATTATGGTTATGGCAAATAGTTCTATAGCAAACAAATGTCTCCCAACTGTGATATACCAGTACTCAGGTTGTGGTACCTTATGGATCGTTGCATCTATTTCTGTAGGCATCTTCGAGTGCTGGATCTGACTGAAGATTATGTCCTTGAGGAGGAGAGCGAGGTGGTGGATTGGATCTCCAAGTTTCCAGAGTGCAACACGTCCCTGGAGTCGCTTGTGTTTGACTGTGTTAGCGTCCCATTCAACTTCGAGGCCCTGGAGGCACTTGTTGCACGCTCACCGGCTCTGCGTCGTCTGCGTGTTAACGATCATGTGTCGATCGAGCAGCTGCATCGTCTCATGGCAAGGGCACCCCATCTAACTCACCTTGGCACCGGATCATTCCGATCTGAGCCAGGCCCTGGTGGTGCCTTGCCTGTGTCTGAGCTCGCTGCCTCTTTTGCAGCGTCCAAATCACTTGTTTGTTTGTCAGGTTTCTTGGATGTCAATGGAGCATACCTCCCAGCAATCTACCAAGTTTGTGCCAATCTCACTTCCCTTAATTTTAGCTTTGCGGCTCTAACTACCGAAGAGTTCATACCAATTATTCGCCACTGCGTCAATCTTTGCACTTTATGGGTAAGTATTTTGTGATTTTTTTGTCGGTCACATTGATAGATATATTGGTTTATGTACTTTGACATCAGGTGTTGGTGTTCCAATTTCTTATTCTAGGTTCTTGATACTGTGGGTGATGAAGGCCTTCGGGCTGTGGCTGAAACATGCTCAAATCTCCGTGAGCTACGAGTTTTTCCTCTGGATGCCACTGAGGATTCTGAGGGCTCAGTCTCAGATATTGGTCTCCAGGCAATCTCAGAAGGCTGCCGGAAGCTTGAATCAATTCTCTACTTCTGCCAGCGCATGACAAATGCAGCAGTAGTTGCCATGTCCGAGAACTGCCCTGACCTTTTGGTGTTCCGCCTCTGTATTATGGGTCGTCACCGCCCTGATCGGATTACCGGGGAGCCCATGGATGAGGGTTTTGGGGCGATTGTGATGAACTGCAAGAAGCTCACCAGACTTTCAGTCTCTGGCCTGCTTACTGACAAGGCGTTTGCGCACATTGGAAAACATGGAAAACTCATAAAGACTCTGTCTGTTGCCTTTGCTGGGAATAGTGACATGTCTCTTCAACATGTTTTTGAGGGGTGCACTAGGTTGCGGAAACTTGAGGTCAGAGACAGCCCTTTTGGAGACAAAGGACTGCTCTCTGGCCTGAACTATTTTTACAACATGAGATTCTTTTGGATGAACTCGTGCAGGCTAACTGTGAAGGGTTGTGGGGATGTAGCTCAGCAAATGCCTAATCTGGTGGTTGAAGTAATGAAGGAAAATGAAGGGGAAATGGATACCGTTGATAAGCTGTATCTATATCGGTCATTGGCAGGACCAAGGGAAGATGCTCCATCATTTGTTAACATCTTGTAGTACTGCCATTGAAGAAGTTTGTTGTATGGTCATGTTTGTTCTACTATTCCTGACCATTGCTGTTGTATTCCTGTTCAAGTATTGCCAGAGCCAGAGAGGAAGCTCCCACGGATGATGATTTTGCGGGAAATAATGAATGCATCATTAATTAAGCAGATGACCAATTATTCTTTTCTGGGCTGATTGAGTGGAGACTTGAACATGTACGAGGTTTCTTTGATGTATGTATCTTAGTGAGGCATCTCACCTTGTTCCCAACGGAATCTGAGTTATTTTCCTGGCCAGCACCAGACTGATGCCTTTGCTGTACCATAGTTGAGTTGTCGGAACCGATTAGTGATTGCACAGAGACTGGCTGAAGGTCGACTCCAATTCGGCAGCAGATTTTACATGGTTCCTTTTGCCCTCAAGTCTCCAGCGCCATTGATGTTTTGCCATGAACTGTTCAATCTATCTGCTCAGACAAAGGAATGGCATTATCGGTGTTGGAATGTTCCATCAACTTTTTGCCTTGTATTTTAGATTATCCCAGCTACGATAAATTTTCTCTTCCCATTTTCCATAGTTTCCGCAACTTATTTTTGTAGATCAATGTAGACCACTATCACTTTTCTTGGTCACAACCTTCTGCTGTTATTAATCAAGAAGATATTGGATGATGAAACTCAGTCAGCATCAATTTGTAATCACGTTCTCCTTGCTTTGTTGCCTGTTCATTTGCCATGATCATGCTACTTTGATTATGACTGCTCTGTTGCTACCACCATAGGAAATAAATGCACTCTGCCTGTGTATTGGCACATGATAAGGACATGACCTACTAATGATTTGATCTCAAGAGTGGTCCTTGGTCCTTGCTTCAAGTAGATCCTCGTGACATCTACTGTCAGATGGGGATCTGCCTTTTTTATCCTTCTCCTGTGTGCATACCTGGAGGCGTCAAAAGCTCAAAGCTCCCAATGGGCAGAGCTGCACCTTCCACAACGCAGGAGCAAAAAGGTAATGGTCTTACTCCCTCACTGACATAGTAACATGTACCATGTACTCTTATGTTCCAAAATAATTGGCTAGACAAAGGTGTGTGCTGATGATTTTTAGATCTCTACCTTCTTTGAGAGGTGGTGGTCATCACTGGATTCTAGTAGCTTGTTATGACTAATCCGACTCTTATCCTGGTTCCCAAAGTACCCACAACTTCAATCAAAACTAGATATTTGTGTCCAGAGATGTTTCTTTAGCTTTTGCTGAAGCATTGCCCAGTTGGTGCTAATTCAACAATCACTACTCACTCACTTTGTTGGCAGTACTACTAAACATCCACATATCCTTAAGTGTCTTATGAAGTCAGACCTGATGAAACCCAAGTCTAGATACACACAAACCATCCTTCTTCTTGTCCATGTGCAATGGACTCTTATCCAGAATTCTCTGCTTCCCCCCCCCCCCCCCCCCCCCCCCTCAACTCCAAGCCAATCAATCGGTCGCGGAGTAGGAGCGATTCTGTTCCTACACCCTTTTAGGTTTACTTGGTAGTTTGGCAGTGTCAACCATTAATCTATCCTCGGCATCTCACAAGTCAGCCTTAACACTACGCAAACACAAGCCGCCTTTTCTTGTCGATGTGACACGAGACCCTTATCCATTGTTTCTTTCCCTGCCTTTTGCTCAACTGAAAGCCGGAAAATCGACCGGGGAGTAGGAAAACAGTGTAGCCATGATCATTCTGCTCCTAAACCTTTCTGGGTTTGCTTGGTAGTGTCAACTGTTAAATCTATCCTCGGCATGCTACTAGTCAGCCTTGGTCCTTGGATGTAACCCCATCGCCATGTAAACAAAAGGCACCTTGTCTTGTCAAATGTGAAATCAAATGAGGTCCTTTTCCACTTAATCTTCTAGAATTTGCTCAACTCCACAACTCGAAGCCAGGAAATCCTCTGGAAAGTAGGAAAACCGTGTAGCCGTAATCATTTTTATTCCAAAATCCACGTAGGTTTGCTTGCCAAACGAACAAATGTTGCCGCCATGATATTATTTTCCCTATACTATCTTCATACAAAGCAAGTGTCGGGGTCTCTCCCTTGGCGAAAGCTGTGGATGAAAAGCCAATTTCCCTGTCCTTCCATGTCATTTCTACCATGTTCGTTCCAGAAATAAAAAATCCGATACGTCGTCGGAAGATGACACCGACTTCTCCAGAAATGTTCTGTTACGGCACGTTGCATATCCAACTTTTTTTATTCACTTTGTAGTATGTAGTTGGGAAAGGAAAAAAAAATCTATCTGAAAATGAAGGGCACAAATAAATCTTTTGGACGAGTGTCATGTGGTGTGCGGGGCAAAGAACGTGAGAGCTCCACTCCACGGCGCGGGTCGCTGTCTTCCTCGCTAGCTAACCACCATCCGCCCAGAGGAAAACAATTATTGGGACGGGACAAGGTAGCTTACCACCCCATGATAGATGATGGTAATCGCCAACGCGCCGCCACAAGACATCGACACATATACGGCCTACGTGCAGCACACGAGAAACGGATTTTCATGTGGATCACGAAGGCACTCTGCACTTTGATTCATTGATTTCTCTGTTGTGCGAGGGAAAAAGGGGTGAGGAAATGCCGAATCGGTCGCCGTCGACCGTCAGTCGTCCTAGGACGCAAACCCCTCCGTCCGCTCTTTTATCGTCGCCGCGAATCGAATCCGTCGTGATCGGCAGGACGGCCTCCGATTGATGGTGAACGCCACCGCCGGTGATGTTCTGAAACATGTGCTGGTTTTCGAAGACGGGACGGGTTATCGGCCGGCGTTGGCGCAAAGCCACCAGAAAGCTCAACCGATCGAGGCTTTCGTTAAGCTCGTGTCGTGCATGTGCCTAGGCTACCCTGCCTGCCAACGCGATCCAGATCAGATCTCTCGGCGATTTGGCCGTCGCGCTCGCTGCATGCTCACCACGCAGCGGATGGGTGGAGGGCGAGTGAGCTCGTCACGTGGGGGCGGGCGAACCTAATCGGACCTTTGCGTGGTATTAGTACCATCCGTGGCTCCGAGCACGATCGAGCCAGGAAATGGCGGGCAAGCGACAAGCGTGCGTCGCCGTCGTCAGGCGGAACAGAAAACTAACGAGGCCGTCACGCGACGCGTCGCACGCCGGGCGCGAGCCGACGTGCCGGCCGGGACGGGACACCGGGTTGTAGGAGCATCTGTAGCCGGACGCCTTAAATCCGTATCAAACATCCCGGCAGACGGTTCGATCACGGTAACGAAAATTCGAGCGCGCATCAGACTCACGTCGTGATCGCACGCGAAATTGTGTGTAAACCTGATGGTCTGGTGGACGTCTCCTTCCATGGGTGTGAACACCATCCGTTTCAAACAGTCATGTAAATTCGAACGTGCATCAGATTGACGTCGAGGTCATACACGAAATCATTCGTAAACCCGATGGTTCGGCGGATAGTCCGATCATCGAATGGTCATGAAAATTCGGACGCTCATCAGATTGACGTCAAGGTCGCACGTGAAATCGTCTGTAAACCTGACGGTTTGGCACACGTCTCCTTTCGTGGGGTGTGAACGCCGCGTGATGCCGGTCCATCCACCTCCTTCCTCTTCGTGTCGTGAGCCCGAGTCCATTCACCTCCTCTCTCTCTATGTGGTGAGCCCAAGCCCATCCACCTCCTTCCTCTCCGTGTCGTGAGCCCGAGTCCATCCACCTCCTCTCTCTCTGCGCCGCAAGCCCAAGCCCATCCACTTATCTCTCGCTCCAACGCTATTTCCATGTCCTCTTGCTTCGCCATGGTTCAGAAGCATATAACCACCTATGATGTGCTCACGTCGCTACTACGATGGAAGTGGCGGATCCGAAGGACGATGAGGAGGCGGAGCAGTCGGAGCAGGAGTTGGCGCCGGCTTCGGGTTTCAACATGGAGCAGGCGGAGGCGAAGTTCGCCTCGTCTAAGCGAACGAGATGGCGGAGCACCAGGTTATCCTGAAGTCCATTCAGAATGAATCTTATGTAAAAGCAAACCGGCGTTTTATCCGGTAGGAGCAAGCAACGACCGACGCTGTTTTCACTAGACTCGAGGCGGAGCAGCCGCGGGAGTCGAAGCTGCGGCTGTCGTCCATGTATCCGGCAACTATCTTCTTTATATGGGATTTAATATATTTTTAGTATGAAATATTTGGATGCATACATAAATTTAAGATTTGACGGGTTAATGTTCATGAACGCGTAGACGAGGGACCGAATTTGCCGGCTGTAGATGCTCGTTATCTTATCCCGGGCGACGCGACGTGCCGGGGCTCTGCGGCGGGCGCACGCCCGCACGTACGGTGCCGAGTGCCGACGCCGGTCCGTGGGCACCTTTCGCGCGGCGTTGCGATGTGTCCACTCCTCCATCCCTCTCTTTCGCCTTTCAGGGCCGTGGCTGTCCAACAGTGTCACGATAGATGCTCGAATGGCGGGCGAGGCTGACAAAGGAGAGGAGAGGATCGCCGGCGCTCCTTTCGCCTTTATACGGCGGGAGGAAAGGAAAGACACCCGCGACGCTTCTTTCGCACGTTGTAAACGCGCCCGCCTTATCCCGGAAGAACCCGGATGATCTCGTGGTGAGACTTGAGAGGGACGGGTGCCCGAGCAGCCCGGCTTCCTTCAGCCGCTGCCCCCTGTCGTGTCGACCGTGGACGACGGAGGGCCAAAAATCCAAGGGAGGTGCCATGCCATGCCACATGCCAAAGAGCCCGGTGAGAAGACTGAGGACAAGTTTCTCGCGCGTGTTGGATCGGCGGTGGCATCGGTTCCGCGAGAGCGAGGTCCGCCTTGGTCACTGCTGCGAAGACAGTGGAGTTGGAATCTGGTGTTGGGCAGTGGAGTCTGAACGAAGGGCGCTCGCCGGTGAGACGCGTCGTCGGTCTCCTGCTTCCGGCGCAGAAGGGCAAGAGACCCAAGCAGCTTGACGCTCGGATCGAATTTTAATCCAGGGAGATCTTTTTTCCGCCTTTTTCAGTGGCCATGCGTGAAGTGTCACGCTCGGATCAAAGGATAACTGGAGAAAATGTAAATATCCGAGGGAAATAGAAAATGGAACGGATGAGTTTCACATGTTTTCGCCCTGACGTGGGTTTCACAGGAGTATTATCTTCCTACAAGAAATCCTACCTCTCTAGAGGGTGAACTCTACTTCATATATATAACGTTTAGATCACTAAAGTAGTGACCTAAAACGCCTTATATTTGTTTATAGAGGAAGTACTCCCCAAACCCTAGGACATAACCAAATCAGCAACAGTCAATATGGATCGGAGGGAGTAGTTTGTTTTGAACGTCCAATGCTACCAGATGAAAAAAGCACAGCAATCAGTTGTTTTTTTTGAACGTCCAATGCTACCAGATGAAAAAAGCACAGCAATCAGTTGTTTTTTTTGAACGTCCAATGCTACCAGATGAAAAAAGCACAGCAATCAGTTTTTGACCGAGGACTCAGGTATGGCTAACACACATGATCTGTATGGTACAAGATCAGGAGCGGCTGGTAGTGAAAGGATCACAAGTCCAAGGGGGGTCTTTCAGAAGATTAGTATTGTTGTACAACATTGTTACTCTTCACAGTTCTTCACTAACCTGCATCTCAGAACAGGTAAGTTCAATGCTGCAGAGTGTGAACTGCACTCTGCAGCAACAAACCTAACAAACTTTGTTCATACTACAGAGAACCACGTCTCCACTTCACTAGCAAAATCTGAGAAGATTTTTGTTTACCAAGATCATACTGGTTACGAGAGCATAATATCATATCAACGAACCCAGCTAAAAGAACAGAGACAGAGCTTTATGAACAATAAACTAGGATTTTTGGCATCAACTCTACACCAGAGAAGATTTGACAACAAATCGCCAATGATCTAACAGAACATCAATAGAGTGGCAAGTTTTACACCACCCATACAAATGAATACAACAAGCGAAAGCACGGTTGAAGGGCATCTTCTCCAAACCTCTCCGTGCTTATTTCGGGAGACGACCACAAACTTATCCAACCAGTAAGCATGATGATGGAACATATATCCATTCCAGACAGATATATTACGACTTTGATACAGGTTTGAAATTAACAGGACACATGAATTGGAAGAGCCTGTCTAACATGTGTAACGGCAAACTTCATGGATCCTGTCAACAAAGATACACAGCATACAAGCATCGTAGGATCTAATAAGTAGGTACACAGTTTAACACAACGGTAGAAATAGAACAAGCAGCCATATCACAGCAACTAAAACCATCAGGTTCTTCCTTATGTAAGAAAGATGATATTCTCCAAAGAAATCCTTCAGGGTGATATTTGAGTTCTTCCTTGTGTAGGAAGGATCATATTCTCCAAAGAAATCCTTCAGTATGATATTTGAGTTCTTCCTTGTGTAGGAAGGATCATATTCTCCAAAGAAATCCTTTAGGATGATAGAAAATGCACTGAGAACATGAGAATGCAGAAGATAAAGTGCACGTCAAATACCTCAACGCCCTCCTCTTTCAAAGTTAATGCGAGACCTCCCAGATCCTCCACCCTCGTAATCATCTCTAGAGGATCCACCACTTGCCTTCATAGTTCCTCCACCACCAATCTTGTCCACAGCTTTCTTTCCCTTCTTCACCTCGGTCAAGAACTGGTCAAGACCGAACGGATCGGCCTCCTCTTGCTTATCAAACTCCACGGGTCTATCTCTCTTGCCAGCCCTCTCTGGAGCACCAGTAAATGCTTTGTCAGGCTTGAACCTCTCTGTCTTCATAACCTTCTCCAGCTGTTCGTCCGCATCACCACCATACACTTCAGAATCACCATCCTTCTTGGGCCTGTAAAGACTTGACATGCTAGACTGTGCTGTGAAGAGGCCCTTCGAATAGACGTTGTACTGATCATCAGCAGCAAAACCAGAGTCCATTCCCTTGTCCTGGTTAAAGAGCCTCTGGTCATACATGACTTCCCCGGTCTTCGAACCAGTGTTTGCCATACCCAGGGCCATCTTCTCACCGACATCACGGTCCCTGTCTCTAGTGAGCTTACTCTTTTTACCCGTTCCAGCATCCTTTGCCTCCAGCCTCCTCTCCCTCTCCCTCTCACGCCTCCGCTCCTCACGGATCCTGTCACGCTCAATCCTCGCCTCCCTCTCTTCTCTAGTCTCCCTGCGTTGCTCACGTGGCTGCTCCAAATCCATATCTGCATCCCCATCATCAACCCTCTCCCGCTCTCTGTCCCTCCCACCTCCGACAGGCATACCCGTTGATGGAGGTGGAGCACCAGACCTTTCCATGCGGGCCTTCTGTGCAAGTGCCCTCAGCTCTTGCTCCTTCCTCTCCTTCTCCTTGAGCATTAGCTCCCTCTGCACCTTGGAGCGCATCTGCACTGCTTCCCTTGCCTTCTGCTCTGCAACATACAAAGCTTCTGAAAGCTTTGCAAAATTATCATTAATCTGAACCTCCTGCAGCCCCCTCCCATCAGCTGCCAGCCTCTTGTCGAGTGGGATTGTGTAACCCTTTGGATTTTTCCAATTTGAAATGCAAGGTGGGATCTTCCAATCCTGCTGGTCCTTCACTGTGACGGGCCGTGGTGGCGAGTGCATCACCGGCACAGGCGGTGACCCAGATGCACGGGGCACTCGCTTATGCTTGAACTTTGGTGGGTCAAGAGGATCCGAAGCCATCTCCGACATCCTAATAATCCTCTCCTTGGCACCTGAATTGAAGGCTGCCGACTGCTGTGACGGCTTATACTTGATGAACTTCGATTCCGAATCATGAGTTGGAACGTTCTTGGGCTGGGCAGCAGAGAGCCGAACGTTGACGATCTTCTGCAGGGCGGCTACGGTCCGCTCTGTGGTCTCCTCGACCAACTTCTCGTACTCCTCGTCCTCGACGGCTTCCGAGTCGGCCGTGGCGATCTTGGGCACGATGTCGCTGTGCTTGGAGTAGACGATCTTCTTGGCGTTCTCGCCCTGCTTGACGACGGCGTCGAAGGCAACGCTACCTTGCGCGTCGACGGTGAGCGCGAGGATCTTGGACCCGCCCTTGTCGTCGCGGCGGCCCATGCCGAGCGGGTACTGCGCGAGGAGGATCTCGGGGAAGGCGCCGCCATCGCCAAAGTCCTCCGGCCGGCGGGGCACGAAGCCGGTGCGCTTGCCGTAGGGAGGCACGGGCTTGGCGGGGCCCGCTAGCTTCCCCGCCGCCGCCTCCGCGGGCTCCCCGCCGTACCGCTCCTTGAACCACGGGTCGCTGCTGTGGTCGTAGAACGTGGAGGACGACGTCTTGGGAGACGGCAGGATCTCCCGGAGGGTGCCCATGGCTGGTACGGCGGAGTCGCCGCGGATCTGGGCTAGGGTTCCGGCGAGTCGCCGGATGGGGATCGGGTATCGAAGAGGAGAAGCTAGGGTTTGGTTCGATTTGTGGTACGGTATTATTTTGGCGAAAAGGGATAGGGAGGTTGCCGGGACCGTGGGTTAAGTCGTCGACTGGGTGGGCTGGCCCATGTTTCGCAGACCGACTCTCGCTGTGACTCGGAGAAGGCATCCGAGTGCGCAATTCGGATACCAGGCTTCAGGACTGGGTGGCCTGGCCCGTGTCTTCTTTGTTGGATAGCGATTGTCACCTTCAGGACAACGTATCAATCTTTGTATATACAAAAAAAAGGACAACGTATCAACTGTGATAAAAATATTTTAGTTGTGAAAATGCTACCTAGGTTTGCCTTTAGATATGGGTTCATCAACACAGTACTAGACAGAAGACAGTGTTTGACCGCATCTCGGTTAAAGATGATAAACCGACGGATCCTGTGGTGCAGGGCCGCCGGTCACAATGAATATGCTTGCTTGGAATCGTCGAGGGCTCGGGTTGGACTCGACAGTTGGCGAATTACGCGACTTGATAAGGTCCTACAACCCATCGATGGTATTTCTTTGTGAAACTAAAAAGAAAGTAAAAGAGAGAGAGAGGAAGCAATGCATCCTTACGTATGTCTCTGTATTGCATGTCTATATGTATTACAACAAGGGGAGCCGGAGCGCAGGGTTACAGGAGCGACGTGCGCTAGTGGGTGGTGATCATGGAGCTATATGTGGATACGACCGGGTCACCCAGTGGACTAGCAGTTGCTGTTAACACCCCGCCGTAGCTGCAACGTCCGAAGGCCGGATGCACAAGCTGGAACGGAATTCCTAGAACGTCGGAGTAGGCAGGCCCTTCGTCATGACGTGAGCGAAACTATTGTGTGGTGGGGACGTGCAGAACACGGAGTTGATCGAGAGTGACCTTGTCGCGGACAAAGTGTGTGTCCAACTCAATGTGCTTGGTGCGCCGGTGATGAACTGGGTTAGTAGCCATGTAGACCGACGAGATGTTGTCGCAGTAGACTATCGTGGTTGTCGCGAGCGGCGTACGGAGCTCATCGAGGAGCTGGCGGAGCCAACAACATTCGACGATGGCGTTGGCAACGACACGGTACTCTGGCTCAGCGCTCGAGCGCGGATTGTGGGTTGTCGTTTGGATGACCACGACACCAACGAGTCACCCAACAAGATGGTGTGGCCGAACGTTGAGCGGCGGGTGTCGGGGCAGCCCGTCCAGTCAGCATTGGAGTAGGCGATCAGGTCCAGCGTAGAGGAGCGCGCGATATGCAAACCATGCATTGGGAGCCACACACGTAATGTTGAAAATATGCCCTAGATGTAATAATAAAGTGGTTATTATTATATTTCCTTGTTTATTATAATCGTTTATTATCCATGCTAGAATTGTATTGACCGAAAACTCAGATACATGTGTGTGTATGTATAGACAAACACTATGTCCCTAGTGAGCTTCTAGTTAATTAGGTCGTTAATCAAAGATGATCAAAGTTTACTGGCCATAGACATGAGTTGTCATTTGATAACGGGATCATATCATTAGGAGAATGGTGTGATGGACAAGACCCAACCGTAAGCATAGCATATGATCGTATTAGTTTATTACCATTGCTTTATCCATGCCAAGTATATGTTCTTACGACCATGAGATCACGCAACTCCCTGACGCCGTTGGAATGCCTTGTGTGTATGAAATGTCACAACGTAACTGGGTGACTATAAAGGTGCTCTACAGGTATCTTCGAGGGTGTGTTGGGTTGGCATGGATCGAGACTGGGATTTGTCACTCCGTATGACGGAGAGGTATCTCTCGGCCCACTCGGTAATACATCATCACAAGAAGCTTGCAAGCAATGTAACTAAGGAGTTAGTCACAGGATCTTTTATTACGGAACGAGTAAAGAGACTTGCCGGTAACGAGATTGAACTAGGTATGGAGATACTGACGATCGAATCTTGGGCAAGTAACATATTGCTGGACAAAGAGAACTGCATACGGGATTGAATGAATCCTTGACATCGTGGTTCGACCGATAAAGATCTCTACTATTACAGGGCAATTGAACGTCATGATGGTTCGACCTCCCCCTCCTATCGCTAGCTCCTTCCACGGTTCCACCACGTACTCCCACCGATTTTTTCCAATCCTTCAATCCCTCCAAAAACCAGAGCCAAGTAAATAAGAAAACCAAGCGGTTCAATCAATATCTTCCTCCCCATGAATTGTCCCATGCAAAAAAAAACACCAACACCCCAGCCCCACCCGCACGTCTAAACCGCTCTCTCCCCTTCCCATCACACGATCCACCACAACCTCTCATTTGCCAATCACAATTTGATGACGACGGGGACAGCAGCGACGAGGCAACCAACCAGACCGAACGGGCGCTCCCCCAGTCTAGCCGCATTGCCTCAAAGCACATGATGCTACGGAGCCCCGTCGAGCTGCTGTCATGTAGGCGACGAGGAGGAAAACACTAACGCCGCAACAGTCACGTCCGCATCAGTAAGCTTATTCTCCCCCTCCTCCTTCCTTCCCCTCCACGCCCAAATCAAAGTTCTTGGCTGGTCTGAAATTCAAATCAAAAGATGATTTCTTTCCAGATGGATGTGAATCCCTAGGTTTTTTGGTTTCTGGAAGAGAAATTTGTTTTGGCCTTTTTCCTTAGGGGTCAGCAATGGAGAATCATGTGCACGCCGTGAGATTTGAGAACCACTGGGGTACGACATTGGAGGAAGTAAATTATGCGTCGGAGAAGGCCATGAAGGCATGAACATGACCCTGAGGGCCCTGAGGGACATCAAGAACATCATCACGGCCCCTCAACAACACCTGGTTGTGAGCAAGAGGGTGGTGATTAGAATATTTGTGAGATGTTCTTCCATGTAGTTAACTTCTATTCAGGCCTTAGTTTTTTGGAAAGTGATGTGCAGAGCTAGCAAGTCTAAGGGTTGAGCTCGTGCCCAAGCAACAGAGCGAGGGATACTCATGGAACATATATGTTGTGCCAATGCATCGTTAGGCGAGCATCTTTCTATTTTGCAGGTGATTTCCCTTTCACTCAAGATGAATGCATATGATTTGTTAGCTGGGGTGTATAAGGAGTTGGGGGTGTAAAAAGATGCAAATCAGATTAGTTCTTAGGCAGACAATATTATGAGCGTATTTTGGTATCTGATGTATTTGGAAATCATGGAACACGTCTGATTGTTTATTCTAATCTTGACAGGTTCTGTGCATGTTTCCTTTTTGTTTTAGATCTATATAAACGGTTGATTACATCGTTGTTACAGAATTGTGAAGTTAGTATAGTATATGCATGTTCCTTTCACCTTTCTTGACTTGATGTGGCATCTGTAATTGCACAAGTGTGTTTTGGGTCATATTTAAATAGCATGGATATATCACTTTTGTTGATTCGGAGCTGACATAAATTGCTCTCTTGTGTAGTTTTAAAATAGCAAGTAGGTCTCCTTGTGTACTCATCAATAGTGTTTGTGATGCAATAGTTGGTCAGATATTGGACCTGTATTTTATACTCATGTAGGAGTTTACGTCTATCAAATATGATCTCAGCTTGCAATGTGTTGAAAAGGTCATTATCGGCATCTAATATTCAGTATCCTCCCTCGAGCTTCATACACGGTTATTATATATACTTGTGCGTGTTTTCTCCAGTAGTTTGATACAATAATATATTCCCAAGAGGTGAAAACAAATGGCATCATGAATCGAGTGCTTTCATAATGGATGGTAAATCCTGAAGCTTGTAATTCAGTGTTTCTCTTTGTTTCGAAGATTAGAAGTAAAAAAATCATGTCGGAAATCTTTGCTCGGATCAGATGTGACAACATTTTAGCGATGGACTATTGTTGTGTTTTAGTTTCCTCATGTTGCTATCCCAGTACAGTAATACACTCTTTTGCAACAATTGCAGATGGTTATACATTTGGACAATCAACTGGCTTGTCAAGAATGTGAGGGGCCCTTGGGAGAAAAAACCTATCATTTGAAATAGCTGTTTGATTGAACAACATAGTATGGGTATGCTTCCGATTTATACTATTCTTTATTAAACCTGTTTCTCTTTCTTTTACGAAAATATGCAAATTAGTAATGCCTGGTGTGCACTACTCAACCAGAATTCCCATACCGAAAACTTCCTACTCAATGGTTCGAACGATGCACTACTTTTATTTCACGTCATCAAGCACACATGAAAAGGGTTTTCTCAAGCTACTGATTGTAGCCAAGTTAATCCTGGGTCCTTATGATTACATGAGCAAGATCTTTGCATTAAATGACCAGTGTAGGAACACTTTAGTTTCAGTCCATGTACATTAAAGGGGAGAGAAGTGAGTGAACCTGAAGTCGGCTGGGTGTTCATAGGCACCTTTTGGATTTCTAGCATAGAAGCGGCCGGTTTACACGAGGTCACTGGAAAGAGAATTTGTTACTAGAGCATTAGAACTAATGGTACTATATTTCTTGCAAATTGCTCTTAGAACAGAGTGAGGCAGTAGATTATAGATGCTAGTATCTTGCTGGCTCCATTTTGATGTTAGTTTCCTTGGATCAATTCAAGGTGACTTTTATCCGTGCCCCTCTTAGTTTTCATGCATTTAGCAAGAATGCTATTTTATTACGTGGAATGACAAATAGCTATAGTGAAGATATATTGGTTTTGCATTTGAATGAGTGTGTTCTATTATGATGAAAGCATCTTTTAATTGTCGGTTCATGGGTTCCTTTAGGTCTCTTGCTGCGAAACTTGTGGTTTTCATATGTATTTCAAGGCCTAATCTTCCTCTATAGCTGTAGCTTCTAGCACACAACCATTTTTAGTGGGACTTCAGATTAAATTGACTGGTTTCTTATATGAACATTAGGATCTGTCAACATTAGATTCAATTCTATTGAAGGAACTACCCCCCTTAGAAGATGCTTAATAAGTGGGTTTCATTGCCCTCTCATGTAGTAGACATTGTATATAATATTCTTTTTCATTAGAAAACATTGTCTACTATAATTTGCATTTTTGTATGGAGACATGCATTCAAAAGATTAGTGCATGAAGTGCATCTCTCTCATGATTTATTTATAAACAAGAAGTTTAATACACCATCATGTCTTGTGGTAAGTGAGAACATTTGATTCACAAAATCGTACATTCAACAAGCCACCATCTTTATGGTATTTGAGGATTAGTTCCTGGATTTGCCAAATTTTCAAGAAAGAGGCCAAGTGATGGTAAGGCCAGATGACAGGCATTAAAATCACGACAATGCCACAGCAAAAGAAAATGAAGGGAATATGGGGTGGGGGGGCAGATGTTGGGTTGTCTTGTATGGAGAGTAGACACCACAACTATTAAGAGTAACTAACGATATAGAGAATCATTATTGGTGGCTATATTTTCACACACCTTTCCCAAATATAGTCCTTTTCATCAACATTTATTTTATCTCATGGCAGCGCACGGGAAGGTAACTAGTCTTCGTAGAATATGTAGGAACCAATATGGGCATCCAGGTCCCGCTATTGGTCATTGGCCGTAGAGGTGTCTCGGTCATGTCTGCATAGTTTTCGAACCCGCAGGGTCTGCATACTTAACGTTCGGTGGCGATTCAGTATTGTTGAGTTATTTATGTTGGTGACCGACGGTTGTTCGGAGTCAACGGATGAGAACCCGGACGTCACGAGGAGTTCTGGAATGGTCAGGAGATAAAGATTGATATATGGGAAGTTGGTATTCGAGTTTCGGAAAGGTTCTGGGCTTACCGGTCTTGTGACAGGGATGCCGGAAGTGTTCCGGGGGTCCACCTATCACGGAGGGCCCATGGGCTGTGAGAGGGGGCGCACTAGCCATTGGTGGTCTGGACGCCCCTCCCACCTAGGCCCATGCGGCCAAGGGCTTGGTGGGGCAAGCCCTAAGGCCGCCCGCCACCCAAACTTGGGGGCCAAGGCACCCCTTGGCCGTCGACCCACCCCTCGAGGAAACGGTGGGGCGTCAGCCCCTCCTCCCTCCCCCTATATATATGAGAGCAGAGGGAGGGCAGCCGCACTCTAAGCCACGACACATCCCTCTCTAGATTGTTTCTCCTCTAGTTTGTCGCGGTAGCGCTTGGCGAAACCCTGCCGGGACAGCTCCACCACCACCCCCGCCACGCCTCGTGTTGCCAGAGAACTCATCTACTACTCCGCCCTCACTTGCTGGATCAAGGAGGCGGAGATGTTATCTAGCTGTACGTGTGTTGAACGTGGAGGTGTCATCCGTTCAGCGCTAGATCGTGATTGGAGCGCGAGATGGATAGTGATGGGATCGCGAAGACGTTCGACTACTTCAACCACATTTCTTAAAGCTTCCCGCTTAGCGATCTACAAGGGTATGTAGATGCACTCCCCCTCTCGTAGCCGTTGATCCACATAGATAGATCTTGGGTGTTCGTAGGAATTTTTTTGTTTGCCATGCAACGTTCCCCAACACATAATGTAGTATGCATTTCACCAGGGCGAGATGCTGCTCGGGAGGGTCATGCATCGACAGGCATGCCTTCTGGACCGCGTAGGCGAGATCCGGCCACGTCATCATGAGGTACTGCAATGCACCGACAATGTTGCGGTAGTCCGAGGCGTCATCGATGGGGGGCCCGGCAACAGCGGACAATTTGCAGTGCATGTCGACGAGCGTGGTCACCGGCTTGCACTGCAACATGTTGGCACGGTCCAATAGCTCTTCGGCATACGTGCTCTGCGATAGGAAGAAGCCGATGTTGGTGCGGGAGACGTGTATGCCGAGGAAGTAGTGCAGGGGGCTGAGATCTTTCATGGAGAACTCGGCAAGGAGCTGTTGCTGGAGTTGGTGTAGGAGAGACAATGACGATGTCATCCACGTACAACAAGAGGTACACACACACACACGCCGACGTGCTGGAGCACGAAGAGGGACGGGTTCGACTGGGCCGACGTGAACCCAATGTGGCGGAGGAAGGCGGCGAAGCGATCAAACCAGGCCCTGGGCGCCTGCTTCAAGCTATATAGAGAGCCGTCGAGGAGGCAGACGTGCTCCGGTTGGCGCTCGCCAATGAAGCCATCCGACTATTGACAATAGACGTGCTCAGTGATGAAGCCCTCTAGGAAAGTATTGTTGACATACATTTGGTGGACCGGCCAGTCCCGGGCCGTAGCGAGGGCGAGGATAACGCGGATCATGGCAGACTTGACCACTGGGAAAAAAATTCATAGAAGTCGATGTCGGGGCACTGCGAGAAGCCGCGGATGACCTAGTGGGCCTTGTAGCGCTCCAACGTGCCATCCACCTTGTACTTGTGCTGGAAAATCCACTTTCCGGAGATGATGTTGGCACCGGCGGGGCGCGACAGGTGAGTCCAGGTCCTGTTCGCCATGAAAGCCCTGTCGGGGTCAAATCCAGCATCTCGTAGTAGGGGTCCTAAGCTAGGCATCTTGGAGCGATGGTAACATGGACACATGATTTTACCCAGGTTCGGGCTCTCTCAAGGAGATAATACCCTACGTCTTGCTTTTCATTGTATTGATGTGGGGGATAGTACATAGTACGTGAATCTACTACAAGAGTGTAGTAATGAATATGAGATTGAGATTGCCTATTGACTAGCCTCGCCTCGGTTTATATAATGCATCGTAGGCCTAGGGTTTAGAGGAGTCCTTGTCTTGTGCGCCAAGTCTTGTGGAATCTCCCCTGTATGCATCATGGGCTCTCCAAACTGTCCCATTAGTGAATCGCCCTGGGAGTCCTCGGCCTGACCCACTAGTCGGGAGACGACGTGGTGAGTACCCCCTAGTCCAGGACACCGTCAGTAGCCCCATCAACCGTATTCAAGTTGGGGACGCTCCTCGATTCTTCCAAACTGTTCTTCATCTTAAGCCGTCGGTCTTGAAAACTGGTTCAACAAATCTTCCCATCTCCGATCTTGAGGACCGCCAAGGTGTATCTGAAGGTTCACACGTCGGGCATCCGAGGAACCCCTTTAAGTTCTCGACCATTATCATTGCCTTGTTATTTATTATGCCACATCTCGGGGTCGAAGTGTTTCCCATGCGGCGATGTCGTCTTGCGTCCGAGCTGCAACGCCGAACTGCATCTGAGGTGTCTTTTTGCAGCCGAGCTCCAACGCTGATCGGCATCTGAGCGCCAATGACGGGCTGCGTTCAAGCTCTAATGCCGAATTGTGTTCCAGGTATCTTTTTGCAGCCGAGCTCCAACGTTGGTCTGCATCCGAGGTGTCATAAATTACCCCAGTCTCTGAAAATTTGAAGGACTTTATCCAAGCTTAACCGCCGGAATAGTCTTTTATGGAACAAACCATTCGAATCCGAGCTTTATGCCGGACAGCTTCCGAGCTCCAACGCCGGACTGCATCCGAGCTCTAACGATGGTCAGCGTCCGAGGTATCATAAACTAACTTGTACCTTAAAAATTTGAAGGAATTCATCCGAGCTTAATGTTGAAAACGCTCTCTATGGAGACAGTCACTTGTGCCCGAGCTTTATGCTGGACTGTTTTCGAGGTGGTGTACCACCCCGACCGTGGGCTGATTTTTTGTGGATGTTTTCTATTGGTGCAATTTATTCTCTGCCGAGATATATAGCCAGTAGGCCTCAAGGTGTGTGTCGGTCTAAAACCCGAGATGCACCTGAAGGATGACACAAAACCACTAATCTGAGTAGCCCCTGAGACTCAGGTCGATTCGCAAAATCGGCCTGAGGATCAACTCCTAGCTTGGCAGCATACTTTGGAACACAAAAGCGGTGTGCACAGACCTCAAGACTCAGGTTGGGTGCAGCCGACCAACCCAAGGATCATAATCTCCTCGGAAACTGTATTGCACTGAAAATTTCTACATTGAATTGTCAATGCAGTAGCCCCCGAGACTTGAATTGGGCAATATGATCGACCCTAGGATCGTATCTCCTCGGGAACTAGTTCAACCGTCATGTATGTTTTGACAACGCCAGGTGGAGTTCGGCAGGAAAGTTGCCGAACCGTAGTTCGGAAAAGAGTTTTCGGGCAAGACCATCACGCTAAACACCTCAAGCAAGAGGATGTCCTGCTTCCTGAAGGGAAAACATAAAATAGGATCAGCCTTCGGCTTCAACCTCCCTATCCCGAAGGCGGAGTGTTTCTCATGCCAGTTTCTCAGGCGAGCGGCTTTAAAGAGAAACCAGGCTACCTGGCTATTGACCAAGCACTCGCGTCGAGAAAGGAGTGGTAGAAAAAGACTTTGTAACGACTAAGAAGAAACCATTTATTATAAAATAGCTCATACAAATTAAAGAGCCCCTAGTGCCTTGGGTAATAGAATTTTATGTATAATGATTGTATGTACCGAAGTACTTATATCATATATGTGTTCGCCCGAACTTTAAATGTGTCTTAACCGACCGTCGGCTTCTCCCTCTTCGGCCAAGGGCCGAAAAGTGTTATCTACTACGCCATACGAGGATATCGAAGGTGTTTCGAATAACTAGGCAATCGGCCATTAGGCTATAACAGACAAAGCGCGCCCAGGGAACTTATGCTATATTACTATTTAACGTAAGAAGCATCTTCAAAGAAAATAGTTCCGCCAACGGTTCCTTTCGTTGGGTTCTCATGATTACCATGAGGGGTGTGTAATAGATTTATGTATGCTTGTCTTCCGTCGTGGCTGACCATAGTTGAAAACAGTAAGAGCGCTAGCTTTCGGCTTCACCCGTCTGATGTACGAGTTCGGATGACCCGATCGTAACAATCGCAGAGGTGCTCCCTTTACTCCCTAGCCGAACAATTGAGAACGTAGGGGTAAGCACAGGAGCAAGACCACCCAGCTTTACGGAACACTTAAGTCAACATGATGCAAATATTGGCATAAACACGAATAAGGAAGGGTGTGATACATTAATAATCATATGCAAGAGCAATGGCTTCATAAAGGAAGCCCCCAAGTAAACGGGATATTTGAATTTGTTTGTAACAAAGAAAGTTTTGACAAAGAAAGTTTTTCGTAAACAACTTTTTGTCAAAAAAGTATAATGCTTGGTTGAACCGAACAAAATTTAAAATTGAAAGTTTTTGAGCATGAAAGCGACTTAGCTGGTTAATGTGCTCGGTGTCGATGACGCGATCCGGGCTTGTGGCGGGACGAGGACGCCCATCGAACTTTGACAGATCCGGTGTGTAGTCTTTGGCATGGCCGAGGTCCCATCCCCAAGCCCGTCCCGAGGTGACCGAACGAGGAATTCGGCACTCCGAAGTAGTGTCCCGACTCGGCCGATGTGGCAAGGCGAAGCCCTGGTCCAGCCGAGGAGACGAAAGTGGTCGGTTGGTGACGTCGAAGTCCCTAGAGCAGCTTGATGAAGAGATGGAGAAGCCCCCGGTGTAGTCGGGGTGTTGGAGCAGATCGCCAGAGAGATGCTAGAGCCTTCATGTCAGCCGACGTGTTAAAGCAGATCGACGTGGTGGTTATTGGCTTGAAGAAAAGGCGGCACGTCGGTGCTGACGCAGGTCAAAATTTATGACGCGGTCGATGTCAGCTTGATGAAGTGACTGTGCGGCGATTTCGGTGTGCCAGCCCCATGCAATCCGTGGGGCATCGATGCCGAAATCTTGGTTGGGTTTCCGAACTCTTGGTTGGCTTGCCGAGGTGATGAATCTGAAGAGGTTGACCTCGACTCGACAAAGCGATGATCTAGCGCAAGTCGGCAGCCGTGGAGCAATGTTGTTGGGCCGGTTTGACATCGGCACGATGGTGAAAATTGCCTTAAAAAGACTTAAAATTCGTGGGAGAACAACACAATACTCTAAAAATATATTCCTTCAAAAAGGATGTCTATCCTGTTCATGAAGAAAGATGAATTCGGGTTAGATTCATTTTCGCGCAGGAAACATATCCGAAAATTGACGCACGCATCGTGCCGTTCCCGGAGTTTGAACGGTCGGATCGAACTAAAATTTGGAGGGGTTGTCAATATATGAATTTCTCAGAGGATCAACGGTTGGATTTTCTAAAGGATGAAGGAGCTGGGCGCTGAACTCCTTGCCCTAAAGTCATTTCGATTCGCGTCTAGATTTGGCAGGGCTCCGGTATATTGTAGATCGCCGGAGATTCGTCCACCGAAATACGACAAAATTTTACAGGGTTGTTCTAGACTCAATTCCGCACAATTTCACGGAAGCAATCGTCAAAACGACACTCGAGGAGTCGGGGACGACGAACACAAATCCGTTTCCAGAAAAACTACATGATCGCGCGATGGCAATGTTGATGTTGAGCCCCCGAGCACCATGGAGGTTTCTTCCATGATCTTGGTTGAGATTGGAGTTGATGTTGATGAAGACACCCGTCCGATGTATAGGATCCGACGTGGAGCGTAGTCGTCGGCATAGCCGAGGTGACCAGTCAAGCCGGCGACGAAGATGCCGACGTTGACGATGTAGCTTGGTTTCGACGCGTAGATCGTGATGGAGCCGATCTGAATCCCCATCGCACTGCGGCGACTACCCAGCAGGATCTCAATGAAAGCATCTATGTCGGGGTCAAATCCAGCATATCTCGTAGTAGGGGTCCTAAGCTATGCATCTTGGAGCGATGGTAACATGAACATAGGATTTTACCCAGGTTTGGGCTCTCTTAAGGAGATAATACCCCACGTCCTGCTTTTCATTGTATTGATGTGAGGGATAGTACATAGTACATGTATCTACTACGAGATTGTAGTAATGAATATGAGATTGAGATTGTCTATTGACTAGCCTGACCTCGGTTTATATAATGCACCATAGGCCTAGGGTTTAGAGGAGTCGTTGTGTTGTGCGTCAGGTCTTGTGAAATCTCCCTTGTATGCATCATGGGCTCTCCGAACTGGCATATTAGTGAATCGCCCTGGGGTCCTCGACCCGACCCACTAGTCGGGAAACGACGTGATGAGTACCCCTAGTCCAGGACACCGTCAAGCCCTATATTCATCCTACATTGTAGCCTGCCAATTGGTGTCAAGGAGCACTGTCCGCACGATCTTGGGAATGGGAGAGATTGTGGTGGCTGTATTATTGTCAGAATATTTATGGTCAGACGAAACTTGCCCAGCTGCGCGCACGTGATCATGGCGTGGGTGTGAGAGGGAGGTGGTTTGCGAGCGCGGACACACGACGACGTAGAGTTGGCGTCAGGGGTCGCGTCGGCAAGAGGGCATGGGCGCTGGGAGCTCGGGCGGAGCGACAAACATGCCACCAGTGGAAGGTGTCGCGGGTGTAGGAACGAAGTCGGGGGACACTGCCACAGCAGCATTGGAGGGCAACGTGGCTAGCAATTGTGCTTCCTTGGCAGTGGAATCAGGCAGGGCGTGAGTGCAGGGAGTGCGAGCTAGACGGTGTGTGTGCGAAGGGAAGGGCGGAGTGTTGGCGTCGGCGTCGGCGGGAGCATCAACAGAGGTGGTGGGATGACGAAAAGGAAAGATGTGCTCGTCGAATGTGACGTGCCGTGAGATGATGACACGGCCAGTTTCCCTGTTAATACACTGACAGCCCTTGTGATTAGGGGAGTACCTGAGGAAGACGCACATCATTGAACGAGGCGTGAGCTTGTGGGGGGTAATGGTGGATATGTTGGGGTAGCATAAGTAGTCGAACACCCGCATGCTAGAGTAGTCAGGGTCGGTGTCATAAATAAGAAAGAATGGGGTGTTGCCTTGGTGAGGCCGACACGACGGGCGATTCAGCAAGAAAGTGGTTGTGTTCAAAGCCTCTGCCCAGTACGCAAACGACATGCCAACATGCACTACGAGGGTGCGGACTATGTCATTGAGAGTACAGAGTGCGCGCTCGGCACGCCCGTTTTGCAGCGACGTGTATGGGCAGGACATGCGAAGCACGATGCCGTTGGTGGAGAAGATGTCGTGCAAGGCATGGTTGTCAAATTTGTGCCCATTGTCTGAATGCAACATGAGTATGGGGAGATGAAAATGGGTTCGAACAAACACGGCAAAGTGTTTGAGTGTAGGGAGAGCGTCAAATTTGTACCGCAGGGGGAAAGTCCAGACGAAATGACTGTAATCATCGAGGACAACCAAGTAGTACTAAAACCCTGAAGTGCTAGATACAAGTGACGTCCATACATCACAGTGGATTAACTGAAAAAGGAATACGACATGTGTTCTGAGGAACTAAACGACAACCTAGTGATTTTTCCTAATTGATAGCTTGAGCAAGGAGTGGTGGAGACGACGGGCACATCTTCTATGGATTGCTACAGAGCGAGACGAAGAGCATCGCTGTGAGGGTGGCCCAGGCGATCATGCCAGAGATCGGCGGAGACGGCGGTGAGGGCGGTGTACGTCAAAAGCATGGAGACGGGGTACAGGTCGCCGTCATCATCACGTCAGAGGATCACCCTCCTCATGCTTCGATCCTTGGCAGAGAAGCCAATATCGTCAAACTCAACGTTAACAGGGTTGTCACGAGCTAGTTTCTTTACATAGAGGAGGTTCTTGACTAGGTGGGGAGAAACAAGAACGTCTTGTAGAAAGAGGGGTGAAGCAGGGGTGGGGATGGAGGCATGACCTTTGTGCGTGATCACGAACGATGAACCATTGCCAACTACAATGCAAGAATAACTATAGAGATGGGCAGCTGACAACATACCAGAGGATGACATCATGTGGGACGACGCGCCTGTGTCTAGGTACCAGGTGGCGCCGGCGGGCTGCTGCTGCTGCTGCATGCTGAGGTTGTTCAACGCCTGCACTAGGGAGGCCTGGTCCCAAGTAGGTGCTGCAGAGGACGGTGCCCCAGCAGGTAGTGCACCGTACAGAGGGTGGGTAGGCACAACGCCCGTCGTCTAGGCTAGGGGTGGTGCGTCGTGGGGAATCGGGTGCGGCGACGGGTAGGCCGCATCATGGTGCCAGGCGACGCCGGCAAATGGTGGAGTGGAGCCGGGCCGCGGCCCGAGCACACCAGCCCCCAGTGCGTGCGGGTGCCATGGCATGGACCAAACATGCACTGCCAGTCGAGGGGGTAGGCGCGGGAGCAAACGATGTCGACGAGCGTGACGAAGATGCACCACCTTGGTCGACGACCTTGCCCTTGCCCTTGTTGTGGCCGCCCCCGCCGGAGCGGCGTGCATTACCACCGCCGCCCTTGGGTGCCCCGTCGGAGTTAGAGATCGGGGCGAACGAGCAGTGTACAATGCCGTCTCATTGGAGGGTTCAGGGGCCAGGCGACTCTCTTCCAACAGCAGGAACGCACAGCACCAGAGGAAGGAGGGGAAGGGCGTCTGCATGGTGGGAATCGGGTGGCGTAGCACAGACGTGGATGAAGGTCGCATAACATGTTCATGACTTGCTCATGGTCAGAGACGGTCTCACCGAGGTCCGCCAGGCGATCCACGCACTCCTTGAGGCGTGCGAATAAGGAGATGATGGCTCGGAGCCCTGCTCAATGTCCCGGAACTCCATGGTAAGGAAGACGACCCTGTGTTCGCGGTTCTCGGGGAAGAGCGGGGTGATGGATGCACATAGTTCGGTAGCAGTTGCGTCGCGCTCATGGACCAGCCCGAAGATCTCTGGGGTCACGCGAGTGTAGAGCCACGAGATGACGTACACATCGTCTTGCACCCAGGTCAGGTCATCAGGGTGTGACGGGCTAGAGAGGTGGGCGAGGACGCCTCTCTTCTGGAATGTGACCTCGAAGAGGGTCCTCCACTGAGAGAGGTTTGGTGGGTTCAGTTGGAGGACGAGCGGGCGTGTTGGTTGATGTAGATCATGGCCAGCGGAGAAGCAGGAGGTGACGCGACCACGACAGGATCCGTCGGAGGGGCGACAAGGGCACCGGTGCGACTCGCAGCGGCGAGCGCGGATGGGGTCAAAAGTGCAAAGCGACCCAAGCCAGGGGTAGCCGCGACGTCAAAGGTGCTGGAGAGGCCATTGCGGGAGGAGGAGGTGAAGAGGGGGAGGGGGAGTGGACATAGCCGAAGGAGTGGTTGAGGCAGCAGAAGAAGCTTTACAGGCGCGTGACGATGCTGACGTCTGATACCATGTGAGCGAGAGAGTGAGAGAGAGAGAGGAAGCAATGCATCCTTACTGTATGCCTTTGTATTGCATGTGTATATGTATTACAGCAAGGGGCTCCAAAGTGCAGGGTTACAGGAACGACATGCACTAGTGGGTGGTGATCGTGGAGCTATACGTGGGTACGATTGGGTAACCCAGTGGACTAGCAGTTGTTGTTAACAGAAAGCACAAGTGATGGACATGTTGAAGTGGAGCTTGGGATTTAGAAGCGGTGTGGCTGTAGCCTATGAAGTGCGGAGTGGGATGTTGGGGAACGTTGCATGGGAAACAAAAATTTTCCTACGCACATGCAAGATCTATCCATGGTTATGACCATCTACGAGAGGGAGAGTGGATCTACATACCCTTGTAGATCGCTAAGCGGGAAGCGTTAAGAAATGCGGTTGATGTAGTCGAACGTCTTCGCGATCCAAATCGCAAGCCATCCCACGATCCAATCACGATCCATCCTGATCTAGTGCCGAACAGATGGCACCTCTGCGTTCAACACACGTATAGCTCGATGACGATCTCCGCCTTCTTGATCCAGCAAGAGGGGGTGGAGAGGTAGATAAGTACTTTGGCAGCATGACACTGTGGACTCCATGTAGACCTTTACCCATCCCATCATTGAACTTTTTCCTAAGATACACTTGGTGGAAACATTAGTCCAATGAAATATATATTGTTATTAATAACCAAAACCACCTAGGGAAAAGTTGTGCTTTCAATATCCCCCATATTTGTAGTTGATGACAACATATAGATGAAAGCTTTGATAAAAGATATAATCAATGAATTCGCTTTGAGAGCTATGTGATAAGCAAGAGCTCCCCTAAATTTGTTCATTAATTTAAATTTGTGTTTGAATGCAAATGCACAGTCGATTAGGATCATGGGTCACTCTTCCATGTCACATACAACTTGGTGGTGCTGAAAGGACATTTGCTCCCTTGGTGGTTTTGGTAATTAATAACAACATATAAGTCATTGAACTAATGTTTCCACCAAGTATATTTCAGGAAAAGTTCAATAATAGGGATGGCAAAAGGATTGTGGAATTACCCCAAGATGCAAGGAAATAGGTTGGCCAAGCTTCAAGCAAGAGGACTCTACATTTTACATTTGTGAGAAATCACTTTGAGTCCATAGGAAAGCCAATACTATTAAAAGGGGGTAAGGTTTTGTTGGTGAACAAAATGCTCATACGTGCACAAGTGATAGTCACCAACAACATCCACAAGCTCACCCACCAAAGTCTGTCTATAGCCAAACATTCAAAATTAGTGCAACCAACATTCCTATCCCGGTGCCACCGATTCCAGAACCTAGACAGACTCAGCCAATACCTAGCCACTTCGGTGCAACCGATTCCATACCGGTGCCACCGAGTTTAAGTTGCCAACTTTCTGTTATGCAAATTCACATTTTTAGTACCATCGAGATAGTTGGGTTGGCATCACCGAGATTGGGAATCTGACCGTTGGCCACCTTATCGGTGCAATCGAGTTTCATATATCGGTCTCACCGAGATTCGAAAGTTGCCACCTTTTGATCACTTCGGTACCACCGATATTAACACATTGGTGTCACGGAGTTGGTCATGTTGTGTGTAACGGTTGGATTTTGGGGATGCCTATATATACCCCTCCACCACCACCTACTCGAGAGAGAAGCACTCAGAACTATTCCATACCTATCCTATCAGATTTTCTGAGAGAGAACCACCTACCCTTGTGTTGAGATCAAGATCTTCCACTCCAACCATATGGATCTTTATTTCTAGCCTCCCCAAGTTGCTTTCCACCAATCCCATCTCTTCTACCAAGCCAAATCTATGAGAGAGTGATTGTGTGTTGAGGAGTCTATCATCTTGAAGCACAAGAGCAAGGAGTTCATCGTCATTACCGAGCCTATTACCTTTTGGAGGGCGGTGCCTCCTAGATTGGTTAGGTGTCACTTGGGAGCCTCCTACTTCGTGTTGTGGAGTGAACCAAGAAGTTTGTAAGGGCAAGGAGATCGCCTACTTCATGAAGATCTACCCATAGTGAGGCTAGTCCTTCGTGGACGGAAGCCGTCATGGTATTGTCAAGGTTGCTTCTTCGTGGAACCCTCCGTGGGTAGAGCCCTCCGTGGACCCTCACGACCGTTACCCTCCGTGGGTTGAAGACTCCGTGAACATGGACATACGATAGCACCACCTATCGGAAGCACGGGAAAAATCTTTGTGTCATCACTTGTGTTTGCTTTCCTTACCCTCTCTTTACTTACATGTGCAATCTCTTTACTTTCCGCTGCTATACTCTTAGACATGCATATGTAGGGTGTACTTGACATGCTATGAATGCTAAAACTTGCCAAGAATTAAAATTGGGAAAAAAATAGTTTTATTTGGTCAAGTAGTCTAATCACCCCCCTGTAGACCTACTTTCGATCATACAAGTGGTATTAGAGCTTTGGTCTCCATTGCATTGGTTTCATAACTTAGGAGAAGTATGGCATCTAGTGAGGGAAATTATCACCGTAGAGGTCCGTAGTTTGATGGCAAAAAATTTGCTAGTTGGAAGCACAAAATGAAAATGCATTTGCTTGGTCATAATCCTGCCATTTGGGCTGCTATTCGTGTTGGCTTGCAAGGTGAATTCTTTGCGGAAGGAAAGGAACCCGATCGTGAAGCGATTGCAGATGAATTGAAGATGTTGCAACTAAATGCTCAAGCATGTGACATTCTCTTCAACTGCCCGTGCCCCGAAGAATTCAACAAAATCAGCCATCTTGAACACGCAAAAGAGATTTGGGATACTTTGGTTGATATGCACGAAGGAACTGAGTCCGTGAGAGAATCCAAGTTAGATGTTCTTCAAGGTCAGCTTGACAAGTTCAAGATGAAGGATGGTGAAGGAGTCACCAAGATGTACTCTAGGCTAGCTCTCATCACTAATGACATTGTCGGTTAGGAAGCAAAGAAATGACACACAAATTCATCATCAAGAAGATACTTCGAGCTTTGGATGATCGATACGACACCATTTGCACATTGATCCAAATGATGCCCAACTACAAAGATCTCAAACCGACGGAAGTGATTGGTAGAATTTTTGCTCATGAGATGACACTCAAAGACAAGGAAGAGCTTCAACACAAGTCTAGCGGTGCTTACAAAGCCACAAGCGATGCTACTGCTACCTCGAGCGACAACCTTGTCACAAATGAAGAGATAAGACTGATGGTCAAGAAATTCAACAAGTTCTACAAGAATAGAAGCAAAGATCATAGCTCCAACTCAAGACATGAAGAGAAGCATGCGTCAAGTCATGACTGAAACTGCTACAATTGTGGGAAGCCCCGACACTACTCCAATGAGTGCACAGCTCCTTACAAACAAAGAGAAGAGTCACCAAGAAGACGAAGCTCAAGAGACGAGTCACCTCGAAGAGAGAGGAGTAGAGATGATCGTTATTAACGAAGACCCTCAAGGAGAAGTAGGGACTCGAAGAAGAAGGACAAGTACACCAAGATCTACTCAAGAAGGAAACATCAAGCTCATGTTGGTGAATGGGTTTGTGGCTCCGACTCCGACAACAACTCCGAGAGAAGCTATCACTCCAACTCCGACTATAGTCAAGATGATGGTGTTGCCAGAATTGCACTAGTGACAACCAACTCCTATGATCTATTTGATTCACCAAATGAAGAGAGTGGAAGTTGCTTCATGGCTAAAGGCCCCAAGGTATCACACCCCGAGTATCTTGATTTCAATAGTGATGAAGATGATTTTCTTTATGATGACGACTTGCTATCTGATAAAACTAGTGATGTTGATCAAAATGAACTTGATATTTCTCATGCTAGTCAACATAGGTCGATTGACGATGATAAGTTGGAAATAGAATGACTAACTCAAGAACTAAAAACTCTTAAGTTAGCTCATGAGTCAACTGGAGAATATCATAGAGAGCTTGTAAGGACACATGAGAAGCTACGCTTCGAGAAGCTCAATTTAGAGCAAGAGCATGACTTCCTTAATGCTATCAATGACGATCTCCGAAAGAAGACATCATATTATCTTGACAAACGACTACTCTTGTCTACATTCATGCCACAAGTTAAATCTAAGCAAACTAGTAACAAAGGCAAGAAAGGTTCTTCATCTAGTAGCAATAATAAAAATGCTAAACCCAATGATGTTGCTCCTAGTAGTTCTATTGATTCCACTGATGATGATTCTCTTAGCCAAGTTACACTTGAGCAAGAAAATGCTTTATTGAAAGGAATTATAGAGAAAGGTATCTACAAGAGTCTTGCTGGGTGTAAGCAATTTGAGGAAATTGTACACAAGCATGGAGGATACCGTAATAATCGTGGTGTTGTCTACTTCAACGCTAATGGAGTTGAGTGGGAAGAAGGTCAATACCCCAATCCCAAGTTTGTTCCTCAAAAGGATAAGTATGAAAATACTCATCCCAAGGGAACAAAAGCTCAAGATGACCTTCCACCCCAAGACCACAAGCTAAAGGGCAAGAACAAGCTTCAAGAGGACTTTGACTCTTATGGAGATGAATCCCAAGCTTTGGTGAAGTGGGTTCCCAAGGCTACTACAAGCTCAACTTCTACAAGTGCTACTTCAACACCAAGGATCCCCATCAACTTGATGTGGGTCCCCAAGAAGAAGAACTAGAAAGTTCTTGAGGGGTGACTCCGCCAATGAAATTCACTCACATTCATTATTGGCAAGATCTATTTGCAATCAACATCAACCCTATGCAATAGTTCAAGGAGTCACACATTCCCTCAAAGGTAAGCAAGGGACAAGGTAATCAACAAATCAATGGACATCATCACACATGCTTTGCACTCCATGTCCATAGATATCCTTGTATTTATCTCTTGTGTGTTGGGACTAACCCATGTAGGTGAGAAGAGTAAGGAAACAACAAGGATGCTCCCAACTCTTGGTGATCTTCATCAACTTTGAGCATCCACCACTACCTCACCAACATGAAGTCTTCATCGACAAAACCCATGGTTAGTTTATCCCACTTATGGGGGGATGTCACATCAAGGGGGAGATTTACTCTAAGACTTGAGTCAAAGCATCTCTTAGTATGTGACAACATTAAATGCTTTATGTAAAAGTGGTAACCCCACTTGTGCTTAAACGATGAGTATGACCTATGATCAAGTATTCTTACTTGGCTCCTAAGTCAAATACTCATATATAGATGACTTCGTCATCGCCCAAGTTCTTGTTAGATGCTAGAGTGTTTGTGCATGTTTGTCATGATTTCATTTGACATCTTATTGTGTGAGCATGTTGGCTGCATTTATTTTCTCATTCGAGGACATCCAATTGTTGCTATTTGGTCTTTGATTTATCTTTTGCCAATTGGATGGACAAGAATGCCTAGGACCACTCTTTAGCTATCTATGCTTTCCCACCTCATACTCTATTCATGCTGCATCACAAAATTTGAACAAGTGCTTTTCGATCCCTCTGTGTGTGGAGCACTCGGAGTTCCGTATCGACAAGGACTGGCCATTAAAACCTCCCAAGTACATCTCTCACGGGGTTATTACCCCTGGGTAGGCCAAGGCAATGGGCTTCTCCTCCCCGCTTCGAATAAAAAGTACGCGACGGGCTGGCCCCGGCCGGCTAGAGTACAACCGACAGGTGCAATCCCCGGCTGGCTCGAGGACGGCTGGTCAAGGTGCCGGCTCGGCCCCCGGCCGGCTGGGCGTGACCAGCTGCCTGTGGTCCGCCTCCTCCGTTGACCCCGAGCTAGACAAGCAACGTCCCGTCCCTCTGCACGCGGGTACGGTGACACGACGTGACCGCCACGACAGGCTCCATTGTAGCCACAGTGGCCGCTGATGCATGGGCGCGCATGGCTACACTTCGGCCGTCCGGGTCATTGACCTTGGCGACCGCGACCGGGCGAGGAAATAGTGCCGACACGCCCCCGCCCACTCGATTACCTACCCCGGCGTGGCTATAGTGCAGCCAGCCGTACCGAAGACTTTGGCTGGCTGGCGCTAGACAACGCCACCCGGGCGGCCCGTGCCGTGGCAGGTGGGCGGGGGCCAATCGCAGAGCCAGCTGGCAGGCCCCAGCGGGTGATTGGACCGCACAGCCGGTGGACCCTACGAGCGATGAGATTGCTCGAGGGATGGGACCCCCTGGTCAGCCAGAGAGGCTGCCAGCCGGGTCCCTCACTTATGTACCTCAGGAATATTGTAAGCCGGGGGGTTGGCCTATAAACCCCCGAGCCCCCCATGCAACGAGGATGACGACAAGTCCCACGCACACACCTACGGGGTACTTCCCTCACACTCTCATGCTCCATAGCGAAGGAAGGCGAGCAGGCTGCTCCCTCTTCCTCCTCTAGACACAGCTCCAGGAGCAACCTTGTAAACATACCCATCCATGAAACTAACCAAGCAGGACTAAGGGTGTTACCTCCCACGGAGGGCCCTGAACCTGGGTACATCATGCGTCACCACTGCTTGTACCTAATCCCGTTCCCGGAGCCTGTTGGCATCCTCCGGCCCCAACCACCTACGATAAGCCTACCCATGGCATCTGCCATGAGAAAACGACGACAGTTAGCGTCCACAATGGGGCCGTATGCGGCGCCGACCGGATTCATGCTCCGGACGAGATCCCTCGCCATCCCCCGCCATTACCGCACATGCAGGCGAAACCGCGGGCTTGTGGGGCTTGCTCTAGCATGCCCTACGGGCAGCTCCGTCGATCTCACGCTTGACATCGACGCGCTCACCGAGCGCTTCGGCATACTCAGCCTTGCTGAAGCTCCGGCTGCCGACGAGTACCCTAGCCAGGTGCTCATCTGCGCTGGTCCGTCCACGGATGTGGGCGCACTCGCTGCGACCCAGTCCAGCGGCTCCCACGATCACATGGGGGTAATGGCCATCATCCCCTCCACCTCTCCGGACGTGCCGGGGGACGGCCTTCCGGCAACTCCCGCGCTGCCTGCCCGCGTGCCGGTCCTGGCCCCAGCTACCGCCCCGGCGTCGGCTCTAGCTTCAACCCAAAACGACGGTCGTCTACACGACCAGTTCCCTAACCAGGACAGTTGCTACGTTGTCTTCACCAGTGAAGAGACGAGCAAACATGCTCAATGCCGGCTCCATCGTGAGGTGAACGCCACCATGCCGGTAACTCCCTAGTTCATGCACTGGTCGGAGAAGCCGGTCACCTGGAGTCGGGCAGATCACACCGCTGTGATGCCGAGTCCCGGAAGCTACGCCATGGTCCTCGACCCCACCATCGCCACCGAGAAGCGCACCTGCTGCTTCTCACGAGTGCTGATAGATGGTGGCAGCAGCATCAACATCCTTTACCTCGACACAATGCGCAAGCTGGGGCTGAAGATAGAAGACCTGCAGGCGAGCCGGACGGTTTTCCATGGCATCGTGCCTGGGAAGTCCTGCTCCCCTATCGGCAAGATCACGCTTGACGTCCTCTTCGGCGGCCTCGGCCACTTCCTCTATGAGCTGGTGCTGTTCGAGGTAGTGGACCTTGCAAGTCCCTACCACGTGTTGTTGGGCCAGCCGGCTCTCGTCAAGTTCATGGTGGTCCCCCATTACGCCTACCTCAAGCTCAAGATGCCGGGCCACAAGGGAATCATCACCATCATGGGTGAGTACAAGATGTCGCTCGAGTGCGCTCGAGACGGTAGCCGGCTGGCCGAGGCCCTGGAAATAGCCGAGGAAAAGTGGCAGCTCAACCGGCTCGTGGCCCTGGCTGCCAGCCAGCCGGTCATGTTGGCTCCTCCCTCGTAGTCCATCGGCGAGGCCTCCTTCCAGCCGTCTAAGGACACCAAGAAAATCCCGCTCGACCCGGCCAACCTCGCTCAACGCGTCACCATCGGCTCCCGCCTTGACAACAAATAGGAAGGCGAGCTTGTTGACTTCCTCCGTGAGAATGGGGATATCTTTGCATGGTCCCCCAAGGACATGCCGGGTGTTCCGAGGAAGTTCGCCGAGCACAAACTACATGTCCGGCCAGACGTCAAGCTGGTCAAGCAACCCCTACGCCGTTTCTCTGAGGAGAAGCGGCATACTATTGGAGAAGAGATCGCCCGGCTGCTCGTAGCCGGCTTCATCATGGAAGTTTTCCACCCGAACTGGCTGGCCAACCCAGTCTTGGTGCTAAAGAAGAACAAGACATGGCGCATGTGCATCGACTACACTAGCCTAAACAAGGCATGCCCCAAGGACCCATTCGCCCTGCCGCGGATCGACCAGGTCATCGACTCCATGTCCCGCTGCGACTTGCTGTCCTTCTTGGACGCTTACTCCGGCTACCACCAGATCAAGCTGGATTCGGAGGACTGTCTCAAGACCTCCTTCATCACGCCCTTCGGGGCCTACTGCTATATCACCATGTCCTTCGGCCTGAAGAACGTAGGTGCCACCTTCTAGAGGTGCATGCAGAAGTGCCTCCTGCCTCAGATAGGCAGGAACGTCCACGTCTACGTTGACGACATCATCGTCAAAACCAAGAAGCACTTCAGCCTCCTCGACGATCTCCAGGAGACCTTCGCGAACCTACGCGAGTACAAGATCAAGCTCAACCCGGAGAAGTGTGTCTTCGGCGTCCCAGCCGGCCAGCTCCTGGGTTTCTTCGTGTCTGCCCGCGACATCGAAGCTAACCCAGAGAAGATCAGCATGATCGAGCACATGCCCAAGCCGACCCAGCTCCATGACGTCCAGAAGTTCACCGGTTGCCTTGCCTCGCTCAGCCGGTTCATCGGCCGACTGTGGGAGAAAGCCTTGCCCCTTTATGGGCTCCTTTGCAAGATGGCTCTGGTCGAGCCGGCTCGCACCAAGAAGCCATGCATATTCGACTGGCCCGCCGAGGCGGAGGAGGCCTTCAGCAGCCTCAAAAAAGCTCTCACCCGTGCGCCCATCCTGGCCGCGCTGGTTGAGAAGGAGCCCTTGCTCGCCTACATCACGGCGGCCACTCCCGTCATCAGCGTCGTCTTGGTGGTGTTGGGGAATGTTGCATGGGAAACAAAAATTTTCCTATGCACACGCAAGATCTATCCATAGTGATGAGCATCTACGAGAGGGAGAGTGGATCTACATACCCTTGTAGATCTCTACGCGGGAAGCGTTAAGAAACGCGGTTGATGTAGTCGAACGTCTTCGTGATCCAAATCGCCGAGCGTCCCGCGATCCCATCATGATCCGTCCCGCGATCCAATCATGATCCGTCCTGTGATGTCATCACGATATGTCCCGCGATCCAATCACGAATCGTCTCGCGATCTTGATCACGGTCCTTCCGATCTAGTGCCGAACGGATGGCACCTCCACGTTCAGCACACGTACAGCTCGATGACGATCTCTGCCTTCTTGATCCAGCAAGAGGGAGCAAAGAGGTAGATGAGTTCTCTGGCAGTGCGATGGCGTTGCAGCGATGGTGGCGGAGCAATTCCACCAGGGCTTTACCTAAGCACCGCTGAAACCGATCTAGAGGGGAAACTACGAACTAGAGGAGAGGCAGCACGTGGCTTAGGGTTTCTTGATGTGTTTGAAGTGCTAGCCCCACCCCTTAATTTATATGCTGAGCCTTGGGGTCGAAACTTGGAGAAAAATCCTCCTCAAGGTTGGTTTGCCCGCAAGGCAAGAGTCCTCCTCGGACTCCAGGACCCGACGCCAAGGTCCTCGGCGTCTCGCCCCACATGCCAGGGTCCCTGGCGTCTGGCCCCTGGCCTCCGCAAAACAGCTTTTGCACCTTACTAAAGCCTCACGGGCTTTACCCCTAGGCCCAAATAAAGTGTCCTTGTACCTCGAACATTTCCGGAAACATCCGAAACTATTTCTAATGAATACCGGAACCCTTCCGGAGACCAAACACTATTATCCCATATATCAATCTTTACCTCCGGACCATTCCGGATCTCCTCATGACGTCTGTGATCTCATCCGGGAATCCGAACAACCTTCGGTCACCACCATACATAACTCTATACTATCGAAATGTCACCGAACCTTAAGTGTGCAGACCCTGTGGGTTCGAGAACTATGTAGACATGACTGAGACACCTCTACGGTTAATAACCAATAGCGGGACCTGGGTGCCCATATTGGTTCCTACATATTCTACGAAGATCTTTATCGGTCGAACCTCTTTGTCAAGGATTCAGTTAATCCCATATGTTGTTCCCTTTGTTCTTTGGTATGTTACTTGCCCGAGATTCGATCGTCGGTATCTCCATACCTAGTTCAATCTCGTTACCGGCAAGTCTCTTTACTCGTACCGTAATAGAAGATCCCATGGCTAACTCTTTAGTCACATTGCTTGCAAGGCTTATAGTGATGTTGTATTAATGGGTGGGCCCTGAGATACCTCTCCAACACACGGAGTAAGAAATCCCAGTCTTGATCCATGCCAACCCAACAGACACCCTTGAAGATACCTATAGAGCACCTTTATAGTCACCCAATTACGTTGCGACGTTTGATACACACAAGGTACTCCTTCGGTGTCAGTGAGTTGCATGATCTCATGGTCATAGGAACAGATACTTGACATGCAGAAAACTGTAGCAATAAACTGACATGATCATATGCTACGTTTATAGTTTGGGTCTTGTCCATCACATCATTCTCCTAATGATGTGACCCCGTTATCAAATGACATCTCATTTCCATGGCTAGGAAACCTTAACCATGTTTGATCAACAAGCTAGTCCATCAGAGGCATACTAGGGACATGGTGTTGTCTATGTATCCACACATGTATCTGAGTTTCCGATCAATAAAATTATAGCATGGATAATAAACGATTATCATGAACAAGGAAATATGATAATAACCCATTTAGCATTGCCTCTAGGGCATATTTCCAACAGTCTCCCACTTGCACTAGAGTCGATAATCTAGTTCACATCACCATGTGATTTGCATTGTTATGAATCTAACACCCAATGAGTTCTGGGGCTCGATCATGCTTTGCATGTGAGAGAGGTCTTTTAGTCAACGGGTCTGCGACATTCAGATCCGCGTGTACTTTGCAAATCTTTATGTCTTACAGTATACACTGCTACCACACTCCACTTGGATATATTCCAAATGGCTACTCCACTATACATATCTAGATTGCTACTAAGAGTCATCCGGATTGGTGTTAAAGCTTGCATCAACGTAACTCTTTACGACGAACTCTTTATCACCTCCATAATCGAGAAACATTTCCTTAGTCCTTTAGTTACTAAGGATAATCTTGACTGCTGTCCAGTGATCCACTCCTGGATCACTCTTGTACCCCTTGACAGACTCATGGCAAGGCACACACAGGTGCGGTACCCACCATGGCATACTATATAGAGCCTATGGCTAAAGCATATGGGATGACCTTCCTCCTTTCTCTTTCTTCTGCCGTGGTCGAGCTTTGAGTCTTACTCAACTTCACACCTTATAAATAAGGCAAGAACTCTTTCTCTGACTGATCCATTTTGAACTCTTTCAAAATCTTGTCAAGGTATGTACTCATTGAAAGTCTCATCAAGCATCTTGATCTATCTCTATAGATCTTGATGCTCAACAATTAGGTAGCTTTATCTAGGTCTTTGTAACACCCCGGACACACCCGCCGGTAGTCGTTACTCCTGGCGGGATCTAGACTAGCCTCACAGATCAATACTAGTCTTTTCTGCACACTTTGTCCTCACTCATGCGCATCCGGGACCAACTTCCTGGTCAGTCACCCATCCCAGAACTACTCCAAGCCAAGCATGCTTAACCTGGGAGTTCTGTTTGAATGGGCTCCCGGAAAAGAAGGAATTCCTTATTGATATGAGTAGTCTATCATCCCTAATATGCCAGGCTATTACAGTCTTCCTTTGAAAAACTCTTTTCAAACAAACGTTTATGCTTTCCAGAAATTCTACATCATTTTCGATCAATAATATGTCAACCACATATGCTTATCAAAAATTCTATAGTGCACCCACTCACTTTATTATAAATACAAGTTTCTCATAAACCTTGTATAGACTCAAAAACTTTGATCACCTCATCAAAGCGTATATTCCAACTCCGAGATGCTTGCTCCAGTCCATAGAAGTATCACTGGAGCTTGCACACCTTTTAGCATCCTTAGAACTAACAAAACCTTCTCGTTGTATCTCATACAACCTTTCCTCAAGGAAGGAAAAGATGTTTTGACATCCATCTGCCAGATTTCATAATTGAAAAATGCATTAACTACAAACATAATTCCAAAAGACTTTTAGCATCGCTACGGGTGAGAAGGTCTCATCGTAGTCAACTCCTTGAACTTGGTGGAAACTTCCTTGCGACAAGCCGAGCTTTACAAATAGTGACATTCACCATCAGCGCTTGTCTTCATCTTAAAGGTCCATTTGTACTCAACGACCTGTCGTTCAACGGGCAAGTCTACGAAAGTCCATACTTGGTTTTCATACATGGATCCCTTCTCGGATTTCATGGCTCCTAGCCATTTGTCAGAATCCGGGCCCATCATCGCTTCTCCATAGCTCGTAGGCTCATTGTTGTCCAACAACATGACCTCTAAGACAGGGTTGCCATACCACTCAGGAGCAGTATGCGTCCTTGTCGACCTACGAGGTTCGATAGTAACTTGATCCGAAGCTTCATGATCATCATCATTAACTTCCTCTTCAACTAACGTAGGCCCCACAAAAACAACTTTCTGCGCTGCGCTACTCTCTGGTTGAAACAAAGGTTAAACAACCTCATCAAGTTCTATCTTCCTCCCACTCAATTCATTCGAGAGAAACTTTTTCTCGAGAAAGGAACCAGTTTTAGCAACAAACACTTTGTACTCGGATCTGAGATAGAAGGTATACCCAACTATTCTTAGGGTATCTTATGAAGATGCATTTTCCCGCTTTGGGTTCGAGCTTATCAAACATAAGTGTTGCATTCCCAAACTCTAAGAAATGACAGCTTAGGTTTCTGCCAAACCATATGGTGTCATCTCAACGGATTTAGATGGTGCCCTATTTAAAGTGAATGTGGTTATCTCTAATGCATAACCCCAAAATGATAGTGGCAAAACAATAAGAGACATCATAATTCACACCATATCCAATAGAGCACGACTGCGACGTATGGACACACCATCACACTATGGTGTTCCAGGTGGCATGAGTTGTGAAACAACTTTCACATTGTCTCAAGTTGTATACCAAGCTCATAACTCAGATATTCACCTCCACGATCATATCGTAGACATTTTATCTTCTCGTCACGATGATCTCAAACTTCACTCTGATTCTGCTTGAACTTTCAAACGCTTCAGACTTCTGTTTCATTAAGTAAATATACACTATATCTACTCAAATCATCAGTGAAGGTAAGAAAATAACGATATCCACCGCATGCTACAGCACTCATTGGACTGTATACATCAATACGTATCATTTCCAATAAGTTACTAGCCCGCTCCATCATACTGAAAACGGGGTCTGTAACCATCTTGCCCAAGAGGCATGGTCCGCATGTCTCAACCGATTTGAAACCGAATGAGTCCAAAGATCCATCAACATGGAGTTTCTTCATGCAATTTATACCAATATGACATTTAGCGGTAGTGCCACAAGTATGTGGTACTATCATTATTAACTTTGTATCTTTTGCCATCAATGTTATGAACATGTGTGTTACTATGATCAAGACTCAACAAACCATTCTCATTGGGTGCATGACCATTGAAGGTATTATTCATGTAAAACAGAATAACCATTATTATCTAACTTAAATGAATAACCATGTTGCAATAAACACGGTCCAATCATGTTCATGCTTAACGCAAACACCAAATAACATTTATTTAGGTTTGTCACTAATCCCGAAGGTAGAGAGTGCGTGCGATGTTGATCACATCAACCTTGGAAACATTTACAACATACATCGTCACCTCACACTTAGCCAGTCTCCGTTTATTCCGTAGTTTTTATTTCGAGTTACTAACATTTAGCAACCGAACCGGTATCCTATACCCAGGTGCTACTAGGAGTACTAACAAGGTACACATAAATAACATGTATATCAAAATATACTTCTGTCGATGTTGCCAGCCTTCTTACCTACCAAGTATCTAGGGTTGTTCTGCTCCAGTGACAACTCTCCTCATAATAGAAGCACTTAGTCTCGGGTTTGGGTTCAACTTTGGGCTGCTTCACTGGATCAACAACTGACTTGCCATCCATGAAGTTTCCCTCCTTGCCCTTCTCGAAACTAGTGGTTTTACTAACCATCAACACTTGATGCTCCTTCTTGATTTCTACCTTTGCGGTGTCAAACATCGTGAATAGCTCAGGGATCATGATTTCCATCCCTGGCATAATTATAGTTCATCACAAAGTTCTAGTAGCTTAGTGATAGTGACTCAGAGAACTATATCAATCACTATCTTATCTACAAGATCAACTCCCACTCGATCCAAGCGATTGTAGCACCCAGACAATCTGAGCACATGCTCAACGATTGAGATATTCTCCTTCATCTTGTTGGCAAAGAATCTTGTTGGAGATCTCATATCTCACAACACGGGCACGAGCCTGAGATCCCAATTTCAGCTCTTAGAACATCTCATATGTTCCGTGACGTTCAAAACGTTTTGGAGCCTCAATTCTAAGCCATAATGCATGACACACTAAACTATCAAGTAGTCATCGGAACGTGCCTATCAGATGTTCACAACATCTACATACGACGCTAGAGGGGGTGGCGCACCGAGCGGTGCATTAAGGACATAAGCCTTCTATGCAGCAATGAGGACAATCCTCAGATCACGGACCCAGTCCGCAATATTGCTACCATCATATTTTAACTCTATTTCTCTAGGCACATATAAAAATTCAAGGGAGCTACAACGTGAGCTACAACATAATTTGCAAAGACACTACTGACTATGTTCATGTTAATGAGTTCAATTAATCATATTACTTAAGAACTCTCACTCAAATTGACATCCCTCGGGTCATTCGACTGATACATGATCCAAATTCACCAACTCAAGTCCGATCATCACGTGAGTTGAGGTGGTTTCAATGGTGAACATCATCATGTTGATGATATCTACTATATGACTCATGTTCGAACTTTCGGTCTCTTGTGTTCCAAGGCCATGTCTGTACATGCTGGGCTCGTCAAGTTTAACCCGAGTGTTCTGCATGTGCAACACTGGCTTGCACCCGTTGTATGTGAACATAGAGTCTATCACACCCAATCATCACGTGGTGTCTCAACACGATGAACTTTCGCAATGGTGCACACTCAGGGAGAACACAATTTATCTTGAAATTAAGTGAGGGATCACCTTATAATGCCATCATCGGCCTAAGCAAAACAAGGTGCATAAAAGGATTAACATCACATGCAAATCGTAAGTGACATGATATGGCCATGAACTTGTGCTTTTGATCTCCATCTTGAAAGCACCGGCATGATCTCCATTGTCAGAGGCATAACACCATGATCTCCATCATTGTGTCGCCATCGTGGTTGTCGCGCCCACCATGCTCATACTATTATTGCTACCGTTTAGCGATAAAGTAAAGCATTACATAGCGCTTAATGATTGACACGCAGGTCATACAATAATTAAAGACAACCCTATGGATCCTGCCGGTTGCCGTACTCATCGACATGCAAGTCGTGATATTCTATACATCACATCATCATCTCATACATCACATATATCTCATCATGTAATTGGCCATATCACATCACAACATACCCTGCAAAAACAAGTTAGATGTCCTCTAATTGTTGTTGCAAGTTTTACGTGGCTGCTACGGGTATCTAGCAAGAACAGTTCTCACCTATGCAAAACCACAACGGTGATACATAACCTGCTTTTCAACCTTCTCAAGGACCACCTTTGTCGAATCCGATCCAACTAAAGTAGGAGAAACAGACACCCGCCAGCCATCTTTGTGCAATGAAGTTACACGTCAGTTGATGGAACCGGTCTCTCGTAAGCGTACGAGTAAGGTTGGTATGGTCCGTTTCATCCCACAATACCGCTGAACCAAAACACGACCATGGGAGGAAGCAATCTAATAATCAACGCCCACAAACTCTTTGTGTTCTACTAGAGATATCATCTACACATAGACCTAGCTCTGATACCACTGTTGGGGAACGTTGCATGGGAAACAAAAAATTTCCTACGCACACGCAAGATCAATCCATGGTGATGAGCATCTACGAGAGGGAGTGTGGATCTACATACGCTTGTAGATCGCTAAGCGGGAAGCGTTAAGGAACGTGGTTGATGTAGTCGAACTCTTTGCGATCCAAATCACCGAGCGTCTCGCAATCCCATCACGATTCATCCCGCGATCCAATCACGATCCGTCCCGGGATCTCATCACGATCCGTCCCGCGATCCAATCATGAATCGTCTCGCAATCTTGATCACGGTCCTTCCGATCTAGTGCCGAACGGATGACACCTCCGCGTTCAGCACACGTACAACTCGATGACGATCTCCGCCTTCTTGATCCAGCAAAAGGGAGCGGAGAGGTAGACGAGTTCTCCGGCAGCGCGACGACGTTGCGGCGATGGTGGTGGAGCAATTCCAGCAGGGCTTCGCCTAAGCACCACTCAAATGATCTAGAGGAGAAACTACAAACTAGAGGAGAGGCAGCACGTGGCTTAGGGTTTCTTGCTGTGTTCCAAGTACTAGCCCCGCCCCTTTATTTATATGCTGAGCCTTGGGGTCGAAAATTGGAGAAAAATCCTCCTCAAGGTCGGTTTGCCCGCAAGGCAAGCGTCCTCCTCGGACTCCAGGACCAGACGCCAAGGTCCTCGGCGTCTGGCCCCAGACGCCAGGGTCCCTGGCATCTGGCCCCTGGCCTCTGCAAAACAGCTTTTGCACCTTCCTAAAGCCTCATGGGCTTTACCCCTTGGCCCAAATAAAGTGTCCTTGTACCCCGAACATTTCGGGAAACATCCGAATATATTTTCGGTAAATTCTGGAACCCTTCCGGAGACCAAACACTATTATCCCATATATTAATCTTTACGTCTAGACCATTTTGGAGCTCCTCGTGACGTCCGGGATCTCATCCGGGACTCTGAACAACCTTTGGTCACCACCATACATAACTCTATACTATCAAAACGTCACCGAACCTTAAGTGTGCAGACCCTGTGGATTCGAGAACTATGTAGGCATGACCGAGACACCTCTACAGTCAATAACCAATAGCGGGACCTGGATGCCCATATTGGTTCCTACATATTCTATGAAGATCTTTATCGGTCGAACCTCTTTGTCAAGGATTCATTTAATCCCGTATGTTGTTCCCTTTGTTCTTCGGTATGTTACTTGCCCGAGATTCGATCGTCGATATCTCCATACCTAGTTCAATCTCGTTACCGGCAAGTCTCTTTACTCGTATCGTAATACAAGATCCCGTGGCTAACTCTTTAGTCACATTGCTTGCAAGGCTTATAGTGATGTTGTATTACTGAGAGGGCCCTGAGATACCTCTCCATCACACGGAGTAACAAATCCCAGTCTTGATCCATGCCAACCCAACAGACACCCTCAGAGATACCTATAGAGCATCTTTATAGTCACCCAGTTACGTTGCGACGTTCGATACACACAAGGTACTCCTTCGGTGTCAGTGAGTTGCATGATCTCATGGTCACAGGAACAGATACTTTACATGCAAAAAATTGTAGCAATAAACTAACACGATCATATGCTATGTTTATAGTTTGGGTCTTGTCCATCACATCATTCTCCTAAAGATGTGACCCCTTTACCAAATAACATATCATGTCCATTGCTAGGAAACCTTAACCTTCTTTGATCAACGAGCTAGTCCATCAGAGGCATACTAGGGACATGGTGTTGTCTATGTATCCACACATGTATCCGAGTTTCTGATCAATACAATTATAGCATGGATAATAAATGATTATCATGAACAAGGAAATATGATAATAGCCAATTTATCATTGCCTCTAGGGCATATTTCCAACAGGTGGTCGAGCGGCCGGAGGAGGGAAAATCCCTGCCAGTCCAGCGCCCCGTCTACTACCTCAGCAAGGTCCTCTCCACGTCCAAGCAGAACTACCCGCACTACGAGAAGATGTGCTACGACATATACTTCGCTGCCAAGAAGGTCAAGCAGTACTTCCAGGAGCACACCATCACCATGGTGAGCATGGCCCTGCTCGGCGAGATCATGAGCGATCGGGACTCCAGCGACCGAATCGGCAAATGGGTCATCGCCCTCGCCAACCACAAGATCCGGTACGAACCTCGTACTGCCATCAAGTCGCAAGCACTGGCCGACTTCCTCGTCGACTAGGTGGAGACCGAGTTCGTGCCACCTCCCCCAGACTCCACGCATTGGCGCATGCATTTCGACGACTCTAAAATGAGGACTGGCCTGGGTGTCGCCATAGTCCTCTCCTCCCCAAAATGTGACCAGCTCAAGTACGCTCTCCAGATCCACTTTGCCGCCTGCAACAACATGGCCGAGTATGAGGCCATCGTCCATGGCCTCCGGCTCGCCAAGGAGATCGGTATCAGAGGCATCCTATGCTTTTGTGATTCCGACCTCATGGTACAGCAGGTCTGTGGAGAATGGGACGCCAGGGACGCCAACATGGTCAGCTACCGCTTCCTCATACAACAACTTACCGGCTCCTTCGAGGGTTGTGAATTCCACCACGTCCCACAGACGAACAACGAGGCGGCCGACGCACTGGCAAAGATTGGCTCCACCCGGCAGGCCATCCCAACCGGCGTCTCCCTCGAGCGGCTGCTCAAGCCTTTGATCAAGCCTTCCCCAGAATCGGAATCCATCTTCGTGCCGGTAGATGCTGCCGGCCCATCGGCGGCTCTGGCTGCCCCCTCGGCATCTCCGCCACCGGCTCCATCAACATCGTCTGCCTTGCCGACACTAGTTGAGCCGGCTGCATCCGAGGCAGCCGGCTCCGATGCCGCGGCTGTCATGATGATAGTCAACGCCCCTCCGACCGTCCCCGACCCGGGGGCTGACGAGCCGGCCCTGGGGGTTGGCGAGCCGGTCCCGGGGGCTGGCCAGCCGGTCCCGGGGACTGATCATCCAGGACGGGGGCTCTCGAGCCGGCCCCCTCTCGGCTCCTTCATGGGCCCAGCCCATCCTGGCTTTCCTTTTACGCTGCGAGCTCCCCCCAAACGAGGCCATGGCAAGGAAAATTCAGTGTCGGGCTTCAGCCTACAACATCATTAATCGCGAGCTCGTCCATCGCAGCACCACCGGCGTCTTCCAGCGGTGCATCGAGCTAGAAAAGTGTCCGGAGATCCTCCTTGACATCCACCAGGGCGAGTGCGGGCATCACGCCGCCTCCAGGACCCTGGTGGCCAAGGCTTTCCGCCACAGTTTCTACTGGCCGACTGCTTTGGAAGCGGCCAAGAAGTTGGTCGACAAGTGCGAGGGCTGCCAGCGCTTCAGCACACAGAGCCACCTGCCGGCGTCGGCCCTCCAGACCATCCCCCTCTCTGTCCCTTTGCTGTCTGGGGGCTGGACACGGTGGGTCCCTTCAAAACCGCATGAGGAGGCGTGACACATCTATTGGTGGCCGTCGACAAATTCACCAAGTGGATCGAGGCCCGGCCAATCAAGAAGCTAGACGGGCCCATGGACGTCCGGTTCATCGATGACATCACGGTTCGCTATGGTGTCCCCCACAACATCATCACTGACAATGGCACGAACTTCGCCAAGGGTGCGCTCGCGCGTTTCTGCTCCAAGCAGGGCATTCGGCTCGACCTGGCCTCCATCGCTCATCCACAGTCAAACGACCAGGTCGATAGGGCAAATAGCCTAATCTTGTCCGGCATCAAGCCCCGGCTCGTAACTCCGTTGGTGAGGTCAGCCAACTGCTGGGTCGACGAGCTTCTGGCTGTCCTTTGGAGCCTCAGGACCACCCCCAACCATTCAACTGGCTACACGCCCTTCTTCCTTGTGTACGGGTCCGAGGCGATCATCCCCACCGATATCGAGTTCGACTCGCCTCGGGTCGCCCTATACACGGAGAAGGACGCAAAGGAGGCAAGGGAAGACGACGTCGACCTACTCGAAGAAGCCCGCGAACTGGCCTTGAGCTGGATGGCAATCGATCAACAGAAGCTCCGGCACTACCACAACAAGTGGATCCGGCCGTTCTCCTTCCATGAAGGGGACCTGGTGCTCAGGCAGATCCAACGGATAGCCGGACAATACAAGTTTTCCTCCCCATGGGAGGGCCCGTTCATCGTCAGCAAGGCACTGCACAACAACGCGTACTACCTAATAGACGCCCAGAAGCTGCAGAAGCACAAAAGAGACACCTCCGGCGAGGAGACCGAGCGCCCATGGAACGCGGCGCTCCTTCGCCCGTTTTACTGCTGAAAAGACCAGTGTATCTATGTATCCCTCCCCTTTTGGGCTTATGAATGCAATGGGTGCCCCAGGCCGGCTCTTGGGGCACGCCCTTTTCTTTTCCCTCAAAGGACTCCTCACTCACCAGCTCCCCGACCCGGCTCTTGGGCCCGGGGGCTCTTCGGCTGGTCCTAGGTCGCCTCTCTCAAAATCGACCAAGTAGTGTGAGCTGAGCAAGCCCTCCCACCCCTCCCAGTTATAGACCGGCTCCCGGCTGTCCGGCTGACGGGGCCTTGGGGCGGCAAAACTTAGCGCACATGAAACTTCGATCGCAAAGGGGTTGCCGGCTAGGTCCAGCCGGACCACCGCCTCGCCTCTGCCACTCAACTTACCCAAAAAAGCTCCCACGGTTCCTAAGTTCGGAACCGGCTCCCTCGAGGAGGACGCCCCAACCCAGCTATAGACCGGCTCTCGACTGTCGGCTGGCAGGGCCGAAACCAAAGGGGAAAAGGGACCGAGCAGACGGAACCAAAGGGGCAAAAAAGTGGTAAGGACGAGCAGGCACGCATGATAGGCAAACACATCAAACATTCAGAACACAAATTTAAGATAAAAGAGGCCCACGACCATCACGGTTCATTACATTACACCCCCAGTGGGTGGAATTAAGTCTAACATGCAGGAAAGTTAGCAAAGGAAAAAGATAAGACGCCCGGGGGATCAGGCCACTGGCGCGTCTCCAGCCGGCGCATCGCTGGGTGGCTCGACTCCCATCCCGGAGGTGGTTGCGGCCTTCGCGTCGGCTTCCTTGGCCTTCGAGGCAGCCTCCGTGGTCCCAGCCATCTCGGCGCTGGAGTCAGTACTCTCGTCGGTGACCTCCTCGTCCTCCGGACCTTGGGGGATGCCGAAGGAGTCTTCGGCTACCGGCTCGCCGTCCTCGCCAAGTGCCGGCAGGATCTCATCAGGGTCAACGTATGACACGAGCTCGTTGGCCTGGCGGACAAGGACAGGCTCACGGGACGCCCGCTCCTTGGTCGGCTCGTCCCGCATAGTGGCCAGCCGGTCCAAGTCCATGTCGCGGTACCATGAAGTGACGAACCGGAGCGCCATTTGCGCGCCGTCTCGAGCCGCCGCTGCCTTCTAGACCTCGAGCCGGGCCATGGCATGCTCCAGCCACAAGACCACGCGGTTCTCCGGAGCCCCTCCATGGCCCGGCCACAAGGCGGCAATGACCTCCTTGCTGGCCGTCTTCAACCGCTCCATGCTCCGCTCGAGGTGGATCAGCCGGTTTTCTATGGCGAGCCCAAGCTCCGCCATACTCCACGCAGCATCCTCCTCGATGGAGCGCCCGCGTGCCCAGAGATACTCCCAGTGCTCTTCGACGGCATGCTCAGCACAATGCTGGGTTTCCGGGAAGCACCCTAAAGAAGAATTGGAATAAGGAGAGGAAGGCAAATCAAAAATAAGAATTGGCAAGAAAAAAGGCAACCGGCTGAAAAAAGAAAATTGGACACTAACGCTCGATGGAGTCATCCATCTTGATGGCAAAGTGGAGCGAGGAGTCCCGCTCCGACGCCAGTGCTGCCTCCGCCTCGGCAAGAGCCTCCCTGCGCTCTTCGAGCGTCCTCTCGAGGTGGGTAACCTCGTTCTGGAGGGCAGCGGTGCGTTGGGCGGCTTCGGCCGCCTCCTTGACGGCTTTCTCATTGACCGTCACCTCCCGTGCCACGTCGGCCTTCAAGCGGTCTTGGGCCGCCTGCCCGTTCGCTAGCTAGGCGCTGAGCCGGTCCCTCTCCTGAGTGACCGCTTGGATGCTCTGCGCCAGCCGGTCCTGCTCGGAGACGGCCCCGGTCTTCTCCACCCGGAGGGTGGTCAGCTCCTCTACAAAGCAAAGTGGGCATTAGCCGGTCGTTCCATGCCCGCTCCGGCTGCCAGGCAGCCGGCCCAGCTCCCGGGGGCTACGCACCCCCCACAAGACTTGACATACCTTGCACCCGCGCCAGCTCCTCCTCCAGCCGGTAGAAGCCGTGCTTGCCACAGTCATAGATGGAGACCGTCTCCTCAAACAACTTCTGCCGCTGGGAGTTCCCCTCCTGCCACATGAAGCCAAAATCAAAAGATGCACAAGGAGATCCGGCTCGGGTGCCCGTCAGCCGGTCAGCCGACCCGCATCTCGGGGGCTACACCCAGTGGGTGCGCTTGCGTGCCCCCACTAAATTTTTTAACAAGGACAACAACGCTTACCTCCACGCGCCGCAGGGTGGTGTCGGCCGCCTCCGTGAACCGGGCCAGCTCCTGGCGGCACCAATCCAGGACACTCCCCAGCTCCCCGAACGTGGGGACCGGGCCACCTGTCGAGGGAGCCGGAAGGGTTGGGATGCGTGCCAGTGCCTCCCAGTCTCGGATCACGTCCTGCATGGACCTCCGGGCCCGGTTGCCGTTGTCGCCCGTCCTGACACTCGCCACGGTGCCGACCACTAGGCGGGGGGGGGGGGGGGGGTTGATGATGGCGAGGGCACGTGAATCGGACCCCAGTTGCCCCTTGCTCGCCGCTTGTGCTGCCTCCTCCTCCTGCCGGCCCGAGGCGGCGATCGTGATGGATGACATCTCCGTCTGCATGACCGCCTCCGCCGGCGCCGCCTCCGGGGCCGTTGGAGCCTCCAGCATGTCGGCCCAGGCCGGCTCAACCGCGGGTGGCGTCACGTCCGGCACCCCCAGTCGGGCTGCCTCGAGGACCGGCTCTATAGCCGCCGCCCCCGATCGGACCATCTCCTCTGCAGGCAGGGGCACAACCGGCTTCATAGCCGCCCCTCGTGGCTCGCTCGACGGGGGCCTCGATAGACGGGTCGATTCCGCCACCAAGTCGGACGCCCATGCAGGGTCCGTGGACCTCCTCCGCCTCCCGCCACTTGAAGTCCCGGAATGCGAGGCCCCGCCTCGCGCTCCTGATTTCGAGGCTCGCAGCTCCGCGAGCCTCCTCTTCTCCTCCCGTTGCGTTGCCGCGTGCTCGCGGGCTAGCCGGCTGGCGATGTCTGTCGGGTCCACCGTTGACTCCACTTCATGGAGCTCGATGGGGTCCCTGTGACGCATAATGGTCAAACACCCACCAACCCACGACTCGGAAAAAAACACATGCAAGAAAAAGGAAGGCACTTACCCGATGACGACGGGCAGAACCCGCTTGGCGTGCGTCGGTGACTTCCACGCAGCCACTTTCACCCGCTTATGGGCAGGCGGCGGGGCCACCGGCTCCTCCTGAACCGGCCTCTTCGCCTAGCTGGCGGCTCCGGCCGCCGCGGCTTGAGCCGGCCGCTCCTCGCTCCGCCCGCGCTGGCCCTGCTGAACTAAGGGGGAGGCACGTTCAGTATCATCACATCATCATCGTCATCGTCGTCATCAGTCCAGTCCCTGATTGTGGGACTGATAGGATACTCACCGGCTCCATTGGGCTCTCCGACTGTGCTGGACCCTCCGGCTCCGCTGGGCCCGCCGGCTCCCGGATTAGACGGCTCCTCGACCCCTCCCGAGGAGTCAATCCCCTCTTCAGGCAGGCCTCCCTGCTCGTAGTCTTTGGAGTCGGAGTGGTCGCGCTCCGCCTCGAAGATTTGGGGATGTGGGCCATCCGGCGTGCTTTGTCGCACGAGCAACTACGGTCAGCATGGAGAAGTAAGGTCTGATGCCGATTGCCGGCTGGGAAGATTCAAATGAAAAGAGCCGCCTCGACAAAACTTACCTGGGGAGGTGGGTTGATGCAGTCGTACGGCTCCAAGCCGAAGGTCCATGACGCTGGCGCCAGCTTGAATGTCGTGATGGTGTTCACCCGCTTCGCCACCTGAGCCGGCGTCAAGTCGACGGTCGTCAGCCGGCAGGGGTCCCGGTGGCCGGACATATCGCATATCTGGTGCGGCCTCATCTGGAGAGGCAACACCCAACGCGAGATGAAGGCCGCCACTAGATTGGAGGTGACCAGCCCCTCCCCGGTCCTCAGCTGCATGAGCCGACCGAGCTCCGAGAGGGCCACTCCGCGCAGGGCGGCTCCCGACCAGTTGACTCCAGAGGAGTGCGTGTTGACAAAGGCCGGTAGCCGGATGTAGTCCTGCTGCGGGTTGGCGTTCTTCACGTAGAAGAATGTCTGATGCCACCCCTTGACAGAGTCGATGAGGGAGAAGTGCGGGAAGCGCGTGCCGCGGCAGCACACCGTTGCGCCCCCGTGGGCGTTGCTCTTCAACGCCTTGAGGTAGAAGAGGGAGTTGAAGAGGTCAAGGAAGGGAAGAAACCCCAAGTACCCCTCGCACAGCGTCACGAAGACGGCGAGGTAGAGGATGGCGTTGGGGCCGAGATGGTGCGGCTGAAGGTCGAACGTGTCCATCATCAGATGGAAAAAATGGCTCACCGGGAGCCCGAAGCCACGAGAGAAATGCCAGGCAAAGACGACGAACTCCCCTGGCTGCGGCACAGGCAGCACCTCGTCGCCCGGTGCGCGGGTAATCACACGCTCTGCCGGCGGCAGCATGCGTGCGCGGCGGAGATCCGCAATGGCGCCCTCGGTGACCACGGATCTGGCCTAGCTTCCTCTGTGCCCTTCAGCCATTGCGACGGCGGGACGACATGCAAGCGCGGTTGCATGCGAGAGGAGTAGCGACGTGCGTGGGAGCAAAGAAGACGAAGAGAAGGGGCAACAAGGGGGCAAGTGGGGTGCGGGAGCCTCCGCCCTTTGCCCTTCCTCCCCTTTTAAATGGGGAGGCCATGACCGGGGGATGTGGGGATTAACTGCGCCCACTCCCCCGGAATCCCCGCGCACGCGTGGGCGGCCTGGGCCGTAACTGCCGCTTCGGGGCACAGAAGATCCTTGCCTGCGCCCCGAGGCCTACTGGGCTGCACCCGAGGCCGAGGGCGACATCCTGACTGCCTATGTGCGTGGGGCCCATGACATCATTACCCGCCGTGTGGCGTGCGGCGGGCCGGCACGGGTCTCGAGGCGTCGTGCAGGAACCCGAGGCATCGGGTTCGACTGTCGACCCGGCTGGCCTTTCGGCTTCACGCCAGAGGCAGGCACCGCTAGGGGGAAGCCATTGGCTCCCCTCCGTCTGCTGGACGTGGGCCCCCGCCGGCTTCGAGGACTATTGACAGGGTTATTACCCCTGGGTAGGCCAAGGCAACGGGGTTCTCCTCCTCGCTTCAAAGAAAAAGTATGCGACCGGCTGGCCCCGGCCGGCTGGAGCACAGCCGGCAGGTGCGATCGCTGGCTGGCTCGGGGATGGCTGGTCAAGGTGCCGGCTCGGCCCCCGGCCGGCTGGGCTTGACCCCAGGGCGGCCGGCTCATGGGTATGGCGACACGACGTTGACCCCAGGGCGGACAAGCAACATCCCGTCCCTCTGCACGTGGGTATGGCGATACGACGTGACCGCCACGATGGGCGCCATTGTAGCCACAATGGCCGTTGACGCAAGGGCGCGCGTGGCTACAGTTCGGCCGTCAGGGCTGCTGACCTTGGCGACCGTGACCGGGCGAGGAAATAGTGCTGGCACGCCCCCACCCACTCGATTACCTGCCCCGGCGTGGTTACAGTGCAGCTAGCCGTACCGAAGACTTTGGCTTGCTGGCACTAGACGACGCCACCCGGGCGGCCCGTGCCATGGCAAGTGGGCAGGAGCCAATCGTGGAGCCAGCTGGCGGGCCCTAGCGGGTGATGGGACCACACAGACGGTGGACCCTACGGGCGACGAGACGGCTCGAGGGGCGGGACCCCCTAGTCAGCCGGAGAGGCTGCTAGCCGGGTCCCTCACTTATGTACCTCAGGAATATTGTAAGCCGGGGGTTGGCCTATAAAACTCCCCAAGCCCCCCATGCAACGAGGAAGATGACAAGTCCCACGCACACACCTATGGGGTACTTCCCTCACACTCTCACGCTCCATAGCAGAGGAAGGCAAGCTGGCTGCTCCCTCTTCCTCCTCTAGACACAGCTCCAGGAGCAACCTTGTAAACATACCCATCCATCAAACTAAACCAAGCAGGACTAGGGGTGTTACCTCCCATGAAGGGCCCTGAACCTGGGTACATCATGTGTCAGCATCGCTTGTACCTAATCCCATTCCTAGAGCCCGTCGGCGTCGTCCGACCCCAACAACCTACGATAAGCCTACACATGGCATATGCCGTGAGAAAACAACGACAATCTCGGTGGAACCAACCCCAAAATCTTGGTCTCAATGAATGCCTAGGGTTGATCTGGTTTTCAATCTCGGTACTACCGATTCCATATTCTCGCTTACACCGAGTTTCCCTGTGAACTGACAGTTGAGGAACTTGGTGACACCGACAATATAGAATCGGTGTCACCGACACTGGTGGGTATATATACTGTGGACCCCAATACTTTGAAATTCATCCTCAAACCGTCGCGCCTCAGAACCCTAAGCTTCCATCTTCAAGACCCCTGGTCATTGCCCTTGTCCCCTTGTGCTCCTCCGCCGCTGGGAATCGCCGCCGTCGACGAAATTTTCTCCATTGTCGCCGCCATAGTGGATCAGTCACCAAGCTAGGGTACGGAGTCGGGCCCCTCTTGCACTCCAACCTCCAAATCTTGCGTATCAAGGTTTCTATGATATCTTGCCACTATTTGAAAGCCTTCTATCCACAAAAGGAATCCCATAGATTAGAGAACCATGGAATTTTAGGGTTTTGCCGTCCGCCCGATGAATCTCGGTGGAACCAAAGCAGGCAAATCAGTGTCACTGATTTGGACATCTAGGGTACCGAGAACTTTCTCAATGAAACTGAGTGCACCTTTCGGTCTCACCGAAAGGGCTGCCAAGTTTCGGCTAAGGAGGAAGTCTGTCCCGATAGCTCCGGTAATTTTGCTTCAGCTGTATCGATATTCATTTGACAGAATGCAAAACTTTGAAAATCTATTGTTCAATCTATCAAAAACCAGCCTCATTTTGTGATGACTCATCTTCTTCTGCTCTTCTATACTCTATTCACAGGGTCAACATGTTAGATGCCGAGGACAGTTAGAATTTGCTAGAGCAGGGTGTTGACATGAGTTCGGGCACAAGCCCAGAGCCTAGTTCATTTTCAGATCCAGGCACCTCCAGCTCCCATGGGTTGCTCAAGGCTGCTACAAGGACCAAGAAGAAGCTGAATTCATATGAGGAGGATTCAGACTTTGTCCCTGAGGATATTCTTGCCAAGAAGTAAGAGAAGGCTACTAAGGAGTCTGCTACGGAAGCCACTTCTTTTAGGAGAGTTGTTAGCAAAGTCTATGCTAGCTCTAAAACTATCAAAGCACATGAGAGTGAGGGGGCTACTATAACCATTGATACCTTAAGGAAGTCTATGCCTAAGAAGAAAGGGGAGAAGAGAGCCAGAAAGAGGATTATTCATGTGACTGGCAGACCTACATCCATGTATGAAGATCCAGAGGAGGCTGCTAGTGTTGTTGTTGAGGAAGAGGAGGAAGAACATATTGAGAAGGCTCCTCCCAAGAAGAAGGCCAAGAAACTTCTAGCTGATGTTATGCCCAAGTCTGGCACATCCAAGAGCACCAAATCCAAGAAGGCTGCTGCTGAAAAGCCTAAGAGGACATCTAGGCAGATTCCAGCTTCTGAAAGAATAAGGGAACTCCTTCCAGAGCTGAGCATGATGATGATGACTTGATAACCTTGATGAAGCTTAGACCACATCTTCCAGTACAAGATGTCAGCCACCTAGTTGCTGAACATATGAAGAAGAGGAAAGACTCGGGCTTGAGGGCATGGAGAGCTGTTGATCCATATGCCCAAAGGAAGAAGACTGTTGTTGATTACAGATTCTACACCAAGGAGCAACAAGACTTCTATGAGATAGTCCTGCTAGACAAGAGCCCAACAGTTAGTGATATGAGATATGTTGATTGGAAATTCATTAAGGAGATGAGGACTACTTCCCAAGTGTCCAAGATAGTTTCCACTGCATTGGACTGGATGAATTTGTTGGTAGAGAGCTTACTGCATGGAATGATGAAATGATCGTGCAATTCTACTCCACTGCACATTTCTATGGAGATGGTACGATTGTATGAATGACTGAAGGAGCAAGATATGAGTCCACTGTTGATGAATGGGCTGCACTTCTAGGAGTTCTAGAGGCACAGGATGGAGATTTGGATGTCTACATGGAATCCAAGGCGAGCCACAATGCCATGAAGGATATGTATACTCCTATCCATGCAGACAAAGTGCAATCTCACAAGCTAGGATCCATCTACTATCTTTAAGCTGGCCTTCGCACCATGAACACCATTCTGAGGCACACTTTGATGCCCAAGTTAGGAGATGACAAGATGATCTGAGGATATTCCATCAACATGTTGATCCATCTTGACAGTCACACCAGGATTAGAGTTATGGACTTAATTTGTGCGACAGTTAAGAGGGTTGCTGCTGATCAGAAGCACTCTTGCTGCTATGCACCCTACATCCAGATGCTCATCAACTCCGAGTTGGAAAAGCACACATTTGCTCTAGATCATCCTCATTTGCCCCTATAGCCAGAGCTTGAGGATAACATTGTGGTGATGTACCCAGATCATCCCACATCCGCTACAGCTCAGGTAGAGGCAGAGGCAGTTGGAGCCACTAGCGCTCAAGTTCCTACATCCAGAAGTGAGAAAATGGATCTATTGATTTCATCGGTTCAGAACATGCAAAAGGACATTAAGGGGATTCTAGACAACCAGAACAGTCTTGTGAGGATCTTTGAAACAAGGATCAAGACTCTCAATGATAAGGTGGACAGGGTGACTAAGACAGTCATAGAGCTTCAGAAGGAAGTTTACTCAATGCACATACCTCATGCTTCTTCTTATGATGATGATGAGGAGGAGGATGGGTCACCTCTCACGCCGAGCACACAGTTCACTACTCAGGCTAGATCAGCCACAGTGCCTGCTCCAGACTTGAGGCCCTCTTCATCAGCTCCTGCTACTATCACCTCAGCTCCTGCTCCATCATCTCCAGTTCCTCCAGTATCCAATCTAGCTCTATCCACGACATCTGTAGAGATCTTCGCCGACGCTATTCTCCCAACTCCTTCATCATCAACCGAAGGAGATCAGCCCAAGAACGCTTAGATATATGCCTTTGAACTTTTTGGTAACTTGTTGCCAAAGGGGGAGAAGTGTATAGATCTTTAGGCTTCGAGTGAGAGAGCATTTGGTGTTTGTTGCTTTTCAAAAACAATTACTTTTGGTTGCTGTGATACTCTTTTGGTTGCTTGTGATACATGTTTGATGATGTTTGATCATACACTTTAATGTGTGATGCTACTATTTCCTATCATCTTAATGCTTATGTGATGATCATTCATCTTTGCTTGATTGTGTTGTGTTATGATGTTCATTCTAATTATTCTCGCACACCACCAAGTTGTATGTGACATGTAAGAAGTGACCCATGTACCTAATCGAATGTGCATTTGCATTCAAAAGCAAATTTAAAATAATGCACAAATTTAGGGGGAGCTCTTGCTTACCACATACTTCTCAAAGCGACGATTACATTCATTGATTATATCTTTGTTGAAGCTTTGATCTATATGTTGTCATCAATTACCAAAAAGGGGAGATTGAAAGCACATTTGCTCCCTTGGTGGTTTTGGTAATTAACAACAACATATAAGTCATTGAACTAATGTTTCCACCAAGTATATTTCAGGAAAAGTTTGATTATAGGGATGGAAAAACGATTGTGGAATTACCCCAAGATCCAAGGAAATAGGTTGGCCAAGCTTCAAGCAAGAGGACTCTACATTTTACATTTGTGAGAAATCACTTTGAGTCCATAGGAAAGCCAACACTATTAAAAGGTGGTAAGGTTTTGTTGGTGAACAAAATGCTCATACATGCACAAGTGATAGTCACCAAAAACATCCACAAGCTCTCCCACCAAAGTCTTTCTATAGCCAAACATTCAAAATCAATGCAACCAACATTCCTATCCCGGTGCCACCGATTCCAGAACCTAGACAGACTCAAGCAAGCCCTAGCCACTTCGGTGCAACCGATTCCATACCGGTGCCACCGAGTTTAGGTTGCCAACTTTCTGTTACGCAAATTCACATTTTCGGTACCACCGAGATTGTTGGGTCGGCGTCACCGAGATTGGAAATCTGGCCATTGGTCACCTTATCGGTGCAACCGAGTTTCATATATCGGTCTCACCGAGATTCAAAAGTTGCCAGCTTTTGATCACTTTGGTACCATTGAGATTAACACATCGGTGTCACCGAGTTGGTCATATTGTGTGTAATAGTTGGATTTTTTGGGATGCCTATATATACCCCTTCACCACCACCTACTAGAGAGAGAAGCACTCAGAACTATTCCATACCTATCCTATCAGATTTTTTGAGAGAGAAGCACCTACCCTTGTGTTGAGATCAAGATCTTCCACTCCAACCATACGGATCTTGATTTCTAGCCTCCCCAAGTTGCTTTCCACCAATCCCATCTCTTCCACCAAGCCAAATCTATGAGAGAGTGATTGTGTGTTGAGGAGTCTATCATCTTCAAGCACAGGAGCAAGGAGTTCATCGTCATTACCGAGCCTATTACCTTTTGGAGGGTGGTGCCTCCTAGATTGGTTAGGTGTCGCTTGGGAGCCTCCTACTTCGTGTTGTGAAGTGAACCAAGAAGTTTGTAAGGGCAAGGAGATCGCCTACTTCGTGAAGATCTGCCCATAGCGAGGCTAGTCCTTTGTGGACGGAAGCCATCATGGTATAGTCAAGGTTGCTTCTTCGTGGAACCCTTCATGGGTAGAGCCCTCCGCGGACTCTCACGACTGTTACCCTCCATGGGTTGAAGACTCCATTAAGGTGGGTGTACGATAGCACCACCTATTGGAACCACGGGAAAAATCTTTGTGTCATCACTTGTGTTTGCTTTCCTTACCCTCTCTTTACTTACATGTGCAATGTCTTTACTTTTCGCTGCTATACTCTTATACATGCATATGGAGGGTGTACTTGGCATGCTATGAATGCTAAAACTTGCCAAGAATTAAAATTGGGAAAAATCATAGTTTTATTTGGTCAAGTAGTCTAATCACCCCCCTCTAGACATACTTTAGATCCTACAGGTGCGCAAAATTTATAGGAGTGAATTAAATAAGCACATCACACCAAACATTGAATTAATGATCAACATATAGACATCTCAAGGACATAAAAGTAGTAGCATCACACAAATGTATATGATCAAACACCGACAAAGTTTTCAACCAAAAAATAAACCACATGTTTTCAAATGCATAGAGGAATCAAAATCTCTCTCTCGAAGCCCTATGATCTAGAACCTCTCCACCTTTGGCAAAAGGTTACCAAAAAGTTCAAAGCTATAGAGCTAACTGTCACTCTGGGCATGGTATCCTCCATGAGACGATGAAGCTAATCCTATGGCCGTCGAAGGAATCGAGAGAAGACCATCCGCAAATGCTTCAGCCGAAGTTCTGACGTGGCTTGAGACTGCGTCGCTATTTCCCCATAGAGGAAGGGATGATGCAGCACAACCACGGTAAGTATTTCCCTCAGTTATGAAACCAAGGTTATCGAACCAGTAGGAGAACCAAGAAACACTATGTAAATTGTACCTGCACACAAAGAATAAATACTTGCAACCCGACGCGTAAGAGAGGTTGTCAATCTCTCCACGGTAAAAGATAAATTGGTCAGTATGAGATTGAATAAATAGATCGCGCAAGAACACAAAAATAAAAGATACAAATAAACAGTGCAACAAGGTATTTTTGGGTTTTGGAATAGTAGATCTGAAAGCAAATGCGAAAAAGGTAGATCAGAAAGCAATCTGTTGAAAGATAGACCCACAGGCTGTAGATGTAACTAGTCGCTTTTCTCAAGAAAATAGCACACTATAGGTAAACAAATTACTGTTGGGCAATTGATAGAAGATCAAATAATCATGACGATAACCAAGGCAATGATTATTATATAGGTATCATGTCCAAGATTAGTAGACCGAAATGATTCTGCATCTACTACTATTACTCCACACATCGACCGCTATCCAGCATGCATATAGTGTATTAAGTTCATGGAGAAATGGAGTAATGCAATAAGAATGATGACATAATGTGGACAAGATCTATTCATGTAGGAATAGACTCCATCTTGTTATCCTTAATAGCAACGATACATGCGTGCCTTGTTGCACCTTCTCACACTGAGAGAGGACACCGCAAGATCGAACCCATCACAAAGCACCTCTTCCCATGGCAAGAAAAATCTATCTAGTTGGCCTAACTAAACCAAAGATTCGAAGAAGAAATATGAGGCTACAAATAATCATGCATATAAGAGATCAAAGAAGACTTAAATAATATTCATGGATAGAAACTGATCATGAACGGAAACTTCATTGGATTCCAACAAAGACACCGCAAAAAGTCATTACGTCAAATAGATCTCCAAGAGACCATTGTATTGAGAATCAAGAGAGAGAGAGACAGACACAAAGAGAGAGAGAGAGAAAACCATCTAGCTAGTGCCTACGGACCTATAGGTCTATGGTGGACTACTCACGCATCATTAAAGAGGCACCAATGAGGATGATGAACCCCTCCGTGATGGTGTTAGATTGGATCTCATGGTTCTGGAACTTGCGGCGGCTGGAATTGTGCTTCATCGACTCCTCTAGGGTTTTTGGAATTTCTAAGGATTTATAGAGCTAAGAGGCGACAGAGGAGGGTCCCGTGGGCCCCACAACACACCAGGGCAGGCCTGGGGCCTTTGGCATACTTTAGTGTCTTGTGGGCCCCACGGGCCTCCTCTCAGGTGCTTCCTTGGTTACCAAGTTGTTTTCTGGTCCAAAAAATCTCCAAAAAGTTCTGTGGAATTGGACTCCGTTTGGTACTGATATTCTACGAAGTAAAAACAAGCAAAAAACAACAAGTGTCACTAGGCACTATGTCAATAGGTTAGTCCCAAAAAATGATATAAAGTTGCTATAAAATGATTGTAAAACATCCATGAATGATAATATAATAGCATGGAACAATAAAAATATAGATACGTTGGAGACGTATCAACATCCCCAAGCTTAATTCTTGCTCATCCTCGAGTAGGTAAATGATAAAAACATAATTTTTGACGTGACATGCTACCCAATATGTAATATTTTGCATGCCCGTGCTTTACAAGAGAAGATGGAGACTCAAATAAAAGTAAAAATTCCATAAAGTAAATAGATATGCCCTTCGCAAAGGGAAGTAGGGATTTGTAGAGGTGCATGCCTTTCGTGTCAACGAAAACTACCAAGAATTTTCAATACTTTTCCATGCTAGATATATCATAAGCAGTTCCCAAACAAAAAACAAAGTTTATTCCTTTTTTCACTATTCTTTCACAGTCCATGGCTAGCCATATCCACGGGTATAGTACATACCAACAATTTCCAAGGAATTTATTATTTCACAACATAAAGTAAATTTCTTTTTCATGTCGGTACCGGGCATCCGTATTACCACCGTACTCTCGTGCAATTCCAAGTGAACAAACACTCAACTAGCATGGAAAAATATTGGTCACCCCCTTCCGCTTCATGAGCGGTGCGAGCACGCAAAAGGGAAATTCATTTTGAAAATTAGAGATGGCACATACAAATTTTCTTGGAACGACATGGAAATACCGCATATAGGTAGGTATAGTGGACTCATATGGCAAAACTGGGTTTAAAGATTTTATATGCACAAGTAGTATTTCTACTTAGTACAAGTGGAGGCTAGCAAATAGATTGAGAAGAAACCAACCAAGAAACGAAAATTCACATAAATGGACATTAAGCATAACTGAAACCGAATAATGCACCACAAGTAGGATGTAGTTTCATTGCATAACTATTGACTTTCGTGCTTGCATAGGGAATCACAAACCTTAACACCAATATTATTACTAAAGCATAATTATTCCCGAATGTAACTCACATATTACTATCATCATGTCTCAAAACTATTACAAGGAATCAAGTTTAATTTATCAAATGATCTTCATGAAAGTTTTTATTATACCCCCCTTCAATATCTATCACTTTGGGACTAGTTTCATATATTGCCATTGCTTTTTACAAGCTCAAATAAATTTAAGTGAAGAACATGAGCATAAAAATTTAATCTCTCAAAATAATATAAGTTAGCATGAGAGAATTTCTTCAAAATTTACGAACTCTCAAATTAATCTAAGTGAAGCATGAGAGTATTTCTTCAAAAATTTAAAGCATTAGAGCAATTCCATAGCTCAAGAAAATTAAGTGAAGCATATAGAGCATTTCTAACAAATCGTAGCATAATTTTGGCTCTCTCAAATAAGCAAGGATACTAGTGACAAACTAAAAATAAATTCAAGCAAAGACTCGTCTAATACAAGACACTCCAAGAAAAACTCATGATATGTGACGAATAAAAATATAGCTCCAAGTAAAATATCGATGGTCGTTAGAAGAAAGAGGGGATGCCACTCGGGGCATCCGCAAGCTTAGTTGTTTGTTTATCCTTGGATATTATCCTGGGGTGACATGGGCATCCCCAAGATTAGGCTCTTTTCACTTCTTATTCCTTCATCCATCGTGATCTCACCCAAAACTTGAAAACTTCAATCACACAAAACTTAACACAATCTTTGTGAGACCCGTTAGTATAATAAAGCACATGACCACTCTAAGTAATGTTGAAAACCCATTCATATTTTATTATTGCATTATATATACTGTATTCTAACTTTACCATGGCTTATACCCTCCAATACAAACCACAGATTCAACAAAATAAGCTAACAATGCAAAGAAGATAGAATTTGTCAAAAATAGAACAATTTGTAGTAATTTGTACTCTAACCATAATTCTGTAACTCAAATAATTTGGAAAAATTAGAAAAATTTCAGAAATTTGTATATCAATCTTGTGTAAAAAAATCAGATTTCTTAATGGCTTCTGTGATTTTAAAACATTCTGCTACTGGACGCAAACGTTTATGTTTTTCAACAAGATCATATCAACTATCACCCAACATGATCCTAAAGGCTTTACTTGGCACAAAAACTAGTTAAAACATAAAAAACACAATCATAACAGTAGCATAATTGGGTAAACACTCAAGAACAAAAATAAAAGGTTGAAAATAAATTTTATTCATTGGGTTGCCTCCCAACAAGCGCTATCGTTTTACGCCCCTAGCTAGGCATAATGCATAGATTCAAGTATTGTCATCTTTAGTTTTTGGTCCATAGGATTCCCTCATGATTGATTCATATGGTGGCTTAATTCTTGTTCTATGGAAGTGCTCCATAACCTTTCTAAATGGAAATTGAAATTTAATATTGCCATCTTTCATATCAATTACGACGCCTATAGTGCGTAAACACGGTCTACCAAGTATGATGGGACAATACGGATTGAAATCAATATCAAGATCAGTAAAATCTATGGGCACATAGTTTCTATTTGTAAGAATAAGAACATCATTAATTTTTCCAAAGGCTTTTTAATACTAGAATCTGCCAAGAGCAAATTGAGAGAACATTCTTCAATATTGATAAGACCAAGCACATCACATAGGGATTTCAAAATTGTGGAAACACCAGCACCAAAATCACATAAAGCAAAGCACTCATAATTTTTAACCTTGACTTTAATGGTGGTTTCCCACTCATCAAATTTTCTAGGAATTGAAATCTCTAATTACAACTTTTCTTCTAAAGATTCCATCATGGCATCAACAATATGGTTAGTAAAAGCTTTATTTTGTTCATAAGCATGGGGTGAATTTATCATGGATTGCAACAAAGAAATACATTCAATCAAAGAGAAACTATCATAATTAAAGTATTTTTAATCCAAAATAGTGGGTACATCACTAGTTAAATTTTTGACCTCTCCAAACCCACTTTCATCAATTGTTTCATCAAGATTTTCACCCTCCAAATCATTGGGACGTCTTCTAACTAAATTTGACTCTTCTTCAGTCACTTTATCATCATTTTTAATATTACTAAATGAGGAATCAATAGAACAAACACCAATCATTTTAAGATCTTTATCATTTTTGCAAAGCAATCACTAAAAACGCTTTTAAAAAAATCTCTTTTAGCTCTAAGCATAGCGGTTCGTTTCTTACTTTCATCCATAGAAACATATAAAGCTTTAATTCATTCATTAATCTTAGGAAAAGTGTTCAACTCGAGATTTTCTACATCATGGAAAATTCTATCAATGATTCTAGACATATCATCAACCTTATTAACCTTTTCTTCTATCATAGTATTGAAAACTTTTTGAGCATTGATAAATTCTTTAATATTACTCTAAAGATCAGAGGGGTTCCTATTATTATTGTAATAATAATTACCATAGTAATTACCATAATTAGTAGGGGAATTTCTAGGAAACGGCTTATGATTAAAATTACCTCTATACGCATTGTTATTAAAATTGTTTCGCGAGATGAAATTCACATCTATGGAATCACTATTTTGCTCAATCAAAGTAGATAGAGGCACATCATTAAGATCAATAGGAGCATTTTTAATAGCAACCAAATTCATAAGAGCATCAACTTTCTCACTCAAAGTACTAATTTCTTCAACCGAATTAACCTTTCTACTAGTAGGTGCTCTTTCAGTATGCCATTGTCAATATTTTTCCATAATATTATCTAGTAATTTAGTAGCTTCACACAAATTAATTTCCATAAAGGTACCACCCATGGCGGAATCTAAAAGATTTCTGGAGACAAAATTCAATCTTGCATAAAAAAATCTATAATCATCCAAAGATTAAAACCATGAGTAGGACAATTTCTTAGCATCAATTTCATTATTTCCCAAGATTGTGAAACATCTTCATGCTCAAGTTTCTTAAAATTCATTATTTGAGTTCTAAGGGAAATAATTTTCACGGGCGAAAATAAGTTAGTAATAAAAGCATCCTTGCACTTATCCCAAGAATCGGTAGTATTGCGAGGCAAAGAAGAAAACCAAATTTTTGCACGATCCCGCAAGGGGAAAGGAAATAATTTCAACTTAACTATATCATTGTCCACATCTTTTTTCTGTTGCATATCACACAATTCTAAAAATGTGTTTAGATGGGACGCCCATCCTCATTAGGAGTACCAGAAAATTGATCTTTCACGACAAGATTCAACAAAGCGGCATTGATATCACAAGACTCCACACTAGTGGCGGGAGGATACATTGGAGTGCTAATAAAATAATTATTATTGTTATTGGAAAAATCACGTATTGATATTTTCTTGAGTCATCATGACTACGCAAACAAGATTGCAAGCAAAAAAGAGACCTGATGAGAAAAAGGCAAACAAAAAAGAGGGCGAATATAACGACAAATTTTGCAAAGTGGGGGAGAGGAAAACAAGAGGCAAATGGCCAATAATGTAAATTGCAAGGAGATGAGATTGTGATTAGGAACTTGATAGATGTTGATGATGCCTCCCCGGCAACGGCATCAGAAATTCCATTGACGTGCTTGAGACCGCGTCGGTATTTCCCGAAAGAGGAATGGATGATGCAAGACAGCTATGGTAAGTATTTCCCAAAGTTATGAAACCAAGGTTATGGAACCAGTAGGAGAACCAAGCAATACTATATAAACGGTACCCGCACACAAAGAACAATACTTGCAACCCGACGCGTAAGAGAGGTTGTGAATCTCTCCACGGTAAAAGATAGATTGGTTTGTATGAGACTGGATAAGTAGATCGTGCAAGAACACAAATAAAAGATGCAAATAAAAAGTGTAGTAAGGTATTTTTGGCTTTTTTGGAATAGTAGATCTGAAAGAAAATGCGAAAAAGGTAGATCGAAAAGCAATATGTTAAAAGATAGACCCGCGGCCGTAGCTTTCACTAGTGGCTTCTCTCAAGAAAATAGCACACGGTGGGTAAACAAATTACTGTTGGGCAATTTATAGAAGATAAAATAATCATGACGATATCCAAGGTGATGATCATTACATAGGCATCACGTCCAAGATTAGTAGACCGAAACGATTCTGCAACTACTACTATTACTTCACACATCGACCGTTATCCAGCATGCATCTAGTGTATTAAGTTCATGGAGAAACGGAGTAATGCAATAAGAACGATGACATGTTGTAGACAAGATCTATTCATGTAGGAATATACCCTATATTTTATCCTTAATAGCAATGATACATGCGTGCCTCACTGCCCCTTCTGTCACTGGGAAAGGAGACCGCAAGATCAAACCCATCACAAAGCACCTCTTCCCATGCAAGAAAAATCGACCTAGTTGGCCTAACTAAACAAAAGATTCGAAGAACAAATATGAGGCTATAAATAATCATGCATATAAGAGATCAAAGAAGACCCAAATAATATTCATGGATAGAAATTGATCATGAATTCAAACTTCATCGGATTCCAACAAACACACTGCAAAAAGTCATTACATCAAATAGATCTCCAAGAGACCATTGTATTGAGAATCAAGAGAGAGAGAGAGAGAGATAGAAAGCAATCTAGCTAGTGCCTACGGACCCGTAGGTCTATGGTGGACTACTCACGCATCATCGGAGAGGCACTAATGAGGATTATGAACCCCTCGGCGATGGTGTTAGATTGGATCTCGTGGTTCTGGAACTTGCGGCGGCTAGAATTGTGTATCGTCGACTCCTCGAGGGTTTCTGAAATTTCTGAGGATTTATAGAGCTAACAGGCGGTGGAGGAGGGTCCCATGGGCCCCACAACCCACAAGGGCGCGGCTGGGGCCTTTGGCGCACTCTGGTGTCTTGTGGGCCCCATAGGCCTCCTCTTAGGTGCTTCCTTGGATCCCAAGTTGTCTTTTGGTCCCAAAAAATTTCCATTTTTTTGTGTCAATTGGACTCCATTTGGTACTTATATTCTATGAAGTAAAAAACAAGTAAAAGGCAACAACTGACACTGGGCACTATGTCAATAGGTTACTCCCAAAAAATGATATAAAGTTGCTATAAAATGATTGTAAAACATCCAAGAATGGTAATATAACAGCATGGAACAATCAAAATTATAGATACATTGGAGACATATCAAGTCCTCTGAGGTGGTGGAGTAGACACCGGAGGTGCAGGAGGAACTGATGGAGTTGTGACAGGTGCTGATGAAGTAGGCCTCGTCTCTAGAGCTGGCACATTAGGAGTCATGGATTGGGTCTTGAACTGAGTATTGGTCCTGAGAGGTGGACTGTCATCATCATGATCATCAGAGGAATGAGGAATAGACACCACATCCACTTCCTTCTTGAGCTCACGCACAGTATTCATGGGCCCATCCACCTTATTGTTCAACATAGTGAACTTATCTTCCACTATCCTCTCAAGGATTTCTTGATCGAACATGATGTCATTGATCTCCTTGTGCATACCCTGGATGGTGCTAATGAGAAGATCCATCTTCTCACTCTTAGTCCTTGGAACCTGAGCACTAGTGGCTCTAGCCTCAGCCTCTGCCTGTGTAGTAGATGAAGTGGGATGACTGGGATCCATCACCACAACATTATCCTCAAATTCTAGCTGGAGTGGCATGTGTGGATGATCAAGTGCATATACATTCTTCTCTAGCTTAGAGTTGAAGAGCATCTGAATGTAAGGTGCATATCCACAAGATCTCTTCTCGTCAGCAACTTTCCTCTTGACTGTCTCAACTATCAAGTCCATCACCCTGGATTTGGTGTGGGTGTCTATGTGGTGCAGCATATTGATGGAATACCCCCCTAATCATCTTGTCATCTCCAGACTTAGGCATCGAAGTATACCTTAAGATCATGTTGGTGGTGGATAGTCCAGCTTGCAGATGATAGACACAACCAAACTTGTGTGAATGCACATGGGTGGCAGGAATGGCTTTATACATGTTGGCCATTGAGTTGTGGCTCATCCCGTCCTCAGCATAGACATCCAAGTATCCTTCCTCAACCTGTGCGGATCCTGAGATGGTAGCCCACTCCTCCATGATAGACTGGTATCTGACTCCTTCAGTCATCCATATGATGCGGCCATCTGGATAGAAATGAGGAGTGGAGTAGAACTGCATGACCATCTCATCATTCCATGCCGTGAAATCTCTCCCAACAAAGTTCTCTATATCAATGCATCTGAAATTGTCTTGCACACTCAGAAAGTAGTCCTCATTTGCCTTGATATAGGCCCAGTCAACATTCTTCATATCATTGACTGCTGGGCTCTTGTCCAAAAGGACAGTCTCATAGAAATCCTGTTGTTCCTTGGTGTAGAATCTGTCATCTACAATAGTCTTCCTCCTGGAGGCATAGGGGTCATTAGATCTCCATTTCCTCAGCCTTGAATCTATCCTCTTCTGTATATCCTTGGCAATGGGGTGAGCATCATTATGCTCTGGCATTTGTGGCCTTAGTTTCGTCAAAACTGGTATGTTTTCTCCTCCTCCTCATCTCTGGAAGTAGAACCCTTGTTCTTTGTATCTACTGGAATGTCTCAGGTGGTTCTCTTGTGTTTGGTAGCTACTGGCTTCTTGGATGCAGACTGCTTGCTCTTTGATGGAGCTTGCTTGGGCATAGCATCTGCAAGCAACTTCTTCTTCTCAGAAGGAGGAGCTTTAGTAGCTAGCTCTTCCTCGACTTCCTCTTCCTCTTCCCCAGTTCCGATGACACGCACAATTCTCTTCTTGGCTCTCTTCTTGTCACCTGTCTTCTTAGGCATAGAGCTCTTTGGAGGCTCAACAGATAGTGAAGTGTTTGCCTTGGCACCCTCAGGTGCTCTCATTGCTTCAGAGCTAGCACACTCTTTCCTTACAAGCCTCTTAGCAGAAGTGGCATTTGTTGCAGATTCTCGACAGCTATCTCTTTCTTCTCTTGCTGCTTTTTTCCTAGAACCTCCTCTGGCACAAAGTCTGAGTCCTCCTCATTTGAGCTCAACTTTCTTCTTTCCATGGTGGCAGCCTTGGGCATCCCATGAGAACTTGGGGTGCCTGGATCTTTTGAAGAAGAAGAACTAGCATCTGGGCTTGTGCTTGAGCTCATGTCCACTTCTCTATCCCTGAAGTCATTCTAGCTATCATAAAACACTGACATGCTGACCCTATGAATAGAGTATAGAAGAGCAGAGGGGTTGAGCATCACAAAAATTCAGGAAGTTTTCTCAAAATTTGAACTCAGAATCTTAAGTTCAATCTTCAACAAAAAGGATTTCGGTTCCACCGAGTCAAAAAAATTGAAGCCACCGAGACGTACAACCTCCTTCACAGAAAATTGGCAGCTACTTAGGTTTCACCGAAAGTGGTCGCTCGGTTTCACCGAAAGTGGCCACTCGGTTTCACCGAGACTATTCTCAGTTGCCCTAAAACCAAAATTTGTAGGACCAATTTTTTTGACTCGGTGACACCGAGATTAGGTTTGCGGACGGTTAAACCTAAGAATTCCTCGTTCTCTATTCTAGAGGAAATTCTTGAGGATGGAACTTGTGCATATAGTGGGAAGAATATGGGAATTGATCTTTTGCACAAGAGTTAGACGGGGAGTGCAATGATCCGAGGCGTTACCCTAACTTGGCGACGGCCTCCTACGATGGCAACGGCGCGTGCGATTGAAGTCGACGGCAAGGAACTCCAATGGTGCAGACACACGGGAGCAAGAGTGAAGTCCAAAGACGTCGAGCGCCAGCTAGGGTTTGCGGGGACCATGGGATTTGAAGAAGTAATTTTAGAAACCGGTTCTGTTCAGTATATATATACCCACAGCTGTCAGTGACAGCGGTTCAAAAATATCGGTACCGCCGAGTTCCTCTACTGTCAGTTCATAGTGAAACTCGATGAAGCCTAGATTATGGAATCGGTGTTACCAAGATTCATAAAACTAGATCAACCCTAGACTTCGGTCGAACCGATATTTTGAGGTTGGTTACACCGAGATTGCACTAGGGAGGTTTTGGAAGTCAGCTCTTAACAAAACTGAACTCCGAGTGCTCCTCACACAGAGGGTTCGAGTGCTTGCTCAAATATTTGCGATGAAGCATGAATATAATTTCAGACGAGAAAGCATAGAAATCTAGAGGGAGGGAGGTACTTAGGCATTCTTGTATATCCAATTGGCCATAGAAAAATGGAATCCAAATAACAACAATTGGATATCCCCAAATGAGAAAAGACATGCACACCAAAATGCTCGCACAATGAAACATCAAATGAAATATGGCAAACATGCAAAACCACTCTAGTATCTACCAAGCACTTTGGCGATGACAGAGTCATCTATATATGAGTATATTGACTTAGGAGACAAGTAAGAATACTTGATCATAGGTCATACTCATCGCTTAAGCAAGAGTGTGGTTACCACTTTTACATAAAGCATTTAACGGGTTCAAATCTTTAAGAGATGCTTTAACTCAAGTCTTCAAGTCAATCTCCCCCTTGATGTGACATCCCCCTAGGAGGGATAAACTAGCCTTGGTTTTTTTCGTAGAATACTTCATGTGGGTGATGTAGTGGTGGATGCTCATAGTTGATGAAGATCATATTGAGTTGGGAGCAATCCTCGTTGTTTCTTACTCTTCTCACCTATATGGGTTAGTCCCACACAAGAGACAAATACAAGGATATCTATGGACATGGAGTGCAATGCATATATGATGATGTCAATGAATTCATGAATTACCTTGTCCATTGCTTACCTTTGAGGGAATGTGTGACTCCTTGAACTATTGCATAAGGTTGATGTTGTTGAAAATAGTCCTTGCCAAAAATGAATGTGAGTGAATTTTTTTGGTGGGGTCTCCATAGTTCTTCTTCTTTGGGAGCCACATCAACTTGATGGGGATCCTTGGAGTTGAAGTAGCACTAGATGATGTAGAGCTTGTAGTAGCCTTGGGAACCCAATTGACCATGGCTTGGGACTCATCTTCATATAAGTCAACATCTCCTTGGACCTTGTCCTTACCCTTGAGCTTGCGGTCTTGTGGTGGAATGTCATCTTGAGATTTAGTTCCCTTGGGAAGAGTATGCTCATACTTCTTATTTTGAGGAACAAACTACGGATTTGGGTATTGACCTTCTTCCCATTAAACTCTATTGGCGTTCAAGTATCCAATGCCATGGTTCTTCCGGTATCCTCCATGCTTGCATACAATTTCCTCAAATTACTTACATCCAGCAAGACTTTTGTAGATAGCTTTTTCTATAATCCCTTTCAATAGATCATTTTCTTAATCAAGTGTAAGTTGGCTAAGAGAATCATTAATGGACTCAATAGAACTACTAGAAGCAATATCATTGGATTTATCATTTTTCTTGCTACTAGTTGAAGAAACTTTCTTGCCTTTGTTACTAGTTTGTTTAGTATTAACTTGTGGAATGAATGTAGACAAGAGTAGTTGTTTATCTAGATAAGAGGAAGTCTTCTTTCGAAGATCGTCATTGATAGATTTAAGAAATTCATGTTCTTGCTCCAAATCGAGCTTATCGAAGCGTAACTTCTCATGAGTTTTTACAAGCTCTCTATGATTTTTAGAGTAGATTCATGGACTAACTTAAGAGTGTTTAATTCTTTAGTTAGCCACCTTATATTATTCTTATCAGCATCACATGACTTATCTGGACTAACATGACTACTATCAAGTTCATTTTGACTAATATCACTAGTTTTGTCAAATAACAAGTCATCATCTCCAAGTAAGTCATCCTCATCACTATTGAAGTCAATGTATTCGGGGTGTGATACCTTGGGGCCTTTAGCCCCGAAGCAACTTCCACTCCATTCATTTGGTGAATGAAATATGTCATAGGAGTTGGAGGAAACAAGTGCAAGTCCAGCAACACCTTCATCTGGACTATAGTCCGAGTCCGAGTGATAGCTTCTCTCAGAGTGGTTGTCGGATTCGGAGCTGGAAAAAAATTCACCAACATGAGATTGATGTATTCTTCTTGTGTAGCTCTCGGTGTAATTGTCCTTCTTCTCCGAGTCTTTACTTCTCCGAAAGGGTCTTCGTTCATAACGATCATCTCTACTCCATCTCTTGATCTCTTTCTTCTAGGTGACTCTTCCCTTCTTTTGTGGGGGGGCGACATGCATTCATTGGAGTAGTGTACGGGCCTTTCACAATTGTAACAATTCCGGTCACGACTAGACGAACGCTTCTCTTCATATCTTGAGTTGGAGTTTGTTGCTTTGCCTCTCTTGTATAACTTGTTGAATTTCTTGACCATGAGGCTTATCTCTTCGTTAGTTACAAGGTTTTCACTTGATGTTGCAGGAGTGTCACTTGAAGCTTTGTAAGCACCACTTGACTTGTTGTGAAGTTCTTCCTTGTCTTTGAGTGACATCTCATGAGCAACAACCCTTCCGATGACTTCCATGGGCTTGAGATCTTTGTAGTTTGGCATCATTTGGATCAATGTGCACATGGTGTCGTACTTCTGAAAGCACATTTGCTCCCTTGGTGGTTTTGGTAATTAATAACAACATATATCTCATTGAACTAATTTTTCCACTAAGCATATTTCAGGAAAAGTTCAATGATGGGTTGGCAAAAGGATTATGGAGAAACCCCTAGATGCAAGGAATTGGATTGGCAAAGCTTCAAGCAAGAGGACTCTACATTTTATTTTGTGAGAAATCACTTTGAGCCCATAGGAAAGCCAGTACTATTAAAAGGGGGTAAGGTACTATTGGTGAACAAATATGCTCCACGTGCACAAGTGATAGTCACCAAAAACACGCACAAACTCTCCCATAAAAGTCTTTCCAAGCCTATCATGAAAATCAGTGCAACCAACACTCCCACTCGGTCCCATCGATTTCCTACTCAGATAGAACCCTACCAAACCCTAGATCATCGGTGCAATCGATTCTGCTTCGGTGGCATTGAGTTAATCTTGCCAAAATTCTATTACCTCAATTCTTGAAATCAGAAATTCCGAGATTTTGGACCGGCGCCACCGAGTTGTGGTTTCTAACTGTTGGTCACCTTATCGGTACTGCCGAGATCTTTGTATCGATCTCACCAAGATTCAAAAGTTGCTACCTTTGGAGCAACTCGGTACCACTGAGATTTACACATTAGTGTCACCGAGTTGGTCACTTTAGGTATAACGGTGGGATTTTTGGAGATGCCTATATATACCCCTCCACCACCACTCACTCGCAAGAGAAGCACTCAAAATAGATCCCCACTTATCACATCTGATTTTCTGAGAGAGAGCCACCTACTCATGTGTTGATATCAAGCCATTCCATTCCATCCATATGAATCTTGATCTCTAGCCTCCCCAAGTTGCTTTCTATCAATCAATCTCTTCCACCAAAGCCAAATCTGTGAGAGAGTGATTGAGTGTTGAGGAGTCTATCATCTTGAAGCACAAGAGCAAGGAGTTCATTGACACTATCGAGCATATTACCTTTTGGAGGGTGGTGCCTCCAAGATTGGTTAGGTGTCGCTTGGTAGCCTCCTACTTCGTGTTGTGGAGTGAACCAAGAAGTTTGTAAGGGCAAGGAGATCGCCTACTTCGTGAAGATCTACCCCAAGTTAGGATAGTCCTCCATGGACATAGGCCATCATGGTATAGATAAAGTTGCTTCTTCATGGAACCCTTCGTGGACTCTCACGACCATTAACCTCCGTTGGTTGAACTCTCCATAAATGTGGACGTACGATAGCACCACCTATCGGAACCACGGGAAAAATCTTCGTGTCTCCATTTGTGTTTGATCTTCCTACCCGTCCTCTACTACATATGCGTGTCTTTACTTTCTGCTGCTATACTCTTAGGCATGCATGTGTAGGGTGTCCTTGACTTGCTATCATTGCTAAAATCTGCCAACACGTAAAACTGGGAAAAGATAGAATTTTTATTTGTTCAAGTATTCTAATCACCCCCTCTAGACATACTTTTGATCCTACAAGTGGTATCAGATCTTTGGTCTCCATTGCATTGGTTTCACAACCTAGGAGAGTATGGCGTCTAGCATGGGAAATTATCACCGCTGAGGTCCGTACTTTGATGGCACAAATTTTGCTAGTTGGAAGCACAAAATGCAAATGCATTTTCTTGGTCATCACCCCGCCGTTTTGGATTATGTTCGTGTTGGATTGCAAGGTGAATTCTTCGGTGATGAAAGGGGACCGGATCGTGAAGCGACCGCATATGAATTGAAGATGTTGCAATACAATGCTCAAGCATGTGACATTCTCTTCAACTGCCTATGCCTCAAAGAATTCAACAAAATCAACCATCTTGAGAATGCAAAATAGATTAGGGATACTTTGGTTGATATGCACAAAGGTACCGAATCCGTGAGAGAATCCAAGTTGGATGTTTTTCAGAGTCAACTTGACAAGTTCAAGATGAAGGATGGTGAAGGAGTCACATAGATGTTGTTGGAAATATGCCCTAGAGGCAATAATAAAATTGTTATTATTATATTTCCTTATTCATGGCAATTGTCTATTGTTCATGCTATAATGTTATTAGCCGAAAACTGCAGTACATGTGTGAATACATAGACCACACCAAGTCCCTAGTGAGCCTCTAGTTGACTAGCTCATTGATCAATAGATGGTCATGGTTTTCTAGCCATGGACGTCACAACATAACTGGGTGACTATAAAGGTGCACTACAGGTATCTCTGAAAGTGTGTGTTGGGTTGGCACGAATCGAGATTGGGATTTTTCACTCCGTGTAACGGAGAGGTATCTTTGGGCCCATTCGGTAATACATCATCATAATGAGCTCAATGTGACTAAGGAGTTAGTCACGAGATCATGTGTTACGAAATGAGTAAAGAGACTTGCATGTAACGAGATTAAACAAGGTATAGGGATACCGACGATCGAATCTCGGGCAAGTAACATACCGATGGACAAAGGGAATTTTATACGGGATTAATTGATCCCCGACATCGTGGTTCATCCGATGAGATCACCATGGAACATGTGGGAGCGAATATGGGTATCCAGATCCCGCTATTGATCATTGGCTGGAGAGGTGTCACGGTCATGACTGCATGGTTCCCGAACCCGTAGGGTCTACACACTTAAGGTTCGGTGACGCTAGAGTTGTAATGGGAATTGTATGTGGTTATCGAAAGTTTTTCGGAGTCCCGAATGAGATCCCAGACGTCACGAGGAGTTCCGAAATGGTCAGGAGGTGAAGATTTATATATGGGAAGGCCAGTTTCAGTCACCGGAAAGGTTCGGGGTTTATCGGTATTGTACCGGGACCACCAAAGGGGTTCCGGGGGTCCACCGGGAGGGTCCACCTGCCCCAAAGGGCCTAATGGGCTGAAGTTGGGTGGGAACCAGCCCCTTAGTGGGCTGGTGCGCCCCCAAAGGGCCTAAGGCGCCTAGGGTTGGAAACCCTAGGGGGTGGGGCACCTCCCACCTAACTTGGGAGGCAAGTTTCCCCCCTTGGCCGCCGCCCCCTCTAGATGGATCTAGGGGGCCCGACCACCTCTACCCTTCCCCCTATAAATAGTGGGGGGTGGGAGGGCAGCCGCACCCTTCCCCCTGGCGCATCCCTCCCCCTTCCTACACATCCTCCTCTTCCGTAGCGCTTAGCGAAGCTCTGCAGGAGAACCGTGAGCTCCATCGCCACCACGCCATCGTGCTGCCGAAGCTCTCCCTCAACTTCTCCTCCCACCTTGTTGGATCAAGAAGGTATAGACGTCCCCGGGCTATATGTGTTTTTAACATGGAGGTGCCGTCCGTTCGGCACTTGGATCGAATCTTCCACGATTTGAATCGCTGCGGTACGACTCAATCAACCCCGTTCTTTGTAACACTTTCGCTTAGCGATCTTCAAGGGTATGAAGATGCACTCCCTCTCTCTTGTTGCTAGCATCTCCTAGATTGATCTTGCTGACATGTAGATTTTTTTTTGAATTGTTACTATGTTTCCCAACAGATGACTCTAGGTTAGCTCTCATCACAAATGAGATTGCTGGCTTAGGAAGCGAAGAAATGACCAAAAAATTCATCATCAAGAAGATACTTAGAGATTTGGATGAGAGATATGACACCGTGTGAAAATTGATCCAAATGATGCCCAACTATAAAGATCTCAAGCCTACGGAAGAGACGGGAAGGATTGTTGTTCATAAGATGACACTTAAAGACAAGGAAGAGCTTCACAACAAGTCTAGTGGTGCTTACAAAGCCACAAGTGATTCTCCCGCAACTTCAACGGACAAACTTGTCACCAATGAAGAGATAAGCCTCATGGTCAAGAAATTCAACAAGTTCTACAAGAATGGAGGCAAAGATCGAAGCTCCAACTCAAGATATGAAGAGAAGCATTCGTCAAGTCGTGACTGAAACTGCTACAATTGTGGGAATCCTAGAAACTACTCCAATTAGTGTACAACTCTCTACAAAAGAAAAGAAGATTCATCACGAAGATGAAGCTCAAGAGACGAGTCACCTCGAAGAGAGAGAGAAGGAGTAGAGATGATCGTTATGAACAAAGACTCTCAAGGAGAAGTAGGGACTCGGAGAAGAAGAAAAACTACACCAAGAGCTACTCAAGAAGAAGACATCAAGCTCATGTTGGTGAATGGGTTTTCGGCTCCGAATCTGACAACCACTCCGAGAGAAGCTATCACTCCAACTCCGACTATAGTCAAGATGAAGGTGTTGCCGGACTTGCACTAGTGACGACCAACTCCTACAACATATTTGGTTCACCAAATGAAGGGAGTGGAAGTTGCTTCATGGATAAAGTCCCCAAGGTATCACTCCCCGAGTATCTTTATTTCAATAGTGATGAGTATGACTTGCTAGGAGATGATGACTTGCTATTTGACAAATCTAGTGATGTTAGTCAAAATGAACTTGATAGTAATCACTCTAGTCAAGATAAGTCGTGTGATGATGATAAGTTGGAAATAGAATGACTAACTCAATAACTAAACACTCTTAAGTTATGTCACGAGTCTACTCTACAAGATCATAGAGAGCTTGAAAGGACACATGAGAAGCAACGCTTCGAGAAGCTCAATTTGGAGCAAGAGCATGAATTCCTTAAAGCTATCAATGACGATCTTCGAAAGAGGACTTCCTCTTATCTAGACAAACAACTTCTCTTGTCTACAATCATTCCACAAGTTAAGGTTAAGCAAACTAGTAACAAAGGCAAGAAAGGTTCTTCAACTAGTAGCAATAAAAATGATAAATCCAATGATATTGCTTCTAGTAGTTCTATTGATCCCACTAACACTTCTCTTAGCCAAGTTACACTTGAGCAAGAAAATGAACTTTTTAAAGGGATTATAGAGAAGGGTATCTACAAGAGTCTTGCCGGGTGTAAGCAATTTGAGGAAATTGTACGCAAGCACGAAGGATACTAGAAGAACCATGGCATTGGCTACTTCAACGCTAATGGATTTGAATGGGAGGAAGGTCAATACCCCAAGCCCAAGGTTGTTCCTCAAAGGGAGAAGTATAAACATACTCTTCCCAAGGGAACAAAAGCTCAAGATGACCTTCCACAACAAGACCACAAGCTCAAGGGCAAGCATAAGCTTCAAGAGGACATTGACTAATATGAAGATGAATCCCAAGCTTTGGTGAAGTGGGTTCCCAAGGCTACTTCAAGCTCAACTTCTACAAGTGCCACTTCAACACCAAGGATCCCCATCAACTTGATGTGGGTCCCCAAGAAGAAGAACTAGAGAAGTTACCGAGGGGTGACTCCGCCAATGAAATTCACTCACATTCATTATTGGCAAGAACTAGTTGCAATCAATGTCAACACCATGCAATAGTTCAAAGAGTCACACATTCCCTCAAAGGTAAGCAAGTGACAAGGTAATCAACAAATCCATGGACATCATCATGTATTCTTTGCCCTCCATGTCCATAGATATCATTGTGTTTGTCTCTTGTATGTTGGGACTAACCCATGTAGGTGAGAAGAGTAAGAAACAACAAGGATGCTCCCAACTCATGGTGATCTTCATCAAGTTTAAGCATCCACCACTACTTCACCTACATAAAGTCTTCATCGAAAAAACCCAAGGTTAGTTTATCCCTCTCAAGGGGGGATGTCACATCAACGGGGAGCTTTACTCTAAGACTTGATTCAAAGCATCTCATAGCATGTGACAACATTAACAAACTTTATGTAAAAGTGCGGGATCACTAGAAGTGTATGTCTAGAGGGGGGTCAATAGACTACTAGCAGGAATTTAAAACTACCTCAAACATAAGTTCAAGGGTTGGCAGTTTTAGCATAAATAATAAGTCTAGAACACCCTACACATGCAAGTCATCAAGTATGGCAGCGGAAAGTAAAGACATTGCACATGAAGTAAGGAGTGGAGATAGAGAGATCGAACGCATGAAGGACATGAAGATTTTTCCTGTGGTTCCGATAGGTGGTGCTATCGTACGTCCACGTTTATGGAGTCTTCAACCCATGGAGGGTAACAGTCGCGAGAGTCCATGGAGGGCTCTACCCACGGAGGGTTCCACGAAGAAGAAACCTTGACTATACCATGATGGCCTACGTCCACAGAGGACTAGCCTAACTCGGGGTAGATCTTCACGAAGTAGGCGATCTCCTTGCCCTTACAAACTTCTTGGTTCACTCCACAACACGAAGTAGGAGGCTCCCCAGTGACACCTAACCAATCTAGGGGCACCACCCTCCAAAAGGTAATAGGCCCGATAATGTCGATAAACTCCTTGCTCTTATGCTTCAAGATGATAGACTCCTCAACACACAATCACTCTCTCACATATTTGGCTTGGTGGAGAGGTTGATTGGGTAGAAAGCAACTTGGGGAGGCTAGAGATCAAGATTCATATGGTAGGAATGGAATGCCATGATCTCAACACATGAGTAGGTGGCTCTCTCTTGCGAGTGAGTGGTGGTGGAGAGGTATATACAGGCATCTCCAAAAATCCAACCGTTAAACCTAATAAGTAAGACTCGGTGACACCAATGTGTTAATCTCGGTGGTACCGAGTTGCCTCAAAGGTAGCAACTTCTGAATCTCGGTGAGACTGATACATAAAACTCGGTTGCATCGATAAGGTGACCAACGGTCAGATTGCCAATCACGGTGATGCCAATTCACAAAACTCGGTGGGACCAATTTTGTAAACTTGCATAACAGGAAGTTGGCAACCCAAACTCGGTGGCACCGAATTGGAATCGGTTGCACCGAAAGGCTAGGGTTTGGCCGAGTATGTCTGAGGCTGAGAATCGGTGGCACCGAGTGGAAAGTGTTGGTTGCACCAATTTTGGATATTTGGTTTTGGACAGACTTTTGTGGAAGAGCTTGTGGGTGTATGTGGTGACTATCACTTGTGCACGTATGAGCATTTTGTTCACCAACAAAACCATACCCCTTTTAATAGTATTGGCTTTCCTATGGACTCAAAGTAATTTCTCACAAAAAAGGTAAAATGTAGAGTCCTTTTGCTTGAAGCTTGGCCAATGCTATTCCTTCTTCTTCTTCTTCTTCTTCTTCTTCTTCTTCTTCTTCTTCATGAGAATACTCTCCACACTCCTTTTTGCCAGACCATCTTTCTCTATGGACTTTATCTGAAATACACTAGATGAAAGTATTAGTCCAAGAGAAAATGTATGTTGTCATGAATTATCAAAACCACCAAGGGAGCACATTGTGCTTTCAATCTCCCCCATCTTGGTAATTGATGACAACATACAATCAAAGCTTCAAATAAATATATGCATGTATATAATGAAGACTTTGGGAGACACATGACTTAGACTTTCTCCCCCTAAATGTGTGCAATCCCTTTAAAGGATAGTTGCTTTGGAATGCATGGACACACATATAGTAGAAGGGATATGATAAGTCATGTGTATCTTGGCCATATGCATTAAATGTATATGAATAGGGTGTATCCTTGATCAAGACTTCACAAGAGTATTCTACCAATCAAAATAGTATTCTAGTAGTAGAGATACACTTGAGAAAACATTGTTAGGAAACACAAGAGTATTCTACCAATCAAAAGCAAAAGAACTCAAAAATAGACACTATATCTTGGTACTTTAGATATGGAGAACATATAGAAAATAGTATTCCTTAAGGTTGATATGTCTCCAAGATCATGTAGAAGTTTCTCCCCCTTATATATGAAAATTTAGGTCATCCTCTCCCTTTGTATCTTAGCATTTAGATATTGGGATTGGATAGGGTGAGAAAATCCTGACATGAGAAAATCAAATGCAATAAACAGATGTTTCTCCAAAACATAATTTTCTCCCCTAATTTGGTATTCTCCCCTCCCCCTAGATTATATCTCCCCCTTTTCATAAGCATGTATCTCCCTTTTTAGATTTGAAGCTTTGTATATTTCTCCTCCTTTGGCATTAATTTCCAAAAAAGTCAGATATAGGGTTAGATACACGGATCATTGATTAAGAAGGGATCCTTGAGAACAAGGGTCATGGAAAGTAGGATTCATAGAATATGAAATCATGAGAGAAAAATGAGGGAATAATTGAAAATAATTTCTTTCCCTTTGGCTAAGCTGAAAATTTGCAGAACTTCTCCTCCTTTGAGTTAGGGATCCTTGAATGTGTTTCTCCCCCCTTTTTTAAAGATAAGGGATCATCGAAGGATTGAGAAATCACAGAAGAAACACAAAGATTTACATATACAAACACATACTAAAATAGACAGTCGGTGGCTCCAAGACAAATTTGTCGATGGTACTGATATAATGTTATGCAGCTCAACTGCTGAATCGGTAGAACCTAGTCATTTGAATCGGAGGCTCCGAGGCACAACACAGAAACTTGGCAAATGTGAAAATTTGATCAAAATACAAAGTCATAACTGAAAATCAACGAGGGAAGAAAAACAAATGATTTGCAAATTAAGGGATACCAAATGTAGACAATATACATATAGGTATCAACTAGTAAAGATTTGAATGGTTCCAAGAAATTTTGCAATAGAGAATGAACCAAACAAGATTCTTAACTAGATGATGGGCAATGACTAGGTCACCTATATTAGAGTATACTGACTTAGGAGACAAGCAAGAATACTTGATCATAGGTCATACTCACCGTTAAGCTCAAAATGGGGTTACCATTTTTCAATTAAGCATTTTAATGTCTTCATATCACTTGAGTTGCTTTATCCCATGACTTGGAGTAAAGCCTTTTCAAGGATAAGAATACATACCTTTGAGTGATGTTGTTGTCGTAGCTTGTAGCTGAACTTGATGAGGATGCTCGAAGTTGATGAAGGTCATCTTGAGTTGGGAGCAATCCTTGTTGTTTTCATTCACTTTTCACCTACATGGGTTAGTCACGCAAGGAAGAACATAATGTATCCAAATGACTAAATACCAATTGAGATTGAGTAATTGAGAAATATATGTCAAGGATATGTTTTGTTGTCTTCTTCCTTCCATCAACAAAGCAAGGTTGTGGATACTTGGTCATGACAAGATTTCTTAAGATATGAGTTGAAAGCAATCTTGTGGAGTGTTGTTCTTCCAAGTACATACAAAAGGGTTAGATGCAAGACAAGGGAGCATAGAATTCCAAGATATGATTTTCATGGTAATAGCATGGAATAGTCAATGAAGCTCATCCCCTTGCATGCATCTGAGTGAGCTTAGCTTAGGTTTGAAGCATCTATGATGTTCAACTCACTCCTCAAATGACAAAACACTTTTTCATCAAGTGGCTTAGTAAAGATATCGGCCAATTGGTTGTTAGTATGAACATGCTTAAGATTAATATCTCCTTTGGCAACATGATCACGAATGAAATGATGTCGAACTTGAATATGTTTGGTTCGAGAATGTTGCACAGGATCGTGACCTATCTTAATAGCACTTTAATTGTCACAAAGTAATGGCACATTTTTAACATTGATTCCATAATCTTTAAGCATTTGTGTCATCCATAAAAATTGCGCACAACATGAACCAGCAGCAATATATTCGGCTTCGGCAGTAGATAGAGATATCGAGTTTTATTTCTTGGAGGTCCAAGACACAAGAGATCTACCAAGAAATTGACATGTACCCGAGGTGGATTTTCTATCAACCTTGTCACCGGCATAGTCCGAGTCATAGTAGCCAACAAGATTAAAAGAAGATCCCTTGGGATACCAAATGCCAAAGTTTGGTGTGTATCAAGTATCTCACAATGCGTTTCATAGCCTTAAGATGACATTCTTTAGGTGCAGCTTGATATCTATCACACATGCAAACACTAAGCATAATATCGGGACGTGAGACACATAGATAAAGCAATGAACCAATCATTGAATGATAAACCTTTTGATCAACCGGTTCACCCTCCTTAGTGAGATTATCGTGTCCGCTAGTGGGCATGGGAGTTTTCATACCTTTGCACTCTTGCATGTTGAACTTCTTGATTAAGTCCTTGGTGTACTTAGTTTGAGACATGAATGTTACTTCTCTCGTCTGCTTGATTTGTAGACCAAGAAAGAATTTTAGCTCACACATCATAGACATCTCATATTTTTCTGACATCAATGTTCCAAACTTCTCACTAAATTGTGGGTTAGTAGATCCAAAGATAATATAATCCACATAAATTTGGCACATAAATAATTCACCATTAACTCTCTTTGTGAATAATGTTGTGTTAATTTTACCAATTTTAAATCCTTTTTCAATAAGAAACTTCATTAGGCATTTATACCAAGCTCGAGGAGCTTGCTTAAGACCATATAAAGCTTTGCGAAGTTTGTAAACATGGTCAGGTTTCTTAGGATTTACAAAACCAGGTGGTTGCTTAACAAAGACCTCTTCTTCAATCTCACCATTTAAGAATGTACTTTTAATATCCATTTGGTAAAGTGTGATATCATGTTGATTAGCATAAGCAAGAAGAATGTGAATAGCTTCTAATCTAGCAACGGGGTCGTAGGTCTCACCGTAGTCCATACCTTCGACTTGCGTATATCCTTGAGCTACGAGGCGAGCCTTTTTGCATACAACTTGACCGTCTTCATCTTGCTTGTTACGAAATACCCATTTCGTGTCGGTGATGTTTTGCTCGTCCTTGGGCTTCTCCACGACTATCCATACTTTGTACCTTTTGAAGTTGTGAAGCTCTTCATGCATAGCGTTCACCCAATCCGCATGTTCAAGAGCTTGTTCAACCTTCAACGTTTCAATGCTAGAGATGAAAGAATAATGCTCACAAAATTTTGCCAATCGAGTTTTAGAGCGAGTGATCCTCCCTGTTTGTATGTCACTGAAGATTTGGTTTAGGGGATGGTTCTTGGTCACTTGTGCTCGAACTCGGGGTAGCTTTGGCTTGTTAGTGGGTGGAGCGTATTCTTCTTCATCATCTCCTTCATCTCCGTTGTTATCAACGTGGTCATCTCCTTGAGGTGGTGGCGAAGGAGGTTGTGGTGGATCTTCATGATGTAGTTCCTCCTCCTCTTCATCTTGTCGTGTACCGCTTGTGGATGCTTCCGTGTCATATTGTCGATAGCCTTGAACCAAAGTAGGAGCTTCCACTTGGGTTGATGAAGTGCTTTCCTTCACCTCCATGGGACGAATCTTGCCAATGGGCAAGTCTTGGATAGCTTTCGAAGGATCTTTATCACCTACATCATTTGGAAATTGTTCGACTTGCGAACCATTAGACTCATCAAACTTCACATCTACTATCTCTTCAACTTTTTGAGTGAAGTTGTTGTAGACATGGTAGGTGTGAGAGTTTTATCCATAACCAAGTAGGAAACCTTCATGAGATTTGGGAGCAAATTTAGCACGGCGATGCTTATCAAGAATGTATCACTTAGAGACGAATACCCGAAAGTATCCAACTTGTGGTTTGTTACCGGTGAGAAGCTCGTATGTCGTTTTACCGAGAAGCTTGTGCAAGTAGAGTCGGTTTGTGGCATGACATGTTGTTTCCACGGCTTCTTCCCAAAAGTGTCGTGGCGTCTTGTATTCATCAAGCATCGTTCTTGCTATCTCAATGAGGGTTCGGTTCTTTCTCTCAACAACTCCATTTTGTTGAGGCGTGTACGTAGCCAAAAATTCATGTGAAATACCCTCTTCGTCAAGAAAGGTGTCCACATGGGTGTTCTTGAACTCCAATCTGTTATCGCTTCGAACCTTCTTGATCTTCACTTCAAACTGACTTTGCACTTTTTGTGCGAAGTTATTGAAAATCTTTTGTACCTGTGACTTATCATCAAGAAAGAATACCCACGTAAATCTGGAAAAGTCATCAACTATGACTAGACCATAAGAGTTTCCACCGAGACTCTTGTAAGCATTGGGACCAAAAACATCCATATGAAGTAACTCGAGTGGTCTCCTAGTGGTCATGATGTTCTTGATCGGATGACTTCCACCTACTTGCTTTCTTGCTTGACAAGCGCTACAAAGTCTATCTTTGTCAAAGATAACATCTTTAACACCAAGAATGTGATCGTCGTTGATAAGTTTGTCTAAATTTCTCATGCCTACATGTCCAAGCCTTCTATGCCATAGCCAACCTTTAGATGATTTTGCAATGAGACAAGTGCTACCTCTTGAGCTTCTGTTGGATTTCCCTTGAAGAGGAAAGGGTGATGCGGCGAAGTAGATAAGTATTTCCCTCAGTTGATGAGAACCAAGGCATCAATCCAGTAGGAGGAACAAGAAAGTCACCAATAGATGCACCTACACAAACAATCAAACTCTTGCACCCAACGCTATAAAGGGGTTGGCAATCCCTTCACGGTTATTTGCAAGGATTAGATCTGATAGAGATACATGTAAACGATTGCGGAAAGTAAAAGATAAATAAATTGCAGCAAGGCATTTTTGGTATTTTTGGTTCATAGATCTGAAAATATATTATGGAAAGTAGACCCGGGGGCCATAGGTTTCACTAGAGGCTTCTCTCTTGAAGGAAAGTATCATGGTGGGTAAACAAATTACTGTCAAGCAATTGATAGAAAAGCGAATAATCATGTAGATATACAAGGCAATGATCATGCATATAGGCATCATGTCCGTGTCAAGTAGACCAAAATGATTCTGCATCTACCACTATTACTCCACACATCGACCGACTCCTACCTGCATCTAGAGTATTAAGTTCATGAAGAATAGAGTAACACATTAGGTAAGATGACATGATGTAGAGGGATAAACTGAAGAAATATTATGAAAACCCCATCTTGTTACCCTTGATGGCAACAATGCAATACGTGCCTCGCTACCCCTACTTTATCACTGGGTGAGGACACCGCAAGATTGAACCCAAAACTAAGCACTTCTCCCATTGCAAGAATTACCAATCTAGTTGGCCAAACCAAACCAATAACTCGAAGAGACTTGCAAAGATATGAAATCATGCATATAAGAATTCAGAGAAAATTCAAATAAGATTCATGGATAATCTGAACATAAACCCACAATTCATCGGATCTTGACAAATACACCGCAAAAGAGTATTACATCGGATAGATCTCCATGAAGATCATGAAGAACATGGTATTGAAGATCAAAGAGAGAGAAGAAGCCATCTAGCTACTAGATATGGACCTGTAGGTCTATGGTGGACTACTCACGCATCATCAGAGGGGCAATGGAGTTGATGTAGATGCCCTCTGTGATTGGATCCCCCTCCGGCAGATTACCGGAAAAGGCTCCAAGATTGGATCTCACGGGAACGAAGTCTTCTGTCGGCGGAAATATATTTGCGTGTCTCTTTTTGGTGTGTGTGTGTGTGGGTGGGTATTTGGGTATTTGTAGGACGAAGAATAGGGCTAGGAGACCTGCCAGGAGACGACAAGCCTGCCAGGGCGGCCAGGGGGTGACCGCGCCTAGAGGCTTGTGACCTCCTGGCAGGTGCCTTTGCGTGCACTCCAAGTCTGGTAGATCTTGTTCCTTCGAGAAACAATCATTCCAAAGATTTTATTCCATTTGGACTCCGTTTAATATTCCATATCTGCAAAACTCAAAAACAAGGAAAAAACAGAAACTGGCACTAGGCTCTATATTAATAGGTTAGTCTCAAAACTTATATAAACTAGCATATTAATGCATATAAAACATCCAAAATAGATAATATAATAGCATGACATGATAAAAAATTATAGATACGTTGGAGACGTATCAACAAGTACGAGATTTGGCCTTTTTAGTGAAATCAACAATGTATAGATCACCTCTACGAATACCGGTAAAGACAATTTTATGATTATCAAATCGAAACACTTGGCAATCTACTTTGGTAAATAGCACATTGAAACCGAAGTCTGCTAGTCTAGATACAGAAATAAGATTGTAGCCAAGGGATTCAACAAGCATCATATTTTGAATGGAGCTATCATGAGATATGGCCACCTTACCAAGGCCAAGTACCTTACCCTTAGAGTTGTATCCAAAGGTCACGTACCTTTGGGGACCTTGATTAGGTGTGATCTCTTGGAACATGTCTTTATCGCCTGTCATGTGATCCGTGCATCCACTGTCGAGAATCCACTCTTTTCCACCGGACATGTAATCCTTGAGGTTCGCCATTAGACTTAGATTCCTCATGATCTTTTCATGCTCGATGCCAAACAACTCATCTTCATCATAGTAGCCATGTTCTTCGTTGTCATCATTTGGTGGAATCTCCTCGTCATAGAAACCAAGAGACTCATTAGAATCATAACCATGACAATGTTCAAGTTTATGAATGTGAATGGCTTCAATAATAATGTTGTTGATAGTTGTAACATCTCCTTTAGCACGCATGAGATCACGGAGCTCAACTAGGCATTTATCAAAGTTTCGATCACTAGGCTTCACTTTGTGAAAAGCAACAGTTTATGAAGAATTTTATCAAGATTACCTAATGAAAGATTTGGATATCATTTCTCCAAATCAGTCCACAAGGTATAAGCACATGCAAAGTTCTTCAATTGAGAAAGCACGAATCTTAGTAACCCTCTAACAATAAGATTGACAGTTCTAAGGTTACCAAGCATTTTAATTTCCTCTTCGCGTGTGGGACGCAATTCATAAATGGGGAGCACATAGGGATTTTCAATATGTTTTATCAAATGGAATTTGTCAAATAGATCAATCATGGTATTCTTCCATTGACTATAGTACTCACCATCAAGAATGGGAACTCTACAATACAAACTCTCCACACTAGACACATCCATCTTCCTCCACGGTGTTGAAACCGAAGCAATGGAGACCAATGCTCTGATACCAATTGCGGGATCACTAGAAGTGTATGTCTAGAGGGGGGTGAATAGACTACTAGCAGGAATTTAAAACTACCTCAAGAATAAGTTCAAGCGTTGGCAGTTTATCATATATAATAAGTCTAGAACACCCTACACATGCAAGTCATCAAGTATGGCAGCGGAAAGTAAAGACATTGCACATCAAGTAAGGAGTAGAGATAGAGAGATCAAACACATGAAGGACACAAAGATTTTTCCCGTGGTTTCGATAGGTGGTGCTATCATACATCCACGTTTATGGAGTCTTCAACCCATGGAGGGTAACGGTCGCGAGAGTCCATGGAGGGCTCTACCCATGGAGGATTCCACGAAGAAGCAACCTTGACTATACCCTGGTGGCCTACGTCCACGGAGGACTAGCCTAACTCAGGGTAGATCTTCACGAAGTAGGCGATCTCCTTGCCCTTACAAACTTCTTAGTTCACTCCACAACACGAAGTAGGAGGCTCCCAAGCGACACCTAACCAATCTAGGAGGCACCACCCTCAAAAAGGTAATAGACTCGATAATGTCGATGAACTCCTTGCTCTTGTTCTTCAAGATGATAGACTCCTCAACACACAATCACTCTCTCATAGATTTGGCTTGGTGGAGAGGTTGATTGGGCGGAAAGCAACTTGGGGAGGCTAGAGATCAAGATCCATATGGTAGGAATGGAATGGCATGATCTCAACACATGAGTAGGTGGCTCTCTCTTAGAAAATCAGTAGGTATGAGTGGGGAACTGTTCTGAGTGCTTCTCTTGCGAGTTAGTGGTGGTGGAGAGGTATATATAGGCATCTCCAAAAATCCAACCATTACACATAATAAGTCAGACTCGGTGACACCAATGTGTTAATCTCGGTGGTACCAAGTTACCTCAAAGGTAGCAACTTTTGAATCTCGGTGAGATCGATACATAAAACTCGGTTGCACCGATAAGGTGACCAACGGTCAGATTGCCAATCTCGGTGACGCCGACTCACAAAACTCGGTGGGACTAAGACATTGGTATATAGTCTATATTATACTACTAAATAACAAGCCTTATATTATCTATATTCTAGTTAATACGTGTGCTTGGGAGTCCTTGCAATTTGAATAAACCAAGATCCTACCATGACTGCAATTTAAGAGAGACGCGAAAGTACAAGCCTGTGGGGTTGCTTCTGCAACTGGATAACTAGCACTGAAAATCATCTTTACATCGGATGGTTTGGTGTTTTGATGATCCCTACCTTATTGAACGCAGTAGTGAACTACTCTTAAATTGGTATTATCTCCCCCCTTTAATTTCAATGGCATAATAAAATATCATGGCTTTATGCTTAATCCGTGTATAGGCGAACTTTAGGTCCGAACGACATTATTATCCAAAGATTCCCTTTACGTACATATCTCTATGGGGAATCGTGCTTTAATTTTCAAAGTATTAAATTAAAAATCTTGAATAAAAATGGAAACTTGCGTAATAGGAAGTTGGCAACCCAAACTCGGTGGCACCGAAATGGAATCGGTTGCACCAAAAGCCTAGGGTTTGGCTGAGTCTATCTGAGGCTGAGAATCGGTGGCACCAAGTGGAAAGTGTTGGTTGCACCGAATTTGGATATTTGGTTTTGGACAGACTTTTGTGGAAGAGCTTATCGGTGTACGTGGTGACTATCACTTGTGCACGTATGAGCATTTTGTTCACCAACAAAACCTTACCCCCTTTTAATAGTATTGGCTTTCCTATGGACTCAAAGTAATTTCTCACAAAAGGTAAAATGTAGAGTCATTTTGCTTGAAGCTTGGCCAATGCTATTCCTTCTTGTTCTTCTTCATGGGGATACTCTCCACACTCCTTTTAGCCAGACCATCTTTCTCTATGGACTTTATCTGAAATACACTAGATGAAAGTATTAGTCCAAGAGACAATGTATGTTGTCATGAATTATCAAAACCAACTAGGGAGCACATTGTGCTTTCAAAAAGTGGTAACCCCACTCATGCTTAAACGATGAATATGACCTATGATCAAGTATTCTTACTTGGCTCCTAAGTCAATATACTCATATATAGATGACTATGTCATCGCCAAAATGCTTGATAAATGCTAGAGTGTATGCGCATGTTTGCCATGATTTCATTTGACATCTTATTGTGTGAGGATGTTGGTCTGCATTTCTTTATCCATTCGAGGACATCCAATTGTTGCTATTTGGTCTTTGATTTTATTCTTGCCAACTGGATGGACAAGAATGCCTAAGATCCTTCTCTAGCGATCTATGCTTTCTCGTCTCATAATCCATTCTTAATGCATCACAAAATTTGAACAAGTACTTTTCGATTTCTTTGTGTGAGGAGCACTCGGAGTTCCGTATCGACATGTACTGACCATTAAAACCTCCCAAGTGCATCTCGGTGGAACCAACTCACAAATTTCGGTCTCACCGATGCCTAGGGTTGATCTGGTTTCCAAACTTGGTAACATCGATTCCATCTTCTCGGCTTCACCGAGTTTCCCTGTCAGCTAACAGTTGAGGAATTCGGTGGCACCGGTAAGTTTGAACCAATGTCTCCGACAGCGACGAGTACTTATAGAGGCGGACCCGACTTTTGAATTACTTCTTCAAACGTCCTCCCCTCCAAAACCCTAGCTGCCACCCAAGGACCCCTGGTCATCGCCTTGATCTTCCCGAGTGCCTCCGCCGTTGGAAGTCCCCGATGTCGACGGAATCTTCACCACCATCGCTGCCGTAGCGGAATCATCACCAAACTAGGGTACGATTTCGACCCCTAGTGCCCTCCTCCCTCCAACTCATGCACATTAGGGCTTTTCCATGGGTAAGACACGCTTTGAGATTGATCTATCCACAAAAAATTCCGTTAGAATAGCAAACGAAATATTTTTTAGGGTTTTGCCATCTGCAACATGAATCTCGGTGAAACCAAAGCAAAAGAATCGGTAGCATTGATTCCATTTTTAGGTCAACTAAGAACAGACTCGATGAAACCGAGTGTCCATTTTCGGTGTCACAGAAATGGGTTCCAAGTTTCCATGAAGCAGGTTGTGTGTCTCGGTGGGTCCGAAAATTTTGCCTCGGTTGTACCGAATTCCTTTTGCAGAATGCAAATATTTAGAATTCTTAGTTCAAACTTTGAGAATTTTTTGTATTTTGTGATGACTCAACCTATCCACTCTTCTATACTCTATTCATAGGGTCAAAGATGCCAGTTTCAGGAGACACTCAGAATGACCTCAGAGATCTCAGTGTGTACACAGATCCAGGCACTAGTCTAGATAGGAGCTCATCTTCTTTTGATGATGTTCCCAGCTCTCTAGAACTACCCAAGGCAACAACCAGAGCAAGGAGGAAGCTCAACTCAGAGGAAGAAGACTCTGATTTTGTGCCTGATGAGATTCCTGCCAAGGATAAGCAGGACAAGGCTAAGAAAACTGCCAGGAAGCCTACAACTGAGGCTACCTCTTCTAAGAAGGTAGCCAGAAAGGATTATTCCAGTTGAGGAACTATGAAAGCACCAGAGAGTGCTAGGGAAACCATGGTTGTTGAACCCCCAAAGAAATCCATGTCCAAGAAGGCTGGAGGGAAAAGAGCAGAAAGAGAATTATACATATTGTGGGAAGACCTACCTCTATGTATGAGGACCCATCAAAGGTTGCTGCTGAGGGAGAGGAGGAAGAGCCAGCTGCCAAGGCTCCTCCCAAGAAGAAGAATAAGCTGCTCTCAGATGCTATGCCAAGCCAAGCTCCATCCAAGAGCAAGCCAACTGCAGCGAATAAGCCCTTTGCTCCTAAACCCAAGAGGTTATCCAGAGAGATTCCAGCTTCTGAGAAGAACAAGGGATCTACCTCTAGAGATGTTGAGGAGGATGCTATGTCAGTTTTGATGAAGCTGGGGCCACACCTTCCAGAGCACAATACCAGCCATTTTCTAGTTGAGGACATGAAGAAGAGGAAGGACCAAGGATTGAGAGATTGGAGAGCCATTGATCCATATTCTCAAAGGAGGAAGACTGTTGTGGACTACAGGTTCTACACAAAGGAACACTAAGACTTCTATGAAACTGTTCTGCTTGACAAGAGCCCTGCTGTGAGTGACATGCAGTATGTGGACTGTAAGTACATCAAGGAGAATGAAGACTACTTCCCAAGTGTGCAAGATAACTTCCATTACATTGGTCTTGATGAGTTTGTTGGCAAGGAGTTCACTGCTTGGAATGATGAAATGATCACGCAATTCTACTCCACTGCTCATTTCTATGGAGATGGTAGAATTGTGTGGATGACAGAAGGCACCAGGTATGAATCCACAGTTGAGGAGTGGACTGCCATCTTAGGAGTCCCATAGGTGGAAGAAGGTGACCTTGATGTGTACTCTGAGCCCAAGGCAAACCACAATGCCATGAAGAACATGTACAAGGAGATCCTTGCTGAAAATCTTCAATCTCACAAGCTAGGATCCATATTCTCAACAACAAGGTGGATGGGCTCATAGTGACAGTGAATGAGCTCAAGAAGGAAGTTGATGTCGTGCCCAGCCCTCACACTACAAATGATGATGAGGATAGTGCACCTCTCCAGACAGGCACTCAGTCCAGGACTCAGGCCAGAACTCCCACAGTGACAACTCCAGAGTTGAGGCCTTCTTCATTAGCACCTGCTAGAGCTCCATCAGCTCCACCAGTTCCTCCAGTTGCTACTCCAACTCCGTCCATGACGTATGCAGAAGTCTTCGCGTATGCCGTTCTCTCGACTCCTACATCAACCACTAGAGGAGATCATCCCCAGAAGAGCGTTTAGCTCTATACCTTGGAACTTTTTGGTACCTTGTTGCAAAAGGGGGAGAAGTTGTATAGATCATTAGGGCTTCGAGAGAGAGAGAGCGTTGCTTTTTATCGCTTTTCAAAAACATTTGATATCTTTGGGTTTGGTTGTGTTAAACTTTGTTGGTGTTTGATCATACACTTGATGTGTGTTGCTACTATTTCCTATCTTTATGATGCTTATGCGATGATCATTCACTTTGCTTGATTGTGTTGTGCTATGATATTCATTCCTATTATTCTTGCACACCACCAAGTTTTATGTGACATGGAAGAAGTGACCCATGTACCTAATCGATTATGCATTTGCATTCAAACGCAAATTCAAAATAATGCACACATTTAGGGGGAGCTCTTGCTTATCACATACTTCTCAAAGCGAAAATTATATTCATTGATTATATCATATGTTAAAGCTTTGATCTATATGTTGTCATAAATTACCAAAAAGCGGGAGATCAAAAGCACATTTGCTCCCTTGGTGGTTTTGGTAATTAATAACAACATATATCTCATTGAACTAATGTTTCCACTAAGCATATTTCAGGAAAAGTTCAATGATGGGTTGGCAAAGGGATTGTGGAGAAACCCTTAGATGCAAGGAATTGGATTGGCAAAGCTTCAAGCAAGAGGACTCTACATTTTACTTTGTGATAAATCACTTCGAGTCCATAGGTAAGCCAATACTATTAAAAGGGGTTAAGGTACTCTTGGTGAAAAAAGATGCTCCACGTGCACAAGTGATAGTCACCAAAAATACCCACAAACTCTCCCCCAAAAGTTTGTCCAAGCCTATCATGAAAATCGGTGCAACCAACACTCCCACTCGGTCCCACCGATTTCCTACTCAGACAGAACCGTGCCAAACCCTAGATCATCGGTGCAACCAATTCTGCTTCGGTGCCACCGAGTTCAACTTGACAACATTCTGTTACCTCGATTCTTAAAATCAGAAATTCTGAGATTTTGGGTCGGCGTCATCGAGTTTTGGTCTCTAACCATTGCTCACCTTATCGGTACTGTCGAGATTTGTGTATCGGTCTCACCGAGATTCTAAAGTTGCTACCTTTGGAGCAACTCAGTACCATCAAGATTTACACATGGGTGTCACCGAGTTGGTCAATTTAGGTGTAACGGTTGGATTTTTGGAGATGCCTATATATACCCCTCCACCACCACTCACTCGCAAGAGAAGCACTCAGAACAGATCCCCACTTATCCCATCTGATTTTCTGAGAGAGAGCCACCTACTCATGTGTTGAGATCAAGCCATTCCATTCCATCCATGTGAACTTGACCTCTAGCCTTCCCAAGTTGCTTTCCACCCAATCAATCTCTTCCACCAAAGCCAAATCTATGAGAGAGTGATTGAGTGTTGAGGAGTCTATCATCTTGAAGCACAAGAGCAAGGAGTTCATCGACATTATCGAGCCTATTACCTTTTGGAGGGTGGTGCCTCCTAGATTGGTTAGGTGTCGCTTGGTAGCCTCCTACTTCGTGTTGTGAAGTGAACCAAGAAGTTTGTAAGGGCAAGGAGATCGCCTACTTCGTGAAGATCTACCCCGAGTTAGGCTACTCCTCCGAGGACGTAGGCCATCATGGTATAGACAAGGTTGCTTCTTCGTGGAACCCTCCATGGGTAGAGCCCTCCATGGACTCTCGCGACTGTTACCCTCCATGGGTTGAAGTATCCATAAACATGGACGTACGATAGCACCACCTATCAGAACCATGGGAAAAATCTTCCTGTCTCCAATTGTGTTTGATCTTCCTACCCATCCTCTACTATCTATGCTTGTCTTCACTTTCCGCTGCTATACTCTTAGACATGCATGTGTAGGGTGTGCTTGACTTGCTATCATTGCTAAAATTTGCCAACACATAAAATTGGGAAAATGTAGAACTTTTATTTGGTCAAGTAGTCTAATCACCCCCCTCAAGACATACTTTCGATCCTATAACTTCCCATCCAAGTCTCTAAGTATCTTCTTGATAATGAATATGTCGGTCATCTCTTTGCTTCATAAGCCGGCAATTTCATTTGTGATGAGAGCAAGCCTAGAGTACATTTCCGCGACTCCTTCACCATCCTTCATCATGAACTTATCAAGTTGACTTTGAAGCACATCCAACTTATATTCCCTGGCGGATTCGGTACTTTCGTGCATATCAACCAAAGTATCCCAAATTTCCTTTGCATTCTCAAGACGGCTAATCTTGTTGAATTCTTCGGGGCATAGGCAGTTGAATAGAATGTCACATGCTTGAGCATTGTATTGCAACATCTTCAATTCTTTCGCAGTCGCTTCATGATCTGGTTCCTTTCCATCACCAAAGAATTCACCTTGCAAGCCAACACGAACAACAACACATACGGCAGGGTTATGACCAAGAATGTGCATTTTCATTTTATGCTTCCAGCTAGCAAAGTTTGTACCATCAAAATATCGACCTCTACAGTGATAATTTCCCTCACTAGACACCATAGTCTCCTAGGTTATGAGACCAATGCAATGGTGACCAACGCTTTGATACCACTTGTAGGATCGAAAGTAGGTCTAGAGGGGGGTGATTAGACTAATTGACCAAATAAAAACCTAAAATTTTCCCAAGTTAATTGGTTGGCAGATTTTAGCAATTGTAGCAAGTCAAGTACACCCTACACATGCATGTCTACGAGTATTGCAACGGAAAGTAAAGACAAGCATATGTAATAGCATAGGGACAAGAATATCAAACACAATTTGGAGACACGAAGATTTTTCCCTTGGTTCCGATGGGTGGTGCTACGTCCATGTTTATGGAGACTTTAACCCACGAAGGGTAAAGGTCGTGAGAGTCCATGGAGGGCTCCACACACAAGGGGGGCCACGAATTAGCAACCTTGTCTATTCCATGATGGCCTACATCCACGGAGGACTAGCCTTACTCGGGGTATATCTTCATGAAGTAGGCGATCTCCTTACCCTTACAAACTTCTTGGTTCAACTCCACAATCACGAAGAAGGAGGCTCCCAAGCGACACCTAACCAATCTAGGAGGCACCACCCTCCAAAAGGTAATAGATATGGTAGTATGATGAACTCCTTGCTCTTGTGCTTCAAAAGATAGTCTCCTCAACACTCAATCACTCTCTCACAAATTTGGCATGGGTAGAAGAGATTTATTGGATGGAAATAAACTTGGGGAGGCTAGAAATCAAGATCCATATGGTTGGAGTGGATCATCTTGACCTCAACACAAGGGTAGGTGGTTCTCTCTTAGAAAATTGGATATGGCAAGTGGGTGTGTGTTCTGAGTGCTTCTCTTGCGAGTGAGATGTGGTGAAGGGGTATATATAGGCATCTTCAAAAATCCAACTGTTACAACATTATTGCCCAACTCGATGAAACGGGAGTAAAAACTCGGTTGCACCAACTAGTGCAAAATGTGACAACTTTTGCCTTTTCGGCGAGACTGATATATAAATCTCGGTGGTACCAATATGGGTGACGTAGGCAGTTACAAAATCTTGGTGTAACCGTTTCCTTAAACAAGGTGGGACCTATTTTAAGAAATTGGTTAACAGAAAGTTGGTCACTGGTTTTCGGTTGCACCGAGTGAAAACTTGGTAGTACCGAGATGCTAGTGTTTGGTTGGGTTTCTATCTAGGGTAAAGCTCGGTGGATCCGAATGGGAAATATTGGTGTCACCGAATTTTGACTTTTGGCTTTGGACAGAAGGTTTTTGTGGAAAAGTGGGTGAGTATTTTTGGTGGCTACCTCTAAGCACTTGAGAAACCATATCATCATAGATACCTCATTCCCCTTTAATAGTATTGGCTTTCCTATGGACTCAAAAGTGATTTCTCACAAAATGTAAAATGTAGAATCCTCAATCTTGAAGCATGGACTTGAGGAGGTTCTCCACATAGACCTTTAGCCAACCCAGCATTGAACTTTTTCCTGAGATACACTTGGTGGAAACATTAGTCCAATGAAATATATGTTGTTATTAATTACCAAAACCACCTAGGGGGGAAGTTGTGCTTTTAGACCCTCTATCGCCCTATTTGTTTCTATTTTTTGTTGAGGGGTTCTCCGTGCTGTTAAAGAAGGCTCAGAGTGATAAAATAATCAAGGGTGTGCCATTTGGGAGCACTGGCCCAAATGTGACACATTTACTTTTTGCGGATGATAGTATTGTTTTTCTGAAGGGCACTTATGATAACATGCTGGTGTTAAAACAGATTCTAGAGAAATATGAGGTGGCTTCGGGTCAGAGAGTTAAGTTACAGAAATCCTCTATCTTCTTTGGGAAAGGGTCTTTGGAAGATAACAAGGCTGAACTAAAAATGCCCTAGGGGTTAACTTCGAGGCCCTAAGCGAGAGATACTTGGGGCTCCTAACATTGGTTGGAAGGGCCAAAGATGGAACCTTTAAACATGTAACTGAAATCTCTAGAGGTAAAGTGAGTGGATGGAAGGGTCAAGGGCTCTCTAAAGATGCACGTGAAGTTCTTATAAAATCCGGTCTTCAAGTTGTGCCTACTTTCACCATGAGTTGTTTTCATCTCACAAAGAAAATGTGCCGGAACCTGATTTCGATCGCTTCAAAATTCTAGTGGGGTGCAATGAATGGTGAAAGGAAAGTGCACTAGATTTCCTGGGAGAAAATGTGTGCATCGAAGAGATATGGTGGTCTAGGCTTTCGTGACCCTGAAGCTTTTAACCAAGCTCTTCTCGCGAAGCAAGCTTGGCGCATCCTTCAGGTGCCTACGTCTCTTTGCGCGAGGGTGCTTAAGGCACAATATTTCCAGGATAACTCAATCATGTCAGCCACATGCCCATCATCGGGACCATACACTTTTCGAAGTATCTTACATGGTAGAGACCTATTGAGAGAAGGGGTGGTATGGCGAGTAGGGGATGGCTCCAGAATTAATATAGACCATGATCAATGGATCCCTCGTTCTGGAAGTCTCAAGCCCATAGGACAAGTGTACATGCATGGAGTAGCTAGAGTGGCTGATTTGTTGGACTCTAATGGTACATGCTGGGACACTCAAAAAGTGGACGCCATGTTCACTTCTTCGGATGCTGCTGATATTAAGCAAATTGCTATTGGAGGGCCTGGTGTTGATGATTTTCTACCATGGAATTTCACTAAGAGTGGTGAGTTCATAGTCAGGTCGGCGTATCACTTGAGAATGGCGCTGAACATAGTGAGGATTGGACAACCGACATCCTCGAGTTCAGTTAATTTGCACAAGGGTTGTATGGGTCTCTGGGACACTAACGCACCAACGAAAGCAAAGATACATATGTGGAGGGAGATGAGAAATGGGATGGTAGTGGGGGCGGAGCTCCATCGACGTCCGATAAAACCCGGTATTTTTTGTGTTGCATGTCGTAGAGAGGAGACAGTCTATCACAGATTCTGGGCATGTTAGCATTCATCTCAATTCTAGCAACTGTTGCAGTCAGAAAAGGGAATCTCGATGGTGATCCCACCATGTCTGATTGATTCCCAGAGTGCATTAGCTTGCTGGTTGTTGGGATGGTTCGCTGGTGCAGCCGACGAAGAGAAGGAGGCGATGGTGCAAGCGGTCTATGGGCTCTAGCTAGCATGCAATGAGGCAAGGGATGGAAAGAGGATTGTCTCCCCACCACCACCACACATGAAATAATGGCATCAGTTTACACTCATTTGTAGGAATGGAGGAGTATCCACGAGCCCAGAGTGAGATTACAGGAGGCCAAGATCAAACCAAGGTGGGAGCCATCGGAGGAAGGATGGCTGAAAGTGAATTCGAACGGCGTTGTGTCCAATTATGGTAAAAAGGCTAGAGGGGGCGCTGTCATCAGGGATCATAACAGTGCGTTTATGGCTGCAATGTGCTATTTTCCCCTCATATAGTTGATCCAGAAGCAGCGGAGGTGATGGCTTGTAGGCAAGCAATCCGGCAAACGATTGATAATGGTGCAAAAAAAATCCATATGGAGCTGGACAGCCAGTCCGTGGTGAATATGATCAACAAGCCGGTGAAAAGTATTTCTTCAACGAGGCCATAGATTCAGGATATTAAGAGGATGCTTAATTCCGTGGAGGCCTATAAAGTTGGTTGGATTGGACGTTTTGCTAGTGTTGCCACGCATAAACTAGCGAAAGTAGGTGTAGGGGAGGACAGGTCTCAGCTTTGGCTTGGGGTTCCCCTAGAGTTTATTTTAGATGTAATTTCGGATGACATTCCAAAATTCTTTAGTTAAATAAAGCGACAAGATTACCACTCAAAAAAGATGTGGGTTCATCAAGGAATGGATATGGATAGGGAACGGCGGCAGATAGAGATAGAAAAAACAAGAAGAGGAGAAGAAAGGAGAGGGCGGTGGCTCACCGGAGCACGGTCGATGGTGGTCGCGGTCGCCGGGACCCTCTCTGCTCTCTCTCACTCTCTGCATTGCGAGAAAGGAGAAATGGGAATAGCGAAGGATTAGCCGATGATGGTGTGGCTATGGTATACACGGACGCGTTCGCCCGCCGCCACCCTCTCAACGAATGCTTTATTTTTCTTATGTGGCCACTAATGCTGCTTTAGGATATGTGTTTTCATCCAACGGTCAAAAGGTAATTCACTGGAAAAGTCTTAATATATGACGGCAACCAGATATGCCCGGGGGAGGAGGTAACATGGAGGAACTATGCCCCACGGAACAGTGCGGTGAGGTGTAGGGGTAGGAGGTATGCTCGGCCGGAGTCGGGCAGCGGGGGTAAGGGGAGGGTATGCCCAACAGGAGAGCCTAGCGATAGGGGTAGGGGTAGGGGTAGGGCTAGTATAGCTAGACCACGGGGGAAATGTAGGGGCTCATAGGAATACTATCATAAAGGGGGTCCGTAAAAATCCTTAACAAGTGCTCTTGAGTAATAAAAAAACCTTAAATTAAATTGAATTAAGAAATTGCTCACAAGCAGCTTTGCATAGTGTCTCTGCCAAGTGCCAAGTGCCAAGTGATGATTAATTATGAGACTAGAAATAACTATGACATACCTCTTTTCACTAGGAGGAGATATGCTTGCTTTTGGATCTTTAGTATCTCCCTTCCCATGCTTTGTGATTACATTTGTTTCTTTAATAGAATCAAGTGTGACAATAGGGAGAAAGATGCCGCTCTCCTCTTTGTGATTGATTTTGCTGACTATGAGAACGTGGGCATAGCCCAGTGGTTGAGGTCGCAGTGGTGCACTTCAATGACCAGAGTTCGAGTCCTGTCAGGGACGAATTTCTGGAATTCTCACGCCAAGTCCCGTTTCTTCTATATCACTAGTGTCTAGTTCCTCCTAGACACTATTTCATATTTTGCTGACTATAATGATAATTCCTTTTGCCAAGTACTCCCCCCGCAATTTCTCTTCTTCAAGTTATTTAACATTGCCTATTTTATATATTTATCTACATAATGTTGACTTGAAGTGCTCTGGTCCATACATGCATAATGTATTTATTTTCTGTTCATTGGATAGTTGACATTTTAGAATTTGTATTACGCTAGCAACACCCGTACAATTTTATCACTACTTACGATACGTTTTTCTGATCTAATTCTTGGTAGGATCAATTGCAAATAAATGGATGAAAGCACACCTAGCCCAACAGAAAAGGAACTAATGTCACTCAGAATTAAACAATTAATCCAGGACGAGAACAGGGGAGAAGGAGAACATCTGAATCTATCACTCGGTCCATTGTAAGTTTTCTTACATATTCTTTCCTTTATGTTGAAGCTAGCCAATTTTTGTTATAGAGTGTGCTTTCGTCAATTCTTGCGTCTGAAGCTACATGTGCTTAATGAAACCACACAGTTTGCGGAGTTTTTTGTGTTCATTTTTGCCTGATCATGCTGTGATTATATCTTCTACCCACATTTGCAGGGTCTAGGTGGAACTACCTCTGATTAGGCACTACTTGTTTTCCTATGTCCATTATTTGTGCAGCTATATGATGGCAATTTGGAGAGTCCCAGTCTTGGTATGTGCATGGATCTACTTTTGCTTTGTCATGCTACGAAATGTCCATTTTCATTTCACTTATAGACAAAAAGGTTTTCTAGAACTTTTAGTAGCATTGCTGAAATAGCTTTTATTTTCCTTGCAGAAATTAAGGAGTACGATGTTCGCGGATGCAGAGCAAAACATGATGTAAAATTTCCCTAGGTTCTCCATCTAGCAGATTCTAGTGGAGTCCTAAACTAGGTAGTCAGGGCAATCCTCGATCTCGTGGCATACATGTTTGTGATGGTAGGATGGAAAAAGAGCTGAGGTGGTAGATGAAAACGACATTGTTTGAGATGTCGAAAGCATACACGTTGTTGTCTTTCTGAAAGAGAACCTTTCATGATGCATGTTCTTAACTGCATGGTTCATCCCATAGATGAATGTATCCAAGTCCAGCTAAAACATAATCGAAATGAAATGATGCATCTTCTTTGTAAATTGTTGGCTGTATTGTTCACGCTCTAAAAATGATACTTCCTCCGTTCACAAATGTAAGATGTTCTAATCTTTCTCTGAATCGGATGTATATACGCATTTTTTAGTGTGTTCGTTTATTCATTTCAGCCCGTCTGTAGTTTATATTAAAAATATCTAAAATATCTTATATTTGTGAATGGAGGGAGTACTATATTATTGACTGCGAGGGTCATGTATAGCCACGGACGTAAGTGCAAGTTAGCACAATACGACGGTATAAATGCTGAATCTTGATCGCGGGGACTCTGGCTGACACTTAGCTTCTGAAATACTTCCTCCGTCCGGAAATACTTGTCCTAAAAATGAATAAAATGGATGTATCTATAACTAAAGTAAGTCTAGATACATCCACTTTTAGGACAAATATTTTCGGACGGAGGGAGTATGTCACTTGCACGATTGGAGAAGGTGTTGTGTGTACCGCGTTTTGGTGCCTAATAAAGATCGATTGAATACCAGGATAATTCTCCAAATTTCTTTCTTGAATGACAATATACGTGGGCAAGAGAATTCCTTGTTACATGTCTTGTGCTGTCTTGTTGAAAACAGAATTTTCTACTGCATGCTTTTGCTATTCTTGTTGGAGTATTCACATTTTGTACGGATGAGCATTTGTGACTCTTGGGTACCACACACCCCTATAGGAATATAGTATTAAACAATATACCAAGGAAATTTTAAAAGCTCTGGAATTTCAGGATATCAAACATGGGTGCCCATTCTACTCCCCTCATTAGTTTCGTAGGAAATGAGTGCCCATGGTATTCTCAGTAAAAAGTAAAGAAAAAAATATAGCAAAACAGAAGCGATGGACTTCCATGATTCCCGTTGCCGGATGGTATGGCGTCGTCTAGCATCACGTGCATGCAATGCAACGTTAGGCGTGATGTTGCTGTTGGGGTGCCCTCAACTACCACCCCCGTCTGGGTCAGCAGTCAGGACCCCATCTCCTCTGGAATTGACGCAACAGCAGATGGAATTAATGCCATTGCTCTTGCTCATTATTGTTAAGAAGAAGAGAGGGATCCTTCTACCCTACACTGGGCGACAGACCACAGTGCACCACCACCACCACCACCACTTGAAGCGGAGACGATGAAGCCGCAGGCGCAGCTCCTCCTCCTCCTCCTGGCCTCCGTCGCCGTGGCGCTGCTCATGAGCCGCGGCGTCCTCGCCGGCGCCGGCGCCCACGCCGCGATGCCGGTGCGCACCGTCGAGGACGACGAAGTGGGCTTCACGGAGCGTGAGGAGGAGGCGGCGTACCCACAGAGGAGGGTGCTTGCTTACAACCCCAATTCCATCAGCTACGGAGGGCTAGAGGCGAACAAGGCGGCGTGCTACGGCTCCTGCCCCGGCCGGGGGCAGCCCTACACCGGCCGCGGCTGCAAGGCCATCTTCGGCTGCCGCGGGCGCTGATCATCTCATCCCATCTGGAAGGTACCGCCATTCCTGTTTGCTTCATGGCAGGAAAAAGGGCCCTTCTTCCACTGACCAAAGCTGTGGGGATATAAAAAAAAAACGTGGTTACTGTGTAAGCTCAAGCAGTTTTACATGCATGTATTTGCTTTCTTGTATGTAATCTTTGGTTCCTTCTGTGTACAATAATGTGTGTTTGGATGAATCCAAGCATACATACAGTTCAGAAAAAAAATGATTTTATGTTGTTAGTTTCCACTTTCCAGGAAGGAATAAACAGCTCAAACAATTAGCCAATGGCTAGCAATGCAAACGCCATGTGCGCGAGTTCATGTTGTTTTGGTATAATCGTACGGTTCATAAACATAATACCAGATAATTTTACCACCAAACAAGCACGATTAGAAAGTAACAGGCAGTAATTCAAGTATACTTTATCAAAATGGCAGAAGATAGGAGTGCAGATTGGCCTGGTGGGAGTTTGTCTCAATATAAAAATAAAGGAAAAGAACACTTGGTATTTTGAGGATATATAGGACATCAGTTCAATGCATCATGTCCAGCAACACATCTAAATCATCAGGGTAAGAAGCAGAATAATAAGAACATGCGTATTGTGGCAATCTAAACGTGACAACAAATATTTAGGATGGGCATGCACACAACAGAAGGATGCTTTTATAGGAAACAGTAGGATAGCAGCTATATTTTGCCTTGCTAATTGCAATATTTGGAAGCACCTCGTCTTTTTTACCTTTGTGGAGTGCTTCCTTTCGGACAGATGTTTTTGCTATTTCTCCGGTAAACTCATCAGCCTTTTGTTTGCTTCGTCGAGAGTTCTGTTCTCCTCAGATAGCGACTTAAACCTTGAATGAGACACGCAAGAAACTTCGGACCATCAGAACTACATCAGTGCTGCACAAACTGAACTTCACTGAGAAGATGATAAGTTGTGGCACTGTGGATGCAAAACATAGCTGCATGGACAAGAGTGTTTCAATAACACCTTACCTCCTCCTCTGCTTTGTTTCTACTGGCCTTCAGTATCTCCTTGTCCCTCTGCAGAGCTTGCACTTCAAAATTCAGAGCAGTAAGCTGCACATGCAGAATAGCACAGGTAAGATGAATGATCGGATTAAACAGCACCACACAAATAGGTGGACAACAACTGCATTAGTAATTTCAAACACTGACGACACGAGAGCATATATCAGCTGAAGCTCCAGCCCAAAGAAACAGGGGCTAGGTAAGTAGACGAGGACAAAAAGGTTTCTTGCAAACAGAATGTTCAATGAATATGATATAACACTGAGGCAAACCTGAACTGAGAGACCTCAGAATGGTGACGAGCCGTAGGGTGAGCACATGAGGCCGAATCGGCGAATCAACGCCGACATGGACATGGGATAGCACTGGGGGTAAATGACCAGAAAAACTCTAACCCCATGCCACCTCAGAATTTTATGTGCAATCCTAGCCATCTGCAGCGCGATAGAACGGCCCAAAGCCACAAAGCCTGGAAACTGGCTTTACCAGGCACAAACTAAATCTTTAGATGTGACATGCTAATGTATTTTGAGGTTACAACTAGGCACCATTGCAATGATCTGAAAGATGTGGCAAGTTTATGGAGAGTTAAGTTAACGGAAATGCCGAAAAGAAGAGCAAATCATACACAATGGTATCGGTATGTCACCATATGACCACCCCACTGTAGACATCAATACATCATTACATATTTTCTTAAGTAAGTTTATGAAAAATTTCATATCTAAATGGTCCAGCGAGTCCAAAGTTCATTTGTAATAAGAGATGGTAAAATTGCACAAATTTATAATTCGTAGACAACAATGGTTTCGCACAGCGCATTCAGAACTTACAGGAAACACTATGGATACAGGAGAACCGAGAGAACAAATTCAACTAGCTCATTGTTGAAAATAGTTGCAGCTTCGAGCTAGTACTTTGCAGAAAGTTATGCAACTGCAATATGAGATCAAGTTGAAAGTCATCTTATTCTGGCAGATGGAAACCATGAAGAGAGCTTCAGAAGAGCAACAACCATGATAGGTCGACTTGTCATGTCTGCAGAGTAACGGTCAAGGCCGAGCTCCACAGCCTCCAAGCATCATATTTGTTACCTGGACAAGTTGACGTGACAACAATACCATAGAAAAGTAACACCACCAGATGAAATATTAGCCCTGCAAAAGTCCATGGTACTGGGAGCCGACGCCCAGACGATTGACCTCAGGGGCTGACTAAGCACCATTAGCACAACTGGCGCCTAACTGACCCACATTGAGCCCAATAATCATTTTTCGTGACCGAAACGAATGATAGTAAATTTCCACACTTGGTTGCGCCCACCTCACAAGTTGTTCTACCCACGGTGCATTTTATTCATTCTAATACAGTTCTCTTCAACTAAATGACAATTAAATAAAAGTTTTGCTCAGTAATCCTGGAAACAATCATTAAAAGTAAAGTTCATGAAAGCAGAAATGAGAATGACAACTGATGGTAGATCACAGAATAATGTGATTTAAATATGTGCCAGTTTTTGGAATAGTTGAAACTTGAAACGGAGCAGTGCAAAATGAAAACACCACCAGTCTTGCGCAGGCTAGTATATTTAAAAAATCACCAGTCTTAACCATGTCAGAGTGCACAAAAAACACTAGTTACAGGATTCATGCAAGCACATGTGCTAGTTTTCCAGTGATATGGCGTAAAAGATGTCCACCGCATGCACATTGCCCCCAGCAAAACAAAACATGCACGTCCCTCGTCGTAAGGTAAAATTGTCCATCACATTCAATATCCCAATTCGCAGCACCATGCAAGGTTCGACACCTAAAACTGTGTATTGACCATCCTCACTGCTCATCACCATCCAGTATACTCCTAACTTTGTCGATGGAGCTGCACACATTATAACATACTATTAGACCATTTACGTGCACAACAGAGGGAGTGAGGGAGATAATGAAAAAAGTACCTTTTTGGCAGATTAGGTAAGAGACTCTGGACAGCATTCATCACAATGTCGTCTTTTTGGTTTTTCACTTCAGGATCTATGGCAAAGAAAAATCATTACCCTACATGGGGATTGAAAACTGAAAAGAGAAAAAAAAAACAGGAAAGTGTTACTGGTGGTTCACAATGTACCTTGAGGATCTCGAGAATTGGAACTGCCTCCAAGATAATATCCGGTGAGTTCATCAACCACCTCGTCTTCAGTCAACATGTTTTTAAGAATGTGCCCAATAACCTCATGTGCGATACTTGCAGTGTCATCACATAATGCAGAGAGATCTTCTTCAGAGCATCTAGTCATCTCCACATTGTCCTCCTCCGAACTAGGATCCTTCATACTGCCAGCAGCTTCACTGTCTCCGTCATGTCCAGGACCACCAGTGTACTCAGAATCTTCAGTGCTATTGATCATGAAATTTGAAGAGCAGCCCTCATTCATGTGCTGCTGAGAACGAACATCGAAGTAGTTGCTTGAGGTGAGTACAAAATCGTTATCTTCACTGCACATGTCACTCTCTAAACTAACTTCGTCATCGCTCGAGTTGTCTTCAGTGGCACCACGTGCCAAAGATCTGAGGCAACTGCTTAAATCCAAGACAGCATCTACTTCCACTTCCTTTCTCTCTTCTGTGAGAATAGCCTGTTGACATCTAGGAGACATTCGAGCTAAGAAAAAAATGGCACGTACTGCCAATTCCGGTAAATTACCATCATCGCACTCAAATAAGCATTCTGTCAAGTACCTCCTCACAGCTGCTTTGAATGATGCCATCTTAACTTGAGAACCTTGACACATAATGCGACGCAGCAACTTCATATCATCAGTATCGACGTTTGCAAGTGACCATAGAGCATTCAGGATTTCTTGCTGCGACGATATAGTCGCACGTGGAAAGGGAAAAAACTCTGACTGTGGAATATCCATGCTCCTTAGTGTAAGTTTCCGATGTAGGTTCATCACTGACAATGCTTTTGCAAAGTTCTCTGGAAGATCCTTGCCTTCCTGCAGCTTTGCTATCATATTTCCACACCTTTTCCTTATCAAATTAATAAGATGGCTTCTGCTGGAAGTTCGAGCTACATGCAGAAATTCTGGGGGGCATGATTTTCCTGTGAGCTTTCTATTGATTGCAATAGCAGCTTGCTGGGGAATTTCATCCAGCCCAGCTAAAGCTTGATCAATAGATGACAGAAGCATTGGTGACACAGGTGTTCTAAGACGGACAGGATCAGAACGGTAGCTACATGGATTTGTTAAAATTTCAGATAATCGCATACCACTTTCACTGTCCAACTCAGCCAAGTATTTTGGAAGGTGGTCCTTCACGATTTTCATCATTGTAGGCCTAATCTTCCTGAAACCAATCCCATTGTGGGCAACAATATTAGCCACTGACTCAAGTGCTCCATTGCTTAATTTGCTGATTGTGCATTGCATGATCTTCAAGCTTTCTGGACAGAGAGAGCCATCCTTCTGTTTTTGCAGCTTAAAAAGCTCGAGACCATCTAGGACTACATGATGAATGTAACACTTCCTTTGCAAACCAAAACTTTCTTCGACATTAAATCTTACTCTCTCGGTAGACACCTGGAATATACATTTCTCAATAAGATGCCCAGTTACTGTCATGTTTATGCTGCATGGATGTTAACTAAAGCAACAAAAAAAGGAGGGTAAAATGGTCTATAAGAGACCATTGTAATAAAGAAGGCAGGCAAATCATGAGACAGTAATAAAACAATGCATTTCAAAAGTAAAATAGTATAAACCGCGACATAGTAACAAGAGATGTATTATATGTAATATACTAAATACTCGAACTAAAACCACGACACTTATTTTGGAACGGATGGAGTATAAGTTATCTTACAGAAGAGTACTCTCAAGAATCAAATCAAATGATTACTATGAAATTATTCGCCAAAAAGAAGTGATTACTATGAAATTGTAGAGTAGCAAGTATGGAATGTCGATCAAGCAATAACAATGAGTTATACCCTCTTTCATAGATGTTATCTCATCTCAGGCTATAATCAATCTGCTCCTTCCAATGCCCTAATCCCATCAAAGCCATGTTGTATATCCTTCCACAAGTGTAGTTATCTTAATGTAGGATCACGTGAAGCAACATATTTGATCACACAACATATTAAAACTGCTAAATATTCTCTTATTATTGTACTAGAAATATAATTATCTGCCATTCATTCATATATAAACCTAACGGATAAATAAGTAGCTACGCAAGCAACATCAATACGGGGAGTAAAAATTGAAACTAAAAACCGTAAGCTGTAGGTTCTGTTAAAGTATGGATAACTTACTTCATCAGTCCTGACATCCGATTCAGCCAAGTAGCTGTAGAACAGAGATTTTGTGGGGGTTACTAAAAGATTGATATGGCTAAAGTAACCTTATAAGTAGAGAAACACGATAAAAGGAAATCTGCTAGGTTTGCCATATCTTACAATCCAAGACCACATGGAGCTGAGGTAACTCACTAAATCAGTGGATGCTGTTTTCAGATGAGAAATATGGGTCAGACTATGAGTCATTTTTGCGCATACATGAAGAGTGAGTTTTGCTCTATCAAAGCTTCTGGCATAAACTCTTGAAACATGGAGCCATGGAGGTAACTCGCTAAATCAGTGGATATTGTTCTCAAATGAGAAACATGCAGCTCTATCAGTTGTTGTACTGCACTGCATCTGGTTTAGAGAAGGAAATAACTGGCACAGGTGGTAAAATACTTACACGACTTTCAGAAACTTTGGTCGCTTAAGTTTGAAGGGGACATCTAATTCAGGATTCAGCGAGGCCAGCCATCTTCATGCATAGATAGATGAATACAAAAAAATTGTAAGGTGCGTTAAGAGGGGGCGGGGACATGCATATAGAAGAGCAGAGCAAGCACTGCACAGACCTTTGCTTCTTCTTGATCAGACCTTGCTGCCGCAGAAAAAGAGAGCACAGCCTGTTACCATCCTTGAAAGAGAAGTCGGCCGCATCCTCTGGGTAAAAACCACACAGAACAATGTTTTCAGATGTACTCCCTCCGTCCCAAAATAAGTGTCGATGATCTAGTACAAAATTTGTACTAGTCTAGTACAAAATCAGCGACACTTATTTTGGGACGGAGGGAGTATAACATAACTAGAGGATTTTCAGCCACATCAGACTGCAATACCCTAGTTTTATGTGAGCCAAGGCCAACAAATTGGTTTATGGATGGTGCCACTTTGAAGTGTGGAAACCAAGTGTTCTAAACAATATGATATCAACAGAGATACATACAGCTCGACTTGGATACATCATCAATTCAGCATGAGAAACGCACGCATAATAACTATGGAAGTTGCCGATATGAAATGCTTTATATGCAGATTATTATTCTAGAAACACCATGACATTTACAGTACTGAAATAAGTTTCAGGTTTTGCGCAGTATGCGTTATAGCAAGTAGTACTGTTGTGGCTACAGAAAAATGAAGATGAGATGAAATCACCTTCCTGCGAACCTTCCTGCGAAGAAAACATCTGGGTCCTTGGCCTTCCGTATGCGTCCTGGAACATAAGAATCATGGCATGAGCCTTCGGTAAGGAAGTTAGGGTGTTATTACGAATGAAAATAAATGATTTCAGACATCAGGAGGGAAAAGATGAGAGGTTGTTCCAAAATTATGTTGGAGCTCCAAACCTGCACTTAAGTCACACCGATAGAGGATGAACTCCGCAGCCTCCGAAGAGCTCCTTCGCCGCTGCCCTGGGTCGAGGTCGCCCGCGGCGGCGGCGGCGGCGGCGGCGGGGGCGGGGAAGCGAGACAGGGAGCCTCCAGCAGCGGAGACCGAATGGGGAGGGAAAGAGAAAGGATGGGTGAGGCAGCAGCGCCGGGGAAGCAGATGGCAGAGAGGCGGCAGCGGAGGACGGAGCGGCGGCGACGGCCTCGTCACGAACAGGCGGCGGCGGCAGCAGGGAAAGCAGAAGGACGGGCCCGGAAAGAAGTCCACGTCACCCCCGGATGTTTCACACTTAACCCCCTCAACAATAAAAACCAGGTATGTAGCCCCCTGTGGTTTAGAAAACCGGACAAATAACCCCCTACCCTGATATGGCCCTCTTTGTTTGGGCTACGGATTCCTGAGAATCGTTGCGGCTATGGATTCTAAGAATCAGCTGCAGCAATAGATTTCTGAGAATCAAAATCTAGCTGTTTGTTTAGTCTGTGTTGGTCAGCTGTTGGAGTTGAGGGTGTTGCCAAATGTCAGTAATGTCCCCGAGTGCTGACTTTGATGTTTATCTCTGACATTCATAAGGTACTCAACAAAGCAAGCCAATCTTCTCATACTACTGCGAATGAACAAATTTTATCATAAATCAATTTTTAGATGAGCAATCCATGCATCCTCCTGAAAAAGCGTACACACTTGTGCCACTATCCAAAGAATCCAGTTTTGGGAAGAGAAAAACGTAGCTCGTCCGTCCTCACGTAGGTTGGGGCTCGGGCAACGCAGTTGGAGTCTGGTGGGCACAGGTGGAGTTGGGGCGCTTGGTGGATCTCCGGTGCGTGCAGCTGGACCTCGGGGCCGGAGAGGGGCGGTGACGCCGTCGGCGGAGATCAGGAGCAGCAGAGGATGTGGAGACCAGGGGCGACACGACTCAGGTGGAGCTACGGGACGGGCGCGCAACGGAGCTTGTGATCAGAGTATGTGGAGGAGCAGAGGCATCGGTCCACACGTCGTCTTGCCGGCGGGGCTGGCGAAGATGGAGGCGGCCCAAACCCTAGATAGCTATCGCCTCTCTGTTCTACTTCTGCGTGTGTTCGGTTGTGGAAGAAAGAACGAGGTGGAGGATAACTGTCCGTGGAGGAAACTGGGGTAGGGTGTGGTGGCATTTTGATTGTAATGACGGGAAGAACTTGCTGTATTTTTCAATCTAGGTAAGTGATAGCTCGGGAATCAGCAAAATCGCTATTTCTGGCTTCCGGCTGCGTGTAGTGCATTTTCCAAAATCGATTCTGGACAGTTATTGTGAAAATCTGAATGTTTGTTTGAGATTCGGATTTTGGATGGGCTAGAATCTGAGAATCTATAGCTAAAGATCAAGCAAAGGTCACCATAATCGGTTTCAACAGCCGGTTTTGCTAATACGGCACACAAAATGCTTAGGTGAACACGGAGCCTTCATGTCAGAGTCTCAATTTTTTATCTCAAAAAAAAAGAAAAAAGAGTCTCAAATTTTCCTAGAACGACCTCGTTGGAGCTCACCGAGCTCAAGAAGCCCTACCTAGTGCGGAGTTAGCATTTGACAACAGGGTGGCCCACCTCCTAATCTTTTTCCTAATAAGCAATAGCATATGCGAACGTTTTAACTAATTACCAATATCACATAGAAATAAATCAGGTCTTACAAACACACTAAATTCTCAATTAAATTTCAGTTTTGCATAAAGAAGCAATATGATATGTTAACGATCATGTACAGGATAGCATAGTGCAGAAAAAGCAAACCCTAAATGGTTGAATAAGAAATTGAGGGTATTTCTATTGCTCACTTGCTACCTACTGGCGACTGAGTGAGCGGCAGCGGCAGCCGCCGACTTTGCAGTGGGGCGGAGGGCCGGAGACAGGGGCGCTAGGAAGTCGGGGTCAGGGATGTTGCTGCGAAGGCCCCAGGGGAGGGGGACGCGGGCTCGTGGCTTCAGCCAAGGTCTGACGGGCAGGCGGGGGAGGCGAGGGCACGAGAGGTGGGCTTGGCTCTAGCCGGCAACCGGCAATGTTGTGAGGTCAGGGAGACGGCTAGGGCATAGGGGCATGCTTGATGTGGACGAAGGGCGTGGATGCGTTCGTCCTAATACGGTCAACCAATCCGGTAAGTGTTATTGCGCCATCGTTTTCATCTGGCCCAACTAGAGATCCACTAGTAGGATGATCCAAAATCCCAAGGTGGGGCGCGGACCACCCTGGCCACCCTATAGCCCCCCCCCCTCATCTGCCGCTGACCCGGTTTGATATCTCGTCCACCGTCCACGAAGCAGTGGCCACAAGGCTGCTCCTTCCTTGTCGTCGTCTTCTTTATCAGCATCGTCCAGCCAGCAAGCTGTTCATCTGGAACATGGGCGGATCTGGGCCCATGTAGCTCAGGTCATTGCATGGGGCGTAGAAATTTTGCTTAGCCCATATTTAAAGAAAAAATAGGTTCGGCCTGGGGCGCAACCCACTTGTTAGCCCATCCAGCCCAGGCCAACTGGCCCAGACGCAGAGGCAGTTCCTTGCCACTTCTCAAACAGAGCAGCGCATGCTGTGTGAGCATGGACGAACTAGTCGTCCCTTTCCCCCCTGAGTTGGGCGCACCCTAGGCGACTGCCCGCCGCCGCCGCCCGTCGTCTTCCTGCTTGCCGCGCCGCCCCCTGTTTCCTTGCCCGCCACATCCACCCGCCGTCATGTCCATCCAGCCGGCCTTCTCCATGGGCAGTTCCCTTCGTTTCCTTCTGCCGCGTCAGGTTGCGCCATGGCGGATGTTGCCCTGTCCGACGAGGCAGCGACCCTGGTGAGCCGGCAGGTGATACGTCTCTGTCGTATCTATAATTTTTTATTGTTTCATGCCAATATTCTACAACTTTCATATACTTTTGGCAACTTTTTAAACTATTTTTGGGAGTAACATATTGATCCAGTGCCCAGTGTCAGTTCCTATTTGTTGCATGTTTTTTGTTTCGTGGAATATCCATACCAAACGAAGTCCAAACGCGATAAAAACTGTTGGGGAACGTCGCATGGGAAACAAAAAAATTCCTACGCACACGCAAACCTATCCATGGTAATGAGCATCTACGAGAGGGAGAGTGGATCTACGTACCCTTGTAGATCGCTAAGCGGGAAGCGTTAAGAAACGCGGTTGGTGTATTCGAACATCTTCGCGATCCAAATCGCCGAGCATCCCGCGATCTCATCACGATCCGTCCCGCGATCCAATCACGATCCGTCCTGTGAACTCATCACGATCCGTCCCGCGATCTCATCACGATCCGTCTCACGATCTTGATCACGATCTGTCCCGCGAACTCATCACGATCCGTTCCATGATCACATCGCGAACAGTCTCGCGATCTCGATCACAGTCCTTCCGATCTAGCGCCGAACGGACGGCACCTCCGCGTTCAGCACACGTGCAGCTTGATGACGATCTCCACCATCTCGATCCAGCGAGAGGAGGTGGAGAGGAGAGAGAGTTCACCGGCAGCGTGACGGCGCTCCGGTGATGGTGGTGGAGCAATTCCGGCAGGGCTTCGCCTAAGCGCTGCGGAAAACCGATCTAGAGGAGAAACTATGCACCGGTGTAACGGGTAGCACGTGGTCGGAAATTCTGTCCAAAAACCACCCAATCCACTAGTATATATAGGAGGATAGGATAGGAGAGGCAACCAAGGCCTTTGGGTCGGCCGAAATAGGAGGTGGGAAGCAATCCTACTTCACCTCCAATCCTAGTTGGAGTAGGATTGCCTCCTATTGGCTGATTTTCCACTTTTTGCTTTAGGACTTTCTCTCCTGCGCCATGGGCCTTTGTGGCTGTTTTCCCAGCCCACTAAGGGCTGGTTATTATTCTCCCACAGCCCATGGACCTCTTGGGGTCGAAATACCCCTCCCGGAGGCCTCCCGGTACACTACCGGCACTCCCGGTACACTACCGATGAGCCCGAAACTTTTCCGGAAACCAAACTGGGACTTCCTATATATGAATCTTTACCTCCGGACCATTCCGGAGCTCCTCGTGAGGTCCGGGATCTCATCCGGGAGTCCGAACAAACTTCGGTCACCACCATACATAACTCTACACTACCGAAACGTCACCGAACCTTAAGTGTGCAGACCCTGCGGGTTCAAGAACTATGTAGACATGACCGAGACACCTCTACGGTCAATAACCAATGGTGGTACCTGGACGTCCACATTGGTTCCTACATATTCTAAGAAGATCTTTATCGGTCGAACCTCTATGTCAAGGATTCAGTTAATCCCGTATAACGTTCCCTTTGTTCTTCGGTATGTTACTTGCCCGAGATTCGATCGTCGGTATATCCATACCTAGTTCAACCTCGTTACCAGAAAGTCTCTTTACTCGTTCCGTAATACAAGATCCCGCAACGAAAAATTATTCACATTGCTTGCAAGGCTTATTGTAATGTTGCATTACCGAGTGGGCCCCGAGATACCTCTCCGTCACACGGAGTAACAAATCCCAGTCTCGATCCATGCCAACTCAATAGACACCATCGGAGATACCTGTAGAGCACCTTTATAGTCACCTAGTTACATTGCGACGTTTGATACACACAAGGCACTCCTCCGATATCTGTGAGTTGCATGATCTCATGGTCATAGGAACACATACTTGACATGCGGAAAACAGTAGCAATAAACTGACACGATCATATGCTACGTTTGCAGTTTGGGTCTTGTCCATCACATCATTCTCCTAATGATGTGACCCCGTTATCAAATGACATCTCATGTCCATGGCTAGGAAACCTTAACCATCTTTTGATCAACGAGCTAGTCTATTAGAGGCATACTAGGGACATGGTTTTGTCTATGTATCCACACATGCATCTAAGTCTCCGATCAATACAATTATAGCATGGATAATAAACGATTATCATGAACAAGGAAATATAGTAATAACTAATTTATTATTGCCTCTAGGGCATATTTCCAACAGATCATCCTCATAGCTTCCAAGAGATTGTATGTCCTTGATGCACCGCTAGGTGATGCACCCATTTTCCCAGCGGACCAAGACGTTATGAACGCTTGGCAGTCATGCTGTGATGACAACTCCCTAGTTTAGTGCGGCATGCTTTACAATTTAGAACCGGGTCTCCAAAAGCATTTTGAGCAACACGGAGCATATGAGATGTTCCAAGAGCTGAAACTGGTTTTCCAAGCTCATGCCCGGGTCAAGAGATATGACGTCTCTGACAAGTTCTTCAGCTGTAAGATGGAGGAGAACAGTTCTGTTAGTTAGCACATCCTCAAGATGTCTGGGCTACACAACCGCTTGACTTAGCTGGGAGTTAATCTCCCGGATGACTCGGTCATTGACAGAATCCTCCAGTCGCTTTCACCTAGCTACAAGAGCTTTGTGATGAACTACAACATGCAAGGGATGGAGAAGTCCATTCCTGAGTTGTACTCGATGCTGAAATCAGCAAAGGTCGAGATCAAAAAGGAGCATCAAGTGTTGATGGTAAATAAGACCACTAGTTTCAAGAAAGGCAAGGGTAAGAAGAACTTCAAGAAGGACGGCAAAGCTGTTGCCGCGCCCGGTAAGCAAGTTGCCGGGAAGAAGAACAAGAATGGACCCAAGCCTGAGACTGAGTGCTTTTATTGCAAGGGTACCGGTCACTGGAAGTGGAACAACCCCAAGTACTTAGCGGATAAGAAGGCCGGCAACGTTAAAGGTATATGTGATATACTTGTTATTGATGTGTACCTTACCAGCGCTCGTAGTAGCTCCTGGGTATTTGATACCGGTGCAGTTGCTCACATTTGTAACTCCAAGCAGGAGCTGCGGAATAAGCGGAGGCTAGCAAAGGACGAGGTGACGATGCACGTCGGGAATGGTTCCAAGGTCGATGTGATTGTTGTCGGCATGCTACCTCTACATCTACCTTCGTGATTAGTTTTAAACCTTAATAATTGTTATTTAGTACCAGCTTTGAGCATGAACATTGTATCTAGATCTCGCTTGATGCTAGATGGCTACTCATTTAAATCTGAGAATAATGGTTGTTCTATTTATATGAGAAAAATGTTTTATGGTCATGCCCCGCTGGTCAATGGTTTATTTTTGTTGAATCTCGAACGTGATGTTACACATGTCCATAGTGTGAGTACCAAAAGATGTAAGGTTGATAACGATAGTCCCACTTACATGTGGCACTGCCGCCTTGGTCATATTGGTGTCAAACGCATGAAGAAACTCCATGTTGATGGACTTTTGGAGTCTCTTGATTTTGAATCATTTGACACGTGCGATCCATGCCTCATGGGCAAGATGACCAAGACTCCGTTCTCTGGAACAATGAGCAACTGACTTGTTGGTGTTGGAAATATGCCCTAGAGGCAACAATAAAATGGTTATTATTGTATTTCCTTGTTCATGATAATTGTCTATTGTTCATGCTATAATTGTGTTAACTGGAAACCATAATACATGTGTGAATACATAGACCATAACATGTCCCTAGTGAGCCTCTAGTTGGCTAGCTCGTTGATCAATAGATGGTCACGGTTCCATGACCATGGACATTGGATATCATTGATAACGGGATCACATCATTAGGAGAATGATGTGATGGACAAGACCCAATCCTAAGCATAGCACAAGATCGTGTAGTTCGTCTGCTAAAGCTTTTCAATGTCAAGTATCGTTTCCTTACACCATGAGATTGTGTAACTCCCGGATACCGTAGGAATGCTTTGGGTGTGTCAAACGTCACAATGTAACTGGGTGGCTATAAAGGTGCACTACGGGTATCTCCGAAAGTGTCTGTTGGGTTGGCACGAATCGATACTGGGATTTGTCACTCCGTGTGACGGAGAGGTATCTCTAGGCCCACTCGATAAGACATCATCATAATGAGCTCAATGTGACTCAGGGGTTAGCCATGGGATCATGTATTACAGAACGAGTAAAGAGACTTGCCGGTAACGAGATTGAACAAGGTATAGGGATACCGACGATCGAATCTCGGGCAAGTATCATACCGATAGACAAAGGGAATTGTATACGAGATTGACTGAATCCCCGACATCGTGGTTCATTCGATGAGATCATCGTGGAGCATGTGGGAGCCAACATGGGTATCCAGATCCCGCTTTTGGTTATTGACCGAAGAGGTGTCTTGGTCATGTCTACGTGTCTCCCGAACCCGTAGGGTCTACACACTTAAGTTTCGATGACGTTAGGGTTATAGGGAAATGGTATACGTGATTACCGAAGGTTGTTCAAAGTCTCGGATGAGATCCAAGACGTCATGAGGAGCTCCGGAATGGTCCAGAGGTAAAGATTGATATATAGGAAGTCCAGTTTTGGTCACCGAAAAGTTTTCGGGCTCATCGGTAGTGTACCGGGAGTGCCGGGAGGGTGCCGGAGGACCCCCGGGAGGGGTGTGCCGACCAAAGGTCTTCGTGGGATTTTAGAGGGGGTGTACCAGCCCTTATTGGGCTGGCCAATTCCTTCCGTAAAGGCCCAAGCAGGTAGGGATAAGGAGATAAGGCTAAAGGAGATTCAAAAGGAAGAGATCCACCTCCCTTGTGGGAGGTGTACTCCTCCCTAGCTTCGGCCGAAGCTCTCCTCCTTGGAGGAGGGGCCAAGGCAGCCCTCCCTCTCCCTCCTCCTATATATACTTGAGGTTTTGGCTATTTTGAGACAATATTTGATCTCTCTCCCACGGCGCAGCCCTACCTCTCTTCTTCCTCCTCCGCAGTGCTTAGGCGAAGCCCTGCCGGAATACCTTGCTGCTCCACCACCACCACGCCGTCATGCTGCTGTTGGAGCACTTCCCCATCCTCTCCTTCCTCCTTGCTGGATCAAGGCGTAGGAGATGTCATCGGGATGCACGTGTGTTGAACGCGGAGGCGCCATTGTTCGGCGCTAAGATCGGAGTCCACCGCGATCTGAATCGCTACGAGTACAACTCCATCAACCGCGTTCTTGTAACGCTTCCGCTTAGCGATCTTCAAAGGTATGAAGATGCAATCTGTCCTCACTCATTGCTGGTTTCTCCATAGATAGATCTTGGTGACACGTAGGAAATTTTTTGATTTACTACTACGTCTCCCAACAGTGGCATCATGAGCTAGGTCTATGCGTAGAATCTATGCACGACTAGAACACAAAGCAGTTGTGGGTGTCGATCTTGTTAATTTGCTTACCACTACTAGTATTATCTTGATTCGGCGGTATTGTGGGATGAAGTAGCCCGGACCAACTTTACACGTATGCTTACGTGAGACCGGTTCGACCGCCTGACATGCACTTGTTGCATAAGGTGGCTAGCGGGTGTCTGTCTCTCCCACCTTAGTCGGATTGGATTCGATGAAAAGGGTCCTTATGAAGGGTAAATAGCAATTGGCATATCACGTTGTGGTTTTGGCATAGGTAAGAAACGTTCTTGCTACAAACCTATAGCAGCCACGTAAAAACTTGCAACTACAAACTAGAGGACGTCTAACTTGTTTTTGCAGCATGTGCCTTGTGATGTGATATGGCCAAAAGGATGTGATGTGATGCATTGTGATGTATGAGATTGATCATGTTCTTGTAATAGGATTCACGACTTGCATGTCGATGAGTATGACAACCGGCAGGAGCCATAGGAGTTGTCTTATTTTATTGTATGACCTGCGTGTCAATCATAAACGCCATGTAATTACTTTACTTTATTGCTAAATGTTAGCCATAGTAGTAGAAGTAATAGTTGGCGAGACAACTTCATGAAGACACCATGATGGAGATCATGATGATGGAGATCATGGTGTCATGCCGGTGACAGTGATGATCATGGTGCCCTGAAGATGGAGATCAAAGGAGCAAGATGACATTGGCCATATCATGTCACTATATTGATTGCATGTGATGTTTATCATGTTTACATCTTATTTGCTTAGAATGACGGTAGTAAATAAGATGATCTCTCAATAAAATTTCAAGAAATGTGTTCACCCTAACTGCGTACCATTGCTAAGGATCGTTGTTCCGAAGCACCACGTGATGATCGGGTGTGATACATTCTAACGTTCGCATACAACGGGTGTAAGCCAGATTTACACACGCGAAACACTTAGGTTGACTTGACGAGCCTAGCATGTACAGACATGGACTCGGAACACGGAAGACCGAAAGGTCAAACATGAGTCGTATAGAAGATACGATCAACATGGAGATGTTCACCATGAATGACTAGTCCGTCTCACGTGATGATCGGACATGGGCTAGTTGACATGGATCATGTGTCACTTGGATGACTAGAGAGATGTCTATCTAAGTGGGAGTTCATTAAATAATTTGATTATGTGAACTTAATTATCATGAACTTAGTCTAAAATTGTCTTTACAATCTATATTGTAGATCCAATGGCCAACGCTAATGCCAACCTCAACTTCAACGCGTTCCTAGAGAAAACCAAACTGAAAGATGATGGAAGCAACTATGCGGACTGGGTCCGTAGCTTGAGGATCATCCTCATAGCTTCCAAAAGATTGTATGTCCTTGATGCACCACTAGGTGATGCACCCGTTCTCCCAGCAGAGCAAGACGTTGCGAATGCTTGGCATTCACACTGCGATGATTACTCCCTTGTTCAGTGCGGCATGCTTTACAGTTTAGAACCGGGGCTCCAAAAGCGTTTTGAGCAACACGGAGCATATGAGATGTTCCAAGAGCTGAAATTGGTTTTCCAAGCTCATGCCCGGGTCGAGAGATATGACATCTCCGACAAGTTCTTCAGCTGTAAGATGGAGGAGAACAGTTCTGTCAGTGAGCACATCCTCAAGATGTTTGGGCTACACAACCGCTTGACTCAGCTAGGAGTTAATCTCCCGGATGACTCGGTCATTGACAGAATCCTCCAGTCGCTTCCACCTAGCTACAAGAGCTTTGTGATGAACTACAACATGCAAGGGATGGAGAAGTCCATTTCTGAGTTGTACTCGATGCTGAAATCAGCGGAGGTCAAGATCAAAAAGGAGCATCAAGTGTTGATGGTAAATAAGACCACTAGTTTCAAGAAAGGCAAGGGTAAGAAGAACTTCAAGAAGGACGGCAAAGTTGTTGCCGCGCCCAGTAAGCAAGTTGCCGGGAAGAAGAACAAGAATGGACCCAAGCCCTAGACTGAGTGCTTTTATTGCAAGGGTACCGGTCACTGGAAGCGGAACTGCCCCAAGTACTTAGCGGATAAGAAGGCCGACAATGTTAAAGGTATATGTGATATACTTGTTATTGATGTGTACCTAACCAGTGCTTGTAGTAGCTCCTGGGTATTTGATACCGATGCAGTTGCTCACATTTGGAACTCCAAGCAGGAGCTGCGGAATAAGCGGAGATTGGCGAAGGACGAGGTGACGATGCGCGTCGGGAACGGTTCCAATGTCGATGTGATCACCGTCGGCACGCTACCTCTGCATCTACCTTCGGGATTAGTTTTAAACCTTAATAATTGTTATTTAGTACTAGCTTTGAGCATGAACATTGTATTTGGATCTCGCTTGATACGAGATGGCTACCCATTTAAATCTGAGAATAATTGTTGTTCTATTTATATGAGAGAAATGTTTTATGGTCATGCCCCACTGGTCAATGGTTTATTCTTAATGAATCTCGAACGTGATGTTACACATGTCCATAGTGTGAGTACCAAAAAGTGTAAGGTTGATAACGATAGTCCCACTTACATGTGGCACTGCCGCCTTGGTCATATTGGTGTCAAACACATGAAGAAGCTCCATGCTGATGGACTTTTGGAGTCTCTTGATTTTGAATCATTTGACACGTGCGAACCATGCCTCATGGGCAAGATGACCAAGACTCCGTTCTCCGGAACAATGGAGCGAGTAACTGACTTGTTAGAAATAATACATACCGATGTATGCGGTCCAATGAGCGTCGAGGCTCGTGGTGGCTACCGTTATGTTCTCACCCTCACTGATGACTTGAGCAGATATGTGTATGTCTACTTAATGAAACACAAGTCTGAAACCTTTGAAAGGTTCAAGGAATTTCAGAGTGAGGTAGAGAATAAACGTGACAGGAAAATAAAGTGCCTACGATCTGATCGTGGCGGAGAATATTTAAGTCACGAGTTTGGCACGCACCTAAGGAAATGTGAATTGTTTCACAACTCACGCCGCTTGGCACACCTCAGCGAAATGGTGTGTCTGAACGTCGTAATCGCACTCTATTGGATATGGTGCGATCTATGATGTCTCTTACCGACTTACCACTATCATTTTGGGGATATGCATTAGAGACTGTCGCATTCACTTTAAATAGGGCACCGTCAAAATCCGTTGAGACGACACCATATGAATTATGGTTTGGAAAGAAACCTAAGTTGTCGTTTCTAAAAGTTTGGGGATGCGATGCTTATGTGAAGAAACTTCAACCTGAGAAGCTCGAACCCAAAGCGGAAAAGTGCGTCTTCATAGGATATCCCAAAGAGACTATTGGGTATACCTTCTACCTCAGATCCGAAGGCAAAGTCTTTGTTGCTAAGAATGGATCCTTTCTCGAGAAAGAGTTTCTCTTGAAAGAAGTAAGTGGGAGGAAAATAGAACTTGATGAGGTAATTGTACCTCCCCTCGAACCGGAGAGTAGAGCAGCATATCAAGTTGTTTCTGTGGAGCCTACACCGGCTAGAGAGGAAGTTAATGATGATGATCATGAAACTTCAGATCAATTTACTATTAAACGTCGAAGGTCCACTAGGACACGTTCCGCACCAGAGTGGTATGGCAACCCTGTCCTAAAGATCATGTTGTCAGATAACGGTGAACCTTCGAACTATGAAGAAGCGATGGCGAGCCCGGATTCCAACAAATGGCTTGAAGCCATGAAATCCGAGATAGGATCCATGTATGAGAAGAAAGTGTGGACTTTGGTGGACTTGCCTCATGATAAGCGAGCCATTGAAAATAAATGGATCTTTAAGAAGAAGACTGACGCGGATGGTAATGTGACCGTCTATAAGGCTCGGCTTGTCGCTAAGGGTTATCGACAAGTTCAAGGAGTTGACTACGATGAGACTTTCTCACCCGTAGCAATGCTAAAGTCTGTCCAAATCATGTTAGCAATTGCCGCATTTTATGATTATGAGATCTGGCAAATGGACGTCAAAACGGCATTCCTTAATGGCTTCCTTAAGAAAGAACTGTATATGATGTAGCCGGAAGGTTTTGTCGATCCTAAAGATGCTAACAAAGTATGCAAGCTCCAGCGCTCCATCTATGGGCTGGTGCAAGCATCTCGGAGTTGGAACATTCGCTTTAATGAGGTGATCAAAGCGTTTGGGTTTGTACAGGTTTACGGAGAACCCTGTATTTACAAGAAAGTGAGTGGGAGCTCTGTAGCATTTCTCATATTATATGTGGATGACATACTGATAACGAGAAATGATATAGAACTTTTGGAAAGTGTAAAGGCCTACTTGAATAAATGTTTTTCAATGAAGGACCTTGGAGAAGCTGCTTACATATTAGGTATTAAGTGTTGGGGAACGTCGCATGGGAAACAAAAATTTTCCTACGCACACGCAAACCTATCCATGGTGATGAGCATCTACGAGAGGGAGAGTGGATCTACGTACCCTTGTAGATCGCTAAGCGGGAAGCGTTAAGAAACGCGGTTGGTGTAGTCGAACTTCTTCGCGATCCAAATCGCCGAGCGTCCCGCGATCCAATCACGAACCGTCCCGCGAACACATCATGATCCGTCCCGTGAACTCATCACGATCCGTCTCACGATCTTGATCACGATCTGTCCCGCGAACTCATCACGATCCGTTCCGTGATCACATCACGAACCGTCTCGCGATCTCGATCACGGTCCTTCCGATCTAGCGCCGAACGGACGGCACCTCCGCGTTCAGCACACGTGCAGCTTGATGACGATCTCCACCATCTTGATCCAGCAAGAGGAGGTGGAGATGAGAGAGAGTTCACCGGTAGCATGACGGCGCTCCGGTGATGTTGGTGGTGGAGCAATTCCGGCAGGGCTTCGCCTAAGCGCTGCAGAAATCCGATCTAGAGGAGAAACTGTGCACCGGTGAAACGGGTAGCACGTGGCCGGAAATTCTGTCCAAAAACCACCCAATCCACTAGTATATATAGGAGGAGAGGAGAGGAGAGGCAGCCAAGGCCTTTGGGTCGGCCGAAATAGGAGGTGGGAGCAATCCTACTTCACCTCCAATCCTAGTTGGAGTAGGATTGCCTCCTATTGGCTGATTTTCCACTTTTTGCTTTAGGACTTTCTCTCCTACGCCATGGGCCTTTGTGGCTGTTTTCCCAGCCCACTAAGGGCTGGTTATTATTCTCCCACAGCCCATGGACCTCTTGGGGTCGAAATACCCCTCCCGGAGGTCCTCCGGTACACTACCGGTACTCCCGGTACAATACCGATACTCCCGGTACACTACCGATGAGCCCGAAACTTTTCCGGAAACCAAACTGGGACTTCCTATATATGAATCTTTACCTCCGGACCATTCCGGAGCTCCTCGTGACGTCCGGGATCTCATCCGGGACTCCGAACAACCTTCGGTCACCACCATACATAACTCTACACTATCGAAACGTCACCGAACCTTAAGTGTGCAGACCCTGCGGGTTCGAGAACTATGTAGACATGACCGAGACACCTCTACGGTCAATAACCAATGGCGGGACCTGGACGTCCACATTGGTTCCTACATATTCTACGAAGATCTTTATCGGTCGAACCTCTATGTCAAGGATTCAGTTAATCCCGTATAACGTCCCCTTTGTTCTTCGGTATGTTACTTGCCCGAGATTCGATCGTCGGTATCTCCATACCTAGTTCAACCTCGTTACTGGCAAGTCTCTTTACTCGTTCCGTAATACAAGATCCCGTGACTAACACTTAGCCACATTGCTTGCAAGGCTTGTTGTGATGTTGTATTACCGAGTGGGCCCTGAGATACCTCTCCGTCACACGGAGTAACAAATCCCAGTCTCGATCCATGCCAACTCAACAAACACCATCGGAGATACCTGTAGAGCACCTTTATAGTCACCCAGTTACGTTGCGACGTTTGATACACACAAGGCACTCCTCCGATATCCGTGAGTTGCATGATCTCATGGTCATAGGAACATATACTTGACATGCAGAAAACAGTAGCAATAAACTGACACGATCATATGCTATGTTTGTAGTTTGGGTCTTATCCATCACATCATTCTCCTAATGATGTGATCCCGTTATCAAATGACATCTCATGTCCATGGCTAGGAAACCTTAACCATCCTTTGATCAACGAGCTAGTCCATTAGAGGCATACTAGGGACATGGTTTTGTCTATGTATCCACACATGCATTTAAGTCTCCGATCAATACAATTATAGCATGGATAATAAACGATTATCATGAACAAGGAAATATGATAATAACTAATTTATTATTGCCTCTAGGGCATATTTCCAACAGTCTCCCACTTGCACTAGAGTCAATAATCTAGTTCACATCACCATGTGATTCGCATTGTTATGAATCTAACACCCAATGAGTTTTGGGGCTCGATCATGCTTTGCATGTGAGAGAGGTCTTATAGTCAACGGGTCTGCGATATTCAGATCCGTGTGTACTTTGCAAATCTCTATGTCAAACCGTAATCACTGCTACCACACTCCACTTGGTACTATTTCCAAATGGCTGCTCCACTATACGTATCCAGATTGCTACTACTAGTCATCCGGATAGGTGTTAAAGCTTGCATCGACGTAACTCTTTACGACGAACTCTTTATCACCTCCATAATCAAGAAACATTTCCTTAGTCCTCTGGTTACTAAGGATAATTCCGACCGCTGTCCAGTGATCCACTCCTGGACCACTCTTGTACCCCTTGACAGACTCGTGGCAAGGCACACATAGGTGCGGTACACAGCATGGCATAATATAGAGCCTATGGCTAAGGCATAGGGGACGACATTCATCCTTTCTCTTTCTTCTGCCGTTGTCGAGCTTTGAGTCTCACTCAACTTCACACCTTACAAATCAGACGAGAACTATTTCTCTGGCTGATCCATTTTGAACTCTTTCAAAATCTTGTCAAGGTATGCACTCATTGAAAGTCTCATCAAGCATCTTGATCTATCTCTATAGATTTTGATGCTCAACAATTAGGTAGCTTTATCCAGGTCTTCATTTGAAAAACACTTTTCAAACAACCTTTTATGCCTTCCAGAAATTCTACATTATTTCCGATCAACAATATGTCAACCACATATACTTATCAGAAACTCTATAGTGCTCCCATTCACTTTATTGCAAATACAAGTTTCTCGTAAACTTTGTATAAACTACAAAAACTTTGATCACCTCATCAAAGTGTATATTCCAACTCCGAGATGCTTGCTTCAGTCCATAGAAGGATCACTGAAGCTCTCTCATCTTTTAGCATCCTTAGGACTGACAAAACCTTCTGGTTGTATCACATACAACCTTTCCTTAAGTAAACCGTTAAGGAAACGACGTTTTGACATCCATCTGCCAGATTTCGTAATTGAAAATGCAGCAACTGCTAACATAATTCCAACAGACTTTTAGCATCGCTACGAGTGAGAAAGCCTCCTCGCAGTCAACTCCTTGAACTTGTCACAAACAACTTTGCAACAAGTCGAGCTTTACAAATGGTGACATTCACCATCAGTGTCTGTCTTCATTCTAAAGGTCCATTTGTACTCAACGACCTGCCGTCTAACGAGCAAGTCTACCAAAGTCTATACTTGGTTTTCATAAATGGATCCTATCTCGGATTTCATGGTCTCTAACCATTTGTCGGAATCCGGGCCCATCATCGCTTCTCCATAGCTCGTAGGTTCATCGCTGTCCAACAACATGACCTCGAAGACAGGGTTGTCGTACCGCTTAGGAGCAGTACACATCCTTGTCGACCCACGAAGTTCGATAGTAACTTGATCCTGAAGCTTCATGATCATCATCATTAACTTCCTCTTCAACTAACGTAGGCTTCACAGAAACATCTTTCTGCGCTGCGCTACTCTCTGGTTGAACAAAGGTTTAACAACCTCATCAAGTTCTATCTTCCTCCCACTCAATTCTTTCGAGAGAAACCTTTCCTCGAGAAAGGATCCGTTTTAGTAACAACCACTTTGCACTCGGATCTGAGATAGAAGGTTCACCCAACTGATCTTAGGGTATTCTATGAAGATGCATTTGTCCGCCTTGGGTTCGACCTCATTAGGTGAAAACATTTTTCACACAAGTGCCGCAGCCCCAAGTATTAAGAAACGACAGCTTAGGTTTCTATCAAACCATAATTCATATGGTGTCATCTCAACGGATTTAGATGGTGCCCTATTTAAAGTGAATGTAGTTGTCTCTAATGCATAACCCCAAAATTATAGTAGTAAAACGACAAGAGACATCATAGCACGCACCATGTCCAATAGAGCATAACTATGATGTTCGGACACACCATCACACTATGGTGTTCCAGGTGGCGTTTAGTTGTGAAACAACTTTCACATTGTCTTAAGTTGTATGCCAAACTCGTGACTCAGATATTCACCTCCACGATCATATCGCAGTCATTTTTATCTTCTTGTCACGATGATCTTTAAACTTCACTCTGAATTTGCTTGAACCTTTCAAACGATTCAGACTTGTGTTTCATTAAGTAAATATACACTATATCTACTCAAATCATCAGTGAAGGTAAGAAAATAACGATATCCACTGCACACTACAAGACTCACTAGATTGCATACATCAACATGTATCATTTCCAATGAATCACTTGCCCGCTCCATCCAACGGGGTCCTTTAGTCATCTTGCCCAAGAGGCATGGTTCGCATGTCTCAACCGATTCGAAATCGAATGAGTCCAAATATCCATCAGCATGGAGTTTCTACATGCGCTTTATACCAATATGACATTTAGCGGCAGTGCCACAAGTATGTGGTACTATCATTATTAACTTTGTATCTTTTGACATCAATGTTATGAACATGTGTAATACTACGATCAAGATTTCAACAAACCATTCTCACTGGGTGCATGACCATTGAAGGTATTATTCATGTAAACAGAATAACCATTATTCTCTAACTTAAATGAATAACCGTATTGCAATAAACATGATCTAATCATGTTCATGCTCAACGCAAAACACCAAATAACATTTATTTAGGTTCGTCACTAATCCTGAAGGTAGAGAGAGCGTGCGATGTTGATCACATCAACCTTGGAAACACTTCCAACACATATCGTCACCTCACCCTTAGCTAGTTCTCCGTTTATTCCGTAGCTTTTATTTCGAGTTACTAACATTTAGCAACCGAACCGGTATCCAATACCCAGGTGCTACTAAGAGTACTAGCAAGGTACACATTAGTAACTCGTATATCAAATATACTTCTATCAATGTTGCCAGCCTTCTTATCTACCAAGTATCTAGGGTTGTTCCGCTTCAGCGACCTCTCGCCTCATAATAGAAGCACTTAGTCTCGGGTTTGAGTTCAACTTTGGGTTGCTTCACTGGAGCAGCAACTGACTTGCTATCCATGAAGTTTCCCTCCTTGATCTTGCCCTTTTCGAAACTAGTGGTTTGATTAACCATCAACACTTGACGCTCCTTCTTGATTTCTACCTTCGCGGTGTCAAACATCGCGAACAGCTCAGGGATCAATACTTCTATCCCTGGTGTATTATAGTTCATCACTTAAGTTCTAGTAGCTTTAGTGACAGTGACTTGGAGAACTATATCAATCACTATCTTATCTGGAAGATCAACTCCCACTTGATTCAAGCGATTGTAGTACCCAGACAATCTGAGTACATGCTCAACGATTGAGCTATTCTCCTTCATCTTACAGGCAAAGAATCTTGTTGGAGATCTCATATCTCGCAACACAGGCACGAGCCTGAGATCACAATCTCTGCCCCTAGAACATCTCATATGTTCCGTGACGTTCAAAACGTTTCGGAGCCTCAATTCTAAGCCGTAATGCATGACGCACAAAACTATCAAGTAGTCATCGAAACGTGCCTGTCAGATGTTCACAACATCTATAGACGACGCTAGAGGGGGTGGCGCACCGAGCGGTGCATTAAGGACATAAGCCTTCTGTGCAGCAATGAGGACAATCCTCAGATCACGGACCCAGTCCGCAATATTGCTACCAACATCTTTCAATTCTATTTCTCTAGGAACATATAAAAATACAAGGGAGCCACAACGCGAGCTAGTAATCTACAACATAATTTGCAAAGACACTTTGACTATGTTCATGATAATGAGTTCAATTAATCATATTATTTAAGAACTCCCACTCAAATTGACATCCCTCCGATCATTCGAGTGATACATGATCCAAATTCACCAACTCAAGTCCGATCATCACGTGAGTTGAGGTGGCTGCAATGGTGAACATCATTATGTTGATCATATCTACTATATGACTCATGTTCGACCTTTCGGTCTCTCGTGTTCCGAGGCCATGTCTGTACATGCTAGGCTCGTCAAGTTTAACCCGAGTGTTCTGCGCGTGCAAATCTGGCTTGCACCCGTTGTATGTGAACGTAGAGTCTATCACACCCGATCATCACGTGGTGTCTCAACACGACGAACTTTCGCAACGGTGCACACTCGGGGAGAACACAGTTCATCTTGAAATTCAAGTGAGGGATCACCTTATAATGCTACCGCCGTACTAAGCAAAACAAGGTGCATAAAAGGATTAACATCTCATGCAATTCATAAGTGACATGATATGGCCATGAACTTGTGTTTAAGATCTCCATCTTCGAAACACCGGCATGATCTCCATCGTCACCGGCACAACACCATGATCTCCATCATCTTGATCTCCATCAATGTGTTGCCATTGGGGTTGTGGCGCCAGCCCTGCTTCTACTTCTATTGCTACTGCTTAGCGATAAAGTAAAGCATTACATAGCGCTTAATGATTGACACGCAGGTCATACAATAATTAAAGACAACCCTATGGCTCCTGCCGGTTGCCGTACTCAACGACATGCAAGTCGTGAAATTCTATACATCACATGATCATCTCATACATCACATATATCTCATCATGTAATTGGCCATATCACATCACAACATACCCTGCAAAAACAAGTTAGACGTCCTCTAATTGTTGTTGCATGTTTTACGTGGCTGCTATGGGTATCTAGCAAGAACGATTCTCACCTACGCATAAACCACAACGGTGATACACTAGTTTGCTTTTCAACCTTCTCAAGGACCGCCTTTGTCGAATCCGATCCAACTAAAGTGAGAGAAACTGTCACCCGCAAGCCATCTAGGCAACAAGTTGCGTCGAGGGAACCGGTCTCTCGTAAGCGTACGAGTAATGTTGGTCCGGGCCGCTTCATCTCACAATCCCGCTGAACCAAAATACGACCAAGGGAGGAAGCAATCTAAGCATCAACGCCCACAAACCTTTTGTGTTCTACTCGAGATCTCATCGAACCATCAACCTAGCTCATGATGCCACTGTTGGGGAACGTCGCATGGGAAACAAAAATTTTCCTACGCACACGCAAACCTATCCATGGTGATGAGCATCTACGAGAGGGAGAGTGGATCTACGTACCCTTGTAGATCGCTAAGCGGGAAGCGTTAAGAAACGCGGTTGGTGTAGTCGAACTTCTTCGCGATCCAAATCGCCGAGCGTCCCGCGATCCAATCACGAACCGTCCCGCGAACACATCATGATCCGTCCCGTGAACTCATCACGATCTGTCCCGCGAACTCATCACGATCCGTTCCGTGATCACATCACGAACCGTCTCGCGATCTCGATCACGGTCCTTCCGATCTAGCGCCGAACGGACGGCACCTCCGCGTTCAGCACACGTGCAGCTTGATGACGATCTCCACCATCTTGATCCAGCAAGAGGAGGTGGAGATGAGAGAGAGTTCACCGGTAGCATGACGGCGCTCCGGTGATGTTGGTGGTGGAGCAATTCCGGCAGGGCTTCGCCTAAGCGCTGCAGAAATCCGATCTAGAGGAGAAACTGTGCACCGGTGAAACGGGTAGCACGTGGCCGGAAATTCTGTCCAAAAACCACCCAATCCACTAGTATATATAGGAGGAGAGGAGAGGAGAGGCAGCCAAGGCCTTTGGGTCGGCCGAAATAGGAGGTGGGAGCAATCCTACTTCACCTCCAATCCTAGTTGGAGTAGGATTGCCTCCTATTGGCTGATTTTCCACTTTTTGCTTTAGGACTTTCTCTCCTACGCCATGGGCCTTTGTGGCTGTTTTCCCAGCCCACTAAGGGCTGGTTATTATTCTCCCACAGCCCATGGACCTCTTGGGGTCGAAATACCCCTCCCGGAGGTCCTCCGGTACACTACCGGTACTCCCGGTACAATACCGATACTCCCGGTACACTACCGATGAGCCCGAAACTTTTCCGGAAACCAAACTGGGACTTCCTATATATGAATCTTTACCTCCGGACCATTCCGGAGCTCCTCGTGACGTCCGGGATCTCATCCGGGACTCCGAACAACCTTCGGTCACCACCATACATAACTCTACACTACCGAAACGTCACCGAACCTTAAGTGTGCAGACCCTGCGGGTTCGAGAACTATGTAGACATGACCGAGACACCTCTACGGTCAATAACCAATGGCGGGACCTGGACGTCCACATTGGTTCCTACATATTCTACGAAGATCTTTATCGGTCGAACCTCTATGTCAAGGATTCAGTTAATCCCGTATAACGTCCCCTTTGTTCTTCGGTATGTTACTTGCCCGAGATTCGATCGTCGGTATCTCCATACCTAGTTCAACCTCGTTACTGGCAAGTCTCTTTACTCGTTCCGTAATACAAGATCCCGTGACTAACACTTAGCCACATTGCTTGCAAGGCTTGTTGTGATGTTGTATTACCGAGTGGGCCCTGAGATACCTCTCCGTCACACGGAGTAACAAATCCCAGTCTCGATCCATGCCAACTCAACAAACACCATCGGAGATACCTGTAGAGCACCTTTATAGTCACCCAGTTACGTTGCGACGTTTGATACACACAAGGCACTCCTCCGATATCCGTGAGTTGCATGATCTCATGGTCATAGGAACATATACTTGACATGCAGAAAACAGTAGCAATAAACTGACACGATCATATGCTATGTTTGTAGTTTGGGTCTTATCCATCACATCATTCTCCTAATGATGTGATCCCGTTATCAAATGACATCTCATGTCCATGGCTAGGAAACCTTAACCATCCTTTGATCAACGAGCTAGTCCATTAGAGGCATACTAGGGACATGGTTTTGTCTATGTATCCACACATGCATTTAAGTCTCCGATCAATACAATTATAGCATGGATAATAAACGATTATCATGAACAAGGAAATATGATAATAACTAATTTATTATTGCCTCTAGGGCATATTTCCAACATTAAGATCTATAGAGATAGATCGAGACGCCTCATAGGTCTTTCACAAAGCACATACCTTGAAAAGATATTGAAGAAGTTTAATATGGATCAGTCTAAGAAGGGGTTCTTGCCTGTGTTACAAGGTGTGAGATTGAGTACAACTCAATGCCCGACTACGGCAAAGGATAGAGAAGAGATGAGTGTCATCCCCTATGCTTCAGCCATAGGCTCTATTATGTATGCCATGCTGTGTACCAGACCCGATGTGAACCTTGCCATAAGTTTGGTAGGGAGGTACCAAAGTGATCCTGGAGCGGAGCACTGGACAGCGGTCAAGAATATCCTGAAGTACCTGAAAAGGACAAAGGACATGTTTCTCGTATATGAAGGTGCTGAAGAGCTCATCGTAAAGGGTTACGTCTATGCTAGCTTCGACACAGATCCGGACGACTCCAAGTCGCAAACCGGATACGTGTATATTTTGAACAAAGGGGCAGTCGGCTGGTGCAGCAGCAAGCAAAGCGTCGTGGCGGCATCTACATGTGAAGCGGAGTACATAGCTGCTTCAGAAGCAGCAAAGGAAGGAGTCTGGATGAAGGAGTTCATCATCGACCTAGGAGTAATTCCAAGTGCGTCGGGCCCAATGACTCTATTCTGTGACAACACTAGAGCTATTGCCCTTGCGAAGGAGCCCAGGTTTCACAAGAAGACAAGACACATCAAGCACCGCTTCAACTCCATCCATGATTACATTCAGGAGGGAGATATAGATATTTGTAAAGTGCATACGGATCTGAATGTCGCAGATCCGTTGACTAAACCTCTCTCACGAGGAAAACATGATCAACACCAGAATGCTATGGGTGTTCGATTCATCACAATGTAACTAGATTATTGAATCTATTGCAAGTGGGAGACTGTTGGAAATAAGCCCTAGAGGCAATAATAAAATGGTTATTATTGTATTTCCTTGTTCATGAGAATTGTCAATTGTTCATGCTATAATTGTGTTAACTGGAAACCATAATACATGTGTGAATACATAGACCACAACTTGTCCCTAGTGAGCCTCTAGTTGGCTAGCTCGTTGATCAATAGATGGTCATGGTTCCATGACCATGGACATTGGATGTCATTGATAACGGGATCACATCATTAGGAGAATGATGTGATGGATAAGACCCAATCCTAAGCATAGCACAAGATCGTGTAGTTCGTCTGCTAAAGCTTTTCAATGTCAATTATCATTTCCTTACACCATGAGATTGTGCAACTCCCGGATACCGTAGGAATGCTTTGGGTGTGCCAAACGTCATAACATAACTGGGTGGCTATAAAGGTGCACTACGGGTATCTCCGAAAGTATCTGTTGGGTTGGCACGAATCGAGACTGGGATTTGTCACTCCGTGTGACGGAGAGGTATCTCTGGGCCCACTCGGTAAGACATCATCATAATGAGCTCAATGTGACTAAGGAGGTAGCCACGGGATGATGTATTACAGAACAAGTAAAGAGACTTTCCGGTAACGAGATTGAACAAGGTATAGACATACCGACGATCGAATCTCGGGCAAGTATCATACCGATAGACAAAGGGAATTGTATACGGGATTGACTGAATCCCCGACATCGTGGTTCATCCGATGAGATCATCGTGGAGCATGTGGGAGCCAACACGGGTATCCAGATCCCGCTGTTGGTTATTGATCGGAGAGGTGTCTCGGTCATGTGTACGTGTCTCCCGAACCCGTAGGGTCTACACACTTAAGGTTCGATGACATTAGGGTTATAGGGAAATGGTATACGTGATTACCGAAGGTTGTTCGGAGTCTCGGATGAGATCTCGGATGTCATGAGGAGCTCCATAATGGTCCGGAGGTAAAGATTGATATATAGGAAGTCCAGTTTTGGTCATCGGAAAGTTTTCGGGCTCATCGGTAGTGCACCGGGAGTGCCGGGAGGGTGCCGGAGGACCCCCGGGAGGGGTGTGACGACCAAAGGACTTCGTGGGCTGTTAGAGGAGGTGTACCAGCCCTTATTGGGCTGGCTAAGTCCTTCTGTAAAGGCCCATGCGGCTAGGGATAAGGAGATAAGGCTAAAGGAGATTCAAAAGGAAGAGATCCACCTCCCTTATGGGAGGTGGACTCCTCCCTAGCTTCGGCCGAAGCTCTCCTCCTTGGAGGAGGGGCCAAGGCAGCCCTCCCTATCCCTCCTCCTATATATACTTGAGGTTTTGGCTGTTTTGAGACAAGATTTGATCTCTCTCCCACGGCGCAGCCCTACCTCTCTTCTTCCTCCTCCGCAGTGCTTAGGCGAAGCCCTGCCAGAATACCTTGCTGCTCCACCACCACCACGCCGTCGTGCTGCTGTTGGAGCTCTTCCCCAACCTCTCCTTCCTCCTTGCTGGATCAAGGCGTAGGAGACGTCACCGGGATGCACGTGTGTTGAACGCGGAGGCGCCGTTGTTCGGCGCTAAGATCGGAGTCCACCGCGATCTGAATTGCTACGAGTACGACTCCACCAACCGCGGTCTTGTAACGCTTCCGCTTAGCGATCTTCAAATGTATGAAGATGCAATTTGTCCTCAGTCATTGCTGGTTTTTCCGTAGATAGATCTTGGTGACACGTAGTAAATTTTTTGATTTACTACTACGTCTCCCAACAGTTGGAGATAATAAATACCGATGTATGCGGTCCAATGAGAGTCGAGGCTCGCGGTGGCTACCGTTATGTTCTCACCCTCACTAATGACTTGAGCAGATATCGGTATGTCTACTTAATGAAACACAAGTCTGAAACCTTTGAAAAGTTCAAGGAATTTCAGAGTGAGGTAGAGAATCAACGTGATAGGAAAATAAAGTGTCTATGATCTGATCGTGGGAGAGAATATTTGAGTCACGAGTTTGGCACGCACCTAAGGAAATGTGGAATTGGTTCACAACTCATGCCGCCTGGCACACCTCAGTGAAATGGTGTGTCTGAACGTCGTAATCGCACTCTATTGGATATGGTGCGATCTATGATGTCTCTTACCGACTTACCGCTATCATTTTGGGGATATGCATTAGAGACTACCGCAGTCACTTTAAATAGGGCACTGTCAAAGTCCATTGAGACGACACCGTATGAATTATGGTTTGGAAAGAAACCTAAGTTGTCGTTTCTAAAAGTTTGGGGATGCGATGCTTATGTGAAGAAACTTCAACCTGAGAAGCTCGAACCCAAAGCGGAAAAGTGCGTCTTCATAGAATACCCCAAAGAAACTATTGGGTATACCTTCTACCTCAGATCCGAAGGCAAAGTCTTTGTTGCCAAGAATGGATCCTTTCTAGAGAAAGATTTTCGCTCGAAACAAGTAAGTGGGAGGAAAATAGAACTTGATGAGGTAATTGTACCTCCACTCGAACCGGAGAGTAGCGCATCACAGGAAGTTGTTTCTGTGGAGCCTGCACCGGCTGGAGAGGAAGTTAATGATGGTGATCATGAAACTTCAGATCAAGTTGCTATTCGAAGGTCCACTAGGACATGTTCCGCACCAGAGTGGTACGGCAACCCTATCCTGGAAATCATGTTGTTGGACAACGGTGAACCTTCGAACTATGAAGAAGCGATGGTGGGCCCAAATTCCAACAAATGGCTTGAAGCCATGAAATCCGAGATAGGATCCATGTATGAGAACAAAGTATGCACTTTGGTGGACTTGCCTGATGATAAGCGAGCCATAGAAAATAAATGGATCTTTAAGAAGAAGACTGACGCGGATGGTAATGTGACCGTCTATAAGGCTCGGCTTGTCGCTAAGGGTTATCGAAAAATTCAAGGAGTTGACTAAGATGAGATTTTCTCACCCGTAGCGATGTTGAAGTTCGTCCGAATCATATTAGCAATTGCCGCATTTTATGATTATGATATCTGGCAAATGGACGTCAAAACGGCATTCCTTAATGGCTTCCTTAAGGAAGAACTGTATATGATGCAGCCGGAAGGTTTTGTCGATCCTAAGTATGCTAACAAGGTATGCAAGCTCCAGCGGTCCATCAATGGGCTGGTGCAAGCATCTCGGAGTTGGAACATTCGCTTTAATGAGGTGATTAAAGCGTTTGGGTTTATACAGGTTTATGGAGAACCCTGTATTTACAAGAAAGTGAGTGGGAGCTCTCTAGCATTTCTCATATTACATGTGGATGACATATTGTTGATGGGAAATGATATAGAACTTTTGGAAAGCGTAAAGGCCTACTTGAATAAGTGCTTTTCAATGAAGGACCTTGGAGAAGCTGCTTACATATTAGGCATCAAGATCTATAGAGATAGATCGAGATGCCTCATAGGTCTTTTGCAAAGCACATACCTTGACAAGATATTGAAGAAGTTCAAATATGGATCAGTCCAAGAAGGGGTTCTTGCCTGTGTTACAGGGTGTGAGATTGAGTACGACTCAATGCCCGACCACGACAAAGGATAGAGAAGAGATGAGTGCCATCCGCTATGCTTCAGCCATTGGCTCTATTATGTATGCCATGTTGTGTACCAAACCTGATGTGAACCTTGCCATAAGTATGGTAGGGTGGTACCAAAGTGATCCCGGAGCGAAACACTAGACAGCGGTCAAGAATATCCTGAAGTACCTGAAAAGGACCAAGGACATGTTTCTCGTATATGGAGGTGCCGAAGAGCTCGTCGTAAAGGGTTACGTCGATGCTAGCTTCAACACAGATCTGGATGACTCCAAGTCACAAACCGGATACGTGTATATTTTGAACGGAGGGGCAGTAAGCTGGTGCAGCAGCAAGCAAAGCGTCGTGGCGGCATCTACATGTGAAGCAGAGTACATAGCTGCTTCGGAAGCAGCAAAGGAAGGAGTCTGGATGAAGGAGTTCATCACCTACCTAGGAGTGATTCCCAATGCGTCGGGCCCGATGACTCTATTTTGTGACAACACTCGAGCTATTGCCCTTGCCAAGGAGCCCAGGTTTCACAAGAAGACAAGACACATCAAACGCCGCCTCAACTCCATTCGTGATTATATTCAGGAAGGAGATATAGATATTTGTAAAGTACATAAGGATCTGAATGTCGCAGATCCGTTGACTAAACCTCTCTCATGAGCGAAACATGATCAACACCAGAACTCTATGGGTGTTCGATTCATCACAATGTAACTAGATTGTTGACTCTAGTGCAAGTGGAAGACTGTTGGAAATATGCCCTAGAGGCAATAATAAAATGGTTATTATTGTATTTCCTTGTTCATGATAATTGTCTATTGTTCATGCTATAATTGTGTTAATCGGAAACCGTAATACATGTGTGAATACATAGACGACAACATGTCCCTAGTGAGCCTCTAGTTGGCTAGCTCGTTGATCAATAGATGGTCACGGTTTCATGACCATGGACATTGGATGTCATTGATAACGGGATCACATCATTAGGAGAATGATGTGATGGACAAGACCCAATCCTAAGCATAGCACAAGATCATGTAGTTCGTTTGCTAAAGCTTTTCTAATGTCAAGTATCGTTTCCTTAGACCATGAGATTGTGCAACTCCCATACTGTAGGATACTTTGGGTGTGCCAAACGTCACAACGTAACTGGGTGGCTATAAAGGTACACTACGGGTATCTCCGAAAATGTCTGTTGGGTTGGCACGAATCGAGCCTGGGATTTGTCACTCCGTGTGACGGAGAGGTATCTCTAGGCCCACTCGGTAAGACGTCATCATAATGAGCTCAATGTGACTAAGGAGTTAGTCACGGGATGATGTGTTACGGAACGAGTAAAGAGACTTGCCGGTAACGAGATTGAACAAGGTATAGGGATACCGACGATCGAATCTCGGGCAAGTATCATACCGGTAGACAAAGGGAATTGTATACAGGATTGATTGAATCCCCGACATCATGGTTCATTCGATGAGATCATCATGGAGCATGTGGGAGCCAACATGGGTATCCAGATCCCGCTGTTGGTTATTGACCGGAGAGGTGTCTCGGTCATGTCTACGTGCCTCCCGAACCCGTAGGGTCTACACACTTAAGGTTCGACGATGCTAGGGTTATAGGGAAATAGTGTGCGTGGTTATCGAAGGTTTTTCGGAGTCCCGGATGAGATCTCGGATGTCACGAGGAGCTCCGGAATGGTCCGTAGGTAAAGATTCATATATAGGAAGTGTGGTTTTGGTCACCGGAAGAGTTTCGGGCATCACCGGTAACGTACCGGGACCACCGGAAGGGTTCCGGGGGTCCACCAAGTGGGGCCACCAGCACCAGAGGGCTGCATGGGCCGCAAGTGGGAGGAAACTATCCCCTAGGTGGGCTTGTTTGCCCCCCACAAGGTCCCAAGGCACATCACAAGAGGAGAGGGGGCAAACCCTAGCCCAGATGGGCCTAAGGCCCACCTAGGGCGCCGCCCCTCCCCTCTCCCTCTCTGGCCGCCGGCCAGATAGCCATCTAGGGCTGCCGCACTACCCTAGGGGCTGCGCACCCTCCTCCCCTCCTCCTATATATAGTGGGGGCTTTGGGGATGCCAAGAACACAAGTTTCTTCCTCTCTCGGCACAGCCCTACCCTTCCTCTTCCTCGTTCTCCGTAGCGCTTGGCGAAGCCCTGCCGGAGTACCACGCAGCTCCACCGTCACCATGCGGTCGTGTCGCCGGAGCTCTCCCTCAACCTCTCCTTCCTCCTTGCTGGATCAAGGCGTAGGAGACGTCACCGGGCTGCACATGTGTTGAACGCTGAGGCGCCGTTGTTCGGCGCTTAGATCGGAATTCACCGTGATCTGAATCGCTGCGAGTACGACTCCACCAACCACGTTCCTGTAAAGCTTTTGCTTTGCGATCTTCAAAGGTAAGAAGATGCACTCTCCCCACTCATTGCTGGTTTCTCCATAGATGGATCTTGGTGAACACGTAGGAAATTTTTTGATTTACTACTACGTCTCCCAACAAGATCAATGGTGTACTTTTGTGCCTTGCCTTTACCCAGAGCTGCTCGCTAGCCTGATATAGCTTTTTTAAAGTGACAAGATTCATGTATTCATTAAAAAGAAAAGAGTTATTCGGTTAATTAGAGTAAACCAAAAAAAATCAGATTACCCAGTTATTAATGAAAACTCATGCAAAATCATCACAACCGCAGAGCGATACACACAGATCCGCACACAGAAGATCGCTGAACGGGTCAAGCACAGCTAGTCATCGTACACCATAAGGCCCCACCACCGCAACTTCGATTTCACATCAACAAACAAACTGAGGTATACTTGCGGATACACCAGAGAAAACTGACTACCTCAACCATTGTTGCGCCATCAACATCACTCGCATCATCATCGTTTCCGCAAAAGCCTGGTATCCACAACCGTCGTCATCCATCGGCCCCGCTCACCGATGTCGAGCTCCCAAGACAAAGCCACCAAGACGGAATACGACACCAAGTCGCCGCCATCGTCCGATCACAGATCAAGTGTTTACCCCGGAGAGGCCGAGATGGTCAGGTCCACACAGGAAAGATGCAGCAGCAAAGCAACAATGCTTCTAGAAAGATCAATAGCGGTCGCAACCTTCGCCATCCCTGGTCACATCATAAAGCCGAGACAGGTTCTTCACCCAATCTCCGACACCATCTCAGTCGCACATCATCAGGTACCGATGTCAACAAGCCCACCAACCACCACCACCATTGAGGCTACCCAACAACAAAGAAGAAGGTCCAAGACCCGCTGCATACCTGCAGTCAACCGTACTTCACAGAGACCACACCGGTGGCCAACCTCCGAAACAAGGCGCCAGATACATCAACGGCCTTCCGGCACAACCACCGGATGCAACGCGAGCCGCTGTGCTCTGCCAAGCACCAGGCTGACACGAACGGAGGAGCGATGCCCGAAGCCAAGAACCACTATTGTTCTTTAGGCTACTCATAGTGGGGAGTATCATATAGTGGTATCATACATACGATACTATTGTATGATACTACCTCCATAATGCATAGTATCATAAACTAGTATCATAGGTCATCTTTTTTATTGACATGCAAGACACATACTAGTATCGCTTTTAACATGATACGGTATCTACCTATGTTATTCTAACCCTCTCTTTCTTCTTTAATTGTCTGCCACATCAGCATGTTTGCTAGTCACAAGTGATAGACTTACAAGACCGACTAGGATAGATGATCCGGTAGTGTTGAGAGACGGGGCTGGTTTACCTTGTCCTTGGCTCGACGAGCTCGAGCCGGAGTCCATGGTGAGACGGTGGTGGTGGTGATAGGCGAGGATGAGTGAGGTGGTGGTGGTGATGTGTGTGCGGCGGTGGCTGTGCTTCCCGTGCCTAGCGCTAACCCTATATCAGATTTGGGTTGTCAGTGGGGTGAGTCTGGCGCACGATCAACCTCGTAACCTGTGTAGCCGACTCCCCACCTCTTTATATAGCGCTAGCAATAGGGGCCCACCAACCATATGAGGGTTGGGCGCCCCCGATCAGGGCGCAGGCCAAGGGGCCTGTTGAGCCATTGGGCTCAACCGACTGGAGATCAACCTAACATTCTCCCCCTTGACCTCAACTTTTACCTTTTAACTTTATACTTTCTAGTTTATTTGTTCCATCACATATTGGTACATAGAGCATGTCTCATCGTCACAGCTTGACTGCCGATAGAATCATACAGCTACAACATACGTTTTGTTCATAAACAAATTCTGTTCTTTTGGGGCCTCTCATGATCCAGGAATCATAGGCTTTCCCTTAAACCCATGTCGGCTAAGTGTTCCTTGAACACACTGGGTGGTAAGCCTTTCGTTAGCGGATCCGCAAGAATATCCTTTGTCTTTATATGCTCGAGACTTATAGTGTGATCCTGGATTTTATCTTTCACAACATAATACTTTATCTCTACTGTTTTGGCAGCATTACTCGACTTGTTGTTGTGAGCATAAAATACTGCGGGCTAGTTGTCACAATACATCTTTAGTGGTTTGTGAATACAATCTACCACTTTCAAGTCGGATACAAATTTCTTTAGCCATATCGCCTGCCCCATGGCCTCGAAGCATGCTATGAATTCTGCATACATCGTGGATGATGCAACTATTGACTGTTTGGAGCTTTTCCACGAAATAGCCCCTCCAGTGAGAGTGAAGACGTATCTTGACGTGGATTTTCTATCATCTCTGCCCCTCGCGAAATCTGCGTCTGAATACCCTTTTATCTCTAGGGAATCAGACCTCCTGTATGTTAGCATGTAGTGCTTCGTGCCTTGCGCATAACACAATGCCTTCTTTGCCATCTTCTAGTGCTCCATTCCTGGATTCTCTTGATATCTACCGAGTACCCCGGTAACAAAAGCTAAGTCAGGGCGGGTGCACACTTGTGCATACTGTAAGTTTCCAACAGCCGAAGGATATGGTACTGGTTTCATGAGATCGATCTCGTACTGGTTCTTGGGACATTGGAATTTCCCAAAACTATCACCCTTGACTATAGGAGCAGGTGTGGCTTTACTCGCATGCATATTATACTTTGAAGAACCTTCTCCAAATATGCCTTCTGCAATAGTCCTAAGACTCCACTATTCCTATCTCGGTGAATTTCTATGCCCAAAACATAGGATGCTTCACCAAGATCCGTGATATCAAAATTTGAGGATAAGAACTTCTTTGTCTCTAGTAGTAGACTAACATCACTACTAGCAAGCAGGATATCATCCACATACAAGATTAGGAAAATATATTTCCCATTTTTAAACTTTGCATAAATGCAATTATCATCAATATTTTCTTTGAACCCAAAACTTTTAATCGTTTGATTAAACTTTAGATACCACTGTCTAGAGGCTTGCCTTAATCCATAAATGGATTTCTTTAGGCGGCATCCCATATTTTCTTTGCCTTCCATGATAAAACCCTTGGGTTGTTTCATGTAGACCTTTTCTTTTAAATCACCATTCAGAAATGTCGTCTTGGCATCCGTTTGATGTAACTCTAAATCAAAATGAGCAACTAATGCCATTATGATTCTGAAGGAATCCTTACATGAGACTGGAGAAAAGGTCTCATTGTAATCTATCCCTTATCTTTGTGTAAATCCATTAGCTACAAGTCGAGCTTTATACTTTTCTACATTCCCGTTAGGATCATACTTAGTTTTGTAGACCCATTTGCAGCCTACTGTTATGGCTCCTTTAGGAATTTCCACTAAGTACCAAACATCTTTGGAACTCATAGAATTCATCTCATCTTCCATTGCTTGTAGCCATTTGGATGAGTTAGGGCTTTTAATGGCTTATTCATATGTAGCGGGATCACCTTCCATATGAACCATTTCTGTGTTATAAACTTTATAATCAGTAGAAATAGCAGATCTTCTTGTTCTATTAGATCTTCTAAGGGCCTCAGTTTCTGGCACATTGTGTGCCTCAACTTGCGGCACATCATCTACTGTTGACTGTTGTACCTCCCTTTCATGCTCAACAACGGGTTCAGTCGGCTCCTGACGGACAGGTTTAGGGTCTTCCCCCATAGTTGTCACGGGTGGAGTTACAGCTGGTAGTGAGAAAAATGGCTCCTGAATCATCGGATGAGGTGCATGCACCCTCTTCTCCTCAAGATCAATTTTCCGAGCTACCAAGATCCCCCTCATCATTTCGTCCTCTAAGAAGACTATGTGTCTCGTTTCTACAAACTTTGTAAATCTGTCTAGGCAGTAGAAACGAAAACCCTTTGATCTGTCTGGATAGCCAATGAAGTGGCAACTCACTGTTTTGGGATCTAACTTTGCAATGTTTGTATTAAACATTTTAGCCTCAGCGGGGCACCCCCACACCCTGAAGTGTTTTAAAGAGGGCACTCTTTCTGTCCAAAGCTCGTACGGTGTTTTGGGCACCGACTTGCTTGTCACTCTGTTGAGAATGTGTAATGGCAGTTTTCAGTGCCTCCATCCATAATCCCAATGGCAAGGTTGAGTAACTCATCATGCTGCGGACCATATCCATCAAAGTACGGTTACGCCTTTCAGCTACTCCATTTTGCTGAGGCTCGCCCGACATTGAATACTGGGCGACTATGCCAGTCTCCTGTAAGAACTTGGCAAAAGGTCCAGGGACTTGGCCATATGGGGTGTGCCGACCATAGTACTCTCCCCCACGATCGGACCTTACTATCTTTATTCTTTTATCATGCTGATTTTCAACTTCAGCTTTCAATATTTTAAATTTATCCAACACTTCGGATCTTTCTTTGATTGGATAAATATAACCAAAATGAGAGTAATCATCTGTGAAGGTTATGAAAGAGTCATATCCATCCACACTTTTCACCGGAAATGGTCCACAAATGTCGGTGTGGATGGCTTCTAGTGTGCCTGTGCTATGAATTGCACCCTTTTTGATTTGTTTCACATACTTTCCTTTAATGCAATCCACGCATTGTTCTAAGTCTGAAAACTCTAACGGAGGAAGAATTTCACTTTTGACTAATCTTTCTATTCTCCCCTGGAAATATGGCCCAAGCGACAGTGCCATAATTTCAATGAGTCGTCAGTTCTTTTTCTTTTCTTTTGTTCTTTGTTCGACGAGGAAGCTTGAGCATTCACATTGGACACATAATGCACTTTTTCATGGAGTGATAGTAAATAAAGCACATTGTGAAGTAAAGCATCACCAACATAAGCATTATTACACCATATGGCACACTTGACATGTCCAAAATAACACTCATAATTGTCTTTATCCAAACAAGAAACACTAATTAAGTTTCTATTACATGAAGGAACAAATAAGACATCATGAAGTAGAAGGTTGAATCCATCAGCTAACTCCAAAGAGATGTCGCTGACAGCTTCAACTTCTGCTTGGACTCCATTAGCGACTTCAATGCATCTTTCTCTTCTTTCCATAGTCCTCGTCGAACGGAATCCCTGTAAAGAGTTTGCAACATGAACAGTTGCTCCTGAGTCAATCCACCAAGTAGATTTTGAAAACTGTGTATACAAGGATTCATTTATAAAGGAAATGATGTCGTTACCTCTCTTTGCCATGACAGACTTTAGCCAAGCAGGGCAGTCCTTTTTGTAATGCCCTATCTGCTTGCAGTGGAGGCAAGTGTCTTTGTCCACTGGAAAGAACTTCTGCTGACTCTGATGCTGATAGGGTGCTTTTCCATGTGGCTTAGAAGGAGAACCTTTGTTGTTTGGATTGTAGTTCTTCTTCTTATGGTCCTTCACATAGTTGAGAGAACCACCATGTGAGGCTTTCAGTCTGTCCTCTTCTTGGACGCACATGGCTATTGTCTTTTCTACGTCCCATTTTTCAGGCAACATGTTATAATTGACAACAAATGTGTCAAACTCTTTAGGCAACGAAGCCATAATCAGGTGGATCAGGAGCGCAGGTTTGAGCTCCAAGTCCGCATCCATGGGCTTGAGTTTTGCAGCCATGTTGCTCATCCTGAGAATGTGCTCTCGAATGACATGACCACCACCAGTGTAGTTCTCTGTGACTAGTTGCTTTATCAACTGGGTGGCATATGTCTTTGAAGAACCAGTGAACTGGTTCTTTATCTTTGTAAGCAACTCCCCTACGGAAGTGCACTCTGCAATCGAGCCCACAATGTCGTTCTCGATTGTATTCTTTATAAATGTGATACACTTTTTGTTGGCATTTATCCACTTTTGATTGTTGAGAGTGTAGGACAACTCCAATGGAGCATGGTCCCTTTTTTCTGTCCCATACAGCATCATCGTCAGTGGCCTCTCTGACTGGCTCTGTAGGTCTGACCGCGTGTGATTCATCCACAACCCAGTCAACCTCAGCACAAACAAAGGTCAAATTAACTTTCTTCCTCCACTCGGTGTAATTATCACCTCTGAGTGTTGGAACTTCTTTCAGACAACTCATTAAGTTGAAACCTCCTGAAATTATAACAACCATATGTGTTAATCTAACGTTGGTCAAATTAAACATAAATTGTCTGCAATTAAATCTATATTACCGTTGGGCAAAATAATAGAAATAAATGCACCTTTAAAAAACATGATCATGTTATTAATAACGTTGGTCATAAAAATAACATAATCATATTAATACTAATAATCACTTTAATGTGCTCTTTAAAAAAATAATTCTCTCTAAACTTTATTTGTTTGTAATAGCACACTATTAAATATTTACGCAGCGTAAAACATGAAAATAAATCCATGAACTTTTTATTCTTGATAGAAAATTTTCTTTTATTAAATAAGAAATTCATGAACTTTATTATATTTTTCTTTATAAAATTCACGAACTTTTCTTTTCTGAAATTTTTTCTTTAATTTTTAGAGACTTTCTTTTCTACTTTTTTTAGAACATTTTATTTTACTTTTCTGTTCTCTAAACACTTTTTTTTGTTGCAAGAAAAGAATAGTAAAGGAAAATGTCAGAAAATGGCCTCTCCCTCTGGCCGAAAATGGTCCACGGCCCGCGGCCCAGCCGAATCTCTCACGCGGCTGCGGTCGCTCTTAACTTTTGGCCCAAATGGCCCGGGGTGGTACTAGGGTTTCTTCGTGGCCATTGATCATGATCCAACGGTGCGTCGTCGTTCTCGCTCGAACAAAACGGGGCAGAGCCCTCCGACCGAACCCTCATCAGTTTCTCCTCCCCCCCCAATGTCGTTCGCTTTTCTCCCTCACTCGGGAGCGGCCACCGACGGTGCTGTGGCTGACCGCCGGCGTCGGCGGCAATAGCCACCGCGCCGCACGTGCTCCTCTCCTTTATCTCTCTGTTCCCCTTTTCTTTCCGCCTTTCCCACGCGAGCCCGCATCTCTGCCCGTTCCCGAGCGGCTCTCGCCGGCCGCCGGCGCCGGCGTCGAGCGTCACCACGCCGCGTCCGGTCGCCGGTTCCTCTCCCCTTCTCTGTTTTACTATACAGAGAGGTGAGGTCGAACCCTCCTCTGCCTACTACCCAGAGTGAGAGAGAGAGGCCCAACGGCCCCCGTTGTCCCCATCGCCGGCGTGCGTTGGTGGCGACGCCCCCGCCGGCCCCTTCGTCGGTCGCGCGAGCTCCCGAAGGAGAGCGCGCCGCCGTCGAATGGCCCGGTGGTGGTGCCCTTTGCCCCCGGTGGGATGGTGTTCTTTTTTTTCTTTGCCAGCGAGCCCGGAGGCGTCTCCGGTGGTTCTTCTTCCCCGCACCTCGGCTTGCTGATGCGTGTGGGGATCGAGAGGAACGGCGCGGCCGGAATGGCAGCGCTCTTTGCCGGAGAGGATTCTGGTGACTTTTGCTCTCTTTTTTTCTTTTGATTTTCTCTGCCCTTCTAGGGTTCCTAAGGGGGATGGGGGGAATTTTCTTTGCTTTGCTTTCTACCGAAAATACCATCTAGATCCTAGAGGCTCTGATACCATTGATAGACTTACAAGACCGACTAGGATAGATGATTCGGTAGTGTTGAGAGACCGGGCTGGTTTACCTTGTCCTTGGCTCGACGAGCTCGAGCCGGAGTCCATGGTGAGACGGTGGTGGTGGTGATAGGCGAGGATGAGTGAGGTGGCGGTGGTGCTGTGTGTGCGGCGGTGGCGGTGCTTCCCGTGCATAGCGCTAACTCTAGATCGAATTTGGATTGTCGGTGGGATGAGTCTGGCGCACGATCAACCTCGTAACCCGTGCAGCCGGCTCCCCACCTTTTTATATAGCGCTGCCAACAGGGGCCATCAACCATATGAGGGTTGGACGCCTCCGATCAGGACACGGATCAAGGGGCCGTTGAGCCGTTGGGCATGATACTAACTATGTTATTTTCACTATATGGCCAGCCTTAGCCGAAGACAAGCAACAGAAGCGTCGACGCGCCCATGCACGCCAGAGACCGGATATGCATCACTCGCAGCTCGAGACGCTCTTCGCCTACGACCCGCGCATCATAGAGGCAACACTGGATCCACGGCTGGATAAATACAAACCATGAGTTCACCCGCAAAAAGATAGAGATACCAAGGATGTGGAACGTGCTATACCTACACATTCCACCATGTACGGTGGCATCCAGCGGACTTACATACATATAAATAAATAAAGGTTACGAAAAGCCGTTCGTTCCACCCAGGAAAAAAAGATGTCATCGTTGCATGCGCAGCAATGCAATATCCCTCGATCTACATCTTCCCGCCAAGGTACGGAGACCCGTCCCGCGGAGGACCGACAGAGGTCTCCACCCATGCACGCATAAATCCACGGCCGGTACACCTTATCCTCCACGTCGCCGTCCTCGCTCCATCGGACCATCACAAGACATCGCGATCATCACGGACGACGGCACATCGCCGCCCCGACCCCGATCAATCATGGTTTCTCCCGCACGGCACGGCCGAAGCGACGGCGGCGTTCAAATGTCCCGACAGGCGCGCGGGCGGGATAAGCGGATCGGCGGGCCGGCCGGCCTCGTCCGTCTCGTACGCGCGCGCGTGAGCACGTACGCACGTACGCACGCTGCTGCAATCCTGCATGCGTCCGTCCGTCGTCGACGAGAGGGAGAGGCCCTGCTTCCCTGCCACCAGCAAACAGCCCCGGATCTGGCTTCTTCCCGCGCACTGCATGATTGCTACACCACCGGCAGCGACAGAGATCTCGGCGTCGCCGTTGGCCAGTGGCCGTGCCCGGCTTGGCCGTTTCCCGGTTGGTTTTTCACCCTTGTAGCTACCCAAGCCGGCCGGCCAGCAATGGCTTCTAACTTTCTCTGCGTCGTCCCGTCCCGATCGACGCCACTGTTGGCACGTACATCGGGTTCCGATCTGTCGAGCGTTGAGCTTCAGCTCAGATCGAACGGAGCACGAGATGGATAAGGCGACGTGCGCACTGTAACTGCGGTGCGGCTGACAGCAGGTTTAAACTCCTGTGCAGGTAAACGGGGATGGAGATCCCTCCCGGCAGGGGTACGGCCGGGCGGATCCCCGGCAGGGTCCGGCCAAGCTCTCCCGATCGAGGCCGGACGGACGTACGCGACGCCTGTGACGCGGAGCAGAGGCTGTACGCGGAAGACGCCGGGCTACGTACGTACGTACGCACGACCCAGGTGGCAGCCTCCATCGGCCCATGCCCGTCACCCCCTTGCAATTGAAGCGCCGTTGGCCTGGCGCGCCCTGCCGCTCCTGGCTCGTGGCTCGTGGCCGTGGACCTGCCGTCGCCAACGCCCAAACGATTGATGGCGGTGGCCGGTGGTGGCCACGAGTGTGCGCCGTGGCAGCGACAATTAACACTGCAGGTAGCTACGTACGTCTCCCACTGCCTGCAGCAAGTCTTTAACCGTTCCATTCCCCTTCCCTGGCAGAGACGGGTTCAGACTTCAGAGCCATCAATGTGTTTTTTTTTTTTCACCTCATGCATGAGAGAGAGGGGCTGGGCCGTACGGCGGGGTAGGCCACGGCGGCGGCGTCGACGACGACAAGGGGAGGCGCAGGCGGCGTGCGGCCGGCCCCCAGCAGGCCGACGATTAGTCGCCGAGATGCGGTGGCGCTACCGTTGGGTCGGTGGGGCGGGGCGCGACAGGGGCTCGCTGATGCTAGGAACCGGACACGGGAACGGCCAACGCAACGCAACGAGCCTGCCTGCATGCGGCCCACCTACGTGGAGGCCCACGCACTACTACGACTTACTGGCCTGGTAGAGCGTAACGCCGGCCGACCAAAACACCATGATTCATCATTCCTAAAAAAAAAAACTAGCCTTTCTTTTTTGCGTTAGTCACCTCAATGGATCCGATCTAGTTCCTTATCTACTGACTGCTGCTAGTAGCACATTTGGATCAATCATCATGGTTGGGTTCACTCACCTACTCCTACAGCTTCGGTGAGTCAGGATTGGCCTGGATTTACAGCTGGGTCATAAACATGTCCGTGCGTGTGGTGATACCGATGATCAGTCGCATAATTCGCAAATCTATAGCAGCAGATTGTGCTGCAACCACAGTGGTACCTCCGCATAGCTTTGAGCAGAGCTGACAAGCAAATGTGCGCTATCTATTCCACGGTTCCGGCAATAAATCAGGGATCTAGACGCTCAAGCAAGAGATGGATCTGATCATCTTTCTCTTGATCTCCACCTTTTGTCGCACAATTTTGATTTCACAGAACAAGTGGAAACAAGATCTTAAACCTACACTGCCGTTTTTAATCCGCATCGGTAGCAAAGCACATGTATCACGCTAGATGGAACAACAGCATACTTCACCATACATCATTTCGATCACAAAACTAGGTCCATCTACCACAGCATACCGGGATGCCCTCGAGCGTGTAATCCATACCGACCCCAACATCTTTGACACAAACATTTTGAGGGTGTTTGCAGACACTAATGTTCGCAAAAACTCTACGGGGCGGTCACACGCTGTACAATGCACTGTATCACGCGGAGGATATTATGTTCAGTGCATTTTCACAGGTCCATTTCTTACTGCCCCACACTTCCACTCATGGTGGCCAACTAGGCAAGTGCAGTAGCTGGTCATTAAAGAACAGCAAGAAGAGAGGCAAACCATGGACTGCTGGTAGACAGTAACTCCACTGCAGCTCCACAAGGGGGTATGCCACCATGTTCCTCAACATCTCTACTGTTAAGATCCAGTTGACCACCCAGTATGGTAAATAATACTCTCGTGTCATGCACAGACAGGCATCTCAGTATGGAATCTACTACTCTGCTACCAAAAGATATTGAGAAGAAGAAGGGAAGTCAAATGGCACAGGAAGCAGGATCAAGATTCATGTGTGGTAAAAACTTGAGCACAATCTGATTCAAGTCAACTGAAGAGGATGAACAGGGTCAGTCCACAGAGAATTAAGAAATCCCGGTCGACACCCTGAGTTCTTCATCCAACGAGTTGGCAGAAACACACACATAGATCAAGTGGAATTTTGAACCTAGATTAGAAAAAAACAAAGCAGAAATTCCCGAGCCTTGTTGGATGGTAAGCTTGGCTGACTGAGATTTAAGAATTTCTCAGTCAACTCGGCATTAGTAAATCCGATAAAAATGGTGCTTGAACATGAAAGGCAGGCGTACAAAGATGGTAGCCTAGGTGGATCTCAATTTCTATTTTCATTACGAAATCTCGGTTCACACCTTGACTCCTTCATCCAACGGTCTGAACAGAAACACACACAAAAACAAGTGGATTTTTAAACCTAGATGAAGACAAACAAACAAAATCTTGAGCTTTATTGGATGGTAAGCTTGGCTGACTGAGATTTAAGAAATTCTCAGTCAGGATCGGCATTAGCAAATCCGACAAAAATGGCGCTTGACCATGAAAGGTAGGTGCCTAGGTGGATCTCAGTTTCTATTTTTAGAGCCGATCTTCCAATGCAGGTCTGTGAATGCATTTACATATCAAGAGGTTTCATTTACGGATGCAGCAAGCTGATCTAGGGTTCATCAGTATTACTATTAGTTCTCACTAACCTTAATATATAAATTATACTCCAAATCAAATGGTAATGCACTTGTAAGGAAAGCATCCCTTATGCTCTACAATTTGATCCCATAAATTACTGAACTAGTGCTGGAACCTTTAAAAGAAGATCATTTATTCATCATTGATTCTTCGAGGGGTGACGAATAAAGGATCAGGTAGACTAGGTTGCAATCAAGGATCATGACATAATAGCAGACATCACAGAAAACGGGAAATAAAATGGAACAACAAATAATGTCGACAAAATTTATAACTCATCAGAACAAATATAAACTGTTCTGTTTCTCAGCCGATCCGTTTTAGGATCATTCTCATTCACCGCCTCAATGATCAGAGCAGCCCTTGCCCAAAGTTCATTGGAAACTGAATATGGAATCGAAATACAAAACAGGGCAATAGAGCTCTCATCTCTACAACATGCAAATTCCTTGCTCCATCTCTGCCTACACTAGCATGCATCTCTGGGCCCTAACAGCCTTAGCATGCCCCTTACATATGTCGATTGCATGAACAGGCTCGCGGCGAACTGTTTGTTTATATGGGTCAAGTATTGACTATGGTGTTTTTGTTCCTTCCAGCAACTACTTGACCACACTATAGTTCTCGAGTGACCAAACTGAATTGAGATGTTTGAAACAACAAAACGGCCAAAACGGTGAGCAACACACCTGAAGCACAGCACGACAAGAGATCAATCATCTGCCAATTCTCCGCCTTTTGCTTGCCGAAGAGGCTTGGTAGCATGTTGCTGGAGATCCAACAGCAGTATCATCACTCTGTTGGCTGAGACATGCAGCAGCATCCAACACGCCTATCGGGCTTTGCGGCACAGAGAACATTGATGATCCAGCTGACTTCAGGACAATGGTTCCCATTGCTATCTTGTCTTGAATCAATTCGTAGCATCTTAACACTCGCTCCTACGAGACGTACGAGGTATTTAGGCAAATGAAGTAACAATTCAAGCACATCATTGCATTTACAGGTTATCATTTAGTGGCGGGCAAATGGTTAAGTGAGTGATAACATTGAGCCGATCATTACCTTGTTTATATACTTGCAGGTGGTTGTAGCCCGCTCGACTACTGAAGTATTGCGCTCCCCAAATGCAGCAAGTGCGACACTTGCAGCAATCTCTGAAGGTCTGAACACCAAAAAATCAGCTCCTGCAATCCAGATTCTCAAACTTTAAGAATTGATCGCCGCCAAATTATACACATTGATCGATGAATGCTAAAAATGAGGTATGATTTAACACATTGATCGATGAATGCTAAAAAAGAGGTCTGATTTAACACATTGATCAATGAATACTAAAAGCGAGATCTGATTTAACACATTGATCGATGAATACTAAAAAGGATATCTGATTTAACACATTGATCGATAAATACTACAAAAGAGATTTGATTTACCACATTGATCGATGAATACTAAAAAAGAGGTCTTATTTAACTCTCATACCTTTAGCTGTGCTCAGGATGAGGTCGGTCGAGCGGGAGAATGCGAGCATGGAGGGTGCGTCATGATCATTGAATTTGCGAAGGAAGTAGTCAATAAATGAGCAAGCAGTAACAGCTTGCATCCTCCATTTTAAGGTGCTGAGCACCAAAAGCTCCATCCTTTTTATGGTCCTTCCCTCAAACGCGGAATTTGCCTCAACCACCTGTGAAGCGAAAACCGTCAATTAATTGAGATGAAACTGAAAGACAGAACATTTCAACGATATGCGTATGCGGAGGTCTGTCATGAGATGAGATGAGATGCATCACTGACTGACCTGCAGGTCGACGGGGAGCGGCACATAGGTCTCCTCCAACTTTGAAGCGAGGGACAAGCAAGCCACTGCCAAGAGCTGTGTCACCCAAGCTTTGCCTTCCTGCCATGAGAAACCAATTCCTCCATGATTCCAACAACTTTACGGGATTTTAGCAGGGTTTGCTTCAGTTGCTACTGAGATGATGATGATGATGATGGTAAGACTTACAGGAAGGGGGTAGACGGAGAGGAACCTATCAAGGTAGTTGACAGACAAGACCGCAGTCAACGGCGCGAAATTGAAATGCTCAATGACCTATGAGCAGAGAATTTGCAGATTCAATCAGCTATCACATCGGGACGGCATCATCGAGCATCAATCCAACGACAGATCGCCACTAAAACGGGTGAAAAAAAAGGCATCTTTACACGAATCCGGGCCATCGCATCTCAGCACCGCGGTATCGACACAAGTAAACGACGATTCGAATCGAATCGAATCAAGATGCGGGAGGGGGTGCGGGCTCACCTTCCAAATCCAATCTATGGCGTCCCTTCTGACGGCGGCCAAATCCAGGGCCCCGGGCCGGCGCAGCAGCATCTGGGGGTAGCCGTCGGCGGGCATGTGATCCTTCTCCGTCTCGACGAGCGCCGCCACGCACTCATCGGACTGCACGGGGTGGTCCACCAGGAACCCCTCCGCCGCCGCGGCGGCATCGGCGGCGGCGGCGACGCGCGGCGGGGTGACGGGCCCCGCCGCCGCCGCCGCCGCCGCCGCCCCCGCCCAGGAGCAGTCCTCGTCGTCGTCGAGGCCGAGGATGGCGGCGTTGTCCTCGGCGCAGAGCAGCACGGAGGCGGCGCAGTCGTACCCAGACGGAACCATGCTGAATCCGGCCGAGAATGGCAGCGGCGCGAATGCTGGGTTAATGAGCAAGCAATCAATAAACCGATGCGAACTGATTTATCTCTCTCTCTCTATCTATCTATCTATCTATCCCGCCGCCGTATCCCTCTTCTCCTCCTGCGAATTTACTCCCCGATTGCTCCCCCTCCTCCTCCCCTCCAATCTCCCTCTCCGGTTTCTTGATTTGCTAAAGAGATAAACGAAAAGGATAGCTAATTTTTTATTCCTTTTTCTGCCTGCTGCGTTCTTCTTCTTCCTCTCGGGTGGAGATGGGAGGGGGAGGGAGGGGGGGGGAGGAGGAGTCTGCCTACCCACTGTAGTAGCGGGGTGCGAGAGTGGGGGACAAGGGCGAGGGTTTTGGCTTTGTAGGGCGCGGCCTCCCGGCCGGGGGTGGGGGTGGGGGTGGGGGAGGCGGCCGCTATTTCGGGGCGACGCAGGGGGGCGGGCGCAAAACCGCGTGCGACTTCCTGGGGGAGTTGTTTTGTTTTTGGCATTTTCCTGGGAGCGCGGATCCTTTGCGGGCACGACACCAGCTCGGATTTCGCGTGCGCCGTGTCGATCCGTGTGTCTGCTTCCCTTTCTTTTCTGCTCTGTTTCTAGACCGGCCTCCGGTGTAGGTTAGCGATGTGATGCGTGTTTCGTGGCTCATTTGCTTGCAAAACAAACATGGGAAGAAACACCGTTTTGTAATTTCAGAGATCTTTCCTTGTATATGGTTTTGAGAATGTTAGGTGATTGTTTTGCGTTTTCTTGATCGTTGTAATAAATGGATACAGTACAAGCGGTGGCCTGGAATTTCACAAAGATTTAGGTGCCAAAATTAGCCAGTGCTTCTTTATTTTACCGAAAACAATAGTCTCTGTCTTTTTCGTTGTTAAATCGCCACAAGAATCCTTTCATGATGGATCCTTCGGTGAGAAACTACATTCTAAAACCAACATTGCGCACGCCACGACAGATGATGAGGCACAGGCGCATCCATGGACGCGAGATGGTAGGAGTTTTGCTCCTTTTGGATGTCTTCCCTCGGTCGCCTTGGACGGTGCGGCGACTATGAGTACGGCGGGTGACGCCCTCTTTTTTGGAGGTGTTTGGTTCGTTTGTCGAAAAGACCGAAACGGACACCTTCATTGGTCTGATGAGCTCCGTCATCCAGACCATTGTGCACATGAGTGTCACCAAAAGAACGCAATATTGAAACATATTGTTTTGGGGACAAATATTTTTTATCGCCTTTTCTCTCTCCTCTTTGTTTCCCTTGAGAGTCGCGCTGGCGGCCTGGGTAATCCCGACTCCTCTCCCTCTCGTCTCCGATGGTTTCGTTGTGCAGATTGAAGTTGAGAGAGCGGCTTCTCCTTGTAAAAAAATAGTAGGTCTAGGGTGTGTTTTGCCACTAGAGAGTTTGGCACTATGACGGTCTTGGGCCCCCAACCTATGTGTCCAGATGTCGAGCGGTGATTGTTAGAGTGTTTCTCTTCTCGTTTTCCTTGGTGAGGCTTTGGGCACGGGGAGAATCCGACGTGGGCTCTCCCAATAGCCTTGCAGTTCACTAGATCGAGTTGAAGAAGGTGTTGCTCCTTAACCCCTATGTCGTCATGTTGAGAGAAGAGTTTTTGGTGGGCCATGCTTGATTGGTTATCTTTTATGGTATTGGTCTTATCGGGGTCGACTTCAGATGAAGGTTTTGGAGCAGAAGGTATAGTTGCTCCATCCCCCGAGTTTATTCCCGATGTGTTCAAGCAAGAGCTATGACGCTCGCCGATCTTGTCTTTCTCTTTGAGAAGATTGGTTCATGGCGGTTGGTTGTTGGTCTTCGCTGTTCCATCACTCGCTCTTCTAGCCAAAAGGACGGGTGCTTGTTGCTCAGAGTTCTAACATTCATCTTCCTTGGCTCACGATCTTCCTCTCAACCATGATGCCAATAGGCAGGCGGTTCGACTTCATTTCCAACATATGCATCCTCTACTTCCTCCCATGCTTCATGTTGGAGGTAGGGGCGCAACGATCCGCTCAGCCTAAGTGGTTCTTCCCCAGATGTGGTGGATCGAGCTCGAAGCAGAAGCCCATTGTGGAAGAAGGACTACATTGCAATTTAGTGTTTTCTTTTTCAGGGCCCTTCTTGCCAAAATGTGAGTTATTTAGTAGAGTTGTCGATAGAAGGTGAGTTAACGATATCGTTGTCCTACTCGAGGCATCATGACAAGTAGTAGACCTTTAATTGGGCCATCAAATATCCAACTTTTTTATCGAAAGAGATGTGTAATTTATGGCATAATTTTAGAGAAAAGTGCTTTAGTAAAAAATATAGCCTAGAGCAGAAACAATCGTGTTTATTTGTTCACCAATTAAATGTTGTTTATTAACCACGGAATATTTCAATTTTTGGCATATAACTAGCGTTCACATACAATTGCTCCATACGATGAAATGTTGAGTCGTGGCTTCATCACTTCATACACCTTGATCATAATCCCACGTTTTATGACAATACTAAGACGAGATTATTAAATATAACCATGCTAAGAAAGAATGTTAACTTAAATTTTACTTAATCCGTAGGGTCCACCATGGTGCTCACTTCGTCAAGGTAAATCGGCAGATCTTATTCTCAATAGGATTTCGAATGGAAAACAATCTTATTTTGAGGCACATCGCCCAACCTTTTCCCCAGTAAAGAAGGAACTATATATCGCGTGGTACAAAAAGTTATTAAGTATACTTGTTAGCACAACAAACCTTGGCTATGATGTTTTGTATTTGTCATTGGTAAAATTGTTAACGGTAACCTCTTTTTGACAATCATTGTTAACGGAAACTTAACCATTGTTTTTTTTGACAACAACTTAACCATTGCTAATTGTATGCAAAACTGTTTATGGTGTATTTGCATCGAAGCGGTTGTGCCTAATGTTTGTTAGCGTACTAAAAACTCAGAAGGAATTCATGTAAAAAAAAACTCAGAAGGAATTTGGACATATATTTGGGTACAAGCCACGTCCGTTGTGAATGCTGTCACCGAGCAATGTTCACACTCTTGGCCAGATTCCAATTCCCTGGGGCATCAACCACCTTCACTACATCTCGTGCATACACTCGCCCTTGGCACAGTTGTTTGTAGAAAGTGTTTATTGCAGTGTTTTTTTTAACCTTTTTTTTGCAGTGTTTGCAGTGTTGTTAGTGGAAGATTACTACTACTAATTCGTGGCGCACGGAGTAGCATTCTGTTGGGTGCACGTAGCGTGACGGCCACCGTTGGTCCGTAAACTCGCAATGCCGCGAGCGTTCGCAAGCTTGTAAACTCGCAAAAGGGGCGGGAAGGATTACACGTAGGAAAGCACATCGGTGGCAGTGGCACGACCCGGCCCATATGCCATGTGGCAGGCGGAGCGGCCACCACCCAGGCAATTTTCCATCGACGGCAGGCGCTGGCGCCAACGGAGATGTGGCCAAGGCGTGGGTGGGGAGGGGCAGTTCGGGCATTGCGCATGCCATGTGGGACGACGGATGGGGCCGGGGGCGGTGGCACGGGAGGGGGCAGTTCGGCCATTGCGCGCGCCATGTGAGGGTGACCATGCGGGGGCGCCGGGAGGTGGGGCCCGAGGGGGGAGGGGCAGCTCCGTCTTTTCGCGCGCGGCTGCTGCCTGCTCCTGTCACATGCCTGCAAAGCGCACCGAACACAGGCGCAGGGCACGGCCTCCGCTAGTCCAGCACCGCGGCACGGTTGCTTTCTGGCGGTCAAACCTGACCCGAGGAGTAACTTTGCGCCGAGGCCGAGGGGTCACGCGCTGCTGCGTTCGGGCGCATCCGATCCGGGGTTCGGGCCATTTTTCCCGTTGGGTGCGGCGGGGTGAATCGCGGGCACCGGTTTATATACTGCTTATACAGAGAATGACGTTTTGGGGGGCGAGCTTCATGAATGCTTTTATTTTTAAAAATACAAAATTAAACTTTTATGTTTTTTTAAAAAAATATGCGTGTATGTAAGGATGTAACCCGTGTGTAAAATTTACCCTGAAAATCTACAGGCATGTGTGTTATGCCTTCATGTTATTTCAGATTTTTTTTAAAATGTAAAAATATGAATTATGATTGAATTTGGATTTTGAATTTGGAGGCCTCCAATGAGCTCGGTCACCAAAGGCAATTTCCGGCTTATACAATGCTTCGGTGTGTACATGTGTACTTTTTTTTATATCGGTGTACATGTTTACTTCACTGTAAAAAGTTAGCAAAATAATGTAGATATTGACATGCATACTTCCGCGTTTCCCGTATCAATGTCCGGAGTTTCAGTCCCAAACACATTTTTATTACTGCCAACAGATTTTCATGATTCTACGTCAACATATCACACCCATTAAATATTTATAAATTTTGTATCACAATGATCGGCTGTTCATAAGCAACGTCCAAATATATCCCAGATCCTCATACATCTATGCATGAGTCCATTAGATCATCGTCTGTTTTACGCGTTCCTAAAAAGTAACATGTTTCCTGTGCAATCACGCTCGCCGCCTAAGCTAGTTTTCACAAATAATTCATGTGGTACGATATATTGTGTGTGCTCAACATGAAAGCTTTGAACATTTGAAGCATCGTGTGTGTATTTTCCGTGCAATTACATGATGTTTGTTAGTAGTACATTGCATTGAGATGGAACTAGAGGGACTTGTACTCACTAGCGGTTCATCTTCGCGGAAAACCTGAAAATACTCAAATTAATTAAATGATAGTCATATAAGATGGATCTACAAATCCATAATGATTCAGTTGAATTCGACCTAGCATAAAAACGAGTGAGACAAAATCAACTTTAAATATTTACCAACTAGATCAAAACACTACTCATTTCAGATTTAACGCTCTACGGTTTTCTCTGTAGACTGAATGGTATGTTTTTTCCTACATAAATGTTGTCAAATTGTTTTGAACTAGTGCACCGAATGTTCATGTTTTAACCACACTTAGGCTCTGCTCTTTGTGGCGAGCAACAAGAGGTGGTGTCGTGTTTTCTGTTTGTGGGATTACATTGGATTTGGCATGGAATATGGAATTGGAATTGAATTCCTGGATATGGCTGTTGGTTGTTTGGCTGTTTTGGCTGCCAATGGGAGTGAAGTATGACCGGAATCACTGACTATGGGATTGAAGTACGCCCGGAATCAGGAAGTGTGATTTATATCCCGGGACGGAATCACAGAGCGGGAATGGGATTTGAACCCCGGGACGGAATCACAGAGCAGGAATGGGATTTGAACCCCGGGACGGAATCACAGAAAGGGAATGGGATTTGAACCCCGGGACGGAATCACAGAGCGGGAATGGGATTTGTACCCCGGGACGGAATCACAGAATGGGAATGTATTCAGCCACAACCCGATTCCTCTCCCACGTCAGTGGTGAACCCAGCTCACGCAAGTTGTAGCCTGCTCTTCATGAGTTGGGCTGTTTCATCTTGTCCCCTCTCTACTCTCGTGTCGAGCACCCTGACTTGTATACGTCAATGAAGGGAAAACATGTTGTGATAAGCGCATGTTAATCACTCTAATTAAAGCGACCATATATTCTTCCGTGACGTAAAACTTTTGTGTTTTTTATAACACGCAAATCTTACGTGCTAGTTGAATGGAATGACGGTTATTTCCACGATTTACCTCCGGTGGTTATTTTTTCTTTCTCACAGCACGTAAGATTTACGTAAAAGTATTCGCGGGAATCGGATTTGTGATACAGGGGCGGCGTTCGCTTTGGTGGAGCCGGCGATCGAGCAGCAGTGTCTTTGATCACACCCATTCTCACGTGCTCCGCGCCTCCGATCGCCACGCTCACGCGCCCGCGCCGGGGCACCGACCGATCGAGTCGAGCCGCCGCGCCCCACCACGGCGGAAACAGTCACCCCAACATTGCTTCGGCGACCCGCCTCATGTGTCCCGCGGCGACGTGCTGGCATCGAGCGCGCGCGCGCACAGGGTGCTCCCCTGACAATTCCATGTGTCCCGAAAGACTTTCCTCCTTTTCGTACGCCCCTAATTATGTGCCTACGTCGCCACAGACCAGTACGCGCCTCTATCATCAACGCACGGGACGATCCGAGTCGCGTGCTGGACTCCTCCTCCCGTTCCCGTGCAGAGCCCCGTCCGATCCAGTGCGTTTTGCTCCGATCCAGCTACCAACAATCTCTAGCTAGGCTCCATGCATCTCGTCACACTCACGAGGGTGTATGTAATTTTTTTTTGAGAAGGGTGTACGTAATTACGTGGAAAAGAAAAACAAGAAATGCCGTGGAGGTGGAGCACTTGGGCGAGCGAATCGGATGCCCGTGAAAGCGGCCGGTGGGTGGGTGAGGGTGAGACCCGCAGAGAAAGAAAGATTTTTTTCCCACGGGGACGACGATCCAAGCTCGTAAAAGAAGCTGAGGGCGAAAGGTTAATTTCCTTTGTCTCCTCCTTCGCTCCCTTTCCTCTCCGGTTTGAGACCGACTTTCTCCTTCTTTTCTCTCCGCCGGGCGGCCGGAACCCACTCAACCCCCTCCGCTTTGTTATCCTCTGCCTTTGCGCTACGATCCATTCCGCAAATGTGCCAATAATTTAACCACTAAAGCGGATATGGTACACGGGGAAAATAATATGTAGCGAGCTAGCTAAGATTTCTCATGGGTCATGGCGAGTTCGGTTGGCGGTGGTGTCGATACGTTTTTGGATCCCACGGAAACAGCTCTGGTGGCTTCCTCCCATGCCCCGTACGGACGGCCCGTCGCTGCACCCTGCACCTGCACGCACGCGGCATCTCAGATCTTCTCGCCACCCGTGGGAGAGACGCTGTGCTGTGCTGTGCTGTGCATCCGAATCTGCTCCACATGGTGCCTCGCATCGCCGTTGAAGAGAGCCGGACATGGACATGACCCTTTTTATCGTCGGGCTTTTTTTCTTTTTTCTTTTTTCCGAGTGATAAGTACACTGTGCACGCACGCTTGCTCGATCCGGAAGGGAAACATCAAGCTCCATCGTGACTCATCGCCATTTTTGTTTGATTTCTCTGAAAGACGCATTCCCTTATTTTTAGATGGTGCATGGAGGTGGTCGCGACGTGGCTCGTATCTCCTGGTTGCATCTATCTTTCATCTAGTTTTCTTCAGCGCGAATCCTTCGATCCATTTGACCTATCGCACGGCGTCCATCCTCTAGAAAGATAGTGCGAAATAAATGGCCCAAGTAGGGAGCACAGCATATGCAGCTGTTGACTGCTGCCCATGTCGCACAGTAGAAAATCTGGAGCGCCCAGCGGAGTCGGAGAGGCGTGCCAACAGTGCGTTCTGGTACTGCGTACGGACCATGTCGCTGCTCGTGCGGAGGAAGATCGAAAAGTCGACGATGGAAACTGCATCGCATCGCATGCCCTGCCTACGCTCAGAGAAATGTCAACCGGGAGAGCAGCAATGCAGCATCCTAACCAATGCCCTGGATCGGCGACGCGCCATGCGTGCATGGCGCATGCATGGGCCAAAAGCTGGGCTCCGGCGGCGAGAGTTGAATGCCTGCTCCCGATCATGGCTACGATCGAGCAGTGGAGCAGCGTAAAGAGGTGGTCTCCGCCTCCGCGCGCGTTCTGTTCGAGACGACTCGCAACAGTATGGCGCCGCAGAATCGAAGCATGCAGCAAGCAGACGGGCGATAGTGGATGTGGCAGTGGCAGCCCTCCCGCGCTAGACCTTGATCGGCTACAGTCCCTCCGCCTGCAAAGTGGCGATGCTCCTGCGGCAGAGAGGACGACGGGTGTGCGTCGAGAGCAGGGAGAGGGAGCTAGCTATATATGCCTCCATGACGACGGCGCCTATGCTTTTGGCAGGGCGCGCACCGCTCACTTTTTGCCGTGGATTGGAGTAGAGCAGGGAGGCGCCATTAATGGCGGCACCGGGCAGTGTTGGTCACTCCTCGTGTATGTATCTTCCCGGCCGGCCACTTGGTTGATCTGTCACTCTTGTCTGCCTCTATCTCGCTCGTCTTCTTTGCCTACCTCTCACCAACCCGCGCTGCAAAATTCAACTCAGCACCGCATATGTTGGTTATCTTGCCAAAGGTTTTCGCCTAGCTATTGACAAGAGGAAAAGATCGCGGCGCCTAAATATAAATAGGAACCAAATAGTGTCCTAAATTGGAGAAGCTCGCCTAAACTAGGCGTGCCAGGAATTGGCTTGAACACCACAAACATCGCATGTTCCAAGCATGATCTCAGAATTGTTTTATGCATAAAATACTGTAGAAGCATAGAGCTGAAGACGATTCCTTCTGCTGCTGCTTTAATGCACCACTCACTAATTTATTATAAATCAGGAACATGCTATACGTTCGACTGTTTTCTTCGTATACGATATCTGTCCGACGTTACGGATCGAACCACTTCATGCATTGGAGCAAAGTACCCATCGTATAGATAGTACCGTTTTTGTTCATATGCGAAGTAGTTTCGTTAACTCAAACGATGGTTAAGCCAGCATGTACTTTGCATATTACGTAGTTAGTTTTGTTCCCATGTTCCTACAGTACTATTTAGTGTGTATACTAGTTTTGTTCTAAGATAGACTTAATAAAGTTTGACTGAATTCGTGAAAAATAATATTTACACTAATAAGTGTCTATGATGTAAAAATATTCAATGATGTATCCAATGGCATTGATTTAGCATTGTATATAAATTGATAATTCTTCTATGATCTTGATAGAATTTATAAAGTTTGATCTAAGGCAAAATTAATATGCATAATGTAATATTTCTCCGTTCCAAAATAAATGACTCAACTTTGTTTAATTTTTGTATAAAATAAACGGAGGGAGTAATAAATAAAAAACGGAAGGAGTACTTATTGTACGTTATCACGCACGGTGATACGGGCCGAGCAAATTGCTGCATCACGTGATCGCTAAGGTGTACTGGCCAGGACGAGGGTTAAGGTAGAATGCACGTACCAAGGACAGCACATACGGAGCATACATCAAGAGCACATGCTCTGCACCATGCACGTACCACATCACTTCTCACACCCTATCATCAGTTATCATGCGTACGTAGCATAAATAAATGCGAGGTTTATGCGCAGCGCAACGCATCGGGTTTAGCAGCTTTAGCCTCCGGCGATGGCTAAATTTTGTGTTTTGACTTGTTTGGCTAAGTTTAGCTTGATTTGATCCCAGTTGGATTATTTTTTTAAGATCTGAACTTTTTTGCTACCGTTAGGGGCTCGACGGTAGCCTTACACACCATACCGTCAGGGCCTCCGGCGGTAGACGACTCATCCACGTGAGGTAACCCTAAACGCCTCCATCCCTCCTTACCGCTGCAGTACCTGGCGGTAGCTTGTCGTACCCTACCGTCAGGGCCTCTGACGGTAGACGACTTATCCACGTGAGGTAACCCTAAATGCCTCCATCCCTCCTTACCGCTGCAGTACCTGGCGTAGCTTGTCGTACCCTACCGTCAGGACCCTTGGCGGTAGGGTCCTGACAGTTATAGCCCGCGGGGCCAGCTGCCCCACCCCCATCTCTGCCACCCAGCCGTCCCGAAGAACGGAGAGTTCTTCTTTCTCACCCCTCTCTCATCTCCTCCACTCTCCCTGGATCTTCTTCATTTATTCACCGTTTTTGCGGATCGTGATGGCCCCGAAACGAGAAAAGTAAGCTCCTTCGATCCCTCGAATTAGTTTTAATCAAATAGCTTCCGATTCGTCGCGTTATTTTGATTCAAAACACCCCTATTTTTGAACTAGATTTAATTTTTTTGTACCATAGGATTGTTTTAGGTTGATTGTAGATGTTCTATGGGGTTGGATATGAACTCTAATCACTAGTTAGAATGGTAGTGTGAAGATGAGCAGTAGTTCATCATTATTTTTGTTTAAAATGATGGTATGATGCATGTTGGATAAATAAATTCCTATGTTGGTTTTGATATGATGCATGTTGATATGATGTGATGCATGATGTATAGTGGATTATGTTGGAGGAAATATGCTTAAGATGAACCCTACTTAATGTTGATATGAAGATGAAACCTAGTTTACTTTTTTAAATGATGGTATGATGCATGTTGGAGAAATTAATTCCTATGTTGGTTTTGATATGATGCATGTTGATATGTTGTGACGCATGATGTATAGTGGATGTTGTTGGAGGAAATATGCTTAAGATGAACCCTACTTCACGTTGATATGAAGATGAACCCTAGTTCATTTTTTTAAATGATGGTATGATGCATGTTGGAGAAATTAATTCCTATGTTGGTTTTGATATGATGCATGTTGATATGATATGATGTGATGCATGATGTATAGTGGATGTTGTTGGAGGAAATATGCTTAAGACGAACCCTACTTCATGTTTTTTGTTTTAGAAAAAAAGATGGCATGATGCATGTTGGAGGATTAACTCGTATGTTTATGCTTATAATGCTTCATGTGGACATTATATTTTTGTATGATTATGCTTATAATGCTTATCTTTATGCAATTTTATTTAGGCGGACACCTCTTCCGGACAACGTCGGCATTAGGTACTCCATGCTTGACCATGCATTCGACAGGGATCATCATGCCCGTTTCATAGAGAGCAGAGTGGTGCTTACTATGATCGAAATATTGAACCAAAGCTTTCGGATTGATGAAAATAAATTACTAATTTTTGGCGTCCACATTTTTCTAGATGCTCTCGCCACTGCGCGTGAGGGGTCACTCGGCCGTGAAGATGCAATACGACGAGCGCTACACGCCATACTTCAGGAGAGACCGATTGTTGGGTTTCGTCCTGCAGTTCAAGCGTCATCCGCCGACGCTCGTCCACTCAGCTCTCACAACTTTGATTGACCGGTGGCGGCCCGAGATGCATAGTTTCCGTCTCCCATGTGGTGAGATGACGGTGACCTCAAGGATTGGGGGATGATTACGGCCCTACCGATCGAGGACCGAACTCTCACTGGGCGAGTGGAGAGAACGAATTGGCACATGCCCCCCGCTAAGAGTAACTGGACATCTGTAGGATCGAAAGTAGGTCTAGAGGGGGGGGGTGATTGGACTACTTGACCAAATAAAACTATGCTTTTTTCAATTTTAATTCTTGGCAAGTTTTAGCATTCATAACATATCAAGTACACCCTACACATGCAAGTCTAAGAGTATAGCAACGGAAAGTAACAACAATCATGAGTAAAAGGATAGGGTAGGAAGATCAAACACAATAGTAGAGACGATGATTTTTCCCGTGGTTCCGATAGGTGGTGCTATCGTACATCCATGTTCGTGGAGTCTTCAACCCACGGAGGGTAACGGTCACGAGAGTCCACGGAGGGCTCTACCCACGGAGGGTTCCACGAAGAAGCAACCTTGACTATACCGTGACGGCCTACGTCCACGGAGGACTAGCCTTACTTGGGGTAGATCTTCACGAAGTAGGCGATCTCCTTACCCTTACAAACTTCTTGGTTCACTCTACAACACAAAGTAGGAGGCTCCCAAGCGACACCTAACCAATCTAGGAGGCACCACCCTCCAAAAGGTAACAGGCTCGGTAATGACGATGAACTCCTTGCTCTTGTGCTTCAAGATGATAGACTCCTCAACACACAATCACTCTCTCACAGATTTGGCTTGGTAGAAGAGATGGGATTGGTAGAAAGCAACTTGGGAAGGCTAGAAATCAAGATCCATATAGTTGGAGTGGAAGATCTGGACCTCAACACAAGGGTAGGTGGTTCTCTCTCAAAAAACTAAGTAGGATAGGTATGGAATAGTTCTGAGTGCTTCTCTTTTGAGTGGGTTGTGGTGAAGGGGTATATATAGGCATCCCCAAAAATCCAACCGTTACACACAAAATGACCAACTTGGTGACATCGATGTGTTAATCTCGGTGGTACCGAAGTGACCAAAAGATGGCAACTTTTGAATCTCGGTGAGACCGATATAGGAATCTCGGTTGCACCGACAAGGTGACCAACGGCCAGAATTGCCAAACTCGGTGACGCCGATTCAACATTCTCGGACGGACCGAAAGTGTGAACTTACGTAACAGAAAGTTGGCAACCCAACTCGGTGGCATCGAAAGTAGTGTCGGCTGCACGGAAGTGGCTAGGGTTTGGCTGAGTCTGTCTAGGGTTTGGAATGTTGGTTGCATCGATTTTGAATGTTTGGCTAGCGACAAACTTTGGTGAGAGAGCTTGTGGATGTTTTTGGTGACTATCACTTGTGCACGTATGAGCATTTTGTTCACCAACAAAACCTTACCCCCTTTTAATAGCACTGACTTTCCTATGGACTCAAAGTGATTTCTCACAAATGTAAAATGTAGAGTCCTCTTGCTTGAAGCTTGGCCAACCTATTTCCTTGCATCTTGGGGTAATTCCACAATCTCCTCAATCCTTTTGCCATCCCTATCATTGAACTTTTCCTGAAATATACTTGGTGGAAACATTAGTTCAATTACTTATATGTTGTTATTAATTACCAAAACCACCAAGGGAGCAAATGTGCTTTCAATCTCCCCCTTTTTGGTAATTGATGAAAACATATAGATCAAAGCTTCGACATAGATATAATCAATGAATATAATCGTTGCTTTGAGAAGTATGTGATAAGCAAGAGCTCCCCCTAAATTTGTGCATGATTTTAAATTTGCGTTTGAATGTAAATGCACAATCGATTAGGTACATGGGTCACTTCTTACATGTCACATACCACTTGGTGGTGTGCGAGAATAATTAGAACGAACATCATAGCACAACACAATCAACCAAAGATGAATGATCATCACATAAGCATTAAGATGATAGGAAATAGTAGCATCACACATTAAAGCGTATGATCAAACATCATCAAACGTGTATCACAAGCAACCAAAAGCAATTGTTTTTGAAAATAAGCAACAAACACCAAACGCTCTCTCACTCGAAACCTAAAGATCTATATACACTTCTCCCCATTTGGCAACAAGTTACCAAAAAGTTCAAAGGCATATATCTAAGCGTTCTTGGGTTGTTCTCCTCTGTTTGTTGATGAAGGAGTCAAGAGAACAGCATCGACGAAGATCTCTGCAGATGTCATGGATGGAGCTGGAGTGGTCACTAGAGGAACTGGAGCTGATGGAGCAGGAGCTGTGTTGACAGTAGTAGGAGCTGATGAAGAGGGCCTCAAGTCTGGTGCAAGCACTATGACTGATCTAGCCTGAGTAGTGAACTATGTGCTTGGCCTGAGAGATGATCCATCCTCATCATCGTCATCATCATCATCTTAAGAAGTAGAAGAGACCCAAGGAATGTGCACTGAGTCAACTTCCTTCTGAAGCTCTATGACTGTCTTAGTCACCTTGTCCACCTTATCACCAAGAGTCTTGATCCTTGTTTCAAAGATCCTCACAAGACTATTCTGGTTTTCCAGAATCCCCTTAATATCTTTCTGCATACCCTGAACTGCTGAGATCAAAATATTCATTTGCTCATTTCTAGATCTAGGGGCTTGAGTGCTAGCGGCTCAAACTGCCTCTGCCTCTGCCCGTGCTGTAGCAGATGTGGGATGATCTGGATCCATCACCACAATGTTATCCTCAAGTTCTAGCCGTAGGGGAAAATGTGGACGATCTAGAGCAAATATGTGCTCTCCAACTGAGAGTTGATAAGCATCTGGATGTAGGGTGCATAGCAGCAAGAGCACTTTTGATCAGCAGCAACCCTCTTAATTGTCTCAACAATTAAGTCCATAACTCTAATCCCGGTGTGTCCGTCAAGGTGTATCAACATGTTGATGGAGTAGCCTCGGGTCATCTTGTCATCTCCTGACTTGGGCATCAAGGTATGCCTCAAAATAGTGTTCATGGTACGGAGGCCTGCTTGCAGATAGTAGATGGATCCTAGCTTGTGAGATTGCACTTTGTCTGCGGGGATAGGAGTATACATTGTTCGAAATATGCCCTAGAGGCAATAATAAATTAGTTATTATCATATTTCCTTGTTCATGATAATCGTTTATTATCCATGCTATATTTGTATTGATCGGAGACTTAGATGCATGTGTGGGTAAATAGATAACACTTTGTCCCTAGTATGCCTCTAGTGAACTAGCTCGTTGATCAAAGATGGTCAAGGTTTCCTGGCCATTGACATGAGATGTCATTTGATAACGGGATCACATCATTAGGAGAATGATGGGATGGAAAAGACCCAAACTACAAACGTAGCATATAATCGTGTCAGTTTAATGCTACTGTTTTTTGCATGTCAAGTATCTGTTCCTATGACCATGAGATCATGCAACTCACTGACACCGGAGGAGTGCCTTGTGTGTATCAAACGTCGCAACGTAACTGGGTGACTATAAAGGTACTCTACAGGTATTTCTGAGGGTGGCTTTTGGGTTGGCATGGATCAAGACTGGGATTTGTTACTCCGTGTGACGGAGAGGTATCTCAGGGCCCACTCGGTAATACAACATCACAACAAGCCTTGCAAGCAATGTGACTAAGTGTTAGTCATGGGATCTTGTATTACGGAACGAGTAAAGAGACTTGCCGGTAACGAGGTTGAACTAGGTATGGAGATACCGATGATCGAATCTCGGGCAAGTAACATACCGAAGAACAAAGGGAACATCATACGGGATTAACTGAATCCTTGACATAGAGCTTCGACCGATAAAGATCTTCGTAGAATATGTAGGAACCAATATGGGCATCCAGGTCCCTCTATTGGTTATTTACCGTAGAGGTGTCTCGGTCATGTCTACATAGTTCTCGAACCCACAGGGTCTGCACACTTAAGGTTCGGTGACGTTTCAATAGTATAGAGTTATGTATGGTGGTGACCGAAGGTTGTTCGGAATCCCAGATGAGATCCCGGACATCACGAGGAGCTCCTGAATGGTCCGGAGGTAAAGATTGATATATAGGAAGTCCCATTTTGGTCGTCAGAAAAGTTTCGGGCTAATCGGTAATGTACCGGGAGTGCCGGTAGTGTACCGGGAGACCACCGGGAGGGGTATTTCGACCCAAGAGGCTTCATGGGCTGTGGGAGAGTAAATACCAGCCTTTTGTGGGATGGTGGAAGTCCCACACAAGGACCATGAGGTTGGGAGAAAAAGCCCAAAGGGAAAAAGGTGGAAAAAGGCCAAAAAAAGGAGGAATCCTAGTCCTACTAGGATTGGAGGAGGAGTCCTCCTCTCCTCCCCACTTTGGCCGACCCAAGGGTTGGCTTTTTGGCATCCAAGACTCCTCCTCCTCTCCTCCTACATATACTAGAGGATTTTAGGGTTTTGGCACAGAATTTTCAGCCACGTGCTACCCGTTCCTCTAGTGCATAGTTTCTCCTCTAGATCGGTTTTCTGCAGTGCTTAGGCGAAGCCCTGCCGGAATAGCTCCACCACCATCGCCGCAGAGTCATCACGCTGCCGGAGAACTCTTCTACCTCTCTGCTCCCTCTTGCTGGATCAAGAAGGCGGAGATCGTCATCAAGCTGTACGTGTGCTGAACACGGAGGTGCCGTCCGTTCGGCGCTAGATCGGAAGGACCGTGATCAAGATTGCGAGATGGATCGTGACGAGATCACGGGATGGATCGTGATGAGTTCGCGGGACGGATAGTGATGAGATCGCGGGACGGATCGTGATAAGTTCGCAAGACGGATCGTGATTGGATCACGGGACGGATCGTGATGAGATCACGGGACGCTCGGCGATTTGGATCACAAAGACGTTCGACTTCACGAACCGCGTTTCTTAACGCTTCCCGCTTAGCGATCTACAAGAGTATGTAGATCCACTCTCCCTCTCGTAGATGCTCATCTCCATGGATAGATCTGCATGTGCGTAGGAAAAGTTTTGTTTCTCATGCGACGTTCCCCAACAGTTGCATCATGAGCTAGGTCTATGTGTAGATGAGATCTCGAGTAGAACACAAAGAGTTTGTGGGCGTTGATGCTTAGATTGCTTCCTCCCTTGGTCGGATTTTGGTTCAGCGGTATTGTGAGATGAAGCGGCCCGGACCAACATTACTCGTACGCTTACGAGAGACCGGTTCCCTCGACCGCAACTTGTTGCATAGATGGCTTGCGGGTGCCAGTTTCTCTCACTTTAGTTGGATCGGATTCGACAAAGGCGGTCCTTGAGAAGGTTGAAAAGAAACTAGTGTATCACCGTTGTGGTTTTTGCGTAGATGAGAATTGTTCTTGCTAGATACCCGTAGCAGCCACGTAAAACATGCAACAACAATCAGAGGACGTCTAACTTGTTTTTTCAGGGTTTGTTGTGATATGATATGGCCAATTACATGATGTGATATATGTGATGTATGAGATGATCATGTGATGTATAGATTATCACGACTTGCATGTCGTTGAGTACGGCAACCGGCGGGAGCCATAGGGTTGCCTTTAATTATTGTATGACCTGCGTGTCAATCATTAAGCGCTATGTAATGCTTTACTTTATCGCTAAACGGTAGCAATAGTAGTAGAAGCATGGTGGGCACGACAACCCCGATGGCGACACGTTGATGGAGATCAAGATGATGGAGATCATGGTGTCATGCCGGTGACGATGGAGATCATGCCGGTGCTTTCATGATGGAGATCAAAAGCACAAGTTCATGGCCATATCATGTCACTTATGATTTGCATGTGATGTTAATCCTTTTATGCACCTTGTTTTGCTTAGGACGACGATAGCATTATAAGGTGATCTCTCACTTAATTTCAAGATAAATTGTGTTTTCCCCGAGTGTGCACCGTTGCGAAAGTTCGTCGTGTTGAGACACCATGTGATGATCGGGTGTGATAGACTCTACGTTCACATACAACGGGTGCAAGCCAGTGTTGCACATGCAGAACACTCGGGTTAAACTTGACGAGCCTAGCATGTACAGACATGTCTTCGAAACACAAGAGACCGAAAGGTTGAACATGAGTCATATAGTAGATATGATCAACATGATGATGTTCACCATTGTAACCACCTCAACTCACGTGATGATCGGACTTGAGTTGGTGAATTTGGATCATGTATCACTCGAATGACTGGAGGGATGTCAATTTGAGTGGGAGTTCTTAAGTAATATGATTAATTGAACTCATTATCATGAACATAGTCAATAGTGTCTATGCAAATTATGTTGTAGATTACTTGCTCGCACTGTAGCTCCCTTGAATTTTTATATGTTCCTAGAGAAATAGAGTTGAAAGATGTTGGTAGCAATATTGCGGACTGGGTCCATGATCTGAGGATTGTCCTCATTGTTGCACATAAGGCTTATGTCCTTAATGTAACGCTCAGTGCGCCAACCCCTCTAGCGTCGTTTGTAGATGTTGTGAACATCTGACAGGCACGTTCTGATGACTACTTGATAGTTTAGTGCGTCATGCATTATGGCTTAGAATTGAGGCTCCGAAACGTTTTGAACGTCACAGAACATATGAGATGTTCTAAGAGCTGAAATTAGGATCTCAGGCTCGTGCCCATGTTGCGAGATATGAGATCTCCAACAAGATTCTTTGCCTGCAAGATGAAGGAGAATAGCTCAATCGTTGAGCATGTGCTCAGATTGTCTCGGTGTTACACTCGCTTGAATCGAGTGGGAGTTGATATTCCAGATAAGATAGTGATTGATATAGTTCTCCAAGTCACTGTCACTAAGCTACTAGAACTTGGTGATGAACTATAAAACGCCAGGGATAGAAATAATGATCCCTGAGCTGTTCGCGATGTTTGACACCGCGAAGGTAGAAATCAAGAAGGAGCGTCAAGTGTTGATGGTTAGTAAAACCACTAGTTTCGAGAAGAGCAAGGAGGGAAACTTCATGGATGGCAAGTCAGTTGCTGCTCCAGTGAAGCTAACCCAAAGTTGAAATCAAACCCGAGACTAAGTGCTTCGATTATGAGGAGAGCGGTCGCTGAAGCGGAACAACCCTAGATACTTGGTAGATAAGAAGGCTGGCAACGTCAACAGAAGTATATTTGATATACGTGTTATTGATGTGTACCTTAATAGTACTCCTAGTAGCACCTAGGTATTGGATACCGATTCGGTTGCTAAATGTTAGTAACTCAAAATAAAAGCTACGGAATAAACGGAGAACTAGCTAAGGGTGAGGTGACGATGTGTGTTGGAAGTGTTTCCAAGGTTGATGTGATCGACATCGCACGCTCTCTCTACCTTTGGTATTAGTAACAAACCTAAATAAGTGTTATTTGGTGTTTTGCGTTGAGCATGAACGTGATTAGATCGTGTTTATTGCAACACGATTATTCATTTAAGTTAGAGAATAATGGTTATTCTGTTTACATGAATAATACCTTCAATGGTCATGCACCCAGTGAGAATGGTTTGTTGAATCTTGATCGTAGTAATACACATGTTCATAACATTGATGCCAAAAGATGCAAAGTTAATAATGATCGTACCACATACTTGTGGCACTGCCGCTAAATGTCATATTGGTATAAAACGCATGAAGAAACTCCATACTGATGGATCTCTGGACTCTTTCGATTTCGAATCGGTTGAGACATGTGAACCATGCCTCTTGGTCAAAGATGACTAAGGACCCCGCTTTCTGGTTTGACGGAGCGGGCAAGTGATTTATTGGAAATGATACATGTTGATGTATGCAATACAATGAGTCTTGTAGCGTGCGGTGGATATCGTTATTTTCTTACCTTCACTAATGATGTGGGTAGATATAGTGTATGTTTACTTAATGAAACACAAGTCTGAATCGTTTGAAAAGTTCAAGAAAATTTAGAGTGAAGTTTAAGATCATCATGACAAGAAGATAAAAATATCTGCGATATGATCGTGGAGGTGAATATCTGAGTTACGAGTTTGGCATACAACTTTAGACAATGTGAAAGTTGTTTCACAACACACGCCACCTGGAACACCATAGTGTGATGGTATGTCCGAACGTCATAGTCGTGCTCTATTGGATATGGTGCATGTTATGATGTCTCTTATAGTTTTGCTACTATAATTTTGGGGTTGTGCATTAGAGACAACTACATTCACTTTAAATAGGGCACCACCTAAATCCATTGAGATGACACCGTGTGAATTATGGTTTGATAGAAACCTAAGCTGTCATTTCTTGATGTTTGGGGCTGCGATGCTTGTGTGGAAAATGTTTTCACCTAATGAGCTCGAACCCAAAGCGGACAAATGCATCTTCGTAGAATACCCTAAGAACAGTTGGGTGAACCTTCTATCTCAGATCCAAGCATAAAGTGTTTGTTGCTAAAACGGGTCCTTTCCCAAGAAAAAGTTTCTCTCGAATGAATTGAGTGGGAGGAAGATAGAACTTGATGAGGTTGTTGAACCTTTGTTTCAACCAGAGAGTAGCACATCGCAGAAAGTTGTTTCTCTGGAACCTACGTCAGTTGAAGAGGAAGTAAATGATGATGATCATGAAGCTTCGGATCAAGTTACTATCGAACCTCGTAGGTCGACAAGGATGTGTACTGCTCCTGAGCGGTATGACAACCCTGTCTTGGAGGTCATGTTGTTGGACAACAATGAACCTACGAGCTGTGGAGAAGCGATGATGGGCCCGGATTCCGACAAATGGTTAGAGGCCATGAAATCCGAGAAAGGATCCATATATGAAAACCAAGTATATACTTTGGTAAACTTGCTCGTTGGACGGCAGGTCGTTGAGTACAAATGGATCTTTAAAATGAAGACAGACGCTGATGGTGAATGTCACCATTTATAAAGATCGACTTGTCGCAAAGAAGTTTCCGGCAAGTTCAAGGAGTTGACTGCGATGAGACTTTCTCTCGTAGCGATGCTAAAGTCTGCTAGACTTATGTTAGCAGTTGCTGCATTTTTCAATTATGAAATCTGGTAGATGGATGCCAAAACATCGTTTCCTTTCTTGAGGAAAGGTTGTATGTGATACAACCAAAAGGTTTTGTTAGTCCTAAGGATGCTAAAAGGTGTGCAAGCTTCAGTGATCCTTCTATGAACTGAAGCAAGCATCTAGGAGTTGGAATATACACTTTGATGAAGTGATTAAAGTTTTTGAGTCTATACAAAGTTTACGAGAAACTTGTATTTACAATAAAGTGAGTGGGAGCACTATAGAATTTCTGATAAGTATATGTGGTTGACATATTGTTGATCGGAAATGATGTAGAATTTCTAGGAAGCATAAACGGTTGTTTGAAAAGATTTTTTCAAAGGAAGACCTGAATAAAGCTACCTAATTGTTGAGCATCAAGATCTATAGAGATAGATCAAGATGCTTGATGAAACTTTCAATGAGTGCATACCTTGACAAGATTTTGAAAGAGTTCAAAATGGATTAAGTCAGAGAGAAGTGTTCTCGCCTGCTTTGTAAGGTGTGAAGTTGAGTGAGACTCAAAGCTCGACCACGGCAGAAGAAAGAGAAAGGACGAGTGTCGTCCCCTATGCCTTAGCCATAGGCTCTGCATAGTATGCCATGCTGTGTACCGCACCTGTGTGTGCCTTGCCATGAGTCCGTCAAGGGGTACAAGAGTGATCTAGGAGTGGATCACTGGACAGCGGTCAAGATTATCCTTAGTGACTAAAAGACTAAGGAGATGTTTCTCGATTATGGAGGTGATAAAGAGTTCGTCGTAAAGAGTTACGTCGATGCAAGCTTTAACACCAATCCGGATGACCCACAGTAGCAATCTGGATACATATAGTGGAGTAGCCATTTGGAATAGTACCAAGTGGAGTGTGGTAGCAGTGTTTACGGTTTGACATAGAGATTTGCAAACTACACACGAATCTGAATGTCGCAGACCCGTTGACTATAAGACCTCTCTCACATGCAAAGCATGATCGAGCCCCAGAAGTCATTAGGTGTTAGATTCATTACAATGCGTATCACATGGTGATGTGAACTAGATTATTGACTCTAGTGCAAGTGGGAGACTGTTCGAAATATGCCCTAGAGGCAATAATAAATTAGTTATTATCATATTTCCTTGTTCATGATAATCGTTTATTATCCATGCTATAATTGTATTGATCGGAAACTCAGATACATGCGTGGATACATAGACAACACCATGTCCCTAGTATGCCTCTAATAGACTAGCTCGTTGATCAAAGATGGTCAAGGTTTCCTAGCCATTGACATGAGATGTCATTTGATAACAGGATCACATCATTAGGAGAATGATGGGATGGACAAGACCCAAACTACAAACGTAGCATATGATCGTGTCAGTTTAATGCTACTATTTTCTGCATGTCAAGTATCTGTTCCTATGACCATGAGATCATGCAACTCACTGACACCGGAGGAGTGCCTTGTGTGTATCAAACGTCGCAACATAACTGGGTGACTATAAAGGTACTCTACAGGTATCTCCGAGGGTGTCTGTTGGGTTGGCATGGATCAAGACTGGGATTTGTTACTCCGTGTGACGGAGAGGTATCTCAGGGCCCACTCGGTAATACAACATCACAACAAGCCTTGCAAGCAATGTGACTTAGTGTTAGTCACGGGATCTTGTATTACGGAACGAGTAAAGAGACTTGCCACTAACGAGGTTGAACTAGGTATGGAGATACCGACGATCGAATCTCGGGCAAGTAACATACCGAAGAACAAAGGGAACATCATACGGGATTAACTGAATCCTTGACATAGAGGTTCGACCAAGAAAGATCTTCGTAGAATATGTAGGAACCAATATGCGCATCCAGGTCCCTCTATTGGTTATTGACCATAGAGGTGTCTCGGTTATGTCTACATAGTTCTCGAACCCACAGGGTCTGCACACTTAAGTTTCGGTGACGTTTCGGTAGTATAGAGTTATGTATGGTGGTGACCGAAGGTTGTTCGGAGTCCCAGATGAGATCCCGGACGTCACGAGGAGCTCCAGAATGGTCCGGAGGTAAAGATTGATATATAGGAAGTCCCATTTTGGTCGCCAGAAAAGTTTCGGGCTAATCGATAATGTACCGGGAGTGCCGGTAGTGTACCGGGAGACCACCGGGAGGGTATTTCGACCCAAGAGGCTTCATGGGCTGTGGTAGAGTAAATACCAGCCTTTTGTGGGATGGTGGAAGTCCCACACAAGGACCATGCGGCTGGGAGAAAAAGCCCAAAGGGAAAAAGGTGGAAAAAGGCCAAAAAAAGGAGGAATCCTAGTCCTACTAGGATTGGAGGAGTCCTCCTCCTCTCCTCCCCACTTTGGCCGACCCAAGGGTTGGCTTTTTGGCAGCAAGACTAATCCTCCTCTCCTCCTATATATACTAGAGGATTTTAGGGTTTTGGCACAGAATTTTCAGCCACGTGCTACCCGTTCCTCTAGTGCATAGTTTCTCCTCTAGATCGGTTTTCTGCAGTGCTTAGGCGAAGCCCTGCCGGAATAGCTCCACCACCATCGCCGCAGAGTCATCACGCTGCCGGAGAACTCTTCTACCTCTCTGCTCCCTCTTGCTGGATCAAGAAGGCGGAGATCGTCATCAAGCTGTACGTGTGCTGAACACGGAGGTGCCGTCCGTTCGGCGCTAGATCGGAAGGACCGTGATCAAGATTGCGAGATGGATCGTGACGAGATCACGGGATGGATCGTGATGAGTTCGCGGGACGGATAGTGATGAGATCGCGGGACGGATAGTGATGAGATCGCGGGACGGATCGTGATAAGTTCGCAAGACGGATCGTGATTGGATCACGGGACGGATCGTGATGAGATCGCGGGACGCTCGGCGATTTGGATCACAAAGACGTTCGACTTCACGAACCGCGTTTCTTAACGCTTCCCGCTTAGCGATCTACAAGAGTATGTAGATCCACTCTCCCTCTCGTAGATGCTCATCTCCATGGATAGATCTGCATGTGCGTAGGAAAAGTTTTGTTTCTCATGCGACGTTCACCAACATACATATCCTTCATGGCATTGTGGCTCGCCTTGGATTCTGAGTATACATTCAGATCACCATCCTGAACCTCTGGAACTGCTAGAAGTGCAGCCCACTCATCAACAGTGGATTCATACCTTGGTCCTTCAGTCATCCATACAATTCTACCATCTTCATAGAAATGTGTAGTGGAGTAGAATTGCATGATCATCTCGTCGTTCCATGCAGTAAGCTCTATGCCAATGAACTCATCCAGACCAATGGAGTGGAAATTATCTTGCACACTTGGAAAGTGAAAGCACATTTGCTCCCTTGGTGGTTTTGGTAATTAATAACAACATATAAGTCATTGAACTAATGATCCCACCAAGTATATTTCAGGACAAGTTCAATGATAGGGATGGCCAAAGGATTGTGGAATTACCCCAAGATGCAAGGAAATAGGTTGGCCAAGCTTCAAGCAAAGAGGACTCTACATTTTACATTTGTGAAAAATCACTTTGAGTCCATAGGAAAGCCAATACTATTAAAAGGGGGTAAAGTTTTGATGGTGAACAATATGCTCAAACGTGCACAAGTGACAGTCACCAAAACATCCACAAACTCTCCCACCAAAGTCCGTCCAAAGCCAAATATGCAAAATCGGTGCAACCAACATTCCTATCCCGGTGCCACCGATTCTAAACCCTAGACAGACTCAGCCAAACCCTAACACTTCGGTGTAGCCGACACTTCACTCGGTGCCACCGAGTTGGGTTGCCAAGATTTTGTTACACAAATTCACATTTTCGGTCCGTCCGAAATGGTGAATCGGCGTCATCGAGTTTTGTAAATCTGATCGTTGGTCACCTTGTCGGTGCAACCGAGAATTGTATATCGGTCCCTCCGAGATTCAAAAGTTGCCACTTTTGGTCACTTCGGTACCACCGAGATTTACACATCGGTGTCACCGAGTTGGTCATTTTGTGTGTAATGGTTGGATTTTTGGGGATGCCTATATATACCCCTTCACCACCACCCACTTGAAACAGAAGCACCCAGAACTATTCCATACCTATCCTACTCAGTTTTTTGAGAGAGAACCACCTACCCTTGTATTGAGGTCAAGATCTTCCACTCCAACCATATGGATCTTGATTTCTAGCCTCCCCAAGTTGCTTTCAACCAATCCCATCTCTTCTACCAAGGAAAATCTATGAGAGAGTGATTGTGTGTTGAGGAGTCTATCATCTTGAAGCACAAGAGCAAGGATTTCATCGTCACTACCGAGCCTATTACCTTTTGGAGGGTGGTGCCTCCTAGATTGGTTAGGTGTCGCTTGGGAGCCTCCTACTTCGTGTTGTGGAATGAACCAAGAAGTTTGTAAGGGCAAGGAGATCGCCTACTTTGTGAAGATCTACCCATAGTGAGGCTAGTTCTTCGTGGACGGAAGCCGCATGGAATAGTCAAGGTTGCTTCTTCGTGGAACCCTCCATGGGTAGAGCCCTCCATGGACTCTCGTGACCGTTACCCTCCATGGGTTGAAGACTCCATGAACGTGGACATACGATAGCACCACCTATCGGAACCACGGGAAAAATTATCATGTGATCACTTGTGTTTGCTTTCCTAACCCTCTCTTTACTTACATGTGCAATGTCTTTATTTTCCGCTGCTACACTCTTAGTCATGCATGTGTAGGGTGTTACTTGATATGCTATGAATGCTAAAACTTGCCAAGAATTAAAATTGGGAAAAGGCAAAACTTTTATTTGGGCAAGTAGTTTAATCCCCCCCTCTAGACCTACTTTCGATCCTACAAGTGGTATCGGAGCTTTGGTCTCCATTGCATTGGTTTCACAAACTAGGAGAAGTATGACATCTAGTGAGGAAAATTATCACCGTAGAGGTCCGTACTTTGATGGCACTAATTTTGCTAGTTGGAAGCACAAAATGAAAATGCATTTGCTTGGTCATAATCCTTCCGTTTGGGCTATTGTTCGTGTTGGCTTGCAAGGTGAATTCTTTGTGGATGGAAAGGAACCGGATCATGAAGCGTCTGCGGATGAATTGAAGATGTTGCAACTCAATGCTCAAGCATGTGACATTCTCTTCAACTGCCTATGTCCTGAAGAATTCAACAAAATCTGCCGTCTTGAACACGCAAAAGAGATTTGGGATACTTTGGTTGATATGCACGAAGGAACTGAGTCCGTGAGAGAATCCAAGTTAGATGTTCTTCAAGGTCAAGTTGACAAGTTCAAGGTGAAGGATGGTGAAGGAGTCGTTGAAATGTACTCTAGGCTAGCTCTCACCACCAATGAGATTGCCGGCTTAGGAAGTGAAGAAATGACTGACAAGTTCATCATCAAGAAGATACTTCGAGATTTGGATGAGAGATATGACACCGTGTGCACATTGGTCCAAATGATGCCCAACTACAAAGATCTCAAACCAACGGAAGTGATTGGTAGAATTGTTGCTCATGAGATGACACTCAAGGACAAGGAAGAGCTTTATCACCAGTCTAGCGGTGCTTACAAAGCCACAAGTGATGCTCCCGCTACCTCAAGCGACAACCTTGTCACAAATGAAGAGATAAGCCTCATGGTCAAGAAATTCAACAAGTTCTACAAGAATAGAAGCAAAGATCGCATATCCAACTCAAGACATGAAGAGAAGCGTTCATCAAGTCATGACCGAAACTGCTACAACCGTGGGAAGCCCGTTCCCCAACAGCCCGAACACTACTCCAATGAGTGCTCAGCTCCCTACAAACAAAGAGAAGAGTCACCAAGAAGATGAAGCTCAAGAGATGAATCACCTCAAAGAGAGAGAAGGAGTAGAGATGATCGTTATGAACAAAGACCCTCAAGGAGAAGTAGGGAGTTGGAGAAGAAAGACAAGCACACCAAGAGCTACTCAAGAAGAAAGCATCAAGCTCATGTTGGTGAATGGTTTTTTGGCTCCGACTCCGACAACCACTGCAAGAGAAGCTATCACTCCAACTCCGACTATAGTCAAGATGATGGTGTTGCCGGAATTGCACTAGTGACAACCAACTCCTATGATCTATTTGATTCACCAAATGAAGGAGGTGTAAGTTGCTTCATGGCTAAAGTCCCCAAGGTATCACACCCTGAATATCTTGATTTTGATAGTGATGAAGATGATTTGCTTTACGATGATGACTTGCTATGTGATAAAACTAGTGATATTAATCATAATGAACTTGATATTTCTCATGTTAGTCAAGATAAGTCAGTTGACGATGATAAGATGAAAATAGAAGAACTAACTAAAGAACTCAACACTCTTAAGTTAGCTCATGAATCTACTCTTGAAGATCATAGAGAGCTTGTAAGAACTCATGAGAAGCTACGCTTCAAGAAGCTCAATTTGGAGCAAGAACATACTCTTCCCAAGGGAACAAAAGCTCAAGATGACCTTCCACAACAAGACCACAAGCTCAAGGGCAAGCATAAGCTTCAAGAGGACATTGACTAATATGAAGATGAATCCCAAGCTTTGGTGAAGTGGGTTCCCAAGGCTACTACAAGCTCAACTTCTACAAGTGATACTTCAACACCAAGGATCTCCATCAACTTGATGTGGGTTCCCAAGAAGAAGAACTAGAGGGTTCTTGAGGGGTGACTCCGCCAATGAAATTCACTCATATTCATTATTGGCAAGATCTATTTGCAATCAACTTCAACCCTATGCAATAGATAAAGGAGTCACACATGTTGGAAATATGCCCTAGAGGCAATAATAAATTGGTTATTATCATATTTCCTTGTTCATGATAATCGTTTATTATCCATGCTATAATTGTATTGATCGGAAACTCAGATACATGCGTGGATACATAGACAACACCATGTCCCTAGTATGCCTCTAATAGACTAGCTCGTTGATCAAAGATGGTCAAGGTTTCCTAGCCATGGACATGACATGTCATTTTATAACAAGATCACATCATTAGGAGAATGATGTGATGGACAAGACCCAAACTATAAACGTAGCATATGATCGTGTCAGTTTATTGCTACAGTTTTCTGCATGTCAAGTATCTGTTCCTATGACCATGAGATCATGTAGCTCACTGACACCGGAGGAGTACCTTGTGTGTGTCAAACGTTGCAACGTAACTGGGTGACTATAAAGTTGCTCTACAGGTATCTCTGAGGGTGTCTGTTGGGTTGGCATGGATCAAGACTGGGATTTGTTACTCCGTGTGACGGAGATGTATCTCAGGGCCCACTCGGTAATACAACATCACAACAAGCCTTGCAAGCAATGTGACTAAGTGTTAGCCATGTGATCTTGTATAACGGAATGAGTAAAGAGACTTGCCGATAATGAGATTGAACTAGGTATAGAGATACCGACGATCGAATCTCGGGCAAGTAACATACCGAAGAACAAAGGGAACAACATACGGGATTAACTGAATCCTTGACATAGAGGTTCAACCGATAAAGATCTTCGTAGAATATGTAGGAATCAATATGGGCATCCAGGTCCCGCTATTGGTTATTGACCATAGAGGTGTCTCGGTCATGTCTCCATAGTTCTCGAACCCGCAGGGTCTGCACACTTAAGGTGCGGGGACGTTTCGATAGTATTGAGTTATGTATGTTGCTGACCGAAGGTTCTTTGGAGTCCCGGATGAGATCCTGGACGTCACGAGGAGCTCCGAAATGGTCTGTAGGTAAACATTTATATATAGGAAAGAGGTATTTGGGTTCCAGAAAAGTTTCGGGCACTACCGGCAGTGTACCAAGAATGATGAATGGGTTCCTGGGGTCCACCGGGAGGGGCCCACCCACCCCGGGGGCCACATGGGCCCAAGAGGTGGCACACCAGCCCCTAGTGGGCTGGTCATACAGCCCCATAAGGCCCATGAACCCAAAGAGGAGGAAAAGGTGGAGGTGGGAGGAGTCCTTGTTGGACTAGGACTCCTCCCGGCGGCCCACCTCTTGTAGGAGGTGGACTCCACCACCCTGGCCGGCGGCCAAGTCCTAGGGGAAACCCTAGGTCTCCTCCTCCCACCCCTTCCTCCTATATATACTAGAGGTTTGAGGGCAGCCAACACATGAAAAAGCCACGTGCTGCCCTATTCCCTCTAGATCTGTTTCTCCTCTAGATTAGTTCTGCGGTGCTTAGGCAAAGCCCTGCAAGATCAGCTCCACCACCACCGCCACCACGCCGTCATGCTGGCGGAGAACTCATGTACCTCTCTACTCCCTCTTGCTGGATCAAGAAGGCATAGATCATCATCGAGCTATACGTGTGCTGAACGCGGAGGTGCCGTCCGTTCAGCACTAGATCGGAAGGACCACGATGGGATCGCGGGACGGCTCGTGATGAGATCGCGGGACGGATCGTGATTGAATCGTGAAGACGTTCGACTACATCAACCATGTTCTTTAACGCTTCCGCTTAGCGATCTACAAGGGTACATAGATCCAATCTCTCCTCTCATAGATGCTCATCACCATGGATAGATCTTGCGTGTGCGTAGGAAATTTTTTGTTCCCCATGCAACGTTCCCCAATAGTGACATCATGAGCTAGGTCTATGTGTAGATGAGATCTCGAGTAGAACACAAAGAGTTTGTGGGCGTTGATGCTTAGATTGCTTCCTCCCTTGGTCGTGTTTTGGTTTAGAGGTATTCTGGGATGAAGCGGCCCGGACCAACCTTACTCGTATGCTTACGCGAGACCAGTTCCATCGACTGACGTGTAACTTTGTTGCACAAAGATGGCTGGCGGGTGTCTGTTTCTCCTACTTTAGTTGGATCGTATTCGATAAAGGCGGTCCTTGAGAAGGTTGAAAAGCAACTTATGTATCACCGTTGTGGTTTTGCGTAGGTGAGAATTGTTCTTGCTAGATACCCGTAGCAGCCACGTAAAACTTGCAACAACAATTAGAGGATGTCTAACTTGTTTTTGCAGGGTATGTTGTGATGTGATATGGCAAATTACATGATGAGATATATGTGATGTATGAGATGATCATGTATTGTATAGAATATCATGACTTGCATGTCAATGAGTACGGCAACCAGCATGAGCCATAGGGTTGTCTTTAATTATTGCATGACCTGCGTGTCAATCATTAAGCGCTATGTAATGCTTTACTTTATCGCTAAGCGGTAGAAATAGTAGTAGAAGCATGGTGGGAGTGACAACCCCGATGGCGACACGTTGATGGAGATCAAGATGATAGAGATCATGGTGTCATGCCAGTGATGATGGATATCATGCCGGTGCTTTCAAGATGGAGATCAAAAGAACAAGTTCATGGCCATATCATGTCACTTATGATTTGCATGTGATGTTAATCCTTTTATGCACCTTGTTTTTCTTAGGACGACGGTAGCGTTATAAGGTGGCCCCTCACTTAATTTCAAGATAAATTGTGTTCTCCCCGAGTGTGCATCATTGCAAAAGTTCATCGTGTTGAGACACCACGTGATGATCGAGTGTGATAGACTCTACGTTCACATACAACAGGTGCAAGCCAGCGTTGCACATGCACACTCGGGTTAAACTTGACGAGCCTAGCATGTACAGACATGGCCTTAGAACACAAGAGACCAAAAGGTCGAACATGAGTCATATAGTAGATATGATCAACATGATGATATTCACCATTGAAACCACCTCAACTCACGTGATGACCGGACTTGAGTTGGTGAATTTGGATCATGTATCACTCGAATGACCGGAGGGTTGTCAATTTGAGTGGGAGTTCTTAAGTAATATGATTAGTTGAACTCATTATCATGAACATAGTCAGTAGTGTCTTTGCAAATTATGTTGTAGATTACTAGCTCACGCTATAGCTCCCTTAAATTTTTATATGTTCCTAGAGAAATAGAGTTGAAAGATGATGGTAGCAATATTGCGGACTGGGTTCATGATCTGAGGATTGTCCTCATTGCTTCACAGAAGGCTTATGTCCTTAATGCACCGCTCGGTGCGCCACCCCCTCTAGCGTCGTCTATAGATGTTGTGAACATCTGATAGGCACGTTCCTATGACTACTTGATAGTTCAGTGTGTCATGCATTACGGTTTAGAATAGAGGCTCCAAAATGTTTTAAACGTCACGGAACATATGAGATGTTCTAAGAGCTAAAATTGGGATCTCAGGCTCGTGTCCGTGTTGTGAGATATGAGATCTCCAATAAGATTCTTTGCCTGAAAGATGAAGGAGAATAGCTCAATCGTTGAGCATGTGCTCAGATTGTCTGGGTGCTACAATCGCTTAAATCGAGCGGGAGTTGATCTTCCAGATAAGATAGTGATTGATATAGTTCTCCAAGTCACTGTCACTAAGCTACTAGAACTTGGTGATGAACTATAATTATGCCAGGGATGGAAATGATGATCCCCGAGCTATTCGCGATGTTTGACACCGCGAAGGTAGATATCAAGAAGGAGCATCAAGTGTTGATGGTTAGTAAAACCACTAGTTTCGAAAAGGGAAAGGGTAAGGAGGGAAACTTCATGGATGGCAAGTCAGTTGCTGCTCCAGTGAAGCAACCCAAGGTTGAACCCAAACCCGAGACTAAGTTCTTCTATTATGAGGAGAGCGGTTGCTGAAGCGGAATAACCCTAGATACTTGGTAGATAAGAAGGCTGGCAACATCGACAGAAGTATATTTGATATACGTGTTATTGATGTGTAGCTTGCTAGTACTCCTAGTAGCACCTGGGTATTGGATACCGATTCGGTTGCTAAATGTTAGTAGCTCGAAATAATAGCTACGAAATAAACGGAGACTAGCTAAGGGTGAGGTGATGATGTGTGTTGGAAATGTTTCCAAGGTTGATGTGATCAACATCGCATGCTCTCTCTACCTTCAGGATTAGTGACGGACCTAAATAAATGTTATTTGGTGCTTGCATTGAGCATGAATGTGATTAGATCGTGTTTATTGAAATACGGTTATTCTTTTAAGTTAGAGAATAATGGTTATTCCGTTTACATGAATAATACCTTCAATGGTCATGCACCCAATGAGAATGGTTTGTTAAATCTTGATCGTAGTAATACACATGTTCATAACATAGATGCCAAAGGATACAAAGTTACTAATGACAATACCACATACTTGTGGCACTGCCGCTAAAAGTCCTATTGGTGTAAAGCGCATGAAGAAACTCCATGCTGATGGATCTTTGGACTCATTCGATTTTGAATCAGTTGAGACATGCGGACCATGCCTCATGGGCAAGATGAATAAAGACTCTGTTTTCGGTATGATGGAGCGGGCTAGTAACTTATTGAAAATACTACATGTTGATGTATGTGGTCCAATGAGTGTTGTAGCGCGCAGTGGATATCGTTATTTTCTTACCTTCATTGATGATTTGAGTATATATGAGTATGTTTACTTAATGAAACAGTCTGAATTGTTTGAAAAGTTCAAGCAAATTCAGAGTGAAGTTTAAGATCATCGTGACCACAAGATAAAAATGTCTACGATATGATTGTGGAGGTGAATATATGAGTTACGAGTTTGGTATACAATTTAAGACAATGTGAAAGTTGTTTCACAACTCATGCCACCTGGAACACCATAGTGTGATGGTGTGTCCGAACATCATAGTCATGCTCTATTGGATATGGTGCGAACTATGATGTCTCTTATCGTTTTTGCCACTATAATTTTGGGCTTATGCATTAGAGACGACTACAGTCACTTTAAATAGGGCACCATCTAAATTCGTTGAGATGACACTATATGAATTATGGTTAGATAGAAATCTAAGCTGTCATTTCTCGGAGTTTGGGAATGCGAGACTTATGTCTGATAAGCTCGAACCCAAAGCGGAAAAATGCAACTTCATAGAATATCCTAAGAACAGTTGGGTATACCTTCTATCTCAGATCTGAATGCAAAGTGTTTGTTGCTAAAAACGGGTCCTTTCTCGAGAAAGAGTTTCTCTCGAAAGAATTGAGTGGAAGGAAGATAGAACTTGATGAGGTTGTTGAATCTTTGTTTCAACCAGAGAATAGCGCAACGCAGAAAGATGTTTCTGTGGAGCCTACGTTAGTTGAAAAGGAAGTTAATGATGATGATCATGAAGCTTCAGATCAAGTTACTATCGAATCTCGTGGGTCGACAAGGAAGCGTATTGCTCCTAAGTGATACAGCAACTCTGTCTTGGAGGTCATGTTGTTGGACAACGATGAACCGACGAACTATGAAGAAGTGATGATGGGCTCGAATTCCGACAAATGGTTAGATGGCATGAAATCCGAGAAAGGATCTATGTATGAAAACTAAGTATGGACATTGGTATACTTGCCCGTTGAACGACAGGTCGTTGGGTACAAATGGACCTCTAAGATGAAGACAAACTCTGATGGTAAATGTCACCATTCCGGAAAAGTTTCGGGCACTACCGGTAGTGTATCGGGAATGACAAATGGGTTCCGGGGGTCCACTAGGAGGGGCCCACCCACCTCGAGGGCCACATGGGCCCAAGAGGTGGCGCACCAGCCCCTAGTGGGCTGAGCAGCTAGCCCCATAAGGCCCATGCGCCCAAAGAGGAGGAAAAGGTGGAGGTGGGAGGAGTCCTTGTTGGACTAGGACTCCTCCCGGCGGCCCACCTCTTGTAGGAGGTGGACTCCACCACCCTGGCCAGCGGCCAAGTCCTAGGGGAAACCCTAGGGCGCCTCCTCCCACCCCTTCCTCCTATATATACTAGAGGTTTGAGGGCAGCCCAACACATGAAAAAGCCACGTGCTGCCCTATTCCCTCAAGATCCGTTTCTCCTCTAGATTAGTTCTGCGGTTCTTAGGCGAAGCCCTGCAGGATCAACTCCACCACCACCGCCACCACACTGTTGTGCTGGCGGAGAACTCATCTACCTCTCCACTCCCTCTTGCTGGATCAACAAGGCGGAGATCGTCATCGAATTGTACATGTGCTGAACGCGGAGGTGCCGTCCGTTCGGCACTAGATCGGAAGGACCACGATGGGATTGCGGGATGGCTCGTGATGAGATCGCGGGACGGATCGTGAAGACGTTCAACTACATCAACCACATTCTTTAACCATAGATGCTCATCACCATGGATAGATCTTGCGTGTGCGTAGGAAATTTTTTGTTTCCCATGCAACGTTCCCCAACAACATATTCCCTCAAAGGTAAGCAAGGGACAAGGTATTCAACAAATCAATGGACATCATTACACATGCTTTGCACTCCATGTCCATAGATATCCTTGTATTTGTCTCTTGTGTGTTGGGACTAACCCATGTAGGTGAGAAGAGTAAGGAAACAACAAGGATGCACCCAACTCTTGGTGATCTTCATCAACCTTGAGCATCCACCACTACCTGACCAACATGAAGTCTTCATCGACAAAACCCAAGGTTAGTTTATCCCTCTTATGGGGGGATGTCACATAAAGGGGGGGTTTTACTCTAAGATTTGAGTCAAAGCATCTCTTAGTATGTGACAACATTTAATGCTTTATGTAAAAGTGGTAACCCCACTTGTGCATAAACGATGAGTATGACCTATGATCAAGTACTCTTACTTGGCTCCTATGTCAAATACTCATATATAGATGACTTTGTCATCAACCAAGTGCTTGTTAGATGCTAGAGTGTTTGTGCATGTTTGACATGATTTCATTTGACATCTTATTGTGTGAGCATGTTGGTCTGCATTTATTTTCTCATTTGAGGATATCCAATTGTTGCTATTTGGCTTTTGATTTATCTTTTGCCAATTGGATATACAAGAATGCCTAGGACCACTTATTTAGCTATCTATGCTTTCTCACCTCATACTCTATTCATGCCGCATCACAAAATTTGAACAAGTACTTCTCGATCCCTCTGTGTGTGGAGCACTCGGAGTTCCGTATCGACAAGGACTAACCATTAAAACCCCCCAAGTGCATCTCGGTGGAACCAACCACAAAATCTCAGTCTCACCGAATGCCTAGGGTTGATCTGGTTTTCAATCTCGGTACCACCAATTCCATCTTCTCGGTTACACCGAGTTTCCCTGCCAACTGACAGTTAAGGAACTCGATGACACCAAAAAGTTAGAATCAGTGCCACCGATAGTGGTGGGTATATAACCTGTGGACCCCAACGCTTTGAAATTCAATCTCAATCGTCGCGCCTTAGAACCCTAAGCTGCCGCCTACGAGACCCCTGGTCGTCACCCTTGTCTCCCTGCGCTCCTCCGCCGCTGGGAATCGCCGTTGCTGACGAAATCCTCTCCCTCGTCACCGCCGTAGAGGATCCGTGCCAAGCTAGGGTACGGATTCGATCTCTATTGCGCTCCTTGTCCGATTCTTGCACATTAGATTCAAGTTTATCAACAATACACTCAATGCACGTATTCCTATCCACTTGAAATCTCCATAGACTTGTGAATGGTGAATTTTCTAGGGTTTTGCCGTCCGCCCGATAAATCTCGGTGGAACCGAAATAAACATATCGGTCTCACCGATGTGATCTTCTGTGTTGCTGAGAACTGACTCGGTGGAACCGAGTACCTCTTTTCGGTCCGACCGAAAAGGGTGCCAAGGTTCGGTTAAGTGAGTCAGTCTATCTCGGCACCACCGAAAAATTTGTTTTGGCTGTACCGATATTTATTTGACAGAATGCAAAAACCTTGAAAAATTATTGTCAAAAATTCAAAAACCATCCCCATTTTGTGATGACACATCTACTTCATCTCTCCTACTCTCTATTCATAGGGTCAGTATGTCAGACACAGAGGACAGTCAAAATTTGGAAGAGCAGGGAGTTGATATGAGTTTAGGCACAAGCCCACAACCCAGTTCTTTTTCAGATCCAGGCACCCCAGCTGCCATGGGTTGCCCAAGGCTGCCACTCGGACTAGGAAGAAGCTAAATTCTGATGAAGAAGATTCAGACTTCATTCCTGAGGAGATTCTTGCCAAGAAGCAAGAAAAGGCTGCTAAGAAGTCAGCAACTGAAGCTACTTCTTCCAGAAGAGTTGTTAGCAAAGTATATGCACCTTCTGCAGCTATGAGAGCACCGAGAGTGCTAGGGCCACAATGACTATAGATCCCCCAAGTAAGTCTTTGCCTAAGAAGGCAGGGGAGAAGAAGGCCAGAAAGAGGATTATCCATGTGATTGGCAGGCCTACCTCTATGTATGAAGATCCAGAGGAGGCTGCTGGTGCTGCTGCCAAGGAAGAGGAGGAAGAACATGTTGAGAAGGCCCCTCCCAAGAAGAAAGCCAAGAAGCTTATGGATGATGCTATGCCAAAGACTGGCACTTCCAAGAGCACCAAGCCTACATCCAAGAAAGCTGCCGCACAAATGTCCAAGAGGACTACCAGAGACATTCCAGCTTCTAAGAAGAACAAGGGGACTGCCTGCAGACTTGAAGATGATGATGACTTGACTACTTTGATGAAACTCAGACCACATCTTCCAGTACATCATGCCAGCCACTTAGTTGCTGAAGACATGAAGAAGAGGAAAGACTCAGGATTGAGAGCTTAGAGAGCCATAGATCCTTATGCCCAGAGGAAGAAAACTGCTATTGACTATAGGTTCTACACGAGAGAGCAACATGACTTTTATGAGATAGTGCTGCTTGACAAGAGCCCAGTTGTGAGCGATATGAGATATGTCAATTGGAAATTCATTAAGGAGAATGTGGACTACTATCCAAGTGTCCAGGATAATTTCCACTGCATTGGTCTAGATGAGTTCATTGGTAGAGAGCTTACTGCATGGAACGACGAGATGATCATGCAATTCTACTCCACTGCACATTTCTACGGAGATGGTAGAATTGTATGGATCCACTGTTGAGGAGTGGGCTGCACTTCTAGGAGTTCCAGATGTTCAGGATGGTGATCTGGATGTATACTCAGAATCCAAGGCAAGTCACAATGCCATGAAGGATATGTATACTCCTATCCCCGCAGACAAGGTGCAATCTCACAAGCTAGGATCCATCTACTATCTGCAAGCAGGCCTCCGTACAATGAACACTATTCTGAGGCATACCTTGATGCCCAAGTCAGGAGATGATAAGATGACCCGAGGCTACTCCATCAACATGTTGATTCACCTTGAGAGGAACACTAGGATTAGAGTCATGGATTTGATTGTTGAGACAATCAAGAGGGTTGTTGCTGATCAAAAGCACTCTTGCTGCTATGCACCCTTCATCCAGTTGCTTATCAACTCTCAGTTGGAGAAGCACATTTTTGCTCTAGATCGTCCACATTTGCCCCTACAGCCAGATCTCGAGGATAATGTTGTGGTGATGGACCCAGATCATCCCACATCTGCTACAGCACAGGCAGAGGCAGAAGCAGTTCGAGCCGCTAGTGCTCAAGCCCCAAGATCGAGGAACGAGCAAATGGATCTTCTGATCTCAGCCATTCAGGGCATGCAGAAGGATATCAAGGGGATTCTAGACAACCAGAACAGTCTTGTGAGGACCTTTGAGACAAGGATCAAGACTCTTGGTGATAAGGTGGACAAGGTGACAAAGACAGTTATAGAGCTTCAGAAGGAAGTTGACTCCGTGCACATCCCTCGGGTCTCTTCTACTTCTTCTTCAGATGTTGATGATGATGATGAGGATGGATCACCTCTCAGGCTGGGCACCCAGTTCACTACTCAGGCTAGATCAGTCATAGTGAATGCACCAACTTGAGGCCCTCTTCATCAGCTCCTGCTACTGTTAGCACAGCTCCTGCTCCATCAGCTCTAGTTCCTCCAGTGTCAACTCTAGCTCCATCCACGACATCTGCAGAGATCTTTGCCTACGATGTTATCTCGATTCCTTCATCGACAACCGGAGGAGATCAGCCCAAGAACGATTAGATATGTGCCTTTGAACTTTTTGGTAACTTGTTGCCAAAGGGGGAGATGTGTATACAAATCTTTAGGCTTCGAGTGAGAGAGCGTTTGGTGTTTATTGCTTTTTAAAAAACAATTGCTTTTGGTTGCCTTGATACACTTTTGTTTTGCTTGTGATACTCACGTAATGATGTTTGATCATACGCCTTGATGTGTGATGCTACTATTTCCTATCATCTTAATGCTTATGTGATGATCATTAATCTTTGGTTGATTGTGTTGTGCTATGATTTTCATTCAAATTACTCTCGCACACCACCAAGTGGTATGTGACATGTAAGAAGTGAACCATTGAAGGGACGTGGATGTCACCTAGAGGGGGGGGCGTGAATAGGCGCTTTAAAATAATTACGGTTTAGGCTTGAACAAATGCGGAATAAAACTATCGTTTAATTAGTCAAGCACAAAACCTAAAACAACTAGGCTCACCTATTTTCACCAACAACTTATGCTAAGAAAGATATAAAACTAGGTGATAGCAAGATATATAACAAGAAACAATATGGCTATCACAAAGTAAAGTGCATAAGTAAAGGGGCTCGGGTAAGAGACAACCGAGGCATGCGGAGACGACCATGTATCCCAAAGTTCACACCCTTGCGGATGCTAATCTCTGTTCTAAGCGGTGTGGACGCACAATGCTACCCAAGAATCCACTAGGGCTACCATAATCTCCTCACGCCCTCACACAATGCAAGATGCCGTGATTCCACTAAGGGACCCTTGAGGGTGGTCACCGAACCCGTATAAACAAGGTTGGGGAAATCTCCACAACTTGATTGGAGGCTCCCAACGACACCAAAAAGCTTCACCACAATGGATTGTGGCTCCGAGGTGACTTCAAATGCTCGAGGCAATCTCCACAACCTAATTGGAGACCCTGAAGCTTGCCCGGAGCTTTGCACCACAATGATTGAGCTCCGAGGCACCACCAATCGTCTAGGGCGCCAAAGCACCCATCACAAATGGGTTCCGAGGGTCCACCAGGAGGGTCCCACCCACCCCGGGGGACACATGGGCCCAAGAGGTGGCGCACCAGCCCCTAGTGGGCTGAGGAGCCAACCCCATAAGGCACATGCGCCCAAAGAGGAGGAAAAGGTGGAGGTGAGAGGAGTCCTTGTTGGACTAGGACTCCTCCCGGCGGCCCACCTCTTGTAGGAGGTGGACTCCACCACCCTGGCCGGTGGCCAAGTCCTAGGGGAAACCCTAGGGCGCCTCCTCCCACCCCTTCCTCCTATATATACTACAGGTTTGAGGGCAGCCCAACACATGAAAAAGCTACGTGCTGCCCTATTCCCTCTATATGTGTTTCTCCTCTAGATTAGTTCTGCGGTGCTTAGGCGAAGCCCTGCAGGATCAACTCCACCACCACTGCCACCATGTCGTTGTGCTGGTGGAGAACTTATCTACCTCTCCGCTCCCTCTTGCTAGATCAAGAAGGCGGAGATCGTCATCGAGCTGTACATGTGCTGGACGCGGAGGTGCCGTCCGTTTGACACTAGATCGGAAGGACCACGATGGGATCCCAGGACGGCTCGTGATGAGATCGCGTGACAGATCATGAAGACGTTTGACTACATCAACCACATTCTTTAATGCTTCCGATTAGAGATCTACAAGGGTACGTAGATCCAATCTCTCCTCTCATAGATGCTCATCACCATGGATAGATCTTGCGTGTGTAGGAATTTTTTTGTTTCTCAAGCAACGTTCCCCAACAACACATTCCCTCAAAGGTAAGCAAGGGACAAGGTATTCAACAAATCAATGGACATCATTACACATGCTTTGCACTCCATGTCCATAGATATCCTTGTATTTATCTCTTGTGTGTTGGGACTAACCCATGTAGGTGAGAAGAGTAAGGAAACAACAAGGATGCACCCAACTCTTGGTGATCTTCATCAACCTTGAGCATCCACCACTATCTCATCAACATGAAGTCTTCATCGACAAAACCCAAGGTTAGTTTATCCCTCTTATGGGGGGGATGTCACATCAAGGGGGAGTTTTAGTCTAAGATTTGAGTCAAAGCATCTCTTAGTATGTGACAACATTAAATGCTTTATGTAAAAGTGGTAACCCCACTTGTGCTTAAACGATGACTATGACCTATGATCAAGTACTCTTACTTGGCTCCTATGTCAAATACTCATATATAGATGACTTCGTCATCAACCAAGTGCTTGTTAGATGCTAGAGTGTTTGTGCATGTTTGACATGATTTCATTTGACATCTTATTGTGTGAGTATGTTGGTCTGCATTTATTTTCTCATTTGAGGATATCCAATTGTTGCTATTTCGCTTTTGATTTATCTTTTGCCAATTGGATATACAAGAATGCCTAGGACCACTTATTTAGCTATCTATGCTTTCTCACCTCATACTCTATTCATGTTGCATCACAAAATTTGAACAAGTACTTCTCGATCCCTCTGTGTGTGGAACACTCGGAGTTCCGTATCGACAAGGACTAACCATTAAAACCCCCCAAGTGCATCTCGGTGGAACCAACCACAAAATCTCAGTCTCACTGAATGCCTTGGGTTGATCTGGTTTTCAATCTCGGTACCACCAATTCCATCTTCTCGGTTACACTGAGTTTCCCTGTCAACTGACAGTTGAGGAACTCGGTGACACCAAAAAGTTAGAATCGGTGCCACCGACAGTGGCGGGTATATAATCTGTGGACCCCAACGCTTTGAAATTTAATCTCAATCGTCGCGCCTTAGAACCCTAAGCTGCCACCTACGAGACCCCTGGTCGTCGCCCTTGTCTCCCCGCGCTCCTCCGCCGCTGGGAATCGCCGTTGCCGACGAAATCCTCTCCCTCGTCACCGCCGTAGAGGATCCGTGCCAAGCTAGGGTATGGATTCGATCTCTATTGTGCTCCTCGTCCGATTCGTGGACATCAGATTCAAGTTTATCAACAATACACTGTTTGCACATATTCCTATCCACTCGAAATCTCCATAGACTAGTGAATGGTGAATTTTCTAGGGTTTTGCCATCCGCCCGATAAATCTCGGTGGAACCGAAACAAACATATCGGTCTCATCGATGTGATCTTCTATGTTGTTGTGAACTGACTCGGTGGAACCGAGTACCTCTTTTTGGTCCGACCGAAAAGGGTGCCAAGGTTCTGTTAAGTGAGTCAGTCTGTCTCGGCACCACCGAAAAATTTGTTTCGGCTGTACCGATATTTATTTGACAGAATGCAAAAACTTTGAAAAATTATTGTCAAAAATTCAAAAACCAGCCCCATTTTGTGATCACACATCTACTTCAGCTCTCCTACTCTCTATTCACAGGGTCAGTATGTCAGATGCAGAGGACAGTCAAAATTTGGCAGAGCAGGGAGTTGATATGAGTTCAGGCACAAGCCCACAACCCAGTTCTTTTTCAGATCCAGGCACCCCAGCTCCCATGGGTTGCCCAAGGCTGCCACCAGGACCAGGAAGAAGCTAAATTCTGATGAAGAAGATTCAGACTTCATTCCTGAGGAGATTCTTTCCAAGAAGCAAGAAAAGGCTGCTAAGAAGTCAGCAACTGAAGCTACTTCTTCGAGAAGAGTTGTTAGCAAAGTATATGCACCTTCTGCAGCTATGAGAGCACCTGAGAGTGCTAGGGCCACAATGACTATAGATCCCCCAAGGAAGTCTTTGCCTAAGAAGACAGGGGAGAAGAAGGCCAGAAAGAGGATTATCCATGTGATTGGCAGGCCTACCTCTATGTATGAAGATCCAGAGGAGGCTGCTGGTGCTGCTGCCAAGGAAGAGGAGGAAGAACATGTTGAGAAGGTCCCTCCCAAGAAGAAAGCCAATACGCGGATGGATGATGCTATGCCAAAGACTGGCACTTCCAAGAGCACCAAGCCTACATCCAAGAAAGCTACTGCACAAAAGTCCAAGAGGACTACCAGAGACATTCCAGCTTCTGAGAAGAACAAGGGGACTGCCTGCAGTCTTGAAGATGTTGTTGACTTGACTACTTTGATGAAACTCAGACCACATCTTCCAGTACATGATGCCGGCCACTTAGTAAAGTGCATAAGTAAAGGGGCTAGGGTAAGAGATAACCGAGGCATGCGGAGACGACGATGTATCCCGAAGTTCACACCCTTGCGGATGCTAATCTCCGTTCGGAGCGGTGTGGAGGCATAATGCTCCCCAAGAAGCCACTAGGGCCACCGTAATCTCCTCATGCCCTCGCACAATGCAAGATGCCGTGATTCCTCTAAGGGACCCTTGAGGGTGGTCACCGAACCCGTACAAACAAGGTTGGGGCAATCTCCACAACTTGATTGGAGGCTCCCAACGACACCATGAAGCTTCACCACAATGGATTGTGGCTCCGAGGTGACCTCAAATGCTCGGGGCAATCTCCACAACCTAATTGGAGACCCTGAAGCTTGCCCGGAGCTTTGCACCACAATGATTGAGCTCCGAGGCACCACCAACCGTCTAGGGTGCCAAAGCACCCAAGAGGAACAGGCTCTAAGGTGCTCAAACACCCAAGAGTAATAGCTTCTCAACTTCTCACTTCCATGTATCACCGTGGAGAACTCAAACCTATGCACAAAATGCAATGGCAAGGGCACACGGAGTGCCCAAGTCCTTCTCTCCCAAATCCCACCAAAACAACTAATGCTAGGGAGGGAAATGAGAGGAAGAACGAAGAAGAACACGGAGAACTCCAAGATCTAGATCCAAGGGGTTCCCCTCACTTAGAGGAGAAAGTGATTGGTGGAAATGTGGATCTATATCTCCTCTCTCTTTTCCCTCAAGAACTAGCAAGAATCATTGGAGGGATTGAGAGTTAGCAAGCTCGAAGAAGGTCAACAATGGGGGAAGAAAACAAGCTCAAAAGATGAGATCCATTGGGGAAGAAGACCCCCTTTTATAGGGGGAAAACATCCAACCGTTATCTCCACCCTCAGCTCCGTGCGTCGTGGTACTACCGCAAAATATCACGGTACTACCGCAAGGGCTTGCGGTACTACCGCTGCGACATGCGGTACTACCGCTCCCACGGAAGTATTAGACTCGGGCCGATTGCACTAGGCAGCTAGCGATAGAACCGCCGAAACTGTACTACCGTGAGCCCATGCGGTACTACCGCATGGTCAGTAGAGACTAACACTTGGAGATGCACGGAAGTAAAAAAATTACTTCCGTGCCTACCTCCGCTGAGGGCGAAGCTGCAAAAAAGTCCAGCACGGTAGTACCGGAAGTCATTTGCGGTACTACCGCCCGAGGGAAGGAAGTAAAAGATTACTTCCGTGCAACTCGCGGTACTACTGCCCTCGGGGTAGAAGTAAAAAACTACTTCCGTGCCACTTGCGGTACTACCGCTCCGAGGAGCGGTACTACCGCTATCCACTGAACTGCAGCACCTACAACTAGGAAAACAGAAGAACATAGACAAAACCAGAACTACCACAACTTCTGCAAAATGAGCTCCAAATTGCGCAAACTCAAGCTTGTTGGATTCGGGTTTTCTTAAGAAGAGGCAGTATAAAAATGCCAAAGGTATAGAGGTGAGAAACCTCTTTCAATGAAGAATCAGTAATAACTCCAACATCGAAAACATCATAGAATATGCATATGGACTCCGTTTTCAATGAACTTGAGCTTGTCATGAAGTTGACCATAAGCTCAAGAAACCTCAAAGAGAAAAACCAACCAAGAACCAAGAAAGATGATGATGCAAGAATGCTATGGTTTGAGCTCTCAACGAACGATACGATCAAGCTACTCACTTGAGAGCCCCCTTGATAGCACGGTTACCTACCCTATAACCCAGTCTCCCAACTACCACTATGAGACCGATAAAATAGAAAACCCTATCGAGATCAAACCTTAGCCTTGCGCATAGTCCACTTGAGCTAGATGATGACGATCTTGACTTTCTCAAGATGGACCACCTTTCTAGATTGCGTTGGCTTGATGAAGACTAGATGATTGCTCCCCCATACGCCACTATGGGTGAGATACTCTTCGGGACATCTTCACAAGTCCATTGCCATCACAATGGACGGCAAGCTTCAAGCCTGATCTCTCCGTGATGCTTCACTTGAACTTGCACACCGCAACCTTGAAAATGATCTCCACTTGATGTCATCTTCCATGGGTTGTATGGGATCTTCCTCTTGATGCAATCCCATGGACATATGCCTAACCCCACAAAGAACTCTCACAAGGAACATGGGTTAGTACACAAAGCATCATGGACAATGCTTACCATACCATGGGATCACTTGATCCCTCTCGGTACATCTTGCACGCTTTGTGTGTTGATCACTTGATTCACTCTTTGACTTAGTCTTGATCAACCTTGTATCTTATCTTCTCTCTTCATTAAGATGATGTCTTGAAGGTAATCATGAATGCTCACACAATCTCCTTCTTCAAGACATGCTTGCAATAAGCTCAACTCTCACATGACCAATCTTTGGATAAACCTTGAATACCACCTTGGTAATCATATAAACTCCTTGAAACCCAACATATGGACTTCAAGAAGTGCCTATGGACAAATCCTTCGAATATAACTCAAGGCAACCATTAGTCCATAGGGGTGTCATCAATTACCAAAACCACACATGGAGAAATGTGATCTTACACCCATGTACATAATCGATTGTGCATTTGCATTCAAACACAAAATTTAAAATAATGCACAAATTTAGGGGGAGCTCTTGCTTATCACATACTTCTCAAACCGATGATTATATTCATTGATTATATCTTTGTCGAAGCTTTGATCTATATGCTGTCATCAATTACCAAAAAGGGGGAGATTGAAAGCACATTTGCTCCCTTGGTGGTTTTGGTAATTAATAACAACATATAAGTCATTGAACTAATAATCCCACCAAGTATATTTCAGGACAAGTTCAATGATAGGGATGGCCAAAGGATTGTGGAATTACCCCAAGATGCAAGGAAATAGGTTGGCCAAGCTTCAAGCAAAGAGGACTCTACATTTTACATTTGTGAAAAATCACTTTGAGTCCATAGGAAAGCCAATACTATTAAAAGGGGGTAAAGTTTTGATGGTGAACAATATGCTCAAACATGCACAAGTGCCAGTCACCAAAACATCCACAAAGTCTCCCACCAAAGTCTCTCCAAAGCCAAATATGCAAAATCGGTGCAACCAACATTCCTATCCCGGTGCCATCGATTCTAAACCCTAGACAGACTCAACCAAACCCTAACACTTTGGTGCAGCCAACACTGCACTCGGTGCCACCGAGTTGGGTTGCCAAGTTTTTGTTACGCAAATTCACATTTTCGGTCTGTCCAAAAATGGTGAATCGGCGTCACCGAGTTTGGTAAATCCGACCGTTGGTCACCTTGTTGGTGCAACCGAGAATTGTATATCAGTCCCTTCGAGATTCAAAAGTTACCACTTTTGGTCACTTTGGTACCACCGAGATTTACACATCGGTGTCATCGAGTTGGTCATTTTGTGTGTAACGGTTGGATTTTTGGGGATGCCTATATATACCCCTTCACCACCACCCACTTGAAAGAGAAACACACAAAACTATACCATGCCTATCCTACTCAGTTTTCTGAGAGAGAACCACCTACCCTTGTGTTGGGGTCAAAATCTTCCACTCCAACCATATGGTTCTTGATTTCTAGCCTTCCCAAGCTGCTTTCCACCAATCCCATGTCTTCTACCAAGCCAAATCTGTGAGAGAGTGATTGTGTGTTGAGGAGTCTATCATCTTGAAGCACAAGAGCAAGATGTAGAGGTAGCATGCCGACGGCGATCACATCGACCTTGGAACCATTCCCGGCGTGCATCGTCACCTCGTCCTTCGCCGGTCTCCGCTTATTCCGCAGCTCCTACTTGGAGTTACAAATGTGAGCAACTGCACCAGTATCAAATACTCAGGAGCTACTATGAGTGCTGGTAAGGTACACATCAATAACAAGTATATCACATATACCTTTAACGTTACCGACCTTCTTATCCGCTAAGTACTTGGGGCAGTTCCGCTTTCAGTGACCGGTACCCTTGCAATAAAAGCACCCAGTCTCAGACTTGGGTCCATTCTTGTTCTTCTTCCCGGCAACTTGCTTACCAGGCGCAGCAACTGCTTTGCCGTCCTTCTTGAAGTTCTTATTACCCTTGCCTTTCTTGAAACTAGTGGTCTTATTGACCATCAACACCTGATGCTCCTTTTTGATCTCGACCTCCGCTGATTTCAGCATGGAGTACAACTCAGGAATGTTCTTCTCCATCCCTTGCATGTTGTAGTTCATCACAAAGCTCTTGTAGCTAGGTGGGAGCGACTGGAGGATTCTGTTAATAACCGAGTCATCCGGAAGATTAACTCCCAGCTGAGACAAACGGTTGTGCAACCCAGACATTTTGAGTATGTGCTCGCTGACAGAACTATTCTCCTCCATCTTACAACTGAAGAACTTGTCGGAGACATCATATCTCTCGACCCGGGCATGAGCTTGGAAAACCATTCTCAACTCTTGGAACATCTCATATGCTCCGTGTTGCTCAAAATGCTTTTGGAGCCCCGGTTCTAAACTGGAAAACATGCCGCACTGAACTAGGAAGTAATCATCACTACGTGACTGCCAGGCGTTCATAACGTCTTGAGTTGCTGGGAAAACGGGTGCGTCACCTAGCGGTGCATCAAGGACATATAATTTATTGGAAGCTATGATGATGATACTCAAGCTACGAACCCAGTCCGTATAGTTGCTTCCATCGTCTTTCAGCTTGGTTTTCACTAGGAACGCGTTGAAGTTGAGGGCAACATTAGCGTGGGCCATTGGATCTACAATATAGATTGTAAAGACAATTTTAGACTAAGTTCATGATAATTAAGTTCACATAATCAAATTATTTAATGAACTCCCACTTAGATAGTCATCTCTCCAGTCATCCAAGTGACACATGATCCACGTCAACTAGCCCGTGTCCGATCATCATGTGAGACGGACTAGTCATCAATGGTGAACATATCCATGTTGATCGTATCTTCTATACGACTCATGTTCGACCTTTCGGTCTCCCGTGTTCCGAGGCCATGTTTGTACATGCTAGGCTCGTCAAGTCAACCTAAGTGTATTGTGTGTGTAAATCTGGCTTACACCCGTTGTATGCGAATGTTAGACTTATCACACCCAATCATCACGTGGTGCTTCGGAACAACGATCCTTAGCAACGGTGCACAGTTAGGGGGAACACATTTATTGAAATTTTAGTGAGAGATCATCTTATTTAAGCCACCGTCGTTCTAAGCAAATAAGATGTAAACATGATAAACATCACATGCAAATCAATATAGTGACATGATATGGCCAATGTCATCTTGCTCCTTTGATCTCCATCTTCGGGGCACCATGATCATCATTGTCACCGGCATGACACCATGATCTCCATCATTGTGTCTTCATGAAGTTGTCTTGCCAACTATTACTTCTACTACTATGGCTAACGGTTAGCAACAAAGTAAAGTAATTACATGGCATTTATGATTGACACGCAAGTCATACAATAAATGAAGACAACTCCTATGGCTCCTGCCGGTTGTCATACTCATCGACATGCAAGTCGTGAATCCTATTACAAGAACATGATCAATCTCATACATCACATATATCATATCACATCCTTTGGCCATATCACATCACACGACATATGCTGCAAAAACAAGTTAGGCGTCCTCTAATTTGTTGTTGCAAGTTTACGTGGCTGATATAGGTTTCTAGCAAGAACGTTTCTTACCTACGCGAAAACCACAACGTGATATGCCAATTGCTATTTACCCTTCATAATGACCCTCTTCATCAAATCTGATCCGACTAGAGTGGGAGAGACATACACCCGCTAGCCACCTTATGCAACAAGTGCATGTCAGGCGATGGAACCAGTCTCACGTAAGCGTACGTGTAAAGTCGGTCTGGGCCGCTTCATCCCATAATATCGCCGAATCAAGATAAGACTAGTAACGGCAAGCAAATTGACAAAATCGACACCCACAACAACTTGTGTTCTACTCGTGCATAGATTCTATGCATAGACCTAGCTCATGATGCCACTATTGGGGAACGTAGTAGTAAATCAAAAAAATTCCTACATCACCAAGGTCAATCTATGGAGAAACCAAAAATGAGCAAAGGGGTAGAGCATCTTCATACCTTTGAAGATCGCTAAGCAGAAGCGTTACTAGAACGCGGTTAGTGGAGTTGTACTCGTAGCTATTCGATCACGGTGGATTCCGATCTAAGCGCCGAACAATGGTGCCTCCGCGTTCAACACACGTGCAGCCCGGTGACGTCCCCTACGCCTCGATATAGCAAGGAGGAAGGGGAGGTTGAGGGAGAGCTCCGGCAGAATGACGGCATGGTGATGGTGAAGCTGCGTGGTACTCCGATAGGGCTTCGCCAAGCGCTACGGAGGACGAGGAGGAGGAGGGGTAGGGCTGCACTGAGAGAGAGAGATGCGTGTTCTTGGCCGCCCCAAACCCTCCACTATATATAGGAGGAGGAGGAGGAGGGAGGGCGCAGCCCCTAGTGTTCCCACCCTAGGGCTGGCGCCAGCCCTAGATGGCCCTTGGGGTGGCGGCCAGAGAGGGGAGAGGAGGGGCGGCGCCCTAGGTGGGCCTAGGGCCCATCTGTGCCTAGGGTTTGCCCCGCCCCACCTTTGCTATGACTCGGGCTGGGGTGGAGGCACACCAGGCCACCTGGGGGCTGGTTCCCTCCCACCTTCGGCCCACGCAGCCCTCTGGTGCCGGTGGCCCCACACGGTGGACCCCGGAACCCTTCCGATGGTCCCGGTATGTTACCGGTGATGCCCGAAACACTTCCAGTGAACAAAACCTCACTTCCTATATATGAATCTTTACCTCCAGACCATTCTAGAACACCTCGTGATGTCCGGGATCTCATCCGGGACTCCGAAAAATCTTTGGTAACCACATACACAATTCCCCTATAACCCTAGCATCATTGAACCTTAAGTGTGTAGACCCTACGGGTTCGGGAGGCATGTAGACATGACCGAGACACCTCTCCGGTCAATAACCAATAGCGGGATCTGGATACCCATGTTGGCTCCCACATGCTCCATGATGGTCTCATTGGATGAACCACAATGTCGGGGATTCAATCAATCCTGTATACAAGTCCCTTTGTCCATCGATATGTTACTTTCCCGAGATTCGATCGTCGGTATCCCTATACCTCGTTCAATCTTGTTTTTGGCAAGTCTCTTTACTTGTTCTGTAACACATCATCCCGTGGCTAACTCCTTAGACACACTGAGCTCATTATGATGATGTCTTACCGAGTGGGCCCAGAGATACCTCTCCGTCACACGGAGTGACAAATCCCAGTCTCATTTCGTGCCAACCCAACAGATACTTTCAGGGATACTCGTAGTGTACCTTTATAGCCATCTAGTTATGTTGTGACGTTTGGCACACCCAAAGTATTCCTACGGTATCCGGGAGTTGCACAATCTCATGCTCTAAGGAAACGATACTTGACATTAGAAAAGCTTTAGCAGACGGACTACACGATCTTGTTCTATGCTTAGGATTGGGTCTTGTCCATCACATCATTCTCCTAATGATGTCATCCCGTTATCAACGACATCCAATGTCCATGGTCATGAAACCGTGACCATCCATTGATCAACGAGCTAGCCAACTAGAGGCTCACTAGGGACATGTTGTGGTCTATGTATTCACACATGCATTACGGTTTCTGGTTAATACAATTATAGCATGAACAATAGACAATTAGCATGAACAAGGAAATATAATAATAACCATTTTATTATTGCCTCTAGGGCATATTTCCAACAAAAATCAATGCACATGTGTTATGTTTGCACATGGGAGAGTGTATGAAACATATGCACACCGTAGACAACCCATGAACACAAGTTCATATGATAAAGAGAAATGATAGGATATAAGATAGTACTTGAGATATATCTTACCATAATCTCACAATTAAGGTCTTACAACCCAATAAGCTTAACACAAATATATGGTTCACATGATAGCATAGCATAGAAACTTAGCACAAATATATGGTTCACATGATATCATAGCATAAAGATACAACTTCTCCCCCTTTGTCAGAAACACACAAAAAGGGGCGAGGGCATTAGTACATAGAGATGAATCACTCCTGGAAGATGTCATCATTAACAACCCCATCAAATAACTCGGCGTACTCGACACAGGTCGATACCCAAAGGCAGAGGAAGATGGGACATGCGGGAGAGGATCATCATCATCGCTCACTGGACTGCCACGAGCGCGGAGACGCTGCTTGAGCTGATTCTTGGAGAGGATGAGGCTCTGCTGGACATCATGATTCTGTTGACAGTTGAAAGTGATAGCCTTCATGATAGCAAATTGGGATTTTCCCATGAAGAAGTCAAGGCGGCTAAATGGCTCCCCTGTAGAGGAAGAGGAAGCACCAGAAGCCCTCTGGGACTGAGCAGGAGTCTTTCCCAAGGTTGCAGGCGTCCTCCTGGACTGAGAAGGAGCAGTGGGCTGAACAGGGACACACTCGTACATGTGGTTGGCAGGCTTCCACATGGTATGCACAACTATCTTGGCAATAGCGAAGGGAACAACATGGTCAATCAGCGCGTGAATATATGGAGCACAAGGAAACTGACGCGTCTGCTGGAAACTCGTCAGACGAAGCTCATGCTAGATAAAGTGAGCAGTGTCAAGCGGTTCCGTGGGATGAGAGTGCATGCGAACCATGAGATCAATGCAATAGTTGTGTGCCCGCGAGCGATCTCCCTTCCTTGGATAAAGGGTGCAAAGCACACACACTGAAAGAGAATGTAGTAGGGAGACCGAAAGATGGAGACCTCATTGGGTGGATACTTCATCTCCACATCGGTGAGCTGTCTTGCAGGCTTGACAAGCGGCAGACAATCATCAATCCCCATGTGTGTATGATTAGGATCGTCACTATGGATCCAATGACCATGACCAAAAAGACCCAGAATCTGGAAAAATTGGTTGTAAGAGATACTCAACTGTGCATCATCAGTCATCCAGGTGAGGGTGTCGTCAGGCCCAAAGTAACAGGTGGCATAGAACTAAAGAACAACACCTTCATTCCAATCACACCTGAAGGTCATGGACGAACCAAGATGCATGTCATCAATGATCTTGACAGTATTGTCCAGGAAATGCACATGATTGTTGCGAAGAAAAGGCAAGTTCAAATAAGATTGAGGTGCCAGGCCACGCCCACGAACCACACTTGCATATATGTCCTGCTGCGCGCGAGTACAGAACCAACGGTCTTTAGCATCAGCATCCATCTCAAATTGATTGATATCGCACTTGAACACGAGATAAGGGCCCATCCCCATGGTCTTGAAGTTGTGGACAAAGCGATTTCCACATACAGGCATGTCCATGGAAATGGGACGACCATGAGGCACCAACGGGGGAGAGCCCCGGACTGGAGACACAGGCGCCTCCAAAAACTGACGTGTCCCCACCTTATACTGACCAACAGGATGCCTGGGAACAAAGTCTTCGTCTTCCTCCATGTTATAGTCCACATCATCCGAATTAGAGTCATAGGATGGCCGTGACTGGCGGTTGCGACTAGGGCCGGTAGAGGACTTCTTAGTTGTCTTCTACTTCTTAGGCCGGACATTCTCCTCGGAATCTGTGGAGCCGTGTCGGCGAGTTCCTCAAAGTAACAGGACACCGATGAGAGGGAGGTAAGTGTGGAAGCAACCATAGGAACACACATAAATAACAGAGGAAAGTAGGGGGCATTTTGTCCATGAGCATGCTTAGGGCAAAATGTCAGCATTACCAAGGTAAATTGCATGAGCAAAGGAATGATAGTGGGAGCATTTTAGTGAGGGTAGATGAGTCATGGCGGAGACATGAAGTCCAATATACATGTATGGAGGCATATACCAGGGCATAACTAAGATTGAAAAGAGATAGACCGAGGCACGAGAGAGTATACCATGGGAGAGAGATCCCTTGGCGAGACGTGGGCCAACATTCTTTGTTTGAGCCATCAAGGAGCAGAGGGGAGGCCCGACACCAAGATGTCCACCTTCTGAATGAACTGGGCCACAAACTCATCGACCGAGAGGGTGAGGAGGTAGATCGGGGGAGTAGGACATGGAGCAGAGAGATCGGGAGCCGGGAGGGACGAGGAAAACTGAGGTGATGGTGGATGAGCAGTGGCGGCTCCGGTGGCTGGACGGGGTGGGGAGGGGCAAGTGGGATATCTGGGGCCTGAGTCCGAGCAGGAACCGAGACCCACCGGATGTCTGACGCCTGTGGTTGTCATTTTTGACATTCCGGAAATCCAGCGATGGGGCCGGATGTTTAGATGCTAAGACTGCATTTCAGAACCAAAATATATATAGGGAGGCCCAAGACTTAAGATTCTACCAAGATACCCAATAATATATATATATATATATATATAGGGAGCCCTATGTGTGAAGATTCTGCCAAGGAGATTTATATGTGAGATATAGATGAAATTGTAACACACAGATATATAAGAATGCACATGACTTAAAATAACAAAGACAATTTCTACTCCGCAAGATGATAATGATCGATGTTACCATGTGTGAGCATAAGTGAATTGGCACCTCAAAGATTTGAACCTTGGGACCAAGAGCACTACTCCATCATTTAAAGTTCCAAGTCATATAAAATGAGCAAAGTAACTTTGAGAGTGTTTGGTTTATTTATGCATCATATAGGGTGAGAGAACTAATAAGTTGAATGTCTCGCCCTAAATACATGCCTACACCTAGACAGGACATGAAGTAAATGTATGCAGGTGTGGGGAAATTTCACATAATGCTATCAAGCTCCAAGATACCAAGTTCATGCCTAAGTTGACAAAACCTAGCTTCATCCAGTGGTTTGGTGAAGATGTCAGCAAGTTGTATGTCCGTGTCAACATGATGAAGTGCAATGTCACCCTTTTGCACATGGTCTTATAATAAGTGATACTGAATGTCAATGTGCTTGGTGCGAGGGTGATCAACAGGGTTTTCAGCAAGCTTGATGGCAATTTCATTGTCACATCCTAGAGGCACATGTCTGTAGGTTATACCATAGTACTTCAAAGTCTGCCTCATCCATAGCAATTGTGTTGCACAACTTGTAGTTGCAATATATTCGGCCTCAACGGTGGATAGGGAGACACAATTTTGCTTCTTCGAGGACCAACTTACCAAAGAGCATCCAAGAAACTCGCATGCCTTGGAGGTGGATTTCCATGCCACCTTGTCTCCAGCCCAATCCGCATCCTTGTACCCGATGAGATCAAACTTGGCATCCTTGGGGTACCATAGACCCAACTTTGGGGTGTGAACAAGGTATCTAAGAATATGCTTAACCGCCTTATGATGGCTCTTCCTAGGGGTAGGTTGAAATCCTGCACAAATGCCTACACTTAACATGATATCTGGTCTAGATGCACAAAGGTACAGTAACGAACCAATCATAGAGTGGTAAAGAGATGGGTCAAACGGGATACCGTCTATGTCTTCGTCAAGAAAAAATTTGGTTGCCATGGGTGTGTTGCATGGGCTGGCGTCTGTCATTTCGAACTTTGCAAGAATGTCCTTGAGATACTTGGTTTGAGATAAGAAAATTCCTTCTTGAAATTATTGTATTTGAAAACCAAGAAATAACTTCAAGTCCGCATTGAGTGACATCACAAAGGTCTTGGTCATGGATTCAACAAACTTCTTGCATAAATGAATGTTAGGAGAACAAAAAATGATATCATCTACGTAAATTTGGCATGAGATCAAATCATCCTTTTCCCTTTTAGTAAAAAGAGTAGGGTCAATCACCCTCTCACAAAACCATCATCGAGTAGAAACTTCTTAAGATGATCATACCAAGCACTAGGTGCTTGTTTGAGGCCATACAAAGCCTTGTGAAGTTTGTACAGATAGTCTTTCTGATGAGGGTCAACGAAATCGGGTGGTTGTGATACATATACCTCTTCTTGTAGAGGACCATTAAGAAATGCACTCTTCATATCCATTGGATGTCAAGTAAAACCATTGAAAGCGACATAAGCAAGTAAAATGTGAATTGATTCAAGACGTGCAACGGGAGCAAAGGTCTCATCAAAGTCCAAACCTTCAACTTGTGAGTACCCTTGAGCCACTAACCTTGCCTTGTTTCTTATGATTATATCATGCTCATATTGCTTGTTTTTGAAAATCCTTTTTGTTCCAATAACATTGTGTTCCTTAGTTGGCCTTTTGAGTAAAGACCATACTTTGTTGCGCTCGAAGCTGTTCAACTCTTCTTGCATTGCAACAAGCCATTCGTTGTCCGTCAACACATCTTGTACCTTGAGTGGCACAACACTAGAGACAAACGAAAAGTGAGCACAAAAGTTCGTTAATTGTGTACAAGTGATTCTACCTTCCGTTATGCCGGTGTGAATTTGCTTGACATCAACACGATGGGCCAAACGAGGCATGATGGAGGTTAAGGTTTCACGAGGTTCAATTTCATTTCCATCATCAACATGTTCAACATGTGAGTCTATAGGGTGTTGTGGAAGATTCTATTCTTCATGCATCATTTGTTGAGGTTCACCATCACTAGAAGATTCATCATCATCGACATGTGCATGTTCTTGTTCTTGCGCTTGATGGTGTTGTAGGTCCCGTGTAGGACCCAATTCTTGTTCTTGGATTATGAACTCCTCTTGAGGAACGAGATCTTGTGGCGATGTTGGTGTAGTAGTAGTAGTTTGAGCATGAGTGGTGTTTGTATCCTCATTTGCACCTTCACAAGGAACATGTTCCATTGGAAGGAGAGCACCTACACCCTTGGTCAAGATGTGTCGTCGTTTTCTCACGACATATGCCATCGGGTGGCTTATTGAAGGTGTTGGGGCCAAAGGACGCCGATGGGCTCCGGGTGCGAGATTGGGCACAAGAGGTGATGACACATGATGTACCCAGGTTCGGGGCCCTCCGAGGGAGGTAACACCCCTAGTCCTGCTTGGTTTCTTTGGATGGATGGGTATGTTCACAGGGATGCTCCTGGAGCTGTGTCTAGAGGAGGAAGAAGGAGCAGCCAACTCGTCTTCCTCTGCTATGATGAGAGTTTCGTGGATGTGGGCATGAGTGTATATGTTTTTTTTGTCCGTCCCTGTTGCATGGGGGGCTCGGGGGGCTTTATAGGCCAACCCCCGGCTCTTACAATATGCTATAAGTACCAAAGTGGAGGGACCCGGGTGGCAGCCTCTCCGCCGGCCAGAGGGTCCCGCTGCTTGCGTTGTCTCGTCATGGGTGGGGCCTGCCGACTGAGCGGTCCCATCTCCCGTTGGGGCCCGCCAACCAGCTCTGTGATGGGTCCTCGCCCACCTGCCCAAGGACGGGTCGCCAGGGGGAGCGTCGTCTAGCGCTAGCCGACCGAAGTCTCTTGTACGGTCGGCGGCACTATAGCCATGCCGGGACAGGTAATCGAGTGGCGAGGGTGTGTTGGCACTATTCCCCTGCCCAGTCACGTTCACCGGGGTTAGCGACCGGGACGGTCGAACTGTAGGCATGCGCAACATGGCATAAGCGGCCACTATAGCCACAGGGCCGCCCGTCATGCCAGTCGCGTCGCGTCGTCGTACTTGCGGACAGAGGGACAGGACGGGGCACGTCCGTACCAAAGTCAACGGAGGAGCCGGCCCGTGGGCGGTCAACTACTCAACCGGGCGGCCTAGGGCCCAACCGGCTGCTTGACCAACCGGCTGGGGCGCCAGCCGGTGCTGGCTTGCGTTGGGCGCCCTCCGACCGGCCACGTCCAGCCGGCTGCATACTTTTCCTTCAAAGCGAAGGGGGAGAGGACCCCGTTGCTTTAGCCTACCTGGGGGTATAAACCCGTCAGTAGCCCCCGAAGCCAGCGGGGGTCCGCGTCCGACGGACAGTGGGGAGCCGGCGGCTTCCCCTCAGCTCCACCCGCCTCCGGCTCGAAGGCGAAGGGGCAGCAGGGTCATTCGTCGGTCCCGACACCTCGGGTTCCGGCGCGCCGCCCCGGGACCTGCGCTAGCACACGACTCGCCATGCGGCACATAATGATGCGATGGGTCCCGTGCACGTAGGGAGACGGGACGTTGCCTGGGCCTAGCCCGCTAGGACCCAGGTGTAGCCCAATAGGCCTCGGGGCCAGGGGCGGATCCTCTGCACCCCGAAGCGGTAGTTACGACCCGAGGCCACCCACTCGCGCGGGGTTTCCGGGGGGAGTGGGCACAAACAATCCCACGTCTCTGGTCGTGGCCTCCCCTATAAAAGGGGAGGAAGGGCAGGAGGCGGAGGTACCTGCGCCGTCCTTGCCTTCTCACTGCCCTCCTTTGCCGTTGCTCTTTCTTCTCCACACGCCACCGCGCCCGAACCCGCACCCGCACCCGCACGTTGCAACGCCGCCGTGATGGCCGACGGACGCGGCGGTAGTTGGGGCGACTCCTTTGTCACCGAGGCAGACATCGCCGAGCTTCGCGAGGCGCGAATGCTGCCGTCGGCGGAGCGGGTGGCCGCTCGCGCGTCGGGCAGCGAGGTAGCGCTCGCGCCGCAGCCATGGGAATGCGTCGTGTTCCTCTGGCACTTCTCTCGGGGCTTCGGCCTTCTAGTGAGCCTCTTTCTCCGTCTTCTTCTTGACACGTTCGACCTCCAACCTCACCACCTTGGTCCAAACTCGATCTTGTACCTCACCACCTTGGCATTCTCCCCTTCCTCGAGCTTTTCAACGCCCTCTTCTATCTCAAGTCTTTGAAGAGCGATGCATGCGGGGGCACGGTGGTGTGCTGCCACGGCATCGCTTGCTTTCCCCCTCTCTCTTTGATCAAGTCCGTCAAGGGGTGGCACCGATCGTTCTTCTACATGAAGAACGTCGACCCGAGGACGGATTACATCCGGCTGCCGCCGTTCGAGGATCGGTAGTCCTCCCAGCAGAACTGGCAGGGAGCTGCCCCGCGCGGCGTGGCCTTGGACGAGCTCGCCCGGCTCTCGCAGCTGAAGAGCGCCGAGGGGCTGGTTGCCGCTGACCTGGTGGCGGCCTTTGTCTCGTGCCGGGTGTCGCCCCTCCGGTTGAGGCCACACCAGATCTACGACATGTTCGGCCGGCACGACCCGTGCCGGCAGTCCACCGTCGAGCTGACATCGGCTCAGGTGGGGAAGCGGGTGAACACCCTCACGATGTTCAAGCTGAAGCCCGCCTCGTGGTCCTTCGGCATGGAGCCGTATGATTGCATCAACCGACCTCCCCTGGTGAGTCTTTTTGTCGAGGCGGTTTTTTCTCTTGTATGTTATTCCCCAGCCGGCAGCCGGCTGGAGAACTTACGTTGATGTGCTGACCGCAGCTGCTGGTACGACAGAACATGCTAGATGGCCCGCACCCATTAATCTTCGAAGCGGAGCGCGAGGACTCCGACTCCGAAGACTTCCAGATGGGAGGTCCCGTGGAGGTAGGAGTGGACTCCTCGGGCGAGACTGACGAGCCAGCGGATCTGCGAGGCGGTGCTCCTAGTGGAGCCGGAGGGTCCGGCGCAGCCGGGGAACCCAGCGGAGCTGGTGAGTTCCCTCTTGCCCCCTCCATCCGGGACTGGACAAATGATGAAGACGACGATGATGATGATAATGATTTGATGATCCTAGACGGGCCTCCTCCCGCGGCACGCCAGGATCGGAGGAGTGAGGAGCGGACGGCTCGAGGACCGGCAGCCAAACCGGCCGAGCGGGAGAAGAGGCCGGCCCAGGAGGGGCCGGCAGCCTCGCCTCCTGGCCCGAAGCGGACCAAGGCGGCCGCGCGTAAGCCGCCGCCTCGTGCCAAGCGGGCTCTGCCCCTTTTCATTGCGTAAGTTCTTTCATCCTCGCGCTAGTTTTCTTTGTTGTTGTTGCCTTGCGAGCCGATCGATGACCAGCCCTTGGGCGTTGCAGCTGCCCGATCGAGCTCCATGAGGAGGAGGCGCCGGGGGAGCAGACGGATGCCACCGGCCGGCTGGCCCACGAACACGCGACCACCCAACGGGAGGAGAAAAGGAGGGTCGCGGAGCTGCGAGCCTCTCGGTCTGGGACACGGGGAGGGGCCGCGCACTCCGGGACCTCGAGCGGTCGGCGGCGAAGGGGGTCGACCGAGCCTCCGCGGGCCTCAGACTCCGCAACGGAGTCCACTCTCATTTTGAGGCCCCCGTCGAGCGAGCCGCGAGGGGCGGCTACAGACCCGTCCACGCCTTCGCTTGCGCAGGAGGCGGTCCAGGCGAGGGAGGCGGCGACGACGCCGACTCCCGAGGCGACCCGGCCTGAGGTGCCAGAGGCGACTCCGCCTGTTGCCGAACCGGTCCGGGTCGAGGCGCCGGAGGTGCCGGCGGCCCCGAAGTCGATACCGGAGGTGCCATCGGAGGCGGCAGCCATGGAGGTGGAGGTGCCCTCCAGCGCGACCGATGCGCCGGAGCGGCCAGGAGAAGAGGCGGCGACGGCGCCGGGCGGGGGGCCGGCTGGAGGCGACTCCTGGCCCCTTGACGTCATCAACCCGCCCCCAGCGGCCAGAGCCGCGGCGAGTCCGGGTGGTAGCGGCGGCCGGGCCTGGAGGGTCCTGCGGTCGATGCTGGAAGTCTCCCGAGACTGGGACACACTGGCGAGCGTGCCGGCCTTGCGGGCTCCCCTGGCAGGCGGCCCGGTCCCCTCCCTCATGGATCTGGGGAGCGTCCTGGACCGGTGCCAGCAGGAGCTGGCCCGGTTTGCGGAGGCGGCGGACGCTGCCCTTCGGCGCGTGGAGGTAAGCAGGAAACTTTCCTTGAGTTTTTAGTAGGGGCGCGCAAGCACACCGACTGGGTGTAGCCCCCGAGATGCAGGTCGGCTGACCGGTTGACGGGCAGCCGGGCCGGATCTCCTTCGAGCACTTCTTGATCTCTTGCTTCTTTTTCTTGTGATAGGAGGACACCTCCCAACGGCAGAAGCTCTTTGCGGAGGCGGTCGCCATCCACGACCGCGGTAAATACGGCTTCTACCGCCTGGAGGAGGAGCTGGCGCGCGTGCGAGGTGGGTTGCGTTTTCTAGGAGAGGCACATAGCCCTCGGGAGTCGGCTGACGTTGGATGTGTCTTGCAGGCGAGCTGGCCGCGCTTCAGGGGGAGAAGACCAGGTTCGTTGCCGAATGGGACCGGCCAACGCGGGATGTCCAGGCGGCCGCGCAGGAGACAGACTGGCTGGCCGCGCTGCCGGTCGACGGGGAGGCGGCCCGAGACCGGCTCAAGGCCGAGGCGGCAAAGGAGGTGGCGGCCCAGGAGGCGGCCGTCAAGGAGGTGGCTGACGCCGCCCTGAGGACCGCAGCCCTTCAAGGCGAGGTGACCCGCCTCAAGAAGACGCTCGAGGAGGTCAAGGGCTCCCTCGCCGCCTCAGAGGCGGCCCGAAAGTCAGAGCGCGAGGCGGCGTACCACTTCACTGTCGGGGTGGACGATGCAATCGAAGGTATGTGCCAACCTCTCTCCTTCCGTAGCCGGTTGCACTTTTCTCTACCATTTCTCGCGTCTTCATCTTGCTTTTCTATTCTTCTCTTCTTCTTTCTTCCAGCACGTTTCCTGGAGACTTATCGTCGCGCCACGCATGCTGTTGAGGAGCACTGGGAACACCTCCGGGGGTACGGTCGCTCCATCGAGGAGCACGCCGCGTGGGACATGGACGAGATTGGGATCGCCGTAGAGATGCGGATGACCCATCTTGAGTGTAGCATGGAGTGGCTCAAAACCGCCGACAAGGAGGTCATCGCCGCGTTGTGGCCGGGCCACGGAGGAGCTCTGACGCACCGCGTGGCACAGTGGCTTGAGCACACCGTCCCCCGCCTCGGGGCCTGGAAGGCATCGGCTGCCCGAGCCGGGGCACAGATGGCACTCCGGTTCGTTACTTCTTGGTAACAGGGGTAGACTTGGGCTGGCTGGCGACCATGCGGGACGTGCCAGCCGCGGAGTGGGAGGCCCGCGAGCCGGCCCTCGTCCAGTGGGCCAACAAGCTCGCGTCGTTCGTTTACGCGAATGAGTTCCTGCCGCCCCTTGGCGAGGATGGCAGGCCACTGCCGGAGGACTCCTTCGGCATCCCTCAGGGCCCAGACGATGCTGAAGTCGCTGACAAGAGCACCAACTCGAGCGGCAAGATGACCGAGACTGTGGATCCCTTCTCGAAGGACAAGGGTGCCGACCCAAAGGCCGTGACCACCTCCGGGGCAAGGACCGAGCCGCCCCGCGACTGGCGACGCCGGATGGCTAAGTAATGAGGGCACGCCGGCTGGCGACGCGCCGACGGCCTGAGTCCCCATGCATCCTTTTTTATCTTTGTTCCTGCATGTAAGACTTGATTCCACCCACTGGGGGTGTTTTGAGTAATGAACTGAATGCTGGCCGTGGGCCATTTTATCCTTAATGTTTATGTCATGAGTATCCGTGTTTCGCCTTATGACTCGTGTCGCCCTATCCTTGTCCCTTTTTTGCCCGCCTTGATTCTTTCCATTTCTATTCCTCTCCTTTGGATTCAGCCCCGCCAACCCGACAGCCGGGAGCCGGTCTGTAGCTGGGTCGGGGCGTCCGCCTCGAGGGAGCCGTTTCAAAACTTAGGAATCACGGTTTTTTTTCGAGATAAGTAGAGCGACAGAGACGCGACGAGGGTCCAGCTAGGCCCAGAAGAGCCCCCCCCATTTTGACCTTTCGTGTGAGCCAGACCTTGCCGCCTCGAGGCCCCGTCAGCCGGACAGCCGGGAGCCGGTCTGTAGCTGGTAAGGGTGGGGAAGTTTGGCCAGCCCACATTACTTAGCCATCTTTCGAAGAGATATTTCTAGGTCCATCCGGCTAGCCCCCGGGCCCGGAGCCGGACCAGGGAGCCGGTGAGTGAGGAACACTTTGAGAGAAACATAGCGAGGCATGCCCCAAGAGCCGGCTTGGGGCGCCCATTGCATTCATAAGCCCAAAAGGACGGGGGTACATACATACATTGATTCTCTTCAGCAGTAAAACGGGCGCAGGAGCGCCGCGTTCCATGTGCGCTCCGTCTCTTCACTGGAAGCATCTCTTCTGTGCTTCTACGGCTTCTAGGCGTCTATCAAGTAGTACGCATTGTTGTGTAGCGCCTTGCTGATGATGAACGGGCCTTCCCATGGGGCGGACAGCTTGTGCTACCCGACGGTTCGCTGGATCCGCCTGAGGACCAGATCCCCCTCGTGGAACGAGAGCGACCGGATCTGCTTGCTGTGGTAGTGCCGGAGCTTCTGCTGGTAGATCGCCGTCCGGCTTAAGGCCAGTTCGCAAGCTTCCTCGAGTAGATCTACACTGTCTTCTCTTGCCTCCTTGGCATCCTTTTCCGTGTATAGGGCGACCCGAGGCGAATCGAACTCGACGTCGGTGGGGATGATCGCCTCGAACCTTACACAAGGAAAAATGGAGTATAGCCGGTTGACCGGTTCGGTGTGGTCCTGAGACTCCAAAGGACGGCCGGCAGCTCGTCGATCCAGCAGCTGGCCGACCTCACCAGCGGCGTCACGAGCCGGGGCTTGATGCCGGATAGGATGAGGCCGTTTGCCCTCTCGACCTAGCCGTTTGACTGTGGATTAGCGATAGAGTCCAGGTCAAGCCGGATCCCTTGCTTGGAGCAGAAACGTGCGAGCGCGCCCTTGGCGAAGTTGGTGCCGTTGTCGGTGATGATGCTGTGGGGAATGCCGTAGTGTACCGTGATGTCGTCGATGAACCGGACGGCCGTGGGGCCGTCCAGCTTCTTAATTGGTCGCGCCTCGATCCACTTGGTGAACTTGTCAACGGCCACGAGCAAGTGCGTCATGCCGCCTCGAGCGGTCTTGAATGGACCCACCATGTCCAGCCCCCAGACGGCGAAAGGCCACAAGAGGGGGATGGTTTGGAGGGCCGTCGCCGGCAGGTGGCTTTGCGTGCTGAAGCATTGGCAGCCCTCACACTTGTCGACCAACTTCTTGGCTGCCTCGAGAGCCACGGGCCAGTAGAAGCCATGGTGGAAAGGCTTGGCCACTAGAGTCCGGGAGGCGGCATGATGCCCGCACTCGCCCTGGTGAATGTCGAGGAGGATCTCTAGGCCCTTTTCCGGCTCGACGCATCACTGAAACACGCCGGTGGTGCTGCGATGGACGAGCTCGTTGTTGATGATGCTGTAAGCCGAGGCCCGACGCTGGATTTGACTAGCCAGAGCCTCGTCCGGAGGCAGCTCGCCTCGCAGAAGAAACACCAAGATGGGTTGGGCCCACGAAGGGGCCGCGACAGCGGCCGGCCTGGGAGCCCCCACGACCGGTTGATCAGCCCCTGGGGCCGGGCTGCCAGCCCCCGGGACTGGCTCGGGAGCCCCCGAGGCTGGTTGGTCGACGATCATCATGACGGCCATGCCACTGGGGCTGGCTGCCTCGGGCACTGCCGGCTGGACGGTCGACGGTTCGAGAGCCGGTGGCGAAATTGTAGGGGAGGCGGCCAGAGCCGTTGATGGGCCGGCAGTGCCTGCCGGCGCGAAGATTGACTCCGATTCTGGGGACGGTTTGATCGACGGCTTGAGCAGCCATTTGAGGGAGACGCTTGCTGGGATGGCCTGTCGGGTGGAGCCGATCTTCGCCAACGCATCCTCTGCCTCGTTGTCCGCTCAGGGGACTTGATGAAACTCACAGCCCTCGAAGGGTCGGTGAGCTGTTGTACGAGGAAGTGGTGGCTGGCCATGTTGGTGTCCCTAGCGTCCCATTCGCCGGAGACCTGCTGCACCACGAGGTCGGAGTCGCCGAAGCAGAGGATGCACCTAATGCTGATCTCCTTGGCGAGCCGGAGGCCATGGATGATGGCCTCGTATTCCGCCACGTTGTTGGAAGCGGCGAAGTGGATCTGGAGGGCGTACTGGAGTTGATCACCTTTCGGGGAGGAGAGGACTATGCCGGCACCCAGGCCGGTCCTCATTTTTGAGCCGTCGAAGTGCATGCGCCAATGCGTGGAGTCTAGGGGAGGCAGAACGAACTCCATCTCCGCCCAGTCGACGAGGAAATCCGCCAAAGCCTATGACTTGATGGCGGTTCTTGGCTTGTACCGGATCTCGTGATCGGCAAGGGCGATCACCCACTTGGCAATCCGGCCGATGGAGTCCCGACAGCTCATGATCTCGCCAAGCAGGGCCGTGCTCACCACGGTAATGGTATGCTCTTGGAAGTATTGCTTGACCTTCTTGGCGACGAAATATATGCCGTAGCACATCTTTTGGTAGTGGGGGTAGTTCTGCTTGGACGCGGAGAGGACCTCGCTGAGGTAGTAGACGGGCCGTTGGACCGGCAGGAACTTGCCCTCTTCCGGCCGCTCGACCACCAAGACGACGCTGATGACGCGGGTGGTTGCAGCAATGTAGGCGAGCAGCGGTTCCTTCTCAGCCGACGCGGCCAAGATGGGTGCACGAGTGAGAGCCTTCTTGAGGCTGTGGAAGGCCTCGTCCGCCTCGTCAGGCTAGTCAAAGATGCCCGGCCTCTTGGTTTGACCCGACTCGATTAGAGCCGTCTCGCGAAGGAGCCCGTAGAGGGGCAGAGCCTTCTCTCCCAGCCGGCTGATGAACCGGCTGAGTGAGGCACGACAGCTAGTGAACTTCTGGATGTCGTGGAGCCGGGTCGGCTTCGGCATGCGTTCGATCGCGCGGATCTTCTCGGGGTTATCTTCAATGCCGCGAGCGGACGCAAAGAAACCCAAGAGTTGACCGGCGGGAACGCTGAAGACACACTTCTCCGGGTTGAGCTTGATCTTGTATTCGTGCAAGTTCACGAAAGTCTCCCGGAGGTCGTCGAGGAGGCTGAAGTGCTTCTTAGTTTTGACGACGATGTCGTCGACGTAGACATGAACGTTCCTGCTTATCTGAGGCAGGAGGCACTTCTGCATGCACCATTGGAAGGTGGCGCCTGCATTCTTCAGGCTGAAGGACATGGTGATGTAGCAATAGGCCCCAAAGGGCGTGATAAAGGAGGTCTTGAGATGGTCTTCCGGGTCCAGCTTGATCTAGTGGTAGCTGGAGTAGGCGTCCACGAAGGACAACAAGTCGCAGCCGGCCGTGAAGTCGATAACTTGATCGATCCGCGGCAGGGCGAATGGGTCCTTGGGACACGCCTTGTTCAGGCTAGTGTAATAGATGCACATGCGCCAGGTCTTGTTCTTCTTCAGCACCAGGACTGGATTGGCCAACCAGTCTGGATGGAACACTTCCATGATAAACCCGACCGCAAGCAGCCGGGCGATCTCTTCTCCGATAGTGCGCCGCTTCTCCTCGGAGAAGCGGCTCAGGGGTTGCTTGACCGGCTTGACGTTCGGCCGGACGTGTAGTTTGTGCTCGACGAAATTCCTCGGAACACCCGACATGCCTTTGGGAGACCATGCGAAGATGTCCTGATTCTCATGGAGGTAGTCGACGAGCTCGCCTTCCTATTTGCTATCGAGGTGGGAGCTGATTGTGACGCATTGAGCCGGGTTGGCCGGGTCGAGTGGGATTTGCTTGGTGTCTTTGGACGGCTAGAAGGAGGCCTTGCTGGTGGATTGCGAGGGAGGGGCCGGCACGACCGGCTGGTTGGTCACAAGGGCCATGAGCCGGTCGAGCCGGCTGGCTGGTTGGTCACAAGGGCCACGAGCCGGTCGAGCTACCGCTTCTCCTCAGCAATTTCCAAGGCCTCGACCAACCGGCTGCCGTCTCGAGCGCACTCGAGTGACATCTTGTTGTCGCCCTTGATGGTGATGATTCCCTTGGGGCATGACATCTTGAGCTTGAGGTAGGCATAATGTGGAACCGCCATGAAGCTGACAAGGGCTGGCCAGCCCAACAACACGTGGTAGGGGCTCGCGAGGTCCACGACCTCGAACAACACTGTCTCATGGCGGAAGTGGCCGGGTCTGCCGAATAGGACGTCAAGGGTGATCTTGCCGACAGGGGAGCAGGATTTCCCAAGCATGATGCTGTGGAAAACCATCCGGCTCGCCTGCATGTCTTCTACCTTCAGCCCCAGCTTGTCCATCATGTCGAGGTAAAGAATGTTGATGCTGCTGCCGCCATCTATCAGCACCCGCGAGAAGCGATAGGCTCGCTCCTTGGAGGCGATGGTGGGATCAAGGACCAAGGCGTAGTTGCCGGGATTCGGCATCACGGCATGGTGATCGGCCTGGCTCCAAGTGTCCAGCTTCTCTGATTAGTGCATGAACTGGGGAGTTGCCAGCATGTCGGCGTTCACCTCATGGCGGAGCCGGTGCTCCGCATGCTTGCCCGTCTCTTCATTGGTGAAGACGACGTAGCAACTGTCCTGGTTGGGGAACTGGTCGATTAGACAACCGTTGTTTGGTGCCGTTGCTGGCGTCGGGGCGGCAGCTTGGGCCGGGGCCGACGCGTGGGCTGGTGGCTCAGGAGGAGCCAGAAGGCCGTCCCCTCGGGCCAATCGCTGTGAGAAGCTGCACTGCCGAAGCATGTGCGTAGAGGGTTTAGCCCCTGAATCGTTCTTGCATGGGAGATCGAGCATTTGCTCGAAGGTGAGCTTTGGCTGCCAGGCAGCCTTGCCGGTGCACTGGCGCTGGCCGGAAGGCTAGGCAGCCGGCTCTTGATCCTTGACGGTGTTGACCTGCCGGCTCCCGTAGCGGGGATCCGGATGGTCGTTCTTGCGCTTGTTGTTCTGCGGCTGCCGGTTGTCGGCAGCCGGCCGGGTCGCGGCCGCGTTATTGTCGCTTTGGCCGGCAGGGTCGTCTTGACCCGGATGGCCGAGTCGGCCATGGTATACTTGTCCGCCTTGGTCATGAGCTCGGCCAGCGTGGCCGGCTCGTAGGACAGGAGTTTGTGCTTGAGGGGGGTGCCGTCCCGGCAGCCCTCGACGAAATATTGCAAGACTTGTACCTCGTGCACCCCTTCGCAAGAGTTGAGGAGCTCGGTCTACCGAGTGAGGTAGTCCTGGAGGGATTCGTCTGGCCCCTAGACGCACATGGCGAGTTCACGGGGATGGCCAGGCCACTTGTAGGTGCCGGTGAAGTTGCGGACGAAGGCCTCCTTGAAGTCCGTCCAGGTGTTGATGCTGCCGGCCACCAGGCTGTTGAGCCAGGTGCGGGCCGAGCCGATCAGCATGAGGGGCACGTAGCGAATGGCAATGCGCTTATTCCCCCTGGCGATACCCACCACGGTGGTGTAGTCAATCAGCCAGTCCTCGGGCTTGGTAGCCCCGTTGTATTTCGCGGTGTCCCTAGGGAGCGTGAAGCCGGTTGGGAACGGCTCGGTGCAAATCCGGGGGCTGAAGCAGGCCGGACCAATCGAACCCTCCTCCTGAAGGAGAGCGGATTGCGCAAGTCTGTCGATGCGGTTGCGGGCGTCGTCCTTGCTGCGGGGGACGCACGGTCCGAGCCAGGCCGAGAGTTCGGGACGGATGGTAGGTGGCGTCGACTGCCGTGACTCCCATCGTGGAGGCGGCGTGTGCACCCGGCTGCGCCAGCTGCCGGATGCAGGTGCTTCGTGGTGGCGACCGTTGCGAGGCGGCTCGTTGGTGCGCCGTCTGCTAACAGCCGGCTGCTTGCTTCCCGGCGTCTGAGAGGGCCGGGGGTTGTTCGCTTCGACCCGGCAGCAGGAGACGCGAGGGGAGCAAGAGTACTGGGCCGCTTGATGGTCGGCAGTTCCCGTGCCCCCGCGTTCGGGCTGGGGGCCTTCGGTGGCAGCGCCACCGGGCGCGAGCAGGTGCTGCTGCGCATCAGCAACATCGATGAGCTCCTTGATGTGGCGCTCGTGGGCGACGCGCTCTTCGCCCTCCAAGGCGGCCAACTCCTCGTAGGCCACCTTGAGGGCCCACAAGTTGGCTGCCGGTGTGTCGTAGACGGACATTTTGCCGCCGAGAATCTCGGCGAAAATGCGGCTGCGGTCGCGCACGACCCCATGCCGGCTGGGCTCGGCGCCAATCGGGGTGAGACCGTAGGCGGAAGCATACTCCCACTACGCCGCCTCCATGCAGCGCCGCGTGGTCGTGAGGGCGGTGGCATCCTTGAACAGGATGCGGTGAGCCGCCTCGAGGTCGGCCGCGGCGGTGTCGGGGTTCGCCGTTGGGGCGATCGGAGTGTTTAAACCTCGGAGGGCCATACCGAGCGGGTCGGACGTGCCGACGCGGGCAGCAGTAGTGGTAGCCGCGGCCCGCACCCGTGTGGACACGGTGGAGGAGGTGATGGCCATCACCCCCACATGATCGTGGGACCCGCTGGGCCGAGCCACAACGAGTGCGCCCACTGCTGTAGGTGGGCCGGCACAGACAAGCACCCCCGTGGGATATTTGTCAGCAGCCGGAGCCTCGGTGAGGCTGAGCCTGTCGAAGCGCTCGGTGAGCGCGTCGATGTCGGCCGTTAGGCCGACGGAGTTACCCGTAGGGCGTCCTGAGGCAAGCCCCATGAGCTCCCCATGGTTTCGCCGGGACGAGCAACGATGGCGGGGAATGGCGAGGGGTCTCGCCCGGAGCATGAATCCGACCGGCACCGCGTATGGCCCCACGGTGGGCGCCAACTATCGTCGTTTTCTCACGAGAGATGCCATGGGGTGGCTTATCAAAGGTGTTGGGGCCAAAGGACGCCGATGGGCTCCGGGTGCAAGATTGGGAACAAGAGGTGATGGCACATGATTTACTCAGGTTCGGGACCCTCCGAGGGAGGTAACACCCCTAGTCCTGCTTGCTTTCTTTGGATGGATGGGTATGTTCACAGGGATGCTCCTGGAGCTGTGTCTAGAGGAGGAAGAAGGAGCAGCCGGCTCGTCTTCCTCCGCTAAGATGAGAATTTCGTGGATGTGGGCATGAGTGTATATGTTTTTTTGTCCGTCCCCGTTGCATGGGGGGCTTGGGGTTTTTTATAGGCCAACCCCCCCGGCTCTTACAATATGCTATAAGTACCAAAGTGGAGGGACCCGACTGGCAACCTCTCCGGCCGGCGAGAGGGTCCCGCTGCTTGCGTTGTCTTGTCATGGGCAGGGCCCGCCGGACAAGCGGTCCCATCTCCCGTTGGGGCCTGCCAACCAGCTCTGCGATTGGTCCTCGCCCACCTTCCCCGGCACGGGTCGCCAGGGGGAGCGTCGTCTAGCGCCAGCCGGCTAAAGTCTCTGGTACGGTCGGCGGCACTGTAGCCACGCCGGGGCAGGTAATCGAGTGGTGAGGGCGTGCCGGCATTGTTCCCCCGCCCGGTCGCGCTCATCGGGGTCAGCGGCCGGGATGGTCGAACTGTAGCCATCCGCAGCATGGCGTAAGCGGCCACTGTAGCCACAGGGCCGCGTGTCATGCTGGTCGTGTCATGTCGTCGTACCCGCGGACAGAGGGATGGGACGGGGCATTCCGTCCCAAAGTCAATGGAGGAGCCGGCCCGTGGGTGGCTGACTACTCAACCGGCCGGCCGAGGGCCCAACCGGTTGCTTGACCAGTCGGCCGGGGTGCCAACCGATGCTGGCTTGCGTTGGGTGCCCTCTGGCCGGCCACGTCCAGCCGGCCGCATAGTTTTCCTTCGAAGCGAAGGGGGAGAGGACCCTAGGGGTATAAACCCCGTCAAGATGTCTTGTGAAGGATCTTCATCACCTGCATCACTTAGATCACTTGCTCCTCATGGGAGCCATTAAATCCATCAAACACCACGTCACAAGTTTCTACAACACATCGGTGGATTTGTTATAGACCCTATAGGCATGGGAGTTTGATCCATAACCAACAAATATTCCTTCGATTGTTATAGATTGAAGTTTTCCTAACCGTTCTCTCTTGTTGGGAATGAAGCATTTGCAAGCAAAAACCCAAAAATATTTGACATTTGGTTTGTTCCCGGTTATGAGTTCATATGGGGTCTTCTCCAAGATCTTGCGAAGGAATAGACGATCTGATGCATGACATGCTGTGTTGACAGCCTCTGCCCAAAAGCTATGAGGTGATTTGTACCCATCCAACATGGACCTTACCATTTCCACAAGTGTATGGTTCTTCCTTTCGGCTACCCCATTTTGTTGTGGGGTATATGGTGTGGAGTATTGATGCTCAATTCCTTCATCACTAAGAAACTCTTCCAAGGTATAGTTCTTGAACTCGGAGCCATTGTCACTTCTTAGTGCCAAGATTTCTTTGTCAAATTTTTGTTGAGCTTGCTTGAAAAAATCAATGAAGGTGATTTTTGTCTTGTCATTGGACCTGAGAAAGAACACTCATGTGTATCTTGAGTAATCGTCAACAATAACAAAACCATACTTCTTCCCACCAAGACTGTCCCATGAAGGAGGCCCAAAGAGATCCACATGAAGGAGATCCAAAGGTCTTGACATTGATACTATGTTCTTAGGGGGGGGGGTGCTTTGATTGATGTTGCTTCCTTGCTATGCATGCGCTACACACACGATCTTTCTCAAAAGATATATTGGTTAGTCCAAGGATGTGTTCACCCTTCAAGAGATCTTGAATATTTCTCATGGCGACATGGGCTAGCCAGCGATGCGAAAGCCATCCCTTGTCGGCCTTGGTCATGAGGCAAGTTGCATGGAATGTGCTCTCTTTCGAGAAATCAACCGTGTAAAGGTTGCCATCCAACTCCCCACGAAGGCAACTTCAAGAGTATCTCTCTTAAAGACATTCACATCCGTCAGTCCAAATAGTGTATCATAACCAACAGAAGCCAATTGACGATCAGAAAGCAAATGATATTTTAAGGATTGCACAAGCATGACATTTCTAAGTGACATGTCATTGGTGATAGCCACCTTGCCCAAACCAAGTACCTGTCCTTTAGACCCTCCACCAAAGACAATATTCATAAATGGTCGAATAGCTTCCATGAAGTCCATGGGCAGTGTTCCATCTCTGGTCATATGATTTGAGCAACCGCTATCAATCACCCATTTGAATCTACTGGACACACCAACCTACACACAATTCAAGTCTTGGTTAGAGGCACCCATTTTACAATGGGACCTCTCAAGTTAGTAACAAGGGTCTTAGGAACCCAAATTGCATAAAACTGAAAAGCATTTCTAGGACCAACAAACTAAGCATAAACATCACCATATTTTCCCCTACGATGTACATATGATGGAGGCATAAATTATTTTGGCTTGTTGGAAGAAGGATTTCCCCTAGTGGCCTTCCTAGTCACAACCTTGTCAACCTTACTCTTTCCTTTCTCCTTCTGCCCTTCTCGCACAAATGTCTCCTTGAGGGGAGTTGTAGACTTGTGTGTCACTACCTTACTCTTGCTTGTGCTTGGATCAAATCCAAGTCCTTCCTTGGCCACAACCTCCTTGTGTTGACTCAACACTTCATTGAGGTTCTTTTGTCCTTGAGCACATGACATGAACCCCTTTTAAATTTGAGCCTTTAACACCCTATTCTCCTCAAGTACGCTAGCTAGTTCATCATTGGGGTTAGTAGCATAAGCATCAACATTTATAATAGGATAGGAATAGGCTTTCCCAAGTGCGTCAAGATAAGTGATCTTGAGTTCATCAAACTTCTTACTAAGGAGATTTAGCTCTTCTTCCTTTGTCTTGAGAGACAAATGTAGGAGCTCACAAACTTTAGTGTGTCCATCAATGTTTGCACCTATTTTTAAGCACACTTCATCATTACATGCTTCCTCATATAGGACTTTCCGCTCAAGGATTTCACATTTTTCCTTTTCCTTAGTGATGAGGGTTTCGAGTTCCTTGATGGAGATGGTGTGCTTACTCACCATCTCCATCATACGAAACATAATGAGCTTATTTCCTTTGAGAGAGCACATGACTTTCTCCATTTTAGCAAACATAGCATCACTTATTTAATATTCACGATATGATCCTCAGCATCAAGATATTCATCACTAGGTGTGATAGGAATAAATAGAGGAGGGTTTGGACGTGGAGTTACCTTCACCTTGTCCGGAGAGGCTTCACCCTCATCATTATCTACCGTGGCCTTTGTCATGAGACATTTGTGTGTGCTGCCTTCGTAGTCTTTCATATAGTTGTATGTGACAATGTCATCGATCTAGTTTACAAGTATTAATGTGGTTTGAGTGTCTTGGGCTACACCTGCAACACCTCTAACATCATCGGGGCCAGACTCATCTTGGGCAACTATAGCCTTCCCATCTCTCTTCTTGAATTTGGAGTTCAATGGGTTGGGCAAATTCTTCTTCACAAATGTCTTTGTAAATCTTGGTTTATCTTCTCTATTTTCATAGGGGCACTCGTTTGAGAAATGATTGGTTGATAACCCACAAGTATAGGGGATCGCAACCGTTTTCGAGGGTAGAGTATTCAACCCAAATTTATAGATTCAACACAAGGGGAGCCAAAGAATATTTGAGAGTATTAGCAGTTGAGTTGTAAATTTAACCACACCTGGAGATAAATATCTGCATCAAAGTGATCAGTAGCACAATAATATGATGGGTTGATAGCAGTAGAAGCAGTAATAATAGCGGCAATAGTTTTGTAGCAAGTGCAACAGTAATAGCAATAGTAGTAACTTAGCGAGAACAATAAATGGAAAAATCATAGGCACTGGATCAGAGTTTTTGTTGGATGATATTCATCATATAACAATCATAACCTAGGGCGACATAGAACTGGCTCCAGATTGTCAATGTAATGTAGGCACGTATTCCGTATATAATCATACATGCTTATGGAAAAGAACTTGCATGACATCTTTTGTCCTACCCTCCCGTGGCAGCGGGGTCCATAAGGAAACTAAGGGATATTAAGGCCTCCTTTTAATAGAGAACCAGAACAAAGCATTAACACTTAGTGAGTACATGAACTCCTCAAACTACGGTGATCATTGTGAAGTATCCCAAATATTGTCACTATGAGGTTGATGGATCATAACACGTAACAGGTGCATATGACTAGGCAAGATCAGATCAAGAACATAGATATAATGATGATAACATAAACGGTTCAGATCTGAAATCATGGTACTCGGGCCTTAATGACAAGCATTAAGCATGGCAAAGTCATAGCAACATCAATCTTAGAACATAGTGGATACTAGGGATCAAGTCCTAAAAAACTAACTCGATTACATGATGAATCTCCTCCAACTCATCACCGACCAGCAAGCCTACGAAGGAATTACTCACTCCCGATGGGGATCATCGTGGAATTAGCAATGGAGAAGGGTTGATGATGACGCAGACCGAAGATTCCCCTCTACGGAACCCCAAACAGACTCCAGATCTAGCCTCCCAATGAAGAACAAGAGGTGGCGGCGGCTCCATATCGTGAAACGAGGTAAAACCTTCTCTCTGATTTTTTCTGGAAAAATTTGAATTTATAGCATTGGAATTAGGGTCGGGGGACCCACGAGGTTGTTGGGGAATGTCACGTGGGAAACAAAATTTTTCCTATGCACACGCAAACCTATCCATGGTGATGAGCATCTACGAGAGGGAGAGTGGATCTACGTACCCTTGTAGATCGCTAAGCGGGAAGCGTTAAGAAATGCGGTTGGTGTAGTTGAACTTCTTCGCGATCCAAATCGCCGAGCGTCCCGCGATCCAATCACGAACCGTCCCGCGAACACATCATGATCCGTCCCGCGAACTCATCACGATCCATCTCACGATCTTGATCACGATCTGTCTCACGAACTCATCACAATCCATTCCGTGATCACATCACGAACCGTCTCGCGATCTCGATCACGGTCCTTCCAATCTAGCGCCGAACGGACGACACCTCCGCGTTCAGCACACGTGCAGCTTGATGATGATCTCCACCGTCTCGATCCAGCAAGAGGAGGTGGAGAGGAGAGAGAGTTCACCGGCAGGGTGACGGCGCTCCGGTGATGGTGGTGGAGCAATTCCGGCAGGGCTTCGCCTAAGCGCTGCAGAAAACCGATCCAGAGGAGAAACTATGCACCGGTGGAACGGGTAGCACGTGGCCGGAAATTCTGTCCAAAAACCACCCAATCCACTAGTATATATAGGAGGAGAGGAGAGGAGAGGCAGCCAAGGCCTTTGGGTCAGCCGAAATAGGAGGTGGGAAGCAATCCTACTTCACCTCCAATCCTAGTTGGAGTAGGATTGCCTCCTATTGGCTGATTTTCCACCTTTTGCTTTAGGACTTTCTCTCCTGCGCCATGGGAGTTTGTGGCTGTTTCCCAGCCCACTAAGGGCTGGTTATTATTATCCCACAGCCCATGGACCTCTTGGGGTCGAAATACCCCTCCCGGTACACTACCGGCACTCCTGGTACACTACCGGCACTCCCGGTACACTACCGATGAGCCCGAAACTTTTCCGGAAACAAAACTGGGACTTCCTATATATGAATCTTTACCTCCGGACCATTCCAGAGCTCCTCGTGACGTCCGGGATCTCATCCGGGACTCCGAACAAACTTCGGTCACCACCATACATAACTCTACACTACCGAAACATCACCGAACCTTAAGTGTGCAGACCCTGCGGGTTCGAGAACTATGTAGACATGACCGAGACACCTCTATGGTCAATAACCAATGGCGGGACCTGGACATCCACATTGGTTCCTACATATTCTACGAAGATCTTTATCGGTCGAACCTCTATGTCAAGGATTCAGGTAATCCCGTATAACGTTCCCTTTGTTCTTCGGTATGTTACTTGCCCGAGATTCGATCGTCGGTATCTCCATACCTAGTTCAACCTCGTTACCGGCAAGTCTCTTTACTCGTTCTGTAATACAAGATCCTGCAGCTAATAATTAGTCACATTGCTTGCAAGGCTTATTGTGATGTTGCATTACCGAGTGGGCCCCGAGATACCTCTCCGTCACACGGAGTAACAAATCCCACTCTCGATCCATGCCAACTCAATAGACACCATCGGAGATACCTGTAGAGCACCTTTATAGTCACCCAGTTACGTTGCCACGTTTGATACACACAAGGCACTCCTCCGATATCTATGAGTTGCATGATCTCATGGTCATAGAAACACATACTTGACATGCGGAAAACAGTAGCAATAAACTGACACGATCATATGCTACTTTTGCAGTTTGGGTGTTGTCCATCACATTATTCTCCTAATGATGTGATCCCGTTATCAAATGACATCTCATGTCCATGGCTAGGAAACCTTAACCATCTTTTGATCAACGAGCTAGTCTATTAGAGGCATACTAGGGACATGGTTTTGTCTATGTATCCACACATGCATCTAAGTCTCCGATCAATACAATTATAGCATGGATAATAAACGATTATCATGAACAAGGAAATATGATAATAACGAATTTATTATTGCCTCTAGGGCATATTTCCAATAGTCTCCCACTTGCACTAGAGTCAATAATCTAGTTCACATCACCATGTGATTCGCATTGTTATGAATCTAACACCCAATGAGTTTTGGGGCTCGATCATGCTTTGCATGTGAGAGAGGTCTTATAGTCAACGGGTCTGCGATATTCAGATCCGTGTGTACTTTGCAAATCTCTATGTCAAACCTAGAAACACTGCTACCACACTCCGCTCAGTACTATTCCAAATGGCTGCTCCACTATACGTATCCAGATTGCTACTACGAGTCATCCGGATTAGTGTTAAAGCTTGTATCGACGTAACTCCTTACGACGAACTCTTTATCACCTCCATTATCGAGAAACATCTCCTCAGTCTCTTAGTTACTGAGGATAATCTTGACCGCTGTCCAGTGATCCACTCCTGGTTCACTCTTGTACCCCCTGACAGACTCATGGCAAGGCACACACAGGTGCGGTACACAGCATGGCATAATATAGAGCCTATGGCTAAGGCATAGGGGACGACGTTCGTCCTTTCTCTTTCTTCTGCCGTTGTCGAGCTTTGAGTCTCACTCAACTTTCACACCTTACAAATCAGGCGAGAACTCTTTCTTTGACTGATCCATTTTGAACTCTTTCAAAATCTTGTCAAGGTATGCACTCATTGAAAGTCTCATCAAGTCATCCTTGATCTATCTCTATAGATCTTGATGCTCAACAATTAGGTAGTTTTATCCAGGTTTTACTTTGAAAATCACTTTCCAAACAACTGTTTATGCTTTCCAGAAATTCTACATTATTTCCAATCAACAATATGTCATCCACATATACTTATCAGAAATTCTATAGTGCTCCCACTCACTTTATTGTAAATACAAGTTTCTCGTAAACTTTGTATAAACTCAAAAACTTTGATCAACTCATCAAAGCGTATATTCCAACTCCGAGATGCTTGCTTCAGTCCATAGAAGGGTCATTGAAGCTTGCTCACCTTTTAGCATCCTTAGGACTGACAAAACCTTCTGGTTGTATCACATACAACCTTTCCTCAAGTAAACCGTTAAGGAAACGATGTTTTGACATCCATCTGCCAGATTTCATAATTGAAAATGCAGCAACTGCTAACATAATTCCAACAGACTTTTAGCATCGCTACGAGTGAGAAAGCCTCATCGTAGTCAACTCCTTGAACTTGTCACAAACATCTTTGCAACAAGTCGAGCTTTACAAATGGTGACATTTACCATCAGTGTCTGTCTTCATTTTAAAGATCCATTTCTACTCAACGACCTGCTGTCCAACGAGCAAGTCTACCAAAGTCTATACTTGGTTTTCATACATGGATCCTATCTCGGATTTCATGGCCTCCAACCATTTGTTGGAATCCAGGCCCATCATCGCTTATCCATAGCTCGTAGGTTCATCATTGTCCAACAACATGACCTCCAAGACAGGGTTGCCGTACCGCTCAGGAGCAGTACACATCCTTGTCGACCTACGAAGTTCGATAGTAACTTGATCCTGAAGCTTCATGATCAGCATCATTAACTTCCTCTTCAACTAACGTAGGCTTCACAGAAACATCTTTCTGCGTTGCGCTACTCTCTGGTTGAACAAAGGTTTAACAACCTCATCAAGTTCTATCTTCCTCCCACTCAATTCTTTCGAGAGAAACATTTCCTCGAGAAAGGATCCGTTTAAGCAACAAACACTTTGCACTTGGATCTGAGATAGAAGGTTCACCCAAATGATCTTAGGGTATTCTATGAAGATGCATTTGTCCGCCTTGGGTTCGACCTCATTAGGTGAAAACATTTTCCACACAAGCATCGCAGCCCCAAACATTAAGAAAAAAAATGACAGCTTAGGTTTCTATCAAACCATAATTCATGCGGTGTCATCTCAACGGATTTAGATGGTGCCCTTTTTAAAGTGAATGTAGTTGTCTCTAATGCATAATCCCAAAATTATAGTAGTAAAACGACAAGAGACATCATAGCACGCACCATGTCCAATAGAGCATAACTATGATGTTCGGACACACCATCACACTATGGTGTTCCAGGTGGCGTTTAGTTGTGAAACAACTTTCACATTGTCTTAAGTTGTATGCCAAACTCGTGACTCAGATGTTCACCTCCACGATCATATCGCAGTCATTTTTATCTTCTTGTCACGATGATCTTTAAACTTCACTATGAATTTGCTTGAACCTTTCAAACGATTCAGACTTGTGTTTCATTAAGTAAATATACACTATATCTACTCAAATCATCAGTGAAGGTAAGAAAATAACGATATCCACTACACGCTACAAGACTCACTAGATTGCATACATCAACATGTATCATTTCCAATGAATCACTTGCCCGCTCCATCCAACGGGGTCCTTTAGTCATCTTGCCCAAGAGGCATGGTTCGCATGCCTCAACCGATTCGAAATCGAATGAGTCCAAATATCCATCACCATGGAGTTTCTTCATGCGCTTTATACCAATATGACATTTTGCGGCAGTGCCACAAGTATGTGGTACTATCATTATTTAACTTTGTATCTTTTGACATCGATGTTATGAACATGTGTATTACTACGATCAAGATTTCAACAAACCATTCTCACTGGGTGCATGACCATTGAAGGTATTATTCATGTAAATAGAATAACCATTATTCTCTGACTTAAATGAATAACTGTATTGCAACAAACATGATCTAATCATGTTCATGCTCAATGCAAAACACCAAATAACATTTATTTAGGTTCGTCACTAATCCCGAAGGTAGAGAGAGCGTGCGATGTTGATCACATCAACCTTGGAAACATTTCCAACACAAATCGTCACCTCACCCTTAGCTAGTTCTCCGTTTATTCCGTAGCTTTTATTTCGAGTTACTAACATTTAGCAACCGAACCGGTATCCAATACCCAGGTGCTACTAGGAGTACTAGCAAGACACACATCAATAACTCGTATATCAAATATACTTCTGTCGATGTTGCCAGCCTTCTTATCTACCAAGTATCTAGGGTTGTTCCACTTCAGCGACCTCTAACCTCATAATAGAAGCACTTAGTCTTGGGTTTGAGTTCAACTTTGGGTTGCTTCACTAGAGCAGCAACTGACTTGCTATCCATGAAGTTTCCCTCCTTGCTCTTGCCCTTTTCGAAACTAGTGGTTTGATTAACCATCAACACTTGACGCTCCTTCTTGATTTCTACCTTCACGGTGTCAAACATCGCGAACAACTCAGGGATCAATACTTCTATCCCTGGTGTATTATAGTTCATCACTAAGTTCTAGTAGCTTTAGTGATAGTGACTTGGAGAACTATATCAATCACTATCTTATCTGGAAGATCAACTCCCGCTTGATTCAAGCGATTGTAGTACCCAGACAATCTTAGTACATGCTCAACGATTGAGCTATTCTCCTTCATCTTACAGGCAAAGAATCTTGTTGGAGATCTCATATCTCGCAACACAGGCACGAGCCTGAGATCACAATCTCTGCTCCTAGAACATCTCATATGTTCCGTGACGTTCAAAACGTTTCGGAGCCTCAATTCTACGCCGTAATGCATGAGGCACTAAACTATCAAGTAGTCATCGAAACGTGCCTGTCAGATGTTCACAACATCTATAGACGACGCTAGAGGGGGTGGCGCACCGAGCGGTGAATTAAGGACATAAGCCTTCTGTGCAGCAATGAGGACAATCCTCAGATCACGGACCCAGACCGCAATATTGCTACCAACATCTTTCAACTCTATTTCTCTAGGAACATATAAAAATTTAAGGGAGCTACAGCGCGAGCTAGTAATCTACAACATAATTTGCAAAGACACTTTGACTATGTTCATGATAATGAGTTCAATTAATCATATTACTTAAGAACTCCCACTCAAATTGACATCCCTCCGATCATTCGAGTGATACATGATCCAAATTCACCAACTCAAGTCCGATCATCACGTGAGTTGAGGTGGCTGCAATGGTGAACATCATTATGTTGATCATATCTACTATATGACTCATGTTCGACCTTTCGGTCTCTCATGTTCCGAGGCCATGTCTGTACATGCTAGGCTCGTCAAGTTTAACCCGAGTGTTCTGCGCGTGCAAATCTGGTTGCACCCGTTGTATGTGAACGTGGAGTCTATCACACCCGATCATCACGTGGTGTCTCAACACGATGAACTTTCGCAACGGTGCACACTCGGGGAGAACACAGTTCATCTTGAAATTCAAGTGAGGGATCACCTTATAATGCTACCGCCGTACTAAGCAAAAAAAGGTGCATAAAAGGATTAACATCTCATGCAATTCATAAGTGACATGATATGGCCATGAACTTGTGTTTAAGATCTCCATCTTCGAAACACTGGCATGATCTCCATCGTCACCGGCACAACACCATGATCTCCATCATCTTGATCTCCATCAATGTGTTGCCATTGGGGTTGTGGCGCCAGCCCTGCTTCTACTTCTATTGCTACCGCTTAGCGATAAAGTAAAGCATTACATAGCGCTTAATGATTGACACGCAGGTCATACAATAATTAAAGATAACCCTATGGCTCCTGCCGGTTGCCGTACTTAACGACATGCAAGTCATGAAATTCTATACATCACATGATCATCTCATACATCACATATATCTCATCATGTCATTGGCCATATCACATCACAACATACCCTGCAAAAACAAGTTAGACGTCCTCTAATTGTTGTTGCATGTTTTACGTGGCTGCTACGGGTATCTAGCAAGAACAATTCTCACCTACGCATAATCCACAACAGTGATACATAGATTGCTTTTCAACCTTCTCAAGGACCGCCTTTGTCGGATCCGATCCAACTAAAGTGAGAGAAACTGTCACCCGCAAGCCATCTAAGCAACAAGTTGCGTCGAGGGAACCGGTCTCTCGTAAGCGTACGAGTAATGTTGGTCCGGGCCGCTTCATCTCACAATCCCGCTGAACCAAAATCCGACCAAGGGAGGAAGCAATCTAAGCATCAACGCCCACAAACCTTTTGTGTTCTACTCGAGATCTCATCGAACCATCAACCTAGCTCATGATGCCACTGCTGGGGAACGTCGCATGGGAAACAAAATTTTTCCTACGCACACGCAAACCTATCCATGGTGATGAGCATCTACGAGAGGGAGAGTGGATCTACGTACCCTTGTAGATCGCTAACCGGGAAGCGTTAAGAAACGCGGTTGGTGTAGTCGAACTTCTTCGATATCCAAATCGCCGAGCGTCCCGCGATCCAATCACGAACCGTCCCGCGAACACATCATGATCCGTCCCGCGAACTCATCACGATCCGTCTCACGATCTTGATCACAATCTGTCCCGCGAACTCATCACAATCCGTTCCGTGATCACATCACGAACCGTCTCGCGATCTCGATCACGGTCCTTCCGATCTAGCACCGAACGGACGGCACCTCCGCGTTCAGCACACGTGCAGCTTGATGACGATCTCCACCGTCTCGATCCAGCGAGAGGAGGTGGAGAGGAGAGAGAGTTCACCGGAAGGGTGACGGCGCTCCGGTGATGGTGGTGGAGCAATTCCGGCAGGGCTTCGCCTAAGCGCTGTAGAAAACCGATCTAGAGGAGAAACTATGCACCGGTGGAACGGGTAGCACGTGGCCGGAAATTCTGTCCAAAAACCACCCAATCCACTAGTATATATAGGAGGAGAGGAGAGGAGAGGCATCCAAGGCCTTTGGGTCGGCCGAAATAGGAGGTGGGAAGCAATCCTACTTCACCTCCAATCCTAGTTGGAGTAGGATTGCCTCCTATTGGCTGATTTTCCACTTTTTGCTTTAGGACTTTCTCTCCTGCGCCATGGGCCTTTGTGGCTGTTTTCCCAGCCCACTAAGGGCTGGTTATTATTATCCCACAGCCCATGGACCTCTTGGGGTCGAAATACCCCTCCCGGAGGCCTCCCGGTACACTACCGACACTCCTGGTACACTACCGGCACTCCCGGTACACTACCGATGAGTCCGAAACTTTTCCGGAAACCAAACTGGGACTTCCTATATATGAATCTTTACCTCCGGACCATTCCGGAGCTCCTAGTGACATCTGGGATCTCATCCGGGACTCCGAACAAACTTCGGTCACCACCATACATAACTCTACACTACCAAAACGTCACCGAACCTTAAGTGTGCAGACCCTGCGGGTTTGAGAACTATGTAGACATGACCGAGACACCTCTACGGTCAATAACCAATGGCGGGACCTGGACATCCATATTGGTTCCTACATATTCTACGAAGATCTTTATCGGTCGAACCTCTATGTCAAGGATTCAGTTAATCCCGTATAACGTTCCCTTTGTTCTTCGGTATGTTACTTGCCCGAGATTCGATCGTCGGTATCTCCATACCTAGTTCAACCTAGTTACCGGCAAGTCTATTTACTCGTTCCGTAATACAATATCCCGCAACTAACAATTAGTCACATTGCTGGCAAGGCTTATTGTGATTATGCATTACCGAGTGGGCCCCGAGATACCTCTCCGTCACACGGAGTAACAAATCCCAGTCTCGATCCATGCCAACTCAACAGACACCATCGGAGATACTTGTAGAGCACCTTTATAGTCACCCAGTTACGTTGTGACGTTTGATACACACAAGGCACTCCTCCGATATCTGTGAGTTGCATGATCTCATGGTCATAGGAACACATACTTGACATGCGGAAAACAGTAGCAATAAACTAACACGATCATATGCTACGTTTGCAGTTTGGGTGTTGTCCATCACATCATTCTCCTAATGATGTGACCCCGTTATCAAATGACATCTCATGTCCATGGCTAGGAAACCTTAACCATCTTTTGATCAACGAGCTAGTCTATTAGAGGCATACTAGGGACATGGTTTTGTCTATGTATCCACACATGCATCTAAGTCTCCGATCAATACAATTATAGCATGTATAATAAACGATTATCATGAACAAGGAAATATGATAATAACTAATTTATTATTGCCTCTAGGGCATATTTCCAACAGAGGTGTCTACCCTCCACCCGGCCGTGCTAGGGGGGCCTGGCACACCCTGGTGGATGATACATTTCCAACGTATCTATAATTTATGAAGTATTCATGCCATGTTTACAATAATTCTATATGATTTTGGTATGATTTTATTAGAACTAACCCGGACTGACGCTGTTTTCAGCAGAACTACCATGGTGCCGTTTTTTGTGTAGAAATAAAAGTTCTCGGAATGGGCTGAAAATTTACGGAGAATTTTTTGGAAAATATAAACTGGAGAAAAAAGATACCAGAGAGGAGTCCCGAGGTAGCCACAAGCCACCAGGGCACGGGCCCCTGGCTTGTGGGCCCCTTAGGAGTCTCCTTGATGTGATTCCAATGCCAAGTGCTCCTATAAATCCATAAACCCCCAGAAAGAAACCTAGATCAGGATTTCTGCCGCCGCAAGCCTCTGTTGCCACGAAAAACCAATCAGGAGCCTGTTCCGGCACCCTGCTGGAGGGGGGAAACCATCACCGGAGGCCATCTTCATCATCTCGGCGGTCTTCATGACGAGGAGGGAGTAGTTCACCCTAGGGGCTGAGGGTATGTACCAGTAGCTATGTGTTTGAGGTCTCTCTCTCTCTCTCGTGTTCTTGAGATGGCACGATCTTGATGGATCGTGAGCTTTATTGATATAGATGAATCATATGGAGTTTTCCCCTCTCTATCTTCTTGTGATGAATTGAGTTTTCCCTTTGAAGTTTACTTATTGGATTGAGTCTTTTAAGGATTTGAGAACAATTGATGTATGTCTTGCAATGGGATATCCGTGGGGACAATGGGATGTTCTATTGATCCACTCGATGTATGTTTTGGTGATCAAGTTGCGGGTTTCGTGACCTTAGGAATCTATGCATAGGGTTGGCACATTTTTCGTCTTGACTCTCCGATAGAAACTTTGGGGCACTCTTTGAAGTACTTTGTGTTGGATCGAACATGATAAATCTGAAATTGTGTGATGCATAACCTATAATCAAGCCCATGGGTACTTGTGGTTACATTGGAGTATCTACGTGAAATTAGGGTTTTTGGTTGATGTCTTAAGGTGTTATTTTAGTACAAACTCTAGGGCTGTTCATGACACTTATAGGGATAGCTCATAAGATTGATCGGAAAAGATAACTTTGAGGTGGTTTCGTACCCTACAATAATTTCTTTGTTTGTTCTCCGCTATTTGTGACTTTGGAGTGAACTCTTTGTCGCACGTGAGGGATTTACATATGATTCAACTATGTCAGTATTGTTGAGAGAACTTGTACTAGTGAAAGTATGAACCCTAGGCCTTGTTTATGAGCATTGAAATATTGTTTTTTCTCACTTTTTTTACTTGCTACCATCAGTGTTCTAGGAACGGGGGTACCCAGCCCTACCTGCCTGCGGCCCAGGACATGGCCCACTTCGCCAGCCAGGCATGACCTGGCGCGGCTGTACTCAGGACAAGGCCCTCGCGAGGACCCTGGGCTCGCGAGGAAGAACGACACCAAGACCAGCAAGGAAGGGCCTCCTCAGTCCCCTCCGGAGCAGCGAAGATCTCTATGCAGAACCCAGCCTCAAGAGTCAAAGATGATGCAGGGAAGGACAGGCGAGCGCCAACGTGCCAGGCGATGCAGTTTCCCCTTTGGTGCAAAGGGAGCAAGGACGTACGTGGGTTCCCAAAGAGCCTCCCAAAGGTTCCCATTCTAGTGCAACAAGACCATGACCACGAGCCCCACAGGGCAGATGTCATCGTTGAGCCCACCGCGACGTCATCGATAACCACTTTATAGGCGAAGACCGCCTCTGGACAGGGTGCAGATGTACTCGTGCCCCCTTCAAATTTGGCCGTTGTGGGATCCCTTACCGCCATTGTGATAAGGGAAGAGGACCCGGGCCAATGTTATATATAGAGGCTAGGTCACATAGTAGAAGGGGATCCGATCCATGACTTAGCCACTCGACGAACCACCAGACAAGGCTGAGAGCCAAGAACACCACTTGATCCCCCCTCGCAAGGCTCGAGACCACTGTACTAGTTCATCCACCACACCTCCTCGAGAGGCAATCCACCAAAGCAGGAGTAGGGTTTTATGCTTCATAGTGGCCCGAACCTGGGTAAACTACTGTGTTCATCTTCTTCATCATCATCGTGCAAGTTTGAAGTAGTAACCGTCGAGTAGAGAGCTAGGTAGGGCGAGGCTGCAGGTGATCTTCACACACGCACTTGTGTTCGAACCTTGAGGGTTTTGCGGAGGCCGTAATCCGACATTTGGTGCGCCAAGTAGGGGGCGTGTCAAAGCCTCCCCTCTCACAGCGATAGTCAAGCCCTAGTTTAGCAACCCCATGTTGGGTAAGATCCTCGACGCCAGCCGGCCCGTGGCGTGCGGTGGCGCTGGGGCGCGCGGGGCCGGTCCAGGGGTCGCCTGCATCCTCGGCGGATCGCAGGTGCCCTCCTCCAACCACAAGGTCAAGCAGTTCCTCTGCCACGTAGGAGCAGTTTGGCTGCAGCCCGAGCTCACGCCGCCTCGCGCGTAGCCGGAGATCGACATCACCTTCGGCCCCGACGACCACCCCAAGACGACGATGATCGCCGGAGCGCTCGCCATGTTGTGCACGCTAACCATAAGTGGAATGGCCGTCTCCAGGACCCTCATAGATGGTGGCGGCGGCCTCAATGTCATCTCTATGGAGGCCTTCGACGCGCTCCAGCTACCCAGTGATCGACTCATGCCTTCAAGGCCCTTCGCCGGGGTGGTCGAGGGATCTGTCGTCCCCATGGGGCGGGTGTGCCTCCCTGTCACCTTCGTCACCCGCTCCAACTACCGCACCAAGCAGGTTGACTTCGACGTCGCCCACATCCACCTCCCGTACAACACAATACTCGGCTACCCCGCACTCGCCTAGTTCATGGCGGCAACACACCTGGGCCACAACGTCGTCAAGATGCCCGGGAGTGATGGCATCCTCACCATCGTGGCAAATGTCAAGGACGCGTCCCACGCCCTCAAACTCACCTACAAGGCGGTGGTCGCAGCGCGCCCCAGTGCCGGGGATGCCATGCAGCCGCAGAGGAACCCAAGGGTGTCCACGACGTCATGCCGGTAAAGAAGAGACATATGTTCTCCCAGAGTCGGGCGGAGACGAAGCGGGTGCCTGTGGATGAAGAGAGCCCTGGTCCTACCTTCACCATCGATGCCGACTAGCCCCAGAGTCAAGAGGAGGCGTTGGTGGCTTTCCTCCATGCAAACAAGGTTACGTTCGCGTGTAGCGCCTCCGACCTAGTGGGGGTCCCGAGGGACGTGATCGAGCACCACCTAATGGTGTGCCCGAACGCGCGCCCAGTCAAGCAAAAGGCGAGAAGGCAAGCTCAAGAGAAGCAGACGTTCATCACCTAGGAGGTTGGCAAGATGAAGGAGGCGAGGGTCATCCGGGAGGTGCACTACTCGGAGTGGCTTGCCAACCCGGTGGTCGTCCCGAAGAAGTGCGGGAAGGAGCGTATGTGCGTCGACTTCACGAGCCTCAACAAAGCCTGCCCCCAAGATCCATTTCCACTGCCGCGCATCGACGAGATCTTGGACTCCACCGCGGAGTGCGACCTCCTCTGCTTCCTGGATGCTTTCTCGGGCTACCATTAGATCAGAATGGCGGTGGAGGACGTACAGAAAATGGCCTTCCTCACCTCGTGCAGGGTGTTTTCGTACACATGCATGCCTTTTGGGCTGCGGAACGCCGGGACGACCTTCTAGAGGCTAATGCACATTGCCCTGGGGCCGCAGCTCGGGAGGAATGCAGAAGCCTACGTCGACGACATAGTGGTCAAGTCCAAAGTGGCCAAGACCCTGATCGAGGACCCAGAGGAGACGTTTGCCTGCCTGAGGGAAGTAAACCTGAAGATCAACCCCGAGAAGTGTGTCTTCGGGGTTCCCTCGGGCAAGCTGCTCGGTTTCCCGGTGTCACACCGGGGAATCGAGGCAAACCCGGAGAAGGTCAAAGCCATAAGCAAGATGAGCGCGCCCGGACCCTCAAGGAAATGCAGAAGTTGGCGGGTTGCGTGACCTCCCTAGGGCATTTCATCTCCAAGCTTGGTGAACGGGCCCTACTGTTCGTCAAGATCATGAAAAGAAAGGGACCCTTCGAATGGACCCCGGAGGCATACGCTGCCTTTGAGGAGCGCAAGCAATACCTCACGAGCCCGCCGGTGATGGTGGCGCCTTGCCCCTAGGAGCCACTGCTACTATACCTGGCTGCCACCCCCACTCCGCCAGCGCTGCATTGGTGGTGGTTAGGGAGGAGCGAGCCAACACCCACACCACATCGCCGGGCATAGGTGGGCCCCCAAGCATAGAACAAGGGGACTCACAGGATCCCAAGCAGCCCGTTTCTCCCCAAGTCGGAGCTCCAAAGGCCCCTGCCGCTTTGAAGACCCCCGAAGCACACAATCCTCTTGAGGGCCCAGCTGCTCCAATGGCCCCTGAGGCGCTCAATCCTCATGAGACCCCGACCGCTCCGACAGCCCAAGGCCCCCAAGGCCCTTGAGCCCGCCACGGGGCAGGACACCATGGGAGACCTCACCCTCGTCGAGCACCCGGTCTACTATGTCAGCACGGTGCTACGGGATGCACACTCACGTTATCCCATGCAACAGAAGCTCCTCCTAGCACTTCTTGTTGCTTCAAGGAAGCTGCACCACTACTTCCAGGGGCATCCCATCAAGGTCATCTCTGCATACCCACTGGAGAAGGTCCTGCGCAACCCCAACGCGGTGGGAAGAGTTGCCGAATGGAACATTGAGCTGCAGGCCTTCAACATAGATTTCAGCATGACCAGGGTCATTAAAGGGGTAGCCCTGGCGGACTTCGTGGCGGAGTGGACAGGCGCCCCTGACCGATGGCTGGACGGAAGCTAGTCCTTCACCCCTGGCAATGAGACACCTGAGGGAAGGATCATGCATTTTGACGGGGCCTTGACGCGCATGGGAGCAGGGGCTGGGGTCGTGCTCACTTCCCCAACAGGAGACAAGATCAGGTACACTGTGCAGTTTTGTTTCCAACGTGGAGAGAAGGTCTCCAACAACATCGCAGAGTATGAGGGCCTCATCATAGGCCTCAAGGCAGCGGTGGTCTTGGGGGTTCGGTGCCTCACCGTCATGGGCGATTCCCAGCTCCTCGTCAACTTCTCCAACAAAGGGTATACACCCAAGGACGAGCATATGGAGGCATACTTGGAAGAGGTACGTAAGATCAAAAAACATTTTTAGCGCTTGGAATTGCAGCACATCCCGCGTGGCGCAAACAAGGAGGCCGATGACATCGCCAAGAGGGCGTCGCACCGCGAGCCTTAAGAGCTGAGCATCTTCGAGGAGCGGCTTTTCAAGCCCTCCGCAGCGCCACCAACTGAGGGCCTGACGCCACGGAGTTAGGAGCTCCCCCCAGCGCCACCCTCGGGGGCTTCGGACTGTGGCCATGCCTCAGGAGCCCGACTGCTCCTAGCGCTAGAGCCTCAAGACGATGACTGGATGCAGGAGTTCAGGGTGTACCTACTTCACGGTACGCTACCAGAGAAGGAGGAAGACACGGAGCGTGTAGCACGGTAGGCCATGGCCTACTGCCTGAAAGGTGGTGACTTGTACCGTAGGCGCCCGAATGATGCTGCACTGCGATGCATCTCCCAGGAGCAGGGGTGCGAGCTGCTGGCAGACATCCATGGAGGGGACTGCGGGCACCACTCCTCGTCACGCACCCTTGCAGGAATGGCGTTCCGATCGGGCTTCTACTGGACCTCGGCGCTTAACGACGCTATCGAGTTAGTCCGGTCTTGCGAGGCCTTCCAGTTCCATGCCAAGCAAATTCACCAGCCTGCCCAAGGCTTCTAGACCATCCCGCTCTCCTATCCCTTCGCGATCTGGGGGATGGACATACTAGGGCCCTTCCCGTGGGAAGCGGACGGGTACCGCTACCTCTACATCTCCATCGACAAGTTCAGCAAGTGGGCGGAGGTGGGTCCAATGCGCACCATCCCAGCTGGATCGGCCGTCAAGTTCATCAAGGGCATCATAAGATGATTCGGCATACCCAACCGCATCATCACTAACAACGGTTCATAGTTCACAAGTAGCCTCTTCAAGACTTATTGTGCTAACCTTGAAATGCAGATTTGCTACACCTCAGTAGCCCACCCTAGGAGCAATGGCCAGGCGGAGCGCGCCAATGCGGAAGTCCCGCGAGGCCTCAAGACAAGGAGCTTCAAGAAGAAACTGGAGGCTTGCGACAGGGGCTGGGTCGATGAACTCTAGTCCGTGCCGTGGTCCATCCGCACCACCATGACTAAGCCCACTGACGAGACACCATTCTTCCTCGTCTATGGAGCCGAAGCCGTCCTCCCCCACGAGTTCAAGCACCGATCCTCGCGGGTCTTGGCATTCGACGAGGAGCGTCAGGACGCTGCACGGGGAAACCGACCTCGTGCTTGGGGAGGAAGCTCGTTGCCAAGCCTCGCTCCGAGCTGCAAGGTATCAACAAGTGCTATGGCGCTACCATTGATGTAATATCTACTCCAGGGCCCTCGAAGTTTGCAACCTTGTCCTGAGGCGGGTTCTCTCCAGGGAGGGCTTGCACAAGCTCTCGCCCATGTGGGAGGGCCCATTCAAGGTCGCTCATGTCTCCAGGCCTGGTGCCGTGCGCTTGGAGACTCATGAAAGGGTCCCCATCCAGAATGCCTGGAACATCCAGCACCTATGAAGGTTCTACCCGCAACAGTCTCACGTAATAATGAGCGGACTGTATACGCATGGAGCCCCCAAGAATGCAGAGGGGTTCCTCCCACGCAATGTGACAGCCACAGCTGCGCGCTGGTGGAGAAGTTAACACTACCCATCAATGGCTATGCCCATGCAAAGTGGATGCCCTATGCTCAGCAATGGGGGAAGACGAAGACTAGTCTAGGCGCTGGACGCGGCTGTTATTTGCACTTCTTGTATTTGAATTTGCCAACTTTCCTGTAACAAAAATCGAGGCTTTTTCCAAACCATGTTTTAAAGAAAGTGTCAAGGATTTGTGTTCATTGCCATTTCCCATCTTGGATTTTTCTCTCTTCAGCACAGGCACTCGCTTGCTCCCCTCCCCTCGCACCCCGCGAGCAGGGGCTAGGGGGCACGGTGCTCGCACCTCGCCAAGGCCTTGGGCTCGGATCCTCGTGTGGCACTCCCGGATGAGTTAGCAGGCGCATGACGCTTCATACTCGCTCGGGGGCTCCATTCACAGCCCAACGCACCATATCGGAGCCTTGGGAAGCCCACCCCTCCTGGGGCAGGATGCCAAAAATTTCATTGGGGATTTTGTGAATCATCCCAAAAGTAATGCCTTAAATGATAGAAGAACTTTTTCTTTTGTTGGTATGTGAAAGTAGGCGGTATAAATTTAGCAACATTGTAATGGGCATAATCAGCATACCATGGAGCATTGTGTGAAGCATTTACGACAGCTAATTATTCATCATGAATGCTATCATCAATAGGTAGTGGGTCATCAAGAGCATTTTCTAACCTAGACAAGTTATCTGCCACAGGGTTACCAGCACCCTTTCTATCAATAATATGCAAATCAAATTCTTGTAGCAGTCGGACCCACCTAATAAGTCTAGGTTTAGCATCTTTCTTTTCCATAAGGTACTTAATAGCAGCATGATCGGTGTGAACAACTACTGTGGAATCAACAATATAAGGTCTAAATTTATCACAAGCAAATACGACTGCTAGAAATTCCTTTTTAGTAGTAGCATAGTTTCTTTGAGCACTATCTAGAGTTTTACTAGCATAATGGATAACATTTAATTTCTTATCGACTCTTTGTCCTAGAACAGCACCAGCAGCATAATCCCTAGCATCACACGTAATTTCAAAGGGTGGGTTCCAGTCGGGTGGTTGAACAACAGGTGCGGTAATCAAGGCATTCTTAAGAATTTCAAATGCTTCTACACAATCATTATAAAAAACAAATGGAACATATTTTTGCAAAAGATTTGTGAGAGGCCTAGAAATCTTAGAGAAATCTTTGATAAACCTCCTATAGAAACCAGCATGACCAAGGAAGCTTCGTATACCGTTGATATCCGTAGGGCACGTTATTTTTTCAATAACATCAACTTTAGCTTTATCAACTTCAATATCTCTTTTGGAGATCTTGTGCCCCAAGATAGTACCTTCATTACCATAAAGTGGCACTTTTCCCGATCCAAGACAAGATTAGTTTCTTCACATCTCTGCAAAACTCGGTCAAGGTTGCTCAAACAATTATCAAATGAAGTTCCGTAAACGGAAAAATCATCCATGAAAACCTCAAGAATCTTTTCACAAAAGTTAGAGAATATAGCCACATACATCTTTGAAAGGTAGCAGGTTCATTACATAAACCCAAAGGCATACGTCTATAAGCAAAGGTACTGAAAGGGCAAGTAAAAGTGGTTTTTTCTTGATCCTCTCTTGATACACGTATTTGAGAGAAACTAGAGTAACCATCTAGAAAGCAAAAAGGTGTATGTTTGGGTAATCTTTCTAGCATTTGATCAATGAAAGTTAAAGGGTAATGATCTTTCTTAGTAGCTTTATTTAATTTCCTAAAATCAATTACAATTCTATAACCTGTAACAATTCTTTGCGGGATCAATTCATTTTTATCATTAGGAACAACGGTAATACCTCCCTTCTTAGGGACACAATGAACTGGACTAACCCATCTACTATTAGCAACCTGAAAAATTATACCTGACTCCAGAAGCTTTAGTATTTCTTTTGTTACCACTTCTTTCATCTTAGGGTTCAATCGTCGTTGGTGATCAATAACTGGTTTGGCATTAGGCTCCATATTAATTTTATGCTGGCATAGAGTGGGACTAATGCCCTTAAGATCATCAAGAGTATAACCAATAGTAGCACGGTGCTTCCTCAGAGTTTTCAATAATCTCTTTTCTTTATGCTCTGAAAGGTTAGCACTAATGATAACAGGATATATCTCCTTTTAATCAAGATAAGCATATTTCAACGTATCGGGTAATTGTTTGAGCTCAAACACGGGATCACCCTTGGGTGAAGGAGGATCCCCAAGTATTTCAACAGGTAAGTTGTGTTTCAAAATAAGGCTGCTGATCAAAGATTTTTTTATCTATTTCATTCCTCTCATTCATATGCATATCATTTTCATGGTCTAGCAAATATTGTTCTAAAAGATCAGTAGGAGGCACAACAATAGAAGCAAGACCAATAATTTCATCTTTACTAGGCAATTCTTTGTCATGGGGTTGTCTATGAAATTTAGGGAAATTGTACTCATGAGACACATCCCCAAAACTCACAGTAACTGTTTCTTTGTCACAATCAATCCTAGCATTAACACTATTCAAGAAGGGTCTGCCAAATATAATGGGACAAAAATCATCTTGTGGGGAACCAAGAACAAGAAAATCAGTAGGATATTTTATTTTCCCAGACAATACTTCAACACCTCTAACAATCCCCATCGGTGCAATAGTGTCTCTATTAGCAAGCTTAGTAGTAACATCAATTTCCTCTAGTTCAACTGGTGCAATATCATGCATGATTTATTTGTGTAAGGAAAACGGAATTGCACTTACGCTAGAACCCATATCACACAATCCATGATAGCAATGATCTCCTATTTTAACAGAAACAACAGGCACGCCAACAACTGGTCTATGTTTACTCTTAGTATCAGGTCTAGCAATTCTAGCTGCTTCAACACAGAAATGAATAACATGCCCATCAATATTATCAACCAAGAGATCTTTAACCATAGCAATACTAGGTTCAACTTTATTTTTTTCAGGGGGTGTAGGTGTTCTAATACAACTCTTACGAACCACATTTGAAGTTTTAGCATTTTCCTTTATCCTAACAGGGAAGGGTGGTTTCTCAATGTAAGAAGTAGGAATAACATGATCAACATTATAAGTAATACTTTCCTCTAGTACTTTAATAGGTTCCACTACTTTCACTTTGATGGGAGGATGATATTTAAACGAATTATCCTTAGGGAGATCAACATGAGTAGCAAAAGATTCACAAAAAGAAGCTACTATCTGAGAGTGAAGTCCATATCTAGTGCTAAACTCACGAAAAGCATCGGTGTCTATAAAGGATTTAACACAATCAAACTTAAGGTTTATACCTGGCTCCTTACCTTCGTCGAGTTCCTAATCTTCAGAGTTGCGTTTAATTATTTCCAATAAGTCCCATTTGAATTCAATATCGTTCTTCATAAAAGAAGTTGAGCAAGAAGTATCAAGCATGGATCGATCATTATGAGAAAGCCGAGCATAATTTTTTTTAATAATAATTTCTCTTGAGAGCTCATGGTTGGGGAATGCATATAACATTTACTTAAGCCTCCCCCAATCTTGAGAGATTCTTTCGCCTTCACGAGTCCAAAAATTGTAAATATAATTCCGATCACGATGAACCAGATGCATGGGATAAAACTTCTCAAGAAATTCCAATTTCAATCGGTTGTAGTTCCATGATCCAATATCATCACATAGCCTGTACCATCTCCTTTAAAGATAAAGTAAAGACCTTCTTATTGACAACATCCTTAGGAAAATCTGCAAGCTTAAATAATCCACAAACTTCATCCACATAGATTAGATGCAAATCAGGATGTAGTGGTCCATCTCCTGCATAAGGATTAGCTAGCAGCTTCTCTATCATACCCGAAGGAATTTCATAATAAATATTTTCAGTAGGTGCAGCAGGTTGAGTGGTGACTCTTTGTGCTTCCGGTCGATGTGAAGATACCCCGAACAAGCCCCTCAAAGGATTATTTTCCAGAGTAACAAGTGACAGTAAATTTCAGCACACTATATAAATTTTTTCCTTACCAAGTTCCACTCACCAAAGGCGCTTCACTCCCCGGAAATGGTGCTAGACAAGAGTCTTGATGACCCACAAGTATAGGGGATCTATCGTAGTCCTTTCGATAACTATGAGAATCAAACCCAACAAGGAGTAGAAGGAAATGACAAGCGGTTTTCAGTAAGGTATTCTCTATAAGCACTGAAATTATAGGTAACAGATAGTTTTGTGACAAGATAATTCGTAACGGGTAGCAAGTAACAATTGTAGCAAAGGTGCAGCAAGGTGGCCCAATCCTTTTTATAGCAAAGGACAAGCCTCGACAAACTCTTATATAAAGCAAGGCGCTCTCGAGGGCACATGGGAATTTATGTCAAGCTAGTTTTCATCATGATCATATGATTTGCGTTCGTTACTTTGATAATTTGATATGTGGGTGGACCGGTGCTTGGGTCCTACCCTTACTTGGACAAGCGTGCCACTTATGATTAACCCCTCTCGCAAGCATTTGCAACTACGAAAGAAGAATTAAGATAAATCTAACCATAACATGAAACATGTGGATCCAAATCAACCTCAAGCAACACATAAACTAGGGTTGAAGCTTCTGTCACTCTAGCAACCCATCATCTACTTATTACTTCCCAATGCCTTCCTCTAGTTCCATACAATGGTGAAGTGTCATGTAGTCGACGTTCACAAAACACCTCTAGAGGAGAGACAACACACATCCCATCAAAATATCGAACGAATACCAAATTCACATGATTACTTATAATAGGACTTATCCCATGTCCTCAGGAACAAACATAACTATTCACAAAGCATATTCATGTTCATAATTAGAGGAGTATTAATGATGATCAAGGATATGAACATATGATTTTCCACCAAGTAGACCAACTAGCATCAACTACAAGGAGTAATCAACACTACTAGCAACTCACAGGTACCAATCTGAGGTTTTGAGACAAAGATCGGATACAACAGATGAAGAAGGGTTTGGAGAGGAGATGGTGCTGATGAAGATGGTGATGGAGATTGACCCCCTCTTGATGAGAGGATCGTTTGTGATGATGATGGCTTCAATTTCCCCCTCCGTGAGGGAAGTTTCCCTGGCAGAATAGCTCCGCTGGAGCCCTAGATTGGTTCTGCCCAAGTTCCGCCTCGAGACGGCGACGCTTGGCCCCGAAAGCTCTGTTATGATTTTTGCCAGGTCAAAACCCTCCATATAGCAGAAGATGGCATCGGAGGGCTGCCAGGTGGGCACAAGCCACAGGGGCGCTTCCAGGGGGGTAGGGTGCGCCCCCAGGCTTGTGACTGCCTGGTGGCCCCCTTGATGTATTTCTTATGCCCAATATTTTTTATATATTCCAAAATAATTCTATGTAGATTTGCAAGACTTTTGGAGTTGTGCAGAATAGATATCTTAGATTTGCTCCTTTTCCAGTCCAGAATTCCAGCTGCCGGCATTCTCCCTCTTCATGTAAACCTTGTAAAATAAGAGAGAAAAGGCATAAATATTGTACCAAAATGTGTAGTAACGGCCCATAATGCAATAAATATCAATATAAAAGCATGATGCAAAATTGACGTATCACTCTTCGCCCACACCCCGAACTCCTGGGTGTGGCGGTAGGGTCGCCACCCCACCCTCCCACCGCGAGTGCCATCTCCTCTGCTACTACGGGCGCCCGCGCCGGTCGGGGCCGCACCGCGGCTACCAAAAGTAACCCCAGGCCGCACTGGAGCACGGTCGCGCCGACAAGGAGCTAGCACCAGCGTCGTGGCCCGCTTTCGAGGACGACCGCAACCCCTCCTGGGCGGCGGTGAGGCCGGGCTCTCCTCAGGGGCCTTCTCCTTCACGACGGCGGAGTGCTTCCTCACTGGAGCCATGATTAGGAGAATGACGACTTGGAGATTAGGGGCAAAGACGACAAAGGTGTGTTGAGGGTTTTCTCGCCCTCGCTTGCTTATGTACAACCAGGGGCCAACCGGCACCCCCTCGCATCCCGGGAGGTGTGCAGCCTCCGAAGAGTTGCATCCACGTGGTCCGAGGAGGGAAGGCTAAGGCGACAACAACATTCAAGGAAGGGTAATGATGGCCGGCGCTGCGCATCGGCGTCACATCAGTCTGACTTGGGGCAATTCCTGACGCCTTCGGGGAGCGGGGGCATCGCCGCTCAGGCGTTCGACGCGTGTAAGGCTTAGCCCGCAAGCGTTTGGGGCCCACGACGCTGCGGGATGTCCTCAAGGCTTCTCCCCGAAGCTGGCTCGAGTACGCCTTGGGCCCGGGGGCTACTGTCGACATTGTGGGAACGAGGGTACCCAGGCCTGCGTGGCTGTGTCACAGGACATGGCCCACTTTGCCAGCCAGGTGCGGCCTGCCATGACTCTACTTAAGACAAGTCCCTCGCGAGGAACCTGGGCTCGCGATGAAGAACGACACCAAGACCAGCAAGGACGGGCCTCCTCAGCCCCCCTTCGTAGCGGCGGAAGTCTCTATGCAGAACCCGACCTTAGGAGTCAAAGATGACGCAGGGAAGGACAGGCGGGCACCAGCGCGCCAGGTGGTGCAGTTTCCCCTTTGGTGCAAATGGAGCAAGGATGTACGTGGGTTCCCAAAGTGCCACCCAAAGGTTTCCATTCCAGTGCAACAAGAGCATGGCCACGAGCCCCGCAGGGCGGACGTCATCGCCGAGACCACCGCGCCGTCATCGACAACCACTTTGTAGGCAAAGACCGCCTTTGGACAGGGCACGGATGTACTCCTGCCCCCGTTCAAATTTGGCAGTTGTGGCATCCCTTCCCGCCATTCTGATAAGGGAAGAGGACTCAGGCCACTGCTATATATAGAGGCTAGGTCACACAGTAGAACGAGATCCGATCCACGACTTGGCCACTCGATGAACCACCAGACAAGGAAGAGAGCCGAGAACACCACTTGAGCCCCCCTCGCGAGGCTCGATACCATTGTACTAGTTCATCCAACACACCTACCCGAGAGGCAATCCACCAAAGCATGAGTAGGGTCTTACGCTTCACAGCAGCCCGAACCTAGGTAAACTGCCGTGTTCATCTTCTTCCTCGTCATCATGCGAGTTTGCCATAGTAACCATCGAGTAGCAAGCTAGGTAGGGCAAGGCTACAGGGGATCTTTGCACACGCCCCTGTGTTCGAACCTTGAGGGTTTTGCAGAGCCCAAAATCTGACAGCTACCTTGCTGTTTTTATATTTTCAGATTACAAAAACCTATATCTACCATCCATATTACAATTGTATCACCATCTCTTCACCGAAGTAGTGTACCTATACAATTTACCATTGGCTCATATACTTCATCTTTATAATGTATTTCATGAAAATGATGGTTTGGAAAATTGTGCTCAATTGGTAGAGGAAGAAATTATGAAAATACTTAATGAGAATTCTTTGAATGATGAGCATGATTGCAATGTTGCTAGTATGAATTCTCGGAACAAACATGATGCTAATGATATGCAAGTCCACAAGCTTGGGGATGCTATGTTTTATGAAGATGATATTTTTAGTCCCCCAAGTTTTGATGAGCAAATTTATTATGATGAAAGCATGCCTCCTATTTATGATGATTATTTTGATAACATGTATGCTATACATAATAATGATAACCATGAAACTTGTCATCATGATTTTAATTTTCAATTGTATTATGCTTCACATGATAGTTATTTTGTTGAGTTTGCTCCCACTACTATTGATGAGAATAAATTTTCTTATGTGGTGAGTAGTAAAATTTCTATGCTTATGAATCATGAAAATAATGCTTTATGTGATAGTTATGTTGTGAAATTCCTTCATGATGCTACTAAAAATTATTATGAGGGAGGAACATATGCTTGTAGGAATTGCAATAATATCAAGTTTCCTCTCTATGTGTTCAAAGTTTTGAAGTTATGCTTGTTTTGCCTTCCTATGCTAGTTGATTATTGCTCCAATAACTTGTTTGCACACAAAACCCATATGCATAGGAAGTGGGTTAGACTTAAATGTGCTTGTCATGAGATTCATGATGTTCTTTTGCATGTTTCCATCACTATTCTTATACGAGCATCATTGAAATCATCATGCCTAGCTAAAAGGGGTTAAAGAAAAGCACTTGTTGGGAGACAAACCAACAATTTTCCTTTCTATTTTTTTTGTGTTCACGTGATTAATCTATGGTAGTAATCATGTTTTGTGTCTTTATATCAATAAAGTGCCACGTAAAGCCTTTGGGATGACTCATAAGATGAGTAGAATTGATGCTGAACCAAAACAGAAACTTTTGACCCCAGTACAGGTATTTTCATTTTTTACTGGAGCGTGATAATGATCTGAATATTTAGACAGTTTTGATATACAAATTCTACAACTTCTCCTTATTTTTCAGAATTATTATAGACACAGACGTAGAGTTATACTACAGATCTTCACAGACTATTCTGTTTTTGATTGATTCTGTTTTGCATGCATAGTTTGCTTGTTTTAGTGTTCCCACAACTTATATCTAGTGATATAAATTATGGGAATGATATAATACAGTAGTTATTATGTGGTAACAATTATGAATCTTGTCTTGCCAGTACCTAAGTGAATGATCTTTATTTATTACACTAACCCTTCTCACGAAGTTCCGTTAAGTTTTGTGTGATTGAAGTTTTCAAGTTCTGGGTGAGACACCCATATGAGGAGAACAAGAAGTGAAAAGAACCTAAGCTTGGGTATTCCCAAGGAACTCCCAAGTTAATATCCAAGGAATACTCAAGCGCCTAAGCTTGGGGATGCCCCGGAAGGCATCCCCTCTTTCGTCTTCAACATTATCGATATATCTTACTTAGAGCTATATTTTTATTTATCACATAATATTTGTTTTGCTTGGAGCATCGTTATATTTGGTTATTTTATGTTAGGTGTTATTTATAATCTTGTTTTTCAATAAAAAGTTCCAAGAATTTCCTTAGGATGCTTGCAATGCATGTTTGATGTGTGCTGTGTAAAACAGAAACTTTTGTTGTAGTGCTTGAATTTTCATATCTTACTAGAACATGGAAAGTTTCTGAAAATTTTAAACGGTATTTTCATATAAATTATTTAACATTTCCTAAATTTTCATAGTTTTTCGAGTTACAGAAGTACCCTGGTTTAATAGATTGCTAGAGACTGTTCTGTTTGGACAGAATGCTGTCATAGTTTTATTATCTACTTATTCTATAGTTTCCATAGCCTATATAGGTACATATAAATTTTGCAAATGATAGTAAACAACAAATGGTGTTTGAAAATTATTGTGCAACTTTTCTTGGCAGTACATGAAGTGTTGATTTATTCTTATGTGTACTAACCTATCTCACGAGTTCTTGTTGAGTTCTGTGTGGATGAAGTTTTTGAGACCTAGGTGAAACCGGGACATGAGAGGATTGAACGAGATACCAAAGATCAATCTTGGGGATGCCCAAGGCACCCCAAGTTACAATAAGTATCAAGCATCTAAGCTTGGGGATGCTATGCATCCACCCTCTCTTCATCAACAATTGTCGGTTAGCCTATGTTGAGCCTAAAATTTTATTTTTCCACATGATATGTGCTATTCTTGGAGTGCTATTTTTATTTTTCTCACTGTTAAATAAAATACTCAGATCTGAAAATATTTATTGAGAGAGAGAGAGAGCCCTCACATGGCTACTTGATTGTTTACCTACTCATTGATCTTCACTTATATCTTTTGAGAGTAGTTTGATGTTTACTCTTGTGCTTCACTTATATCCTATGAGTAAATGGTTGAATGAATTGAATATCACAAATCTAAAATTATATATGCTTCATATAATTATTCCATGGGGAGTAATGACTTCACACATAATAAGAATAGGCGGTAAAATTTATTGAAAGTTAGCAAACACCGCATTGGTCACTTGAACAATTCATGGAAGAATATTGAAGGAAGAGAGATTCCACATATAAATATACTATCTTGGACATCTTCTATGATTGTGAGCTCATTAATTATTTTCAAGCTCGAGCAAATCAGTTAAAATTGGATAAGGAAGACAACTTAATGAGTTATGTTTGGGTATATTTGTATAGAAGTTATATTGTTATGGATCCTCCAACATGTGGTGCTTGCTTCCACCTCATACTAGCCAAAACTTCCCCACCAAGTAGAAATACTACTTGTGCATCCAAACACCCTTAAACCAGTTTTGCCATGAGAGTCTACTATACCTACCTATGGATTGAGTAAGATCCTTCATGTAAGTTGTCATCGGTGCAAAAAGCAATAAAAATTGCTCCTAAATATGGATGATCTTTTATTGTAAGGGAAGATAAGCATTGCACGGACTTGTGTTGGTAAAGAAATAAAAGTGACAGACTGCATAATAAAGGTTGCTATCACAAAGGGCAATACAACGTGATGTTCGTTTGCATTAAGGGTTTGCACATCCAAAAACAAAAAGTGCATGACAACCTCTGCTTCCCTCTGTGAAGGGACTATCTTTTACTTTCTAGTACTTACCTTTATGCAAGAGTCATGGTGATCTTCACCACTTCCTATATTTTGCCTTTTTCTCTTGGCAAGCGTCATGTGTGGGGGAATGATCTAGACACATATATCCATACAAATATATTTGATCATGAAATATTATTGTTGACAGTTATCTATATGATAAATAAGTTGGGAGGCGAAACATTAAGCCCCTATCTTTCTGTGTGTTCGGTGGATGCATTTTGTTCTAAAAATATGCTTTGAGTGTCAATAATCATGGAAGACTATATGATAGTTGAGTATGTGGAATTCGCCAAATCAAAGTTCTTACATAGACCCTTCCTGAAAATAATATGAATTGCAATTGTTCGATGACTAGGAATATGGTTTGTTAGTTTTCAAGAAACTTTCTGGTCTATACTTTAACATGTGAATAGCTTGTTACTCGATCATGAGAAGTTTTATGAGATGAGCTACAATTTACGGTTTATATTGATGCTAGAAAAAGTGACTAGAATTATCATTGATCAAACTTGTGCACTTGCTAGCATTCACACTTCATAAATTATTTCTTTTATCATTTGTCTACTTGAGGACGAGCAGGAATTAAGCTTGGGGATGCTGATACGTGTCCAACGTATCTATAATTTATGAAGTATTCATGCCATGTTTACAATAATTTATGAACTAACTCGAGATGGCGATATTTTTAGCAGAACTACCATGGTGTCATTTTTTGTGCAGAAATAAAAGTTCTCAGAATGCGCTGAAAATTTACGGAGAATATTTTTGGAAAATATAAAAAATACTAGAGTAAAAAGATACGGGAGAGGAGTCCCGAGGCAGCCACAAGCCACCAGGGCACGCCCCTGGCTTGTGGGCCCCTCGAGAGTCTCCTTGACGTGATTCCAACGCCAGTTACTCATATAAATCTAGAAACCCCTAGAAAGAAACCTAGATCGGGAGTTCCGCTGCCGCAAGCCTTTGTACCCACAAAAAACCAATCGGGAGCCCGTTCCGGCACCCTGCAGGAGAGGGAAACCATCATCGGAGGCCATCTTCATCATCCCGGTGGTCTCCATGATGAGGCGGGAGTAGTTCACCCTAGGGGCTGAGGGTATGTACCAGTAGCTATGTGTTTGATCTCTCTCTCTCTCTCTTGTGTTCTTGAGATGGCATGATCTTTATGTATCATGAGCATTATTGATATGGACGAACCATATGGAGTTTTCTCCTCTCTATCTTCTTGTGATGAATTCAGTTTTCCCTTTGAAGTTTTCTTATCGGACTGAGTCTTTATGGATTTAAGAACACTTGATGTATGTCTTGCGATGGGATATCCATGGTGACAATGGGATGTTCTATTGATCCACTTGATGTATGTTTTGGTGATCAACTTGCGGGTTCCGTGACCTTAGGAATCTATGCATAGGGGTTGGCACACATTTCCGTCTTAACTCTCCGGTAGAAACTTTGGAGCACTCTTTGAAGTTCTTTGTATTGGATTAATCATGATGAATCTGAAATCTTCTGATGCATATCGTATAATCAAGCCCATGAGTACTTGTGGTGACATTAGAGTATCTAGGTGACATTAGGGTTTTGGTTGATGTTTATCTTAAGGTGTTATTTTAGTATGAACTCTAGGGCTGTTCGGGATACTTATAGGTATATCTCATAAGATTGATCGGAAAAGATAACTTTGAGGTGGTTTTGTACCCTAAAATAATTTCTTCGTTTGTTCTCCACTATTTGTGACTTTGGACTGAACTCTTTGTCGCACGTGAGGGATTTACATATGATTCAACTATGTCAGTATTGTCGAGAGAACTAGTAAAGTATGAACCCTAGGCCTTGTTTCTAAGACTTGCATTACTGTTTTTGCTCACTTTTATTACTTGCCACCTTGCTGTTTTTATACTTTCAGATTACAAAAACCTATATCTACCATCCACATTACACTTGCATCACTATCTCTTCGCCGAACTAGTGCACCTATACAATTTACCATTGTATTTGGTGTGTTGGGGACACAAGAGACTATTTGTTATTTGGTTGTTGGGTTGTTTGGGAGAGACCATCTTCATCCTACGCCTCCCATGGATTGACAAACCTTATGTCATCCACTTGAGGGAAAATTTCTACTGTCCTACAAAACTCTACGCTTGGAGGCCCAACAAAGTCTACAATAATAAAGTTGCGTAGTAGACATCAATGGAGCGTGGGCACCCGGGGACCCCTCTCAGGTGTCTTAGGGCTCCATAATTCCTCAAGTATTCTATAATAAATGTCCAAAAAAAATTCATTCCATTCTGAGAACTTTTATTTCTGCACAAAAACAACACCATGGTAGTTCTGCTGAAAACAACGTCAGTCCAGGTTAGTTTTAGTCAAATCATGCAAACTGGAGTCCAAAACAAGTGAAAAGTGTTAGGAAAAGTGGATACATAGGAGGCGTATCAACTCCCCCAAGCTTAAACCCTTGCTTGTCCTCAAGCAATTCAGTTGAGAAACTGAAAGTGAGAAATAAAAACTTTTACGAACTCTTTTGTTCTTGTTTACATCCATATGCTTAAGTAGCACCCATGTTTTCAACAAAGATCATGACTAACCATGTCAACAATAAATCTTAAAGACTATATTAACTCATATCAATAACACAAGCAACCAGCGAGCAATAATAAGATATCTCAGGTGCAAACAATTTATCAAAACAATCATGATATAATATGACAATAGTGGTATCTCGGTAGCCCTTTCTGAGACCGCAAAACATAAATGCATAACACCTCCAAAGTTCAAGAAGCGACTAAACATTCTAATTCATGGCAGAAAAGATCCAGTCATGATGCATCTAACATTCACTATACACAATGCATGAGCATGACAATAGTGCTCTCAGATCTGGCGCTTATTTTGAAAGGTGATGCCTCAACATTAAAGTAAATAGATAGTCCCTTTGTAGAGGGAAGCAGGGATTTGCAGAGGTGCCATAGCTCAAGGATTAAAATTAGATTTAAGTATAATTGTTAGAGGTACACCCTTCCTGTCAATGTTATGACCAAGAGCTATCAATATCTTCCATGTTAAACAAATTAGTAGCGGTTCCCAAGTGGTAAAAGTAAATGTTTATTCCCCCTCAACCAACAAACACACTCCACGGTGAGCCGAATCCATGGGTACCGTCCAAACCAACAACATTCCTAGGGGAGTTTTATTTTAGTTATTTGCATTTATTTTGATTTTGGGACTGGGAATCCCTATTACCGCCCTTCTCGTGCAAGGATGAGTGAATAAACACTCATCATGAGAGTAACCCGCTTAACATGGAAGATACTGACCACCCCCTGTCGCTCCATGAGAGGTTCAGGCACACAAAATAGATTTTCATTTGAAATTTTAGAGTGGCACATGAAAATTTACTTGGAATGGCAGGGTAATACCGCATATAGGTAGGTATGGTGGACTCATCTGGAATAACTTAGGTTTAAGGATTTTGATGCACAAGCAGAATTCCCACTTAGTACAGGTGAATGCTAGCAAATAGGTTGAGAAGCAGCCAGCTAGAGAGCAATTACGGTCATAAGCATGCATTACGAGTAATAAACATTGAATGATATCATGAGTAGGATATGGACACCATGAACATAAATATCATGAAGGCTATGTTGGTTTTGATTCAACTACATGCGTGAACATGTACCAAGTCAAGCTGCTTGAAACATTCAGAGGAGGATACCATATCATCATACTACATCACAACCATTTTAATGCATGTTGACATCCAAGACAAATCGTTATTCACTCCTAGCTACTTGAGCATGGAATGAACCACTATAATCTCTAATTGTCATTACAAATATGTTCAATTATAATGTGTTGAATCATGGATACCAGGTTAAACATATTTAGAAAAACAAGAACAAGTTGAGTTCATACCCACTTTTCTCTGCGACAGTCAATTCATCCAGTATCGTCATTATTGCCTTTCACTTGCACAATCGAAATGATATGAAAATAATAATAGTGCAAGAGTGTCATGGACTAAGATGGAACCTGCAAACATTTTATTCAAGAGGAAAGACAAAGTAATATGGACTTTGTCTTAGATCAACAATAATACATATAACAGCCACTCAACATTTTCATTGTGGTCTTCTCCTTGGTATGACTCGATAAAATAAAGAGAATTTTAGAGAAAACACACTAAAATATTTTTGGATTTTTTAGTTTTTCTTGAAGAAAGCAAATAAGAGAAGGGAAACAAAAACGAGAAAACCTATTTACACGGGAGAGCTCCCACCAAGCAAAAGAAGGAATAAGAAATCTTTTTGGATTTTCTTTTAATACTACGACTAGCTAAACTGAAAAGAAAAACCAAAAATAAACAAGATGTATTTTTGGATTTTCTCAAAGTTTTTCAAACACACAAGAAGAAAACGAGAAAAATAAATCTAGCATGGATAATACAATGAAAGAGTGTGGACACCGACAACTAAAATGAAATGTGTGAACATGAATGTAATGTCCGTGGGAATACGTACTCCCCCAAGCTTAGTCTTTTGGCCTAGCTTGGTAATCACCATCCATAGTAGCCGTCCGGTCCCATGTTGAATTGCAATGGAGGAGGTACCTGAGCATCCCACTCCTGGGATCCTCCTCTGCTGCAACTTGGTTGTTTCGATAGGCGATGATATCATCTGGCATAATTCTGTATCTATTCCTGGTAACAGAATCAAACAAAGCAGGTGCAGGCAATGGAATAACATCACGGGTTATGACGCTAAATACCAGATTATAGCGAATATTATGGAAGTGGTCATCCTCATCAATAAGGTGGTGATCCCTCAATGACCTGCAGCCTATATAAACCTTGGGCAAAAGATTATCATGAGGGCGTATCTGAACTCCTAAACGGCTCGCTAAGTGAGTAGCATAAATGCCACCATGTATCTTGCCCTTACTTTTGTTATGTTGTAGGCGTCATGCAACAATATCTCCTAGGCTAAAAGTTTGATCATTATATAATGCATGTTGCAAAATGGCTAGGTCTGGAGCACTGAGTGCACCGACCTTTTCCTTAGCAGATAAACACTTAGGAATGAATATAGCAAAGTAGTGCATAGAAGGAAACTGCAAACTAGTGGAAGTGGTTTTCAACACGCGCCTGTCGTCACCCACTGTTAAAGTGAGGAGAAAACCCTCAAACTCTATTGGTCTAAGCTCTCTTAATTCCCTGTCAGAAGGAATTAGACATATATCACAAAAGTCAGTGAATGGTATTTTGTAGTTTCTAGCATATAGATTAAATTGCATCTTAGGAGGGTTATTCCTATTTAGGAAATTAAAACTTTGCACAAAGGAATTTGTGAGGATGTGATACTGGTCACACTTACCTGCAAGGAAGTTGGTGATCCCAACATTGTCTATAAATTGAGAATATTCTTGATAGAAACTGGTTTCCTCCATAAAGGGAATATGTGGTCATTCGCACGACACACTTCTTCCTTCCTTGGATTGTGTAGGTCACTATCAAACGACTCCCCAATAACTCCCTTAGCATTCTTCTTGGAGGACTACTTCCTAAAGAAATTCATCTTATTTTCTACAAATAAAATTCTGAAAATATTTAGTCACCCCCAAAAAATATTGTTAACAAAACTAAACAAGATTGATAGCAACTACTCCTAGGGATGCATATAGGCCATATCAAGCATTCAAACTACTTAGAACTCTAAGAATTCAACATGCAAGATCATCTACAGCAGCACCAAGAGTAGCTAATTATTCTGAAAATAAACCACCAAATCAAAAAACTAATTGGAGCAATGTGGGAGTTACATACCGAGAAGCAATACCCTAAAACAGTTTCTGAAATGGATCTTTGAGCAAAGAGATAGAAATCCATGGGTACCTGAGCAAGAACACGAGGGAGAGAACAATGGTGAATTTTTTTCAGGAGATAGGAGATGACATGGGCTAAAGAGATAAGTGAGGGGACCCACCAGGGGCCCACCTTCTACCAGGTCGCGTTAGGGGGGTCTGGCGCTCCCTGGTGGAGCGTGGCCACCTGGTGCAGCCCCTATGGTGTTATTTGTCCCAAAAATTCATAAATAAATGCAAAAAATTCATGTTAAATTTTTAGGGCATTCTGAGAACTTTTATTTTTGGGTCATTTTTTATTGCACGGGAAAAACAAAAAACTGGAAAAGCATGGCATTTTATTTTATTCAACTAGGAAAAATAGAAAACTAAAGGTGAATACAGAGAGTCATGTCTACTAAATTCATCAACTTCATACCTCTCGAAAATGATTCATTAATAAGGTTGATCACGTCTTATTAACAACCACTTTCAATTAGCATGAAACCGAAGAACTTTCAGAAAACACTAGGTTACCTCAATGGGGATAGGCATATCCCCAACCATGATAATATTGTATCTCTTTTTGATAATAGGTAGAGGTAATTGAAAGCTACCAATAATGAGTGTCGAAGAATATTCACCCCATTCACTTGGAATTGTTTCTTCGGAAAGTGCAGCGTATGCTCTTTACCATTGATATGAAAAGTGACCTTGCTTTTATTGCAATCAATAGTAGCCTGTGCAGTATTCAAAAAGGTCTACCAAGGATAATCGACATGTTGTCGTCCTCGAGCATCTCAAGAATAACAAAGTCCGTTACGTTAGTAACATTTGAAACAACAACGGGCACATCCTCACAAATACCGATAGGTATGGCAGTTGATTTCTCAACCATTTACAATGATATTTCAGTAGGTGTGAGTTTATTCAAATCAAGTCTTTTATATAAACAGAAAGGCCTAACACTAACACCATCTCCTAAATCACAGAAAGCAGTTTTGACATAATTTCTTTTAATGGAGCAAGGTATAGTTGGTATCCCACGATCTCGAAGTTTCTTAGGTACTCCATCCTTAAAAGAATAATTAGCAAGCATGGTGGAGATTTCAACTTCAGGTATCTTTCATTTATTAGTGATGATGTCTTTCATGTACTTAGCATAAGGAGGCATCTTTACGATACCCGTTAAACCGGTACGCAAAAACACTGGCCTAGTCATTCCAACAAAGCATTGAAATTCTTCATCATCCTTTTTCTTAGATGTTTAGGTGGAAAAGGCATGGGTTTCTGAACCCATGGCTCTCTTTCTTTACCATGTTTTCTAGCCACGAAGTCCTTTTTATCATATCGCTTATTTTTAGGTTGTGGGTTATGAAGATCAACAATAGGTTCTATTTCTACATCATTACCTGGTTCTTTATTATTACTAGGTTGAGTATCCTCATGAACATCAATATCATTATGATTATCACTAGGTGGATGTTCATTACCAGATTGAGTTTCAACATCAAAAATAGAAACATCATTAATATCATCAGGTGGTTTTTCTATCTCCGGTTCGCTAGAAGCATGCAAAGTCCTATCATATTACTTTTTAATTTTTCTTATTATAAGTACTAGGTGTATCAACATTAATTGCGTGAGAATATTTTTAGGATGATCCTCAGGATAAAGAGGTTCTTAGGTCATTCTACCTCCTCTAGTTACTAATCCAATATCATGATCATTCGTATTATTATTCATTTCATCAAGCAATTCTCTTTGAGATTTAGAAACTTGTTCTAACTGAGTTTGAACCATAGAGGCATGTTTTCCTACACCTCTAACATCATTACTGATTTTAAATAACAAGTCACTCAAGCGAGCAATCATATTAGAATTATATTTCAAGTGTTTCAGAACATTTGCATTGAAGTGCTCTTGTTTCATAATGTAGTTATCAAAATCATATAAGCATTGACTAGGATGTTTATTGTAAGGGATATCACCATCATCAAACTTTAATAAATAATTTACGTCTACCACTTGTGGAGGTGGTGGTGTGTTGAGCCCATGTATTTCTTCAATAGGTGGTAAGTTCTTAACAATCGCAACCTTAATACCTTTTTTCTTCATACATTTCTTTGCCTCTTGCATATCTTCGGGACTGAGAAATAAGATACCCCTCTTCTTCGGGGTGGATTCAATTGGTGGTTCGGGGGTATTCCAATCATAATAGTTCTTCAATATATTATTCATTAGTTCCCTAGCTTGTTCAACAGTTCGTTCCTTGAAAACACAACTAGCACAACTATCTAGGAAGTCCCTAGAATCATGAGTTAGTCCATTATAGAGGATATCAAGTATTTCATGTTTCTTAAGAGGATGATCAGGCAAAGCATTAAGCAATTGGATAAGCCTCCCCCAAGCTTATGGGAGACTATCTTATTCAATTTTCACAAAGTTAATTATTTCCTATAAGGCAGGTTGTTTCTTATGAGCAGGAATATTTTTTTAGAGAAATAGTAAATCATATCCTGGGGACTACGCTCACAACCAGGAGTGAGAGTATTGTACCATATCTTAGCATCACCCTTTAATGAGCATGGAAATAATTTGAGAATATAGTAGTAGCGAATCTTCTCATCATGAGAAAATAGGGTGGCTATATCATTGACCTTAGTAATGTGTGCTACCACAATTTTTGTTTCATAACCATGAAAAGGATCGGATCCAACCAGAGTAATTAACTCTGGGTTGATAGAGAATTCATAATCTTTATCGGTAACAAAGATAGGTGTAGTAGCAAACTTAGGATCACATTTAATTTTAGCATTCAAAGTCTTATCCTTACCCTTGCATAGTAGTTTCTTAACATCATTTCTATCCTTACAAGCAAGAATCTCTCTAGCCATTTCTCGAACTAAATCATAACCTTCAGGTATCTTAGGCATTTCAAATCTAGGAGAGGTAGGCATATTAGGTGTTTCATAATCATCAGGTTCAAAGTTCTCATCAATTTCAGCAGACTCATCAGTTTCAATAATTTCATTCTCTTCAGCTCTAGTGATTTGTTCATGAAGAAAGTCACCTAATGGCACAGTTGAAAGTGCACTATTGCCCTTAACAGTTTTTGACATCTATGACAATTTCATTTGTGTTTCTAACCACATGCTCTAGTATAAAATAGCACCGTCAAAATTGAAGAGAAGCATGGATGTTTATTATCCCTCTACGTGGAAAAAGGAAAAAGCAGATTGCCATATTGTTACCTTTTCTTTCTTGAGTTCCTAGGGCAGCCGCACTATTAAGAGGGGGTGCATCATGAAAAACATCTGGGAATCAACTTCACACACACATATGATCTGGCACAACCAACTTTATTTTTGGTCCATTCTTACATGGCGAATGACTCCGTCGAGGCCGGAACTTCCAGGGACGAAAAGGTCCAGGAAGCTTCTGGGCCACCAAGAGAAACTGCACTGTATGCAATCTCTCTGTGTATCCCAGAACCTTGCCGAACCCTGGCCGAAACTTCCGTTCCCTGGAACTTCTGTGTTGGCCGGAACTTCCGGGCATTGGAACTTCCGTCCCTGTTCCGGCAGCGTCTGGGGTATTCCAGAGAAGATGCAAACTCTCTATGTAGCCCAGAACCTGCCTGAAACTAGGCCGGAACTTCCGGGGTCCGGAACCTCCGGGCTTGGACGAAACTTCTGGTCCACGCAGGAATCTGGCCCCAATGGCTGGATTTCGTCCCCACCTATAAATAGTCTTTTTCTTCCCCACGAAGAGGCTAACGACTCCATTTCTCTCTCCACCATTTCCAGACTTTGATTTCTTGGTGTTCTTCCTCCTTAGCCAACTAAAGCTCTTGATATTTTGAGGAGTGAAGGAGGAGTGCTTAATCTACACATTGACCAAAGCAAAAGTTGATTCCCCTTTGTTTTTCATGGTGCATCTTGTTACTCTTGGAGGTTGGAGCCTCCTAGGCGGTAGGAGTTCGCCGGTGAGGAATCGTTCATTGTGATTACCCCCGGAAAGTTTGTGAGGGTTTGGAGACCACCCCAAGGTCTACCACTAGTGGTTGGGAATTGCCTTCGTGGTGATATCTCAAGGAGAGAATAGGATGAGCCTTCGTCGCGTTGGTGTGCCTTCGTGGTAACATCCACCTCTCTAAACGGTGATGTAGCTTCCCTCCAAGGAAGTGAACATCGGCATACATCCTTGTCTGTCGGAGTTGCGGTTATTCCTAACCCTAACTCCTTACTTGTGGTTATTTGTCTCTTAGTCTTTACTTATATCTAATGTGCTTGCTTACTCATATACTTGTGGTACTTGTTTGCTTGGTGTAACTCTTAGCATCTTACTTGCAAATGTTTAGGCTTACTTTCATATTGTCACGCCCAAGATGCGGTCCTATCCTTATTTGGGCACGAGGGCCTCGACAGGGATAGAAGCGCATCTCGATGCGTTCACAAGAATGGACATCATTAAAAGTACATGTACATAAGAGATGAGTATATGGAGTTGGCTTACACTCGCCACAAGCTACATCAGAGTCACATCAATACAATAACATCTCAACATCATACATAAGAGCAGGGTGACTACGGACGAAATCAAACGATAAAATGACATCCACCCTTGCTATCCCAGGCTACCGCCTAGAACCCATCCAAGATTGAAGAAGAAGAAGAAGAAGAACTCCAAGTCAAATAAAGCAATGTGCTCACGTCAAATCATCACATTACCTGTACCTGCAACTGTTGTTGTAGTAATCTGTGATCCACAGGAACTCAGCAATCTCATTTCCAAGGGTATCAAGACTATTAAATCTTAATAGGTGAGGTAAGGTTAAGTGGTGAGGCTGCAACAAGCGACTAAGCATATATTTGAGTGGCTAACTTATGTGCACAGAAAGTAAAGTATGGTGGTCTACGCATACGGACATGAACTAGTAATGATCACTAACTGATCCTGAAGACCTACTTACGTCAAACATAACCCCACCGTGTTCTCTTCCGGAAAAGGACTCACGAGAAGAGACAGTCACGGTTACTCACACGGTTGGTGTATTTTATTAGATTTTACTTCAAGTTTGCTATGATCGGGTGTTAAACAAAGTATCCAAGTTTGCCACATAACCGTAGGCACGACTTCTCGAAAAGATTTAACCCTACAGGGGTGCTCCAACTTATCCATCACAAATTAACCACACGCAGCAGGAATAACCTCAACCACGAATCTCGTGATCTTCCTAGGCAATTCCAAAGGAAATCCAACACCTCGAGATAACCCGAAGAAAATCAGAGTTCCTCACTCAAGACGTTCGAGAAAGGTAAAACAAGTCCAGCAAGGCCTACCGACGTGTCGACAATCCGGATAGGAGCCGCGTATCTCGTTCTCAGGACACAGCGGATGAGCTAAGCGTACAGTAACTAAAGTCCCGGGTTGCCCCAGGTAGCCCGCACGGTGCTCTTGTTTGGACCAGCACCATCAGCACTGGCCCCCCTGTATTATGTTAAATTAATCCATGAGGGGGCGACCCTCTATGCATTTAAAAGGTGATCAGTTTTATTATGATAGGCAAATGTAGTACCAAAGTTGGGCCTTGCCAGACAAGTTTTAATCTAACCCGAAAATCAAGGGGGTCCCCATAACAACCCCGAGCATGTTAGGAGCGCTCATTTCTGGAACATAACACCAGTTCACAAGTAACTAAGGGCGGCAAGAGAGGAACAAAACACCAAGCAAAAGGCCAAGCCTTCCACCCTTAACCAAGTGTATAGGTGCATTAAATTAAATAGCAACAATATTGTGATATAACAAAAGAATGTCCATGTTGACACATGGAAGCAATTACACCTGCAGCTAGCAACGCTATAAGAAGTTCTGAGCAAGCGGTAACATAGCCAAACAATGTTTTGCTGGGATCTGGAGGGGTTAGAGGCTTATCATGGCAGTGTTGAGAGGCTGATCAAACAAGTGGTAGGTAGCGAGACATAACGATAAAAGACGAGACAACTAGCATGGCAATGATAGTAATGGTATCCAGGGAAATGTGTCATCTTGCCTGAGATCCCGCTCGGAAGAAGAACGAGTCCATGAAGAAGATGAACCAACGTAGTCAAACGGATTCTCACACTCCGAACGGTTTGGAAACTCTATCGAGAAGAAACAAGCCGAAGAAACAACAATCAACACACGATTCACCACACATATGCAAAACACGATACACAAATAATATGATGCATGTCCGGTTAAATATGCAATGCAAGACAATTCACAACAATCAAATACTACACATTAAGTGAAGCTCAATATGCAATGAGTTGCATATTGACAAAACTCCACACTCGAATTATTTAGTTCACTCCCGTTAGGTACACGACAGTATTAAATGTTGTTAAACATGGCAAGAGGTGAAGCATAAGTAAACTATCTATCTAGGCATGTTAAATGAGGCCGGAAACAACTTTTAGCATTTCTGAAATGACCTCATATGTTCATTATGAATTTGGTCCAGATCTGATCTAAACATATTTTATATTTGTTAAACAGTAAAACAAATGTCACCATGTTATTCTACACGTCATTCTAGTCGATTTACATATATAGAACATCTCAAACGGAGCTACGGTTCAAAAAATATGAGCAACACAAGATGCACATGACATGAATGCAAATGCATGGGAAAAATCACCACAACCATCTCAAATCATGAATGCAACAAGTTATTATGAAACTACATGAGTTTCTAAGCAAGTTTCATATATGGAATGTCCAAAACGGAGCTACGGTTCAACCACAATCATCAAAACAAGTTTTAGTTGAAATCTGCCAAAAACAGTAACATAGCATTTTGAACATATGAAAACAACAAGTTACAATAATCTAAAATGCACAAACTAAGCATGGGGCAATATAATACAACATCCACTTCATTTCATGTTCACAAATCATATTCAAAGCATGCATGGATCACTAGGTAGGAAGCTCACAAGAAGGCTACTTAATAACAGTTTCAGACTTAGTGAAAATAGCAGTTTTTGGCAGTGCAGTTTTTATCACGAAGGCATATTGACAGCAGTAAAACTATATTCTACAAATCATTAAATGGCATGAAACTTAACAGAATGCTAGAGGGCAATATCAACAACAAATAACTCCATTACACCTACCACAAAAGAGTTATAGATCACTAGCAAATCACATGGCAAGACAGCAACAAAATATAACAGATTCCAGACTAGGAAATATTTAGGACCCTCAAAATGGCAGATTTTTATAGCAAGTTGACAACATCAAAACAATACCTATACATGCATTTCTATGACAAACAAAATGTCCATGGCCTAGGACACATAGCAAAGAGCAACTTTCATGTTGAAACTTAATTCATATCATGCCCGGATTAAATCCTACGAAAAAGACAAAAGGGCATCACGGCATAGATGACATGCACACAAAATGCTCAAATGGCAAAACTAAATGCACAGATAAATCCTATGAGTTTTTCTACCCCGAAACATATATAATATGCATGGGTTCATGTAGAAAATTAATCACAATTAAATATGCAGGTATTAGGCCTCATCACCTAGTCGCAAACCATTAATGCAAAAATAGATGCAACCATCAAGCCAACAATTATCTCATGCATAAAAATGCAATGCTGATGATATGAACATTTTTAATATAAGATTTAGTTAATTTCGATGCACGTTAATTAATATGGCAATGCAAAAATATGACAAATGATGCAAAAAGACATGTTAATTAATTCAAACAGGGATGCAAATGGCATAGTATTAAACTACATTTAATTCTAAGCACCTTTCATGTTGGAACTATTTACAAACAATGCACGGATAAATTTATAAAGACGTTTTAAAGATGCAATAAATACTTTAAAAAAACAAAAGAGGGGGCTAGGGCTAGCTCACCAATGGGCCTTGGGCCCATCCGGTGCTCGGGAGGCTGGCGAAGGGAGCTGGGCCGCAGGGAGGCGCTAGTGGCGGCCCATCACAGCGGTAGGGAGCGGGCGAGCGCTCGGTCGTCCCCGACCTCTCGCTCCCGCCGCGAGCAGACACGGAGAGGGCGGCGCTGCCACGCGAGGGCCGGTGAGGCCTTGGGCAGGCGGGGGCGGTGGATCCGGCGGCGCAGGTCCGGTTCCTACCGGAGGAGAGGCCGCCGGCGGCGGGCAACTCAGGGTCGGCCATGGCGGCTGGGTGCCTGTGGGAAGGAGGAAGGGCAGGTTAGGGAGAGAGAGATGGAGGGAGAGGAGAAAGGGAGAGGGCGGCCGGCGGGAGAGGTCCGGCGAGGAGCGGGCTACTCCGACGAGGGAGCTGCGGGATGCCATGGGAGGAGCTTGCATGGGAGCCTCCATGGATGAGCTCGGGAGAGGTCCGGTTGGACCCGGATGGGCTTTCTTGGGCCTCCAGATGGGCTCGAGCGGGCCGGAGGCTGGATAAGGGAGTAGGTGGGGGGCTGGCTAGGGTTCGCACGTGGAACGAGGTGGGTCTAGGGGCTATATATAGGTTTAGGCTAGGGTTAGCTGGCACTGTCCGTTTTTGGACTGTCGGTGAGGATCCGATGTCCGGAAGCGGAGAGGGGGGCTATGGTGGCTGTGCAGAGGGGCTAGGAGGGGAAGAGAGGGAAGCAGTGTGGCACGGCACGAAGATTGAAAACACCGAGAATGCCCGACGAAATACCGATGACCTCACTGCTATGACTGGCCGACGGGGTTTCTAGCGAACTCGGATCGCGACAAAAATCGACGGGCGGTCTACCTAAGCTATAACAAGACCGCGCGACAAATTTCAACTCAATCCGAGAATATTTTTGCGCGCGCTTAAAAACGGTTTTATTTAAACGGTGCCGCGGGCGCGTGCGTGTGTGGTTGGTCTCGAGACGGGCAACGGCAAAACGGAGAGAACCGGCGACTACGAACAGATGCAAGTTTCCGAAAACAGGAGATGATGCAATTTAGATGATGCGAATGATGCGATGATGAATGTGACAACCAGACGAACACAAGACGAGAACGGAAACTAAAGGGGAATCTTCTGGGATCTTCTGGAACGTCGGTCTCGGGCTGTCACACATATTCCGCATTATCGCCTAAAAATTGCTAAGTAACAATTAAAATTTGTAATTGTACCTATTCACCCCCCTCTAGGTCCATCTCGGTCCTTTCAACACTATCATCAAGCATGGTACTAGCATCATCATAAGCATCATTCATAGTATAAGTAGCATCATCAATATCAGGATTAATAGCATGTGGTGGTGTTGCAAGCTTACTCATAATAGAAGGTGAATCAAGTGTAGAGTGTGAAGGCAGTTCCTTAGCTCCCCTGATCTTAGAGGGAAAAATCTTGGTTTTAGTATCCTTCAGATTCTTCATAGTGATCAATTGATATAAACCCCAAGTGACTCAGCAAATATAGCTATGCTCCCCGGCAACAGCGCCAAAAAGGTATTGATAACCCACAACTATAGGGGATCGCAACAGTTTTTGAAGGTAGAGCATTCAACCCAAATTTATTTATTCAACACAAGGGGAGCCAAAGATTATTTGAGAGTATTAACAGTTGTGTTGTCAATTCAACCACACATGGAGGTAAATATCTACAGCAAAGTGATCGGTAGCACAGTAATATGATAGGTTGATAGCAGTAGTAGCAGTAACAGTGGCGGTAATAGTTTTGTAGCAAGTGCAACAGTAACAACAGTAGTAGTAACTTAGAGAGAACAATAAGTGGAAAACTCGTAGGCAATGTATCATAGTGTTTATTGGATGATATTCATCATATAACAGTCATAACCAAGGGCGATACAGAACTAGCTCCAGATCGTCAATGTAATGTAGGCATGTATTCCTTATGGAAAAGAACTTGCATGACATATTTTGTCCTACCATCCCATGGTAGCGGGGTGCATATGGAAACTAAGGGATATTAAGGTCTCCTTTTAAGAGAGAACCAGAACAAAGCATTAACACTTAGTGAATACATGAACTCCTCAAACTACGGTCATCACGGGAAAGTATCCCGATTTCTGTCACCCCGGGGTTTACGGATCATAACACATAATAGGTGCATATGACTAGGCAAGATCAGATCAAGAACATAGATATAATGGTGATAACATAAACGGTTCGGATCTGAAATCATGGCACTCGGGCCATAGTGACAAGCATTAAGCATGGCAAAGTCATAGAAACATCAATCTTAGAACATAATGGATACTAGGGATCAAGCCCTAACAAAACTAACTTGATTACATGATGAATCTCGTCTAACTCCTCACCGACCAGCAAGCCTGCGAAGGAATTACTCAGTCCCGGTGGGGAGCATCATGGAATTGGCGATGGACAAGGGTTGATGATGATGAAGACCGAAGATTCCCCTCTCCCGAACCCCAAACGGACTCCAGATCTGTCCTCCCGATGAAAAATAGGAGGTGGCGATGGCTCTATATCTTGAAACTAGGTAAACCCTTCTCTCTGATTTTTTCCGGAAAAATGTGAATTTATAGCGTTGGAATTAGGGTCGGGAGACCCACGAGGTGTCCACCGTCCACCATGCTGCTCCCTTGTGGAGCGTGGGCACCCTGGGACCCCTTTCAGGTGGCTTCTGCATAATTCCTCAAATATTCCATAATAAATCTCCAAAAAATCGTTCCATTCTGAGAACTTTTATTTCTGCAGAAAAATAACACCATGGTAGTTGTGTTGAAAACAATGTTAGTCCGGGTTAGTTTCATTCAAATCATGCAAATTAGAGTCCAAAACAAGAGCAATTGTGTTAGGAAAAGTGGATACGCTGGAGACGTATCATTGGTTTCTTCACAATTGTAGCAAATCCTTACTTTCTTGTTTTGAAATCTTCCCTTGAATTTTCCTGCACTGAACTTCTTCACAAAGAGAGCCATGTCCTTATACGAGGGCCCCTCATTCGAGTCAACTTCATAACATTCTTCTTCAAAATCTTCTTCTTCTTCACTCACATCATCATCGTTTACGTGCTTGGCCTTTAAGGCTAGATTTGTCTTGGGTGATGAGGAACCATGCATGGCAAGGTGCCCTGTAGCATTTGCCTTTGATTCTTCAAATAGTTGGAAGGTTGATATGACATCATTGAGAGACATGTCCTTGAATCCATGTTCTTAATTAAGTCCCATACCATTTTATGATGATATGGATCAAGGGAATTTAGCAATTTTTCCACAAGAAAATGCTTTGTCAAGTTGAATCCATCTTGGGACTTGTCACAATCATATGATTCAATGTCAGCGGCAAGTCTCATCAATCGCTCATGAAGTTGCTTGGGGTCTTCACCTTTTTCCGTGAAGAAATATTGTAATGCCCCTTTTGCAATCTCATATTGTGCAAGGCGGAGGGAGGATGTTCCAGTCTTGGTCATCACAAGGCTATCCCATAGTTCTTTTGCATTTGTGAGGTGAATGTAGGGCCTTTTCTGCTTGTCAGACTTGCCCTTTCTTATGAGCATGATTGCAGTGCCATTGAGGTGTTTGTCATATTCTTCACTTGGTGTGAGATTCTTGGGATTCACAGGGTTGTAACCTTTCTCCATGACCTCTAGAATTTCATCATTGACAAACCTAAGATCATCCTGCATACCAACCCTCCACAAAGAAAAATCAGCAGTAAAGGAGGGTTTTCTGCAACATTATACCTAGGTTTCTCAACTCTAGATTTTGCATACAACCATGGGACACCGGTGTTGTCACTAGCTTGAGATTGTTGGCCCAAATTGGGAAGAAATGCAATTGGTTGCTTTATCACACCCCATGGGTTTTCAAGTGGTGGAGTTCTTGCAGCTAATGCACCCAACCTCATTTTGACCAAGGTCTCAATAGAAGCATCATGCTCCTCCTTTTTCTTGGCGGGGTCCCTTTTAAGATCCTTCGAGGTGAAAGATCTGTGCTCAGTCGAAGTGGATGTCCCTTTCTTGATAGGGAGTGCAACAAAAGGATCCCCATCTTTATCCATCTCGCTCTAGGGCGGTTCAGCCACAAGATTATAGCACGAGGCTCTGATACCAACTGAAAGGATCGAGATGGACCTAGAGGGGGGGGGGTGAATAGGTACAATTACAAATTTTAATTGTCACTTAGCAATTATAGGCAATATTATAGAATATAAAAGTGAGCCTAATAGTTGCAAAGATGATGGTTGAGTTATATGTACTAAGCAAAGCAACAAGTAAGTAGATAAGCAAACACAAGGTAATACAAGTAATACCACAAAGACAAATAACCACAAGTAGGGAGTTAGCGTTAGGGATAACCACAACTCCGAGAGATGAGGATGTATGCCAATGTTCACTTCCTTGGAGGGAAGCTACACCACCGTTTTGAGAGGTGGATGTTACCACGGAGGCACACCAATGCCACAAAGGCTCACCCTATTCTCTCCTTGAGACAACACCACGAAGGCATTTCTCAACCACTAGTGGTAGACCTTGGGGTGGTCTCCAAACCCTCACAAACTTTTTGGGGGAAATAAAAATGTTTGATTCCTCACCGAAGAACTCCTACCGCCTAGGAGTCTCCAACCTCCAAGAGTAACAAGAACGATGGGGGGAAAGCTCAAGACTTGCTCAAATCACAAATTCCTTTGGTGAAGAGAAGGGGAAGGAGTGGATCTATCACTTGATTGGAGAACTTCTCACAAATACTCTCAAATGCTCTTGGGATCTTGGATTTGGTATATGAGGATGTGAGAGAGGGAAATGTGTGTTCTAGGGTTGTCTCAAAGTGAATGGTCAACCTCTTCACGGAGTGGTGAATAGGTATTTATTGTGTAGGTTCAAATGTGGCCGTTGTAGTGTAAGTGACTGTGTCGAGCCTGACATTCGGGCCAAGGGCCGAACATCTGGCGCATGTGAGATGTGCACACGATACACTAAGCTAGATAAAGGAAAATAGGGGAGCCGGACGTCCGGGGATGTCCCGAACATCCGGGGATGTCCTGGACATCCGGTCAATATGTGAACACCTAGACGTCCGGCTTGTGCCCATACATCCGGCATACCACACCATCAAGAAGCACGTTACTGGCATTGTGTGTGTGTGTGCTGGAAATCCGGTAGAAGGCATGGATATCCAGGGTCTCGGACATCCGGCGGTGTGCCGGATATCTGGGCCAAATCTGGTGAAACTGATGTATTCTGGAATGCAAAGGAGCCAGATATCCATGGAACTTCCCAGAAATCCGGCGACTGGGTGAGCTCCCGGACATCCAGCACATGGCCCGGATATCCGACCATCACAAAAAAAGTCACATGTGATTTGTGCATAGTGCAAGTTTTTTACAGAGGGAAGGAGTTTGATTTGACTTGAGCATGTCTTTTGCTGACCCAATCGATCCCCTCTTATTAGTGCGGGATCCCTATAGTCAAGAAGAAAAAAGCTAGATCCGTAAACCTTTTGGTTCCTTACTTCTGGGCTCATAATTATTCCATGCGTCTGTGATCCTTGCATATTTGTATTTGAGAACTAGTACCTGAGATTTACCTGAAAAACATCATTACTCCTCTACATGTACATTGTCATCAACATCAAAATACAAAATTAGGGCATGATTACACTTTCACCGCTGAAGACGGCTAAGGATTGATATTCCTATTGGTTCGATAAACCTTGGTTTCATAACTAAGGGAAATACTTACCCACTTTGTGCTGCGATTACCCAATCCTCTTCATGGAAAACCCAACGCAGATCATGACTATCAGGCCTTACGTGGGGACTCTGACAGGGGTGGAGGTCCTAGAGTTCCTCGTGATGGTCCCCCCGACGGCGCTAGAGCTAGCTGCGTCTTCCCCATCTTTTCGTGAGGACCATGGAGGACCGCTTTCCTCGTGTCCTATGGCTCCATGCCAACAGCTCCCATGATGGGCCCACCTGGGCGGTGATTGACCTTTCCCCTGGAGGCCCCATGTTCCTGGCGCGAGGGTGGAGGTTGTTTTCCCGCTCACGAGAGATCGGGCCCGGGCATCTTCTTCACTTCGAGTTCTATGGCTACGCCACCCTCTCCGTGAAGTCCTTTGGGGAATTGGGGGCCCACTCGGAGTGTTGTGCGGATGATTCGAGCGGTGGTGGCTTTGGTTCCTCCACTGGCAGCGATGGTGAAGTTGGCGTCCTCAATGTCGAGATCGAGGGTGATGACTTCTAGTAGCACGCGCACCGACGTCCTGGAGGTATTTGATACGTCTGCAATGTATTGATAATTTATGAAGAATTCATGCCATATTCACCTATGTTTACAACACTTTTATATGGTTATGATGCGCTTTATATGATTTATTTAGAACTAACCCGGACTGATGTTGTTTTCAGCAGAATTACCATGGTGTTGTTTTTTGTGTGCAGAAAATGAAAGTTCTTGGAATCACCCGAAACTTTTTGACAATTTTTTTGGAAAAAAGAAGTATCTGGAGCTTCATGGGAGGGCCAAAAGAGTCACGAGGTGGCCACTCTCCACCAGGGCACGCCAGGCTCCCAAACCTTGCCCTGGGGGGGGTGTTCACCTCGTGGCCCATCTCCACATGAAACCAATGCCAAGAATTCCTATAAATATAAAAACCATCAGAAATAACCCTAGACTCCTCGTTCCACCACCGCAAGGCCTCTGTTTCGACAAAAAACCAATCTGGAGAGAAAACAGTACCCTGTCGGAGAGGGTAGATCATCTCTAGTGGCCATCTTCATCATCCAAGCGGAGTCCATGATGAGGAGGGAGTAGTCCACCCTCGGGGCTGACATTTTGTACAAGTAGATATGTGTTCAATCTCTCTCATGTTCTTTAGATGTCATGATCTTGATGTATCACAGGCTTTGTTAATATAGTTGGATCATATGATGTTATTCCCTCTCTATCTTGTTGGGATGAATTGAGTTTTCCCTTTGATATTTCGTTATGTTGGATTGGATATTGGATTTGAGAACACTTGATATATGTCTTGCATGCGGATACCCGTAGTGACAATGGGGTATTCTATTGATCAACTTGATATATGTTTTGGTACTCAACTTGCGGATTCCCGCAGTGACATTGTTGTAATCTATGCATAGGGGTTGATACACGTTCTTGTCCTACGTTCTCCGATAGAAATCTTGGGGCACTCTTTGAGGTTATTTGTGTTGGATTGAGTATTATGAATCTGAAATTGTTTGATTCGTATCATATAATTAACTCATGGATACTTGTGGTGACATTGGAGTATCTAGGTGACATTAGAGTTGGTTGATGCGTATCATATGGTGTTATTCTAGTACGAACTCTTGGATAGATCGATCGGAAAGGATAACTTGGTTATTTTAGTACGAACTCTTGGATTGATTTATTGGAAATGATAACTTTAAGGTGGTTTTGTACCCTACAAACAATTTCTTCTTATGCACTCCGCTAGATAATAACTTTGGAGTGATTATTCATTGCACACTGAGGGATGGCTATGTGATCCAATTATATTAGCATTGTTGAGGGATTGCACTAGTGAAAGTATGGACCGTACGCCTTGTTTTAAAGCATTGCAATACCGTTTGTGCTAACTTTTGTCACTTGCTACCTATAGTTTTTTTATATTTTAGGATTACAAAAATCAATATCTACTATCATTACTACACTTGTATCACCATCTCTTCGCTGAACTAGTTCACCTATACAATTTGCCATTGTATTGGTTGTGTTGGGGACGCAAGAGATTTCTTGTATTTGATTGCAGGGTTGTTTGAGAGAGACCATCTTCATCCTACACCTCCCATGGATTGATAAACCTTTGGTCGTCCACTTGAGGGAAAATTGCTACTGTCCTACAAAACTCTATTCTTGGAGCCCAACAAAGTCTACAAGAATAAAGTTGCATAGTAGACATCAGGATTCAGAGGGTGCATCAGCGCCCTGGAGGGATTCAGAAGGCAAGGCTCTGCTTGTGGGGTCTTGCCTCCGGACCGATCGTCGCGCCGTAGCGGTTGATCACCCTTCGGACGGCGGCGCTGGTGTTAGAGGAAATCGTAGTCCGACTTGACCTCACTACTGTTGCCACCGAGCCCGGAGCTGCCTCTTCTACCTAGGTTGTACCCGACAAAGTCCTGAAATATAATCAAAGAAAACTTTGTGCACCGCTAGTGCATTAGAATCTGTTTAGTTCCTTATGTCTATGTACGCTAGTTCATGTTCTTAGCTTCAGGTGCCTCGTGATCTCAACCCTCAAACGAGGGTGTTTGCCAGTGTGTACTTCCTTGCCGTGGGATGCTTCTAGGGACGGGTCCCGAGCATGCCCTTGGTGGTTTCACACTCAACAAAGTCGACTTTTTATTCTCGCTGTGACCGCCTAGGGCGTTGGGCATGCTTCCACCCCCTGGCGTGCAACAATTCTAACAAGGACCCATCCACGCGCGAGTCTCTTACGTAGGCAATAATTTTGCAGTAAGGTAGGGTTTTACTCACCTTTCCCTGCCTCTGCCGGTTACCTTGCTGTGCGGTGGTCATCTTGAACGCGGTAGTCGCCTACCTCTGTCGCTCCTCCTTCCCCATGGACGACCCTGCTCTCTTCTGAGAACAAGAAAGAAGAGGAAAGCAAGGCGTGCTAGGGCTGGCGTGGTTCAGCAACGACTCCCTACCGACTCTTATCTACCACAAAAATTAGCACAATGAACATATCAAAAATATGTATTTGAGCAAAGGAAATTGCGGGGAATCTAGTATTACTGGCTGCACACAGGGTCATCACCTGGCTTCGTATAGAGGATCACACGCATTGCTGCAAGACTTGCACACAAGTGGTTGTCGGGGAGCTTGACAACCGTGCTTTACAGGTAGAACTTTCGAAGATGCTTGATATTCCGCGAGTTTTGCACCAGGGTGCCATCTTCGGTCTCCAGGTGGACTGCGGTGGGCTTGGTGACTCGTACCACCCGGTAAGGGCCTTCCCACTTTGGCGTCAACTTGTCCGATCCCTTTGCAGACTGAATCTGTCAAAGGACAAGGTCGCCTTCCTCAACAATCCTGGCACACAGTTTGTGGCTATGGTAGCGCCCCAGGGCCTACTGATACTTAGAGGCACCCAGTGCAGCCTGGAGACGATCTTCCTCGAGGAGCGTGGCATCATCATGCCGTAGCCGCTCTTGCTGGTCCTCGTCAAAGGCCCGCACTCTCGGTGAGCCATACGTGAGTTCCATGGGGAGAATCACCTCCGACCCATAGACCAGGGTGAAGGGTGTCTCGCTGGTGGCTTGATTTGGCATCGTTCTGATCAACGAAAGAACCGCCGACAGCTCATCAACCCAGCGCCTTCCATGCATGTGCAACTTGTCAAAAGTTCTCTTCTAGAGGCCTCGCAACACTTCAGCATTCACCCTCTCCACGTGCCTGTTGGTCCTGGGATGAGCAAGCGAGGCAAAGAAGATCCTGGTATCGATGCTTTGACAGTATTGCATGAAGGTGCTGCTAGTGAATTGCATGTCGTTGTCGGTAATGATCCTGTTCGAGACCCCAAAACGGCAAACTATCCCTCTGAGAAATTTGACTACTGCCATGTGCCATTACCTTTCTCACTGGCTCAACTTCGGTCCACTTCATGAACTTGTCGATATCGATGAACAAGAACTCGCCCCGATAGCATGGGGGAGGGGACCGACGATGTTGACCCCCCAAACCGAGAATGTCCAAGAGAGTGGTATGGTTTGTAGGGCTTGTGCTGGTTGGTGTATCTGCTTGGTGTGGAACTGGCATGCTTCACACCTTGTCACCACCACCAAGGCATCTTGAAGGGCAGTGGGCCAGTAGAAGCCTTGCCGGAACGCCTTCTTGACAAGCGCCCTTACTCCTACGTGGGAGCCATAGGTCCCCTCGTGTATCTCTGCCAACAACTGTTGTCCTTCCTCTCGAGGGATGCACCTCAATTTCACTCTGTTGGGTATCCTTCTGTACATGTCATTGTCCATGAACTGGTACATGCTTAACCGTCAGGCTACGCTTTCGGCTTCCTCTTGCTCATCGGGGAGGTCATCTGTGTGAAGGTGCTTGACAATCAGTTGTGCCCATATCGGAGCCTGGGGCTCGGCGACAAGGACCAAAGGCATTTCCTCTACCACGGGAGTGCCAGCCTCAATGACAAAGACCGCCTGTCCTACCGGAGTCTGGCACTCACCGTTGAGCATTTCAGCATCTCTGACAACCTTCTTGGTGGGCTTCGGTAGCTCCTTCGGGAAGCAATCTTCCGAGCTGACTTTCCTTTTCTTGGCTTGTCTCCCCGATGGTGTGACTAATGGTTGAGTGAGTCGGAGCACGAAGGTGCCTTGGTCCATAGGCGACTTTTGAGCTGCTCACTTTGACAGGTCATCGATGACGTCATTCTCCGTCCTAGGGACGTGTTCCATCTATAGACCGTTGAAACGCTCCTCCAACTTCCTCACCTCGTCGACATATGCTTCCTGATTCCCAACTCTTTTGCTATCCGTAGCCCGACGAGCAACCCCTCATACTCAGTTGTGTTGTTGGTTGATACCTCCCGACGGAAGTGCATCTGGATCACGTACTTGAGTTGCTCTCCGGTGGGTGCTATGAGAAGCACTCCGGCACTGACGCCTTGCAGCGAAAAGCTCTGTCGAAGTACATGACCCATGCCTGAGGTGTTTCCTTGCCATGGAGGGCTGTTTCCTGGATCTCCTCATCTGGGGTCGGTGTCCATTCAGCAATGAACTCTGCTAGTGCTCGGCTCTTGATGGTCGCTGTGTTTTCAAAGTTTAGGTCAAAGCTGGCTAGTTCCAGAGCTCACTTGACGATCCTGCTGGTCGCTTCTGGATTCCTCAAGATCCGTTGTTGCGGGGAACAATGACAACTGTGATGCGGTGCGCTTGGAAGTAGTGGCACAACTTGCGGGAGGCCATCAAAGGCCAAACATTAGTTTCTGGATTCCGCAGTACCTCGACCGAGCCCCCTGCACGAGAGAGTTGGCGAAGTAAATGGGCCGCTGCACCATCCTCTTCTGTTGAAATGCTCACTGCTTTGTTTCCCATGCTACATCCGTGCTGATTCTCGGGCTCGCCTGGGTTGGCCTGGCTCTACTAGCTACTGGTCGTGTTGTTTCCCTGTCCTCGGCTTCTCTCTTCGCCACTAGTGTTGCGCTAACCACCCGGTTCATTGCTGCTAGATACTGCAGCAGCGGATCCTTGAGCTCGGGAGCGACTAGGATTGGGGCCGAGGACAGGTACTCCTTCAGGTCTTGTAGTGCTGCCTCTGCTTCTAGAGTCCATGTCATCGGGCATGCTTTCTTGAGGATTTTGAAGTATGACAGGGCGAATTCTGTGTACTTGGAAATGAACCTGCTAAGGGCAGCGACACAACATGCTAGCTTGCGCACATCCTTGACATGCTTTGGTGCCTCTAGTTGCTCGGTTGCTTTAATCTTGGTGGGGTTGACTTATATCCCGCGCTGAGATATGAAGAAACCGAGGAGCTTGCCAGATGGGACTCCAAGTATGCACTTCTGTAGGTTGAGCTTCAAGTTGATCTTGTGCAAATTCGTGAATGTCTCCTCCAGATCTTGGACCAGCGTGTCCTTATCCTTGGGCTTGACCATAATGTCATCCATGTATGATTCCATATTCTTGGGCTTGACCATAACTGTGGCCCAAGGCCAATCTGGACAACCCTTGTGAACATTGAACCCGCACTCTTCAAGATGAATGGCATGCGCTTAAAGCACTACATGCCACAAGGGGTGATAAACGTCATCTTCTCTTCGTCTTCCTCGGCCATGACTATCATATGGTAACTAGAGTAGGTGTCGAGGAATGACAACAGGTCGCAAACGAAAGTCGAGTCCACTATTTGGTCTATACGCGGCAAGGGGAAGGTTTTTTTTGGGCAAGCCTTATTGACACCTGTGAAGTCAATACAGAGCCTCCATTTCCCACTTGCCTTGCGTAGCACCACGGGGTTTTCCAGACATGTCGGGTGGAGGATGCCTCTGACTAGACTGGTTGTTTCCAGCTTCTTAATCTCTTTGGCAATAAACTCTTGCCGCTCCAGTGCTTGTTTGTGGACCTTCTGCTTGACGGGGCGCGCATGGGGGCAAACAACTAGATGGTGCTCAATCACCTCCCTGGAAACACTGGGGATGTTAGACGGTTGCCAGGCAAACACGTCACCATTCGCCCGAAGGAAGGAGACGAGCACGCTTTCCTATTTGGTGTCGATGGTGGCACTGATGGTGTAAGTACCGGCCTCCCCCCACACGGCCACCTGCTTCGTCTTGGGGATGGTTACTTTCTCCATTTTGCTCTTCGCGGCGGAGGTCTCTGGCAAGTCCTTAATGGGTGTGATGCACCTTGAAGTGCGCTTCCTGGAGTTCTTGCGAGATTCACCCGAGCTCTCGTCCTTGTTCTTTCCCCCGGTAGCTTTGCCGGCAAGAGCGAGTGCCTCGTTGGTAGACACTGCCACTGCCTCCCGGTAGAGCTTGTTGACGCAAAGAACCGCGTCCTTTTTGTCCGAGTGGATGGTGATGATGCTCATCGGGCCCGACATCTTGAGGGTGTTGTAGGTATGGTGAGATGCCGCCATGAACTTCGCCATTACCGGAAGACCCAAGATTCTATTGTAAGGCAACAACATCTTGGCGACGTCGAAGGTAACCCTATCTATCCTGAAGTTGAGTTCACTGTCGAATGTGACTGGAAAGGTTATCTTCCCTTTTGGTCGAGATCTCCCTCGTCCACTCCTTGAAAGGACCCCGTTGGTTTAAGGTCCGATTCGGGAATCTGCAACCGCTTGATCGCATCGGGCGAAATCAGGTTCAGGCCGGCCTCATTGTCGACCAACATCTTCGTGACCCTGAGGTTGCGGGTCGTTGGCGAGACCAACAATGGCACGCATCCGACTGCAGTGGTGCGGTTAGGGTGATCCTCAACATCGAATATGATGGGAGTGTTGGACCATTTGAGGGACTTCCTTGATTTCACGGGCCCACTGTTTGAGCTGCCTTTGGTAGGAGTGCAAAGATGAGCCTTCGTCAACACACATGGCATCCATGGCCTTCTAGAAATCTTATCAATCAAATCCCTCTTCGACATCGTCGTCATCATCACCGCCAGACTTGTCATCTCCGCCTCTAGCAGGTTTCTCCTTCTGCTGTTTGGCCTTGCCGCGGTGGTCGCCTTGACCACTGCGACCCTTCTTGTCATATTCTCCAGCTCCTTTTCGGCCCTTTTCCTTGTCATGCCTTTCGTACTCTCGATTTTGCTTCCCGACAAGCTGCTCTACTTGGCGGCATTCGGTGATGTTGTGGCCTTTGGTGAGGTGGATCTTGCAGTAAGCTTTGCCGGGCTTCTCGCCCATCGCGGCCTCGTCGTCTCCGGAGCATGCGGCAACATCCTTGCCGGTCCCATCATACTTGGCCTTCTTGCCGTCATTGGGCTTGCCGAAGCTCTCGACGGCCATCACTGCCTTCCCTTGAACTTCTTGTTGCACTTGTGTCCCTTCTTAGAGGAGGCGGGCGCGCTTTAGTTGTCGTCAGAGTCGACCTCCGCGCCTGCGTCCTCCCCCGAGAGTCTTCTTCCTTCCTCTGCTTGCGTGCACTTGTCTGCTAGAGCATAAAGCTCGATGACGTCCTGCAGCTTGTTGATGCTCATCGCCACATGCATGCGGCAATTACATATGTTCGTGTGGAATGCAGCGATCACCCTGGCAGGGTGGATGTCTGGGATGTTGTGCTGCACACGGCTGAATCTCTAGATGTATTTTGCGGAGGGTCTCGCTGTATCATTGGGGAAGCACATGCAGACTACTGGGCTGACCCGTGAGCTTATGACCGCCATGGCAAGCTCCAACGAACTGGTTGCACACGTCCGCCCAAGAGGAAATGGACCCTTCTGGCAAATTCATCATCCAACTCCTCATGTTGGGCTTGAGTGCCAACGAGAAGTAGTTGGCGAGCACCTTCACAACGCATCCCCGGCAGCCCGCACTGCGATGGTGTAGATCCCTAGGAACTCCGACAGACTGATCGCCCCATCGTACTTGTCCAGGAACTCCGGCTTGAAGGCCTACTGGAGGGCCAACGGACCTGTCGAAGCTCGCGGGTGAACGCCGGGCATACCACTATGTAAGGTATGCTGCCAGGCGCCTCAGATGCGGGCTCGTCGATGGTCGGAACAGCGCGATGATAACCCGCAAGTATACCTAGCCATACCTCAGGCTGGTGCGGAAAAAGCCTGAAACTCAAAACCCACGCCCAAGCCTGGCCCGAGCCGGCCGTCAGGCGTAATTATTGGGCCCAAGCCTGACCCGAGCCGGAAAAATCCCGACCCAGCCCAGCAGGCCCAACATGACGTAGGCGTAAACTCCAGTTCCATCTGGCCCGAGCCCGGCCCGGCCCGATGATACGTCTCCAACATATCTATAATTTTTGATGATGTCATGCTATTATATTATCTGTTTTGGATGTTTTATATGCATTAATGTGCTATTTTATATTATTTTTGGGACTAACCTATTAATCTAGAGCCTAGTGCCACTTTCTGTTTTTCCTTGTTTTTGAGTATTGCAGATATGGAATATTAAACGGAGTCCAAACGGAATAAAATCTTCAAAATGATTTTTTCTAGAAGGAAAGAGATCCACGAGGCTTGGAGTGCAAGGCAGGGACTTTGCTAGGAGGTCACAAGCCAGGGGCGCGGCCACCCCCTGGCCACGCCTGGTAGGCTGCCACATCCTGGCAGGTCTCCTAACCCTAATCTTCGTCCTATAAATATGGAAATATTCCTCCAATACCAAAAATAGTACACAAATACTTTTCCACCGACAAAAACCTCCGTTCCCGAGAGATCCAATCTTGGAGCCTTTTCAGGTAATCTACCAGAGGGGGATCCGATCATGGAGGGCATCTACATCAACTCCATTACCCCTCCGATGATGTGTGAGTAGTCCATCACAGACCTACGGGTCCATAGCTAGTAGCTAGATGACTTCTTCTCTCTCTTTGTGCTTCGATACCACGTTCTTCATGATCTTCATGGAGATCTATCCGATGTAATACTCTTTTGCGGTGTGTTTGTTGAGATCCAATGAATTATGGGTTTATGTTCAGATTATCCATTAATATTATTTGAGTCTTTTCAAAATTCTTATATGCATGATCTCATATCTTTGCAAGTCTCTTCGAGTTATTGGTTTGGTTTGCCAAACTAGTTTGGTAATTCTTGCAATGGGAGAAGTGCTTAGTTTTGGGTTCAATCTTGCGGTGTCCTCACCCAGTGACAAAGTAGGGGTAGCGAGGCACGTATTGTATTGTTTCCATCAAGGGTAACAAGATGGGATTTTCATCATATTAATTGAGTTTATCCCTCTACATCATGTCATCTTACCTAATGCATTACTCTATTCTTCATGAACTTAATCCTCTAGATGCAGGCAGGAGTCCGTCGATGTGTGGAGTAATAGTAGTAGATGCAGAATCGTTTCGGTCTACTTGACATGGACGTGATTCCTATATGCATAATCATTGCCTTGGATATCTTCATAATTATTCGCTTTTCTATCAATTGCTCAACAATAATTTGTTCACCCACCATCATATTTTCCTTCAAGACAGAAGCCTGTTGTGAAACCTATGGCCCCCGGGTCTACTTTCCATAATATATTTTCAGATCTATAAACCAAAAATACCAAAAATACCTTGCTGCAATTTATTTACTTTTTACTATCTGCAATCTTTTACATCTATCTCTATGAGATCTAATCCTTTCAAATAACCGTGAAGGGATTGACAATCCCTTTATAGTGTTGGGTGCAATAGTTTGCTTGTTTGTGTAGGTGCATCCATTGGTGACTTGCTTGTTCCTCCTACTGGATTGATACCTTAGTTCTCAACAACTGAGGGAAATACTTATCTACTTTTTTGCATCACCCTTTCCTCTTACAGGGAAAACCAATGCAAGCTCAAGAGGTAGCAAGTAGGATTTCTGGCGCCGTTGCCGGGGAGATGTACATCAAGCCTACCAAGTACCCATCACAAACTCATCTCTTGCATTTACATTATTTTACTTTCGCCTCTCGTTTTCCTCTCCCCCACTTCACAAATTTGTCGTTTTATTTGCTCTCTCTTTTTTGTGTGCCTTTTTCTCGCAAGATCTCTTGTTGGATATTTTTGCTTGTGTTGTGATATGCCTTCTATTTGCTTGCATCTTCGCTTGCTAAAAATCTATTGATATGGATCCTCATCCACTTGCTAATCTTTTCAATATACCAAATTATGATGAAACAATTGCTAGTGAGTTGAGTGCACTTGATTATCTTTATGAAGTTTTGTTTGAAAATCATGAATCTGAAATTTTTCATGAAGTGTTGAAAGAAGAAATTTATAAGGCGATTCATGATAGTTCCTTGAATGAAAAGCATGATTGCCATGTTGTTAGTATGAATTCTCTGAATATCCATGATGCTAATGATATGCAAAACCACAAGCTTGGGGATGATATGCTTGATGAAGATGATATTTTTTGTTCCCCAAGTTTTGGTTATGACACGTATGCTATAATTGATCATGAAAACTATGCTTTGTGTGATAGTTATATTGTGAGATTCCTTCATGATGCTACTAAAAATTATTATTGGGGAGGAACATATGCTTGTAGGAATTGCAATAATATCAAGTTTTCTCTCTATGTTTTGAAGTTATGCTTGTTTTGCCTTCCTATGCTAGTTGATTCTTGTTCCCATAAATTGTTTGCTCACAAAATCCCTATGCATAGGGGTCAAACTTAAATGTGCTTGTGATGAGATTCATGATGGTTTCTTGCATATTTCAATTATTACTTTTTATGTGAGCATCGTTGAAATTATTATGCCTAGCTAGGGCATTAAACAGTAGCGCTTGTTGGGAGGCAATCCAATTTTATTTTTATGTTCTATTTTTGCTTATGTTTTTGAGTGTTTACCACATTATTACTTCTTTATAAATTGTGTTTTGGTGTTTTAATTAGTGTCTGAGCCAAGTAAGACCTTTGGGATGGTCTATGGTGGTTGTTGATTTGATTTTGCTGAAAAACACAAACTTTTGCGCTCAGCCCAGGAGTTTTCTAAATTTTTCAGAGCGTCAAATGAGTCTAATTTTTTTTACAAAAGATTGATATAAAAATTGGCCAAGTTTTCCTAATTTTCAGAATGTTTGGAGTTATGGAAGTATATGAAGTTTTCATATGTCTACACATTGTTCTGTGTTTGACAGATTCTATTTTGTTTGCGTTGTTTACCTAGTTTGATGTATCTATGGGTTGTATCGGCGGGGGTATGAACCACAGATAAGTTAGAATACATTAGTTATTACACCAATATAAATAAGTAATGAGTTCACAACAGTATCTAAAGTGGTGAGTTATTTTCTTATACTAACGGATCTCACAAGTTTTCTGTTAAGTTTTGTGTTGTTAAGTTTTCAAGTTTTGGGTAAAGATTTGATGGACTATGGAATAAGGAGTGGCAAGATCCTAAGCTTGGGTATGCCCAAGGCACCCCAAGTAATATTCAAGGATGCCAACGAGCCTAATCTTGGGGATGCCCCAAAAGGCATCCCCTCTTTCGTCTTCATCCTTCGGTAAATTTACTTGATGCTATATTTTTATTCACCACATGATATGTGTTTTGCTTGGAGCGTCTTGTATGATATGCGTCTTTTCTTTTTTGTTTGCCACAATCATCCTTGCTGCACACACCTTTTGAGAGAGACACGCTGAATCATGAATTATTAGAATACTCTATGTGCTTCACTTATATCTTTTGAGATAGGCAATTTTGCTCTAGTGCTTCACTTATATCCTTTTAGAGCATGGTGGTGTTTGGTTTTATAGAAATAATTGAACTCTCTTACTTCACTTATATTATTTTGAGAGACCTTAAACAACATGCTAATTGTTTTAGGTTATGAATTTAGTCCTAATATAATACGCATCCAAGAGGGATATAATAAAAACTTTCATATAAAGTGCATTGAATACTATGTGAAGTTTGATTCCTTGCATATAGTTTTGAGATATAAAGATGGTGATATTAGAGTCATGCTAGTGAGTAATTGTGGAATGGTAGAAATACTTGTGTTGAAGTTTGTGATTCCCGTAGGATGCACGTATGGTGAACCGTTATGTAACGAAGTCGGAGCATGATTTGTTTATTGTTTGTCAACCTTTGTGTGAGGTCGGGAGCGTGCGATGGTTAACTCCTACCAACCTCTCCCCTAGGAGCATGCGGATAATACTTTGCCTCAATAACTAATAGACTTTTGCAATAAGTATGTGATTTATTTTTGACTAATGTTGACTCCATGGATTATACGCACTCTCGCCATTCCACCCTTGCTAGCCTCTCTAGTATCGCACAATTGTCGCTGGTGCATTAAACCCACTCTCCTCAAAACAACCAGCATATACCTTTCCTCAAAACAGCCACCATACCTACCTATTATGGTATTTTCATAGCCATTCTGAGATATATTTCCATGCAACTTCTACCGTTCCATTTGTTATGACATGCGCCATCATTTTCATATTGCTTTTCACATAGAGCCATATTTTGTTTCAGGTTTCAGGTTGTAATTTTGAGTTGTAAGTAAATAAAAGTGTGATGATCATCATTGTTAGAGCCTTGTCCCATGAGAGAAAATAATGATGGAAACTATGATTCCCTCACAAGTTGGGGATGAGACTCCAGACTTTATGAAAAATAAAAGAAGCCAACAAAGCCCAAATAAAAAAGAGGCCTTAGATGCCCACCAAAATAAAAAAAATAAGAGAAAGAGAGAAGGCACAATGCTACTATATTTTTCCACACTTGTGCTTCAAAGTAGCACCTTGGTCTTCACGATAAAGAGTCTCCTATTTTGTCACTTTCATATAACTAGTGGAATTTTTCATTGTAGTGCACACCCACTTAGTTTCTTTTTGAGCTCTCACATACTTATAGCTTTAGTGCACCCATTGTATGGCAGTCCCTACTCACTCGCATTGATATCTTCTGATGGGCATCTCCATAGCCCATCGATACGCCTAGTTGATGTGCGACTATCTTCTCCTTTTCCTCCCAACCTCCTCCGTATTTCTATTCCACGTATAGTGCTATATCCATGGCTCACGCTCATGTATTGCATGAGAGTTGAAAACGTTTGAGAACATAAAAAGTGTGAAAGAATTGCTTGACCTGTCATCAGGGTTCTGCATGATTTAAATACTTTGTGTGGGGAAGATGGAGCATAGCCAGACCATATGATTTTGTAGGGATAACTTTCTTACACCATATTATTTTGAAAGTACACGATTGCCTTATTAGTATGATTGAAGTATTATTGTTTTTATGTCAATATTAAACTTTTGTTTTGAATCTTACGGATCTGAATATTCATGCCACAATAAAGAATATTACATGGATAAATATGTTAGGTAGCATTCCACATCAAAATTTCTGTTTTTATCATTTACCTACTCGAGGACGAGTAGGAATTAAGCTTGGGGATGCTGATACATCTCCAACGTATCTATAATTTTTGATGATGTCATGCCATTATATTATCTATTTTGGATGTTTTATATGCATTAATATGCTATTTTATATTATTTTTGGGACTAACCTATTAATCTAGAGCCTAGTACAAGTTTTTGTTTTTTCCTTATTTTTGAGTATTGTAAATATGGAATATTAAATGGAGTCCAAACGGAATAAAATATTCGGAATGATTTTTTCTGGAAGTAAAGAGACCCACCAGGCTTGGAGTGCAAGGCAGGGACTCTACCATGAGGTCACAAGCCAGGGGGGCACGGCCACCCCGCCTGGCCACGCTTGGCAGGTCTCCTAACCCTAATATTCATCCTATAAATACCCAAATATTCCCCCAATACCAAAAAGAGCACGCAAATATGTTTCCGCCGATAGAAGCCTCCGTTCCCGAGACATCCAATCTTGGAGCCTTTTTCGATAATCTGCCGGAGGGGGATCCGATCATGGAGGGCATCTACATCAGCTCCATTGCCCCTCCGATGATGCGTGAGTAGTCCACCACAGACCTATGGGTCCATAGCTAGTATATAGATGGATTCTTCTCTCTCTTTGTGCTTCAATACCATGTTCTTCATGATCTTCATGGAGATCTATCCGATGTAATGCTCTTTTGCGATGTGTTTGTCGAGATTCGATGAATTGTGGGTTTATGTTAAGGTTATCCATGAATATTATTTGAGTCTTTTTTGAATTCTTATATGCATGATTTCATATCTTTGCAAGTCTCTTCGAGTTATTGGTTTGGTTTGGCCAACTAGATTGGTAATTGTCGCAATGGGAGAAGTGCTTAGTTTTGGGTTCAATCTTTCGGTGTCCTCACCCAGTGACAAAGTAGGGGTAGCGAGGCACGTATTTTATTGTTGCCATCAAGGGTAACAAGATGGGGTTTTCATCATTTTGCTTGAGTTTATCCCTCTACATCATGTCATCTTACCTAATGCGTTACTCTGTTCTTCATGAACTTAATACTCTAGATGCAGGCAGGAGTCAGTCGATGTGTGGAGTAATAGTAGTAGATGCAGAATTGTTTCGGTCTACTTGACACGGACGTGATGCCTATATGCATAATCATTGCCTTGGATATCTTCATAATTATTCGCTTTTCTATCAATTGATCGACAATAATTTGTTCACCCATCGTGATATTTTCCTTCAGCTGGGGTGGTGGAAGTGCTATGCTTGCAAGATGGCGCAACCCTCCTCCCACCTCCCGCCCCCAATGGCGATCCTAGGGTTTTGGCCTAAACCCTCCTCCCTAGTGACCTCATGGAGGGGTTCCACCATTGGGACTTCAGTCCCGGCCTCGCAGTAAAGGCTCAGGTGCGCTCTCATTTTCACTCGATGGCACACTTTTCTTCCTCTGTCTTCGCGAAGGAGTTCTTCTTGGTGGTCAGTTTTTCCTCTGCTTTTTTTCCCTCATGGAGGAATTTGTGGGTCTTGCCCTTCAGTCCTGCATTGGAGGCCTCAACCATGGCTTTAGGGTTTTGTGTCTGAGTGATCCGCGATTTCGTTTCTCGGTGGCATCTAGCAAATTGGGTCATTTCATTTATGGGCTTTGAGATCACATTTGGACAGATTTCATCTGTCACTTTCATATGTTTCGTGGTGATCATATTGGGTGGTTTGGTTTTTTGGATTTCTCTTGGCATTCTAATCTGGAATTATCCGATCCTAGTCATGGTAAACGTTTGGCAGTTCCATCAAAATGGCTTAAAGCCTAGAGCAACTCTATGATTCATTCGGATTACCTCTATGCTTTAGCAAAAATTGGTTTGTCATCGCCAGGGAGGATGGCTGGAATGCCTTCACCGGAGCACTCCATCTCCTTCGGTGGTTTCAATTTTCCGACTCCTACGGGGTCGGATAGTATTATTCGGATTGGATCTCTTGCTTTCCCACTTCCCGCAATCAACACAACTGCCATCAGATCTTTCAAGGGTTTAAACTTCAGCCGGAATTATTGGGATTCCCTACCGGATGAGTCTCTATACCATATCATGGATGGTTGGCAAGCTGGGTACTTTGAGCCAGATATCAAAAGTATGGTTCAAATTTTCGATGTCCCGTCTCAGGAGTACATTGATTAGAGGCTCTTGAAGTGCTCTAAATATTCTTGTCTTGGGCACATTCAGTCAAATTTTCCAGGAATTTTACGCCATTGTTGTTATCATTAATGGATAGTTGCTCTTGTTCTCAACCTATCAACATCATTAATCGCCCATGCATGTTGGGCCCTGATCCTATTGTCAAATGTTTTATCTGCAATTGTTCTGATCATGGTTCCAATGGATGCCCTAGGCTTCTTCGATGCAAACACTATCATAGGGTGGGCCACAAGAAATGCTTTGGGCTTCCCTCCCCTTCATTTATCTAGAGGCCCATTAACCCTGGGCACCCCTCTGTTTCAGGAGATTTTCCGGCGTTTGCTTCTGACGGATCTACCCCACCATACCCAATTTGGCAACCTTCATAGAAAATCCTGGATTCACACAATGTGGCGGCTTCCTATTGCACGATGATACGCCTCCCCCGGTTTACCTGACAAGGCTTTTAGGGGAAACACATCGACCGGGGCCCCTGTCTCGTCTCCAAACCCCCGCTGCCCAACTCTGCTTTCGCTCTTGAGAAAACTCTCATCATCTTGGTGTGCAGCGACCTATAGTTCAACTTCAATGGACAACTTCTGAGTGCGGCCGTTTTCTTTTGCTCCCCTGGGTTCTCACTTCGAGGATGGTCCTCCTCACCGGGTGCAGTGCCATCTCATGGTGGTGGATGATCCGCCATTGAATCATGCTCAATATGCTATCGTCTAGATTAATCGCCCAGTCCCCTATGATCATAAGAGGTTCTGGCTCAACGAGGTATGTCGCATCCTCATGGGAGACCTAATATCAGTTATCCGAGTATTTTGGCTATCCGCTTGGTATTGGGATGGTTGCTTTTGTGGATGTTGAAAGCAGAGACGAAGCAATTAGGGAAAGCCCCCATGCTATTGAAGAGGACTCCTCCTTTTCACTAATGCAGCATGATGAAGGTCTTAATATGAGGATGCCTGCTTTTGAATATGAGGTTTGGATCATGATGCTAGTTTTTCCTTTGGACTACCAAACAGAGCACTATGTCAATAAGGCAGTTTCTAACTATGGGAAGCTGTTGTCCTGGCCTAATAGAGGGGGCAATAAAGCAAGAATTTTAGTTAAGTGTCATATCAAGGATGTGGCAGAGGTGCCACATAGTATGGTGCTGACTCGAGTGGGTATGCTCCCAGGGTTGGGGCGTTCATGGTCTATTCCTGTGTATGTTCTAAATGGCAGAAACACTGTCCCAGGTCTGTTAGGCAATGAGTATGAGCCACCAATGCTCAATGTTTCCCCTCACCCTTTCCAGCAACCATACTACACAATTCTCCAACAAGCCAGGATTGATGAACTAGCTCAGGAGCAGGCTGCAAATGAGGTTGTATGGGATGTGGCGCCTGCAGAGGAGGAACAGATTCAGAACAATGGTTGGGGTGTGTGGCCGTCTGTCCAGGCTCCATATGCTGGATTCAGCTTTAGAATTTTTTTTCAATATGATGGGCCCTCTTTGATGGATGGGGTGCCTCCAGAACACAATGTGATTGCCAATCTCTTGGATGTTTGGTCAAAAGCCTCTTATGTGGAGAACCTGGCTGATGAATTGATTTCTCGAGTGCCAGCAACGAGGAATGCCTTTACTCGGGCACATTGGGGTTTTGTGCCAATTGTCCTGGAGTTGAACAACGATTTCCTCTACTAGATGGGTGGTGTGTTCAAGAGAATCTACACTCCTACCTTGTTTCCCCCTCAAGTGTCTGATGTGCTCCCCCCTCTAAACCCTGTTAGAGTTATCCAACAGATTGCTTCTGGCATTTGTCAGCACATTCTTGCTTCTGTAAGGTTGGAGGACTATGGATTTGATAGAACCCTTAGATTGGTGTTCTCTGCTGGTTTACCAATCTATTGCCCAAAAGATCTTGGGATATGTGTGGACCATCTCTGAACCTGGATGCTTCTCTCGGTCTGATGGATCACAGTTAGTGTTTGCAAATTGACTTGTATCCTCTTCCTTTGGGTTCTGCGGCTGATAGCATCAATCAAATGATCGCCCAAGAGGAGGCCCATGTGGATACTATGATACTACATAGGAGTGCCACTTCTACATGGTATGATGGTTTCCGTGTACCTCAGCCATCGGATACCCGTCGTGGGGCTTCCAAGGTCAGGGCCAGGATCAAGCCCATGGTCAAAACTGCGGGACCTAATACTGCTCCATTGGATCTTGGTGGTTCTGGCAGCTCACAGGATGTTCCTCCTCTCACGCCGATTCCGATGATGCAAAGCATTGGTACCAACCTTTGTGGGGTCCCTCCGGCCCAACTGACTCCGAGATATTACTCGCTAAGTCACCTCAAGAAGCCGCTCTTCCTGAATCTCACGAGTAACCGGAGACAGTGGTCTATCCTGTGTTGGAATGTAAGGGGCATTAATTCAGAGAAGAAACATTTAGCTATACATAGTGCTATAGGCCTTAGTTTTTGTTCGGTCGTTTGTTTGCAAGAAACCAAACGTGCATCTTTTGATATCTCTTATGTCAGACTCTTTTGCCTGAAGAAGTTTGATTAATTTTCTTATGTTCCTTCTATTGGTAGCTCTGGGGGTATTATTACTATTTGGAACAGTTTTGTATTCTCGGTGTGACTGAATTCTCTGAACCTTTTGCTCTCAATGTTAGATTCTCTTCCCTTCACACAACTAACGTCTGGTCCTGTGTGAATGTTTATGGCCTTTGTGAGGGCCAAGCGAGGGATGATTTTGTACAATGGTTATTCAGTCTTCATATCCCAACGGTCGAGGATTGGCTATTGATTGGGGATTACAATTTCATCCGTGCTCCTGATAACAGGAACAAACTAGGAGGAAATGCTAACGATATGCTCATCTTTAATGATTTTATGAGAGCCCAGTCCTTAGTGGAATTACCCATCAAGGGTAGGTCTTTTACTTGGAGTAACATGCAGGATGATCCTCTGCTTGAACAACTAGACTGGCACTTTTCTTCCTTGCATTGGACAACGTCTTCCCCAGTACAGTCGTTCCGCCATTGGGAAAGCCTGTGTCTGATCACACCCCATGCTCTATCACCATTGAAACCTCTATCCCTAAGGCAAGAATCTTTCGATTTGAAAATTTATGGATTGGCCATCGGGGTTTCTATAACGTTGTTCATGCCTCGTGGACAAAGAAATGTCATGCACCTAATTCTGTGGCCATGCTTTGCAAGAAAATGAAAACACTCCGTTATGATCTAAAGGGATGGAGTATAAGAATCTCAAAACTCTCCATTCTCATTGAAAACACTAACAAAACCCTGCTTGAAATTGATGGTCTCGAGGACAGGAGAAACCTATCAGTACCTGAAGCTAATTTCAGGAAGATTTTGAAAACCCACCTGCTCACCTTGTTAGATTATAAGAGAGTCTACTGGAAGAATAGATGCACTGTCAGATATTTCAAGTATGGGGCTGGAAACACTAAATTTTTCCACTCCATCACTACTGAGAGGTATCGGTGGAACTCCATTGCTTCCCTGTGCCTGGCTCATGGCACGTCCATTTGTGATCACATGGGGAAGGAATCAGTTCTGTACAATTCCTACAAAGAGCGTCTTGGTAGGTCTGATCCAGTGAATATGAAATTTGATATCTCTGCAATCATTAAAAAAGATTGAGGGCCTTGATGTTCTCACAGTCCCATTTACAGAGGCTGAGATTGATCAAGTGGTGAAAGAAATGCCCACTGACAGAGCCCCTGGGCCAGACGGTTTCAATGGATGCTTTCTCAAAATTTGTTGGCATATCGTCAAATAGGATTTTTACAAGCTGTGTGTTGATTTCTATGATGGCAAGCTAGATTTGGAAAGCATCAACTCTGGATTTATAATGCTTATCCCCAAGATCCAATTGCCGAAGATTGCGAATGATTGTCGACCAATCACCCTCCTAATCTGCTGTCTGAAGCTGCTGACCAAACTGCTTGCTAACAGGTTATAGAAAGTGATTCTGAAAATCATACATCGCAACAAGTACGGCTTTCTTAGGGGAAGATCTATCCAAGACTGCCTTGCTTGGGTGTTTGAGTTTATTCATCAATGTAAAACTTCGGGTCAAGAGATCCTTCTATTCAAACTTGATTTTGCAAAAGTTTCGACATGATTGAGCATGCTGCCATGCTGGATATTATGAAGCACACGGGCTTTGATGACAGATGGTTGGGTTGGATCAATAGCTTGTTCTCGTAAGGGAAATCATCCGTCTTGCTCAATGGTGTTCCGGGCAGACAATTTCAATGCCTCCGGGGGGTTCGACAAGGGGACCCCCTGTCGTCTCTCATATTTGTCCTTGCTGCTGATCTTCTTCAGGATGCTATTAATGATGCTTTCAAAAATGGCCTCATATCCAAACCTATCCCTTCCAGCGAGGACGATTACCCTGTCATATAGTATGTGGATGACACCATTGTCTTCATGTCAGTGGACGAAGCTCAGGTAGCAAAAATGAAGGAAATTCTCCAAGATTATGTCATGTCTATAGGGCTACATATCAACTTTCAAAAGTCCACTATGATTCCCTTGAATATCCCTGCTGAAAGAATTCAAGCTTTCACTGACATCCTGCACTGCTCGGTGGGAGCGCTACCATTCATCTACCTGGGTTTTCCCCTCAGCACCACGCGCCCTTAAGTCACAAACATGATGCCACTGGTGGCGTCCGTTGAGAGGAAACTCTCTATAGCAGCTTCGCTACTAGATTATGGGTCCAAAATGACCCTAGTCAACTCTGTGGTTACCTCGCTAGCAATTTATGCCATGTAATCCATCAACATCCCACCCAAGATTCTTGAGCACTTGGACAAGCTGCAGAGGCATTGTCTTTGGGCAAAAACGTCTGAAACTGGGATCAAGAACTGCTTGCTCGCAGCATGGGATGTTGTATGTAGACCAAAGCAGAAGGGAGGGCTTGGCATCATTGACCTCAGGGTTCAGAACCAGGGCCTTCTTCTTAAACAACTTCATAAGTTCTACAATCAGAGGGATGTGCCATGGGTCAGCCTCATCTGGAAAACCTACTACCAAGTGCAAAATGTGGTACCGCATAATACTGATCCCTGTGGGTCCTTCTAGTGGCATGACCTTCTTCAACTTATGCCTATCTACAGAGGTGTCACGAAGGTGGATGTGGGCAATGGGAGCACAACTCTCTTTTGGAAGGATCTATGGACCCAGGGCATTCTATCAGAGCGGTATCCGAGGGCATTTTCTTTTGCCAAGTTTGAGGATGTTTCTGTCAGAAGCCACTCCTCGGCAAGTACCATTGGAGAGAACTTTCATCTTCCATTGTCAGTTCAGGCCAGGCAGGAAGTCTGAGAATTGCAAGCGGACCTCGGCGCTGTGGTTCTTAGTCAGGATCAGGTGGATAAATGGCTGTGTGTGTGGCGAAATGAGGAGTTCAAATCAAGCAGATATTACCGCTTCTGTTTCCAAGACGTGGTCACTGATGATCCATTTTCATGGGTCTAGAAATCTAAATGTACCATGAAATGGAAATTCTTTGCGTGGTTGTTGCTGGCTGATAGATTGAACACCCAGAACATGCTGCGCAGGCGAGGGATGACTCTGTCCGGTGATGACTACTCGTGCCTGCTTGGTGCCCACTGCCCGGAGGAGACGCTTGAACACCTGTTCTTTGGTTGTGCGTTTAGCATGGAATTCTGGTTCTCCACTGATGTTAACTGTCAGTCACATGATAATAGGCTTCGTACGGTTCATGCTGCGAGACGGTCCTAGAATTCCCCTCTGTTCTTCAAAGTTTTCACTATTGCATCATGGAGCATTTGGAAAGAGAGGAACAACAAGCTTTTTGGAGGGATCACCCCTACCCATGAATCCTGGATGGCTAGGTTTAAGTCTAATCTAGGACCCATGAAGCATAGGATCAAAAGTGGCCTATGGCCCTTTGTGGATCGGCTGATAGCTAGACTTACCTGACTTATACCTCCTTCTGTTTTTGTGTGCTCGTTAGACACCCATTCTACACACCCCTCCCCCCTCCTCCATGTAATTGCTTCGTAATTTTGTGTCTCCTTTAATATAAAGTCAGTCGGGGAGCCCCACTGTCCAAAGTTCCTCAAAAAATATTTTCCTTCAGGAGAGAAGCCTCTTGTGAAACCTATGTCCCCGGGTGTACTTTCCATAATATATTTTCAGATCTATAAACAAAATATACCAAAATACTTTGCTACAATTTATTTACTTTTTTACTTTCCGCAATCTTTTACATCTATCTCTATCTGATCTAATCCTTGCAAATAACCGTGAAGGGATTGACAACCCCTTTATAGCGTTCGGTGCAAGAGTTTATTTGTTTGTGTAGGTGCACCCATTGGTGACTTGCTTGTTCCTCCTACTGGATTGATACCTTGGTTGTCAACAACTGAGGGAAAATCTTATTTACTTCGCTGCATCACCCTTTCCTCTTCAAGGGAAAACCAACGCAAGCTCAAGAGGTAGCACCCGACCACCGGGGTCAAAATCTAGGCCCGATCCCGGCCCATGGGCATGGTCTGGCCGGGCCGGGTCGGGATTTTTCGGTCCGGGTCGGGTCGGGCCGACCGGGCCGAACTGCCCATGGCCAGGGCTACCCACAAGTATAGGGGGTCGCAACAGTTTTGGAGGGTAGAGTACTCAACCCAAATTTATAGATTCGACACAAGGGGAGCCAAATAATATTGGAAATATGCCCTAGAGGGAATAATAAAATGGTTATTATTGTATTTCCTAGTTCACGATAATTGTCTATTGTCCATGCTATAATTGTGTTAACCGGAAACCATAATACATGTGTGAATACATAGGCCACAACATGTCCCTAGTGAGCCTCTAGTTGACTAGCTCGTTAATCAATAGATGGTCACGGTTTCATGACCATGGACATTGGATGTGGTTGATAATGGGATCACATCATTAGGAGAATGATGTGATGGACAAGACCCAATCCTAAGCATAGCACAAGATTGTGTAGTTCGTTTGCTAAAGCTTTTCAATGTCAAGTATCGTTTCCTTAGACCATGAGATTGTGCAACTCCCGGATACCATAGGAATGCTTTGGGTGTGCCAAACATCACAACGTAACTGGGTGGCTATAAAGGTGCACTACGGGTATCTCCGAAAGTGTCTGTTGGGTTGGCACGAATCGAGACTAGGATTTGTCACTCCGTGTGACGGAGAGGTATCTCTGGGCCCACTCGGTAAGACATCATCATAATGAGCTCAATGTGACTAAGGAGTTAGTCATGGGATGATGTATTACGAAACGATTAAAGAGACATGCCGGTAACGAGATTGAACAAGGTATAGAGATACCGACGATCGAATCTCGGGCAAGTATCATACCGATAGACAAAGGGAATTGTATACGGGATTGTTTAAATCCCCGACATCGTGGTTCATCCGATGAGATCATCATGGAGCATGTGGGAGCCAACATGGGTATCCAGATCCCGCTGTTGGTTATTGACCGGAGAGGTGTCTCGGTCATGTCTACATGTCTCCCGAACCCGTAGGGTCTACACACTTAAGGTTTGATGACGCTAGGGTTATAGGGAAATGGTATACGTGATTACCAAAAGTTGTTTGGAGTCCCGGATGATATCCCGGACATCACGAGGAGCTCCGGAATGGTCCGTAGGTAAAGATTGATATATAGGAAGTCCAGTTTTGATCACCGGAAAGTTTTCGGGCTCATCGGTAGTGTACCGGGAGTGCCGGGAGGGTGCCGGAGGACCCCCGGGAGGGGTGTGACGACCAAAGGACTTCGTGGGCCCTTAGAGGAGGTGTTCCATCCCTTAGTGGGCTGGCCAAGACCTTCTAGAAAGTTCCATGCGGCTGGGATCAAGAGATAAAGGGAAAAAGGATTTAAAAGAAGGAGATCCACCTCCCTTGTGGGAGGTGGACTCTTCCCCACCTTCGGCCGAAGCTCTCCTCCTTGGAGGAGGGGCCAAGGCAGCCCTCCCTCTCCCTCCTCCTATATATATGCAAGGGTTTGGGCTGATTTGAGACACGACTACTTTCTCTCTCGGTGCAGCCCTACCCTTCCTCTTCCTCGTTCTCCGTAGCGCTTGGCGAAGCCCTGCCGGAGTTCACGTAGCTCCACCGTCACCACGCCGTCGTGCTGCCGGAGCTCTCCCTCAACCTCTCCTTCCTTCTTGATGGATCAAGGCGCAGGAGGCACCACTGGGCTGCACGTGTGTTGAACGCGGAGGCGTCGTTGTTCGGCTCTGAGATCGGAATCCACCGCGATCTGAATCGCTCCGAGTACGACTCCACCAACCGCGTTCTTGTAACGCTTTCGCTTAGAGATATTCAAAGGTATGAAGATGCAATCTCTCCCCACTCGTTGCTGGTTTCTCCATGGATAGATCTTGGTGGATCATGTGTCACTTGGATGACTAGAGAGATGTCTATCTAAGTGGGAGTTCATTAAATAATTTGATTATCTGAACTTAATTATCATGAACTTAGTCTAAAATTATCTTTACAATCTATATTGTAGATCCAATGGCCAACGCGAATGTCACCCTCAATTTCAACGCGTTCCTAGAGAAAACCAAGCTGAAAGATGATGGAAGCAACTATGCGGACTGGGTCCGTGGCTTGAGGATCATCCTCATAGCTTCCAAGAAATTGTATGTCCTTGATGCACCTCTAGGTGACCCACCCCTTCTCACAGCAGAGCAAGACGTTGCGAACGCTTGGTATTCTCGCTGCGATGATTACTCCCTTGTTCAGTGTGGCATGCTTTACAGTTTAAAAACCGGGGCTCCAAAAGCATTTTGAGCAACACGAAGCATATGAGATGTTCCAAGAGCTGAAACTGGTTTATCAAGCTCATGCCCGGGTCGAGAGATATGACGTCTCTGACAAGTTCTTCAGCTGTAAGATGGAGGAGAATAGTTCTATTAGTGAGCACATCCTCAAGATGTCTGGGTTACACAACCGCTTGACTCAGCTGGGAGTTAATCTCCCAGATGACTCAGTCATTGACAGAATCTTCCAGTCGCTTCCACCTAGCTACAAAAGCTTTGTGATGAACTACAACATGCAGGGGATGGAGAAGTCCATTCCTGAGTTGTACTCGATGCTGAAATCAGCGGAGGTCGAGATAAAAAAGGAGCATAAAGTGTTGATGGTGAATAAGACCACTAGTTTCCAGAAAAGCAAGGGTAAGAAGAACTTAAAGAAGGACGGAAAAGTTGTTGCCGCACCCGGTAAGCAAGTTGCAGGGAAGAAGAAGAACAAGAATGGACCCAAGCCTGAGACTGAGTGTTTTATCTCAAGGGTACCGGTCACTAGAAGCGGAACTGCCCCAAGTACTTAGCAGATAATAAGGACGACAACATTAAAGGTATATGTGATATACTTGTTATTGATGTGTACCTAACCAGCGCTCGTAGTAGCTCTTGGGTATTTGATACCGGTGCAGTTGCTCACATTTGTAACTCCAAGCAGGAGCTATGGAATAAGCGGAGGCTGGCAAAGGACGAGGTGACCATGCGCGTCGGGAATGGTTCCAAGGTCGATGTGATCGCCGTCGGCACGCTACCTCTACATCTACCTTTGGGATTAGTGTTAAACCTTAATAATTGTTATTTAGTACCAGCTTTGAGCATGAAAATTGTATCTGGAGCTCGCTTGATGCGAGATGGCTACTCATTTAAATCTGAGAATAATGGTTGTTCTATTTATATGAGAGAAATGTTTTATGGTCATGCCCCGCTGGTCAATGGTTTATTTTTGATGAATCTTGAACATGATGTTACACATGTCCATAGTGTGAGTACCAAAAAGTGTAAGGTTTATAACGATAGTCCCACTTACTTGTGTCACTGCTGCCTTGGTTATATTGGTGTCAAACGCATGAAGAAGCTCCATACTGATGGACTTTTGGAGTCTCTTGATTTCGAATCATTTGACACGTGCGAACCATGCCTCATGGGCAATATGACCAAGACTCTGTTCTCCGGAACAATGGAGCGAGCAACTGACTTGTTGGAAATAATACATACCGATGTATGCGGTCCAATGAGTGTCGAGGCTCGTGGTGGATACTGTTATGTTCTCACCCTCACTGATGACTTGAGTAGATATGGGTATGTCTACTTAATGAAACATAAGTCTAAAACTTTTGAAAGGTTCAAGGAATTTTAGAGTGAGGTAGAAAATCAACATGACAGGAAAATAAAGTGCCTACGATCTGATCGTGGCGGAGAATATTTAAGTCACGAGTTTGGCACGCACCTAAGGAAATGTGGAATTGTTTCACAACTCACGCCGCCTGGCACACCTCAGCAAAATGGTGTGTCTGAACGTCGTAATCGCACTCTATTAGATATGGTACGATCTATGATGTCTCTTACCGACTTACCACTATCATTTTGGGGATATGCATTAGAGACTGCCGCATTCACTTTAAATAGGGCATCGTCAAAATCTGTTGAGACGACACCGTATGAATTATTGTTTGGAAAGAAACCTAAGCTGTCATTTCTAAAATTTTGGGGATGCGATGCTTATGTGAAGAAACTTCAACCTGAGAAGCTCAAACCCAAAGCGGAAAAGTGCGTCTTCATAGGATATCCCAAAGAGACTATTGGGTATACCTTCTACCTCATATCCGAAGGCAAAGTATTTGTTGCCAAGAATGGATCGTTTCTCGAGAAAGAGTTTCTCTCGAAAGAAGTGAGTGGGAGGAAAATAGAACTTGATGAGGTAATTGTACCTCCACTCGAACCGGAGAGTAGCACAGCACATGAAGTTGTTTCTTTGGAGCCTACACTGGCTGGAGAGGAAGTTAATGATGATGATCATGAAACTTCAGATCTAGTTACTATTGAACGTCGAAGGTCCACTAGGACACGTTCCGCGCCAGAGTGGTATGACAACCCTGTCCTGGAGATCATGTTGTTGGACAACGGTGAACCCTCGAACTATGAAGAAGCGATGGCGGGCCCGGATTCCAACAAATGGCTTGAAGCCATGAAATCCGAGATAGGATCCATGTATGAAAACAAAGTGTGGACTTTGGTGGACTTGCCTGATGATAAGCGAGCCATTGAAAATAAATGGATCTTTAAGAAGAAGACTGACGCGGATGGTAATGTGACCGTCTATAAGGCTCGGCTTGTCGCTAAGGGTTATCGACAAGTTCAAGGAGTTGACTATGATGAGACTTTCTCACCCGTAGCGATGCCGAAGTCTGTCCGAATCATGTTAGCAATTGCCGCATTTTATGATTATGAGATCTGGCAAATGGACGTCAAAACGTCATTCCTTAATGGCTTCCTCAAGGAAGAACTGTATATGATGCAGCCGAAAGGTTTTGTCGATCCTAAAGATGCTAACAAGGTATGCAAGCTCCAGCGCTCCATCTATGGGCTGGTGCAAGCATCTCGGAGTTGGAACATTCGCTTTAATGAAGTGATTAAAGCGTTTGGGTTTGTACAGGTTAATGGGAACCCTGTATTTACAAGAAAGTGAGTGGGAGCTCTGTAGCATTTCTCTTATTATATGTGGATGACATACTGATAATGGGAAATGATATAGAACTCTTGGAACGTGTAAAGGCCTACTTGAATAAGTGTTTTTCAATGAAGGACCTTGGAGAAGCTGCTTACATATTAGGTATTAAGATCTATAGATATAGATTGAGACGCCTCATATGTCTTTCACAAAACACATACCTTGAAAAGATATTGAAGAAGTTCAATATGGATCAGTCCAAGAAGGGGTTCTTACCTGTGTTACAGGGTGTGAGATTGAGTATGACTCAATGCCCGACCATGGCAAAGGATAGAGAAGAGATGAGTGTCATCCCCTATGCTTCAGCCATAGGCTCTATTATGTATGCCATGCTGTGTACCAGACCTGATGTGAACCTTGCCATAAGTTTGGTAGGGAGGTACCAAAGTGATCCCGGAGCGGAACACTGGACCGCGGTCAAGAATATCCTAAAGTACCTGAAAAGGACAAAGGACATGTTTCTCGTATATGGAGGTGCCGAAGAGCTCGTCGTAAAGTGTTACGTCGATGCTAGCTTCGACACAGATACGTGTATATTTTGAATGGAGGGGCAGTCAGCTGGTGCAGCAGCAAGCAAAGCGTCGTGGCGGCATCTACATGTGAAGCGGAGTACATAGCTGCTTTGGAAGAAGCAAAGGAAGGAGTCTGGATGAAGGAGTTCATCACCGACCTAGGAGTAATTCCAGGTGCGACGGGCCCGATAACTCTATTTTGTTACAACACTGGAGCTATTGCCCTTGCGAAGGAGCCCAGGTTTCACAAGAAGACAAGACACATCAAGCGCCGCTTCAACTCCATCTGTGATTACATTCAGGAGGGAGATATAGATATTTGTAAAGTGCATATGGATCTGAATGTCGTAGATCCGTTGAATAAACCTTTCTCACGAGCAAAACATGATCAACACCAGAATGCTATGGGTGTATGATTCATCACAATGTAACTAGATGACTCTAGTGCAAGTGGGAGACTATTGGAAATATGCCCTAGAGGCAATAATAAAATGGTTATTATTGTATTTCCTAGTTCATGATAATTGTCTATTGTTCATGCTATAATTGTGTTAACCGGAAACCGTAATACATGTGTGAATACATAGGCCACAACATGTCCCTAGTGAGCCTCTAGTTGACTAGCTCATTGATCAATAGATGGTGACGGTTTCATGACCATGGGCATTGGATGTGGTTGATAACGGGATCACATCATTAGGAGAATGATGTGACGGACAAGACCCAATCCTAAGCATAGCACAAGATCGTGTAGTTCGTTTGCTAAAGATTTTCAATGTCAAGTATCGTTTGCTTAGACCATGAGATTGTGCAACTCTTGGATACCGTAGGAATGCTTTGGATGTGCCAAACATCACAACGTAACTGGGTGGCTGTAAAGGTGCACTACGGGTATCTCCGGAAGTGTCTGTTGGGTTGGCACGAATCGAGACTGGGATTTATCACTCCGTGTGAGGGAGAGGTATCTCTGGGCCCACTCGGTAAGACATCATCATAATGAGCTCAATGTGACTAAGGAGTTAGTCACGGGATAATGTATTACGGAACGAGTAAAGAGACTTGTCGGTAACGAGATTGAACAAGGTATAGAGATATCGATGATCGAATCTCGGGCAAGTATCATACTGATAGACAAAGGGAATTGTATACGGGATTGATTGAATCCCCGACATCGTGGTTCATCCGATGAGATCATCGTGGAGCATGTGGGAGCCAACATGGGTATCCAGATCCCACTGTTGCTTATTGACCGGAGAGGTGTCTCGATCATATCTACATGTCTCCCGAACCCGTAGGGTCTACACACTTAAGGTTCGATGACGCTAGGGTTATAGGGAAATGGTATACGTGATTACCGAAAGTTGTTCGGAGTCCTGGATGAGATGCCGGACGTCAAGAGGAGCTCCGGAATGGTCCGGATGTAAATATTGATATATAGGAAGTCCAGTTTTGGTCACCGGAATGTTTTCGGGCTCATCGGTAGTGTACCGGGAGTGCCGGGATGGTGCCGGAGGACCCCCGAGAGGGGTGTGACGAACAAAGGACTTCGTGGTCCCTTAGAGGAGGTGTGCCTGCCCTTAGTGGGCTGGCCAAGACCTTCTAGAAAGTCCCATGCGACTGGGATCAAGAGATAAAGGCAAAAAGGATTTAAAAGGAGGAGATCCACCTCCCTTGTGGGAGGTGGACTCTTCCCCTCCTTCGGGTGAAGCTCTCCTCCTTGGAGGTGGGTCCAAGGCAGCCCTCCCTCTCCCTCCTCCTATATATATGCAAGGGTTTGGGCTAATTTGAGACACGACTTCTTTCTCTCTCGGTGCATCCCTACCCTTCCTCTTCCTCGTTCTCCATAGCGCTTGGCGAAGCCCTGCCAGAGTTCACGTAGCTCCACCGTCACCACGCTGTTGTGCTGCCAGAGCTCTCCCTCAACCTCTCCTTCCTCCTTGCTGGATCAAGGCGTAGGAGACGTCACCAGGCTGCATGTGTGTTGAACGCGGAGGTGCCGTTGTTTGGCGCTGAGATCGGAATCCACCGCGATCTGAATCGCTGCGAGTACGACTCCACCAACCGCGTTCTTGTAACGCTTCCACTTAGCGATCTTCAAATGTATGAAGATGCAATCTCTCCCCACTATTTGCTGGTTTCTCCATGGATAGATCTTGGTGATCATAGGAATTTTTTTGATTTACTACTATGTGTCCCAACAAATAATATTTGAGAGAATTAGTAGTTGAGTTGTCAATTCAACCACACATGGAGATTAAATATCTACAGAAATGTGATCAGTAGCATAGTAATATGATAGCTTGATAGCAGCGGTAACAGCAGTGGTAACGTTAAAAGTGATAGCAATGATTTTGTAGCAATTGAAACAGTGACAACAGTAATAGTAACTTAGCAAGACCAATACGTGGAAAAATCATCGGCATTGGATTGGTATATTTGTTGGATGATATTCATCATATAACATTCATAACCTAGGGTAATGCAGAACTAGCTCTACTTCATAAATGTAATGTAGGCATGTATTCCGTAAATAGACATACATGCTTATGGAAAAGAACTTGCATGACATCTTTCGTCCCACCCTCCCATGGCAGTGGGGTCCATAAGGAAACTAAGGGATATTAAGGCATGCTTTTAATAGAGAACCGGAACAAAGCATTAACACGTAATGAATACATGAACTCCTCAAACTACGATCATCACCGGAAAGTATGCCAACTATTGACACCTTGGGGTTTATGGACCATAAAACGTAATAGGTGCATATGACTAGGCAAGATCGGATCAAGAACATATATATAATGGTGATAACATAAACGGTTCAGATCTGAAATCATGGCACTCGGGCCCTAGTGACAAGCATTAAGCATGGAAAAGTCATAGCAACATCAATCTCAGAACATAGTGGATACTAGGGATCAAGCTCTAACAAAACTAACTCGATTACATGATGAATCTCATCCAACTCCTCATCGACCAACAATCCTAAGAAGGAATTACTCACTCTCGGTGGGGAGCATCACGTAATCGGCATTGAAGGAGGGTTGATGATGACAAAGGCCGAAGATTCCCCTCTCCATAGCCCCAAATGGGCTCCAGATCTGGCCTCCCAATGAAGAATAGGAGGTGGCGGTGGCTTCGTCTCGTGAAATGCGATAAAACTTTCTGCTTGATTTTTTCTCCGAAAATAGGAATTTATAGTGCCGGAATTAGGGTCAGCGAGGCCACGAGGTGGGCACAACCCACCAAGGCGCGCTTGGGGAGCTGGCGCGCCCTGGTATATCGTGCCCAACTAGGGCACTCCCTCTGATGGTTCTTGGCTCCGATATTTTTATTTATTCTGAAATAAATGTCCAAAAAGTTTTGTTCGTTTTCGGGAACTTTTATTTCTACACAAAAACAACACCATGGTAGTTCTGGTGAAAACAACATTAGTACGGGTTAGTTTCATTCAAATCCTACAAATTAGAGTCCAAAACGAGAGCTAAAGCATTAGGAAAAGTAGATACGATGGAGACGTATCAACTCCCCCAAGCTTAAACAATTGATTGTCCTCAAGCAATTCAGTTGACAAACTAAAAGTGATGAAGAAAAACTTTTACAAACTCTTTTGTTCTTGTTTACATACATATGCTTAAGTAGCACCCGGGTTTTCAGCACAGATTATGACTAACCATGTCAACAATAACTCTTCAAGATTATATTAACTCATATCAATGACATAAGCAACTAGCTAGCAATAATTAAATATCTCAAATGCAAACACTTTGTCAAACAAATCATGATATAATATGGTAATAATGGTATCTCGCTAGCCCTTTCTGAGATCGCAAAACATAAATGCAGAGCACCTCCAATGTTCAAGCAGCAACTAAACATTGTAATTCGTGGTATAAAAGATCCAGTCATGATGCATCCAACATTAACTATACACAATGCACGAGGATGATAATAGTGCTCTCAGATATGGCGCTTATTATAGAAGGTGACGACTCAACATAAAAGTAAATAGATAGTCCCAAAGCTCAAAGAGGGAAGGAGGGATTTGTAGAGGTGCCACAACTCAAAGCTTAAATCGGAAACACATTAGCAGTGGTTCCCAAGTGGTAAAAGTAAAGGTTTACTCCCCGTCCACCAACAAACACACTCCACGGCTTGCCGAATGCACGTGTACCGTCCATACCAACAACATTCCTTGGGGAGTTTTGTTTAATTATTTGTTGTTTCATTGATTTTGCGACTGGGAATCCCTATTACCGCCCCTCTCCTGTAAGGACGAGTGAATAAACACTCATCATGAGATTAACCCACTTAACATGGAAGATACTGACCGCCCCTTGTCGCTCCATGAGCGGTCCAAGCACACAAAACAGGTGTTCATTTGAAATTTTAGAGGTGGCACATGCAAATTTACTTGGAATGGCAGGGTAATACCGCATATAGGTAGATATAGTGGACTCATCTGGAATAACTTTGGTTTAAGGATTTTGACGCACAAGCAATATTCCCGCTTAGTATAGGTGAAGGCTAGCAAATAGGTTGAGAAGCAGCCAACTAGAGAGCAAAAACGGTCATGAACATGCATTATGAATAATAAATATTGAATGCTATCTTGAGTAGGATATGGACATCATGAACATAAATATCGTGAAGGCTATGTTGGTTTTGATTCAACTACATGCGTGAACATGTGCCAAGTCAAGCCACTTGAAACATTCAGAGGAGGATACCATATCATCATACTACATCACAACCATTTTAATGCATGTTGACATCAAAGATAAATCATTATACACTCCTAGCTACTTGAGCATGGAATGAGCAACTATAATCTCTAATTTTTATTGCAAACATGTTTGATCATAATATGCTAAATCATGGATACTAGGTTAAACATATTTACAAAAACAAAAACAAGTTGAGTTCATACCTTCTTCTCTCTGCCACAGTCACTTCATCAAATATCGTTATTATTGCCTTTGACTTGCATCACCGAATGATACATAAATAATAATAGTGCAAGAGTGTCGTGGACTAAGCTAGAATCTGAAAGTATTTTATTCAAGAGGAGAAGGCAAAGGAATATAGGCTCTTTGTTAGATCAACAATGGTGCATATGAGAGTCACTCAACATTTTCATTGTGGTCTTTTGCTTGGTATGACTCAATAAAAGGAAGAGAATTTCAAAGAAACACACTAAAATATTTTTGTAGTTTCCAATTTTTCTAAAATAAAGAAATTTAAAGAGAGAAAAACAAAAACGAGAAAACCTATTTACGCAGGAGAACTCCCAATAAGCAAAAGAAGAAACAAGAAATCTTTTTGGGTTTTCTTTTAATATTAGAACTATTAAACTAAGAAGAAAAACCAAAAAGAGGTAAGAAATATTTTTTGGATTTTCTCAAAGTTTTTCAAACACACAAAAAGAAAGTGAGGAAATAAATCTAGCATCGATAATACAATGAAAAAGTGTGGACACCGACAACTGGAATGAAATGTGTGAACATGAATATAATGTCAGTGGAAATATGAACCCCCCCAAGCTTCGGATTTTGGCCTAGCTTGGTAATCACCATTTGTAGCCTGGATAATAGTCTGGGTGATAGCCCTCCGAGGCTCTTGGCACAACCTCCTCAGCCCGTTTGGCAGCTTGAACCTCCACATTGTACGTGCGGGCCTCGCTCTCAAGAACGTACTTATTGTGATAATCAAAGAGAGCAGGAATACGCAATACGATAGGTGCAATCAGACCTTTATTGAACCATAAGTTGTAAGTATAGTTAGTGAATGTGCCCATAAGGAACTTATGCTTTTTCATGACTTCAAAGTATAAGTACTGAGTAGGTAGAATAGGATTGTTAGGCCAAGGTGATACACATAACTTCTTAGCTACATGGGCGGCATAAATCCCACCATAAAAGTGACCACTATTATCATTGTGATTCAATATCCGTGCAACAATTGCTCCTAGTTTATAACATTTAACTCCTGTTACAACAATGTGTATAAGACTCAAATCAGGTGCACACAGTGTGTTGCAATCTTGCTTTCCTACAATGCATTTGCCATTAAAGAGTGCAAAGTACTACATAGATGGAAAATGGATGATTTTTATTCTATCGTGTGTCACTCCTCTATCTTCATCGTAGCAAAGATTAATCAAAAATGACTCATACTCAGATGTTGGTGGTTGCCCAGTGACCCCAATATGGAATTTTACATGCTTCACAGAACACATCTAAAGGCATGGTGAAAGCATTATTATAAAGGCTAAATGAAACTCAAGACCCACGAGGAAAATATTTAAATTTCTTAGTAAATGTCTCTGTGAGATTAAGGTGTTGGGTGCACTTATTTATATGAAGGGAGCGAGATCGGTGTTGTGAACATACTGTTCAAATTCTTCCTTAATACCCACACCATCCATGACTGTATTACACGTCCAAAGGAACGATTTGGTGTCAGCATCGTCCATCGAGCTTGCACTTGGTTCAACATAAGATTGTCGGATCGAGCTTCCATTTGATGATGGCCCTGAGGATCTTCCCCTCTAATAACTCCTAAAGAATTGCATTTTTATTTGTGAACAATTTATGAAAAAAATTGGGACACAACATTTTGTTAGCAAAACTTCACAAGATTGAAAGCAACTACTCATAGGGATGCCTAGAGGCCATAGCAAGCATTCAAACTACTTAGAACTCTAGGAATTCAACATGCAAGCTCATCTACAGTAGCACCAAGAATAGCTAATTATTCTAAAAATAAACCATTAAATCAAAAACTAATTGGAGCAATGGGGGAGTCACATACCAAGAAGCAATCCCCCAAAACAGTTTCAAAAGTGGAGCTTCGAGCAAGGAGATCAAAAGCCATGGGTTTGTGAGAAAGACCATGAGAAAGGGAGCTATGGTGATTTTTGTCTGGAGGTACAAGATGACATAGTCTAAAGAGGTAATTGAGGGGACCCACGTGGGCACCACAACCCACCAGGATGTGTCTCGGGTTGCTGGCGTGCCCTGGTATCTTGTGGGCACCACGTGCACCCCCCTTTAATGTTATTTGCATCAGAAATTCATAAATATCGAGAAAAATCGTGTTAAATTTTCAGGACATTCTGAGAACTTTTATTTTTGGGTCATTTTTTTATTGCACGGGGAAGTCAGAAAATAAGATAAACATGGCATTTTATTTTATTTAACTAAGAAAAACAAAAAAGTGGGTACAGAAGGTTGTGCCTACTAGATTCATCAACTTCATACCTCTCAAAAATGATCCATTAATAAGGTTGATCAAGTCTTATTAACAACCACTTTCAATTAGAATAAAACCAAAGAACTTTTGTAAAACCCTAAGTTACCTCAACGGGGATATGCATATCCTGAACCATAAGTATATCATATTTATTTTTGGCAGTAGGTAGAGGTAGTTGAAAGCTTCTGATAGTGAGCGTCGGAGAATTTTCAATAACATTTACACCATTCACTTGGAATTGTTTCTTCGGAAAGTGCATCGTATGCTCATTACAATTGATATGAAAAGTGACTTTTCTTTTATTGCAACCAATATAAACCCCTACAGTATTCAAAAAGGGTCTACCAGGGATAATCGACATGTTGTCGTCCTCGAGCATCTCAAGAATAACAAAGTCTGTTAAGATAATAACATTTGCAACAACAACAGGCACATCCTCACAAACACCGATAGGTATGGCAGTTGATTTGTCGGCCATTTGCAAAGATATTTCAGTAGGTGAGTTTATTCAAATCAAGTCTTTTATATAAAGCGAAAGGCATAACACTAACACCAGCTCCCAAATCACACAAAGCAGTTTTGACATAATTTCTTTAAATGGAGCAAGGTATAGTTGGTATTTTAGGATCTCCACATTTTTAGGTACTCCATCCTTAAAATAATAATTAGCAAGCATGGGGGAGATTCAAGCTTCATGTATCTTTCTTTTATTAGTGATAATGTCTTTGATGTATTTTGCATAAGGGGCCATCTTTAAGATATCAGTTAAGCGGGTACGTAAAAAATTGGCCTAATTATTTTAGCAAAGCATTCAAATTCTTCATTATTCGTTTTCTTAGATGGTTTAGGTGGAAAAGGCATGGGTTTCTGAACCCATGGCTCTCTTTCTTTACCATGTTTTCTAGCCACAAAGTCCTTTTTATCATATCGTTTATTTTTAGGTTGTGGGTTATGAAGATCAACAACAGGTTCTATTTCTACATCATTACCTGGTTCTTTATCGTTGTTTTGTTGAATATCTTTATGAAAATCACTCTCATTTTCATTATCGCTTGGAGAATGTTCATTTCCAGATTGAGTTTTAGCATTAGAAATAGAGACATCATTATCTTCAGGAGGTTTTCTATCTGAGGTTCACTAGAGGTATGCAAAGTCCTATCATTTTTCTTCTTGTGTTTATTTTTGGAAGGACTGGGTGCATCACCATTAATTCTTTGAGAGTATTGTTCAATTCTCTTAGTGTGTCCCTCATGATAAAGTGGTTCCTTATTCATTTTACCTCCTCTAGTTGGTACTCTAACAAGAATATCATTCATATTATTATTCATTTAATTAAGCAATTCTCTTTGAGATTTAGCAACTTGTTCTGACTCAATTTGAACCATAGAGGCATGTTTTCCTACACCTCTAACATTGTTACTTATTCTAAATAACAAGTCACTCAAGCGAGCAATCATATCAGAATTATATTTCAATTGTTTCAGAACATTTGCATTGAAGTAATCCTATTTCCTAATGTAGTTATCGAATTCATATAAGCACCGACTAGGATGTTTATTGTAACGAATGTCACCTCCATGAAAGTCTAATAAAGAATTTACCTCTACCACCTGTGGAGGTGGTAGTGTGTCAAGGCCATGTATTTCTTCAATGGGTGGTAAATTCTTAACATCCTCAACTTTAATACCTTTTCTTTCATACATTTGTTTGCCTCTTGCATATCTTCAGGACCCATAAATAAGATACCCCTCTTCTTTGAAGTGGGTTCGAGTGGTGGTTCAGGGAGAGTCCAATCATCATAATTCTTCAATATATTATTTAATAGTTCCTTAGCTTGTTCAACAGTTTGTTCCCTGAAAACACAGCTAACACAACAATCTAGGAAGTCCCTAGAAGCATCAGTTAGTCCATTATAGAAGATATCAGGTATTTCATTTTTCTTAAGAGGGTGATTAGGCAAAGCATTAAGCAGTTGGAGAAGCCTCCCCCAAGCTTGCGGGAGACTCTCTTCTTCAATTTGCACAAAGTTAAATATTTCCTGTAAGGCAGCTTGTTTCTTACAAGCAGGAAAATATTTTTCAAAGAAGTAGTAAATAATATCCCGGGGGCTACACACACAACCAGGACCAAGAGTATTTTACCATATCTCAGCATCACCCTTTAATGAGAATGAAAATAATTTGAGAATATAGTAGTGCCGAATCTTCTCATCCTGAGCAAAAAGGGTAGCTATATCATTCAACTTAGTAAGATGTGCCACTACATTTGTAGTTTCATAGACATGAAAAGGATCAAAATCAACCAAAGTAATTAACTCTGGGTCGACACAGAATTCATAATCCTTATCGACAAAAAGATTGGTGAAGTAGCAAACTTAGGATCACATTTCATTCTAGCATTCAAAGTCTTTTCTTTATACTTGCATAGTAATTTCTTAAGATCGTTTCTATCCTTACAAGCAAGAATGTCTCTAGCTACTTTTGCATCCATAACATAACCCTCATGAGTTCTGAGGCATTTCAAATCTAGGAGAGCTAGGTCTAATAGGTGTTTCATAATTACCAGTTTCAAAGACTTCATCAGTTTCAGTAGTTTCATCAGTTTCAGTAATTTCATTATCTTTAGCTCTAGCAATTTGTTCATCAATAAATTCACCTAGTGGCACAGTATCATTAAGCAAGGTACTAGCATCATCATAATCATCGTTCATCGTAGAATTAGCATCATCAATAACTTGCGACATATCAGGATTAATAGCATGTGGTGGTGTTGCAAGTTGACCCATAACATAAGGTGAATCAAGTGCAAAGTGTGATGGCAAATCCATACCTCCCCTCGTCTTAGAGGGAACAATCTTGGTTCTTGTATCCTTTAGATTCTTCATAGTTATCAATTGATATAAATCCCAAGTGACTTAGCAAATATATCCATGCTAGAAAAGGTCTTGATAACCCACAAGTATAGGGGATCGCAATAGTTTTCGAGGATAGAGTATGCGACTGTAACATCCCAAATTTTGGAATGTTGTAATTAATATTAGAATGAATGCTTGTTCGCTTGAGTGATTGAAATTGAGTGAAAATTTGAAACTTTTGAAAACTTTTGAATGAGAGGTAATAAAATGACTTTCCCAAAACTTTCACTCTGTAGGAATTCAAATTCATTTCATCACAAAATCCCAGAGTGAAGATGATATGACTTCTTCCATTTAAAGGAACGAAAAGGGATTTGAAAATGGTTTGATTTTCAAATAGTTCAAATTCAGAAACTTTATGCAACTCAATGATTTTCATGAGAGAGGATAAAAGGACTTCTTCAAATTATATGAAATATGAGTTGGAAGTTTAAAAGAAGGATATGAAAACTATTTGAGAAATTCTCATATGGAGTTTCACTTCCATATTTGAATTCCCTATTTGAATTTGTAAGCATTCAAACCCCTTGACAAAGTTTTTGAGAGGAGTAATATGACACTCCAAACCAAGGGTATTTTTGTGAAGTTTTTGAATCATAAAACCCAAGTGGTTCTTTGAAAGATATTTGCAAAAAAAAAAGCCATTTAGGCATATTCTGAAAATAATTTTTTAAGTATTCAATTTGGCCGTGGAAAAATGTCCATTAAATGGAATTTATTTCCCTGATCATTTTGATATATAACACTTTATTTTTTAGGACTGGTTTTGAAAGTCTTAATGTTGTTTTTAATGCCCTATATATTAATAAAGGAAATAGTTAAACGCGTGTATTAAACGAGCCGGCCCACCTGCCCCTGATTCCTCCCCGAAACCTCTCCGCAACGGTCACCGCTGACCGCGCTCTCTCCCTCTCACTCTCTAACGCCCCGGCCCCACCGACCGATCGAGCCGTCCTCGCGGTCGTCCCCTCCATCGCGCGCCTGACATCGCCGGCGAGTTCATCGCCCCGGATCTCGCTCCTCCTTCCCTCTCCCGATCCCTGCACCTGGCCTATATAAGACCCGGCCCTCTCCGCTCTTCGTCCACCCCGAAACCCCCTCTTTTCCTCGCCGAAATGCCGCCCCCACACCTCACCGGAGTTCTAACCCCAACCGGACCTTCCCGAGCTCCTAGCGCTCGCCCCCGACGCTCCCTTAGCTCGCCATCGCCACCTACGAACGCCGGAGGTCCGTCGCCATCGACTACGCCACTTAGATGCTGTCCCCGACCACCGGAGCACTGCCCCGAGCACCATCAAGTCGTCGGCCGCCGTCGACATCGCTGGAGCGCCGCCATTTCCCCTGTGAGCTCCCCTCCCCCTCTCCTAACCATTGGATCCGGATCTAACGATCCAGATTAGAACAATTAAAATGCCGAAACATTTTCTTCTAACGTCCGATCATCCGCCCACAAACACCCGCACGTGCACCCTTTCGACCAATAGGAAGCCGCCACGTAGCCCATGTCCGTTAGATTTTTTTTCTTTTCCTGTTTTTATTTTAGAAAACAGAATAGGTTCTGTTTTTATTTTTCATATATCTTTTATGTTTTTAAGTGTTTTAATTTGATTCTTTTTGAATTAGTTCACAAATTTGTTCGAGTTTCTGTATATATCAAGTTTGACCAAATTTGAATAACTTAAGATTGATTTCAAACAGATTTGATTCAAATCTTATTTTCTGAATATCTTGAGTTTAAAAATATATTTTTAGTTGATTCTTTTTGCTACTTGTCACTTGTGACCTTAGTTATCAGTAGGTAGAGTTTGGAAATTTTAAAAAATATATTATAGTAGTATTTTCAAGCAAAACAGATTCTGTTTAGTTCTATTAGGTCTATTTATATTCCCTTTTGTTTTAAATTATTTTAAACTATTTTCTTTTATATTAGTGATAGACTTTTATAAAGTTTTCTGTAAAATAATAGTATCCCTTCAAAACAAATAATATTTTATTGGTTGGTTGCATAAAAATCAATTCTAGTTCAACTATAACTTGCAATTGGGTTTTCATTGCTATGTTGATCTTCTATTTGAAAATAGTTCTACAAATTGTTTTATAAGTTTGATTTTCTATTAATCTAAGTTTAGACCAGAAACAATTTGTATTATAGTTGAGATTGTTTCTGGTTTAAGCCAAGGATGACCTTGTTTTATATCAAAATAAGAACCTTTATAAAAGCTTTTCAATTAGTTCTTTTTTGCAAAATAAAGACTTATGAGAAAATACTTTCTATTAATTATGAGAAGACCATGTTTTGGTCATCCGTTTCTCAAACACCCTGAAGTGCGAGAAATCCAACGGAGGCGATCAAATCTTGTGGGGAACGTGTGCAAAACTCTATAGAGTACTAAAACCTAATCGATCAGCCGTGTCCACGGTCATGGACAGCTTGAGCCAAAGGAACTGAAACTATCTGGAACTCTCAACACAATTAATTACATTGATGTGGGTATTAATGTCAACTTGGGTATGAGAATTGGTTGGTGGAACCATCTCATTAATCAACCAACACTGTAGTAATTATGCTTTTGCCCTCTCTTGTTGTAGGAAATTTTTGGCTTTATGCAAAACCTACTACCCCACTTGCCATATATGCATGTAGAAAAGATGATTACTTTACACCCCCTCTTTTGTGACTTGCCGGCATATTCAAAATGCTGACCTACACGGCTGCAGCGTCTTATGTTGCAGATAAGCTCTAGAACGGGTAAGAGTACGATTCAGGGTTACGGTCTACACTCAACCTGCCGTTGGTGTTATTCGGACTCCACTCCCGTTGACTGTTTCCGCTGAGATTTAAGGTATATATCAGTTTTATGTTAATTACATGTGATTGCACTTTGATATATACATTGATGTATAGTGTGTGCCAGCATACTGATCCAGGGATGGCACAGAAAATAGAGAGGCTTGACTCGTTTTGAGTCGGGTCGTTGCAGCAACCCATATTTATAAATTGCACACAAGGTGGGCCAATGAATATTTGAGAGTATTAGTGCTTGAGTTTTCAATTCAACCACACCTGGAGATTAAATATCTATAGCAAAGTGATCAGTGGCACAGTAATATGATAGTTTGATAGCAGCGGTAACAGAAGTAGTAACAGTAATAGTGATAGCAATTGTAGCAGCGACAACAACAATAGTAACTTACCAAGAACAATATGTGGAAAGATCGTAGGCACTGGATCAGTGTATTCGTTGGATAATATTCATCATATAACAGTCAAAACCTAGGGAGACATAGAACTAGCTCCAGTTCATAAATGTAATGTAGGGTGGTTTCTTAATCCTAGCAGCAAAGGGTGGTTTCTCAATGTAAGCATTGGTCACAACTGGATCGACATTATAAATAATTGTTTCATCTTTAGCAATAATAGGTTCCTCTAACAATTCATCAATGGGTGGATGAAATTTAAACCACTTCTCCTTAGGAAGATTAACATGAGTAGCAAATGATTCATAGAAAGAAGCTACTCTCTCAGAGTCAAGTTCATATTTAGTGCTAAACTTATGAAAAGTATCGGTTTCCTCAAAAGATTCAACACAATCAAACTTAAGCTCTGTAACCAATTATTTACCTTTGTTGAGTTCCCAATCTTCACAGTTGCGTTAATTCTGTCCAGAAGGTCCCATTTGAATTCAATAGTTTTATTCATGAAGGAACAAATAGAAGAAGAATCAAGCATCAATTGATCATCATAAGAAAGCCAAGCATAAAATTTTAGTAGTGTTATTTTTCCCGACAGCTCATGGTTGGGGCACGTGTGTATCGTAGGCTTAAGCCTCCACCAAGATTGATCAATATTTTCTCCTTCACGAGGCAATAAATTATATATATATATAATTCCGATCACGGTGAACTATGCATGGGATTAAACTTCTGGTGAAATTCCAGCTTCAATTGATTCCAGTCCCATGTTCGAACATCATCCAATAGCCTACACAAAATCAATTCCTTCCCCCAAAATATAAAAAGGGAATACCTTCTTATTAACTCCACCTTCGGATAAACCTGCAAGCTTAAATAATAAACAAATATCATTTACATATATAAAATGCAAATCAGGATGAGATGTTCCATCTCCTGCATAAGGACTATCTAATAGTTTCTCAAACATACCCGAAGGAATTTCATAGTAAATATTTTCAGTAGGTTCAGTAGGTTGAGGACCGGACTTTTCCACTTCTGTTTGGGATGAATAATACCCCAAACAGGCCCCTCAAAGGATTATCTTCCATAGTAACAAGCAATAGTAAATTTCAACATGTAACAAAAATGTTTCCTTACCAAATTCCACTTACCAAAGGCACTTCACTCCCCAGAAACTACACCAGAAAAGATTCTTTATGGCCCACAAGTATAGTGGATCAATCGTAGTCCTTTCGATAGGTAAGAGTGTCAAACCCAATGCCACTAATTGAGCTTGCGTTGGTTTCCCTTGAAGAGGAAAGGGTGATGCAGCAAAGTAGATAAGTATTTACCTTGGTTGTTGAGAACCAAGATATCAATCCAGTAGGAGGAACAAGCAAGGCCCCAATTTATGCACCTACACAAACAATAAAAAACTTGCACCCAACGCTATATAGGGGTTGTCAATCCCTTGAGAGTTACTTGCAAGGATGAGATCTGAAAGAGATAGATATAAAAGATTGCTAGAAGTAAAAGTAAATAAAATGAGAGCAAGGTATTTTTGGTTTATATATCTTGAAATATAATATGGAAAATAGACTCGCGGGCCATAGGTTCCACTAGAGGCTACTCTCTTGAAGGAAAATAGTACGGTGGGTGAACAAATTTACTATCGAGCAATTGATAGAAAAGCGCATACTTATGAAGATATCCAAGGCAATGATTATGCATGTAGGCATCATGTCCGTGTCAAGTAGACCGAAACGATTCTGCATCTACTACTATTACTCCACACATCGACCGACTCCTTCCTGCATCTAGAGTATTAAGTTCATGAAGAATAGACTAACACATTCAGTAAGATGACATGATGTATAGGGATAAACTCAAGCAATATGATGAAAACCACATCTTTTTATCCTTGATGGAAACAATACAAATACGTGCCTCGCAACCCCTACTATGTCACTAGATGTGGACACCGCAAGATTGAACCCAAAACTAAGTACTTCTCCCATTGCTAGAATTACCAATCTAGTTGGCCAAACAAAACCAATAACTCTAAGAGACTTGCAAAGATATGAAATCATGCATATAAGAATTCAGAGAAGATTCAAATAATATTCATAGATAATCTGATCATAAACCCACAATTCATCGGATCTCGACAAACACACCATAAAAGAGTATTACATCGAATAGATCCCCATGAAGATCATGGAGAACATGGTATTGAAGAACATATAGAGAGAAGAAGCCATCTAGCTACTAGCTATGGACCCATAGGTTTGTGGTGAACTACTCATGCTTCATCGGAAGGGCAATGGAGTTGATGTAGATGCCCTCCGTGATCGAATCGCCCTTCGATATTTTACCGAAAACGCTCCAAGATTGGATCTCTCGAGAACAGAAGCTTTCGGTGGAAGAAAAGTATTATCGTTGATATTTTTGGTAATGTGGAATATTTCTGAATTTATTGGCGGAAGATTAGGGTTGGAGGAGCTACGGGAAGCCCACAAGCCATGGGGTGCCCCCAAGTCACGCATGGGTGGCTTGTGGCCCACCCGTAGACCTTCCGGACTCTTCTCCAAGTCTCGTAGGTTCCTTCTGGTCCAAGAAAAATCATCATAGATTTTTATTCCGTTTGGACTCGGTTTGATATTCCTTTTCTGCAATACTCAAAAACAAGGAAAAAGAAAAACTGGCACTAGGCACTAGGTTAATAGGTTGGTCCCAAGAATAATATAAAATAGCATATTAATGCATATAAAACATCGAAAACAGATAATACAATAGCATGGAACAATAAAAAATTATAGATACGTTGGAGACGTATCAGCATCCCCAAGCTTAATTCCTGCTCGTCCTCGAGTAGCTAAATGATAAAAACAAATGTTTTGATGTGGAATGCTACCTAACATATTTATCCATGTAATATTCTTTACTGTGGCATGAATGTTCAGATCCATAAGAATCAAAACAAAAGCTTAATGTTGACATCAAAACAGCAATACTTCAAGCATACTAACAAAGCAATTGTGTCTCTTCAAAATAACATGGCAAAAGAAAGTTATCCCTACAAAATCATATAGTCTGGCTCTGCTCCATCTTCCCCACACAAAGTATTTACATTATGCACAACCCCGATGACAAGTCAAGCAATTGTTTCACACCTTTTATGTTCTCAAACCTTTTCAACTCTCACGCAATACATGAGTGTGAGCCATGGATATACCACTATAGATGGAATAGAATATGGTGGAGGTTGTGAAGAAAAGGGGAAGATAGTCTCACATCAACTAGGCGTATCAACGGGCTAAGGAGATGCCCATTAATAGATATCAATGTCAGTTAGTAGGGATTGCCATGCAACGGATGCACTAGAGTTATAAGTGTATGAAAGCTCAAAAAGAAACTAAGTGGGTGTGTATCCAACCTGCTTGGTCATGAAGACCTAGGGAATTTTTAGGAAGCCCATCATTGGAATATACAAGCCAAGTTATACAATGAAAAATTCCCACTAGTATACGAAAGTGACAAAATAGGAGACTCTCTATCATGAAGATCATGGTGCTACTTTGAAGCACAAGTGTGGAAAATAAATAGTAGCATTGTCCCTTCTCTCTTTTCCCTCATTTTTTTTAATTTTTTGTGGGCATATTTGGCCTCCTTTTTTTATTTGGGCTTCATTGGCCTCTTTTATTTTCATAAGGTATGGAGTCTCATCCAAACTTGTGAGGGAATCATAGCTTCCATCATCCTGTCCTCACATGGGACAATGCTCTAATAATGTTGATCATCACACTTTTATTTTCTTAGAACTCAAGAATTATAACTCGATACCTACAAAAAATATGACTCTATATGAATTCCTATGATGGTGTATCGGGATGTGCAATGATCTAGCATAACAAATGACATACAAAAATGGACAAGCCATGAAAACATCATCCTAGCTATCTTACGATCATGCAAAGCAACATGAATATGATGGAGCGTGTCATAATAAACGGAATGGTGGAAGTTGGATGGAAATATATCTCAGATTGGCTATATAAATGCCATAATAGGTAGGTATGGTGTCTGTTTTGAGGAAGGGTATATGGTGGCTTTAACGCACCATCAAAAGTTGCACCGTACTAGAGAGGCTAGCAAAGGTGGAAGGGTGAGAGTGTGTATAATCCATGGACTCAACATTAGTCATAAAGAACTCACATACTTATTGCAAAAGTCTATTAGTTATCAAAGCAAAGTATTAGACGCATCCTCCTAGGGGAGATGTTGGTAGGAGTTAACCATCGCGCGCTCCCGACCCTCACACAAAGGATGACAATCAATAAACAAATCATGCTTCGACTTTGTTACATAACGGTTAACCATACGTGCATGCTATGGGAATCACAAACCTTTAACACAAGTATTTTTCCAATTCGTAATTACTCACTAGCATGACTCTAATATGACCATCCTTATATCTCAATACTTCATGCAAGGAATCAAACTTCTCATAGTATTCAATGCACTTTATATGAAAGTTTCTATTACATCCCTCTTGGATGACCATTATATTAGGATTAAATTAATAACCTAAATCAATTACCATGATGTTTAAAGACTCATACCATACAAGACTCTCCAAGCAAAACACATATCATGTGGTGAATAAAAATATAGCCTCAAGTAAATTTACCGATTGATTGAAGACGAAAGAGGGGATGCCTTCCTGGGCATACCCAAGCTTAGGTTCTTTGGTATCCTTGAATATTCCTTGGGGTGCCTTGGGCATCCCCAAGCTTAGGCTCTTTCCACTCCTTATTCCATAGTCCATCACATCTTTATCGAAAACTTGAAAACTTCACAACAAAAAACTCAACAGAAAACTCGTGAGATCCATTAGTATAAAAAAATAAATCACCACTTTAGGTACTGTTGTGAACTGATTTTTTCTTTATATTGTTGTAATATCTACTGTATTACAAATTATCCATGGTTCATACCCCCCGATACAACCCATAGATACATCAAAATAAGTAAACAACACAAAGAAAACAGAATCTGTGAAAAATGAAACAATGTGTAGTAATCTGTAAACTTAGAATACTTCTGTAACTCCAAAAATTCTTACAAATTAGCACAACCTGGGAAATTTGTATATCAATCTTTTGTAAAAAATTCAGACTCATTCGTTGCTCTGGTAAATTTATAAAATTCCCTGACTAGGTGCAAAAGTTTCTATTTTTTAGCAAGATCAAATCAACAATCACCATAGACCATCCCAAAGGTCTTACTTGGTTCAAACACTAACTAAAACACCAAAAAAATTTACTACAGAGGTAATAATGTGTAAATCACTAAATAACAGAAAAAAACATAAAAGTAAAATTGGATTGCCTCCCAACAAGCGTTATTGTTTAATGCCCCTAGCTAGGCATAACGATTTCAATGATGCTCACATAAAAAGTAGTAATTGAAATATGAAAAAGAGCATCATGAATAACATGGAAAACACATTTAAGTCTAACCCACTTCCTATGCGTATGGATTTTTTTGAGCAAACAATTTATGGGAACAAGAATCAACTAGCATAGGAAGGCAAGACAAGCATAACTTCAAAACTTTAGACACATAGAGAGGAAACTTGATATTATTGCAATTCCTACAAGCATATGTTCCCTGCTCATAATGAATTTCAGTAGAATCATGAAGTAATTCAACAATATAACTATCACATAAATCATTCTTTTCATATTTCACACGCATAGAATTTTCATTACTCTCCACATAAACAAATTCCTTATCATCCATGGTAGTGGGAGCAAACTCAACAAAATAACTATCACGAGACACTTCATTGACACAATCACATTGCAAATTAAAATCATGATGATAAGTTTCATGGTTATCATTACTCTTTATAGCATAAGTGTCATCACCATCACCATAAATAGGAGGCATGCAATCATCATAATAAATTTTCTTATCAGAACTTGGGGGACAAAAAATATCATCTTCATCAAACATAGCAACCCCAAGATTGTGGCTTTGCATATCATAAGCATCATGGATATTTAGAGAATTCATACTAGCAACATTGCAATCATGCTAATCATTCAAGGGACTATCACGAATCGCCTTATAAATTTCTTCTTTCAACATGTAGCGACCCGACCTGAAAGGTCGAATCTCCGATGTTTCTATACCATCCCAAGATCATGCTGGTACACACACGGTACATCAATGTATATATCAAAGGGAAATCACACAACATTAATTAATCGAAATCTCATATCGAGTCCTTTATTACAATAAGGATTACAATAAAGTGGCTGAAGGCCAACTCATGAGATAAACTAAAACAAAGTCTTGCGGAAGCTACATAGGTAGTTGAGTCCATCTGACTCCAAGGGCATCTCACCGAGCGTATCCTCACTCCTGGTCAGAAAAGTACTCTACAACATGATACGTTGCAGCCGTGTAGGTCAGCATATTGAATATGCCGTCAATGTCACAAAAGAACGGGTAAAGTAATCATCTAGTATATATGCATATATGGCAGGTGGGGTAGTAAGTTTTTGCATAAAGCCAATTTTTCCTACAACAAGACAGGGCAAAGGCATAATTACTACAATGTTGGTTGATTAGTGAAATGGTTCCACCAACCAATTCTCATACCCAAGTTGACATTAAAATACCCACATCAATGTATATTTATGGTGTTGAGAGTTCCAGATAGTTTCAGTTCCTTTGGTTCAAACTGTCCATGACCATGGACACGGCTAATCGATTAGGTTTGGGTACTCTGCAGAGTTTTGCACACGTTCCCCACAAGATTTGATCGCCTCCGTTGGATTTCTCTCACTTCAGGGTGTTTGAGAAACGGATGACCAAAACATGGTCTTCTAAAGGGTTCCCCGAGACTCTGTCGATGCCCATCCTTTCCTACCATTCTTCTACATCTCGTAGCACCGCCTGTCCAAGGTCACCACGATATCCAACCAAGCCAGAGCCCATAATGGCTTGTGGCTGTGCAGGTAAGCCTTGGGTCTTGAAGCATCCATCCATCTCTTTGTGCCTGGGTGGACCTTTCCGCATGAATACTGGCACATCTCCAGCATCATCTAGGCTAACCACTGGTTTCTCTAGGGCACCGTTCAACCATCATCCACCCAGAGGTATGTTGAAAACTTGGAGTCTTGAAGACTTGATCATCATGTAGGTCTTGAAATTATTAACTCACAACTCTCATGAATCACACAACCAACCCTGTCTACTAATAGCATAGCAAAATGTAGATCAACGTTTCCCGGGGCCAATGTTTCAAAGGGTTGAGGGGTACCTACCACATGATACTACAACAAGTAACCAAGTTTCCAATTTACCTACTTTGCATGCAATTGGGGAGATGGAAGAACTAATGCACTAAAACATAGGTATACATGGTCAAAGTGACTTGCCTTGCTAACGATCCTCGTAATCAAGTGACTCTAGATAACAAGTTTCGCACTCCGAATGATCTAACTAATCAAACAAGAGCACACCATAAGCATAAACATAATACAATCCATTCAACAGCAAGGTAAACAGTTTCTTCAACAAACAAAAACACAATCAAAAGAAGAAACACTTAAAGTATAGGACTATAAAAGTATTGGTGTCAAAATCCCTACAAAGACATACAAGTCAAAAATTGGTTTTGAACAACTAGACATTTAGATAACAGAAAAGTAAAATACAAAATTTTATTTGAAAATAGAAGTATTTCATTATAAAAGTATTGTGCTAAAAGAATTACTACAAAACCTTTTCTAAACAATAAAAATGGTGAAAACAAGATGTAGGTATTCAAACTAGAGCGCAAAACAATTTGAAAAACATATTTTATTAATAGAAAAAAATACACCTAATGTTGAATCAATAGAACCTCCTGAAATCTAAAAACAAAAGTTAAACTAATTCAGGTTCAAATTAAATAAAAATCAATTTAATTAAAATCTATTAAGAACTAAAAAGATTCTGTTTTTGTTAAAAACAATAACCAAATTCATCCTAAAAATTCTCAAACTATGTAAAACGATAGGTTTAATTAATAAAAAATAGTGGCAAAAAGATTCACTCAAAAATATATTTTTAAACTCTAGTTATACAGATTTTAGTAATTTAAAAAATTTGATTAGATTCAAAATGTAAAGTTCAAATTTGAAATCTAAGCATGCAGACATAAACTACATCAAATTTGTGAACTAATGCAAAAAGAATCAAATAAAAACACCAAATATTTAAAAAGATATGATAAAAACAAAAACAGAATACATTCTGTTTTCTAAAACAGAAAAGAAAAAGAAAAACTTCCTATCGATCGGACAGGGTCTACGCGACATGCTGTGATTGGCCGCGAGGGCGTGCGCGTGAGAGCTAACGAGAGGACGACCGACAACTAAAGCATACCGATTTGATTATTAAACACATCTAATCTCGTGCGTTGACTACGGATCCGACGGCTACGGGTGGAGGTGGAGGCTTACAGAGAGGGGGTCGGGGTCTCCGGCGAGGTCAACGGCGGCCGGTGGTCGGAGATGCTCGGGGATGATGGTGCGGTGGTCGAGGGCGGCATCCGAAGGCTTCAAACGGCGGCGGCGAGTCTCCGGCGTCGATTGGTGGCGTCGGAGGGGCTTAGGGGTGAGTGTGGTGACGGGCATGAGCTCGGGGACGTTCGGTTGGGGTGCTGAACTCCGGTGAGGTCTGGGGCAGCGCTTCGGCGAGGGAAAAGAAGGTTTCGGGGGTGGAACGAATAGCGGAGGGTCGGGGCTTTATATAGGGGCGGTGTGGTGGTCGGGGAGGGCACGAGGGGCGAGATCCACGGAGAGGGATCTTCGGCGACGGCGGTCGGGCGTGGGGAAGGGGATGACCGCGCTGGCGCCGCGGTCGGACGGTGGGTCCCGCGCATCAGTGAGGGTGGGGGTGTGGTTAGCCTGTCGGTGGCCGACCCGGAGTGGTTTCAGGAATTAAAGACGGTGGGCCGGCCCGGTTCGATTTAAATACCTTCCTTTTCTATTTCCAGCGTAGTAAAAACTCTTTTAATGCATTCAAAACATTTCCAAACACAGGAAATATATATATCAAAATGATCAAGAGAATTAATGCTATTTAATGAACATTTTTCCTCTCTCATATTGAATATCTTTTTAAAATTTTCAGAAAATGCCTAATTGATTTTAAATCCTTTTGAGATAAATTTTCAAATAACCCCCTGGTTTAATTGCTCAAATATTTCACCAAGATGCCCCTGGTGTGGAGTGTCATGTTACTCCCCTCTTTCTTTGAACATTTACAAAGGTTTTCAAATAGGTGAAACAAATACATGGGAAAATAGAAATGGCCTTTCAAAAAATCAAAGGAAGCACTTCAACAAATTCATTACATTCCAACAAAATGATGATGATGCATAGCTATATTTCATAACATTCCAAAATGAAATTTTGGGATGTTACACAACACTTCTTCAAAATTTCTAGATTCATGATTTGAAAAAAAACTTCATAGAGATAATCAAGTGCACTCAACTCACTAGCAATTGGTTCATGATAATTTGGCCTTTTGAAAAGATTAGCAAGTGGATGAGGATCCATATCAATAGATTTTTAGCTAGCGAAGATGCAAGCAAATAGAAAGCACATGGAAACACAAGCAAACAAAAAGAGATCCGGCAAGAAAAAGGCGAATAAAACGGCAAATTAGTGAAGTGGGGGAGGAAAATGAGAGGAAAATGGCAAATAATGTAAATGCAAGAGATGAATTTGTGATGGTACTTGGTAGTCTTGATGTGTATCCTCCCCGGCAACGGCGCCAAAAATCCTTCTTGCTACTTCTTGATCTTGCATTGGTTTTCCCTTGAAGACGAAAGGGTGATGCAGCAAAGTAGATAAGTATTTCCCTCAGTTGTTGAGAACCAAGGTATCTATCCGGCAGGAGGAACAAGCAAGGCCCCAAATTCATGCACCTACACAAACAATCAAACACGTGCACCCGACGCTATAAAGGGGTTGTCAATCCCTTCATGGTTACTTGCAAGGATGAGATCTGAAAGAGATAGATATAAAAGATTGCTAGAAGTAAAAGTAAATAAATTGTAGAAAGGTATTTTTGGTATTTTTGGTTTATAGATCTGAAAATGTAATATGGAAAATAGACCCGGGGGCCTTAGGTTTCACTAGAGGCTTCTCTTGAAGGAAAATAGTACGGTGGGTGAACAAATTTACTGTCGAGAAATTAATAGAAAAGCACATAGTTACGAAGATATCCAAGGTAATGATTATGCATATAGGCACCACGTCCATGTCAAGTAGACTGAAACGATTATGCATCTACCACTATTACTCCACACATCGACCGACTCCTGCATGCATCTAGAGTATTAAGTTCATGAAGAACAGAGTAACACATTAAGTAAGATGACTTGATGTAGAGGGATAAACTCAAACAATATGATGTGTATCCTCCCCGACAACAGCACCACAAATCATTCTTGCTACTTCTTGAGCTTGCGTTTGTTTTCCCTTGAAGAGGAAAGGGTGATGCAACAAAGTAGATAAGTATTTCCCTCAGTTGTTGAGAACCAAGGTATCAATCTAGTAGGAGGAACATGCAAGGCCTCAATGCACCTACACAAACAATCAAACACTGACACCCAACGCTATAAAGGGGTTGTCAATCCCTTCACGGTTACTTGCAAGGATGAGATTTGAAAGAGATAGATATAAAAGATTGCTATAAGTAAAAGTAATGAAATTGCAGCAAGGTATTTTTGGTATTTTTTGTTTGTAGATCTGAAAATGTTATATGGAAAATAGACCCGGGGGCCTTAGGTTTCACTAGAGGCTTCTCTTGAAGGAAAATAGTACGGTGGGTGAACAAATTGACTGTCAAGCAATTGATAGAAAAGCACATAGTTATGATGATATCCAAGGCAATGATTATGCATATAGGCATCATGTTCGTGTCAAGTAGACCGAAACGATTCTACATCTACTACTATTACTCCACACATCGACAGACTCCTGCATGCATCTAGAGTATTAAGTTCATGAAGAACGGAGTAACACATTAAGTAAGATGACATGATGTAGAGGGATAAACTCAAGCAATATGATGTGTATCCTCCCTGGCAACGGAGCCACAAATCCTTCTTTCTACTTATTGAGCTTGCATTGGTTTTCCCTTGAAGAAGAAAGGGTGATGCAGAAAAGTATATAAGTATTTCCCTTAGTTGTTGAGATCCAAGGTATCAATCTAGTAGGAGGAACAAGCAAGGCCCCAATTTATGCACCTACAGAAACAATCAAACACTTGCACCCAACGCTATAAAGGGGTTGTCAATCCCTTCACGGTTACTTGCAAGGATGAGATCTGAAAGAGATAGATATAAAAGATTGCTATAAGTAAAATTAAATAAATTGCAGTAAGATATTTTTGGTATTTTTGGTTTATAGATCTGAAAATGTAGTATGGAAAATAGACCTCGAGGCCTTAGGTTTCACTAGAGGCTTCTCTTGAAGGAAAATAGTATGACGGGTGAAGAAATTGACTATCGAGCAATTGATAGAAAAGCACATAGTTATGATGATATCCAAGGCAATGATTATGCATATAGGTATCATGTCCGTGTCAAGAAGACCAAAATGATTCTGCATCTACTACTATTACTCCACACATCGACCGACTCCTGCATGCATCTAGAGTATTAAGTTCATGAAGAACAGAGTAACACATTAAGTAAGATGACATGATGTAAAGGGATAAACTCAAGCAATATGATGTGTATCCTCCTCGACAACAGCGCCACAAATCCTTCTTGCTACTTCTTGAGCTTGCATTGGTTTTCCCTTGACGAGGAAAGGGTCATGCAGCAAAGTAGATAAGAATTTCCCTTAGTTGTTGAGAACCAAGGTATCAATCTAGTATGAGGAACAAGCACGGCCCCAATTTATGCACCTACACAAACAATCAAACACTTGCACCCAACGCTATAAAGGGGTTGTAAATCCCTTCATGGTTACTTGCAAGGATGAGATCTGAAAGAGATAGATATACAAGATTTCTATAAGTAAAATTAAATAAATTGCAGCAAGGTATTTTTGGTATTTTTAGTTTATAGATATGAAAATGTAATATGGAAAATAGACCCAGGGGCCTTAGGTTTCACTAGAGGCTTCTCTTGAAGGAAAATAGTACAGTGGGTGAACAAATTGACTGTCAAGCAATTGATAGAAAAGCACATAGTTATGACGATATGCAAGGCAATGATTATGCATATAGGCATCACGTCCGTGTCAAGTAGACCGAAAAAATTCTGCATCTACTACTATTACTCCACACATCGACCGACTCCTGCCTGCATCTAGAGTATTAATTTCATGAAGAATAGAGTAACACATTAAGTAAGATGACATGATGTAGAGGGATAAACTCAAGCAATATGATGAAAATCCCATCTTTTTATCCTTGATGTCAAGAATAAAAATACATGCCTCGCTACCCCTACTATGTTGCTGGGTGAGGACACTGCAAGATTGAACCCAAAACTAAGCACTTCTCCCATTACTAGAATTACCAATCTAGTTGGCCAACCAAAACCAATAACTCGAAGAGACTTGCAAAGATATGAAATCATGCATATAAGAATTCAGAGAAGATTCAAATAATATTCATAGACAATCTGATCATAAACCCACAATTCATCGGATCTCGACAAACACACCGCAAAAGAGTATTACATCGGATAGATCCCCATGAAGATCATGGAGAACATGGTATTGAAGAACATAGAGAGAGAAGAAGCCATGTAGGTACTAGATATGGACACGTAGGTCTATGGTTAACTACTCACGCATCACCAGAAGGGCAATGGAGTTGATGTATTTGCCCTCCGTGATCGAATCCCCCTCTGGTAGATTATCGAAAAAGGCTCCAAGATTGGATCTCTCAGGAACGGAGGCTTCCGGCGGTGGAAAAGTATTATCGTGGATCTTTTCGGTACTGGGGGGATATTTCTGAATTTATAGGTGGAATATTAGGGTTGGAGGAGCTACGGGGAGCCCACGAGCCAGGGGGCGCCCCCCAGGTCATGCCTGGGTGGCTTGTGGCCCACCCGTAGATCTTCTGGCCTCTTATCCAAGTCTCATACGTTCCTTCTGGTCCAAGAAAAATCATTGTAGAATTTTATTCCGTTTGGACTCGTTTGATATTCCTTTTCTTCAATACTCAAAAACAAGGAAAAAACAAAAACTAGCACTAGGCGCTTGGTTAATAGGTTAGTCCCAAAAATAATATAAAATAGCATATTAATACATATAAACATCCAAAACAGATAATATAATAGCATGGAACAATCAAAAATTATACATACGTTGAAGACGTATCACCCAACGAGAAATAGAAGGAAATGATAAGCAATTTTCACCAAGGTATTCTCTGCAAATGTTGTAGGTTACATTGATAGATAGTTTTGTAGCAAGATAATTGGTAAGAAGTAAAAAAGTAACAATAGTAGAAACCAAGCAGCAAGGTGGCCCAATCCTTTTTATATCAAAGGACAAGCCTGAAAGTTATCTTATATAAAGTAAAACCCTCTCGAGGACACATGGGAATTCCCATCTAGTGACGTTCATCATGTTGAGTTGATTCACATTCGTTACTTTGATAATTTGACATGTGGGTGGACTGGTGCTTGGGTGTCGTTCTTACTTGAACAAGCAACCACTTATGATTGCCCCCTCTCGCAAGCATCTACAACTATTAAATAAGAATTAAGATAAATCTAACCATAGCATGAAACATGTGGATCCAAATAAGACCCTTCCAAAATAACATATACTAGGGTTTAAGGTTCTGTTACTCTAGCAACCCATCATCTAGTTATTACTCCACAATGCCTTCCCTTAGGCCTAAGCATGGTGAAGTGTCATGTAGTTGACATTCACATGACACCACTAAAGGAAGCAACAACGCACATATCATCAAAATATTGAACGAATACCAACTTCACATGATTAGTTATAACAAGACTTGTCCCATGTTCTCGAGAACAAAAGAGACTACTCACAAATCATCACCATGTTTGATATCAGAGGTATAATGAATATGATAAAGTATTTGAACATATTATGTTCCACCAAGTAAACCAACAAGCATCAACTACAAGATGTAATCAACACTACTAGCAATCCCTAGATAGTAGCTGAGGTTTTGATACAAAGATTGAATACAAGAGATGAACTAGGGTTTGAGATGAGATAGTGCTAGTGAAGATGTTGATAAATATTGGTCCTCTCACAAAAGAGGGAGCATCGGTGATGACGATGGCTTCAATTTCCCCCTCCCGAAGGGAAATTTCCCTGATAGAATCGCTCTACCTGAGAGGAAAAGGGCTCCTGGCTAGGTTTTCACCTCGAGTTGGCGGAGCTTCGTCCCAAAATTATCCTTCTTATTTTTTCTAGAACAAAACCCTTGATATAGCAGAACAGGGGCACCGAAGGCAGCCCGTGGGCCTCCCAAGGTATCAGGGCGTGCTGAGGGGCTTAGGCGGGCCCTATTGCCTTGGGAGCAACAAGTGGACCCCCTTTGATATTTATTTGCTCCAATAATTCATATATATTCCTTAAAAAATCCTCATGAAGTTTCAGGTCGTTCGGAGTTGAGAAAATTTCCAGTTTTTCCATAGCTTTCAGGTCCAGAATTCCAGGTTCTGACAATTTTACTCTTCCTGTAGATCTTGCAAATTAAGAGATAAAAGGCATTATCATTGTATCATAAAGTGTAATAATGGCCGAAACAATAAAAATAACAATAGGAAATCATGATGCAAAATGGATGTATCACCTTCGGTTGGACAACCGAGTCTTGATGTCGGGCACGTGCAGTTAAGACGTAATTTGGACACAAACCCCCACTCTGGTGTGTAACAAGCACATCTCAATGGGTGACTTCTAGTGCAAATATCAATTTTAGTTTTAGTTTTGAAGTGTTCTTCGTTGAAACCCCCAAAAGATTACTATGGCTTGTAGTCTTTGAAGTTTTGTTAGTCCTACGAATACCTTTAGGCCCTTTTTGATAGGAAGGGATTGTGGAGGTTCGTGGAGGGGAGGTTCAGAGGATTGGGTGAATCCCAGCCTTCCACCCAATCCCCTCAAAACTCTTTTGAATCCTCAAAACTCCTCCATCTACAATCCTCTTGGTTTAAAATTTTGGTTTGGTAGGCAGGGTTTGTCATATTGATAGAACATTTAAAATCCAATATTTATAATGTAACTAACTTCCCTTATATCATTCATACAGACCTGTAAAACAGTCAAATAAAATTGAAACGAAGTTGCTAGAGGGGAATAATTTAGCAGCAATTTTTTCCATCAGCAACATAAATCTGCATGGCTTGAAATGAACATCTCATCACAGCAACAACATAATTTATCATAATAGCGTGACTTTGAATCCCAAATCTCAATAATCATAACAAAATTCAGATTTTGAAAGCAAATTTATGCATCCAGAATTAAACAATGGGATTATTGCTTAGCTTCCTGAATTAGTAATGTACTTAACATGCTCAAACAAAATCGTACTACACTGTACTCCCATTAATTAAGTCAGCCAAAGAGTGCATCGAGCAACAAACATTGTTTCGACATCGACGGACGCAAGAATAACATCAGGTCATAATGAAAAAAGTAGTTGAGTCCAAGAACATAATCAGATCAAGAACTTCTGCCTTACCATCAGGTCAACAACAGCTATTCGAAACAACAAATTATTCAAAAACAAAAAATTCAATTTGGGTGATCATCATACCTTCTACCTGAATATTATGCGAAGAATTTCCTTATGACTGTAGGTTGTTCGGTTTTGGTTCAGGAATCAGAGCCTTTTTCTGACTGGACATTATTCAGAAAGAAGCACAGTCGGTTTGACTCATGAGACATTAATTCTGCCTAGGCCTCCTCTTCAAGGCCGAATTCATCACAGTCAACTTTGAAAATCAAAGATGGCACACAAGTTCATCCATCCATTTATCTATATAGGAGTATGAATTTATTTATCTATAAAAGATGGCACACACCGCTAGCTAGAATGGATAGGCTTTCAGGTTACTAAAAGTGCACGCACGTATGCATAGCTCATAGATTCATCCTGGGCCTGACATAGGTGCGCACACATGTATGCATCAGCCAGTCGACACCTCCAGACGCGTTGCGTATCTAGCCACTCACCTGTAGCCACCGAAAGCCTCAGCACCCAACGTGGGCGGCGCCGGCAACTCCGAAGAGGCAGTCGTGTAGAGACCCATCGTACTCCGGAGGAGGGTGCAACTCGTGAATCGTGCGGAGGTGGCGACGGGTATGTGGGGGCGACGAGAAAAGGGGTGCAGACGGGAGGGATGGCATGGAGTTACATACCGAAGGAGGGAGATGGAGGAGGCTGGTGGCGATGGCGGAGCCTGTGCTTGAGGAGTGCTTCCCTGAGCCACGCGACGAGGGTTCTGTGTCATGTGGGTAGGAGGGGATCGAGGAGGACTAGAGGGGATTGGCCCATACAAACCTTGCATATCAAATAGGCCAACGGAGCTACAGGGGGTTTGTGGCCCCCGTGAGGATAATCATCTGTAAACCCCCTCCAAACCGCTAGCGCAAAACGAGGCCATATGTGTGAACCTATAGCACAACCTAATGTTGTTGTCGCTGAGTATGAGATAAAGCCGAACCTAGTCTCTATGGTTCAACAAGACCAATTTGAAGGCTTTGCTTCTGAAGATGCCGATATGCACTTGCATAATTTTACTGAATTGTGCAACATGACACGCATAAGAGGTTATGATCCTAACGCTTTACAGTTATATCCATTTCCTTTCCACTTGGGAGGAAAAGCAAAAGAATGGCTTATAGCTCTACCTGGAGGCAATATAACTTCTTGGGATGATTGCTGAAATAAGTTCCTATCTAAATTTTCCCACGTGCAAAAATTATGCAACTTCGTTTGTAGATAAAAGGTTTCAAGCAATAAGATCATGAGCCACTAGTGCCAGCATGGGGTCGCATGAATGAAGCAATAAGAAATTGTCCAAACCATGGAATGGAAGAATGACAAATCCATCATTTGTTTTACAATTCTTTTAATCCCATGTCAAAAACTATGTTTGATACAGCTACAGGAGGAACTATTATGGGTAAGCCCATAGAAGATGTTAAGAAGTTACTTGATGATATGCAAGAAAACCATGCCCAATGGCATGTTAAAAGAACTACCACCAAGAGAGTCAATGAAGTTGAAGAAAATACCACGGAGTTAAAAGCTAAGCTTAATGAACTCATCTCCGTTATGAGAGGTAAAGAAGAAGTAAACTTGAATCCCATTATTGATGAAGAAGTTAATGATATTAATTTCATTGCTCACAATAGCTATAATCCCGATTGGTAATATAATGGGCATGCTCCTAGATACCTTATTCTAATAATAATGGAGCACCTAACAATTTTAATGTTGCTAGTAATAGCAATGGAAATACTCTTGAAGATACTTTGAAAAATTATATTGCTAGTCAAAATGAGGAAAATGACACCTTTAGAAATATTCTGAAAAATCATGATAACTTACTTCGTGAGTTGACTGGTAAGATTGTTAGACTAAAAAATGAGGTGCTGATTATTGATGGAAGAACAAAGATCATGGAGGCACAAGTGGCTAAAATTGTACAGAGCCAAATTTTAATCCAAGCCAAGTTTGCACGTAAACCGGAACTTAACACAGTTGAAATGTAAAGACGATGAGAAGTAATGAAGAAGATGCAGAAGAGCTTGATAAAAGCCATGTGACAAAGTACACATATAAAGTTGTAGCCTTCATAAAGATGATAAGAATGAAACACCCACTAACCAAGGTATCCATTGATGAGGCATATAATGTCTTTGCTGATCACGTTACAACCAAGGTACATGAGTTGGTTGATGGAAAAAAAAGTTGTACAGTAAGTTGCCAGCTAAGGAAGAAGATGCTTTTGATCCTACTATAGAGACAAGATTGGTTTGAATAAATTCAGTGATTTGTGTGATCTACGCACTAGTATTTCTACTATGCTTAAATCTGTTATGATTGTCTCAACCTAGCTCCTTATGCTACTACTAAGATTATACTGAACATGGCTAGTTCAAGTTTTACACAAGTAGTAGGAATTAAGCATGGAGTTATACTTCACATAAATGATTGCCCTATCATGATTGATCTTGTGATAGTTGATATGCCTCAAGATCAAACTCCCCCTATAGTTCTTGGTAGACCTTTTCTATGGACTATTAAAGTAGTGATGAATGTGTTTGAGGGAAATGTGGGATTTGACTTACCTGCAAAAGATCCTTTTGTTAGACTTTTCCCCAGGAAAAAATGAAGACATACACCAAAGACGACATTATTGTCAATGCTAGAAGATATAGTCTATGTGTATTTGCACCCCCATGATCTTCACAACAAGTGCTTCACGGGAGGCAAAACACACAAGTAAATTCAGAGGTGCTCCACGAATCCATGTATATGTGCCTAGCATTGCCATTCAGAGGTGTAACATCCCAAAATTTCATTTTGGAATGTTATGATATATATAGCTTTGCATCATCATTTTGTTGGAATGTAATGAATTTGTTGAAGTGCTTCTTTTGAAATTCTGAAAGGCCATTTCTATTTTTCCATGTATCTGTTTCATCTATTTGAAAACCTTTGCAAATGTTCAAAGAAAGAGAGGAGTAACATGACACTCCACACCAGGGGCATCTTGGTGAAATATTTGAGCAATAAAACCAGGGGGTTATTTGAAAATTTATCGCAAAAGGATTTAAAATCAATTATGCATTTTCTGAAAATAAATTTTAAAAAAGATATTCAATATGATAGAGGAAAAATATTCATTAAGTTGAATTAATTCTCCTAATCATTTTGATATGGATAATTCCTAAGTTTGGAATTGTTTTGAATGCATTAAAAGAGTTTTTACTGCGATGGAAATAGAAAAGGAAAGTTTTTAAACCGAATCGGGCCGGCCCACAGTCTTTAACTCCCGAATTCATTTCGGATCGGTCAACCGACGCGCTAACCTTGCCTTTTCTCTCACTAGCACACGGGACCCACTGACCAACGGCATCATTCGCGCACCCGTCTCCTTCCTCGCGCGTGCCACCTTTGCCGGAGATCCCTCTCTCCGGATCTCCCTCCTCTCTCCCTCTCCTGACCCCACACCTGGCCTATAAAAGCCCAAGCCCTTGCCGCGCTCCATTCCACCCCGAGCCCCCCTCTACCTAACCAGAACGCCACCACACCACCTCGCCGGAGTTCGGACTCCAACCGAACCTTCCCAAGCATGAGGCTGTCGCCTCCGTCGTCCCCAGCCCCGTTCGACGCTGCCAATCGACGCCGGAGCATCGCCGCCGTCGCCTGAGCACTTCGTACGTCGCCCCCGACTACCGCACCGTCGCCTCCGACCACCTCCGACCTGCGGCCGCCGTCGACCTCGCCGGAACCTCGACTCCTCCCCTGTGTAAGCCACCGGACCCCCTGGACCGTTAGATTTAGATCCAACGCTCCTGATTATAAGATTTAAATAGCGAAACGTTTTCCTCTATGCTTCGGTCGTCCGTTCGTTAGCACCCACGCGCACACGGCCCCGACCAATCATAGCTTGCCACGTAGCCCCTACCAAACGTTAATAGTTTCCCTTTTTCTGTTTCTGTTTTAGAAAACAGAATGTATGTTGTTTTTGTTTTTATCATAGCTTTTAAAATATTTGGTGTTTTTAGTTGATTCTTTTTGCATTAGTTCACAAATTTGCTGTAGTTTATGTCTGTATGCTTAGATTTCATATTTGGACTTTAAATTTTAAATCTAATAAAATTTGTTTATATTACTAAAATCTGTATAATTGAAGTTTAAAAATATATTTTTGAGTGAATCTTTTTGCCACTGTTTTGTATTAGTTAAACATATCATTCTACATAGCTTGAGAATTTTTAGAATGAATTTGGTTACGGATTTTAACAAAAACAGAATCTGTTTAGTTCTTAATAGATTTTAATTAAATTGATCTTTATTTAATTTGAACCTGAATTAATTTAACCTTTGTTTTTAGATTTCATTAGGTACTATTGATTCAACATTAGGTGTAATTTTTTCCTGTAAATAAAATGTGTTTTTCAAATTGTTTTGTGCTCTAGTTTGAATAGGTTCATCTTGTTTTCACCATGTATATTGTTTAGAAAAAGTTTTGTAGTAATTCTTTTAGCACAATACTTTTATAATGAAATACTTTCTGTTTTCAAATAAAATTTTATATTTACTTTTCTGTTATCTAAATGTCTAGTTGTTCAAAACCAATTTATTTTAATTTATTTTTTACTTGTTATGTCTTAGTAGAGATTTTGACCCCAAAATTTTATAGTCTTATACTTTAAGTGATTCTTCTTTTGATTGTGCTTTTGTTTGTTGAAGCATTTGTTTACCTTGCTGTTGAATAAATTGCTTTGTGTTTTTGCTGATGGTGTGCTCTTGTTTGATTCGTTAGATCATTCAGAGTGCGAAGCTTGTTATCTAGAGTCACTTGATTACGAGGATCGTCAGCAAGGCAAGTCACTTTGACCATGTATACCTATGTTTTATCGCATTAGTTCTTCCATATCCCCAATTGCGTGCAAAGTAGGTAAATTGGAAACTTGGTTACTTGTTGTAGTATCATGTGGTAGGTACCCCTCACCCCTTTGACACATTGGCCCCAGGAAACGTTGTTTTACATTTTGCTATGCTATTAGTAGACGGGGTTGGTTGTGTGATTCATGAGAGTTGTGAGTTAATAATTTCAAGGCCTACATGATGATCAAGTCTTCAAGACTCTAAGTTTTCAACATACCTCTGGGTGGATGATGGTTGAACGACGCCCTAGAGAAACCAGTGGTTAGCCTAGATGATGCTGGAGAAGTGCCAGTATTCATGCGGAAAGGTCCACCCAGGCACAAAGAGATGGATGGATGCTTCAAGACCCAAGGCTTACCTACACAGCCACAAGCCATTATGGGCTCTAGCTTGGTTGGATATCGTGGTGACCGTGGACAGGCGGTGGTACGAGATGTAGAAGAACGGTAGGAAAGGATGGGCACCGACAGAGTCTCGGGGAAACCCTTTAGAAGACCATGTGTTGGTCATCTGTTTCTCAAACACCACGAAGTGCGAGAAATCCAACGGAGGCGATCAAATCTTGTGGGGAACGTGTGCAAAACTCTGCAAAGTACCCAAACCTAATCGATTAGCCGTGTCCACGGTCATGGACAGTTTGAGCCAAAGGAACTGAAATTATCTGGAACTCTCAACACAATTAATTACATTTATGTGGGTATTTAATGTCAACTTGGGTATGAGAATTGGTTAGTGGAACCATCTCATTAATCAACCAACATTGTAGTAATATTGCTTTTGCCCTCTCTTGTTGTAGGAAAATTTGGCTGTATGCAAAAACTTACTACCCCCACCTGCCATATATGCATATAGACTAGATGATTACTTTACCCCCTCTCTTGTGACTTTGCCGACATATTCAGTATGCTGACCTATACGGCTACAACGTATCATGTTGCAGAGTACTTTTCCGACCAGGAGTGAGGATACGCTCTACGCTCGGTGAGATGCCCTTGGAGTCAGATGGACTCAACTACCTATGGAGCTTCCGCAAGACTTTGGTTTAGTTTATCTCATGAGTTGGCCTTCAGCCACTTTATTGTAATCCTTATTGTAATAAAGTACTCGATATGAGATTTCGATTAATTAATGTTGTGTGATTTCCCTTTGATATATACATTGATGTACCGTGTGTGTACCGACATGATCTTGGGATGGTACAGAAACACCGGAGATTCGACCTTTCAGGTCGGGTCGCTACAGAAATGGTATCAGAGCACACGCTGACCGTAGGACGTAACCTCTAGGATTGGAAAAGCCTTAGGATTTATTTATCTTTTGTCTTTAAAATTCTTATACTCTCATCTACTCTTTTATGACTTCTCTCCGATTTATTTCAAAATTTATAGATGGCCACCTTCATCCCGGTTTTGATCACGGAGTTTTGTCAGCCTGACGCAATGATGCCCTTTGGCAAGGAAGTGATGAGGATCATCAGGGACGTAAGGATTGCTTTGTCGAGCATCACCGGGACGCCTATCATGTCTTTTCCACAAGACAGACGCTACAGGATCGAGGTGCACATCCCCGGGAAGACCTTTGGAAATCGTAAGGAACCCATCGACTTCAAGTTTGTGGCATCCAGCTGGATACTTGGGAGAGACATGGCCATTCATCGTGCCCTTGGACGTATTCAGGAGGAATATAGAGGTGGAACCATTTCACCAGGACTCAGCGTGGTTTGTCGCAGGGATGCCAATGGAAATATCATAACCACTCCCACTGAAGACACCACCATTTCCTATATCCAGACTTTGGAGATGCACATCAGGACCTTGGAGCTTCGGGTACATGCCGACACGAAGACGATCAAGAGGCTGATGAACCGTGAGATTGACCTCGAAGATGACTTACGGGAAGCCAAGTACGAGCATGAGTATGAGGTGAAGGATTTCTTAGAGAGGATCGATAAGCTGAACACTCGCATCGCAACTCTGGAGGAACAGATGGACATGGGTGAAAATCTTCATCCAGAAGGAGACATGGCTCCTTTGATCAGCAACGATGATGACTATGAGGAGAGCACCACCGGAGGAGGCCACTTCACCTTGTACTTTTGAGGAGAACTTTAGTTATGCCCCCATGTATCTTCATTTTCGTTGTAAAAGCGTAGGTCGATGCTTAGTTTGATTGGAGATTTGTATCTCGATGTTTGAAACTTGAGTTGAATAAATGAATGAGTGTTTGGTGTGATATGTTTGTTGCATTGCATATGGGTAGTGAATTTCCCTTTTAGGTCATTGTTCTATTCTAATTCTCACCCCTCTGAAAATAGCAAGATGCCTCCACGACATGAGCCCGACTTCTCTTTCCCGCCAGAGCTCACACAACTTCTCCAGCAGCAGAACGCCCTGATGTAGCAGTTGATTCAGAATCTTACCAACAACCACAAAAACCACCCTCCACCTCAAGGCAACAACCTCACCCGTTTTCTGAGACTGAATCCCCCAACTTTCTCCAGCAACACTGAGCCCATTGTGGCAGATGATTGGCTCCACAAGATGGAGTGAGAACTCACCACCGCAGGATGCACTGAGGCTGAAAAAGTGCGCTTTGCCGCCCATCAACTGGAGGGACCAGCAGCTTCATGGTGGGAGAACTACACCACCACGTACCCCATTGCTGGTGTGACTTGGGAGCAGTTCAAGCAAGCTTTCCGCACCGCACATGTCTCAGCTGGAGCCATGAGTCTGAAGAAGCGTGAGTTTCACAACTTACGCCACGGGAACCATTCCGTGGCCTAGTACGTGGATGACTTCAGCACGTTGGCTCGTTATGCACCAGGAGATGTGGCCTATGTTGCAGCCAAGCAGGAGAAGTTCTTGGAAGGACTCAATGATGAGTTGAGCGTGCAGCTGATGGTGGCTACCTTCAGCAACTACCAGGAGCTGGTAGACAAGGCCCTCATCTTGGAGGGGAAGCAGCAGCAAATCGAGAACCGCAAGAGGAAGTATGCATAGGGGAAGTCTACCTCTCGAGCTCATCAGAAGCCCCGCTACTCCCCGTACTCAGGAAATACCGGATCAGGGACCGGTAAGTATGGAGGACACACTCATCCCATGCACAACTATGGAGGCCATAACCATGGAGGAAATGGGTGGAAGTGGGAATGGCAACCAACACCGTCCCGCTCCAGCTCAGAAGGATCTGAACCATATCACCTGTTTCAAGTGTCACAAGACAGGGCACTATGCCACTGAATGCCCTCGGAACAAGCAAGGAAATAGAAACGGCAACAACAATGGCAACTCCGCAGCTAAGAAGCCAAATCCTTTTCCTCGTGCTTAGGTGAACCACCTTGACGTGGAAGAAGTCTATGATCAGCCCAAGACTGTGGTTGGTAAGTTTTTATTGCATTCACGTCCAGTTATGGTACTTTTTGATTCTGGTGCAACTCATTCATTCATATCAAGGGTAGTTGTGGAAAAGTATGGTTTACCCACCAGAACCCTTAGTCAGCCCATTAAGGTCAATTCCTCAGGAGGTATGATGATGGCAGGGATAGGATGCCACGCCCTAAAACTCCACATAGGAAACCATGTTTTTCCTGCCGACCTCATCGTCTTAGAATCCCAGGGATAGGATGTAATCCTAGGCATGGATTGGATGACCAAGTATGAAGGAAACCTTGATTGCCCCAGCAAGTCTATTTCACTCACCACTCTGGAGAACAAGAGGATTAAGTATGTATCCCGACGCACACACATGAGTGCTTGGTTAAATTCCCTCACAGGAGCTGTTCAGGAGGAAGTGCCGGTTGTACAAGACTTTCCAGATGTATTCCCGGAGGAATTACTAGGCATGCCACCAGATAGGGAGATTGAGTTTCTGATAGAGCTACTACCAGGGACAGCCCCAATTTCCAAGAGACCCTATCGGATGCCCGCAAATGATTTAGTAGAAATCAAGAAGTAGATTAAGGAGCTATTGGATAAGGGATATATTCGCCCAAGTTCATCACCTTGGGGAGCCCCAGTTCTTTTGATGGAAAAGAAAGACAAAACCCTGAGGATGGTGGTCGATTATCGTGCATTGAACGAGGTGACTATCAAGAATAAGTACCCTCTGTCGATGATTAATGACCTGTTTGACCAGCTAGTAGGCGCCAAAGTATTCTCCAAGATCGATCTTCGATCAGGGTATCACCAACTGAAGATTCGTGAACAGGATATACCCAAAACAGCCTTCACCACCAGGTATGGCTTATATGAGTATACAGTCATGTCCTTTGGTTTGACTAATGCTCCTGCCTACTTCATGAATTTGATGAACAAAGTGTTTATGGAATATTTGGACAAGTTTGTTGGGGTGTTCATCGATGACATTTTGATATTCTCCAAGAGCGAGGAAGAACACAAGGAACACTTGCGTTTAGTTCTGGAGAAGCTTAGACAGCATCAGTTATATGCCAAGGTCAGTAAATGTGAATTTGGGCTGACGGAAGTCGGATTACTTGGACACATTATTTCCGGAGAAGGAATAGCAGTAGACCCCACTAAGGTTGAAGTTGTCACTGAGTGGAAGTCACCCACCTCAGTTAAGGAGATCCGCAGTTTTCTCGGACTTGCTGGATATTACCGGAGATTCATTGAGAATTTCTCAAAGATTGCCAAACCCATGACAGAGCTGTTGAAGAAAGAGTCTAAGTATATCTGGACTGAGGAATGTGAGGCCAGTTTCCAAGAGTTGAAGAAACGTTTGGTCACAGCCCGAGTGTTGATACTGCCAAACATTCGGAAGGACTTCCAGGTTTATTGTGACGCATCACGTCAAGGACTTGGAGGAGTACTCATGCAAGAGGGAAAAGTTGTAGCATATGCATTCAGACAGCTACGACCCCATGAGTTGAAATATGCCACCCATGATTTGGAGCTAGCAGCCGTAGTGCACGCACTCAAGACCTGGAGACATTTCCTTATCGGAAATAGTTGTGACGTGTACACTGATCATAACAGACTGAAGTATATCTTCACGCATAAGGAGTTGAACCTCAGACAGAGGAGATGGTTAGAGTTAATCAAGTACTATGACATGAGATTACATTACCATCCAAGAAAGGCAAATGTTGTGGCAGATTCTTTGAGTCGGAAGAGTTATGTGAACACACTGATAGCCGGAGGATTACCCCAGGGGTTAACCAATGATCTCAGAGAGCTTCGGTTAGAGATAGTTCCACAAGGATATGTTGCCACACTAGAGATTCAGTCCACCTTGACCGAAAAAATTCGAGAAGCCCAGAACTCGGACAAGGAGATAGCTGAGATAAAGCAGAGAATGGAGAAAGGAAAGGCTAAAGACTTTCGTGAAGATGAACAGGGTACTCTATTGTTTGAGAACCGAATCTATGTGCCCAATGACGTAGAGCTCAGGAAGTTGATTCTTCAAGATGCCCACGATTCACCATACTCGATACACCCAGGCAACACCAAGATGTACCTGGATTTGAAGGAAAGTTACTGGTGGACAGGTATGAAGAAAGATATTGCCGAACATGTTGCGGTATGTGATGTTTGTCAACGAGTAAAGGCGAAACATCAGAAAACAGCAGGGTTACTCCAACCTTTGCCGATACCCGAGTGGAAATGGGATAAGCTTGGTATGGACTACATCACAGGACTACCTAGGAGCCGTTCAGGATATGATTCCAGCTGGGTAGTGGTCGATCGTTTGACCAAGGTGGCTCATTTCATTCCAGTGAAGACCACCTATACCAGTGCTAAGTTAGCCAAGATATATATGACCAGGATCGTATGTCTGCATGGAGTTCCGAGGAGTATCGTGTCAGATAGAGGAACACAATTTACCTCAAAGTTTTGGCATTAGCTACATGAAACTTTGGGTACAAGGCTGGAATTCAGTACAACTTTTCATCCGCAGACCGATGGACAGAGTGAGAGAGTCAACCAGATTCTGGAGGACATGTTGAGAGCCTGTGCGCTAGACTATGGGTCCAGTTGGGACGACAACTTACCTTACGCAGAGTTCTTGTACAACAACAGTTATCAGACCAGTCTGAAGATGGCCCCTTTTGAAGCTTTATACGGAAGGAGGTGTAGAACACCATTGATGTGGGATGGTGTTGGTGACCGAATTTTTTTTGGTCCCGATCTTATTAGAGATTCTGAAGAGAAGGTCGAACTGATTTGAGACCGACTCTAGATAGCTCAATCCCGGTAGAAGAGCTATGCTGATAACAAACGCAAGGAGGTGACATATGAAGTAGGGGATCGAGCATATCTTCGTGTGTCCCCACTTCGAGGAATCAAGAGGTTTGGTGTTAAAGGAAAGTTAGCACCCAGATTCATAGGCCCCTACAAATTCTGGAACGTAGAGGCGAAGTTGCATACAAGCTGGAATTGCCGGAAGGACTGTCCGGAGTTCATAATGTTTTCCATGTTTCCCAGCTAAAGAAATGCCATGCTGAGATGGTTGATATTCCTTTGAGAGACATAGTGCCCCTAGAGGCCATACAACTTGACAATGACCTGACCTACGAGGAGAAGCCTGTCAGAATCCTTGAGACTACCAACAGAGTTACCCGAAGCAAGACCAACAAGTTCTGTAAGGTTCTGTGGAGTCACCACACCGAGGAAGAAGCCACCTGGGAACGCGAAGTAGATCTTCGTAGAGACCACCCGAACCTATTTTCTAGCCAACCCAAATCTCGAGGGCGAGATTCATCTTAAGGTGGGTAGGTTTGTAACATACCAAAATTTCATTTTGGAATGTTATGATATATATAGCTTTGCATCATCATTTTGTTGGAATGTAATGAATTTGTTGAAGTGCTTCTTTTGAAATTCTGAAAGGCCATTTCTATTTTTCCATGTATCTGTTTCATCTATTTGAAAACCTTTGCAAATGTTCAAAGAAAGAGAGGAGTAACATGACACTCCACACCAGGGGCATCTTGGTGAAATATTTGAGCAATAAAACCAGGGGGTTATTTGAAAATTTATCTCAAAAGGATTTAAAATCAATTATGCATTTTCTGAAAATAAATTTTAAAAAAAGATATTCAATATGACAGAGGAAACATGTTCATTAAATAGCATTAATTCTCCTGATCATTTTGATATATATAATTCCTAAGTTTGGAATTGTTTTGAATGCCTTAAAAGAGTTTTTACTGCGTTGGAAATAGAAAAGGGAAGTTTTTAAACCGAATCGGGCCGACCCAGAGTCTTTAACTCCCGAATTCATTTCGGATCGGTCAACCGACGCGCTAACCTCGCCTTTTCTCTCACTGGCACGCGGGACCCACTGACCGACGACGTCATCCGTGTGCCCGTCTCCTTCCTTGCGCGCGCCACCGTCACCGGAGATCCCTCTCTTCGGATCTCCCTCCTCTCTCCCTCTCCCGACCCCGCACCTGGCCTATAAAAGCCCCAGCCCTCGCCGCGCTCCATTCCACCCCGACCCCCATCTACCTCGCAAGAACGGCACCACACCACCTCGCCGGAGTTCGAACTCCAACCGAACCTTCCCAAGAACGAGGTCGTCGCCTCCGTCGTCCCCAACCCCGTCCGATGCCGCCAATCGACGCCGGAGCTTCGCCGCCGTTGCCTGAGCACTTCGAACGTTGCCCCCGACCACCGCACCATCGCCTCTGACCACCTCTGACCTCCGGCCGCCGTCGACATCGCCGGAACCTCGACTCCTCCCCTCTGTAAGCCACTGGACCCCCTGGACCGTTAGATTTAGATCCAACGCTCCTGATTATAAGATTTAAACAGCAAAACGTTTTCCTCTACGCTTCGGTCGTCCGTTCGTTAGCACCGATGCGCACACGGCCCCGACCAATCATAGCTTGCCATGTAGCCCCTAACCGAACGATAATAGTTTCCCTTTTTCTGTTTCTGTTTTAGAAAACAGAATGTATTCTGGTTTTGTTTTTATCATAGCTTTTAAAACATTTGGTGTTTTTAGTTGATTATTTTTGCATTAGTTCACAAATTTGTTGTAGTTTATGTCTGTATGCTTAGATTTCATATTTGACCTTTAAATTTTGAATCTAATCAAATTTGTTTAAATTACCAAAATCTGTATAACTAGAGTTTAAAAATATATTTTTGAGTGAATCTTTTTGCCGCTGCTTTGTATTAGTTAAACCTATCATTCTACATAGTTTGAGAATTTTTAGAATGAATTTGTTTACTGATTTTAACAAAACCAGAATCTGTTTAGTTCTTAATAGATTTAATTAAATTGATTTTTATTTAATTTGAACCTGAATTAGTTTAACCTTTTTTTAGATCTCATTAGGTACTATTGATTCAACATTAGGTGTAAGTTTTTTCTGTTAATAAAATATGTTTTTCAAATTGTTTTGTGCTCTAGTTTGAATAGGTTCATCTTGTTTTCACCATGTATATTGTTTAGAAAAAGTTTTGTAGTAATTCTTTTAGCACAATACTTTTATAATGAAATACTTTCTATTTTCAAATAAAATTTTATATTTACTTTTCTGTTATATAAATGTCTAGTTGTTCAAAACCAATTTATTTTTATTTATTTTTTACTTGTTATGTCTTAGTAGAGATTTTGAGTGATTCTTCTTTTGATTGTGCTTTTGTTTGTTGAAGCATTTGTTTACCTTGCTGTTGAATAAATTGCTTTGTGTTTATGCTTATGGTGTGCTCTTGTTTGATTCGTTAGATCATTCGGAGTGCGAAGCTTGTTATCTAGAGTCACTTGATTACGAGGATCGTCAGCAAGGCAAGTCACTTTGACCATGTATACCTATGTTTTATCGCATTAGTTCTTCCATCTCCCCAATTGCATGCAAAGTAGGTAAATTGGAAACTTGGTTACTTGTTGTAGTATCATGTGGTAGGTACCCCTCACCCCTTTGACACATTGGCCCCGGGAAACGTTGTTTTACATTTTGCTATGCTATTAGTAGACGTGGTTGGTTGTTTGATTCATGAGAGTTGTGAGTTAATAATTTCAAGACCTACATTATGATCAAGTCTTCAAGACTCCGAGTTTTCAACATACCTCTGGGTGGATGATGGTTGAACGGTGCCTTGGCGAAACCAGTGGTTAGCCTAGATGATGCTGGAGAAGTGCCAGTATTCATGCGGAAAGGTCCACCCAGGCACAAAGAGATGGATGGATGCTTCAAGACCCAAGGCTTACCTGCATAGCCATAAGCCATTATGGGCTCTGGCTTGGTTGGATATCATGGTGACCCTAGACAGGCGGTGCTACGAGATGTAGAAGAACGGTAGGAAAGGATGGGCACCGACAGAGTCTCGGGGAAACCCTTTAGAAGACCATGTTTTGGTCATCCATTTCTCAAACACCATGAAGTGCGAGAAATCCAACGGAGGCGATCAAATCTTGTGGGGAACGTGTGCAAAACTCTGCAAAGTACCCAAACCTAATCAATTAGCCGTGTCCACGGTCATGGATAGTTTGAGCCAAAGGAACTGAAACTATCTGGAACTCTCAACACAATTAATTACATTGATGTGGGTATTTAATGTCAACTTGGGTATGAGAATTGGTTGGTGGAACCATCTCATTAATCAACCAACATTGTAGTAATATTGCTTTTGCCCTCTCTTGTTGTAGGAAAATTTTGGCTTTATGCAAAAACTTACTACCCCCACCTGCCATATATGCATATAGACTAGATGATTACTTTACCCCCTCTCTTGTGAATTTGCCGGCATATTCAATATGCTGACCTATACAGCTGCAATGTATCATGTTGCAGAGTACTTTTCCGACCAGGAGTGAGGATACGCTCTACGCTCGGTGAGATGCCCTTGGAGTCAGATGGACACAACTACCTATGGAGCTTCCACAAGACTTTGGTTTAGTTTATCTCATGAGTTGGCCTTCAACCACTTTATTGTAATCCTTATTGTAATAAAGGACTCGATATGATTTTCGATTAATTAATGCTGTGTGATTTCCCTTTGATATATACATTGATGTACCGTGTGTGTACCAGCATGATCTTGGGATGGTACAGAAACACCGGAGATTCGACCTTTCAGGTCGGGTCGCTACAAGAGGTTATGGGTCTTTTATTTAAATTTTGAGTTTGGCTTGGATTCGTTGATGATTTTAGAGTATGATATTGTGGATACCGTAGGATCAATATTGTTTCATTGCATTGGACTAGAAGATTATTTTTATAGAATTTTACGAGGACATACGCACGTGTCGTTTGCGATGATGCACCGGGGTCATCCACAAACACCGCATGACAACAACAAAAGCTTTCACACAAGGGATGGTCTTCACCGACCGTGATGTAATGAGGAAATACAAGAAGCTTCATGACATCAAGATAAAGACAACCAAATGGGCATGCGAGTTCACACTCACGAAGCTAGGCATTACTAATGATTTCAATTTGCTTTGTGATAATGGAGGGTTCCCCATTTTTTTACTAGAGATGTGGGACATATGAATACATGATGCTTGAATTTATTACCACTCTCTCACATAAAGTTAGTCTCGTGCCAAATGCTTATGATGAAGAGCATATCACTTTCAGTCTCGTGGACCAAGACTTCAACATTACTCTTGACGGGTGATGTACTCACTTGGTCTTCACCAACAACAATGAAGACATCCACTATGTTTATGATTTTACTAAACCGTACCTGAGGCAATCCTTCTATTAGATGAGTTACCATGGTCACAAGCAGAGAGGCAGTTGCATTGAAAGTCCTACTATATGTTATTTCTATTATCTTATCACTAACTTGTGCTAATTCGAGAGAAAGCAGCTAACCATGACGTCGGTTATCCTCCCAACTTATGGGAAATACTTTTGCTACACCTTGCGCATCAAGCAAATCATGCACAAGGAGACATCGTGTGTGGAGGAGTGATCACCGTGTTGGACAACTCCCTTGGACTCAACTACAATCATCTTCGTCCAATTGTTCATAATAACCTTGTCAATATTCTTCGTCTTGCTATTGCTAAAATTTTAGAAGTTTTTCGTGGTCGTCATTACATTCAAATTCTAGAACTAAGGTACTTGTTCCTACTCCTATGCCTAACTTTTTCTGCATAGAAAATGCACAATTGCATTATGTGTCATAGGAATGAGATGTAACTTTTAACCAACAAGGCCCGAAACATAAATAAGTCTATGAAGAAGAACTCATGCCCAACAAAGAAGAGGATCAACAACAACAAGAAGACTACACCACCTACACGAACCTCTATAGTCTCTAGGGCTCATTTAATGATGTGAGCAACCTCGTTGAGTCCCTCAAGACACGTCCATGAACATGAACACTAGATTCTCCAGCTGGAGCCAATGATGGGCTTCCTATCACCCACCATAATGATTTTACCTATATGATCTTGTAAAAATATTGGAGGAGGTCACTACCACGTCTACATTGAGAAGTGGCAATATTGTTTGAATAAATTGTAATGAGGTTGTACTTCAGCTCCCTGAGCTTCAAAACACACCAATGACCCACAAGTATAGGGGATCAATCATATTCCTTTCGATAAGTAAGAGTGTCAAATCCAACAAGGAGTAGAAGGAAATTATAAGCGGTTTTTAGCAAGGTAATTTCTGCAAGCACTGAAATTGTAAGTAGCAAGTAGTTTGATAGCAAGGTAATTTGTAACGAGCAAGTAATGGTAACAGTAAATAAGGTGAAGCAAGCTAGCCCAATCCTTTTGTGGCAAAGGACATTCCAAAAAATCTCTTAAAATAAGCAAAGTGTTCTTGAGGTTACACGGGAATTTCATCTAGTCACTTTTATCATGTTGATTTGATTCGTGTTCGCTACTTTGATAATTTGATATCTAGGCGGACCAGTGCTTCGGTGTTCTTCCTTGAACAACTTCCCACTTATGATTAACCCCCTATCAAGCATCCGCAACTACGATGAAAGTATTAAGATAACATCTAACCATAGCATTAAACATATGGATCCAAATCAGCCCCTTACGAAGTAGCGCATAAACTAGGGTTTAAGATTTTGTCACTCTAGCAAGCCATCATCTAATAACTACTCCACAATGGATTACCTTAGGCGCAAGGATGGTGAAGTGTCATGTAGTCTATGTTCATATGACACCATAAGGGAATCACAACATACATATCATCAAAATATCAAACACATATCAAATTCACATGATTACTTGCAACATCACTTCTCCTGTGACCTCAAGAACAAAGGTAACTACTCACAAATAATACTCATGCTCAAGATCAGAGTTGTATTGAATTGCATAATGTATATGTACATATTATCTTCCACCAAATAAACCATATAGCAATCAACTACACAAGGTAATCAACACTACTAGTCATCCACATGTACCAATCTGAGGTTCCGGGACAAAGATTGAACACAAGCGATGAACTAGGGATTAAGAGGAGATGGTGCTGTTGAAGATGTTGATGAATAATTTCCTCCCAAAGATGAGAGGGTTGTTGGTGATGACAATGGCTTTGATTTCCCCCTCTGGGAGGGAAGTTCCCTCGGCATAATCGCTCCTCTAGAAGGCAAAAGTGCTCCTGCACAAGTTCCGCCTCGAGACAGCGGTGTTCCATCCCGAAAGTTATCTCGCCATTTTTTCTCGGTCAAACTACAATATATACTAGAAGATGGGGTTCGGAGGTGGGCCTGGGTGAGCACCACCCACCAGGGCGCACCTGGGGGGCCTTGCGTGCCCTGGTGTATCGTGCTCACCAAGTGGCCTCCCTCCAGTAGTTTTTTGCTCCAATATTTTTCATATATTCCATAAAAATTCTCTGTAAAGTTTCAGCTCAATTGGGGATGTGCAGAATAGGTTTGTGTGATATGCTTTTTCAGGTCCAGAATTCCAACTATCGATATTCTCCCTCTTTGTGTAGACCTTGCAAATTATGAGATAAAAGGCATTGGAATTACTACCCAAAGCATTATTATGCATAAAAACTTTATAAATAATAGTAGGAAACCATGATGCAAAATGGACGTATCATACACATGTTTGTTTGTTCCAACACTTTGCTTTTTATTTGCTTTCATTTTTTGCCGTTGTGACTTTTCATTTGCAAGTTAGTTTTGAAAAATATAAGTTTTGCATTGCTCTTTTATTTCCCCCTCGGAGTTCATTGCATTCTTGTTTATATTTTAGAGGAGTCTATATATGCCAAACAATGAGGAGTGCAAGTATAAGGTAGAGAAGTGCGCACATTCATGACCGTGAAGGTATGTGCTATGACTCCCATCTTTTGCACTTGAAATACTTAGAATAGATGTACTAGTAGTATGTGTTATGTGTGCAAGAGGGAGTAAGTATTGGTAAGTCAAAACAAACATTTTGCTCTAGTTGATAAAATAATTTTATAGCATTTGTTTTGCTTAATCTAGATAACCAAGACTTGTCGTGGGACTGTTTCAAAAAATGAAATTGATCTTAATTAAGAATAACCATGCAGAGCAGAAAGTCTTCCAAGACATGGAGTTGAAAAATTGTAGATAAGATGATGCTAGAAATTCTAACCCCATATTGTAAATTTCAATAGACTTGATAACACTAGTGGATTAAATGGTCTGGAGCAACTTAATTGAAGGATGAATGAGATTATGCCAGAAAATTGTGTTGTATCTCTTACATGGCGCTTTCGGTTCTCGCTGGTGCCATGGCCTTGCTACTATATGCACATGTGTGTGTGTAAATGTGGCTTCGTCACCTTTCTTGATGTTATGTTGAGAAATCCACTGGATAATGGATGATCCACTAGAGTTTTGGCTTGGATTTTGGATGTGAGTTTGTTATCATATGTAGTGGCAACACTACATCAAATATTATCCGACTTTCTCTTGAATGTTTCTGTATGTGGAAAAAAGTTGGAACTAATCACCAATAGTGTCCTGGACTAGGGAGTACTCACCATGTCATCTCCCTACTAGGTGGGTTGGGCCGAGGACCCCCATGGAGGCTCACTAATGGGCTTCTTTTGGCAGCCATTGACATATACAAGGCAGATTCCACAAGACTTGACACACAAGCCAAAGACTCTTCTCCACATACGTATCCCGCTAGGACTCTTGTTATCCTAGGCCTCCGGTACATTATATAAGTCAAGGCTAGGCTAGTCGATAGATTGTGTTCTATATAATTAGATCATGTAGAACACACTACAAAAAAAGTCACACCCATGAAATTATGGGCTGAACGAATACTTTTTGTCTTGGATATGACACTTCGATGACGATAATTGTAACAAAAACCTGTATCATCATAGATGTGGTGTGATCCCACTTCTATGACAAACAATTATGACATAAAAGGGGTTGGGCGGACCGGAGACGCACCTGCATGACATTTTTTTGGGCCGTCCATGACGTTAAAAATCATGGTAGAAGTGAGGAGGAGGAAATTTTTGGGGATTCCCCGGTTATGGTGGGCAATCGGTGGGAGGACATGGCCGAACGATGCATTGGTTTTTGCATTTCTCTCATACAAATGTATGTGCGAGGCGTTCACTAGCTCTTAACTAAACCCTGTCGAGTGAGGCATTCGCTTACTGAACTTGAGTGATTGATCGATCCATCGCACTACGTATTGAACACAAGCGATCGATCCCTCACACTACATACTGAACCCGAGCAATTCCTTGGCTGTTAACGGAACCCAAGCGATTTCTTGGCTGCTATAAATGAACCCAAGCGATCGATTAGCTTTGCTGGTTACTGAACCCGAGCGATCCCCCAGGCGAGACGTGAGTTGAGCCAGTTGTTGGTTGCCTCTCGATCAACAACGCCAATTGCTGCCATGTGTGTGATACAAGTAATAGAAAGAGTCAAGACTTTGCATCAATTGATCAAGCCCTTTATGAGAGACAAGGTGAGTGACCGATAGCCGACTGGTTGGCTGTGGATGAACAGTTCTTGTTGCTGCTGCCGCTCATACACCCCACTCACACTGGCGAGGGTTGGCACAAGATGAACACAACCCTGTGGTAGCAGTAGTTGGTGTTGGGGTGGATGAACATGACCCCGAGGAGGCTGTGTCGCGGTATGCCACACCCCAGTCGGTGTTGGGGGTGGATGAAAAGGACCCCATGGAGACTGGAGGAAGTTGATGATGGATGAGCAATAGCTTGTGGAATCTTGTTTTGCGGTACACCACACCCCTAGACCCCATTTCTTTGACCCTAGCCAGACTTTCCCCGTTTTGCGGTGCACCACACCCATGGACCCCATTTCGACCTTAGTCGGTGGAACAAAAGTATGTTTCCTCCATTTTGCGGTACGCCACACCTCTGGACCTTGTTGTAACCGTAGCCGGTTGAACATAAGTCAGTTTCATTCGTTTGGCATTATGCCACCCCCCATCCGAGTGGCTTGGCTCCTCCATTCCAATCCAAGCGGTTGAGTGCCGATGAACAGGACGCCATTGTTGTTGTCCATTAACTCTACCACATTGCTCTCCATGTACACAAGTCGTGGACATACGTGTGTACATACATGGCCTTATTTACTTTCTTAAAGCATGGTTGTACATACATGTACACGATTTAGATGAGACTGCATGACATTCTATGTCGGGGTCTCTACTATGACAATGTCGTTCCTTACTCGACAACGCTTCATCATTGTTGTTGAGAGACTATGTGCGTACACATTCTCGGCCATACAGATAATGCTACATATGCTCCGATCTGGTGGGTCCTAGCTATCAGGGGGAATAAGGTGGCACTTCCTTGCATGTGAATATGTAGCTGGTAGGTCCCAACTGTTAGGGGGGAATAAGATGGCACTTCCTTGCGTACGAACATGTAGATGGTGGGCCCCATCTGTTAGGGCGAGGAATTGTTTTTTTCACGTAATAAGGAGGCACTTTCTTGCATGCGAAGATGTACCTTGTGGGTCCTAGCTGTCAAAGAGAGCAATTTGTTTGCATAACAAGGAGGCAATTCCTTGCATGCAAAGATATAGCTGGTGGGTCCTAGCTCTCATGGGGAGGAATCATTCTTTCTCGAGTAATAAGGAGGCACTTCCGTTCAAGCGACCATGGACCACGTGGGTCCCAACTTTCAGTAAAGGGAACCGTTTTTTTCTCGTAATAAGGAGGCACTTCCTTGCGTGCAAAGATGTACCTGGTGGGTCCCAACTTTCAGAGGGAGGTATCAGTTTTTCTGTAATAAGAAGGCACTTCCTTGTGTGCGAAGATCTAGATTATGGGTCCCAGCTATCAAGGGATGATTCTTTTTTTTGCGCGTAATAAGGAGGCACTTCCATTCGTGCAATCATGGACCTGGTGGGCCTCTCTCCATGTACAGTCCTCTTCCAATGACAATCGTTCATTGATCCCATTACCCATGTTGTGATGAGCACACCAAGGCAGTGGACGATGGTGAGACCTAGGAAGGGAACAAGCCAGATCCAAAGAAGAAGCGGCAATGGATGGCCATGCAGAGGGGAGTATGAGGGTTGACTGGTTCGGCTGCGGGGTGGGGTTACCATCGCTGGACAATAACAGAAGGTGTGGGTGACTAGAAGGATGGCCTTGCTTGTGGTGAGGCCTACACGACAGCATAGTTGGCCACGAGAGGCAGGAGCACACGGTCCCGCCGACATTGGTTTGGGTGGATGAAGCAAGCAAATAAGAGATTGAAGAAGCATGTAGGTCGTTGGATGGACATCCAACGACCATTGTTGCTAGAATTGTGTGTTAACTGTAAGTTAACAAACTTTGCGTATGCGCCAAGTTAGTAGGCCCACAAGTCAGCAACACATCTTGGCGGACAACATACATCCCATTTTCTATTATTTTAAAATTTACAACCCATTAACTAATTCTAACAGAATTTATTGCATCCCATTTCATGTATTTAGAATTCCTACACACTTTTTATCAAGGACGGGGTTAAAAATTTAAAGATATTTCATTGAGATTTCCGAACTAGTTTTAGTTCCGAAAGTCCAAGCGAGATAAAAACTAATTCGAATATATATAAAAATTATGTTAAAATCCAATGGGAAATGAAATCTGAAAATCTGATAAAAAAACGAAATTTGAAACTAATTGGCCATTTTCTATGTTTTTTTATAAATTTACAACCCATTTCATATTGCATTTAAGATTTACAAACCATTTCTTCTGGGTAGGCTGAATGTATCCCTCGTCATCATGAAAGATTTGCAGACGAGCTCCACAGTAAAAACTAAATCAACATGTGTAGGGTATTCTACAATAAAAAACTGGGCTAGTCATTTTCAAAGAAAAAAACAATTGGGCTCGGGATGTTGTAATAAACTGATCTAGACGGGCCACAAACACCGCCCGGCCCACTCGATGACCTGCTCAGTCTCACAACAACAAAATCAAAAAACTGGTTGAGAGGATTCTTAAAAAAAGTTGGTCGAGCTGTTGTGTCCCTGTTGACAGACAGTCCTTGTGCAATTCTCTCGTTTATCAACTACGTTAATAATGTCGTAGGACCGAGATGTCATCAAACCATTAGGAGAAACCTAGGGGGTCCCTATTGTCATCCTCTCCAGTATAGTCCTTACTCGATTACTCTCATTTGTTGACCATGTTGACAATACCAGACAGCGGCGCCACGACAACTACGAAAAGGCGAAGGACTACAGCGAGGCTTCGAACGGGAACAAACTGGAGTTGGGGAAGATGCAACAGTGTGGTCACAAATAGAGGGGAGTACGAGGGTTCACTAGTTCGGGTGCGGGGTGGGGATGCCATCGCCAAAGAATAACACGAGGTGAGGGTCAGTGCGGGTGGGGGTAAAAGAATGACATGTCCACTGATTAGGTTATGATGGGACAACGATGCGTGCCTGGCTACGTAGCCAACAACGGAAGGTGGAAAAGGTGATCCTGCTGATGTTGTTTCGTTTGGACGGTTGAAGCTTGAAGGAAGAAGCCAGGAGATTGAAAAAGCATGTAGATGTAGGGCTGACATCCAATGGCTTATGCTGCCACAATCGTTTGTTGATTAAGTTGAAAAAGCCTAGTGTACCTCTCAACCTAGTGGGACCACAAATTAGCCTCCAAATCCGTGGTGGACAAATACAACTCATTTTTAAAAAAATCATCCCATTACAAACGTTAAGACAGAAAGTTCCATATTCATAGCTAAGTAACGTGCCTGGTTTAGAGATAGAATATTGTGCTTCCTTGTTGACAACCATCATAGACAACCTAACAATCTAGTCCACCTAATATTGTTGTGTAGTACTACTAACTTGCTCAAGGCTAATTAGATGATGTCAGTCGCCATCTTGAGCACACCCTAAACACCGGGGCCGATGTCATCCTTCTCGCCTCGGACTTGCAGGAGGTGCCAATTGTTGTTTTCTTCTTGTTTTTGGTTTTCTAGAAAATATATATAAAATGAAGTCCAAATGCAGAAAAACTTTTTGACAATTTTTCTATAAGGAAAGGGACCCATGAGGCTTCACGAGAGTACCAGAAGACCTAAATGGGCCCCACAAGGCATCAGGGCACGCCCAAGGGGGAGTCCACGCCCATATACCTTGTGGACCCTGTTGGAGATATAACCCCGTGATATGACCCGGCTGGAAGGTTCTGGTAGATAGCATTGGTTATGAGCCGGCCCACGAAGACATGTATCAGCTGGAGGCCCAAGATGATTGGCGGCTCTTGATGCGGGCCGGACGACACAGACCAGGATGCACAAGACCTTCCAAAGGATGGTCTTGGCTAGTAAGATAGAGATGGATTCGAAGATGTAAACATGATCCGACTGTACAATTGTAAGACCCGACGGTTCTGACCTCTTATATAAAGGCAGAGTTGGGGCGGCTTAGAGGCAAGTGATCGAAAACTAGGTCAAGCTTCTAGCCCCTTGTAATCGATACAACAAGCAATAACAACACAAGCAGGACGTAGGCTTTTACCTTGACTTGAGGGGCCGAACCTGGGTAAACTCGTGTCCTTCGTCTCGATCAATCCCTTTGAGTCCACTACCATGGCGATGGCTCCGAACTCAAGTCTGGTAACCCAGACATCCGCCGTGACAAAACCACGACAGTTGGCACCCACCGTGGGGAACGCGTTCGGTGGTGTTGAGTTCTCAAAGGGCTCCCTTCCAGAGCTCGAAGGATACGTAGTTGGGAGGATGAGCAAGAGTTGCCGCGGCCGGCTCTATATCGACGACGCCGGCTAGGGGCTTGGTGCTGCTTCCGTGGAGTATGGTTTTAGGGTTCCGTTCGGCGGGATCCAAGTGTTCATCGGGAAGATCGACGGATCTACACCCGGGCCGGACGTCTGCACCAACATCGTCGAGCCGGCTCGGCGTCTCTAGCCCGCACGTAAGGTAGGCCCTGCCCGTGTTAACCCGGTTCAGGAGCATGTCTTCGTGGGCTTCACCCAAGGGATGGATCTGGAAGCATCCGGATCTCAAGGGACACTCGCGCACTCCGATGATGAGTCGTCAAGTGGGGAAACTGAATCTGTGTACCAGCTCAGCAATGGTGGCCTTGGGGGCTATGATGACACCCGCCCCGAGTCAGAGCACGGTGAATCAGATGAGCCGGAGCAGCCGTCTCACGCAGCAGTATTCATGGCAGGGCCAGGGGCAGCCAGGTCGGAAGCTAACCCTCCCCAGCCACCGGCTCAGGGCCTTGTGGAATTGATGGATGAGCTTGAGGCTTTGTTAGGTACAGAGGTCACACCAGATAATCAGGTGGCTCGTAACACAGAGATCGCAAGGATCAAGGGCCGGATGGCCGAGGAGCATCAGAGGCTAACTGATTTAAACTCCCAGATGGAGGCGGAGGCAGCACGGCTCAAGGCCGACACTTTCCGTTTGGGGCTGGAACAGTTTTCAGCGGCGGCTGTGCACCGCACGAGGCATCAATCTCGTCTGCCGGAGCGCTATGAGGCGAGGAATCTCTTCAACATCCCTGGCTCCGGGAGAGCGGCGGCTGCCCCTGGGGAAGGGCGATCAGCGTCTCACATGGCCCCACCCGGAGGGTTTACGACACCGGCGGGTCATTATTCTAACCCGACCGAGAACATGATAGCAGCAGCCACCCAGCTTGGACCGATCCCTATCCCAGATGAGGCACCCTTTGCGGAGGAGGTGAGGAACGCTATCGGATATTTACAGACGGCCGTGGCTCAACAACAGAAATATACTCACAGCCGGAGCCGGATCCACTCCACCCCTATCCATAGTCGAAGTTTCAGCCGGCGCTATGAGTTCCAGCAGTGGCCCGCATCATGGGCAAAGGGGACGCGCGGCATTAGGCGCGCCGGCCCTGGTGGACCGGGCAAGAAACAGGCAAGAACAAGAGGCAGCGATAGTTCCCCCGGGTCTTGGGCCCTCAGTGTTGACCGAGGTCGGAGCGGTTGGTAGCGCCAGAGCCGCGGGAGTTCCATGCTTAATTCCGGCTCTACGGAGCGAGAGGTTGCCTAAGGATTTCAAGGGGCCTCGGAAGGTGTAGCGACCCGACTCAAAACGAGTCAAGCCTCTGTGTTTTCTGTGCCATCCCTGGATCAGTATGCTGGCACACACAGTACATCAATGTATATATCAAAGTGCAATCACATGTAAATAGCGTAAAACATGATATATACCTTAAAATAGCAGCGGATACAGTCAACGGGAGTGGAGTCCCAATAACACCAACGGCAAGTTGAGTGCGGACCGTAACCCTGAATCGTACTCTTACCCGTCGTAGAAGAGTATCTGCAACATAAGACGTTGCAGCCGTGTAGGTCAGTACATTGAATGTACTGGCAAGATCACCATAGTAGAACAGAAGAATAAAGACTACTCTATATGCAAAGGCTTTATGGCTCTGTGTCTAAGTTTTTGCGTAAAAGCTGATTTTATTTTCCTACAACAAAGGAATATCAGGAATTTCACTATAGAGTTACCTATCATGACATGGTTCCGCCAACCAATGTCTCAATACCCACAAGTATCTTAAGTTTCCCACAATTAAGTTATCAGTCCAGTGTTGAGAGTTCAGAGATAGATCCAAGTCTAGAAGCTCAAATTGTCCGTAACCGGGGACACGGCTAATCGATTAGGTTTAACTCTGCAGAGTGTTGTGTACTTTACCCACAAGATTCTTTCCCTCCTGGTAAGTCCTCGCACTGCCTGGTGTTTGAGAACAGGATGAAAGAAACATGGTCTTTCAGAGTGCTTCCCTGACTGTCCGACAGTGCCCATCCCAATCCTAACGTCGACTACATCTCGTAGCACTGCCCAGCAGAGTCACAACAAAGATCAACCAAGCCAGAGCCCATATTGACTTGTGGCTACACAGGTAAGCTTCCGGGCATGAAGTATTCATCCTTCTCTTTGAGTCTGGGTGAAGCTTTCCGCAAGATGTCATGGCGCTTCTCCATGCATCCCGGCCACTCACTGGTTTCTCCAGGGTGCCCAATCAACCATCCTTCACCCAGTAGTGTGTATTGAAAACTTGTCTTCTCGAGTCTTGAAGTCTTGAGGTCTTGAAGATGCAGGACTTGAAGATGTCTTCATGAAGTCGTCGTTTTGACGTGGAGTCCTTCTTCACACCACTCACGAACACCCATACCAGACCCCATCTACTTTAGCATAGCATTGCACTAACTAGCGTTCCCGGGGCTTTAGTAACCAGTGGTGGGTTCCTACCTCATGCATTCTACTCAACTACAAGAATTTCAATAACACTACGGGAGGGATGTACTGAATGATGTCACTACATGCAATAAAAACATAGGTATGAAATAGATGGTCAAGGTGAACTTGCCTGTACTGTTGATGAAGATAAGATATCGCTCTCAGAAATAACTTGATAGACTATTCGTCACTCTCCGATGAAATCTATAATCAAGCATTGCATACTTATAAGCAATCATACTAACAATCAGTTCTAACAATCAAAAGTAACACAAAACAAAAACAACAAGGTCGATGGAAGAAATACTTAAGACAAAGTTGAAACACAAAACTCCAACAATTTCAAAAGTAACACAAAACCCAAAACAAAGTAAAATATAATAAAAGATTTTTGTAACTATTTTTCTAGAAAAAATGAATCACTTATGAAAGACAACTAGAACTATAAAAACAACCTTCTAAACAATATAAGTGTTTGCCTAATGAACTTAACTACAAGCACAACCATAAACTAAGAGAAAACAAATTATGAAACAACTTAGTTAACAGAAAGTAATTAAATAAAATCTTTATTACAAAACAGAATTAAATCATATGAAACTTTGTGAAAAGAGTTTCTATGAAACTAAATTGTTTTTATAACATATTACCTAATGAAAATAATATAGTTTTCCTATCATAATAGAGCAAAACTAAATTATTTTATTAACAAAACATTACTTAACAGAAAGGAATTACTACAAATTTTATTTGAAAACAGAATCTAATTATATAAAACTTTGTTAAAATTAACTATTACTAACTAGTCTGTTTTATAACAAATTAAACCTATTTGAAGAGGAGTTGTGATTCCTATATCGATAAAGAAACAAACTAAGCAAATTTATATTTTTATTAACATTAAGTAAAACACCTAAAGTTTAACTAACAGAACCTACTAAATCAAATTAATACAAACTCAGATTTAAACTAACAAAATAAAACTAATTAAACTATATTAACAAACTAAACAGATTCTGTTTTAGTTGAAAACACTATTTTAAATTATTCTAAAAATTCTCAATCTCTACCAAATGATAGATAATATCACTAGTGATAAGTAGGAAAAAGAATCATTCAAAAATTCATTTTAAAACTCAAGATATTCAGAAAACAAAATTTAAATCAAATCTGTTCAAATTCAAATTTAAATGTTCAAACATGGTCAAACTTGGCATATACAGAAACTAGAGTAAAATTTTGACCTAATGCAAAAAGAATCAATTTAAAATATTTAAAAACATAAAAGATATACTAAAAACAAAATCAGGACTATTCTGTTTTTATAACAAAACAGAAAATAAAAATCCTATAACTAACGGACAGGGGGGTGACGTGGCACTGTCCGATTGGCTAGCGAGCGCGTGCGGTAGGTGATTTAGAGCGGGCGACCGATTGGAAGAGGATACCGGTTCGGACTTAAGCCCGTTCTAATCTGGGTCATTGGTTCGGGATCCGATGGTCGAGGGAGCTTACGGAGGGAGGTTGCCGGCGTCGGGGTTTCTCCGGCGATCCGAAGGCGGCGAGGACGACGGCGAGGCGCTCCGGTGGTCGGGGAGGACGGGGAAATGGTCCGGGCGACGACGACGGTTCTCCGGAGTCGACTGGTGGCAACAATGGGGCGAACGGTGGTCGGACGTGGTGGCTACGGTCGACGGCGAGCTCCGGTGGGGGAGTAGCTCCGGCGAGCAATTGACAGCGTCTCGGCGAGAGAGAAAAAGGGGACTCGGGGTGAATGGATGCAGGAAGTGGCCGGCTACTTATAGGGCGCTCGAGGGGTGCGGGGGAGTTAAGAGGAGAGAGATCCGGTGAGGGAGGAAACGGCCGGCGAGTCGGGTCCGGCGCGCGCGGGGAGGAGGGCGATGACCGTTTCGGGGCAACGGTCGGTCGGGTGTGGGACCTAGCGTCAGAGAGAGAGGGAGGCGTTACTGCGCTCGGTCGGCCGGCTTCTAATTAATTCGCGAGTAACTGTCGTGGGCCGGCCCATTTAATACTGGAAACGGTTACCGTTTCTCCTTTAATAATTTTACCAGAGCCATAAAACTTGATCAATGCATTCGAATAAATTCCAAATATAGTCAAATGTTATATCGAAATTAACAGAATAATAAATGCCATTTAATGGACATTTTTATTCTGGCATTTGAATACTTTTTTAAAAAAACATTTTTCAGAAAATGCCTTAATTGGCTTTATTTACTTTTGCAAATATTTTTCAAATAACTTTTTGGGTTTGATGATTCAAAAACTTCACAAATTACCCCCTGGCTTGGAGTGTCATGTTACTCCTTTCAAATTTTTGTCAGGGGTTTGAATACTTTGAAATTTTTGGATAGGGACCAATATGAAATGGATTTTCAAAATAATCCAGAGGTTTTCAAAAGCTCTTTCAATTCGTTCTTTTAAACTTCCAACTCATATTTCTTAAAATTTGAGGAAGTCATATTATCCTCTCTCATGAAAATCATTGAGTTGCATAAAGTTTTCTGAATTTAAAATATTTTCAAAATGGAAATTCAAATCATTTTCAAATCCCTTTTCATTTGTTTAAATGGAAGAAGTCATGTCATCTTCACTCTAGGGTTTTGTGATGAAATGAATTTGAATTCCTGGTGATCAAAATGCAGATTGAAAATTTTGGGAAATTCATTTCATTCCCTCTCAATAAACTTTCAAAAGTTTCAAAAAGTTTCAAATTTCACTCACTTTCAATCATTCAAGCAAACAAACAATCATTCTATATTTATTATAACATTCCAAAGTTTGGGATGTTACAAATCTACCACACTTAAAATGAATCTCGTCCTCGAGATTCGGAAGGGCTAGAAAGAAGAGGTTAGGGTTTGGGATCTTCTAACAAATCCATTGACCAAAGAGGTGAGGGGTCTTCCAACAAAACTCCATTGACCTGGAAATGTGGGTCTACCACACTTGAAATGAGAGTTACTGGTCCTTCAAAATCTTGACAGTCCTATGGTGCATCTGTCTGTTCACATTCTTCACAGCATCTTCCTTGGTGATGATATCAAAATCTTGTGTCGTCACAACAAGGTGTACTTCCTCCAATACTGGGTCTTATTAACTCGCAGGTCTCGCGAACATTCTAAATAACTTATCGACGATCTCATGGTGGTCTACCATTAGTGGTTATCCTGCAGTGAAATGGGTCTTGGCTTTATCCTCACCGTAAAATTCCTACGTGTGACAGAAACTGTCATGTACAAGGGTTTTCATCATACCATTCTAAGGCTTAAACAAAAAGCTTCAAAGAACGTCGTCTCTTTACTATGGGTAAGTCACTCAGATTTACCAATCCGAATAGCAAGAGAATGATAAGAGTAAGTCGTCATGGTGGCCAAACCATGTCGCACTGAAATCATTACCTTGTATAAGGTTTAGTGAATCTCGTATTCTAGCACTTGGGCTTCCTCACAAGCATTGCAGAAATTTCTCTTGTCAATGAACGAAGTTCGGATAAATCCATTTATTTCTGCAAGCCGAACAAAAACATCTATCGTTTCTTCACAACTCTCAGGTTTTCGTAATACTCCTAAGGAAAACGTTTGTTGAGCAGTCGTAGCTTCTTCCAAGTTTCTTCCTTCACAAAGGTGGGGCTTGATCCTTATCAATCTTGAGGTCAGTGAGCTGTGGGTCCACTTGAATCCTTGAACAGCTTTAACTCACTCCTGGGGTTACTATCGATCCATATTCCAGCATTACTTTCAGTTTACTCCATTATACCCTTCAGGTAACAAATCACAAACTTATTCTTGTCTAAATTCCTCTCTACGAAATCCATTTTCCTTTCCATTGGTGTGTTTAACCTTGGGTATGGTTTCATCACAATCATTCCTTTTCGCATCATTCCAACTTCAAAAGCACTTTGTCACAAAGGTTATCATCCACACAGTTTGGATATGATTCCACATTCTCTTCATGTGTATTCACTTATCCAAACTCCTTAATCCGGAAAAGGTACCTGTGGTTACTACCACACTTAAAATGAAATGCACGCATGTCTGCATAGACCATACTTTCTCATATCCTCGAAAATGGTCAGAGATCTTGGATCATAGAGTAACAACTCACATATTTCAACAGAAGATAAATCATGACACCATAATTTCCATTGACTCATGAATTTATTACAAACTCTGAGACTTCCATTACATAACTCCAAAATTGTAAGAGTGCTACTTATTACATTTGGTACATCCAGAATCCAAAACACAGACTACTCATGCTTAGCCATTCTTCTCTGGACAGGTATAGGAGTAGTGTCCTGTCTTCTTGCACTGAAAACAAATGATTTCTGACATATCTCGGGGCTTCTTGATGTTGGTGCTTGCTCCTTGGGTTCTTGATTCCTTTCTTGGACACTTATCGGCATAGTGGCCTAAATTCTTGCACATGAAACACATGATCTGACTCAGATCCTTCTTCGTAGAAATTGGGTTGTTTAGAGGAAGTCTTCGGTTTCTCTTCTTGGGTTCCTTGGTTCCGATCAAAAGTTCAATTTCCTGTGGATCAAACTCCCCTTCTTCTATCGGGAAGTTTCCCAGATACTCTTTTCTTTCCTTCGTACAGTCCTGTGAGAAATGTCCTTCTTCTCCACATGTATAGCAGACATTTGAGTAAAATCTGGTTAATCCTTCTCCATCAGGGTCTTCAACATCTTCCTTCATCACAAGTTCTACTAACTTTTCTCTGAAGGCTTCCTTCATGGCTTTCTTCTGCTGTTTGATGACTTCTTGTACCTTGGGGTACTCCTGGCATTGAGCAGGGTAATGTGTAGTTCCTTCACACAAGAAACATGTCACTTGCCTAGTTGGGCAGTCCTCAGCAGGGTGATTCTCTTCACAGTAAGGGCATCCATCCTTGTGTTCTTCCTGGGTGTGTCCTATTTCTCCACAGATTTTACATGCTCGGGTCTTCTTCATCGGGATAACACAATGATTCTGAATGAGACGGGATCTTAACAGAGTCTTCTTGAGTTCTTCCCAATTCTTTGCTCCATTAAATCCTTGTATGGCATGATGCATTTTCCACCAAGTTGAGGCACTTTGGGTAAAGTGCTGGAGAGCATATTGAACCTCATACTTCTGTGCTATCGAGTTGCTCCTGAAGTGATTCTCCATGTTGTGTATCCATACTTCTGCCTCTAACTGGGTCATTGGTCCAGAAAGTACAAGTCCAGCTTCATATGCCATCTATTGGGTTCAAGGTTTTGGGATGAGATATGAGAGAGAAAGGAGGAGATACACACAATACAAACAATGGTTTTGAAAATAGATTTTTTTTTTGTGGCTGTCGAAAATTACACACAAATGACAGCTCACAAATCATCGTATCTAACGTAAGTATACAATAGGGGTTTGGTCTTCTAGGGCATAATGTCTTGGAAAATTCTTCATGGTCTTCAATTTCTTCAGGTCTGTATAGTCTTCAACTTGTATAGCTTCAACTCTTCTAATGCATGGTGAAATCTTCTTTACTTTGAAAGGACCATCAGTTGTTTCTATATCTTGTCCTTCTTGGAGTGGCTTCAGTTGATCCTTCGTGTGGTCAAAAGGGAAGGGGTATTTTCTAACTCTTGATAAAACTCTGAAGAGAGGAGAAATAAAAGATCCTTTGAAAACAAAGTTTTTCAAGAAATCATTTCCTAAGGGCTTTCCAGTTTCTAGGGTCACGTCCTACAGTCAACATGTGCTCTGATACCATTTTTGTAGCGACCCGACTCAAAACGAGTCAAGCCTCTGTGTTTTCTGTGCCATCCCTGGATCAGTATGCTGGCACACACAGTACATCAATGTATATATCAAAGTGCAATCACATGTAAATAGCGTAAAACATGATATATACCTTAAAATAGCAGCGGATACAGTCAACGGGAGTGGAGTCCCAATAACACCAACGGCAAGTTGAGTGCGGACCGTAACCCTGAATCGTACTCTTACCCGTCGTAGAAGAGTATCTGCAACATAAGACGTTGCAGCCGTGTAGGTCAGTACATTGAATGTACTGGCAAGATCACCATAGTAGAACAGAAGAATAAAGACTACTCTATATGCAAAGGCTTTATGGCTCTGTGTCTAAGTTTTTGCGTAAAAGCTGATTTTATTTTCCTACAACAAAGGAATATCAGGAATTTCACTATAGAGTTACCTATCATGACATGGTTCCGCCAACCAATGTCTCAATACCCACAAGTATCTTAAGTTTCCCACAATTAAGTTATCAGTCCAGTGTTGAGAGTTCAGAGATAGATCCAAGTCTAGAAGCTCAAATTGTCCGTAACCGGGGACACGGCTAATCGATTAGGTTTAACTCTGCAGAGTGTTGTGTACTTTACCCACAAGATTCTTTCCCTCCTGGTAAGTCCTCGCACTGCCTGGTGTTTGAGAACAGGATGAAAGAAACATGGTCTTTCAGAGTGCTTCCCTGACTGTCCGACAGTGCCCATCCCAATCCTAACGTCGACTACATCTCGTAGCACTGCCCAGCAGAGTCACAACAAAGATCAACCAAGCCAGAGCCCATATTGACTTGTGGCTACACAGGTAAGCTTCCGGGCATGAAGTATTCATCCTTCTCTTTGAGTCTGGGTGAAGCTTTCCGCAAGATGTCATGGCGCTTCTCCATGCATCCCGGCCACTCACTGGTTTCTCCAGGGTGCCCAATCAACCATCCTTCACCCAGTAGTGTGTATTGAAAACTTGTCTTCTCGAGTCTTGAAGTCTTGAGGTCTTGAAGATGCAGGACTTGAAGATGTCTTCATGAAGTCGTCGTTTTGACGTGGAGTCCTTCTTCACACCACTCACGAACACCCATACCAGACCCCGTCTACTTTAGCATAGCATTGCACTAACTAGCATTCCCGGGGCTTTAGTAACCAGTGGTGGGTTCCTACCTCATGCATTCTACTCAACTACAAGAATTTCAATAACACTACGGGAGGGATGTACTGAATGATGTCACTACATGCAATAAAAACATAGGTATGAAATAGATGGCAAGGTGAACTTGCCTGTACTGTTGATGAAGATAAGATATCGCTCTCAGAAATAACTTGATAGACTATTCGTCACTCTCCGGTGAAATCTATAATCAAGCATTGCATACTTATAAGCAATCATACTAACAATCAGTTCTAACAATCAAAAGTAACACAAAACAAAAACAACAAGGTTGATGGAAGAAATACTTAAGACAAAGTTGAAACACAAAACTCCAACAATTTCAAAAGTAACACAAAACCCAAAACAAAGTAAAATATAATAAAAGATTTTTGTAACTATTTTTCTAGAAAAAATGAATCACTTATGAAAGACAACTAGAACTATAAAAACAACCTTCTAAACAATATAAGTGTTTGCCTAATGAACTTAACTACAAGCACAACCATAAACTAAGAGAAAACAAATTATGAAACAACTTAGTTAACAGAAAGTAATTAAATAAAATCTTTATTACAAAACAGAATTAAATCATATGAAACTTTGTGAAAAGAGTTTCTATGAAACTAAATTGTTTTTATAACATATTACCTAATGAAAATAATATAGTTTTCCTATCATAATAGAGCAAAACTAAATTATTTTATTAACAAAACATTACTTAACAGAAAGGAATTACTACAAAGTTTATTTGAAAACAGAATCTAATTATATAAAATTTGTTAAAATTAACTATTACTAACTAGTCTGTTTTATAACAAATTAAACCTATTTGAAGAGGAGTTGTGATTCCTATATCGATAAAGAAACAAACTAAGCAAATTTATATTTTTATTAACATTAAGTAAAACACCTAAAGTTTAACTAACAGAACCTAATAAATCAAATTAATACAAACTCAGATTTAAACTAACAAAATAAAACTAATTAAACTATATTAACAAACTAAACAGATTCTGTTTTAGTTGAAAACACTATTTTAAATTATTCCAAAAATTCTCAAACTCTACGTAATGATAGCTAATATCACTAGTGATAATTAGGAAAAAGAATCATTCAAAAATTCATTTTAAAACTCAAGATATTCAGAAAACAAAATTTAAATCAAATCTGTTCAAATTCAAATTTAAATGTCAAACATGGTCAAACTTGGCATATACAGAAACTAGAGTAAAATTTTGACCTAATGCAAAAAGAATCAATTTAAAATATTTAAAAACATAAAAGATATACTAAAAACAAAATCAGGACTATTCTGTTTTTATAACAAAACAGAAAATAAAAATCCTATAACTAACGGACAGGGGGGGTGACGTGGCACTGTCCGATTGGCTAGCGAGCGCGTGCGGTAGGTGATTTAGAGCGGGCGACCGATTGGAAGAGGATACCGGTTCGGACTTAAGCCCGTTCTAATCTGGGTCGTTGGTTCGGGATCCGATGGTCGAGGGAGCTTACGGAGGGAGGTTGCCGGCGTCGGGGTTTCTCCGGCGATCCGATGGCGGCGAGGACGACGGCGAGGCGCTCCGGTGGTCAGGGAGGACGGGGAAATGGTCCGGGCGACGGCGACGGTTCTCCGGAGTCGACTGGTGGCAACAATGGGGCGAACGATGGTCGGACGTGGTGGCTACGGTCGACGGCGAGCTCCGGTGAGGGAGTAGCTCCGGCGAGCAATTGACAGCGTCTCGGCGAGAGAGAAAAAGGGGACTCGGGGTGAACGGATGCGGGAAGTGGCCGGCTACTTATAGGGCGCTCGAGGGGGGCGGGGGAGTTAAGAGGAGAGAGATCCGGTGAGGGAGGAAACGGCCGGCGAGTCGGGTCCGGCGTGCTCGGGGAGGAGGGCGATGACCGTTTCGGGGCAACGGTCGATCGGGTGTGGGACCTAGCGTCAGAAAGAGAGGGAGGCGTTACTGCGCTTGGTCGGCCAGCTTCTAATTAATTCGCGAGTAACTGTCGTGGGCCGGCCCGTTTAATACCGGAAACGGTTACCGTTTCTGCTTTAATAATTTTACCAGAGCCATAAAACTTGATCAATGCATTCGAATAAATTCCAAATATAGTCAAACGTTATATCGAAATTAACAGAATAATAAATTCCATTTAATGGACATTTTTATTCTGGCATTTGAATACTTTTAGAAAAAAACATTTTTCAGAAAATGCCTTAATTGGCTTTATTTACTTTTGCAAATATTTTTCAAATAACTTTTTGGGTTTGATGATTCAAAAACTTCACAAATTACCCCCTGGCTTGGAGTGTCATGTTACTCCTTTCAAATTTTTGTCAGGGGTTTGAATACTTTGAAATTTTTGGATAGGGACCAATATGAAATGGATTTTCAAAATAATCCAGAGGTTTTCAAAAGCTCTTTCAATTCCTTCTTTTAAACTTCCAACTCATATTTCTTAAAATTTGAGGAAGTCATATTATCCTCTCTCATGAAAATCATTGAGTTGCATAAAGTTTTCTGAATTTGAAATATTTTCAAAATGGAAATTCAAATCATTTTCAAATCCCTTTTCATTTCTTTAAATGGAAGAAGTCATGTCATCCTCACTCTAGGGTTTTGTGATGAAATGAATTTGAATTCCTGGTGATCAAAATGCAGATTGAAAGTTTTGGGAAAGTCATTTCATTCCCTCTCAATAAACTTTCAAAAGTTTCAAAAAGTTTCAAATTTCACTCACTTTCAATCATTCAAGCAAACAAACAATCATTCTATATTTATTATAACATTCCAAAGTTTGGGATGTTACAGAAGGTTCCAAATTACGCGGCGGATCTCCCTCCCGAGGCTTGGGTCAAGAGCTATGAGCTAGCTATGGAGATGCTAGACGTCAGTGAGGCTGTTTTTGCAAAATATTTTATCATGATGCTCGAGGGTCCGGCTCGCACATGGTTAAAGGGCTTGCCACCCAACACCATAAGCTCTTGGGCCGAATTGAGGGCAAGGTTCATCAAAAATTTCTAAGGGACTTGCAAGCAGCCTATGACCATCGTGGATTTGGATCATTGCGTTCAGCAGGAGAATGAGTCGGCTCATCATTGGGTTCGGCGGGTGTTGACCGGCATTCACTCATCGGAACAGATCACGGTGGCTCAAGCGGTGCTCATTCTAGAGAAGAATTGTCATTTCATTCCGCTAAAGTAGAAGCTTGGCCGGCTTAAACGTACGTGTCTAGACATGGGAGAGATCATGACGGCTCTAACAAAGTACGCCGACTCAGACAACACCAAAGATCCGGGTTCGGATGAGGAGAAGTCGAATCAGGGAAAGAAGAACAGCCAAGGCAAGTGTTTTGGGAACAATGGGAATCAAAGCAGACAGAGGAACGCTGGCGGCAGGTCAGAGATGGTGGCAAATGCTAACACAGGGCCGAATGTTCCTAAGGGGAACGGGCGTTACAAGCCGTACCAGCAGGATTACATGCCCCCTTTCAATTTGGAAGCGGTGCTTAGGAAACCCTGCCCAGAGCACAGCACACCTGATAAACCAGCAACGCATGCGTGGGGCGATTGTTTTCTCATGCATAGATTTAAGAATCAACACTTTCAACCACCTCATAATCAGGGCGGTGGGCCGACTGGCGGATCAGGGCCTGGCGGTTCAGGCAACGGCGGGTCAGGTGCCGGCTTTGGTGCTAGCGGCTCAGGAGCAGGTCATCCGGGTCAACAACAACACAATAATCAGTAGCATCAACAACATCCTGGCAACAACAATCATAATAACCACCAGCAGCAGCAGCAGCAGCGCAATCAATCTGGATTCTAGAGTAACCCGAAGCAGCTCAGCTCGGGGCAGTATCATGTGTTTACGACTGGTAATAGCAAGCGAGATGAGAAGCTACGGAGGCAAGCGGTTAATACAATCGCGCCGGCTCTCCCACGATACCTGCCGTGGTCAGAGTATGACATAACGTGGAGCAGGCAAGATCACCCGCCACAGGTTGATGACCCGGGCCGGCTTGTTGTGGTGGTGGCCCCTCAGATACATGGTTATGGAGTAAACAAAGTGCTCATGGACAGAGGTAGCAGTATCAACATCTTGTATTATGACACCTTCCGGCGGATGAAGTTGCTTGACAAAGGTCTCAAAACTTCTACTGTGTTTCATGGCGTGGTGCCTGGTAAGTCGGCAGACCCAGTAGGAAAAATCTCTTTGGAGGTGGCTTGCGGCGATGAGTATAATTACAGGGTGGAGACCTTAGGGTTTGAGGTGGTCAAGATCAAGAGCCCTTATAATGCGTTGTTCGGGCGGCCGGCTTATGCCAAGTTCATGGCTAGGCCTTGTTATGTTTATTTGCAGCTTAAGATGCCCGGTCTAAATGGCACGATTACGGTTCATGGCAATCGAAAAACGGCCCTTGAGTGCGAGGAAGGTGATGCGGCTTATGCTGAGGCTAGCTGTGCACAAGAGGAGCTGAAGTTCTATAAGGAGAACATTGACCCGGAGGACATCACCCCGTTGAAGAAACCAAATACAGAGGCAGAGCCGCCACTCAAGTTTTCAGCGGATGATACTAAAACAGTGGACTTTACTCCGGGCGACTCATCCAAGTAGTTCACCATCAGGGCTCACATGGATCCCAAATAGGAAAGCGCGCTCATCGAATTCATCCGTGAGAACCGGGACATCTTTGCATGGAAACCTTCTGACATGCCGGGTGTACCGAGAGAGTTCGTGAGCACAATCTTAATGTGGATCCGAAGTTTAAGACGATCAAGCAGTTCCTGCGGCGGTTCAATGAGGAGAGGCGCAAGGCTATTGGGCAGGAGGTTGCCCGGCTCTTAGCTGCTGGGTTCATAGTTGAAGTTTTTCACCCGGAATGGTTGGCTAATCCAGTATTAGTGCTTAAAAAGAATAGTACGTGGCGTATGTGCATAGATTACACGGACCTCAACAAGGCTTGTCCAGCTGATCCCTTCGCACTCCCTCGCATTGATCAGATCATTGATGCAACAGCCGGTTGTGAGAATTTGTGTTTTTTGGATGCTTATTCAGGGTATCATCAGATCAAAATGGCAGTCAAGGACCAGGAGAAGACATCATTTATCACACCTTTGGGGGCATTCTGCTACGTCTCCATGCCTTTTGGGCTCAAGAGTGCCCAGGCGACTTACCAGCGGTGTGTGCAGAACTGTCTCCACAGCCAGATTGGCCGTAATGTTCATGCTTATGTGGATGACATAGTGGTGAAGTCTAGGAAGAAGGAAACCCTCTTGCAGGACCCGAAGGAAACTTTTGACAATCTCCGGGAGTACAAAATGATGCTTAACCCGGCAAAATGTGTCTTTGGTGTCCCTGCAGGAAAGCTTTTGGGGTTCTTGGTGTCTGAGCGTGGCATCGAGGCTAACCCGGATAAAATCAAGGCTATCACCTCTTTGCGAGAGCCGACATGCATCAATGACGTTCAGCGTATTGCAGGCCGGATTGCGGCGCTGAGCCAGTTCATAAGCCGGCTTGGGGAGAAAGCCATCCCCCTATATCAGATGATGAAGAAGATGGACAATTTTAAGTTGAGCAAGGCAGCCGCAGAGGCACTGGAAGCTCTTAAGAAGCAATTGATAGAGCCGCTAGTATTAGCCGCTCCGGCTGATAAAGAGCCGCTACTCCTATATGTAGCAGCTAACAGCCGGGCGGTCAGTGTGGCGATTGTTGTTGAACGTAAGGAAGCAGGGAAAGAGCATCCCGTTCAGAGGCCTGTCTACTACATCAGTGAGGTCTTGGATGAGTCCAAGCAGCGATATCCGCATTGGCAGAAGCTTGTATATGGGGTCTTTATGGCTAATCGTAAGCTGAAGCACTACTTTTTGGGCCATCCATTAACTGTAGTAAGCTCTGCCCCGTTGGGGGATATTATTCAGAACAGGGAGGCTGCAGGAAGGATTGCCAAGTGGGCTTTAGAGTTGGGGCCTCTTAACATCAGTTACACCCCTCGTACAACAATTAAGTCTCAGGCCTTGGTGGGTTTCATAAATGATTAGATAGAGTGCCAGGCGGCTGAAGAGAAGCCGGACAACACATACTAGACTATATATTTTGACGAGTCTAAACAGCTTGAGGGGTCTCGTGCCGGTGTGGTTCTCACCTCCCCGAAAGGTGATAAGTTTTGTTATGTGCTCCGGTTGATGTTCCCCTATACTAATAATGCTGCTGAGTATGAAGCTTTGCTCCATGGTTTGAGAGTCGCTAAAGAGATGAATTTAAGCCGGGTTAGATGCCTGGGTGACTCAGACCTTGTGGCTCAGCAAGTTTCAGGTACTTGGGATTCTAAGGACCCACGGATGGCGGCTTATCGACGGGCGGTTGATGTTGTTGCAGGTTATTTCAAAGGTTATCAGGTGGATCATATTGATCGCCGGCGGAACGAGGCGGCTGATGCATTATCACGACTCGGATCTCAGCGTAAGCCGGTGCCGCCTAATGTTTTTCTTGACGTGTTATATCATCCGACTGTCAAGATGCCTTCTGAGGAGGAGCTGGCAATTCCTGACCCAGAGGCGGCTCTAGTGGCGGCTCTGCATGTTATTCCGGATTGGACTACTCCTTATTTAGCGTACTTGACGCACGGCGAGTTGCCGGATGATGAGAGCCGGGCTCGGGAGATCATCGGCCGTTCTAAATCCATGACAATTATCAACGGTGAGTTACACAAATGCAGTGTGACAGGTGTCTTCCAACGCTGTGTGTCACCAGAAGAAGGCCAGCAAATCTTAAATGAAATTCATGCTGGCGACTGTGGACATCATGCCGGGTCAAGATCTTTAGTGGCTAAAGCGTTTCGGCATGGATTTTTCTGGTTGACGGCTCACAAGGATGCAGAGGATCTGGTTCATAAGTGTGACGGTTGTCAGAAATTTGGCCGACGTGCTCATGTCCCGGCTCAAGAGTTGAGGATGATACCTATCACTTGGCCGTTTGCGGTCTGGGGGCTTGATATGGTAGGACCCTTCAAGAGGTCCAAAGATAAGAAAACACACCTCTTGGTGGCGGTTGATAAGTTTACCAAGTGGGTTGAGGCTGAGCCAGTAAGCAAGTGTGATGCAGCTACAGTGGTTGAGTTTGTCAGGAAATTGATCTATCGTTTTGGCTATCCACACAGTATTATCACTGATAATGGTACAAATTTGTCCAAGGGGGCTATGAAGGTGTTCTGTGAGAAGGAGCATATCCGGCTTGATGTTTCAGCCGTGGCACATCCACAGTCCAATGGCCAGGCTGAGCGGGCTAATCAGGAAATCCTACGAGGGGTTAAACCCCGGCTCATGGTCCCTTTGAAACGGACAGCCGGGTGTTGGGTTGATGAGTTGCCCTCCGTCTTATGGAGCATCCGGACTACACCTAACAGGTCTACAGGTTTTACGCCTTTTTCATGGTCTACGGGGCTGAGGCGGTTCTGCCCAGTGACATCCGGCATGATTCACCACGGGTGGCGGCTAATGTTGAGACAGACAATGAGCTGGCACGTCAAGATGCGTTAGATGCCTTGGACGAAGCACGAGAGTTAGAAGCAACCAGATCAGCAATTTACCAGCAAGACCTGCGACGCTATCATAGCCGCAGGGTGAAGACCCGGACATTCCAGGAAGGTGACCTGGTGCTCCGGCTTATTCAAGACCAAACTGGGATGCATAAACTCTCTCCGCCGTGGGAAGGGCCCTTTGTGGTTAGCAGAAACCTCAACAACGTGTCATACTATCTCATTGACATTCGTGATGAGTTGGACACGGCGGGTCAGGAGACTTTGCGGCCATGGAACGTGGCACACTTGCGGCCATACTATACTTAAGAGATGATGCAGATCAATTATCATTATGCATATCATATTTATATAGAGTAGTACTACTACCAAAGATTGGAGACCCAACTATTATGGGTATTTTTATGATCTCAGGATGAAATTCTTCACTACCAGCAAATTTGCGGTTCCTGTGGTTCTTTGACCCGCCAAGGTCTTGCCGGTTAATCTCCTTTACAGAACCTGAACCAGTTAAAGTGAGCGGTTAAAAGTATTCCAATCAATCTCGCTTTACAGACCCTGAGCCGGCTCACAGAGTTGACGGCCAATCTCGCCTTAGAGACCCTGAACTGATGTTACTCTTACTAGTCAATCTCGCCTTAGAGACCCTGAGCCGGTTCACAAAGTGGACGGCCAATATCGCCTTAGAGACCCTGAACTGTTGTAAGTTAAAAGTTAAGCTCTTATCAGTCAATCTCACCTTAGAGACCCTAAGCCGGCTATGATAGACGGCCAATCTCGCTTTAGAGACCCTAAACTGGTATGATGCGCAATTGGCTTTATGCCTAGTTTGAGTACATTAAGCGCTGTTGTTGATGGAGGCTTCCTACCTTTGGTATAGCTTAAAAAATTCCCCTAAGGCAACAGCGTGTACATCAAATTCCAGTTGCTTATCAACTGCGGCCATCGAAGGGGGCTTCTTACCGAAGGGTATCGCTTATCTCACCCTAATGGTCGGCTTTATGCCACTTCCGGTTACTTATTAACCGCGGTTGTCGAAGGGGGCTTCTTACCGATGGGTTCGCTTATCTCACCCTAACAACCGGCGTTTACACCAAAAAATAGTTGCGGAAGGAGGCTTCTTGCCCTTGGGTATAGCTTACATAAGCCCTTCACGCAGCCGGCTAGTACAATTACTAGTCGCGGTTGTCGAATGGATGCTTCTTACCATAAGGTATAGCTTACATAATACCATCGGCAGCCGACCCTATTCAACATTGGCTTATTGGAGGAGGCTTCTTGCCTTCGAGTATAGCTTACATCACCCTCCAACAGCAGGCTTTCTTGAGCTACGGTTGTCAGTAGAGGCTTCTTACCTTTGGTATAGCTTACATAAACCTATTGACAACCGGTGTTGGAATACAATGGATAAAGTATTTGCTGTTAAAAGGAGGTTTTTTATCATCATGGTGCAGTTTACATCACCCCTCATGCAGCCAGTTGTAGGCCACTTTATAGTTTTCAACAGTCGTCGTTATCACATAGAGGCTTCCTACCGTCAGGTATAGCTTACTTTACCTTGTGGCAGCCGGCTCTTCCATGGCATCTCATTATAAGAAAAGGGAAGTCATGCTGCTCCGGTTGATGGAGTAAATTGCCCGGGTCTAGTAACTTCGGGTGAAGGACAGGCGTCTCGGACAAATTGCGCATTGGTTTTTCAACAGCCGCGTTTGTTCATGGAGGCTATTTGCCAACAGAGGTATTATCCGGCTCTAAAAAGAGTTTTGAAGACTTCCAAGTGCCTCTCATGAATCATTGGCAGATTTATCAAAGATGGAAGCAAAGTGCTGAGAAAGATGATTGACAGTACTATAAAGTAAACCGCCGGCAAGAGCAATCAGATGTTAAAAGGCTTTTACAAAAGATGTTCTCAGAGGGAACAAACGATGTTTCTGACGAAGTTTCAAAACACCATGGGCGGATGATTACAAGAGCCAATACTTGCTCTGACTATTACAAGGTTCGGTCACTCAGCCGGCTCATCCCGCTCTGGATCTTCCGCGGTTCGGATCTGAAGATTGCCGAGTTCCCAGTTGCAGTTAGAGACGGCAGCAAATGTCCCCTCAAAGAAAGGCGCGACGTTAAGCTCACTAGGGAAGAGATATCTGCTTTGGGCGGGTGTTAGATCTTTACACTCGTAAAGAGGCCCACGGATCCGTTTATCTTCCTGGTCGTATGCTGCTTGGTAGTTCTTCAAGTCATCCTCCGCCTCATCAGCCATTACAGACACTAGATAGCGGGAGTCCTTGACGACTTTGAAATAGTCTTCGTCGGAGAATTCTGAGCCGTCCACCTTCTTCGAAGGATATCCACCCATCATCTCATCTGGTGTGAGATCCGATGCGAAGGCCATGGCCCGACTTAAACCCGCAACGGCTCCAGAGCGGAAAGTCAACTTCTTCAGCTCTTGTATTTCCTTGGGCACGGTGGAGAATAGTTCTAACACCCCTTTCAGGGCCTTGGGAATCTTCTCCTCATACTGTATGCTTTTGATGGTGAACATTGCTCCGCAATACAGCTGTTCTATAAAGGTGTATATGGCCTTTAGCGACAGGATGCTGTCGTCTACAAGCTGCCGGCTCAAAGGTCCTACATGACCCAGAAGAGACAGGTTCGTCGTTAGTTGTTTCGTAAAAGATATTAAGTAAAGAGTACAGGAATGAGGAACTTACCAAATAAGGCGGCAGACATCTTAGCGACATGCCTTTTGAGCCCTTGGAGCTCCTCAGCAACGGCAATGAGCCGCTGATTGGCATCATCTGCCCGTTTGATTAGTGCAGCTTTCTCCGACAGCCGTTTCTTTCAATGTTGTTAGCTCGGCGGTGATCTTGGCTACTTCTTCGGCTAAGAGCCGACATCTCTCGTCAGCAAGGCTTTGTGCTTCCTGTTGAGCTACCAAGTTGGTTTTGAGATCCGCCAGCTGAGAGCCGGCGGTGTTCAGATCATCCTATGCATATCAAAGGCAAAGTATAAGCTATTGCAGCAACGAGAGTATTCATATGCATAAAGGTTCACGGTTCAAGTTATACAAGTCTCAAACAGATTGCAAGCAATATATTTGACACTTGGGGGCTAATGTATATTTGATCTGCTCACATCTACAGTTCCGGCTCATCTTCCCGAAAATTGACCCGGACCTTGGGGGCTATCCATTGGCTCTCTTTTAAACTCAAAAGTTCCGGTTCAAATAAATTTGCGCCGGCCCTGGGGGGCTACAGTTGGCAGTGTACGAGTGTTGACAGTATCTAAAGCAGAAGTATTTTCTACATAACCTTCAAAGAAGACCCGAATTCAATTCTACATTAGATTAAATCCGGTCCTTGGGGGCTGGGGAAGGTTATGGCTAAGGAAAGGTAACATACCTCGTATTTTCCTTTCATCATACTGACCAGCCGGAGTTCCAAGTCTCGGTTGGTGTTGACCCGGTTCATGTAGCCGGAGTGGAGTTCTTCGGCTGTCATTTTGTTGTACGACGAGTCAAACTCAAGTTTCCGCGAAGCTTCGGACGGCTCCGTATGCCGGGTTAAGACATGCGCTGGTGAAGGAGGTTTTTGAGCAGACCCGGTGATGATAACATCCGGAGTCGCCGGGGTCCTGGCGGGTGTAACCGGCCTTGAAGGAGCAGCTGGGGAGTTCTCCTTTGTGAGGTCATCTGCCGCCGGCTCAGTAGAAGCCGCTGGTCGAGTTTCTTCTTTCGCTGGAGTTTCCTCCGGCTGTTCAATATCCGGTTGAGCCGGGGCCGGCTGTTCAGGCTCTTGATTGTCAACAACGGGGCTGGAGGAAGGTTGATGGGTCTTGCGGCGTTTCGCTTGAGCACTGCAAAGTAAAGGGTTAGCAATTAAAGGAGATTGGTATCTCATCAAAGACATCCGGATATTTTGACACTTACAGAGGATTAATCTTTGGTGGAGGTATGACTGAGGCTGAAGAGTCGCCCGATGAGGGTGTTTTCTGAAAATCAAGACACGGAAATGATATGACATTCAGACATGAAGAGAAACGAAAAAGGGAAATACGGATATTAACCTCTGGAGGCCGCTTCTTAGGAGCTGGCGAATTTGGTAGTCCCGGTGCAAGCTCTGTAGAGCCGGCGCTCCGGGTCTGACGTCATTCAGCTTGCTGTTTTTGAAAGGAAATCAAGAGCCGGATGAGCGAGAGGGTGAGATAGAGGAAACTTTCTAACAACTCGCCGCGGCTTTCGGAAGAAATATTTTGAGTTCGAATACATGCAAGTTACCTCAGGAGCGTTGGAGTGACTGGTTTCTACTTCGTCCTGTGAGACACGGAAAGATATTATTAAAGAGCCGGCAAGACAAAAAGTCAAGTAAGTAAAGTTCAAGGATCTTACCTCCGACTTTGAAGAAGTTGGGTGTTCGAACCAGTTCTCTTGAGGAGCTGCCTTCTTTGGTTTCTTGGTGGTGACTTTCTTCTTGGTTGTCTTTGGAAGAGGAACGTATTCCTTCTTCCAGAAGTCGGAGTCAGCTTGTACAAATTGAGCCGGAGGAAGAATATCAAGTTTTGAAAAGGAGTATATAAATATACAACAGACGGAGGCAAGATAAAAATACTTACAAAGACTTGGTTGGTCGCGTAGAAGGGCGCTAGGCCAATGGTGCTGCATGAGCCGGAGGTCTCGTGCACAAGACTTCGGACAGTCAAACAGATGTCATCCTCAGGCAAAGTGGTGGCGCTGAAGCACAGTTCGCTATCGTAAAATCCTGGATATTCATACATGAGCCGGTTACGGCGGCTCAGAGGCATGATCCGCCATTGTACCCAACAGCGGATAAGGTCCGTTCCAATAAGGCCGTTGGCCAGAAGAGCCTTCACTCTGGCGTGGGGCTTCTCATATCTAGCACGATCGGCAGCTGAGAGCCGGTCGGGTAGTGAAGTGTCGGTTGAGATCCGGGAAGGACGATAACCCGGCAGACGATGTTTCGAGTCCGGAGACGTGTCTTTGCAATAGAACCACGTCTTGTTCCAATCTTTCGGGTGGCTGGGCATCTGAATAGCCGGAAAGGTGATACCCCTTCGGCGCTGGATGGTGATTCCCCCGAGTTCTAGACTTGGCCCGCTCTTGTATTCTGTCTGCCGGTTGGCGTAGAAGAACTCACGGAAGAATCCAACTGATGGTCTGGATTGAAGATACGCCTCACAGAGGACTTGGAAATGGCAAATGTTGGACACTGAATTTGGTGCCAGGTCTTGGGGATGCAGCTTGTACAGATGGAGAATGTCACAGAAAAACTTTGACCCGGGTGGTACAAATCCCCGCTCGATGTGATCCGTAAAGACTATGACCTCACCTTTCTTTGGTGCGGGGTGGGTCTCATCACCCGGAACCCGCCAGTTGATCACTTCCTTTGGAGGAAGGGTGCCAGCGGCTACGAGGTCAGACAGGTATTCTTCGGTCACGCAAGAGCCGACCCAATTGCAGGAATTGGTGGCGCGTGTCATATTGGTGGCTTAAAAGTACTGTGCAAAAATAAAATGGTGACTAGTCAAACAAGAGCATATAGCTACAGCAGCTTACAAATTACAGGGTTCTAAAAGATTAAGCCTTGAAAGGCCCGGCTGATAAAGAGCCGGAGGGAGTCTAGCGGCTCACTATGGACAGAAGAGCCGGAAGTCAGTCAAGACCCGGACAAACAGGTTTCACAAACTGTTACTAAAATTTTGGATCTACCGAAGCGGAAAAGGGAGTTCTACGTCAACCTAAGCCAAGAACAGTGAAGATGAAAAATCGACCTACCGCTTTAACCGACCGCACATTGCGCACGGGCGGGCCATGTACGGTGGCGGTGATGACACTGCAGCCTAAAAAGATGCGTGGCGGGCCCCGAGGCTTGGCCGTGCCGGAGAATGAAGCACGCGGCGGAGGTCCGCCGGTGGAAACCCTATTTGCTACCGATCTAAAGCTATGGGAAGAGGTACTTACGAGAGGCGGAGATGGCGGCGGGCGAGATTCTGGCGCAAACGGGTTGATGCAGCGGCCTGAGTTGGACACGGACGAGCGGCGGTGCCGGAGCGGAGTGGACGAGCTCAAGCGACGGACGAGTGACAGGAAGAAGAAGAAGAGGCGCACGAGCGGGAATGCATTGGTTTGACCCATGTGGGTCCTATTTAAACACGGAAACGGTGCGGGTTCCCAGGCATCAATGCCGGTCTTGCCGAACGGACGCCTCGATTTTCGGTAAACGGTTAAATGCGAGAGATTTGGTGATACGTCAGCGTATCTGTGACGTCATGCCGGGCCATTTCTGGTGACTCTCAGACAATTGCAAGAGACGGATGAAATGAGCTGGCTCACTTCAGCCTGGGGCTAATGTTGGGGATATAACCCCGTGATATGACCCGGCTGGAAGGTTCCGGTTTATAGCACTGGTTATGAGCCGGCCCACGAAGACATGTATCAGCTGGAGGCCCAAGATGATTGGCAGTTCTTGATGCGGGCCGGACGACAGAGACCCGGATGCGCAAGACCTTCCAAAGGATGGTCCTGGCTAATAAGATAGAGATGGATTCGGAGATGTAAACATGATCCGACTATACAATTGTAAGACCCGACGGTTCTGACCTCTTATATAAAGGCAGAGTCGGGGCGGCTTAGAGGCAAGTGATCGAAAACTAGGTCAAGCTTCTAGCCCCTTGTAATCGATACAACAAGCAATAACAACACAAGCAGGACGTAGGCTTTTACCTCGACTTGAGGGGCCGAACCTGGGTAAACTCGTGTCCTTCGTCTCGATCAACCCCTTTGAGTCCACTACCATGGCGATGGCTCCGAACTCAAGTCTGGTAACCCAGACACCTGCCGTGACAAAAGCACGACAGACCTCCTGTGGCACCTCTTCGCATGATCCCAACACCGAAAATTCTTCTATATACGAAAAACCCTAGAAACAAACCTAGAACTTCTGCTTCGCTGCCAAAATGCTTTGTTCCAAAGAGATCTCATCCGGAGTCCTTTTCCGGAGCCCTACCAAGGAGAAATCATCATTGAAGGCCCGCTTTATCATCCATGTAGTCTCCATGATGAGGAGGGAGTAGCTCACCCTCGGGGCTGGGGGTATGTACAAGTAGCTATGTGTTTGATCTCTCTCTCACACTCACTCACTCACACACACACACACTTGTGTTCTTGAGATGGTACGATCGTAATGTATTACAGACTTTTTAATATAGTTGAATCATATGGTGTTATTCTCTTGCTATATTGATGTGATGAATTGAGTCTTCCCCTTTGAGGTTTTGTTATGTTGGATCGGATTTGAAAACACTTGATATACGTATTGCACATGGATAGCCGTGGTGACAATGGGGTATTCTATTGTGTCGCTTGATAAATGTTTTGGTAATAAACTTGTGGATTCATGTGACCTTGGGGTGATCTATGCACATAGCTTGATGCATGTTTTTGTCCCACTTTCTCCAATAGATATCTTGGGGTAATCTTTGAAGTTCTTTGTGTTGGATTGAATATGATGAATCTGAAATTGGTTGATGCATGTCGAATAATCAACTCACGGATACTTGTGGTAACATTGGAGTATAAAGGTGACATTAGAGTTGGTGAATGACTAGCCTAGCCTCGGCTTATATAACACACCGGAGGCCTATGATACCAAGAGTCCTAGTCGGCTACGTCGGTGGAGAGGAGTCCTTGTCTTGATCACCAAGTCAGGTGGAATCTTCTTTGAACATGTCATAGGTTGCCCTAAGTGGACCATGAGTCCGGACCGTCGAGATAGGACGGCGTCCCGAGGACCCCTTAGTCCCGGACTCCCTCGGTAGCCCCCTGATCCAGTCTTCAAGTTAGGGACACTCCTCGGTTCTTCTGAACAGTTCTTCGTCTTTGACTGTCAATCTTGAAACTCGTTCAATAAATCTTCCCATCACTAATCTTGCGGATCACCGAGATGAATTCAAAGATTTCACAAGTCGGGCATCCGAGGAGCCCCTTTGAGTTATCGGCCTTTATTAATGCCTCATTATTTTTATGCCGCAACTCAGGTTTGAAGTGTTTCCCATGTGGCGCTGTCCTCTTGCATTCGATCTCCAATGTGGGGTTGTATCTGAGGTTTCTTTTTGCAGATGAACTCCAATACTATTCGGCATCGGATGTGTCATAGATTACCTCGGTATGTGACAAATTCGAAGGAGTTCTTCGAAGCTTAAATGTCGGAATAGTCTTTTATGGAGTGAGTCATTCGCATCCGAGCTTAATGCCCGACTGCTTCCAAGATGGTGCACCACCTTGGCAGTGGGCTGATTTTTTGTGTACTTTTTGATTGGTGCAATTTATTCTCCGCCGAGATGTATGGCCAGTATCCCTCAAGGTGTGTGTTAGTCTAAAACCCGAGATGCACCTGAAACCGCAGTGCACTTTGAATTTGCTACATTGAATGGGCAATGCAGTAGTGCTCGAGTCTTAATTTGGGCATGGGTGGTCGCATTAAGGATTGATATTTGTTTGACACAAACTTTGTCACGTTTGACACAATTTATGTGTAATGATTCTATGTATCCATGTACTTTACATCATTAATGCTTGGATCTGCAGTGTACAAGACTTTGTTGACCGACCATCGGCTTCAATCTCCTCGTCCAATAGCTAAGGAGTGTTTGTCCTACTTTATAAGGTCTTTATTAGAGAAAAGATTTACGACAAACAAGTCAATCCGACCATGCGGTTTTATAAACAAAGGTATGCTGAGAGATATGTTATATTACTATTTAACGTAAGAAACATCTTCTGGGAAAAATAGTTCATTTATAAGTTATTTTTCCTAGGATATCATGTTGACCATGATCGTGAAACCTCAACTCCGATCAATGTGGGAGGTATATATTAAGAATTTAGTTTGGGGAACAATCCCGAACTCTGTGGTCTTTAATGAACCAAAATTTTCACTTCCGTCATTGCCGACCAATTATATTCTTAAGATGGCTAGCTTTTGGCTTCACCCAGTCTGAGGTATTAACCTGGATGACCCTGAAGTAAAATCATAGAGGTGCTCCCTTTACCCCCTAGCCGAGCAATCGAGAATGTAGGGGGTAAGCACAGGAGCCAAGCAACCCAGCTTGGTCAAAATATTTAGTCAAATTGATGCATAGTTATGGCTTTATAATATTGATTCGGAATGGAACACTCGCATATTGAATACAATTGATTTTATGTATATGCTATTTTGACTCCCTTGTGACCGTTTAGCATTTGAGAGTGGCACATCATCGGCTTGTACCCCTTTGTAGATGCTACATAGGGTGTTTCCACAGTAACAAGGCAACCCTTAGCCGATGTCTCAGTGCCCGGAGGCGGTTGTGTTAGCGGAAATGAGGCAATCAGATATCAAGGCTTTATAACTTTCATTTAGCCATAGGAGCTTAAAGTTTGAGAGGCTAGTTACTAGGACCCGGTTAGTGTTCGGAGTCAGCCGAGGTCAAGCGAATAACACTCCGGCCAAATTTATGAAATGCCCATGGGGTAACCTCTATCAATCTATAGTTTGACAAAGTCATGGGATCGCTGACCATTTTGCGCTCATTGTGACAGTCGGTTTTCTGCTTTGTCCACTCAGCTACTTGACCGGTTAAATTGGAAGTACAATCGTAGTGGTTCTGCATTTGCACACCTAGCCAAACAAAGAGGAATGTAGGAGGCAATCGCAGGAGTAGGGCAACCCAACTATTGACCAAAAACACAATTCAGAACTGATGCATATAAAGAAATATCCAAGAATGTTTTGTCGAGGACTGCTCGGAGTACCTTGGCTTTTGGTGGGTTCGGATCTAGTTAGAGTACCCCGTTGATATTGCTAATACTTTAAAGGCATACGATGTTGTACTACGAGAGCTATGCTTGTGACACAAAGTATCCCCCAAGACTCAGGTTGGGTGGGGCCGACCAACCAGAGGATCGAATCTCCTCGGGAACTAGTTCATATGTCAAATGTGTTTTGCCAATTCCGAGGTGTAAGTCGGCAGGAAAGATATTGAGCTGTGAGTTGGAAAATATATCCCAAGCTGAATTATTACTCAGGGCACCTCGTTCATGAGGATGTCCAGCCTCCTAAAAGAAAAACATACAAATAGCTTGAAAGTGCCAAAAGCTCGAAAATCCAAAAACGTGTGTACAAACTTTGACATCCGAACTAAATCAAGGTTTTTGGTGCCTATCCAAAATTTGTCTCAAAATTAATACGTGCTTTGGTACTGCTTTAACAGACACATCCGATCTCTGGACTCCAAGCGGGTTAGCCTTTGGATGTACCTCCATATCCCGAAGGCGGAGTGTTTCTTTGAGGCCTGTTTAGCGAACTAAACTCGAGCGGATTTAGAAAGGAACCAGGCTATCTGGCTATTGACCACACACTAGTGTCGAATAAATGAGTAGTAGAAAAAGACTTTGCAACGACCAAGAAGAGAACACATTGATCATAAAACGACTCATACAAATTTAAGAGCTCCAGTTAAATCGAGTAAAGAAATTTTTAACAAACAAATTTTTTGTTTAACAAAAAATATATGTTTGTTTGAACCGAACAAAAAGTAAAAATTCAAACAGAGTTGAGCAGGAAAACGACTTAGCTGGTTAATGTTTTTTTCATGGAATAGACAGTAGGAGAGGTTCATACTACATATATATGAATGATCCTAGGATTAGGGAAAACAGTTACAAGTTACATGGGTTCATGCAGAGGAGGCATGGGGTCACCAACCTGTCCTCTAGATTAGTTGAGAGAATTAACAATGGCAGTTACAAGGTCTTTTTTGTGAGGGGGCATCCTATGTCCTTTGCTAGCAAAATCTACTTTGAACCTATTCTTCGATGAAGCAAAGGAGGGCGCCACGTTCCTGAAGTAGTTATTGTTGTGTTCCTCCCAAAGGCTCTAGGCTGCAACAAGGAAGATGTCCATGATCATCCTCCTAGGATGGCTCCTCTTCAAGTGTGATACCAGCTCCAATCTACTCCCTTGTGACGGCTAGTGAATGTTTAGGGCTTGCGAGCAGTTTCGACTAAAAATGTAGTGAAACAAAAGGTGTTCCACGGTCTATTCAATGTTCTTGCCACACAAAAGGCCATCCAAATCATCTCCAATATGATAGAGTCTTCTTTTCAGCATGTTTCTGGTGTTGAGCCAGCCAAACAGCAGGAACCACCCAAACACTTTGATCCTTGGAATGGATTTAGATTTCCAAAGTCATTTAAAGGTGTCGTGAGTGATGACTTCCCTGAAGAAGAATTTGTGGTCCTGAAAGACGCCTCTCCCCACGTACACGACCAAATGTCTTTGTCTTCAGAGAGGATAGTCGAGCTGGATTCTCTTTGGATCTGGCCAACCTCCTCACGTGCCTAAGGTGACAGAGGAAGTTGAAAGGCGTTTGGAGGGTATTGATCGAGAGGAAGTCCTTGACTAATGCAACTTCCATGGATGTGAATGAGAAGGCTCTCAGATAGGATTCGGCGTAGATGGTATTATTCCAATCATCCTTCTAGAACAGGGCAGTTCAGCTAGAGTGAATTTCAATTTTGGTAATCCCTTTGTAAGTTGGCATTAGTTTGACAAGATCCTGCCACCAAAATGATCCACACGAACACGGTCCAGCCGCGTGCAGTACCAGATTGTCATAATATGTATGCCATGCCAAATTAACCCACAATATGTCTTGACGGTTGTAAAACTTATGTAATAGTTTTAGGAGCATGGCATCATTTTGAATCTTCAGATTGAGAACCCCTGGTCCACCACTTTTTTGGGTTGACAGACCATGTCCCATGCTGCCAGGGAGTTTGATTTCCCCCCTTGTTCAGTTTTCCTCTTCCAGATGCAGTGTCTTCTAATTTTGTTGATCTGGGCAAGGATTTTGGGTGGTAGGCGAAGTGTGCCCATTGGGTAAATTGCCAGCAAGGTGATCAGGGAGTTGGCAAGCGCCAGGTTCCCTACATATGACATGAGAGACATGGCAGCAGTAACTCTCCCTTTAGCTTTGCACACCATTGGATTCATATCCAAGATAGTGGGTTTAGTGCTCCCCAAGAGTAAACCCAAGTAGGTTAAGGGCATAGCAGCCATCGAGCATCCAAATAGTAAAGAGATCGCAACACATTTGTGAGGCGAAGTGTTGCTGGGCACAAGTGTGGATTTGTGAAAGTTAATTTTTAGACCCACCGACATTGCATAATCATCAAGGATTGCTTTCATTTTCCTAGCTTGATCTAGAGAGGCGGGCATAACCATGATGGTATCATCAACACATTGGATGATCGAGTAACTGGGGTCTCAATTTGCTGGGATTGGAAGCTATAGAATTCCATCAACAAGAGATTTGTTGACCGCCCTTTGAAGTAATTCCGTAGTGAGGAAGAAAAGCAGGGGGAAAATAGATCGCATTGCCTGACACAGCATTTGCAGTGGAATTGCCTATCGGGGACTCCATTGAGAAGAACCGCTGATTTACCGGAGGATAAGATGCACTTCATCCAAACAATCCATTTGTCGTTAAATCCCATACTGCGCATTATATTGAACATTGTCGGATGAGCTACAGTGTCAAAGGCTTTTGAGAAATCTAGTTTGAGGAGGACCACTTCATTCTTAGAAGCTTGTCATTGGTGGATGTATTCGAAAGCCCAAGCAAGACAACCATGGATAGAGCGCCCACAGAGGAACCCGTATTGATTAGGGGATACTGGTAGAAGGATAATCTTTTGCAAATGGTTTGCCAGAATCTTGGTGATCATTTTCAGGCAACAGTTGAGCAGGGTAATGGGGCAGAACTCATTGACCGAGGCATGGGCGAAGGTTTTTGGGATGAGGGTAATCAGCCCATAATTTAGGATCTCCAAGTTTAGATTTCCAGCATGGAATTCCTCACAGAGGCAAAACAAATCGTACTTAATGATGTGCCAGCATGCCTTCAAGAAACCACCATTTAACCCATCAGTTTCGGGTGCTCTGTCATGGGGCATGTCTTTGATTACTGCATCGATTTGTCCATGGGTGAATGGGAGTGTGAGGCTTTCAAGATCCCCCTCCAATAATATCAATTGCAGTAGACCAAACTTCATCTATTGCGGTGTATGATCATCCACCAGAGTTCCTTGGGTGGTTTCTAGGCTTGAAATACAATTTCGTCTAAATCTTTCCGTGGCTACTACATGGAAGAATTTGGAGTTCTCGTCTCCAAATTTAATCCATTGAATACCACACCTTTTCTTCTGGTACTGTAATAAACGTAGGAGGTGTTTTTGAGTATGGACCTGAAGTTTCTTTCTGGTACAATGAGAATTCTGTTGTCTTCAATGAGATCAATCTCCAGCAGCTCCTTATTGGTGTTATCGATCGCAATTTTTATCCGGGGAATATTCTTGCTCCATTGATTGAGAGCATGTATAACATTTTTTAGTTTCCCACAAAGAGAGGAAGCAGCGTTGTGTTGCTTTCCATGCCTCACAGGTTTACCTCCATGAATCCGGGATGAGCAATCCAATAGGATTCGAAATTGAAAAGTTTGCTTTTGGGGATTGTTCTCTGGATAACAACCTAGCATGGTGTATGATCACACATTGGGCGACTAAGTGGATTGACTAGAGTGTTTGGGAAGGATGACATCCAATTTAGAGATGTAAAAAACTAGTCCAACCTTCTAGGAGAGGGTTTTGTTACATGTTAGACCAGGTATAGGTTCTGCCCTTATGGGGAGTTCAGTAAGGTTTTGATCCTGAATGAAATCATTAAATGTAAACATGTCCTCAACATTTCCACCTGGTTTATTCTGGTTGTCAGGTGAGCGGATATAGTTGAAGTCACCAAGAATTAACCAGTCTTCATTAGTTGGAATACTCAAGTCAAATAACCAATTAGTGAACACCATACATCGATCTCCTGACAAGGACCATAAACATGTAGGGGAATGTTGCATGGGAAACAAAATTTTCCTACGCACATGCAGATCTATCCATGGTGATGAGCATCTACGAGAGGGAGAGTGGATCTACATACCCTTGTAGATCGCTAAGCGGGAAGCATTAAGAAACACGGTTGGTGTAGTCAAATGTCTTCGCGATCCAAATCGCCGTGCGTCCCGTGATCCAATAACAATCTATCCCGCGATCCAATCACGATCCGTCCCGCGATCCGATCACGATCTGTCCCACGAACTTGATCACGATCCGTCCCACGAACTTGATCACGATCCTTCCGATCTAGCACCGAATGGACGGCACCTCCGCGTTCAGCACAGGTACGACTTGATGACGATCTCCACCGTCTTGATCCAGCAAGAAGGAGTGGAGAGGAAGAAGAGTTCTCCGGTAGCCTGACGGCGCTCCGGTGATGGTGGTGGAGCAATTCCGGCAGGGCTTCGCCTAAGCACTACAGAAATCCGATCTAGAGGAGAAACTATGCACTGGAGGAACGGGTAGCACGTGGCTGAAATTCTAGTGCAAAAACCCTAAAACCTCCAGTATATATAAGAGGAGAGGAGGAGAGGAGGCAGCCTTGGCTTCCCAAGCCAAGGGCTTCGGCCGAACCAACTAGGATTGGAGGACTCTCCTCCAATCCTAGTAGGAGTAGGATTCGTTCCTTTTTTTTCCTTTTTCCACCTTTTCCTATTGGTTTTTTTCCTCCAGTCACATGGGCCTTGTGTGGGAGTTTCCCCCATACCACTAAGGGCTGATATTCACTCTCCCACAGCCCATGAAGCCTCTTGGGTCGAAATACTCCTCCGATATCTGTGAGTTGCATGATCTCATGGTCATAGGAACATATACTTGACATGGAGAAAACAGTAGCAATAAACTGACACGATCATAAGCTATGTTTGTAGTTTGGCTCTTGTCCATCACATCATTCTCCTAATGATGTGATCCCGTTATCAAATGACATCTCATGTCCATGGCTAGGAAATCTTAACCATCTTTCGATCAACGAGCTTGTCCACTAGAGGCATACCAGGGACATTGTGTTTTTCTATGTATCCACACATGTATCCATGTTTCCAATTAATACAATTATAGCATCGATAATAAACGATTATCATGAACAAGGAAATACAATAATAAACACTTTATTTATTGCCTCTAGGGCATATTTCCAACAAAACATTGATTAATTTCCAATGATGGGCCAACTGTGTGGAGGTAAATTTAATCCCCAGAGCATAAGATTCAGAGGTAAGCACCGCGCCTGTGAAAATACTTCTATTCCAGATCGTGATAATGTCACCAGAGGTGCTACTAGAGGGTATAAAAGCAAACTTATCAAAACGCCATGGGCATATCTTTTTGAGGGTAGTAGCATCAAAGCATTACATCTTAGACTCTTGTAAACATATAATGGCGCAACCACTATCATTAGTCGCATTTGGAAGAGCTAAGTGCTTATCGAGAGAGTCTATACCACGAATAATCCAATAGAGTACATTCCAATTTTGCAAAAGTGCCATGAAAAGCTGGTAAAAGGTAAAGGAAGGGAGTTAAGATGAGGAGGTTGCACCCTCCTTCTCCTCATTCAAGGCTGCTAAGGACAATTCTTCCTCCGAGATCGCACATAGATGTGTGATGATGGATTGCATAGTGGGGATAGGAGTTGGTGGAGGGATGGAAGTGGCTCTCCCTTCATCATCTTCGTTATCATTTCTGAAGATTGGAGCGGGAGAAGTGGGTGTCAGACGGGGCTTCACCTTCGACTTGGTTGGACGTATCTCAGAGGTCGTATCCACATGAAAACCATCATATTTGTTTGATCTATTGCTATGCCTAAGAGAGGAGGTGTCCATTGGAGACCTAAGTTTTCCTTTGTGTGGCCTAGAAGGAGCTTTAGAAGGTGCATTGAGGGCCTGGCTAGAAGGGGCAGGAATATCCTCCAACGTTAAAGCCGGACCACTAGCATCTATGGCGATGCCTTGCATTGGGGATGGAAGCAGGAGGTAATCAGTATCATGGTTGGCCAAGGTGGTAGATGAATCATCCATAGGAGAGGGCTGTTCAACCATCGCTACCTCCACAAAAATCTCATAAATGATCACCTATGATTCAGACATCATAGGAGCAGAGCTTAGTTGAGTGAAGTGCAGGCCGTCTGTGTCTGTAGATATATGAACCTGGAGCGGCGAGAGGTTGTGCTTGAAGATATATCCATTGTGCCAAGGTCCCATAGTGGCCAATAGAGGGCAGAGAGTCATACACAAGTAATTGTTGAGCTGCTATCGAGGAATTGGTTCAGTCAACAACAATGTTGGCAATTGCTCCCCTTGAGAAGATAAGCCAAATTGCAGCCCATGTGATATCTGGTCCACCGTGATAGTGAGACTCTCCTCCAGGAGTAGGGGATTCAGATATGTGATGTGATGATCATTCGAATGAACCGCTACATGAGCAGAGTGAACATGGCTATCACCATACGAGACAATGATGGAATCATTCCAGGCTTCTATATCACTATGAATAATATTATCCTCAGGAACTAAGCCGTCTTGAACTATCAGGCCTTGGGAAGTAATTCAAGCTTGGAAATTCATTGGGTAAGGAGGCATGGGAGGACTAGGCGGCGCAGGAGGTGATGGACAAACCCACCAGCCCCCATTATCACCTTTAGATTTATCAATCCGTGGGAGGTGTAGGATGAAGATGGTCTCTCTCAAACAACCCTGCAATCAAATACAAGAAATATCTTGTGTCCCCAACACACCCAATACAATGGCAAATTGTATAGGTGCACTAGTCCGGCGAAGAGATGGTGACACTAGTGCAATATGGATGGAAGGTATAAGTTTTTGTAATCTGAAAATATAAAAACAGCAAGGTAGAAAGTAACAAAAGTGAGCAAAAACGGTATTGCAATGCTTGAAAACAAGGCCTAGGGTTCATACTTTCACTAGTGCAAGTTCTCTCAACAATAGTTACATAGTTGAATCATATGTAAACCCCTCACATGCGACAAAGAGTTCAATCCAAAGTCACAAATAGTAGAGAAAAAACGAAGAAAGTATTGTAGGTACGAAACCACCTCAAAGTTATCTTTTCAGATCAATCGTATGAGCTATCCCTATAAGTGTCATGACCAGCCCTAGAGTGCATACTAAAATAACACCTTAAGATACACATCAACCAAAATCCTAGTTTGACCTAGATACTCCAATGTCACCACAAGTACCCATGGGCTTGATTATACAATATGCATCACACAAGTTCAGATTCATCATGTTTAATCCAACACAAAGAACTTCAAAGAGTGCCCCAAAGTTTCTACCAGAAATTCAAGATGAAAACATATGCCAACCCCTATGCATAGATTCCCAAGGTCACGGAAATCGCAAGTTGATCACCAACACATACATCTAGTGGATCAATAGAACATCCCACTGTCACCACGGATATCCCATTGCAAGACATACATCAAGTGTTCTCAAATCCTTTAAAGACTCAATCCAATAAGAAAACTTCAATTGGAAAACTCAATTCATCACAAGAAGATAGAGAGGGGAAAACTGAATATGATTCATCTATGTTAATAAAGCTCGCGGTACATCAAGATTGTGTCATCTCAAGAACACGAGAGAGAGAGAGAGAGAGAGATAAAACACATAGCTGTTGGTAAATACCCTCATCCCCAAAGGTGAACTACTCCCTCCTCATCATGTAGACCGCCGAGCTGATCTCCATGACAGGGGGGAGTAGTTCACCCTTAGGGCTGAGGGTATATAGCAGTAACTAAGTGTTTGCTCTCTCTCTCTCGTGTTCTTGAGATGGCATGGTCTTGATGTATCATGAGCTTTATTGATATAGATGAATCATATGGAGTTTCCCCCTCTCTATCTTTTGGTGATGAATTGAGTTTCCCCTTTGAAGTTTTCCTATCGGATTGAGTCTTTAAGGATTTGAGAACACTTGATGTATGTCTTGCAATGGGATATCCGTGGCTACAATGGGATGTTCTATTGATCCACTTGATGTATGTTTTGGTGATCAGATTGCGGGTTCCGTGACCTTGGGAATCTATGCACAGGGGTTGGCACACATTTTCGTCTTGACTCTTTGGTAGAAACTTTAGGGCACTCTTTGAAGTTCTTTGTGTTGGATTGAACATGATGAATCTGAAATTGTGTGATGCATATCGTATAATCAAGCCCGTGGGTACTCGTGGTGACATTGGAGTATCTAGGTGACATTAGGATTTTGGTCGATGTGTATCTTAAGGTGTTATTTTTGTACGAACTCTAGGGTTGTTTGTGACACTTATAGGGATAGCTCATAAGATTGATCGGAAAAGGTAACTTTGATGTGGTTTCATACCCTAAAATAATTTCTTTGTTTGTTCTCAGCTATTTCTGACTTTGGGGTGAACTCTTTGTCGCACGTGAGGGGTTTACATATGATTCAACTATGTCAGTATTGTTGAGAGAACTTGCACTAGTGAAAGTATGAACCCTAGGCCTTGTTTCTAAGCATTGCAATACCGTTTGTGCTCACTTTTATCATTAGTTATGTTTCCATTTTTTTATTTTAAGATTACAAAAACCTATATCTATCATCCATATTACACTTGTATCACCATCTCTTCGCTGAACTAGAGGACCTATACAATTTACCATTGTATTGGGTGTGTTGGGAACACAAGAGACTCTTTGTTATTTGGTTACAGGGTTGTTTGGGAGAGACCATATTCATCCTATGCCTCCCACGTATTGAAAAACCTTAGGTCATCTACTTGAGGGAAATTTGCTACTGTCCTACAAAACTCTACGGTTGGAGGCCCAACACGAGTCTACAAGAAGAAGGTTGCGTTGTACACATCAACCTCTTTTCTGGCGCCATGTCCGGGGAGGTGAGTGCCTGAATGTATATCTTTAGATCTTGCAATTTAATCTTTTAGTTTCTTGTTTATTCAATAGTTTGGTTTTATAAAAGAAAACTACAAAAAATGGAATTGAGGTTACCTCATATACTTCATCTTTATAATGTCTTCCATGAAAATGATGGTTTGGAAAATTGTGCTCAATTGGTAGAGGAAGAATTTATGAAAATACTTAATGAGAATTCCTTGAATGATGAGCATGATTGAAATATTGCTAGTATGAATATTCTGAATATCCATTATGCTAATGATGTGCAAAGCCACAAGCTTGGGGATGCTATGTTTGATGAAGATGATATTTTTAGCCCCCCATGTTTTGATGAGCAAATTTGTTATGATAATGACATGCCTACTATCTATGATGATTATGATGATGACATGTATGCTATAAAGAGTGATAGTAACCATGCAACTTGTCATCATGATTTTAATATTCAGTGTGGTTATGTCAATCAAGTATCTCATGATAGTTATTTTGTTGCGTTTGGTCCCACTATTATGAATGAAAAAATTTGCTTATGTGGAGAGTGACAGAATTTCTATGCTTGTGGATCATGAAGATAATGGTTTATGTGATAGTTATATTGTGGAATTCCTTCATGTTGCTACTGAAAATTATTATGAGGGAGGACCATATGCTTTTAGGAATTGCAATAATATCAAGTTTCCTCTCTATGTGTCCAATGTTTTGAAGTTGCACTTGTTTTGCCTTCCTATGATAGATGATTATTGTTCCCATAAATTGTTTGCTAACAAAATCCCTATGCATAGGAAGTGGGTTAGACTTAAATATGCTTTTCATGAGATTCATGATGCTCTCTTACATGTTTCAAATACTATTCTTATGTGACCATCATTGAAATCATCATGCCTAGCTAAAAGGCATTAAAGAAAAGCGCTTGTTGGGAGACAACCCAATATTTATACCTAATTTTTTTGTGTGTAAAAATGATTAATCTAGTATATAATCATTTTTATAGCTTTTGTTTCAATAAAGTGCCAAGTAACTCCTTTGGGATAGTGTGGATGATAGTTGACTTGATTCTGTGCAAAAACAGAAAATTTTGCTCTCAGTCCAAGAATTTTGTAAATTCACTGGACGTGCTTTTGATCTGAATTTTTGACACATGATTGATATACAAATTTCCTATATTGTCCTAATATTTCAGAATTTTTAGAGACAGGGAATTATGGTTATGCTACATATCTTCACAAATTGTTCTGTTTTTTGATAGATTCTGTTTTGCATGCATAGTTTACTTGTTTTAGTGTTTCTATAGCTTATATTGAGTGATATGAATTATGGGAATGATATAATACAGTAGGTATGATGTGGTAACAATTATGAATCTTGTCATGACAGTACCTAAGTTAATGATTTATCTTTACTATAGTAACCCTTCTCATGAAGTTCCGTTAAGTTTTGTGTGATTGAAGTTTTCAAGTTTTGGGTGAGACACCGATATGAGGAGAAAAAGGAGTGACAAGAACCTAAGATTTGGCATGAACGAGGAAATCCAACATAATATCCAAGTAATACTCAGTCACTTAAGCTTGGGGATGCCCTAGAAGGCATCCCCTCTTTCGTCTTCAACACTATCGGTATATCTTACTTGGAGCTATACTTTTGTTGGTCACATAATATGAGTTTTGCTTGGAGTGTCATTTTAATTTTTTGTTCTCTGTTAGGTGTTAATTATAATCTTGTTTTTCAATAAAAAGTTCCAAGAATTTCCTTTAGGATGCTTGAATTGCATGTTTGATGTGTGCCATGTAAAAACAGAAACTTCTGCTGTAGTGTTTCAATTTTCATATTTTACCGGAACATGGAAAGTTTCTGAAATTTTATGTAGTGTTTTCATATAAATTATTTAGCATGTCCTAAAGTTCAATAATTGTTTGAGTTACATAAGTACACTGGTTTAAGAGATTGCTACAGACTGCTCTGTTTGGACAGATTGCTGTCATAGTTTTGTTATCTACTTATCCTATAGTTTCCATAGCCTATATTGGTAGATATAAATGGTGGAAATGATAGTAAAAAGTAGATAATGTTTGGAAATAGTTTTACAAATTTTCTTGGCAGTACTTGAAATGTTGATTTATTCTTATGTGTACTAACCTATCTCACAAGTTCTTTTCGAGTTTTGTGTGGATGAAGTTTTTGAGAATAGGTGAAACCATGATATGAGGGGATTTAACAAGATACAAAAGATCAAGATTGGGGATTCCCAAGGAACCCCAAGTAAATATTTCAATGAGACTCAAGAATCTAAGCTTGGGGATGCCCCAGTTGGCATCCCAACCTTCTTCCTCAACAATTACTGGTTAGCCTATATTGAGCCTAAATGTTAATTCGTTCACATGATGCATGCTGTTCTTGGAGTGCTAATTTTCTTTTGCTTGATGTTGGATCAAATACTCAGATATGAAAATATTTATTTTGATAGAGAGCCCTCACATAGCTACTTCATTATTTACCTACTCAATGATCTTCACTTTTATCTATTTGGAGTGGTTTGTCAATTTGCTCTAGTGCTTCACTTATATCTTTCTAGAGCACAAAGGTTGTTTCATTTTATAGAGATTGATGAACACTCATGCTTTACTTATATTATTTTGAGAGGATCTAAACATCATGGTAATTTGCTTAGGTTATGAATAGTCCTAATATAATGGGAATCCAAGCGGGATATAATAAATACTTTCATATAAAGTGCATTCAATACTATGAGAAGTTTGATTCCTTATGATTGTTTTGAGATATAAACATGGTAATATTAGAGACATGCTAGTGAGCAATTGTGGATTGGTAGAAATACTTGTGTTAAAGTTTGTGATTCCCTTAGCATGCACGTATGGAGAACCGTTATGTGACGAAGTCGAAACATGATTTATTTATTGATTGCCTTCCTTTGTGTGGACGTCGAGATCGCGTGATGGTTAACTCCTACCAACCCTTCCCCTAGGATTATGCGGGTAGTACTCTGTTTTGATGACTAACAGACTTTTGCAATAAGTATGTTAGTTCTTTATGACTAATGTTGAGTCCATGGACTATACGCACTCTCACCCTTCCCCCCTTGCTAGCGTCTCTAGTACCAGGAAACTTTTGCCGGTGCATTAAACCCAGCATGTACCTTCCTCAAAACAGCCACCATATCTACCTATTATGGCATTTCCATAGCCATTCAGAGATATATTGCCATGCAACTTCCACCGTTCCGTTTATGACATGCATCATCATTGTCATATTTCTTTGCATGATCATGTATTTGATATCGTATTTGGGGCAAAGCCATCATTCATATTCTTAATACATGTCACTCTTGACTCATTGCACATCCTGGTACACCGTCGGAGGCATTCGTATAGAGTCTTATTTTGTTCTAAGTATCAAGTTGTCATTCTTGAGTTGTAAGTAAATAAAAGTGTGATGATCATCATTATTATAGCATTGTCCCATGTGAGGAAAGGATGATGGAAGCTATGATTTCCTCACAGTTGGGATGAGTCTCCGGACTTTACAAAAAATAAAAGAGTTTAGAGAAGCCCAAATAAAAAAGACGCCAAAGATGCCCACCAAAAAAGGAAATGAATAAATGAGAGAAAAGAGAGAAGGGGCAATGCTACTATCCTTTACCACACTTGTGCTTCAGAGTAGCACGGTGTTTTTCATATAGAGAGTCTCCTATATTGTCACTTCCATATACTAGTGGGAATTTTTCATTGTAGAACTTGGCTTGTATATTCCAATGATGGGCTTCCTCAAATTGCGCTAGGTCTTCGTGAGCAAGCGAGTTGGATGCACACCCACTTAGTTTCTTTTTGAGCTTTCATACACTTATAGCTCTAGTGCATCCATTGCATGGCAATCCCTACTCACTCACATTGATATGTATTGATGGGCATCTCCATAGCATGTTCATATGCCTAGTTGGTGTGAGATTATCTCCTTCTTTTTTTCTTCTCCACAACCACCATATTCTATTCCACCTATAGTGCTATGTCCATGGCTCACACTCATATATTGCATGAAAGTTGAAAAAGTTTGAGAACACTAAAGTATGAAACAATTGCTTGGCTAAAACCGGGGTTGTGCATGATTTAATACTTTGTGTGATGAAGATGGAGCATAGCCAGACTATATGATTTTGTAGGGATAACTTTATTTGGCCATGTTATTTTGAGAAGACATGATTGCTTTATTAGTATGCTTGAAGTATTATTGTTTTTATGTCAATATTAAACTCTTGTTTTGAATCTTATGGATCTGAACATTCTTGCCACAATAAAGAAAAATTGCATTGATAAATATGTTAGGACTTTATAAATTATTTCTTTTATCATTTACCTACTCGAGGACGACCAGGAATTAAGCTTGGGGATGCTGATACATCTCCAACGTATATATAATTTATGAAGTATTCATGCCATGTTTACAATAATTCTGTATTATTTTGGTATGATTTTATTAGAACTAACCCAGACTGACGTTGTTTTCAACAGAACTACCATGGTGTCGTTTTTTGTGCAGAAATAAAAGTTCTCGGAATGGAGAATATTTTGAGAAATTTAAATAATACTGGAGCAAAAAGATACTAGAGAGGAGTCCCGAGGCAGCCACAAGCCACTAGGGCGGGCCCCCTAGGGCGCGCCCCACTGGCATGTGGGCCCCTCGGGAGTCCCCTTGACGTGATTTCAACGCCAAGTACTCCTATAAATCCAGTAACCCCTAGAAACAAACCTAGATCAGAATTTCTGGCGCCACAAGACACTATAGCCATGAACATCCAATCGGGAGCCTGTTCCGGCACCCTGCCAGGGGGGGAAACCATCACCTTAGGCCATCTTCATCATCCCGGGGGTGTCTATGACAAGGAGGGAGTAGTTCACCCTCAGGGCTGAGGGTATGTACCAGTAGCTATGTGTTTGATCTCTCTCTCTCTCTCGTGTTCTTGAGATGGCACGATCTTGATGTATCATGAGCTTTATTGATATATATGAATCATATGGAGTTTTCCCCCTCTCTATCTTCATGTGATGAATTGAGTTTTCCCTTTGAAGATTTACTATCGGATTGATTCTTTAAGGATTTGAGAACACTTGATGTATGTCTTGCGATGGTATATCCATGGTGACAATGGGATGTTCTATTGATCCACTTGATGTATGTTTTTGTGATCAACTTGCGGGTTCCGTGAGCTTGGGAATCTTTTTATAGGGGTTGGCACATGTTTTTCGTCTTGACTCTCCGGTAGAAACTTTGGGGCACTCTTTTAAGTTCATTGTGTTGGATTGAACATAATGAATCTGAAATTGTGTGATGCATATTGTATAATCAAGCCAGTGGGTACTCATGGTGACATTGGAGTATTAGGTGACATTAGGGTTTTGGTTGATGTGTATCTTAAGGTGTTATTTTATTACAAACTCTAGGGCCGTTCATGACACTCATAGGGATAGCAGATAAGATTGATCGGAAAAGAAAACTTTGAGGTGATTTCGTACCCTACAATAATTTCTTCATTAGTTCTCTGCTATTTTTGACATTGGAGTAAACTCATTGCCACACGTGAGGGATTTACGTATGATTCAACTATGTTAGTATTCTAGAGATAACTTGCACTAGTGAAAGTATGAACCCTAGGCCCTTTTTCTAAGCATTGCAATACCATTTGTGCTCACTTTTTATCATTAGTTACCTTGCTGTTTTATATTTTCAGATTAAAAAAACGTATATCTACCACCCATATTACACTTTTATCACCATCTCTTCGCCAAACTAGTGCACCTATACAATTTACCATTGTATTGGGTGTGTTGGGAACACAAGAGACTCTTTGTTATTTGGTTGCAGGGTTTTTTGAGAGAGACCATCTTCATCCTATGCCTCCAACGGATTGAAAAACCTTACATCATCCACTTGAGGGAAATTTGCTACTGTCCTACAAAACTCTACGCTTGGAGGCCCAACACGAGTCTACAAGAAGAAGGTTGCATTGTAGACATCAAGCTCTTTTCTGGCACCGTGTCCGGGGAGGTGAGTGCTTGAAGGTATATCTTTAGATCTTGCAATTGAATCTTTTAGTTTCTTGTTTATTCAATACTTTCGTTTTATAACAGAAAACTACAAAAAATGGAATTGAGGTTACCTCATATACTTCATCTTTATAATGTCTTCCATGAAAATGATGGTTTGGAAAATTGTGCTCAATTGGTAGACGAAGAATTTATGAAAATACTTAATGAGAATTCCTTGAGTGATGAGCATGATTTAAATATTGCTAGTATGAATATTCTGAATATCCATTATGCTAATGATGTGCAAATCCACAAGCATGGGATGCTATGTTTGATGAAGATGATATTTTTAGTCCCAAATGTTTTGATGAGCAAATTTGTTATGATAATGACATGCCTACTATCTATGCTGATTATCATGATAACATTTATGCTATAAAGAGTGATAGGAACGATGAAACTTGTCATCACGATTTTAATATTCAATGTGGTTATGTCGATCAAGTATCTCATGATAGTTATTTTGTTGAATTTGCTCCCACTATTATGAATGAAAAGAAAATTGGTTATGTAGAGAGTGAAAAAAATTCTATGCTTGTGGATCATGAAGATAATGTTGTATGTGATAGTTATATTGTGGAATTCCTTCATGATGCTACTGAAAATTATTATGAGGGAGGAACATATGCTTGTAGGAATTGCAATAATATCAAGTTTCCTCTCTATGTGTTCAAAGTTTTGAAGTTGCACTTGTTTTTCCTTCCTATGCTAGATGATTCTTGTTCCCATAAATTCTCTGCTCACAAAATCCCGATGCATAGGAAGTTAGACTTAAATATGCTTGTCATGATATTGATGATGTTGTCTTACATGTTTCAAATACTATTCTTTTGTGAGCATCATTGAAATCAGCATGCCTAGCTAAAAGGCATTAAAGAAAAGCGCTTGTTGGGAGACAACCCAATATTTATACCTACTGTTTTTGTGTGTCCACATGACTAAGCTACTGTATAATCATGTTTTATAGCTTTTGTTTCAATAAAGTGCCAAGTAAAGCCTTTGGGATAGTGTGGATGATAGTTGACTTGATTCTCTACAAAAACAGAAACTTTTGCTCTCAGTCAGGACACGAGAGAGAGAGAGAGATCAAACACATAACTACTGGTACATACCCTCAGCCCCGAGGGTGAACTACTCCCTCCTCGTCATGGAGACCGCCGAGATGATGAAGATGGCCACTGGTGATGGTTTCCCCCTCTGGCAGGGTACCGAAACGGGCTCCCGATTGGTTTTTCCTGGCTACAGAAGCTTACGGCGGCGAAACCCCCGATCTAGGTTTCTTTCTGGGTGTTATGAGATTTATAGGACTACTTGGCATTGGAATCAAGTCAGGGGGACTCCCGAGGGACCCATAAGCCAGGGGTCGCGCCCTAGGGGGGATGCTACCTCTTGAAGAGGAAACGGTGATGCTGCGAAGTAGATAAGCATTTCCCTCAGTTGATGATAACCAAGGTATCAATCCAGTAGGAGGAACAATCAAGTCACTAATGGATGCACCTACACAAACAATCAAACTCTTGCACCCAACGCTATAAAGGGGTTGTCAATCCCTTCACGGTTATTTGCAAGGATTAGATCTGATAGAGATATATGTAAAAGATTGCGGAAAGTAAAAAGTAAAAAGTAAATAAACTACAGCAAGGTATTTTTGTTATTTTTTGTTTATTGATCTAAAAATATAATATGAAAAGTAGACCAGGGGGCATAGGTTTCACTAGAGGCTTCTCTCTTGAGGGAAAATATCACGGTGGGTGAACAAATTACTGTCAAGCAATTGATAGAAAAGCGAATAATTATGAAGACATCCAAGGCAATGATTATGCATATAGGCATCACGTCCGTGTCAAGTAGACCGAAATGATTCTGCATCTACTACTATTACTCCACACATCGACCGACTCGTGCCTGAATCTAGAGTATCAAGTTCATGAAGAACAGAGTAACACATTAGGTAAGATGACATGATGTTGAGGGATAAACTCAAGCAATATGATGAAAACCCCATCTTTTTATCCTTGATGGAAACAGTACAATACGTGCCTCACTACCCCTACTATGTTACTGGGTGAGGACACCGCAAGATTGAACCCAACACTAAGCACTTCTCCCATTGCAAGAATTGCCAATCTAGTTGGCCAAACCAAACCAATAACTCCAAGAGACTTGCAAAGATATGAAAGCATGCATATAAGAATTCAAAAAAGACTCAAATAATATTCATGGATAATCTAAACATAAAACCACAATGCATCGGATCTCGACAAACACACCACAAAAAAGTATTATATCAGATAGATCTCCATGAAGATCATGAAGAACATGGTATTGAAGCACAAAGAGAGAGAAGAAGCCATCTAGATACTAGATATGGACTCGTAGGTCTATGGTGGACTACTCACGCATGATTAGAGGGGCAACGGAGTTGATGTATCTGCCCTTCGTGATCGAATCCCCCTTCGGCAGATTACCGGAAAAGGCTTCAAGATTGTATCTCTCAAGAGCGGAGGCTTCATGCGATGGAAAAGTATTTTCGTGGCTCCCTTTTGTATTGTAGCGACCCGACACAAAACAAGTCAAGCCTCTGTGTGTTAGTGCCATCCCTGGATCAGTATGCTGGCACACACAGTACATCAATGTATATATCAAAGTGCAATCACATGTAAATAACGTAAAACTGATATATACCTTTTAAATCACAGCGGAAATAGTCAATGGGAGTGGAGTCCTAGTAAACACCAACGGCAGGTTGAGTGTAGACCATAACCCTGAATTGTACTCTTACTCGTCGTAGAAAAGTATCGGCAACATAAGACGTTGCAGCCATGTAGGTCAGTACATTGAATGTACCGGCAAGATCACCATACAAAGAATGATAAAGGCTATTCTATATGCAAAAGGCTTTGAGGCTCTGTGTCTGAGTTTTTGCGGAAAAGCTGGTTTTATTTTCCCTACAACAAAGGAGTAAAACGGAAATCACTACTAATAGTTGGTTGTTAATGAGATGGTTCCACCAACCAATTCTCATGTCCCAAAAAATTATTAATAGACCCACTCATCATAAAAATTATTAATTGTGTTAAGAATGGCTGATAGTATCATCTCTGGTGCTCATGTTGTCCATAACCAGGGACATGGCTAATCGATTAGTTTGACACTCTGCAGAGGTTTGTACACTTTACCCGCAAAAATCGATCCCTCCTGTTATGTCCTCGCACTGCCTGGTGTTTGAGAACGGGACGATCGAAACATGGTCTTCCATAGTGATCCTCCGACAGAAAGTCAGTGCCCATCCAAATCCTACCGTTCTTCTACATCTCGTAGCAACTAACCTACCGAATACATCGCTAGGGTCAACCAAGCTAGAGCCCATATTGACTTGCGGTTGCACACGTAAGCTTTCCGGCCTTGAAGTATCCATCCATCTCTTTGAGCCTGGGTGGCATTCCATTGGGATGATCACAGGTAGATACCAGGATTCCCGGGCATAACCATGATAGATATTAGGCTGCCAAAATGCATGTCCAATCCACCCAGAGGTATATCGAGTCCTTGAAGTCTTGAAGTCTTGATCATCATGCAGGTCTTGAGATAATTAAAAAACCTAACAACAGTCCTGAATCTCACAACCAACCCCGTGTACTAAAGCGTAGCAATTGTGAATTAACGTCCCTTCCCGGGCAATGGTAACAGGGTGTTGGGTTTCTCCTATCTCATGATACTACTACAAGTTCAAGCTCAATAACCTACTGGATGTGTGATGGAAAGATTGATTTTAATGCAAATAAAACATAGGTAATGTAAGATGATCAAAGTGAACTTGCCTGTACTATTGATGAAGAAAATATCGCTCTCAGAAATAACTTGATAGAACTATTCGTCACTCTCCGATGAAAATCCGTAAAATCAAACATTGCATTCATATAAGCACTCATACTAGCAATCAATACTAACAATCAAAAAGTAACACAAAAGGGTTGTGATGAAGGAAATACTTAAGATAAAGGTTCAAATAACAAAACTTCATCAAATCAACCATGTGTAGTTTTCTCTACAAATAATCCTATTTTCAAATAGTAAGACAACAACAAAGTAAAACCTAACAAAAGTATCCTAGCAAAAAATTTACTTGCAAAAGGAATTACTTTTGTAAGACAACTAAGAACTATCAAAAACAACACACTAAACACCATAAGTTTTCTAGTTATTAAACTTAACAACAAATAAAACAAAAGAAAATAATAAATTAAGAGAAAAATATATAAAAAAACTAAGTTAACAAAAAGTAAAACTTATCATACGATTTATGAAAATATTTTCAAATAGGAAATCAAACTAGGAATGAAATCAATTTGCAAGTTATAATGAAACTAGAATTGACTTCATGCTATAAAAATAATAATCAACATAAAAATAACTTGGTTGAAATACTACTTCTAACTAAGATAAAAAAATAAAACTTTTCAACTAATATAAAAGATAATAAATTAAAAACAAGTAAAAGAAAAGAAATAGAAATAAACCTAAAAATAACTAAAACAGAATCTGTTTTGCTTTAAACCATAATTTATAATATTCTAACAATTCTAAAATTCTAGCTACTATTAAATAAAGTCACTAGTGGCAAGTAGCAAAAAGAATCAACTCAAAATCTATTTTTAAACACAAGATATTCACAAAACAAGATTTGAATTAAATCTGTTTGAACTCAAATTTAAGTTATTCAAATATGGTCAAACTTTATATCTACATAAACTACATAAAATTTGTGACATCATGCAAAAGGAATCACTCAAAAAGACTAAAAATCCTAATAGTTATAGCAACAACAAAAGCAGAACAAATTCTGTTTTAGGAAATAAAACAGAAAAGAAATATACTAATCTAACGAACGGTGAGGCCACATGGCAAGTTCCTATTGGGTACGGGGGTGCACTGCGGTGGCTAAACGAGCGGGCGGTCGAAATCTAAAGGATAACATTTCGGTCTAAAGTTAACACAAATAAATCGACGGGTTCACTAAAGATAAACCGGATTTAACTAAGGGGTATGCGAGATCTAATCTGAATCCTAGATCTAAAATCTAAGGAAGTAGGGAGCTACCGGCAGCTTACAGTCGCTGGGTGGAGTTCCGGCATTGCTCCGGCGCGATCGAATGTGGCAGCGGCTCTGTAGTGGTCGGGGACGACGCTCCGGTGGTCCTCCGGCGACGGTGTCGGCACCGAATGATGAAGACGAGGGCAGTGACGACGTTGGTGGACTTGGCACAGCTCGGGGACGACGGAGACGTCGACGGCGAGCTTGGTGCAATGAGGTGTTGCGAGTGGGGGTTGACGATGGGGCTCCGGTGGAGCTGAGGGAAGTGGACGGCAAGGCTAGGGCGAGCAAGGCAAACTCGTAGGTTTCCCCGTCCAGAGGGCGAGGACACTAGGGCTGCTGACTGCCGGCCGGCTCAGCACTCCAACACCCCTCGTCCCTCCGGCCGGAACGCCCGGGGGAGCAACGCTCAGCGCCCCCCGTCACGCGGAAACGAGCAGTCGGCTGTGAACAGCCGGCGCAGCAACAATCCAGCTGGTAGCAACCGCCGCGATGAGGCGCCGGCAGGTGGCAGCCGGTGCACCCGCGGGCATACTCCGCCTCCGCGGCAAGAGCCGGCGTGGTCCATCCCGCTGGCTGTCCATCCCAAGCTTGCAGCCCGGCTCGGACCTCGCGTCCCCCACAGTGACAACGACGCCCGGCTCTGTCTTGACCGGCCGGCGCAGTCGGCTCTCCTCGAGGAGGAGGGCTCGATTGGCCCATCCTGCTTTGGTTCGCGGATCCGCAACGAGCCTTTTTCCGCCCGGTTTCACGCTCTCCTGCGACACCCCGAAGTATACCGGGGCTGCCAAGCCGGAGGACTGGCCGATCGACTACACCACCGCCGTCGGCATCGCCAGGGGGAACAAGCGCGTAGCCGTCCGCTACGCCCCCCTCATGCTGATCGGCTTGGCCCGCACCTGGCTGAACAGCCTGGCTGCCGGCAGCATCAACAACTAGACGGACTTCGAGGAGGCCTTCATCTGCAACTTCACCGACACCTACAAATGGCCTGACCGGCCCTACGAGCTGGCCATGTGCGTCCAGGGGCCAGAAGAGCCCCTCCGTGACTACCTCACGCGCTGGACCGAGCTCCGCAACTCCTGCGAGGGAGTGCACAAGGTACAGGCCATCAAGTACTTCATCGAAGGCTGCTGCGATGGCACCCCCCTCAAGCACAAGCTCTTGTGCTCCCAGCCAACCTCCCTGGCGGACCTGATGTCCAAAGCAGACAAATATGCCACGGCCGATTCCTCGATGAGGATGAAGGCTAAAGCACCAGCCAAGTCGGCTACGCCCCCTGCCGCGCCGCGGGTGGCGGCTGACAACCGGTAGTAGCAGAACGGCAAGCGCAAGAACGACCAGCCCGACTCCTGCTACGGGAGCCGACAGGTCGCCTCCATCGAGGAGGAGCAGCCGGCTGGCCAGGCCTCCGGTCAGCGCCAGCACACCGACAAGGCCGCCTGGCAGCCCAAGCTGACTTTCGAGCAAATGCTTGACCTCCCCTGCAAAAACCACTCCGGTGCAAAGCCGGCCACACACACACTCTGGCAGTGTAGCTTCTCACAGCGATTGGCTTGGGGGATGGCCTCCCGGCTCCCCCCGCGCAGCCAGCCCGCGCTCCGGCACCAGCTCTGGCTCCGGCTCCGGCTTCCGTCCCGGTTCGGGCAGACCCAGCCCCGGCTCGGAACGACGGCCGGCTACATGACCGGTACCCCGAACATGACAACTGCTACGTCGTCTTCACCAGCAAAGAGACGGACAAGCACGCCCAGCACCGGCTCCACCGCGAGGTGAATGCCAGCATGCCCGCGACTCCCCAGTTCATGCATTGGTCCGAGAAGTGGGTCACCTGGAGCCAGGCGGACCACCCGGCCGTGATGCCGAACCTTGGCAGCTACGCCCTCGTCCTCGATCCTACCATCCTCGTGCTGCTTCTCGCGGGTGTTGATCGATGGAGGCAGCAGCATCAACATCCTCTACCTTGACACCCTGCTCAAGCTGGTGCTCAAGGTGGAGGATCTGAAAGCAAGTCGGACCGTCTTCCACGGCATCGTGCCGGGAAAGTCCTGCACCCCTGTCGGCAAGATCAAGCTCGACGTCCTCTTCGGCGACACCGGTCACTTCCGCCACGAGTCGGTCTTGTTCGAGGTAGTGGACCTCGACAGTCCCTTCTACGCATTGCTGGGCCGGCCGGCTCTTGTCAAGTTCATGGTGATCCCCCACTATGCCTACCTCAAGATGAAGATGCCGGGTCCCAGGGGCATCATCACCGTCGCCGGCAAATACCAGATGTCAATGGTGTGCGCGCGAGACGGTAGCCAGCTGGCCGAGGCCCTGGAGATAGCGGAGGAGAAGGAGCAGCTCGACCGGCTGGTGGTCCTCGCCTCTTCCCAGTAGGCCGTTCCGGCCCCTCCATCCCAATCGGTCGGCGAAGCCTCGTTCCAGCCGTCCAGGGACACCAGGCAGGTGCCACTCGATCTGGCTAACCCCACCTAGTGCGTGACCATCGGCTCCCGCCTCGACAGCAAATAGGAAAGCGAGCTCGTCGACTTCCTCCGTGAGAATTGGGACATCTTTGCATGATCCCCCAAGGACATACCGGGTGTTCCGAGGAAGTTTGTCGAGCACAAGCTACACGTATGGCCGGATGCAAAGCCGGTCAAGCAACCCCTACGCCGTTTCTCCGAGGAGAAGTGGCGTACTGTAGGAGAAGAGATCGCCCGGCTGCTCACAGCCGGCTTCATCATGGAAGTATTCCACCCGGACTGGCTGGCCAACCAAGTCCTAGTGCTGAAGAAAAACAAGACCTGGCGCATGTGTATCGACTACACAAGCCTGAATAAGGCGTGCCCCAAGGACCCGTTCGCCCTGTCGCGGATCGATCAAGTCATCGACTCCATGGCCGGCTGCGATCTACTTTGTTTCCTGGACGCCTACTCAGGCTACCACCAGATAAAGCTGGACCCAGCCAACCGGCTCAAGATCTCCTTCATCACCCCCTTCAGGGCCTACTGCTACATCACCATGTCCTTCGGCATGAAGAATGCATGCGCTACCTTCTAGCGGTGCATGCAGAAGTGCCTCCTGCCTTAGATAGGCAGGAATGTCCACGTCTACGTGGACGGCATCGTCGTCAAATTCAAGAAGCATTTCAGCCTCCTCCACAACCTCCGGGAAACGTTCGCCAACTTGCGCGAATACAAGATCAAGCTCAACCCGGAGAAGTGTGTCTTCGGCGTCCCAGCCGGCCAGCTCCTGGGTTTCTTCGTGTCTGCCCACGGCATCGAAGCTAACCCCGAGAAGATCTGGGCGATCAAGCACATGCCCAAGCCGGTCCGGCTCCACAACGTCCAGAATTTCACCAGTTGCCTTGCCTCCCTCAGCCGATTCATCGGCCGGCTGGGCAAGAAGGCCTTGCCCCTCTACGGGCTCCTACACAAGTAGGCCCTGGTCGAGCCGGGCTGGGACCATTCGAGGAAGCCGGCCCTGTTCGACTGGTCCGACGAGGTAGACGCGGCGTTCCGCGGCCTCAAGCAGGCTCTCACCAGCACGCCCATCTTGGCCGCGCCGGCTGACAAGGAGCCTTTGCTCACCTACATTGCGGTGACCACAAGCGTCATCAGCGTCGTCCTGGTGGTGGAGCGGCCGGAGGAAGGCAAGGAGCTACCGACGCAGCGTCTCGTCTACTACCTCAGCGAGGTCCTCTACGCCTCCAAGCAAAACTACCCCCACTACTAGAAGATGTGCTACGGCATATACTTCGCCGCCCAGAAGATCAAGCAGTACTTCCAGGAGCACATCATCCCCCCATCGTGAGCATAGCGCCGCTGGGCGAAATCATGACCGGCCGGGACGCCACCGGCCGGATCACCCAATGCGCCATCGCCCTGGCCGACTACGAAATACGGTATGATCCGCGCACTGCCATCAAATCCCAGGCAATGGCCGACTTCCTTGTCGATGGTCCGAAACCCAGTTCGTGCCGCCTCCGCCCGACTCCACGCACTGGCGCGTGCACTTCAATGGCTCGAAGATGCGAGCCGTCCTGGAGCCGCATCGTCTTGTCGTCTCCCAGAGGAGACCAGCTCCACTACGTCCTCCAGATCCACTTTGCCGCCTCCAACAACATGGCCGAATACGAGGCCCTCGTCCATGGCCTCCGGCTCGCCAAGGAGATTGGCATCCAGCGCATCATTTGCTTCGGCGACTCCGACCTCGTGTTGCAACAGGTCTCTGGTGAATGGGACGCCATGGACGCCAACATGGCCAGCTACCGCTTCCTCGTCCAGCAGCTCACCAGTCCTTCGAGGGCTGCGAGTTCCACCACGTCCCTCGCATGGACAACGAGGCAGACGACGTGCTAGCCAAGATCGGCTCCACCCGGCAGGGCATCCCAGCCGGCGTCTCCCTCGAGCGGCTGCTGAAGCCTTCGATCAAGCCTTCTCCCGATCAGAGTCCATGTTCATACCGATAAACGCGACCGGCACCTCGGCGGAACCAGCTGCCTAACCGGCCCCGCCGGCTGCGGCAGCTCTGCCGGCTCCGTCACCACCAGCCGCCGGGCCGGTGCCGTCTGCCACGGCAATTGAACCGGCCACGTTTGTGCGTGCCAGCACCAGGCCCGTCGCTATCATGATGACGGTCGACGCTCCTGCCACCGCCTCGCTCCCGGGGGCTGACGAGCCAGTCCTAGGGGCTGAGCCGGCCCATGTCTCGGCTCCCTCATGGGCCCAGCCCATCCTGGCATTCCTCCAACGTAGAGAGCTCCCCTCCCATGAGGCCACTACAAGGAAAATTCAACGTCGGGCCCCGGCCTACAGCATCATCAACCACGAGTTAGTTCATCGTAGCACCACCGGCGTCTTCCAACGCTACGTCGAGCCGGAGAAAGGGCAAGAAATCCTCCTCGACATCCACCAGGGAGAGTGCGGGCATCATGCCGCCTCCAGGTCCCTGGTGGCTAAAGCATTCCGTCACGGTTTCTACTGGCCGATTGCTCTAGACGCGGCCAAGAAACTGGTTGACAAGTGCGAGGGCTGCCAGCGCTTCAGCACACAGAGCCATCTTCCGGCTAGCGCCCTCCAGACCATCCCCCTTTCGTGGCCCTTCGCTGACTGGGGGCTGGACATGGTGGGACCCTTCAAGACCGCACGAGGCGGCATGACACACTTGCTAGTAGCCGTCGACAAATTCACCAGGTGGATCGAGGCCCGGCCAATCAAGAAACTGGATGGCCCCCGGTCGTCCGGTTCATCAAAGACATCACAGTTCACTATGCGTCCCCCACAGCATCATCACCGACAACGGCACGAACTTCGCTAAGGGCGCGCTAGCACGTTTCTGCTCGAGGCGGGGCATCCGGCTCGACCTGGCGTCCGTCGCCCACCCGTAGTCGAACGGCCAGGTTGAGAGGGCAAACGGCCTGCTCCTGTACGACATCAAGCTCCGGCTTGTGACACCACTGGTCCGGTCGGCTGGATGTTGGGTCGAGGAGCTGCCGGCTGTCCTTTGGAGCCTCCGGACCACGCCTAACCGGTCGACCGGCTACACTCCGTTCTTTCTCGTTTATGGGTCTGTAACACGCCGTTATGCCTGGCGGGATCTAGACTAGCCCCACAGACCAACACTAGTCTTTCCAGCGCACTTTGTCCTCACTCGTGCGCACCCGGGACCAACTTCCCGGTCGGTCACCCATCCTAGAATCGCTCCAAGCCAAGCACGCTTAACTTTAGAGTTCTTTTCGAGTGGGCTTCCGGAAAAGAAGGAATTCCTTGTTGATATGAGTAGTCTATCATTCCTATTAAGCCAGGCTCTCATAGTGTGCGAGGCGATCATCCTCACCGACATCGAGTTCAATTCGCCTCGGGTTACCCTGTACACCGAGAAGGATGCGAGGGAGGCAAGGGAAGATGGCGTCGACCTCCTCGAGGAGGCCCGCGAGCTGGCCTTCAGCCGGACAGACATCTACCAACAGAAGCTCTGGCATTACCACAGCAAGCGGATCCATCCACTCTCCTTCCGCGAAGGAGACTTGGTGCCCAGGCGGATCCAGCGAACCGCCGGCCAGCACAAGCTGTCCTCCCCATGGGAAGGCCCGTTCGTCGCCAGCCGGGCGCTGCACAACAACGTGTACTATCTAATAGACGCCCAGAAGCCGCAGAAGCACAAGAGAGACACCTCCGACGAGGAGATGGAGCGCCAATGGAATGCGGCACTCCTCCGTCCATTTTATTGCTGAAAACAAATGTATGTATCCTTCCCCTTTCGGGCATGTAAATGCAACAGGGGCCCCAAGCCGGCACTTGGGGCACGCCCCTTTTCGATTCCTCCAAAGTTTTCCTGTTAATTAAGGCACGTCAACCGGGTCCGGCTCCTGGGCCCGGGGGCTTGCCCGACTCCCCCCCTGAGGCGGACAAGTAGTGTGAGCAAGCAACCCTTCGCCTCCCCTCCCCAACCAGCTACAGACCGGCTCCCGGCTGTCCGCCTGAAGGGACCACGGGGTGCGAAGGAACTTCTCACACTGAGGTCAGCCGACGCGCGGCAGCCGGACCGGCCCAGCCGAGCTTTGTTACTCATAGTAACCGGCCTTTGTCGGCTCAACCTAGCCCTAGCCGGTTGAATCTAAGAGCCCGCTGGTTTTCCCAAGGGTGAAGCCCCATCCCTGTCCTAGACCGGCTCCCGGCTGGCTGGCTGGCGGGGCAGAAGCCGGAAGGAATCCCGACGCACGAACACAAGTTGAAAGGCAAAAGGCGAAAGAAGAGCCGACACACACATTCTTTTTAAGAAAAACAACATAAGTCATAACGATAAAAGGCCCACGGCCACGAGTTCATTACATATTAACACCCACTGGGTGGAATTCCAGACTAAAACAAAATGCAGGAAAGAAAAATCCTAAGTGGTGGCAGCTTTGGGCCGGCCCTCCTCCAATGCTGACACCTCTGGAGCCGGCGGTTCTCACGCCTCGGGAGCCGGCGGTGCTGGCGCCTCTGAGGCCGGCGCCTTCGGGGCGGCTGAGGTAGAAGCGCCCGCCTCTGCGTCTGGAGCCGGCTCAGACTCGGCATAGTCGTCGGTGTCGGACTCTCCATCGGCCGTCTCGGCGGCGCTCCCCTCCGGGTCGTCCAGGGCGAGCCCGTACCAGTCCTCCGAGACCACCACGTCGTCCGCCCCGCGCTTCGGGACGTACTCGTCCCACACAGCGAAGGACGCGAGGTCGCTCGCCCTCATCAACAGCTCGACGGCCATGGCCTCCAACTCCACGTCGGTGCTGGCACGCTGGGCCATGAGCCAACCCAAGTCTAGCTCAGGGTACCAGGACCTGGCAAAGCGGAGCGCCATGACCGCACCAGCACGTGCCGCGGAGGCCCTCCAGGCGTTCACCCGCTCAGTCCCAAACTCCAGCCACCTCGACAGCCGGTTCATGGACCCCGGGTCCACTGCGCCGGGCAAAAGGGTGCGAACCAGCGCCAAGCCGGCCGCTTGGAGCCGCCTCAGGGCACGGAGCACCTCTGACAGACACGCCTCGACGGTGATCCCCACCTCGTCCAGGGTCCAGGGGGCAAGCGGCCCAACGGCCTCTCCTTGCGCCCGCCGGGCCTCATAGTCGGCCTCCACGGCCGCCTCCACGGCCTCCTGCGTGCCGGGAAAAAGCCCTAAGAAGAAGACAAGGGATGAGCAGGGAGGCAAGCCAGAAAACCCAGAAGGAAGGCGCGAGAAGAACAAGACAACAGAAGCTTACTGTGCAGCATCTGATCCACTTCATGCCCTTGCTCCTGCAGCTACTGGCTGACCACTCCTGGCGCTAGCGCTCGTGCTCGTCCCGAGCCGCCTGCACATCCTGGGCCGCCTTGGCTAGCGCAGCGTCTTTGGCCTCCAGCCTCTTGCGGAGAACTTTCTCCCGCTCATCCGCCTCCCGACGAAGGGCGGCCCCTTCGTCCACCAACGCTTGGTGGTGGGCCGCCTCGCGCCCCTCCCGCTCCACCTTCACCTGGTCTGCCTCCCCATGGAGCCAGTCGTGCTCCGTTGTCAGGAGTTCCCGCTCCTCGTAAAGACGCAACACCTGACGCCGGAGGCTGACCGTCTCGGAGTGGGTAGCTTCACAAGAAGAAGTCGTCGTTGTCAGAAAGGATTCAGCCCGCCTCCAGGCAGCCGACCTGATTCCCAGGGGCTACACCTAGTGGGTGCGCTTGCGTGCCCCCACTAAAATATCGCAAGAGCACATACCTTGCAAATCCGTCGAACGACGGCAAGCCGGTTTTCGGCCCCTCGGTACAACCCCAGCGGGGTGTTGTACGTGGCCTCCCGGCGGTCATACGCCGCCTGCAAAACAACAAGAGTACACAACTTTAGGCTCGACCCACCTGCGCCCCAGCCGGCTTGAGCCTCGGGGGCTACACCCAGTGGGTGCGCTGGCGCGCCCCCACTGGAAAAGATAGAAAACGCCAAGTCAAGAGAAGAAGGAAAAAAGAGAGCTCACCACGACCGCCTGCTCCAAGTTCACCAGCCGCTCGTTGGCGGCTCGAGCGTCCTGCGACGTCTGGGCGCGGCAAGCGGCGAACACATCCACAACGGCGGACACCGCCACCCCCAAGGCGCTCGACGCTTCGCTAGGGGTCGGGCTCTCGGCCGGCGCCCAGGTTTGCTGCGGCCGGCCCCCATCCGCAGGTCCTCCCTTGTCAAAGACCGCAATGGGACCGGCCCCTCCTGTCGCCGTCACACCGGGGGCCGCCGTCGACACGCCTGCGGCGGCCGTTTCCCCGGCCATCGCGGCCCTCACCTCCGGCGCTCCGCCTACGAAGGCTCCGGGCCGACTCGCCTCCGGTGCCGGCGCCTCCGAAGCCGGCACTTCCGGGGCTGGCACTTCCGGGGCCGGCACCTCCTCCCCCGGCGACACGTTGTCCGCCACCGGCTAGGTGGCGTTGGAGTCCATCTTCGCCATGTCCTCCGCGGCCTTCACGCCCGCCTCTGTCCGTCGCTTGGGACCATGGTGGTCCTTTGACCTCTTCTCTCGGCCACGGGGGAATGGCTCCCACGCTCCACCAGTGGACTCCTCGCTGGTTCCTCGAAGGCGGGGGAACGGCCCCCATGCTCTGCCAGCGGCCTCCCCGCTAGTTCCTCCCCGCTTCTTTGCTGCCTCTTCCCATGGGAGGAGATCCTCGACGCGCCGCTCCTGCTCGGCCACCTCGAGGTCGAGCCAGGCCTGGTGCTCCCTCTCCTTAGCAGCCGTCGGCTGCGCTGCCCTCTCCGTCCCGCCACCCGGGGTCCTCCCCAGGGTGCGCGCCTCCCTGGTAACGACAAAATAAGGGACTAGGGGCAAGACAGAACGGACCAAGGTGGAGGAGGAGATGGACTTACCCGGCGACGGGGACCGCCCTCCTCGTGGGTCCCGCCTGGGCGACCCTTTGTTTCTTGCCCCCGCCTCCGCGGCTGCCGCCCGGCTGCGCGGTCGCCACGCTCTTGGGCGCTTGCTTGGTGGCAGCCGGTCGTTTCCCCTTGTCATCCGTGTCCGGTCTCCCCGGCTGGAGCCGCCGCCGGCTTGAGTTTGGCGCCTCCGCGGCGCCGTGACCTCGTCCTCCGAAGTTTCGAGCTTCTCCAGAGCCTCTGCAATAGGCGACGTCTCCGCCTTAGCGTCATCATCGGTCCAGTCCCGTAGGTCCGTCTAGGGAGGAGACTCACCCGTCGATTCGGCCTCTTCGGCCCCCTCTGTCTCCGTCTCCGCGTCGCTGGCTTCGGACGCTCCGGCTTGCTCGGAGTTAGCCAGCTCCACTTCGTCAACATCCTCGACCTCCTCGGGGTCCGACTCCGCCGTGTCGGGGGCCGGCTCCCCGTAGTTCTGCAGCAGCGGGAAAATCTGCGGGCAGGCCGGGCGGCGCGCCGTCAGGCCAAAGGGGGGAGGGGCGCTGCCTCTCAAAAAGATGGAGGGAAGGAGGTGGCCGGACACTTACCCGCGGTGCCGGGCGACTCCGGCTGTACAGGGTTTTCCCCCATTGCCACTCACCCTCCACCATCTTCGTCGTCGAGATGGCGTTCATCCTCCTCGCCACGTGGGCCGGTTTCATGTCCTTGGTGGAGAGCCGGTAGGGTCATGGCATCCTCCCATCTGGCAGATGAGGTGTGGCCGGCGCTGCAATGGCTGCACCTAGCTCGCCACCATCACGGCCAACAGATCGGTGGCCTTCAGCCCCTTCGTCCCGGTCATCACGAGCAGGCGCTCGCAGAGCCGGTCTGCCAAGTCGGGCACCGGAGGCGGAACCGTCCGCCAGTTCAGCATCGCGGTCGACGGGTGGTTGGCAAAGTTGGGGAGGTTGATGTAATCCTCCTCCGGCTTCGCGTTCTTCACATAGAAGAACCCCCGCTGCCAGGGCTTCACCGACTCGTGCAGCGGGAGTTTCGGGAAACCGGTCCCCTTGCGGATATGGATCATGGTGCCTCCGCAGGCAGTCATCACCATCTGCTTCGTTATCGGATCCTTCGTCATCTGTCGATTGAGGAAGAAGAGTCGGCACCAAAGGTCAAGCCTCGGCTCAACCCCCAAGTACCCCTCGCAAAGGGTGACGAACGCCGCCAGTTGCAAGACGGCGTTGGGGGGGAGGTGGTGCGGCTGCAGACCTAACCGCGTCAGGAAACGACGGAAAAAGGCGCTCGCCGACAGCCCAAGCACGTGGAGGAAATGATCGGCGAAGACGACCACCTCGCCTTCCCGCAGTGCCGGGGAGTTCTCCGGCCCGGCTAGGCATGCCTCCAAGTGTGCCTCCTTCGGGAGCTTGCGGCGATGGCGGAGGTGCTCGATGAAGGTCTCATCCACGTCGCTGTCGTCCCATGCGCCCTTGCACGCCATGGTTGCCGAGGGGGCATGCGGTCGCGACCACGGGCGCGAGTGCTCAGCGGCGGCCCGGGCTTTCTTTGGCGGCGGACGGTGATCCAGCCTGCCTGCGTAATCTGGCCTCCTGCTCCCTGTATCTCTCTCGTGGCGGGGGGAGGAAGACGACGACAATGATGCGATGACAGTGGGGGGAGCGAACGGGCCGTTCTGCCCCCTCCTCTCGCCATTTAAACCCTACGCGGGTGATTATGAGGGCCGGATTCATTGCGCATGACCCCCGCGATTCCTGTGGCATGCGGGGCAGATATTATGGCGCTCGGGAACGCCAACCATCCGCCCGCGCTGTAAAAGATCCCCGTGCACGGGCTAAGGCCGTAGTCGTGGAGGGCCCCGCCCCGTGGCCCGGTCTTTTCCGACGCGTGGCACGTCTGCTCTACCTGGTGGGGAACCCGAGGCCACGCGCGAGGCATCGGCTGGCTGAGGAGCCGGTCGTCGTTTGCCGGTGTCGCTCGACTCTCAAGGCACCCCACGGCGCAAGGACGATCTTCAAGCCGGCAAGGACTGCCATGGTTCGTTGGCAGGCCTCCCCGGCTTCGGGGACTACTAACGGGGGGATGACCCCTGGGTGGCCTCAAGTGCCCCCTTGCTCCAGCCTTCTAACGCAATCAAAGGGCAGGCCGCCTCCCCCTGCGGTCCGGCTACGCCCTGCCGGTAGCGGCCCTCCGGCCAGAGCCCGCTGGCTACGCCCCGCCGGTTACGATGTGCCGGCCAGCTGGGGGCGCTGCCGCCTGGCCCCCCAGCCGTCTGCGCATTGGATACCATCGTCAGGGCATGCCTAGCGACAGTGGCCCCCATCCCATTGGGGGTCAACGCCGGAGTGGCCACAGTGAACGTGTCAGGGCCTCTGACCCTGGCGGACGGTGACCGGGCTTCCAGCAGTGCCGGCACGCCCCAACCACTCCATTACCTGCCCCAGCATGGCTACAGGGCAGCCGGCTGCACCGCTGACCTCGGTCGTTCGCCGCAAGACGACGCCACAAGGGGCGGCCCGTGCCGTGACATGACCGGCATCGGGACCCGCCACGAGGGCCCCACCGGTTCCTAACGGGACCCTTCAGCTGGTGGGACCTACCGGCGATTGGACCCCACAGCCGGCAGTCCCCAAAGCCGGCCAGAGAGGCTGCTGGCTAGGGTCCCCCATGACCTTCTCTTTGTATTGTAATCCGGGGGGTTGGCCTATAAAACCCCTCGGGCCACCCCCATGCAAGGGGGTCGGCTAATCTCTAGGTTCTCTTCACGTCCACTCCACACACACGCATAGAGAGGAAGAAGAGCCGGGTAGCTCCTTCTTCCTCCATGACCCATACAGCTCACGGAGCGCCATTGCAATCTGACCATTGTCTCAACTAGACCAAGCAGGACTAGGGGTGTTACCTCCCATGAAGGGCCCCGAACCTGGGTACATCGTGTGTCCACCACCGCTTGTACCTAACCCCGCTCCCGGAGCCCACTAGCGTGCTTCGGCCCCTCTCGATAAGCCTACCCATGGCATCTGCTATGACGAAACCACAACAACAAGCCTGCCAGGCACGACCAGGGGTGGCCGCACCCCTTGGTTTGTGACTTCTTGGCAAGTGCCTTGCCTTGCACTGCAAGCCTGGTAGGTCTCTTTCGTTCCAAAAAAATCATCGCGAAGATTTTATTCTGTTTGGACTCTATTTAATATTCCATATCTCCAATACTCAAAAACAAGGAAAAAACAGAAACTGGCACTAGGCTCTAGATTAATAGGTTAGTCCCAAAATTATATAAAATAGCATATTAATGCATATAAATCACCCAAAACAGATAATATAATAGCATGGAACAACCAAAAATTATAGATACGTTGGAGACATATCAGCATCCCAAGCTTAATTCCTGCTCGTCCTCGAGTAGGTAAACGATAAAAACAGAATTTTTGATGTGGAATGCTACCTAACATATTTATCCATGTAATATTCTTTATTGTGGCATGAATATTTAGATCCAGAAGACTCAAAACAAAAGCTTGATGTTGACATAAAAACAATAGTATTTCAAGCATACTAGCAAACCAATTGTATCTCTTCAAAATATAATGACAAAAGAAAGTTATCCCTACAATATCATATGGTCTGGCTATGCTCCATCTTCCCCACACAAAGTATTTATCTCATGCACAACCCCGGTGACAAGTAAAGCAATTGTTTAACACCTTTATTTTCTCAAACTTTTTCAACTCTCACGCAATACATGAGCGTGAGCAATGGATATAGCACTATAAGTGGAATAGAATATGGTGGAGGTTGTGAAGGAAAAGGAGAAGATAGTATCACATCAACTAGGCGTATTAATGGGCTATGGAGTTGCCCATTAATAGATATCAATGTGAGTGAGTAGGGATTGCCATGCAATAGATGCACTAGAGCTATAAGTTTATCAAAGCTTGAAAGGAAACTAAATGGGTGTGCATCCAACTTGCTTGCTCATGAAGACCTAGGGCACTTTGAGGAAGCCCATCATTGGAATATACAAGCCAAGTTATATAATTAAAAATTCCCACTAGTATATGAAAGTGACAAAATAGGAGACTCTCTATCATGAATATCATGGTGCTACTTTGAAGCACAAGTGTGTAAAAAAGATAGTAGCATTGTCCCTTCTCTCTTTCTCTCATTTTTTTGGTTGGCATCTAAGGCCTCTTTTTGTTATTTGTTTGGGCTTCGTTGGCCTCTTTTATTTTTCACAAAGTCCGGAGTCTCATCCCCACTTGTGAGGGAATAATTGTTGGGAGACATAGTAGTAAATCAAAAATTTCCTACGTGTTCACCAAGATCAATCTATGGAGAAACCAGCAACGAGTAAGGGAGAGTGCATCTTCATACCTTTGAAGATCGCAAAGCGGAAGCGTTACAAGAACGCGGTTGGTGGAGCCGTACTCGTAGCGATTCCGATCGCGGTGGACTCCTATCTAAGCGCCGAACAATGGCGCCTCCGCGTTCAACACACGTATAGCCCGGTGACGTCTCCCGCACCTTGATCCAGAAAGGAGGAGGGAGAGGTTGCGGAAGAGCTCCAACAGAAGCACGACGGCGTGGTGGTGGTTGGGCAGCAAGGTATTCCGGCAGTGCTTCTCCTTAGCACTTCGGAGGAGGAAGAAGAGAGGTAGGGCTGCACCGTGGGAGAGAGAGAGATCAAATCTTGTCTCAAAACAGCCAAAACCTCAAGTATATATAGGAGGAGGGAGAGGGAGGGCTTCCTTGGCCCCTCCTCCAAGGAGGAGAGGTTCGGCCGAGCTAGGGCAGGAGTCCACCTCCCACAAAGGGAGGTGGATCTCATTCTTTCAAACTCCTTTTTGCCTTATCTCTTTATCCCTATGCGCATGGGCCTTTAGAAAAGGTCTTGACCAGCCCAATAAGGGCTGGCACACTTTATCTAACAGCCCATATGGTCCTTTGGTCGTCACACCCCTCCCGGGGTCCTCCGGCACCCTCCCGGCACTCCCAGTACACTACCGATGAGCTCGAAATCTTTCCGGTGACCAAAATAGGACTTCCTATATATCAATATTTACCTCCAGACCATTTCGGAGCTCCTCGTGACGTCCAGCAGCTCATCCAGGACTCCAAATAACCTTCCGTAATCATGTATACCATTTCCCTATAACCATAGCGTCATCGAACCTTAAGTGTGTAGACCCTACGGGTTCGAGAGACATGTAGACATGACCGAGACACCTCTCCGGTCAATAACCAATAGCGGGATCTGGATACCCATGTTGGCTCCCACATGCTCCATGATGATCTCATCGGTCGGGGATTCAATCAATCCTGTATACAATTCCTTTTGTCTACCGGTATGATACTTGCCCGAGATTCGATCGTCGGTATCCGTATACCTTGTTTAATCTCGTTACTGGCAAGTCTCTTTACTCATTCCGCAACACATCATCCCGTGGCTAACTCCTTAGTCACATTGAGCTTATTATGATGATGTCTTACCGAGTGGACCCAAAGATACCTCTCCATCATACAGAGTGACAAATTCCAGTCTCGATTCGTGCTAGCCCAACAGACACTTTCGGAGATACCCGTAGTGCACCTTTATAGCCACCCAGTTACATTGTGACGTTTGGCACACCCAAAACATTCCTACGGTACACGGGAGTTGCACAATCTCATGGTCTAAGGAAATGATACTTGACATTGGAAAAGCTTTAGCAGGCAAACTACACGATCTTGTGCTATGCTTAGGATTGGGTCTTGTCCATCACATCATTCTCCTAATGATGTGATCCCGTTATCAATGACATCCAATGTCCATGGTCATGAAACCGTGACCATCTATTGATCAACGATCTAGCCAACTAGAGGCTCACTAGGGCCATGTTATGGTCTATGTATTCACACATGCATTCTGGTTTTCAGTTAATACAATTATAGCATGAACAATAGACAATTATCATGAACAAGGAAATATAATAATAACCATTTTATTATTGCCTCTAGGGAATATTTCGAACAGTCTCCCACTTGCACTAGAGTCAATAATCTAGTTACATTGTGATGAATCGAACACCCATAGCATTCTGGTGTTGATCATGTTTTGCTCGTGAGAGAGGTTTAGTCAACGGATGTGCGACATTCAGATCCATATGTACTTTACAAATATCTATATCTCCCTCCTGAATGTAATCATGGATGGAGTTGAAGCGGCGCTTGATGTGTCTTGTCTTCTTGTGAAACCTGGGATCCTTGGCAAGGGCAATAGCTCAAGTGTTATCACAGAACAGAGTCATCGGGCCCAATGTATTGGGAATCACTCCTAGGTCAGTGATGAACTCCTTCATCCAGACTCCTTCCTTTGCTGCTTTCGAAGCAGCTATGTACTCTGCTTCACATGTAGATGCCACCATGATGCTTTGCTAGCTGCTACACTAGCTGACTGCCCCTCCGTTCAAAATATACACGTATCCGGTTTGCGACTTGGAGTCGTCCGGATCTGTGTCGAAGCTAGCATCGATGTAACCCTTTACGATGAGCTCTTTGGCACCTCCATATACGAGAAACATGTCCTTTGTCCTTTTCAGGTACTTCAGGATATTCTTGACCACTGTCCAGTGTTCCGCTCCGGGATCACTTTGGTACCTCCCTACCAAACTTATGGCAAGGTTCACATCAGGTCTGGTACACAGCATGGCATACATAATAGATCCTATGGCTGAAGCATAGGGGATGACACTCATCTCTTCTCGATCTTTTGTCCTGGTCGGGCATTGAGTCGTACTCAATCTCACACCCTGTAACACAGGCAAGAACCCCTTCTTGGACTGATCCATATTGAAATTCTTCAATATCTTTTCAAGGTATGTGCTTTGTGAAAGACCTATGAGGCGTCTTGATCTATCTCTATAGATCTTAATACCTAATATGTAAGCAGCTTCTCCAAGGTCATTCATTGAAAAACACTTGTTCAAGTAGGCCATTATACTTTCCAAGAGTACTATATCATTTCCCATTATCAGTATGTCATCCACATATAATATGAGAAATGCTATAGAGCTCCCACTAACTTTCTTGTAAATACAGGGTTCTCCATAAACCTATACAAACCCAAACACTTTAATCACTTCATTAAAGCGAATGTTCCAACTCCGAGATGCTTGCACCAGCCCATAGATGGAGCGTTGGAGCTTGCATACCTTGTTAGCATCTTTAGGATCAACAAAACCTTCCGGCTGCATCATATACAGTTCTTCCTTCAGGAAGCCATTAACGAATGCCGTTTTGACGTCCATTTGCCAGATCTCATAATCATAAAATGTGGCAATTGCTAACATGATTCGGACAGACTTCAGCATCACTACGGGTGAGAAAGTCTCATCGTAGTCAACTCCTTGAACTTGTCGGTAACCCTTAGTGACAAGCCAATCCTTATAGACGGTCACATTACCATCCGCTCAGTCTTCTTCATCAAGATCCATTTATTTTCAATGGATCGCTTATCATCAGGCAAGTCCACCAAAGTCCATACTTTATTCTCGTACATGGATCCTATCTCGGATTTCATGGCTTCAAGCCATTTTTTGGAATCTGGGCCCGCCATCGCTTCTTCATAGTTCGAAGGTTCACCGTTGTCCAACAACATGATCTCCAGGACAGGGTTGCCGTACCACTCTGGTGCGGAACGTGTCCTCGTGGACCTTCAACGTTCAATAGTAACTAGATCTGAAGTTTCACGATCATCATCATTAACTTCCTCTTCAGCCGGTGTAGGCTCCACAGAAACAACTTCCTGTGCTGCGCTACTCTCCGGTTCGAGTGGAGGTACAATTACCTCATCAAGTTCTATTTTCCTCCCACTTACTTCTTTCGAGAGAAACTCTTTCTCGAGAAAGGATCCATTCTTGGCAACAAAGACTTTGCCTTCGGATCTGAGGTAGAAGGTATACCCAATAGTCTCTTTGGGATATCCTATGAAGACGCACTTTTCTGCTTTGGGTCCAAGCTTCTCAGGTTGAAGTTTCTTCACATAAGCATCACATCCCCAAACTTTTAGAAATGACATCTTAGGTTTTTTTCCAAACCATAATTCATACGGTGTCATCTCAATGGACTTTGACGGTGCCCTATTTAAGGCGAATGCGGCAGTCTCTAATGCATATCCCCAAAATGATAGCGGTAAGTTGGTAAGAGAGATCATAGATCGCACCATATCCAATAGAGTGCAATTACGACGTACAGACACACCATTTCGCTGAGGTGTGCCAGGCGGCGTAGGTTGTGAAACAATTCCACATTTCCTTAGGTGTGTGCCAAACTCATGAATTCAATATTCTCCGCCACGATCAGATTGTAGGCACTTTATTTTCCTGTCACGTTGATTCTCTACCTCACTCTGAAATTCCTTGTACCTTTCAAAGGTTTCAAACTTGTGTTTTATTAAGTAGACATACCCATATCTGCTCAAGTCATCAGTGAGGGTGAGAACATAAAGGTAGCCACCGCGAGCCTCGATGCTCATTGGACCTCATACATCGGCATGTATTATTTCCAACAAGTTAGTTGCTTGCTCCATTGTTCCAGAGAACGGAGTCTTGGTCTTCTTGACCATGAGGCATGGTTCGCACGTGTCAAATGATTCAAAATCAAGAGACTCCAAAAGTCCATCAGCATGGAGCTTGTTCATGCGATTGACACCGATATGACGAAGGCGGCAGTGCTACATGTAAGTGGGACAATTGTTATCAACCTTACATCTTTTGGTACCAATAGTATGGACATGTGTAACATCATGTTCGAGATTCATCAAAAATAAACCATTGACCAGCGGGGCATGACCATAAAATTTTTTACTCATATAAATAGAACAACCATTATTTTCAGATTTAAATGAGTAGCCATCTCGCATCAAATGAGATCCAGATACAATGTTCATGCTCAAGGCTGGTACTAAATAACAATTATTCAGGTTTAAAACTAATCCCGAAGGTAGATGTAGAGGTAGCGTGCCGACGGTGATCACATCGACTTTGGAACCATTCACGACGTGCATCGCCACCTTGTCCTTTACCAGTCTCCGCTTATTCCGCAGCTCCTGCTTGGAATTACAAATGTGAGCAACTGCACCGATATCAAATACCCAGGAGCTACTACGAGCAATGGTAAGGTACACATCAATAATAAGTATATCACATATACCGTTAACGTTGCCGGCCTTCTTATCCGCTAAGTACTTGGGACAGTTCCGCTTCCAGGGACCGATACCCTTGCAATAAAGGCACTCAGTCTCAGGCTTGGGTCCATTCTTGTTCTTCTTCCTGGCAACTTGCTTACCGGGCGCGGCAACAGCTTTTCCATCCTTCTTGAAGTTCTTCTTATCCTTGACTTTCTTGAAACTATTGGTCTTATACACCATCAACACTTGATGCTCCTTTTTGATCTCGACCACCGCTGATTTCAGCATCGAGTACAACTCAGGAATGGACTTCTCCATACCTTGCATGTTGTAGTTCATCACAAAGCTCTTGTAGCTAGGTGGAAGCGACTGGAGGATTCTATCAAAGATCGAGTCATCCCGGAGATTAACTCCCAGCGGAGTCAAGCGGTTGTGCAACCCAAACATTTTGGGTATGTGTTCACTGACAGAACTATTCTCCTCCATCTTACAGCTGAAGAACTTGTCGGAGACGTCATATCTCTTGACCCGGGCATGAGCTTGGCAAACCAGTTTCAGCTCTTGGAACATCTCATATGCTCCGTGTTGCTCCAAACGCTTTTGGAGCCCCGGTTCTAAACTATAAAGCGTGCCGCACTAAACAAGGAAGTAATCATCGCAGCGCGACTGCCAAGCGTTCATAATGTCTTGGTCCGCTGGGAAAATGGGTGGGTCACCTAGCGGTGCATCAAGGACATACAATCTTTTGGAAGCTATGAGGATGATCCTCAAGCTACGGACCCAGTCCACATAGTTGCTTCCATCATCTTTCAACTTGGTTTTCTCTAGGTACGCATTGAAATTGAGGGTGACATTCGCGTTGGCCATTGGATCTACAATATAGATTGTAAAGATAATTTTAGACTAAGTTCGTGATAATTAAGTTCACATAATCAAATTATTTAATGAACTCCCACTTAGATAGACATCTCTCTAGTCATCCAAGTGATACATGATACATGTAAACTAGCCTATGTCCGATCATCACGTGAGACGGACTAGTCATCCATGGTGAACATCTCCATGTTGATCGTATCTTCTATACGAATCATGTTCGACCTTTCGATCTTCCGTGTTCCGAGGCCATGTCTGTACATGCTAGGCTCGTCAAGTCAACCTAAGTGTTTCGCGTGTGTAAATCTGGCTTACACCCATTGTATGCGAACGTTAGAACCTATCACACCCGATCATCATGTGGTGCTTCGGAACAACGATCCTTAGCAACGGTGCACAGGTAGGGTGAACACCTTTCTTGAAATTTTATTGAGAGATCATCTTATTTACTATCGTTGTTCCAAGCAAACAAGATGTAAACATGATAAACATCACATGCAATCAATATAGTGACATGACATGGCCAATATCATCTTGCTCCTTTGATCTCCATCTTCGGGGCACCATGATCATCACTGTCACCGGCACGACACCATGATCTCCATCATCGTGTCTTCATGAAGTTGTCTCGCCAACTATTACTTCTACTACTATGGCTAACGTTTAGCAATAAAGTAAAGTAATTACATGGCGTTTATGATTGACACGCAGGTCATACAATAAAATAAGAGAACTCCTATGGCTCCTGCCGGTTGTCATACTCATCGACATGCAAGTCGTGAATCCTATTACAAGAACATGATCGATCTCATACATCACAATGCAACACATCACATCCTTTGGCCATATCACATCACAAGGCATATGCTGCAAAAACAAGTTAGACGTCCTCTAATTTGTAGTTGCAAGTTTTTACGTGGCTGCTATAGGTTTCTAGCAAGAATGTTTCTTACCTACGCCAAAACCACAACATGATATGCCAATTGCTATTTACCCTTCATAAGGACCCTTTTCATCGAATCCAATCTGACTAAGGTAGGAGAGAAAGACACCCGCTAGCCACCTTATGCAACAAGTGCATGTCAGGCGGTGGAACCGGTCTCACGTAAGCGTACGTGTAAAGTTGGTCCGGGCCGCTTCATCCCACAATACCGCCGAATCAAGATAAGACTAGTAGTGGTAAGAAAATTAACAAGATCAACGCCCACAACAACTTTGTGTTCTACTCGTGCATAGATTCTATGCATAAAGCAGGCTCTGATACCACTGTTGGGAGACGTGGGAGTAAATCAAATTTTTCCTACGTGTTCACCAAGATCAATCTATGGAGAAACCAACAATGAGTAAGGGAGAGTGCACCTTCATACCTTTGAAGGTCAAAAAAGCGGAAGCGTTACAAGAACGCGGTTGGTGGAGACTTACTCGTAGCGATTCAGATCGCGGTGGACTCCAATCTAAGTGCCGAACAGCAACGCCTTCGCGTTCAACACACGTACAGCCCGATGATGTCTCCCGCGCCTTGATCCATCAAGTAGGAGGGAGAGGTTGGGTAAGAGCTCCAACAGCGGCACGACGGCGTGGTGGTGGTGGAGCAGCAAGGTATTCCGGCAGGGCTTCGCCTTAGCACTGTGGAGGAGGAAGAAGAGAGGTACGACTGCGCCGTGGGAGAGAGATCAAATCTTGTCTCAAAACAGACAAAACCTCAAGTATATATAGGAGGAGGTAGAGAGAGGGCTGCCTTGTCCCCTCCTCCAAGGCGGAGAGGTTCGGCCGAGCTAGGGGAGGAGTTCACCTCCCACAAGGGAGGTGGATCTCCTCCTTTCAAACTCCTTTTTGCCTTATCTCTTTATTCCTATGTGCATGGGCCTTTAGAAAAGGTCTTGCCCAGCCCAATAAGGGAAGGCACACTTTATCTAACAGCCCATAAGGTCCTTTGGTCGTCACACCCCTCCCGGGGGTCCTCCGGCACCCTCCCAGCACACCCGGTACCCTATCGATGAGCCCGAAAACTTTCTGGTGACCAAAACAGGACTTCCTATATATCAATCTTTACCTCTAGACCATTATGGAGCTCCTCGTGACGTCCGGGATCTCATTCGGGACTCCGAACAACCTTCGGTAATCACGTATACCATTTCCCTATAACTAGCGTCATCATACCTTAAGTGTGTAGACCCTATGGGTTCGGGAGGCACGTAGACATGATCGAGACACCTCTCCGGTCAATAACCAACCGCGGGATCTGGATACCCATGGTGGCTCCCACATGCTCCACGATGATCTCATCGGATGAACCACGATGTCAGGGATTCAATCATTCCCGTATACAATTCCCTTTGTCTACCGGTATGATACTTGCCCGAGATTCGATCGTCGGTATCCCTATACCTTGTTCAATCTCGTTACCGACAAGTCTCTTTACTCATTCTGCAACACATCATCCCGTGGCTAACTCCTTAGTCACAATGATCTCATTATGATGATGTCTTACCGAGTGGGCCCAGAGATACCTCTCCGTCATACAGAGTGACAAATGCCAGTCTCGATTCGTGCCAACCGAACAGACACTTTTGGAGATACCCATAGTGCACCTTTATAGACACCCAGTTACGTTGTGACGTTTGGCACACCCAAAGCATTCCTGTGGTATCCGGGAGTTGCACAATCTCATGGTCTAAGGAAATGATACTTGACATTGGAAAAGCTTTAGCAGATGAACTACACGATCTTGTGCTATGCTTAGGATTGGGTCTTGTCCATCACATCATTCTCCTAATGATGTGATTCTGTTATCAATGACATCCAATGTCCATGGTCATGAAACCGTGACCATCTATTGATCAACAAGCTAGCCAACTAGAGGCTCACTAGGGACATGTTATGGTCTATGTATTCACACTTGCATTCTGGTTTCCGGTTAATAGAATTATAGCATGAACAATAGACAATTATCATGAAAAAGGAAATACAATAATAACCATTTTATTATTGCCTCTAGGGCATATTTCCAACAATAATAGCTTCCATAATCCTTTCCTCACATGGGACAATGGTCTAATAATGATGGTCATCACACTTTTATTTACTTACAACTCAAGAATTACAACTCGATATCTAGAACAAAATATTACTCTATATGAATGCTCCCGGCGGTGCACCGGGATGTGCAATGATCTAGCATAGCAAATGACATAAAAACAGACAAGCCATGAAAACATCATGCTAGCTATCTTACGATCATGCAAAGCAATGTAAAAATGATGGTGCGTGTCATAATAAACGAAACCGTGGAAGTTGCATGGCAATAGATCTCGGAATGGCTATGGAAATGCCATAATAGGTAGGTATGCTGGCTGTTTTGAGGAAAGATATATGGTGGCTATTTTGAAGAAGGTGGGTTTATTGCATCAGTGAAAGTTGCACGGTACTAGAGAGGCTAGCAAAAGTGGAAGGGTGAGAGTGTGTATAATCCATGGACTCATGTTAGTCATACAGAACTCACATACTTATTGCAAAACTCTATTAGTGATCGAAGCAAAGTATTAGACGCATGCCCCTAGGGGACAGGTTGGTAGGAGTAAACCATCACACGCTCCCGACCCTCACACAAAGGTTGACAATCAATAAACAAATCATGCTCCGACTTCCTTACATAACTGTTCACCATACATGCATCCTACTGGAATCAAAGACCTTTACACAAGTATTTTTTACCAATTCACAATTACTTCCTAGCATGACTCTCAATATTGACGACTCATCGTGTGAAAACGGCAATTTGGTGAAAATCTGGAAACTAATGACACAGGGCATTGGATCAAGAGCTAATTGTAGGGATGAAACGTGGGATTGTTAATAGGCCACTTAACCCCCTTTTACGCATAACCTCCTCCCCTGATTAATCAATTGCATGCAAAACCGTCTCACTGCAGGCCAGCGCCACCACATGCGATGGCAACTTGGTGCCCAACGACGGAGACCTCGCAGTCGGTGCTCTCTTGACGCGATGGAGATCCGTTGGCATAGCGCTCTCCTCCATGCACCGGTGCATCAGCGGCGCGACAGTCTCCCCACCTGACAATGGCTGGGCGTTGCCCCCAGCCCCCGCCCCTCACGCGACAGGCTCTGCGGCTTGGCGACCCAGTTGTTGCTGAAAACCATGGTGCTGAATCCACGCGTCCATGAATCAGGGTCAGATATTTTATGAGATGATGGGCGTGTGTGCCTGTGTGGAGAAGTGCTTCCTGCTGTATATGAAGTATCTGAATTTTGCAATGTTATTGTGTCTGAAATAGCTTGAGCTGATGGTGTTATCGAGCTGAATTTATCAAGCAAGTCTATGTAACATTCGGTGTGTGAATATATTGACTGGATGGTGTGATTCAAGGAAATGCATACTCACTAAGTGAGATGAGAAATTCCAATTTGAGATGAGAAATACTCACTGACTAAGATGGCTCTATGTCATCTGTTAGTGCATACATCAGTACATACATTCAGTTAGAAAGTGCAAGCAGTCTGCTTTGACACCCTCTTGGAATAAGTATACATGATGTATAAGGATTACCAGAGCACTCAAATAATCAGCGACAAGTACCACCAACATAATGCCAAATGCATTTCAAATGAAAACTGACTGTCACATTCAGATAAATAAGGCAATCTAGTGCATTCAGACCAACACAAGATTCAGAGATACACATAAACTTCTTCTACTACAATCTAGCATTAAAATGAAGTGGTAACTTCTTCTATTCATTTCTTAGTTCTTATTGGGGCAACTATGACTATCATGGAAGCCAACCTGCTTACGAGCTCCACACGTGCGAGGCTTTTTCGGTTCTCCAGCATTTTTCTTCCGTTCTCCATTTTTATTTTGCTTCCCTTCCTTGTCCTTTTTTTGTTTCTCTTCTCCACCCTTGTCTAAGTGCCCCTTAATTCTTTTGCATCGCCCCATTGTATGCACATCAGTTGGTGGATAAATTTCAACTTCATTAGGCATACTACAACCAATGTATGCGTCAAATTCATCTTATCTACTTGGATTATTGGCATTAACCCTTTCAGATAACTTCCTTTTTGTGTCAAGGAGACCGTTTCTCAATGCTTCCAATTCTTCAGGAGAGTGTTCAGCCAACCTGATTGTGTCATCTAATGTTTGGTGTATCTCTGAAACCATTTTCCTCTTTGCCAAATCTAAAGAACTACTCTCGTTATCTTCAAGTAAGTTGCCACCGCTATCATGTAGTGACTTCTTGTTAACTGTTTTCTTCCACCTATCTAGAATGAAATAGCTTGGCAGCTCATTAATTTTTGCACCTCTCAAAACCACAATGATATGTCGGCATGGAACTCCACATGTCTCAAATAACATGCAAGAGCAGTGAGCACTCAAGGATGTTGTGTTGAATTTAACTTCTCTGGACTTGTAAGAGCGATCACCTCCTACAACCGTGGTTTTCACATCACCCGCCTGCAATATGCTTTCAATTAAACAATGATCTTAGCCGCACACACCTCCTTTCGAAAAGTTTTGAAAACCTCATGGGTGAAGTACATGCTTGCATGCTTCTTGATCTCCCATGACGTAATCAGTGGGGACATGGACTTGAGGCAATCATGATCAGCCTTGAGTTCATTCTGACGTTGTTCTATGAGGGCTGTATCGATCCTAATCAAAAACTCCACCAAAGCATGCTCTTAACCAATAAAGTGATTAAAAATGAGTTAGCACTCTCTGACCTCGAAGTGGTTCTCAGAGTTTCACCCAAAAACACACCTCTAAAGTAGGCTGGTATCCATGAGTCACGAATTTCATATCTCCTAGCAAACCATGTGTTTTCTTCAAGACCAAATTCAGAAATCATGGAAGACCACTTTGCCTCAAACTCAGCTGGGCTTTCAGAACCCCATACACGTGTGTTAACTGAATTGTAAAAATGCTCATCCTCTTTCAGTGAAGGACCAAACTTTTCTGGAAGCTTTCCCATTATGTGCCACATGCATAACCTATGGACGGTGTTTGGCATAACTATATCAATGGAAGCCTTCATGCTAGCATCTTCATGAGTTACTATAAGCCTCGGTGTTGCGCCATCCATAGCTTTCAAAAATGTTTCAAACACCCATTTCTATGATGCTTCCTTCTCATCAACAATCAAGGCAGCCCCATGGAAAACAAATCCATGTGGTGGTTTATTCCCGTGAATGGAGAAAAAATCATCTTGTACTGATTTTTGTTGTATGTGGAATCAAAAGACACCATTTCTCCAAATAAAACATAGTTATTTCTACAAAAAGCATCTGCCCAAAACACATGTTTCAATTGATTTTTATCATCAAGAACATACTCAAAGAAAAATCCCGGGTTGATTTGCTTCCCCTTTCTAAGATTGTCAATAAACATTTGAGCATCTGTATCCTTGAAAGTACTTCTCATGTCACGGTGATAATTCTGCAAGTCTCTCTTAGTGCACCCCACAAACTCAAATCCACCCTCACCAACACGAAGCAATCGAAAGGCCCTAGATGTGCCAATACTAGCCGCGTGACATGTGAATAGTGTGGTCTTGGCCTTCTCACTGACTTCTCTATTAGACTTGATTAAATGTTTCTTGGTGAGTGTGACAAATTGATGGGTGTGTTCTTCATGAAAATTTGATATCGAGTATTTGCCATCCTGCATACGCTTGACAGTTATCATAGCTTCACAACCACATCTAGTAATATTTCTCGCATGTGTTCTTATATTCCCTCCTTCCAAATCCTTCTTGCGTTCCTCCTCCTTCTTCATTCGGAAACCTTCTTTGGAACAAAGAAATCGCCTCTAGACCACGACATTATCTGTGGTCATTTTCTGCCCAATTCTGACTGAAAATCCAACATTGTGTGCATAAACCTTGTAAAAATTCTCAACACCTTCCACACTATCAAATGTCATACCCACGTCTGGTTTTAAGTTCTCATCAGAATCGGGAGTACATGTTGAACCCTAAAATTACATGATACATTGGTCGCACAAGTTAGTGAATGTTAAAGAAATTTATAAAAAAATATGGTGATAATGATACTCACACAAAATGGTCCGCTGGTAGCTGACTTTTTAGGGGTGCTAAAGTTGTCAATTACGACCGAGGGAGGACGTATTTCCATATCACGGTGCCATTCGTCATTGCATTCATGGTTTTGCAAAGCGATATCACATGCTAACTTGGGCTCGATCTATTGCAAGGACATAGGGATGGCCATGCCATGTTCATTAGAATTAAAAAATGCATCATACAGGGTTCAAACACTACGTGCACATGTTCATATCAATTTACAAAAAAATAGGCATTACCCTGACACATTCATTACAATTCAGAAAAAACAAGGATGCATCAATACAGCGAGTACGGATTGAGCACACAAGTTCATACCAATTTACAAATAAATAAATAGGCATTACCATGTCACGTTCATCAGAATTGAGAAAAAATAAATATGCACCACTACAAGGAGTAAGGATTGAACTTTCAGGTTCATATCAATTCAGAAAAGAAGTGATGGATCATACACGAATTGGTCAAGTACTTACATGTGCACAGATACGAGGAGGAGGGGGCATGGCAGGACAGAAAGGAGCGACATGGTCTATAGGGAGCGTCTCCATGAACTCCGACAGAGAATGTTGTGGCCTTGCAGGCGATCGCGGCATGACCTACGTGGGCACGGGAGAGTACAAAGGAGCGACAAGAACATCATATCGGAGGGGTGGCGGAACTACATGGTTTGTAAGGGTGGGGTGCCATGATCTCCGGCGGCGAAGTATGGGGTGCCATAATCTCCGTCGGCAAAGAACGGGCCCTCGCTGGTGATGGCGCCATGCCCTTACGCATATCAAAAAGACAAAGGAACGCTAGGTTTTCTCGAACCATAGGAATTAACAAGGGGGTTATACGCAAAAGGACGTTAAGTGGCCTGTTAGCAATCCCATGTTTCATCTCTACCTTTCTTTCTTGATCCAATGACCCGTGCCATTAGTTTCTAGATTTTCACCAAATTGCCGTTTTCACTTGATATGTTGCCCTCAATATTACCATCTTTATGTCTAAAAACTTTATGCAAGGAATCAAACTTCTCATAATACTCAATGCACTTAATATCGAAGTTTTTATTATATCCCTCTGGGATTCCTATCATAATAGGAATAAATTAATAACCTAAATCAATTACCATGCTTTTTAAGGACTCTCAAAATAATATAAGTGAGGTACGAGAGTTCAATGATTTCTATAAACCGAAGACCACCGTGCTCTAAAAAGATATAAGTGAAGCACATAGAGTATTGTAATAAATTCACGATTCATGCATGTATCTCTCAAAATATGTGTGTAGCAATGATGATTGCGGAAAACTAAAAATAAAAGACTCATATCATACAATACGCTCCAAGAAAAACACATATCATGTGGTGAATAAAAATATAGCCTCAAGTAAATTTACCGATGGATTCAAGACGAAAGAGGGGATGCCTTCCAGGGCATCCCAAATCTTAGGCTCTTTGGCATCCTTGAGTATGTATTGGGGTGCCTTGGGCATCCCCAAGCTTAGGCTCTTGCCACTCCTTATTCCATAGTCCATCAAATCTTTACCCAAAACTTGAAAACTTCACAACACAAATCTCAAGAGAAAACTCGTGAGATCCGTCAGTATAAGAAAAATAAATCACTACTTTAGGTACTGTTGTGAACTCATTACTTATTTATATTGGTGTAATATCTACTGTATTCTAACTTCTGCATGGTTCATACCCCCCCCTTGATACAACCCATAGATACATCAAATTAGGTAAAGAACACAAAGAAAACAGAATCTGTCAAAACCAGAATAGTGTGTAGCATTCTGAAAACTTCATATAATTCTATACCTCCAACAATTCCAAAAACTTCGGACAACCAGGGAAATTTGTATATAAATCCTATGTAAAAATTTCAGACTCATTCGAAACTCAAAAAATTTTATAAGATTCCTGGATGGGGAGCAAAAGTTTCTATTTTTCAACAAGATCAAATCAACAACCAACATAGGCCATCCCAAAGGTCTTACTTGGCTCAAACACTAATTAAAATACCAAAACACAATTACTACGGAAGTAATAATGTGGGGAACACTCAAAAACAGAAGCAAAAAACAGAACATAAAAATAAAATTGGGTTGCCTCCCAACAAGCGTTATTGTTTAACGCCCCTAGTTAGGCATAATGATTTCAATGATGCTCAAATAAAAAGTAGTATTTGAAACATGAAAGAGAGCATCATGAATCTCATGACAAGCACATTTAAGTCTAACACACTTCCTATGCATAGGGATTTTGTGATCAAACAATTTATCAAAGCAAGAATCAACTAGCATAGGAAGGCAAAACAAGCATAACTTCCAAACTTCAAACAGATAGAGAGTAAACTTGATATTATTGCAATTCCTACAAGCATATGTTCCTCCCTCATAATAATTTTTAGTATCATCATGAAGGAATCTCACAATATAACTATAACATAAAGGATTCTTTTCATGATCAATTATAGCATACGTGTAATCACCAAAACTTGGGGAACAAAAAATATCATCTTCATCAAGCATAGCAATAGATTTTTAGCAAGCAAAGATGCAAGCAAATAGAAGGCACATGGCAACACAAGCAAACTTAGCAAATCAAAAGGCGAATGGAAGAAGGGCAAATAAAAAGGCAAATCTTTTTGGTATTTTCTGAAAATCATTTTAGAAGTGGGGGAGAGGAAAACGAGAGGCAAATGGCAAATAATGTAAATGCAAGAGATGAGTTTGTGATGGGTACTTGGTAGGATTGATGTAGATCTCCCAGATAACGGCGCCAGAAATTGGAAAGTTGACAGGAGAATTCTTGTCTTGACTTGCTATGTATCCTCCCCGGTAACGGCGCCAGAAATTCTTCTTGCTACCTCTTGAGGTTGCGTTGGTTTTGCCTTGAAGAGCAAAGGGTGATGCAGCAAAGTAGATAAGTATTTCAATCAGTTGATGAGAACCAAGGTATCAATCCGGTAGGAAGAACAAGCAAGTCACCAATGGATGCACCTACATAGACAATCAAACTCTTGCACCCAACACTACAAAGGGGTTGTCAATCCCTTCACGGTTATTTACAAGGATTAGATCTGATAGAGATATATGTAAAAGATTGCGGAAAGTAAAAAGTAAATAAACTGTGGCAAGGTATTTTTGGTATTTTTAGTTATAGATCTGAACATATAATATGGAAAGTAGACCCAGGGGCCATAGGTTCCCGTAGAGGCTTCTCTATTGAAGGAAAATATTACGGTGGGTGAACAAATTACTGTCAAGCAATTGATAGAAAAGAAAATAATTATGAAGACATACAAGGCAATGCTTATGCATATAGGCATCACGTCTGTGTCAAGTAAACCGAAACGATTCTAGATCTACTACTATTACTCCACACATCGACCGACTAATGTCTGCATTTAGAGTATTAAGTTCATGAAGAACAGAGTAACGCATTAGGTAAGATGACATGATGTAGAGGGATAAACTCAAGCAATATGATGAAAACCCCATATTTTTATCCTTGATGGCAACAATACAATACGTGCCTCGCTACCCCTACTACGTCACTGGGTCAAGACACTGCAAGATTGAACCCAAAATAAAGCACTCCCCCCATTGCAAGAATTACCAATCTAGCTGGCCAAACCAAACCAATAACTCGAAGAGACATGCAAACATATGAAATCATGCATATAAGAATTCAGAAAAGACTCAAATAATATTCATGGATAATCTAGGCATAAACCCACAATTCATCTGATCTCGACAAACACACCGCAGAAGAGTATTACGTCGGATTTGTGTCCATGAAGATCATGAAGAACATGGTATTGAAGCACAAAGAGAGAGAGAAGAAGCCATCTAGCTACTTGCTATGGACCCATATGTCTGTGGTGGACTATTCACGCGTCATCGGAGGGGCAATGGAGTTGATGTAGCTGCCCTCCATGATCGAATCCCCTCCGGCAGATTACCGGAAAAGGCTCCAAGATTGGATCTCTTGGGAGAGGAGGCTTCTGGCGACAGAAAAGTATTTTTCTCGCTCCCTTTGGTATTGGGGGAATATTTGGGTATTCATAGAACGAAGATTAGGGCTAGGACTCCTGCCAGGGAGTCACAAGCTTGCTAGGCGTGACCAGGGGGTGACCGTGCCCCCTGGCTTGTGACTTACTGGCAAGTGCCTTGCCTTGCACTCCAAGCCTGGTAGGTCTCTTTCGTTTCAGAAAAAATCATCGCAAAGATTTTATTCCGTTTGGACTTCGTTTAATATTCCATATCTGCAATACTAAAAAACAAGGAAAAAACAGAAACTAGCACTAGGATCTAGATTAATAGGTTAGTCCCAGAAATAATATAAAATAGCATATTAATGCATATAAAACATCCAAAACAGATAATATAATAGCATGGAACAATAAAAAATTATAGATACATTGGAGACGTATCTGGGCCCTAGGCTTGTGTCTTCCTTAGGACTCCTCTCCGGTATCTTTTTTGCTCTGGTATTTTTGAAATTTTCCAAAAATATTCTCCATAAATTTTCAGCCCATTCCGAGAACTTTTATTTCTGCACAAAAAACGACACCATGGTAGTTCTGCTGAAAACAGAGACAATCCGGGTTAGTTCTAATAAAATCATACCAAAATCATATAGAATTATTGTAAACATGACATGAATACTTCATAAATTATAGATACGTTGGAGACATATCAGTGGACTACTCCCTCCTCATCATGGAGTCCGCCAGGATGATGAAGATGGCCACGGGAGATGATCTACCCTCTCCGATAGGGTACTATTTTCTCTCCAGATTGGTTTTTTGTCAAAACAGAGGCCTTGCAGCGGCAGAACGAGGAGTCTAGGATTATTTCTGATGGTTTCTATATTTATAGGAATTTTTGGCGTTGGTTTCACGCGAAGATGGGCCTCGAGGTGAGCACGATAAACCAGGGCATGGTTTGGGGGCCTGGCGTGCCCTGGTGGGTTGTGCCCATGTCGTAGCTCTTATGGCCCTCCCACGAAGTGTCTAGTGCCTATTTTGTTCCAAACAAAATAGTTGAGAAGTTTTGGGCGATTCCGAGAACTTTCATTTTCTACACAAAAACAACACCAAGGTAGTTCTACTGAAAACAACATCAGTCCAGGTTAGTTCTAAATAAACCATATAAAGTGCATCAAAACCATATAAAAGTATTGTAAATTTAGGTGAATATGGCATGAATACTTCATAAGTTATTGATACGTTGGAGATGCATCAGCATCCCCAAGCTTAATTCCTACTCGTCCTCAAGTAGGTAAATGATAAAAGAAATAATTTATGAAGTGTGAATGCTAGTATAGTGCATAAGTTTGATCAATGATAAATTCAATCACTTTTCCTAGCATCATAACATCAACTCTTTCTCATAAAATTAATCATGATAAAGTAGCAATCAGTTCACATGTTAAGGTTCAAACAATGAATTCTCTTGAAACTTAACAACCTATGTTCTTAGTCACCAAACAATCGCAATTCAACTTATTCTCAACAAAATCTAAGTAACAGCTCCACATACTCAATCATCATATAGTCTTCTATGATTGCTAGTACTCAAAGCATATTTTTAGAACAAACAACGTCCATCAAACACATAGAAAGACAGGGGCTTAATGTCTCGCCTCCCAACATACTTATCATAAAGATAATTGTCAACAATAATAAGTCATGATCAAATATATTTGACTGGCCATATGTGCTTAGATCTTTCCCCACCACATGATGTTTGCCAACTAATAGAAGTAGATTATAATAAGAAATTGACTCAACCTAAAAACTAACATTAAAGTAAACAGAATGTCCCTTCGCAGAGGGAAGCAAGGATTTGCATATGTGCGAGAGCTCATTGTTTAAAACAGGGATCAATATAATTTTGGGAGGTGCACCCTTCTTTTCAACGTTACGACAAAGAGCTAAAAATATATTCCATGTTAAACACATTAGCAACGGTTAAGCGGTAAAAGCAAAGTTTTACTCCCCCTCCACCAACAAACACAGTCCATGGCTAGCCGAATCCACGGGTACCGTCCATACCAACAACATTCATGGGGGAGTTTTGTTTAATTATTTGCATTTTTTTATTTCGGGACTGGGAATCCCTATTACCTCCCCTCTCGTGCAAGGAGGAGTGAATAAACACTCATCATGAGAATAACACGCTTAACATGGAAGATACTGACCGCCCCCTATCGCCCCATGAGCGGTATAGACACACAAAACAGATGTTCATTTGATATTTTAGAGGTGGCACATGCAAATTTACTTGGAATGGCAATGAAATACCATATATAGTAGGTATGGTGGACTCTCATGGAAGAAACTTGGCTCAAGGATTTGGATGCACAAGTAGTATCTCTACTTAGTACGAATTTTTGGCTAGCAAAAGGTTCTAAACAAGAACCACATGTTGGAGGATCCATAACAATATAACTTCTATGCAAATATACGCAACCATAACTCATTACGTTGTCTTCCATGTACAACTTCAACTAATTTTCTCAAGTTTGGAAATAATTAATGGGTATTCACAATCATAGAAGATGTCCAAGATAATGTATTTGTATGTAAAAGTTCTCTTCCTTATATCAATCATTCATGAATTGCTTGTATGACCAATATTGTGGTTGTCAAACTTCAATAGATTTTACTTTCTAAACCAGATGTGAAGGTACTACTAAGCATAAAGCACATTTATAATTTCATATTTATGATATTCAATTCTTTCACAATTTACTCTTAGGATATAAGTGAAGCACAAGAGTAAACATCAAACTACTCTCAAAAGATATAAGTGAAGATTAATGAGTAGTCAAACAATTAAGTAGCTATGTGAGGGCTCTATCTCAAAAAATATTTTTAGATATGACTATTTTATTTAAACATAAATAAAAATAAAATAGCACTCCAAGAATAGCACATATCATGTGGACAAATAAAAATTTAGGCTCAACATAGGCTATCTGATAGTTGTTGATGAAGAGAGGTGGAATGCGTAGCATCCCCAAGCTTCGATGCTTGAGACTTCTTGAAATATTTACTTGGGGTACCTTGGGAATCCCCAAGCATGAGATTTTGTATCCCGTTCAATCCTCTCACATCCCGGTCTCACCTATTCTGAAAAACTTCATCCACACAAAACTTGAAAAGAACTCGTGAGATAGGTTAGTGCACATAATAATAAATCAACCCTTTATGTAATGCTAAGACAATTTGCATAATAATTTGAAACATCACACACTGTGTACTATCATTTCCACAATTTATATCTACCAATATAGGCTATGGAAACTATAGGAAAAGTAGGTAACAAAACTATGACAGCAATCTGTCCAAACAGAACAGTCTGTAGAAATCTATTAAACCAGTGTACTTCTAGAACTCAAAAAATTGTGAACATTTAGGACATGGTAAAGAATGTATATTGAAACACCGTGTAAAAATTTTAGAAACTTTTCACGTTTCAGTATTGTATACAAATCCAAACACTACAACAAAAGTTTCTGTTTTTACACAGCACATATCAAAACATGCAGTGCAAGGATCCTAATGCAATTCTTGGAACTTTTTATTGAAAAAGAAGATTATAAATAACATCTAACATAGAACAACACATTATAATGACGCTCCAAGCAAAACGCATATCATGTGACGAATAAAAATATAGCTCCAAGTAAGGTGTACCGATAATGTTCGAGACGAAAAGGGGATGCCTTCCGGGTAAACCTGGGCATGGGCAGCCCGGCCTGGCGACTCGGCCCGAGCCCAGCCCAAAAAACCCAGGTCGGGCCAGGCCGGACTTTAGGTTTGGGCCGGGTTCAGGTCGTGCTTTCAAGCCCGGGTAGCATTTCGGGCCAGGCTCGGGCTTACTGAAAACAACATTTTACACGGAGGCCCAGCTCGGCCCGGCCCGGAAAGTGCCTTTTTAGTTAGTTTGGGCCGGGCTCGGGCCTGGGATTTTTGGTTCGGGCTTTATAAAGCCCGGCCCGGCCCGGTGGATGCCCAGGTTTACTTCCGGGGTATCCCCAAGCTTAGACTCCCGAGACTTCATTGGATATTACCTTGGGGTGCCTTGGGAATCCCCAAGCTTAGGTCCTTGTCTCTCCTTATTCACCTCATATCGGTATCTCACCCAAAATTTGAAAACTTCAATCACACAAAACTTAACGGAACTTCGTGAGATGGGTTAGTATAGTATATATGGATCATTCACTTAGGTAGTGTCAAGACAAGATTCATAATTATTACCAAATGATACCTATTGTATTCAATCATTCCCACAATTTATATTACTCAATATAAGGTATAGGAACACTTGAAACAAGCAAACTATGCATGCAAAACAGAATGTGTCAAAAACAAAATAGTCTGTAAAGATCTGAAAGATCACCATAGTTCCCTGATTCTAAAAATTCCGAACAATTAGTAGAACGTATAGAATTTGCGTAGATTGTTTTTATAAAAAAATCAGAATTTTTTGATGCTCCAGTAAAATAAGATAATTCATATACTGGACGCAAAACTTTCTGTTTTTGCACCGAATCAAACAAGCAAGTATCCACACTATCCCAAAGGCTTTACTTGGTACTTTATTGAAATAAAAGACACAAAACATGATTACTACAGTATCTTAATCATGTGAACACATAAAAACAGAAAGTGAAAGTGTTGGGTTGTTTCCCAACAAGCACTTTTCTTTAATGCCTTTTAGCTAGGCATGATGATTTCAATGATGCTCGTATAGGAAATAGTATTTGAGACATGCAAAAGAGCATCACTAATTACATGCCAAGCACATTTAAGTGTAACCCACTTCATATGCATAAGGATTTTGTGAGCAAACAATTTATGGGAGCAAGAATCAACTAGCATAGGACGGCAAAACAAGCATAACTTCAAAAGTTTGAACACATAGGAAGGAAACTTGATATTATTACAATTCCTACAAGCATATGTTCCTCCCTCATAATAATTTTCAGTAGCATCATGAATGAATTCAACAATATAACTATCACATACAACATTCTTTTCATGATATACAAGCATAGAAAATTTATCACTCTCCACATAAGCAAACTTCTTCTCATTCATAATAGTGGGAGCAAACTCAACGAAATAACTAGCATGAGGCACTTGATTGACATAACCACTTTAAATATTAAAATCATGATGACAAGTTTCATGGTTATCATTAATCTTTATAGCATACATGTCATCACAATAATCATCATTGATAGGAGGCATGCCATCATCATAATAGTTTTGCCCGTCAAAACTTGGGGCACTAAAAATATCATATTTATCAAACATAGCATCCCCAAGCTTGTGGCTTTGCATATGACTAGCATCATGAATATTCAGAGAATTCATACTAAAAATATTTCAATCATGCTCATCACTCAGGGAATTCTCATCAAGTATTTTCATAAATTCTTCCTCTGTCAATTGAGCACAATTTTTTGAACCATCATTTTCACGAAAGACATTAAAGAGACGAAACAATTGATGCAACATAAACTCCATTTTTTGTAGTTTTGTTTTATAACACCAAACTAGTGAAAAGCAAGAAACTTAAAGATTTGATTGCAAGATCTAAAGATATACCTTCAAGCACTCACGTCCCCGACAACGGCGCCTGAAAAGAGCTTGATGTCTACTACACAACTTTATTCTTGTAGACTCGTGTTGGGCCTCCAGGCACAGAGTTTTGTAGGACAGTAGCAATTTAGCCTCAACTGGATGACCTAAGGTTTATCAATCCGTGGGAGGTGTAGGATGACGATGGTCTCTCTCAAACAACCCTCCAATCAAATACAAGAAATCATTTGTGTCCCCAACACACCCAATACAATGGGAAATTGTATAAGTGCACTAGTTCGGAGGAGATATGGTGATACAAGTACAATAGGGATGATGAATATAGGTTTTTATAGTCTGGAATTATTAAAATAGCAAGGTAGCAAGTAACAAAAGTGAGCACAAACGGTATTGCAATGCTTGAAAACAAGGCCTACGGTCCGTAATTTCGCTAGTGCAATATCTCAGCAATGCTAATATAATTGGACCACATAACCATCCCTCAACGTGCAACGAAGAATCAGTCCAAAGTTCTTATCTAGCAGAGAACATAAGTAGAAATTGTTTGTAGGGTATGAAACCACCTTAAAGCTATCCTTTCCGATCATTCTATCCAAGAGTTCGTACTAAGATAATACCAATTTATCCTTTCCGAACGATCTATTCAAGAGTTCGTACTAAAATAACACCATATGATACACATCAACCAACTCTAATGTCACCTAGATACTCCAATGTCACCACCAGTATCTATGAGTTAATTATATCATACACATCAAACAATTTCAGATTCATAATACTCAATCCAACACAAAGAACCTCAAAGAGTGCCCCAAGATTTCTAACAGAGAAAGTAGGACAAGAACGTCTATCAACCCCTATGCATAGTACCAAGACATAGATCAAGTGTTCTCAAAACCAATATTCAATCCAACATAACGAAATCTTAAAGTGAAAGATTAAATCCATCACAACATCATAGCAAGGGAATAACATCATATGATCCGACTATATTAACAAAGCCCGTGATACATCAAGATCATGACATCTCAAGATCACGAGAGAGAGAGAGAGAGAGAGATTGAACACATAGCTACTGGTACAAACTGTCAGCCCCGAGGGTGGACTACTCCCTCCTCATCATGGACTCCGCCAGGACGATGAAGATGGTCACCAGAGATGATCTACCCTCTCCGGCAGGGTATTGTTTTCTCTCCAGATTGGTTTTTCGTCGAAACAGAAGGCCTTGTGGCGGCGGAACAAGGAGTCTTGGGTTATTTCTGATGGTTTCTATATTTATAGGAATTTTTGGCTTTGGTTTCACGCGGAGATGGGACACAAGGAGAGAATGATACACCAGGGCACGCTTCGGGGCCTGGCGTGCCCTGGTGGGTTGTGCCCACTGAGGGAGTCTTGGATTAAGGGGTCCTCGTGCTACTGGCCTATCCCTCATAGGTCGGTTTGGTGGGACGCTCTCTGATTATCGTGGGAAGGGCCAGGATATGCGATGATGTCGTATTCTAGAAGGAAACCTGTAAGACGCAGCATGCACTCCAAGTCAAGAGGAGGGGATCAACATCTTTCTTTCCGGCTGGAGACTTATCATGTGTAAATCCTAGGAACCCCCGGTGTCCACATAAACCAGGGGGTTAGATAGTAGAGGGCAGAAGAACTCATCTAAGCTTTAGCTACTTGATCTCGAGGTAGATCAACTCTGTAATCTTCATACACATTAATACAACCAACCAGGACTTAGGGTTTTACCTCCTTAGGAGAGCCTGAACCTAGGTAAACATCGTATCCTTCGCCCCTTGTTACCCATGGATTCTAGATCCACAACTCGGGACCCCCTACCCGAGATCCACCGGTTTTGACACCGACATTGGTGCTTTCATTAAGAGTTCTCCTCTGATCGCAAGAGGAATTGATGGCTCGCCTAATCATAGGCGATCAAGTCCGTAATGGGGACTCCTTTCCCCCGGACAAATATTTGCTTTCAGCAGCATCGTGCTGCACGTCGACCCGACCGAACACCCTAGTCAGATCGGGAGTCTCGCCCCCGATCAAGAGATCAGATTTGGGAACCTAGAGTTTTCCGTAGAATTCCGGGGTGATATTTCATTCGCTTGGCTCGCGATCTCATCTGACGAGCCCGAAGTCTCCGAAGCCTTATCTTCGGATCTCCTTCTCGACTCCTCCCTCATGTCTATCCCTACCGATGATCTGGATTTTAGTCCGGATCCAGTTAGAGTAGCTGAGGGCCACGAATTGGCCCCTGCTGAACACACTCTTTGTACGGACACGTTGGAGGTTAACTCCGAAAGTCCTAGGCACATCGACCCAATCGAGCTCTCTATGATCAATGAGGCGCTGGATCGGATCCTATCGATAAAAATCACAGACGACCCGACCTCGACCAATACTCAGATCGGTATGAAGGCAGCTCATGGGGAATTTTTTGACCCACCCACCATCCACTTGGTAGCCACTATTGAAGACTTAACCGATATGCTGGACTACGCCTCCGAGGTGGCATAAGACATGGATGAAGAGGACGGCGCCCCCTACCCTGTCAACACGGGGTGATGGACTGCCACCTCCACCTACGACGTCTACATGGTAGACACCCCTGCCGATAAGGGCGATCACACCCCTAAGAAGAATGGTGATAAATCCGGTGAGGAGCCGTCAAGGTGCCAGAAATGGCGCAAATGATCTAAGGCGAACAAGGGAAGGGAAGCCATTGCAGGCACCGGGGAAAACAACACATCGGAAGACCTCGGCAACCCTGAAGTCCCCAAACAACCACTAGAGGACCAGGAAAGGCCCAAAGATCGGCGAGACACCAAGGATCTTAATGATACCAAGGATGACTACTACATTTCCCCTGTCGAGGAGGAGGACAACCTGGAAGCCAAAGACTTCACCTTCACTGAAAACCCGGCGGATCAGGAACGGTTTAGGCGGTATCTTTTAGCCACCTCCCGAAGCCTGAACGCAAAACAACAATAGTTGAAAGCTGAACAGGACACCTTCAATGATAGATGGTCGAGGGTCCTAGCAGCCGAAGAAGTGTATGGTACCAATCTACCGGACCAACCCAAGAGCTACCCGCCCCGGCGGCTACTGCTACGGGTTCAATGACGAGGTCCTTGAAACATCGTCTCCCAGGCATACTCCGTATGACCAGACAGACCGCCCTCCCCGAGGATGGGATAGGACGGCCGGAAAGGCCGAATTTAGATCTGCGGTAGCCCGCGGGAGAGGAAAAGAGCTAGTAGAGCATGAGGACAGGTATGACTTACGATAGGACCTAGATTATAGAGGAGGCCACAAAAGATCCATCTACGGATCTAGAGGGTACTCCCCCGCTAGACGGGACGGTACCAGTCTTGGCTCGACCGCAACAATAGAGGCTAGGAACAAAACCGGGCCTGATCGACCACCGATCGTAGGCATGACATAGCTCGGGTCAGAGGCGCTGCCAACCCACAGTGCTTCACAGACGAGGTGATGTAGCATCAGTTCCCTGAAGGGTTTAAACCCGTTAACATAGAGAAATACGACGGTACAACAGACCTAGTCGTGTGGATTGAGGACTTCCTACTCCACATTCATATGGCACGAGGAGATGATCTCCACGCCATCAAGTATCTGGACCTAAAACTTAAGGGGCCAGCCCGACACTGGTTAAACAGTCTCCCTGAGAATTACATCGGGAGCTGGGAAGAGCTCGAGGATGCCTTCAGATCTAACTTCGAGGGCACTTATGTCTAGCCACCAGACTCCTCCGACCTGAGCAATGTTTTCCAGAAAGCAGGTGAATCGGCCCGGCAATTCTGGAATCGGTTCCTGACCAAGAAAAACCAGATCGTTGACTGCCCGGACGCCGAGGCAATATCCTCCTTCAGACATAATATCCGGGACGATTGACTAGCTCGTTAGCTCGGCCAAGTCAAGCCGAGGACAATGTCCGCCCTTACCTCACTTATGACCCGCTTTTGCACGGGCGAGGATAACTGGCTAGTTCGACTAGGCCATAACCCCGAAGACCCCGGCACCTCCATAGTCTAGGATGGAAATGGGAAACAACGATGTAAAAAAACAAATGTCAACACAACAAAGGCGATGCTAAGGACACGGCCGTTAATGTCAGTTCCCGCAACCCAACATCCGGACAGCGGAGGAAACCTTCAAAAGGAAATTGAGACGGACCTACCACGCTGGACAAAATCATGGATAGGCTCTGCTATATCCACGGCACCCGAGACAAGCCCGCCACCCACACCAACCATAATTGTTGGGTATTCAAATAGGCTGGCAAACTCGTAGCCGAAGAGCAAGGCAAGGGCCCACACAATGAGGACGATGATGAGTCTCGCGATCCAAGGAATGAAGGACAAAAGCATTTGCCTCCAGAGGTAAAAACTGTGAGCATGATATATGCCACTCACATACCAAAAAAGGAGAGGAAGCGCGCCCTTCGGGAGGTCTACGTCGTAGAGCCTGTAGCCCCAAAGTATAAGCCATGGTTGGCTTGCCCGATCACCCTCGACCGACGAGACCATCCGACCAGTATGTGTCATGAAGGTTCGACAGCCATTGCCCTGGACCCCATTAACGATGAGTATCACCTCACTTGAGTCCTAATGTACGGAGGAAGTAGCCTTAATCTGATTTACTTAGACACCGTAAAAAATATGGGTATAGATCCATCAAGGATGAAACATAGCAACACTACCTTTAAAGGTCGACGGCCAAATCAGCCATAAAGGCACGTCAGGTTAGTAAACGAGCTCGGTCTCAGTCCGAACTCCCGAAATCATCTTCCACCCAACAAAAATAGGGATACGCTCCCACAACACAGCCCTAGATCCCAAAAAATATGTGCCAAAAAGGCACAACTTCGCTCTCAAAATACCATGGGGAGCTGTGGGGACCAATTATCAAAGGGAAAGTGTTTGGCTGGACCGAACTACTGCCAACACATGTCTTCGGACAAACCACAGGTACCATCTAGGACCTTCCAAGCATAAAGCTCATCCACACTGCGGCGACTTCTTAAGATCTTCTTCCCAAGGTCCATTCGCCAATAGCAATCACCTTTAAAGGAACACCACCCCCACGAGAGAAAAAGAGCAGACATGCGAGAGGGCACATTGAGGACGTCAACCCACCCATCGAAGACCCCGGGTAAAACCTCTCCTTTGTAAAATACTTGTAACAGTCGCTTCGGCCATTTGAGTTATAAGAATTCATCAGAAATAAAGATCATCCTTTACGGCCTCCTCGTTGTATCTTATGTCACATACTATGTTCTCTACTCAGTGATGCCGATAGCAAAGCTGTTCGATACATATTACGATGCGGCCGGCTAATAGACCGGGGGCTTGACTATAAAAATCGCCCCAAGCATCACCCTAACACTATTGTTTATGTGTTCAGCGTCTCGGATGTTGCGTTATATGAATCAGTTCTGAATTATGTCTTGGGTCAATGGTTGGGTTGCCCGGGTCCTGTGTTTGCCCTCTTACGTTCCGTCCGTTGGGCTAAAATGGCAAAGGGAGAACCACTGCGATTGTGCTTCCAGCTCGCCTAGTTAAGTACCTCGGTGGAGAAAGCCGAAAAGTAACTGTCATAATAAGTGAGAACCAGTCTGCGATCCGACCATAAGTGTCAAACTAAAAATCGATAGAGGTTATTCCGTGTTATATGAGGGGTTTGTATGATTACAAACCATGTGATAATGGTTTCAACCTTGGTGTATCCGAATATCACAAAACACTAGGGGCTAGTCATCAGCCCCCGCAATCAAGCTCCTACGGCTAAGTGAAAGCACTAAAGCATCATAGTCTGATTGCCTTGTTCCCCTCACACTACCACCTTCGGCATGGATACATCGGCTAAGGTCACGATGCGGAGGTAGAAACACCTCATGTAGTATCTACATGTGGGATAAAGCCGATGACTCGCAACTTTCGGATAAAACGGCCACATAGGAGTCAAAATAATACAAAGCTTAAAGACATGATAAACCATGCAACCACATTATAAAGCGGAACAGTCATCAGACACATGACAGAACACTCCTTCATAAATTACATCCTTAGGGCATTGGTCTTCTATCGCCCGAGCACCATCCATCGTGATGGAAAAGTATTGCTCGGGGCGCCTATGCTCCTTCCCATGGGGTGGTGGCGCGGAGGCCATTTCGGTCGGCTTGAGCCTCGTTCAGTGCATCATGGTACTTGCAAAGGCCATCTGATCTCCCTCGATGCATGTAGAGTTCTTTAGAGCATCAATTCGAGGCGCAACGTCACACAGTTTCTGCACCAAGCCGAAGTAACTGCTCGGCAGCGGCTCTGCAAGCCACAGCCAGATGCAGAGGTCCTTCATGGCCGGCTCCGCCATCCTGTGCAACTCCATCAATTATTTCTTCTGATTTCTAAGGAGGGGAGGATGGTTGGGGGCTTGAAATTGCACCCAGAACAGACTAGCCTCAACATCCCCATCCCGAGGGGTGAAGTATTTGTTCGCGTCCACTACACTCCTCGTGAGGTCTGTAAAGGCGCCTGAGAAACGACACACCCGGGTTAGCAATGCAAACCTGTTACCACCAAAGTCACATTGCAGTAAGTACGACTTACCATCAACAATCGCCTTGATTTGGCGGAGTCCTTCTTCAAAGAACCGTCTATCAACTCGACCTGCTTTGAGGTCGGATTTCAGCGTGGACAGTTCGGTGGCCTAGTCTTCGCTCTTTTGCTCAAGGTCCTCGCACTTCGTGCTGGCATCCTCAAGATCTAGCTGCACCTATGGCACCCGGGCCTCATGCTTGTCGGTCATGGCTTTTAACGCCGACAGTCTGGCTACTGCTTGTTCGGCCGCAGCCTTCTCATCCGCGGCCTCCTGCCTCACCTTTTTCAACTCGTCCTTCAGGTTCTCTACATCCACAGCCGCATGTAGGATCGAAAGTAGTGCTAGAGGGGGGTGATTGGACTACTTGCCCAAATAAAAATCTACCTTTTCCCAATTTTAAGTCTTGGCAGATTTTAGAATTCATAGTATGTCAAGTACACCCTACACATGCATGTATAAGAGTATAGCAGGGGAAATTAAAGACAAGCATGTAAGTAAAGGAAGGGTAGGAAGATCAAACGCCATTGGTGACACGACGATTTTTCCCATGGTTCCGATAGATGGTGCTATCGTACATCCACGTTTATGGAGTCTTCCACACACAGAGGGTAATGGTCGTGAGAGTCCATGGAGGGCTCCACCCACGGAGTGTTCCACGAAGAAGCAACCTTGACTATACCATGGTGGCCTATGTCCACGCATGACTAGCCTGACTCGGGGTAGATCTTCACGAAGTAGGCGACCTCCTTGCCCTTACAAACTTCTTGGTTCACTCCACAAGACGAAGTAGGAGGCTCCCAAGCGACACCTAACCAATTTAGGAGGCACCATCCTCCAAAAGGTAAAAGGCTCCATAATGTCGATGAACTCCTTGCTCTTGTGCTTGAAGATGATAGACTCCTCAACACACAATCACTCTCTCATAAATACGACATGGTGGAAGAGATTGATTGGGTGGAAAGCAACTTGGGGAGGCTAGAGATCAAGATTCATATGGTAGGTAGGAATGGAATGGTATGATCTCAACACATGAGTAGGTGGCTCTCTCTCGGAAAATCAGTAGGTATGAGTGAGGAACTGTTCTGAGTGCTTCTCTTGCGAGTGAGTGGTGGTGGAGGGGTACATATAGGCATCTCTAAAAATCCAACCGTTACACCTAATAAGTCAGACTTGGTGACACCAATGTGTAAATCTCAGTGGTACCGAGTTGCCTCAAAGGTAAAAACTTTTGAATCTCGATGATACCGATACATACAAATTGGTTGCACCGATAAGGTGACCAATAGTCAGATTGCCAAACACGGTGATGCCGATTGAAAAAACTCGATGGGCCAGAGTTGTAAACTTGCATAACAGGAAGTTGGCAACCCAAACTCGGTGGCACCGAAATGGAATCTTTTGCACCGATATGCTAGGGTTTTGGTTGAGTCTATCTGATGATGACAATTGGTGGCACCAATGAGAAGTGTTGGTTCCATCGATTTTGGATATTTGGCTTTGGACAGACTTTTGTGTAAGAGCTTGTGGGTGTATGTGGTGACTATCACTTGTGCACGTATGAACATTTTGTTCACCAACAAAACCTTACCCCCTTTTGATAGTATTGGCTTTCCTACGGACTCAAAGTGATTTTTGCAAAAGATAAAATGTGGAGTCCTTTTGCTTGAAGCTTTGCCAATCTATTTCCTTGCATCCTAGGGTATTCCATAATCCTTTTGCCAACCCATCATTGAACTTTCCTGAAACATGCTTAGTGGAAACATTAGTTCAATGACATATATGTTGTTATTAATTACCAAAACCATCAAGGGAGCAAATGTGCTTTCAATCTCCCCCTTTTTGGTAATTGATGACAACATATAGATCAAAGCTTCGACATATGATATAATCAATGAATATAATCATCGCCTTGAGAAGTATGTGATAAGTAAGAGCTCCCCCTAAATTTTTGCATTATTTTTAAATTTGCATTTGAATGCAAATGCACAATCGATTAGGTACATGGGGCACTTCTTCCATGTCACATACAACTTGGTGGTGTGCGAGAGTAATAAGAGTTAACAACATAGCACAACACATCAAGCAAAGTGAATGATCATCACATAACCATCAGAAGATAGGAAATAGTAGCAACACACATCAAAGCGTAGGATCAAACACGAACAAAAGAGTATTTCACATCCAAACCAAAAGAACAAATGTTTTGTAAAATAGTGATAAAAAAGCAGACCCTCTCTCACTTGAAACCTAGATGTATATACAACTTCTCCCCCTTTTGTAACAAGTTACCAAAAAGCACGAAGAGATATAGCTAATCGTTCTTCTGTGGGTGATCTCCTCCGGCGTTCGATGTTGGAGTCGAGAGAACTGCGTTGGCGAAGACTTCTGCTGATGTCCTAGATGGAGTTGGAGTGGACACTAGAGGCACTAGAAGGGCTAATGGAGCTCAAGTCATTGTAGCTAGAGAAGAAGATGAAGTCTCGTCTCTGGAGCTGACACTGTAGGTGTCCTGGCCTTAGTTGTCAATTGGGCAGTCGTCCTGACAAGTGCACGATAGTCCTCATCATCAAAAGACTCGGACTCTGAAGAGGTGCGACGGATGGGGACCTTCATCCACTTCCTTTTTAGCTTGTTGACTGTCTTAGTCAACCCATCTACCTTGTCATTTAGAGTTTTTACTCTATCCTCAAAGATGTTCACCGGGCTCTCCTGACTATCCATAATGGTTTTGATGTCCTTCTTCATGTCCATGATAGTGGAGATCAAAAGATCCATCTGCTCATTCCTGGATCTAGGGACCTGAGCACTAGTGGCGCGATCTGCCTCTGCCTCTGCCTCTGCCTGAGCTGCAGCTGATGTGGGATGGTCTAGGTCCATCACCACAATGTTGTCCTTGAAATCTGGCTGAAGTGGCAAGTGGGGTCTATCCAGAGCAAAGATGTGCTTCTCAAGTTTCGAGTTGATTAGCATCTGAATGTAGGGTGCATAGCAGCATGAGCGCTTCTGGTTAGTAGCAACCCTCTTAGCTGTCTCTACAATCAAATCCATCACTCAAATCCTGGTGTGACTACAAGATGGATAAGCATGTTGATGGAGTAGCCACGAATCATCTTCTCATTTCTAGCCACGAATCAAGGTATGCCTCAAGATGGTGTTCATGGTACGGAGGCCTGCCTGGAGGAAGTAAATGGATCCTAACTTGTGTGATTGCAAGTTAGCAGCAGGAATGGCGGTGTACATATCCTTCATAGCAGTGTGGCTCTCCTTGGATTCAGAGTAGACATCCAAGTCACCATCATGTACCTCTGGGACTCCTAAGATGGTATCCCACTCATCAACTGTAGATTCGTATCTATCTCCTTCAGTCATCCACACTATCCCGCCATCTCCATAGAAGTGAGCAGTGGAGTAGAGCTGCATGATCATCTCATCATTCCAAGAAGTGAAATCTTTGCCAACAAACTTTTCTAGGCCAATGTAGTGGAAGTTTTCTTGGACACATGGAAAATAGTTCTCATTCTCCTTGATATACTTCCAGTACACATATCTCATGTCGCTCATAGCTGGACTCTTGTCAAGCAGCACAGTCTCAAAGAAATCATGTTGCTCCTTGGTATAAAACATGTAGTCCACAGATGTCTTTCTGTTCTAGGCATATGGATCAATAGCTCTCCATGCCCTAAAACATGAATCCTTCCTCTTCTTCATATCCTCATCTCTAGGATGGCTGGCATTGTGATCAGGAAGGTGAGGTCTAAGCTTCATCAACACTATCATAGCATCATCATCATCTGCTTCTCTGAAAGTGGATGCTTTGTTCTTCTTAGCAGTAGGAATATCTTCGGTAGTCCTCTTGGACTTCTCTATAGCAGTCTTCTTAGGTGCAGCCTTGGTGCTCTTGGAGGGACCATGCTTAGGCATTGCATCTGCCATAAGCTTCTTTTGCTACTTCTTGGGAGGGGCCTTGACAACATGTTCCTCCTCCTCCTCCTCAACAGCAGCACCAACAGCCTCCTCTGGATCCTCAAACATAGAGGTCGGCCTGCCAACAACACGGGTGATCCTCTTCATAGTTGTCTTCTTCTCTCCTGCCTTCTTAGGCAAAGATTTTCTTGGGAGCTCAATAGACATTGTGGCCCTAGCACTCTTAGGTGCTCTCATAGTCTTTAGAGGTGCATAAACTTTGCTGACTACCCTCCTAGATGAGGTAGCCTCATTGGTAGACTTCTTTGCAGCCTTCTCTTGCTTTTTAGCAAGAACCTCCTCTTGCACGAAGTCAGAATCCTCCTCATCAGAATATTGTCTCTTCCTAGTCCTTGTTGCAGCTTTACGCAACCCGTGGGAACTGGGAGTGCCTAGATCTAAGAAAGAGCTGGCCTCAGGACTAGTGCCTGAACTTATATCAAAAAACAGAGCCGGAGAATTAAAGTTTTATCATACCTTGGTAGGAGGGGTATCAGCATCAAGACAGATGTCCTCCTCCTCGGTCGGCCAACTCTTCTCTGGCTTGAATAGCACTTTCCACAATTTCTCATGGGTAGTATAGAAGAATTGACACACGGTGGTCGGGTCTTCCAGCTGGTAAGCCCACATTGGGGAGGCCCGGTGCTGGGAGGGGAGGAGACGGCGGCGGAGCATGACCTGGATCACGTTGACCAGCTCGATTTTGGCCTCAATCATCGCGGAGATGCGCTTCAACAACGATTTTAACTCTGCGGCAGACTCCCAGTCAAGGCCTTTCTTGAGCCACAAGGTTAGCCTCACAGGGGGTCCGAGTCTAAACTCGGCAGGTGCCACCCAGTCTGTGCTCCTTGGTTCGGTGATGTAGAACCATTCTTTTTGCCAGATCTTGACCGTGTCGATAAAGGTGACATCTGGCCACTCGACACGGGGAGCTTGCTGATTACCGCCCCTCCACAATCCGCATGCGCGCCCATAACTGTCTTCGGCTTGACATTGAACACTTTGAGCCATAGGCTGAAGTGTGGTTGTACTCGTAGGAAGGCTTCACAGACGATGATGAACGCCGAGATGTGCATGAACGAGTTTTGGGGGAGGTCATGGAAATCTAACCCGTAAAAGAAGATGAGACCCCTGACGAAGGGGTGGAATGGAAAGCCCAGTCCCCAGATGAAATGGGGGACAAACACCAGCCTCTCACCCGGCTTTGGTGTGGGAACCACCTGATTCGCCTCTAGAGCGCGGTGGGCGATGTTGGCGGGAAGGTAGTCAGCAAGCTCTAGCTCCCGAATGTCGTTGTCGGTGTCGGAGGAGGCCTCCCACTTGCCCATGGATCCTGAACCATCCATGGCCAAACTCGAAGGGAATATTGAGGAAGAATTGGATCTGGGCTCTCAGAGCTTGGGAAGGTTGAGGAGGCAAAGGGTGCGAATTTGGAGCGTGAATAGGCCTTGGGAGGTTTTCTCCCTTCTTATGGGGTGTCGTAGTACCGAGAGCCTCCCTTTTACTGCGCCGCGGGCCTCGCCACTTCCCAAAACATTCGTGTCATTATGCGTGTGTGGGATAAAACAGAGCATTAATCATATCTCGCAAGAAATGGGACATGATCTACACATTGATAAGACGTGCCAATGGAGAAATGACCTCAAACCGCGAATCGAGTTTTTGTAACCGGCTCAGCGGTCGTGATAGTCCATGACCCTTCGTCAGAAAGGTTGTTAGGAAATATTGTTCACACTTTGATGTTCGGCCTTCGAGGTTAAGCGACTTATGGTGTTCGTATAACTACATGTCGTTGGCAGCCGGACTAGAGCCAGTCGATCTTAAAGGGGAAAAAGAACTCACCCCGGAAGTCGGATACTCTGATCACACAAAGTTGCTAGTGTCATGACCCCTGGCGTTGGGGGCTAGTTCGGGGGATACTGAGGGAGTCCTCGGCTAAGGGGTCATCGGGCCGCCAGCCTATCTCTCATAGGCCGGCTTGGTGGGCCACTCTCTGATTATCGCAGGAAGGGTCGGGATATGCGATGGCCCCGTATTCTAGAAAAAAACCTCCGAAGACACAACATGCACTCCAAGTCAAGAGGAGGGGATCATCGTCTTTACTTTTGGCTGGAGACTTATCATGTGTAAACCCTAGGAACCATCGATGTCTACATAAACCACGGGGTTTAGATAGTAGATAGGAGAAGAACTCGTCTAGGGTCTAGCTACTTGATCTCGAGGTAGATCGACTATGTAATCTTCATACACATTAATACAACCAAGCAGTACGTAGGGTTTTACCTCCTTAGGAGGGCCTGAACCTGGGTAAACATCGTCTCATTCGTCCCCTGTTACCCATCGATTCTAGATCCATAGCTCGGGACCCCATACTCGAGATCTGTTGGTTTTGACCCCGACACCCACCCCATAGCTCTTCTTTCCCTCCCAAGAAGCTTCTAGTGCCTCTTTTGTTCCAAAAAAATCATGACAAAGTTTTGGGTGATTCTGAGAACTTTCATTCACTGCACAAAAACAACACCATGGTAGTTCTGCTAAAAACAACGTCAGTCCGGGTTATATCTAAATAAATCATATAAAGTGCATCGAAATCGTATAAAAGTATTGTAAACGTAGGAGAATATGGCATGAATACATCATAAATTATCGATACGTCAGAGACGTATTAGATTGTACGAAGAAATAAGAGCCCCAAAACCGCCAATTGCTTGTTGACGTAGAGATCAGTTTGATACTCATAGGGGAAACCAAAGAACATCATCCAAATTTCAGGTCCGAAAGTGGTCATGTGCCTATTGAGAGCTTCATCGCACGGAACAAAAGTAATGAGCATATATTCCTCCTCTAGCTCTAGGGGGTGGCGACAACAGTATCACGAATGAAGGAATCCACAAACCCAAAGATACCAACTCCAAAGGGATGATGACTGGATTCAGTAGTGAATAGTTGGGCTTCATGCAGCAAACCTTGGATTTGTTGACGGATGGCAGCGCGACAATGCAGAGGAATATAGTGGCTGGACTCCGCGATTGCCAGGTAGTCGTGGTTGAGCGGCGGGAAGGCACCAACCACCATGACACTGCGAACAAGGCGATTCTCCAGCCCTGGATCGACGGTGAAGCCCGACGGCAGGAATGGCACCGGGTTCAGAGGGTAGTTCGCCATGGGTGTGGAGAGAGGGAGGGTGGCAACAGTGTTGTAGCTGCGAGACAGAGGGGTGATGCTTCGGGAAACATAGAGGGACCTGGGTGGGAGGGGAGTAATTGGCAGTAGCAGATTTCTTGGGTACCCATATCCAACATTCCTTATGATGGAGTTTGAAGCATGATTGTGCCACATGTCCATAGTGGCCAAAGCTAGAGCATCTGGTGATAGCTACCGCCTTCCATTATGTTGGTTTGGAAAGACCAGTCGATGCCGAAGAATTAGGAAGATTGGGGTTTCTATTATGGTTGTCACCCAAGGAAATAGTCTTTGACTATTGTCGTAAGTGCATGGGACAATTAATGGCCTTGTGGTCAGGAATTGAGCAACTAAGGCAGATAATCCTAGCATATCTACTAATCTTTTTGTGACCCCATTGTAGGCATTTGGAGCATAATGAGGCCCAATTTGTCTCAATAAAATTGATCTCTTCCTTAGAATAACTCGCTTGTGCTAAATTAGCCTTATGGTGGGCCCAAAGTTGCGGAGGCCAAATTTTGTAGTTGGGTGCATATTTGAAGGCCGACGTGAGAAAACATTGAAGAGGGGTCGGATAGTGAAACTGAATCAGGCATTTAAAGTTTCCCAGCCTGACATATTGGGGCACTTGATTGTCCTCTAATTCCGCTTGACTGGTATATTCTTCCATTAAAGCAAGGCGATTAGAGGACCCACAGTCAGGAGAGCAGATTTGTGGCATGGAGGGAAAGATCCAAATTTGAAATTATTCATCTGTTGTTCATGAACCAGGGAAGAGGACGAATCTTCACTCAAATTCTTGTTAGAAAAACATATGCTCAATAGGAGTCAAGTGAAACTCGCTTAATTCCTGAACTAATGATGTATCCAAAAGTGGAACATTGACGCAAGAAATCCAAGTTTGCATTGACAGCAACACGGGAGCGAGCAGTGATATCAATTAGTTCTTCATTTGCATGCCAGCAGGAATTCGATCTAGGGGCTCGGGCAAAAGGACCATTGAAGAGGTGAAAATGACAAAAGAATCCTGCCAAATATGATCTTTGAGCCCATATATAAAATGCCCCACTTTGTTGTTTGCCACCAAAAAACAAAAAGTGTGTTGACTGATTTGAGCAACATTAAAACCCTCACTTGATCCACCAATGCAACATTGCAGTGCAATACCCACAAAAATCGTCATGAGAGTGAAGGAAACGAAGCAAAACGTGACCACCAAGAAAAACTCATTGTGACCTTGAAAGGAGATGAAGTGCAAGGGCCATGGCATGTGCAAAATACCAATGCAAGCAACATCCATCTTGATTCCTTGTCAAAGATCGCCATGGGACTCGATGGAGGTGGAGGTGGAGGTGGAAGGGTGGGAGGGGTGGGAGAGTACCCATTCTGACCTTTTCTCCATGGTTCTTAGCTGGTTAATGTGCTCGGTGCGGTCCAGGGTTGTAGCAATACAGAGACGTAGTCCTTGGCCTGGCCGAGGTCCCAGACCCCAAGACCAAGGTAATCGAGCGAAGAGCTCTGGTCAAGAAGTGGCAATGCAACACGGTTGTTGCGTCGAGGTGAAGCCCTCGGTACAGCCGAGGAGAGAGAATAGTTCGGCAGAATGACGGCGAAGCCCCTAGTTATCATTGGAAAATGAAGAGTTTTTAACAAACACACTTTTTTATTTAACACAAATATAATGCTTTGTCGAACCAAACATAAATTACAAATTCATAGAACTTGAGCATGAAATCAACTTAGCTGGTTAATGTGCTCGGTGTTAATGACCTGGGCTGAGCTTGTAGTGGGCGAGCTCATAGCCCCCAAGACGGTCCTGAAGTGGCCGAGCGAAGAGCTTGGCTTGATGAAGTAGCGATGCAGTATGGTCGATGTGGTGAGGCCAAGCCCCCAGTCCGGATAACATGACGAACTTGGTCGGGTGGTGACGTTGAAGTCCCCGGAGCAGGTTGATGAGGAGATGGTGAAGCCCCCGGTCTAGCCGAGGTGACGGAGCACGTCGATAAGGTGATGCTAAAGCCCCCATGTCAGACAACATGTCGAAGCAATTCAACATGGTTGACATCTGAAAGCACAATGTGCTCCCTTGGTGGTTTTGATAATTCATGACAACATACATTGTCTCTTGGACTAATACTTTCATCTAGTGTATTTCAGATAAAGTCCATAGACTGATGGGTTGGCAAAAAGGAGTGTGAAGAGTATCCCCAAGAAGAAGAAGGATAAGGAATAGCATTGGCCAAATTTCAAGCAAGAGGATTCTACATTTTATCTTTTGTGAGAAATCACTTTGAGTCCATAGGAAAGCCAATACTATCAAAAGGGGATAACGTTTTGTTGGTGAACAAAATGCACATACGTGCACAAGTGATAGTCACCACATACGCCCACAAGCTCTTCCACAAAGTCTGTCCAAAGCCAAATATCCAAAATTGGTGCAACCAACACTTTCCACTCGGTGCCACCGATTCACATCCTCAGACAGACTTAGCCAAAACTCTAGCATTTCGGTGCAAGAGATTCCATTTCAGTACCACCGAGTTTGGGTTGCCAACTTCCTATTATGCAAGTTCACAAAATCGGTCCCAATGAGTTTTGTGAATCAGCGTCACCGAGTTTGGCAATCTGACTGTTGGTCACCTTATCTGTGCAACCGATTTGTATGTATCGGTCTCACCGAGATTCAAAAGTTGCTACCTTTGAGGCAACTGGGTACCACCGAGATGTACACATTGGTGTCACCAAGTCTAACTTATTAGGTGTAACAATTGGATTTTTGGAGATGCCTATATATACCCCTCCACCACCACTCACTCGCAAGAGAAGCACTCACAACACATGTCGTTCTTTTCTCATGGGGGGTGCCCCAGGACGACAAATGCCATGGGGTGGATTATCATGGGCGGAGCAAGGCTATAGTGGAATATCCAGGACGAGTATGCGAATAGCACGCGGTGGTTTACCCAGGTTTGGGGCTCTCCAGAGAGATAATACCCCTACTCCCGCATGTTTGTATATATATGGTATATCTGGTACATGGTTTCTCCTGGAGCTATATCAGGGAGGAGGCAGGAGGAGCTATGAGCTCCCTGTCCCATATGTGTGTGTACATGAGAGAGTGAGAGGTGGCCGTGGTGGGCATGATGGCTTGGAGCCTCATCCCATGAGTGCGTGCCCGTGAGAGCATGAGTGGAGTGGAGGGCTTGGTGCCCTTTTATATAGGCATGGATGGGTATCTTGGGATGTAAGCTAGAGTGGGTAGCTTACATCCCAAGCTACTTGAGGTGTAAGCTACCATGGATAGCTTACACATCAAGCTATATGTAGCTTGTGGGCTAAGCTAAGCATGTCCCTTGGGGCACTTTATACATCAATGTCCAGGGGACAGGCTACAATGTAGATGATATTGTATGACGCATGTATAATGCACTGCTACTCGCCAATAGTGCGCCGCCACAAGATATGGTCGTCTTGTCCGCGCATGTTCGATGGGACATCCTAGTCGGCTTTGGGCTGCCGGCTGGCAGCCGCAGCCGGGTGGTCGGAGCAGTCGGCCACGAGTGTGAGTCGGAGCAACCAGCCCGGACAGGCGGGCACCCCGTATGACTCGCCGTCTTTGGGGTTCCCGGGGGTCAACACCTCGTCAGTAGCCTCCGAGCCTCCGAGCGCCTCGAAGAGTCGGGCAGAGGGTCTTCGCAGTAGACGTTGTTGTTGTAGAAGTTGTCGTTGGCGCAAAAGTTGCTGATGACGGTCGAATGCGGTCCAGGGATGGCGTGCTTGCTTCCGTCGGGGGGGTGCCAGCGCACCCGCTAGGTGTAGCCTTCGAGCCTCCGGGCGACTCAAAGAGTCGGGTGGAGGGTCTTTGATGTTGCTAATGTAGACAATGGTGTCAAGGATGCCGGGCGCGGACACGGAGTCCACCAGCTAAAGGGCACGAGGCGCTGCTGCGGGAGAACGCGGAGTCCACCGGCTGGCGGTTCCCAACGGGGGCGCACGAGCGCACCCGCTGGGTGTAGCCTCCGAGCCTCCGAGTGACTTGAAGAGTCATGCGGAGGGTATTTGCTGTTGTCGAAGCAGACGGTGGCGTCGATGGTGTCCGACGTGGACGCGGGGTCAGCTGACCGATGGGCATGGAGCCCAGCCGAGGGTGGACACAGGGTCCTCTTGTTGTTGAGCGCGAGGTGCTGCCGGTCGCGGACGTGGGGTTTGCCGGATGATGGGCGTGGAGCCCTGCCGGGCATGAACGGGGGGTTCGCCGGCTGATGGGCGTGGAGCCCTATCGGGCACGGACGTGGGGTCCGCCGGTTGTTGGGCCCGGGGCCCAGCCGAGGGCGAACACGGAGTCCATCGGCTATCGAGCACGAAGCGCTGCCGGGCATCGACGCGGGGTCCACCGGCTGATAAGCGTGGAGCCATGCCGAGGAGGGACGCGAGGTCCGCCGACTGAATGGCGTGGTGCCGAGCCGGGGGCAGACGCGGGGTCCGCCGGCTGATGCGTGCGAGGCGCTACCAAGGGCGAACGCAAGGTCCGCCAGCTAATGGGCGCGAACGCGAGGTCTACCAGCTGATGGGCGCAGAGCCCTGCCGGGCGCGGACGCGAGGTTCGTCGGCTGATGGGCACGGAGCCCTTCTGAAGGCGGACGCAGGGCCCACCGGTTGTAGAGCGCGAGGCATTGCCGGGCAGAGAGGTGGGGACCGCCAGCTGATGGGCGTGGAGCCCTGCCAGGAGTAGCCTCCGAGCGAGGAGGTTGCTCATGGAAATGATTGTGCAGAAGACAAGGTTTAGTCGGCGCAGATATATCAAACATTTGAATTTGGTAGTGCAAGTTTGTGAAGAGGGTGCCCACTCGGTTTCGTCCGAGCCCCCTTCAAGCTTTTTCATGTGCTTTCCGCTCTTTGGCTTTTCCTCTTGTCAGCTGGACAACCGGGAGCAAGTCTGTGGCTGAGGCGAAGAGTGGGTCGTGGAGTGGAGCGTACCGTACTCGGATTCTGGAAGCAGACTTGACCGAGCAGGAACTCACGAATGAAATGCCGGATTGCCCAAGCCGTTTTCTCCCAGGACGTTTTTCGCGTGGGGTGACTTCCATCTTGTGCTCCCGCTAGCCAGACAATCGCGGTGCAATCTATAGCTAAGACAAAGAGTGTGCCTTTGGTACTGTACACGCTACTAAGCCGTCTCGTGGGAACGAACGCATCGGGCCATGCGGACAGCCCTGGGCCGGGACTAGATGGCACCGGGGTGAACAGTAAAGCAGCTGAATAAATGCAGAGATTGCCTCTAAGGGATGCTCAGGGCATCCATTGTTTGTACGTGGCATGAGGAAGGACGATTGTGATCTCACATTGATTTTCGCGTAGGCGAGGCGGGTGCTATCGAAGACGGCCAGTGCAGCTTTTTGCCAGTGGGGCACGCCAGCAGCACCCGCTGGGCATTGTCCGCGGTTGATGGTGTAGGATCGAAAGTAGTGCTAGAGGGGGGGTGATTATACTACTTGACCAAATAAAAATCTACTTTTTCCCAATTTTAATTCTTGGCAGATTTTAGCATTCATAGTACGTCAAGTACACCATACACATGCATGTCCAAGACTATAGCAGCGGAAAGTAAAGACAAGCATGTAAGTAAAGGAAGGGTAGGAAGATCAAACGCAATTGGTGACACGATGATTTTTCCCATGGTTCCGATAGGTGGTGCTATCATACATACACATTTATGGAGTCTTCAAACCATGGAGGGTAATGGTCGTGAGAGTCCACGAAGGGTTCCACGAAGAAGCAACCTTGACTATACCATGATGGCCTGCGTCCACGGAGGACTAGCCTAACTCGGGGTAGTCTTCATGAAGTAGGCGATCTCCTTGCCCTTACAAACTTCTTGCTTCACTCCACAACACGAAGTAGGAGGCTCCCAAGCGAGATCAAACAAATCTAGGAGGCACCACCCTCCAAAATGTAATAGGCTCGATAATGTATATGAACTCCTTGCTCTTGTGCTTCAAGATGATAGACTCCTTAACGCAGAATCACTCTCTCACATATTTGGCTATGGTGGAAGAGATTGATTGGGTGTAAACAAGTTGGGCAGGCTAGAGATCAAGATTCATATGGTAGGAATGGAATGTCATGATCTCAGCACATGAGTAGGCCGCTCTCTCTCAGAAAACCAGTAGGTATGAGTGGGGAACTGTTCTGAGTGCTTCTCCTGCGAGTGAGTGGTGGTGGAGGGGTATATATATGCATCTCCAAAAATCCAACTGTTACACCTAAAAAGTCAGACTCGGTGACACTGATGTGTTAATCTCGGTGGTACCGACTTGCCTCGAAGGTAGCAACTTTTGAATCTCGGTGAGACCGATACATAAGTCTCGGTTGCACCGATAAGGTGACCAACGGTCAGATTGCCAATCTTGGTGACGTCGATTCACAAAACTCGGTCGAACCAATTTTGTAAACTTGTGTAACAGGAAGTTGGCAACCCAAACTTGGAGACTCCAAAATGGAATCGTTGCACCGAAATGCTAGTGCTTTGGCTAAGTCTGTCTGAGGTTGAGAATCGGTGGTACCAGGTGGGAGTTGTTGGTTGCACCGATTTTGAGTGTTTGGCTTTGGACAAACTTTTGTGTACGAGCTTGTGGGTGTACATGGTGACTATCACTTGTGCATGTGTGAGCATTTTGTTCACCAACAAAACCTTACCCCCTTTTAATAGTATTGGCTTTCCTATGAACTCAAAGTGATTTCTCACAAAAGATAGATTGTAGAGTCATTTGCTTGAAGCTTTGCCAATCTATTTCCTTGCATCTTGGGGTATTCCACAATTCTTGTGCCAACCCATCATTGAACTTTTCCTGATACATACTTAGTGGAAACATTAGTTCAATGACATATATGTTGTTATTAAATACCAAAACCACCAAGGGCGCAAATGTGCTTTAAATCTCCCCCTTTTTGGTAATTGATGACAACATATAGATCAAAGCTTCGATATAAGATATAATCAATGAATATAATCGTCGCTTTGAGAAGTATGTGATAAGCAAAAGCTCCCCCTAAATTTTTGCATTATTTTAAATTTGGGTTTGAATGGAAATGCACAATCGATTAGGTACATGGGGCATTTCTTCCATGTCACATACAACTTGGTGGCGTGCGAGAGTAATAAGATTTAACAACATAGCACAACACATCAAGTAAAGTGAATGATCGTCACATAACCATCAAAAGATAGGAAATAGTAGCAACACACATTAAAGCATATGATCAAACATGAACCAAAGTATCTCATGTCCAGACCAAAAGACCAAATGTTTTTAAAAATAGCAATAAAAGCAGCAGACGCTCTCTCACTCGAAGCCTAAGATCTATATACTACTTCTCCCCCTTTGACAACAAGTTACCAAAAAACTCAAAGAGATATAGATAATTTTTATATGGCTGATCTCCTTCGGTAGATGATGTCGGAGTCGAGAGAACTATGTCGGCAAAGACTTCTGCTGATGTCCTGGAGGAGTTGGAGTAGACACTGGATTGTAGCGGCCCGACCTGAAAGGTCGAATCTCTGGTGTTTCTGTACCATCACAAGATCATGCTGGTACACACACGGTACATCAATGTATATATCAAAGTGAAATCACACAGCTTTAATAATCAAAAAAATATCATATCGAGTCCTTTATTACAATAAGAATTACAATAAAGTGGCTGAAGGCCAACTCATGAGAATAACTAATCTTGCGGAATCTTCAAAGGTAGTTGAGTCCATCTGACTCCAAGGGCATCTCACCGAGCATAGAGCGTATCCTCACTCCTGGTCGGAAAAGTACTCTGCAACATGATACGTTGCAGCCGTGTAGGTCAGCATATTGAATATGTCGGCAATGTCACAAAAGAGGGGGTGGAAAGTAATCATGTATTCTATATGCATATATGGCAGGTGGGGGTAGTAAGTTTTTGCATAAAGCCAAAAAAATTCCTACAACAAGAGAGGGCAAAAGCATAATTACTACAATGTTGGTTGATTAATGAGATGGTTCCACCAACCAATTCTCATACCCAAGTTGACATTAATACCCACATCAATGTAATTAATTGTGTTGAGAGTTCTAGATAGTTTCAGTTCCTTTGGCTCAAACTGTCCATGACCGTGGACACGGCTAATCGATTAGGTTTGGGGTACTCTGCAGAGTTTTGCACACGTTCCCCACAAGATTTGATCGCCTCCGTTGGATTTCTCGCACTTCAGGGTGTTTGAGAAACGGATGACCAAAACATGGTCTTCTAAAGGGTTTCCCCGAGACTCTGTCGGTGCCCATCCTTTCCTACCATTCTTCTACATCTCGTAGCACCACCTATCCAGGGTCACCACGATATCCAACCAAGCCAGAGCCCATAATGGCTTGTGGCTGTGCAGGTAAGCCTTGGGTCTTGAAGCATCCATCCATCTCTTTGTGCCTGGGTGGACCTTTCCGCATGAATACTGGCACTTCTCCAGCAACATCTAGGCTAACCACTGGTTTCTCCAGGGTGTCGTTCAACCATCATCCACCCAGAGGTATGTTGAAAACTTGGAGTCTTGACGACTTGATCATCATGTAGGTCTTGAAATTATTAATTCACAACTCTCATGAATCACACAACCAACCCCGTCTACTAATAGCATAGCAAAATTAAATCAACGTTTCCCGGGGCCAATGTGTCAAAGGGCTGAGGGGTGCCTACCACATAATACTACATCAAGTAACCAAGTTTCCAAATTACCTACTTTGCATGCAATTGGGGAGATGGTAGAACTAATGCAATGAAAACATAGGTATACATGGTCAAAGTGACTTGCCTTGCTGACGATCCTCGTATTCAAGTGACTCTAGATAACAAGCTTCGCACTCCGGATAATCTAACGAATCAAACAAAGCACATAATAAGCATAAACACAATACAATTCATACAACAGCAAGGTAAACAAATATTTCAACAAGCAAAAGCACAAACAAAAGGAAGAAATCACTCAAAGTATAAGACTCTAAAATTTTTGGTGTCAAAACTATACTAAGACATAACAAGTCAAAAATATTGTTTTGAACAACTAGGCATTTAGATAACAGAAAGTAAATACAAAATTTTATTTGAAAACAGAAAGTATTTCATTATAAAAAAATTGTGCAAAAAGAGTTACTACAAAACTTTTTTCTAAACAATATAAATGGTGAAAACAAGTTGTACCTATTCAAACTAGAGCACAAAACAATTTGAAAAATATATTTTATTAACAGAAAATAATACACCTAATGTTGAATCAACAGAACCTAATGAAATCTAAAAACAAAAGTTAAACTAATTCAGGTTCAAATTAAATTAAAATCAATTTAATTAAAATCTATTAAGAACTAAACAGATTCTGTTTTTGTTAAAAACAGTAACCAAATTTATCCTAAAAAATTTCAAACTATGTAGGATGATAGGTCTAACTAATACAAACTAGTGGCAAAAAGATTCATACAAAAATATATAAACTCTACTTATACAGATTTTAGTAATTTAAACAAATTTGATTAGATTCAAAATTTAAAGTTCAATTTTTAAATCTAAGCATACAGACATAAACTACAACAAAGTTGTGAACTAATGCAAAAAGAATCAACTAAAAACACCAAATATTTTAAAAGATATGATAAAAACAAAAACAGAATACATTTTGTTTTCTAAAATAGAAAAGAAAAAGAAAAACTAACCTAACTAACGGACAGGGTGATGTGGCATGCTGTGATTGGCCGCGAGGGCGTGCGTGCGGGAGCTAGCGAGCGGTTGGCCGAGACTTAGCGCGTACCGGTTCGTTTATTAAATAGATCTAATCTCGTGCGTTGACTACGGATCCGATGGCTACGGGTGGAGTTGGCGGCTTACAGGGAGGGGGTCAAGGTCTCCAGCGAAGTCGACGGCGGCCGGTGGTCGGATGTGCTCGGGGACGATGGTGCGATGGTCGGGGGCATCGTCCGAAGGCTTCAAACGGCGGCGACGAGGTTCCGGCATCGATTGGTGGCGTCGGAGGGGGGCTGGGGTGAGTGTGGCGACGGGCACGAGCTCGGGGAGGTCCGGTTGGGTGCCGAACTCCGACGAGGTCTGGGGAAGCATTCCGGTGAGGGAAGAGGGGGTTTCGGGTGTGGAATGAAGAGAGGAGAGGGCTGGGGTTTATATAGGGGCGGTGCGGTGGTCGGGGAGGGCACGAGGGGCGAGATCCGCGGAGAGGGATCTCCGACGACGGTGGTCGGGCACGGGGAAGGGGATGAGCGCGCTGACGCCACAGTCAGACACTGGGTCCTGCGCGTCAGTGAGGGTGGGAGGCATGGTTAGCGCGTCGGTGGCCGACCCGGAATAGTTTCGGGAAATAAAGGCTGTGGGCCGGCCCGTTTCTATTTAAAACATTTCCTTTTCTATTTCCAGAGCAATAAAAACTCTTTTAATGCATTCAAAATATTTCCAAACATAGAAAAAATATATATCAAAATGATCAGGAGAATTAATGCTATTTAATAAACATTTTTCCTCTGTCATGTTGAATATCTTTTTAAAATTTATTTTCAGAAAAATGCCTAATTGATTTTAAATCCTTTTGAGATAAACTTTCAAATAACCCCCTGATTTTATTGCTCAAATATTTCACCAAGATGCCCCTGGTGTGGAGTGTCATGTTACTCCCCTCTTTCTTTGAACATTGCCAAAGGTTTTCAAATAGGTGAAACAAATGCATGGGAAAATTGAAATGGCCTTTCAGAATTTCAAAGGAAGCACTTCAACAAATACATTACATTCAAACAAAGTGATGATGATGCATAGCTATATTTCATAACAGTCCAAAATGGAATTTTGGGATGTTACATGGATGCACATTGGCTGATGGAACTAAAGTCACTGTGGCTGGAGCAGAAGATGAAGGTCTCGTCTCTAGAGCTGGCACTATAGGTGTCTTGGCCTTTGTCATGTACTGGGCAGTCAACCTAACAGGGTCACTATCCTCATCATCATTAGAAGACTCAAACTCTCAAGAGGTGCGACGGATAGGAGCTTCATCTACCTCCTTCTTTAGCTCATTGACTGTCTTAGTCAGCCCATCTACCTTGTTGTTAAGACTTTTCACTCTATCCTCAATGATGTTCACAAGGCTGTCCTGGGTGCCCATGATGGTTTTGATGTCCTTCTTCATATCCATGACAGTGGAGATCAAGAGATCCATCTACTCGTTCTTAGATCTAGGGATCTGAGCACTAGTAGCTCTAGCTGCCTCTGCCTCTTCCTCTGCTCGTGCCTGAGCTGCAGATGATGTGGGATGGTCTGGGTCCATCACCACAACGTTGTCCTTGAGATCTGGCTGACGTGGCAAGTGGGGTCTATCCAGAGCAAAGATGTGCTTCTCAAGTTTGGAGTTGATAAGCATCTGAATATAGTGTGCATAGTAGCATGAGCGCTTCTGGTCAGTAGCAACCTTCTTCATTGTCTCTACTATCAGATCCATCACTCGAATCCGGGTATGGCTATCAAGAAGGATAAGCATGTTGATGGAGTATCCACGGATCATCTTCTCATCTCTAGACTTGGGCATCAAGGTATGCCTCAGGATGGTGTTCATGGTACGAAGGCCTCGCTGGAGAAAGTAGATAGATCCTAACTTGTGTGATTGCAAGTTGGCAGCAAGGATAGGATCATACATATCCTTAATAGCATTGTGGCTCTCCTTTGATTCTGAGTAGACATCCAAGTCACCATCTTGTGCCTTTGGGACTCCTAAGATGGTAGCCCACTCATCAACAATAGATTCATATCTTGCTCCTTCAATCATCCATACAATCCTTCCATCTCCATAAAAATGAGCAGTGGAGTAGAACTGCATGATCATTTCATCATTCCAAGCAGTGAACTCTTTGCCAACAAACTTGTCTATGCCAATGCAGTGGAAGTTGTCTTGAACACATGGAAAGTAGTCCTTCTTTTCTTTGATATACTTCTAGTCAACATATCTCATGTCACTGACTGTAGGGCTCTTGTCAAGCAAGATTGTCTCATTGAAGTATTGTTGTTCCTTGGTATAAAACATGTAGTCCACAACAGTTTTCCTCCTCTGGGCATATGGATCAATAGCTCTCCTTGCCCTCAAACCAGAATCCTTCCTCTTCTTCATATACTCGGCTCTAGGATGGCTGGCATCATGTATAGGAAGGTGTGGCCTAAGCTTCATTAAGACTGTCATAGCATCATCATCATCATCATCATCTGCTTCCCTGAAAGTGGATTTCTTGTTCTTCTCAGATTCGGGAATATCTCTGGTAGTCCTCTTCGACTTCTCTAGAGCAGCTTTCTTGGGTGTAGTCTTGGTGCTCTTGGAGGGACCAGACTTAGGCATAGCATCTGACATAAGCTTCTTTGCCTTCTTCTTGGGAGGGGCCTCAGTAGCATGCTCCTCTTCCTCCTCCTCGGCAGCAGCAGCACCAGCAGCCTCCTTTGGATCCTCAAACGTAGAGGTAGGACTGCCTTAAACATGGATGATCCTCTTCCTGGCTGTCTTCTTCTTCTCTCCTTCCTTCTTAGGCAAAGCATTCCTTGGGGGATCAACATTCATGGTATCCCTAGCACTCTCAGGTGCTCTGAAAGCCTCTGTAGGTGCATAAACCTTGCTGACTACCCTCCTGGATGAGGTAGCCTCACTAGCAGACTTCCTTGCAGCCTTCTCTTGCTTTTTAGCAAGAACCTCTTCTGGCACAAAATGAGAGTCTTCTTCATCTGAATTGAGTCTCTTCCTGGTCCTTGTTGCAGCTTTAGGCAACTCATGAAAACTGGGAGTGCCTGGATCTGAGGAAGAACTGGACTCAGGACTAGTGCCTGAACTCAAATCAACATCCTGCTCCTGCAAGTTCTGACTGTCCTCTGAACTTCACATAGCTGACCCTGTGAATAGAGTATAGAAGAGTGGAATAGGATAAGTCATCACAAAATGCAGAGTTTTGATATTTTGAACCAAGAATTTCTCAAATTTTGCATTCTGCCAAATGTATGTCGGTACAGCCGAGGCAAAAATTTCGGTCACACTGAGACTAACAACCTGCTTTCCAGGAACTTGGCACTATTTTTAGTTACACCGAAAATAAGCACTGGGTTCCACCAAGGTGTCCTCTGTGTGGTAGAAAACAAAATCGGTGACACCGATTATTTCGCGTCGGTTCTACCGAGATACATGAGGCGGACGGCAAAACCTAAAAAATTCACTGTTCCCTAATCTATTGAGTGTTTATGTGGATAGAAAGATGTGCAAACGGTGGCTTATCGAGAAATTGAACTTCATTGCACAAGATTAGGACGGGGAGCACAAGAAGGATCGGATTTGTACCCTAGCTCGGTGATGGTTCTGCCACGGCGAAGACGGCGGCAAAGATGTCCATGGACGGCGAAGATCCCACTGGCAGAGGAGCGCGGGGAGACAAGGGCGACGACCAGGGGGGTCCTTTGCGGCAGCTTAGGGTTCTAAGGCGCGATGTTTGAGATTGAACTTCAAAGCATCAGGGTCCACAAATTATATATCCTTCACTGTCGGTGACACCGATTTAATATTTTTGGTGTCATCGAGTTTCACAACTTTCATCTAACACGGAAACTCAGTGTAACCGAGAACATGAAATCGGCAGTACCGAGATAGAAAAACCATATCAACCCTAGGCATTTGGTGAGACCGAAAGTTTTGACTTGGTTCCACCAAGATGCACTTGGGAGGTTTTAATGGTCAGTCCTTTGTAGATACGAAACTCCGAGTGCTCCTCACACACAGAGATCAAAAAGTACTTGTTCAAATTTTGTGATGCAACAAGAAAAGAATATGAGTTGAGAAAGCATAGATAGCTAAAGGAGTGGTCCTAGGCATTCTTGTCTATCCAATTGGCAAATGAAAATTTAAAAGCTAAATAGCAACAATTGGATATCCTCGAATGAGTAAATAAATGCAGACCAACATGCTCACACAATAAGATGTCAAATGAAATCCTGGCAAACATGCACAAACACACTAGCATCTAATGAGCACTTTGGCGATGACGGAGTCATCTATATATGACTATATTCACTTAGGAGACAAGTAAGAATACTTGATCATAGGTCATACTCGTTGTTTAAGCACAAGTGGGGTTACCACTTTTACATAAAGCATTTAATGTTGTCACATGCAAAGAGATACTTTGACTCAAGTCTTAGAGTAAAGCTCCCCCTTGATGTGACATCGCCCCATAAGAGGGATAAACTAACCTTGGGTTTTGTCAATGAAGACTTCATGTAGGTGAAGTAGTGGTGGATGCTAAGGGTTGATGAAGATCACCAAGAGTTGGGAGTATCCTCGTTGTTTCATTACTCTTCTCACCTACATGGGTTAGTCCCAACACACAAGAGACAAATACAAGGATATCTATGGACATGGAGTGCAAAGCTTATACGATGATGTCCATTGATTTGTTAAATACTTGATGTGGATCCTTCATGTTGAAGTATCACTTGTAGAAGTTGAGCTTGTTGTAGCCTTGGGAGCCCACTTCACCAAAGCTCGGGATTCATCTTCATATGAGTCAATGTCCTCTTGAAGCTTGTTCTTGCCCTTGATCTTGGGGTATTGTGGTGGAAGGTCATCTTGAGCCTTTGTTCCCTTGGGGAGAGTATTTTCATACTTCTCATTTTGAGGAACAGGTTTGGGATTTGGGTATTGACCTTCTTCCCATCCAACTCCATTAGCATTGAAGTAACCAACACCATGATTCTTCCGGTATCCTCCGTGCTTGCGTACAATCTCCTCAAATTGTTTGCATCCTTCAAGACTCTTGTAGATACCTTTCTCTATAATCCCTTTTAAAAGTTTATTTTCTTGCTCAAGTGTAACTTGGCTAAGAGAAGAGTCAGTGGGATTGAGAGCACTACTAGAAGCAATATCATTGGATTTATCATTTTTATTGCTACTAGTTGAAGAATTTTTCTTTCCTTTGTTACTAGATTGCTTAGACTTAAGTTGTGGCATGAATGTAGACAAGATAAGTCGCTTGGATAGATAAGAGGAAGTCTTCTTTTGAAGATTGTCATTGATAGCTTTAAGGAACTCATGCTCTTGCTCTAAGTTGAGCTTCTCGAAGCGTAGCTTCTCATGTGTCCTTACAAGCTCTCTATGATCTTCTAGAAATGACTCGTGAGCTAACTTAAGAGTTTTTAGTTCTTGAGGTAGTCGTTCTATTTCCAACTTATCATTATTGCACAACGTATCTAGAGTAGAAAGATTACTAGCAAGTTCATCTTGACTAACGTTACTAGATTTGTCAAATAGCAAGTCATCTTCAATTAACAAGTCATCTTCATCACAATTGAAATCAAGATACTCGAGGTGTGATACCTTGGGGCCTTTAGCCATGAAGCAACGTCCACTCCCTTCATTTGGTGAATCAAATATGTTGTAGGAGTCGGTTGTCACTAGTGCAAGTCCGGCAACACCTTCATCTTGACTATATTCGGAGTTGGAGTGATAGCTTATCTCGGAGTGGTTGTCAGATTCGGATCCAAAAACCCATTCACCAACATGAGCTTGATCTCTTCTTCTTGAGTAGCTCTTGGTGTACTTGTCCTTCTTCTCTGAGTCCCTACTTCTCCTTGAGGGTCTTCGTTCATAACGATCATCTCTACTCCTTCTCTCTCTTCGGAGGTGATTGTTCTCTTGAACTTCATATTCTTGGTGACTCTTGTTTCCTCTTGTAAGGAGTCGTGCACTCATTGGAGTAGTGTTCAGGCTTCCCACAGTTGTAGCTGTTTCGGTCATGACTTGACGAATGCTTCTGTTCATATCTTGAGTTGGAGCTTCGATCTTTGCTTCTATTCTTGTAGAACTTGTTGAATTTATTGACCATGAGGCTTATCTCTTCATTTGTGACAAGGTTGTCGCTTGAGGTAGCGGGAGCATCACTTGTGGCTTTGTAAGCACCGCTTGACTTGTGGTGAAGCTCTTCCTTGTCCTTGAGTGTCATCTCATGAGCAACAATCCTACCGATCACTTCTGTTAGCTTGAGAACTTTGTAGTTGGGCATCATCTGGATCAATGTGCATACGGTGTCATATCGGTCATCCAAAGCTCGAAGTGTCTTCTTGATGATGAATTTGTCCGTCATTTCTTCACTTCCTAAGCCGGCAATCTCATCGATGATGAGAGCTAGCCTAGAGTACATCTCAGTGACTCCTTCACCATCCTTCATCTTGAACTTGTCAAGTTGACTTTGAAGAACATCCAACTTTGATTCTCTCATAGATTCTGTACCTTCATGCATATCAATCAAAGTATCCAAAATCTCTTTTGCATTCTCAAGACGGCTGATTTTGTTGAACTCTTCAAGGCATAGGTAGTTGAAGAGAATGTCACATGCTTGAGCATTGATTTGCAACATATTCAATTCATCCACAGTCGCTTCGCGATCCGGTTCCCTTCCTTCCGCAAAGAATTCACCTTGCATTCCAACACGACCAACAGCCCAAACGACAGGGTTATGACCAAGCAAATGCATTTTCATTGTGTGCTTCCAACTAGCAAAATTAGTGCCATCGAAGTAGGGACCTCTACGGTGATAATTTCCCTCACAAGAAGCCATACTCTCCTAGGTTGTGATACCAATGCAATGGAGACCAATGCTCCGATACAACTTGTAGGATCGAAAGTAGTGCTAAAGGGGGGTGATTAGACTACTTGACCAAATAAAAATCTAGTTTTTCCCAATTTTAATTCTTGGCAGATTTTAGCGTTCATAGTATGTCAAGTACACCCTATACATGCATGTCTAAGAGTATAGCAGTGGAAAGTAAAGACAAGCATGTAAGTAAAGTAAGGGTAGGAAGATCAAACGCAATTGGTGACACGATGATTTTTCCCGTGGTTCTGATAGGTGGTGCTATCGTACATCCATGTTTATGGAGTCTTCAACCCACAAAGGGTAATGGTCGCGAGAGTCCACGGAGGGCTCTACGCACGGAGGGTTCCATGAAGAAGCAACCTTGACTATACCATGATGGCCTACATCCACGGAGGACTAGCCTAACTCGGGGTAGATCTTCACGAAGTAGGCGATCTCCTTGCCCTTACAAACTGCTTGGTTCACTCCACAACACGAAGTATGAGGCTCCCAAGCGATACCTAACCAATCGAGGAGGCACCACCCTCCAAAAGGTAATAGGCTCGATAATGTCGATGAACTCCTTGCTCTTGTGCTTCAAGATGACAGACACCTCAACGCATAATCACTCTCTCATAGATTTGGCTATGGCGGAAGAGACTGATTGGGTGGGAAACAAGTTGGGGAGGCTAGAGATCAAGGTTCATATGGTAGGAATAGAATGGCATGATCTCAACACATGAGTAGTTGGCTCTCTCTCAGAAAATCACTAGGTATGAGTGAGGAACTGTTCTGAGTGATTCTCTTGCGAGTGAGTGGTGGTGGGGGGTATATATAGGCATCTCCAAAAATCCAACCGTTACACCTAATAAGTCAGACTCAGTGACACCGAGGTGTTAATCTCGGTGGTTCCGAGTTGCCTCAAAGGTAGCAACTTTTGAATCTCGGTGAGACCGATACATAAATCTCGGTTGCACCGATAAGGTGACCAACGGTTAGATTGCCAATCTCGGTGATGTCGATTCACAAAACTCGGTCAGGCCGATTTTGTCAACTTGCATAACAGGAAGTTGGCAACCCAAACTCGGAGGCACCAAAATGGAATCGGTTGCACCGAAATGCTAGGGTTTTGGCTGAGTCTGTCTGAGGTTGAGAATCGGTGGTACCGAGTGGGAGTTGTTGGTTGCACCGATTTTGAGTGTTTGGCTTTGGACAGACTTTTGTGGAAGAGATTTTGGGTGTACGTGGTGACTATCACTTGTTCACATATGAGCATTTTGTTCACCAACAAAACCTTACCCCTTTTAATAGTATTGGTTTTCCTATGGACTCAATGTGATTTCTCACAAAAGATAAAATGTAGAGTCCTTTGCTTGAAGCTTTGCTAAATTATTTCCTTGCATCTTGGGGTATTCCATAATTCTTTTGCCAACCCATCATGGAAATTTTCCTGAAACATACTTAGTGGAAACATTAGTTCAATGACATATATGTTGTTATTAATTACCAAAACCACCAAGGGAGAAAATGTGCTTTCAGATGGAGGTGTCGGCCGGCCAGGCCCGACCGGCCAGCGCGGAAGTACACGAGTGGCCGACTCGATGTTGAAGTAGGTGGGCATCCCTTCTGGCGAGGCGACAATGTGGGCAAGTGGGGCTCGGCGGATCCTCTTTTTAGTTTTCTTTCATTCTTCTTCTTCTTCTTCTTTTCCGGCTCCCCCACTTTTTTTATTTGGGCAGCGAACCGCCTCATATTTTTTCTTTCTCCAGCTAGCTGGGCAGGAGAAACTAAAGCAAGGCTGGAGCTTGGAGCTGGCGCGGGGGTGCAATCGCTAGGTTTGGACCAACCGAGCGAGGTGGGCTAGCCAGGGCAGAGCCGGTGCGGGGGCGCGTACCTAGGAGAGCGGGGCGTGGCGAGCTGGACGGGGCAGAGTCGGTGCGGGTGCGTGCAACCGGGCTAGCGAAGCTACATGGGCTGGCCGGCACGGAGCCGGCGCGGGGGCGCGGGTGCGCAACTTGGCCTGCGCGGCGAGGCGGGCTGGCCGGGGAGGAGCCGATGTGGGTGGCGAGGCGGGCGGCGCCCTGCACAGTGGAGCGGCAGCAGCGACAGGAGCGGGCGAGGTCACAGTGGGCAGCGTGGAGGCAGAGCCGGCAGGCGGCTGCGGGGCGACGCGAAGGCAGAGCCAGTGGGAGGACGAGGAGGAGCCAAGCCGGTGTGGGAGCGCGCGGATGGGGCGGCACGAGGTGGAGCCGGAGCCGATCGGGTGCGACGCAGCCGGCACGCGGAGCGGCCAGCACGGGATGGAGCATGAGTAGAACGAACTGGGTGACGACGAGGGCGTGACCTTTGCGAGGTGGCGCAGGTGACCCGGGGTTGGTCCGGGCCGGGCACGCAACGGTGGAGGAGGCCGGCCACGGGCCGGGCACAGGCGGTCTGGGCACGTGGAGCATGCGCGGCTGGCACGCGCAGGCGGGCGCAGCCCCACCGGAGGAAGTGGTCCCGCAACGGGATGGCCAGGCGTACGTGGTCACGGAGGAGACCGCCGAAGCCGGACGCAACTGCAGGCACTAGGAGGCGAAGACGCACAGGAGTGGCGCAGCGAGGGCCGGAGCGTGCGAACCTGCCCGCATGGCAAAGGCCTGGTGTAGGGGAGTGTACAGGGATTATCTGACCATTATACGAGATCTGCATGGCCATTATCCATCTTGCGTCCGACTCGCGAGCAGGGCAGCGGCCGTGGCGCATGGACGCAGGCGGAGCAGCAGACGCAAAGCAAGGACGTGGACGATGGGGCGCCATAGGGACGTGCGGACGAATGCGCCTGAGCGAGACACGGCGCTGGGCGCACGGTCCCAGAGGCAAACGCGGGCGAGGGGACGTCAGCGAAGCCACGGTGGTGGTGACGAAAACGGCAACGAGGACGTGGGGGCGCGCGCATATGCCCTGGGGGCGTGTTGATTTCGAGCTTGTCAGGACCCCGATCCTAAGTCATAAGAATCCAGCCTGTAGCACATCACATCACTTTGCGGTCTCACGCACGGTTATCTCCACGGCTGCCACCTTACCTGGGCCGGGACCGTTTGCGTCTTTTGACTCACGTATGTGAATGTGTTGCTTGCATTCAAATGTCAAAGAACCCAGGCCGACATGACTAGTCATAGAACCAAAGTGGTACATCCGTACAGGGACAGGTATACGTAACCCAACAATGCAGGTGTCGATCTCTAGCGTGTGTAGACAAGTCATAGAAAGCTACAAGGACTCCATTAAGCCGTGGGACATAAATGTCATCACTGCATGTAGATGACTCATAGCAGGCTTCTAATGTTCGACCGAGAGACATTTAGCACTTTCTCAGATTCAAAGGAAGACAACACTTTCTCAGATTTCTGGATGATCGACCGAGAGACATTTAGCACTCCGCTTCTAATGTTCTCCTTGATGAAGTAGCATAACCCAATTATAGGTAACGTTTGGTATCTAGAACATCAAGTAAAAGGTCGGACTTCGGAATCTCAAAGGATCCATGAGAAACAACTTCCGAAAAGTCATATGAAAACCTCATGGGGAAGTGGCTAAGGTTGTTGATTCAAGATATTATAGTAATAGGTCTTCCAGCAGGTGTGTTAGCCACAACATCACTTTATCGGTTACAGCAAGACCAATATTATAATTCTTGGGCAACTTTCCAACCATCATATCTACCTGAGATTCAGATATGGTTGGTGTCATGATATTCCATATTCAGCATGTCTGAAAGTGAAAGGTTGCAACACAAATCAAAGAGATGATGTTGCAAGATTCTTGGGAAATGAACTATGGAAGCCAACTCCAAAACGTGAGCTGGATTGCAAGACACATGTGAACACACTGTCCAGGACATGCATGACTACATGGACTTACAACAAAACACTACCGAGTTCTGGTTGGAACCATCATTGGAGGTAACGAAGTCCTTGCTTAAGTCATACGAATAGGTCTTAAGAAGGAATTTCTTTGCCTTAAACAAGTCAATCAGTGGCTTGGTGTGCTAGGGATTGCATGTGGAATGGAGATGATCAGTCTACCAAACCATAGAATACTTCGCACGTGCATGACTGACTTGGGATGATCCCAATGAAAACAAAATGACCATTCTCAAGTTCATGGCGGCAACTTGCACCATATGCACCAGAACTAGGAGTAAGTCACTTCTTACACCATGCATATGCTTCATGTACAGGACACGAAGATATTACCTACAAAGTTTCCAACACTAGCTTAATGTTCATCATGAATCATGGAACAGATGAAAATGTTGTCGATGGGCCCAACAACAATTCATCGAAGTATCCATATAGATGGAATTCCACAACTATGAGAACAAGGTGATAGCATTGGTCAAACCAAAGGATATAATGTTGTATGCTCGGGGATACATCCACGAGTAAAAACAACATTAGGAGGATCTTTGGCTTTGAGTTTGATTTGATGATAGCCCACTCTCAAATCAAATATTGGATAGATGCAACAATTGACCACAAGGATCACTTGGTGAAAATATCGCCTTTCTTCGACACACACATCCACAACAAAGACACCCCCCTGGAATGAACTAAGTCAGGCGAAGCTTTTATCTTCCAACTCTCCAAGTTGTTGTTTAGATTAACCAACTAGTACAGGGGTGCCCAACACAGATTCTTGGAGAAAGGTGGTTTATAGAAAAACCATCTCGATCACGAACTTAACATAACGGTCAAGGAACACCTTGGTAATACTTCTAAGAAGATATTTGGAAAATCACGATCCACCGGTATGTTATCAAACTCGAGAGCAATATTGCTTTTCAAGGAAGGATGATATGATCAACAGAGCGAAGGATTGACACAATCCTAACTCATTGACTGAAAAGTGCACCATATAAAATGGACTAGGTAGCACAATCATTCTTAGTATGACAATTCAATGACCATCACACCAAGAGTGAGATTATTATCCATTAACTACCAAGCAACAAAGTTGCTAGGAGTATTGATTACACACATCACGATTCACTTGTCGGTATTCTGGTTGCAAACAACACAAAGACCGGGGAATGAATGATGATGGCTAGAAGTATCACTACATCAAGATTTCATAAGAGGGAGTGTAGTTCTCATGATAATCTTGACATGAAGAGGGTAATACCTCAAGGTAGAACAAAGCAAAAGTTGGATTGGCATTTTGATGTGGGGAATACAACTGCTTTGACCCAATCCAAGAAATGGATGAGGTACGGGAGTTTGCTTCTCCTAGTCATTCTAGAATAGAATGGCTTGACAGACCACAAGAATAGTCAACATCGATAACACAATGCATAACATACTCTTGACTATCCATTGATAGATAAAGGTCAGAATGCAATTGAAGAAGGGCAACTCAAGAGCACCTGATTTTTTTCTGAGTTGTAGATGCATGGATTGAATATGTCAAACGGAGTTCAACATGTTTCTTCCAGATAATCCATGCAGAAATGAAGAATTGGCAGAGTCACAACTATGGGATGGAGAACTCATCAAGAGTACTCATGTTGTGATCTTTCGTTCACAAAGTACTTCTGCCATAGCTGATTCATGGTATTGGAAGAATGATATACCACAAACCTTGAGGACTATATCAAGGTTACTAAACATCCTAAGGGAACGAGCAAATACTATCAACGGGAATGAGCGGAAAGATCCTTGGGTTCAAAAACCCAGATACAGAATACCTATTGACTAAGTAGCATCACAACATGCTTTTGAAAATGATGGCCAGAATTATCACACTAGAAACAAAAGACACAATTAGACTATTGGGTGGTTCACGGAAACAACATGGTTTCCTAAAACACTTTCATCAAACACGTCGAGGTAATATAGTACGTCAACTCAAAAATTAGTGTGCTTTGTCTGGCCTGAGAGACATTGACTCAAGATGAAAGAGTTTTGCAATTGCATCAGATAATTTAGCAACCTTGGATAACTCGGACAACATAACTGCCGTACAGACATGAAATATGAGACAACCTGCACAAGAAAACTGACAACATGACAATGAATTCTTATAGAGGCATCGATCCAGAAAGACAACATCTTTCCTATAGGTCTCCAGCATAATAACTCGTCATCCTAATAGATAGATGAGAATGCCTAGTTCTTAATCCCCATAGAAAAGAAGAGGGTGACTTAGAATCAGAATGACACAAGGAAAGGAGTAAAAAGAGCCTTACGTTCCCTTCCACAATCAATTCCCTTATATAACTAAAGTAGTTATAGACTCAACATCGACCAGTTTGGCTTGGTAATCCTACAGGCAGTCAAGCTCTGATACCAAAGCTGTCGGGACCCCGATCCTAAGCCATAAGAATCTAGCCTGTAACACATCACATCACTTTGTGGTCTCACGCATGGTTATCTCCACGGCTGCCACCTTACCTGGGCCGGGACCGTTTGCATCTTTTGACTCATGTATGTGAATGTGTCGCTAGCATTCAAATCTCAAAGAACCCGGGCCGACATGACTAGTCATAGAACCAAAGTGGCACATCCGTATAGGGACAGGCATACGTAACCCAGCAATGCAGGTGTCGATCTCTAGCGTGTGTAGACGAGTCATAGCAAGCTACAAGGACTCCATTACGCCGTGGGACATAAATGTCATCACTGCACATAGACGAGTCATAGCAAGCTACAGGGACTCCATTACATTGCAAGACATTTCCCCGAAGGGACAGACACAGCAGCAAAGAAGGATACATGTCGGTCAATCAATGTGTCCGGAGCAGTAGCAAGCTACCAAGGCTCGGTGGAAGCACAAAGAGGCATTTCCCCGTAAAGAGTACTACTAAAGGCACACAACTAGGTGTCGGATCCCATACATATCGTTGCACGTCACACGTACGCACGACATGCCCAATATGCATAGATACAACTATGGCATCACAACATAACCATACAACATTACAACATTTACTTAGAAGGCTCAAAAGAGCCAATACAATAAGATGTTACAAACAGGGGTCACAAGACCCAATATTCAGAGCATTCAATCAAACAAGCAGAAGTTTAAATATGTCTAGGTACAGACATCTACAAAAGTGGCTAGAGGAGCTTGAAAAGCTACAACGACCCTACCAAAGGAACCAGACCTTTGTCTGGGATTCCCAAGCTAATCCGGTCAACATCGAACTTCACGTCATAAATACTACTAATGAGACTGACGTCTCCTCTACAAAACATAAATTAAGCAAACATGAGTACAAAGGTACTCAGCAAGACTTACATCAGAACTATCTACATATGCATCAGTATCAATGAAGGGGGTTGTGGAGTTTATTGCAGCAAGCCAGCTTTGACTCTTGGCTAACCTATACTACGACTACAAGTAGTATCTTTAAGGTGTGATAGCGCACACGAGTCCACATATTCTCCAATCGATACACCACTATGGATCACTTCCGTCTCCCTACGAGAAGGCCATCCATAGCACTCATGCTTATCTTGCGTATTTTAGAGTTTCCACTTCAACATATCTATGAACCACATAAGTTCTCCAAGTAGTCCATATCCGAGGATGCGGCTATTCGAATAGATTATTTCACCCTACAGGGGTATACTTCTTCACACACACTCTCATCACTTATCACCATATGCACGTCATGCATCTCGGCAACCTTCAAGCGGAAGCACTGGCATGGGTGTCGGCCACGACCGTCAATCACACAAGACCCTAGTCCAGGTTTATCGCCTATTTGAGACTGAACCCGCATGGAAGTCCGGCCAAAGTTTCTGCTACGGCCTCAAACGATGGGTGCAGGGTTCCCAAGCCCACCGTTCGGATGCTACTTGGTACATCGTGCCACTGTGCCTATACCGCATCATAGTCCACCCCGTCGGGCACCGCTATGCACGGCCGCCGACACTTTTCCTACAAACACCAGAAAGTAGTTGCAACTCCTGGACAGAGGTCTAGGCGATTAATAAGTCGAGCGGGGTCATATTTCAGGGCCCAATGTGTGGTAGTAACTGTCTTGGATAACAAACACATAACTCAGTTCTTAAGGTCGGTCCTAATGAGACAACCCGCCATGTACTCCTACATGGCGTCTCATTGCTACCTTTACTAAATCGTGTTCACACACTTAACTCTCACATAGTAGGACATGAATACCGTCATTCCGATCCATCACCCAGATGTATCAGACTCGACACGACACGACTCTAAGCATAGCAGGCACAGTAAGTAAGCAAGCATGGATGAGTAAGCACATCAAGGCTCAAGCAGTTGCTACTCATGCTAAGTGGTTTCAACTATTTACTGTGGCAAAGACAGGTCATGCAAAGGAATGGGTTCAACTACCGAGAACAGGTAACAATTGAATCGTTGTTGTCCTAATGCAATAAAAGAGATCAGGAGCGAGAGAGTGGGTTCATATCAGAATGCTCAAGGGGGTTTGCTTGCCTGACAGTCCTGAAGACATTGCTTCTCTTCATTAGTGTCAACGTTCACATCGTTGAAACCATCGTCTACCGAGAGGGAACAAACACCGGCAAATAAGAAAGGAACACATTCAATGCAATGCAACAACCATGATGCATGATATGACAAGTTAAGGTATTGAATTGGCCTAGAGGAATAATTAGCCAAGTTAATTGAAGTGGAATTCAAACAAGTTTGAATTCCAACTCCAAATGATCTTTCCTACACTGACCTAATCATAAAATGTCCTACTTGGTGATGTTAACTTGTTCAAACATGCACGATCATGGCATAAACAGATTCATTGGATTTTTCTGATCATTTTTCATATATAAATTATTTTCATCTGACTTACAGATTATTTCTATGATTTTTAGAAGTTTTAAACATTTTCTAAAAATATTAAATCATTTATTGATTTGTTTTAATTCCAGAAATAGATACTGCGTCAACATGACGTCAGCATTATGTCAACGGTCAACAGGGCCAGGTCCAGGTCAAACCTGGCATGTGGGGTCCACACATTAGTGACACTGGATATTTAACCGGGGTTAATTAACCTAATTAAAACATTTCATGCTAATTAATTATGCGGGGCCCACTAGTCAGCGACACATAGAGCTACTTAGGGGCATCATTAACCACTAATGATGCTGCCACGTCACGCCCGTCGGCCGTTGAACGCCGGCAACCATCCGCGACGGTGGAGGTGCTCGGGATCGAGCTACGGGTCACGGTTTTGAGCACGGTTTGGCTCTATGGAAACCACACGCTCGAGCGCATCTTCTACAGCAAGCGGCAGCAGCTGGGATGCACTGCATCGATGGTGGCGACAGCATCCGCGGCGGCCAGAGCTCGGGCTCGAGCCATTCCGGGCTGCAAGGCATGGGGCGGCTTGCTGATGCTCTACATGGATTCTAAAGAGCTCCAGGAGCTCGGTTCCGAGCTCGAACGCGCGGATGGAGGACCACATCGATGGCATCGAGATGGCCGGCATCGAGGAGCTCTCGGCTCCGGCGGCTACTTAGCTACTGGGAAGAAAACGAGCGGAGGGGTAGGGGGAAATGGACGGGGTGCTCATGACGCGTCCGTAGGGAGGTCAGCAGGCTCGGGGGTGTGTCGGCGGTGACGAATTTGACGGCGATGCTCCGGCCATGGCTGCGGCAGCCACCAGAGACAGGGGGAAGGGACAGAGCGAGGGGGAAGGGAGGAGAGGGGTCATCCCGATCCATACGGTTCTGGGGTCCTAATCCCCTCCTCTAGCGAGGCTAGCACGCAGGAGGTGTGGCACCCCAGCTGTGCGCGTCGTGCCTGCCCTCGCCTCTACCAACTGGCAGAGGTAGGGGACGACTGGCACGGGCCAGTTGGGCCGGCTGAGCTGCCAGGCCTTAGGTAAGCCCCCCTTTTTTAGTTTTTGTTCTCTGTTTTCTTTTCTTCTGGCATTTGTTTTATTTTGTGAGGCCAAGATACCTAGCACAATAATGCCCACATATTTTATGAAATATAGTTTGCTTATTTCAAACTTCCACAACAAGGTTTGGGCATTTTTGGACATCTATCATATTTATAATGCTTTATTAGTCGATTTCAGAAACTTTCCTATTTTATTTAATTTACCAAAATAGTTGTTAAAACATAATTCACCCCTGATATGTTGTTGCCAACATTTATCAAAGAGGGGGAACATTTTTGAAGGCATTTGTCGTGCATTGAAATTATTTTTAAGTTTAACCTATTTGAATTTTATTTGAGCTAGGGTTTGATCATCCCCATTTCAGGTTTCATTTGCTTTTAAACATGATGCCATGATGGCTATGCAATGACAGACAATGCCTAAGCTAGGGCTGTGACAGAGCCCCCAAGCACCGTCGAAGAGACAATGACATCACGATGGTGATGACGAAGATGGTCCCGCCTGGACCGCGGTTCCAGCAGCAGCGGGCCCCACGGTGGGTGCCAACTGTCGTCGTTTTCTCACGGGGGTGCCCTGGGACGGTAGATGTCGTGGGGTTGCTTATCATGGGTGGAGCAAGGCTACAGTGGAATGTCCGGGATGGGTGTGCGAATAGCATGCGGTGGTTTACCCAGGTTCGGGGCTATCCGGAGAGATAATACCCCTACTCCTGCATGTCTTTATATATATATTGTACATCTAGTGCATGTTTGCTCCTGGAATTGTATCAAGGAGGAGGCAGGAAGTGTTGTGAGCTCCCTATCCCATATGTGTGTGTACATGAGAGAGTGAGAGGTGGCCGTGATGGGCATGATGGCTTGGAGCCTCATCTCGTGAGTGTGTGCCCGTGAGAGCATGAGTGGAGTGAAGGGCTTGGTTCCCTTTAATATAGGCATGGATTGGTAGCTTGGGATGTAAGCTAGAGTGGGTAGCTTACATCCCAAGCTGCTTGAGGTGTAAGCTACCATGGGTAGCTTACACGTCAAGCTATACGTAGCTTGTGGGGTAAGGTATGCCTGTCCCCTGGGGCACTTTATAAGTCAGTGTCCAGGCGACAGGCTACACTATAGATGATATTGTATGACGCGCATATAACACACAACTGCTCGCCAATAGTGCGTCGCCGTGGGATATGGCCATCCTGTCCGTGCGTGTCCGATGGGACGTCCAAGTCGGCTTCGGGGTGCCGGCTGGCGGTCGCAGCCGGCTGGTCGGAGCGGCCGGCCACGGGTGTGAGTCAGAGCAGCCGGCCCGAGCGGGTGGGCACCCCGTCTGACTCACTGTCTTTGGGGTACCCGGGGGTCATCCCCCCATCAGAATAGTTCCCCACTCATACCTACTGATTTTCTGAGAGCGAAGCAATTACTCATGTGTTGAGATCATGCCATTCCATTCCTACCATATGAATCTTGATCTCTAGCCTCCTGAAGTTTCTTTCCACCCAATCAATCTCTTCCACCATGCCATATCTGTGAGAGAGTGATTGTGTGTTGAGGAGTCCATCATCTTGAAGCACAAAAGCAAGGAGTTCATCGACATTATCGAGCCTATTACCTTTTGGAGGGTGGTGGCTCCTAGATTGGTTAGGTGTCGCTTGGGAGCCTCCTACTTCGTGTTGTGGAGTGAACCAAAAATTTTGTAAGGGCAAGGAGATCGCCTAATTCATGAAGATCTACCCCGAGTTAGGCTAGCCCTATGTGGACGTAGGCCATCATGGTATAGTCAAGGTTACTTCTTCGTTGAACCCTCCATGGGTAGAGCCCTCCGTGGACTCTCGCGACTGTTACCCTCCGTGGGTTGAAGACTGCATAAATGTGGACATATGATAGCACCACCTATCAGAACCACAGGAAAAATCTTCTTGTCCTTCATGCGTTTGATCTCTCTATCTATACTCCTTACTTCCATGTGTAATGTCTTTACTTTCCGCTACTATACTTGATGACTTGGATGTGTAGGGTGTTCTAGACTTGCTATATATGCTAAAACTGCCATCCCTTGAACTTGTGCTTGAGGTAGTTTTAAATTACTGCTAGTAGTCTATTCAACCCCCCTCTAGACATACACTTCTAGTGATCCCGCATTTGGTATTAGAGCATTGGTATCCGTTGCTTCGGTTTCAACACCATGGAGGAAGATGGATGTGTCTAGTGTGGAGAGTTTGTATTGTAGAGTGCCCATTCTTGATGGAGAGTACTATAGTTGATAGAAGAATGCCATGATTGATCTATTTGACAAATTCCATTTGAGAAAGCATATTGAAAATCCCTATTTGCTCCCCATTGATGAATTGCAACCCACACACGAAGAGGAAATTAACATGCTTGGTAACCTAAGAACTGACAATCTTATTGTTAGAGGTTTACCAAGATTCGTGCTTTCTCAATTGAAGCACTTTGCATGTGCTTATACTTTGTGGACTGATTTGGAGGAACGATATCAAAATCTTTCATTAGGTAATCTTGATGAAATTCTTCATAAAACTGTTGCCTTTCACAAAATCAAGCCTAGTGATCCAAACTTTGATAAATGCCTATTTGAGTTCCATGATCTCATGTGTGCTAAAGGAGATGTCACAAATATCAACAACATTATTATTGAAGCCATTCACATTCATAAACTTGAACACTATCATGGTCACAATTCTAATGAGTCTCTTAGTTTCTATGACGAGGAGAATCCACCAAATGATGACAATGAAGAACATGGCTACTATGATGAAGATGAGTTGTTCGACATCGAGCATGAAAAGATCATGAAGAATCTAAGTCTAATGGAAAACTTCAAGGATTAAATGTCCGGTGGAAAGGAGTGGATTCTCGAAAGTGGGTGCATGGATGACATGATTGGTGATAAAGACATGTTCCAAGACATCACGCCTAATCAAGGTCCTCGAAGGTACGTGACCTTTGGACACAACTCTAAGGTTAAGGTACTTGACATTGGTAAGGTGGCCATATCTCATGATAGCTCCATTCAAAATGTGATGATTGTTGAATCCCTTGGCTACAATCTTCTTTTCGTATCTACACTAGTAGACTTCGGTTTCCATGTGTTATTTACCAAAGTAGACTGACAAGTGTTTTGATTTGATAATCATAAAATTGTCTTTACCGGTATTCGTAGAGGTGGTCTATACATTGTTGATTTCACTGAAAAGGCTCAACCTCGTACTTCTCTCATTCCAAATCCTCTAAAGGTTGTCTATGGCATAGAAGGCTTGGACATGTAGGAATGTGCAATCTAGATAAACTTATCAAGGGTGATCACATTATTGGTGTTAAAGATGTTATCTTTGACAAAGATGGACTTTGTAGCGCTTCTCAAGCAGGAAAGCAAGTAGGTGGAAGTCATCCGGTCAAGAACATCATGACCACTAGGAGACCACTCGAGTTACTTCATATGGATCTCTTTGGTCCCAATGCTTACAAGAGTCTCGGTGGAAACTCTTATGGTCTAGTTGTAGTTGATGATATTTATAGATTTACATGGGTATCCTTTATTGATGATAATTCACAGGTATAGAAGATCTTCAAGAACTTCGCATGCAAATCGCAAAATCAGTTTGAAGTGAAGATCAAGAAGGTTCAAAGTGACAACGGATCTGAGTTCAAGAACACCCATGTGGATACCTTTCTTGACGAAGAGGGTATTTCACATGAGTTCTTGGCTACGTACACACCTCAACAAAATGGAGTTGTTGAGAGAAAAACCGAACTCTCATTGAGATGGCAAGAACGATGCTTGACGAATACAAGACGCAAAGACACTTTTGGGAAGAAGCCGTGGAAACAGCATGTCATGCCACAAACCGACTATACTTGCACAAGCTTCTCGGTAAAACGGCATACGAGCTTCTCACCGGTAACAAACCCCAAGTTGGGTACTTTTGGGTATTCGGATCCAAGTGTTACATTCTTGATAAGCATCGCCATGCTAAATTTGCTCCCAAATCTCATGAAGGTTTCCTACTTGGTTATGGATCGAACTCTCACACCTACCGTGTCTACAACAACTTCACTCGAAAAGTTGAAGAGATGGTAGATGTGAAGTTTGTTGAGTCTAATGGTTCGCAAGTCGAACAATTGCCAAATGATGTAGGTGATAAAGATCCATCGGAAGCTGTCCAAGACTTGCCCATGGGAAAGATTCGTCCCATCACTACTGGTAACAGCATCTTTGTCATCAGCCAGTTCTTTGCCGTCAGCTAGCGGATGGCAAAGAAGCTCTTTGCCATCCGTTTCCAGAAAACGGACGGCAAACAACTAGCTTACGGCAAAGATGCTCTTTGCCATCAGCCAATTCTTGCCGTCCGCTAGCGTACGACAAAGAGGGGACTTAACTAATGGTAGCGCCCCACCCCAACCCGTCTCTCTCTCTCTGTTTCTCTCCCTCTCCTCCCCGCCACACACCGCACGCATGCTGCCGCCCCATCGCCCCACCACCCCGCCGCCCCATCGGCCCACCGCCCCCCGGCGCCCCGGCCGCCGCACCCGGGCCCCCTTGCGCCCCACCGTCCCGAAACCTTGTGGCCCTGTTGCCACCACCGCCATGCTCGGGCCCCCCTACACCCCACCGCCACGGAACCATGTCGCCCCGTCGCCACCGCCGCCCATCGCCCGCCAGCGCCGCCCGCGCCCGTGCCCGACGCCCCATTGGCCCGGCCGGTGCCCTGCGGCCCCTCTGCGCCCCCTCCGGCCCTGCCACCAGCCGCTCCCAGGCACTCGAGGGCCCCTGTCCCCGCCGCCTGGCCGCCACCGCCGCCCCAGCGCTCCCCGACGCTCCCCCAACCCTCCCCGACGCCCGGTGCCCCGCCCCCCTCTGGTAAGCTCTTCCCCTTCTCTTTTTTCTGTTTTTTTATTTTAGTTTAGGTTTAGATTATTAGGTTAGTGTTAATTAGGTTAATGTTAATTAGGTTAGTGTTAGTTTAGGTTAGTGTTAGTTAGGTTAGTGTTAGTTTAGGTTTATTAGGTTAGTGTTAATTAGGTTAGTGTTAGCTTAGGTTTATTAGGTTAGTGCAAAAAGAAGAAGAAGAAGAAGAAGAAGAAGAAGAAGAAGAGAAGATCCCCCGATCCCCGACGCCAGTAACCCCCAACCTCCGAAGCCACCGACCCCTGACGCCACCGACCCCCGATGCCCCGGACCCCCGACCACCGACGCCATCGCCTCCCGACCACCGACACCACCAACCCCCGACCACCGACACCATCAACCCCCGACACCACCGACCCCCGACACCCTAGACCCCCGACCATCGACACCATTACCCATCGGCCATCGACCCCTGACGCCCCGGACCCCCGATCCCCGATGCCATCGCCCCCGACCACCGACACCACTGACCCCAACCTCCGACGCCACCGACCGCCGACGCCCTAGACCCCCGATGCCCCGGACCCCCGACCACCGACGCCATCGGCCCCGACCACCGACACCACCAACCCTCGACCACCGACACCATTGACCCCCGACAACCAACGCCACTGAGCCCCGACTCCACTGACCCCCGACCCTCGACACCTGTTCTGCCTCCTGTTGACAGGCAGGCGGCATAGAGGGAGAGGGACATGGAGGAGAGGACGGCTAGGCTGTTGGAGGAGGAGAGGAACTGGAACAACGCGTCTCACCGGGCCCTATACAAGATCCTCATGGTAAGTTTCTCCTACATATTAGCCAAATCATGCACGTAATGTTCGTTTCATCACTAACTAATATGAATGACTCGTGAAAACAACATGTGTAGACCGTGTGCCAGAACAATGGTCAGACCCCTCCGTCGATGCCCCATATTGCTATAGCACCCACGGTGAGTTTCATTTGAATGGTCATTAGTTAATAGTATTCACATTTGAGTTGCATCATGCTAAGGAGACATTGCAAATGATCTTTGGTGCAGCGTGCCTCCCGACAAGCATCGACCGATCCTTCTACGTCTGCCACAACCCCAACCGGTCCTTCTACGTCTCACCCTGGTGCAAACCCGACCGATCTTTCACCTCCTGATGATGGTAAGTTTTCACAAGTGTTTTGCTTAACGAATGCATACTTAGCGTAAGAAATGACCTAATTAGCTCCAAAATGACCTATACTTAGCTTATTTTCCTATAAAATGACATAATAACCTTACTTGCCTCCAAAATGATATATTCTACCTAGGATAGCTATAAAATGACCTATACTTAGCATTTTTACCTCCAAAATGACTTGATATGCTTAGTTAGCTAGCAAATGGCATTACTACCTAGGATAGCTCAATAATGATCTATAGCTAGCTTAGCTAGTTCATTTATGACATAATTAGCTCACTTAGGTACAAAATGGCATAACTACCTAGGATAGCTCAATAATGATCTATAATTAGCTTAGCTAGTTCATTTATGACATAATTAGCTCACTTAGGTAAAAAATGGCATAATAACCTTGGTGTAGCTCCAAAATGACCTATATTTAGCTTATATTCCTCGAAAATGACATAATTGTTTGAAATAGGCCCTAGAGGCAATAATACAATGGTTATTATTGTATTTCCTTTTTCATGATAATTGTCTATTGTTCATGTTATAATTGTGTTAACCGGAAACCGTAATACATGTGTGAATACATAGACCACGACATGTCCCTAGTGAGCCTCTAATTGGCTAGCTCGTTGATCAATAGATGGTCACGGTTTCATGACCATGGACATTGGATGCCGTTGATAATGGGATCAAATCAATAGGAGAATGATGTGATGGACAAGACCCAATCCTAAGCATAGCACAAGATCGTGTAGTTCGTCTGCTAAAGCTTTTCCAATGTCAAGTATCATTTCCTTAGACCATGAGATTGTGCAACTCCCAGATACCGTAGGAATGCTTTGGGTGTGCCAAACATCACAACGTAACTAGGTGGCTATAAAGGTGCACTACGGGTATCTCCGAAAGTGTCTATTGGGTTGGCACGAATCGAGACTGGGATTTGTCACTCCGTATGACGGACAGGTATCTCTGGGCCCACTCGGTAAGACATCATCATAATGAGCTCAATTTGACTAAGGAGTTATCCATGGGATGATCTGTTACGGAATGAGTAAACAGACTTGCCGGTAACGAGATTGAACAAGGTATAGGGATACCGACGATCGAATCTTGGGCAAGTATCATACCGGTAGACAAAGGGAATTGAATACAGGATTGATTGAATCCCCAACATCATGGTTCATCCAATGAGATCATCATGGAGCATGTGGGAGACAACATGGGTATACAGATCCCGCTATTGGTTATTGACCGGAGAGGTGTCTCGGTCATGTCTACGTGTCTCCCGAACCCGTAGGGTCTACACACTTAAGGTTCGATGATGCTAGGGTTATAGGGTAATAGTGTACATGGTTACCGAAGGTTGTTCATAGTCCCGGATGAGATCCCGGATGTCAAGAAGAGTTCTAGAATGGTCAGGAGACAAAGATTGATATATAGGAAGTGAGGATTCGGCCACCGGAAGTGTTTCGGGAATTACCGATAACGTATCGGGACCATCAGAAGGGTTCCGGGGGTCCACCAAGTGGGGCCACCAGCCCCGAGGGCTGCGTGGGCCGAGAGTGGAAGGGACCAGCCCCAGAGTGGGCTGGTGCTCCCTCCACCCTGGCCCAAGGAGCAAGAAAGGTGGGAGGGAGGGGAACCTAGACCCAGATGGGCCTAAGGCCCACTAGGGTTGCGCCCTCCCCCTCTCCCCTCTCTGGCCGCTGGCTAGAACCCATCTAGGGCTGCCGCACCATCGTAGGGTGTGAACCCTAGGGGTGGGCACCCTCCTCCCTGTCCTCCTATATATAGTGGTGTTTTTTGGTGTGCCAAGAACACAAGTTTCTTCCTCTCTCAGCGCAGTCCTACTCCTCCCTCTCCTCGTTCTCCGTAGAGCTTGGCGAAGCCCTGTCGGAGACCACACAGCTCCACCGTCACCACGCCATCGTGCTACCGGAGCTCTCCCTCAACCTCTCCTTCCTCCTTGCTAGATCAAGGCGTAGGAGACGTCACCGGGATGCATGTGTGTTGAACGCGGAGGCGCCGTTGTTCAGCGCTAAGATCGGAGTCCACCGCAATCTGAATCGCTACGAGTACGACTCCACCAACCGTGTTCTTGTAACTCTTCCGCTTGGCGATCTTCAAAGGTATGAAGATGCAATCTCTCCCCACTCGTTGCTGGTTTCTCCATAGATAGATCTTGGTGATCATAGAACAAAAATTTGATTTACTACTACGTCTCCCAATAGTGGCATCATGAGCTAGATCTATGCGTAGAATCTATGCACGAGTAGAACACAAAGTTGTTGTGGGTGTCGATCTTGTTAATTTGCTTACCACTACTAGTCTTATCTTGATTCGGCAGTATTGTGGGATGAAACGGCCCGGACCAACTTTACACGTACGCTTACGTGAGACCAGTTCCACCGCCTGACATGCACTTGTTGCATAAGGTGGCTAGCGGGTGTCTGTCTCTCCCACCTTAGTCGGATTGGATTCAATGAAAAGGGTCCTTATGAAGGGTAAATGGCAATTGGCATAGCATGTTGTGGTTTTGGCGTAGGTAAGAAACGTTCTTGCTACAAACCTATAGCAGCCACGTAAAAACTTGCAACTAGAAATTAGAGGACGTCTAACTTGTTTTTGCAGCATATGCCTTGTGATGTGATATGCCCAAAGGATGTGATGTGATGAATTGTGATGTATGAGATTGATCATGTTCTTGTAATAGGATTCACGACTTGCATGTCAATGAGTATGACAACCGGCAGGAGCCATAGGAGTTGTCTTATTTTATTGTATGACCTGCATGTCAATCATAAACGCCATGTAATTACTTTACTTTATTGCTAAACGTTAGCCATAGTAGTAGAAGTAATAGTTGGCGAGACAACGTCATGAAGACACGATGATGGAGATCATGGTGTTGTGTCGGTGACAGTGATGATCATGGTGCCCCGAAGATGGAGATCAAAGGAGCAAGATGATATTGGCCATCTCATGTCACTATATTGATTGCATGTGATGTTTATCATGTTTACATCTTGTTTTCTTAGAACGATGGTAGTGAATAAGATGATCTCTCAATAAAATTTCAAGAAAGGTGTTCACCCTAACTGTGCACCGTTGCTAAGGATCGTTGTTCCGAAGCACCACGTGATGATCGGGTGTGATAGGTTCTAACGTTCGCATACAATGGGTGTAAGCCAGATTTACACACGTGAAACACTTAGGTTGACTTGACGAGCCTAGCATGTACAGACATGGCCTCAGAACACAGAAGACCAAAAGGTCAAACATGAGTCATATAGAAGATGCGATCAACATGGAGATGTTCACCATGGATGACTAGTCTGTCTCACGTGGTGATCAGACACGGGCTAGTTGACATGGATCATGTATCACTTGGATGACTAGAGAGATGACTATCTAAGTGGGAGTTCATTAAATAATTTGATTATGTGAACTTAATTATCATGAACTTAGTCTAAAATTGTCTTTACAATCTATATTGTAGATCCAATGGCCAACGCTAATGTCACCCTCAACTTCAACGCATTCCTAGAGAAAACCAAGCTGAAAGATGATGGAAGCAACTATGCGGACTGGGTCCGTGGCTTGAGGATCATCCTCATAGCTTCCAAAAGATTGTATGTCCTTGATATACCGCTAGGTGATCCACCCATTTTCCCAGCGGACCAAGACGTTACGAACGCTTGGTAGTCACGCTGCGATGATTACTCCCTTGTTCAATCCGGCATGCTTTACAATTTAGAACCGGGGCTTCAAAAGTGTTTTGAGCAACACGGAGCATATGAGATGTTCCAAGATCTGAAACTGGTTTTCCAAGCTCATGCCCGGGTAGAGAGATATGAAGTCTCCGACAAGTTCTTCAACTGTAAGATGGAGGAGAATAGTTCTGTCAGTGAGCACATACTCGAAATGTCTGGGTTGCACAACCGCTTGACTCAGCTGGGAGTTAATCTCCCGGATGACTCGGTCATTGACAGAATCCTCCAGTCGCTTCCACCTAGCTACAAGAGCTTTGTGATGAACTACAACATGCAGGGGATGGAGAAGTCCATTCATGAGTTGTACTCGATGCTGAAATCAGCGAAGGTCGAGATCAAAAAGGAGCATCAAGTGTTGATGGTGAATAAGAGCACTAGTTTCAAGAAAGGCAATGGTAAGAAGAACTTCAAGAAGGACGGCAGAGCTGTTGCCGCGCCCAGTAAGCAAGTTGTCAGGAAGAAGAACAAGAATGGACCCAAGCCTGAGACTGAGTGCTTTTATTGCAAGGGTACCGGTCACTGGAAGCGGAACAGCCCCAAGTACTTAGCGGATAAGAAGGCCGGCAATGTTAAAGGTATATGTGATATACTTGTTATTGATATGTACCTAACCAGCACTCGTAGTAGCTCCTGGGTATTTGATATCGGTGCAGTTGCTCACATTTGTAACTCCAAGCAGGAGCTGCGGAATAAGCGGAGGCTGGCAAAGGACAAGGTTACGATGCGGTTCGGGAATGGTTCCAAGGTCGATGTGATCGCCGTCAGCACACTACCTCTACATCTACCTTCGGGATTAGTTTTAAACCTTAATAACAATTATTTAGTACCAGCTTTGAGCATGAACATTGTATCTGGATCTTGCTTGATGCGAGATGGCTACTCATTTAAATCTGAGAATAATGGTTGTTCTATTTATATGAGAGAAATGCTTTATGGTCATGCTCCGCTGGTCAATGGTTTGTTTTTGATGAATCTCGAACGTGATGTTACACATGTCCATAGTGTGAGTACCAAAAAGGGTAAGGTTGATAACGATAGTCCCACTTACATGTGGCACAGCCGCCTTGATCATATTGGTGTCAAACGCGTGAAGAAGCTCCATGCTGATGGACTTTTGGAGTCTCTTGATTTCGAATCATTTGACACGTGTGAACCATGCCTCATGGGCAAGATGACCAAGACTCCGTTCTCTGGAACAATTGAGCGAGCAACTAACTTGTTGAAGATAATACATACCGATGTATGCGGTCCAATGAGTGTCGAGGCTCGCGGTGGCTACCTTTATGTTCTCACCCTCATTGATGACTTGAGCAGATATGGGTATGTCTACTTAATGAAAGAGAAGTCTAAAACCTTTGAAAGGTTCAAGCAATTTCAGAGTGAGGTAGAGAATCAACATGACAGGAAAATAAAGTGCCTACGATCTGATCGTGGCAGAGAATATTTAAGCCACGAGTTTGGCACGCACCTAAGGAAATGTGGAATTGTTTCAGAACTCACGCCGCCTGGCCCACCTCAGCGAAATGGTGTGTCTGAATGTCGTAATCGCACTCTATTGGATATGGTGTGATCTATGATGTCTCTTACCGACTTACCGCTATCATTTTGGGGATATGCATTAGAGACTGCCACATTCACTTTAAATAGGGCACCGTCAAAGTCCGTTGAAATGACACCGTATGAATTATGGTTTGGAAAGAAACCTAAGATGTCGTTTCTAAAAGTTTGGGGATGTGATGCTTATGTGAGGAAACTTCAACCTGAGAAGCTCAAACCCAAAGCGGAAAAGTGCGTCTTCATATGATATCCCAAAGAGACTATTGGGTATACCTTCTACCTTAGATCCGAAGGCAAAGTCTTTGTTGCCAGGAATGGATCCTTTCTCAAGAAAGAGTTTCTCTCGAAAGAAGTAAGTGGGAGGAAAATAGAACTTGACGGGGTAATTGTACCTCCACTCGAACCAGAGAGTAGTGTAGCACAGGAAGTTGTTTCTGTGGAGCCTACACCGGCTGGAGAGGAAGTTAATGATGATGATCATGAAACTTCAGATCAAGTTACTATTGAACGTTGAAGGTCCACTACGACACGTTCCACACTAGAGTGGTACGGCAACCCTGTCCTAGAGATCATGTTGTTGGACAACGGTGAACCTTCAAACTATGAAGAAGTGATGGCGGGCCCGGATTCCAACAAATGGCTTCAAGCCATGAAATTCGAGATAGGATCCATGTATGAGAACAAAGTGTGGACTTTGGTGGACTTGCCTCATGATAAGCGAGCCATTGAAAATAAACGGATCTTTAAGAAGAAGACTGATGCGGATGGTAATGTGACCGTCTATAAGGCTCGGCTTGTCGCTAAGGGTTATCGACAAGTTCAAGGAGTTAACTACGATGAGACTTTCTCACCCGTAGCGATGTTGAAGTCTGTCTGAATCATGTTAGCAATTGCCGCATTTTATGATTATGAGATCTGGCAAATGGACATCAAAACGGCATTCCTTAATGGCTTCCTTAAGGAAGAACTGTATATGACGCAGCCTGAAGGTTTTGTCGATCCTAAAGATGCTAAGAAGGTATGCAAGCTCCAACGCTCCATCTATGGGCTGGTGCAAGCATCTCGGAGTTGGAACATTCGCATTAATGAGGTGATTAAAGCGTTTGGACGTATACAGGTTTATGGAGAACCCTGTATTTACAAGAAAGTGAGTGGGAGCTCTATAGCATTTCTCATATTATATGTGGATGACATATTGTTGATGGGAAATGATATAGATCTTTTGGAAAGTGTAAAGGCCTACTTGAATAAATGTTTTTCAATGAAGGACCTTGGAGAAGCTGCTTACATATTAGGTATTAAGATCTATAGAGATAGATCAAAATGCCTCATAGGTCTTTCACAAAGCACATACCTTGAAAAGATATTGAAGAAGTTCAATATGGATCAGTCCAAGAAGGGGTTCTTTCCTGTGTTACAGGGTGTGAGATTGAGTATGACTCAATGCCCGACCACGACAAAGGATAGAGAATAGATGAGTGTCATCTCCTATGCTTCAGCCATAGGCTCTATTATGTATGCCATGTTGTGTACCAGACCTGATGTGAACCTTGCCATAATTTTGGTAGGGAGGTACCAAAGTGATCCCGGAGTGGAACACTGGATAGTGGTCAAGAATATCCTAAAGTACCTGAAAAGGACAAAGGACATGTTTCTCGTATATGGAGGTGCCAAAGAGCTCGTTGTAAAGGGTTACATCGATGCTAGCTTCAACACAGATCCGGATGACTTCAAGTCGCAAACCGGATACGTGTATATTTTGAACGGAGGGGCAGTCAGCTGGTGCAGCAGCAAGCAAAGCGTTGTGGCGGCATCTACAGGTGAAGCGGAGTACATAGCTGCTTCGAAAGTAGCAAAGGAAGGAATCTGGATGAAGGAGTTCATCACTGACCTAGGAGTGATTCCAAGTGTGTCGGGACTGATGACTCTATTCTGTGACAACACTAGAGCTATTGCCCTTGCGAAGGAGCCCAGGTTTCACAAGAAGACAAGACACATCAAACGCCACTTCAACTCCATCCGTGATTACATTCGGGAGGGAGATATAGATATTTGTAAAGTGAATACGGATCTGAATGTCGTAGATTCGTTGACTAAACCTCCCTCACGAGCAAAACATAATCAACACCAGAATGCTATGGGTGTTCGATTCATCACAATGTAACTAGATTATTGACTCTAGTGCAAGTGGGAGACTGTTGGAAATATGCCCTAGAGGCAATAATAAAATGGTTATTATTGTATTTCCTTGTTCATTATAATTATCTATTGTTCATGCTATAATTGTGTTAACCGGAAACCGTAATACATGTGTGAATACATAGACCACAACATGTCCCTAGTGAGCCTCTAGTTGGCTAGCTCGTTGATCAATAGATGGTCATGGTTTCATGACCATGGACATTGGATGTCGTTGATAATGGGATCACATCATTAGGCGAATGATGTGATGGACAAGACCCAATCCTAAGCATAGCACAAGATCGTGTAGTTCGTCTGCTAAAGCTTTTCAATGTCAAGTATCATTTCCTTACACCATGAGATTGTGCAACTCCCGGATACCATAGGAATGCTTTGGGTGTGCCAAACATCACAATGTAACTGGGTGGCTATAAAGGTGCGCTACGGGTATCTCCGAAAGTGCCTGTTGGGTTGGCATGAATCGGGCCCACTCAGAAAGACATCATCATAATGATCTCAATGTGACTAAGGAGTTAGCCACGGGATGTTGTGTTACAGAACAAGTAAAAAGACTTGCTGGTAACGAGATTCAACAAGGTATAGGGATACCGACGATCGAATCTCGGGCAAGTATCATACCGGTAGACAAACGGAATTGAATATGGGATTGATTGAATCCCCGACATCGTGGTTCATCCGATGAGATCATCGTGGATCATGTGGGAGCCAACATGGGTATCCAGATCCCGATGTTGGTTATTGACCGGAGAGGTGTCTCGGTCATGTCTACGTGTCTCCCGATCCCGTAGGGTCTACACACTTAAGGTTCGATGACGCTAGGGTTATAGGGAAGTAGTGTACGTGGTTACCGAAGGTTGTTCGGAGTCCTGGATGAGATCCCGGACATCACGAGGAGTTCCAGAATGGTCTGGAGACAAAGATTGATAGATAGGAAGTGAGGATTTGGCCACCGGAAGTGTTTCGGGAATTACTGGTAACGTACCGGGACCACCGGAAGGGTTCCGGGGGTCTACCAAGTGGGGCCACCAGACCCAGAGGGCTGCGTGGGCCGAGAGTGGAAGGGACCAGCCCCAGTGTGGGCTGGTGTGCCCTCCACCCTGGCCCAAGGCTCAGGAAAGGTGACAAGGAGGGGAAACCCTAGACCCATATGGGCCTAAGGCCCACTAGGGCGGCGCCCTCCCCCTCTCCCCTCTCTAGCCGCCAGCCAGAACCCATCTAGGGCTGCTGCACCACCCTAGGGTGGGAACCCTAGGGGTGGGCACCCTCCTCCCTTTCCTCCTATATATAGTGGTGGTTTTGGGCTGCCAAGAACACAAGTTTCTTCCTCTCTCGGCGCATCCCTACTCCTTGCTTTCCTCGTTCTCCATAGTGCTTGGCGAAGCCCTACTGGAGACCATGTAGCTCCACCATCACCACGCCGTCGTGCTGCCGAAGCTCTTCCTCAACCTCTCCTTCCTCCTTGCTGGATCAAGGCGTAGGAGACGTCGCCGGGCTGCACGTGTGTTGAACGTGGAGGCACCGTTGTTCGGCGCTAAGATCGGAGTCCATCGCGATCTGAATCGCTACGAGTACGAATCGACCAACCGCGTTCTTGTAACGCTTCCACTTAGCGATCTTAAAGGTATGAAGATGCAATCTCTCCCCACTCGTTGCTGGTTTCTCCATAGATAGATCTTGGTGATCGTAGGAAAAATATTGATTTACTACTACGTCTCCCAACAATAATAACCTTACTTAGCTCCAAATTGACATACTTTACCTAGGATAGCTATAAAAATGACCTATACTTCGCTTTTTTTCCTCCTAAATGACTTAATTCACTTAGTTAGCTAAAAATGTCATAACTACCTTGGATAGCTAAATAATAATCTATACTTAGCTTACCTAGTTCATTTATGACATAATTAGCTTACTTAGGTAAAAAATGTTATAATAACCTTGGTTTAGCTCCAAACTATCATATAATTAGTTTTTTTCCTCCAAAATGACAAAATAACCTTACCTAGATCCAAAATGACCAATTTTAACTAGGATAGCTCTAAAATGACCTACACTTACCATTTTGTCCTCCAAAATGAATAAATATGCTTAGTTAGCTAAAAAATGGCATAACTACCTAGGTTAGCTCCAAACTAACCTATTTACCTATCTTAGCTCTAAAATGACCTACACACTTAGCATTTTTACCTACCTTAGCTAAAAATGGCATTTTTACCTACCTTAGTTAGAGGAAGAATAAGATAAAGAAGAGGAGAGGAGAAAAAGAAATAGAAGATAAATTCTTCTTCTTCTTTTTCTTCTTTTTCTTCTAGCTAGTCTTCTTCTTCTTCTAACTTTCATCTTTCCTAATTTGCAGATTTGCTATAGATGAGGAAGCTTGCATTGATGGATTGTACTCTTCTACTTGTGCATCCTTTTTGTTTATGGAAACTTGTTGGAAACTTGTTTTCGATATGTATGTATGGATATGTTGTTGGAAACCATTGTATGTTGGATATGCTGTTGGAAACTTGTATGTTGGATATGTTGTTGGAAACTTATTGTTAGTATGCTTGTTGAAATTAGTTTGAAATGTGTATATGTGTGTGTGAAATTATGTCAAATTGAATGAATTTAAAAAAAACAAAAAAAATAGGCGCTATATAGCCACTTTGCCGTTTGCTGGCAGACGGCAAAGCTGCCACGTGGCAGCTACCTTTGCAACCTGGGTAGCACTAGGCTAGCCTAGGTGGTTTCTTTGCCGTCCGCTGGCAGACGACAAAGAGCTAAGGTTCTTTGCCGTCTGCCAGCTGACGGCAAAGAAACCACCTAGGCCGGCAAAGAAACAGGTGCTTTGCCGTCCACTGGCAGGCGGCAAAGAACCTTAGGTCTTTGCCCTCTGCTAGTGGACGGCAAAGCACGCCCTTAACCCCTTAACAGTCGTAAGATGCCACGTGTGCCGTCCACGGTCTTTGTCGTCTGCTGGCGGACCGGAAAGACCTAAGGATCTTGGCCATCTACCAGCACACGGCATAGCGCCCTTTACCGTGGCTTATTCAGCCGGACTGTTTGCCGTCTGCTAGAGGACGGCAAAGCCTTTGCCGTCCGGCATGCATGCCTTTGCTATCCGGGATGGCTGACGGCAAAGTACCTGATTCCTCTAGTGCATGTAGGTGAAGGAAAGCACTTCATCTACCCAAGTGGAAGCTCCTACTTTGGATCTAGGTTACCGACAAAACGACATGGAAGCATCCACAAGAGGTACACAACAAGATGAAGAGGACGAGGAAGTACATCATGAAGATCCATCGCAACCTCCTTCACCACCACCTCAAGGAGATGACCACGTTGAAAACAACGGAGATGAAGGAGATGATGAAGACGAAGAAGCTCCACCAACTAACAAGCCAAAGCTACCCCGAGTTCGAGCACAAGTGACCAAGAACCATTCCCTAAACCAAATCGTTGGTGACATACAAACAGGGAGGATCACTCGCTCTAAAACTCGCTTGGCTAACTTTTGTGAGCATTATTCTTTCATCTCTAGCGTTGAACCCTTGAAGGTTGAACAAGCTCTTGAAGACGCGGATTGGGTGAAGGCTATGCATGAAAAGCTTCACAACTTCGAAAGGAACAAAGTGTGGACACTCGTGGAGAAGCCCAAGGACGAGCAAAACATCATCGGCACAAAATGGGTATTTTGGAACAAGCAAGATGAACACGGTCAAGTCGTTCGCAACAAGGCTTGCCTCATAGCCCAACGATACACACAAGTCGAAGGTATGGACTACGGTGAGACCTACACCCCTGTTGCTAGATTAGAAGCTATTCGGATTCTTCTAGCTTATGCTAATCATCATGATATCACGCTTTACCAAATGGATATTAAAAGTGCCTTTTTAAATCGTGAGATTGAAGAAGAGGTTTTTGTTAAGCAACCGCCTGGTTTTGTAAATACTAAGAAACCTAACCACGTTTACAAGCTTCACAAAGCTTTATATGGTCGTAAGCAAGCTCCTCGTGCTTGGTATAAATGCCTAACAAAGTTTCTAATAGAAAAAGGATTTGAAATTGGTAAAATTGACGCAACCTTATTGACAAAGTGAGTTAATGGTGAATTATTTGTGTGCCAAAATTATGTGGATGATATTATCTTTGGATCTACTAACCCACAATTCAGTGAGAAGTTTGGAAGGTTGATGTCAGAGAAGTATCAGATGTCTATGATGTGTGAGCTAAAATTCTTTCTTGGTCTATAAATCAAGCAAATGAGAGAAGGTATATTCATCTCTCAAACTAAGTACACCAAGGACTTAATCAAGAAGTTCAACATGCAAGAGTTGAAAGGTATGAAAACTCCCATTCCCACTAGCAGACACGATGATCTTACTAAGGAGGGTGAACCGGTTGATCAAAAGGTTTATCAATCAATGATTGGTTCATTGCTTTATCTATGTGCCTCATGTCCGGATATTATGCTTAGTGTTTGCATGTGTGCTAGATATCAAGATGCTCCTAAAGAATGTCACCTTAAGGTCGTAAAACGCATTGTGAGATACTTGATACATACACCAAACTTTGGCCTTTGGTATCCCAATGGATCTTCTTTTAATCTTGTTGGCTACTCCGACTCGGACTATGCTGATGACAAGGTTGATAGAAAATCCACCTTGGGTACATGTCAATTTCTTGGTGGATATCTTGTGTCTTGGTCCTCCAAGAAACAAAACTCGATATCTCTATCTACTAATGAAGCTGAATATATTGTAGGTGGATCATGTTGTGCGCAATTATTATGGATGACACAAACGCTAAAGATTATGGAATCTATGTTAAAAATGTGCCATTACTTTGTGAAAATGGAAGTGCTATTAAGATTGGTCATAATCATGTGCAACATTCTCTAACCAAGCATATTCAAGTTTGACATCATTTCATTCGTGATCATGTTGCCAAAGGAGATATTAATCTTAAGCATGTTCGTACTAATAACCAATTGGGCGATATCTTTACTAAGCCACTTGATGAAAGTGTTTTGTTATTTGAGGAGTGAGTTGAACATCATTGATGCTTCAAACTTGAGCTAATCTCACCCGGATGCATGCAAGGGGATGAGCTTCATTGTCTATTTCATGCTATTACCTTGAGTATCACATATATTGGAATTCTTTGCTCCCTTGTCTTGCATCTAACCCTTTTGTAGGTACTTGGAAGAACAACACTCCACAAGATTGCCAACAACTCACATCTTAAGCAATCTTGTCATAACCAAGTATCCACAACCTTGCTTTGATGATGGAAGGAAGAAGACATCAAAACATATCCTTGACATACATCCCTCAATTGCTAAATCTTAATTGGTATTATGTCATTTGAGTATATCATGTTCTTCCTTGCGTGACTAACCTTTGTAGGTGAAAAGTGAATGAAAACAACAAGGATTGCTCCCAACTCAAGATGATCTTCATCAAATTCAAGCATCCTCGTCAAGTTCATCTACAAGCTACATCAACAATATCACTCAAAGGTATGTACTCATATCCTTGATATAGCTTTGCTCCAAGAGATGAGCTAAAGTGACTCAAGTGATATGAAGACATTAAAATGCTTAATCAAAAAATGGTAACCCCATTTTGATCTTAACGATGAGTATGACCTATGATCAAGTATTCTTAATTGGCTCCTAATACAATATACTCTAATATACGTGACCTAGTCATCGCCTATCATCTAGTTACAGATCTTGGTTGGTTCATTTTCTGATGCAAAATTTCTTGGAACCATTCAAATCTTTTCTAGTTGATACCTCTCTATAAATAATCTGAAATTGGTACAAATCATTTGCTTTACTTCCCTAGTTGATTTTCATTTACTATATTCACATTTTCCTAGTTTATGCTTTATGCCTCGGTGCCTCGGATATAAAGGACTCGGTTCTACGATACAGCAGATAAGCTGCACAACACTATATCGGTACCACCAAAAAATTATCTCGGAGCCACCGACTTTCTATCATATTTCAGTATGTGTTAGTTGTTGTAAATCTTTGTGTTCCCTCTTTGATTTCTCAATCCTTCGATTATCCCTTATTTATAAAAAAAGGGGGAGAGAAATTCACTCAAGGATCCCTAACTCAAGGAGAAGAAGCTCTACAAATTCTAAGTTTATCCTATGGGAGAGAAATTATTTCAATGAATCGCTCATTTTTCTCATGATATTCATATTCTATGATTCCTACATTCTATGACCCTTGTTCTCAATGATCCCATCTTAATCAATGATCCCTGAATCTGACCCTATATGTGACCTTTTTCGAAATTAATGCCAAAGGGGGAGAGAAATATACAAAGCTTCAAAGCTAAAGAGGGAGATACATGCTTATGCAAAGGGGGAATATAATTTAGGGGGGAGGAGAACATCAAAAGTTTATACTTATATAAACAAGGGGAGAATACCAAAGTAGGGGAGAAAGAGTTAAATCTGTTTTGCAATCGATTTTCTCATGTTAGAATTTTCTCACCCTATCCAATCCTAATATCGAAATGCTAAGATTCGGAGGGAGAGGATGACCTACATTTTTCATATCCAGGGGAGAAACTTCTAAATGATCTTGGATACATATCAATTCTTGAGGAATACTACCTTTTATATATTCTCCATATCTTGGTATATTTTGAGTTCCATTGCCTTTTCATTGGTAGAATACTCTTGTGTTTCCTAACATTGTTTTCTCAAGTGTATCTCTACTACTAAAATGCTCAAGAACTCAAGGTAAGTATATGCATCACATCTTTGATCAAGATGATATCTTGCTTATTGAACATATTGTTTGCAAGAGTGAAGTCTTGATCAAGGATACGTCTCATTCATTTATATTGGATGCATATAGCCAAGATACAAATGACTTATTATATCCCTTCTACTAAATGTGTGTCCAGGCATTCCAAAGCAACTATCCTTTAAAGGATTATACACATTTAGGGGGAGAAAGTCTAAGTCATGTGCCTCTCAAAGTCTTCATTATATACATGCATATCTTTATTTGAAGCTTTGATTGTATGTTGTCATCAATTACCAAAAAGGGGCAGATTGAAAGCACAATGTGCTCCCTTGGTGGTTTTGATAATTCACGACAACATACAGTGTCTCTTGGACTAATAATTTCATCTAGTGTATTTCAGATAAAGTCCATAGAGATATGGGTTGGCAAAAAGGAGTGTGGAGAGTATCCCCAAGAAGAAGAAGGAGAAGGAATAGAATTGGCAAAGCTTCAAGCAAGAGGATTCTACATTTTATCTTTTGTGAGAAATCACTTTGAGTCCATAGGAAAGCCAATACTATCAAAAGGGGGTAACGTTTTGTTGGTGAACAAAATGATCATACTTGCACAAGTGATAGTCACCACATACACCCACAAGCTCTTCCACAAAGTCTGTCCAAAGCCAAATATCCAAAATCGGTGCAACCAACACTTTCCACTCGGTGCCACCGATTCTCATCCTCACACAGACTCAGCCAAAATCCTAGCATTTCGGTGCAACCGATTCCATTTCGGTGCCACCGAGTTTAGGTTGCCAAATTCCTATTACGCAAGATCACAAAATCGGTCCCACCGAGTTTTGTGAATCAGCATCACCGAGTTTGGTAATCTGAATGTTGGTCACCTTATCAGTGCAACCTGTTTGTGTATGTATTGGTCTCAACGAGATTCAAAAGTTGCTACCTTTGAGGAAACTCGGTGCCACCGAGATTTACACATCGGTTTCAACGAGTCTGACTTATTAGGTTTAACGATTGGGGAGATGCCTATATATACCCCTCCACCACCACTCACTCGCAAGAGAAGCACTCAGAACAGTTCCCCACTCATACCTAGTGATTTTCTGAGAGAGAGCCACCTACTCATGTGCTGAGATCATGCCATTCCATTCCTACCATATGAATCTTGATCTCTAGCCTCCCCAAGTTGCTTTCCACCCAATCAATCTCTTCCACCATGCCATATATGTGAGAGAGTGATTGTGTGTTGAGGAGTCTATCATCTTGAAGCACAAGAGCAAGGAGTTCATCGACATTATTGACCCTATTACCTTTTGGAGGGTGGTTCCTCCTAGATTTGTTAGGTGCCACATGGGAGCCTACTATTCATGTTGTGGAGTGAACCAAGAAGTTTGTAAGGGCAAGGAGATCGCCTACTTTGTGAGGATCTACCCCGAGTTAGGCTAGTCCTCCATGGACGTAGGTCATCATGGTATAGTCAAGGTTGCTTCTTGGTGGAACCCTCCATGGGTAGAGCCCTCCGTGGACTCTCGTGACCGTTACCCTCCATGGATTGAAGACTCCATAAACCTGGACGTATGATAGCACCACCTATCGGAACCATGGGAAAAATCTTCATGTCCTTCATGCATTTGATCTCTCTATCTCTACTCCTTACTTCCATGTGCAATGGCTTTACTTTCGGCTGCTATACTTGATGACTTGCATGAGTAGGGTGTTCTAGACTTGCTATATATGCTAAAAATGCCATCCCATGAACTTGTGCTTGAGGTAGTTCTAAATTATTGCTAGTAGTCTTTTCACCACCACCCCTGCCCTCTAGACAAACACTTCTAGTGATCCCGCAACGTCAGCTTGTAAAAGCGACGACGCGGCGATGCCGACGCGGATTGGAATTTGTGACGCGGCCAATGTTGACTTGATGAAGCAACGGAGCGCCTGACCTGTACAACCCGCAGATGGCGAGGTTTTTTTGATGATTATTTGGCCCTTGCGATGCCGAACTCTTGGTCAGCTGACCGAGATGATGAGAAAATTTCCTTCAAAAAGGACGTGCGACAACCCGTTCATGAAAAAGATGAAGTCGGGTCAGATTCGTTTTCACACATAAAATAGATCCAAAATTTGTTGTACTCGTCAGACGTTTCCCGGAGTTTGGTTGGTCGGATCGAGCTGAAATTTTGAAGGGTGGTCGATATAGGAATTCCGCAACCGATGAACAATATGATTTTCCAAGGATTTCCGAGGTAGATACTCGACACCTCGCCCTTAACTCGTCCAGATTCCCGTCCAAATTCGACAGGTCTCCGGTATATCGTAGATTGCCGAAGATTCCTCGATCGAAACGCGACAAAATTTTGCAGGGTTGTTGTAGATACAAGTCCGCACAATTCCATAGAAGCATCGTCAAAGAGACGCTCGAGGAAACGGGATGACGAACACAAATTCACAATTCCATAGAAGCATCGTCAATCTGTAGGCGAGCCATCGATCCTTCTGGCGATCCCACAGCAGAACTATCAATGAAAGCACCAATGTCGGTGTTAGAACCAGTAGATCTCGGGTAGGGGGTCCTGAATTGTGGATCTTGGATCGATGGGTTACATGAGACAAGGGATACGATGTTTACCCAGGTTCGAGCCCTCTCGAGGGTGGTAATACCATACGTCCTGCTTTGCTTGTATTGATGATGGTGTATCGAGTACAAAGTCGATCTACCTTGAGATCGTATTTCATAGTCTAAGAGCATCTCCAGCCGCCCCCTCCCCAACAGTCCCCCAAGGCCATTTTTATCACCGGCGGGCAAAAATTGGCCCAGTTGCGCCCCTAGGAGCCCAATTTTCGCTGGTTAGGGACGAATTTGGCGCCGGCGTACCCAGGACGAACCCAACGCGCTGGGGGCGCCTCGGGGCACCAGGTGAAACGTTTTTGGTGCGAAAACAGGTGGGTTCACTGAGTCAGTGACTGCGCGGCTTTGTCGTCCTCATCGCCTCGGTTTCCCGCAAGGAATCAATACAAGGCTACCGCCGGTCAGCCTTCCCTTGATGTGGCACGTTCACGAGTCAGCGCTCATGGGGCGGTGCAGTCAGTACGGGGCGACGCGCATCCACACCTCACCTCTCACGCATCCGCACTGTGTCGCCCGCTCTCCCCCTATAAAAGCCGACCCTCGATGGTGTTCGCCACACCTCGCCACCGTCACCTGCCCCCAAGTCCCACCGCCGACGCCCCTCTCTCTCCCGCGTGCCAAGATCACCAAGATTTGGTCCTCCCTATCTGAGCAGGTGTGCTGGCAGCCAAGGTACACGCCGGACAGCGTCAACCTCTGGACGGCCTACTTCGAGCGCCACCGTGAGGAGCAGCTCACCTCCACCAACGACGGCCCTGCGCGGGGGCGCTTCAACAGTGAGGGCCGCAGTATGTCGTGGGGCGTCCCCGGCTGCATGCTTGAGGTTGTCCCCGAGCACATCGAGGGTGGGAATGAGCCGCGCCTCGAGTACCCGCAGGAGCCGACGTCCATCTCCTGCCAGAGGGGCTCCTCGTGGCAGCCATGGCGCATGGACGCGCCATCATCGTTGTACTCCCACTCCTCCGATGCAGCGCGCAGGACGCCAGTCGCCATGAAGGCCAAGCCCGGCTTGAAGCCGCTCAGGCACAGCGGTGGCGATGGCATCACCTTCAACGAGGGCCGCTGCTGCGAGCCCTCACCTTCCCACGGCCACCTCTGCCTTGTCAGGCCAAAGACGGAGCCTGGCACAATGGCAGTGATCAAATAGGAGCACCTCGCCATGGCCGCCGTCGACGAGACAGCCTTGAAGTGGGCACAAGAAGACTACATCCTGGAGGAGATGGAGCGGCAGCGCCGGGCCCTCGAGGAGATTGAGGCTTGCCACCATGACCACCACGAGGAGGGGCTCGCCGGCCTCACCATCCTCGACGATGAGAGGGACGGGAAGGCGCCCGGGCCCTCCAACCTCGACCGGCACCATCTCGGTGACCCAAGGCAGGGCTGCAGCAGGGACGGCAGCCGCGGCGCGCAGGATGGCGATGGCAGCGACGGGGACGAGGGCAGCGATTACGCCAACTTCCACAAGCTCCTCAGCATGTAGAATGCGGTGGTGGCGGCGACGGGATGGCGGCGGTGGGACGACGTAGTTTTTTTATGTTTTTGTATTATATTTAATGAAAACACGAATTAATGTTTAATGGTTTGCTAAATATGGGCCGCTTTTGGGCCGAACCTATGCCCACACTAGGCTGAAAGCGTCGGTTGGGGACGACCCCGGGGGCGCTACTGGGAAGCCGAGCCCCCCAGGCCGATTTTAGTGCCGACTGGCCCCTAGACGGCGCTCTTTCAGGCCCCTAGGGGGCAAGCGGCTGGAGTGGCTCTAAACCCTAAGAGTTATGATTGTTTATCTATGATGATATGATTTTTGTCTAATTACTAGCCTGACCTCGGCTTATATCACACACCGGAGGCCTAGGATAACAAGAGTCCTAGTCGACTACGTCAGTGGAGAGGAGTCCTAGTCTTGATCACCAAGTGTCGTGGAATCTTCCTTGCATATGTTCAATAGATTGATCGGAAAGGATAACTTGGAGGTGGTTTTACTACCTACATCAGTTTCATCTTATGCTCTCCACTAGATAGGAACTTTGGAGTGATTCTTTGTCGCACATTAAGGAATGGCTATATGATTCAATTATGTTAGCATTGTTGAGAGATTGCACTAGTGAAAGTATGAACCCTAGGCCTTATTTTCAAACATTGATACATCGTCTTGCTCGTTTTTTACTACTTGGTAACTTGCTGTTTTTTATATTTTCAGATTAGAAAAAACAATGTCTACTATCCATACTACACTTGTATCACCATCTCTTCGCTAGGCATGGCAATGGGTTGGGTTTGGTGCGGGTGGAGCTGGTCCAAATCCAACCAATGACCCATGTTCCTACCTTCTGCACATCCACCAAAGTATCCATGGGCACAGGTTGTGCCCATTCCCAAACCCATTGGATACCCATATAAATGTCGGAAATATGACCTAGAGGCAATAAATAAAGTGTTTATTATTGTATTTCCTTGTTCATGATAATCACTTATTATCCATGCTATAATTGTATTAATTGGAAACACATTACATGTGTGGGTAAATAAACAACACTCTGTCCCTAGTATGCCTCTAGTGAACTAGCTCGTTGATCAAAGATGGTCAAGGTTTCCTAGCCATTGACATGTGATGTCATTTGATAACGAGATCACATAATTAGGAGAATGATGTGATGGACAAGACCCAAACTACAAACATAGCATATGATCATGTCAGTTTATTGCTACTGTTTTCTGCTTGTCAAGTATATGTTCCTATGACCATCAGATCATGCAACTCACGGACATCGGAGGAGTGCCTTATGTGTATCAAACGTCGCAACGTAACTGGGTGACTATAAAGGTGCTCTATAGGTATCTCCGAAGGTGTCTGTTGAGTTGGCATGGATCAAGACTGGGATTTGTTACTCCGTGTGACGGAGAGGTATCTCAAGGCCCACTCGGTAATACAACATCACAATGAGCCTTGCAAGCAATGTAACTAAATGTTAGTTGCGGGATCTTGTATTACGGAATGAGTAAAGAGACTTGCGGGTAACGAGATTGAACTAGGTATGGAGATACCGACGATCGAACCTCGGGCAAGTAACATATCGAAGAACGAAAGGAACATCATACGGGATTAATTGAATCCTTGACATAGAGGTTCAACCGATAAAGATCTTTGTAGAATATGTAGGAACCAATGTGGACATCCAGGTCCCGCCATTGGTTATTGACCGTAGAGGTGTCTCGGTCATGTCTACATAGTTCTCGAACCCGCAGGGTCTACGCACTTAAGGTTCGGTGACGTTTCGGTAGTATAGAGTTATGCATGGTGGTGACCGAAGGTTGTTTGGAGTCCCAGATGAGATCCCGGACGTCACGAGGAGCTCCGAAATGGTCTGGAGGTAAAGATTGATATATAGGAAGTCCCATTTTGGTCGTCGGAAAAGTTTCTTGCTAATCGGTAATGTACCGGGAGTGCCGGTAGTGTACCGGGAGACGGGTATTTCGACCCAAGAGGCTTCATGGGTTGTGGGAGAGTAAATACCAGCCTTTTTTGGGCTGGTGGAAGTCCCACACAAGTCCCATGTGGATGGGAGAAAAATCCCAAAGGGAAAAAGGTGGGAAAAGGCCAAAGAAAGGAGGAATCCTAGTCCTACTAGGATTGGAGGAGGAGTCCTCCTCTCCTCCCCACTTTGGCCGACCCAAGGGCTGGATTTTTGGCAGCCAAGCCTCCTCCTCCTCTCCTCCTATATATACTAGAGGATTTTAGGGTTTTGGCAAAGAATTTTCAGCCACGTGCTACCCGTTCCTCTAGTGCATAGTTTCTCCTCGAAATCGGTTTTCTGCAGTGCTTAGGCAAAGCCCTGCCGGAATAGCTCCACCACCATCGCTGCAGCACCATCATGCTACCGGAGAACTCTTCTACCTCTCTGCTCTCTCTTGCTGGATCAAGAAGGCGAAGATCATCATCAAGTTGTACGTGTGTTGAACGCGGAGGTGCCGTCCGTTCGGCGCTAGATCGGAAGGACCGTGATCAAGATTGCGAGACGGATCGTGACGAGATCGCGGGACGGATCGTGATGCGATCGTGGGACGGATCGTGATGAGTTCGCGGGACGGATGGTGATGAGATCGCGGGACAGGTCGTGATGAGTTCGCGGGACGGATCGTGATTGGATCGTGGGACGGATCGTGATGAGATCGCGGGACGCTCGGCGATTTGGATCGCGAAGACGTTCGACTACACCAACCGCGTTTCTTAATGCTTCCCGCTTAGAGATCTACAAGGGTACGTAGATCCACTCTCCCTCTTGTAGATTCTCATCACCATGGATAGATCTTCGTGTGCGTAGGAAAATTTTTGTTTCCCATGCAACGTTCCCCAACAGTGGTATCAGAGCTAGGTCTATGTGTAGATGAGATCTCGAGTAGAACACAAAAGGTTTGTGGGCGTTGATGCTTAGATTGCTTCCTCCCTTGGTCGGATTTTGGTTCAGCGGTATTGTGAGATGAAGCGGCCCGGACCAACATTACTCGTACGCTTACGAGAGACTGGTCCCCTCGATCGCAACTTGTTGCATAGATGGCTTGCGGGTGCCAGTTTCTCTCACTTTAGTTGGATCGGATTCGACAAAGGCGGTCCTTGAGAAGGTTGAAAAGCAAATTATGTATCACCATTGTGGTTTATGCGTAGGTGAGAATCGTTCTTGCTAGAAACCCGTAGCAGCCACATAAAACATGCAACAACAATTAGAGGATGTCTAACTTGTTTTTGTAGGGTATGTTGTGATGTGATATGGCCAATTACATGATGTGATATATGTGTTGTATGAGATGATCATGTGATGTATAGATTATCACGACTTGCATGTCGATGAGTACGGCAACCGGCAGGAGCCATAGGGTTGTCTTTAATTATTGTATGACCTGCGTGTCAATCATTAAGCACTATGTAATGCTTTACTTTATCGCTAAACGGTAGCAATAGTAGTAGAAGCATGCAGGGCGTGACAACCCCAGTGGCGACACGTTGATGGAGATCAAGATGATGGAGATCATGCCGGTGCTTTCAAGATGGAGATCTAAAACACAAGTTCATGGCCATATCATGTCACTTATGAATTGCATGTGATGTTAATCCTTTTATGCATCTTGTTTTGCCTAGTACGACGGTAGCATTATAAGGTGATCCCTCACTTAAATTTCATGATGAATTGTGTTCTCCCCGAGTGTGCACCGTTGCGAAAGTTCGTCGTGTCGAGACACCACGTGATGATCGGGTGTGACAGATTCTACGTTCACATACAACGGGTGCAAGCCAGTGTTGCACACGCAGAACACTCGGGTTAAACTTGACGAGCCTAGCATGTACAGACATGTCCTCGGAACACAAGAGACCGAAAGGTTGAACATGAGTCATATAGTAGATATGATCAACATAATGATGTTCACCATTGAAGCCACCTCAACTCACGTGATGATCGGACTTGAGTTTGTGGATTTGGATCATGTGACACTCAGATGACCTGAGGGATGTCAATTTGAGTGGGAGCTTTAGTAATTTGATTAACTAAACTCATTATCTTGAACAATAGTCTAAGTGAACTTTGCATATTTATGTTGTAGATCAATGGCTCATGCAGTAGCACCCCTGAATTTTAATGCGTTCCTAGAGAAAGCTAAGTTGAAAGATGATGGAAGTAACTTTGTTGAATGGGCCCGTAATATGAGGATTATCCTCACGGCTTCCCAAAAATCATATGTCCTTGATGCACCGCTCGGTGACCAACCAGAAGACATGACCTCCGAAGACGTTAAGAACGCTTGGGAGGCACGTACTGGAGATTACTCAATAGTTCAGTGTGCGATATTGTATGGCTTAGAACCGGGACTTCAAAGACATTTTGAACGTTATGGAGCATATGAGATGTTCCAGGAGTTGAAGTTTATCTTTCAGAAGAACGCCCAGATCGAGAGGTATGAAACCTCTGATAATTTCTATGCTTGCAAGATGGAGGAGAATGGGTCTATCAGTGAACATATACTCAGAATGTCTGGGTATTCAACTCGTCTATCGGAGTTGGGAATTTCCCTTCCACCAGAGGTAATCACTGACAGAGTTCTTCAACCATTGCCACCTAGTTACAAGAGCTTTGTGGTGAACTATAACATGCATGGGATGAACAAGTCAGTCGCCGAGCTATTTGCGATGCTAAAAGTCGCTGAGTCTGAAATCCAGAAAGAACATCAAGTGTTGATGGTCAATAAAACCACTAGTTTCAAGAAAAATGGCAAGGTCAAGAGCAAGGGCAAGAAGGGTAAAACCAAGAAGGATGGCAAAGCAGTTGCTACTCCTGTAAAGAAGCCCAAGCATAGACCCAAGCCAGAAAGTGAGTGCTTTCATTGCAAGGGAACTGGTCACTGGAAGCGGAACTGCCCCAAGTACCTGGCTGACAAGAAGGCGGCCAACGACAAACAAGGTATATATGATATACATGTTATTGATGTGTACCTTACTAGCTCTCGTAGTAGTGCCTCGGTTTTTGATACCGATTCGGTTGCTCACATTTGTAACTCAAAGCAGGAACTACGGAATAAACGAAGGCTGGCAAAGGACAAAGTGACGATGCGCGTGGGAAATGGTTCCAAGGTTGATGTGATCGACATCGGCACGCTCTCTCTTCGATTACCATCGGGATTAGTGATGAACCTGAATAATTGTTATTTAGTGCCTGCGTTAAGCATGAACATTATATATGGATCTTGTTTATTGCGAGACGGTTACTCATTTAAATCAGAGAATAAAGGTTGTTCTATTTATATGAGTAATATATTTTATGGTCATGCACCCAATGTTAGGGGTTTATTCATATTGAATCTTGATAGTGATGACACACATGTTCATAACATTGATGCCAAAAGATGTAGAGTTGGTAATGATAGTACCACTTTCTTGTGGCACTGCCATTGATGTCATATTGGTGTAAAACGCATGAGGAACCTCCATGCTGATGGACTTTTGGAGTCACTTGATTTTGAATCACTTGACACATGTGAACCATGCCTCATGGGCAAGATGACTAAAACGCCGTTCTCTGGAACAATGGAACGGGCGAGTGACTTATTGGAAATCATACATACTGATGTGTGCGGTCCAATGAATGTTACAGCGCGTGGTGGATATCGTTATTTTCTCACCTTCACTGATGACTTAAGTAGATATGGGTATATTTACTTAATGAAACACAAGTCTGAAATGTTTGAAAAGTTCAAGCAATTTTAGAATGAAGTTGAGAATCATCGTAACAGGAAGATTAAGTTCCTGCAATCTGATCGAGGAGGTGAATATCTGAGTTATGAGTTCGGCAGTCACTTAAGACAGTGTGGAATTGTTTCACAGTTGACACCGCCCGGAACACCACAGCGTAATGGTGTGTACGAACATCGTAATCGAACCTTATTAGATATGGTGCGTTCTATGATGTCTCTTGCTGATATGCCACTATCGTTTTGGGGTTATGCATTAGAGATAGCTGCATTCACTTTAAATAGGGCACCATCAAAATCTGTTGAGACGACGCCATATGAACTATGGTTTGGCAAGAAGCCAAAGTTGTCGTTTCTTAATGTTTGGGGATGTGATGCTTATGTCAAAAAGCTTCAGCCTGAAAAGCTGGAACCCAAAGCGGAGAAATGCGTCTTCATAGGATACCCGAAAGAGATAGTCGGGTATACCTTCTATCTCAGATCCGAAGGCAAAGTGTTTGTCGCTAAGAAAGGAACATTTCTTGAGAAAAAGTTTCTCTCGAAAGAATTGAGTGGGAGGAAAATAGAGCTTGATGAGGTTATTGAACCTTTACTTCAACCAGAAAGTAGCACAGCACGGAAAGATGTTTCTGTGAAACCTACGACGGTAGAAGAGGAAGTTAATGATGATAATCATGAAGCTTTGGATCAAGCTGCTATTGAACCTCGTAGGTCGACAAGGCCGCGTACTACCCCTGATTGGTACGACAACCCTGTCTTGGAGGTCATGTTGTTGGACAACAATGAACCTACGAGCTATGGAGGAGCAGTGATGGGCCCGGATTCCAAGAAATGGTTAGAGGCCATGAAATCCGAGATGGGATCCATGTATGAAAACAAAGTATGGACTTTGGAAGTATTACCTGAAGGGCGGAAGGCCACTCGGAACAAATGGATCTTTAAGAAGAAGACAGACGTGGACGGTAATGTCACCGTCTATAAATCTCGACTTGTGGCAAAGGGTTTTTCACAAGTTCAAGGAGTTGACTATGATGAGACTTTCTCACCTGTAGCGATGCTTAAGTCTGTCAGAATCATGTTAGCAATAGCTGCTTATTTCGACTATGAAATTTGGCAAATGGATGTCAAAACAGCGTCCCTCAATGGTTTCCTTGAGGGAGAGTTGTATATGATGCAACCCGAAGGTTTTGTCGATCCAGAGAATGCTGACAAAGTTTGCAAACTCCAGCGATCCATTTATGGACTGGTGCAAGCATCTCAGAGTTGGAATAAGCGCTTTGATGAGGTGATCAAAACGTTTGAGTTTATACAAGTTTACGGAGAAGCTTGTATTTACAAGAAAGTGAGTGGGAGCTCTATAGCGTTTCTAGTATTATATGTGGATGACATATTGCTGATTGGAAACAATATAGAAATGCTGGAAAGCGTGAAGGAATATTTGAACAAGAGTTTTTCAATGAAGGACCTAGGAGAAGCTGCTTTCATATTAGGCATTAAGATCTATAGAGATAGATCGAGACTCCTAATAGCACTTTCACAGATCACATACCTTGATAAAGTTTTGAAGAAGTTCAAAATGGATCAGTCCAAGAAGGGGTTCTTGCCTGTGTTACAAGGTGTGAAGTTGAGTAAGACTCAATGCCCAGTAACTGGAAAAGATAGAGAAAAGATGAAGGCCATACCCTATGCTTCAGCCATAGGCTCTATCATGTATGCAATGCTATGCACAAGACCCGATGTCAGCCTTGCCATAAGTACGGCGGGAAGGTTTCAAAGTGATCCTGGAATGGAGCACTGGCAAGCGGTCAAGAATATCCTTAAGTACCTGAAAAGGACTAAGGAAATGTTTCTCGTTTATGGAGGTGATGAAGAGCTCGTCGTAAAGGGTTATGTCGATGCAAGCTTTGACATTGATCCGGATGACTCTAAGTCGCAAACCGAATAGGTATTTATTCTTAACGGGGGAGCGGTAAGCTGGTGTAGTTCCAAGCAAAGCGTGGTAGCTAATTCTACGTGCGAAGCGGAATACATCGCAGCCTCGGAGGCGGTGAAGGAAGGTGTCTGGATGAAGCAGTTCATGATAGATCTTGGAGTAGTGCCCGGTGCACTGAATCCAATGAACCTGTTCTGTGACAACACTGGTGCCATTGCTCTGGCCAAGGAACCAAGGTTTCACAAGAGGACCAGACACATAAAGTGACGCTTCAACTCCATCCGCGATTACATCGTGGAGAAAGACATAAATATTTGCAAAGTGCACACGGATCTGAATGTTGTAGACCCATTGACTAAACCTCTTCCAAGGGCTAAACATGATCAACACCAGAACTGCATGGGTGTTTGATTCATTACAATGTAAATCACATAGTGATGTGAACTAGATTATTGACTCTAGTGCAAGTGGGAGACTGTTGGAAATATGCCCTAGAGGCAATAAATAAAGTGTTTATCATTGTATTTCCTTGTTCATGATAATCGTTTATTATCCATGCTATAATTGTATTAATTGGAAACACATTACATGTGTGGGTAATTAAACAACACTCTGTCCCTAGTATGCCTCTAGTGAACTAGCTCGTTGATGAAAGATGGTCAAGGTTTCTTAGCCATTGACATGTGATGTCATTTGATAACGAGATCACATCATTAGGAGAATGATGTGATGGACAAGACCCAAACTACAAACATAGCATATGATCGTGTCAGTTTATTGCTACTGTTTTCTGCTTGTCAAGTATATGTTCTTATGACCATGAGATCATGCAACTCACGGACATCAGAGGTGTGCCTTGTGTGTATCAAACGTAGCAATGTAACTGGGTGACTATAAAGGTTCTCTACAGGTATCTCCGAAGGTGTCTATTGAGTTGGCATGGATCAAGACTGGGATTTGTTACTCCGTGTGACGGAGAGGTATCTTAGGGCCCACTCGGTAATACAACATCACAATGATCCTTGCAAGCAATGTAACTAAATGCTAGTTGCGGGATCTTGTATTACAGAACGAGTAAAGAGACTTGCCGGTAACGAGATTGAACTAGGTATGGAGATACCGATGATCGAATCTCGGGCAAGTAACATACCGAAGAACGAAAGGAACATCATACGGGATTAATTGAATCCTTGACATAGAGGTTCAACCGATAAAGATCTTCATAGAATATGTAGGAACCAATGTGGACATCCACGTCCCGCCATTGTTTATTGACCGTAGAGGTGTCTCGGTCATGTCTGCATAATTCTCGAACCCGCAGGGTCTGCACACTTAAGGTTCGGTGACGTTTCGGTGGTATAGAGTTATGCATGGTGGTGACCAAAGGTTGTTCGGAGTCCCGGATGAGATCCCGGACATCACGAGGAGCTTCGGAATGGTCCGGAGGTAAATATTGATATATAGGAAGTCCCATTTTGGTCGCCGAAAAACTTTCAGGCTAATCGGTAATGTACCGGGAGTGTCGGTAGTGTACCGGGAGACCACCGGGAGGGGTATTTCGACCCAAGAGGCTTCATGGGCTGTGGGAGAGTAAATACCAGCCTTTTGTGGGCTGGTGGAAGTCCCACACAAGGCCCATGCAGCTGGGAGAAAAAGCCCAAAGGGAAAAAGGTGGAAAAAGGCCAAAAAAAGGAGGAATCCTAGTCCTACTAGGATTGGAGGAGGAGTCCTCCTCTCCTCCCCACTTTGGCCGACCCAAGGGCTGGCTTTTTGGAAGCCAAGCCTCCTCCTCCTCTCCTCCTATATATACTAGAGGATTTTAGGGTTTTGACACAGAATTTTCAGCCACGTGCTACCCGTTCCTCTAGTGCATAGTTTATCCTCTAGATCGATTTTTTGCAGTGCTTAGGCGAAGCCCTACCGGAATAGCTCCACCACCATCGCCGCAGCGCCATCACGCTGCCAGAGAACTCTTCTACCTCTCTGCTCCCTCTTTCTAGATCAAGAAGGCGGAGATCGTCATCAAGCTGTACGTGTGCTGAACGCGGAGGTGTCGTCCGTTCGGCGCTAGATCGGAAGGACCGTGATCAAGATTGCGAGACGGATCATGACGAGATCGCGGGACGGATCGTGATGAGATCGCGGGGCGGATCATGATGAGTTTGCAGGACAGATCGTGATGAGATCGCGGGACGGATCATGATGAGTTCGCGGGACGGATCGTGATTGGATCGCGGGACGGATCGTGATGAGATCGCGGGACGCTCTGCGATTTGGATCGTGAAGACGTCTGACTACACCAACCGCATTTCTTAACGCTTCCCGCTTAGCGATCTACAAGGGTACGTAGATCCACTCTCCCTCTCGTAGATGCTCATCACCATGGATAGATCTGCGTGTGCGTAGGAAAAATTTTGTTTCCCATGCAACGTTCCCCCAACAATAAACATGGAGCTCCATGGGCAATGAAAAATCAGCATGACACCTTCCCAAAGATGAAATTAACTCATCATTGTTCATTCACAAATGACTACATAAGATACAAGCCTAAGTAGGCAGAAAGTACATTGTTCAAATAGTGTCCACACATACAATCAAAACTAAAATAGTCTAATAGTAAAAAACTTGTCTTAAATCTTATTACATAAAAAACTGAAGTAAACCACACAATGACAGTCATATTAGATTAGGTTGTGGGTTGTCGCAAGGCCGCCGTATTAGATTAGGTTGGGGGTGTGGGTTGATGCAAGGTAGTTGGATTAGATTAGGTTTAATAATTAGTTTGCGGGGATTAGGGAGCATGGGTCGGGTTTTGACCTTTTCTAACCGTGGGCGACTTGGGTTGCACATTTTCTTAGCCCAGGTTCACAATCATATGGCCCTACCTATCATACGGGTATCCACTGGATATCCATGGAGCAGAACTCATAACCGTGCCCAACCCGCCTATTCATGGGTATCCAAATCCATGAATCCATGGGCAGAAATGTGCTCCATACCCTTGCCCAACCGGGTCGTGTATCCACGAATATCCAGATCCATGGATAAAATTGCCATCCCTACTCTTCGCCGAACTAGTGCACCTATACAATTTCCATTGTATTGGGCGTTGACTGGGATTTGACCCACTTCGAGGCCCACTATCAGGGTTGATACGTCTCCAATTTATCTATAATTTATGAAGTATTCATGCCATGTTAGCCATAATTTTATATGGTTTAGGTGCACTTTTATATGGCCTTTATATGATTTTCATGGACTAACATATTGACCTAGTGCCCAGTGCCACATGTTATTTTCTGTTTGTTTTTGGTTTTCCAGAAAATCCATATCAAATGAAGTCCAAATGCAGCAAAACTTTTTGAAAAACTTTCCTATAAGGAAAGGGGTCGAGGGAGTACCAGAAGACCCACAAGGGCCCCCACAAGGCATCAGGGCACGCCTATATACCTTGTCGTCCCCCTATGGCACCTCTTCACGTGATTCCAATTTTGAAATTTCTTATATATTCAGAAACCCCTGGAAATAAACCTAGAACTTCCGCTTCGCCGCCACAAGCCTCTGTTCCGAAGCGATCTCATACGAAGCCTTGTTTTGGTACCCTGTCGGAGGGGAAAATCATCACCAGAGGCCCTCTTCATCATATAGACGGTCTCCATGATGAGGAGGGAGTAGTTCACCCTTGTGGATGAGGGTATATACCAGTACCTATGTGTTTGATCTCTCTCTCCCTCTCTCTCATGTTCTTGAGATGGCACGATCTTGATATATCATGTGCTTTGTTAATATAGTTTAATCATATGCTGTTCTTCCCTTGCTATCTTGATGTGATGAATTGAGTCTTTCCCTTTGAGGTTTCATTATGTTGGATTGGATTTGAGAACACTTGATATATGTCATGCATGTGGATACTCGTGGTGACAAAGGAGTTTCTATTGAGTCATTTATATATGCTTTGGTAATAAACTTGCGGATTCCCGTGACCTTGGGGTGATCTATGCACATAGGCTGATGCACATTTTTGTCCTACTTTCTCTCATAGAAATCTTGGAGGTACTCTTTGAAGTTCTTTGTGTTAGATTGAATATGATGAATCTGAAATTGTTTGATGCATGTCGAATAATCAATCTGTGGATGCTTGTGGTGATATTGAAGTATCTAGGTGACATTAGAGTTTGTTGATGTGTATCATAGGTGTTATTGTAGTACGAACTCTAGGGATGTTTGTCAAACTTATAGGGATCGTTCAATATATAGATCAGAAAGGATAACTTTGAGGTTGTCTTACTACCTACATATTTTTCATCTTATGTTCTTTGATGGATAGGAACTTTGGGCTGATTCTTTGTCTCACATTGAGGGATGTGATACGTCTCAAACGTATATATAATTTCTGATTGTTCCATCTTGTTATATTATCATTCTTGGATATTTTACAATCATTTTATAGCAACTTTATATCATTTTTTTGGGACTAACCTATTGACATAGTGCCAAGTGTCAGTTGTTGTTTTTTGCTTGTTTTTTACTTCGAAGAATATCAGTACCAAATGAAGCCCAAATACCGTGAAACTTTTGGGGTTTTTTGGGCCAGAATACATCTAGTGGACCAAAGAAGACCTAGAGAGCAAGGCTGGGGAGGGCACAAGACACCAGGGCGTGCCAGAGGCCCCTGGCGTGGCCTGGTGTATCGTGCCCACCTCAGGATGCCTCTCCACCACCTATCATCTCTATAAATACCAAAATATTCCAAAAACCCAAGGGGAGTCGACGAAACACAATTCCAGCCGCCGCAAGTTCCAGAACCGTTAGATCCTATTTAACACCATCACAAAGGGGTGCATCGCCTTCATGGGTGCCTCTTCGATGATGTGTGAGTAGTTCAATATAGACCTATGGGTCCATAAGCAGTAGCTAGATGGATTTCTCTCTCTCTCTCTTGATTCTCAATACAATGGTCTCTTGGAGATCTATTTGATGTAATGACTTTTTGCGGTGTGTTTGTTGGGATCCGATGAATTTTGTGTTCATGATTAGTTTCTATCCATGAATATTATTTGAGTATTCTTTGATCTCTTACATGCATGATTACTTAGAAACTTTGGTTTAGTTAATCCAACTAATCGATTTTTCTTGCCATGGGAAGAGGTGCTTTGTGATGGGTTCGATCGTGTCGTGTCCTTTCCGAGTGACTGAAGGGGTAGCATGGCACGCATGTATCATTGCCATTAAGGATAACAAGATGGGGTCTATTCCTACATGAATATATCTTGTCTCCATCATGTCACAGTTCTTATGCATTACTCCGTTTTTCCATGAACTTAATACACTAGATGGATGCTGGATAGCGGTCGATGTGTGGAGTAATAGTAGTAGATGCAGAATCATTTCGGTCTACTTATCTTGGATGTGATGCCTATATAATGATCATTGCCTTGGATATCATCATGATTATTTGATATTCTATAAATTACCATGAGTAATTTGTTTACCCACCGTGTGCTATACTCATGAGAGAATCCACTAGTGAAACCTACGGCCCCCGGGTCTATTTTTCCAACATATTGCTTTCCGATCTATTTTTGTCTTCCTTTTCCAGATCTATTAATCCAAAACCCAAAAATACATTTCTGCAATTTTTATTTGCCTCTTTTATTTTGTGTTCTTGAGATATCTATTTTCCCAACCTATTACAATATAATCTATCTTTTTACCGTTGAGAGATTGACAACCTCTCTTACGCGTCGGGTTGCAAGTATTTGTTCTTTGTGTGCAAGTACCGTTTACATAGCGTCGTGTGGTCTTCCTCCTTAGATTGATACCTTGGTTTCATAACAGAGGGAAATAATTACCACAGATGTGCTGCATCATCCCTTCCTCTTTGGGGAAATACCAACGCAATCTCAAGCCACGTCAAAGGAATTTCTGGTGTCATTGCCGGGGAGGAGGTGCGTAAGCAGTCTCTCTTGATGTGCCAATCTCTGGCGCCAGGGAGACATCATCAGCATCTATCAGGTTCCTAATCACAAATCTCACCTCCTTGCTATTCACATTATTTCCCATTTGCCTCTCGTTTTCCTCTCCTCCTCTTAACAAAATTTTCCTTTTATTCGCCTCCCTTTCTTTCATTTGCCTTTTTCCCATCAGACCTCTTGTTTGCTTGCACAATCTTGTCTGCGTAGTCACGATGACTCAAGAAAATACCAAATTGTGTGATTTTTCCAATAGCAATAATAATGATTTTATTAGCACTCTGATTGCTCCTACCGCCACTAGTGCGGAGTCTTGTGATATTAATGCCTCTTTGTTGAATCTTGTAGTGAAAGATCAACTTTCTGGTACTCCTAACGAGTATGTTGTGTCCATCTAAACACATTTGTAGAATTGTGTGATACGCAAAAGGAAAAGGTGTGGACAATGATATTATGAAGTTGGAATTATTTCCTCTCTCCTTGAGGGATTGTGCAAAAATTTGGTTTTCATATTTGCCTCGCAATTGTATCAGTTCTTGGGATAAGTGCAAGGATGCTTTTATTACTAAGTATTTTCCGCCCGCAAAAATTATTATCCTCCGAAATCAAATCAGGAATTTTAAGCAACTTGAGCATGAACATGTTGCACAATCTTGGGAAAGAATGAAATTGATGCTAAGAAATTGCCTTGCTCATGGTTTAAATCTTTGGATGATCCTGCAATTTTTGTATGCGAGATTGAATTTTGTCTCTAGAAATCTTTTAGATTCCACTGTAGGTGGTAATTTTATGGAAATTACTTTGGGTGACGCTACTAAGTTGCTAGATAATATTATGGCAAATTATTCACGATGGCATACTAAAAAACCACCTACTGGTAAAAAAGTTAATTCGGTTGAAGAAATTAGTACATTGAGTGAAAAGGTTGATGCTCTTACGAAGTTGGTTGCTAGTAAAAATGCTCCTATTGATCTTAATGATGTGCCTTTATCTAATTTGATTGAGCAAAATAATGATTCCGTAGATGTGCATTTCATCTCGCGAAACAATTTCAATAACATTTCTTATAAAGGTAATTTTAATCCTAGGCAGTTTCCTAGAAATTCCACTAATAATTAGGGCAATTCCTATGGTAATTCTTCCTACAATAATAATAGGAACACCTCTTATCTTGAGAGTAATTTTAAAGAATTCATCAATCCTCAAAAGTCTGTCAGTACTACGATAGAAGAAAACTTGAATAAGATTGACGATATGTCTAGAAGCATTGATAGAATTTCCCATGACGTAGAAAATTTCAAGTTGAATGTTTTTCCACCTAAGATTAATGAATAAATTAAAGCTTTATATGTTTCTATGGATGGAAGTAAGAAAAAGAACCGCTACGCTTAGTGCTAGCGATTAATTTCAAGTTGAATTTTTAGAAAAAGCGTTTTCTAGCGATTACTTTCATAAAATTGATGAAGATCTTAAAATAGTTGGTGTTTTTTCTATTGATTCCTTGTTAGTAATGTTAAATTTGATGATAAAGGGGCTGAAGAGGAGTCAACGTTATCTAGAGGGTGTCCCGATGATTTGGAGGGTGAAAATCTTGATGAAAAAAATTATGAAAGTGGGTTTTGAGAGGTCAAAATTTTAACTAGTGATGTGCCCACTATTTTGGATTACAAAGACTTTAATTATGATAGTTTCTCATTGGTTGAATGTATTTATTTGCTGCAATTCATGATAAATTCACCCCCATGCTTATGAACAAAATATATCTTTTACTAAACATATTGTTGATGCCATGACAAAATCCTTAGAAGAAAAGTTGGAATTAGATATTCCAATTCCTAGAAAATTGTGTGATGAATGGGAACCTGCCATTAAAGTTAAGATTAAAAATTATAACTTCTTTGCTTTATGTGTTTTGGGTGCTAGTGTTTCCACAATTCTGAAATCTCTATGTGATATGCTTGGTCTTACCAATATTGAAGAATGTTCTCTTAATTTGCACTTGGCGGATTCTACCATTAAAAAAGCCTTCGGGAAGAATTAATGATGTTCTTTTTCTTGAAAATAGGAACTATGTGCCCATAGATTTTATTGTTCTTGATATTCATTGCAATCTGTCATGTCACATCATACTTGGTAGACCGTTTTTACGCACTATAGGTATCGTGATTGATATGAAATGAAGCATTATTAAATTTCAATTTCCACTTAGAAAGGGAATGGAACACTTCCCTAGAACAATAATTAAGACACCATATGAATCAATCATGAGGTCCTTCTGTGGAGTAAACACTAAAGATGACAATACTTGAATCTATGCGTTTTGTGTAGCTAGGGGCGTAAAACGATAGCGCTTGTTAGGAGGCAACCCAATGGATAACATTTATTTTTCTTTTACTTTCTGTTTTTCAGTGTTTACACAATTATGCCTCTATTATTATTGTGTTTTTATGTTTTATTTAGTGTTTGTTCCAAGTAGATCCTTTAGGATGATTCATAAGATTAGTAGAAACAATGCTGAATCTGAAACAGAAACTTTGACTCCAGTGCATGAATTTTCATTTTTTATTGGATCGTGATAATGATGTGAAATTTTCAAAGACTATTTATTTACAAATTCTTTACGTTTTTCTATTTTTTCATAATGTTTAGAGTTACAGAAGTATGGTTAGAGTACAGATTACTACATACTGTTCTGTTTGAGATAGATTCTGTTTTCATTGCATTGTATGCTTGTTTTGATGAATCTATGGCTTGTATTGGAGGGTATAACTCATGGTAAAGTTAGAATACATTTTATGTAATGCAATAATAAAATGAATGGGTTTGCAACAGTACTTAGAGTGGTAATTTGCTTTATTATACTAACGGATCTCACGAAGATTTTGTTAAGTTTTGTGTGATCGAAGTTTTCAAGTTTTGGGTGAGATCACGATGGATGAATGAATAAGGAGTAAGAAGAGACCAATCTTGGGGGTTCCGATGGCATCCCAAGATAATATCCATAGAGGAACAAGCAACTAAGCTTGAGGATGCCCCGAGCGGCATCCCCTATTTCTTCTAAAATTCATCGGTATTTTACTTGGAGCTATGTTTTTATTCATCACATATCATCAGTTTTGCTTGGAGCGTCTTGTATTATATGAGTCTTTGATTTATTTTCTTTTTATCCTTGATGAACACACATATTTTAGAGATCCAAAATTATGCTATGATTTGTTAGAATTGCTCTATATGCTTCACTTAAATTTTTTGAGCTATGGAATTCCTCGAGAGCTTCACTTATATCTTTTTAAGCACAGCGTGCTTTTACATGTTTGAAGAAATCCTCTCATGCTTCACTTATATTATTTTGAGAGATTAAATTTCTATGCTCATGTTATTCACTTAAATCTATGTGATCTTGTCACAAAGCAATGACAATATATGAAACTAGTCCCAAAGTGATAGATATTCAAGAGGGATATGATAAAAACTTTCATGAAGATCATTGGACAAATTAAACTTGATTCATTGTAATAGTTTTGAGACATTATGATAGTAATATGTGAGTTATGTTGGTGAGTAATTATTCTTAGTAAGAATATTGGTATTAAGGTTTGTGATTCCCTATGCAAGCACGAAAGTCAATAGTTGTGCAATGAAATTACATCCTACTTATGGTGCATTATTCGGTGTTAGTTATGCTTAATACTCTCTTATGTGAATTTCCGTTTCTTTGTTGGTTGCTTCTCAATCTATTTGCTAGCCTTCACTATTACTAAGTAGAAATACTACTTCTGCATCCAAAATACTTAAACCCAGTTTGCCACATGAGTCCACCATACCTACCTATATGTGGTATTTCCATGCCGTTCCAAGAAAATTTGTATGTGCCATCTCTAATTTTCAAAATGAATTTTCCTTTTTGTGTTCTCGTACCGCTCATGAAGCAGAAGGGGGTGGCCAATATTTTTCCATGCTAGACGTGTTATTCTCAAGATGAGTGTTTATTCACTTGTCATTGCACGAGAGTATGGCAGTAATAGGGATGCCCAGACTCGAAATGGAAAAAAGGAAATTTACTTTATGTTGTCAAATAATAAATTCCTTGGAAAGTGTTGGTATGGAAGGAAACCGTGGATTTGGCTAGCCATGGATTGTGAAAGAATTGTGGAAAAGGAATAAAATTTATTTTCTGTTTGGGAACCGCTTATGATATGTCTAGCATGGAAAGGTATTGAAAGCTCGGTACTTTTTGTTGATAGGAAAGGCATGCCACCCAAAATATTTTTTTTATCAATTTTAAACCTTGAGCTCTAGCACCTCTACAAATCCCTACTTCCCTCTACGAAGGGCCTATCTATTTACTTTATGCATTTTTTATTTTTACTAAGTCTCCATCTTCTCTTATAAAGCACCAACTAGGGGGCACTATGATCATACTTGAGCATTAGGTTAGCTAATATTTGAGTGTGTTTCATGAATGGATCAATGATTGAGCATGATGGGCTAGGGATAACTTTCTTTAATGTTTATATTTTGAAAGACATGGTTGTTTGTTGGTATGCTTGAGTATTAAAGTCTTCATGTGAAAACTAGACTATTGCTTTGAACCATATAAAAGTCCAAATGTCCATGCTATAAAAGAAAACAATATGTGATGAACATGTTAGGCAGCATTCCACATCAAAAATTCTTTTTTATCATTAAACTGATGAGGCATACAATGAAGCTATGGGAGAGATTCAATGAGCACCGCTTAAGAAGAATGAAAAGCGTGACCAAAAATTAGTTTGGTTTCATGCCTGGGAGGTCAACCATGGAAGCCATTTTCTTGGTACGACAACTTATGGAGAGATATAGGGAGCAAAAGAAGGACTTGCATATGGTGTTCATTGACTTGGCGAAGGCCTATGATAAGATACCACGGAATTTTATGTGGTGGGCCTTGGAGAAACACAAAGTCCCAACAAAGTACATTACCCTCATCAAGGACATGTACGATAATGTTGTGACAAGTGTTCGAACAAGTGATGGAGACACTGGTGACTTCCCGATCAAGATAGGACTGGATCAGGGGTCAGCTTTGAGCCCTTATCTTTTTGCCTTAGTGATGGATGAGGTCACAAGGGATATACAAGGAGATAACCCATGGTGTATGCTCTTTGCAGACGATGTGGTGCTAGTGGATGATAATCGGATGGGGGTCAACAGGAAGTTGGAGTTATGGAGGAAAACCTTGGAATCTAAAGGTTTTAGACTTAGTAGGTCTAAACCCGAGTACATGAGGTGTGCTTTCAGTACTACTAGGCACGAGGAGGAGGAGGATGTTAGCCTTGATGGGCAGGTGGTGCCTCAGAAGGACACCTTTCAATATTTGGGTCAATGTTGCAGAAGGATGGGGATATTGATAAAGATGTGAACCACCGAATTAAAGACGGATGGATGAAGTGGCGCCAAACTTCTGGCATTCTCTGTGACAAGCGGGTACCACAAAAGATAAAAGGCAAGTTCTATAGGACGACAGTTTGACCCGCAATGTTGTATGGCGCTAAGTGTTGGCCGACTAAAAGGCGACATGTGCAACAGTTAGGTGTGCTGGAGATGCGCATGTTGAGATGGATGTGTGGCCACACAAGGAAGGACCGAATCTGAAATGATGACATACGAGATAGAGTTGGGGTAGCGCCATTTGAAGAGAAGCTTGTCCAACATCGTCTGAGATGGTTTGGGCATATTCAGTGCAGGCCTCCAGAAGCCCCAGGGCATAGCGGACGGCTACAGCATGCTGATAATGTCAAAAGAGGTCTGGGTAAACCGAACTTGACATGGGAAGAGTCTGTAAAGAGAGATCTTAAGGATTAGAACATCACCAAAGAACTAGCCATGGACAGGGGTGCGTGGAAGCTTGCTATCCATGTGCTAGAACCATGAGTTGGTCGCGAGATCTTCTGGATTTCACCTCTAGCCTACCCCAACTTGTTTGTGACTAAAGTCTTTGTTGTTGTTGTTGTTGTTGTTGTTGTTGTTGTATCATTTAACTACTCGAGGATGCGTAGGAATTAAGCTTGGGGATGCTAATACATCTCGAACGTATCTATAATTTTTGATTATTCCGTGTTGTTATATTATCATTCTTGGATATTTTACAATTATTTTATAGAAAATTTATATCATTTTTTGGGACTAACCTATTCACATAGTGACAAGTGCCAGTTGTTGTTTTTGCTTGTTTTTTACTTCGCAGAATATCAGTACCAAATGAAGCCCAAACATTGTGAAACTTTTTGAAGATTTGTTTTGGGCCAGAAGACATCCAGTGGGCCAAAGAAGTGCCAGAGAGGAAGGGCAAGGAGGGCACAAGACACCAGGGTGTGCCAGAGGCCCCTAGCGTGGCTTGATTTATCGTGCCCACTTTGGGGCGCCTCTTCACCGCCTATCAGCTCTACAAATACCCAAATATTCCAAAAACCCAAGGGGAGTGGACAAAACACAATTCCAGACACCGTAAGTTCCAAAACCGCGAGATCCAATCGAACACCATCACGAAGGGGTGCATCTCTTCATGGGTGCCTCTCCGATGTTGCATGAGTAGTCCACCATAGACCTACGGGTCTGTATGCAGTAACTAGATGGCTTTCTCTCTCTCTCTCTTGATTCTCAATACAATGGTCTCTTGGAGATCTATTTGATGTAATGACTTTTTGCGGTGTGTTTGTTGGGATCCGATGAATTTTGAGTTCATGATCAGTTTCTATCCATGTATATTATTTGAGTCTTCTTTGATCTCTTATAAGCATGATTACTTATAGACTCGTATTTCTTATTCGAATCTTTGGTTTAGTTAGGCTAACTAGATCGATTTTTCTTGCCATGGGAAGAGGTGCCTTGTGATAGGTTTGATATTGTGGTGTCCTTTCCTAGTGAGAGAAGGGGCGACAAGGCACGCATGTATCATTGCCATTAAGGATAACATGATGGGGTCTATTACTATGTGAATAGATCTTGTCTACATCATGTCATCGTTCTTATCGCATTACTCCGTATTTCCATGAACTTAATACACTAGATGCATGCTGGATAATGGTCGATGTGTGGAGTAATAGTAGTAGATGTAGAATCGTTTAGGTCTACTTATCTTGGACATGATGCCTATATAAAGATCATTGCCTCGTATATCGTCATGGTTTTTTGATCTTCTACCAATTGTCCAACAGTAATTTGTTTACCCACCATGTGCTATACTCATGAGATAAGCCACTAGTGAAACCTACGGCCTCGGGTCTACTTTTCCAACATATTGCTTTCCGATCTATTTTTTGTCGCTTTTTCAGATCTGTTAATCCAAAAACCCAAAAATATCTTGTTGTGCTTTTTATTTGCCTCTTTTATTTTGTGCTCTTGTGAGATCTATTTGCCCAACCTATTACAATCTAATCTATTTTTTTACCTTTGAGAGATTGACAACCTCTCTTACGCGTCGGGTTGCAAATATTTATTCTTTGTTTGTAGGTACCGTTTACATAGCATCGCGTGGTCGTCCTCCTTGGATTGATACCTTGGTTTCCTAACTGAGGGAAATACTTACTGTAGCTTTGTTGCATCATCCATTCCTCTTTGGGGAAATACCGACCCAGTCTCAAGCCACGTCAATGGAATTTCTGGTGTCGTTGCCGAGGAGGACGTGCGTAAGCAGTCTCTCTTGAGCATGCCAATATCTGGCGCGGGGGAGACATCATCAACATCTATCAGGTTCCTAATCACAAATCTCATCTCCTTGCAATTTACATTATTTTCCATTTGCCTCTCGTTTTCCACTCCCCACTTCACAAAATTTGTCGTTTTATTTGCCTCCCTTTCTTTCGTTTGCCTTTTTGTCGACAAATCACTTGTTTGCTTGCAATCTTGTTTGCCTAGTCATGATGAATCAAGAAAATACCAAATTTTCTTTTTTCCAATACCAATAATAATGAGTTTATTAGCACTCCAATTGCTCCTCCCGCACTAATGCGGAGTCTTGTGATATTAATGCCGCTTTGTTGAATCTTGTCATGAAAGATCAATTTTTCGATACTCCTAATGAGGATGCCACATCCTATCTAAACACATTCGTAGAATTGTGTGGTATGCAAAAGAAAACGATGCATACAATGATATTGTGAAGTTGAAATTATTTCCTTTCTCCTTGAGGGAACATGCAAAATTTTGGTTTTCATCTTTGCCTCGCAATAGTATCGATTCTTGGGATAAGTGCAAGGACGCTTTTATTACTAAGTATTTTCCGCCCGCGAAAATTATTTCCCTTCTAACTCAAATCATGCTTTTTAAGCAACTTGAGGATGAACATGTTGCACAATCTTGGGAAAGAATGAAATTGATGTTAATAAATTGTCGTGCTCATGGTTTAAATCTTTGGATGATCATACAATTTTTTATGCAAGATTGAATTTTGTCTCTAGAAAACTTTTAAATTCCGCCGCTAGTGGTACTTTTATGGAAATTACTTTGGGTGACGCTACTAAGTTGCTAGATAATATTATGGCAAATTATTCACAATGGCATACTGAAAGATCACCTACTAGTAAAAAAGTTAATTCGTTTGAAGAAATCAGTATGTTGAGTGAAAAAGTTGCTGCTCTTATGAAGTTGGTTGCTAGTAAAAATGCTCCTATTGATCTTAATGATGTGCCTTTGTCTACTTTGATTGAGCCAAATAATGATTCTGTAGATGTGAATTTCATCTCGCGAAACAATTTCAATAAAAAGTCTTGTAGAGGTAATTTTAATCCTAGCCTTTTCCTGGAACTTCCTCTAATAATTATGATAATTCCTATCGTAATTCTTGTTACAATAATAATAGGAACACCTCTGATCTTGAGATTAATTGTAAAGAATTTATCAATGCTCAAAAGTCTTTCAATACTACGATAGAAGAAAAGATGAATAAGGTTGATGATATGTCTAGAAGCATTGATAGAAGTTCCCATGATGTAGAAAATCTCTTTATATAAAAGACTTGATTTGAATAAACTCACACCTACTGAGATATCCTTGCAAATGGCTGACAAATCAACTGCCATACCTATCGGTATTTGTGAGGATGTGCCTGTTGTTGCAAATGTTACTATCTTAACAGACTTTGTTATTCTTGAGATTCCCGAGGATGACAACATGTCGATTATCCTTGGTAGACCCTTTTTGAATACTGTAGGGGGATGTTCTTGATTGCAATAAAAGCAAGGTAACTTTTCATATCAATGGTAATGAGCATAAAGTGCACTTTCTAAAGAAACAATTCCAAATGAATGGTGTAAATGTTATTGAAAATTCTCTGACACTCACTATTGGAAGCTTTCAACTACCTCTACCTACTGCCAAAAGAAATATGATATAAATAGAGTGGGGGTATGCATATCTCTGTTGAGGTAACTTAGTGTTTTACGAAAGTTCTTCGGTTTCATGCTAATAGAAAGTGGTTGTTAATAAGACTTGATCAACCTTATTAATGGATCATTTTTTAGAGGTATTAAGCTGATGAATCTAGTAGGCACAACCTTCAATATCCACTTTTTGTTTTCTGTTTTTCTTAGTTAAATAAAAAATGTCATGTTTATCATGTTTTCTATTTTTTCCATGCAATAAAACATGACCCAAAAATAAAAGTTCTCAGGATGTCTTGAAAATTAAACATGATTTTTTTCTAAATACTTCTGAATTTCTGGTGCAAATAACATCAGAGGGGGAGCACCTCATGCCAACAAGACAGCAGGGCACGCCAGCAACCCCGTGCGGGCCCTGGTGGGTTGTGGTCCCCACGTGGGTCCCCTTACTTACCTCTTTATCCCATGTCATCTCCTACCTCCAGAAAAAATCACCATAGCTCTCTCTCTCTCTCATGTTGTTGCTCACAAACCCGTGGATTTCGATCTCTTTGCTCAAAGTTCCATTTCTGAAACTGTTTTGGAGGATTGCTTCTTGGTATGTGACTCCCCCATTGATCCAACTAGTTTTTGATTTAGTGGTTTATTTTCAGAATAATTTGCTACTCTTGGTGCTGTTGTAGATGAGCTTGCATGTTGAATTCTTAGAGTTCTAAGTAGTTTGAATGCTTGATATGGACTCGGGGCATCCTTATGAGTAGTTTCTATCAATCTTGTGAAGTTTTGTTAACAAAATTTGGTGTCACAAAAAATTTCAGGAATTGTTCACAAATAAAAATGCAATTCTTTAGGCGTTATTCGAGGAGAAGATCCTCCGGGGCATCTTCAAGTGGATGCTCTGACCGACAATCTTATGTTGAATCGAGTGCAAGCTCGATGCGGGACATCGAAACCAAATTGTGCCTTTGGCTGTGTAATACATTCATGGAAGGTGTAGGTATTAGAGAAGAATTTGAGCAGTATGTTTACAACACCGATCTTGCTCCCTTCATCGAAGATAAGTGCACCCAACACCTCGAATTCATAGAGACATTTACTAAGAAATTTAAATATTTCCCTCGTGAGTCTAGAGTTCCATTTAGCCTTTACAATAATGCTTTCACCATGCCTTTAGACGTGCTCTGTGAAGCATGCAAAATTCCATATCAGGGTTCGCTAGACGAACCACCAAAATCTGAGTATGAGTCATTTTTGAGTAATCTTTGCCACGGTGAAGATAGAGGAGTGACACAAGGTAGAATAAAAAACATCCATTTCCCATCTATATGGTACTTTGCACTCTTTAATGGCAAATGCATTTTAGGCAAGCAAGATTGCAGCACATTGTGTGCACCTGATTTGAGTCTTATACACACTGATGTAACGGGAATTAAAAGTTACAATTTAGGAGCAATTATTGCATGGAGATTGAATCTCAATGTTTTAATGGTTATTTTTATGGTGGGATTTATGCCTCCCGTCTAGCTACGATGTTGGGTGTGTCCCCTTGGCCTAATGATCCTATCTTACCTAATATGTACTTAGACTTTGAGGACATGAAATGCCATAAGTTCCTTAAGGGCACAATCACTAATTATACTTACAACTTGAGCCTCAACAACAGTTCCATTGTACCTACCGTATTGCTTGCTCATGTTCTTTGATTATCATAGGAAGGGAAGATACTATGTCCTTGAGAGCAAGGCCTGCACGTATAATGTGGAGGTTGAAGTTGCCAGACGGGCTGAGGAGGCGGCGTTAAGAACCTCGGTGGGCTATCACTTAGACCATTATCCAAGCTACAGATGGTGATTACCAAGCTAGGACAAAAGCCCAAGCTTGGGGAGTACGTATTTCCACCGACATTATATTCATATTCACACATTTCATTTCAGTTGTCGGTGTCCACACTTTTTCATTGTAATATCCATGCTAGATTTATTTTCTTGCTTTCTTTTTGTGTGTTTGAAAAACTTTGAGAATATTCAAAAATATTTCTAGCTTATTTTCGATTTTCCTTTTTAGTTTAATTAGTTGTAGTATTAAAATAAAACCCAAAAAGATTTCTCGTTTCTTCTTTTGCTTGTTGGAAGTTCTCCCGTGTAAATGGTTTTTCTCGTTTTCGTTTTTATCTCCTTAATTTGCTTTCTTCAGGAAAAACTAAAAACTCCAAAAATATTTTAGTGTGTTTCTTTGAATTTTTCCCTTTCACTGAGTCGTATCAAGGAGAAGACCATGATGAAAATGTTGAGTGGCTCTCATATGCACCACTATTGATCTAATAAAGAGCCTATATTACTTTGTCTTCTCCTCTTGAATAAAATGTTTGCAGATTCCAGCTTAGTCCAAGACACTCTTGCACTGCCATTATTCTCTTATCATTCGGCCATGCAAGTGAACAGCAATAATGACAATATTTGATGAATTGACTGTGGCAGAGAAAAGCGAGTATGAACTCAACTTCTTTTTGTTTTTGTAAATATGTTTAACCTAGTATCCATGATTTAGCATATTATGATCAAACATGTTTGCAATGACAATTAGAGATTATAGTTTATCATGTCATGCTTAAGTAGCTAGGAGTGGATAATGATTTATCTTGGATGTCAACATGCATTAAAATGATTGTGATGTAGTATGACGATATGGTATCCTCCTTTGAATGTTTCAAGTGGCTTGACTTGGCACATGTTCACGCATGTAATTTAATCAAAACCAACATAGCCTTTGCGATATTTATGTTCATGGTGTCCATATCCTACTCATGATAGCATTCAATGTTTATTATTCATAATGCATGTTTATGACCGTCTTCGCACTCTAGCTGGCCGCTTCTGAACACATTTGCTAGCCTTCGCCTGTACTAAGCAGGAATACTACTTGTGCATCAAAAACCCTTAAACCAAAGTTATTCCAGATGAGTCCACTATATCTGCCTATATGCGGTATTACCCCGCCGTTCCAAGTAAATTTCCATGTGCCACCTCTAAAATTTCAAATGAACATCTATTTTGTGTGCCTGGACCGCTCATGGAGTGACAGGAGGTGATCAGTATCTTCCATGTTAAGAGGGTTATTCTCATGATGAGTGTTTATTCACTCTTCCTTACACGAAAGGGGCGGTAATAGGGATTCCCAATCCCAAAATCAAAAGAAATGCAAATAATTAAACAAAACTTCCCTAGGAATGTTATTGGTATGGATGGTACCCGTGGATTCGACTAGCCGTGGAGTGTGTTTGTTGGTGGAGGGGGAGTAAACCTTTACTTTTACCGCTTGGGAACCGCTGCTAATTTGCTTAACATGGAAGATATTGATAGATCTTGATCGTAACATTGACAGGAAGGGTGTACCTCCCAAAATTATACTTATCTCTTATTTAAGCCTTGAGCTCTGACACCTTTGCAAATACTTGCGTCCCTCCGTGAAGGGACTATCTTTTTATTTTTATGTTGAGTCATCACCTTCTCAAATAAGCGCCAAATCTGAGAGCACTATTGCCATCCTCATGCATTCTGTATAGTGAATGTCGGATGCATCATGAATGGATCTTTTCTACCATGAATTACAATGTCTAGTCGCTGCTTGAACTTTGGAGGTGCTCTACATTTATGTTTTGTGGTCTCAGAAAGGGCTAGCAAGATACCACTATTGTCATATTATATCATGGTTGTTTTGACAAAGTGTTTGCATTTGAGATATTTTATTATTGCTCGCTAGTTGCTTATGTCATTGATATGAGTTAATATAATCTTTAAGAGTTATTGTCGACATGGTTAGTCATAATCTTTGTTGAAAACATGGGTGCTACTTAAGCATATGTATGTAAACAAGAAAAAAAAGAGTTCATAAAAGTTTTTCTTTATCACCTTGAGTTTGTCAACTGAATTGCTTGAGGACAAGTAAGGGTTTCAGCTCGGGGGAAGTTCATACGTCTCCATCGTATCTACTTTTCCTAACACTTTTGCTCTTGTTTTGGACTCTAATTTGCATGATTTGAATGAAACTAACCCAGAATGACGTTGTTTTCAGTGGAACTACCATGGTGTTGTTTTGTGCAGAAATAAAAATTCTCAGAATGGAACAAAACTTTTTGGAGATTTATTTCGGAATAAATAAAAATACCAGAGCCAAGAACCACTAGAGGGGGTACCCTGGTTGGGCACGATACACCAGGGTGCGATAGCCCCCTAGACACGCCTTGGTGGGTTGTGCTCACCTCGTGGGGCCCCTGACCCTAATTCTGGCGCTATAAAATCCTATTTTCAGGGTGAAAAGTTCAAGGAGAAAGTTTTATCGCATTTCGCAAGACGGAGCCGCCGCCGCCTCTTGTTCTTCATCGAGAGGCCAAATCTGGAGCCCGTTTGGGGCTCCAGAGAGGGGAATATGCGGTCTTCATCATCATCAACCCTCCTTCATCGCCAATTCCATGCTACTCCCCATTGGGAGTGAGTAATTCCTTCGCACGCTTGTTGGTCAGTGAGGAGTTGGATGAGATTCATCATGTAATCGAGTTAGTTTTGTTAGGGCTTGATCCCTAGTATCCACAATGTTCTAAGATTGATGTTGCTATGACTTTGCCATGCTTAATGCTTGTCACTAGGGCCCAAGTGCAATGATTTCAGATCTGAACAGTTTATGTTATCATCATTATATCTATGTTCTTGATCGTATCTTGCCTATTCACATGCACCTATTATGTGTTATGATCCGTAAACCCCGGGGAGACAGAAATCGGGATACTTTTCAGTGATGATTGGAGTTTAAGGAGTTCATGTATTCACTACGTGTTAATGCTTTGTTTCGGTTCTCTATTAAGAAGAGGCCATAATATCCCTTAGTTTCCTTATGGACCCCGCTACCATGGGAGGGTAGGACAAAAGATGCCATGCAATTTCTTTTCCATAAGCACGTATGGCTATTTATGGAATACATGCCTACATTACATTGACGAACTGGAGCTAGTTCTGTGTCGCCCTAGGTTATGAATGTTATACGATGAATATCATCCAACGAATACACCGATCCAGTACCTACGAGCTTTCCACTTATTGTTCTTGCTAAGTTACTAGTGTTGTTGTTACTGTTGCACTTGCTACAAAATCCCTATTGCTATTGTTATCGCTACTGTTACCGTTACCACTGCTATCAAACTATCATATTATTGTTCTACTGATCACTTTGTTGCAGATGTTTAATCTCCAAATGTGGTCTAATTGACAACTCAGCTGCTAATACTCTCAAATATTCTTTGGCTCCCCTTATGTCGAATCTATAAATTTGGGTTGAATACTCTACCCTCGAAAACTGTTATGATCCCCTATATTTGTGGGTTATCAGCAAGATCCAATCTAACTCCATCATGGAGGGGTGCATCGTCTTCATGGGTGCCTCTCCGATGATGTGTGAGTAGTCCACCATAGACCTACGGGTCCGTAGGCAATAGCTAGATGGCTTTCTCTCTCTTTTGATTATCAATACATCGGTCTCTTGGAGATCTATTTGATGTAATGACTCTTTGCGATGTGTTTCCATTTATGAATATTGTTTGAGCCTTCTTTGATCTCTTATATGCATGATTACTTATAGCCTCGTATTTCTTCTTTGAATCTTTGGTTTAGTTAGGCCAACTAGATCATTTTTTCTTGCCATGGGAATAGGTGCTTTGTGATGGCTTTGATCTTGTTGTGTCCTTTCCCAATGACAGAAGGGGCAGCAAGGCACGCATGTATCGTTGCCATTAAGGATAAAAGGATGGGGTCTATTCCTACATGAATAGATCTTGTCTACATCATGTCATCGTTCTTATTGTATTACTCCGTTTTCCATGAACTTCATACACTAGATGCATGTTGGATAGCGGTCGATGTGTGGAGTAATAGTAGTAGATGCAGAATCGTTTCGGTCTACTTATCTTGGACGTGATGCCCATATAATGATCATTGCCTTAGATACCGAAATGATTATTTGATCTTCAATCAATTGCCCAACCATAATTTGTTTACCCAGCGTCTGCTATACTCATCAGAGAAGCCACTGGTGAAACCTACGACCCCCAAGTCCACTTTTCCAACATATTGCTTTCCGATCTATGTTTTTGTCGGGTTTTTTCCAGATCTATTAATCCAAAAACCCAAAAATACCTTGCTGCACATTTTATTGGCCTCTTTTATTTTGTGTTCTTGTGATATCTATGCACATTTTATTGGCCTCTTTTATTTTGTGTTCTTGTGATATCTTTTTACCGTTCAAAGATTGACAACCTCTCTTACGCGTCGGGTTGCTAGTATTTGTTCTTTGTGTGCAGGTACCGTTTACATAGCGTTGCGTGGATTCCTCCTTGGATTGATACCTTGGTGTCATAACTCAGGGAAATACTTACCGTCGTTGTGCCGCATCATCCCATCCTCTTTGGGGAAATATCGACGCAGTCTCAAGCCACGTCAGGATGGTTATATGATTCAATTATGTTAGCATTGTTGAGAGATTTCATTTGTGAAAATATGAACCCTATGCCTTATTTCCAAACATTGATACATCATTTTGCTCATTGTTTACTACTTGTTACCTTTCTATTTTTATATTTTCAGATCACAAAACCGATATCTACTATCCATACTATACTTGTATCATCATCTCTTCGCCCAACTAGTGCATCTATAAAATTTACCATTGTAATGGGTGTGTTGGGGACACAAGATATTTCTTGTATTTGATTGCAGGGTTGATTGGGAGAGACCATCTTCATCCTGCACCTCCCACGGATTAATAAACCTTAGGTCATCCACTTGAGGGAAACTTGATGTTGTCCTACAAAACTCCGCACTTGGAGGCGCAACAATGTCTACAAGAATAAAGTTGCATAGTAGAAATCAAGCCTTTGGAGGGGGTTAATTAGCAGGGGGTTTAAAATCTAATGAGATGCCACGCCATCATCACCAGACTTGCCCGGCAGCGACCAAACCGATGGCGGCTGTCCATTGGACTTGCGTTTGAGGCAGCCATTCGAGGAGCGGAGGCCACCAGCCGATAGCCCGCACTCGTCCGCATCCAAGGGATGCACTGGGGGGCACGGGGTAATCGGAGATGAGCATGGCAGTGAGGTATGCTGCGGTAGTGTCTCAGGCTTACACGGTTGAGGGGTTGCGGTGTGCGGGTGGGAAAATGAAGGGGCTGGCGATACTCTATTGCTCAACATGGTGCCGTTAGTCGTAATAGTGTCACCAAATGGTCGTTGGAGTTGTGTCGACGACGAGCTCAGGTGCGGCATGCTACGGGCGTCATAGGAACGGCGGCTACGACAAGCAATAAGTGATACGTCCCCAATGTATCTATAATTTTTTATTGTTCCATGCTATAATATTGTCATTCCAGGATGCTTTTTAGGGTGTTTATATACCAATTAATATTATTTTTCAACACTAACCTATTAGCCTAGTGCCTAGTGGTAGTTGTTGTTTCCAGCGTGTTTTTGACTTTTCATGTTTACAGTACCAAACGAATTCCAATTTCCCCAAAACATTTTATGATTTTTTTAGACCAAAAGAAGACCTGGCAGCTTCGGGAGGAGATCGGAAGCCACACAAGGGAAGGAGCACACAACAAGGCGTGCCTAGGTGGGTAGCGTGCCCTATTGCGTGTTGCCTCCCTCTGGTGGCCCCCGATGCCCCTCCCTGGCCTATAAATTCTAAAAGATCCTAAAACACTATGAGAGCTACCAGAAACACTTTTTCTGCCATCGCAAGTTTCTGTTCGCCGTGTGCCCATCTAGAGCCCTGTTCCGATGCCCTCTCGGAGGGGGGGTCAATCACGGAGGGCCTCTAAATCAACCTTGTTGCTCCCATGGTGATCTCTAAGTAGTTAACCACAGAGCTATGGGTCTATAATTAGTACCTAGATGGCTATCTCTCTCTCCGGATTTTCAATACAATGATCATTGCATCTTCGCTTTGATCTATCGATGTAATTCTTTTCTGTGGTGCATTTGTTGGGATCTGATGAATTGCGGGTTTATGTTTAGATTATTCATGATAAAATATTTGAGTCATCTATAAATTCTATTATGATTCTTATTTGCATGATTATCATACCTTTGTAAATCTTATTAGTTAATTTCAATAGAAGTTTAAATATGTTTTGAAATTTTATTTGAATATCGTTTGACCTTTAAATATGTTTTGAAATTATTTAAACTTCACTTGACTTGACTCACATTGTTTGAAAAACATTCAACAAATATTTGACATAGGTTTGACTTTGAAAGTATTTGAAATAAGGGTTTTCTTTTCTTGTGCCCCTCATTCCTTAGTTGTACTCATTCACCCCCATGCTCTTAACAGTTGCTTACTTTTCAACACTCTCTTGTTCGCAACCCTCACAAATGGTCACAGCAAAGGATGTTGTTGGGTCAATGGATTGAGCATTAACTGCTGACTAGCGGGGACCTGGTTTCATTGGACTGTTGGGACGATGCGCGCCACTCCCTCCATCCCTTTTTACAGGCGTCTTTTCACACGCGCCATCTGAGGGAGTCCAGGACTAAGGAGTCCTCGGGCCGCCGGCCTATCTCTACGGACCGGACTCATGGTCCACTTTGGGCAGCTGATGACATATGCGAGGAAGATTCCACAAGACTTTGTGATCAAGACAAGGAATCCTCTCCACCGACGTAGCTGACTAGGACTCTTGTTATCCTAGGCCTCTGTTGTGTTATATAAGCCGAGGTCAGGCTAATCGATAGACCACAATCATATCATTAGGAGGTGAACTCATACAGGGTTTAGCTTAGACGATCTCGAGGTTGATCAACTCAGTAATCTCCATACACATCAATACAATAAGTAGGACGTAGGGTTTTACTTCCTCACGAGGGCACGAACCTCAGTAAACACTCTCTCCTTCATTACCTGTTATCCATCTATGTAAGGTTCATAGCTCGGGACCCCCTACCCAAGATCTACCAGTTTTAACATCAACATTGGTGCTTTCGTCGAGAGTTCCCCTAAGAGAACGGCAAAAGAATTGATGGCTCGTTTGCAGATTGCAGTTTTTCTAGACAGCAGGATCATGTTCGTCGTCCCTGCCTTCTCGGACGTCGCTTTAAAGATTTATTCAATGGAATCATGTGTAATTGAGTTTACAACAACCCTGCAAAATTTCGTCGCGTTCCGATGGAGGAATCGTCGATATACCGGAGCCTCGTCGAATCTGGACGGGAGTCTGGATGAGTTTAGAGCGAGGTGTCCAGTATCTAGCTCGGACATCCGTTGGAAAATCCCACCATTCATTGGTTGTGTAATTCCTATATTGATCACCCCTCAAAATTTTAGCTTAATCCGACCGTCCAAATCCCACCATTCCAATGAGTACAACGAATTTTGGATCTATTTTCTACGCGAAAATGAATCCGACCTAAGTTCATCTTTTTCATGAATGGGTTGCCGGACATCCTTTTCGGAGGAAACTTTCTCATCATCTCGGCGAGCTGACCAAGAGTTCAGCATCACGAGGACCGAACTATCATTAAGACAACCTCGTCACCCCACGGGTTGCACGGGTCGGGCACGTTGTGATAAGTCTCCAACGTATCTATAATTTATGAAGTATTCATGCCTTGTTTACAATAATTCCATATGATATTGGTACGATTTTATTAGAACTAACCCTACTGACACTGTTTTCAGCAGAACTACCATGGTGTCATTTTTTATGCAGAAACAAAAGTTCTCGGAATGGAATGGAAATTTATGGAGAATTTTTGGAAAATATAAAAAATACTGGAGCAAAAAGATACCGGAGAGGAGTCCCGAGGTAGCCACGAGCCACCAGGGCGCGCCTGCCACCTAGGGCGCGCCCCCTGGCTTGTGGGATCCTCGGGAGTCTCCTTGACGGGATTCCAACGCCAAGTACTCCTATAAATCCAGAAACCCCCAGAAAGAAACCTAGATCGGGAGTTTCACCACTGCAAGCCTTTGTATCCATGATAAACCAATCGGGAGCCTGTTTCGGCACCCTGCCGGAGGGGGAAACCATCACTGGAGGCCATCTTCATCATCCCGGCAGTCTCCATGACGACGAGGGAGTAGTTCACCCTTGGGGCTGAGGGTATGTACCAGTAGCTATGTGTTTGATCTCTCTCTCTCTCTCTCGTGTTCTTGAGATGGCACGATCTTGATGTACCGCGAGCTTTATTGATATAGATGAATCATATGAGGTTTTTCCCTCTCTATCTTCTTGTGATGAATTGAGTTTTCCCTTTGAAGTATTCTTATCGGATTGAGTCTTTAAAGGATTTGACGACACTTGATGTATGTCTTGCGATGGGATGTTTGTGGTGACAATGGGATGTTCTATTGATCCACTTGACATATGTTTTGGTGATCAACTTGCGGGTTCCGTGACCTTGGGAATCTATTCATAGGGGTTGGCACATGTTTTCGTCTTGACTCTCTGGTAGAAACTTTGGGGCACTCTTTGAAGTTCTTTGCGTTGGATTGAACATGATGAATCTGAAACTGTGTGATGCATATCGTGTAATCAAGCCCATGGGTACTCGTGGTGACATTGGATTATCTAGGTGACATTAGGGTTTTGGTTGATGTGTATCTTAAGGTGTTATTTTAGTATGAACTCTAGGGCTGTTCGTGACACTTATAGGGATAGCTCATAAGATTGATCAGAAAAGATAACTTTGAGGTGGTTTCGTACCCTACAATAATTTCTTCGTTTTTTCTCCGATATTTGTGACTTTGGAGTGAACTCTTTGTCACACGTGAGGGATTTACATATGATTCAACTATGTCAGTATTGTTGAGAGAACTTGCACTAGTGAAAGTATGAACCCTAGGCCTTGTTTTCAAGCATTGCAATACCGTTTTTGCTCACTTTTGTTACTTTCTACCTTGCTGTTTTTATATTTTAAAATTACAAAAACCTGTATAAACCATCCATATTACACTTGTATCACCATCTCTTCGTCGAACTAGTGCACCTATACAATTTACCATTGTATTGGCTGTGTTGGGCACACAAGAGACTCTTTGTTATTTGGTTGCAGGGTTGTTCAAGAGAGACCATCTTCATCCTACGCCTCCCACGGATTGGTAAACCTTAGATCATCCACTTGAGGCAAATTTTCTACTATCCTACAAAACTCTGCACTTGGAGTCCCAACACGATTCTACACAAAGAAGGTTGTGTAGTAGCCATCACGTTGTTGCTTCATCAAGCTATCATTGACCGCATCACAAATTTTGACCTGCGTCAGCATCACCTAGCTGTCGCTTCTTCAAGCCGACGTCCACCACGCCTACCTGCTTCGACACGTCGGCTGATATGGGGGCTCTAGCATCACGTTACCGACATGCTTCGTCACCTCGGCTAGACCGAGGGTTTCGTCCTCTCTCCGTCAACGTGCTCTGAGGACTTCGGCGTCACCAGCTGACCAACTTCGTCCTGTTAGCTGGACCGGGGGCTTCGCCTCACAACATCGACCATGCTGCGTCGTCACTTCGTCAAGATGAGCTCTACCCACGGGCAACTCGGGACTGGCTTGGGGACTAGGACCTTGACCCGCAACAAGCTCGGCCCGCATCACACCGAGAAGATTAACCAGCTAAGCCGCATTCATACTCAACCTTTTTTCATGTTTTTAATTTCTGTGTGGTTCAATCAAGCATTATATTTGTGTTAAACAAAAAAGTTGTTTATTAAAAACTTAGCTTGTTGAAAACACTTCCTTTTCCCATATTAACTAGGGGCTCTTAAATTTATATGAGCCATTTTATAATAAGCGTTATTTTCTTATTGGTAGTTCAAAGTTTTTTATCACTCCTTTCTCGACCTAAGTGTTTGGTCAATAGCCTGATAGCATGGTTTCTTTCTAAAGCCGCTCGAGTTTAGTTCGCTGAACTGGCCTCGGAGAAAACTCCGCCTTCGGGATACGGGCGTTGAAGCGGAAGGCTGGCCTCCTCAAAGTCTTGATATTGAATGTGTCATGTTAAAGCACGGCGGAAGCACATAATAATTTTATGACCAATTTTCATATCGGCATCAAGAAACTTGATTTAGTTTGGACTTCAAGTTTTTTCTAAAGTTTTTTTTGTTTTCCGAGCTCATGGAACCTTTAACCTATTTTTATGCTTTTATTTCAGGAGGCAGGACATCCTCTTGTTTGAGGTGTTCTGTGTGATGGTTCTGCTCAGAAAATCTTTACCGACCACAGTTCGACATCTTCCGTGCCGATCTACACCTTGGGGTTTTTAAAAACAAACTCAATGGATGAACTAGTTCTCGAGGAGAACGATCCTAGGGTCGGCCATGTTGCCCAACCCAAGTCTCGGGGGATATTGCATTGGTTGATTCAATGCAGTAGATTTCAAAGTGCAATACAGTTTCTGAGGCTGGACCCAACCTGAGTCTCGGGGGCTACTGCACACCGCATTTTAATTACTAAAGTATGTTGCCGAGCAAGGAATTGATCCTCAGGCCGATTTCGCGAATCGACCTGAGTCTCCAGGGCTACTAGAATTAGTGGTTTTATTTTATCCTTCAGGTGCATACCGGGTTTTAGAACGACACACACCTTGAGGGCTACTGGCTATATTTCTCGTCAGAGAATAAATTGCACCAATCGAAAATATCCACAAAAAATCAGCCCACGGTTGAGGTGGTGCGCCACCTCGGAAGCAATCTAGCATAAAGCTCGGGCGCAAGTGGCTGGCTCCATAGAGGGCATTTCCCGCATTAAGCTCGGTTGAATTCCTTCATTTTTTTAAAGATCGAGGTAATATATGACACCTCGGACACCGATCATCATTGGAGCTCGGATGCTAAAAGATACCACGGATGCAATCCAGCGTTGCAGATCGAATTCAAGAGGACGCCGCCACAAGGGAAACAATTCAAACTCGAGTTGTGGCGTAAAAATAATGAGGCATTAATAAAGGCCGATAACTTAAAGGAGCTCATCGGATGCCCGACTTGTGAACTCTTCGAATTCACCTCGGCAATCCTCAAGATTGGTGATGGGAAGATTTGTTGAACCAGTTTTCAAGACCGGCGGTCAAAGATGAAGAACTGTTCGGAAGAATCGAGGAGTGTCCCTAACTCGAAGACCGGTTCAGGGGGCTACTGAGGGAGTCCGGGACTAAGGGGTCCTCGGGCCGCCAGCCTATCTCTATGGGCCGGACTCATGGGCCACTTCGGGTAGCTGATAACATGTGCGAGGATGATTCAACAAGACTTGGTGATCAAGACAAGGACTCCTCTCCACCGACGTAGCCGACTAGCACTCTTGCTATCCTAGGCCTCTGGTGTGTTATATAAGCCGGGGCTAGGCTAGTTGATAGACCACAATCATATCATTAGGAGGTGAACTCATCTAGGGTTTAGCTTAGACAATCTTGAGGTAGATCAACTATGTAATCTCGATACACATCAATACAATCAAGCAGGACATAGGGTTTTACCTCCCCACGAGGGCCCCAACCTGAGTAGACACTTGCTCCTTCGTTCCCTGTTACCCATCGATCTAAGGTTCACACCTCGGGACCCCCTACTCGAGATCTACCGTTTTTGACACCGACACCCGCCACATCGAGCTGACGACATGGACCCACGCAGGCTCATCGGGAAACCTGATAGTCCGACGGACACCCCAACCTTCGACGTGGTGTGAACACCGCATGGCGCCGCTTCGGATCGCCGCCCGACCCCATAGCCGGCTATTTCAGCCGGCCGGCGTGCCTTGGCCCTTGCACATCCTCCTCCTACCTCTACTCTGCCGCCGCCCGAGCCCATCCGCCTCCTCTCTCAGTTCCCTCTCCGTCAGGATGGTCCAGCGCCTCATCACCACCTACGCGCAGCTCACTCTGGAGGGGCGCCTGTAAATCGAGGCGAAGATGCAGGCTCTCCGTGCCGCGCGCATCGCTGCAGGTCTCCCTTCGGATTCGCCGGAGGAGGAGGAGGAGCAATAGGAGGAGGAGTATTAGCCGGCGGCCATGGAGGAGGAGGACCCGGTGGCGGAGGCGGGGTTCTCTCTCAACATGGCGGAGGAGATGGTGGAGCAGTAGTCCATCCTGGATTCTATCCGGGTATGAGGCCGAGGTAGAGGCCAACCGCCGACTCATCCGGCAGAGGCAAGTGGAAGCCGACACCCTCTTCGACGATCTAGAGGTAGATATAGAGGCAGAGGAGACGGCAACAGAGAAGCCGCAGGCACCGGAGGGGGTGGAGCTAGGACTGGCGGCCATTTATCTACGAGAGGGCATGGAGATCATCGACATCTCCGATGTATAGTAGATAGGTTCTATGTAGTACGTAGGTTTTACATCTTGCATGCTTTTGTATGGTTTTACCCTTTCTAATATGAGATGTCCGATTGTGTAATGAAGTTTTCAATCTAATATGAGCCATGTTGATGTTGAAAAAGAATAAGGAAAAGAAATTATTTTTGGCACGATGAAACTAATTTGGTAGCCCATTTCTTACTTGTTGGTCGTCATGTTACATGAAACAAAACAGTGCAATCAAATGAATAAAGAAAAAAACGGTGCAATCAAATCAATAAATAAGTAAAATGGTGCAATCAAATCAATAAAGGAAAAACAGAACCAGCGCGTGCACCATTTTCTAGGCCTCTTTTATCTTTGTGGGCCTTTGGCAGTCAACGCCTTGCGAAGTCCCAACAAGGACTTGGTTTCATTTTGGGACACACGAGTGGGCGAGCAGAACCAACCTCTCGCAGATCGCCCAACGATCCAATGTTGCAGAGCCGTCCATGTGATCCAACAACATGGAGCCTACGTCCTCGTTGTCCTCGTCGTCCTCGTCGTCAGGGGCGGTGAGGTCGAAGAGGGTCAGCACCGGGCCAACCCAGGAGAATGAGGTCTCCCAGGTGGTGGCGACATCGTCATCGGTGGTTGCACTGCCGCTACCTGGGCTTCGGCACGACGCTCCTCCTCCTCTGCCTCGGCATCCTTGTCTAACTCCTCGAGTCGCTAACCCTCGCGACACTTCGCCCGCAGGTGCTGTTGTCGCCAGAACTCCAGGTAGACCCCCTCTTGCTCCAGCATCGCCAGCATCCACACGGGTGGCGCACTCACCCACTCACACACCACCCCCTCCTAGATGTACTCCTAGGGCTTGAGGGGGTCGGCACTGACTCGATCTTGGTGGGAGAGGGAGGGCCAGCGGCGGCACGACACAATCACTGATAGCAGAGAGCACAATGGCCTCCACCATCTGCGCATGTTAAGCCTCCTCCTTGCGTCGCTCTTCCCCCTCGCTTCCATGGAGGGCAGTTTCCAATGCCTCCTGGTATGCAGCCTCCGCCTCCTGGTCCTCATCACGCACGATGAGGGGCGGCGGGGTGCCAGCTCGCACATCGAAGATGCCATGTCTACTCACGCATGAGCTGCTGCCGCAGGAACCTCACCTCCTCCGCATGCTCCCACACCGACCGTGGCACCGCCGGCACTTGGATCCTCTCCGGATCCAAGTGTCAGTCATGCGGCAGGAACACATCGAGGTAGGGGAGAGGGATGCAGTGCTCCCAGTGCCACCTCGTCTGGTGCACTAGGACGCTAATCCGATTGCGAGGCGTACGGGAAGGCGATGACGAGGGTAGAGCACGCCAAGGGCAGCGGGGGCCTTGCCCTTGTTCTTGCCGGAGCTCGAGCCGGCTCCTGAGAAGATGCCCATGGTCTAGGGTTTGTCGCTGGCAGGCTAGAGTTTGCAGATCCTGCCCGGGGTGGAGGGGGCAGGCTTTGCTTTGGAAGGGTAGAAATTGCTATGGACTGGCTGGTCCACGAGTTTCCACTTAAAGAAGGACGACGACCCGAACATGGGTGGCTGACGACCAGGGCCCGCCGTGTGTGTGCATTTACTTCGGGACATGGGAGTAGTTGGAAGGCCACCACGCGTCCCCGAAGCGGGCGAGGAGAAAGCGCGTGCGCGTCCGTTCGGCGTCCTTCTGTAGGATCAAAAGTAGGTCTAGAGGGGGGTGATTAGACTACTTTACCAAATAAAAATCTACTTTTTCTTAATTTTAAGTGTTGGCAGATTTTAGCATTCATAGCAAGTCAAGCACACCCTATACATGCATGTATACGAGTATAGCAGTGGAAAGTAAAGACAAGCATGAGTAGTAAAGGAAGGGTAGGAAGATCAAACACAATTTGGAGACACGGTGATTTTTTCCATGGTTCCAATAGGTGGTGCTATTGTACGTCCATGTTTATGGAGCCATAAACCCAAGGAGGGTAATGGTAGCGAGAGTCCACGAACAGGTCTACCCATGGAGTGTTCCACAAAGAAGCAACCTCGACTATACCAGGATGGCCTACGTCCATGGAGGACTAGCCTAACTCAGGTAGATCTTCACGAAGTAGGCGATCTCCTTGCCCTTACAAACTTCTTGGTTCCACTCCACAACACGAAGTAGGAGGCTTCCAAGCAACACCTAACTAATCTAGGACGCACCACCCTCTAAAAGGTAATAGGATCGATAATTTTGATGAACTCCTTGCTCTTGTGCTTCAAGATGATAGACTCCTCAACACACAATCACTCTCTCACAGATTTGGCTTGGTGGAAGAGATTGATTGGGTAGAAAGCAACTTGGGGAGGCTAAAGATCAAGATTCATATGGTTGGAATGGAATGGCATGATCTCAACACATGAGTAGGTGGCTCTCTCTCAGAAAATCAGTTGGTAGGAGTGGGGTTCTGTTCTGAGTGCTTCTCTTGCGAGTGAGTGGTGGTGGTGGGCTATATATAAGCATCTACAAAAATCCAACCGTTACACCTAAAGTGACCAACTTGGTGACACCGATGTGTGAATCTCGGTAGTACCGAGTTGCTCCAAAGGTAGCAACTTTTGAATCTCGGTGAGACCGATACATAAAATTTGGTTGCACCGATAAGAAGACCAATAGTCAGATTGCCATACTTGGTGACGCCGATTCAACAAACTCGGTCGGACCGATTTTATGAATTTGCGTAATAGAAAGTTGGCAACCCAAACTCGGTGGCACTGAATCAGAACTGGTTGTATCGAAGGGCTAGGGTTTGGTTGAGTCCGTCTGAGGCTGAGAATCTGTAACAGCCCGGGACCGACCCTCTAGAAGATTCCCCTTTTATTTCCATTCCTGTCTATGTTTTGTTTGGTTGCTGCATTCATCATTGCATCATTCGCATCATCTGCATAGCATCGTCACTCATTTTCAAAAACTTGCATCCGTTCGTAGTCGTCGGTTCTCTCCATTCTTGCCGTTGCCCGTTTCGAGACCAACCATACATGCATGTGCCCGCGGCATCGATAAAAATCTGTTTTTAAAGCACGCGAAAAATATTCTCGGATTGGGTCGAAATCTAGCGTGTGGTCTTATTATATTGTAGGTAGGCTTCCTGCCAAATTTCATCACGTTCCGAGTTTGTTTGATACCCGAACGGTCAACCGTAGCAGTGCGGTCATCGGTTATTCGTCGTACGTTTTTCACTGTTTAAACTCGTGTCAAAGGCCACCATTCTCGCTCTCTTCTCAACCCAAGGCCTCCTACACACCCCACTAGACCACCTAGCTAGCCCCCCCTCCGCTTCTGGACCGTCGGATCGAGATCCGAAGGTCCGAAGACGGTGCAACCCCCCCCCCCCCTAAACCTAGTCCACTCGCTATATTCAGTCCACCCCTAGACCATTTTGGGACAACCCTAAAATCTAGGAGCCTTGTCCATCCTCTACTGCTGCATCTCAGATCCACCTCAAGATCCCTCCCGATCTATCCCATCCCCCAACATCGAATCCTCCTTCCCGAACCAACCAAATCTGATCCAACCACCTTCGATTCTGGCCATCGGATCAGAGAACGGATGGCCAAGAGTGCCTCCTGTAGCCTCCCTCAAGCCCCAGATCGAGAGGAGCCAGAGCTCCTTCTTGCCCCTGCCAGCCCCGAGCGTCACCCGATCCCATCGTCGTGCCCCTCTAGCGAGCCGCCGTGACGAACTCCTCGACCAGGCTAACCTCGTCGTCCCTCTTGTTCCTCCCTTGCTCTATGTTCTCTCCCCCTGACCTCTCTTTTCGACTCACTATAGGAAGCCATGGCCAGCCCTGCCCCAAGACTACCATTGCTTGATCTGCTCCACCCTCGGCCGAATCCATCGGCCACCGTTGGGAATGGACGGATCCGGGGCTCCCCGTCGCGGATCCGGCCTCCCCCGTCGTCCCCGCGCCCGTCGGACCTCCTGCCTCACCGGCCGTCGCGCCTTTGACCTTCCCTGCCGCCGCTGCTTCCGTGTTAGTAGGAGGATGAGGACGCCTGACCGGACACCCGCTCCTTGCTGCGTTGGCCGCCAGGTGGGCCGGCCTCGCCAAGGCCCAGCCCAGCATCGCCCCTCACCACCGGCCCATGTTGCCCCTTGGGTGAGCCCAATAGCCAGCCCCATGTGTCCCTATACTGTGACATGTGCGTAGAATAGTAGGTGGGGCCCTTGTTAAACTGTTGGGCCAGACAGATTCAGCCCGAGGCATGTTTTTTTCGTCCCGCGAATTTGTCTAATTTCCAGGATTTTCAGAATTACAGAAAAAACCGTAGACTTCATGCATATAATAACTCACCAACTGGGCATCGTATGTAAAAACTTTATATATGAAACTTGACTAGAATTTCATGTAGATTCACAATATCAAACTTTCACATGTGGTAAAAATGTTTAACCTTTCTGTTTGCATTGTTTTGCGTAATTGCCATGTGAAAATGATTTATTTCATACCTACAAAACTGTAGCTCCGATAAAAATGTTCCACATATGTAACTTGGCTAGAAAAATGTGTAGAATCTCATAGTGACATTTATTTTGCTGGTTAAAACTCTAAAATATGGTTAGTACAGATCTGGACCAAATTCATATTATGCTTATGGGGATGTTTCGGAAATGCTATATGTTGCCTCCGGCCCCATTTAAAATGCCTAGATGATACAGTTGTTCATGCTTCACCTCTTGCCATGATAAACAACATTAACCACTTTTCTCATAATATGGGGAGTTATTACTTTGTTATATGTATGTTGTCCCTCTCCATTTAAAGTTGCTTAATTCCATCTTCGCCGTACGCCATGACCACCCATGTTAAAAACATTTAATATTGATGAGTACCTAACGAGAGTGAACTAAATAATTCAAATGTGGAGTTTCGTCAATATGCAACTCGTTGCATATTGAACTTCACTTAATATGTAGTAGTTGTTTGCTGTTCTTGCCATGCCTTGCATATTAAACCGGACATGCATCATATTTGTTTGCGCATCATGTCATGCATATGTTGTGGTGTATCTTGTGTTCATTGTTTCTTCCAGATTGCTTCTTCTCGATAGAGTTCCGAAAGCGTTCGGAGTGTGAGGATTCATTCGACTACGTTGGCTCGTCTTCTTCATGGACTCGATCTTCTTCCGAGCAGGATCTCAGGCAAGATGACACATTTCCCTGGATACCACTACTATCATTGCTATGCTAGTTGTCCCGCTTTTATTGTTACGTAATGTTACCTACCACTTGTTTGACAAGCCTCCCAACATTGCCATGAAAAGCCTCTAACCCTCCACCTTCCTAGCAAACCTTTGTTTGGCTATGTTATCGCTTGCTCAGCCCTTCTTATAGCGCTTCTAGATACAAGTGCAATTGCTTCCATGTGTCAACATGGACATTCTTTTGTTATCACAATATTATTGCTATTTAATTTAATGCACTTATACACTTGGTAAAGGGTGGAAGGCTTGGCCTTTTGCTTGGTGTTTTGTTCCGCTCTTGGCACCCCTAGTTACTTGTGACCGGGTGTTATGTTCCATAATTGAGCGCTCCTAACATGCTTGGGGTTGTTATGGGGACCCCCTTGATTTTCGTTTTGGGATAAAACTTATCTGGCAAGGCCCAACATTGGTACTACAGTTTACTAATAACTAATAAAATTGCATAGGGACCCGCCGGCACCCGCGGATAATTTAATCAACCCCCGGGCCAGTGCTCCTCATAAGTGTTGGCCCAAAATTGAGCACTGTGCGGGGCCAACCCGGGGCAACTCGGGAGATTTCTATCAGGCCACTATACGCGTCGCTCATCTGTCGTGCCTTGAGAACGAGATACGCGGCTGCTATTGGGATTGTCATCACGTCGGGCGATCTTGTTGGATTTGTTTCACCTTTCTCGAATGTCTTGTGTGAGGAACTCTGATCTTCTACGGGCTATCTCGAGGTGTTGGATTTCCTTTGGAATTGCCAAGGATGATCACGAGATCCGTGGTCGAGGTTATTCCCATGGCGTGTGGTTAATTTGTGATGGACGAGTTGGAGCACCCATGCAGGGTTAAATATTTCGGAAAGCCGTGCCCGCAGTTATGTGGTAAACTTGGATATTTTGTTTAACACCCAGTCATAGCAAACTTGAAGTAAACTCTAATAAAATACACCAACTGTGTGTGTTACCGTGACTATCTCTTCTCGTGAGTCCGTATCTGAGAGAGAACACGGCGGGGTTATGATTGACGTAAGTAGGTGTTCAGGATCACATAGTGATCATTACTAGTTCACATTCGTTATTCATAGACCACCATACTTTACTTTCTGTATTCGTAAGTTAGCCACTCAAATAAATGCTTAGTTGCTTGCTGCAGCCTCACCACTTAACCATACCTCACCCATTAAGCTTTAATAGTCTTGATACCCTTGGAAATGAGATTGCTGAGTCCCCGTGGCTCACAAATTACTACAACAATAGTTGTAGGTACAGGTAATGCGATGATTTGACGTGAGCGCGATGCTTGTTTTTTATTTGGAGTTCTTCTTCTTCTTCTCCATCAATCTAGGATGGGTTCCAAGCGGCAGCCTGGGATAGCAAGGATGGATGTCATTTTGTCGTTTGTTTTCGTCCGTAGTCGGACCCTGCTCTTCTGTATGATGTTTGAATATGTTGTTGTATTGATATGACTCTGATGTAGCTTGTGCCGAGTGTAAGCAAATTACATATACTCATCTCTTCTGTACATGTACTTGTAATGATATCATTTCTTGCAACACGACGAGATGCGCTCCTATTCCTGTCGAGGCCCTCGAGCTAAAATAAGGATAGGGTCGCATCTTGGGCGTGACAGAATTGGTGGCACCGAGTGGGGAGTGTTGGTTGCACCGATATTGGACATTTGGCTTTGGACAGACTTTTGTGGAAGAGATTGTGGGTGTATGTGGTGACTATCACTTGTGCACGTATGAGCATTTTGTTCACCAACAGTACCTTACCCCCTTTTAATAGTATTGGCTTTCCTATGGACTCAAAGGCATTTCTCATAGAGTAGAATGTAGAGTCCTCTTGCTTGAAGCTTTTCCAATCTATTTCCTTGCATCTTGGGGTATTCCACAATCCTTTTGCCAACCCATCATTGAACTTTTCCTGAAACATGCTTAGTGGAGACATTAGTCCAATGACTTATATGTTGTTATTAATTACCAAAACCACCAAGGGAGCAAATGTGCTTTCAATCTCCCCCTTTTTGGTAATTGATGACAACATATATATCAAAGCTTCAACATATGAAATAATCAATGAATATAATCGTCGCTTTGAGAAGTATGTGATAAGCAAGAGCTCCCCCTAAATTTGTGCAATATTTTAAGTTTGCGTTTGAATGCAAATGCACAATCGATTAGGTACATGGGGCACTTCTTCCATGTCACATACATCTTGGGGTGTGCGAGAGTAAATAAGAGTTAATATTATAGCACAACACATCAAGCAAAGTGAATGATCATCTCATAATCATCAAAAGCATAGGAAATAGTAGCAACACACATTAAAGCGTATGATCAAACACGAACAAAAGTATAACACAAGCAACCAAAAGACCAAATGTTTTTAAAACAGCAATAAAAACCAAATGCTCTCTCACTCGAAGCCTAAAGATCTATATACAACTTCTCCTCCTTTGGCAACAAGTTACCAAAAAGTTCAAAGAGATATAGCTAATCGTCCTTCTGGGGCTGATCTCCTTCGGTGGTCGATGTCGAATTTGAGAGAAGTGCATCGGCAAAGACCTCTGCAGATGTCCTTGACGGAGTTGGAGTAGCAACTAGTTGCACTGGAGGAACTGAAGGAGCTGAGGTGACAGTAGCAGGTGCTGATAAAGAAGGCCTCGACTCAGGAGCTGGCACTGTAGCTGATCTGACCAGGGTAGTGAAGCGAGTAGCTGGCCTGAGAGGAGAGAGATCCTCATCATCATTATCAGTGGAATGAGGAAGAGGCACAGAGTCAACTTCCTTCTTGAGCTCAGTCACGGACCTGTTCAGCCCATCTACCTTGTCATTGAGGTCTTGATCCTCGTCTCAAAGATCCTCACAAGACTACTCTGGTTCTCTAGTATATCCTTGATGTCCTTCTGCATGACCTAAACTATTGAGATCAAGAGATCCATATGCTCGTTCCTGGACCTAGGGACTGGAGCACTAGTGGCTCTAGCTGCCTCTACCTCTGCTTCTGCCTGAGCCTGAGCTGCAACTGATGTGGGATGGTCTGGGTCCATCACCACAACGTTGTCCTTGAAGTCTGGCTGTAAGGGCAAGTGGGGTCTGTCCAGAGCAAACATGTGCTTCTCCAGCTTGGAGTTGATGAGCATTTGAATGTGAGGTGCATAGCAGCATGAGAGCTTCTGATCAGCAGCACCCTCTTCACAGTCTCCACTATCAGATCCATCACTTTGAATCTTTGGTGACGGTCAATATGAATCAGCAGGTTGATGGAGTAGCCTTGGATCATCTTCTCGTCACCTGACTTGGGCATCAAAGTATGCCTCAAAATGGTATTGATGGTGCGGAGACCTGCCTGTAGGTGATAGATAGATCCTAGCTTGTGGGACTGAAGCTGTGCAGCAGGAATGGCATTGTACATGTCCTTCATGGCATTGTGGCTTGCCTTGGACTCTGAGTACACACATATATCTCCATCATGTGCCTCTGGGACTCCTAAGATGGCAGCCCACTCATCAACAGTTGACTCGTATCTTGCTCCTTCTGTCATCCACACAATCCTACCATCTCCATAGAAGTGAGCAGTGGAGTAGAATTGTATGATCATCTCATCGTTCCATGCAGTGAACTCTCTGCCAACAAACTGATCTATGCCAACACAGTGGAAGTTATCTTGAACATTGGGGAAATAGTCTTCATTCGCCTTGATGTACTTCCAGTCGACATATCTCATGTCACTCACAGCTGGACTCTTGTCAAGCAGAACAGTCTCATAGAAACCTTGTTGCTCCTTGGTGTAGAACCTGTAGTCCACAATTGTCTTCTTCCCCTGAGAGTAAGGATCAATGGCTCTCCACTCTCTCAAACCCGCATCCTTCTTCTTCTTCATATCTGTAGCTAAAGGATGGCTGGCATTGTGCACTAAAGATGAGGTCTTAGCTTCATCAAAGCAGACATGGCATCCTCATCAGCTTCTCTGAAGGTAGATTGCTTATTCTTCTCAGAAGCTGGAATCTGTCTAGATGTCCTCTTGGACTTTTCAGCAGCAGCCTTCTTGGGGCAGACTTGGTGCTCTTGGAAGGACCTTCCTTTGGCATAGCATCTGCCAAAAGCTTCTTATGCTTCTTCTCGGGAGGGGCCTTGACAACTTGCTCTTCCTCCTCCTCCTCCTCGACAGCACCAGCAGTCTCCTCAGGGTCATCATACATTGAGCTAGGCCTGCCAATGCTACTTCTCGAGCATGCGTTGGTTTCCCGTGAAGAGGAATGGATTGATGCAACAAAGTAGATAAATATTTCCCTCAGTTTTTGAGAACCAAGGTATCAATCCAGTAGGAGATACAAGCAAGTCACCAATAGATGTACCTATACAAAGAATCAAACTCTTGCACCTGACGCTATAAAGGGGGTTGTTAATCCCTTCACGGTTACTTGCAAGGATGAGATCTAATAGAGATAGATATAATAGGATGCTTGAACAGAAAGTAAAACTAAAAGTAAAAATAGGGCAGCAATTTTTTTTGGTATTTTTGGTTTTAGATCTGAAAGTATAATATGCAAAATAGACCCGGGGGCATAGGTTTCACTAGATGGCTTCTCTCATGATGGCAAGTATTACAGTGGGTGAACAAATTACTGTCGAGAATTTGATAGAAAAGCGAATAATTATGAAGATATCCAAGGCAATGATTATGCATATAGGCATCACGTCTGTGACAAGTAGACTGAAACGATTCTACATCTACTACTATTACTCCACACATCGACCGACTCCTGCCTGCATCTAGAGTATTAAGTTCATGAAGAACAGAGTAACACATTGAGTAAGATGACATGATGTAGAGGGATAAACTCAAGCAATATGATTAAACCTCATATTTTTACCCTTGATGGCAACAATACAATACGTGCCTCGCTACCCCTACTTTATCACTGGGTGAGGACACCGCAAGATTGAACCCAAAACTAAACACTTCTCCTATTGCAAGAATTACCAATATAGTTGTCCAAACCAAGCCAATAACTCGAAGAGACTTGCAAAGATATGAAATCATGCATATCAGAATTTAGGAAAGACTCAAATAATATTCATGGATAATCTGAACATAAACCCACAATTCATCGGATCTCGGCAAACACACCGCAAAAGAGTATTACATCGGATAGATCTCCATGAAGATCATGAAGAACATGGTATTGAGAAGCAAAGAGAGAGAAAAAGCCATCTAGCTACTAGCTATGGACCTGTAGGTCTGTGGTGAACTAATCACGCATCATCGGAGGGGCAATGGAGTTGATGTAGATGCCCTCCGTGATCGAATCCCCCTTCGGCAGATTACCGGAAAAGGCTCCAAGATTGGATCTCTCGGGAACGGAGGTTTCTGGCGGCGGAAAAGTGTTTTCGTGGCTCTCATTGATAATGATGGAATATTTGGGAATTTATAGGCCGAAGATTAGGGTTAGGGGAGCTTCCATGGGCCCACAAGCCTGCCCGGCGAGGCCTACCCCCCTGGCCACGCCCCTAGGGCTTGTGGCCCCACGGTGGCTCCTGTGCCTTAGTTCTCAAGTCTCGTAGATTCCTTTTGTTCTAGAAAAATTCCTTCCGAAGGTTTTATTCCGTTTGGACTCCATTTAATATTCCTTATCTGCGAAACTCAAAAACAAGGAAAAAACAGAAACTCGCACTAGCTCTAGATTAATAGGTTAGTCCAAAAATAATATAAAATAGCAAATTAATGCGTATAAAACATCCAAATAGATAATATAATAGCATGGAACAATCAAAAATTATAGGTACGTTGGAGACGTATCAGCATCCCCAAGCTTAATTCCTGCTCGTCCTCGAGTAGGTAAATGATAAAAACAGAATTTTTGATATGGAATGCGACCTAAACTATTTATCCATGTAATATTATTTATTGTGGCATGAATATTCAGATCCGTAAGATTCAAAACAATAGTCTAATATTGACATAAAAACAGTAATACTTCGAGCACACCAACAAGGTAGTCGTGTCCTTTCGAAATAACATGGCCTTAGAAAGTCATCCCTACAAAATCATATGGTCTGGCTATGCCCCATCTTCCCCACACAAAGTATCTAAATCATGCACAACCCCGATGAACAAGTCAAGCAATTGTTTCACACTTTTGGTGTTCTCAAACCTTTTCAACTCTTGCGCAATACATGAGCATGAGCCATGGATATAGCATTATAGGTGGAATATAATATGCAGGAGGTGCAAGGGGAAAAAGGAGAAGATAGTCTCACATCAACTAGGCGTATCAACGGGCTATGGAGATGCCTGGCAATAGATATCAATGTGAGTGAGTAGGGATTGCCATGCAACAAATGCAATTAGAGCTATAAGTGTATGAAAGCTCAGAAAGAAAACTAAGTGGTCATGCATAAAGAATATCACTGGTTATGTGAAAGTGACAAAATTGGAGACTCTCTATCATGAAGATCATGGTGCTACTTTGAAGCACAAGTATGGAAAAAGGTAGTAGCGATTGTCCCTTCTCTCTTTCTCTCTCTCTCTCTCATATATATATATATATATATATATTGGTGGGCTTATTTGGCCTCTTTTATTTTTTTGTTTGGGCTTCGCTGGCCTCTTTTATTTTTTTGTAAAGTCTGGATACTCATCCCAACTTGTGAGGGAGTCATAGCCTCCATCATCCTTTTCTCTCATGGGACAATGCTATATTAATGAAAAATCATCACACTTTTAATTACTTATAACTCAAAGAAAAATAAATTACAACTCGATTCCTATGACAAGATATGACTCTATATGCAATATGAAGTGATGATGCAAGTCATAGAAAAAACTACATGGTGGAAGTTGCATGGCAATATATCTCGAAATGGCTATGGAAATTCCATAATAGGTAGGTATGGTGGCTATTTTGAGGAATATATGGTGGCTGTTTTGAGGAAGGAGGGTTTGGTGTACCAGCGAAAGTTGCGCGGTACTAGAGAGGCTAGCAAAGGTGGAAGGGTGAGAGTGCGTATAATCCATGGACTCAACATTAGTCATAAAGAACTCACATACTTATTGCAAAAGTCTATTAGTTATCAAACAAAGCATTAGACGCATGCTCCTAGGGGAGAGTTTGGTAGGAGTTAACCATCGCGTGCTCCCGACCCTCACACAAAGGTCGACAATCATTAAACAAATCATGCTTCGACTTCGTTACATAACGGTTCACCATACGTGCATGCTACGGGAATCACAAGCTTTAACACACGTATCTCTTCCAATTCACAACTACTCACTAGCATGGCTCTCATATTACCATCCCTATTATCTCAAAACTATATGCAAGGAATCAAACTTCTCATAGTTTTTAATGCACTTAATATGAAAGTTTTTATTATATCCCTCTTGGATGCCATTATATTAGGACTAAATTCATAACCTAAACAAATTACCATGTTGTTTTAAGAAACTCTCAAAATAATATAAGTGAGGAGCGAGAGTTCAATAATTTCTATAAAATATAACACCACCATGCTCTATAAAGATATAAGTAAAGCACTAGAGCAACATTGCCTAGCTCAAAAGATATAAGTGAAGCACATAGAGTATCTAAAAAATTCACGATTCAGCGTGTATCTCTCAAAATATGTGTGCAGAAAGGATGATTGTGGAAAACTAACAAGCAAAGACTCATATCATACAAGACGCTCCAAGCAAAACACATATCATGTGGTGAATAAAAATATAGCCTCAAGTAAATTTACCGATGGATTGAAGACGAAAGAGGGGATGCCTTCCGGGGCATCCCCAAGCTTAGGATTTTTTGTATCCTTGAATATTACTTGGGGTTCCTTGTGCATCCCCAAGCTTAGTCTCTTGCCACTCTTTATTCCATAGTCCATCAAATCTTCACCCAAAACTTGAAAACTTCACAACACAAAACTCGATAGAAAACTCATGAGATCCATTAGTATAAGAAAAATAAATCACCACTTTAGGTACTGTTGTGAACTCCTTCTTTAATTTTATTTGTGTAATACCTACTGTATTATAACTTTTCCATGACTCATACCCCCCCCCCCCGATATGACCCATAGATGCATCAAAATAAGCAAACAACACAAAGAAAATAGAATCTGTCAAAAACAGACCAGTCTGTAGCAATCTATAAACTTCGAATACTTATGGAACTCTTAAAATTCTGAAAAATCAGGAAAATCATTAAAATTTGTATATAAATCTTGTGTAAAAATTTCAGATCAATTCGATGCTCTGGAAAAATTGTAAAATTCCTGGACTGAGCGCAAAAGTTTCTGTTTTTCAGCAGGATCAAATCAACAACTACCATAGATCACCCCAAAGGTTTTACTTGGCTCAAACACTAATCAAAACACAAAAAAACAATTGCTACAGAAGTAATAATGTTACAAACACACCAAAACATAATCAAAAAGCAAAAATCAAAATAAAATTGGGTTGCCTCCCAACAAGCGCTATTGTTTAACGCCCCTAGCTAGGCAAAATGCAATAGATCTAGGTATTGTCATCTTTGGTATGCAATCCATTAGTAGCTCTCATGATAGATTCATAAGGTTATTTTATTTTATTTATAGGAAAGTGTTTCATGCCCTTCCTTAATGGAAATTGGAATCTAATATTCCCTTCCTTCATATCAATAATTGCACCAATCGTTCTAAGGAAAGGTCTACCAAGAATAATAGGACATGTAGAATTGCAATATATATCAAGAACAATGAAATCTATGGGCACATAATTCCTATTTGCAACAATAGGAACATCATGAATCACATGTCAAGTATATTTAAGTCGAACCCACTTCCTATGCATAGGGATTTTGTGAGCAAACAATTTATGGAAACAAAAATCCACTACCATAGGAAGGCAAAACAAGCATAACTTCCAAACATTGAACACATAGAGAGGAAACTTGATATTATTGCAATATGTAAAAGCATATGTTCCTCTCTCGTAGTAATTTTTAGTAGCATGATGAAGGAATCTCGCAATATAACTATCACATGAAGCATTCTTTTCATGATCAATTGTAGCATACGTGTCATTACCAAAACTTGGGGAACAAAAAATATCATCTTCATCAAGCATAGCATCCCCAAGCTTGTGGTTTTGCATATCATTAGCATCATAGATATTCAGATAATTCATACTAACAACATGGCAATCATGTTCTTCATTCAAGGAGATATCATGAATCACTTTATAATTTTTTCTTTCAACACTTCATCAAAATTTTCATTATGTTCAAGCAAAACTTCATAGAGATAATCAAGTGCACTCAACTCACTAGCAATTGGTTCATCATAATTTGGTATTTTGAAAAGATTAGCAAGTGGATGAGGATCCATATCAATAGATTTTTAGCAAGCGAAGATGCAGGCAAATAGAAGGCACATGGCAGCACAAGCAAACAAAAGGCAAACAAAATAAGGGCGAATAAAAAGTCAAATATTTTTGGTATTTTCTGAAAATCATTTTAGAAGTGCGGGAGAGGAAAACGAGAGGCAAATGGCAAAGAATGTAAATGCAAGAGATGAGTTTGTGATGGGTACTTGGTAGGCTTGAGTAGATCTCTCCGCAACCAAACTAGAAATTGGCAAGTTGAAGAGAGAATTCTTATTTTGACTTGCTATGTATCTCCCCGGCAACGGCGCCAAAAATCCTTCTTGCTACTTCTCGAGCATGCGTTGGTTTCCCGTGAAGAGGAACGGTTTGATGCAGCAAAGTAGATAAGTATTTCCCTCAGTTTTTGAGAACCAAGGTATCAATCCAGTAGGAGATACAAGTGAGTCACCAATAGATGTACCTGCACAAGGAATCAAACTCTTGCACCCAACGCTATAAAGGAGTTGTCAATCCCTTCACGGTTACTTGCAAGGATGAGATCTAATAGAGATAGATATAATAGGATGCTTGAACGAAAAGTAAAACTAAAAGTAAAAATAGGGCAGCAAGTATTTTTGGTATTTTTGGTTTTAGATCTGAAAGTATAATATGGAAAATAGACCCGGGGGCCATAGGTTTCACTAGATGGCTTCTCTCATGATGGCAAGTATTACGGTGGGTGAACAAATTACTGTCGAGCAATTGATAGAAAAGCATGGATAATCTGAACATAAACCCACAATTCATCGGATCTCGACAAACACACCGCAAAAGAGTATTACATCAGATAGATCTCCATGAAGATCATGAATAACATGGTATTAAGAAGCAAAGAGAGAAAAGATGCCATCTAGCTACTACCTATGGACACGTAGGTCTGTGGTGAACTAATCACGCATCATCGAAGGGGCAATGGAGTTGATGTAGATGCCCTCCGTGATCGAATCCCCTCCGGCAGATTACCGGAAAAGACTCCAAGATTGGATCTCTCGGGAACGGAGGCTTCTGGCGGCAGAAAAGTGTTTTAGTGGCTCTCTTTGATAATGATGGAATATTTGGGAATTTATAGGCCAAAGATTAGAGTTAGGGGAGCTGCCGTGGGCCCACAAGCCTGCCCGGCACGGCCTACCTCCTGGTCGCGCCCCTAGGGCTTGTGGCCCCATGGTGGCTCCTTTGCCTTGGTTGTCAAGTCTCATAGATTCCTTTTGTTCTGGAAAAATTCTTTCCGAAGGTTTTATTCCGTTTGGACTCTGTTTAATGTTCCTTATCTGGCACTAGGCTCTAGATTAATAGGTTAGTCCAAAAATAATATAAAATAGCATATTAATGCATATAAAACATCCAAAACAGATAATATAATAGCATGGAACAATCAAAAATTATAGATACGTTGGAGACGTATCAGCCAACAACACGGATGATCCTCTTCCTGGCTTTCTTCTCACCTGCCTTCTTAGGCAATGACCTCCTTGGGGGCTTAGTGGTCATGGTAGCCCTAGCACTCTCAAGTGCTCTCATAGACTCTGGAGGGGCATGTGACTTGCTGACCATCCTCCTGGAAGAGGTGGATTCATTTGCTAACTTCCTGGCAGCCTTGTCTTGCTTCTTGGCAAGAACTTCCTCATGCATAAAATCTGAATCCTCCTCATATGAATTCAGCATCCTCCTGGTTCTGGTAGCAGCCTTGGGCAACCCATGAGAACAGGGGGTGCCTAGATCTGAAGATGAGCTAGACCCAGGGCTAGTGCATGAACTCATGTCAATGTTCTGCTCCTGCAAATTCTGGCTATCCTCAGCATCTGACATATCTGACCTTGTGAATAGAGTATAGAGGAGTATAAGAAGATAAGTCATCACAAAATTCAACTTGTTTTTGAAAGATTGAACTAAGATTTCTGAAATTTTGCATTCTGCCAAATGTATATCGATACAACCGGAAAAAAAATCGGACCTCCCGAGACAGACAGTCTCTTTAACAGAAACTTGGCACCACTTTTGGTGAGACCGAGAATGGGCACTCAGTTTCACCGAGACTGTTCTTAGTCGACCAGAAAAGCAAATCGGTGCTACCGATTATTTTGCGTCGGTTCTATCGAAATTCATGTGGCGGACGACAAAACCTAAAAAATTGTTTGTTTGCTATACTACGGGAATTTCTCGTGGATGAATCAATCCCAAACTATGGATAATCGATGGATAAATCCTAATCCTCAAGAATCGAAGGTTGGAGCGCATGAGGGAGTGAAATCATACCCTATCTTGGTGACGACTTTGCTACGGCGGCGACGAGGGAGAGGATTCCGTCAATGGCGGAGACTTCCAACGGCTGAGGCGCTCGGAAAGACAACAGCAATGACCAGGGTCCTTGGTTCGGCAACAAGGGTTTCGAAGGGGGTGACGATTGAAGAATAGATTTCAAAAGTCGGGTCCGCCTCTATATAAACCCAGAGGTGTCGGTGACACCGATTCTATATTTTTGGTGTCACCGAGTTTCTCAACTGTCAGCTGATGGGGAAACTCGGTGTAACCAAGAATATGGAATTGGTAGTACCGAGATGGAAAACCAGATCAACCCTAGGCATTCGGTGAGACCGAGATTTTTGAGTTGGTTCCACTGAGATGCACTTGGGACGTTTTAATGGCCAGTCCTTTGTCGATACGGAACTCCAAGTGCTCCTCACACAGAGAGATCGAAAAGTACTTGTTCAAATTTTGTGATGGAACATGAATAGAACATGAGGCGAGAAATGATAGATATCTAGAGGAGTGTTCCTAGGCATTCTTGTACATCCAATTGGCAAAATAAAAATAAAAAGCCAAATAGCAACAATTGGATGTCCTCAAATGAGTAAAAAAATGCAGACCAACATGCTCACACAATAAGATGTCAAGTGAAAACATAGCAAACATGCACAAACACACTAGCATCTAACAAGCACTTTGGCGATGATGGAGTCATCTATATATGAGTATATTGACTTAGGAGCCAAGTAAGAATACTTGATCATAGGTCATACACATCGTTTAAGCACAAGTGGGGTTAGCATTTTTACATAAAGAATTTAATGTTGTCACATACTATGAGATGCTTTGACTCAAGTCTTAGAGTAAAGCTCCCCCTTGATGTGACATCCCCCCATAGGAGGGATAAACTAACCTTGGGTTTTGTTGATGAAGACCTCATGTAGGTGAAGTAGTGGTGGATGCTCAAATTTGATGAAGAACACCATGAGTTGGGAGCATCCTTGTTGTTTCATTACTCTTCTCACCTACATGGGTTAGTCACAACACACAAGAGAAAAATACAAGGATATCTATGGACATGGACTACAAAGCATACATGATGATGTCCATTAATTTGTTGATTACCTTGTCCATTGCTTACCTTTGAGGGAATGTGTGACTCCTTTAACTATTGCATGATGTTGATGTTGATTGCAACTAGTTCTTGCCAATAATGAATATGAGTGGATTTCATTGGCAGAATCACCCCTCAATAACTTCTCTAGTTCTTCTTCTTGGGGACCCACATCAAGTTGATGGGGATCCTTGGTGTTGAAGTAGCACTTGTAGAAGTTGAGCTTGTAGTAACCTTGGGAACCCACTTCACCATAGCTCGGGATTCATCTTCATATGAGTCAATGTCCTCTTGAAGCTTGTTCTTGCCCTTGAGCTTGTGGTCTTGTGGTGGAAGGTCATCTTGAGCTTTTGTTCCCTTGGGGAGAGTATTTTCATACTTCTCCTTTTGAGGAACAAATTTGGGATTGGGATATTGACCTTCTTCCCATTCAACTCCATTTGTGTTGAAGTAGCCAATGCCATGGTTCTTCCGGTATCCTCCATGCTTGCATACAATCTCCTCAAATTGTTTGCACCTCGCAAGACTCTTGTAGATAGCTTTATCTATCATCCCTTTCAAAAGTTCATTTTCTTGCTCAAGTGTAACTTGGCTAAGAGAAGACTTAGTGGGATCAGTAGAACTACTAGAAGCAATATCGTTGGATTTATCATTTTTATTGCTACTAGTTGAAGAACCTTTCTTGCCTTTGTTACTAGTTTGCTTAGTCTTAACTTGTGGCATGAACGTAGACAAGAGAAGTCGTTTAGATAGATAAGAGGAAATCTTCTTTCAAATATCATCATTGATAGCTTTAAGGAACTAATGCTCTTTCTCTAAATTGAGATTCTCGAAGCGGAGCTTCTCATGTGTCCTTTCAAGCTCTCTATGATCTTGTAGAGTAGACTCATGGGCTAACTTAAGAGTGTTTAGTTCTTCAGTTAGTCGTTCAATTTCCAACTTATCATCATCACATGACTCATCTAGACTAGAGTGATTACTAGCAAGTTCATCTTGACTAACATTACTAGATTTGTCAAATAGCAAGTCATCTTCATCACTATTGAAATCAAGATACTCGGGGTGTGATACCTTGGGGCCTTTATCCATGAAGCAACATCCACTCCCTTCATTTGGTGAATCAAATAGGTCGTAGGAGTCGGTTGTCACTAGTGCAAGTCTGGCAACACCTTCATCTTGACTATAGTCGGAGTTCGAGTGGTAGCTTCTCTCGGAGTGGTTGTCAGATTCGGAGCCAGAAACCCATTCACCACCATGAGCTTGATGTCTTCTTCTTGGGTAGCTCTTGGTGTACTTGTCCTTCTTCTCCGATTCCCTACTTCTCCTTGAGGGTCTTCATTCATAACGATCATCCCTACTCCTTCTCTCTCTTCGAGGTGACTCGTCTCTTGAGATTCGTCTTCTTGTTGACTCTTCTTTCCTTTTGTAAGGAGCCATGCACTCACTAGAGTAGTGTCCGGACTTCCCAAAATTGTAGCAATTTCGGTCACGACTTGGCGAATGCTTCTCTTCATATCTTGAGTTGGATCTTCGATATTTGCCTCTATTCTTGTAGAACTTGTTGAATTTCTTGACCATGAGGCTTATCTCTTCATTTGTGAAAAGGTTGTTGCTTGAGGTTCCGGGAGCATCACTTGTGGCCTTGTAAGCACCGCTAGACTTGTGGTGAAGCTCTTCCTTGTCCTTGAGTGTCATCTCATGAGCAAAAATCCTTCCAATCACTTTCGTTGGCTTGAGATCTTTGTAGTTGGGCATCATTTGGATCAATGTGCATACAGTGTCATATCGATCATCCAAAGCTCAAAGTATCTTCTTGATGATGAATTTGTCGGTCATTTCTTCGCTTCTTAAGCCGGCAATACCATTGGTGATGAGATCTAGCCTAGAGTACATCTCAGTGACTCCTTCACCATCCTTCATCTTGAACTTTTCAAGCTGACTTTGAAGAACATCCAACTTGGACTCTATCACAGATTCGGTACCTTCATGCATATCAACCAAAGTATCCCAAATCTCTTTTGCATTCTCAAGACGGCTGATTTTGTTGAATTCTTCAGGGCATAGGCAGTTGAAGAGAATGTCACATGCTTGAGCATTTAATTGCAACATCTTCAATTCATCCGCAGTCGCTTCGATCCCTGGTTCCCTTCCATCTGCAAAGAATTCACCTTGCAATCCAACACGAACAACAGCCCAAATGGCGGGGTTATGACCAACAAGATGCATTTTCATTTTGTGCTTCCAACTAGCAAAATTAGTTCCATCAAAGTATGGACCTCTACGGTGATAATTTCCCTCACTAGACGCCATACTCTCCTAGGGTGTGAAACCAATGCAATGGAGACCAAAGCTCATATACCACTTGTAGGATCGAAAGTAGGTCTAGAGGGGGGTGATTAGACTAGTTCCATGGAAGTATGATATAATACATAAAAAATCTAGATATAAGTTGGCAAGTTTCTATTTAATCTACCGATTAATGGTCGGCCAATTAATGCAGTTAATAGGTCGATTCACCGATTAATCTCTACTCCCAAGCTGATCGAGTAGCTACCAGTTACCGATTTCGTGAACATTGGGGGTGATTAGACTACTTGACCAAATAAAAATCTACTTTTTCCCAATTTTAAGTGTTGGCAGGTTTTAGCATTCATAGCAAGTCAAGCACACCCTACACATGCATGTCTATGACTATAGCAGCGGAAAGTAAAGAGAATCATGAGTAGTAAAGTAAGGGTAGGAAGATCAAACGCAATTTGGAGACATGATGATTTTTCCCATAGTTCCGATAGGTGGTGCTATCGTACGTCCACGTTTATGGAGTCTTCAACCCACAGAGGGTAACGGTAGCAAGAGTCCACGAAGGGCTCTACCCACGGAGGGTTCCACGAAGAAGCAACCTTGACTATACCATGATGGCCTATGTCCACGGAGGACTAACCTAACTCGGGTAGATCTTCACGAAGTACGCGATCTCCTTGCCCTTCCAAACTTCTTGGTTCACTCCACAACATGAAGTAGGAGGCTCCCAAGAAACACCTAACCAATCTAGGAGGCACCACCCTCCAAAAGGTAATAGGCTCGATAATGTTGATGAACTCCTTGCTCTTGTGCTTCAAGATGATAGACTCCTCAACACACAATCACCCTCTCACAGATTTGGCTTGGTGGAAGAGATTGATTGGGTGGAAAGCAACTTGGGGAGGCTAGAGATCAAGATTCATATGGTTGGAATGGAATGGCATGATCTCAACACATGAGTAGGTGGCTCTCTCTAGAAAATCAGTTGGTATGAGTGGGTTTCTGTTCTGAGTGCTTCTCTTGAGAGTGAGTGGTGGTGGAGGGGTATATATAGGCATCTCCAAAAATCCAACCGTTACACCTCGAGTGACCAACTCGGTGACACCGATGTGTGAATCTTGGTGGTACCGAGTTGCTCCAAAGGTAGCAACTTTTGAGTCTCGGTGAGACCGATACATAAAACTTGGTTGCACCGATAAGGTGACCAACGGTCAGATCGCCAGACTCGGTGACGCCCATTCAACAAACTCGGTCGGACCGATTTGTGAATTTGCGTAACAGAAAGTTGGCAACCCAAACTCGGTGGCATCGAATCATAATTGGTTGCATCGAAGGGCTAGGGTTTGGCTGAGTCTGTCTGAGGCTAAGAATCGGTGGCATCGAGTGGGGAGTGTTGGTTGCATCGATTTTGGATATTTGGCTTTGGACAGACTTTTATGGAATATCTTGTGGGTGTATGTGGTGACTATCACTTGTGCACGTATGAGCATTTTGTTCACCAACAGTACCTTAGCCCCCTTTTAATAGTATTGGCTTTCCTATGGACTCAAAGTGATTTCTCACAAAGTAAAATGTAGAGTCCTCTTGCTTGAAGCTTTGCCAATCTATTTCCTTGCATCTTGGGGTATTCCACAATCCTTTTGCCAACCCATCATTGAACTTCTCCTGAAACATGCTTAGTGGAAACATTAGTTCAATGACATCTATGTTGTTATTAATTACCAAAACCACCAAGGGAGCAAATGTGTTTTCACCTTGTGGTCGGAAACGGGGCGAGCCGGACTCGCTCGTCGGGTCCAACGGACGACACAGTGCAGCGTGACCCCACTTGTCAGTCCTTAACATTCAAACCATTGACCCAACGACATCCCCCGGTGTGACCATTTCTAAGGATTTTGGAAAAGGGAGTGGGGAAAAGTGAGCAAATGTTAAGAGCGTGGGGACGAATGAGTAGAGCTAAGGAACCAACAGCACAGATGTAAAAAAACCTTGAAATAATTCCGATCATAATTTTTTATTAAATGAATTTGATTCATTCACTAAGTAATTCCATAATTTCATTTCAAAGTTAAATTGGGTTTACTTATTTGATTAGCCTAACTCAAATTATGATTTGAATTATTTCAAAATAATTCAAAATATGTCCTAACATGTCACAATTGGTCCTACAAACATTCTGAAATGTTTTAAATTTATTTAAATAGTAGTATTCAATAAAGGAATTCAAATTGAATTTGGGTATCTAAGTTTCTATCCAGAAACTATTTAAATAAATTTTATTTTTTAAATCAATGTGGGTTAACTTAAATACATTTCACTGGTTTCCAATTGCAAAAAGAATCACTTAATTTGGATATGTAGTTTAAAAGTTATGCCTATTTAGTATTTGGATCATTCTTTTTGAAATTCATATTTGAATAGTTTAAATTTGATTTTTCTAAAATTATTCTAAAACTGCATTTCCTAATGACTCATTTTCCAAAATAATCATTCAAGTTGGACATCTCAATAATTATTTATGATAGTTTTAAGTTCCACGAGATTTTCTTCAAAATGCATTTTCTTTTTAATTGATGAATTTCTGCTGGATAATGTTTCGCATGATGTTGTCGACGTGGCAGCTCTGGTTGGCCTATGATGGTTCGTTTAAGTGATCTAACATGGGTTTTTTTATTTGGATCTAACGACTCGTATTAAAATGGAGGGTTTATGGTTTGAGCTCACTAGAGTTCCTCGTTGGAGGGTCGCCGGAAAACACATGCGTGACGACGAGGCGTTCGGGAGTTAAGCTTGTCGGCGTTCTAGGGGCTCCTAGGTTACCCGAGGGGTACGGTTGGAAGCAATGGTTGATGGCGAAGATGGTGGTGGCATTGGCTTGCCTTGGTGGTGACGGGGACGATGACGGAGAGGCTCGTCGGAGTTACGGGCGGCTCATACATAGATGTGTGCTCGAACGTAGGTGTCCTTGGATGTGGGGCTCGATCAGAATATGCGCATGAGACCGGCGAAGCGAATGGACAATATGCGGGGCCAAATGGATGGCATGGCTCACCGGAGCAACGACGACGGTGGTACCAAGCTTCGACCTTAGTTGAACTCGCAGTTGTAGAGGGCCTCGGGCTCATCGGCGATGTCCAGGGGGGTTGACTTGCTGTGGTGGATCTCCTGGTGAGGTCGGGTGGTCGCGAGGGGATTGAGGCTCGTCGGAATTGCGTCGACGATCTATTTTTCAGGGCATGAAGGGTGGTGGCGGTGCGGGGGAGCCAGACGACGCTCTTGTGGAATCGATCGGGGGATTTGAACAGGGAGGCCTCGGGCTTCTTAGAGGGCTGGTCAGGTGGTGCAGGCATGCACGGAGGTCACGCGGAGTGGAGGTCATGGCCATACGTGTGCTTGGGTCATGGGCGCATGGGTAGGCGACGATTTTGGGAGGTCGACGGTGATATTGACGGGTGGGATCTGTGTGTCGATGAGAGGGAGAGAGAGTGCGGGGGTGTCATGGTCGGTTGGCTAGCTAGACCGGTCTGGCTGGACCTTACGCTTTTGTTTTTCTTTTCCTTTTTTTGTTTTTCATATATACTCTTTTTTTTAATTTTGAATTTGAATTTTCTTCAAAAGAAAATTTGTTTCTAAATTAACTTGGGAATATTCCTTACCACGTGAATATTTCTCCAAGGGTATTTGATAAAATAAATATTGGCAATGACTAGTGGACCTATTTGATTTGTTTTTATTTCTCTTTTCTCTTTTCAATTTTGTTTATTATATCTAGAACTTTAATTATACTTTAATTTCCCAAATTAAACTTTTTTCAAATTCTGGTCCACTCAAAATAAATAGGGCAAATATTATCTAAGGAATTTCCTTTCCCGCCCTTATGCAATATTTAGAAAACAATTTGGAGACCCCCCTTGACTTTCATTTGAATTCAATGTTGGTCTTTTTGGTCTAAAAATTTAAATATACAAGGAAATCATAGATGCATATGCTTCTATTTTCACAACCAAAATTTAGGTAAATTTTGGGTTGTGACAATTTCTTTCATTCATATGCATACGTTTTCATGGTCTAGCAGGTATTGTTCTAATGGATCAATAAGAGGCACTACAATAGAAGCATGGCCAATAATATCATCTTTACTACAAAAGTATTTATCATGGGGTTGTCTATTAAACTAGAAAAGTTAAATTCATGAGATATATCACCAAACTTAACACTTACCTTTTCTTTAAACACAATCAATTTCAGCATTAACAGTATTCAAGAAAGGTCTACCTAATATGTTCGAACAAAAATCATCTTGTGGCGATCTAAGTACTAGGAAATCAATAGTGCATTTGATTTTACCACACAAGACTTCAACATCTTTGAAAATCCCAAGCGGGGAAATAGTATATCTATTTGCACGCTTAATAGTAACATCAATATCTTACCTCCGCATGTGCAATGGCATTCATGACTTCTTGATATAAAGAGAACGAAATAGCACTTATACTAGAACACATATGAAATAAACCATGATAGCAATGATACCCAATCTTAACATAAATAACAAGCATGCCAACAATTGGTTTACTCTTATCTATTTTATCTTGTTCGGTGTGAACTTGTTTGGCAGTCCTAGTAGCTTCCATACAGAAATAAATAACATGCCCATCAATATTATCAATTAGGATATCTTTAACCATTACAATTTTAGACTCCACTTTAATTTTTTCAGAGGGCTTGGATGTTTTAGCATTGATTTTATGAAGTACGGTTGTAGCCTTAGCATGTTCCTTAGTCCTAACAGGAAAAGAGGCTTCTCAATATAAGTAGTAGGCACAACTAGACTAGCGATATAAGCAATTGTTTCAATTTTAATAATAACGGGTTCCTCATACATTTCTTCAATGGGAGGATGAAACTTAAACCACTTCTACTTAGGGATATCAACATGAGCACGAGAAGATTCACAAAGTATAGCTACTATCTCAGAGTCTAGTCCATATTTTGCGCTAAGCTTATGAAAAACATTTGTTTCTATGAAAGATTTTAACACAATCAAACTCAAGATTTATACCTGACTCGTTACCTTTGTCGATTTCCCGATCTTCGGAGATGTGTTTAATTCTTTCAATAAGATCCCATTTGAATTCAATAGTTCTCTTCATGAAGGAACCATCAGAAGAAGTATCAAGCATTGTTTTATCATCATGAGAAAGCCGAGCCTAAAAGTTTTGTATAATCATTTCTCTTTAGAGATCATGATTAGGACATATGGGCATCATATATTTAAGCCTCCCCCAAGTTTGAGCGATATTTTCCCCTTCACAAGACCAAAAATTATATATATAATTCCGATCACGATGAACTTTTTGATTCAATTCCAGCTTCAATCAGTTCCAGTCCCATGTTCCAGATTCATCCAATAACCTATACCATGCCAAAGACTTTTTCCCAAATATCAAGGGAATATTTTCTTCTTAACTCCATCCTCGGATAAACCTGCAATCTTAAAAAATCGACAAACTTCATCTATATAGAAATGGTGCATATGAGGATGTACTGTTTCATCTCCTACACAAGGATTAGCTAGAAACTTCTCTAAAATACCATAGGGAAACTCACAATAAATATTTTTAGTAGGATGACGAGCAGATCTTACCACTTTCGGTCGAGGTGAAGATACCCCGAACAATCCCCTCAAAGGATTACTTTCCATAGTGACAAGTAAACATAAATTTCAACACTTAATCTAAATGTTTCCTTGACAAATTCCTCTTACCAAAGGCGCTTCACGCCCTAGGAATGGTGTCGAAAAGAGTCTTGATGACCCACAAGTATAAGGTATCAATCGCAGTCCTTTCGATAAGTAAGAGTAACGAACCCAACGCGGAGCGGACGGAAATGATAAGTGGTTTTCATCAAGGTATTCTTTGCAAGTACTGAAAGTAGTAGTAACGTGTAGTTTGATATCAAGATAATTCATAACAAGTAGCAAGTTACAATAGTAATAAGGTGCGCGAAGCTGGCCCAATCCTTTTTGTAGCAAAGGATAAGCCTAGAGTACTTCTTATAATGAGCAAAACATTCTCAGGGACACATGGCAATTCTCATCAAATCACGTTCATTATGTTTAGTTAATTCACATTCACAACTTTGATAATTTTATATGTGGGTGAACCAATGCTAGGGTGTTATTCTTACTTGAACAAGCAACCCACTTATGATTACACCCTCCCACAAGCATCCGGAAGTACAAAAAATAATTAAGATAAATATAACCATAGCATGAAACATATGGACCAAATTGTCGCCTTACGAAGTGCATAAACTAAGGTTTAAGCTTCTGTCACTCTCACAACCCATCATATACTTAATACTCCACAATGCCTTCCCCTAGGCCCAAACATAGTGAAGTTCCCTGTAGTCGACGTTCACATGCCACCGCTAGAGGAAGAACAACATACATATCATCAAAATATTGAACAAATACAAACTTCACATAATTACTTATAACAAGACTTCTCCCATGTCCTCAAGAACAAACGGAACTAGTCACAAATCATATTCATGTTTAAGATCAAAGGAGTATAATTTATGATCAAGGATCTGATCATATTTTTTCCACCAAGTAAACCAACTAGCGTCAACTACAAGTTGTAATCAACACTACCAGCAACCCATAGGTACCAATCTGAGGTTTGGGGATAAACATAGAATACAAGAGAGAAACTAGGGTTTGAGAAGAGACGGTGCTGACGAATATGTTGATGAAGATTGATCCTCCCATGATGAGAGGATCATTGGTGACGTCGGTGGCTTCAATTTCCCCCTCCAAAGGGGGGTATCCCTGGCATAATCGCTTTCTCGGAGGGCAAAAGTGCTCCTGCCTAGGTTTTGCCTCGAGAAGGCGGCGCCTCGTCCCAAAAGCGTCCCAAAAGTCTTCTCTTGCTTTTTTTTTCCTAGGGAAAATGGCATCATATAGGAGAAGGAGGGCCACGAAGGCCTGGTGGTGGGCCCATAAGCTCATTTGGCGCATCATGGGGGTGCCACCTGAGCTTGTGGCTCACTGGTGGGGCCCTTTCTGGTGATTCTTCTTATAGTATTTTTCATTAATTCCAAAATATATCTCCATAAATTTTCAGGTCATTTGGAGCTCTGGAGAACAGCTATCTGTGTTGTAGCTCTTTTCAGGTCCAAAATTCCAGCTGTCGTCAATTTCCCTCTTCATATAGATCTTGCATAGTAAGAGAGAAGGGGTATTAGAATAGAATTAGAAAGTAAAATATTGACCCAAAACATTATAAATAACAGTAGAAAAACATGATGCAAATGGGTGTATCACATATCATGCCATCATGCATCCTCACCTTGTCGTCATGCATCCTGATCTGAACATAACCAATGTCCACAATCTCACGTGTGTTGTCATCTCCCATATGCACAACACCCCCCCCCCACACACACACACACAAACTCATAAGTACCAAACCAATCTTTGTTATAGCATATATAAAACGAAAATACAGAATCAAGTATCCATTCATCATGACATGAAACACAACCAACAAAAACAAGTAGAGTATCATCTGAATCAGTCTTATTAGCAGATGTAACATAGACCTTACCATCACCATCAGATTTTTGTTTAGCCTTCCACATGCCATTTTGTTTCTCCCTATTTTCCAACTTCCAAAAATTATCAATGAGGTGACCCTTTTTCTTACAATACATGTTGAATTTGTCCTTCCCAGATCCTCTGGACTTCGAACAACCTTTGTCGTTCTTGCTCTTATCTTTGTTGTTGTTGTAATAGTATTTTTCTGTGCAGGCCTGCCTCATACCTGCAAAGCTTCTCCTTTGGAGGACAGTTTCTCACACTGCGACATATCTTTCATCGTTTCCTTCTGTTGAAGGGCTTTATATACTTCCGCGACAGTTAATTCATCACAGCTATATAATATGGTATCTCAGAAACTTGCAAAGGAAGTAGGCGGCCAACATAAAATTAGAAGACATAAATCTTCATCATCATACTTTACCTTCATAGACTGTAAGTCAGAAACGATCTCCGTGAAGATTGATAAGGGGTTCTGCATCGAACCACCTTATTGCACTTTATGTGTGAACAACTTCATCTTCACGTGCATCTTACTGGTCAGATCCTTGGACATGCAGATCGATTCCAGTTTCAGCCAGAGGGCTGCTGCGGTTTTCTCCTCCAGCACTTGTTGCAAAATATTGTTAGATAGATGAAGATGAATCATAGACATGGCCTTACGATCTTTACGCTTCTCATCATCGGTGCATGCCTTATGTTCTTTACCACTGAACCCATAGAGCGCCTCATCCAGATCGGGATGCGCCAACACTGCCCGCATCTTCACTTATCACAAGGAAAACCTTGTGTCGTAATTCAGCAACGAAAGATTGAACTTCATCGATGCCATGTCATCGAAAACCTAGACAGAAACAAGGCTCTGATACCACTTGTTTGAGATACGACACGCAAATCAAACGACGAAGAACGAAATCAACACCCGAGACACGGTATTCTAACGTAGAAAAATCCTCGAAGGCGAAGAGGAAAAACCCACGGGTGTCAGCCAGCGAATTTCACTATATCAGAAGAGGTTACAAACGCCGGAGATTTACAACTAATTAAGTTATCTCGTGTGGCGGCTTCGGCCCAAGCCTACCGGCGACAGGCCTTGCTCTGCTCGCTCATCAGAAGTTAGCATGTATCTTTATACTTGAATTTGGAGCATAACATAGCACTCCTTGTGGGATCGATACTCTTACTTAAAAAAAACTATAACTAAACTGTATGCACTTGTAGGTCATCAATCATTAACAAGGTCAATCCGACTCTACTAGGAACGGTGACAACGGCGCGTCGGTGGCTTGTTCTGATGGCTATAGTTGTCATTCGGTGATGTCGGAATCTGGATATGATTTTTATCATGTTTGAGATGCTTTGTATTTCCGATAAACTTTTATAATAGATCTGATTTTTTCGGAAAACAAGAAACTACCATGCAGAGTATACAAAAAAAAGGAAGGGCAGCTACTTTACATCAACACACAATACGGTTCCCCGCAAACACACACACACACACACACAATAAGGTGGAATATTCAATAAGGTGATACGGACTGAGCAAATTCCAGTGCAAGCTGTGCAGTGCAAGCCAGGACGGCGGTTACGCTGGAATTGCGGTATTGAACGTAGTATTACTGTACGCCAAGGACATCACATACGGAGCAAACATCAAGAGCACCTGCTCTGCACAATCCACGTACCACAGCACTTCTCACACCCTATCATCAGTTATATCATGAGTCCGTAGCATAACATAAATGCCAGATTTATGGGTAGCACATCGGGTTTCAAATCTAGTGTTAAGTAGCAGATGGACCATGCATGTCGCATGCAGATGCATAGCCAACGTGCATGCATATCTGGCCGAGCAGCGCAAGCAGGTCCTCTCAAGAAAAACGAGAATTCATATATAGATCTAGAAGGAAGGAAGCTTGTTAGGATCCAGCTACTAGAATATTTGCAGCCGAGCTTCCATCTATGCCCCTGTCGGTCGGTCGATGGATCGATCGGCATTGCCATAACTCGATGCCATGCCTCAGATATTGATAAGTTTTTAGCAGTAGCAAAAACCCACTGAATCATTGATATAACCCACACCCCACCATGTTACCCGAGGCCCCTTGGGTTTTTATCGGTGCCATGGATTATTATTTCAGCTAGCACCAGCTGCCCCCGCGCAACACAACACATGCTGAGCTGAATCCATCATGCACGCACGCACGCATCGTGCTGCAGGCGCGCGCAGCCACGTCGCCTAGTACGTGCGCGCTGGCGTCTGGAATTTTTCGCCCCATTTTACCGTGATGGTCCGGACGATGGAGCAGATCGCAGATCCATGGGGTAGATAGATAGATAGATCCGTCTCATGATCTCAAGATCGTCCTGCACTGCTGCAGTTTGCTGTGGCCGCGCTACTGCCGCCTCGAGCCCGTACGTGCCGGCGGGAGCTGCACGGTTTGCCGGCGTCGATCGATCGACATGCTATGCCATGAAGAAGAGAGTTGAAGCGTGGATCCAGCTATAAACCTGTCGCGAATCTGGGGCGAATCAAGGCTCGGCGAGGACGGCAGTAAGAGCATGCATGTCCTCGACATTCACAGAGCTCGCCGGCCTCCAAATTGACCAGACAATGTCCTGTGCAGCCTGTAACCAGCGGACGGATAAAGAAAGAAACCGTATTGCACTGTTGGGTGCGCCAGGAACGGCGAAACAGTAGATCTATTGCTGTACTGACTACTGATAGGAGGAGGCGGCGCCATACAGTACAATTGTATTTGTACCCCTCGACGTTGCTATGCAACAGTAGCAGTGATCGTATGCTGCTCGTAGGCTCGTAGCAGCCAGCAGAGGTAACTTGGGTTTGGCAAATGGTAGAGTTAGTACGTGGTAACAGCAAGAGTAGCCGGTCGTACTGTAGTACCAGGAGCGCCAGAGTGGAATTATGGTGCCTGGTTTGGACTTTGGAGGGAGGAGGAGGACCACCCCGAGTCCCAGACACGGGTTCGATCGAGAGGGTGGCCGTGCTCGAGGGATAAACAAGGCCGATCTTACCCTTGGTGTCCACCGATCGCATCGCATGTGAACCGCGCAGTGATAGATATAGTACTAGATCCTAATCCCACAGGTTCACGAGTCGAGCCGGTGCGTGTGCGTGGCGCGGTGGTCTGCTGGGTGCGCGCGACGTGCATGCGTCGCGTGTGTGCATGTGCGGCAGAGCCGAGGCCTTTTATAAATGCTTGCGGCGCGGACGCGGCCAAGGCGCTGCACGCCATTTTCATGCCGCCGCCACGCGATCGATCCATCGGTGCGTGCGTGGTCACCGGCCTCATGCACGCCTACGTGCGTGCGCGCTCCGGCTCATCCTACCTGCGTGCCCCCGCGGCCTCGCCGTCGTGCGTCCCAACGCACGGGCCGACTCCGATCGATCGCGTGGAGGCATGCATGTACCACTAGTGCTAGTCTACCAGCTCTACTTCCTCGTCGACCACGATCGATCGATCCAAGGTGGAAGAAAAAAGAAGCGCTTCGTTCGTACGGATCGGGGATCGGATGCCGTGCGCGATCGCGCGCGCAGCGCCTGCATCGGGTGAGCGCTCCTTTTCGCGCGCGTACGTGGCAAAAGCCGCGCGCGTCGTGTGTGGGTACTGAGTAGTGCCGTCCACTGCGTCCATGCGTGGCGGGTGCGCGGATCGTGAGGGGGCGTGGCACCGATCGGCCATCGATCGGGTCAAGAGCGCATATGCCTCGATCGGCCGCGGGACGTGGGCAAAGAGGATTCAGCCCACCCCTCAAAAAAAAAAAAAGAGGATTCAGCCCACGCGGACGCGCCGTGGCAGCCGATCGCGGCGATCATGTGCCGGGGCATTTTCGCCCGTTATCGCCTGCCGCCTGGTGTTATGTGGATCCAGGGGGTGTAGAAGGGGCCGGGTGGGTGGTTCTGCTCTCCTCGGTCGGTTCCCCGTCCCGGCGCTGACGCTGGTCTCTTCTCCGTTGCCGGCGATCTGAGGCTCCTTTTTTTCCGGTCTCTTGCGTTCTGGCTCCACTCTTTTTGTGCGTCCAGCAGCAAAGGTAATGACTGCTCCACAGATAGCTGGTTCTACAGTACAGAGACTCGATCAGGCGCAACAGACACCGGCACGTCGACTCAGTGGGGTGTGGAAGACGCAACAGACACCGACACCGGTGAGGCATATCATGCATGTAGCGGATCAGTGGCAAGCATCATGTCCAGGAAACACAGCAACACACGACTGACTTCCTAGCGAACTAACTCCGTTTGAAAATCATCGGCCGACCATGGCGCCTGGTGACCCGGAACACATTTCAATGTATTCTGAACCACTGTTTATCGAAACAGACGGACAGGGGTAACCAATATGCAATTCAGACTCGAAACAGAAAACGAAAAAAACTTTCCAATTGGGTCCAGAAACCCTTACACTGCATAACAGATAAGAAACCAGCTTTAGAGACCGAAATACAATTCTCTAGCCACATCATCATGATGAACTGAACGGGGACAACCATGACCGATCAGGCGATCACAACTGATTGCACCCTTCATGCTTAAACTCCACAAAAGAAACGGAACAACCTGATGTTAGTAGCTTGGAAGAAGCCAGCGGCAGCAGACTAAAGATGATGGGTCTGTCCATTTCGCAATGCATCACTATTGAGTGGTACGTCAGAGATCAGCGAGTCTTCGCTAGGGCCAACAATCTGCCACGATCTGAAGAAAGAATACAAAGCACAAAACTCTTAGCCAACTGTCCGTCTCAGAACTTATAATTTGATGTGCTGTTGTACTTGTAACTAATCCCAAAGGCTACAAGACTGCATGTGATATGTATGAGCTTCAGCTATGCCACAAAGTAACTTGATGCATCTTAATGACAAAAATTGAAGCAAGGTAAAGTGATAATACAATATCAACAAGGTTGACTACATATTTAGCAATCTCTATTTTAAGCTAGCAGGCACGACATGCTTTCAACTATTTTACCAACCAACAGCAGCAGCGAAAGGAGACATTTTATCCCATGGATCGCTCCATATAAGAGCACAAGGTTTTCAGGTAGAAGAATAACCGGACCTTTCCAGAATTTAGAAATGGCCACAGAAACAAGAGGTGACTTCTATTTTATGACATCAAACCCTGACATCAGTTCCCAACTTCTAGTAAAAGTGAGAAACATCCGAGTTCCACACATGTCAGAATTTATTTGCAAATGATAATTGTTCCGTGGGGAAACTAGGTTATGAGTTGGATCCTTGTATCACCAATTGTTTGTCCAAAAAGTCTGGTACTGCTACTTGACAGATCTTTTGAAGACGAGATCAACATTGAAGTCATATTAAAATGTCATGAAAGGGAAAGGACATAAATTACACAAAAAATTTGTTCACACAATTTTTGTTCCAAGTAGCTGGGCCGATCATTAGGCAAACAGTAACTGAAATATGCCCCACGTATTAATTTGACATAAAACTTTTTGACATTACAATCAGGATGGATTCTACGAAACAACAACTGATCATAAGGACTTGCACAATTTGTATGTAAACTGCTGACCAGAGAATAGACGATTTGATACTTATTAGTAGCAGCTCGGAAATAAACCAGCAGTGCACTTTGTTTAGTTAATCTTTGTTAGCGATAACAAGTGCCATGATCTAAAATATAGCATGCACAAAACTCATAACTAACTCGAAGTCAGCATTCCACTTTGGTGAGCTATGTGCTAGCACCAATTTCAATGGTTACAAGACCGAGAGTTTGAGATGTGACCTTCAGCTATGCCACAAAGTAAACCTGGGCATCCACCGGGCCGGGCCGGGCTTCGGGCCGGGCTTTATAAAGCCCGAACCAAATATCTCAGGCCCGAGCCTGGCCTGGCCCGACCAAAAACTGCAATATACAGGCCCGAACCCGGCCTGAACGGACTAGAAAGGCTATTTTTCGGGCCGGGCCGGGCCGGGCCTCCGTGTAAAATGCCGTTTTTAGTAAGCCTGAGCCCGGCCCAAACTTCTGCCCGGGCTTGAAAACCAGGCCCGAACCCGGCCCAAACCTAAAGCCCGGCCCAGCCCGGGTTTTTCGGGCCGGGCTCGGGCCGGGTCGCCGTGCCCGGCTGCCCATGCCCAGGTGTACCACAAAGTAACATATATATTTTTATAAGAAAGTCTGAAACAAGGTAACAGGATTCAGATCAACATGTTTCCGTGCATATTCGACCAATGCATGGTCATGATCCTTAACATCTCAATTTTCATAACATAAACGACATTATGTTTTCCAGTGTCATATACTCATATACTCGTATTAAGTTTTCTCTAGCGCAGAGAATTGTCCTTTGCAAGCTCCATATGTGAATATAACTAACACATATTACTTGCATCATGTCTAACTATTTACAAACAACAACCAACTAATTAAGCAAACATAAGGCAGCTGTAACGAAAATGCAAGACGACAGACAGGATCACAGGAAGCAAGGGCTAGCACCTATACCTGGAGTGTAGAAGCTCATGTAGGGTAGAACGCTAACGTACTGTCCGGGCTCGTCAACCTTCTTGGCTTGCCCTGACTTTAGCTCTATAGTGAATAAGCCAACATCTGTGCTTATGAAGATGACACCCACACCCTCTGCGGAACCAACCACAAATGGTTCCCATTTGAGATCGACATCGGGTATAATTTTCTCCAGCTCGATGACCCTGCATTGTACCCATTCTGCAGCTGCTTCTGAATCCACCTTCCGCGACCACAAACAAAAGCTAGAATTATTGATGCAGGCAAACCCCAGCGAACTGTCCTCCATCACCATGAGAGCCATGGGGCCGAATCGTGTGGCGGCTGGTTAATCATGGAGAAGCAGCTGTTTGGCAAGTTGTACTTGATGATTTTGTCAACCGACTGAAGTGTGAAGTAGACTGCATCCCCAATGACAGCTACTCGCCGAGGCATGACATAAGGTAGGTGGTAGAAGTTTTCTGCAATGTCATCTCGCTTGAGCTGGGCATAGCCTTCACAACCATCGTCGAGGCATACTGGCGCACTCCACGCACCTGTCACCGATGAGTACACTCTTGCCTTAACGACACGGTCGTCGCTGCCGGTGGCCAGGAAGGCCACGCGGAAGGGACCGCCTTGGCAGTCGAGATGTTGGCAGCCATCGGCGGCGCAGAACACCACGGCGGTCCAGATGAGCGAATCGAGGTCCAGCGCGGGCACGACGTGTCGGTCGCCCGTGAGGGGGTCCAAGACGACGAAAACCAGGCTCCTGCCCTGAACCATGTGGACGAGCACGCGGCCGTGGCGGCAGTCGAGGGGGGGTGGGGTACTCGCCGTCGCGGTCGGAGCCCGGGTAAGGGAAGTCCGGCATCGATGTGGTGGACGCTAAGCGGTGCGCAGTCCTCCTTGGAGGACCTGGAGCAGGTGGAGGAGGCCGAGGAGGGGAGGGGCTCCGTGGAAGGCGCGGTAGCGGCGGCGGAAGGCTGGGTCGCAGACGATGCGGAGCCACGACTTGCAGACGATGGCGGCGCGGAAGAGGTGCTCGGGCTCGTCCGGAGGGAGGCGGAGGAGGACCTCGCCGACGAGCTCGTGCAACAGCTCCGTCGGCGGCGCCATGGTACGGTAGTGGTCGGCGGAATGGATGGGGGTCGCCGCCGGGTCGGGTGGGGAGGAGACGAGGAAGCGAGTGACGGCAAGGCACGCACGGCCCGTTCTACGTACTTGGTTCGGTTCGACCAGGGTCTGGGCCGCAGGCTGCACATCTTATTCGGAGAAAAAAACAAGCACGTCGAGATGCATTTTTTTTTAGATCGAGATACATATTTAAGGTCAAACATTTTTCATTTCCTTAAAAAAGGTCAACCTATTAATGGAACATGATGCATCTTTTCATATTTAAGGTACAGTATTATATTACTTGATTGGCAAGTTCAATTTTGAAACCCTGAAAAATTAAAGACATAATCACGGCTCAATCGCAATGGGACGAATGGATGCAGTCAGAAGTACCCGTCCCCCCCCCCCCCTCCCTCTACCTTTTTCTCAAAATCCTAATCACCACAGCGAACCAGCGAGAGAGGAAGGAGGAGGCACCACGTACTCCGGCATCATCAGGGCTCCTTCACCTCCGTCGACCACAACAGTTGTTCTCTCTAACAGTTGTTCTCTCTGTTTCTTCACTAATCCTTTTGTTTCTTCATGGGCTCTTTGGTTTTTTCCACTGTCTTCTTTGTTTTATTCAAGTTTACTTGTTCTCTTCTTTTGTTCTTTTCTCCGTGTTTATTGGATTTTCTTTTTCTTTTCTACTTTCTTTATATCGCTCTGTTTTTTTTATTTCTTTCTTAGTTTTCATCTGTTTTCTTTGGTCTTGTTTTCTTTTTTTCTTGTTCTCAGTGGTTTTATTTGGTTTTTCATTTTTCTTTGCTTTTTTTGTGTTTCTTTTGTTTCTTCAATTTTTACCACTTTTCTTTGTTTCCTTTCTTTTTTATTTGAACACATACCTACATTTTTGAACACATTTTTACATTTATGTATACATCAGAAATATTTTTATACACATTGAACATTTTCAAGTACATGATTAACATTAAAAAATTGTTTGGTTACTTATTTTTTCATACACATTGTACATTTTTTGTATATATAAGAAAAAATATAAACATGTTTAACCTTTTTGAAATATACGAGTAACATTTTTTAAGACACAATCAACATTTTTTAAAAATTAATTCTTGTACGTTCAAGTTTTTAAATACATGTTCTACATTTTTTATACACATTTGAAATATATATTTTTTGTACACGTTTAATTTTTTTGAAATAATAAATGATTATTATTGTTTCACTTTTTATGTTTGGTTACTACATTTTCAGACACATTGTTAGCTTTTTGTATATACCTGGAACATTTTTCTATACACCGATAATATTTTTGAAACATATGATTAACATTTCTTGATACATGATCAACACTTTGTAAAATTTCTTTTTTAGGTTTAATTTTTAATACATGTTCTACATGTTTGGTATACATCAAGAATATTTTTTGTACATGTTAAACATTTTTTAGAGAGATGATTAACTTTTTTTCAGATGCTTGATTAATATTATTTAAATCCATGACAAAAAATAATCACATTGTATTTTTTGTATACATTTTTAGTATACATTAGAAACATTTTTTTCTCCACACAATTAACATGTTACAAATGCTTGATTAACATTTTTCAAAAAAATATGTAAAGTTTTTTTAATTATATATTTTTTCAGATATTTGGAAGTATAAGAAAGAAAGAAAAAAAAAGCAAACAACAGCAAAAAAAACATGAAAATAAAACACAAGGTTGTGGCCTCCCGTGAGCTGGGCGGTCTAGTCCCGCGCTCCATATAGCAAGTTTATCCTAGGTCTTGTGTCATGCGAGACATAGACGACCCCATAATTTAAACCAAACATACAAAATTTTGTTTCACGTGTAACAATCCCAGCTAGGATGAACCACATGGATCGGGCCACAACCTCGGCCAATCCACGTGGATTGGGCACATCTCCGATCAATCTACGTGGATTAAGCCCAGACCTTTTTTAAAAAAACACCACGCTTTATGCATTTGTTTTTTATGGACCAAACCGACTTACTTTATTTTTATGAAGGAACTGAACAAAGAGAGACTCTCGAGTTTTGGACGGAACGAATCACCACAACTACTTGGTTGGTGGGTTTTGTCAGCCCAAGTTACTCAAAGATGCCAAAAAAATGAGCGAAGCATCGACCCAGAAAGATTAGAGGTGGTAATAGCGAATAAACCTATATTAGGTGCAACTAGGAGCTAATCTAACGGCTAAAAACGACTAAAAGTGACGATCCAATGGTTAAAAACGCTAATGGCCTGTGAGGGCTGGGAGGATGCTCAGTTTTAATGTATTTAAATAACTTTAATGGGATACATAGATGATCTGATGGATCATTAAACCACATATGACGATCTTACAGAGTGTAGTGACCGATCTAGCTAGTATGCGTGCCTCAGCATTGCTTGCCCGGTGTTCATGGACAAATTCGCAACTCTGCAGTTGCCTCTGGGCCCGAACTAAACAGGGCACTATGGATTCTGGGCCCGAACCCAGACGCTTCGGTCTCGCGCACCAGCATAGCCTGCGCCGGCAAGTGCAAGTGCAAACCCCTGAAAAAAAAGTGCAAGCCCTCCTCGTTCGATCTCTTCCCAGATCCCCCAACCATGGCGGCTGTAGCTGGCACACGCCGCAGGCTCGCGGCGCTCCTCCTCTCCCCCCGTGCGGTACCCCGTCGCATCCTCCTCCTCACCGGCGCCGCTGCCTCCGCGTCCTCAGCCCACCCCTCTCCGTGGGCGCCGCCGTCGCGAGGGGCGAAGACGGCGTTGCCGGGAAGGCCCGGGCATTCCCCGCTTAACGACCCGTCCCCGAACTGGAGCAACCGGCCGCCCAAGGAGACCATCCTGCTGGATGGCTGCGACTACGAGCACTGGCTCATAGTAATGGAGTTCCCCGCCGACCCCAAGCCCTCCGAGGAAGATATGGTGGCCGCCTACGTCAAGACCCTCACCGCTGTGCTCGGAAGGTATACGCACTTCTCTGGTCTTATTGGTCAACCCTATCGAATTGAATCTTTTACGACTAGGGTGGATCTTTCATAGCCTCAATCAATATTAGAGAACTCTTGCAGAGTCGCCATATCCCCGGTCGCATATGGGATATTGACATATGAATATGGAGACCGTTCACACACCAACAGAGTCCCATAATGAGGTCGTCGTATCTTTTCTTCTCTGTCTTTTTTGTTGCATCAACTAAAAAAATTTCACGCACTCAATTTGACGAATTAAAACACTTATTTGAGATAACATTGCATTAGAAAGTGGTTACATAGGGGTAGAAAAGTCAGTTGGGGACATTTTTTTACTACGTCTTGGGAGAAGCACTAGTTGCTACCCACCTTGACGGCGGAGATGTCTTTTTCAAGACGGGCAAGCCTCAATATGGCACGGTTTGTCTTGGTGAATGACACCATGTTCATGTGGACTGTGTGCCAAGCGCTTCTGTTTCTCCTTGTAATGGAGCCATATGGCGTAGTCCCACTTTGCCTGCAACGCCTTCCCGGCATCGGTGTGTTTGAAGATTTCTCTCGAGCAAATGACTGAGGCCTGTGCAGCGTAGTGCTCATCCCATGCCCCCTTAACAGAGAGGTGATATGGAGCACATGGTGCCTGATATGAGCTGCGTGGGTGAGCCCTCACATGCTCATACGGGACCTGCACTTGGCGTGTTGGATATCCCAAACAATGGAGTGTGTTTTGGGATTCCAATCCGGTCACTCCTCCTGCATGGGATCCTCCATCGCGTCATGGTGATGCCACCCCTGCTCCTCAGCGATGAGGTCAGCCTTCTCTTCTTCCTCGTTGAAGATCCGCTCCTCCTCCGAGAGCGGGACCCAGTCTGACCGCGGGGAAGCAGCATGGCGCAAGGAGAGAGAAAGTGGGTACATGCAGCGGCAAAAATTGGAGGTTGTGAGCTATCTGGCCATGGTGACGGCCTTTTTATAGCTGCGGGCGGCGGGCAGCGAGAAAACGTGGCGGGAGTTGCCATGGGCAGTTGGCACACGACAGCCGCCATTAATTGGCATGCTTCCTGTTGCCATGGGCGAGAGGAGATGGGCCGCGTGAGAGGAGGAGAGCGGAGGTGACACTTCCCTCCCGCGCAAGCTGTTGGCGAATGGAACGCCCTCCAAACCAATTCCCACAACCTCCAACTATGGATGGTCGTTGGCCTGATATGGAGCACCCTCCATAAATTATGGTGACTTGGCACTCTGCTAGAGTACCCTTTTGGGCCAAAGTCGCCATATTGGCGGTTATTATGCCGATCAAGCTGATATGTCGACTCTGCTAGAGTTGCTCTTACCCTTTTACTTGAGGTGATGCACAGTGCACTTCTTACATTTTTCTTCTAATTTTATTTCACCGTGTCTCTTCTCTTTAAGCCACCTGAAATGACTATTTTTCCTTATTGTGTTGGCTAAAATACGAACAGGTATTGTTAGTGCAGATTAGGCACGTTGCAGTGTCTGCCCAGGCTTTCTTCTTCCTTAAATTGTGTTTTCATGTCCTGGCCAGAAACCATAGCTGAGGATATCATGGCGGTCTTCTTCCTTAAATGGTATAAAGTAGAACTCATCACATTGAAGAGAGAATGAGAGATAAACCAGATTAATTGTTGGATAGAAGAAACACAGCATGCCCTTGTTTTATTGTTGTTGGTTCAAAACGGGGCAGCTTGAGTGAGTGAGGGTTTGAATCATGCCCTTGTCAATCGGGTGGCAAGGCAAGTCTCTGATTTGACGGGAGGCTTAAGGAACTTCTTTTATTTCATTCTTTGATTGATCACGGGGCTAATTTACAATTTAACTAACACACTTGGTTTCCAACTTTCTAATTAGTGACATCTTTTTTCCTATTATTATAACTCTTTCCCTCTGAATATAATATGTGTTTCCTGATTACCAATAACTGTCTGGGCTGTGCTCCTTGCATTGACTTGTCGCAAGTTAACCATAATAATTCCTCACAGGAACAGCAACCTATGGAATTGCACAATCCTTATGATTGTGGTATTCCTGTATGTTCGTTTCCGATTAGTTTATTTCCTCAGAACCAGGTTTCCTAGTTATTTAAGTGCCATCAGCTAGAGATGAATAAGCAAAGTGAAAGTCTAAACAAGCTCATCTCAAGTCAAGCACTTGCTCAGCCGTCCTTCCTTGGAAGTAGTTATTTCCTATGTACTATGGCGAGGATTAACCAGCTTATACGAGAACATGTCAGGCCTATAAGCGTGAAAAGCTTGCCCTTTAGGTTACCTAAGTATGTCCAAAGATTGCTTGCCACTATCCAAGTTGTAAGACTGTTGGAGCAGTTTTTCTGTTTGAAAAGTATCCTACACAATACCCCTTTGGTTTATTTGTTGTCATGATTATGTGGCTCTAGCAAAGAAAAATAAAGATGACTCTCTTCTGCCCTATCTGAGGACTTAGAGACAGCTATCTCTTTGTGCCTTGTACTACAAAGATTGTTAGTCCCCAAATTGTGGGATATCATTATCATGTAGGAAATCTAGTTGCCTCAACAGAGCAGCCTTTCATTTCTGGACCACCTTATTACTTGGACTTGGTCAGAATATAAGAGTGCATCCAATTTAAATGCTAATGTCTATCTCTCCATGCATACTGGTAGTTGAAAGTAAAATGTTTGTTAATTTTGTGTGAACAAGGCTTTTCCATCATTGAAGATCTGTTTCTGGAGTTTGAATGTAGTGTCATGTTTATCCTTATCGATCCATCCCTTAGTTTTATGTGTCACGCTCTTACTACTAACTTTAAGCTATGTGTATCTTCTAGTGCATTCTTCTAGGTTGATCTTGCTCTTTTAATTAATTTTCATGTTCTAATAAGTAATAACTGAATGGATATGTATTTTAATTGTTGTATGCAGTGAGGAGGAGGCAAAAAAGAAGATCTATTCAGTATGCACTACAACTTACACAGGGTTTGGTGCGTTGATTTCGGAGGAGCTATCATACAAAGTTAAAGGTGAAAATTGCGTGGCTCTACTTTTCTGCAAGATATTGTTGCCAAATCATGTTTCAACTGAATTTTGTATTATTAATGTTGCTACTTTAGGATTGCCGGGAGTCCTTTGGGTATTACCTGATTCGTATTTGGATGTGCCTAACAAGGATTATGGAGGTTAGTACCTGTCTTTATTTATTCTCATGTACCAACTTCCACACCTGGCTTAAGCGCTTTGATCATATTATATAGAAAATGTAAACCATTTCTATATGTGGTACGTGTCCTACTTAGCATTCCATATGTACCATGATGTTTGCAAGGACATTTTTCTTGTAAAGATGGGATTGTGGTCTTTATGGAAGTCTAAATTAATCTCTGAGGCATATTTGATGATGATGGTAATACTTGTGCTTACATATTCATCATTACATCTGCAAGTGGAGGAAATTCATTTTCTATCCTGTATGTTGTTCTTCCCTGTGCACCTTACGTCCTATCGTTGTTTTTCATCTCACCCAAATTATATGTTGTTATCATCCCCTCTTACTTATATTAGGCTACTACTTCAAGCAGGTGATCTCTTTGTAGATGGCAAAGTCATTCATAGGCCACAATTTCAGTTCACCGAGAGGCAGCAGGTAAGGAGTAGACCTCGTCCCCGCTATGATAGGCGACGAGAGACTATGCAGGTTGAGCGAAGAGAAACTATGCAGAGAGGTCCTTCAATACAAGAGTCTCAGCAGGTTCCTCACAATAATGAGCAGCATGAAATCATGCTGCCGAGAAGGAACTAATATTCTACGTTAATATGGATAATGAGGTTGGAAGTTACCCATCTCTTTTCCTTATTTCTATGTTGAATATACTGAACTTTGTTTTGCATTGTAGCAACAAAAATGAAAGAGACCTGTGGTTGGAGATATCTGTGCAATGTTATGATTTGATGCTTCTCAAAACTTCTTTTTATGCAAACGAGTTAGGGAATGATCTAGAAAGTTGGTCAGGGTCGACATCTACCAGCAATGTTAGCAATGATTCAATTTGAGAAAAGCATACCCCTCCCCCTTAACGCTGCTTTAGTGCCATAACTATAGGTGTCTTTGGGCCAATGACATGTGGGCCCACATGTCACAGGCCCAAAGGCACGTTATGGCATCGAAGCTCCCCCCCCCCCCGCCCCCCCACACACAAACTCCAAAACAGGATATTTAGTTGTGGAACACGACGAGGGCGCTCTCGATGAATGTCTGCCGGATGTAAAATACGATTTGAAAGATTGCAAGGGCATAAAATACGAGCATCTGAGAGATGTCTGCCGGATTTGTCTGTTACGGTTCTTGAAGTTGAAAGATATTGTTGTCGATAAGATGGCTTTAGAAATTGGTGACCTAGAAAATTTAGAGACGTTTGTGATGCGTTTGGTAGTTTGCATGAAGCCTAATCAGGCTGCACGGTGCAAACACCAAATCTCAGCATGCACAATGTTTTGTACCAAATCTCAGCATGCACAATGTTTAAAGCACCTTCTGGCTAAGTAGGAACGCTTGAATCTGCCGTTTTTCTACAGCCATGCCCGACTGATGCAACTCGAGGCACATGATCGTAGAAGGCTGCACCTGCACGTGAGGAGCCATGCTCAAGACGTCACGCCGTTTCCCGAAGTGCCGCCGTAACTACCCTACCACTCTCTCTCCCTTCTCTCTAATCCAACGCCGGTGACGCGAGAGCAAAATTTGGACAGCGAGCATCAGAGCAAAAACTCGGCGACGAGCACCAGCGTCCATCACCGACTTCACCACCTTATCGATAGGCGTTCGACAATGTCGGTAAGCCCTTTGTCCTCGCACTCGATTTGGTCGCATTCGTTTTCGTCCTTATACCATGCCCGCGTTTAATTTACGATTCACGCTGTAGGCATCGATTCTACCTCTCGAGGATTCAAACGAAATTGGTCACCATCTCGAGTTAGCCATATCCGATGGATATTTGGGCTCCGAACATGATTGATTAAGGGGGAGGTAAATCAAGCTTAGAAGCACTACATCAGAGGCGCGGCGAGCGTGGTGGTGCTTGGAGCGGCGGTAGCCCCGAAGCTTGTAGTCGTCCACCTCCATTAACATGTATGGTTGCATGGCTCGAGTGCCCTGAACAACATCTCCACCGCTTCGTCATCGTCCTTCAGCTCGACCGCAACATCCCACCATCTTTTTCTTTTTTTTTTGAGAAACAACAGCTACAGATACCCACTGTTGTTTTGGCCCTTACAATCATTTGCCACTAGATAGGCAACGCAGTCTGGCACTTTCCCTAGCATCTGACACTCTCCTTCCTTGCGCGCGTATGCCGCCAGGGCATGGGCAACTCCATTGCCAGTTCTTCCAACAAAAGAAATCTTCACCTCCTCGAAGGACATCATGAGTTCTTTAATATCTAAGATTGTGTGTCGAAGCACTGATCTGTTCGGAGAATCAGATTTTAACTGACGGGCTAGTGTCGCACAGTCTGTTTCCACTATGATTCTTCCTCTGAACCTGTGTGCCAAATCAGCTAGACCGTGCATGACAGCCTCAGCCTCCGCCTCCTCTGCATCAGAACATGCACTAATACGTTTACATCCTGGTAGTGCAATCAAGCCGTTATGGTTCCTGGTCACCCAACCGACAGCCGTCTGTCCATCAGTTTGATTAAAGGCTGCATCAGAGTTGATTTTCCACCATCCAGCCGGGGGCGCATACCATTCATTTGGCCTGACCAGAGTGGTTTGGGTTTCAGTTTTGTCAGGAAACAAAGATTGTTTCTCAGCTAGTCCACAATCGTTGGCCATGCTTGTGAGCAGCTCCTGCTCGTATTTCTTCAGGAAGTCGACCGAAACAAATATTGAAGCTCCCCCCCTCATGCACACAATCATTACGTAAGTGCCACGCTCTCCAAACAAGCAGAAGTATTCTGACCCGCGTGACCTCGTCGCATATGTCCAATAAGCACAGGAGCCAGTCTTCACCCGTGTACCTGAACAATCTCTCCGCTGGGAGCTGCCAAATTTTCCGGATCTCAAACCTTAAAGCTTTGACTTTGGTGCAGGCAATGACAGCATGAAATTCAGTCTCGTCTTCCATTCCGCAGATAGTGCAGGTGGCCATCTTCTCCAAGGTTCTATGCGCCTTATTCTCCCTTGTTGCTAATGATTCGGTAGCAACTCTCCAACATGTAATCTTCGCCTTTTGCGGAACTTTTGCTTGCCAGATGAGATTCCATATGCTTCTATTATTTGCGTCGTTGGAAGAGCTCGATGCAGGGGTTTTTTCCTTTATTTTTAATTCTGTAGCAAGCCTATATGCGCTTCGGACCGAAAATACCCCGGACCTCTCCGACCTCCAGGCTATGCAGCCCTCTACTTTCCGCTTTGGGAGTTTGATCTCGCAGATGGCAGTTGCGTCATACACAGGGAACAACTGATTGATCAGGTCAACATCCCATTCATTCCTATCCGTGTGGATTAATTGATTAACCCATCTTATCCTTGTCCTTCTGGTGAACTTGGCTGCCCTTTGTCCAACCTATCTCGGTATCCCGTTGTCTCTCTCAATACATATCTTCCTCCCATTCCTTACTCTCCATATAATACCCTCTTTAAGTAACTCAAGCCCAAACTCGATTCCTCTCCAGGTTGGTGACACATCTGATGGAAACACGGTATCCAGAATGTTCCCATGCGGGAAATATTTTGATCTGAGTACTCGGGCGCAAAGGCTATCAGGTTTTTGGAGTATTCTCCATCCTTGCCTCGCCAAAAGTGCCTGGTTAAAGAGATGCATATCTCTAAACCCCAAACCGCCTCCTTTTTCGGTTTGATCATATTCTCCCACGCCATCCAATGCACTTTTCTATGGCCTTGTTCATCTCCCCACCAAAAGTCCCGGATCAGTTTCTCATAGTTTTCACAAAAACCTTTGGTCATTTTAAATATGCTCATGGGGTAGGTTGGGAGTGCTTGGGCTACTGCCTTGACATGTACCTCTTTCGCGGCATGAGACATGTACCTTTCACACCAACCCATGCATCTCTTAGCCATTATCGGCTGAAACTGTTCCTCCTTCATCCTTCCTTTTGGTGTGGGGAGGCCGAGGTATTTGCTCTCAAAAGATGAAGACACAACACCAAGCACATCTTTAATACCCTGCTGCACCCCATCCGGACACGCCCGACTGAACAACAAGGAACACTTTTGTGGGCTGAGAAGTTGGCCAGATCCCTTCTGAAAGCAGTCAATAGTTTCCTTGATAACCAATGCCTCTTGCACCGATGCTTTGAAGAACAAGAGGCTATCATCCGCGAACAACAGGTTTGAGATACCCGGACTGCCTCTAGCAACCTTAATCGGTGTCACCCTACCACTAGAAACCTCTCTGTTAAGAGCTCTTGTCAAACAGTCAGCCACTAGAAGGAACAAGTACGGGCTCAATGGTCCCCTTGTGATGGTTGAAAAAAGACGAGCAACTGTCCATTCCATTTAACTGCATATCCTACTGACTTCACACAGCTCATAATCCACCCAATCCAAACCGGAGAGAAACCAATCTTCCTCAGCAAATCCTCAAGAAAATGCCAATCTACTATGTCATAGGCCTTGGCCAGGTCAAGCTTGTATGCGAAGTGATTGTTGTTTGCATTCTTGCTGTGTTGTATCTTATGAAAACACTCGAATGCAATGATTGCATTGTCCGTTATCATTCTCCCTGGAATGAATGCACTTTGGGTTTCTGAAATTATCTCATCTAGTAGCGGACGGAGGCGGTTTACCAAACATTTGGACACCACTTTGTATATTACATTGCATAAACTGATCGGACGGTAATCTTTGACAGTTTGGGGGTCCTTTCCTTTCGGGATCAGGCAAATCACTGTGTCGTTTACCCCAGATGGCATCACCCCTGTTTCAAAAAATGTACGTACAACCTTGATTATGTCCATCTTCAGAGTGTTCCAGTTTTTCTGAAAAAATCGTGCTGGGAAGCCGTCCGGTCCCGGAGCTTTCATAGGCCCGATTTGAAAAACAACATCAGAGATTTCTTCATCCGTGAAGTTTTTTGTCAAGCTCGTATTCATGTCCTCGGTCACCCTACACTCAACAAAGTTCAGAACTATACTCGGGTCTACTTCAGAGTCCTCTCCGTATAGATCCATGAAGAATTGGGCTGCCATGGCCTTCATCTTCTCTGAGTCATTTACCCAGCTCCTAGATTCATCTCTGATCTTACTGATGGTGTTCTTCTTCTGTCTCCACGTTGCTTTCTGATGGAAGTATCTAGTGTTCTTATCGCCTTCTCTCAGCCATGCCATTCTCGACCTTTGCTTCCACATAATCTCCTCCCTCAAGAGTAATTCATCAAGCTCTCCTGAGAGTTTCCTCACCTTCCATTCAGTTGCATTGTTCCATACGCCTTCCAGTAGTCTTTTGATCTCCTCTCTGATCTTGTTGGATTTCTTCAGGACTGACCCAAAGTTACTACTGCTCCACTTTTTCAGCGATCCTCGCAAGGAACCTAACTTTGCCACCACATCAGACAAGTTTGAAACCCGACCATTTTCCTCCCAGCTCTTATCAATAATGTTCTGGAGGTTAGGTTCTCTCTCCCACATACACTCATATTTAAAGGGTCGTTGCATACCAGCCCTCTTCTTGTTGCCTCCGAATTGTAGCCAAATGGGAAAGTGGTCAGAGCGGGTAGAACATATGTGAGTGACTTTATAATCCGGGAATATGTCCATCCAGCTTGGCGATGCCAGGGCTCTGTCCAGCCTAGCGCGGATGTTCCTATCTCCTTTTTGTTTATTGTCATAGGTCCAAGGAGGGCCAAAATATCCCAGATCATACACGTCACAATCTGATAGCACATCTCTGAAGTTGGCCATGTACCTCTCAGATCTCGTCGCATAGGATAAGTGCTCATGCTGCCACATGGTTTCATTAAAGTCACCGATCAACAACCACGGTTCTTTGGAGGTCGAGGCTATGGTTCTAAGCAGTCTCCACATGTGGTGGCGATCCTGACCTCATGGTTCACCATAAACAAAGGTTCCCCGCCACTTAGGGCCATGGGGTTCAGTGACAACTACATCAAAGTACCTCGGTCCATACGATAAAATTCCTGGACTGTCCGGGGTTGCCCGAGTCCCCGACAGTTCGAGCTAAGCACATCCCTCCCTCCTGATGGGCGCACGCCATGGCACCCGTCAGTTCGCCGGCAGCCCCAGGGCCGGTCGCTTCCGATTCTCCCTTGTCCACCATTTCATCCCTCCCTGTTACGGTGTCCTCTCCCCTCATCTTTTTATTTTTATCGGATTCCCCTCTACTCACTACATTTGCCGCACCCTCTTCATCATCCTTCAGTTCAGCTGAGCGTTCGCCTAACACCGACATGTTCTCGGACAGTTTCGCATTACCCTCACTCGGTACTAGCAAGGTTGTTGTTGAGGCACTGATCGGAGAGTTCATGAACTGCGGCGCCCGGCCAAAACCAGGTGGAGCGGGTGGATCCGCCTGATCCTTCACCACGGTTTCCGTCGGTGGCAGTTGTCCGTCTGTGGTTCCGTCCAGGGTAGGTGCCACCTGGTTGTCCAACATCTCCATCGGCTTGGGAATGGCTATGTCGGTGTCGCTCCCCGTCCCACCAGAGGGGGTCACGGCGGTCAAGCGTGGTGTAGAGACCGGCCGCGTCGCCTGGTTGTCCGCCATTCCATCGCCCACCCGCAGCGCGCTTACTGCAGCAATCGCAGCCTGCACGTGCGGGTCTGCGAGCACATCTTCTGGGACCTTGCACATCTTTACCTTGGGGGGCGCCCGCTGTGAAACAATGTCATCTTGGGCCTTCTGAATCTTCTCCCATGCTAGCTTCGCGGGTGCAGTCCATGCCTCTGCATATAGTTCAGACCCAAAATGCAGAAAGCGCCGAGCACTCCCGGCATCTGGGGCCACGTACCGCCCTTGTTCTTGCTTTTCTTATACGGCGAGGCTCTCATAGCTCTTGTGTACCTGAGTATTTGATCATCAACAGGGAGGCGGCAGTCCCTCTCTCCATGTCCTATGTGTCCGCAGTACATGCAGAATCTTGGAGCTCTCTCGTACTTAACCTCTAACACCATCAGCTCATCTTCCCCTATCTCTCTAGTATGGATCTCACGCAGGAGACGGCTATGCACATTGTGCTCTACCCTCACCCTTACAAATTCAGTGTAAATCCTACCATTCTTATCAGCATCTACCTGCAAAACCCTTCCTAGGAGGCGACCTAGCTTCCATCCTATCTCCTTAGTAAGCATCAATGGTGGTACATCATAAATCCTAGCCCAGATTGGCATTACATTCACAGCCACCTCTGCCGTCTTACCTTCTCCGTCAAAGGGCGCGATCAGGAATGCATCCTTGCGGTGAGTCCAGGGGCCGTTCTCCAGGACGAAGCGACGGTCACCCTCGCGCTCAAACTCGAGCATAAAACGGTTGTTCTGGAGCGGCATGTAGATGAGCCTGCTACACATCCCACCATCTTCTCCTCCTCCTTGTTCTCCAAAATGATGGTTGCCAACATGGTTGGTCATGAGGAGCCCTAACAAACGTGTAAATGGCCCATCTAGCTCTATGCCCCGGATCGGTCAACTCAGCCTCATCCATCATCCAACGCGGCATGTTCACTAGCATAATTGGTCGGGTTAGGATACAACCTCTTCAACTCCGTCTTCGTTGCCTTCAACAGCACGACGCAAGTCCCTTTATGCATGTCGTTAATGAATTTGAACCGAGAGAATGAATAGCATAAAACTATCACAAATCGTTACATTGCTTCAAAAAACTATCGAATTTTTGATTGTAACTGATATCTATCACTTTTCTCGTTGGTTGTCTCAAAAAACCCAAAACAACCGTCGCTAAGAAATTAAACCAGATTATGACAGGTCGGACCCGCATCTAAACGAACCCTCGGTTTAACCGTCAGATGGCATGCAGGGCCCACATGTGAGCGCCTCTTCCATATGTCATGCGGGGCCCACCAGTCTGTTTCTACGAATGGCGGTAAAACTCACGGAGCAGAATTTAAAGCCAGGCAAGTCATTTTCAAAACGGAGGAACGGAGGAACCGCCTGCCTGCGCTGCCGCAACCACTGTTCACACCATTGTATTCTAGCACAATGAATGAACTCCGGCTGATTTAGACTCCACAAAATCATCAATTCACCATCATTAATTTCCAAAAGCAAAAAACGGAGGAAAAGAGCTGGACATCCAGCCAAAGCCAAAGAGCGCAGCGCAACGGAGAATCACGAGCGCGGGGCCGAGAAAAGCGACGCACGCCTGTTGCGTTCCGACGGCAAAGCCAAACCAGCACCGGCGCTGGTACTGCACACTGTCAGTGTGGAGCACACACCTGTGCGTCAGCGAGGCGGCCAGCCCACCACTGACCACTTCCCCCTCATCCTCCCCGCGAGCTCACCAAAACCTCAAACCCCAGCCAGCCGGTCGGCCTCCACAGAAAAGCAAAGGCAGCAGGAGAGGGAGAGGGGAAAAGATGGAGGTCCTCGTCTCCACCGCCGCCGCCTACGCCCCCTTATCCTCGGCCCGCGTCCACCGCCGGCCGCTCCCCGCCTCCGTGGCCTTCCGCGCCCCGGCCCGACGAGGCTGGCGCTGCCGCTCCGCCGCGCCGACCAGGCCCGACCCCGTGCCGTCCGAGGAGCCGGCGTCGGGGTCCGCGGCCAGCACCACCACCGTCGTCGTCACGGACAAGCCCGACGCGCCGGCCGGGGAGGAGAAGAGCGGGGAAGTCGCCGGTGGATTTGTGGAGGTGACGGTGGAAGATGGGCCGGTGTCGCCACCGGAGGAGCCCGAGGAGGGCGGCGGCGTGGACGACGTTCTGAGCAAGGTAGCGCCGTGCTGAAAGTTTACTCTTCTGCTCGTTTGCTGCTCTGCTTTCTGGTAGGTTTCAGGAGATCCTGTCTCTTTAGAAAGTTGGAGAATGGACCAGGGAGTGATACCACGCCAGCTTCAGTGACCATCGTAGTTGGTCCAGATTGGATGGAGTCATGGAGATCCTCTACTCCTACGTTTGCTAGGATGGACGCTCAGTCAGAATTCAGGGTTCACCACCATGTTAACGATTGCAATTAGATGCCCGCCTTGAATGCAGCGGCAATTACCTTGGCTTGTCTAAAACTGAAACACTGTTTTCTTTTTTGCATCACAAACTGAATTAGTGTTAGTGCGTCTACTGATGCGGATAAATAAACAATGCTTTTGAGCAGGATAGATATTTACACAGTTTTCATGAGATGGATCATATGTCATACTTGAGTCGGAATGTCGGTAGCAGTGACATGAAGAACCCAATAGAGCATAACATCCAAAAACATTGTCGAACCAACCAGTGAAGAACCCGATTTTCCTGACTCTTATGACAACATGGCTGCTCAAGCTTATGGTTATGCTAGATCTCAGTGTGGCTCTTGAAATGAAATAAAGAACAAAAAAGTATGGCATGGCTGTGCAAAAATGGTTCTGCCAAGCACAACTTGCAAATGCAAATGTGAGAATCGCTAAGCTGGGCGGTTAGGATCTACTGCGGGATATGCCAAGATCTAGAGCTCCATTTACACAAACCGTTATGAAATTGCACTGTGTTAATCAGATGCCACACAAAATAACTTAACTCTGTTGCTGAAATGAAGTCAGGCTAAGTATCAAATCCTAGAAGAGGGTATATGCATCACATTAACCTCAATTTTCTACTTTCCAGATTTTGAACTTAGAAGGATATTATGTACCTCTGTTTGTTCCTGAATACATTTTGCAGTCTTGGACCAGTTGATTGCAATTTGTTGCTCACAGTCACACTCACTTTGGACTTGCTCATTTCAGCTGGACATCGAAGTGACACCCACTTATGTCGTCCTCGGAGGCGGTGCTCTGATTGTTCTTTTGATTCTATCTAAAATCATCTCTGCAATTGATTCTGTTCCCCTGGTATGTGGTTATGCCGTCGCTGGATAGATCCGTATGTACTTAAAAAACTTACTGCTCCATGTATGATAAACCACGCGAATTACTTGTTGCAGCTTCCGAATGTGCTGGAGATCATAGGAACTGGCTACTCAGTCTGGTTCGTCACACGGTACCTCCTCTTCAAGGTACGATTTCCATCTATCATTAGAGAGCAAGCATCATACCTGGCGTGTGCGCTTACTGATCGGCCTTCGCTATATGCAGGAAAGCAGAGACGAACTGTTTGCGAAATTTGAAGATCTGAAAGATATGATCATTTGAGCAGGGGAAGAAGGATGTTTTAGCATACGTTAGGCTTCACAGCCAGCTTGTTATTTTAGGCCGTCTTCTTTTTTCAACTATTGCTGAATGAAAGAAACAAGTTGTGTTGTAAGCTGTTTCCTCTCATCAACTGTGATGAGACATCTGAGTTTTACTAGTGTGCTTGCTCGAGTCTTTCCTGATTGTCTTTACGACCCAGCGTCCATAATCCCGAGAAGCCCCAAAATGTTGAAATTAAAATGTTCAAATGTTTGATGGATTATTTGCTTCAGTACAGTAACCTTCCACCTGTTTCTTCTACTCCCTCCGTTCCAAAATAATTGTCGTGGTTTTGAACTAGAACCACAGCACTTAGTTTGGAATGGAGGGAGTAATTCTTACTGGCAAGATTAGAGTCACTAACCATTTACTTAGTGTAAAAAACGTTGTTATATTATGGGACGGAGGGAGTACAATGTTAACCCTCCAAGTCTGTTGGCAAAATTCTGAGCTGAAAATGAGGCAGCCCAACAAAGTTTGATGAAGTGATATAAACAGCCTCTAGATTTCTGGGTCTGGAGGGCATGTACAGTACGTGTACACATGTGAGTTCTTCAGGCAATAGAATAGGGCCACATCATCAAGCACCTTGTAAATTTTATCTGTTCCATTGCGAGCCCTCTCATTATTGGTGATTAGAAAATTTATTACATAAATTCTTAAGCATTGGTGTCTAATACTCAGGGCCTCTTTGATTCGCAGGATTCTCAAAACAAAGGAATAGGAAAAATTATGGAATGGCATGTCCTATAGTACCCTACAGGATTTGGAAGAACGTTTGATAGCGCATGAAAAACAAAGAAATTCTACAAAGAGATTTGAGTGGATGGAAAATTTCCTCCAAAATGTAGTACAAATGGATCCTATGGAAAAATTCCTAAGGATGTCAATCCTATATGCACCAATGTCATCCTATACGGTAAGAAGAAAAAAACTATCTAGTTTTCCCTTGTAAGGGAACAAGTACAGGGAGTAAAGAACATGGTGGTAAGCAGTAAGCAATTTCTGACATCCAACCAAACTCAATGCTATGAGTAAAATGACAAGGCATTCATGAACACAGATGCTTTCATTTCATAGGATGGGACCAGTGTTTCAGGAGCAATGTGCGACATAGGGCATCTATGCTCTCTTTGCAACCTACAACAGACAATCAACAAATATAAATCATGTCTGTTGTAGGCTGAAACTCTAAGCCCCCAGCAAATGGTAGTACCGTGCTAAATGTTGTGAACTAGATGGGATTTTACAACTACACACATCATCCAAGGGCACACATAGATGCAGTGCAGACCCTGCTACGGTGGCACCGGGTACCCCCTGAGAAAGCTCACCACACCGAGTACCTTACACCAAGGCCATTGCATGTAAGTATTAAACCCTTGTGTCGGTTCAGGTAATCCTGAAAGTAAAAAGGAAAATGCCATGAGAAGAAATTGTGTGTTCAGGTAGGTGTGTGGGGGGTGGGGAGGGGCACTGACCGCTGCATTCTGATCCTGCACGTACAAAACACCTTTCTTGTCATACTCCTGCCGTTTTACTGGGTTGCTGAGAACTGTCAAAAACAAGAGATGTCATGGATGAAAGCACCTGCTGTATCATATATCTATCAGCATACCTTGCTTGTCTCAGTTTCTAAATAGAAGGCTAAAGCAGATGCATTGTGAAAGAACGTTCTTTAGACGAAAAAATCGGTTATATCAGAAAATGTGTTTTGACAGTCAGTGTGAAACTGCATATAATTATGTTACCCAGTGATTTTTTTCTCGATAAACAGAGGCGTACCCCTGGTTCCATTCCATTTCAAAACAAAACCACGGAGCATCATTCAAACCCCCTAACTACAACAAGTTCAACATCTCTCCAGTCCCCTAACTTTTTTTTTTGAGAATCTCCAGTCCCGTAACTACAAAAAGTTGTCAAACATTGAAATACTGGCATTACAGACCTTGGTGAAACCTGAATAAACCCTAGACATGAGAACAAATACTTATCAGAACCAAATCATGATCAGCCCGAGAAGATCACACGAACAGCGTCATTGCTTAAAGGGTTGTTCTTCAGAAACTCCAGCAACGCATTTCCTCCATGTGCAGCTCCTCCAAGCGATTTCTTGTTACCCAGTGATCAACAAATGATGGCCACTTGTTGCTACTAATGCATACGGCCTAGACGTTCAAGGTATGCAACAAGTCTAGCTCAAATGTGATGACCAATCAATCATGTTTCCACTAGTTTCTTAGTATGATCTAAATGCACAGTTTCATGGCCTGTTTGCCTGAGGCAATGAGTGACTTGTCCTAAATTGACGTAGATGAGTTCCAAGAGGTTTGCTACCGGGGATGTCTTTCACTGATTTAACACAGGATGATGTGCCCCAAGCAAGTGCAAACAGTACAATACAGAACTATTTAGTCCCTAAACAAATTTATCACAATTTGATACCATGCTTGGCATCTTCTAACTCACGATAAGGTACCAGAATTATTCTTAGTCTTGGTAGTCATGTTTTAAAACTCCACCAGGTACCGCAAAATCCAGAGCAGTTTGACGGTCGACGGCATCTAAATTATACAGGGACCAAATGAATTGTCCGTGTAGTCTATTGCAGTGTTTAGGATTACTCGTATATGAACTTTTGTGCATTAGTACACTATCACATTTGCTATGTTCGCAACAAATTTGCAATGTTAGAAGCAAGCAAAAAAAAGGAGAAACTGAAGTGATTACTGATTAGATGATATGCTGCTTGCACGTCACGTGAAAATGGTTAAAAAGAAGATTAAAATAATATGTAAATTCTCAGAGTTAAAAATGAATGCATACTGAATTACTACTTATCAACTAACAAAGCACACCTTGGTATGCCTCATTAATGTCCTGAAATCTGGAGGTTGCCTTTTCTTCACCTTGTTTCTTGTCAGGGTGCCATTTCTACAGGAGAAGATAGTAAACTCGTAACTACTGTGAAAGCGTCAACGCAGAATACAAAGTAAAAATTCTATAATAGAAACCTAGAAGCAGTTGCATGAGTAAAAAATAATATATGCAGCGTTTCTAGGTTAAAGTTTTTCTTTAGAACACCTCAAAAGGGGCAGGGGTTCCTGCATTTCATTAAGAAGAAGAGAATTGCCAGGTTAATCTGGGATAACCAGGCGAAACCTCGATACAGACACACACACACGCACCTACCACACGATTGATTAGGGACAACCGTGCAAAGACACCGACCACACGCATTGAGGTTGTAACTATAGACATTAATACAGTTTCAGGTAAGCCATTTCACGTCTCAGGATTCAGACTGCGCGCTTTAGGAAGGGGAAAACATGTAGAATGGCGTGGTGGGGCAAACACTGACCAGCGCGAGACGGATGTAGCTCGACCTGATTGTCTCCTCCGACGCATCATAATCAACTTCCAGTATCTTGTAGTAATCCTGCACGAGCGAATCTCCCCGTAAAGAAGCTTAACCCGGCAAGAGGAGGAAAAAGGAACTCGATTGCCAGCAACAGCATTCCACCATGTACACGATCCTCCCCCTGATAAATCGTAAAAATCCAACAACCCCAAAGCGGATGGGGGGTCGCCCGGCCTGCCCCTCCCCTAGGGGAAAGCAAACCGGCGGGCGAATCGAAGGGGCAGAGGCGATTCCTCACCTTGGGCTTGGCGAAGAAGGAGAAGAAGTCGAAATCGACGGGGACCTCGTCGCCCGTCCGCGCCGCCTCGTCGCCGTCCTCCCACTCCCACAACATTCCCTCGCCTGGCCCCTCCCCTCGCCGCCCTCGCGGGTGTGGATTCCCTTCGCCGCGGCTGCTCGCGGGTGTGGACTCCCGGGCCTCTTCCTTCCTTCGTTCCTTTCCGGGGATGGCCGTGGCGGTCTGGCAGTCGTTGGATTTCGTGGGCTCGCCGCAGCCAGGGAAGGGAAGGTTCTAGATTTTGTTTTTCTTTTTCGTCGTCTCTTGCGATTTTCGTTGGGAGAGACTGGAGCAGAATTTGACACGCCCGACGTGGCCTCGCCAGAAGTTAGCTGGGCCTTGGCGGGCCTGGCATGGCATGTGGATACAAGTCATCACCCATGTGGATTGAGCCCGTATACAAGGCAGCATGGTGTGTCATATTTTTATGTCTAATTTTGACCATTGTTTTCACCGACAAAATGTGAGTTTTTTCTCTCGAGAAAACTTTCGATCTATTCATCAATTGTCAAAGCAGTGCCTAGATCATCAGAAATAAGAATTACATCCAGGTTCGTAGACCACCTAGCAATGACTACAAGTACTCGAGCGAGCCGAAGGCGCGCCAATGTCATCGCCTCTCCTTCATCGGAGCCAGGCAACATTGTTGTGGTAGACAGTCAGAAGTCTGTCACAACCCTAGTAAGAGTCATAGGCTAGTATTGTGTTTGCATCATCATCATCATCTATGCATCAATATGAAATGGGGAGAAGAAGAAAACCCCACCCATTTAATGAATTAAAGGATTTCTAGATAAATGAAATTTCAACAAATCCAAAATGCCCATCAAAAATGTCCCCTATGTCTGATAAATAGGGACATGGATATACCAGGGGACATTTGTATTATTTGAACATTTAAAATAATTTGAATTAATGGTTTACATCCCTGGAAAATGACAAATAAAGCAAATATCATTATCACTGTTTCCAAAATAATCTGAAACTATTATTATAAGTTTGAAATATTCAAACTACAATTTAGAAAATATGTGGGTCATTTTATAAAAGTCATTGGACCTGCAAAGGAAATAAATAAATATTAGAAAACAGAAAACAGAAATTAAAAAAAAAGCCAGAAGGGGCTTACCTGGCCCAGGAAGGAGATGGCCCAGCCCACCAGGGCCAAGCGGTCATCTTCAACCTCTGCCAGTAGGCAGAGGCGAAGTGCCGCGCGGCGCCGGGAGGCCTCCACCTCCTCCCTGCCTGGTCGCCCGCTTGGAGGCCCCAGGGCGCGCCAGCTCGCCGTCGCCGAGGTCTTCTCCCTCTCTCCCTCGCGGTCGTCGCTCTCTCTCGCTTCCCCCCCTCTGCTCTCCTCCTTCCCCGGCAACCGACGTCGTTCTCGTCGTCGATTCGTCGCCCCCGACGCCTCCCCGACCCTTCCGTCGCCGCCAGAAGCACCGGGGTGAGTCCCCGGTTCGTTTCCCCCTCTCCCCGTTGCTCCTCCCCTCCTCTAGCCCTGCTAGCTGTCGACGCCCGAGGGGACCTCGCCGCCGGCCATGGCACGGCCGTGGCCACAGCAACCGCAACCCACACCGCATGTGCCTGTGCTCAGTGCGTCCCCAGGAGCCCGTAGCCGCCACCAGTCCCCCCCCCCCCGCGTCCTGGTCGCCGTTTCCCCGTCGTCCCGAGCTCCGGCCGCCGCCAAAACGGACGTGGTCGTCGACTCCGGCGACCCCGTGACCTCCTGCGGCCCCGGATGGATGCGGCTGTGCGCGGGCTACTCGCCAGTGGCCTTAGCTCGCTAGATAACCCCCTGTAGAAGAAACCCGACGGACGCCGCCGTCTCTGGTGGTCACCGGCGTCAAGCCGCCGGCCAACTCCGGTGGGTTTGACCCGGGTGAACCCCTGGCTTGACTCCGTGAGTCAATGATAGGTGGGCCCCGGCCCTAATTGGTATTAAGTTAATCCGGTAATTAAGTCAACTTAATCTGTTAACTAATAAGACACTGACAGGTGGGCCCAGTTAGTTAATTAAAACAGGATAAGTTTTAATCGGTTAACTAAATTAATCAGTCACTGACATGTGGACCCCACATGTCAGGTTTGACTTTGGGCCGAGTCAGCTGACCAGCTGATGTCATCATGACATCATGCTGATGCAATAAGTCAGATTTCTTATTTAAAAATAATTCCAGAAATAGTTAAAAACTTTGAAAAATCATATAAATTAATCTGTAAGTCAGATGAAAATAATTTATATATGAAAATTTATCAGAAAAATCCAATGAATCCAATGGTGCTATCCTCATGCATGATAGAGCAACCTAAATAGGTGAACATGGACATTTTAGCATTAGGACAATATATAGAATTTGAAATGAGAATACTTTGAACCTATAATCAAATACATTTCAAATTGTCATGATCACTAACTACATTAGCTCATCCATGCATACTTTCATGCCATGATCATGCATCATATTGTTGCATCTGCTTGTATTGAATGTTTTCATCTGCATTGCGGTAGGCTCTAATCCGGAGGATACTACTCCGTACCCTGACGAAGGAGAGAACTCTTCCGCAACCCAGCAAGGCAAGCAACCCCATTGATCATTCCGATAACATCCCCTTTCTCTCGCTCCTGCTCTTGTTTATTGCACTAGGACATGGTTACATGACAGTCATACATGGTAGATGAACCTAATCTTCTGCATGACCTGATCTTGTCACAGTAAATAGCTAAACCATGCAACCTAGCATACCTGGTAGATGCTTGTGCCGTGATGTGCTTAGCTTACCTTCATGCCATGCTGCTATGCTTAGAGTTGTGTCAGGTCTGATTCATCTGGGTGATGAACCAGAGTGATACTGTGATGTTCTGAGGTGATGAGCTCATAACTAATCCGTTCTGGTAAAAGGTAGCGATGAGAGGCTATGTAGGAGTACATAGTGGGTTGTCTCATTGGGTCCGTTCCTAGGAACTGGGTTTCGTGTTTGTGATCCAAGACGAGATACTACCACATGCTGGGCCCTGAAATATGACCTCGCTCGACTTATCAGTCGCTTAGTCTTTGGTCCAGGTATTGCAATTAGTTTCTGGTGTTTATAGCATGCTGGGGGCCGTGCGTAGCGTTGACCCTCGGGGTGGGTTACGACACGGTAGGCAGTGGCACGGTGTACCAAGGGTCACCCGAATGGTGGGCTTGGGAACCCTGCGCACATCATTTGGGACCGTAGTGGAAACTTCGGCCGGACTTCCATGCGGGTCAGTCTCAAATAGGCGGTAGCCTGGACTAGAGGTCTTATGTGATTGACGGTCGTGGCCGACTCCCTCGCTGGACATCCGCTTGAAGGTTGCCGAGGTGCATGGTTTATGGCACACAGCGATAAGTGGCGAGAGCGTGTGTGAAGAAGTACACCCCTTCAGGGATATGAAACTATTCGAATAGTCGCGTCCTCGGATATGGACTACTTGGAGAACTTATGCTGTTCATAGATAATCAAGCGGATACTTCTAAAATTCTCAAGACAGGTGTGAGTACCGTGGATGGCACTCTTCCGGGAGGGGAAGGTGAGTCCATGGTGGTGTATTGAGATGGAGTTAGTGGACTCGTGTGCGATAACTAAAATTGTAACAAAGAAGGTAAAATTGAGTAGTGTGGGTTAGCCATGAGTCAAAGCTGGCTTCTGCATAAACTCCACCACCCCTTTGTTGATACATGAGCATAAATAGACTAGGTCTGTTTTAAAAGACTTGCTGAGTACGATTGTACTCATCCTTGCTTAATTAATGTTGCAGAGGAAAACCAGGACCTATCAGGTGGGTTCTATCTAGACGTTGACGATACCGAATAGCTGGTGTCCCAACTACGATCTTGCCCGTGTGGTGGGCTGTAGATAGTCAGGCCATGTGCCTCTTTGCCTTTTCACTGTCCGTACTCGGATAGTTCTAAGTTTCCGCTGGCTTGTATGAACTTGTTTGTATGACTTGAGTGCCGGGTCATGTGACCCCTATCTGTATGAACATATCATGCAATGCTCCTCTGGGCCTTTTAAATAAAAGTCATGTTGTTGTATGGTTATGTTGTGATGCCATAGTTGTATCTATGCATATCGGGCATGTCGTGCGTACACGTGACGTGCAACGGTATGTATGGGATCTGACACCTAGTTGTGTGCCTTTAGCAGTACTCCTTACGGGAAACTGTCTCTTTGTGCTTCCACCGAGCCTTGGTAGCTTGCTACTGCTCCGGACACATTGATTGACCGGCATGTATCCTTCTTTGTTGCTGTGTCTGTCCCTTTGGGGAAATGTCTCGCAGTGTAATGGAGTCCCTGTAGCCTGTTACGACTCGTCTACGTGCAACGATGACATTCGTGTCTCGCGACGTAATGGAGTCCTTGTAACTTGCGACGACTCGTCTACACACGCTTGAGACCGACACCTGCATTGCTGGGTTATGTATGCCTGTTTCCGTACGGATGTGCCACTTGGGTTCTATGACTAGTTATGTCGGCCCGGGTTCTTTGCTATGTGGTTGCCAGCGACATGTTCACATACGTGAGCCAAAAGACGCAAACGGTCCCGGCCAAGGTAGGGTGGCAGCCGTGGAGTACTATGCGTGAGGCCGCAAAGTGATGTGGCTTGTTACAGTATGGAATCATATGACTTAGGATCGGGGTCCCGACAGCGTTGGTATCAGAGCCTGACTGACTGTAGGACTACCAAGCCAAACCGGTCGAAGTTGAGTCTAGAAACACTATAGATAAGTAGGGGAATTGATTGTGGGAGGGAACGTAAGACTCTTTTTACTCCTCTTCCCAAGTTATTCTATGCTGGGTCCTTCTCATCTTATCTACGAGGATAGGTACTAGGATTCTCATCTATTGCCTAGGATGACGAGTTACTAGCCATGGACCAATAACTAGCTTGTTTGTGAGTAAGTGTGGTTATTTTAGTGTTGTTGATGTGACAAACAGATGGAGAAGAGATTTGAGTCTAGATAGTCGAGTGGTCATGCCTTTCCAATCTCCTTTAAATTGTCTCAAAATTTTTGTTGAGCAATTACAGTCGTTATGCTGCTCGATTTCCGTTAGGATCTCTAATGTCTTTGCATCATTCTCTGTTTCAGATGCCGTCTCGTCCTTTCCGCCAGGTGGTCCGTCTGACCAGGTGCATCGATGTGCCGGGTCACAATGGCCATGTTGGTTAGAGTGATGATGGAGGCGGGATATCGTTGGTACCCGGAGTACACCGTGGAGGAGCAGTACCGAGATTTCAACCAGAGTCAGTATCTGTGTACTGTTAGGATATACCCTTCATATCCTGGAGCTGCAGAGCCGCTTCACTGGACTCATGGATTGGGAGTTACCATAGATATGGCTGTTCAGGAAGCCGCCTATACTATGCTGATTATTATGAGGTTTCACCATGGTCTACTTCAGAACACGGAGTTCTGCTATGTTCCTGCTTCCATTGGAGGAGAGGATGGATATCTCGGTGCAGCCTATTCTGATCATTCTCATGAAGACCCTAGACTGCAGGTGACTGCTTAGATGTTGGAGAATAGGGACCGTGATGCACGTGCCCTACGCATGGAGCTCTATGCTACTTGTGCCCGTCTTTGGACAGCTTTGACGCAGTTGGCACCTGTTGTGCAAACAGGTTATGGAGATATGGAGATGCTGACTCCATCGCGGACTCATTTGCCAGCACACGTAGACTGGCCTGATGTTGGAGGCATCACCCCTCTTCGAGGACCGCTGTTGCCACCGACAAGGGGACCAAGGCCACACCCGTGTCCTTATGGTTTCCAAGGATTCCAGGCTAGAGTGTTTCCAGATCCGTAGGTTCAGCTTCCAGGTCATGGGGGTAACCTGTACGAGGCCTTCTACGGTGATGTTTGATTGCGAGGATGCTAGACCTAGTAAGCTAGTAGACGTATCGCCACAGTCCTGTGTGTCTTGTGGGGTATGATCAAGGTTGAGAGTTGAGTTCCGGAGGTGTAGATAGATAATGTATAGGATGCTTGTAATGCCTCCGATGAGTTGTGTCATCTCTCCATAGTTGTTTTCAGCTTGGGTTTGTACTGAACTAAGTCATGGTGTGTATGAAACCTAATGTTCATATGGTAGTTGTTTTACCATGTTGATTGGTGTTTATTCTACATGCCATGCTGATCAGAGCATTTCCTAATTCTTGTCCTAGAGTTGTTGCTCGCTATGTCTAAGCTATGGATTGTTTTCCCCAGGATGGTGTCAACCAGGAACAACCCTGTGCATGCTCATGAGCAAGGCGAGAGTAGCCAGCCAAGGCAAGAAGAGCTGCCACGAGCACCATCTCTAGCAGAGGTGATGCTAGAAGCCGAAAGGAATAAGAGGGAGACCAACAGGCTGTTGGAGAGGATTGAACAGAACACCGCACGTGCTCCCCGCAGTGATCACCATGATGGAGTGTCACTTGGTGACTTTATTAAGCTGTGTCCGCCTAAGTACCATCACTCGATCGATCCCCTCGATGCGGATGATTGGCTAACCAGCATGTCACGCAAGATTCGAGCTGCAAATGTTTCAGAGGCCAACAAGGTGACCTTTGCAACATACTTCCTAGAGGGACCCGCCAACCTGTGGTGGGAAAGCTATGAAGCTATGCGTCCTCAAGGACCCGCGCCAACCTGGGCAGAGTTTAGCGCCGCATTTCGTCTCCATCACATCCCGGAAGGGCTGATGGACCGCAAGAGAGAGGAATTCTGTGCCTTCACCCAAGGCAGATTGTCAGTGGATGCATACAGCCGCGAGTTTGGAAACCTTGCTCGCTATGCTCCAGAGGAGGTCTCAACCGATGCCAAGAAGCAGGCTAGGTTCCGCAAGGGACTAAATGCTGAGCTTCGTCGAGATCTTCGTCTGCATGAGTGCGCCACCTTTCAAGCTCTCGTCAATAAAGCGATCAATGCTGAGTCCGGACAGACTGACTACGAGGCCACAAGGAGGCATAACCATGACTTCAACCCTGCATCGGGTTCAGGACCCAACAAGCGCCGAATATGGGTACCCAATGCAGCTATGCCGGCAAGGTACACTGCGAGGCCATCCTTCCAGGCACCTCGTCCAGTTCAGCCCAACCCTCCACCCAGACCATTTGGAGGACCGCAAGCAAATGTTGCCCCTCGTGCTATATTGGTATGCTATAAGTGTGGAGAACCGGGACATTATTCTCGTGAATGTCCCCAGAACAATGCCAAGCCCGCTGGACGCGGAAAACCAGGGAAAGCCTTCTATGTGAAGCCAACTCCTGCCCGTGGGCGAGTTAATTATGTGTCTGCTGAAGAAGCTCTTGAAGACCCTGATGTCATTCTAGGTACGCTTCTTGTTAATAGCCATCTAGCATCTGTTCTATTTGATACTGGGGCATCTCATTCATTCATCTCAGAAAGTTATGCACAGTTGCATAACATGTCTTTCTGTGACATGCCCACACCTTTAGTAGTTCAGACTCCTGGATCAAAATGGCAAACTTCTAGAGTGAGCCATGACAATGAAATTCTTGTGGATAGACTAGTATTCCTAGCATCCTTGATAGCTCTTAAGTCTTCGAACATCAATATCATTCTAGGTATGGATTGGATGAAAGCCCACTATGCCAAGATTGATACTCATTTTAGGAATGTTCAACTTACACATCCCTCGGGAGAGATAGTTAATGTCTCTACTCGAACAACCAAGCGCCAACTCTATTCTCTAAATGCTAGCCCTCTCCCTGAGCTAGAAGATATTCCGGTAGTCCGTGATTTTCCGGATGTCTTTCCAGAAGAACTGCCAGGTATTCCACCTGTCAGAGATGTCGAGTTTGTAATAGAACTTATTCCAGGGACAGTTCCAATAGCCAGAAGACCCTATAAGATGGCACCCTTAGAACTAGCCGAGCTAAAAACCCAACTCGATGAAGCTTTGAAGAAAGGTTTCATTCGTCCTAGTTCTTCTCCTTGGGCTTGCCCCGTCCTTTTTGTTAAGAAGAAGGATGGCTCGGATCGAATGGTTGTGGATTACCGACCAGTGAATTTGGTCACTATCAAGAACAAGTATCCGCTCCCCAGGATCAACGATTTGTATGATCAACTCGCTGGATCCTCTGTCTTCTCCAAAATGGGTTTGAGGTTGGGATACCATCAAATCAGAATTAGAAACGGGGATATTCCTAAAACGGCTTTTGTCACTCGTTATGGCCAATATGAGTACACCGTCATGTCCTTCGGTTTAACCAATGCTCCAGCCACCTTCTCCCGACTGATGAATTCGATCTTCATGGAGTATTTGGATAAATTCGTCGTGGTTTATCTTGATGACATACTCATTTACTCGAAGAACGAACAAGAACATGCCGAGCATCTAAGGTTGGTATTGATGAAACTTCGAGAGCATCGTCTATATGCCAAATTCTCCAAGTGTGAATTCTGGTTGCCGGAAGTGACTTATCTGGGTCACGTAATCTCTGGCAAAGGTATTGCTATCAATCCTGAGAGAGTTCAGGCCGTCCTTGATTGGACTCAACCTGAATCGGTTAAGCAAGTAAGGAGTTTCCTTGGCTTAGCGAGCTATTGTCGCCGCTTTGTTGAGAATTTCTCCAAGGTTGCGAAACCTCTAACTAAACTTCTCAAGAAAGATAAAAGGTTCGAGTGGACTCCGCAATGCGAGCATAGTTTTCAGGAGTTGAAAAGACGACTGACCTCTGCTCCCGTTCTGGTGCCACCAGATTTATCTAAGGACTTTATTATCTATTGCGACGCCTCGCGACAAGGATTAGGTTGCATTCTCATGCAAGATCGTCATGTGATTGCTTACGCATCTCGACAGTTGCGTCCACATGAGGATAATTATCCCACACATGATCTTGAGCTTGCAGCTGTAGTCCATGCACTGAAAACATGGCAACATTATCTTCTGGGTAATCGTTGCGAGATATACACTGATCACCAAAGTCTAAAATATATCTTCACCCAGCCGGATTTGAATCTCAGGCAAAGACGGTGGGTAGAGTTGATCTCGGACTACGACTTAGGGATAACTTACACCCCGGGAAAAGCCAATGTCATGGCTGATGCACTGAGTCGTAAGTCCTATTGTAACAACTTGATGTTACAACAAGGTCAACCACTTCTTCATGAGGAATTTCAGAAGTTGAATCTCCACATTGTTCCTCAAGGATTCCTATCCAACTTGGTGGCGAAACCTACTCTTAAGGATCAAATCATAGCTGGCCAAAAGCGTGATAAGGGAATTTCCCGGATCAAGGAGAACATCGTTAGCGGTCTCGCTAAGGACTTCTCTACAGATGATGAAGGTGTAGTGCTCTTTCAGGGCCGTTTAGTGGTTCCTAAAAGCCAACATCTCAGGCAGCTGATTCTTAAGGAGGCTCATGATTCTCCTCTCACAATTCATCCGGGTAGTACCAAAATGTATCAGGACCTACGTCAGAGGTTCTGGTGGACTAGGATGAAGAGAGAAATTGCTCAGTATGTTGCTAACTGCGACGTTTGTCATCGTGTGAAGGCGGAGCATCAAAGGCCTGCTGGCATCCTTCAACCCTTAGCTATTCCTGAATGGAAATGGGATAAGGTCGGTATGGATTTCATCACCGGTTTTCCCAGGACCAAGAGAGGGAACAATGCTATATTCGTAGTCATTGACCGCCTTTCCAAAGTGGCTCATTTTCTTCCTGTTCGGGAAAGCATTACTACTAGTCAGCTAGCGGAGTTATATGTTTCTCGAATAGTTTCTCTTCATGGTGTTCCCTTGGAGATTAACTCAGACCGTGGAAGTATCTTTACTTCTCGATTTTGGGAAAGTTTTCAAACTGCCATGGGGACTCATCTATCTTTTAGTACCGCTTTCCATCCTCAATCAAGTGGTCAAGTTGAGCGAGTCAATCAAATTCTTGAAGATATGCTTCGAGCTTGTGTTATATCTTTCGGCATGAATTGGGACAACTGCCTTCCATTTGCTGAATTCGCCTATAACAACAGTTACCAATCAAGCTTGGGCAAAGCCCCTTTTGAAGTTCTCTATGGACGAAAATGCCGAACACCTCTTAACTGGTCAGAAACCGGGGAGAGGCAACTCTTTGGTCCGGACATGATCCAGGATGCAGAGGAGCAAGTTCGCATTATTCGTGAAAAGTTGAAAACAGCCCAATCCCGTCAAAAGAGTCAATATGATCGGCATCATAAGTCTGTGACTTATGAAGTTGACGAGAAGGCTTACCTTCGGGTTACACCTCTGAAGGGTACCCATCGATTCGGTATCAAAGGCAAGTTGGCTCCTCGATACATTGGACCTTTTCACATTCTTGCTAAACAAGGAGAGGTTGCCTACCAATTGGAACTTCCTTCGCATCTATCCAAAGTTCATGATGTCTTCCACGTCTCTCAACTCAGGCGTTGCTTTTCGGACCCTGTCCGAGAAGTGGACCACGAAGCGCTTGATCTCCAAGATAACCTTTCTTATCAAGAATATCCTGTTCGTATTCTCGACCAGGCCGAGCGTACCACTCGACGTCGGAACATCAAGTTTCTTAAAGTTCAGTGGTCACATCATTCCGAGAAAGAGGCGACATGGGAAAGAGAAGATCGTCTCCGACTAGAGTACCCCGCGCTCTTCCGGTGACTTCAAATCTCGGGACGAGATTCCTTTGAGTGGGGGTGAGTTGTCACAACCCTAGTACGAGTCATAGGCTAGTATTGTGTTTGCATCATCATCATCATCTATGCATCAATATGAAATGGGGAGAAGAAGAAAACCCCACCCATTTAATGAATTAAAGGATTTCTAGATAAATGAAATTTCAACAAATCCAAAATGCCCATCAAAAATGTCCCCTATGTCTGATAAATAGGGACATGGATATACCAGGGGACATTTGTATTATTTGAACATTTAAAATAATTTGAATTAATGGTTTACATCCCTGGAAAATGACAAATAAAGCAAATATCATTATCACTGTTTCCAAAATAATCTGAAACTATTATTATAAGTTTGGAATATTCAAACTACAATTTAGAAAATATGTGGGTCATTTTATAAAAGTCATTGGACCTGCAAAGGAAATAAATAAATATTAGAAAACAGAAAACAGAAATTAAAAAAAAAGCCAGAAGGGGCTTACCTGGCCCAGGAAGGAGATGGCCCAGCCCACCAGGCCCAAGCGGTCATCTTCAACCTCTGCCAGTAGGCAGAGGCGAAGTGCCGCGCGGCGCCGGGAGGCCTCCACCTCCTCCCTGCCTGGTCGCCCGCTTGGAGGCCCCAGGGCGCGCCAGCTCGCCGTCGCCGAGGTCTTCTCCCTCTCTCCCTCGCGGTCGTCGCTCTCTCTCGCTTTCCCCCCCTCTGCTCTCCTCCTTCCCCGGCAACCGACGTCGTTCTCGCCGTCGATTCGTCGCCCCCGACGCCTCCCCGACCCTTCCGTCGCCGCTAGAAGCACCGGTGTGAGTCCCCAGTTCGTTTCCCCCTCTCCCCGTTGCTCCTCCCCTCCTCTAGCCCTGCTAGCTGTCGACGCCAGAGGGGACCTCGCCGCCGGCCATGGCACGGCCGTGGCCACAGCAGCCGCAGCCCACACCCGAGCATGTGCCTGTGCTCAGTGCGTCCCCAGGAGCCCGTAGCCGCCACCAGTTCCCCCCCCCCCGCGTCCTGGTCGCCGTTTCCCCGTCGTCCCGAGCTCCGGCCGCCACCAAAACGGACGTGGCCGTCGACTCCGGCGACCCCGTGACCTCCTGCGGCTCCGGATGGATGCGGCTGTGCGCGGGCTACTCGCCAGTGGCCTTAGCTCGCTAGATAACCCCCTGTAGAAGAAACCCAACGGACGCCGCCGTCTCTGGTGGTCACCGGCGTCAAGCCGCCGGCCAACTCCGGTGGGTTTGACCCGGGTGGACCCCTGGCTTGACTCCGTGAGTCAATGACAGGTGGGCCCCGGCCCTAATTGGTATTAAGTTAATCCGGTAATTAAGTCAACTTAATCTGTTAACTAATAAGACACTAACAGGTGGGCCCAGTTAGTTAATTAAAACAGGATAAGTTTTAATCGGTTAACTAAATTAATCAGTCACTGACATGTGGACCCCACATGTCAGGTTTGACTCTGGGCCGAGTCAGCTGACCAGCTGATGTCATCATGACATCATGCTGATGCAATAAGTCAGATTTCTTATTTAAAAATAATTCCAGAAATAGTTAAAAACTTTGAAAAATCATATAAATTAATCTGTAAGTCAGATGAAAATAATTTATATATGAAAATTTATCAGAAAAATCCAATGAATCCAATGGTGCTATCCTCATGCATGATAGAGCAACCTAAATAGGTGAACATGGACATTTTAGCATTAGGACAATATATAGAATTTGAAATGAGAATACTTTGAACCTATAATCAAATACATTTCAAATTGTCATGATCACTAACTACATTAGCTCATCCATGCATACTTTCATGCCATGATCATGCATCATATTGTTGCATCTGCTTGTATTGAATGTTTTCATCTGCATTGCGGTAGGCTCTAATCCGGAGGATACTACTCCGTACCCTGACGAAGGAGAGAACTCTTCCGCAACCCAGCAAGGCAAGCAACCCCATTGATCATTCCGATAACATCCCCTTTCTCTCGCTCCTGCTCTTGTTTGTTGCACTAGGACATGGTTACATGACAGTCATACATGGTAGATGAACCTAATCTTCTGCATGACCTGATCTTGTCACAGTAAATAGCTAAACCATGCAACCTAGCATACCTGGTAGATGCTTGTGCCGTGATGTGCTTAGCTTACCTTCATGCCATGCTGCTATGCTTAGAGTTGTGTCAGGTCTGATTCATCTGGGTGATGAACCAGAGTGATACTGTGATGTTCTGAGGTGATGAGCTCATAACTAATCCGTTCTGGTAAAAGGTAGCGATGAGAGGCTATGTAGGAGTACATAGTGGGTTGTCTCATTGGGTCCGTTCCTAGGAACTGGGTTCCGTGTTTGTGATCCAAGACGAGATACTACCACATGCTGGGCCCTGAAATATGACCCCGCTCGACTTATCAGTCGCTTAGTCTTTGGTCCAGGTATTGCAATTAGTTTCTGGTGTTTATAGCATGCTGGGTGCCGTGCGTAGCGTTGACCCTCGGGGTGGGTTATGACGCGGTAGGCAGTGGCACGGTGTACCAAGGGTCACCCGAATGGTGGGCTTGGGAACCCTGCGCACATCGTTTGGGACCGTAGTGGAAACTTCGGCCGGACTTCCATGCGGGTCAGTCTCAAATAGGCGGTAGCCTGGACTAGAGGTCTTATGTGATTGACGGTCGTGGCCGACTCCCTCGCTGGACATCCGCTTGAAGGTTGCCGAGGTGCATGGTTTATGGCACACAGCGATAAGTGGCGAGAGCGTGTGTGAAGAAGTACACCCCTGCAGGGATATGAAATTATTCGAATAGCCGTGTCCTCAGATATGGACTACTTGGAGAACTTATGCTGTTCATAGATAATCAAGCGGATACTTCTAAAATTCTCAAGACAGGTGTGAGTACCGTGGATGGCACTCTTCCGGGAGGGGAAGGTGAGTCCATGGTGGTGTATTGAGATGGAGTTAGTGGACTCGTGTGCGATAACTAAAATTGTAACAAAGAAGGTAAAATTGAGTAGTGTGGGTTAGCCATGAGTCAAAGTTGGCTTCTGCATAAACTCCACCACCCCTTTGTTGATACATGAGCATAAATAGACTAGGTCTGTTTTAAAAGACTTGCTGAGTACGATTGTACTCATCCTTGCTTAATTAATGTTGCAGAGGAAAACCAGGACCTATCAGGTGGGTTCTATCTAGACGTTGACGATACCGAATAGCTGGTGTCCCAACTACGATCTTGCCCGTGTGGTGGGCTGTAGATAGTCAGGCCATGTGCCTCTTTGCCTTTTCACTGTCCGTACTCGGATAGTTCTAAGTTTCCGCTGGCTTGTATGAACTTGTTTGTATGACTTGAGTGTCGGGTCATGTGACCCCTATCTGTATGAACATATCATGCAATGCTCCTCTGGGCCTTTTAAATAAAAGTCATGTTGTTGTATGGTTATGTTGTGATGCCATAGTTGTATCTATGCATATCGGGCATGTCGTGCGTACGCGTGACGTGCAACGGTATGTATGGGATCCGACACCTAGTTGTGTGCCTTTAGCAGTACTCCTTACGGGAAACTGTCTCTTTGTGCTTCCACCGAGCCTTGGTAGCTTGCTACTGCTCCGGACACATTGATTGACCGGCATGTATCCTTCTTTGCTGCTGTGTCTGTCCCTTTGGGGAAATGTCTCGCGGTGTAATGGAGTCCCTGTAGCCTGTTACGACTCGTCTACGTGCAACGATGACATTCGTGTCTCGCGACGTAATGGAGTCCTTGTAACTTGCTACGACTCGTCTACACACGCTTGAGACCGACACCTGCATTGCTGGGTTATGTATGCCTGTTTCCGTACGGATGTGCCACTTGGGTTCTATGACTAGTTATGTCAGCCCGGGTTCTTTGCTATGTGGTTGCCAGCGACATGTTCACATATGTGAGCCAAAAGACGCAAACGGTCCCGGCCAAGGTAGGGTGGCAGCCGTGGAGTACCGTGCGTGAGGCCGCAAAGTGATGTGGCTTGTTACAGTATGGAATCATATGACTTAGGATCGGGGTCCCGACAAAGTCGTCATGCTAAGGCCCCTTAGAAGCAGTGCATCGGAAGAACAACCGTCGCCGGTGAAGAGAAGCCTAACAACCTGCACACACACATGCGTAGACAAACAAAGATAGGATCCACAAAAGAAAAAGGCCGACCGGATCCCACAAGATATGTCGGAGATACACCTCCACATGCCCTCTGACGATGCTAGAGGCATCGCCGGGGCAGGGCTAGGCAGAGAGAACCTTATTCCATTATAAAAAAATATACGTTATGTACTTTAGAGAGACATGGAGAGCGTGAGTTATGGAGCCCCTGTCGGGGCGACGAAGAGGCGATTCCCGATTGAACCTGTGGCCGGAGTGCTGCTGGCAAGATCCGGAGATGAGAGGAAGGAGATCTGTGAAGAGTGAAAGGAAAGTGATTATGCGAGAGGGAGAGATCCCTTGGGCCTGTGGGAATCATGGCTTCGGAGAAGGAAGGCGATCAAGCATATCGTCATGGAAAGGAAAGGGACTAGCGGAAATCGGAGGGTAATTGGAAACAGATCTCACATCAGGGAGGGTGACACGGTTTGCAGGATCAGAGACAGATTACAGGCCATGCGGGAGGATCTACAAGTCGGGCTGGGGGGGGGGAGAAAACAAAGATAGGTCATCGGAGGAGTCAGGCTCTTGTGATATAGATCCACCGGACAAAGGCGGAGGAGGATTGGGTTCCAATGAGGGGGAGGAGATCGCCTAAAAGAAAGAATACCAGCCTGGGCACATCCGGAGATTGGGGGATCGGATCAACAAGACAGGAGCATAAAAAGAACAATGTGTTGTGATTCCAACACTCAAACCACCCTCACCTTTGCGCCTAGTGCTCTGAACCTGCCAATGGCGAACCAGGACCATCTAAAGAGCAAGGCCCCCATGGGCACTGAGAAGTCTGCGCGTCGTTCCAGTGGTGGACGGAGCATGGCCGGGGCGCTGATCCGTGGAGTGTCCTCTCGCACCCAGAGCGAGAGGGCGAACCTGAGGAGGCTGGGCGCCGGGGGAAACATTGTTGCCCCAAGGTTCCCAGTGTCCCTCAACTCGTGGGTCGATGATGTGGTGGAGCTGGAGATGACCAAGGAGCGTGCAGCCATGAGGACTCGATGGATCGCTATGGGGCTATACTTCTCGCCCCTGCCCTACAGCAACGAGGGTCTCTTCGGCGAGCTCAAGGGCAAGTGGGGACTTCGAGGCCGCCTCAACTACAGGTCACTCAAGAACAATCGCTTTCTCCTGGAGTTCAAGCGGGAGGGTGATCGCCGGTTCATCCTCAACAACGGTGCCTGGACTCACCAGGGGGACGCCTTCCTGATGGTGATGGTGGACGGTGGCGCACGACCGGGTGACGTAGAGGTCGCTCACATGCCGGTGTGGGCGCGCATCCACGACGTACCCCCGATCATGCTGGATGAAGGACTGGCCTGGAAGCTGGGTGATATGCTTGGAGAGGTCCTCAAGGTGGACACAAACAACAGTGGTAAGATATGGGGTGACTTCATTAGGGTCCGAATTAATCATGATGTAGATGAGTCGCTCTGTTGTAGGATCAAGTCACATGATAAGGCAAAAACACGAGTTGTTCTTCCTAGAGGTTAAGTATGAGAGAGTGCCACGTTTCTATGGCTATTGTGGCTACCTAGGGCATGACCAACGCGACTGTAAGTTGCCGGAGGACCTCCAAGAGATGAGGTACACGGCAATAATGCGTGTCTCCCCCTACAAGAAAAGCAACAGTAGAGGTGTCTATGTTTCCCCGGTAGCGAATAGTGCCCGCCATCTTCTCAGTTTTGGGAAGGAGGTGAATAGTGAGAGAGCATCGGGCCTAATCAAGGAGATGAGAGAAGGAATTTCGGAGGAGATCCTTTCTAACCCTCTGGTGCAGGCTGCTATTGCAGCGGTCAGCGTCCTGAAGGTGTCAGACGGCGATGGCCCTGCGAAGACACAGACCTCCCAGGCATCTACACCAACACCTGCCAATGGGTCTGCTATGGAAGTGGGGGGAGGCGATCAGCCCACCCGTGGTCTGGCCCAGCTTTTCCCTGGAGTTGGCCCGGTGGACGGACAAATTGACCCGGTTGAAGGCAAAGAAACAGGCGCTGGGGTGAATGATGGGGTCTATGCACCCCCATTGAGCCCTGTTGATGGTCAGGTGACAAACGAAGCAATTCAAACTATGCAGGTGAAGCTGGTCCCGGGTGAGACAAGTGTTCAGGACAAGAACAATACAGATGGCCTTGATGCTGCTGGCGACCTGCTGTACCCGCCAGGTTATGGCCCGGTCCCGCAGTCTGCAGAGAAAGAGAAAATCTAGACAATGGAGGGCCTCTTCAACAACAAGGTCGTGAAGAGAAACATGCTCAGCAAGCAAAACGCAGTTCAGGTTCCTTCAGTCCTGGGTAAGAGAGGTGGTCGTGAGAGTGAGGGTGCAGCAACTCTAGAGGCTTCTGGACCAGAGGTGGGAGCTGACAAAATCAAAAAAGTGTGTGTTGTAGGGGTGGCTGGTGATGGTAAGGGTGATGTCAAGGAAGCTACCGGGCCAGGGGCTCCCAGCCAACTGGTGGGTGCCAAGGATGGTGCCCAACAGGAGCCATGACGATCATGGGATGGAACTGTCGAGGCCTCGGGCAACCTCACACAGTTAAAGAGCTCGTGTGTCTCATGCACACCTACAAGCCCAAGCTCGTCTTCCTCTCTGAAACTCGGAAAAACAATAACTATGTTAGGAATTTAAAGTGGACTCTTAGCCTTCGTCATTATATCATGCAACCCGACACTAGAAAAGGTGCCAGCATTGCTCTCTTCTATGATGAGGAGGTGGAAATAAAAAAGATTGCCATGGGGGCGAGATACATCGATGTATTGATCCGGTTGAACCCCAATGGCACCCAATGGAGAGGGACCTTTGTATATGGGGAACCAAAGGCCCATGAACGACACCATATGTGGAATCTTCTTAGAAGGATTAAAGTTAATAGTGATCTCCCATGGCTGATGATGGGTGATTTCAACGAAACCATGTGGCAATCCGAACACCACTCTATTGCAAAGAGATCCGAGCGGAACATGGAAAACTTCCATAAGGTTTTATCTGAATGCAACCTGCTTGACATGGGATATAAAGGTCCTCGATGGACATACAACAACAAGCAGGCTGGAAACTCTAATATACGTGCGTGTCTGGACAGATGCATGGCATCCCCTGGGTGGTCGAACTATTTCAAATATGCTACTGTCGAACATATCTGTTCGTCAAGGTCTGACCATTTACCCCTGTTGTTGCGTGTTGGGACAAAAAGGAGCGAAGGCCGATCGGACAGAGAAGTGGTAGCACTAGAGGAAGTACATTTAAGTATGAGCAGATGTGGGAGCGCCTTGACTCTTTGCAAACAACAATAAACACGTCATGGAAGAAGGATGGCCCAGATGGGTACAAGGGATTTGCACAAAACTAAAACTCATGCAGGAGAACTTGCATACTTGGGCGGCCAGAGATTTTGGGTCAGTCATCAAGAAAGCGGCTGATATTAGGGCAAAGTTGAAGAGGATCTGGAATTCGGCTCCCTCGCCCGAAAATCAGACAAGTGCGGACTTGCTTGCACGCGAGCTGGATGAACTACTGCTCAGAGAAGAGCGGATGTGGAGACAGCGGTCACGCGCCACATACCTCAGAGAGGGAGACAAGAACACTAAATGGTTCTAGCAGAAGGCAACCTAGAGAAGGAATAAAAACACAATTGCAAGGTTAAAAGATGAAAAGGGAGATTAGCTTGAGGATGACAGAGGAATACATGAAATGACGAACTCATTCTTCAAATAGTTATATGAGAAAGAAGATGGAATAGACCCAAAGGAAATTCTGGACCTGATCGCGGATAGGGTGAGTAGTGACATGAATGAGGTGCTGATTAAACCCTTCTCCTCTACTGAAATTTGTGATGCTTTATTTCAAATGGGTCCTCTCAAAGCCCCGGGCCCCGATGGTTTCCCGGCATGCTTTTTTCAAAGGAACTGGGGGGATATAAAGGATGACATCATCCACGGAGTCCTAGAGTTCTTTGACAATGGTGTCGTCCCTGATGGCATCAACGACACAGTGATCGTCCTCATCCCCAAAGGAAATGATCCGCAATCGCTTAAGGACTATAGACCAATCAACATATGCAATGTCATCTATAAGGTGGTGTCTAAATGTCTTGTCAACCGTTTGCACCCTATATTGGATGAAATTATCTCTGAGACACAAAGTGCATTTATCCCGGGTAGGATGATCACGGATAATGCAATTATAGCGTTTGAGTGCTTTCACGAAATTCAACACAGCAAGAATGCTAGGGACAATTATTGTGCTTACAAATTGGCTCTCTCTAAAGCTTATGATAGATTAGACTGGAATTTCTTGGAAGGGGTACTCCGGAGATTTAGTTTCTGCAGTAAGTGGACAGACTAGGTAATGCAGTGTGTTCGGTCTGTTAAATACTCGGTGAGATAGAATGGGGGTTGGCTGGAACAGTTTTCCCCTTCAAGAGGCTTGAGGCAAGGAGACCCTCTCAGCCCGTATTTGTTTCTTTTCATCGCGGATGGACTGGTGCACCTCTTAAAGAAGTATATTTCTGAAGGTAACGTGACACCGATTAAGATTGCGAGGAACAGCTCGGGAATCTCAAACCTCCTTTTTGCGGATGATAGCTTGATTTTTCTCAAGGCTACAGTTGAACAAGTTGAAACCATTAAGAGGGTTCTAAGCACTTTTTAGAAGTGCACTGGCGAGCTCCTCGGTGAGAGCAAGTGCTCTCTCCTTTTCAGCGAAGCGTGCCCGGATGTCACAAGGAAAGAAATAAAAAGTACTTTGGGTGTGCAATCAGACACTTTTGAGAGTAAGTATCTTGGCTTGCCTACCCCGGATGGGAGAATGAAGAATGACTAGTTCCAACCGATTATGGATAGATTTGGGAAGAGATGCAATGATTGGTCGGAAAAAATTATGTCCTTAGTCGCAAAAGAGGTCCATGTGAAATCGGTGGTTCAGGGCCTCCCAACTTACACCATGAGTGTATTCATGCTTTCCAAGGGTTTTTGTGAGAAGTATGAGAAGATGATTAGGGACTGCTAGTGGGGAGATGAAGATGGACATAGAAAGGTCCATTGGATGTCTTGGGATCGCATGACAAAGCCTAAAAGAGCTGGCGGCATTGGCTTCAGAGATATGTGTTGGGAGACGTAGTAGTAAATCAAAAATTGCCTACGTGTTCACCAAGATCTATCCATGGAGAAACCAACAACGAGTAAGTGGAGAGTGGATCCTCGTACCTTTGAAGATTGCTAAGCAGAAGCGTTACAAGAACGCAGTTGGTGGAGTCGTACTCGTAGCTATTCAGATCGCGGTGGACTCCGATCTTAGCGCTGAACAACGGCGCCTCCGCGTTCAACACATGTGCAGCCCGGTGATGTCTCCTATGCCTTGATCCAGCAAGGATGAGGAGAGGTTGAGGGAGAGCTCCGGCAGCACGACGACATGGTGACGGTGGAGCTGCGTGGTCTCCGGTAGGGCTTCCCCAAGCACTACGGAGAACGGGGAGAGGGAGGAGTAGGGCTACGCCGTGGGAAAGAGAGATGTGTTGGGGAACGTCGCATGGGAAACAAAAAATTTCCTACGCACACGCAAACCTATCCATGGTGATGAGCATCTACGAGAGGGAGAGTGGATCTACGTACCCTTGTAGATCGCTAAGCGGGAAGCGTTAAGAAACGCGGTTGGTGTAGTCGAACTTCTTCGCGATCCAAATCGCCGAGTGTCCCGCGATCCAATCACGAACCGTCCCGCGAACACATCATGATCCGTCCCGCGAACTCATCACGATCCGTCTCACGATCTTGCTCATGATCTATCCTACGAACTCATCACGATCCGTTTCGTGATCACATCACGAACCGTCTCGTGATCTCGATCACGGTCCTTCCGATCTAGCGCCGAACGGACGGCACCTCCGCGTTCAGCACACGTGCAGCTTGATGACGATCTCCACCGTCTCGATCCAGCGAGAGTAGGTGGAGAGGAGAGAGAGTTCACCGGCAGCGTGACGGCGCTCCGGTGATGGTGGTGGAGCAATTCCGGCAGGGCTTCGCCTAAGCGCTGCAGAAAACCGATCTAGAGGAGAAATTATGCACCGGTGTAACGGGTAGCACGTGGCCGGAAATTCTGTCCAAAAACCACCCAATCCACTAGTATATATAGGAGGAGAGGAGAGGAGAGTCACCCAAGGCCTTTGGGTCGGCCGAAATAGGAGGTGGGAAGCAATCCTACTTCACCTCCAATCCTAGTTGGAGTAGGATTGCCTCGTATTGGCTGATTTTCCACTTTTTGCTTTAGGACTTTCTCTCCTGCGCCATGGGCCTTTGTGGCTGTTTTCCCAGCCCACTAAGGGCTGGCTATTATTCTCCCACAGCCCATGGACCTCTTGGGGTCGAAATACCCCTCCCGGAGGCCTCCCGGTACACTACCGATGAGCCCTAAACTTTTTCGGAAACCAAACTGGGACTTCCTATATATGAATCTTTACCTCCGGACCATTCCGGAGCTCCTCGTGACGTCCGAGATCTCATCCGGGACTCCGAACAAACTTCGTCCACCACCATTCATTACTCTACACTACCGAAACGTCACCGAACCTTAAGTGTGCAGACCCTGCGGGTTCGAGAACTATGTAGACATGACCGAGACACCTCTACGGTCAATAACCAATGGTGGGACCTAAACGTCCACATTAGTTCCTACATATTCTACGAAGATCTTTATCGGTCGAACCTCTATGTCAAGGATTCAGTTAATCCCGTATAACGTTCCCTTTGTTCTTCGGTATGTTACTTGCCCGAGATTCGATCGTCAGTATCTCCATACCTAGTTCAACCTCGTTACCGGCAAGTCTCTTTACTCATTCCGTAATACAAGATCCCGCAACTAACAATTAGTCACATTGCTTGCAAGGCTTATTGTGATGTTGCATTACCGAGTGGGCCCCGAGATACCTCTCCGTCACACGGAGTAACAAATCCCAGTCTCGATCCATGCCAACTCAACAGACACCATCGGAGATACCTGTAGAGCACCTTTATAGTCACCCAGTTACGTTGCGACGTTTGATACACACAAGGCACTCCTCCGATATCTGTGAGTTGCATGATCTCATGGTCATAGGAACACATACTTGACATGCGGAAAACAGTAGCAATAAACTGACACGATCATATGCTACGTTTGCAGTTTGGGTCTTGTCCATCACATCATTCTCCTAATGATGTGACCCCGTTATCAAATGACATCTCATGTCCATGGCTAGGAAACCATAACCATCTTTTGATCAACGAGCTAGTCTATTAGAGGCATACTAGGGACATGGTTTTGTCTATGTATCCACACATGCATCTAAGTCTCCGATCAATACAATTATAGCATGGATAATAAACGATTATCATGAACAAGGAAATATGATAATAAATAATTTATTATTGCCTCTAGGGCATATTTCCAACACATAGGCCATCATGGTATAGTCAAGGTTGCTTCTTCGTGGAACCCTCCGTGGGTAGAGCCCTTCGTGGACTCTTGCTACCGTTACCCTCTGTGGGTTGAAGACTCCATAAACGTGGACGTACGATAGCACCACCTATCGGAACTATGGGAAAAAATCATCATGTCTCCAAATTGCGTTTGATCTTCCTACCCTTACTTTACTACTCATGATTCTCTTTACTTTCCGCTGCTATACTCATAGACATGCATGTGTAGGGTGTGCTTGACTTGCTATGAATGCTAAAATCTGCCAACACTTAAAATTGGGAAAAAAGTAGATTTTTATTTGGTCAAGTAGTCTAATCACCCCCAATGTTCACGAAATCGGTAACTGGTAGCTACTCGATCAGCTTGGGAGTAGAGATTAATCGGTGAATCGACCTATTAACTGCATTAATTGTCCGACCATTAATCGGTAGATTAAATAGAAACTTACCAACTTATATCTAGATTTTTTATGTATTATATCATACTTCCATGGAACTAGTCTAATCACCCCCCTCTAGACCTACTTTCGATCCTACAAGTGGTATATGAGCTTTGGTCTCCATTGCATTGGTTTCACACCCTAGGAGAGTATGGCGTCTAGTGAGGGAAATTATCACCGTAGAGGTCCATACTTTGATGGAACTAATTTTGCTAGTTGGAAGCACAAAATGAAAATGCATCTTGTTGGTCATAACCCCACCATTTGGGCTGTTGTTCGTGTTGGATTGCAAGGTGAATTCTTTGCAGATGGAAGGGAACCAGGGATCGAAGCGACTGCGGATGAATTGAAGATGTTGCAATTAAATGCTCAAGCATGTGACATTCTCTTCAACTGCCTATGCCCCGAAGAATTCAACAAAATCAGCCGTCTTGAGAATGCAAAAGAGATTTGGGATACTTTGGTTGATATGCATGAAGGTACCGAATCTGTGATAGAGTCCAAGTTGGATGTTCTTCAAAGTCAGCTTGGCAAGTTCAAGATGAAGGATGGTGAAGGAGTCACTGAGATGTACTCTAGGCTAGATCTCATCACCAATGGTATTGCCGGCTTAAGAAGCGAAGAAATGACCGACAAATTCATCATCAAGAAGATACTTTGAGCTTTGGATGATCGATATGATACTGTATGCACATTGATCCAAATGATGCCCAACTACAAAGATCTCAAGCCAACGAAAGTGATTGGAAGGATTTTTGCTCATGAGATGACACTCAAGGACAAGGAAGAGCTTCACCACAAGTCTAGCGGTGCTTACAAGGCCACAAGTGATGCTCCCAGAACCTCAAGCAACAACCTTTTCACAAATGAAGAGATAAGCCTCATGGTCAAGAAATTCAACAAGTTCTACAAGAATAGAGGCAAATATCGAAGATCCAACTCAAGATATGAAGAGAAGCATTCGCCAAGTCGTGACCGAAATTGCTACAATTTTGGGAAGTCCGGACACTACTCTAGTGAGTGCATGGCTCCTTACAAAAGGAAAGAAGAGTCAACAAGAAGACGAATCTCAAGAGACGAGTCACCTCGAAGAGAGAGAAGGAGTAGGGATGATCGTTATGAATGAAGACCCTCAAGGAGAAGTAGGGAATCGGAGAAGAGGGACAAGTACACCAAGAGCTACCCAAGAAGAAGACATAAAGCTCATGGTGGTGAATGGGTTTCTGGCTCCGAATCTGACAACCACTCCGAGAGAAGCTACCACTCGAACTCCGACTATAGTCAAGATGAAGGTGTTGCCAGACTTGCACTAGTGACAACCGACTCCTACGACCTATTTGATTCACCAAATGAAGGGAGTGGATGTTGCTTCATGGATAAAGGCCCCAAGGTATCACACCCCGAGTATCTTGATTTCAATAGTGATTAAGATGACTTGTTAATTGAAGATGACTTGCTATTTGACAAATCTAGTAATGTTAGTCAAGATGAACTTGCTAGTAATCATTCTAGTCTAGATGAGTCATGTGATGATGATAAGTTGGAAATAGAACGACTAACTGAAGAACTAAACACTCTTAAGTTAGCCCATGAGTCTACTCTACAAGATCATAGAGAGCTTGAAAGGACACATGAGAAGCTCCGCTTCGAGAATCTCAATTTAGAGCAAGAGCATTAGTTCCTTAAAGCTATCAATGATGATCTTTGAAAGAAGATTTCCTCTTATCTATCTAAACGACTTCTCTTGTCTACGTTAATGCCACAAGTTAAGACTAAGCAAACTAGTAACAAAGGCAAGAAAGGTTCTTCAACTAGTAGCAATAAAAATGATAAATCCAATGATATTGGTTCTAGTAGTTCTACTGATCCCACTAACTCTTCTCTTAGCCAAGTTACACTTGAGCAAGAAAATGAACTTTTGAAAGGGATGATAGATAAAGCTATCTACAAGAGTCTTGCCAGGTGCAAACAATTTGAGGAGATTGTATGCAAGCATGGAGGATACCGGAAGAACCATGGCATTGGCTACTTCAACACAAATGGAGTTGAATGGGAAGAAGGTCAATATCCCAATCCCAAATTTGTTCCTCGAAAGGAGAAGTATGAAAATACTCTCCCCAAGGGAACAAAAGCTCAAGATGACCTTCCACCACAAGACCACAAGCTCAAGGGCAAGAACAAGCTTCAAGAGGACATTGACTCATATGAAGATGAATCCCGAGCTATGGTGAAGTGGGTTCCCAAGGCTACTACAAGCTCAACTTCTACAAGTGCTACTTCAACTCCAAGGATCCCCATCAACTTGATGTGGGTCCCCAAGAAGAAGAACTAGAGAAGTTATTCAGGGGTGATTCCGCCAATGAAATCCACTCATATTCATTATTGGCAAGAACTAGTTGCAATCAACATCAACATCATGCAATAGTTAAAGGAGTCACACATTCCCTCAAAGGTAAGCAATGGACAAGGTAATCAACAAATTAATGGACATCATCATGTATGCTTTGTAGTCCATGTCCATAGATATCCGTGTATTTTTCTCTTGTGTGTTGTGACTAACCCATGTAGGTGAGAAGAGTAATGAAACAACAAGGATGCTCCCAACTCATGGTGTTCTTCATCAAATTTGAGCATCCACCACTACTTCACCTACATGAGGTCTTCATCAACAAAACCCAAGGTTAGTTTATCCCTCCTATGGGGGGATGTCACATCAAGGGGGAGCTTTACTCTAAGACTTGAGTCAAAGCATCTCATAGTATGTGACAACATTAAATTCTTTATGTAAAAATGCTAACCCCACTTGTGCTTAAACGATGTGTATGACCTATGATCAAGTATTCTTACTTGGCTCCTAAGTCAATATACTCATATATAGATGACTCCATCATCGCCAAAGTGCTTGTTAGATGCTAGTGTGTTTGTGCATGTTTGCTATGTTTTCACTTGACATCTTATTGTGTGAGCATGTTGGTCTGCATTTATTTACTCATTCGAGGACATCCAATTGTTGCTATTTGGCTTTTGATTTTTATTTTGCCAATTGGATGTACAAGAATGCCTAGGAACACTCCTCTAGATATCTATGATTTCTCGCCTCATGTTCTATTCATGTTGCATCACAAAATTTGAACAAGTACTTTTCGATCTCTCTGTGTGAGGAGCACTTGGAGTTCCGTATCGACAAAGGACTGGCCATTAAAACGTCCCAAGTGCATCTCAGTGGAACCAACTCAAAAATCTCGGTCTCACCGAATGCCTAGGATTGATCTGGTTTTCCATCTCGGTACTACCAATTCCATATTCTTGGTTACACTGAGTTTCCCCATCAGCTGACAGTTGAGAAACTCGGTGACACCAAAAATATAGAATCAGTGTCACCGACACCTCTGGGTTTATATAGAGGCGGACCTGACTTTTGAAATCTATTCTTCAATCGTCACCCCCTTCGAAACCCTTGTTGCCGAACCAAGGACCCTGGTCATTGCCGTTGTCTTTCCGAGCGCCTCAGCCGTTGGAAGTCTCCGCCATTGATGGAATCCTCTCCCCCGTCGCCGCCGTAGCAAAGTCGTCACCAAGATAGGGTACGATTTCACTCCCTCATGCGCTCCAACCTTCGATTCTTGCGCATTAGGATTTATCCATCGATTATCCATAGTTTGAGATTGATTCATCCACGAGAAATTCCCGTAGTATAGCAAACAAACAATTTTTTAGGTTTTGTCGTCCGCCACATGAATTTCGATAGAACCGACGCAAAATAATCGGTAGCACCGATTTGCTTTTCTGGTCGACTAAGAACAGTCTCGGTGAAACTGAGTGCCCATTCTCGGTCTCACCAAAAGTGGTGCCAAGTTTCTGTTAAAGAGACTGTCTGTCTCGGGAGGTCCGATTTTTTCCCACTAAGGGCTGGCTATTATTCTCCTACATCCCATGGACCTCTTGGGGTCGAAATACCCCTCCCGGAGGCCTCCCGGTACACTACCGGCACTCCTGGTACACTACCGATGAGCCCTAAACTTTTTCGGAAACCAAACTGGGACTTCCTATATATGAATCTTTACCTCCGGACCATTCCGGAGCTCCTCGTGACGTCCGGGATCTCATCCGGGACTCCGAACAAACTTTGGCCACCACCATACATAACTCTACACTACTGAAACGTCACCGAACCTTAAGTGTGCAGACCCCGCGGGTTCGAGAACTATGTAGACATGACCGAGACACCTCTATGGTCAATAACCAATGGCGGGACCTAGACGTCCACATTGGTTCCTACATATTCTACGAAGATCTTTATCGGTCGAACCTCTATGTCAAGGATTCAGTTAATCCCGTATAACGTTCCCTTTGTTCTTCGGTATGTTACTTGCCCGAGATTCGATCGTCGGTATCTATGTATTCACACATGCATTAAGGTTTCCGGTGAACACAATTATAGCATGAACAATAGGCAATTATCATGAACAAGGAAATACAATAATAACCATTTTATTTTTGCCTCTAGGGCATATTTCCAACAGTCTCCCACTTGCACTAGAGTCAATAATCTAGTTACATTGTGATGAATCGAACACCCATAGCATTCTGGTGTTGATCATGTTTTCTTCGTGAGAGAGGTTTAGTCAACGGATCTGCGACATTCAGATTCGTATGTACTTTACAAATATCTATATCTCCCTCTTGAATGTAATCACGGATGGAGTTGAAGCGGCGCTTGATGTGTCTTGTCTTCTTGTGAAACCTGGGCTCCTTCGCAAGGCAATATCTCCAGTGTTGTCACAGAATAGAGTCATCGGGCTCGACGCACTTGGAATTACTCCTAGGTCGGTGATGAAATCCTTCATCCAGACTGCTTCCTTTGCTGCTTCCGAAGAAACTATGTACTCCGCTTCACATGTAGATGCCGCCACGACGCTTTGCTTGCTGCTGCACCAGCTGACTACGCCTTCGTTCAAAATATACACGTATCCGGCTTGCGACTTGGAGTCGTCTGGATCTGTGTCGAAGCTAGCATCGACGTAACCCTTTACGACGAGCTCTTCGGCACCTCCATATACGAGAAACATGTCCTTTGTCCTTTTCAGGTACTTTAGGATATTCTTGACCGCTGTCCAGTGTTCCGCTCCGGGATCACTTTGGTACCTCCCTACCAAACTTATGGCAAGGTTCACATCAGGTCTGGTACACAGCATGGCATACATAATAGAGCCTATGGCTGAAGCATAGGGGTTGACACTCATCTCTTCTCTATCATTTGTCGTGGTCGGGCATTGAGTCGTACTCAATCTCACACCCTGTAACACAGGCAAGAACCCCTTCTTGGACTGATCCATATTGAACTTCTTCAATATCTTTTCAAGGTATGTGCTTTGTGAAAGACCTATGAGGCATCTCGATCTATCTCTATAGATCTTAATACCTAATATGTAAGCAGCTTCTCCAAGGTTCTTCATTGAAAAACATTTATTCAAGTAGGCCTTTACACTTTCCAAAAGATCTATATCATTTCCCATCAACAATATGCCATCCGCATATAATATGAGAAATGCTACAGAGCTCCCACTCACTTTCTTGTAAATGCAGGGTTCTCCATAAACCTGTATAAGTCCAAACGCTTTAATCACCTCATTAAAGCGAATGTTCCAACTCCGAGATGCTTGCACCAGCCCATAGATGGAGCGCTAGAGCTTGCATACCTTGTTAGCATCTTTAGGATCGACAAAACCTTCCGGCTGCATCATATATAGTTCTTCCTTAAGGAAGTCATTAAGGAATGCCGTTTTGACGTCCATTTGCCAGATCTCACAATCATAAAATGCGGCAATTGCTAACATGATTCAGACAGACTTCAGCATCGCTACGGGTGAGAAAGTCTCATCATAGTCAACTCCTTGAACTTGTCGATAACCCTTAGCGACAAGCCGAGCCTTATAGACGGTCACATTACCATCCGCGTCAGTCTTCTTCTTAAAGATCCATTTATTTTGAATGGCTCGCTTATAATCAGGAAAGTCCACCAAAGTCCACACTTTGTTCTCATACATGGATCCTATCTCAGATTTTATGGCTTCAAGCCATTTGTTGGAATCCGGGCCCGCCATCGCTTCTTCATAGTTCGAAGGTTCACCGTTGTCCAACAACATGATCTCCAGGACAGGGTTGCCATACCACCCTGGTGTAGAACGTGTCCTAGTGGACCTTCGATGTTCAATAGTAACTTGATCTGAAGTTTCATGATCATCATCATTAACTTCCTCTCCAGCCGGTGTAGGCTCCACAGAAACAACTTCCTGTGCTGCGCTACTCTCCGGTTCGAGTGGAGGTACAATTACCTCATCAAGTATTATTTTCCTCCCACTTACTTCTTTTGAGAGAAACTCTTTCTCGAGAAAGGATCCATTCTTGGCAACAAGGACTTTGCCTTCGCATCTGAGGTAGAAGGTATACCCAATAGTCTCTTCAGGATATCCTATGAAGACGCACTTTTCCGCTTTGGGTTCGAGCTTCTCAGGTTGAAGTTTCTTCACACAAGCATCGCATCCCCAAACTTTTAGAAACGACAGCTTAGGTTTCTTTCCAAACCATAATTCATACGGTGTCGTCTCAACGGACTTTGACGGTGCCCTATTTAAAGTGAATGCGGCAGTCTCTAATGCATATACCCAAAATGATAGCGGTAAGTCGGTAAGAGACATCATAGATCGCACCATATCCAATAGGTGTGATTATGACGTTCAGACACACCATTTCGCTGAGGTGTGCTAGGCGGCATGAGTTGTGAAACAATTCCACATTTCCTTAGGTGCATGCCAAACTCGTGACTCAAATATTCTCCGCCACGATCAGATCGTAGGCACTTTATTTTCCTGTCACGTCGATTCTCTACCTCACTCTAAAATTCCTTGAACCTTTGAAAGGTTTCAGACTTGTGTTTCATTAAGTAGACGTACCCATATCTACTCATGTCATCAGTGAGGGTGAGAACATAACGGTAGCCCCCGCGAGCCTCGACGCTCATTGGACCACATACATCGGTATGTATTACCTCCAACAAGTCAGTTGCTTGATCCATTGTTCTGGAGAATGGAGTCTTGGTCATCTTGCCCATGAGGCATGGTTCGCACGTGTCAAATGATTCGAAATCAAGAGACTCCAAAAGTCCATCAGCATGGAGCTTCTTCATGCGTTTGACACCAATATGACCAATGCGGCAGTGTTGGAATATGCCCTAGAGGCACTAATAAAATGGTTATTATTGTATTTCCTTGTTCATGATAATTGTCTATTGTTCATGCTAAAATTGTATTAACCAGAAACCATAATACATGTGTGAATACATAAACCACAACATGTCCCTAGTGAGCCTCTAGTTGGCTAGCTCGTTGATCAATAGATGGTCACGGTTTCATGACCATGGACATTGGATGTTGTTGATAATGGGATCACATCATCAGGCGAATGATGTGATGGACAAGACCCAATCCTAAGCATAGCACAAGATCGTGTAGTTCGTTTGCTAAAGCTTTTCTAATGTCAAGTATCATTTCCTTAGACCATGAGATTGTGCAACTCCTGGATACCGTAGGAATACTTTGGGTGTGTGAAATGTCACAATGTAACTGGGTGGCTATAAAGGTGCACTATGGGTATCTCCGAAAGTGTCTGTTGGGTTGGCACGAATCGAGACTAGGATTTGTCACTCTGTATGATGGAGAGGTATCTCTGGGCCCACTCGGTAAGACATCATCATAATGAGCTCAAAGTGACTAAGGAGTTAGCCATGGGATGATGTGTTGCAGAACGAGTAAAGAGACTTGCCGGTAACGAGATTGAACAAGGTATAGGGACACAAACGATCGAATGTCAGGCAAGTATCACACCAATAGACAAAGGGAATTGTATACGGGATTGATTGAATCCCCGACATCGTGGTTCATCCGATGAGATCATTGTGGAGCATGTCGGAGCCAACATGGGTATCCAGATCCTGCTGTTGTTTACTGACCGGAGAGGTGTCTTGGTCATGTCTACGTGTCTCTCGAACCCGTAGGGTCTACACACTTAAGGTTCGATGACGCTAGGGTTATAGGGAAATAGTGGACGTGGTTACCGAAGGTTGTTCGCAGTCTCGGATGAGATCCTGGACGTCACGAGAAGTTCCAGAATGGTCCGGAGACAAGGATTTATATATAGGAAGTGAGGTTTTGGTTACCGGAAATGTTTCGGGCGTCACCGATAACGTACCGGGACCACCGGAAGGGTTCCAGGGGTCCACCGGGAGGGGCCACGGGCCCCGGAGGGCTGCATGGGCCAAAGGTGGAGGGAACCAGCCCCTAGGTGGGCTTGTTCACCCCTCTCACCTTGCCTAAGGCGCAGCAAGGAGAGAAGGGGGCAAACCCTAGGCCTGGATGGGCCTTAGGCCCATGTAGGGCAGCTAGGGCTACCGCACCACCTCTCCCTCCCCCTTGACCACCGGCCTAGACCCCATCTAGGGATGCCGCACCACCTAGGGTGGTAACCCTAGGGGTGGGCACCCTCCTCCCTCTCCTCCTATATATAGTTGAGCCTTTGGGTCTGTTTGAGACACGACTCTCTCTTCCTCTTGGCGCAGCCCTACTTCTCCTTCTCCTCGTTCTCTGTAGTGCTTGGCGAAGCCCTGCCGGAGGACCATGTAGATCCACCGTCACGACGCCGTCGTGCAGCCAGAGCTCTCCCTCAACCTCTCCTTCCTCCTTGCTGGATCAAGGCGTAGGAGACGTCACCGGGTTGCACGTGTGTTGAACGCGGAGGCGCCGTTGTTCGGCGCTAAGATCGAAGTCCACCGCGATATGAATCGCTATGAGTACGACTCCACCAACCGCGTTCTTGTAACGCTTCCGCTTAGTGATCTTCAAAGGTATGAAGATGCAATCTCTCCCCACTTGTTGCTGGTTTCTCCATAGACACATCTTGGTGATCGTAGGAATTTTTTTGATTTACTACTACGTCTCCCAACAGTGGCATCATGACCTACGTCTATGCGTAGAATCTATGCACGAGTAGAACACAAAGCAGTTGTGGGCGTCGATCTTGTTAATTTGCTTACCACTACTAGTCTTATCTTGATTCGATGGTATTGTGGGATGAAGCGACCCGGACCAACTTTACACGTACGCTTACATGAGACCGGTTCCACCGCCTGACATGCACTTTTGCATAAGGTGGCTAGCGGGTGTCTGTCTCTCCCACCTTAGTCGGATTGGATTCGATGAAAAGGGTCCTTATGAAGGGTAAATAGCAATTGGCATATCACGTTGTGGTTTTGGCGTAGGTAAGAAACGATCTTGCTAGAAACCTATAGCAGCCACGTAAAACTTGAAACTACAAATTAGAGGACGTCTAATTTGTTTTTTCAGCATATTCCTTGTGATGTGATATGGCCAAAGGATGTGATGTGCTGCATTGTGATGTATGAGATTGATCATGTTCTTGTAATAGGATTCACGACTTGCATGTCGATGAGTATGACAATCGGCAGGAGCCATAGGAGTTGTCTTATTTTATTGTGTGACCTGCGTGTCAGTCATAAACGCCATGTAATTACTTTACTTTATTGCTAAAAGTTAGCCATAGTAGTAGAACTAATAGTTGGCGAGACAACTTCAGGAAGACACGATGATGGAGATCATGGTGTCGTGCTGGTGACAGTGATGATCATGGTGCCCCGAAGATGGAGATCAAAGGAGCAAGATTATATTGGCCATATCATGTCACTATATTGATTGCATTTGATGTTTATCATATTTACATCTTATTTTCTTAGAACGACGGTAGTAAATAAGATGATCTCTCAATAAAATTTCAATAAAGGTGTTCACCCTAACTGTGCACCGTTGCTAAGGATCGTGTTTCCGAAGCACCACAAGATGATCGGGTGTGATAGGTTCTAACGTTCGCATACAACGGGTGTAAGCCAGATTTACACACGTGAAACAGTTAGGTTGACTTGACGAGCCTAGCATGTACAAACATGGCCTCGGAACACGGAAGACCGAAAGGTCGAACATGAGTCGTATAGAAGATACGATCAACATGGAGTGTTCACTATGGATGACTAGTCCGTCTCACGTGCTGATCGGACACGGGCTAGTTGACATGGATCATGTATTACTTGGATGACTAGAGAGATGTCTATCTAAGTGGGAGTTCATTAAATAATTTGATTATGTGAACTTAATTATCATGAACTTAGTCTAAAATTGTCTTTACAATCTATATTGTAGATCCAATGGCCAACGCTAATGTCACCCTCAACTTCAACGCATTCCCAGAGAAAACCAAGCTGAAAGATGATGGAAGCAACTATGCGAACTAGGTCTGTAGCTTGAGGATCATCCTCATAGCTTCCAAGAGATTGTATGTACTTGATGCACCGTTAGGTGACCCACCCATTTTCCCAGTGGACCAAGACGTTACGAACGCTTGGCAGTCACACTACAATGATTACTCCCTTGTTCAGTGCGGCATGCTTTATAGTTTAGAACCGGGTCTCCAAAAGCGTTTTGAGCAACACGGAGCATATGAGATGTTCCAAGATCTGAAACTGGTTTTCCAAGCTCATGCCCGGGTCGAGAGATATGACGTCTCCGACAAGTTCTTCAGCTATAAGATGGAGGAGAATAGTTCTATCAGTGAGCACATACTCAAAATGTCTGGGTTACACAACCGCTTGACTCAGCTGGGAGTTAATCTCCTGGATGACTCGGTCATTGACATAATCCTCTAGTCGCTTCCACCTAGATACAAGAGCTTTGTGATGAACTACAACATGTAGGGTATGGAGAAGTCCATTCCTGAGTTGTACTCGATGCTGAAATCAGCGGAGGTCGAGATAAAAAAGGAGCATCAAGTGTTGATGGTGACTAAGACCACTAGTTTCAAGAAAGGCAAGGGTAAGAAGAACTTCAAGAAGGACGGCAAAGCTGTTGTCGCGCCCGGTAAGCAAGTTTGCGAGAAGAAGAACAAGAATGGACCCAAGCCTGAGACTGAGTGCTTTTATTGCAAGGGTACCGGTCACTGGAAGCGGAACTGCCCCAAGTACTTAGCGGCTAAGAAGGCCGACAACGTTAAAGGTATATGTGATATACTTGTTATTGATGTGTACCTAACCAGCGCTCGTAGTAGCTCCTGGGTATTTGATACCGGTGCAGTTGCTCACATTTGTAACTCCAAGTAGGAGCTACAGAATAAGCGGAGGCTGGCAAAGGACGAGGTGACGATGCGCGTCGGGAATGGTTCCAAGGTCGATGTGATCGCCATCGGCACGATACCTCTACATTTACCTTCGAGATTAGTTTTAAACCTCAATAATTGTTATTTATTACCAGATTTGAGCATGAACATTGTATTTGGATCTCGTTTGATTCGAGATGGCTACTCATTTAAATCTGAGAATAATGGTTGTTCTATTTATATGAGAGAAATGTTTTATGGTCATGCCCCGCTGGTCAATGGTTTATTTTTGATGAATCTCGAACGTGATGTTACACATGTTCATAGTGTGAGTACCAAAAAGTGTAAGGTTGATAACGATAGTCCCACTTACATGTGGCACTGCCGCCTTGGTCATATTGGTGTCAAACGCATGAAGAAGCTCCATGCTGATGGACTTTTGGAGCCTCTTGATTTCGAATCATTTGACACGTGCGAATCATGCCTCATGGGCAAGATGACCAAGACTCCGTTCTCGGGAACAATGGAGCGAGCAACTGACTTGTTGGAGATAATACATACCGATGTATGTGGTCCAATGAGTGTCGAGGCTCGCGGGGACTACCGTTATGTTCTCACCCTCACTGATGACTTGAGCAGATATGGGTATGTCTACTTAATGAAACACAAGTCTGAAACCTTTGAAAGGTTCAAGGAATTTCAAAGTGAGGTAGATAATCAATGTGACAGGAAAATAAAGTGCCTACGATCTGATCGTGGCGAAGAATATTTGAGTCACGAGTTTGGCATGCACCTAAGGAAATGTGTAATTGTTTCACAACTCATGCCGCCTGGCACACCTCAGCGAAATGGTGTGTCTGAACGTCATAATCGCAATATATTGTATATGGGGCGATCTATGATGTCTCTTACCGACTTACCGCTACCATTTTTGGGATATGCATTAGAGACTACCGCACTCACTTTAAATAGGCCACCGTCAAAGTCCGTTGAGACGGCACCGTATGAATTATGGTTTGGAAGGAAACCTAAGCTGTCGTTTCTAAAAGTTTGGGGATGCGATGCTTATGTGAAGAAACTTCAACCTAAGAAGCTCGAACCCAAAGCAGAAAAGTGCGTCTTCATAGGATATCCCAAAGAGACTATTTGGTATACCTTCTACCTCAGATCCGAAGGCAAAGTCTTTGTTGCCAAGAATGGATCCTTTGTCGAGAAAGAGTTTCTCTCGAAAGAAGTAAGTGGGAGGAAAATAGAACTTGATGAGGTAATTGTACCTCCACTCGAACCGGAGAGTAACGCAGCATAGGAGTTGTTTCTGTGGAGTCTACACCGGCTGGAGAGGAAGTTAATGATGATGATCATGAAACTTTAGATCAAGTTACTATTAAACGTCGAAGGTCCACTAGGACACGTTCCGCACTAGAGTGGTATGGCAACTCTCTCCTGGAGATCATGTTGTTGGACAACGGTGAACCTTCGAACTATGAAGAAGCGATGGCGGGCTCGGATTCCAACAAATGCCTTGAAGCCATGAAATCCGAGACAGGATCCATGTATGAGAACAAAGTGTGGACTTTGGTGGACTTGCCAGATGATAAGTGAGCCATTGAAAATAAATGGATCTTTAAGAAGAAGACTGACGCGGATGGTAATGTGACTGTCTATAAGGCTCAGCTTGTCGCTAAGGGTTATCAACAAGTTCAAGGAGTTGACTACGATGAGACTTTCTCACCCGTAGCGATGCTGAAGTCTGTCCGAATCATGTTAGCAATTGCCGCATTTTATGATTATGAGATCTGGCAAATGGACGTCAAAACGGCATTCCTCAATGGCTTCCTTAAGGAAGAACCGTATATGATGCAGCCAGAAGGGTTTGTCGATCCTAAAGATGCTAACAAGGTATGCAAGCTCCAGCGCTCCATCTATGGGCTGGTGCAAGCATCTCGGAGTTGGAACATTCGCTTTAATGAGGTTATTAAAGCGTTTGGGTTTGTACAGGTTTATGGAGAACCCTGTATTTACAAGAAAGTGAGTGAGAACTCTCTAGCATTTCTCATATTATATGTGGATGACATACTGATAATGGGAAATGATATAGAACCTTTGGAAAGTGTAAAGGCCTACTTGAATAAATGTTTTTCAATGAAGGACCTTGGAGAAGCTGCTTACATATTAGGCATCAAGATCTATAGAGATAGATCGAGACGCCTCATAGGTCTTTCACAAAGCACATACCTTGACAAGATATTGAATAAGTTCAATATGGATCAGTCCAAGAAGGGGTTCTTGCGTGTGTTACAGGGTGTGAGATTGAGTACGACTCAATGCCCGACCATGGCAAAGGATAGAGAAGAGAGTCATCCCCTATGCTTCAGCCATAGGCTCTATTATGTATGCCATGCTATGTACCAGACCTGATGTGAACCTTGCCATAAGTTTGGTAGGGATGTACCAAAGTGATCCCGGAGGGGAACACTAGACAGTGGTCAAGAATATCCTGAAGTACCTGAAAAGGACAACGGACATGTTTCTCGTATATGGAGGTGCCGAAGATCTCTTCGTAAAGGGTTACGTCGATGCTAGCTTCGACATAGATCCAGACAACTCCAAGTCGCAAATCGGATACGTGTATATTTTGAACGGAGGGGCAGTCAGCTGGTGCAGCAGCAAGCAAAGCGTCTGTAGCGACCCGACTCAAAACGAGTCAAGCCTCTGTGTTTTCTGTGCCATCCCTGGATCAGTATGCTGGCACACACATTACATCAATGTATATATCAAAGTGCAATCACATGTAAATAGCGTAAAACTGATATATACCTTAAAATAGCAACGGATACAGTCAATGGGAGTGGAGTCCCAATAACACCAACGGCAAGTTGAGTGCGGACTGTAACCCTGAGTCGTACTCTTACCCGTCGTAGAAGAGTATCTGCAACATAAGACGTTGCAACCGTGTAGGTCAGTACATTGAATGTACTGGCAAGATCACCATAGTAGAACAGAAAAAATAAAGACTATTCTATATGCAAAGGCTTTGTGGCTCTGTGTCTGAGTTTTTGCGTAAAAGCTGATTTTATTTTCCTACAACAAAGGAATATTGGGAATTTCACTATAGAGTTACCTATCATGACATGGTTCCGCCAACCAATGTCTCAATGCCCATAAGTATCATAAGTTGCCCACAATTAGTTATCAGTCCAGTGTTGAGAGTTCAGAGATAGATCCAAGTCTAGAAGCTCAAATTGTCCGTAACCGGGGACACGGCTAATCGATTAGGTTTAACTCTACAGAGTGTTGTGTACTTTACCCACAAGATTCTTTCCCTCCTGGTAAGTCCTCGCACTGCCTGGTGTTTGAGAACAGGATGAAAGAAACATGGTCTTTCAGAGTGCTTCCCTGACTGTCCGACAGTGCCCATCCCAATCCTACCGTCGACTACATCTCGTAGCACTGTCCAGCAGAGTCACAACAAGGATCAACCAAGCCAGAGCCCATAATGACTTGTGGCTACACAGGTAAGCTTCCGGGCATGAAGTATTCATCCTTCTCTTTGAGTCTGGGTGAAGCTTTCCGCAAGATGTCATGGCGCTTCTCCATGCATCCCGGCCATCCACTGGTTTCTCCAGGGATGCCCAATCAACCATCCTTCACCCAGTAGTGTGTATTGAAACTTGTCTTCTCGAGTCTTGAAGTCTTGAGGTCTTGAAGATGCAGGACTTGAAGATGTCTTCATGAAGTCGTCGTTTTGACGTGGACTCCTTCTTCACACCACTCGCGAACACTCATACCAGACCCCGTCTACTTTAGCATAGCATTGCACTAACTAGCGTTCCCGGGGCTTTAGTAACAAGTGGTGGGTTCCTACCTCATGCATTCTACTCAACTACAAGAGTTTCAATAACACTACGGGAGGGATCTGTTGAATGATGTCACTACATGCAATAAAACATAGGTATGAAAAGATGGTCAAAGTGAACTTGCCTGTACTGTTGATGAAGATAAAGATCGCTCTCAGAAATAACTTGATAGAACTATTCGTCACTCTCCGATAAAAATCTATATAGCAAACATTGCATTCATAAGAAATCATACTGGAAATCAATTCTAACAATCACAAGGTAACACAAGAAAACAAGAGCAACAAGGTTGATAAAAGAAATACTTAAGACAAAGTTGAACACCAAAAACTTCAACAAATTCAAAAGTGACACAAAACCCAAAACAAAGTAAAATATAATAAAAGGATTTTAGTAAATATTTTGTTAGCAAAATGAATTACTTTTGAAGAACAAGTATAACTATGAAAACGATATTCTAAACAACATAAGTGTTTGCCTAATGAACTTAACTACAAGCACAATTATAAACTAAAAGAAAACATTTTGTAAAAATAACTAAGTTAACAGAAAAATAATTTATAAAAACCTTTATTACAAAACATAATTAGATCATCAAAAGTTTTGTGAAAAGAGTTTCTATTAAACTAAACTGTTTTATAACACATTACCTAATGATAAAGAACATAGTTTTCCTATCATAATAGGGCAAAACTAAAGTATTTTTATTTAAAACATTTATTTACAGAAAAGAATTAGTAAAAACTTTATTTGAAAACATAATCTAAATACTTATAATTTAAGTTAAAAGAATTGTTACTAACAAACTTGCTTTTAAAACAACTATACCTATTTGAAAGAGGGTATAGATCCCTACAACAAAAATTTATAAATAAACAAATTAACTTTTGTTAACAGCAAGTAAATTACTAAGGTTTGGAACAACAAAACTAAATGAAGTCTGAAACTTAATATAAATCATATTCAGATTTTCAAAAAATAAAACAAAGTAAATCAATCTAAATAAACTAATAGGAAACTAAACAGAATCTGTTTTAGTTGAAAACACTATTTAAAATTATTATAAAAATTCTCAAACTCTACCAAATGATAGCTAAGGTCACTAGTGACAAGTAGGAAAAAGAATCCATCAAAAATTCATTTTAGATCTCAAGATATTCAGAAAACAAAATTTAAATCAAATCTGTCGAAATTCAAATTTAGATATTCAAACATAGTCAAATTTGGTATTCACAGAAACTAGATGAAATTTGAGATCTAATGCAAAAGAAATCAATTAAAAAAATTAATTAGTTTAAAAGTTATAAGGAAAATAAAATCAAAACTTATTCTGGAAACAGAAATTAAAACAGAAAAGAAAAAAAAATCTAAACTAACGGTCAGGGGGCTACGTGGCATGCTCTGGTTGGTCCAGGTGTGTGCGTGCGGAGTGTTACGAGCGGACGACCGAGACATAACAGAAAACAGTTCGGTCTATAATTAGAAAAGAAAAGGCCGACCGGTTCTTTTAAAAGAACCGAAGGGGTACGTGGGTTCTAATCTATGCCGTTGAGACGAGATCGGACGGGGGAGAGTACTCACCGTGGTGGAAGGAGCTCCGGCGAGGTCAACGTCGACGGCAGGGACAGCGAGGTCGTCGGGGACGCGCCTCCGGTGGTCCTCTGGCGACGGAGAAAGGCTCCGTTTGACGCAGGCGAAGACGGCGATGAGGATGGTGGTGTCGGAGGGACTCGGGAACGAAGGTGGCGACGACGGCGAGCTCAGAGGCGGCGGTGGTGTTTCGGGTGCCGACGGCGAAGGGGCTCTGGTGGGTCTCTGGAGAAGGCGAGGAGATGGGGAGGTTCGGCCGAGCGAGAGAGGGAGGTTAGTGGGCTCCGGGAGGTTGCGGGGAAGGCAGGGGAAGCAGTACGTCGAAAATGGCGCGGCGGTTACCGGTGTCTCCGGCGAGAGATTCCGGTGAGGGTGATGCACGGAAGAAGGGGAAAATAGGAGGAATGGAGAGAGGAGGGTGAGGGCTATTTATAGGGGCTCAGAGGGGTCGGGGGGGAGTAAGGAGGGAGGGGGTCCGGTGGAAGTTATTGCCGGCGACGAGGTCGTGGGGGGAGGAAAAGGATGACCGAGCGAGGCTAACGGTCGGTCGGGTGGGACCCGGTGGCAGCGAGAGGGAGGGCGAGGTTTCCGCGTCGGTCGGCCGGCGCATAATGAATTCGCGAATTAAAGCCTGTGGGCCGGCCCGTTTTAATTCTAAAACCGTTACCGTTTTGCTATTTATGATTTTACCAGAGCCATAAAACTGCTTCAATGCATTCGAATAAATTCCAAATATAGTCAAATTTTATATCAAAATTAACAGAATAATAAATGCCATTTAATGGACATTTTTATTCTGGCATTTGAATACTTAAAAAAAATCATTTTTCAGAAAATGCCTTAATTGGCTTTATTTACTTTTGCAAATACTTTTCAAATAACTTTTTGGGTTTGATGATTCAAAAACTTCAAAAATTACCCCCTGTCTTGGAGTGTCATGTTACTCCTCTCAAATTTTTGTCAGGGTTTTGAATTCTTTGAAAATTTTGGATAGGGACCAATATGAAATGGATTTTCAAAATAATCCAGAGGTTTTCAAAAGCTCTTTCAATTCCTTCTTTTAAACTTCCAACTCATATTTCTTAAAATTTGAGGAAGTCATATTATCCTCTCTCATGAAAATCATTGAGTTGCATAAAGTTTTCTGAATTTGAAATATTTTCAAAAATGGAAATTCAAATCATTTTCAAATCCCTTTTCATTTCTTTAAATGGAAGAAGTCATGTCATCTTCACTCTAGGGTTTTGTGATGAGATGAATTTGAATTCCTGGTGGTCAAAATGCAGATTGAATGTTGTGGGAAAGTCATTTCATTCCCTCTCAATAAACTTTCAAAAAGTTTCAAATTTCACTCACTTTCAATCACTCAAACAAACAAACAAGCATTCTATATTTATTATAACATTCCAAAGTTTGGGATGTTACAAACCTACCACACTTAAAATGAATCTCGTCCTCGAGATTCGGAGAGGCTAGAAAGAAAAGGTTAGAGTTTGGGGGTCTTCTAACAAATCCATTGACCAAGAAATGTGGGTCTACCACACTTAACATGAATGTTACTGGTCTCAAAATCTTGGCAGTCCACTGGTACATCTATCTGCTCACCTTCTTCCCGATAGCTTCTTCGGTGATGCTCTTCCGTTATATCAAAATCTTGTGATCTCTTAGAAAAATGTATTTCCTCCGGTATTGGGTCTTCTTAGCTGGTAAGTCTCGTGATCAATTCTAAATAACTTATCGAAGATCTCATGGTGGTCTACCATTAGTGGTTATCCTGTAGTGAAAATGGGTCGTGGCTTTATTCCTCACCGTAAAATTTCCTACGTGTGCTAGCAACTGTGAATGTACTAGGGGTTTCATCCTACCATTCTAAGGCTTAAACAAAAAGCTTCAAAGAACGTCGTCTCTTTACTATGGGTAAGTCGCTCAGATTTACCATTCCGAATAGCAAGAGAATGATAAGAGTAAGTCGTCATGGTGGCCAAGCCATGTCGCACTGAAATCATTACCTTGTATAAGGTTTAGTAATCTCGTATTCTAGCACTTGGGCTCCCTCACAAGCATTGCAGAAATTTCTCTTGTCAACAAACAAAGTTCGGATAAATCCATTGATTCTGCAAGCTAAGCAAAAACATCTATCGTTTCTTCACAACTCTCAGGTTATCGTAAACTCCTAAGAAAAACGTTTGATAGTCAGTCGTAGCTTCTTCCAAGTTTCTTCCTTCACCAAGGTGGGGCTTGATCCTTATCAATCCTAAAGTCAGTGACTTGTGGATTCACTTGAATACTTGAACAACTTCATCTCACCCGTGGGGTGACTATCGATCCATATTCTAGCATTACCTTCAGTTCACTCCATTATACCCTTGAGGTAACAAATCACAGACTTATTTTTGTTTAGATTCCACTCTGCAGAATCCATTTTCCTTTCCATTGGTCTGTTTAACCCTGGGTATGGTTTCATCACAATCATTCCTTTTTTCAATATTCCAACTTTGAAAGCACTTTGTCTCAAAGGTTATTATCCGGATAGTTTGCGGTGGTTCCACATTCTCTTCATCCGTATTCATTTATCCAAACTCCTAAATCCGAGAAAGGTACCTGTGGTTTCTACCACACTTAAAATGAAATGCACTCATGTTTGCATAGACCATATTTTCTCATATCCTCGAAAATGGTCGGAGACCTTGGGTCATAGAGTAACAACTCATGAAATGCAACATAAGGTAAATCATGACACCATAATTTCCATTTACTCATGAATTTATTACAAACTCTGAGACTTCCATTACAAGATAAGCTCATGAAATCAAAAGTGCTTCATGATACAGTTATTTCCATCTTCGAAACTATCCCATTCTTCTCATATTCAATCCTTGGTTACATTCTCAATCACTTCTTAAAACTCCTAGAAAGTACTTTATTACAAATGCTGCCATCCACATAGTTTGGTATGGTCTAACATCAACTCCCAACTTTATTCATTCATCTCCCCTTGGATATATCTTAGTACCGCTGAAAATTTGCGATGTGCTCCTTGAAATCCTCCATATTTTCCTTGATTAGGGTGGACATGAGCTTCATCTCCATCATCTCCGTATGCACCTCTTGCAGGTATTCCTGAGTATGACGGAGTCTTGCTTCAAGTATTTCTCCAATATGGCGTATGGCTTCCATGGCAGCTTCACGAACAGCGTCAAAGAAAATAGCTTGTGATACACGAGATATGTAAAAGTATCGTCCAGTAGTTTTTGGGCAAACTCCCTTTGCACGGTGAAGGTGTACCTCCACATACCAAAGTTTCTCTCCATTATCCATGAATGGGTAGCCTTTGTAGACTGCATCTCCTTCAAGATGGATGTGCTTCATCATATCCTTTAGGATCCTTGGGTAGTCATGATCACTGGTCAGGGTCATGATTGTTTCCGGGCCTTTGAGGAGAGACTCATAAAGGGTGGTCATCTGCGTGTGTCAGAAAAGGTACTCAGAATTGACATATGTCTCGACTTGGGTAAACATCCATGTTATTCAAAATCAAACTTCAAATTCACTTTCCAACATCTTTAGAGAGTATTGTCATCCTTAAAACAAATGGATTATGCATTACATAACCTCAAAGGATAAGAGTGCTACCTATTACATTTATTACTTCCGAACTCAACTACTCATGCTTAGCATTCTTCTCTGGGCAGGTATAGGAGTAGGGTCATGTCTTCTTGCACCGAAAACAGATGATTTCTGACAAATTTCGGGGCTTCTTGTTGTTGGTGCTTGCTCCTTGGGTTCTTGATTTCTTTCTTGGGCACTTATTGGCATAGTGGCCCATATCCTTACACTTGAAACATCTAATATAACTCAGGTCCTTCTGTTTAGGGGCTTGTCTCTTCCTGGGGTTATTGGTTCTGATCAACACTTCAATTTCCCGTGGATCAAACTCCACTTCTTCTGTCGGGAAGTTTCCCAGATACTCTTTTCTTTCCTTTGTACAGTCCTGTGAGAAATGTCCTTCTTCTCCACATGTATAGCAGGCATTGGAGAAAAATCTGGTTAATCCTTCTCCATTAGGGTCTTCATCATCTTCCTTCTTCACAAGTTCTCCTGAATTTTCTCTGAAGGCTTCCTTCATGGCTTCCTTCTGCTGCTTGATGACTTCTTGTACCTTGGGGTACACTTGGCATTGAGCAGTGTAGTGATTGGTTCCTTCACACAAGAAACATGTCACTTGCACAGTTGGGCATTCCTCAGCAGGGTGATTCTCTTCACAATAAGGACATCCTTTCTTGTGTTCTTCCTGGGTGTGTCCTATGTCTCCACAGATTTTACATGCTCGGGTCTTCTTCATCGGGATAACACAATGCTTCTGAATGAGACGGGATCTTAACAGAGTCTTCTTGAGTTCTTCCCAATTCTTTGCTCCATTAAATCCTTGTATGGCATGATGCATTTTCCACCAAGTTGCGGCACTTTGGGTAAAGTGCTGGAGAGCATATTGAACCTTATACTTCTGTGCTATCGAGTTGCTCCTGAAGTGATTCTCCATGTTGTGAATCCATACTTCTGTCTCTAACTGGGTCATTGGTCCAGAAAGTACAAGACCAGCTTCATATGCCATCTATTGGGTTCAAGGTTTTGGGGATGAGATGGGTAAGGGAGATAAAGGAGGGGATACACACAATACAAACAATGGTTTTAAAAATAGATTTTTGTTGTGGCTGTCGAAAATAAAACTTACACACAAATGACAGCGCACAATTCATCGTATCTAACGTAAGTATACAACAAGGGTTTGGTCTTCTAGGGTCATAACATCTTGGAAAAATTCTTCATGTTCTTCCATTTCTTCAGGTCTTCATAGTCTTCAATCTTTTGTAGCTCCTTCCATAATGGAATACCTCTGGGTCTGAGTTGAGCATCAGTTGTCAGATATCTTGTCCTTCTTGGAGGGCTTCAGTTGATCCTTCGTGTGGTCAAGGGGAAAAGTATTTTCTAACTCTTTGATAAAACTCAGAAAGGATGAGAAGTAAAGGTTCTTTTGAAAACAAAGTTTTTGAGAAATCATTTCCTAAGGGCTTTCCAGTTTCTAGGGTCACGTCCTACAGTCAACATGTGCTCTGATACCATTTCTGTAGCGACCCGACTCAAAACGAGTCAAGCCTCTGTGTTTTCTGTGCCATCCCTGGATCAGTATGCTGGCACACACAGTACATCAATGTATATATCAAAGTGCAATCACATGTAAATAGCGTAAAACTGATATATACCTTAAAATAGCAGCGGATACAGTCAATGGGAGTGGAGTCCCAATAACACCAACGGCAAGTTGAGTGCGGACTGTAACCCTGAGTCGTACTCTTACCCGTCGTAGAAGAGTATCTGCAACATAAGACGTTGCAACCGTGTAGGTCAGTACATTGAATGTACTGGCAAGATCACCATAGTAGAACAGAAAAAATAAAGACTATTCTATATGCAAAGGCTTTGTGGCTCTGTGTCTGAGTTTTTGCGTAAAAGCTGATTTTATTTTCCTACAACAAAGGAATATTGGGAATTTCACTATAGAGTTACCTATCATGACATGGTTCCGCCAACCAATGTCTCAATGCCCATAAGTATCATAAGTTGCCCACAATTAGTTATCAGTCCAGTGTTGAGAGTTCAGAGATAGATCCAAGTCTAGAAGCTCAAATTGTCCGTAACCGGGGACACGGCTAATCGATTAGGTTTAACTCTGCAGAGTGTTGTGTACTTTACCCACAAGATTCTTTCCCTCCTGGTAAGTCCTCGCACTGCCTGGTGTTTGAGAACAGGATGAAAGAAACATGGTCTTTCAGAGTGCTTCCCTGACTGTCCGACAGTGCCCATCCCAATCCTACCGTCGACTACATCTCGTAGCACTGCCCAGCAGAGTCACAACAAGGATCAACCAAGCCAGAGCCCATAATGACTTGTGGCTACACAGGTAAGCTTCCGGGCATGAAGTATTCATCCTTCTCTTTGAGTCTGGGTGAAGCTTTCCGCAAGATGTCATGGCGCTTCTCCATGCATCCCGGCCATCCACTGGTTTCTCCAGGGATGCCCAATCAACCATCCTTCACCCAGTAGTGTGTATTGAAACTTGTCTTCTCGAGTCTTGAAGTCTTGAGGTCTTGAAGATGCAGGACTTGAAGATGTCTTCATGAAGTCGTCGTTTTGACGTGGACTCCTTCTTCACACCACTCGCGAACACTCATACCAGACCCCGTCTACTTTAGCATAGCATTGCACTAACTAGCGTTCCCGGGGCTTTAGTAACAAGTGGTGGGTTCCTACCTCATGCATTCTACTCAACTACAAGAGTTTCAATAACACTACGGGAGGGATCTGTTGAATGATGTCACTACATGCAATAAAACATAGGTATGAAAAGATGGTCAAAGTGAACTTGCCTGTACTGTTGATGAAGATAAAGATCGCTCTCAGAAATAACTTGATAGAACTATTCGTCACTCTCCGATAAAAATCTATATAGCAAACATTGCATTCATAAGAAATCATACTGGAAATCAATTCTAACAATCACAAGGTAACACAAGAAAACAAGAGCAACAAGGTTGATAAAAGAAATACTTAAGACAAAGTTGAACACCAAAAACTTCAACAAATTCAAAAGTGACACAAAACCCAAAACAAAGTAAAATATAATAAAAGGATTTTAGTAAATATTTTGTTAGCAAAATGAATTACTTTTGAAGAACAAGTATAACTATGAAAACGATATTCTAAACAACATAAGTGTTTGCCTAATGAACTTAACTACAAGCACAATTATAAACTAAAAGAAAACATTTTGTAAAAATAACTAAGTTAACAGAAAAATAATTTATAAAAACCTTTATTACAAAACATAATTAGATCATCAAAAGTTTTGTGAAAAGAGTTTCTATTAAACTAAACTGTTTTATAACACATTACCTAATGATAAAGAACATAGTTTTCCTATCATAATAGGGCAAAACTAAAGTATTTTTATTTAAAACATTTATTTACAGAAAAGAATTAGTAAAAACTTTATTTGAAAACATAATCTAAATACTTATAATTTAAGTTAAAAGAATTGTTACTAACAAACTTGCTTTTAAAACAACTATACCTATTTGAAAGAGGGTATAGATCCCTACAACAAAAATTTATAAATAAACAAATTAACTTTTGTTAACAGCAAGTAAATTACTAAGGTTTGGAACAACAAAACTAAATGAAGTCTGAAACTTAATATAAATCATATTCAGATTTTCAAAAAATAAAACAAAGTAAATCAATCTAAATAAACTAATAGGAAACTAAACAGAATCTGTTTTAGTTGAAAACACTATTTAAAATTATTATAAAAATTCTCAAACTCTACCAAATGATAGCTAAGGTCACTAGTGACAAGTAGGAAAAAGAATCCATCAAAAATTCATTTTAGATCTCAAGATATTCAGAAAACAAAATTTAAATCAAATCTGTCGAAATTCAAATTTAGATATTCAAACATAGTCAAATTTGGTATTCACAGAAACTAGATGAAATTTGAGATCTAATGCAAAAGAAATCAATTAAAAAAATTAATTAGTTTAAAAGTTATAAGGAAAATAAAATCAAAACTTATTCTGGAAACAGAAATTAAAACAGAAAAGAAAAAAAATCTAAACTAACGGTCAGGGGGCTACGTGGCATGCTCTGGTTGGTCCAGGTGTGTGCGTGCGGAGTGTTACGAGCGGACGACCGAGACATAACAGAAAACAGTTCGGTCTATAATTAGAAAAGAAAAAGCCGACCGGTTCTTTTAAAAGAACCGAAGGGGTACGTGGGTTCTAATCTATGCCGTTGAGACGAGATCGGACGGGGGAGAGTACTCACCGTGGTGGAAGGAGCTCCGGCGAGGTCGACGTCGACGGCAGGGACAGCGAGGTCGTCGGGGACGCGCCTCCGGTGGTCCTCTGGCGACGGAGAAAGGCTCCGTTTGACGCAGGCGAAGACGGCGATGAGGATGGTGGTGTCGGAGGGACTCGGGAACGAAGGTGGCGACGACGGCGAGCTCAGAGGCGGCGGTGGTGTTTCGGGTGCCGACGGCGAAGGGGCTCTGGTGGGTCTCCGGAGAAGGCGAGGAGATGGGGAGGTTCGGCCGAGCGAGAGAGGGAGGTTAGTGGGCTCCGGGAGGTTGCGGGGAAGGCAGGGGAAGCAGTACGTCGAAAATGGCGCGGCGGTTACCGGTGTCTCCGGCGAGAGATTCCGGTGAGGGTGATGCACGGAAGAAGGGGAAAATAGGAGGAATGGAGAGAGGAGGGTGAGGGCTATTTATAGGGGCTCAGAGGGGTCGGGGGGGAGTAAGGAGGGAGGGGGTCCGGTGGAAGTTATTGCCGGCGACGAGGTCGTGGGGGGAGGAAAAGGATGACCGAGCGAGGCTAACGGTCGGTCGGGTGGGACCCGGTGGCAGCGAGAGCGAGGGCGAGGTTTCCGCGTCGGTCGGCCGGCGCATAATGAATTCGCGAATTAAAGCCTGTGGGCCGGCCCGTTTTAATTCTAAAACCGTTACCGTTTTGCTATTTATGATTTTACCAGAGCCATAAAACTGCTTCAATGCATTCGAATAAATTCCAAATATAGTCAAATTTTATATCAAAATTAACAGAATAATAAATGCCATTTAATGGACATTTTTATTCTGGCATTTGAATACTTAAAAAAAATCATTTTTCAGAAAATGCCTTAATTGGCTTTATTTACTTTTGCAAATACTTTTCAAATAACTTTTTGGGTTTGATGATTCAAAAACTTCAAAAATTACCCCCTGTCTTGGAGTGTCATGTTACTCCTCTCAATTTTTTGTCAGGGTTTTGAATTCTTTGAAAATTTTGGATAGGGACCAATATGAAATGGATTTTCAAAATAATCCAGAGGTTTTCAAAAGCTCTTTCAATTCCTTCTTTTAAACTTCCAACTCATATTTCTTAAAATTTGAGGAAGTCATATTATCCTCTCTCATGAAAATCATTGAGTTGCATAAAGTTTTCTGAATTTGAAATATTTTCAAAAATGGAAATTCAAATCATTTTCAAATCCCTTTTCATTTCTTTAAATGGAAGAAGTCATGTCATCTTCACTCTAGGGTTTTGTGATGAGATGAATTTGAATTCCTGGTGGTCAAAATGCAGATTGAATGTTTTGGGAAAGTCATTTCATTCCCTCTCAATAAACTTTCAAAAAGTTTCAAATTTCACTCACTTTCAATCACTCAAACAAACAAACAAGCATTCTATATTTATTATAACATTCCAAAGTTTGGGATGTTACAGCGTCATGGCAGCATCTACATGTGAAGCGGAGTACATAGCTGCTTCGGAAGCAGCAAAGGAAGGAGTCTGGATGAAGGAGTTCATCACCGACCTAGGAGTGATTCCCAATGCGTCGGGCCCGATGACTCTATTCTGTGACAACACTGGAGCTATTGCCATTGCGAAGGAGCCCAGGTTTCACAAGAAGACAAGACACATCAAGCGCCGCTTCAACTCCATCCGTGATTACATTCATGAGGGAGATATAGATACTTGTAAAGTGCATATGGATCTGAATGTTGCAGATCCGTTGACTAAACCTCTCTCACGAGCAAAACATGATCAACACCAGAATGCTATGGGTGTTCGATTCATCACAATATAACAAGATTATTGACTCTAGTGCAAGTGGGAGACTGTTGGAAATATGCCCTAGAGGCAATAATTAAATGGTTATTATTGTATTTCCTTGTTCATGATAATTGTCTATTGTTCATGCTACAATTGTATTAACCGGAAACCATAATACATGTGTGAATACATAGACCACAACATGTCCCTAGTGAGCCTCTAGTTGGCTAGCTCGTTGATCAGTAGATGGTCGCGGTTTCATGACCATGGACATTGGATGTCGTTGATAACGGGATCACATCATTAGGAGAATAATGCGATGAACAATACCCAATCCTAAACATAGCACAAGATCGTGTAGTTCATCTGCTAAAGCTTGTCTAATGTCAAGTATCATTCCTTAGACCACGAGATTGTGCAACTCCCGGATACCGTAGGAATACTTTGGGTGTGCGAAATGTCACAACGTAACTGGGTGGCTATAAAGGTGCACTACGGGTATCTCCGAAAGTGTCTGTTGGGTTGGCACGGATCGAGACTGGGATTTGTCACTCCGTATGACGGAGAGGTATCTCTAGGCCCACTCGGTAAGACATCATCATAATGAGCTCAAAGTGACTAAGGAGTTAGCCACGGGATGATGTGTTATGGAACGAGTAAAGAGACTTGCTGGTAGCGAGATTGAACAAGGTATAGGGATACCGACCATCGAATCTCGGGCAAGTATCATACCGGTAGACAAAGGGAATTGTATATGGGATTGATTGAATCCCCGACATCGTGGTTCATCCGATGAGATCATCGTGAAGCATGTGGGAGCCAACATGGGTATCTAGATCCTGTTGTTGCTTATTGACCGGAGAGGTGTCTCGGTCATGTCTACGTGTCTCCCGAACCCGTAGGGTCTACACACTTAAGGTTCGATGATGCTAGGGTTATAAGGAAATAGTGGACGTGGTTACCGAAGGTTGTTCGAAGTCTCGGATGAGATCCTGGACGTCACGAGAAGTTCCAGAATGGTTCGGAGACAAGGATTGATATATAGGAAGTGAGGTTTTGGTTACTGGAAATGTTTCGGGCGTCACTGATAACGTACCGGGACCACCGGAAGGGTTCCAGGGGTCCACCGGGAGGGGCCACGGGCCTCGGAGGGCTGCATGGGCCAAAGGTGGAGGGAACCAGCCCCTAGGTGGGCTTGTTCACCCCTCTCATCTGGCCTAAGGCGCAGGAAGGAGAGAAGGGGGGCAAACCCTAGGCCTGGATGGGCCTTAGGCCCATGTAGGGCAGCTAGGGCTGCCGCACCACTTCTCCCTCCCCCTTGGCCGCTGGCCTAGACCCCATCTAGGGATGCCGCACCACCTAGGGTGGTAACCCTAGGGGTGGGCACCCTCCTCCCTCTCCTCCTATATATACTTGAGCCTTTGGGGCTGTTTGAGACATGACTCTCTCTCCCTCTTGGCGCAGCCCTACTTCTCCTTCTCCTTGTTCTCCGTAGTGCTTGGCGAAGCCTTGCCGGAGTACCACGCAGATCCACCGTCACGACGCCGTCGTGCAGCCGGAGCTCTCCCTCAACCTCTCCTTCCTCCTTGCTGGATCAAGGCGTAGGAGACGTCACCGGGCTGCACGTGTGTTAAACGCGGAGGCGCCGTTGTTCGGCGCTAAGATCGAAGTCCACCGCGATCTAAATCGCTAAGAGTACGACTCCACCAACCGCGTTCTTGTAACGCTTCCGCTTAGCGATCTTCAAAGGTATGAAGATGCAATCTCTCCCCACTCGTTGCTGGTTTCTCCATAGATAGATCTTGGTGATCGTAGGAATTTTTTTTGATTTAGTACTACGTCTCCCAACAGGCAGTGCCACATGTAAGTGGGACTATCGTTATCAACCTTACACTTTTTGGTACTCACACTATGAACATGTGTAACATCACGTTCAGGATTCATAAAAAATAAACTATTGACCAGCAGGGCATGACCATAAAACATTTCTCTCATATAAATAGAACAACCATTATTCTCAGATTTAAATGAGTAGCCATCTCGAATCAAACGAGATCTAGATACAATGTTCATGCTCAAAGCTGTTACTAAATAACAATTATTGAGGTTTAAAACTAATTCGAAGGTAAATGTAGAGGTAGCGTGCCGATGGCGATCACATCAACCTTGGAACCATTCCCGACGCGCATCGGCACCTCGTCCTTTGCCAGCCTCCGCTTATTCCGCAACTCCTGCTTGGAGTTACAAATGTGAGCAACTGCACCAGTATCAAATAACCAAGAGCTACTATGAGCGCTGGTTAGGTACACATCAATAACAAGTATATCACATATACCTTTAACGTTGTTGGCCTTCTTACCCGTTAAGTACTTGGGCAGTTCTGCTTCCAGTGACCGGTACCCTTGCAATAAAAGCACTTAGTCTCAGGCTTGGGTCCATTCTTGTTCTTCTTCCCGACAACTTGCTTACCGGGCGCGGCAATAGCTTTGCCGTCCTTCTTGAATTTCTTCTTACCCTTGCCTTTCTTGAAATTAGTGGTCTTATTCACCATCAACACTTGATGCTCCTTTTTTATCTCGACCTCCGCTGATTTCAGCATCGAGTACAACTTAGGAATGGACTTCTCCATACCCTGCATGTTGTAGTTCATCACAAAGCTCTTGTAGCTAGGTGGAAGCGACTGGAGGATTCTGTCAATGACCGACTCATCCGGGAGATTAACTCCCAGCTGAGTCAAGCGGTTGTGTAACCCAGACATTTTGAGTATGTGCTCACTGACAGAACTATTCTCCTCCATCTTATAGCTGAAGAACTTGTCGGAGACGTCATATCTCGACCGGGGCATGAGCTTGGAAAACCAGTTTCAACTCTTGGAACATCTCATATGCTCCGTGTTGCTCAAAACACTTTTGGATCCCCGGTTCTAAACTGTAAAGCATGCCGCACTGAACAAGGGAGTAATCATCGCAGCATGACTGCCAAGTGTTCGTAACGTCTTGGTCCGCTGGTAAAATGGATGGGTCACCTAGCGGCACATCAAGGACATACAATCTCTTGGAAGCTATGAGGATGATCCTCAAGCTACAGACCCAGTCCGCATAGTTGTTTCCATCATCTTCCAGCTTGGTTTTCTCTAGGAACGCGTTGAAGTTGAGGGTGACATTAGCGTTGGCAATTGGATCTACAATATAGATTGTAAAGACAATTTTAGACTAAGTTCATGATAATTAAGTTCACATAATCAAATTATTTAATGAACTCCCACTTAGATAGACATCTCTCTAGTCATCCAAGTGATACATGATGCATGTCAACTAGCCCGTGTCCGATCATCACGTGAGACGGACTAGTCATCCATGGTGAACATCTCCATGTTGATCATATCTTCTATACGACTCATGTTCGACCTTTCGGTCTTCCGTGTTCCGAGGCCATGTCTGTACATGCTAGGCTCGTCAAGTCAACCTAAGTGTTTCGCGTGTGTAAATCTGGCTTACACCCGTTGTATGCGAATGTTAGAACCTATCACACCCGATCATCACGTGGTGCCTCGGAACAACGATCCTTAGCAACGGTGCACAGTTAGGGTGAACACCTTTCTTGAAATTTTATTGAGAGATCATCTTATTTACTACTATCGTTCTAAGCAAATAAGATGTAAACATGATAAACATCACATGCAATCAATATAGTGACATGATATGGCCAATATCATCTTGCTCCTTTGATCTGCATCTTCGGGGCACCATGATCATCATTGTCACCAACACGACGCCATGATCTCCATCATCATGATCTCCATCATCGTGTCTTCATGGAGTTCTCTCGCCAACTATTACTTCTACTACTATGGCTAACGTTTAGCAATAAAGTAAAGTAATTACATGGCGTTTATGATTGACACGCATGTCATACAATAAAATAAGACAACTCCTATGGCTCCTGCCGGTTGTCATACTCATCGACATGCAAGTCGTGAATCCTATTACAAGAACATGATCAATCTCATACATCACAATGCAGCACATCACATCCTTTGGCCATATCACATCACAAGGCATATGCTGCAAAAACAAGTTAGACGTCGTCTAATTTGTAGTTGCAACTTTTTACTTGGCTGCTATAGGTTTCTAGCAAGAACGTTTCTTACCTACGCCAAAACCACAACGTGATATGCCAATTGCTATTTACCCTTCATAAGGACCCTTTTCATCAAATCCAATCCGACTAAGGTGGGAGAGACAGACACCTGCTAGACACCTTATGCAACAAGTGCATGTTAGGCGGTGGAACCGGTCTCACGTAAGCGTACGTGTAAAGTTGGTCCGGGCCGCTTCATTCCATAATACTAACAAATCAAGATAAGACTAGTAGTGGTAAGCAAATTAACAAGATCGACGCCCACAACTGCTTTATGTTCTACTTGTGCATAGATTCTACACATAAACCTGGCTGTGATACCACTGTTGGGAGACGTAGTAGTAAATCAAAAATTTCCTACGTGTTCACCAAGATCTATCCATGGAGAAACCAGCAACGAGTAAGTGGAGAGTGGATCTTCGTACCTTTGAAGATCGCTAAGCGGAAGCATTACAAGAACGCGGTTGGTAGAGTCGTACTCGTGGTGATTCAGATCGCGGTGGACTCCGATCTTAGCGCCAAACAACGGCGCCTCCGCGTTCAACACACGTGCAGCCCGGTGACGTCTCCTACGCCTTGATCCAGCAAGGAGGAAGGAGAGGTTGAGGGAGAGCTCTAGCAGCACGACGACGTGGTGATGGTGGAGCTACATGGTCTCCGGCATGGCTTCACCAAGCACTAGGGAGAACGAAGAGAGGGAGGAGTAGGGCTGCGCCGTGGGAGAGAGAGATGCGTGTCTCTAGTTGCCCCAAGGGCTCCACTATATATAGGAGGAGGAAGAGGGAGGGATGCACCCTAGGGTTTCCACCCTAGGGTGGTACCGCAGCCACCACATCCCATCTGGCCGGCGGCCAAGAGGGAGAGGGGTGCGGCTGCCCTAGGGTGGGCCTTAGGGCCCATCTGCCCTAGGATTTGCCCCCCTCCCACTTCAGCTGCGCCTTGGGCCCTTGTGGGGGGCGCACCAGCCCAGCCTAGGGGCTGGTTCCCTCCCACATGCGGCACATGCAGCCCTATGGGGCTGGTGGCCCCACGTGGTGGACCCTCGAAACCCTTCCGGTGGTCCCGGTACATTACAGGTAATTCCCGAAACATTTTCGATGACCAAAACCTCACTTCCTATATATGAATCTTTACGTCCAGACCATTCCGGAGCTCCTCGTGACGTCCGGGATCTCATCCGGGATTCTGAACAACCTTCGGTAACCACGTACACTATTTCCCTATAACCCTAGCGTTATCGAACCTTAAGAGTGTAGACCCTATGGGTTCGAGAGACACGTAGACATGACCGAGACACCTCTCCGGTCAATAACCAACAACGGGATCTGGATACCCATGTTCTCTCCCACATGATCCACGATGATCTCATTGGATGAACCACGATGTCGGGGGTCCAATCAATCCTGTATACAATTCCCTTTGTCTACCAGTATGATACTTGCCTGAGATTCGATCGTCGGTAACCCTATACCTTGTTCAATCTCGTTACCGGCAAGTATCTTTACTCGTTCCGTAACACATCATCCCGTGGCTAACTCCTTAGTCACATTGATCTCATTATGATGATGTCTTACCGAGTGGGCCCAGAGATACCTCTCCGTCATATGGAGTGACAAATCCCAGTCTCGATTCGTGCCAACCCAATAGACACTTTCGGAGATACCCGTAGTGCACCTTTATAGCCACCCAATTACGTTGTGACGTTTGGCACACCCAAAGCATTCCTACGGTATCCGGGAGTTGCACAATCTCATGGTCTAAGGAAATGATACTTTACATTAGAAAAGCTTTAGCAAACGAACTACACGATCTTGTGCTATGCTTAGGATTGGGTCTTGTCCATCACATCATTCTCCTAATGATGTGATCCCGTAATCAACGACATCCAATGTCCATGGTCATGAAACCGTGACCATCTATTCATCAACGAGCTAGCCAACTAGAGGCTCACTAGGGACACATTGTGGTCTATGTATTCACACATGCATTACGGTTTCCGGTTAACACAATTATAGCATGAACAATAGACAATTATCATGAAGAATGAAATACAATAATAACCATTTTATTATTGCCTTTAGGGCATATTTTCAACAATATGCACCTATTCAACCAAGCCCTTCTCGTGAAACAAGGCTGGAGGCTAATCCGAAACCCGAACAGCCTATGTGCGCGAGTGTTAAAATCCAAGTATTACCCCAATGGAAATCTCTTGGATACTGTGTTTGCATGGGATGCATCACCCGTGTGGAGAGGCATTGAATTTGGTCTCCAACTTATAAAAAAGTGGCTTATTTGGAGAGTTGGGGATGGAAAAGGCATTCAAATCCAACGTGATCAATGGCTCCAAAGGAGAGAGGGCTTGTTGACTGCTGCTTTCATCTAGAAGGTCTAGACTTCGGTGGGTTAACCAACTTATGCATCCGGACAGGATGGAGTGGAATGAAGGACTTATCCGACAGATCTTTTACCCCTTCGATGCCGATGTAATATGCAAGATCCCAATCCCGTGGTCGAATGTGGAGGATAGGGTAGCATGGCACCATGAGAGTAATGGAATTTTCTCACTTAAGAGCGCTTACAAGCTAGCTGAAAACCTAGCCCAGAAAAGCCAGCAACCTTCCAGTTCGTCGAGGGAACCAAATGACAGTAGTATTTGGGACCTCATCTGGAAAACCAAGGTCCCTGGTAAAGTTCGAATCTTTGGCTGGAGAGTAGCAACTAAAACTCTAGCGACAATAGAGAATAAGCATAGGAGAACTCTTGAAGTCGATGCCACATGCAGCATATGTGGGAACGAAAAGGAGGACGAATTTCATGCCGTTGTCATGTGCACTAAGAGCAGGGGGCTCAGAGCTGCAATACGAGAGGTTTGGAACCTACCGGGAGAGAAGAAATTTTGGTATACACGGGACAATTGGCTGCAGGTTTTGCTTGACTCCGAACCTGTGAATACCAGGGGAGAAATCCTGCTGCTATTATGGCGTTGTCGGCACCTGCGCGAGGATTGCATAAGGAATGAAGGTAGACACACAATCAAATCATCTGCACTGTTCTTGGAAAAGTATGAGGAGAAGCAATAGCGTGAATCCATTGATGGGGACCAAAATAAGATATTGACCCACAATCAGGACAAATCGCCATCTAGATAAGCTGCCACCAAGGAGGGCCAGAAGATAGTCTCAACTATGACCAAACAGAGTAGGGGGACAAATGTGGCAAGTTCACCAATGGAGCCCCCACTAGTGCAGAAAAGGCTACCTATGGCGTGGCAAAAATGGCCATGCTAGCATGGAGGCCTGACGCCACCAATAAGGCGTCACAGTTAAAAATACTATTGATATTGGGTTTGACGCTAGCACTATTCCATGCGTTTATGGTGTTCCACTTGTCCAATGTGAACAATAATATGCGTCAGTAGTGGCATTGGATGTTAGTGCTACGCCAGCAATGTAATTTTCAGATTTAAACCAAATATGTACAGCAACGTGATACAACAAAAATGACAACATAATCAAAGGTTTAGACAGTAATTAAACAGTATATTGCAAATACCAAAATCTAAGTTCAAGAGTCATTATTTATTGACATTATTCAGAAAATTGTGAAAAAGAGGCATATAGCACAAATACACACAAGTTCGGATAAATTAATAGGAGGTGGTAAGACACCATAAGATATGCCATGCATCCTACTAGCTAGCTAACTCAAACAATACACTGGGTGACGTGGCTTGAGTCTGCGTCGGTATTTCTCCAAAGAGAAACGGATGATGCAACATAGCGATGGTAAGTATTTCCCTCAGTTAAGAAACCAAGGTATCAATACATAGACGAAGATCAAGCATCTATGTAAACAACCCCTGCACAGAAATAACAAATACTTGCAACCCGACGCGTAAGAGAGGTTATCAAGCTCTCAACGATAAAAGATAGATAAGGTTGTGATAGTTTGGGCAAATAGATCTCGCAAGAACACAAAATAAAAATAAGTAAACAAAAAGTGTAGCAAGGTATTTTTAGGTTTTTGGATTAATAGATCTGAAAACAAACACGAAAAAAATATAGATCGGAAAGCAATATGTTGGAAAGATAGACCCGGGGGCCGTAGGTTTCATTAGTGGCTTGTCTCATGAGTATAGAACAATGGGTGAACAAATTACTATTGTGCAATTGATAGAAGATTGAATAGTCATAACGATATCCAAGGCAAGGATCATTATATAGACATCACGTCCAACATAAGTAGACCGAAACGATTATGCATCTACTTCTATTACTCCACACATCGACCGCTATCCAGCATGAATCTAGTGTATTAAGTCCATGGAAAAATGGAGTAATGCAATAAAAATGGTGACATGATGTAGATAAGATCTATTCATGTAGGAATAGACCCCATCTTGTTATCCTTAATAGCAGCGTGCCTTATTGCCCCTTCTGTCACTGTGAAAGGACACCGTAAGATCGAACCCATCACAAAGCACCTCTTCCCATGACAAGAAAAAATTGATCTAGTTGGCCTAACTGAACCCAAGATTTGAAGAAGAAATACGAAGATATAAGTAATCATGCAAATAAGAGATCAAACAAGACTCAAATCATATTCGTGGATAGAAACTGATCATGAACTCAAAATTCATCGAATCCCAACAAACACACCGCAAAAGTCATTACATCAAATAGATCTCCAAGAGACCATTGTATCGAGAATCAAAAGAGAGAGAGGAAGCCATCTAGGTACTGCCTACAGACTTGTAGGTCTATGGTGGACTACCCACGCATCATCGGAGAGGCACCCATGAAGACGATACACCCCTCCGTGATGGTGTTAGATTGGATCTCGAGGTTCTAGAATTTGCGACGGCTGGAATTGTGTTTCGTCATCTCCCCTAGGGTTTTCTGAATATTTGGCTATTTATAGAGGCGATAGTGGGTGGAGAGGAGTCCCGAGGAGGGCACAACCCACCAGGCTCCACTAGGGGCCACTGGCACACCTTGATGGGCTGTGGCCTCCTCGGCCCTCCCATCTGACACTTCTTTGGTCCACCGGATGTCTTCTGGCCCGAAAAAATCTCCAAGAAGTTTCACGGTGTTTGGGCTTCGTTTGGTACTGATTTTCTGCAAAGTAAAAAAACAATCAAAAACAACAACTGTCACTTTGGCACTATGTCAATAGGTTAGTCCCCAAAAATGATATAAAGTTGCTGTAAAATGATTGTAAAACATACAAGATTGATAATATAACAACATGGAACAAGCAAAAATTATAGATACATTGGAGATGTATCACCGAGCGGAGTCAGGATCATAGTCCGAAGTAAGTAGACCATCATCATCGCTGCCAACAGGCCTGTAGTAGACCATGATCTCGTCACAATCGTAGTCAAGGTAGACGTGTCTCTCTCCCTAGCTTCCATCTTGTAAGCAGTTGCAAGAGTTGTCCAGTCAGGGCAACCAAAATAGGTGTGGTCTGACTCATTGGTGACAAGGTAATTAAGTGTTCGTTTGTCACCATCTTTATTAGGGTGCATTGAAACATGATGGTTGCATCAAGCGAAACTCGAAACTTCTCTAAGAAGTCATACCTTGCCCCGCAAGGGATGACCTGAGCGAAATTTGAAAAAAATAACTAGTTAGACAATTTCGGCCACAAACGTACCATATGAAACTCAATCAGAACATGTTGAACTAAATCATATATATATACCGTCTTAGCAATGAAGTCCTTCGGAAGATCGATGAAGAACTTCCTATCCTACTGGCGTCTCAAAGCACCACAAGTCTTACACGGGGCATCCTTTTCTTGCTGTCAATATTGTTAAGCATAGTTCATTAAACTAAATAACTAGCACATCAAAATAGAACATATATGCACTAGTAATTAAGCAATTCTACAAACGATGCACAATTCAAACAAATAATAACATGCATAAAAATTTGAAACTACACAAACTACACTAAAAATCTGAAACTACACAACACTACTAAAATCTGAAACTACGCAACTCTAGCACAAATCTGCACTACACAGCTTACAATCTAAAACTCCCACGATGGAGGCGACGGGACGGTGGTGGAGATAACGAAGCTGGTGGAGGCGCGTAGACGACAACGACGGTGGAGGCGCGGAGACGACGACGATGGTGGTGGCACAGAGATGGCGATGGTGGAGGTGGAGAGGGAGAGGGAGACAACAGCGATGTGGAGTAGGGGATGGCAACGACGGCATCGGGTTGGGATTTATTTGGGGACGTTTGTGTAAGGATTAGGTCCGAGTGTGTATATACAAGTGGTTGAATTTGACGGGCGGTGTGGTGTGTTTGATAGCATTGGCCACATGGGCCAACGCCATTTCAGATTATTATTATTTTATTTTCTTCTTTTGTGAATATATAAATAGAATTAAAATATTAGTTTATAATATAATTCATATAGATGAACAACATAGATTTCATTACATACATTACAGAAGGCTAATAAAAATAATTATTATAGTCTATTACTACTACATGTAGACTATGACATCATGAGTGTGATGACGACCACCAGATGATATGGTGTCGTCGATCCAACTGGGAAAAATAGGCCAAGTAGTCAACTGGCTAAAAGAGCATATCGAAGCATATTGATTTTTTTATTTGTCCTCGCATCACATCGTTCTGGAGTTGCATCTCGTCCATCTATCGTCTCAAAGGTCCAATGAAGTAGTTGAGCAACTCGCTTACGTACTTTTGGACGAGATCAACCCATATCCATGTGAAACAATATTTCCCCCCGTTTTCCGTGCATCACAATATATATACACACACACATACACACATGCATGCATATTGATGTGAGCGACGCTAGAGGAGTTGAATTGTGCAAATTAGCTGAAAGCCAATCAATATGTATATACGTACCTTTCCACGGTTGGAGCAAATTTGGAACTCTCGCTCTGGATTCCATTCAGTGTGTGACATATGCTTATCAACAGGGTGACAATAGCCGCAAAGCAGCACGTGGCCGGTATCTTCGACGCCTGTGGCGTAGCTGCCAGATTGAACAGATGTCGTGCTGCTGCTGCGGGATGATTCGCCGGACTGCATTGGCCGTGGCGAGCTCATGGTGTAGCCAACAGGACCGGACGGGAGCTCAGCCAGGGCGGCAGAGTCCCAAACTTTCGACACGCTCCATCGACGTGGGTCCATAACTAAGATGAGGTAACTAGTTATTAGGGAGAAGAATTGGAAGTGAATGTATTTTGAGAAATAAAGGGGCTTCCAACACTAGCTTATATAGGCAAAACTTAATGCTGGCGTTCACGAACATGGAATGCCAAAACTACATAATATATCTATGGTGTGCTAGGACATATGATGACATCAATGCATTCCGATTGATCATCCTAGCAGGGCCCACTTTTTGGTGACGTTCCACTTTATGTCCACGCCAACACTAACTGCACAACGCGGGTGTACCATTTCATCCAATGTCATCGCTATTTGGAAATATTAGTGCTGATGTTAGTGAAAAATGGCGCGCCACCAACAAGAATTGTGGCTAGCCATTTCTCTACTGGTGCCCATGTGTGAAAGCACAATATAATCCCTTGGTGATTTTGATAATTCATGACAACATACATTGTCTCTTGGACTAATACTTTCATCTAGTGTATTTCAGATAAAGTCCATAAAGAGAGATAGGTTGGAAAAAGGAGTGTGGAGAGTATCCCCATGAACAAGAAGGAGAAGGAATAGCATTGGCAAAGCTTCAAGCAAGAGGACTCTACATTTTACTTTGTGAGAAATCACTTTGAGTCCATAGGAAAGCCAATACTATCAAAAGGGGGTAAGGTACTGTTGGTGAACAAAATGCTCATACGTGCACAAGTGATAGACACCACATACACCCACAAGCTCTTCCACAAAAGTCTATCCAAAGCCAAATATCCAAAATCGGTGCAACCAACACTTTCCACTCGGTGCCACCGATTCTTAGCCTCAAACAGACTCAGCCAAACCCTAACCCTTTGGTGCAACCGATTCTGGTTTGGTGCCATCGAGTTTGGGTTGCCAACTTTCTGTTATGCAAATTCACAAAATCGGTACCACCGAGTTTGCTGAATCGGCGTCACCGAGTCTGGCAATCTGACTGTTGGTCACCTTATCGGTGCAACCGAGTTTTATGTATTGGTCTCACCAAGATTCAAAAGTTGTTACCTTTGAGGCAACTCAGTATAACCGAGATTAACACATCGGTTCCACTGAGTCTGACTTATTATGTGTAACGGTTGGATTTTTGGAGATGTATATATACCCCTCCACCACCACTCACTCGAAAGAGAAGCACTCAGAACAGACCCCACTCATACCAACTGATTTTCTGAGAGAGAGCCGCTTACTCATGTGTTGAGATCATGCCATTCCATTCCAACCATATGAATCTTCATCTCTAGCCTCCCCAAGTTGCTTTCCACCCAATCAATCTCTTCCACCATAGCTAAATCTGTGAGAGAATGATTGTGTGTTGAGGAGTCTATCGTCTTGAAGCACAAGAGCAAGGAGCTCATCGACATTATCGAGCCTATTACCTTTTGGAGGGTGGTGCCTCCTAGATAGGTTAGGTGTCGCTTGGGAGCCTCATACTTCGTGTTGTGGAGTGAACCAAGAAGTTTGTAAGGGCAAGGAGATCACCTACTTCATGAAGATCTACCTCGAGCGAGTCTAGTCCTTCATGGATAGAATTTGTTATGGAATAGTCAAGGTTGCTACTTCGTGGACCCTTATGGGTGGAGCCCTTCGTGGACTCTCGCGACCATTACCCTCCGTGGGTTGAAGACTCCATAAACGTGGACGCATGATAGCACCACCTATTGGAACCACGGGAAAAATCTTCGTGGCTTTCATGTGTTTGATCTCCCTATCTCTACTCTTTACTTCCATGTGCAATGTCTTTACTTTTCGCTGCTATACTTGATGACTTGCATGTGTAGGGTGTGCTAGACTTTCTATAATTGCTAAAATCTGCCAACACTTATCTTTGCACCTTGTGTAGATTTTAAATTCCTGCTAGTAGTCTATTCACCCCCTCTAGACATAATCTTCTTGTGATCCATCCACAATTGGTATCAGAGCATTGGTCTCCATTGCTTCGTTTTCATCACCGTGGAGGTAGATGGATGTGTCTAGTGTCGAGAGTTTGTATTGTAGAGCGCCCATTCTTGATGGAGAGTACTATAGTCTATGGAAGCATGCCATGATTTATCTATTTGACAAATTCCATTTGAGAAAACATATTGAAAATCCCTATGTGCTCCCCGTTGATGAATTGCAACCCACACACGCAGAGGAAATTAACATGCTTGGAAACCTTAGAACTGTCAATCTTATTGTTAGAGGCTTACCAAGATTTATGCTTTCTCATTTGAAGAACTTTGCATGTGCTTATACTTTGTGGAGTGATTTGGAGAAACGATATCCAAATCTTACATTAAGTAATCTTGATGAAATTCTTCATAAAACCGTTGCTTTTCACAAAAGGAAGCCTGGTGGTCCAAACTTTGATAAATGCCTATTTGAGATTCGTGATCTTATGCGTGCTAAAGGAGATGTCACAACTATCAGCAACATTATTATTGAAGCCATTCACATTCACAAACTTGAACATTGTCATGGTTACGATTCTAAGGAGTCTCTTGGTTTCTATGATGAGGAGATTCCACAAAATGATGACAATGAAGAACATGGCTACTATGATGAATATGAGTTGTTCGACATCGAGCATGAAAAGATCATGAAGATTCTAAGTCTAGTGGCAAACTTCAAGGATGCTACCTCTTGAGCTTGCGTTGGTTTTCTCTTGAAGAGGAAAGGGTGATGTAGCAAAGTAGAAAAGTATTTCCCTAAGTTGTTGACAACCAAGGTATCAATCCAGTAGGAGGAACAAGCAAGTTACCAATGGATGCACCTACACAAACAATCAAACTCTTGCACCCAACGCTATAAAGGGGTTGTCAATCCCTTCACGGTTATTTGCAAGGATTAGATCTGATAGAGATAGATGTAAACGAGAACGGAAAGTAAAAGGTAAATAAATTGCTGCAAAGTATTTTTGATATTTTTTGTTTATAGATTGGAAAATATCCTATGGAAAGTAGACCCGAGGTCCATAGGTTTCACTAGCGGCTTCTCTCATGATGGAAGTATTACGGTGGGTGAATGAATTACTGTCAAGCAATTGATAGAAAAGCGAATAATTATGATGAAGGGGTTATTACCCCTAGGTCGACCAAAGCAACGGGGTTCTCCCCCCTTCTACTTCGAAGGAAAACTACGCTGTCGGCTGCCCATGGCCGGCTGGAGGACAGTCGGCTCGAGCTGCCGTCGGCTGGCGACACGGACGGCTGGTCGTGCAGCCGGTTTGACCCCCGGCTGGCTAGGCGCGGCCGGACTGCCTTCCGGGCCACCTCCTACGTTGACCCCGGGGCAGACGTGTGACATCCCGTCCCCCTGTGTGCGGGTACGACGACACGACATGACCTCCACGAAGGGCAGCCCTGTGGCCATAGTGGCCGCTGACGCACGGGGGCGCATGGCTATAGTCCAGCCGTCCAGGCCGCTGACCTTGGCAAGCATGACCGGGCGGGGAAACAGTGCCGACACACCCTCTCCCACTCGATTACTTGCCCCGGCATGGCAACAGTGCAGCCGGTCGTACCGGAAACTTCGGTCGACTGGCACTAGACGACGCCTCCCGGGCGACCCGTGCCGCGACAGGTGGGCGAGGGCCAATCTTAGAGCCGGTTGGCGGGCCCCAGCAGGCGACAAGACCTCCCAGCCGGTGGACCCTACCGGCGACGAGACGACATAAAGGGCAGGGGCCCTGGTCAGCCAGAGAGGCTGCCAACCGGCCCCCTGCATCCTTGTACCTTAGGAATATTATAGAGCCAGGGGGTTGGCCTATAAAACCCCCCGAACCCCCCCATGCAATGGGTACGGATGATCGTTCGCATAGACCCACATAGATCTTTCCTCTCATACTATCTCTAGCAACGGAGGAAGACAAGCCGACTGCTCCTTCTTCCTCCTCTAGACACAGCTCTAGGAGCATCCTTGTAAACACCACTATCCGTCCAACTAGACCAAGCAGGACTAGGAGTATTACCTCCCCCGGAGGGCCCTGAACCTGGGTACATCATGCGTCGCCATCGTTTGTGCCCAATCTTGCATCCGGAGCCCGTCAGCGTCCTTCGTCCCCAACCACCTACGATAAGCCTACCCATGGCATCTGTCATGAGAAAACGACGATAGTTGGTGCCCACCGTGGGGCCGTATGCGGAGCCGGATGGATTCATACTCCGGGCGAGACCCCTCGCCATTCCCCCCGCCGCCGCACGTCTAGGAAAAACCGCGGGCTCGTGGGGCTTGCTCCAGCATGCCCCGTGGTCAACTCCGTCGGCCTCACGGCCGATATCGACGCACTCACCGAGCGCTTCGGCAGGCTTAGCCTCGCTGAGGCTCCGATCGCTGACGAGTACCCCGGGTTGGTGCTCATCTATGCCGGTCCGCCCACGGCTATGGGCGCACTTGCCGCGACCCAGTCCAGCGGCTCCCATGATCACGTGGGGGCAATGGACATCATCTCCTCCACCTCCTCCGGACGTGCGCGGGTCGGGGCTGACGCCGCCGTGGCTCGCGGTGGCACCTCCGACCTGGTCGATGTGGCCCTCCGGGGCTTGAGCACCCCTATCGCCCCGACGGCAAACCCTGACGCTACCGCGGTCAACCTCGAGGCGGTCCGCCGCATCCTGTTCGAGGATGCCACCGCCCTCGCGGCCACGCGGCGCCGCATGGAGGCCGCCCAGCAGGAATACGCTTCCGCCTATGGTCTCACCCCAGCTGGCACCAAGCCTAGCCGGCGTGGGGCTGTGCGCGACTATGGCCGCGTGGTCGCTGAAATCCTAGGCGGCAAGATGCCTGTCTACGACACCCCCGTAGCCAACCTGCGGCCCCTCAAGGTAGCCTACAAGGACTTGGCTACCTTGGAGGGCGAAGAACGTGCCGCCCACGAGCGTCACATCAAGGAGCTCATTGACGCCGCTGATGCGTAACAGCATCTGCTCGCGTCGGGCGGCGCTACCTCCAGAAGCCCCCGGCTTGAGCGCGAGGGCACGGGGACTGTGGGCCGTCAGCCGGCTTAGCACTCCTCTTCCCCTCGCATCTCCGACCGTCGGGCCGAAACAAACAACCCCCAGCCCTCTCAGCTGTCGGGGAGCGAGCAGCCGGCTGTTAGCAGCCGGCACACCAACAACCCGCCCTGCAGTGGCCGCCACCAAGAAGCGCCGACGACCAGTAGTCGACGCAGCCGCAGGCGCACTCCACCCCCGCGGCGCGAGCAGGAATGGTTGGTTCCGCCCGTCATTCGCCACGAGCTACCGGATCGGGCCGCGTGTCCCCCGCAGCGAGAACGACGCTTGCAACTGCATCGACCACCTCACGCAGTCCGCCCTCCTTGAGGAGGAGGGCTCGATTGGCCCGGTCTGTTTTGGCCCTCAGATCTGTGACGAGCTGTTCCCGACCGGCTTCACGCTCCCCCGAGACACCCCGAAGTATAATAGGGCCACCAAGCCCGAGGACTAGTTGATCAACTACACCACCGCGGTCGGCATCGCCAGGGGGAACAAGCGCGTAGCCGTTCGCTACGCTCCCCTCATGTTGATCGGCTCGGCCTGCACCTGGCTCAACAGCCTGGCGGCCGACGGCATCAACACCTGGACGGACTTCGAGGAGGCCTTCGTCCGCAACTTCACCGACACCTACAAGCGGCCCGACCGCCCCCATGAACTCGCCATGTGCGTTCAGGGTCCGGACGTGTCCCTCCACGACTACCTCACCCGGTGGACCGAACTCCATAACTTCTGCGAGGGCGTGCACAAGGTGCAAGCCATACAGTACTTCATCGAAGGTTGTCGAGACGGCACCCCCCTCAAGCACAAGCTTTTGTGTTCCGAGCCAGCCATGCTTCCGAGCTCATGACAAAGGCGGACAAGTACGCCATGGCTGATTTAGCCATCCGGGTCAAGACGACCCTTCCCGCCAAGGCAATGACAACACCAGCAACATCCCGGCTGGCTGCTGACAACTAGCAGTCGCAGAACGACCAGCCGGATCCCTGCTATGGGAGCTGGTAGGTCAACACCATTGAGGAGCACGAGCTGGCTGCCCAGCCTTCTAGTTAGCGCCAGCGCACTCGCAAGGCTACCTGGCAGCTGAAGCTCACCTTCGAGCAGATGCTCGACCTCCCTTGCAAGAACCACTTAGGGGCCAAACCCTCTACGCACACGCTCCGACAGTGCAGCTTCTCACAGCGATTGGCCCGGGGGGACGGCCTTCCGGCTCCTCCCGCGCTGCCTGCCTGCACGCCGGCCCCGGCCCAAGCTGTCGCCCCGGCGCGGCTCCGACCCCGACCCAGAATGACGGTCGTTTGATCGACCAGTTCCCTAACCAAGACGATTGTTATGTCGTCTTCACTAGTGAAGAGACGAGCAAACACGCTCAGCGCCGGCTCCACTGTGAGGTGAACCCCACCATGCTGGCAACTCCCCAGTTCATGCACTGGTCGGAGAAGCCGGTCACCTGGAGCCGAGCGGATCATCCCGTCGTAATGCCAAGTCCCGGCAGCTATGCCTTGGTCCTCGACCCCACCATCGCCACCGAGAAGCGCACTTGCCGCTTCAAGCGGGTGCTGATAGATGGTGGCAGCAGCATCAACATCCTTTACCTCGATACGATGCACAAGCTGGGGCTGAAGATAGAAGACCTATAGGCGAGCCAGACAGTTTTCCATGGCATCATGCCTGGAAAGTCTTGCTCCCCTGTCGGCAAAATCACGCTCGACGTCCTCTTCGGCGGACCCGGCCACTTCCGCCGCGAGCGAGTGCTATTCGAGGTCGTGGACCTCGCAAGCCCCTACCACGCGGTGCTAGGCCAACCAGCCCTTGTCAATTTCATGGCGGTCCCCCATTACGCCTACCTCAAGCACAATATGTTGGGCCCCAAGGGAATCATCACCATCACGGGCGACTACAAGATGTCAATCGAGTGCGCTCGTGACGGCAGCTGGCTGGCCGAGGCCCTTGAAATCGCCGAGGAGAAGCGGCAGCTCGACCGGCTCGTGGCCATTGCCGCCAGCCAGCCGGCCGTGCCGGCTCCCCCCTCGCAGTCCGCCAATCCGACCAAGAAACACTTCAGCCTCCTCGACGATCTCCGGGAGACCTTCACGAACCTGCGCGAGTACAAGATCAAGCTCAACCCGCAGAAGTGTGTCTTCGGTGTCCCAACCGGCCAACTCTTGGCTTTCTTCGTGTCCGCTCGCGGCATCAAAGCTAACCCCGAGAAGATCAGCGCGATCGAGCGCATGCCCAAGCCGACCCGGCTCTGTGACGTCCAGAAGTTCACTGGCTGCCTTGCCTCGCTCAGCTGGTTCATCAGCCGGTTGGGGGAGAAGGCCTTGCCCCTCTATGGGCTCCTTTGCAAGACGTCTCTAATCGAGCCGGTTCACACCAAAAAGACGGGCATGTTCAATTGGCCCGACGAGGCAGACGATGCCTTCCGCGGCCTCAAGAAGGCTCTTACCCACGCGCCCATCCTGGCCGCGCCGGATGAGAAGGAACCTTTGCTCGCCTACATCGCAGCGACCACACGCGTCATCATCATTGTCCTGGTGGTCGGGCGGCCGGAGGAGGGCAAGTCCCTGCCGGTCCAGCACCCCGTCTACTACCTCAGCGAGGTCCACTCCGTGTCCAAGCAAAACTACCCGCACTACCACAAGATGTGCTACGACATATACTTTGCTGCAAAGAAGGTCAAGCAATACTTCCAGGAGCATACCATCACCGTGGTGAGCATGGCCCCGCTCAGCGAGATCATGATTGGCCGGGACTCCACTGGTCGGATCGCCAAATGGGTCATTGCCCTCGCCGATCATCAGATCCGGTACGAGCCACGAACCGCCATCAAGTCGCAGGCGTTGGCTAATTTCCTCGTCGACTGGGCGAAGACGAAGTTCGTTCCGCCCCCTCCAGACTCCATGCATTGGCACATGCATTTTGACGTCTCGAAAATGAGGACCGACCTAGGTGTCGGCATAGTCCTCTCCTCCCCAAAAGGTGACCAGCTCAAGTACGCCCTCCAGATCCACTTCGCCGCCTCCAACAACGTGGCCAAGTACGAGGCCATCGTCCATGGCCTTCGGCTCGCCAAGGAGACCGGCATCAAGCGCATCCTATGTTTCGATGACTCCGACCTCGTGGTGCAGCAAGTCTCTGGCGAATGGAATGCCAGGGACGCCAACATGGCCAGCTACCGCTTCCTTGTACAACAGCTCATCGACTCCTTCGAGGGCCGTGAGTTTCATCACGTCCCATGGCGGACAACGAGGCGGCTGACGCGCTTGCAAAGATCGGCTCCACCCGGTAGGCCATCTCAGCCGGCGTCTCCCTTGAGTGGCTGCTTAAGCCGTTGATTAAGCCTTCCCCTGAATCGGAATCAATCTTCATGCCGATGGATGCTGCCGGCCATCGGCGGCTCTGGCTGTCCCTTCGGCATCTTCGCCACCGGCTCCCACAACTTTGGCCGATCTACCGGAACCAGTCGAGACGGCTGCATCCGCGGCCATCGGCTCCAACGACATGGCTATCATGATGACAATCAACCAACCGGCTACGGGGGCCGGCGAGCTGGGCCCGGGGGCTCCCGAGCCGGCCCCCATCTCGGCTCCCTCATGGGCCCAGCCTATCTTGGCATTCCTTCTACGCGGCGAGCTCCCCTCGGACGAGGCCTCGACAAGGCAAATTCAGCACCGGGCCTTGGCATACAACATCATCAACAACGGGCTCGTCCATCGCAGCACCACCGGCGTCTTCCAATGGTGCGTCGAGCTGGAAAAGGGTGTGGAGATCCTCCTCGACATCCACCAGGGTGAGTGTGGGCACCACGCCGCCTCTAGGACCCTGGTGGCCAAGGCCTTCCGCCACGGTTTGTTCTGGCCCATTGCTCTCGAGGCGGCCAAGAAATTGGTCAACGAGTGCGAGGGCTGCCAATGCTTCAGCACGCAGAGCCACCTGCTGGCATCGGCCCTCCAAACCATCCCCCTCTTGTGGCCCTTCGCCATCTGGGAACTGGACATGGTGGGCCCCTTCAAGACCGCATGAGGCAGCATGATGCACTTGCTGGTGGCTGTTGACAAATTCACCAAGTGGATCGAGGCACGACCGATCAAGAAGCTGGATGGCCCCACAACCGTCTGGTTCATCGATGACATACGGTTCGCTATGGCGTCCCCCACAGCATCATCACCAACAACGGCACGAACTTTGCCAAGGGCATGCTCGCATGTTTCTGCTCCAAGCAAATAACCCGGCTCGACCTTGCCTCCGTCGCTCATCCATAGTCAAACGGCTAGGTCGAGAGGGCAAACGGCCTCATCCTGTCCGGCATCAAGCCCCGACTCGTGACACCGCTGGTAAGGTCAGTCGGCTGCTGGATCGATGAGCTGCCGGCCGTCCTTTGGAGTCTCAGGACCACCCCCAACCGATCAACCGGCTACACTCCCTTCTTCATTGTGTACGGGTGCGAGGTGATCATCCCCACCGATATCGAGTTCGACTCGCCTCGGATCGCCTGAGGAGGCAAAGGAGGCAAGAGAAGACGGCGTCAACCTACTCGAGGAAGCTCGCGAACTGGCCTTGAGCCGAACGGAATCTACCAGCAGAAGCTCCGACACTACCACAACAAGCAGATCCGGCCACTCTCCTTTCGCGAAGGGGACCTGGTCCTCAGGCGGATCCAGTGGACAGCCGGACAACACAAGTTGTCCTCCCCATGGGAGGGCCCGTTCATCATCAGCAAGGCGCTGCACAACAATGCGTACTACCTAATAGACGCCCAGAAGCTGCAAAAGCGCAAAAGAGATGCCTCTGGCGAGGAGACCGAGCGCCCATGGAACGCGGTGCTCCTCCGTCTGTTTTACTGCTGAAAGGACCAATGTATGTATGTATCCCTACCCTTTTGGGCTTATGAATGGAATGGGTGCCCCAGGCTGACTCTTGAGGCATTCCCTATTTCGCTTCCCTCAAAGGTTTCCTCGCTCACCGGCTCCCCGGCCCGCCCCCCAGGCCCGTGGGCTCGCCGGCTGGTCCTAGGTCTCTTCTCTCAGAAATTGGTCAAGTAGTGTGAGCCGAACAAGCCCTCCCACCCTTCCCAGCTATAGGTCTGGCTCCCGGCTGTTCGGTTGATGGGGCCTCGGGGCGGCAAGACTTAGCTCACACGAAAGTTCGATCACAAGGAGATACCGGCTAGGCCCAGCCGGACCACTGCCTCGCCTCTGCCACTCTACTTATCCCGAAAAGCTCTTGTGGTTCGTAAGTTTAGAACCGGCTCCCTCGAGGCGGACGCCCCGACCCAGCCACAGACCGGCTCCTGACTGTCGGGTTGGAGGGGCCGAAACCAAAGGAGAAAAGGGGAGGAAGAGAAAGAACCAAAAGGGCGAAAAGGGATAAGGACGAGCAGGCACGCAAGACAGGCAAACACACTAAGTATTTACAATACAAATGTTAAGACAAAAGTGGCCCACGACCAGCACAGTTCATTACATAACACCCCCAGTGGGTGGACTTGAGCGTAACTTGCAGGAAAGAAAAAAGAAAGATAAAAATGCCCGAGGGCTCAGGCCACCGGCGCACCGCCAGCCGGCGTGCCTCCAGCCGGCGTGTCGCTGGGCTGCTCGACTCTCACCTCGGAGGTGGTCGCGGCCTTCAGGTCGGCCTCCTTGGCCTTCGAAGCGGCCTCCGCGGTTCCAGTCGTCTTGACGCTCGAGTCACTGCTCTCATCGGCAACCTCCTCGTCCGCTAGGCCTTGGCGGATGCCGAAGGAGTCTTCAGGCACCGGCTCTCCATCCCTGCCAAGCGCCGGCAGGAACTCGTCCGCGTTGACGTATGACGCAAGCTCGTTGGCCCGACGGACAAGGGCCGGCTCGCGGGCCTCTCGCTCCTCGGCCGGCTCGTCCCGCATGGTGGCTAGCTGGCCCAAGTCCACGCCCCGATAGCACGATGTGACGAACCGGAGCGCCATCCGCATGTCGGCCCGGGCTGTTGACGCCTTCCAGGCCTTGATTCGGGACACGGCCTGCTCCAGCCACAAGGCCACGCGGTTCGCCGGAGCGCCCCCACGGTCCGGGCACAGAGCGACGATGATCTCCTTTCCGGCTGTCTTCAGCCGCTCCACACTCCGCTCGAGGTGGATCATCCGGTTTTCAATGGCGAGCCCAAGCTTGTCCACATCTCACACGGTATCCTCCTCGATGGAGCGCCCGCACTGCCGAAGGTACTCCCGGTGCTCCTCAATGGCACGCTCAGCGCGGTGCTGAGTTTCTAGGAAGCACCCTAGGAGAAAGGGGAAGAAGAGGAAAGAAGGGCAAATTCAAACACAAGAACCAGCAAAGGGAAAAGCAACCGGCTGGAGAAGGAAAAATGGACACTTACCTTCAATGGCGTCATCCACCCCAATGGCAAAATTGAACGATGCTTTCCGCTCTGATGCCAGCGCCGCCTAAGATGCGGCGAGGGAGCCCTTGACCTCCTCGAGCGACCTCCCGAGGTGGGTGACCTCGTCTTGGAGGGCGGCGATCCTTGTTGGAAATATGCCCTAAAGGCAATAATACATTAGTTATTATCATATTTCCTTGTTCATGATAATCGTTTATTATCCATGCTATAAATTGTATTGATCGGAGACTTAGATGCATGTGTGGATACATAGACAAAACCATGTCCCTAGTATGCCTCTAATGGACTAGCTCGTTGATCAAAGATGGTTAAGGTTTCCTAGCCATGGACATGAGATGTAATTTGATAACGGGATCACATCATTAGGAGAATGATGTGCTTGACAAGACCCAAACTACAAACGTAGCATATGATCATGTCAGTTTATTGCTACTGTTTTCTGCATGTCAAGTATATGTTCCTATGACCATGAGATCATGCAACTCACGGACATCGAAGGAGTGCCTTGTGTGTATCAAACGTCGCAATGTAACTGGGTGACTATAAAGGTGCTCTACAGGTATCTCCAAGGGTGTCTGTTGAGTTGGCATGGATCAAGACTGGGATTTGTTACTCCGTGTGACGGAGAGGTATCTCAGGGCCCACTAGGTAATGCAACATCACAATAAGCCTTGCAAGCAATGTGACTAAGTGTTAGTCACGGGATCTTGTATTATGGAACGAGTAAAGAGACTTGCCGGTAACGAGGTTGAACTAGGTATGGAGATACCGACGATCGAATCTTGGGCAAGTAACATACCGAAGAACAAAGGGAACATCATACGGGATTAACTGAATCCTTGACATAGAGGTTCGACCGATAAATATCTTCGTAGAATATGTGGGAACCAATGTGGACATCCAGGTCCCGCCATTGGTTATTTACCATAGAGGTGTCTCGGTCATGTCTACATAGTTCTCGAACCCGCAGGGTCTGCACACTTAAGGTTTGGTGACGTTTCGGTAGTATAGAGTTATCAATGGTGGTGACTGAAGGTAGTTCGGAGTCCCGGATGAGATCCCGGACGTCACGAGGAGCTCCGGAATGGTCCGGAGGTAAAGATTCATATATAGGAAGTCCTGTTTTGGACTCCGGAAAGATTTCGGGCACTTTCGGTAGCGTACCGGGAGTGACGAATCGGTCCCAGGGGTCCACCAGTGGGGCCAACCCACCCCATGGGCCAAAGTGGCGACCCACAAGCCCCTAGTGGGCTGGTGGGGTCGGCCAATGTGGCCTAGGCGCAGGAAGAGAAGGCCCAAACCGAATTGGGGTGGAGTCCTCCCCAAGTTCCACCTCTCGTGTGAGAGGTGGACTCTCAGGTGGAGGAGGACTCTCCCTCCACCAGTTCGGCCGAACCAAAAGGAGAGCCCTCCTTTGCGCGCAGCCTCCTCTCCCCTCCTCCTATATATATGAGTGGTTTTAGGGTTTTTTGGACAAGGATTTTCAGCCACGTCTAAACCCTACTTCTAGATCAAGTTCCTCTAGACTAGACTAGTTCCGCAGTGCTTAGGCGAAGCCCTGCCGGAATTGCTCCACCACCATCACCGGAGCACCGTCATGCTGCTGGTGAACTCTTATCCCTCTCCGCTCTCTCTTGCTGGATCAAGACGGCGGAGATCGTCATCAAGCTGTACGTGTGCTGAACGCGGAGGTGCCGTCCGTTCGGCGCTAGATCGAAAGGACCTTGATCGAGATCGCGAGACGGTTCGTGATGAGATCGCGGAACGGATCGTGATGAGTTCGCGGGACAGATCGTGATCAAGATCGTGAGACGGATCGTGATGATATCGCGGGACACTCGGCGATTTGGATCACGAAGATGTTCGACTACACCAACCGCGTTTCTTAACGCTTCCCGCTTAGCGATCTACAAGGGGTATGTAGATCCACTCTCCCTCTCGTAGATGCTCATCACCATGGATAGATCTTGCGTGTGCGTAGGAAAATTTTCTTTTCCCATGCAACGTTCCCCAACAGTGGCATCATGAGCTAGGTCTATGTGTAGATGAGATCTGAGTAGAACACAAAGAGTTTGTGGGCGTTGATGCTTAGATTGCTTCCTCCCTTGGTCGTATTTTGGTTCAGCGGTATTGTGAGGTGAAGCGGCCCGGACCAACATTACTCGTACGCTTATGAGAGACCGGTTCCCTCGACACAAATTTTTGCATAGATGGCTTGCGGTTGCCAGTTTCTCTCACTTTAGTTGTATCGGATTCGACAAAGGCGGTCCTTGAGAAGGTTGAAAAGCAACAAGTGTATCACCATTGTGGTTTTTGCATAGATGAGAATTATTCTTGCTAGATACCCATAGCAGCCACGTAAAACATGGAACAACAATTAGACGACGTCTAACTTGTTTTTGCAAGGTATGTTGTGATGTGATATGGCCAATTACATGATGCGATGTATGAGATGATCATGTGATGTATAGAATTTCACGACTTGCATGTCGATGAGTACGACAACTGGCAGGAGCCATAGGGTTGTCTTTAATTATTGTATGACCTGCGTGTCAATCATTAAGCGCTATGTAATGCTTTACTTTATCGCTAAACGGTAGCAATAGTAGTAGAAGCATGCAGGGCGTTACAACCCCGATGGCGACACGCTGATGGAGATGAAGATGATGGAGATCATGGTGTCGTGCCGGTGACGATGGAGTTCATGCCGGTGCTTTCAAGATGGAGATCTAAAGCACAAGTTCATGGCCATATCATGTCACTTATGAATTGCATGTGATGTTAATCCTTTTATGTACCTTGTTTTGCTTAGTACGACGGTAGCACTATAAGGTGATCCCTCACTTAAATTTCAAGATAAAATTGTGTTCTCCCCGAGTGTGCACCATTGCGAAAGTTCATCGTGTTGAGACACCACGTGATGATCGGGTGTGATAGACTCTATGTTCACATACAACGGGTGCAAGCCAGTGTTGCACATGCAGAACACTCGGGTTAAACTTGACGAGCCTAGCATGTACAGACATGGCCTCGGAACACAAGAGACCGAAAGGTCAAACATGAGTCATATAGTAGATATGATCAACATGATGATGTTCACCATTGTAACCACCTCAACTCACATGATGATCGGACTTGAGTTGGTGAATTTGGATCATGTATCACTCGGATGACCGGAGGGATGTCAATTTGAGTGGGAGTTCTTAAGTAATATGATTAATTGAACTCATTATCATGAACATAGTCAGTAGTGTGTTTGCAAAATTATGTTGTAGATTACTAGCTCACACTATAGCTCCCTTGAATTTTATATGTTCCTAGAGAAATAGAGTTGAAATATGATGGTAGCAATATTGCGGACTGGCTCTGCGATCTGAGGATTGTCCTCATTGCTGCACAGAAGGCTTATGTCCTTAATGCACCGCTCGGTGCACCAACCCCTCTAGCGTTGTTTGTAGATGTTGTGAACATCTGACAGGCACGTTTTGATAACTACTTGATAGTTTAGTGCGTCATGCATTACAGCTTAGAATTGAGGCTCCGAAACGTTTTGAACGTCATGGAACATATGAGATGTTCTAAGAGCTGAAATTAGGATCTCAGGCTCGTGCCCGTGTTGCGAGATATGAGATCTCCAACAAGATTCTTTGCATGTAAGATGAAAGAGAATAGCTCGATCGTTGAGCATGCGCTCAGATTGTCTGGGTGCTACAATCGATTGAATCGAGTGGGAGTTGATCTTCCAGATAAGATAGTGATTGATATAGTTCTCCAAGTCACTGTCACTAAAGCTACTAGAACTTGGTGATGAACCATAAAACGCCAGGGATAGAAATAATGATCCCTGAGCTATTCGCGATGTTTGACAGCGCGAAGGTAGAAATCTAGAAGGAGCGTCAAAGTGTTGATGGTTAGTTAAAACCACTAGTTTCGAGAAGGCTAAGAGCAAGGAGGGAAACTTCATGGATAGCAAGTCAGTTGCTGCTCCAGTGAAGCAACCCAAAGTTGAACTCAAACCTGAGACTGAGTGCTTCGATTATGAGGAGAGCGGTCGCTGAAGCGGAACAACCCTAGATACTTGGTAGATAAGAAGGCTGGCAAACGTCAACAGAAGTATATTTGATATACGTGTTATTGATGTGTACCTTGCTAGTACTCCTAGTAGCACCTGGGTACTGGATACCGGTTCGGTTGCTAAATGTTAGTAACTCGAAATAATAGCTACGAAAGAAACGGAGTATTAGCTAAGTGTGAGGTGATGATGTGTGTTGGAAATGTTTCCAAAGTTGATGTGATCAACATCGCACGCTCTCTCTACCTTCGAGATTAGTGACGAACCTAAAATAAATGTTATTTGGTGTTTTTTTCGTTGAGCATGAACGTGATTAGATCATGTTCATTGCAACACGGTTATTCATTTAAGTTAGAGAATAATGGTTATTCAATTTACATGAATAATACCTTCAATGGTCATGCACCCAGTAAGAATGGTTTGTTGAAACTTGATCGTAGTAATACACATGTTCATAACATTGAAGCCAAAAAGATACAAAGTTAATAATAATAGTACCACATACTTGTGGCACTGCCGCTAAATGTCATATTGGTATAAAACGCATGAAGCAACTCCATGTTGATGGATCTTTGGACTCATTCGATTTCGAATCGGTTGAGACATGCGAACCATGCCTCTTGGTTAAGATGACTAAGGACCCCATTTTCTGTTTTGATGAAGCGGGCAAGTGATTTATTGGAAATTATGCATGTTGATGTATGCAATCCAATGAGTCTTGTAGTGTGCAGTGGATATCGTTATTTTCTTACCTTCACTGATGATTTGAGTAGATATAGTGTATATTTACTTAATGAAACACAAGTCTGAATCGTTTGAAAGGTTCAAGCAAATTCAGAGTGAAGTTTAAGATCATCGTGACAAGAAGATAAATATGTTTGCGATATGATCGTGGAGGTGAATATCTAAGTTACGAGTTTGGCATACAACTATAGACAATGTGAAAGTTGTTTCACAACTCACGCCACCTGGAACACCATAGTGTGATGGTGTATCCGAACGTCATAGTCGTGCTCTATTGGATATGGTGCGTGCTATGATGTCTATTATCGTTTTGTTACTATAATTTTGGGGTTATGCTTTAGAGAGAACAACATTCACTTTAAATAGGGCACCATCTACATCCGTTGAGATGACACCGTGTGAACTATGGTTTGATAGAAACCTAAGCTGTCATTTCTTAATGTTTGGGGCTGCGACGCTTGTGTGGAAAATGTTTTTGTCTAATGAGCTCGAACCCAAAGAGGACAAATGCATCTTCATAGAATACCCTAAGAATAGTTGGGTGAACCTTCTATCTCAGATCCAAGCATAAAATGTTTATTGCTAAAACAGGGTCCTATCTCGAGAAAAGGTTTCTCTTGAAAGAATTGAGTGGGAGGAGGATAGAACTTGATAAGGTTATTGAACCTCTACTTCAACTAGAAAGTAGCGCATCACAGAAAGATGTTTCTGTGAAGCCTACATCAGTTGAAGAGGAAGTTAATGATGATGATCATGAAGCTTCGGATCAAGTTACTATCGACCTACGAGGAAAATAGAACTTGATGAGGTTATTGAACCTTTACTTCAACCAGAAAGTGGCGCAGCACAGAAACATGTTTCTGTGAAGCCTACGTCAGTTGAAGAGGAAGTTAATGATGATGATCATGAAGCTTCAGATCAAGTTACTATCGAACTTCGTAGGTCGACAAGGACGTGTACTGCTACTGAGCGGTACGACAACCCTGTCTTGGAGGTCATGTTGTTGGACAACGATGAACCTACGAACTATGGAGAAGCGATGATGGGCCTGGAAACCAACAAATGGTTAGAGGCCATGAAATCCGAGAAAGGATCCATGTATGAAAACCAAGTATAGACTTTGGTGGACTTGCTCGTTGGACGGCAGGTCGTTAAGTACAAATGGATTTTTAAAATGAAGACAGACGCTGATGGTAAGTGCTACCATTTGTAAAGCTCGACTTGTTGCAAAGTAGTTTACGACAAGTTCAAAGAGTTGACTGCGATGAGACTTTCTCACTCATAGTGATGCTAAAGTCTGTTGGAATTATGTTAGCAGTTGCTGCATTTTTCAATTATGAAATCTGGCAGATGGATGCCAAAACATTGTTTGCTTCCTTAAGGAAAGATTGTATGAGATACAACCAGAAGGTTTTGTCAGTCCTAAGGATACTAAAAGGTGTGCGAGCTTCAGTGATTCTTCTATGAAATGAAGCAAGCATCTCGGAGTTGGAATATACACTTTGATGAGGTGATCAAAGTTTTTGAGTCTATACAAAGTTTATGAGAAACTTGTATTTACAATAAAGTGAGTGGGAGCACTATAGAGTTTCTGGTAAGCATATCTGGTTGACATATTGTTGATCGGAAATGATGTAGAATTTCTGGAAAGCATAAAAGGTTGTTTGAGAAGAGTTTTTCAAAGGAAGACCTGGATAAAGCTACCTAATTGTTGAGCATCAAAATCTATAAAAGATAATCAAGATGTTTGATAAGACTTTCAATGAGTACATACCTTGACAAGATTTTGGAAGAGTTCAAAATGGATCAGTCAGAGAAAGAGTTCTCGCCTGATTTGTAAGGTATAAAGTTGAGTAAGACTCAATGCCCAGTGACTGCAGAAGATAGAGAAAAGAAGAGTGTCATCCCCTATGCTTCAACCATAGGCTCTATCATGTCTGCAATGCTGTGCACAAGACCCGATGTCAGCCTTGCCATAAGTATGGCCAGAAGGTTTCAAAGTGATCCTGGAATGGAGCACTGGACAACGATCAAGATTATCCTTAGTAAATAAAAGACTAAGGAGATGTTTCTCGATTATGGAGGTGATAAAGAGTTCGTCGTAAAGAGTTACGTCGATGCAAGCTTTAACACCAATCCGGATGACTCGTAGTAGCAATCTGGATACGTATAGTGGAGCAGCCATTTGGAATAGTACCAAGTGGAGTATGGTAGCAGTGTTCACGGTTTGACATAGAAATTCGCAAAGTACACATGGATCTTAATGCCGCAGACCCATTGACTATAAGACCTCTCTCACATGCAAAGCATGATCGAGCCCCAGAACTCATTGGGTGTTAGATTCATAACAATGCGAATCACATGGTGATGTGAACTAGATTATTGACTCTAGTGCAAGTGGGAGACTGTTGGAAATATGCCCTAGAGGCAATAATAAATTAGTATTATCATATTTCCTTGTTCATTATAATTGTTTATTATCCGTGCTATAAATTGTATTGATCGGAGACTTAGATGCATGTGTGGATACATAGACAAAACCATGTCCCTAGTATGCCTCTAATGGACTAGCTCGTTGATCAAAGATGGTTAAGGTTTCCTAGCCATGGACATGAGATGTCATTTGATAACGGGATCACATCATTAGGAGAATGATGTGATGGGCAAGACCCAAACTACAAACGTAGCATATGATCGTGTCAGTTTATTGCTACTGTTTTCTGCATGTCAAGTATATGTTCCTATGACCATGAGATCATGCAACTCACGGACATCGAAGGAGTGCCTTGTGTGTATCAAACGTCACAACGTAACTGGGTGACTATAAAGGTGCTCTACAGGTATCTCCGAGGGTGTCTGTTGAGTTGGCATGGATCAAGACTGGGATTTGTTACTCCGTGTGACGGAGAGGTATCTCAAGGCCCACTCGGTAATGCAACATCACAATAAGCCTTGCAAGCAATGTGACTAAGTGTTAGTCACGGGATCTTGTATTACAGAATGATTAAAGAGACTTGCCGGTAACGAGGTTGAACTAGGTATGGAGATACCGACGATCGAATCTCGGGCAAGTAACATACCGAAGAACAAAGGGAACATCATACGGGATTAACTGAATCCTTGACATAGAGGTTCGACCGATAAATATCTTCGTAGAATATGTGGGAACCAATGTGGACATCCAGGTCCCGCCATTGGTTATTTACCGTAGAGGTGTCTCGGTCATGTCTACATAGTTCTCGAACCCGCAGGGTCTGCACACTTAAGGTTTGGTGACGTTTCGGTAGTATAGAGTTATGAATGGTGGTGACTGAAGGTAGTTCGGAATCCCGGATGAGATCCCGGACGTCACGAGGAGCTCCAGAATGGTCCGGAGGTAAACATTCATATATAGGAAGTCCTGTTTTGGACTCTGGGAAGATTTCGGGCACTTTCGGTAGCATACCGGGAGTGACGAATGGGTACCGGGGGTCCACTAGTGGGGCCAACCCACCCCATGGGCCAAAGTGGCGACCCACCAGCCCCTAGTGGGCTGGTGGGGTCGGCCAAGGTGGCCTAGGCGCAGGAAGAGAAGGCCCACACCGAATTGGGGTGGAGTCCTCCCAAAGTTCCACCTCTCGTGTGAGAGCTGGACTCTCAGGTGGAGGAGGACTGTCCCTCCACCAGTTCGGCCGAACCAAAAGGAGAGCCCTCCTTTGGGCGCAGCCTCCTCTCCCCTCCTCCTATATATATGAGTGGTTTTAGGGTTTTTTGGACAAGGAGTTTCAGCCACGTCTAAACCCTACTTCTAGATCAAGTTCCTCTAGACTAGACTAGTTCCGCAGTGCTTAGGCGAAGCCCTGCCGGAATTGCTCCACCACCATCACCGGAGTGCCATCACGCTGCTGGTGAACTCTTCTCCCTCTCCGCTCTCTCTTGCTGGATCAAGACGGCGGAGATCATCATCAAGCTATACGTGTGTTGAACGCGGAGGTGCCGTCCGTTCGGCGCTAGATCGGAAGGACCATGATCGAGATCGCGAGACGGTTCGTGATGAGATCGCGGAACGGATCGTGATGAGTTCGCGGGACAGATCGTGATCAAGATCATGAGACGGATCGTGATGAGATCGCGGGACACTCGGCGATTTGGATCGCGAAGATGTTCGACTACACCAACCGCGTTTCTTAATGCTTCCCGCTTAGCGATCTACAAGGGTTATGTTGATCCACTCTCCCTCTCGTAGATGCTCATCACCATGGATAGATCTTGCGTGTGCGTAGGAAATTTTTTGTTTCCCATGCAACGTTCGCCAACAGTCCTCCGGGCGATGTCAGCCGCCTCCTTGACGGCCGTCTCCTTGGCTGCCACCTCCTTCGCCATGACGGCCTTGAGGCGGTCTTGGGCCGCCTCCCTGTCCGCCAGCAGCGTGGCCAGCCAGTCTTTCTCCTGCGTGGCCGCCTGGACGTCTTGCGCCAGTCGGTCCCACTTGGAGACGAGCTCGGTCTTCTCATCCCGGAGAGCAGTCATATCACCTACAAGACAAGGCAGGCGTCAGCCGGCTCTGAGGGGCTACATACCCCTCCCGCGAAACTCAACTTACCTTGCACACGCGCCAGCTCCTCCTCCAGGCGGTAGAAGCCGTGTTTGCCGTGGTCGTGGATGGAAACTGCCTCCTCGAACAGCTTCCCTTGCAAGGAGTTCCCCTCTTGTCACGCAGAGCCAAAAATCAAGACATGCTCAAAGAGATCCGGCCCGGCTGCTCGTCAGCCGGTCAGCCGGCCCGCATCTCGGGGGCTACACCCAGTGGGTGCGCTTGCGCGCCCCCACTGAAAATTCTAAGACAAAGGCAACCGTGCTTACCTACGCACACTGTAGGGTGGCATCTGTCGCCTCTATGAATCGGCCCAGCTCCTGCCGGCACCGGTCCAAGACGCTCCCCAACTCCCCGAACGAGGGGACCGGGCCGCCCGCCGGGGGAGCCGGTAGGGCTGGCACGCGCGCCAGCGCCTCCCAATCTTAGAGCACCTCTTGCATGGTCCGCAGGGTCCTCCGGGCCTGCCCGCCATTGCCGCCCGGGCTCGCCATGTTGCTGGCCGCCGGGAGCGGTTCAACGACAGCGAGGGATCAGGAGTCGCCTCCCACCGGCCCTCTGCACGTCATTGTCTCCGCCTCAACCTCCTACCGCTCCGGCACGACGATCGCGTCAGTTGGCGCCTCCACCTCCATGTTCGCCGCCTTTGATGCCGCCTCCATGGCCACCGGGGCCTCCGGCACGTCGACCCAGGCCGGCTCGGCCGCGGGCGGTGTCACGTACGGCACCTCCGGCCGGGTCGCCTTGGGGGCCGGCTCCGCCGCCGCTGCCCTCGCTTGGGCCTCCATCTCCGTGGATGGAGGCCCAGGTGGCTTCATGGCCGCCCCTTACGGCTCGCTCGACGAGGGCCTCTACAGACGAGTCGATTTCGCCACCGAGTTCGAAGCCCGCACGGGGTCCGTGGACCTCCTCCACCGCCCGCCGCTTGAAGTCCCGAAATGCAAGGCCCCACCTCGCATTTCGGACTTTGAGGCTCGCAGCTCCGTGAGCCTCCTCTTCTCCTCCTGCTGGGTGGCCGCGTGCTCGCGGGCCAGCCGGTTGGCGGCATCCATTAGGTCCCCCACCGGCTCCCCCTCATGGAGCTTGATGGGGTCCCTGCAGCGCACAAAGGCCGGTCACCCACCGGCTCGCGACCCGGAAGAAAACACACGCAAGACACAAAAAAGAGACTTACCCGATGATGAGGGGCAAGGCCCGCTTGGTGCACGCCGGCAGCTTCCATGCGGCCACCTTCACCGGCTTTGGGACTGCTGGTGGCGCCACCGATCCCTCATGAGCCGGCCTCTTCGCCCAGACGACAGCTCTGGTCGCCGGGGCTTGAGCCGGTTGCTCCTCGCTCTGCCGACCCGAACGTGCTAAGGGAGGAGGCTCGTTTAGAATCATTATGTCATCATCATCATCATCATCATCGTCGTCATTCGTCCAGTCCCTGATCGTGGGGGCAAGAGGGAACTCACCCGCTCCGCTGGGCTCCTTGGTTGCGTCGGATCCTCCGGCTCCACTGGGGTCACCGGCTCACGGGTCTGCCGGCTCGTCGACTCCTCCCGAGGAGTCCACCCCCTCCTCCGGCGGGCCTCCCCGCTCGTAGTCTTCAGAGTCAGAGTGTTCGCTCTCCGCATCGAAGATTTGGGGGTGCGGGCCGTCCGGCGTGTTCTGTCGCACCAACAACTACGGTCAGCACGGCAAAGTAAGGTCCGCAGCCGGCTGTCGTCTAGAAAGAATCAGATGAAGAAAAGTCGTCTCGCCAAAATACTTACCAGGGGGACTGTTGATGCGGTTGTACGGCTCCATGCCGGAAGACCACGACTCGGGCTTCAGCTTGAACGTCGTGAGGGCGTTCACCCGCTTCGCCACCTGAGCCGGTGTCAGGTCGACGGTGGACAGCCGGCAGGGGTCGCGGTGGCTGGACATGTCACACATCCGGTGCGGCCTTAGCTGGAGAGGCAACACCCGACACGAGATGAAAGCCGCCACCAGATCGGTAGTGACCAACCCCTCGGAGCTCTTCAGCTGCGTGAGCCGGCCGAGCTCCGCCAGGGCCACGCTGCGCGGGGGAGCCCCCAGCCAGTTCACCTGGGTGGACTGCGCGTCGACGAACAGCGGCAACCGGATGAAGTCCAAGTTCGGGTCGGCGCTCTTCATGTAGAAGAACGTCCGGTGCCACCCCTTGATGGAATCGATGAGATAAAGGTACGGGAAGCGCGCGGTGCCACGAAAACACACCATCGTGCCCCCGCAGGCGCTGCTCTTAGCGCCTTGAGATAGAACAGGGTGTTGAAGAAATCGAGAAAAGGAAGGACCCCGAGGTATCCCTCGCACAGCGTCACGAAGACGGCGAGGTAAAGAATTGCGTTGGGGCCGAGGTGGTGTGGCTGGAGATCGAAAGTGTCCATGAGCTAGCGGCAGAAGTGGCTCATCGGGAGCCCAAAGCCGTGGAGAAATGCCAGAGGAAAACGACATGTTCCCCCGGCTGCGGTGTCGGTGCCACCTTGTCGCCCGGTGCACGTGCGACCACCCGCTCCGCCGGCGACAGCATACGCGCGCGGCGAAGCTCCGCGATGTCCGCCTCAATGACGACGAAGCCAACCCAGCTCCCTCCGCGTCCGTCGGCCATTGTGGCAGCGGGGCAGCGCACGAGCACGGTTGTGAGTTTGGGCACAGTGTTGCGTAAGGAGAGCGAGGAAGACGAAGAAGGCAAGAAGGTAAGGCAGCAAGGGGCAAGTGGGATTCGAGTATCTCCGCCCCTGCCCTTCCTCCCCTTTTATAGGGGAGGCCACGACCGGGGGATGTGGGATTAATTGCGCCCACTCCCAAAAAAATCTGCGCGCGCGTGGGTGGCCCCGGACCGTAACGGCCGCTTCGGGGCGTAGAGGATCCCGGTCTACGCCCCGAGGCCTACTGGGCTATGACCGGGGCCTGGCAGACTAGGCCCAGGCCGACGTCTCGTGTCCCCACGTGTGCGGGGCCTGCCGCATCATTACTCACCGCGTGGTGCATGACAGGCCGGCTCGGGTCCCGGAGCGACGCGCCGGTACCCAAGGCGTCGGGTCCAATGGCCGACCTGGCTGCCCCGTCGGCTTCACAACGGAGGCGGGTATAGCTGGGGGGAAGCCGCCGGCTCCCCTCTGTCTGTCGAACGCGGGCCCCCGCCGGCTTCGGGGACTACTAACGGGGTTATTACCCCTAGCTAGGCCAAAGCAACGGGGTTCTCCCCCCCTTCCGCTTCGAAGGAAAACTACGCGGCCGGCTGCCCATTGCCCGCTGCAGGACAACCGGCTCGAGCTGCTGCCGGCTAGCGACACGGACGGCTGGTCGTGCAGCCGGTTCGACCCCCGGCCGGCTAGGCTTAGCCGGACTGCCTTCCGGGACACCTCCTCCATAGACCTCGGGACGGACGTGCGATGTCCCGTCCCCCTGTGTCCGGGTATGACGACACGACATGACCGCCATGACGGGCGGCCCTGTGGCCACAGTGGCCGCTGATGCACAGGGGCGCATGGCTACAGTCTGGCCGTCCAGGCCGCTAACCTTGGCGAGCATGACCGGGCGGGGAAATAGTGTCGGGATGCCCTCCCCCACTTGATTACTCGCCCTGGCATGGCAACAGTGTAGCCGGACGTACCGGAGACTTCGGCCGGCTGGCACTAGACGATGCCTCCTGGGCGACCCGTGCCGCGGCAGGTGGGCGAGGGCCAATCATAGAGCCGGCTGGTGGGCCCCAACATGCAACAAGACCTCCCAGTTGGTGGACCCTACCAGTGACAAGACGACATGAAGGGCGGGGGCCCCTAGTCAGCCGGAGAGGCTGTCACCCGGGCCCCTCCATCCTTGTACCTTAGGAATATTATAGAGCTGGGGGGAAAACCCCCCGAGCCCCCCATGCAACGGGGACGGATGATCGTTCGCATACACCCACATAGAGCTTTCCTCTCATACTGTCTCTAGCAACAGAGGAAGACGAGTCGGCTCCTCCTTCTTCCTCCTCTAGACACAGCTCTAGGAGCATCCTTGTAAACACCACTATCCATCCAACTAGACCGGACAGCCCTAAACCTGGGTACATCGTGCTTCACCACCGTTTGTGCCCAATCTCGCACCCGGAGCCCGTCAGCGTCCTCGGCCCCAAACACCTACGATAAGCCTACCCATGGCATATGTCGCGAGAAAACGATGACATTTGAAGATATCCAAGGCAATGATTATGCATATAGGCATCACGTCTGTATCAAGTAGACCGAAACGATTCTGCATCTACTACTATTAGTTCACACATCGACCGACTCCTGCCTGCATCTAGAGTATTAAGTTCATGAAGAACAGAGTAACGCATTGGGTAAGATGACATGATGTAGAGGGATAAAGTCAAGCCGTATGATGAAAACCCCCATCTTTTTATCCTTGATGGCAATAATACAATACGTGCCTCGCTACCCCTACTATGTCATTGGGTGAGGACACCACAAGATTGAACCCAAACTAAGCACTTCTCCCATTGCAAGAATTATCAATCTAGTTGCCAAACCAAACCAATAACTCGAAGAGACTTGCAAAGATATGAAATCATGCATATAAGAATTCAGAAAAGACTCAAATAATGTTCATAGATAATCTGAACATAAACCCACAATTCATCGGATCTCGACAAACACACCGCAAAAGAGTATTACATTGGATAGATCTCCATGAAGATCATGAAGAACATGGTATTGAAGAACAAAGAGAGAGAAGAAGCCATCTAGCTACTAGCTATGGACCCGAAGGTCTGTGGTGGACTACTCACGCATCATCGGAGGGGCAATGGAGTTGATGTAGATGCCCTTCATGATCGAAACCCCCTCCGGCAGATTACCGAAAAGGCTCCAAGATTGGATCTCTCATGAACGGAGGCTTCCGGCGGTGGAAAAGTATTTTCATGTCTCTCTCTGGTATACAGGGAATATTTGTTAATTTATAGGCCAAGAAATAGGGTTAAGGGAGCTGTCGTGGGCCCACAAGCTAGGCGGCGTGCCCTACCCCCTTGGGCGCGCCCCTGTGGCTTGTGGCCACACGGCGGCTCTCCCGACTTCATCTCCAAGTATTCTGGGTTGCTTATGGTACAAGAAAAATTATTTCAAAGATTTTATTTAATTTAGACTTCGTTTAATATTCCTTATCTCCAATACTCAAAAACAAGGAAAAACAGAAACTGGCACTAGGCTCTAGATTAATAGGTTAGTCCCAAAAATAATATAAAATAGCATATTAATGCATATAAAACATCCAAAATAGATAATATAATAGCATGGAACAATAAAAAATTATAGATACTTTGGAGACGTATGAAGCACCCCCAAGCTTAATTCCTGCTCGTCCTCGGGTAGGTAAATGATAAAAACAGAATTTTTTATGTGGAATGCTACGTAACATACTTATCCATGTAATATTCTTTACTGTGGCATGAATATTTAGATCCATAAGATTCAAAACAATAGTCTAATAGTGACATAAAAACAGTAATACTTCAAGCACACCAACAAGCCAATCATGTCCTTTCGAATTAACATGGCCTTAGAAAGTTATCCCTACAAAATCATATGATCTGGCTATGCTCCATCTTCCCCACACAAAGTATCTAAATCATGCACAACCCCGATGAACAAGTCAAGCAATTGTTTCACACTTTTGGTGTTCTCAAACCTTTTCAGCTCTCAGGCAATACATGAGCGTGAGCCATGGATATAGCAATATAGGTGGAATAGAATATGGTGGAGGTTGCAAGGAAAAAGGGAGAAGATAGTCTCACATCAACTAGGCGTATCAACGGGCTATGAAGATGCCCATCAATAGATATTAATGTGAGTGAGTAGGGATTGCCATGCAACAAATGCACTTAGGGCTATAAGTGTATGAAAGCTCAAAAAGAAAACTAAGTGGTCATGCAAGAAGAAATTCCACTAGTTATATGAAAGTGACAAAATAAGAGACTCTCTATCATGAAGATCATGGTGCTACTTTGAAGAACAAGTGTGGAAAAAGATAGTAGCAATTGTCCCTTCTCTCTTTCTCTCATTTGTTTTTATTATTATTATTATTATTTATTTACTTGGTGGGCATCTTTGGCCTCTTTTATTTTTTGTAAAGTCCGGATACTCATCCCAACTTGTGAGGGAGTCATGGCTTCCATCATCCTTTTATCACACGGGACAATGCTCTAATAATGAAAATCATCACACTTTTATTTACTTATAACTGATACGTCCATTTTGCATCATGATTTCATATTGATATTTATTGCATTATGGGTTGTTATTACAAATTTTGGTACAATACTTATGCCTTTTCTCTCTTATTTTACAAGGTCTACATGAAGAGGGAGAATAGCGGCAGATGGAATTCTGGACTGGAAAAGGAGCAAATCTGAGATACCTATTCTATGCAACTCCAAAAGTCTTGAAAATCTACGAAGAATTATTTTGGAATATATAAAAAATGCTGGGTGAAAGAAATACATCAGGAGGTCCACCAGGGAGCCACAAGCCTGCTGGCCGCGCCCACCTAGTCGCAGCTAGCGAGCTTGTGGCCCACCTGGCAGCCCTCCAGTGGCCATATTCTTCTATATGGAGGGTTTCGTCGAGGAAAAAATCATAGGAGAACTTTCGGGAAGAAGCGCCGCCATCTCGAGGCGGAACTTGGGCAGAACCAATCTAGAGCTATGGCAGGGAGATCTTGCCAATGAAACTTCCATCCGGGAGGGGGAAATCAAAGCCCTCGTCATCACCAACGATCCTCTCACTGAGAGGGGGACAATCTCCATCAACATATTCACCAGCACCATCTCCTCTCCAAACCCTAGTTCATCTCTTATATCCGATCTTTGTCTCAAAACCTCAGATTGGTACCTGTGGGTTGCTAGTAGTGTTGATTACTCCTTCTAGTTGATGCTAGTTGGTTTACTTGGTGGAAGATTATATGTTCAGATCCTTGATCATCACTTATACTTCTCTGATTATGAACATGATGTGTTTTGTGAGTAGTTACGTTTGTTCCTGAGGACATGGGATAAGTCTTGTTATAAGTAATCATATGAATTTGGTATTCGTTTGATATTTTGATGAGATGTATGTTGTCTCTCCTCTAGTGGTGTTATGTGAACATCGACTACATAACACTTCACCATTGTTTGGGCCTAGAGGAAGGCATTGGGAAGTAATAAGTAGATGATGGGTTGCTAGAGTGACAGAAGCTTAAACCCTAGTTTATGCGTTGCTTCATAAGGGGCTGATTTGGATCCACATGTTTCATGCTATGGTTAGATTTATCTTAATTATTCTTTCGTAGTTGCGTATGCTTGCGAGAGGGGTTAATCGTAAGTGGGAGGCTTGTACAGGTAAGTACAACACCCAAGCACCGGTCCACCCACATATCAAATTATCAAAGTAGCGAACGCGAATCAAGTGAGCATGATGAAAACTAACTTGACATAAATTCCCATGTGTCCTCAGGAGCACTTTGCTTTATATAAGAGTTTTTCCAGGCTTGTCCTTTGCTATAAAAAGGATTAGGACACCTTGTTGCACCTTTGTTACAATTGTTACTTGCTACCCAATACGAATTATCTTATCACAAATCTGTTACCGATAATTTCAGTGCGTGCGGAGAATACCTTATTGAGAATCGCTTGTCATTTCCTTCTGCTCCTTGTTGGGTTCGACACTCTTACTTATCGAAAGGACTACGATAGATCCCGTATACTTGTGGGTCATCAAGACTCTTTTCTAGCGCCGTTGCCGGGGAGTGAAGCGCCTTTGGTGAGTGGAACTTGGTAAGGAAAAATTTATATAGTGTGGTGAAATTTACTGTCACTTGTTACTATGGAAAGTAATACTTTGAGGGGCTTGTTCGGGGTATCTTCACCTCGAACGGAAACACAAAGAGTTGTCCCTCAATCTACTGAACCTACTGAAAATATTTATTATGAAATTCCTTCGGGTATGATAGAGAAACGGTTAGCTAATCCTTATGCAAGAGATGGAACACCACATCCTGATTTGCATCTAATCTATGTGGATGAAGTTTATGGATTATTTAAGCTTGCAGGTCTGCCTGAGGATCATTTCAAGAAGAAGGTATTTACTTTATATTTGAAGGAGAAGGCATTGACATGGTATAGGCTATTTGATGATATTGGATCATGGAGCTACAACCGGTTGAAAATGCAATTGCATCAGAAGTTCTATCCTATGAATCTAGTTCATCGTGATCGGAACTATATTTATAATTTTTGGCCTCGTGAAGGAGAAAGAATCGCTCAAGCTTGGGGGAGGCTTAAGTCAATGTTATATTCATGCCCCAATCATGAGCTCTCGAGAGAAATTATTATTCAGAATTTTTATGCTTGGCTTTCTCGTAATGATCAATCCATGCTCCATACTTCTTGTGTTGGTTCTTTTATGAAGAAAGATATTGAATTCAAATGGAATTTATTGGAAAGAATTAAACGCAACTCTGAAGATTGGGAACTCGGCAAAGGTAAGGAGTCAGGTATGAACCTTAATTTTGATTGTGTTAAATCCTTCATGGACACTGATGCTTTTCAAGAATTTAGCACTAAATGTGGACTTGACTTTGAGAAGTAGCTTCTTTATGTGAATATTTTGCTACTTATTGTTGATCTCCCTCAGGAGAAGTGGTTTAAATATCATCCTCCCATTGAAGTGAAAGTAGTGGAACCTATTAAACTTGAAGAGAAAATTATTACTTACAATGCTGATCCTGTTATCCCTACTGCTTACATTGAGAAACCACCTTTCCCTGTTAGGATAAAGGAACATGCTAAAGCTTCAACTGTGGTTTGTAAGAGTTGTATTATAACACCTACACCCCCTGAACAAATTAAAGTTGAACCTAGTATTGCTATGGTTAAAGATCTCTTGGTTGATAATATTGATGGACATGTTATTCATTTCTGTGATGAAGCTGCTAGAATTGCTAGACCTGATACTAAGCATAAACATAGACCAGTTGTTGGCATGCCTGTTGTTTCTGTTAAAATAGGAGATCATTGTTATCATGGCTTATGTGATATGGCTGCTAGCGTAAGTGCAATTCCCTATTTCTTATACGAAGAAATCATGCGCGATATTGCACCAGTTGAACTAGAGGATATCGATGTTACTATTAAGCTTGTTAATAGAGACACTATTGCACCAATGGGGATTGTTAGAGATGTTGAAGTCTTGTGTGGGAAAGTAAAGTATGCTAATGATTTTCTTGTTCTTGGTTCCCCACAAGATAATTTTTGTCCCATTATAGTTGGCAGACCCTTCTTGAATACTGTTAATGCTAAGATTGATTGTGAGAAGGAAGTAGTTACTCTGAGCTTTGGGGATGTGTCTCATGAGTTTAATTTCTCTAAATTTTATAGACAACCCCTGACAAGGAATTGCCTAGTAAAGATGAAATTATTGGTCTCGCTTCTATTGTTGTGCCTCCTACTGATCCCTTAGAACAATATTTGCTAGACCATGAAAATGACATGCATATGAATGAGAGGAATGAAATAGATGAAATTTTCTTTGAGCATCAGCCTATTTTGAAACATAACTTACCTGTTGAAATACTTGGGGATCTGTTAGTGCATCTAGTGCCCCTTAGTGATTTTGGTGTATTGAAGACTTATAGGTTAAGGTACTAATGTGTTTGTGAGTGTACACAGGCTCTATAAGTCGATGAGGAGTTTGATATATTCGGAGATTATTGACCCCTAAAAATGTATGTATTCAAGTGAAGACTTTGCTGAAGACTTTCTGAAGACTTTGGTGAAGACTTTGTAAAGACTTTGAAAATGAAGAAGTTGGTGTGACCTTGAAGATATGAATGAGGAATATGAAGCGTGAAGACTTTTGTTTTCGTAGTTTCATTTCCTTTATTTGAGTCATAGGAAACATCGTACTGTTAAAGGGGGCTGAGTTAATACTAAGGAAAATTTCCAATTGATGCTCAACTCCAAAATCCTCAACCTATACAATCCTTTGAGTGAAGCCTTTGGAGATCTCTTACGGTTCAGACAAGTTCTTGAGTGACAAAGACGAAGTTCTTCTGGTCTCTGAGGAAATTGACCTGACTGAGGAGTTAGGATTTCGCTAGTGCGAATTGTCTACAAGTGAGGAACATGATAAGATTGCGGACTTTCATAGTTCAAAATTTCGACCGTTGCTGTGCTTAGCGCCAGCTGTCCCCAATCATAACATCCACATAACGGTCATATCATTGAGGGCATTTATGTCTTATCATGTCAGGTTGCACCCTGGCTATAAATAGCCACCCCCCCCACAACCACTAGTTGGTCGGCTGCTCCGAGAGAGAACTAACACTTGTCATTTGAGAGCAGCCCATCCTCCGAGGACTTTGAGAGAAAATCATCAGTGAGGAAAAACCCACAACCAAACCACCAAACCCAAAGTGATTGAGCATCACTGAAGAAATTCCTGTGTGGAAGCGATGCTTGTTACCTTTGAGGACTGTGCATCCTCCAGACGGTAGGCTACATGATCTAGTGCTCCTGCAGTCAATTGGGGATCACGAAGTGACCTTGGTCTAGAGCATCCAGTAGTAAATTATGGATCGCCGAGTGACTGGTTTGTGAGGGTTTTGGAAGTCTACCCTGAAGACTTAGCACGAGTGTTGGGCGAGGATTGTGTGACCTTAGCTCAAGGAGAATATGGTAAGGACTGTGTGTCCTCTGGTTTAAATACCAGGCCGCTCCAAACCAGACGTGCGACTGTCACAATAGTTGGAACTGGGTCATCAAATCATTGTCTTCATCAAGCTACCTGGTTCTATTTCCTCAACCCTTCCATTTCCTCGTATAACTATTAATGAAATTGAAATTTACTGTTTGAAGAATTTGACTGAAGACTTTCACAATTTCCTCACCTCAAATTCTTCAAGTTACCTTGTTCCTCACCTGCTTATCCTGTATCACGCTACTTGTAATCTGTGCATGTTTCATTTCATCATGATGACTATGCTGTCACTATGTTCCTCATGCACTTGAGTACTTATTATGCTGCTAGTTATTCATCACATTTCAAATTCCTCAAAGTTGAAATTCCTCAAGTGATGAATTTGTAAAAATCGCCTATTCACCCCCTCTAGTCGATATAACGCACTTTTAGTTGGTATCAGAGTACGTACTCCCTCGCTCTGTGTGATTTTGGTTTAACCACCTGGAGTTCTAGTTATGTCGAGTGCAGGTATGATCAAGGTTTCCGCGGGGTGTCCTACCTTTGATGGGATGGACTACCCCTACTGGAAGAACAGGATGCGTATGCACCTTGAAGCTATTGACAATGATCTCTGGTACGTTGTGGAAAATGGTGTGCCCTCTGTCACTCCCACTGTTACTACTACTGATGTGAAGAGATTCAAGCAACTTGATTCTCAAGTGAAGAATATCACCTGTGGCCATCTGAGCAAAGGTCAGTATGGCAGAGTGAGTGCTTTGGAGACTGCTAAGTTTATCTGGGATAGGTTGTCCAAAGTCAACGAAGGTGTATCCACTCAACGTGACTCTCGTGTTGATGTTCTTTGCAATCTCTTCAACCTCTTCAAGAGACTTGATAATGAAAATGTTCAGCAAACTTTTGATCGTCTCACTGATATCTCCAATGAGCTTCAAGCACTGGGTGCCACCGATATCACTGACCATGAAGTGGTGAAGAAACTGCTAAGATCTCTTGACTCCTCATTCGATACTCTGGCGTTGATGATTCAAGAATGTGGAGACTACAAAGCACTTGATCCTGCTGACATTCTTGAGAGATTCAATACTCATGAATTTCAACAAGCTGAGAAGACAGATCTCTACGGGCCAAGCTATGGAAGATCTCGTGCTCTGAAGGCAAAAGGAATTTCCTCATCTAAAGAAGAAGATTCTGATAGCAGCCTTGGTGATCGTGAAGAACTAAGTCAGGAACTAGAAATGCTTGTGAGGAAATTCAAGAAGTCCTCAAGGAGAGGTGGATTTGGAAAGTCATGAAAAAGTGGCTTGAGGAAATCAGATTCCTCAGAAGACTACAAGAAAAGAACTTGTCATCGTTGCAAGAAGCCTGATCACTTTATCTCTGACTGTCCACTCTGGGAAAAAGATTCAAAGAAGAAGAAGAAATACAAGGATGATAGTTCTGATGACTTGAAGAAAAAGAAGAAATCTTCAAAGTCCTCATCTGCAAAGTCCTCATCTTCAAAATCCTCAAAGCCAAGAAGAATGGTTCCAGAAAGGCACGAGCATTCATCGGCAAGGGAATGGATTCCGAGGAAGAATCTGAAGAATATGAAGAAGAGGAAGAATCTCAGGAGGAATCAGAATCTGGTGTCGCTAGCCTTGCTCTCGCTACTGCTTTCGTTAGCAAGTCCATCTTCCACGATGAAGAATATGACTACTCCAACGACTCTGATGTTAGCAATGATGATTATTCTCCCACCTATTGCTTCATGGCAAAAGGCTCAAAGGTACACAAACATCATTCCTCATCTGAATCAAGTGAAGGTGAATATGATGAATATGTGAAACCTAGCTATGCTAAACTTGTTAAAATTGCCACTAAGCAACAAAGTGCACTTCGAAAGCTTCAGAAAATGCTAGACAAAAGCGATGATCTGTTGAACTATGAAGTGGATCGGACTCAAACTCTGTCTGACGATCTCAAAAGTCTTCAGACAAAGTATGATAACCTTCAGAGTCATCATAACGACCTCTTAGCCGATCATGAGAAGCTTTCTTATGAATTTCTTCAAAGAAAGCGAGATCTTGAGAAACTGAGGGTGTCACATGAGGATCTCCAAAGGGAAAATGATTCCTTACTGGCTCAACAGATCAGTACCACTTAGGAAGAATTCGTTCCACCTTGTTTGAAATGCATCGAATGTGAAACTGCTAATTCTTCACCTGAATGTTCAAATGATTCTATTGCTGCAAATTCTTCAACTATTCCAGTGGTTTCAAATTCCTCATCTGAGGACACCACAAGTATCACTGATGACAATGCAGGGTTGAAGGAATTGTATGTGACAGGCATGTACAAAAGTCTCAAAGGGCATCAAACCCTTTGCGATGTGCTCAAAAAGCAGATTCTGAACAGGAACCCTAGGAAAGAGGGTATTGCCTTTGTGAGGAAACTCAACGTTGATGGATCCTACTGGACACCTGAGCAGTACCCCAAAACCTCATGGGTTGCTGCGAAAGGACCTCCTATAGATCCATCCACTTTATCTGGCTTTAAGTGTGAAACTTCATATCCCTCTGATGAGTCACTTGACTCCAACTACAAATTCTTCAAAAATCTGAAAGGTGAAGTATTTGCTAGATTTGTTGGAACTAACTGCAGGAACAATTCTCCTATGAAGAAAATTTGGGTTCCCAAGAGATACCTTCAAAATCTTCAAGTGAATGTCCTCACGATACCACTCGTGAAGAATAGGAAACCCAGATCAAATTCCTCATATCGACCAAAGTCCTCACTTGGACCAAATTCCTCAAATGGTCAAAATTATCATTCTCGTACTAATGTCTCTGTTTTGCAGGGAAAACCTAAGAGTTATGAATATGTGCATTATTATTCAAACCATTATGTTCATAAGTCCTCGAAGAATTTCTCTCCTTATTCATTTGAGTACTCTAACCCTCGCCTTGTGAAATGAAGTGCACTTGCTTCTATGCCTCCCTTCTCATATGGTGCTCGCAGAATGATGAACTCTTTGCCACCCCTCCAGATGTGGGTGGTGAATAAATTGAACTAATTTCTTATGTAGGGTCAGGTCTCTAGATGAAACTGAACATCTAATGAACTTGCTCGAGACCTGAGGAAATGCTTGAAAGGACGCAAGCTAACCATGATGAAATGAATTCCTCATTTCTCACATCCTCACACTACTTGCTTACTATCTTGTGTGATGAAATCCTATCTCATGAAATTGATGTCATATTTTTCACTCTGAAGCATATGAGTTCGTAAGTTGTACTAATTCATCTGTAGGATGATTCTCCAAAAGCTGTTGAGTGGGTCCTCGATAGTGGATGCACAAACCACACGACTGGTGAAAAGAATCTACTGATGAATTTGCCACTCACTCCATCTCCTCTAAAGCATATCACCTACGCAAACAAAGGAAAAATCAAGGTATTGGGACTTGGTAAGGTTGCTATCTCAAAGGACCGAACCAAGGATAAGGTGATGCTTGTTGAATCCCTTGGGTTCAACCTAATGTCTGTCTCAATGCTTTGTGATCTTGATATGATCGTCCTATTTGGAAAATATCGTTGTGTTGTCATTATGGAATCTAACAATTCCAAAGTCTTCGAAGGCTTTAGGATAGGAGACTTGTATATCGTTGATTTCTCTACACGTCTTTAACCTGCCACATGCTTACTTGCAAAGTCTTCAGAAGGCTGGCTATGGCATCGACGACTTGGACATGCGGGCATGAGGAACTTGCACACGCTCGTGAAGAAAAAGCACGTCATTGGCATCGAGGGTGTCAAATTCCTCTAGGACCACCTCTGCGGTGCATGTGAATCTGGGAAGATGACCAGATCCAAGCATCCCTCGAAGACAATCAAGACCACGACTCAACCCTTTGAATTGCTTCACATGGATCTCTTTGTCCCCACTTATTACTCCATACTAACAAATGCTTCAAGTTTGTATGGCTTTGTAATTGTTGATGATTACTCTCATTACATTTGGGTGCATATTATTCTTACAAAAATGAAGTGCACGATGTCTTCAGACGATTTGCTTCAAGGGCCTCCACCAACTTTGGCGTCAAGATCAAGCATATTAGGAGTGATAATGGGACTGAATTCAAGAAAACTAATCTTGATGAATATCTTGATGAACTTGGTATTACTCATGAGTTATCTTCTCCTTATACTCCTCAACATAATGGCATTGTGGAGAGCAAGAACATGACTCCAGTTGAGATGGCTCGCACCATGCTTGATGAATACAAGACTCCTCGTCGCTTCTGGCCTGAGACAATTGATACTGCATGCCACATCATCAATAGGGTATACCTTCACAAATTCTTCAAGAAGACTTCATATGAACTTATGATTGGCAAGAAACCCAATGTAAGTTATCTCAAAGTCTTCGATGCAAAATGCTGGATCAGAGATCCTCACCACAGTTCTAAGTTTGCACCAAAAGCACATGAAGATTTTATGCTTGCTTGAGGAAAGGACTCGCACACCTACAAAGTCTTCAACACCTACCATCACAAGGTTGTTGAAACTGTAGATGTGTGGTTCAATGAAACTAATGGCTCGCAAAGAGAGCACTTGCCTTATGTGTTAGATAAATAGTCTCCTGAGGAATCCATCAAGCTGAAGGCAACTGAATATATCATACCCACTAAGGAAGTCATTCCAACGAATGAAGACTTTCATGTTGATACACCTAAAGAAAATGATGCTGAAGGAAGTCCTCAACCACATCAACCTACTCAACCTAGAGTTGCAAATGAAGTACAAATTGACAAAATCATTGATGACATCAATGCACCAGGTCCCCTCACTCGCTCAAAAGCTTCACATTTAACTAACTTTTGTGGGCACTTTGCCTTTGTCTCTATCATAGAGCCCACCAAAGTTGATGAAGCATTCAAGGAGCCTGACTGGATTCAAGCTATGCAAGAGGAATTGCATCAGTTCAAGCTCAACAACATGTGGGAACTTGTCAAGCGGACAGATCCTCGCAAACATAACATCATAGGTACCAAGTGGATCTACCGCAACAAGCAAGATGAAATGGCCTTGTGGTGAGGAATAAGGCTCGTCTTGTAGCTCAAGGCTACACACAGGTTGAAGGAATTGACTTTGATGAAACGTTCGCACCTGTTGCTAGACTTGAAGCTATTCGCATATTGCTTGCTTATGCTAACCATCATAATATCATCTTATATCAAATGGATGCGAAAAGTGCATTCCGCAATGGTAAGCTTGAGGAAGAAGTATATGTTGCTCAACCCCCAGGTTATGAAGACCCTAAGCATCCTGACAAAGTCTTCAGACTCAACAAGGCCCTCTATGGCCCCAAGCAGGCCCCTCGGGCGTGGTACGACACTGAAGGATTTCCTCATGAAGAAAGGCTTCAAACCCGGTTCACTCGACCTCACTCTTTTCACAAAATCCTATGGCAATGAACTGTTCATATGCCAAATATACGTAGACGATATTATGTTTGGCTGTACTAATAAACGTTACAGTGATGAATTTGCCTATATGATGAGTGAAGAATATCAAATGTCTATGATGGGAGAGTTGAAATTCTTCTTAGGTCTTTAAATTCATCAACAAGACAATCGCATCTTCATCTCCCAAGAGAAGTACCTCAAGGATGTTCTGAGGGAATTCGACATGCAAGATTGCAAAGGCGTCAAAACTCCAATGCCTTCAAAAGTCCACCTCTGCGCTGATAAAAATGGTAAAGATCTCGATCAGAAGGTATACCGCTTCATGATTGGCTCATTATTGTATCTATGTGCATCTAGGCCTGATATTATGCTGAGTGTTCGCATGTGTGCCTGATTCCAAGCAACACCGAAGGAATCACACCATAAGGCTGTGAAACATATTCTTCGATACTTAGCTCACACACCAACACTTGGATTATGGTATCCCAAGGGCTCAAATCTTCACCTCATCGGATACTCTGATGCTGACTATGCTAGAGATCGTGTGGATCGCAAGTCAACCTCAGGCACATGTCATTTCCTGAGACAATCCATAGTCTGTTGGTCCTCGAAGAAGCAGAACTGCGTCTCACTCTCTACTGCTGAAGTTGAGTACATTGCTGTTGGCTCATGTTGTGCTCAGTTACTATTGATGAAGCAAACCCTTAAGGACTATAGCATCAAGTTGAAGAATGTGCCTCTCTACCGCGACAACGAGAGTGCCATCAAGATTGCTTACAACCCAGTTCAGCACTCCAAGACCAAGCACATCCAGATTCGTCATCACTTTCTTCGAGATCATGTACTCAAGGGCGACATCTCCATCGACCACATCCCCAATGATGAACAATTGGCCAACATCTTCACAAAGCCCTTGGATGAAAAGAGATTTTACAAGTTGCGGTGTGAGCTAAATATCTTACAATCTTCGAATGTTCTTTAAAAAAGGAGACATCTCCTAACAATTGTCCAAAACTGATGACTTAGATGTGCAACACACGAAGTAACGTTTTCCTTAAATCAATGAAGAATAACTCTCTAAGTGTGAAGAAATTAATGAAGAATTTGATTTTAGAACCCTACGACAATTGTTGCGGTGTCTGAAATCATCATTCTTATATGGTGGGTCACGCCACCAACCAAAGTTGTAATTCTTCAAAATTGAGTTTTTCGTCATTTTTGCAAATTCTTCAAATTATCAAATTCCTCAAATTTGCAAATTCCTCAAGTTTTCAAATTCTTCAAACTTTGAAACTCGTGTTTTTCATTGACTATATATATTTATATATATATATATATTTGAGTTTTCAATGTCCTCAACAGCATTCACTTATTGCTAATTCTTCAAGTTGATTTTCATCTAAGTGAATGTGATTAGACCCTTTCCCCTCTATGCTAAACTCAACCCAGTCTGTTCACAAATTCTTCATATGCGTTCTACTTTGAAACTTGTTCAAAGTCTTCACTTTGTCCTTGACAGCTGAAGAATTTGCGAATGAAAACTTTGAAATTTTCACTATAATTTTTTTCAGCGGTTCCCGCTCAAACGGTTCCAATTCCCATGACTGGATAACCCACGATCCCCCATAATCTCCACTACTCAGAATGTGGGTGACACCTGTCGCGTGGAGAGCAAGGGTCAGGGGCAATCTTGTCCAAAATCTTCGGGCAGATTGGTTTTCACTCCCTCTATAAATACCCCTCCCCTTCAAATATGCTCGGTTACTCCTCATCTCATCCCTCTCCCGAGCTCCAACCTAGTGCTGCCGCTAAAGTCATCGTCGCCGGTGAGGAACAGCTTTACTGCCTCGACCTCGTCATCTCTGTACTCGCATCCTCCGTGGAAGTCATCATCCCGGAGCCGCTGTAGTTGTCTCCCTCTACCAAGCTAGGGCGTGGGAGATCTGAACAGACGAACTTCCCAATCTCATCTCTTGTTCGTCGTGTTCTTCACCAGGGTAAATAAAATTTATTTTTACTGCCCTTGTTTGATCCTCAAATGCTCTTCATATTCCTCAAAAGGTGTTTATTCTTCATGAACCTTATTCTAAAAGCACCTTACATCTTCACATACTTGATGTTTTTCCCTAAGCAATGATTTTCTTCAAGATTCCTCAATTATGTGAATCCTCAAAATCTGCACAACTCTGGAACCTGAGACAAAGAACACTTAGTGAAATTTCTCAAGACACCCATGGTCAAATTCCTCTCACCTATTTTATTTAGAAAAAATTCTAAGAACGCATATGACCTCTTCAAATTCCTTGCACCTATACTCTGTTCACATGTACAACATGTCCGTTGATGAATCACTAGGTTCCCATCAACTTAACTCATTTGCAGCGCTCCTTGAGGAAAAACTATGTACTTCTTAAGAGTCCTCAAGAGTTCATATTCCTCAAGTGAAGAAAATGTCTGACGGAAAGAAACCTCAGAAAGGTGGAGAGAAGCCAGATGTGCACACTGCCTTTGAGATTCCAGATGATGTGTATGAGGAATACTGCACACCCGATGAAGAAACTCATGGCAAAGAAACGACCAAGCAGAGAAAAATTCGTCTGCAAAAAATTGAGAGGAGATGGGCAAGGGAATGGAAGGAATATTGTTATGTAACTCCAAAATACATGATAAAATTCGCAGTGAAACCTCCTTGCAGCAGGCCTCCCCTTGCTCCAAATCAAATTGCTGATCCCACTAGCATCAATACTGGTGAGGACTTTCCTCACATGTGGGAGAAGCAGCAAGCCAAGCTGGCGGAGAAAGCCAAAGAGGCAGTGAAGAAATTCAATGAAGATTCTGCTGCTGCTGCCTCTACCGGAGCCTCTGCAAGTGCTCCGAAGAAAATCATGAGGAAGAAATCTGCATTGAAGACAAGTTCTTCAACCTCAAAACCTTCGCAGCAGATCCCTCAAGGTCAAAGGCCTCGGCCTACAAAGTCTGCAGCTGCTGGAACGGTTGGTGCTCTGTCTTCTATGACATCTTCAACTAGCCCTTTTGCATTGAAGCTGAAGAAAACTGTTGGGCGAGGTCAAAGAACAAGTCCTCACTCAAGCAAGGCTGTGGTGACCATACCCTCAGGTTCTGAGGATGATGATGATGAAGCTGATGATGAGGAATTGGAAGAAATCATCAAGCACAGTCAGCAAAAGGCTGCTATAGCAAAGGGCAGCTTTGTTCCTCTCATGCTGGATCCCAAGATGATCCTCAACTTCATCGATATATGGCATGAAGACCCAAGCACCCCACTTTCTTCACTAAATCTGCCTCTTGGAGTGCATCATGTCCTCACCCACTTCATTTCTGAAGAAAAATGGAAAAGAGAGCAAGCTCTGAGAGCTAAGAGGAACAGGGTTCGGAAGGAACAGTTTGTGAGAGACAATGTGATGAATTTGACCCCAAATCAACTCGTCACTGTTCAATCGGAAATTTGCACACTCTCTGAGGATCAAGAGAGATATGATGCTGAATGGAAGGGCACCAAGGTGAGATTCATTAGGGATACTCAAGCTGTAGTGAAGGATCACAACACTAGGGTTGCTGCACGATCGCAACCTCAAAATCCTCAGGCTGATGAAATTCCTCAAGCTACTGATGAAATTGCTCAGCCCGATGAAACTGCTCATGGAAATGCTTCTACACCAAAAGAAACTGCCAGTGCTGCCGAGGAAACTCATACCACTGATGATTATGCCAGGACAACCACCACTGTTGTGCCTGAAGAAACTGAAAGGCCAGCTGAAGCTTTTGCTGTGCCTGAAGAAACTGAACACACCAGGGATGTTGCATCAATCGTTCCTAAAGAAACTGACACTGCTGAGGAAAAGACTCTTAAGATAAAAGCATCAGATTCAGAAACCTCAGCCGTGAAGAAGTTGAAGACTATGCCAAGTTCTTCAACTCGACCTATTGATGCTACACCAATTTCCTCAGCACCTGCCTACGAATTGTACCATTTGGGGTGGAATATGTCATCCCAGATGAAGATGAAGATCAGTCTGCTGCTTTGACAGAGCAGATTGATGAAGAAATTGAAGTTGAAGACATTGCTTCAACTCCAAAGGTATCATCGCCCCAGCCTCAGTTCACTACGGAAGAGGCTGGAGTTGAAGAAATTGATGAGGACGTAGACATTGGCAATACAACGCCTGTCATCAATGATGAATATTGGGAATCAGCACACCCAAATTCACCAATGACTACTCCTCTGACACAGATTTCTCAGTCGCCTGCTCCAACTGATGAAATACATGAAGAATCTGCCAATCTGAACACCCAAGTCAATGAAGAAATTCCAGCCGCAACGGTTGATGATCTTGATGCTCCCGCCGCAACTGAGGAACCAGCTCTCCAAATTGTTCTCTCTGGAGGTGTTCCTCCCATGCCAAAGGAGATTAAGGGGCACTTCAAGCCAAATCTTCAACCGAAGCCAAGAATGCCATTCAAAGGCTCAGTACGCCCCAAATTCCTCAAGAGAAATTTCTTCAATGAATGTATGTTCTTCACTAGTCCAAATCCCTATGACTTTGCGAGGGCCGGTCACAACAGATTCTGGATGGCAACATAGCTCAACTACTAAGCATCAGTTCTTTTTGAGAAGAAGAAAGTCTTCGAGCACCACCAAATTCCTCATGCTGACATGGAAACCCTTCCATCATTCACACCGGTGCTCCAGGTTCTTCATGATGCATGCATTCTCCCATTCTGCGTCGACATCTGCGAGTGTAATGAAGAACTCATTCTTCAGTTTTATGCCACATTGCATATCAGCGGAAATGCTACAGACGTCAACTCCTGGAGATCTCTTCCAACTGATGCTCAACTCCAAAATCCTCAACCTATACAATCCTTCGAGTGAAGCCTTTGGAGATCTCTTACGGTTCAAACAAGTTCTCCAGTGACAGAGACGAAGTTCTTCTGGTCTCTAAGGAAATTGACCTGACTGAGGAGTTAGGATTTCACCAGTGCGAATTGCCTACAAGTGAGGAACATGATAAGCCTGAGGACTTTCATAGTTCGAAATTCCGACCGTTGTTGTACTTAGCGCCAGCTGTCCCCAATCATAACATCCACATAACGGTCATATCATTGGGAGCATTTATGTCTTATCATGTTAGGTTGCACCCTGACTATAAATAGCCACCCCCCACAACCACTAGTTGGTCGGATGCTCCGAGAGAGAACTAACACTTGTCATTTGAGAGCAACCCATCCTCCGAGGACTTTGAGAGAAAATCATCAGTGAGGAAAAACCCACAACCAAACCACCAAACCCAAAGTGATTGAGCATCACTGAAGAAATTCCTGTGTGGAACCGACGCTTGTTACCTTTGAGGACTGTGCATCCTCCAAACGGTTAGGCGTCATGGTCTAGTGCTCCTGCGGTCAATTGGGGATCACGAAGTGACCTTGGTCTAGAGCATCTAGCAGTAAATTGTGGATCGTCGGGTGACCAGTTTGTGAGGGTTTTGGAAGTCTACCTTGAAGACTTACCACGAGTGTTGGGCGAGGACTGTGTGACCTTAGCTCAAGGAGAATACGATAAGGACTACATGTCCTAGGACTGTGTGTCCTCTTGTTTATATACCAGGCCACTCCAAACCAGACATACGACGGTCACAACAGTTGGAACTGGGTCATCAAATCATTGTCTTCATCAAGCTACCTGGTTCTATTTCCTCAACCCTTCCATTTCCTCGTATAACTGTTGATGAAATTGAACTTTACTATTTGAAGAATTTGACTGAAGACTTTCACAATTTCCTCACCTCAAATTCTTCAAGTTACCTTGTTCCTCACCTTCTTATCCTGTATCACGCTACTTGTAATCTGTGCATGTTTCATTTCATCATGATGACTATGTTGTCGCTATGTTCCTCATGCACTTGAGTACTTATTCTGCTGCTAGTTATTCATCACATTTCAAATTCCTCAAAGTTGAAATTCCTCAAGTGATGAATTTGTAAAAATCGCCTATTCACCCCCCTCTAGTCGATATAACGCACTTTCAGGATCGTCCTCCACCCAAGGGTGGTGCTGTGTTTGAGCTCAAGCAATTACCCGATACGTTGAAATATGCTTATCTTGAAGAAAAAGAGATATATCCTGTTATTATTAGTGCTAACCTTTTAGAGCATGAAGAAAAGAGATTATTGAAAACTCTAAGGAAGCACTGTGCTGCTATTGGCTATACTCTTGATGATCTTAAGGGCATTAGTCCCATTCTATGCGAGCATAAAATAAATATGGAGCCTGATGCCAAACCAGTTATTGATCACCAACGACGATTGAACCCTAGGATGAAAGAGGTGGTAAGAAAAGAAGTACTAAAGCTTCTGGAGGCAGGTATAATTTATCTTGTTGCTGATAGTAGATGGGTTAGTCCTGTCCATTGTGTCCCTAAGAAGGGAGGTATTACCGTTGTTCCTAATGATAAAAATGAATTGATCTCGCAAAGAATTGTTACAGGTTATAGAATGGTAATTGAGTTTATGAAATTAAATAAAGCTACTAAGAAAGATCATTACCCTTTACCTTTTATTGGTCAAATGCTAGAAAGATTATCCAAACATACTCATTTTTGCTTTCTATATGGTTACTCTGGTTTCTCTCAAATACCTATATCAAGCTAGGATCAAGAAAAAATCACTTTTACTTGCCCTTTCGGTACCTTTGCTTATAGACGTATGCCTTTTGGCTTATGCAATGCACCTGCTACCTTTCAAAGATGTATGATGGCTATATTCTCTGACTTTTTGAAAAGATTTTTGAGGTTTTCATGGATGATTTTTCCGTTTACGGGACTTCATTTGATGATTGTTTGAGCAACCTTGATCGAGTTTTGCAGAGATGTGAAGAAACTAATCTTGTCTTGAATTGGGAAAAGTGCCACCTTATGGTTAATGAAGGTATTTTCTTGGGGCACAAGATCTCCGAAAGAGGTATTGAAGTTGATAAAGCTAAAGTTGATGCTATTGAAAAAATGTCGTGCCCTACGGATATCAAAAGTATAAAAAGTTTCCTTGGTCATGCTGGTTTCTATAGGAGGTTTATCAAAGATTTCTCTAAGATTTCTAGGCCTCTCACAAACCTTTTGCAAAAAGATGTTCCGTTTTTTTTATGATGATTGCGTCGAAGCATTTGAAATTCTTAAGAATGCCTTGATTACCGCACCTGTTGTTCAACCACCCGACTGGAACCTACCTTTTGAAATTATGTGTGATGCTAGTGATTATGTTGTTGGTGCTGTTCTAGGACAAAGAGTCGATAAGAAATTAAATGTTATCCATTATGCTAGTAAAACTCTAGACAATGCTCAAAGAAACTATACTACTACTGAAAAAGAATTTTTAGCAGTTGTGTTTGCTTGTGATAAGTTTAGACCTTATATTGTTGATTCCAAAGTAACTGTTCACACCGATCATGCTCCTATTAAATACCTTATGGAGAAGAAAGATGCTAAACCTAGACTTATTAGGTGGGTCCTTCTGCTACAAGAATTTGATTTGCATATCATTGATAGAAAGGGTGCTGATAACCCTGTGGCACATAACTTGTCTAGGTTAGAAAATGTTCTTGATGACCCACTACCTATTGATGATAGCTTTCCTGATGAACAATTAGCTATCGTGAATACTTCACATAATGCTCCTTAGTATGCTGATTACGCCAATTACATTGTTGCTAAATATATACCTCCTAGTTTCACATACCAACAAAAGAAAAAGTTCTTCTATGATTTAAGGCATTACTTTTGGGATGACCCACATCTTTATAAAGAAGGAGCAGATGGTATTATTAGACGTTGTGTACCTGAGCATGAACAGGAATAGAACTTACGCAAGTGTCACTCCGAAGCCTACAAAGGACATCACACTGGAGATAGAACTGCACACAAGGTACTACAATCTGGGTTTTATTGGCCTACTCTCTTCAAGGATGCTCGTAAGTTTGTCCTATCCTGTGATGAATGTCAAAGAATTGGTAATATTAGTAGACGTCAGGAAATGCCTATGAATTACTCTCTTGTTATTGAACCATTTGATGTTTGGGGCTTTGATTATATGGGGCCTTTTCCACAATCTAATGGGTATACTCATATTCTAGTTGATGTTGATTATGTCACTAAGTGGGTAGAAGTTATTCCAACTAGTAGCGTTGATCATAACACTTCTATTAAAATGCTTAAAGAAGTTATTTTCCCTAGATTTGGAGTCCCAAGATATTTGATGACTGATGGTGGTTCACATTTTATTCATGGTGGTTTCCGTAAATTGCTCACTAAATATGATGTTAACCATAGAGTTGCATCTCCTTATCATCCTCAGTCTAGTGGTCAAGTAGAATTGAGCAATAGAGAGATTAAATTGATTTTGCAAAAGACTGCCAATAGATCTAGGAAGCATTGGTCTAAGAAACTTGACGATGCATTGTGGGCTTATAGAACTGCTTACAAAAATCCTATGGGTATGTCTCTGTATAAGATGGTTTATGGTAAAGCATGTCACTTACCTCTAGAGCTAGAACATAAGGCTTATTGGGCAATCAAAGAGCTCAATTATGATTTGAAACTTGCTGGTGAGAAGAGGTTATTTGAAATTATCTCACTTGATGAATGGAGAACCCAAGCCTACGAGAATGCTAAGTTGTTTAAAGAAAAGGTTAAGAGATGGCGTGATAGAAGGATACAAAAGCGTGAATTTAATGTAGGTGATCATGTCTTGCGATACAATTCTCGTTTAAGATTTTTTGCAGGAAACTTCTCTCTAAATGGGAAGGTCCTTACGTCATCGAAGAGGTATACCGTTCCGATACCATCAAGATTAACAACACCGAAGGTACAAACCTGAAGGTGGTGAACGTTCAAAGAATCAAACATTATATCTCAGGTACTCCCATAAATGTTGAAACCAAAATCATCAATACCATAACTCCGGAGGAGTACATTAGGGAGACTTACCAGAACGTTCCAGACTCCGAAAAGGAATAGGTACATGGTACGGTAAGTAAAAAGACTCCAAAACTTTTTCTATGGCAATTTTCATCTGTTTTGGAATATTTAAAAAAATAGGAAAATTTAAAGTAGTCTGAATAGTGCATGAGGAGGCGACAAGCCTGCTCGGTGCGGCCACCCCCTGGCCGCGCCCCTAGGGCTTGTGGCCACCTCATGCACCACCCGGACTCCGTTTTCTTGTGGCATACTCCTTTGGGTCGGTAAAAATTCATTATATAATCTCCCGAGGGTTTTGATTCTCGTATCATGACAATACATCATGTTTTCTCTTTTGAGATGTTTCTATAGTAGATTTAGGTCAACATGGCGTCCCCAAGTGTTTCGAATGACAAGTTCTCCGAGAAGGCCATCATCCCCTACCTTGTGGAGGTGCTGCAACACCCTCAAACCATTGAGGTGCTTGAGTGGGTGTTGCACATCCGTGATGTGGAGGGGCCAAAGAAAGCATGGAGACAAGGCTCGAAGCAATGGACCAGCATGTCTTCAAGTGCCAAGGGATGGTGGAACGGGGACTCGATGCTAATCCGATGATGATCGTGGAGTTTACCCATAAACATAATCTCTCGCCGATGACGTTGTGGATCACATCTTCAAGCTTTAGGAGAGAATTGAGCACCTCCAAGCCCAGATCTACGACCTGCAAAACCAAAACAGTGAGTATGAATACATATTTAAGAGAATGAGTTTGGCTACAGATTTGAGGATTTCGGAGACTCGTTCATCCTTTTATGATGGTGAGCCTATGCCTTGGAAGATGGAGGACAAGCTTCCAACCTCATCAACAACTCCCACATCACCACCTCTGAAGCCAGACAACTAACCACATGGGTATGGGCACTCCCCTTGGCTTGTGCCAAGCTTGGGGGAGGTGCCCCGATATCGTATCACCATCACATCTTTAGTTTTTTTGTTTTTTTTCAGCATATTTTCTTAGTTCAATCCTTTTGCTTATATCTTGATCTAGTAGGATAAAGTTTTCATGTGATCTAGTTTTGAGTCTTTGCTTTATGATTCCCCCTATGTAAACAAGTCTGTGGGTTATATAATGAAAAGTGCTTTTGAGTTGAGGGATTTGCTTGGTATGATTTTAGTCTTGAGAAAGATGAAATAGAAAGAAGTGTAGAATAAAAGCAAAGAGTACATATGAGAATCTTATGGGGAGTGATGACTTCACGTATAGAAAGTATGTCGATTGAAACCTGTTGTGGGTTGACAAACATAGTTGTTGGTCATTGGGACAATTAAAAGGAAGTAATAAAGAAAGAGAGGTCCACGTATAAATATATTATCTTGGACATCTTTTATGATTGTGAGCACTCATTAAAATATTATATGTTAAGAAGTTGATGTTGGACAAGGAAGACAACATAATGGGTTATGTTTGCTTATTTCCGAATAGAAGTTATATTGTTATAGATCCCTCAACATGTGTCGCTTGCTTCCACCTCATATCAACCAAAACTTCCGCACCAAGTAGAGATAGTACTTGTGCATCCAAACACCCTTAACCCAGTTTCGCCATGAGAGTCCACCATACCTACCTAAGGATAGAATAAGATCCTTAAAGTAAGTTGTCATCGGTGCAAGCAACAAAAATTGCTCTCTAAATATGTGTGATCTATTAGTGTGCGGAAAATACTTTATACGAACTTGTGATAGGGAAGACATAAAAGCGACGGACTGCATAATAAAGTTCTCTATCACAAGGGGCAATATAAAGTGATGATCTAGGCACATATATCCACTCAGAAGTGGGTGAGCATGAGTTATTATTGTTGACGTTACCCTTGAGGTAAATAGTTGGGAGGCAACACTATAAGCCCCTATCTTTCTCTATGTCCGATTGAAACTTTGAACTCATACGTACCTCGTGAGTGTTAGCAATTGTGAAAGACTAAAATATGATTGAGTATGTGGGTTTGATTTACAAGCTCTTATATTGACTCTTTCCTATGTTATGATAAATTGGAATGTCTTCAATGACTGAGATCATAGTTTGTCAGTTCTCAATAGAGTTCTTGATTCATACTTTGCCATTGTGAATGAATTATTACTTTAGCATAATAAATTATATGTCAATATATATTGTTGTTCTAAAGATGATCATGATGCCTTCATGTCTGTATTTTATTTATCGACACCTCTGTCTCTAAACATGTGGGCATATTTATTGATTTCGGCTTCCGCTTGAGGACAAGTGAGATCTAAGCTTGGGGGAGTTGATACGTCCATTTTGCATCATGATTTTATATTGATATTTATTGAATTATGGTCTGTTATTACACATTTTGGTACAATACTCATGCCTTTTCTCTCTTATTTTACAAGGTCTACATGAAGAGGGAGAATGCCGACAGCTGGAATTCTGGACTGGAAAAGGAGCAAATCTGAGATACCTATTCTATGCAACTCCAAAATTCTTGAAAATCTATAGAGAATTATTTTGGAATATATAAAAACTACTGGGCAAAAGAAATACATTAGGAGGCCCACCAGGGAGCCACAAGCCTGCTGGCCGCGCCCCCTGGTCACGGCTAGCAAGCTTGTAGCCCAGCTGGCAGCCCTCAGGTGCCCATCTTCTTCTATATGGAGGGTTTCATCAAGGAAATAATCATACGAGACCTTTCGTGACGAAGCGCCGCAATCTCGAGGCGGAACTTGGGCAGAACCAATCTAGAGCTACGGCAGGGCGATCTTGCCGGTGAAACTTCCCTTCAGGAGGGGGAAATCGAAGCCCTCGTCATCACCAACGATCCTCTCATCGAGAGGGGGTCAATCTCCATCAACATATTCACCAGCACCATCTCCTCTCCAAACCCTAGTTCATCTCTTATATCCGATCTTTGTCTCAAAACCTCAGATTGGTACCTGTGGGTTGCTAGTAGTGTTGATTACTCCTTATAGTTGATGCTAGTTGGTTTACTTGGTGGAAGATTATATGTTCAGATCCTTGATCATCACTTATACTCCTCTGATTATGAACATGAATATGTTTTGTGAGTAGTTATGTTTGTTCCTGAGGACATGGGATAAGTCTTGTTATAAGTAATCATGTGAATTTGGTATTCATTCGATATTTTGATGAGATGTATGTTGTCTCTCCTCTAGTGGTGTTATGTGAACGTCGACTACATAACACTTCACCATTGTTTTGGCCTAGAGGAAGGCATTGGGAAGTAATAAGTAGATGATGGGTTGCTAGAGTGATAGAAGCTTAAACCCTAGTTTATGCGTTGCTTCGTAAGGGGCTGATTTGGATCCACTTGTTTCATGCTATGGTTAGATTTATCTTAATTATTCTTTCGTACTTGCGTATGCTTGCGAGAGGGGTTAATCGTAAGTGGGAGGCTTGTCCAAGTAAGTACATCACCCAAGCACGGGTCCACCCACATATCAAATTATCAAAGTAGCGAAAGTGAATCAAGTGAGCATGATGAAAACTAACTTGACATAAATTCCCATGTGTCCTCGGGAGCACTTTGCTTTATATAAGAGTTTGTCCAGGCTTGTCCTTTGCTATAAAAAGGATTGGGCCACCTTGTTGCACCTTTGTTACAATTGTTACTTGCTACCCGTTACAAATTATCTTATCACAAAACTATCTGTTACCGATAATTTCAATGCCTGCGGAGAATACCTTACTGAGAACCGCTTGTCATTTCCTTCTGCTCCTTGTTGGGTTTGACACTCTTACTTATCAAAAGGACTACGATAGATCTCCTATACTTGTGGGTCAACAATAACCAATGTTGAGGATATCACTTATCGTCTCGGTCAGCTCGGGATTAGAGATTAATCGGAAATTGGCCGATTGATCTATTTTATTGGTCGACTATTAATCAACCATTTTTTGCAAAATCCCAGGTTCGCAACACTGACATATGCTATATTTAGCACCACAAATATACTCGACAGAACTGTTACCTTTTTTCCTAGCCTCCGAGTCCAAGTATAATGACAAAAAATAGCAAAATAGTACATATTGCATAACAAAGTCCACAAAAACATAAATAAATATAATTTTTGCAAACATAGTGCTAGGAATATGCCTGATTTATCGGAAGATTCCCCGTAAATCGCTTGTCAGAGCGATAAATCTGCCCAAACTATAAACGGTGAAGATAAGGCATAATCTTATCGGCCACCCCACGAGTAGTGATAAATCGGACGATAAATCGTTGAATCATAAGATTTTTTGAACAGTGCTTATAACTCAAAAGGAAAATTACAACTCGATACCTAGAACAAAATATGACTCTATATGCAGGATGAAAGTGATGGTGCATGTCATGAAAAACGGAACGGTGGAAGTTGCATGGAAATATATCTCAGAATGGCTATGGAAATGCCATAATAGGTAGGTATGGTGGCTGTTTTGAGGAAAATATATGGTGGCTATTTTGAGGAAGGTAGGTTTGATGTACCAGCGAAAGTTGTGCGGTACTAGAGAGGCTAGTAAAGGTGGAAGGGTTAGAGTGCGTATAATCCATGGACTCAACATTAGTCATAAAGAACTCACATACTTATTGAAAAAGTCTATTAGTTATCAAACAAAGCATTAGATGCATGCTCCTATGGGAGATGTTGGTAGGAGTTAACCATTGCGTGCTCCCGACCCTCACACAAAGGTTGACAATCATTAAACAAATCATGCTCCAACTTTGTTACATAACGGTTCACCATACGTGCATGCTACGGGAATCACAAACTTCAACACAAGTTTCTCTTCCAATTCACAACTACTCACTATAATGACTCTCATATTACCATCTCTATTATCTCAAAACTATATGCAAGGAATCAAACTTCTCATAGTATTCAATGCACTTAATATGAAAGTTTTTATTATATGCCTCTTGGATGACCATTATATTAGGACTAAAATCATAATCTAAAAAAATTACCATAATGTTTTTAAGAAAATCTCAAAATAATATAAGTGAGGTATGAGAGTTCAAAATTTTCTAAAAAATATAACACCACCATGCTCTAAAAAGATATAAGTGAAGCACTAAAGCAACATTGCCTAGCTCAAAAGATATAAGTGAAGCACATAGAGTATTCTAATAAATTCACGATTCAGTGTGTCCCTCTAAAAAAGGTGTGTGAATCAAGGATGATTATGGAAAACTAAAAAGCAAAGACTCATATCATACAAGACGCTCAGAGCAAAACACATATCATGTGGTGAATAAAAATATAGCCTCAAGTAAATTTACCGATGGATTGAAGATGAAAGAGGGGATGCCTTCCGGGGCATCCCCAAGCTTAGGGTTTTTGGTATCCTTGAATATGTATTGGGGTGCCTTGGTAATCCCCAATCTTACGACCTTGACACTCTTTATTCCATAGTCCATCAAATCTTCAGCCAAAACTTGAAAACTTCACAACACAAAACTCATGAGATCCGTTAGTATAAGAAAAATAAATCACCACTTAGGTATTGTTGTGAACTCATTATTTATTTATATTTGTGTAATACCTACTGTATTATAACTTCTCCATGATTCATACCCCCTGATACAACCCATAGATACATCAAAATAAGCAAACAACACAAGGAGAACATAATCTATCAAAAACAGAACAGTCTGTAGAAATCTGTAGATTTCGAATACTTCTGAAACTCTAAAAATTCTAAGAAATTAGGAAAATCAGGGAAATTGTTATATAAATCTTGTGTAAATATTTCGTATCAAAATCACGTTCCAATGAATTTAGAAAATTCCTGGACTGGTAGAAAAAGTTTTTGTTTTTCAGCAAAATCAAATTACAAACACCGTAGACCATCCCAAAGGTCTTACTTGGCTCAAACACTAATTTAGACAAGAAACCACAATTATTACAGAATTAATAATGTTCAACACACACCAAAATATAAACAAAAAACAGAAAGTGAAATAAAATTGGGTTGCCTCTCAACAAGCGCTATTATTTAACGCCCCTAGCTAGGCAAAACGCAATAGATCTAGGTATTGTCATCTTTGGTATGCAATTCATCAGTAGCTCTCATAATAGATTCATAAGGTTATTTTATTTTATTTCTAGGAAAGTGTTCCATGCCTTTCCTTAACGGTAATTGGAATCTAATATTTCCTTCCTTCATATCAATAATTGCACCAATCTTTCTAAGGAAATGTCTACCAAGAATAATAGGACATGTAGGATTGCAATCTGTATCAAGAACAATGAAATCTACGGGCACGTAATTCCTATTTTCAACAACAAGAACATCATTAATCCTTCCCATAGGTTTCTTTATAGCGGAATCTGTAAGATGCAAATTTAAGGAACAATCATCAAATTCATGGGTTTCCGTTGCTACCTCTTGAGCTTGCGTTGGTTTTCCGTTGAAGAGTAAAGGGTGATGCAGCGAAGTAGATAAGAATTTCCCTTAGTTGTTGAGAACTAAGGTATCAATCTAGTAGGAGGAACAAGCAAGTTACCAATGGATGCACCTACACAAACAATCAAACTTTTGCACCCAACGCTATAAAGGGGTTGTCAATCCCTTCACGGTTATTTGTAAGGATTAGATCTGATAGAGATAGATGTAAACGAGAACAGAAATTAAAACGTAATAAATTGAAGCAAAGTATTTTTGGTATTTTTGGTTTATAGATCTGAAAATATATTATGGAAAGTAGACCCAAGGGCCATAGGTTTCACTAGAGGCTTCTCTCATGATGGCAAGTATTACGGTGGGTGAACGAATTACTATCGAGCAATTGATAGAAAAGTGAATAATTATGAAGATATCCAAGGCAATGATTATACATATAGGCATCACGTCCATGTCAAGTAGATCAAAATGATTTTGCATCTACTACTATTACTCCACACATCGACCGACTCTTGCCTGCAACTAGAGTATTGAGTTCATGAAGAACAGAGTAACACATTAGGTAAGATGACATGATGTAGAGGGATAAACTCAAGAAATATGATGAAAACCCCATATTTTTATCCTTTATGTCAACAATACAATACGTGCCTCGCTACCCCTAATATGTCACTGGGTGAGGACACCACAAGATTGAACCCAAAACTAAGCACTTCACCCACTGCAAGAATTACCAATCTAGTTGGCCAAACCAAACCAATAACTCGAAGAGACTTGCAAAGATATGAAATCATGCATATAATAATTCAGAAAAGACTCACAATTCATTGGATCTCGACAAACACACCGCAAAAGAGTATTACATCGGATAGATCTCCATGAAGATCATGAAGAACATGGTATTGAAGAGCAAAGTGGTAGAAGAATCCATCTAGCTACTAGCTATGGACCCCGAAGGTTTGTGGTGGACTACTCACGCATCATCGGAGGGGCAATGGAATTGATGTAGATTCCCTCCATGATCAAGACCCCCTCCGACAGATTACCGGAAAAGAATCCAAGATTGGATCTCTCGGGAATGGAGGCTTCCAGTGGCAAAAAAGTATTTTCGTGGCTCTCTCTGGTATATAGGGAATATTTTTGAATTTATAGGCCGAGAGATAGGGTTAGGGGAGCTGTTGTGGGCCCACAAGCCAGGGGCGTGCCCTACCCCTAGGCGCGCCCCTATGGCTTGTGGCCACACGGCAGCTCCCTCGACTTCATCTCCAAGTCTTATGGGTTGCTTCTCGTCCAAGAAAAATTATTCCAAAGATTTTATTCCGTTTAGACTCCGTTTAATATTCCTTATCTGCAATACTCCAAAAACAAGGAAAAACAGAAACTGGCACTAGGCTCTAGATTAATAGGGTAGTCCCAGAAATAATATGAAATAGCATATTAATGCATATAAAACACCCAAAACAGATAATATAATAGCATGGAACAATAAAAAATTATAGATACGTTGGAGACGTATGAAAGGATTACATGTCCGGTGGAAAAGAGTGGATTCTTGACAGCGGATGCACGGATCACATGACTCATGACAAAGACATGCTCCAAGAGATCATGCCTAATCAAGGTCCTCGAAGGTACGTGACCTTTGGATACAACTCTAAGGGTAAGGTACTTGGCCTTGGTAAGGTGGACATATCTTATGATAGTTCCATTCAAAATGTGATGCTTGTTGAATCCCTTGGCTACAATCTTCTTTCCGTATCTAGACTAGCAGACTTCGGTTTCATTGTGCTATTTACCAAAGTAGATTGCCAAGTGTTACGATTTCATAATCATAAAATTGTCTTTACCGGTATTCGTAGAGGTGATCTATACATTCTCGATTTCACTAAAAAGGCTCAACCTCGTACTTGTCTCATTGCAAAATCATCTGAAGGTTGGCTATGACATAGAAGGCTAGAACATGTAGGCATGCGCAATCTAGATAAGCTTATCAAGGGCGATCACATTCTTGGTGTTAAATATGTTATATTTGACAAAGATAGGCTTTGTAGCACTTGTCAAGCACGAAAGCAAGTAGGTGGAAGTCATCCGATCAAGAACATCATGACCACTAGGAGACCGCTCGAGTTACTTCATATGGATCTTTTTGGTCCCAATGTTTACAAGAGTCTCGGTGGAAACTCTTATGGTCTAGTTATAGTTGATGATTGATACGTCTCCAACATATCTATAATTATTGATGATGGCATGCTATTATATTATCTGTTTTGGATGTTTTATATGTATTAATATGCTATTTTATATTATTTTTGGTACTAACCTATTAATCTAGAGCCAAGTGTCAGTTTATATTTTTTTTCTTGATTTGAATTTTGTCGATATGGAATATTAAACAGAGTCCAAACGGAATAAAACCTTCGAAAGGAATTTTTCTCGAAGGAAACAAGTCATCCAAGCTTGGAGTGCACGTCAAGGGAGGTGCCAGGGCGCCACAAGCCTGCTAGGCACGACCCCCTAGCCACGCCTAGCAGGCTTGTCGCCTGCTGGCAGGTCTCCTAACCCTAATTCTTGGCCTATAAATACCCAAATATTCCACCAACACCAAAAAGAGCCACACAAATACTTTTCCGCCATTGGAAGAATCCATTCCCGAGAGATCCAATCTTGGAGCCTTTTCCGGTAATCTGCCGGTGCGGGTTTCGATCATTGAGGGCATCTACATCAACTCCATTGCCCCTTCGATGATGCATGGGTAGTCCACCATAGACCTACGGGTCCATAGCTAGTAGCTAGATAGCCTCTTCTCTCTCTTTGATCTTCAATACCATGTTCTTCATGATCTTCATGGAGATATATCCAATGTAATCCTCTTTTGTGGTGTGTTTGTCAAGATCTGATGAATTGTGAGTTTATGTTCAGATTATCCATGAATCTTATTTGAATCTCCTTTGATTTCTTATATGCATGATTTCATATCCTTGCAAGTCTCTTCGAGTTATTGGTTTGGTTTGGCCAACTAGATTGGTAATTCCTGCAATGGGAGAAGTGTTTGGTTTTGGGTTCAATCTTGCGGTGTCCTCACCCAGTGACATAGTAGGGGTAGCAAGGCACGTATTGTATTGTTGCCATTAAGGGTAACAAGATGGGGTTTTCATCATATTGATTGAGTTTATCCCTCTACATAATGTCATCTTTCTTAATGCGTTACTTTGTTCTTCATGAACTTAATACTCTAGATGCAGGCATGAGTCGATCGATGTGTGGAGTAATAGTAGTAGATGCAGAATCGTTTCGGTCAACCTGATACAGATGTGATGCCTATATGCATGATTATCGCGTTGGATAACTACATGATTATTCGCTTTTCTATCAATTGCTTGAGAGTAATTTGTTTACCCATCATGATATTTGCCTTCAAGAAAGAAGCCTCTAGTGAAACCTATGGCCCCCAGGTCTATTTTCCATCATATATTTTCACATCTATACTTGCTGCAATTTATTTACCTTTTACTGTCCGCACTCATTACATCTATCTCTATCGGATCTAATCCTTGCAAATAACTATGAAGGGATTGACAACCCCTTTATAGCGTTGGGTGCAAGAGTTTGATTATTTGTGTAGGTGCATCTATTGGTGACTTGCTTGTTCCTCCTACTGGATTGATACCTTGGTTCTCAACAACTGAGGGAAATACTTATCTACTTAGATGCATCACCCTTTCCTCTTCAAGGGAAAACCAACGCATACTCAATAGGTAGCAATGATTTACCAGATTTATGTGGGTATTCTTTCTTGATGATAAGTCACAAGTACAAAAGATCTTCAAGAACTTTGCACGCAAAGCGCAAAATCAATTTGAAGTGAAGATCAAGAAGGTTCGAAGTGATAACGGATCGGAAATCAAGAACACCCATGTGGATACCTTTCTTGACGAAGAGGGTATTTCACATGAGTTCTCAGCTACGTACACGCCTCAACAAATTTGAGTTGTTGAGAGAAAGAACCAAACCATCATTGAGATGGCAAGAACAATGCTTAACGAATACAAGACGTCAAGACACTTTTGGGCAGAAGCCGTGGAAACAGCATGTCATGCCACAAACCAACTCTACTTGCACAAGCTTCACGGTAAAACGGCATACAAGCTGCTGATATGTCTCCATCATATCTATAATTTTTATTTGTTTCATGCCAATATTCTACAACTCTCATATACTTTTGGCAACTTTTTATACTATTTTTGGGACTAACATATTGATCCAGTGCCCAGTGCCAGTTCCTATTTTTTGCATGTTTTATGTTTCGCAGAAAATCCATATCAAAAAAGTCCAAACGCGATAAAAAACTTACGGAGTTTTTTGGAATATATGTGATTTTTGGGAAAAAGAATCAACATGAGACGATGCCTGAGGTGACCACAAGCCAGGGGGCGTGGCCTACCCCCTGGCCACGCCTTGGGCCCTTGTGGTCATCCCGTAAGGCGGTTGGTGCCCTTCTTTTGTGGACAGAAAGATAATATCCGGATAAAAATCCCCTCACAATTTCTGCCCGATCGGAGTTACGGATCTCCGAATAATTAAGAAATGGTGAAAGGTGAGAATCTGGGAACGCAGAAACAGAAGGAAACAGAGAGACAGAGAGAGATCCAAACTCGGAGGGGCTCTCGGCCCTTCACAGCCATGCAGGCCATGGACCATAGGGGAAACCCTTCTCCCATCTAGGGGGAGGCCAATGAATAATTAGAAGGGGGCTCTCCCCCTCTCTCTTGGTGGCGCCGGAATGCCGCCAACGGCCATCATCGTGACGGCGATCTACTCCAACAACCCCGTCATCTTCACCAACACCTCCATCACCTTCCCCCATCTATCTACATCGGTCCACTCTCCCGCAACCTTATGTACCCTCTACTTGAACATGGTGCTTTATGCTTCATATTATTATCCAATGATGTGTTGCCATCCTATGATGTCTGAATAGATTTTGTTGTCCTATTGGTTGATTGATGATCATGATTGGTTTGAATTGCATTTTTTTATTGGTGTTGTCTTATGGTGCTCTCTGTGTCGCGCAAGCGTGAGGGACTCCCGCTGTAGGGTGTTGCAATGTGTTCATGATTCACATATGGTGGGTTGCTTGAGTGACACAAGCATAAACCCGAGTAGGTGGGTTGTTGCATATGGGAGTAAAGAGGACTTGATACCTTATAATGCTATGGTTGGGTTTTACCTTAATGATAATTAGTAGTTGCAGATGCTTGCTAGAGATCCAATCATAAGTGCATATGATCCAAGTAGAGAAAGTATGTTAGCTTATGCCACTCCCTCATAAAAAATTGCAATAATGATTACCGGTCTAGTTATCGATTGCCTAGGAACAATTCCACAACTCCTACCACCACTTTTACACACTCGTTAAACTAACTTAATTGTTACGTTATCTTAGAAGCCCCTAGTTTTTATTTATTTGCTCCTTATTATCTTGCAAACCTATCCCGTTACACCTACAAAGTACTTCTAGTTTCATACTTGTTCTAGGTAAAGCGAACGTTAAGCGTGCATAGAGTTGTATCGATGGTCGATAGAACTTGAGGGAATATTTGTTCTACCTTTAGCTCCTTATTGGGTTCGACACTCTTACTTATCGAAAGAGGCTACAATTGATCCCCTATACTTGTGGGTTATCAAGACCTTTTTCTGGCGCCGTTGCCTGGGAGCAATAGCGTGGGGTGAATATTCTCGCGTGTGTCTATTTGCTTTATCACTAAGTAGATTGTATTTGCAGTTCTAAGTTGTTCTCTATCTTAGTTATGGATATGGAACACGTAATACCAAAAAAATAGGTGTACTTGCTACTCATGGAGATGGGGAACCTCCAAAAACCCTTGATGCTCATTATGCGAAAGATATTATGCACTACTTTAATAATCCTGAGAAAACCCCTTTCAATTATATAATGGGATGCACACTGGATCAACGTGAATACTTTAGGGATTATCGCTTGACTCAGAAAGGGAAACTGTTACGGGATCAAATTTATATGTTGAAATGGTATGCTTGGAAACTATGCTTGAGATATGATATTACTTGTTGCTCTAGGATGAAGGCTAAACACCTTCCCTTTTCATGTAAATTTAATGATAATGAAACCTTGGCTTCTTATGCTAATGGTATATATGATTACAATGATGTGAAACAAATAGAAGAGTTTGTTGCTTTTAAAGGTGCTTATGAAATTGAAGCTTTGTTTGAAAAGTATGAAGATTATGATGATGTTGTTTACCGATCCCAAAATGTGGCTATGCTTTGTTATTGTTATGAAAATTATGAATACAATGCCCATATTGATAAATTTATTGAGAAAGTCTCCACTATCCAAGAAGTGACTAATATTTTACAGGAATCTATGGAAGAAGAAATTGATGACACTATGAGCTCATTGGATGTAAAAGATGAGGAGGAGAGCGAAGAACAAAAGGAGGAAGAGCGGACTAGCTACCCGCGGCCACCTTCTAATGAGAGTAACTCTTCAACTCATACATTGTTTAATTTCCCTTCATGCTTACCGAAGGATGAATGCTATGTTGATTGCTATGATCCCTTGGATTCATTTGAAATATCCCTTTTTGATGAACTTGATGCTTGCTATGCTTGTGGCCATGATGCCAATATGAATTATGCTTATTAAGGTGAACTTGCTATAGTTCCTTATGTTAAGCATGAAATTGTTGCTATTGCACCCACATATGATAGTCCTATTATCTTTTTGAATTCTCCAAACTACACTATATCGGAGAAGTTTTGACTTATTAAGGATTATATTGATGGGTTGTGTTTTCCTATTGCACATGATGATTTTAATGAATATAATATGCATGTGCTTGCTGATCCTACTTGCAATTATTATGATAGAGGAACTACATATTCACCTCTCTATGTTTGCGATACAATAAAATTGCAAGAAACTACGTATGTTATGCATTGGCCTTTACTTGGTGTGAATGAATTGTTCTTATATGACATTCCAATGCATAGGAAGAGAGTTAGACTTCACTTTCACATGATTTATATCACTTTGTGATCATTACTTAATTACAAATCATTGCTAATTAAAATTGGCTTTGATATACATTGGGATCCGGGTGGATCCACTACTTGAGCACTTTATGCCTAGCTTAATGGCTTTAAAGAAAGCGCTGCCAGGGAGACAACCCGGAAGTTTTAGAGAGTCATTTTATTATTTTGTGTGATTTTATATAGTTTTAAAAAAGTGGGAACTTAAAACCTTTTCAAAAAGAAAAGTGAAAGTGAGAAAGACGAGCAACGGTGAAGTGGGGGCTAGCCTTGAATTTTGTTCATGCCCATGGAAACTTTGTGAATCTTAATTACATAAACTTTTCAAAAAAATAATTATCCCCTTGTAAAAATACATTGTATTATAAAAATAATTTGCCAATAATTACCTTTAGGGTGTTTAAATTGCTTGTTTGATATGTGATGCGTAAAAACAGAAACTTTTGTTTTAGTGTCTGAATTTCTATATGTTACTGGAGTGTGCAATAATTCTGAATTTTTTGCAAAATACTTTTATAAAAATTCTTGACCATGTCCTAATTTTTCAGAATTTTTAGAGTTACATAAGTATGGTGAATGTTCAGATTACTACAGACTATCTTGTTTTTGACAGATTCTGTTTTTGATGCATTGTTTTGCCTGTTTTGATGAAACTATCGATTGTATCTATGGTATAAGCCATGGAAAAGTTATATTACAATAGCTAAAATGCAAAAACAAAATATGAATTGGTTGGCAATGGTACTTAAAGTGGTGCTTTCTTTTATTATACTAATGTATCTCACGAGGGTTTTGTTAAGTTTTGTGTGATTGAAGTTTTCAAGTTTTGGGTGAGATCACGATGGATGAAGGAATAAGGAGTGGAAAGAAACTAAGCTTGGGGATGCCCGAGGCACCCCAAGGTAATATTCAAGGACTCCCAAGAAACTAAGCTTGGGATGCCCAAGAAGGCATCCCCTCTTTCTTCTAACAACCATCGGTAATTTTACTTCGAGCTATATTTTTATTCGTCACATGATATGCGCAAATCTTGTAGCGTAATGTGCTTTTTATTTTTATTTTAATAATGCACCATGCTGGTATGATAAAGTCCTTGGTAGATTTATAGAAGGCTATTTGCACCTCACTTATATCTTTTGAGTATGGCTTTATAGAATGCTTCATGTGCTTCACTTATATCATTTGAAGTTTGGATTGCTTGTTTATCACACATAGAAAACCACCATTTGTAGAGTGCTCTTTTGCTTCACTTATATTTGTTAGAGCATGGGCATATCTTTTGTAGAAATAATTAAACTCTCATTCTTCACTTATATCTATTTAGAGAGTTAACAGGAGTTGGTCATTCACACGGTTAGTCATAAAATCCTACATAAAACTTGTAGATCACTGAATATGATGTGTTTGATTCCTTGCAATAGTTTTGCGATATAAAGATGGTGATATTAGAGTCATGCTAGTGAGTAATTGTGGATTGGTAGAAATACTTGTGTAAAGGTTTGTGATTCCCGTAGCATGCACGTATGGTGAAACGTTATGTAAGGAAGTCAGAGCATGATTTGTTTATTGATTGTCAACCTTTGTGTGAGGGTCAGGAGCGCTTGATCATTAACTCCTACCAATATCTCCCCTAGGAGCATGTGTCTGATACTTTGCTTCGATGACTAAGAGACATTTGCAATAAGTATGTGAGTTCTTTATGACTAATGTGAGTCCATGGATTTACACACTCTCACCCTTCCACCTTTGCTAGCCTTTCTAGTACCGTGCAACTTTTGCCGGTGCATTAAACTCACCATATATCCTCCCTCAAAACAGCCACCATACCTACCTATTATGGCATTTCCATAGCCATTCTGAGATATATTTCCATGCAACTTCCATTGTTCCGTTTATTATGACACGCAGCATCATTTTCATATTGCTTTGCATGATCATAAAATAGCTTGCATGATGTTTTCATGGCTTCTCCATTTTTTGATGTCATTTGCTATGCTAGATCATTGCATATCACGGTACACCGCTGGAGGCTTTCATATAGAGTCATATTTTGTTCTAGATATCGAGTTGTAATTCTTGAGTTGTAAGTAAATAAAAGTGTGATGACCATCATTATTAGAGCATTGTCCCATGTGAGGAAATGATGATGGAAGTTATGATTCCCTCACAAGTTGGGATGATACTCCGGACTTTATGAAAATAAAAGAGGCCAGCAAAGCCCAAATAATAAAAAAAGGCCTTAGATGCCCACCAAAAAAAGAGAGATAAGAGAGAAGGGACAATGCTACTATCCTTTTTCCACACTTGTGCTTCAAAGTAGCACCATGGTCTTCATGATAGAGAGTCTCCTATTTTGTCACTTTCATATACTAGTGGGAATTTTTCATTATATAACTTGGCTTGTATACTCCAATGATGGGCTTCCTCAAATTGCCCTAGGTCTTTATGAGCAACCAAGTTAGATGCACACCCACTTAGTTTCTTTTTGAGCTTTCATACACTTATAGCTCTAGCGCATCTGTTGCATGGCAATCCCTACTCACTCACATTAATATCTATTAATGGGCATCTCCATAGCCCATTAGTAAGCCTAGTTGATGTGAGACTATCTTCTCCTTTTTTCACAACCTCCACCATATTCTATTCCACCTATATTGTTATATCCATGGCTCACGCTCATGTCTTGCGTGAGAGTTGAAAAAGTTTGAGAACATAAAAGGTGTTAAACAATTGCTTGACTTGTCATCGGGGTTGTGCATGATATAAATACTTTGTGTGGGAAGATGGAGCATAGTCAGACTATATGATATTGTAGGCATAACTTTCTTTTGCCATTAAATTCAGAAGAGATACAATTGCTTTATGAGTATGCTTGAAGTATTATTGTCTTAATGTCAAATGATAGACTATTTCCTTGAATCACTCGTGTCTTAATATTCATGTCATGATTATATTATATGAACAAGATTATGCTAGGTAGCATTCCATAGCAAAAATTTATCTTTTTTATCATTTACCTACTCGAGGACGAGCAGGAATTAAGCTTGGGGATGCTGATACTTATCCGTCGTATCTATAATTTTTGATTGTTTCATGACAATATTCTACAACTTTCATATACTTTTGGCAACTTTTTATACTATTTTTGGGACTAACATATTGATATGGTAGCCAGTGTCAGTTCTTGTTTGTTCCATGTTTTTTGTTTTGTAGAAAATCCATATCAAACGAAGTCCAAACGCGATAAAAAATTACAGAGTTTTTTTGGTATATATGTGTTTTTTGGGAAAAAGAATCAATGCGAGATGATGCCCGAGGTGACCACAAGCCAGGGGCGCGACCTACCCCCCTGGCCACACCCTAGGCCCTTGTGGTCACCCCTTAAGGCGGTTGGTGTCCTTCTTTCGCCGCAAGAAATCTAATACCGGATAAAAATCCCCTCAAAATTTCAGCCCGACCTGAGTTATGGATCTCCGGATATTCAAGAAACAGTGAAAGGCTAGAATCTGCGAACTCAGAAACAGAAGGAAACAGAGAGAGAGAGATCCAATTTTGGAGGGGCTCTCGCCCCTCCGCAGCCATGGAGGCCATGGACGAGAGGGTATACTCTTCTCCCATCTAGGGGTAAGGTCAAGGAATAATATGAAGGAGGGGGATCTCTCCTCCTCTCTCTCGGTGGTGCTAGAACGTCGTCGGGGACATCATCGTGACGGCGATCTACTCCAACAACTTTATCATCTTCACCAACACATCCATCACCTTCCCCCATCTATCTATAGCGGTCCACTCTCTCGCAACCCGTTGTACCCTCTACTTGAACATGGTGATTTATGCTTCATATTATTATCCAATGATGTGTTTCCATCCTATGATGTGTGAGTAGATTTTTGTTGTCCTATGGGTTGATTGATGATCATGATTGGTTTGAGTTGCATGTTTTATTATTGGTGTTGTCCTATGGTGCTCTCCATCTCGCGCAAGCGTGAGGGATCCTCGCTGTAGGGTGTTGCAATGTGTTTATAATTCACCTATGGTTGGTTGCTTGAGTGACAGAAGCATAAACCCGAGTAGGTGGGTTGTTGCATATGGGAGTAAAGAGGACTTGATACCTTATAATGCTATGGTTGGGTTTTACCTTAATGATCTTTAGTAGTTGCAGATGCTTGCTAGAGTTCCAATCATAAGTGCATATGATCCAAGTAGAGAAAGTATGTTAGCTTATGCCTCTCCCTCATATAAAAATGCAATAATGATTACCGGTCTAGTTATCAATTGCCTAGGGACAATTCCGCAACTCCTACCACCACTTGTCCACACTCGTTAAACTAACTTAATTGTTACTTTACCTTAGCAGCCCATAGTTTTTATTTACGTGCTCCTTATTATCTTGCAAACCTATCCCATTACACCTACAAAGTACTTCTAGTTTCATACTTGTTCTAGGTAAAGCGAATGTTAAGCGTGCGTAGAGTTGTATCGGTGGTCGATAGAACTTGAGGGAATATTTGTTCTACCTTTATCTCCTCATTGGGTTCGAAACTCTTACTTGTCGAAAGAGGCTACAACTGATCCCCTATACTTGTGGGTTATCATCTACTCACCGATAACAAACCCCAAGTTGGATACTTTTGGGTATTCGACTCTAAGTGTTACATTCTTGATAAGCATCGCCGTGCTAAATTTGCTCCTAAATCTCATGAAGGTTTCCTACTTGGTTACATATCGAACTCTAACACCTATCGTGTCTACAACAACTTCACTCGAAAAGTTCAAGAGATGGTAGATGTGAAGTTTGATGAGTCTAATGGTTCGCAAGTCGAACAATTGCCAAATGATGTAGGTGATAAAGATCCTTAGGAAGCTATCCAAGATTTTCCCATTGGCAAGATTCATCCCATGGAGGTGAAGGAAAGTACTTCATCAACCCAAGTGGAAGCTCCTACTTTGGATCAAGTCTACCGACACCCCAAGGAGTAAGTACATCATGAAGATCCAACCCAACCTCCTTCACCACCACTTCAAGGAGACGACCACTTCGACAACATCGGAGATGAAGGAGATGATGATGAAGAAGAAGCTCCTCCAACTAACAAGCCAAATATACCCCATGTTCGAGCTGAAATGACCAAGAACCATCCCCTAAACCAAATCTTTGGTGACATACAAAGAGGGAGGATCACTCACTCTAAAACTCACCTAGCTAACTTTTGTGAGCATTATTCTTTCATCTCTAGCATTGAACCCTTAAAGGTTGAACAAGCTCTTGAAGACACAAATTGGGTGAACGCTACGCATGAAGAGCTTCACAACTTCGAAAGGAACAAAGTGTGGACACTCGTGGAAAAGCCCAAGGACGAGCAAAACATCGTCGGTGCGAAATGGGTGTTTCGGAACAAGCAAGCGAAGGAGGTCAAGTTGTACGCAACAAGGCTCGCCTCGTAGCCCAAGGATATATGCAAGTCGAAGGTATGGACTACGGTGAGACCTACGCCCATGTTGCTAGACTAGAAGCTATTCGAATTCTTCTTGCTTATGCCAATAACCATGGCATCACTCTTTACCAAATGGATATTAAAAGTGCATTCTTAAATGGTGAGATTGAAGAAGAGGTCTATGTTAATAAACCACCCATATTTCTAAATCCTAAGAAACCTAACCACGTTTAGAAACTTCGCAAAGCTTTATATGGTCTTAAGCAAGCTCCTCATGCTTGGTATAAATGCCTAACAAAGTTTCTTATTGAAAAAGACTTGAAATTGGTAAAATTGACACAACCTTATTCACAAAGAGAGTTAATGGTGAATTATTTGTGTGCCAACTTTATGTGTATGATATTATCTTTGGATCTACTAACCCACAATTTAGTGAGAAATTTGGAAGGTTGATGTCAGAGAAGTATGAGATGTCTATGTTGTGTGAGCTGAAAATCTTCCTTGGTCTACAAATCAAGCAAACGAGAGAAAGTACATTCATCTCTCAAACAAAGTACACCAAGGACTTGATCAAGAAGTTCAACATGCAGGAGTGCAAAGGTGTGAAAACTCCCATGCCCACTAGCGGACACGATGATCTCACTAAGGAGGGTGAACCCGTTGATCAAAACGTTTATCGATCGATGATTGGTTCATTGCTTTATCTATGTGCGTCCCGTCCCGATATTATGCTTAGTATTTGCATGTGTGCTAGATATGAAACTGCACCCAAAGAATGTCATCTTAAGGTTGTGAAATGCATTGTGAGATACTTGATACATACACCAAACTTTGGCATTTGGTATCCCAAGGGAGTTTCCTTTAATCTTGTTGGCTACTCCGGCTCGGACTATGTCGGTGACAAGGTTGATAGAAAATCCATGTTGTTGGAAATATGCCCTAGAGGCAATAAATAAAGTGTTTATTATTATATTTCCTTGTTCATGATAATCGTTTATTATCCATGCTATAATTGTATTGAATGGAAACACATTGCATGTGTGGGTAAATAGACAACACAATGTCCCTAGTATGCCTCTAGTGAACTAGCTCGTTGATCAAAGGATGGTTAAGGTTTCCTAGCCATGGACATGAGATGTCATTTGATAACGGGATCACATCATTGGTAGAATGATGTGATGGACAAGACCCAAACTACAAACGTAGCATATGATCGTGTCAGTTTATTGCTACTGTTTTCTGCATGTCAATGTATATGTTCCTATGACCATGAGATCATGCAACTCACGGATATCGGAGGAGTGCCTTGTGTGTATCAAACGTCACAACGTAACTGGGTGACTATAAAGGTGCTCTACAGGTATCTCCGATGGTGTCTGTTGAGTTGGCATGGATCGAGACTGGGATTTGTTACTCCGTGTAACGAAGAGGTATCTCGGGGCCCACTCGGTAATGCAACATCACAATAAGCCTTGCAAGCAATGTGACTAATTGTTAGTTGCGGGATCTTGTATTACGGAACGAGTAAAGAGACTTGCCGGTAACGAGGTTGAACTAGGTATGGAGATACCGACGATCGAATCTCGGGCAAGTAACATACCAAAGAACAAAGGGAACGTTATACGGGATTAACTGAATCCTTGACGTAGAGGTTCGATCGATAAAGATCTTCGTAGAATATGTAGGAACCAATGTGGACGTCTAGGTCCCGCCATTGGTTATTGACCGTAGAGGTGTCTCGGTCATGTCTACATAGTTCTCGAACCCGCAGGGTCTGCACACTTAAGTTTGGTGACGTTTCGGTAGTGTAGAGTTATGTATGGTGGTGACCGAAGTTTGTTCGGAGTCCCGGATGAGATCCCGGACGTCACGAGGAGCCCCGGAATGGTCCGGAGGTAAAGATTCATATATAGGAAGTCCCAGTTTGGTGTACCGGGAGTGTCGGGAGTGTACCGGGAGTGCCGGTAGTGTACCGGGAGACCTCCGGGAGGGGTACTTCGACCCCAAGAGGTCCATGGGCTGTGGGATAGTATTAACCAGCCCTTAGTGGGCTGGTAAAACAGCCACAAAGTCCCATGGCGCAGGAGAGAAAGTCCTAAAGCAAAAAGTGGAAAATCAGCCAATAGGAGGCAATCCTACTCCAACTAGGATTGGAGGTGAAGTAGGATTGCTTCCCACCTCCTATTTCGGCCGACCCAAAGGCCTTGGATGCCTCTCCTCTCCTCTCCTCCTATATATACTAGTGTATTGGGTGGTTTTTGGACAGAATTTCCGGCCACGGGCTACCCGTTCCACCGGTGCATAGTTTCTCCTCTAGATCGTAGTTCCGCAGTGCTTAGGCGAAGCCCTGCCGGAATTGCTCCACCACCATCACCGGAGCGCCGTCACGCTGCCGGTGAACTCTCTCTCCTCTCCACCTTCTCTAGCTGGATCAAGACGGTGGAGATCATCATCAAGCTGCACGTGTGTTGAACGCGGAGGTGTCGTCCGTTCGGTACTAGATCGGAAGGATCGTGATCAAGGCCACGGGACGTTCCTGATCGGATCGCGGGACGGATCGTGACGAGATCACGGGACGGTTTGTGATTAGATCGCGGGACGCTCGGCGATTTGGATCGCGAAGAAGTTCGACTACACCAACCGCGTTTCTTAATGCTTCCCGCTTAGCGATCTACAAGGGTATGTACATCCACTCTCCCTCTCGTAGATGCTCATCACCATGGATTGGTTTGCGTGTGCGTAGGAAAATTTTTGTTTCCCATGCGACGTTCCCCAACAGTGGCATCATGAGCTAGGTTGATGGTTCGATGAGATCTCGAGTAGAACACAAAAGGTTTGTGGGCGTTGATGCTTAGATTGCTTCCTCCCTTGGTCGGATTTTGTTTCAGCGGGATTGTGAGATGAAGCGGCCCGGACCAACATTACTCGTACGCTTACGAGAGACCGGTTCCCTCGACGCAACTTGTTGCTTAGATGGCTTGCGGGTGACAGTTTCTCTTACTTTAGTTGGATCGGATCCGACAAAGGCGGTCCTTGAGAAGGTTGAAAAGCAAACTACGTATCACCGTTGTGGCTTTGCGTAGGTGAGGATCGTTCTTGCTAGATACCCGTAGCAGCCACGTAAAACTTGCAACAACAACTAGAGGACGTCTAACTTGTTTTTGCAGGGTATGTTGTGATATGATATGGCCAATTACATGATGAGATATATGTGATGTATGAGATGATCATGTGATGTATAGAATTTCACGACTTGCATGTCGATGAGTACGGCAACCGGCAGGAGCCATAGGGTTGTCTTTAATTATTGTATGACCTGCGTGTCAATCATTAAGCGCTATGTAATGCTTTACTTTATCGCTACGGTAGCAATAGTAGTAGAAGCTTGCAGGGCGTGACAACCCCGATGGCGACACATTGATGGAGATCAAGATGATGGAGATCATGGTGTCGTGCCGGTGATGATGGAGATCATGCCGATGTTTTGAAGATGGAGATCTTAAACACAAGTTCATGGCCATATCATGTCACTTATGAATTGCATGAGATGTTAATCCTTTTATGCACCTTGTTTTGCTTAGTACGACGGTAGCATTATAAGGTGATCCCTCACTTAAATTTCAAGATAAATTGTGTTCTCCCCGAGTGTGCACCGTTGCGAAAGTTCGTCGTGTCGAGACACCACGTGATGATCGGGTGTGATAGATTCTACGTTCACATACAACGGGTGCAAGCCAGATTTGCACGCGCAGAACATTCGGGTTAAACTTGACGAGCCTGGCATGTACAGACATGGCCTCGGAACACAAGAGACCGAAATGTCGAACATGAGTCATATAGTAGATATGATCAACATAATGATGTTCACCATTGAAGCCACCTTAACTCACATGATGATCGGACTTGAGTTGGTGAATTTGGATCATGTGACACTCAGATGACCTGAGGGATGTCAATTTGAGTGGGAGCTTTAGTAATTTGATTAACTAAACTCATTATCTTGAACAATAGTCTAAGTAACCTTTGCATATTTATGTTGTAGATCAATGGCTCGCGTAGTAGCACCCCTGAATTTTAATGCGTTCCTAGAGAAAGCTAAATTGAAAGATGATGGAAGTAACTTTGTTGACTAGGCCCGTAATCTGAGGATTATCCTCACGGCTTCCCAGAAGTCATATGCCCTTGATGCACCGCTTGGTGACCAGCCAGAAGACATGACCTCTGAAGACGTTAAGAACGCTTGGGAGGCTCGTGTTGGAGACTACTCAATAGTTCAGTGTGCAATATTGTATGGCTTAGAACCGGGACTTCAAAGACGTTTTGAATGTCATGGAGCATATGAGATGTTCCAAGAGTTGAAGTTTATCTTTCAGAAGAATGCCCGGATCGAGAGGTATGAGACCTCCGATAGATTCTATGCTTGCAAGATGGAGGAGAACGGGTCTATTAGTGAGCACATACTCAGAATGTCTGGGTACTCAAACCGTCTTGCGGAGTTGGGAATTACCCTTCCGCCCGAGGCGATCACTGATAGAGTTCTTCAATCGCTGCCACCTAGTTACAAGAGCTTTGTGATGAACTATAACATGCACGGGATGAACAAGTCAGTCGCCGAGCTGTTTGCGATGCTGAAAGTCGCTGAGTCTGAAATCCAGAAAGAACATCAAGTGTTGATGGTCAATAAAACCACTAGTTTCAAGAAAAACGGCAAAGGCAAAGGCAAGAAGGGTAAAACCAAGAAGGATGGCAAAGCAATTGCTACTCCTACAAAGAAGCCTAAGCATGGACCTAAGCCAGAAACTGAGTGCTTTCATTGCAAAGGAACTGGTCACTGGAAGCGGAACTGCCCCAAGTACCTGGCTGGCAAGAAGGCGGCTAACGACAAACAAGGTATATATGATATACATGTTATTGATGTGTACCTTACTAGTTCTCGTAGTAGTGCCTGGGTATTTGATACCGATTCAGTTGCTCACATTTGCAACTCAAAGCAGGAACTACAGAATAAACGAAGACTGGCAAAGGACGAAGTGACGATGCGCGTGGGAAATGGTTCCAAGGTTGATGTGATCGCCGTCGGCACGCTCTCTCTTCGATTACCATCGAGATTAGTGATGAACCTGAATAATTGTTATTTAGTGCCTGCGTTAAGCATGAACATTATATCTGGATCTTGTTTATTGCGAGACGGTTACTCATTTAAATCAGAGAATAAAGGTTGTTCTATTTATATGAGTAATATCTTTTATGGTCATGCACCCAATGTTAGGGGTTTATTCATATTGAATCTTGATAGTGATGAGGCACATGTTCATAACATTGATGCCAAAAGATGTAGAGTTGATAATGATAGTACCACTTTCTTGTGGCACTGCCGTTTAGGTCATATTGGTGTAAAACGCATGAGGAAGCTCCATGCTGATGGACTTTTGGAGTCACTTGATTTTGAATCACTTGACACATGTGAACCATGCCTCATGGGCAAGATGACTAAAACTCCGTTCTCTGGAACAATGGAACGGGCAAGTGACTTGTTGGAAATCATACATACAGATGTGTGCGGCCCAATGAATGTCAAAGCACGCGGTGGTTATCGTTACTTTCTCACCTTCACTGATGACTTGAGTACATATGGATATATTTACTTCATGAAACACAAGTCTGAAACGTTTGAAAAGTTCAAGCAATTTCAGAGTGAAGTTGAGAATCATCGTAACAAGAAGATTAAATTTCTGCGATCTGATCGAGGAGGTGAATATCTGAGTTATGAGTTTGGCAGTCACTTAAGACAATGTGGAATTGTTTCACAGTTGACACCGCCCGGAACACCACAGCGTAATGGTGTGTCTAAACGTCGTAATCGGACCTTATTAGATATGGTGCGTTCTATGATGTCTCTTGCCGATTTGCCACTATCGTTTTGGGGTTATGCATTAGAGACAGCTGCATTCACTTTAAATAGGGCACCATCGAAATCCGTTGAGACGACGCCATATGAACTGTGGTTTGGCAAAAAGCCGAAGCTGTCGTTTCCTAAAGTTTGGGGATGTGCTGCTTATGTCAAAAAGCTTCAGCCTGAAAAGCTGGAACCCAAAGCGGAGAAATGCATCTTCGTAGGATACCCGAAAGAGACAGTCGGGTATACCTTCTATCTCAGATCCGAGGGCAAAGTGTTTGTCGCTAAGAACGGAACATTTCTTGAGAAAGCGTTTCTCTCAAAAGAATTGAGTGGGAGGAAAATAGAGCTTGATGAGGTTGTTGAACCTTTGCTTCTACCAGAAAGTAGCACAGCGCAGAAAGATGTTTCTGTGGAGCCTACAACGGTTGAAGAAGAAGTTAATGATGATGATCATGAAGCTTCAGATCAAGTTACTAATGAACCTCGTAGGTCGACAAGAACGCATGCTACTCCTGAGTGGTACGGCAATCCAGTCTTAGAGGTCATGTTGTTGGACAACAATGAACCTACGAGCTATGAAGGAGCGGTGATGGGCCCGGATTCCGAGAAATGGTTAGAGGCCATGAAATCCGAGATGGGATCCATGTATGAAAACAAAGTATGGACTTTGGAAGTACTACCTGAAGGGTGAAAGGCCATTCAGAACAAATAGATTTTGAAGAAGAAGACGGACGCAGACGGTAATGTCACCGTCTATAAAGCTCGACTTGTGGCAAAGGGTTTTTCACAAGTTCAAGGAGTTGACTACGATGAGACTTTCTCACCCGTAGCGATGCTTAAGTCTGTCAGAATCATGTTGGCAATAGCTGCTAATTTCGACTATGAAATTTGGCAGATGGATGTCAAAACGGCGTTCCTCAACGGTTTCCTTGAGGAAGAGTTGTATATGATGCAACCCGAAGGTTTTGTCGATCCAGAGAATGCTGACAAAGTTTGCAAACTCCAGCGATCCATTTATGGACTGGTGCAAGCATCTCGGAGTTGGAATAAGCGTTTTGATGAGGTGATCAAAGCGTTTGGGTTTATACAAGTTTATGGAGAAGCTTGTATTTACAAGAAAGTGAGTGGGAGCTCTATAGCGTTTCTAGTGTTATATGTGGATGACATATTGCTGATTGGAAACGATATAGAAATGCTGGAAAGCGTGAAGGAATATTTGAATAAGAGTTTTTCAATGAAGGACCTAGGAGAAGTTGCTTTCATATTAGGCATTAAGATCTATAGAGATAGGTCGAGACGCTTAATAGCACTTTCACAGAGCACATACCTTGATAAATTTTTGAAGAAGTTCAAAATGGAGCAGTCCAAGAAGGGGTTCTTGCCTGTGTTACAAGGTGTGAAGTTGAGTAAGACTCAATGCCCAGTGACTGCAGAAGATAAAGAAAAGATGAGCGTCATCCCCTATGCTTCAGCCATAGGCTCTATCATGTATGCAATGCTGTGCACAAGACCCGATGTTAGCCTTGCCATAAGTATGGCCGGAAGGTTTCAAAGTGATCCTGGAATGGAGCACTGGCAAGCGGTCAAGAATATCCTTAAATACCTTAACAGGACTAAGGACATGTTTCTCGTTTATGAAGGTGATGAAGAGCTCGTCGTAAAGGGTTATGTCGATGCAAGCTTTGACACTGATCCGGACGTTTCTAAATCGCAAACCGGATACGTATTTATTCTTAACGGAGGAGTGGTAAGCTGGTGCAGTTCCAAGCAAAGCGTGGTAGCTGATTCTACGTGCGAAGCAGAGTACATCGCAGCCTCGGAGGCAGCGAAGGAAGGTGTCTGGATGAAGCAGTTCATGACAGATCTTGGAGTAGTGCCAAGTGCACTGAATCCAATAAACATGTTCTGTGACAACACTGGTGCCATTGCTCTAGCCAAGGAACCAAGGTTTCACAAGAGGACCAGACACATAAAGCGACGCTTCAACTCCATCCGGTTCTACATCGAGGAGAAGGACATAAATATTTGCAAAGTGCACACAGATCTGAATGTTGCACACCCGTTGACTAAACCTCTTCCAAGGGCTAAACATGATCAACACGAGAATTGTATGGGTGTTCGATTCATTACCATGTAAATCACATAGTGATGTGAACTAGATTATTGACTCTAGTGCAAGTGGGAGACTGTTGGAAATATGCCCCAGAGGCAATAAATAAAGTGTTTATTATTATATTTCCTTGTTCATGATAATCGTTTATTATCCATGCTATAATTGTATTGAATGGAAACACATTGCATGTGTGGGTAGATAGACAACACAATATCCCTAGTATGCCTCTAGTGAACTAGCTCGTTGATCAAAGGATGGTTAAGGTTTCCTAGCCATGGAAATGAGATGTCATTTGATAACGGGATCACATCATTGGGAGAATGATGTGATGGACAAGACCCAAACTAAAAACGTAGCATATGATCGTGTCAGTTTATTGCTACTGTTTTCTGCATGTCAATGTATATGTTCCTATGACCATGAGATCATGCAACTCACGGATATCGGAGGAGTGCCTTGTGTGTATCAAAGGTCACAACGTAACTGGGTGACTATAAAGGTGCTCTACAGGTATCTTCGATGGTGTCTATTGAGTTGGCATGGATCGAGACTGGGATTTGTTACTCCGTGTAACGGAGAGGTATCTCGGGGCCCACTCGGTAATGCAACATCACAATAAGCCTTGCAAGAAATGTGACTAATTGTTAGTTGCGGGATCTTGTATTACGGAACGAGTAAAGAGACTTGCCGGTAACGAGGTTGAACTAGGTATGGAGATACCGACGATCGAATCTCGGGCAAGTAACATACCGAAGAATAAAGGGAACGTTATACGGGATTAACTGAATCCTTGACATAGAGGTTCGACCGATAAAGACCTTCGTAGAATATGTAGGAACCAATGTGGACGCCCAGGTCCCGCCATTGGTTATTGACCGTAGAGGTTTCTCGGTTATGTCTACATAGTACTCGAACCCGCAGGGTCTGCACACTTAAGGTTCGGTGACGTTTCGGTAGTGTAGAGTTATGTATGGTGGTGACCGAAGTTTGTTCGGAGTCCCGGATGAGATCCCGGACGTCACAAGGAGCTCCGGAATGTTCCGGAGGTAAAGATTCATATATAGGAAGTCCTAGTTTGGTTTTCGGAAAAGTTTCGGGCTCATCGGTAGTGTACCGGGAGTGCCGGTAGTGTACCGGGAGTGCCGGTAGTGTACCGGGAGACCTCCGGGAGGGGTACTTCGACCCCAAGATGTCCATGGGATGTGGGAGAGTATTAACCAGCCCTTAGTGGGCTGGGAAAACAGCCACAAAGTGCCATGGCGCAGGAGAGAAAGTCCTAAAGCAAAAAGTGGAAAATCAGCCAATAGGAGGCAATCCTACTCCAACTAGGATTGGAGGTGAAGTAGGATTGCTTCCCACCTCCTATTTCGGCCGACCCAAAGGCCTTGGCTGCCTCTCCTATCCTCCCTCCTATATATACTAGTGGATTGGGTGGTTTTTGGACAGAATTTCCGGCCACGTGCTACCCGTTCCACCGGTGCATAGTTTCTCCTCTAGATCGTAGTTCCGCAGTGCTTAGGCGAAGCCCTGCCGGAAGTGCTCCACCACCATCACCGGAGCGCCGTCACGCTGCCGGTGAACTCTCTCTCCTCTCCACCTTCTCTTGCTGGATCAAGACGGTGGAGATCGTCATCAAGCTGCACGTGTGCTGAACGCGGAGGTGCCGTCCGTTCGGTACTAGATCGGAAGGATCGTGATCAAGGCCACGGGACGTTCCTGATCGGATCGCGGGACGGATCGTGACGAGATCACAGGACGGTTCATGATTAGATCGCGGGACGCTCGGCGATTTGGATCGCGAAGAAGTTTGACTACACCAACTACGTTTCTTAACGCTTCCCGCTTAGCGATCTACAAGGGTATGTAGATCCACTCTCCCTCTCGTAGATGCTCATCACCATGGATAGGTTTGCGTGTGCGTAGGAAAATTTTTGTTTCCCATGTGATGTTCCCCAACACATGTAACATCCCAAATTTTGGAATGTTATAATAAATATTAGAATGAGTGTTTGTTTGCTTGAGTGATTGAATTGAGTGAAATTTGAAACTTTTTGAAAACTTTTGAATGAGAGGGAATGACATGACTTTCCCATATGCTTTTGGAATTCAAATTTCCTACATTTCAAATCAGTGAGATAAGATGACATGACTTCTTCAATATAAAAATATTTGAAGAGTGAATTTGAAAACATTTGAAATTTTCTGATATGGAGTTCCTTTCATATTTGATTTCCAATTTCAAGTTTGAAAGAATTGAAACCCTTGACAAATCTTGAGTGGAGGAACATGACCCTCCAAACCAGGGGTATTTTTGTGAAATATTTGAACCCTAAAACCCAGGGGGTATTTGAAAATTATTTGCAAAAGGAATTAAAAGCCATTTAGGCATTTTCTCAAAATATTTTTTTAGAGTATTTATTTTGGCCGTGGAAAAATGTTCATCTTATTTCATTTATTTCCTTGATCCTTTTTGTATATAAAACTTTATTTTTTGGAAATGTTTTGATTGCCAAAACTGTAGTTTCCTTCTCTGTTATTTTATAAAAGGAAAATATTGTTATATTAGGAAACCCACTGCGGCCCACTTACCAAACCAGGCCCGAATCAGATCTGAAATCTGTTCGGATCGGCCACCGATGCCGCACCCCCTCTCTCCCTCTCTGTGACGCACGGGCCCCACCGCCGACCGAATCAACCGCCGCCAGTCACCACCTTCCTTTTCTCCTCCCCTTTCCTTACCTCGCCGACGACCACCGGATCCGCCGCGGATCTCCTCTCCTCTTGCCTATTTTTCACCTTGAGCCCCTTGCTATTTAAGCCACCCCTCCCTCTCTACGTTTCGCGCGAAATACCATACCCCGAGCCCCTTTTGTCGTGCTCGTCCGCATCGCCTGGTGCCTTCGCCGTCGCTGGAGAACCACCGGAGACGTCTCCCCATCGACCTCGCCATCCCTGCCTCACCGTCGACATCGCCGGAGACCTCCTCCACTGCGGTAAGTCGCCGGAGCCCCTCTCCTCCGTTCGATCTATCATGTGCGGTGTAGATTAGAAGCCCCGTAACCGTTCGGTTTAGTATTAGTGAACCGACCGGTTTTCTGTAAATTTTATTAGCCGAATCGTTTTCCTTTAAAGTGCGTCCGTTTGCTTGTTTAGACATCGCGTGCACACCTCTAACGAATCACAGACTACCACGTAGCCCCACTGTTCGCTAGTTAACAGTTTTTCTTTTTCTGTTTTTAGTTTAAAACCAGATTCTGTTCCGTTTTTATTTTCTTTATATCTTTTATGTTTTTAATTGTTTTAATTTGATTCTTTTTTGCATCATGTCACAAATTTTATGTAGTTTATGTAGATATAAAGTTTGACCATATTTGAATAATTTAAAATTGAATTCAAACAGATTTGATTCAAATCTTATTTTCTGAATATCTTGAGTTTAAAAATAGATTTTAAGTTGATTCTTTTTGCTACTTGTCACTAGTGACTTTATTTAACAATAGGTAGAATTTGAGAATTTTTAGAATATTTTGAGTTAGTATTTTTAACAAAACAGATCCTATTTTAGTTCTTTTAAGGTTTAATTTCTATTTCCCTTGTTTTAAATTGTTTTAATTTATTTTCTTTTATATTAGTTGATGGATTTTATAAAGTTTTATGTTAGATAACAGTAGCCCTTTAAACAAATATTATTTTATTAGTTGATTGCATGAAAATCAATTCTAGTTCAATTATAACTTGCAATTTGATTTTCATTTCTAGTTTGATCTACCATTTGAAAATAGTTTCCACAAATCATTTTATAAGTTTGATTTCTGTTAATCTAAGTTTAGACCAGAAACAATTTGTATTGTAGTTGAAATTGTTTGTGGTTTAAGCCAAGGATGACCTTGTTTTATATCAAAAGAAGAATTTTTATAAAAGCTTTTCAATTAGTTCTTTTTGCAAAATAAAGATTTATGAGAAAATACTTTTTGTTAATTATTTGTTTTTAAAATTTGTTTTCTTTTATTATCTTAGTGTTTTCTTGCTGGTATGTTCTAGTAGTTAAAAACTTATGTTGTTAGTGTGTTGTGTCATAGTTCTAGTTGTTCTTCAAAAGTGATTCTTGTTAATAGTAAAAATACTTTCCCAAAACACTTTTGTTGGATTTTACTTTGTTAGTGTTTCGTTGCCTTTTGAAAATAAAATCATTTGTAGGGGGAAACCACTTTTGGTTGATTTGATGAAATTTTGTTGATTTTAACTTTTGTCTTAAGTATTTCCTTCATCACAACCCTTTGGTGTTTACTCTTGTGTTATTCTTGTGTGTTAGAATTGATTGCTAGTATGATTGCTTATATGAATGCAATGTCTGACTATATAGATTTCCCTCAGAGAGTGACGAATAGTTCTATCAAGTAAATTTCTGAGAGCGATTCTATCTTCATCAACCTTACGAGGCAAGTCACTTTGATCATGTTTACCCATGTTTTTATTGCATTAGTTCTACCATCTCCCCATTTGCATGCAAAGTAGGTAATTTGGAAATTTGGTTACTTGATGTAGTATCATGTGGTAGGCACCCCTCAACCCTTTGACACTTTGGCCCTGGGAAACGTGGATTTAATTTTGCTATGCTATTAGTAGACGGGGTTGGTTGTGTGATTCATGAGAGTCGTGAGGTAATGATTAAAATACCTACATGATGATCAAGACTTCAAGACTCCAAGTTTTCAACATACCTCTGGGTGGATGATGGTTGAACGGCGCCCTGGAGAAGCCAGTGGTTAGCCTAGGTGTTGCTGGAGAAGTGCCAGTATTCACGCGGAAAGGTCCACCCAGGAACAAAGAGATGGATGGATGCTTCAAGACCCAAGGCTTACCTGCATAGCCACAAGCCATTATGGGCTCTGGCTTGGTTGGATATTGTGGTGACCCTGGACAGGCGGTGCTACGAGATGTAGAAGAACGGTAGGAAAGGATGGGCACCAATAGAGTCTCAGAGGAACCCCTTAGAAGACCATGTTTTGATCATCCGTTCCTCAAACACCCTGAAGTGCGAGGAATCCAACGGAGGCGATCAAATCTTGTGGGGAACGTGTGCAAAACTCTACAGAGTACTCAAACCTAATTGATTAGCCGTGTCCACGGTCATGGACAACTTGAGCCAAAGGAACTAAAACTATCTGGAATTCTCAACACAAAGAATTATAATGATGTGGGTATTAATGACAACTTGGGTATGAGAATTGGTTGGTGGAACCATCTCATTAATCAACCAACATCGTAGTAATAATTTCTGCATTACCCCTCTCTTGTTGTAGGAAAAATTTGCTTTACGCAAAAACAAAACTTGAACTTATAGCCCCACCTGCCATATATGCATATAGTATAGATGATTATTTTATGCCCCCTCTTTTGTGACTTGCCGGCATATTCAAAATGCAGACCTACACGGCTGCAACGTCTCATGTTGCAGATACTCTTCTTCGACGAGTAAGAGTACGATTCAGGGTTACGGTCTACACTCAACTCGTCGTTGGTGTTTATTGGGACTCCACTCCCGTTGACTGTTTCCGCTGAGATTTTAAGGTATATATCAGTTTTACATTAATTACATGTGATTGCACTTTGATATATACATTGATGTACTGTGTGTGCCAGCATACTGATCTAGGGATGGCACAGAACACACAGAGGCTTGACCTTTTCAGGTCAGGTCGCTACAATCCACCTCGGGTACATGTCAATTTCTTGGTAGATCTCTTGTATCCGGGTCTTCCAAGAAACAAAACTCGATATCTCTATCTACTGCCGAAGCAGAATACATTGCCGTTGGATCATGTTGTGCGCAATTATTATGGATGACTCAAACGCTTAAAGATTACGAAATCTATGTTAAAAATGTGCCATTACTTTGTGATAATGAGAGTGCTATTAAGATTGGACATAATCATGTGCAACATTCTCGAACCAAGCATATTCAAGTTCGACATCATTTCATTCATGATCATGTTGCCAAAGGAGATATTAATCTTAAGCATGTTCGTACTAACAAGCAATTGGCTGACATCTTTACTGAGCCACTTGATCAAAAAGTGTTTTTTCATTTAAGAAGTGAGTTGAACATCATTTATGCCTCAAACTTGAGCTAATCTCACTTGGATGCATGCAAGGGGATGAGGTTTATTGTCTATTCCATGCTAATATTATCATGAATATCATATATCTTGGAATTCTATGCTCCCGTGTCTTGCATATAACCCTTTTGAAGGTACTTGGAAGAACAACGCTCCACAAGATTGCCATCGACTCATATCTTAAGCAATCTTGTCATGACCAAGTATCCACAACCTCGCTTTGATCATGAAAGGAAGAAGACAACAAAACATATCCTTGACATATATTTCTCAGTTGGTAGCAACTCACAATTGGTATCATGTCATATGGATATATCATGTTCTTTCTTGCGTGACTAACCTATGAAGGTGAAAAGTGAACGAAAACAACAAGGATTGCTCCCAACTCATGATGATCTTCATCAACCTCGAGCATCCTCATCAAGTTCACCTACAAGCTACGTCAACAACATCACTCAAAGGTATGTACTCATATCCTTGATATCACTTTACTCCAAGTCATGAGATAAAGCAACTCAAGTGATGTGAAGACATTTAAATCACTTAATCGAAAATTGGTAACCCCATTTTGAGCTTAACGATGAGTATGACCTATGATCAAGCATTCTTGCTTGGATCCTAAGTCAATATACTCAAATATAGGTGACCTAGTCACCGCCCATCATCTAGTTAAGAATCTTGTTTGGTTCATTCTCCATTACAAGATTTCTTGGAACCATTCAAATCTTCTCTAGTTGATATCTGTTTGTACAACTCTTTTGAATTTCTCGTACAAATCTTTTGAGAATTTGCTACAAAATTTCAAATAAATTCGCAAGTCTTCCAAACATTGTCAAGATTCTGTTTTGTGCCTCGAAGCCTCCGATACAAAAGAGTCGGTTCTACCAATTCAGCAGATGAGCTACATAACGCCAAATCGTTACCATCGACTAGTTTGACTCACAGCCACCAACTTACTATCATGTTTCAGTCTGGGTTTGTATCTTTAAATCCTTGTAATCCTTTTGTGATATTTTCATTTCTTCCATGATCCCTTTTATTTAAAAAAGGAAGGATAAATACGTTCAAGGATCCTTAACTCAAAGGAGGAGAAGTTCTACAAATTCTCAGATTAACCAAAGGGAGAGAAATTATTTTCAATGATCCCCTCATGATATTTATGATTTTCATATTCTATGAATCCTACATTCTATGACCCTTGTTCTCAAGGATCCCTTTTGAATCAATGATCCCTGTATCTAGCCATATATCTGTCCTTTTTGGAAATTAATGCCAAAGGGGGAGAAATACCAAAGCTTCAAAACTAAAAAGGGAGATACATGCTTATGCAAAGGAGGAGATATAATTTAGGGGGAGAGTATAATATCAAAAGTTCACACTTATATAAACAAGGGGAGAATACAAAGTAGGGGAGAACAGTCTAACATTCATGAACAATTTTCTCACTCTATCCAATCCCAATATCTACATGCTAAGATTCAGGGGGGAGGATTTCCTACTATTTCATATCTAGGGGAGAAAGTTCTAATTGATCTTGGAGACATATCAATCCTAAGGAATACTATATTCTATATGTTCTCCATATCTTGGTACTTTTGTGTTCTATTGTTTTTGATTGGTAGAATACTCTTGTGTTTCCTAACACTATTTTCTCAAGTGTATCTCTACTACTAGAATGCTCAAGAACTCAAGGTAAGTATATGCATCATATCTTTGATCAAGATGAACTCTTGCTTCTTGCACATATTGTTTGCAAGAGTGAAGTCTTGATCAAGGATACACATCAATCATATACATTTGATGCATATGACCAAGATACACATGAATTCTTATATCCCTTCCACTACATGCGTGTCCATGCATTCCAAAGCAACTATCCTTTAAAGGGATTGCACACACTTAGGGGGGGCAAGTCTAATTCATGTGTCCCTCAAAGTCTTCATTATATACATGCATATCTTTATTTGAATCTTTGATTGTATGTTGTCATCAATTACCAAAAATGGGGAGATTGAAAGCACAATATGCTCCCTTGGTGGTTTTGATAATTCATGACAACATACATTGTCTCTTGGACTAATACTTTCATCTAGTGTATTTCAGAAAAAGTCCATAGAGAGAGATGTGTTGGCAAAAACGAGTGTGGAGAGTATCCCCATGAACAAGAAGGAGAAGGAATAGCATTGGCAAAGCTTCAAGCAAGAGGACTCTACATTTTACTTTGTGAGAAATCACTTTGAGTCCATAGGAAAGCCAATACTATCAAAAGGGGGTAAGGTACTGTTGGTCAACAAAATGCTCATACGTGCACAAGTTATAGACACCATATACACCCACAAGCTCTTCCACAAAAGTCTGTCCAAAGCCAAATATCCAAAATCGGTGCAACCAACACTTTCCACTCGGTGCCACCGATTCTTAGCCTCAGACAGACTCAGCCAAACCCTAACCCTTCAGTGCAACCGATTCTACTTTGGTGCCACCGAGTTTGGGTTGCCAACTTTCTGTTATGCAAATTCACAAAATCGGTACCACCGAGTTTGTTGAATCGGCGTCACCGAGTCTGGCAATCTGACCGTTGGTCACCTTATCGGTGCAACCGAGTTTTATGTATCGGTCTCATCGATATTGAAAAGTTGTTACCTTTGAGGCAACTCGGTATAACCGAGATTAACACATCGGTTCCACCGAGTCTAACTTATTAGGGGATGGATTTTTGGAGATGCCTATATATAGCCCTCCACCACCACTCACTCGAAAGAGAAGCACTCAGAACAGACCCCCACTCATACCAACTGATTTTCTGAGAGAGAGCCACCTACTCATGTGTTGAGATCATGCCATTCCATTCCAACCATATGAATCTTGATCTCTCGCCTCCCCAAGTTGATTTCCACCCAATCACTCTTCCACCATAGCCAAATCTATGAGAGAGCGATTGTGTGTTGAGGAGTCTATCAACTTGAAGCACAAGAGCAAGTAGTTCATCGACATTATCGAGCCTATTACCTTTTGGAGGGTGGTGCCTCCTAGATCGGTTAGTTGTAGCTTGGGATCCTCCTACTTTGTGTTGTGGAGTGAACCAAGAAGTTTGTAAGGGCAAGGATATCGCCTACTTTGTGAAGATCTACCCCGAGTGAGGCTAGTCCTTCATGGACGGAAGCCGTTATGGAATAGTCAAGGTTGCTACTTTGTGGACCCTTATGGGTGGAGCCCTCCATGGACTCTCGCGTCTGTTACCCTTTGTGGGTTGAAGACTCCATAAACATGGACATACGATAGCACCACCTATCGGAACCACGGGAAAAATCTTCGTGTCCTTCATGCGTTTGATCTCCCTACCTCAACTCTTTACTTCCATGTGCAATGTCTTTACTTTCTGCTGCTATACTTGATGACTTGCATGTAGGGTGTGCTAGACTTGATATGATTGCTAAAATCTGCCAACACTTATCTTTGCACCTTGTGTAGATTTTAAATTCTTGCTAGTAGTCTATTCACCCCCCCCCCCTCTAGACATACTCTTCTAATGATCCCACAATCTGATCGAGCTTCGTTGGGCAGAGAAGGAACCAAAAATAAAAACATGTCGAGACATCATCCACTTCATATCGTGTTGTCGACCACATAGATAAAATGAAGACCAAGACGAGGCCCAAGATCTGGTCATAACTGAAGTTGCAAACACCCTCCATCAATGTCAAACAACATGCGAGGGGGATTTAATATTTCGACAATGACACCCTCGCCTCACCGCCACTAGATGGAGTGCTGAACACTTGGACAAATTAAGCTATGATGACCAGGTAATATAAACAACTTATATCGGGGTTGCCTCTACCTCACCATGTCTAGAGGCACTCGGAGGCAAGGGGGACCGTTGACAGCGAAGCCTTCAGGAGGAACCATAGCACTTTTTTCTTTTTTGTGAAAAAAATTCTATCAGTTCATCATGCCATGGTAGTACAAGCAACATAGAAATAACAAATATTACATCTATGTCCATAGGCCATCTAACAACAACTACATGTACTAGAATGAGCCGAAGGCACCTCGCCGCCTTGCCCTTCGGCACAAGACTCGGGCAAAACTTTTTGTGGTAGATAGTAGAAAGTCGTGCCAAGGCCTCACACGACTAGCACACCATAACATAAACTGTCACCAACAAAAAGAGGTAAAGATCGAAAGGATTCAATATGCAGACACATGAATAAGGACGAACAAACACCGGATCCAAGCAGATCCACTTAAGACCAGCACCGACTAAATCCCATGATATCCGCCGAAGACCGTCCTCACCATGCCCTCCAACGACACTAGACACATCACCGAAACGGGGACCGGACTGGGAGAACCTTCTTCCATCTTCAGTGTGCCTCCATTGCCTCTTCTTCCTGAATAGTGCACTAATGTCTACTACGCAACCTTCTTCTTGTAGACTCGTGTTGGGCCTCCAAGCATAGAGTTTTGTAGGACAGTATCAATTTTCCCTCAAGTGGATGACCTAAGGTTTATCAATCCGTGGGAGGTGTTGGATGAAGATGGTCTCTCTCAAACAACCCTGCAATCAAATACAAGAAATCTCTTGTGTCCCCAACACACCCAATACAATGGAAAATTGTATAGGTGCACTAGTTCAGCGAAGAGACGGTGATACAAGTGCAATATGGATGGTAGATATAGGTTTTTGTAATCTGAAAATATAAAAACAGCAAGGTAACAAGTAACAAAAGTGAGCAAAAACGGCATTGCAATGCTTTAAAACAAGGCCTAAGGTTCATACTTTCACTAGTGCAAGTTCTCTCAACAATACTAACATAGTTGAATCATATGTAAATCCCTCCCATGTGACAAAGAGTTCACTCCAAAGTCACAAATAGCGAAGAACAAACAAAGAAATTATCGTAGGGTATGAAACCACCTCAAAGTTATATTTTCCGATCAATCTTATGAGCTATCCCTATAAGTGTCACGAACAGCCCTAGAGTTCGTACTAAAATAACACCTTAGGATACACATCAACCAACACCCTAATGTCACCTAGATACTCCACTGTCACCACAAGTACCCATGGGCTTTATTATACGATATGCATCACACAATTTCAGATTCATCATATTCAATCCAACACAAAGAACTTCAAAGAGTGCCCCAAAATTTCTACACGAGAGTCAAGACAAAAACGTGTGCCAAACCCTATGCATAGATTCCCACGGTCATGGAACCCGCAAGTTGATCACCAAAACATACATCAAGTGGATCAATAGAACATCCCATCATCACCACGCATATCTGTGACGCCCCCAACTTCGACCGTACGCTAAACATACGCGCAATGCATACGACCAAGATCAGGGACTCACTAATCAATATCACAACACAAATCTAGACGCAAATTAAAGTCATACAACTTCGTATTACAAGCCAAGGGCCTCGAGGTCTCGAATACAAAGCTCGACAAAGTACGAGTCAGCGGAAGCAAATAATATCTGAGTACAGACATAAGTTAAACAAGTTTTGCCTTAAGAAGGCTACCACAAACATAAAAACGGGTCGAAAGAGGCGAGGCCTCCTGCCTGGGAACCTCCTATCCTACTACTGGTCGGGGGCCACCTCCACGTAGCAGTGGGCTCCTCTGGTGGTGTAGTAGTCATCTCCGACGTACTCCATTTCCTGGGCTCCATCGTCTGAACGCAGAAATTGTATTGAGGGGGAAAGAGAAGGCAAAGCAGCGGTGAGTACTCATCCAAAGTACTCGCAAGACTGACATTAGAACTATACTAAGTATGCATCATTATCAAGGGGAGGGGTTATATCTGGGCTGACTGCAGAAATCAAGAATAGGGGGAAAGGCCTAGTCCTATCGAAGACTAGCATCTTCAGCATCTTGCAGCATTAGAAGAGAGAAGGCAGGTAACTCACATATAGCAATATTTTATTGTAGCAGTTTTATTAAGTAACCACGCCCAGAGATTCTTCCTCGACTCCCTGTGAGGAAGCAATCCCGGGGCCAACATTCATTTCATAATTAAAGTCACGATTATAGTTGTATAAGGTCAAGGTACAACTCCAAGTTGTCCTGTTACCATGGACACGGCTATTCAAATAGATTAATCATCCCTGTAGGGGCGCACCACATATTTCCCGCATGCTTGAATCACCTCCGGCCGGACACACTTTTCTGGGTCATGACCGGCCTTGGGATATCAAAATGTCATCGCCCTAGAGGCAATAATAAATTAGTTATTATCATATTTCCTTGTTCATGATAATCGTTTATTATCCATGCTATAATTGTATTGATCGGAGGCTTAGATACATGTGTGGATACATAGACAAAACCATGTCCCTAGTATGCCTCTAATAGACTAGCTCGTTAATCAAAGATGGTTAAGGTTTCCTAGCCATTGACATGAGATTTCATTTGATAATGGGATCACATCATTAGGGGAATGATGGGATGGACAAGACACAAACTACAAACGTAGCATATGATCGTGTTAGTTTAATGCTACTATTTTCTGCATGTCAAGTATCTGTTCCTATGACCATGAGATCATGCAACTCTCTGACACCGGAGGAGTGCCTTGTGTGTATCAAACAACGCAACGTAACTGGGTTACTATAAAGGTGCTCTACAGGTATCTCCGAGGGTGTTTGTTGGGTTGGCATGGATCGAGACTGGGATTTGTTACTCCGTGTGACGGAGAGGTATCTCATGGCCCACTCGATAATACAACATCACAACAAGCCTTGCAAGCAATGTGACTAAGTGTTAGTCACGGGATCTTGTGTTATGGAATGAGTAAAGAGACTTGCCGATAACGAGGTTGAACTAGGTATGGAGATACCGACGATTGAATCTCGGGCAAGTAACATACCGAAGAACAAAGGGAACATCATATGGGATTAACTGAATCCTTGACATAAAGGTTCGACCGATAAAGATCTTCGTAGAATATGTAGGAACCAATATGGGCATCCAGGTCCCGCTATTGGTTATTGAATGTAGAGGTGTCTCGGTCATGTCTACATAGTTCTCAAACCCGCAGGGTGTGCACATTTAAGGTTCGGTGACGTTTCGGTAGTATAGAGTTATGTATGGTGGTGACCTAAGTTTGTTCGGAGTCCCGGATGAGATCCAGGACGTCACGAGGAGCTCCGAAATGGTCTGGAGGTATAGATTGATATATAGGAAGTCCTGTTTTGGTCGCCGGAAAGGTTTCAGGCTCATCGGTAGTGTATCGAGAGTGCCGGTAGTGTACCGGGAGACCATCGGGAGGGGTATTTCGACACAAGAGGCTACATGGACTGTGGGATGGTAAATACCAGCCCTTAGTGCGCTGGTGGAAGTCCCACACAAGGCCCATGCGGCTGGGAAGAAAAGCACAAAGAGAAAAAGGTGGAAAAAGGCAAAAAAGGCAAAAATAAGGAGGAGTCCTAGTCCTACTAGGATTGGAGGAGGAATCCTCCAATCCTCCTTGGTTCGGCCGACCCAAGGGCTCCTCCTCCAATCCTCCTTGGTTCGGCCGACCCAAGGGCTGGATCCTTGGGAGCCAAGCCTCCTCCTCTCTTCCTACTATATATACTAGAGGTTTTAGGGTTTTTGGCACTAGATTTTCAGCCACATGATACCCGTTCCTCCAGTGCATAGTTTCTCCTCTAGATCGGATTTCTGCAGTGCTTAGGCGAAGCCCTGCCGGAATAGCTCCACCACCATCGTCGGAGGACCGTCATGCTGCCGGAGATCTCTTCTACCTATCCGCTCCCTCTTGCTGGATCAACAAGGCGAAGATCGTCATCAAGCTGTACGTGTGCTGAACGCGGAGGTGCCGTCCGTTCGGTGCTAGATCGGAAGGACCGTGATCAAGATCGTGAGACGGATCGTGATGAGATCGCGGGATGGATCGTGATGATTTCGCAGGACGGATCGTGATGAGATCGCGGGACAGATCGCGATGAGTTCGCGGGACGAATCGTGATTGGATCACGGGACGGATCGTGATGAGATCGCAGGATGCTCGGCGATTTGGATCGCGAAGACGTTCGACTATACCAACCACGTTTCTTAACGCTTCCCGCTTAACGATCTACAAGGGTATGTAGATCCACTCTCCATCTCGTAGATGCTCATCACCATGGATAGATCTTGCGTGTGTGTAGGAAATTTTTTGTTTCCATGGAACGTTCCCCAACACACCTAGACTCAACGAACAGGCCAGCCCGCCGGTCTAAATCCTATGCACGCAGGGGTCATGGGCCAATCGCCCTTTGCACTCCTGCATGATGCGAACACGGCCGAGGTCAGTCCTAACACCCCTTATAACAAGCGTGATGCTGTTGTAGATCACTCGGGTGCGCGCTACTCCATTGCTGATGTCGGAAGAGCTTTGACTGATACAACGACGCTGAGTACCCATAACTTCTCCCACGTGAAGGTTAGTGTGTATTAAGGCCAACGACCTAACTCGGATCAAGTACCCAACCCATTAGCATTTTATTAACGCGAGGCAAGCACGACCCATAAAGTGCGGTCCCGTCGCCCCGTCTCGAGGATGTGTGGAAAGGGCCTCTCCTGCCTGTCCACGCCTCATCATCATCAAACCATGGGTACCCCTCAGGGCCGACCCATCACCAACATGTTTCTATAACGAGTTCATGGTAACTGTGTGTATAATATATCAAGGCGGGAACTGAGGAAACACCCTCAATGGTCCCCACTCGACGTAACCGTCAAGGTGGACTTTAGAGGAATCACCCTCGAGGGTCCCACGCTTGAGGGGTTGCACGATAGAGACATCATCGGGTATGGTGAAGGAGGAATCACCCTCGATAACCACGACCGACTAGCTGCACTACAGGGTTAGCACCATGAGTACTTCATGAGGTATCACCCTCGGTACTCGATAGTAGCACTATAGAGTCATACAACTAAGAGGAGTGCGGTGATGTGAGGGGTCTGGCTTGTCGATCGGTTGACCGAGTCTTCGGGTCCTCGAGTCGTCGAGTCATTGGGTCGTCGATGAAGAAGCAGGGGCAACTTGGACTAAGGGGGGTCACTTGGGATTCACTAACCAACCTATATTAAGCAGTTGGTATGATTGCAGGTATAGTAGAAGTTCATCAAAAACAGGCTATGCATCAGAATCAGAGCTAACTAATACAGTAGCAAAAATCTAATACAGCAGCAAAGGCCTGATCGTCAACGGCGTAGTCGTACCCGGCAGCACCGTCAATCTCGGGGTCTACCGGAGAGAAGAGGGGGGAAGAAACAATAAATATAAAGCACAGATGCAATCACAATGCATGACATGGCAATATGCAGGGCTAGGCATGCACTAACGTAGTATTATACGTCGCGGACGGGTCGGAAGAATATCTCACGATATTTTCCGGGTCTCGGGCTACTACCGGATAGATGAAACGGATGGAAAAGTTCCATGTTTGCTATGCTAGGAGCACATGACATACAAACGGATTACATATTCAGATTCGTGGTATTTTTCTGATCAACTTTCATGTATAAATTATTTTCATTCGAGTTACGGATTATTTTATATTAATTTTCAAAGTTTTATTAATGTTCAGGAATTAAAATAGATTATTTTAATTCAATAATTCATTTATGACGTCAGCATGATGTCATGCTCACATCAGCAGTTAACAGTGATAGTTGACTTGTCAAACCTGACCAGTGGGTCCCACATGTCATTCTCATAGTTTTAATTAGTTTAATTAATCTTAGACATGTTTAATTAGGGGGGGATGGGACCCACATGTCATTCTTTGTTAAACCCAATTATTTAGCAGAATTATTAATTAACCTAATTAATTTCATTAATTTAATTAACAGATTAATCAACTAATTAATCATTCTTAATTAAGTTAATTAATTAATTAATATTTATTTATTGTTGTTGTTGTTTTTAAAATTGTTTTATTTGTTTTTGAAAATTAGTTTTTAAAATTTCTTTTTTACATTTTCGTTTAATCACGGGCATGGGCCCTAGCTGTCATTTGGGCCACGGGGTTAAGTGGGGGATTAACCCCCACTAACCGAATTGGGCAGGGGCAGCGGCGAGCCAGCGAGGCGCCTGCCGGCGGCCAGTGCCGGTGCGGCCGGTGGGAGGGGGCGAGGCCCCGGTGGCCAACGGCGGCGGGTAGGGGCGCGGGGCGCAGTGGTGGCGCGGGGCGTGAGTGGGTGGCGGGAGAGCGCACGCGGTGAGCGAGCAGGGCTCGCGCGGGGGCGAGGGCCGTGCGGGGAGCAGCGGCGGCCAACGACGACGCAGGAGAGAGGGGAGGGCGGCTCCGGTCGGGGGAAGAAGGGAGGGGAGGAGCCTGTTGGGCTCACCGGCGTTGACGGGGGGCTGGGTCGGCGAGGCTTGGGGTAGGCCGTCGAGGGGGAGATGAGGACGGGGCAGCGACGGGCGACGACGAGATGTCAAGGAGATCGAGGGCGACGGGAAGGCGTCAGGGTCGACGATGGTGTCGCCGGTGGGAGGGGCCCGGCGATCGCTGGCGTCGCGGGGAAAGCAGGGCGGCACGGGCCGAGCCCCCGATCCAGATCGGGATCGGGGGGAGGGGAGGGCGACGTGGGTGGGTGTGGGGGCGAGTGGGGCTGGTAAGAGGTTAGGGTTTGCGGGGGAGGGGGTTATCCCCACGGGGTGGGCTGGTTGGCTAGCTGGGCCGGCCTGGCTAGGGCGAGGCCCAGTGGGGCTGTTTTCCTTTTTTGTAAGTGTTTCTATTTTAGAGACACCTAAATACATTATAAAATGTTGGTTCAATTACCATAAATGTCTACTGAGTATTTGGAAAATACCCATGATTTTATCCATAGGTTTGCAAAACTTTTAATTTCACATTTAAAAAAATTGAATTGCACAGGGATTCGAATGAGAGTTTGATTCTAACAGTGATCACACATGGATCAGCAAAAATGGATTAGCATAACCCTCGGATTATTGTAGCTTGATTACATGGATTACTGTAGCACAAAACCAGGGCATCACAGTTCTCCCCTACTAAAAGGAATTCTCGTCCCGAGAATTAAGAAGTAGAAGGAAAGAGTCCGAGGTATTCAGCACGAAGATGATCTTCGCGTTCCCAAGTGGCTTCATCTTCAGAATGATTTGTCCACTACACTTTGAAGAACTTGGTAACCTTCTAACGAGTCCGACGTTCCGTTTCATCGAGAATGCGGACTGGTTGGTCTTTGTAAGAAAGGTCTTGTTGCAACTCAAGCATATCATGATCCACTGCTCGGATAGGATCCTTGAAGCAGCGACGAAGATGTGACACATGGAACACATCGTGAACCTAAGAAAGGTTTGGCGGTAGTTCCAGTTGATATGACACTTTTCCACGCCTTTCGAGAATAGTGAAAGGACCAATATATTGAGGAGCCAGCTTGCCCTTGATCCCGAAATGGTGTGTACCTCTCATTGGTGTGACTCGAAGATAAGCCTTTTCGCCAGGTTGATAGACCATATCCTTGTGATGACGGTCATACTAACTCTTCTAACGAGACTAAGCAGCCTTCAGATTTGCATGAATAATGCGGACTTGATATTCGGCATGTTGGATAATATTCGGACCGGTAAGTGTACGTTCCCCAGTTTCTGACCAATTCAGAGGAGTCCAACACTTACGTCCATACAATACTTCAAAAGGAGCCATCTTCAAACTAGCTTGATAGTTGTTGTTGTAGGAAAACTCAACATACGGGAGAGATTCCTCCCATTTCTTGCCAAAAGAAATGACACAAGCTCGAAGCATGTCTTCGAGAATCCGATTGACTCTTTCAACTTGTCCCTGGGATTAAGGGTGAAAAGTGGTGTTGAATGACAAATAAGTTCCCATAGCTTCTTGGAAACTTGCCTAGAATATTGAAGTGGATAAGCTGCCATGGTCCAAACATAATCACCAGTGGAATACCGTGGAGTGAAAAAACTCTGGACATGTAAAGATCTGCTAGCTGACTAGCAGTAATAGTTTCCTTGACGACCAGAAAGCGTGCAACCTTGGGCAGTCGGTCAGTGACGACAAGAATAGCGTCATTACCTTTGACGGTGGCTCGAGATTTACATACGAAGCCAAGTGCAACAAAAACTTTGGATTTAAAGATGCATAGGAGAGTCAGGTTTCGATCCTATGGAACTTTGGGTTATGGGCCCGCCATGCGGGTTAAGAGTAGGAAGAGCGAAGACATCTTGCACGGTCATGGTAGCAAGAGCTGCCAAAGGAGAGCTCGTCAGTTAAGTTGGCAACAACGTTGGTACCAAGGGCGGGGGGCGAATAGAACCATTTTCCTGCTCGTTGAAATGAGGCAGACCAAAAGTCAAAGTTCTCGTCCACCGGGAGTTACCGGAATGTTATTAACACTAGTAACAAGGCCTTACTGACAGAGTTGATCACCGATATGTTTACCTAAGCAGGGGATTACCACTGTTCAGATAAGTTAGATTACAAGAACGGGGTAAACAAACCAAAGGAAATGGAAATGTTTTATACCCAAGTATTTGAGTATACCTTTCCCAAAGACAAACAGAGCACGATATACGTCACAAGACATCAAGTACATAACCATTTAGGTAAGTGGGGAGGGATTCATGATATTACCCATACAATGTCATTTGGATAATTGATCAAGAAACATTTAGCATTGCGCTTCCAATGTTCTTGTTGAAATTCGGAATACCACAGTCATGCTTCGGGATAGCATTGAGATGGTGATCAGGTAAAGGTCACACATTGGATACACAAAGGATCCATCTGGAACAACTTATGAATAAGTCTTACAATTCCCCCATGGAAGAATCGCAACCCTAGCTGAACAAACCATTTTAACAATAGGTCATCCTGTCGGGTGTGCTAGCTACAACATCACCTTACCGAGTAATAAAGACCAAAGTTATAATTCTTGATAATGTTCCAACCATCGTATCTGTCCGAGATTCATATCTGGTTGGTGTCAGGATACTTCAGACAAAGAAGGCCTGAGGAGAAAAGGAAGCAACACAGACCTACGAGATGATGTTGCAAGAATCTCGGAATGAACAACAGAAGCAAGACTTGAATCATTAGCTAGACTACAAGACATCCGAACACAAGGTCAAGACATTTGTGCCCACATGGAAGTTTTCTGAATGGAATGTAATCAAGTTCTGGTTGGGGACCATCATAGAGGACATCAAAGTTCCATGTGTAAGTCTGGACTAGGTCAAATCAAATCAATCAGTGGCTTGGCGTGCTAGGAAATACATATGGAGTGAAGGTAGCAAATCTATCAAACTTAGAATACTTGGCACATGCCTGAATGAATTGGAACGATTCCAGAGGAAGAGAGACGAAATTTTCCCATAAGCACGGTGGCAAAAATGCACGTGATCTTACAGAAAAACACTTGTTTTATAAAACATATTCTTCATGAACTAGGCACAAAGATAATGCTTTCAAGGTTTCTAACACTAGCTTAAATGTTCATCATGAACCATGAGGGAGAAGAGGATGTGGCTGATTGGCTCAGCAACAATTCGTCGAGATTCCCATAAGGAAAGGATCTCCACAACTGAGTGAACAAGACCATATGATATCTTGAGGGATGCCCGAAGGAAACACCCACGATTAAATGTTAATCGAAAGGTGCACCCAAAATACACACTAAGTAGCATGACCAATGTCAGAGGGCTGACTCAATAGCCAATACACTAAGAATGGACTTATTGTTCACTAACTCCAAGGTGATAGAGTTGGTATGCCATAAGTATTGAATTTACACATCCCATTCCATTTGTCAGTATTTCATTTAGAAATAACATGGGATCTAAGGAATGAAAGGTGATGGCAAGGATGTCGCCAACGACAACACCAATTACCAAGGACAAGGATGCTACTCCCATCATGAATTTAATTGATATCTGGGAGAGCTTAGACAGACGATGATGATCACAACACAATTTTCGAGAAGTCTCTTGAATATGTAATCGATCAGCGATGACATCAAGCAAAGAAATGGCAAGGCGAAGGTTGCCGGAGCCACAGATTAGAGTGCTAGCTCAGAACAAAATTTCCTTTCAAGACATCCAACATGAGGCTGAAAGCTCGCTGTAAGCCTAATGCACTATTGGAATGGTGCTTCAGGGATGAAGGACATATATAGCATGGTCAAGCTTTAGCATGATGATGATGATGTGGCCTAACAGCTTGGAATGACACGATCGAATTCAAACTCATAAGCAAAGAAGATTACTAAGAGTTTTTTAATTCGCAATGCGGACTCGATTCAATTATCAGTGTCCTTGAGTGTCCAACAATTCAGAACACGAGGAAACTCGAACGAGCGAAAGAAAACATAGTTGATGAGGAGCTCATAACAAGCTATGTAGCTCCGTGATTTTCTAGATATACCACGGGTAATACTCGGATGTAGATCAGAATTAAAGCTTGGACCGATGTATTGGTCTTCAGAAGATAAGTGCTTTAACTTGTCCAAAAATGAGATCAAAGAAGAACAATCATGGTTGGAACCACGATTGCAAAGGACAAGATCAAAGATACAATATCAAATCATTAAATGAATGATTATGTGAAAGGAGAAGCTTGTATGATAAGAGCAACATCATTTCCATGGGCATGAACACAAGGTTCAAGGTCGACTCCCACTTCATCAATGCATCACCTTACATTTACACCTCGCCTTTGGTGAAATTATAGTTTTGAAAGTTTAACTGGCAAAACACCAGAAGAGTAAGACTCGTGAAAACTGTCGGGTTCACACGGATTAAGGAAGGCATAGGTTCAACCCACCGGGGCATCTTAGGAACATATACCACAAAGTTCAAGAGTAATTAATACATGCTTGACCATAGAGCATGGCCAACAAAAGCATAGGATACATCTTATCAGAGGGAGAAGACACAATTTACAAATGACATCACTTATCAGGGGAATAACCCCACAATAATTTGAAAGTGAAGGATGCTATCGGATAATACCCAACAATGGGTCTGGCGATCCACACAGGACCTGATGTGAGTATCGGTATTCAATCAGAGGGAGAAAGAATGCAAGGCATCAGATTATAGAACATCCAATAATTTCAATGCTTAAATAACCAAAGGAATTAGATTTCCAATTTGATGTATCAAAATCAGATGTTCCGATCAAATACAAGTAAGATGAAAGGATTTAAATGGGCAATCAATCAAGGTTGACTTTTCGGGAACCAACTCATGTTTAGAAAGACGCCTGAGCCGGATGGATAATTTATGATAAACAACCGATGACTGCGTGCATCCACACACAGGTTGAATCAATAAAATCAAATGATAACCACAAAGGATTTTAGTGAATGTTGCAAGACATATAGAATTAACCATAATGCAAGCAGGTGAGGAAGGTCAAGAATAATAGGCTACTGAGAATTTCAGAAGATCGAATAGCAATTCGAAGGACCAGCGAAACCCATGACAACTGAGGACGAAAGAATCCCCGATAAGATAATTCGATGTACCTTATAATAGCAAGAGCAACTGGGAATGAGTACGAACGACAGTTGTATGTAGTTATCCATAAGGGTTGATGGTGGAAGGGAATCGCAAACACAATGAGCACAAGTTCTCGGGAGAACATCAGGGAGTATCTTCAGAGTCTTCTGATGAATCAAGCCATCATCTGGAATGAGGGGCTCTCCGAGAGGAAGTATTTACGAGAACCTATAATTAGAGTTAATAAAATACTTAACCTGAAAGAGAAGATAGATCAAAAGCTAGAGTATAGACGAGGAATAAAAGATCCTAATACCACCCGATTGAGATGTGGGCCCATAAGCCACACAACAACGTTAGTAGAAGTTTTCCAATGACTAGACTCAACATCGACCAAGGAGTTGGAAAGGGGGCTACCTACAGGCAGTCGGCTCTGATACCAACTTGTGACGCCCCCAACTTCGAGCGTATGCTAAACATACACGCAATGCGTACGACCAAGATGAGGGACTCACTAATCAATATCACAACACAACTCTAGACAAAAATTAAAGTCATATAGCTTCATATTACAAACCAGGGGCCTCGAGGGCTCGAATACAAAGCTCGACAAAGCACAAGTCAATGAAAGCAAATAATATCTGAGTATAGACATAAGTTAAACAAGTTTTGCCTTAAGAAGGCTAGCACAAACATAAACACAGGTCGAAAGAGGAGAGGCCTCCTGCCTAGGAACCTCCTATCCTACTGCTGGTCGGGGGCCGCCTCCACGTAGTAGTAGGCTCCTGTGGTGGTGTAGTAGTCATCTCCGGCGTACTCCATCGTCTGAACACAAAAATCATATCGAGGGGGAAAGAGAAGGCAAAGCAGCGGTGAGTACTCATCCAAAGTACTCGCAAGACTGACATCAGAACTATACTAAGTATGCATCATTATCAAGGGGAGGGGTTATATCTGGGCTGACTGCAGAAAGCAAGAATAGGGGGGAAAGGCCTAGTCCTACCGAAGACTGGCATCTTCAGCATCTTGCAACATTAGAAGAGAGAACATAGGTAACTCACATGTAGTAATATTTTATTGTAGCAGATTTATTAAGTAACCATGCCCAAAGATTCTTCCTCGACTCCCTACGAGGAAGCAATCCCGAAGCCAACATTCATTTCATAATTAAAGTCACAATTGTAGTTGTATAAGGTCAAGGTACAACTCCAAGTCGTCTTGTTACCGTGGACACGGCTATTCGAATAGATTAATCATCCCTGTAGGGGTGCACCACATATTCCCCGCATGCTTGAATCACCTCCGGCCGGACACACTTTTCTGGGTCATCCCGGCCTCGGGATATCAAAATATCGTCGCCCCACCTAGACTCAACGAAGAGGCCAGCCCGCCGGTCTAAATCCTATGCACGCAGGGGTCATGGGTCAATCGCCCTTTGCACTCCTACACGATGCGAAAGTGGTCGAGGTCGGTCCTAACACCCCTTATAACAAGCGCGATGTTGTTGCAGACCACTCGGACGCACACCACTCCATTGCTAACGTTCGAAGAGCTTCGGCTAATACAATGACGCTGAGTACCCATAACTTCTCCCATGTGAAGGTTAGTGCATATTAAGGCCAACGACCTAACTCAGATCAAGTACCCAACCCATTAGCATTTTATTAATGCGGGGCAAGCGCGACCCTTAAAGTGCGGTCCCATTGCCCCGTCTCGAGGATGTGTGGCAAGGGCCTCTCCTGCCCGTCCACGCCTCATCATCATCAAACCGTGGGTACCCCTCAGGGCCGACCCATCACCAACATGTTTCTGTAACGAGGTCATAGTAACTGTGTGTATAAAACATCAAGGCAGGAACTAAGGAATCACCCTCAATGGTCCCTGCTCGATGTAACCGTCAAGGTGAACTTTAGAGGAATCACCCTCGAGGGTCCTACGCTTGAGGGGTTGCACGACAGAGACATCATCGGGAATGGTGAAGGAGGAATCACCCTCGATAACCATGATCGACTAGCTGCACTACAGGGCTAGCACCATGAGTACTTCACGAGGTGTCACCCTCGGTACTCGATAGTAGCACTATAGAGTCGTACAACTAAGGGGAGTGCGGTGATGTGAGGGGTCTGGCTTGTTGGTCGGTTGATTGAGTCTTCGGGGCCTCGAGTCGTCGAGTCATTGGGTCGTTGACGAAGAAGCAGGGGCAACTGGGACTAAGGGGGGTCACTCGGGATTCACTAACCAACCTATACTAAGCAGTTGATATGATTGCAGGTATAGTAGCAGTTCATCAAAAACAGGCTATGCATGAAAATCAGAGCTAACTAATACAGTAGCAAAAATCTAATGCAAGAGTAAGAGGGAAAAGGAATAGGTGATATTGGAATGCTCAAGGGGGGTTGCTTGACTTTCTGCTCTGCGACAAAGGCCTGATTGTCAACGACATAGTCGTACCCGGCAGCACCATCTGTCCCGGGGTCTACCGGAGAGAAGAGGGGGGGAAGAAACAATAAATATAAAGCACAGATGTAATCACAATGCATGACATGACAATATGCAGGGCTAGGCATGCACTAACACAATATTATACGTCGCGGACTGGTCGGAAGAATATCTGACGATATTTTCTGGGTCTCGGTCTACTACCGGACACATGAAATGGATGGAAAAGTTCCATGTTTGCTATGCTAGGAGCACGTGACAAACTAACGGACTGCATATTGAGATTCGTGGTATTTTTCTGATCAAATTTCATGTATAAATTATTTTCATCCGAGTTACAGATTATTTATATTAATTTTCAAAGTTCTATTAACATTTAGAAATTAAAATAGATTATTTTAATTCAATAATTCATTTATGACATCAGCATGATGTCATGCTCACATCAGCAGTCAACAGTCAGAGTTGACTTGTCAAACCTGACCAGTGGGTCCCACATGTCATTCTCACAGTTTTAATTAGTTTAATTAATCTTAGACAAGTTTAATTAGGGGGGTGGGACCCACCTGTCATTCTCTGATAAACCCAATTATTTAGCAAAATTATTAATTAACCTAATTAATTTTATTAAGTTAATTAACAGATAAACCAACTAATTAATCAGTCTTAATTAATTAATTAATTATTCATCTATTTATTATTTTTAAATTATTTTATTTTTTTATTAAATTATTTTTTAATTTCTTTTATGCATTTTCGTTTAATCAGGCGCGTGGTCCCCAGTTGTCATTTGGGCCAGGGGGTAAGTGGGGGATTAACTCGCACTAACCGAATCAAGCAAGGGCAGCGACGAGCCGGCGAGGGGCTCACCAACGGTGTTGGCGCCCGCCGGCGGCCAATGTCGGTGCGGCCGGTGGGAGGGGGCAAGGCCCTGGTGGCCAACAACGACGGGTAGGGGCATGGGGCGCGGCGGTGACGCGGGGGCGCGAGTGGATGGGGGCAGAGTGCGCGCAGTGAGCGAGCAGGGCTTGCATGGGGGCGAGGGCCGCGCGGGGAGCAGCGATGGCCAACGGCGGCGCAGGGGCGAGAGGAGGGGCGGCTCCGGTCCGGGGAAGAAGGAAGGGGAGGAGCCCGTTGGGCTTACCGGCGTTGACGGGGGGCTGGGTCGGCGAGGCTTGGGGTAGACCGTCGAGGGGGAGATGAGGACGGGGCGGTGGCGGGCGATGACAGTGAACGGCGAGGTGGCGGCGAGACGTCGGGGAGATCCGGGGTGACGGGGAGGCGTTAGGGTCGATGGTGGCGGTCCGGTGGGGAGGCGCCAATGAGAGGGGGGCCGGCGACCGCCGACGTCACGGGGAAAGCGAGGGGCACGGGCCGAGCCCCCGATACAGATCGGGATCGGGGGGAGGGGAGGGCTACGTGGGTGGGTGCGGGGCGAGTGGGGCTGGTGGGAGGTTAGGGTTTGCAGGGGAGGGGGGTTATCCCTAGGGGGTGGGCTGGTTGGCCACCTGGGCCGGCCCGGCTGGGCCAAGACCCAGGGGGTCTGTTTTCCTTTTTTAAGTGTTTCTTAGAGACACCTAAATACATTATAAAATGTTGGTTCAATTACCATAAATGTCTACTGGGTATTTGGAAAATACCCATGACTTTTATGCATAGGTTTGCAAAACTTTTAATTTCACATTAAAAAAAATTGAATTGCATAAGGATTCGAATGAGAGTTTGATTCTAACACTGATCACACATGGATTAGCAAAAATGGATTAGCATAAGCCTCGGATTACTGTAGCTTGATTACATGGATCACTGTAGCACAAAACCAGGGCGTCACAATATCCCATCGCAAGACATACATCAAGTGTTCTCAAATCCTCTAACGACTCAATACGATAAGAAAACTTCAAAGGGAAAACTCAATTCATCACAAGAAGATAGAGAGGGGAAAACTCCATATGATTCATCTATATTAGTAAAGCTCGCAGTACATCAAGATCGTGTCATCTCAAGAACACAAGAGAGAGATCAAACACATAGCTACTGGTACATACCCTTGGCCCCGAGGGTGAACTACTCCCTCCTCGTCATGGAGACCACTGGGATGATGAAGATGGCCTCTAGTGATGGTTTCCCCCTTTGGTAGGGTGCCGGAACATGCTCCCGATTGGTTTTTTCGTGGCTACAGAGCCTTGCGGAAACGAAACTCCCGATCTAAGTTTCTTTCTGGGGGTTTCTTGATTTATAAGAGCACTTGGCGTTGGAAACATGTCAAGGGGACTTTCGAGGGGCCCGCAAGCCAGGGGGCGCGTCCTGAGGGGCGTGCCCTGGTGGCTTGTGGTTGCCTGAGGACTCCCCTCCGGTATCTTTTTGCTCTAGTATTTTTTATATTTTCCAAAAATATTCTCCGTAAATTTTCAGCCCATTCCGAGAAGTTTTATTTCTGCACAAAAAAGACACCATGGTAGTTCTACTGAAAATAGCGTTAGTCCGGGTTAGTTCTAGTAAAATTATACCAAAATCATATAGAATTATTGTAAACATGGCATGAATACTTCATAAATTATAGATACGTTGGAGACATATCAGCATCCCCAAGCTTAATTCCTACTCGTCCTCGAGTAGGTAAATGATAAAAGAAATAATTTATGAAGTGTGAATGCTAGCATAGTGCATAAATTTGATCAATGATAGTTCCAAACACTTTTTCTAGCATCATTATATATCATAAACAGTAGCTCATCTCATAAAACTTCTCATGATGAAGTAACAAGCTATTCATATGTTAAAGTATAGACCATACCGTTTCTTGAAAACTAACAAACTATGCTTTGAGTCACCAAACAATTGCAATTCATCTTAGTTTTAGGAATGGTCTATGTAAGAGCTTTGATTTAGCAAATTCCACATACTCAACTATCATATAGTCTTCCATGATTGCTAACGCTCAAAGCATATTTTTAGAGCAAATGGCATCCGTCCAATACAAAGAAAGATAGGGGCTTAAAGTTTTGCCTCCCAACTTATTTATCATATAGATAATTGTCAACAATAATAATTCATGATCAAATATGTTTGAATGGCCATATATGCTTGGATCTTTCCCCACCACATGATGCTTGCCAAGAGAAAAAGGCAAAATATAGGAAGTGGTGAAGATCACCATGACTCTGGTATGAAGGTAAGTACTAGAAATTAAAATATAGGCCCTTCACAGAGGGAAGCATTGATTTGCAGAGGTGCTAGAGCTTGAGCTTTTAAAACAAAGATGAATAATAATTTTGAGCGGTATGCTTTCATTGTCAACATAACAACCGAGAGATCTTGGTATCTTCCATGCTAGATACATTATAGGCGGTTCCCAAACAGAATGGTAAAGTTTTTACTCCCCCTCCACCAATCAATCACACTCCACGATGATGTCTACTATGCAACTTTATTCTTGTAGACTTTGTTGGGCCTCCAAGCGCAGAGTTTTGTAGGACAATAGCAATTTTCCCTCAAGTGGATGACCTAAGGTTTATCAATCCATGGGAGGCGTAGGATGAAGATGGTCTCTCTCGAACAACCCTGCAACCAAATAACCAAGAGTCTCTTGTGTCCCCAACAGACCCAATACAATGGTAAATTGTATAGGTGCACTAGTTCGGCGAAGAGATGGTGATACAAGTGCAAAATGGACGGTAGATATAGGTTTTTGTAATCTGAAAATATATAAACAAGAAGGTAACTAATGATAAAAGTGAGCACAAACGGTATTGCAATGCTTAGAAACAAGGTCTAGGATTCATACTTTCACTATTGCAATTTCTCTCAACAATATTGACATGGTTGAATCATATGCAAATACCTCTCGTGCGACAAAGAGTTCACTCCAAAGTCGCGAATAGCGGAGAAATAACAAAGAAATTATTGTAGGGTACGAAACCACCTCAAAGTTATCTTTCCTGATCAATCTTATGAGCTATCCCTATAAGTGTCACGAACAGCCCTAGAGTTCGTACTAAAATAACACCTTAAGATACACATCAACCAAAACCCTAATGTCACCTAGATACTCCAGTGTCACCAGAAATACCCATGGGCTTGATTATACGATATGCATCACACAATTCCAGATTCATCATGTTCAATCCAACACAAAAAACTTCAAAGAGTGCCCCAAAGTTTTTACCGGAGATTCAAGACAAAAACATGTGCCAACCCCTATGCATAGATTCCCAAGGTCACGGAACCCGCAAGTTGATCACCAAAACATACATCAAGTGGATCAATAGAACATACCGTTATCACAAGGATATCCCATCACAAGACATACATCAACTGTTCTCAGATCCTTAAAGACTCAATCCGAGAAGAAAACTTCAAAGGGAAAACTCAATTCATCACAAGAAGATAGAGAGGGGAAAACTCCATATGATTCATCTATATCAATAAAGCTTGCGGTACAACAAGACCGTGTCATCTCAAGAACATGAGAGAGAGATCAAACAGATAGCTACTGGTACATACCCTCAGCCCCCGGGGTGAACTACTCCGTCCTCGTCATGGAGGCCGCCAGGATGATGAAGATGGTCTCTGGTGATTCTTTCCCCCTCCGACAGGGTGCCAAAACGGGCTCCCGATTGGTTTTTCGTGGCTATAGAGGCTTGCGGTGGCGGAACTCTCGATCTAGGTTTCTTTCTAGGGGTTTAGTATTTATAGGAATTTTTGGCGGCGGTCTCACGTCAAGGGGGGTGCTCAAGGAGTCCACAAGCCACAGGGGCGCGACCTAGGGGGGTGGCCACGCCCAGCAGGCATGTGGCCTCCTCGTCCACTTTCTGGCCCAGCTCTTCGCTCCAGTATTTTTATATTTTCCAAAAATATTCTCCGTAAATTTTCAGCCCATTCCGAGAAATTTTATTTCTACACAAAAACAACACCACGATAGTTCTACTAAAAACAGCGTCAGTCCGGGTTAGTTCTATAAAATCATACCAAATCATATAGAATTATTGTGAACATGGCATGAATACTTCATAAATTATAGATACGTTGGAGATGTACCAGCATCCCCAAGCTTAATTCTTGCCCGTCCTCGAGTAGGTAAATGATAAAACAAATAATTTATGAAGTGTGAATGCTACCTAACATATTTATCAATGCAATCTTCTTTATTGTGGCAAGAATGTTCAGATCCATAAGACCCAAAACAAAAGCTTAATGTTGACATAAAACAGTAATATTTCAAGCATACTAACAAAGCAATTGTGTCTCTTCAAAATAACATGGCAAAAGAAAGTTATCCCTACAAAATCATATGGTCTGGTTATGCTCCATCTTCCCCACACAAAGTATTTATATCATGCACAACCTCGATGACAAGTCAAGCAATTGTTTCACACCTTTTATGTTCTCGAACCTTTTCAACTCTCACGCAATACATGAGCGGGAGCCATGGATATATCACTATAGGTGGAATAGAATATGATGGAGGTTGTAAAAAAAGGAGAAGATATTCTCACATCAACTGGGAATATCAACGGGCTATGGAGATGCCCATTAATAGATATCAATGGGAGTGAGTAGGGATTTCCATGCAACAGATGCACTAGAACTATAAGTGTATGAAAGCTCAAAAAGAAACTAAGTGGGTGTGCATCCAACTCACTTGCTCACGAAGACCTAGGGCAATTTGAGGAAGCAAGTCATTGGAATATACAAGCCAAGTTCTATGAAAAATTCCCACTAGTATATGAAAGTGACAATATAGGAGACTCTCTATATGAAAAACATGGTGCTACTCTGAAGCACAAGTGTGGTAAAGGATAGTAGCATTGCCCCTTATATCTTTTCTCTCATTTTTATTTCTTTTTTCTTTTTATTTCTTTTTTTGGTGGGTATCTTTGGCCTCTTTTTTTATTTGGGCTTCTCTGGCCTCTTTTATTTTTTGTAAAGTCCGGATACTCACCCCAACTTGTGAGGGAATCATAGCTTCCATCGTCCTTTCCACACATGGGACAATACTCTAATAATGATTATCATCACACTTTTATTTACTTACAACTCAAGAATTACAACTCGATACTTAGAACAAAATATGACTCTATATGAATGCCTCCGGCGATGTACCGGGATGTGCAATGGGTCAAGAGTGACATGTATAAAGAATATGAATGGTGATTTTTCCACAAATACGATGTCAACTACATGATCATGCAAACCAATATGACAATGATGATGCGTGTCATAAACGAACGGTGGAAGTTGCATGGCAATATATCTCAGAATGGCTACAGAAATGCTATAATAGGTAGGTATGGTGGCTGTTTTGAGGGAGTATATAAGGTGGATTTAATGCAGTGGCTAAAGTTGTGCGGTACTAGAGAGTCTAGCAAAAGTGATGCACAAGCATAGAATTTTTATTACCACCCACACAAGCAAAATTCTTCTCATGCAAAGTAGTGGGAGCAAACTCAACAAAATAACTATCATGTGACACTCGATTGACATAACCACATTGAATATTAAAATCATGATAACAGGTTTCATGGTTGTCATTACTCTTTATAGCATGCATGTCATCATAGTAATCATCATAGATATGAGGCATGCCATCATCATAATAGTTTTGCTCATCAAAACTTGGGGGACTAAAGATATCATATTCATCAAACATAGCATCCCCAAGCTTGTGGCTTTGCATACCATTAGCATCATGAATATTCAGAGAATTACTACTAGAAATATTGACATCATGCTCATCATTCAAGGAGTTCTCATTATACATTTTCATAAATTCTTCCTCTACCAATTGAGCACAATTTTCCTTTCCATCATTTTCACGAAAGACATTAAACAGACGAAACAAATGAGGCAACCTCAATTCCATTTTTTTGTAATTTTCTTTTATAAAACCAAACTAGTGAAAAAAATAAACTAAAAGATTTGATTGCAATATCTAAAGATATACCTTCAAGCACTTACCTCCTCGGCAACGGCGCCAGAAAAGAGCTTGATGTCTACTATGCAACCTTGTTCGTGTAGACCCGTGTTGGGCCTCCAAGCGCAGAGTTTTGTAGGATAATAGCAATTTTCACTCAAGTGGATGACCTAAGGTTTATCAATCCATGGGAGGTGTAGGATGAATATGGTCTTTCTCAAACAACCCTGCAATCAAATACAAGAAATCTCTTGCATCCCCGACACACCCAATACAATGGCAAATTGTATAGGTGCACTAGTTCGGCAAAGAGATGGTGATACAAGTGCAATATGGATGGTAGATATAGGTTTTTGTAATCTGAAAATATAAAAACAGCAAGGTAACAAATAACAAAAGTGAGCAAAAACGGTATTGCAATGCTTGGAAACAAGGCCTAGGATTCATACTTTCACTAGTGCAAGTTCTCTCAACAATACTAACATAGTTGAATCATATGTAAATCCCTCCCATGCGACAAAGAGTTCACTCCAAAGTCGCGAATAGCAGAGAACAAACGAAAAAATTATTGTAGGGTACGAAACCACCTCAAAGTTATCTTTTCTGATCAATCTTATGAGCTATCCCTATAAGTGTCACGAACAGCCCTAGAGTTCGTACTAAAATAACACCTTAAGATACACATCAACCAAAACCCTAATGTCACCTAGGTAGTCCAATGTAACCACAATTACCCATGGGCTTGATTATACGATATGTATCACACAATTTCAGATTCATCATATTCAATCCAACACAAAGAACTTCAAAGAGTGCCCCAAAGTTTCTACCGGAGAGTCAAGACAAAAACGTGTGCCAACCCCTATGCATAGATTCCCACGGTCATGGAACCCGCAATTTGATCACCAAAACATACATCAAGTGGATCAATAGAACATCCCATTGTCACCACAGATATCACATCGCAATACATACATCAAGTGTTCTCAAATACTTTAAAGACTCAATACGATAAGAAAACTTCAAAGGGAAAACTCAATTCATCACAAGAAGATAGAGAGGGGAAAAGTGCATATGATTCATCTCTATTAATAAAGCTCGCGGTACATCAAGATCGTGTCTTCTCAAGAACACGAGTGAGAGAGATCAAACACATAGCTACCGGTACATACCCTCAGCTCCGAGGGTGAACTACTCCCTCCTCGTCATGAAGACCACCCGGATGATGAAGATGGCCTTCGGTGATGGTTTCCCCCTACGGCAGGGTGCCGAAACGGGCTCCCAAATATTTTTTCGTGGCTATAGAGGCTTGTGGCGGAGGAACTCCCGATCTACGTTTCTTTTGGGGGGTTCTTGATTTATAAGAGCACTTGGCATTGGAATCACGTAAAGGGGACTCCCGAGTGGCCCACTAGCCAGGGGGAGCGGCCTAAGGGGCGCCCTGGTGGCTTGTGGCTGCCTCAAGACTCCTCTCCCATATATTTTTGCTCCAGTATTTTTTATATTTTCCAAAAATATTCTCCGTAAATTTGCAGCCCATTCCGAGAACTTTTATTTTTGCACAAAAAATACACCATGGTAGTTCGTCTGAAAACAACGTCTCTACGGGTTAGTTCTAATAATATCATATCAAAATTATATAGAATTATTGTAAACATGGCATGAATATTTTATAAATTATAGATACGTTGGAGACGTATCATGCATAAACCCTAAAAACTCACAAACATACCTAAAAATAGAGCAAGATCCCTCCAGCCCACAAGAGTCGAGGTCCATCGCACCTTCAACGCCCTAGGGACACTGGAAAAAAGAGAAAGAAAAATAAATAAAAAGCATCAATGGATGGAATATTCATTTTTACGACGGTATTTGTGGTATCTATTCCATCGCAACGTGCGTGGTAGTTTTAAGATTCTCCGTATAGTGATTTTATGGTACCAGGATATAATGAATCTGCTAAAGATGCTCTATGATGTGTTTTGCGCTTGCACAGTACTAGAGAATTTTAATATGGGCATAGTTTTACGATACTCTAATCATTTAACGAATATGAGAGCTCATATGGTTGCTAGTAAACCTTTTTATAAACCTAAGAGAAAAAGGAAAAATCACACATATAATACCTCACCGGAGAAAATAAGCAAAAACGGTAGCATTAGGAAAGTAACCTTAGGTGAACAGTAAAACAAAAAATAATAAAAACAAATTTTAAAACTATTTTTTAATGACAAACATTGACAAAATTCTAAGAGTTTGCAAAATTTCATCATTTAAACACATTTTTAGAAGTCATGACAAAAAAATCAATGCTTCAAAATGATTTCAAAAGTAGCATCTCCAGAGTATTTTGTTTTTTTACCACGACTTTCACAAATATGGTTTCATGACGAATCTTTGCAAGCTCTTTTAAAACTTTTGTCAATGTTTCTAGTAATTTGTTTCTTATTTGAGTTCGGGTTGAGAAACTCAGCCTTCGTATCACCAAAGCTATTCACTCCACTACGAAAATCATGGTACATCTTGATCACATCACACACACACACTGCCAAACCGGAGTCCCGGTTTGAACTTTAGTTTCATGTATATCGCGCTCTGCCTCCACGCACTACGCCAAGCTCACCACTATTGTATACGCGCGTGACGATAACATTATACTACTAGCACAACGGCGTATGTGCGTACCAAAAAAGGCTAATTTTTTAAAATATTATCTTTTTATTATTAATTTCGTCACATATTATGTCGTTGGCAAAATTTAGAAAAATGTGATCCTGTCGGCTTAGAGGAAGCCGACTGGATCCAATTGGCCTGGAGGAAACCAATTAGTCCCAATCGGCTTCGCCTAGGCTGATAGGGCAATCAGCCACTGCATCTTTGCTCCAGTCGGCTTCGGCGCAGCAGATTGGACCCATTTGGCTTAGCCGTGACCAATAAGTATTAATCGGTTTCGTCGTGACCAATTAGCTCCAATTGGTGTTGGCAAGGCCAATAGATGCATGTAATCATACTTTGGTGCGTAACTAAGATTTTCTCATGGCCAGAATAACAAAATAGCCCCTCACAACTAGGCGGCAAGACTTTTCCCGCCAATATCTCCCGCCATCGTTTCTTCCTTACCAGTTCCCGCCAATATCTCCCGTCATTGTTTCTCCCTTATTAGTTCTCACCAATATCTCCCGCCATAGTTTCCTGCTTGTTCGTTCCCACCAATTAAACAGTATAACTGAATTTACAAAATATAACTAAAAACTAAATGAAGGCATCATCGTCCTCCTCCGTCGATGCAGAGCTCTTGCCTTTCTTCGATGCAGAGCTATTGCCCTTTGTTGACGAAGAGCTATTGCCCTTTGTCGACGAAGAGCTATTGCCCTTTGTGGATGCAAAACTCTTGCCCTTCGACGATGTGATAGTCTTGACCTTGGTGCTCGGCATGAAGATGTCGTCTTTGTCCTCACTCTCTAATGTCCATAAATCTATATTTTCTGCTGCAAACTTCAGGTACGATTCACTCTTATGGAGTTGCTTCTGCCATCTTCCATGCAACCTGAGAAGTTCTTCCGTATCTCCTCAAATGTCATAGGAGGCCACCCACTCCTAGCTAATGCATGAGCCAACTCATTCATTATGGTGTCACTATTAATGAGTTCGTCCCATGAAACTACTCTATCGTCGATCTTGAAATTGGCGGCTAAACGTAGAAGACGATGGGACATACCAGAGTGGAAACTACGATCAAAAGGATAATGGGACATCTTCACGAAACTACGATACTATACTGGACTACTTACCCAACTTAGTGTGGAGAGAGTTTTATAGGTTCAAAGGAGAAGAATAGGCGGAAACTAAGAAGAGGGAAACCATGGCGGGAGATATTGGTGGGAACTAAGAAACGGGAAACGATGGCGGAAGATACTGCCGGGAACGAACAAGTAGGAAACAATGGCGGGAGATATTGACGGGAACTGATAAGGGAGAAACGATGGTGGGAGATATTGGCGGGGGAAAATCTTGCCGCCTAGAGGGGCTATTTTATCATTCTGATCATAAGAAAATCTTACTTAGACACCAAAATATGATTACATGCAGCTATTGGCTTTGCCAACACCAATTGGAGCTAATTGATTACGGGGTAGCCGATTAGAACTTATTGATCACGACTAAGCCGACTGGAGCTAATTGGTTACGCCGAAGCCGATTGGAGCTGAGATGCAATGGCCGACTGCCTTATCGGTTTAGGCGTAGCCGAATGGGACTAATTGACTTCCTTTAGGTCGACTGGACCCAGTCGGCTTTCTAGTAGCCGACAGTATGACACATTTAAAAATTTTGTAAGCAACGTAATATGTGACAAAATTAATAAAAAAATAATATTTAAAAAAAATTAGCCCAAAAAAGCCGCCACCGTTGTGTGCCCTGCCCGAACGAACAACGGCTTCGCCAAGCCACGCAAACGTCGTAGTCCATCCATCCACTCCCATTTTCATGAAATCCTGCGCTCCAGGCAAATTGCCGCGTCGGGTCGCAGCCTTCAGGCTCAGGTCCCATGTTACATGGACCTTTGCCCCTCGTCGCATTTGCAGCCCTGCACTGCGTCCCGGCCCACTTGCTGTTAAAAGAAAACCCAAAACGGCAATGCCTCCGGTTGCCCCGGCCTCTGATGACTGACATTCCTTACCGCCGAAGCAAGTAGGATCTCGCGAGGAAGATGCTTCCGCTCCACGTGCCATGCTCACACCGCGCGGTAAACGACGTCGCGAGCTGGGCAGAAAATTCCACACAAGCTTGGACCGGAAGGTCAAGGGAGTGTCAGAGTATATATAATAATGAAGAAAATATGGTAATTACCCGGCAGTTAAACGCATCATTATCACTGGGACGAACAAGCTCGCGCAACCTTTCCGTGGGTCCAGCTCGCGCTCGCAGCACGTTCCATGTGAAGGCCGAGAGAGGCCGGGTGTGAGCACGGCGCGGCGATCACCCGCCAAATGCCGAGGCATTTCTCTCGTCTCGCCTGACCCGGCCGACCGGACTGCACCCTTTTTCCGCGAGGGTCAAGGGAAAAAGCTTGGCAATGCCGACCGACGCGCGTGGCTGGGAAATGCCCTGGATCATGATGGGAACACGGGCACCTAGTACTACTACCTACGTGCCACTGCAGCAGTAAAAACGACGTGCTAGTCATCCCACTCGGGGATAAGAAAAAAGTGATCAGAATTTGAACTTCAGAGTGCAGCTAAATGGACAAAAAAACGGAGTCTAACCGTAGTTTAATACCACTATAAAATTTATTATCGACCGTTTATAGACCGAAAATACATACATACGATACAAGATGCCAATAGCTGGAGCGGGGCAGTGATGGACACTTTGGCCACATGCTCCCCTGCGGCTCATCACCCCGTCCCCACCCCGTCACGGTCGCCTTAAAAAAGGGAAACGCCGAAAGCTCCATCAGTGGCAATACCTTCGCCGCACGGCCGTAATTCCTCCCAATGTCCGAGGGTAAAGCCGTCCGTCCATCCACGACGTGCGCTACCAGGAAATTCCCATGCACGCACCCTCGGTCGGACCACGCGGGCCCCGCGCTCATGTGCCCCACCCCACCCACGCGCCGCCCAAACAACCCACACCAAAAACCAACGCCCCAGATTGCACCGAGCGGCAACGGACGGCGCAGCGGACCGCTCGCGGGCGCCGCGCCGCGTTCACACGCGTCCACTCCACTCCACAGTAGTAGTACAGCATCACCACCCGGTCGTCGTCGCGCCCGTCCACTTCCCACCACCATCAGCCCCACGTCGTTCGACCGTTACGCTCCCCCCTGACTGACGCCGTCAACGCCGGCCGCCGCGGCGCCCGCGCCCTCCCGTTGGGGCCGGCCGACGACGCACGCGCCCGTCCTGCCTGCAAGAAACGGAGGGCGAGTTGATTTCCTCCCCGTTTTCACATAAACCCCCATCCGTTCCCTCAAAATCGCACGTCGCTCCACGTTGGAACCAATGCCGTAACGGAAAAGATACCTACGAGAGATCGGAAATTCGGAAGAGGAGATACGATACGAAGACGGGATAATGTGATCCGTTCCAACCCCGCGAAGTAGATGGTTTCCATGTTTGCGCGATACACTTCCGCGGTGGAGCACGTGTTCGGAGATCCACCTGCCGCCATTACTTTCCAAAAACGGGCCATGGCCCAGGGGCCTAACTGCAAACTCCGCCGCCGCCGTCGTCTCCGTCACGTTATTAATTTCGAAAAAAAAACCCACGGGAGGAAGCAGCACCAGTTTTTTTTTCCTCCTCCCTCGCCACTAAATTAAAACTCCTCTTGTCCCTTTGCTTTGCTGCTCCCCTCCTTTGCCCTCTCTTTCTCCCCCCACCACCCGGCGCTGCCGCTCCACGCTCCCACCGCTGTCGCCCTCCCCTCGCACTCGCGCACTCGCTCTCGCTGCTGCGCCGAATTCGAAGCGGTTGCCCCCCGACGGATTCAAACCCCGGGCGGGAGGGAGGAGCGGCGGCGGCGACGACGATTTGGCGTCTCGGGTAAGCTGCTGGCGGTTTCCGTTTCGGCTGCCGGATCCGCGTGCTCGAGGCGGCATTTCGGGGAGGTTTTTTTTTTCTTAAGCCGGGATTTACGGGCGCGGCATTTGGGTGGGAGCCTCGCTGATTTGGTGTGCGGATTTGTTGGTGGCGCGGCAGGGCGGCCGGGGATTTGCATGCCGGCGATGATGTTCACGGAGGGGCTGGATCGGGACGCGCTCAAGTGGGTGCGGGAGGTGAGTGGTCTCCGCCGCCGCGGCGGTTTCCCTGAACTGAACCCTAGCTGGGGGTTGAGTGAGCTGCCGGGGCTTTGTTCCGTCTCTGACGCGCGGTGGTTGCGAATGTGGCAGGACCAGGGCGCGGGCGCGGGCGCGGGGGCGCTGCACAGCCACGGCCGCATGGACGCGCTCCGGGCCGCGCGCGCGGGCGGCGCCGGCCTCGGCATGCCGCCGCCGGAGAAGTACAGGAGCGGCCACCTGCCGCGCGCGTCCGTGCCGCTGCGCGCCGCCGCCGACGGGAGCGCCTCCACGGCCTCCGACATGGACGAGTCCTCCGACGCCGAGGAGGTCGAGGTCTGCAGCGGCGGCAGGTACTCCGTCGACTCCTCGCCGCGCCACCGCGACGACGCACCCCGCCGCACCACCGTGCCCCTGTACCGGTACGCCAATGTGCCCGGGCAGCAGAACTACTACTCCAGCGACGGCTACTCGGATCTGAGCTCGTCGAGGGACACGGCGCTCCCGAGGGGGAAGCCGCAGCAGGCGCGGCGGCCACAGGCGCGTGCTGCTGCGTACGTCGAGGAGGAGGAGTACTCGGACTCTGCGGGCAGCTCCGAGTTCTCAAGCCAGGTGTCCGGGCGGAACAATGGTGTGGCCTCCAAGGGTGGGTATGCATCAGAGTACTCGCATACCGGTCCAGTCCGGAGAGAAGCCAACAATGCAGTTCCTAAGGCGGTTCGTACGGCAGCTCAGCCTTCAAACTCGAGAGCTTACCAGCCGGAACACTACTCTGCTCATGTCCCTGCTCGAGGCGATGCCAAATCTTCTCCTAAAATGGTTAGTGTTCTGTGCTAATTGATGAACTGCTCTCATTTCTTTGGTCTTTCTTCATTCCCTGCCATAACAAATGGGCGAATAACACTAGTTCCACTCTTTCACTCCTCGGCTGCATATGAAAGCTTTAACATTTTTTTTCCTGATATACACAATCAATGTCATTGGGTGTTACATAAGATCAATATGGCCGTGATAGATAATATTGCACTTGCACTAGGCATTGTAATTGCTCGACGTAGAGATATTGCAACAAATATTCTTCTCATTGAACAAGCCTTCTCCAGATAGTACTGTTAAGATACACAAGCTGTTTGTCGGTATCTGCTTAAGAATGACATGCTTCTGCATTTGGTCCACTTGGATAATGATCTGGCCAATCTTCTTTTTTCTAATCAATTATTAGGAGAAACTCGATTTTGCTTACCATTATGATCTGGATATTCTCTGTTCATTGGAAAATACAAGAAGAATTCAATTCCGCAACTGCATCGTAATTGTACTTGTTACTGGTTCTAATCCATGATGCACTCTAGGACCCAAAGTTGCTGCCCAAGATTGTTTCTTTTTTCCGGGTCATTTGGGCCTATAAGTCGCAAGGGTCATCTGTTGCCATGCTTTTTAAAATACATGTGAAGTTATGATACCGTTCTTACATAATTGAGTAGATTTTCTGATGAATCGAATGGGTTGTGTGCAGGATGGTTTATCTGATGTGCCCAGTGCACCACCAATCCATGATTATACTCAGGAAACTTCACCAGCTCCTCACATCAACACCAGAACTTGTGCAAATGCAAATGCATCGGATGGTTCAACTGTCAAAAAGGAGGACCATAGTGATGGTATTGTGGGAGCTAACTTGCCCGAAGAAACTGATAGGTAGCTTTCGTAATACTGAATGCTTGATCAATCCATTATTCAGGAATTAATTGTATTTCTTCTGCTGGCATGTCATTCTGACTATTTGTTCTACCATGCAGGAGCACTGTGAATGGAAGGCACACCAGCAGACCATCTAGTTCAATTCCTCTCCGACTCCCCACGTTTCATGCCAGGTATGTAGAGCAAACATTTAAATAATAATTTGTTTATTGTTCCATATTTCTCTACTAACCTGTTTAATAAAAAAACAGTTTGCAAGGTCCCTGGTATTCTGTGCTTGCATATGATGCTTGTGTTCGCCTGTGTCTTCATGCATGGGCTAGAGGTTGTATGGAAGCTCCGGTTTTTCTGGAAAATGAATGCACATTATTGAGAGACACATTTAGGTGAGTTATGGTTTGAGTTATTTCATGCTCGTAACAATCAACTGTAAAGATGTCATGAAATATTCTAGCTGCACCTTTCTTACCGATTTTAGTTACCATGAGCAATTGTGGATATGTGTATAGTTATTATGCACAGTAGTTATTTTGGTTAAGTATAAAATCGAACTGGATACACAAAGCTGATAGAAGAAGTTTGAACCTGACCTGTCCTGAACTTTAGTTTAATCCATCTGGCCTTCCTGGGGGCTCCTTCTCTTAGCTATTGTGCCTCTTGGAAACTTGTTTGATCCTAGCATGTCTCATCAGTCTATTGCAGCTATTATCACCTGTTCTTCTGATGATAAAATACATGCTTGAACTTAAGTCAATTTGTTCCATTGAAAGCTCAGTGCCCCTCTGTTGATGCAAATTGTAAATATTAAGAGACATCGAATCGGCCAAAATATCTTCTTTCTCTGTAAACACCAATCATTCAATGTTTCATGTGTTCTAATCTAAGATACTATGATTTTTCCAAGAATAACATAGCTCATCAGTGTCACACAAAAAAGAACTGTTGCAAACTCACAATGCCATTAAGTAACACACCAGTATCTCCCCCTAGAACGCTTCAAAACCTCTCGAACTATTCTAAGATGGAGTGCTGAAGCATATCTTTATTGTGCAAGCATATCATTCATTTGTTTGAATTAGTGTACAGTGCAAGTTACTCCCTCCGTAAACTAATATAAGAGCATTTAGAACACTACTTTAGTAATCTAAACACTCTTATATTAGTTTACAGAGGGAGTACTTGTTAATGCTGGTCAATGTACTATCTTTTTACATGTTGCAGTGAAAATGTAATGCACCAAATATGAGCATAATCCGTCAATAATTATACACCTAGGTAAGTTGATATTTTTGCATGTTTCATTCAGCTTGCAAGATGTGCTGCTGCGATCGGAAGAGGAACTCATGACAAAACAGGCATCAGAACGAGTTACGGCAGGAGCTGCATCAAAACCCAAGAAAACAATTGGAAAAATGAAGGTTCAAGGTATACACCTCCCAAATGCATGCCAAATCTTTCCCTTTTTCCACTTGCTGTTTGCGAGGACTTCTAATAGAATGGCAGATCATTCTAGCTGTTAGGAGGTCTCTTTACATGCTCTGCAAACTACTCTCAGAAATTGCCAAGATGTTAAATGGTAACATTAATGTAATTTCAATTGCAGTTCGCAAAGTTCGCATGTCTGTAGACATGCCTTCTGGTTGCAATTTTTCATCATTGCCAGTGGTGAAATTCGATTCAGTTCGGCACCGTTTGTCCAACGTACAATCATCAATCACTTCTGGATGGGAGTCAGTTAGGAGAGTTCAAGTAGCAACACATCTACCTCCTAATAGTTCCTTCTCGAAGCATAGCCTGGCATACATGCAAGCAAGTGCTCAATATATAAAGCAGGTATCTGGTCTGCTAAAAGTTGGTGTGACTACCCTGCGCAGCACTTCAGCCGATGAAATACAACAAGGTAAATATGCTTTATTTCTTTCATGACCTGCAGCCTCTTGAATGGACCTCACCATATTCTTGCCTCAGAGACATACTCATGCAAACTGAGGCTTAAAAGTTCACCTGAAGACGATGTGGTACCAATGCAGCCAGGATCTGGTGAAACACATGTCTTGTATGTAAAGAGAAATTTCTATATAGCATGTTATTCGATAACATATATGCCACTGTTAATTCTTTGTATGTGATGATGTAGCGACCCATGTATATATGTCAAGACTTTGTTGTGAGGACAAAGTATATATATTATGAAATCGGTGTCAAGCTGAATATCTTTCTGTTGACATTTCAGCTTTCCAGATAGCCTTGGAGATGATTTAATCATTGATGTATCTGATACCAACGGAAAACCCTGTGGGCGTGTTGTTGCTCAAGTTGCTACAATGGCAGATGAACCTGTAAGATTTTCCTTACCATGTTGTTACTTGCTTGAAAGTTCTTTAAAGAAAAAGGTTCTCGTAGTTTTCCATAACTTGGTGTTTCTTGATATACTACGTCCCAGTTTTGCCTTTTTGTGCAATTGATGATGTTTCCCAGAAAACTTCTGAATTTTCTTGTGTAGGCTGACAAACTTCGTTGGTGGTCAATATACCGGGAGCCAGAGCATGAACTCGTGGGCCGCATACATTTGTATGTCCAATATACAACTGCTGCAGATGAAAACAACACAAAGGTACTGATGCATGGCTATAGTGGTGGCTATTTTTTTTGTTAGTTACAACACTAGTTTTAGGTTTTGTGCATTAAGATTATCTGTCTCAGCGAAGTAAAAGGTTCTCTGGAATGTCCTCATACTGAGGAATACCATCGATTTCAATACAAGTAACCAAGGCATCCTATTTATCATGATGTTAACCATTAAAGAACTATTGAACTATTGAATATATATGATGAAGAAGTGAATGGATGTGTCAAGCTTTTAACATGCTGACCAATTTCTTAACATACCTTTCTTTGTTCTTGTATAGTATGGCTCCGTTGCAGAGACTGTGGCGTATGACATTGTTTTGGAAGTTGCAATGAAGGCACAACACATTCAGCAGAGGAATCTTGTCTTGCAAGGTTCTTGGAAATGGTTGCTGACAGAATTTGCGTCATACTATGGGGTTTCAGATGCTTACACTAAGTTGAGGTACTTGGCTACACAGTAGTCTCAACTCTTTCTAACTTCTTTGGTCTTTATTATCACTTGTATTCACCGTTTTAGTCTTTTTGCATGATTTTTGTTTTCTATGTGATTTAACTTGCCTTAAATACTCATGTCTGTCTGCTACATCATGGTAGATAGTTGATTCAGCCCCTATATTTGGTGTAGCTATTTTGAAGGTGCTAAAAACCCTTTTGTGATACTTGATAATGATTGTTGGGTTTGCATCGAATGTTTGTCTCTTCTATTCTATCAAATTACTCTTGCCCCTCCTCGTACTCCATTCAGTAGCTGCTCTTTATCATTCTTCCTACAGGTACCTCTCGTATATTGTGGATGTTGCAACCCCTACCGCTGATTGGCTGAATCTGGTTCACGAGCTCTTGCTGCCAGTACTAATGAAGAGCCATGGTACTGCCACATTGAGCCATCAAGAGGTACTCGCTCCTTTTTCCATCAAAAGATGTTTTTTTTTGCTTGAACAGTATTTTTTTCTCACAAGATAGGTAGCAAATTTGTTAAATTTGGAGTAAATATCCTATTGTTTCTCTGATGTTACAAGAAAATTAACCTAGTTAGCTGAAATCAGTAAAATCCATCCCGCTCTCTAGCCTCTTCATTACTAACATTATCATGTGACTGATTGCTTCATTAGAATCGAATACTGGGGGAAGTGGAGGAGCAAATCGAGCAAACTTTAGCTATGGTATTTGAGAATTACAAGTGTCTTGATGAGTCACTGGTCTCTGGACTGGCGGAAGATTTTAGGGCTCCAACTGGATTGGCTGCGTCAGCGCTAGAGCCGGCTATAAAGTTGTACAGTCTTCTGCATGATGTGCTATCTCCAGAGGCCCAGCTGAGACTGTGTGGTTACTTCCAGGTCATTCTTCAACTGTTCTGTATATGTATGCCTCTAGATGCTGATACTTAAAAAAAGTTTTCATTTGTGTCCAGACTGCTGCCAGGAAGCGATCGCGGAGGCACATGCTTGAAACAGATGAATTTGTGGCAGGAAATTCTGAAGGCATAAAGATGGACATGGTGACCTTCACAACTGCTTACCAGAAGATGAAATCATTGTGCCATAACATACGCAATGAAATTTTTACAGACATTGAAATTCATAACCATCACATACTTCCCAGGTACTTTATTGTTTCTGGGCCTGTTTGTTCATCTTTTAGAAACAGTTATTTGTGTACGATCTATGAGAAGCATTCACTATAAAATGATTCTGTTACCTTGCTTTAATCTGTGTTTATTCTTCTGTTTCCACAGTTTTGTCGACCTCCCCAATTTGACAGCCGCCATCTATAGTGTGGAGCTCTCAAATAGACTACGCTCATTTCTTGTTGCATGCCCTCCTACTGGCCCTTCTTCTCCGGTTGCAGATTTGGTGATTGCCACTGCAGATTTTCAGAAGGATCTTGCCAGCTGGAACATTTGGTAAGTATCCTTGTTAACGTGGCCCTGTTCTTGCAGTTGTGTCTTGTGTATGCAAGGCTAACATACTTTTTAATCCTCAGTTCTATTAAATCTGGTGTTGATGCAAAAGAGTTGTTCCATTTGTACATTGTATTATGGATTGAAGATAAAAGAAGAGCACTGCTAGAAAATTGCAGGCTGGATAAGGTAAATGCTTCTCTTTTGTTTGCTTTTGGTTAAATCATATGATAAATGGTTGGCACATATTCTGTGTATGATAAATGATTAAAAAGTGATTAACGTCCAATGTTATGTTGGCTCTTGAATGACATTTTGTAGTGAATGCTTCTCATAGATCGTACACAATGTTATGTTGGCTCTTGAGTGACATTTCATTCTCTTCCATTTTGAATTTGTTGGCTCTTGAATGACATTGGCTTGGTTGTTAGTGAAACCACTGATAGTTAATAACTAAAACAACTCGAGCAATCAGAAGGTTATGGGCATAGACACTTCTCCATTAGCGATCCAATTCAATTCCGAAAACCACTTGTAGATTATAACTAGTAATATTGAAAGTTCTGTTAGTACCTATGCACACACACACAAATACTGGCCTTGTCTGGAGATGAATGCGTTTGCCATACAGTTAGTTTTGGAGTTTGTAATTTTGATGCCCCATTTAACTTGAGTGACATGATAATTGAGACAGATCTGTTTTCACTCTTTATATTCTGATAAGTTATTATTTGCTGTACTTACTACTGTACAATATGGGTGCACCCAGCTTTTCAGTATTTGATATATTGGGGTCTCATCCTGCAATACCTTTGCCGATTATCAGGTTAAATGGTCAGGGGTTAGGACCCAGCATATGACAACACCTTTTGTGGACGAGATGTATGATTTACTGAAGAATACATTGACAGAGTATGAGGTTATCATTTGCCGATGGCCAGAATACATATTTGTTCTTGAGAATGTATGTGTGAATTCACTTGCAAAACCTTTAATTGACTTGTTTGCATCAGAACGGAATCTGACTTACTTTGCACTATTGTGAATGTTGTCAAAAAAGGCTATTGCAGATATCGAGAAAGCGGTAATCGACTCTCTCGAAAAGCAGTATGTGGATATTCTGGCCCCACTGAAGGACTGTATCGCCCCCAAAAAATTTGGCCTCAAATATGTTCAAAAGCTAGCAAAGCGCAATTCAACGTGCCCTTATGTCGTACCTGAAGATGTAAGTTTTGCTACGCATTCACATTTGTTAGAATTTGAGATGTTGATGTCTGACCCCTATCTGCTCACAGCTAGGGATCCTCTTGAACACAATGAAAAGACTATTGGATGTTCTGCGGCCGCGAATCGAGAGCCATCTGAGGTCCTGGAGTTCCTGTATACCTCATGGAGGAAATTCAGCTGCCATCGGCGAAAGGCTTAGTGAGGTTACAGTAACATTGAGGGCGAAATTCAGAAACTACATGCAAGCAGTTGTCGAGAAGTTGTCTGAGAATGTGAGTATTTTTGGAAAACTTGAGACCACGCTTCCATTGTTTACATCTTGATGTTATCATCATATATTGCAAATGTTAATTGGCATGTCATGCTGGGTTGCTACATAGATTTGGCGATTGCTTTGAGGAATACTTTTGGTGAATTAGGCTTTTGATAATAGCAAGTTCCGGTAGCCTTCTTACACTGTTTGTAACTGCAGCAATTTGGTTATATGATCTAGTCGTAGACTCAGCTTTACTGTCAGTTGTTTGGTGGCAAGTTCTACTGTCATATACTTGGATAATGTGCGGTCACTTTGGTTACAATATTTTGTTATTTTATGTGCAGACACGCATGCAGAACACCACTAAGCTCAAGAAGATCATCCAAGACTCAAAAGGATTGGTCCTGGAGTCAGATATCCGTGGCAGGATGCAGGAGTTGAATGATCAGCTAATTGGGGCAATAAATCATGTGCATAAGGTCTCGGAAGTTCATGTGTTTGTAGCCATATGCCGAGGCTTTTGGGACCGTATGGGGCAGGTATCTGAAATATCAATAGAACCGTTGTTTCTCATCTTATCATATGAGTTACTAACTAACCTTGGTTTTAGGATGTCTTGAGTTTTCTGGAAAACCGCAAAGAGAACAAGGCCTGGTACAAAGGTGCGAGAGTTGCAGTATCGGTAAGTTCATTTTTCTTATAGTCTTTAATGCTCACAAACCATTTCTCGAGTGTCTTCCCGGTGATGGGTCTCTTTGTTGTCATGGTCATATAATAAACTTGTAATACTGCAGGTGCTCGATGATACATTTGCATCCCAGATGCAGCAGTTGCTTGGCAACACGCTCCAGCAAAAGGAGCTGGAGCCGCCTAGGTCCATCATGGAAGTGAGGTCAATTCTCTGCAAAGACGCTCCCCGACAGAAGAATTCGGGCTTCTACTATTGAGCATTTTGTTGTGTACATATGGGATGCACATTAGAGCGTGCAGCTTAGAAATGGTGAAAAGGCCGAAGCGATGATGTGGAGATCTTTGTAAAGACAATAGAATAGCAAGAAATAGAACATAGGGCTACTGGTGAAACACATGAGCTGAGAAGCCGCAAAATAGTGCTTTGCTGGTTAAACCAGGTTGAAATATGTTCCCATTGCCTGTGGGATGGGTCTGAATGCGGAGACTGGGTTTGTACTTCATAGGGAGTAGCGTAAGTTTCACTGGTAGCACCTAGCTAGCTGGGATTTCACAGTTACTAATATTGATTTTTGAACATGTTCGTGGATTATATTAATTTTCGTATCTTGCTAAGATGCCAAGGGGATGTGAAGCGCTTTGCGGTTTCAAGTACCTCGTGCATATAGAGGTAAATGCAGCATGGTGTGTTGAGTTCATGTATTCTACTGTGATCGTCATTGTGGTTCGAGTGGTAAATGAAACATGGTGTCAAGTTCATGTCTTCTACTGTTGAATGTCTTGTTGTGGGAGTCCGTAGCTGGATAAGCGTGCCTGTGGAATGGCAAGGGCAATGCACGGTCTCGTCTGGGTGGTGTTCGTCTGAGGAGCACTCATTCGCCGGTGCCTGATCCATGTTTACCCTAAGAAGATAAGTACGTAGAAGATAGTTTCGTCTTACTCGATGAAAGAGGGTGAATTATTGTGCAACGTGTGGTTGGGTAGGAGTGTTGATCCGATGCAAGGCATGGAAAAAAGGGCTCACCCTTTTGGCAAGCCGTGCTTGATTTCTACCATGAGCAAAGAACTACTATCCCCTCCCCCCCTCCCGTGCCATAAGAGAAATAAGTGATCATGAACACAATGCGAAGTCGCTTGACATGAGGTCAACAAGTAGCGCGTACGCACAAACGCAAACTCGGTGGACAAGTGGCATGTCACTCCTCGAGTTCGTAAGGCATCTCCAATGTGTATCATCAAACAAAACATGACGAAATATGTACGCTGATGCTACATTCTTTTTCTTTATGTCTTTATTCTGTTAGTTCTAGACTGTCAGCGTGTATGTTGATGTCACTCCTTTTTGTGCCTTTATTCTGCTAGTTTTAGAAACAGGTGAAAAATGGGCTGCCATCATGTTCATGAATCTACTGATTTGTACTCCTTACTTGCAGAAATATAAGAGACACGGTTAGCTTTAATCTCAAGTGGATCTCATGGATATTTTTTGTTGTGAAATCTCGGCTTGGTATTTTGAGTGGCATATTCCAAATGTGCTTTTATTGTAGGTGTCTGATTGCGACCCACTTGACCGACCACAATCAGTCAGTGCTTTTCCTCAACACCGTTTCAGTTTTGGTACTTCTTGTAAAACGTGCACAAGGTCCGTCTTTTCGGAATCAATGCAGATATCTGAGGAACACTGCAAGAACAGTATAACTTCATCGAGGCAGAACGACGCAAATGCGGCAGCTGTCTGCAATCTTTGTATGTGTATACACAAACTAGCAAATGAGATTTGCCCAGACTCCAGGGAGCTCTTCAAGTACTGTAGACTGTAACATCATAAAGTAAAATTGTGACTGGGATTTGTACGAATGCATACATGGTGACATTATTGAAAGAGCAGTTTCCTACCACATGTTGAATTTCACATACAAAAACAACATGAGCTCGTGTACATCGGGGAACAACAACAACGGATTGCACCACCGACTAAATAAAAGGCCTGCCACGTCGCTTTGTGGTGATGGAATCCCTGGAGCAAGTTGACGCTCTTACGGATGAGATGTTGCATCGCTCACTCGCTGATGTTGCAGACCGACATGAATTTCTGAACTGCGTTGTGGTACTGAGTTCCCTGCGGAAATTGTAAAAGGGGTTGTTGGATGCAGGAGGCAGCGCCGATACTAGGAAGTACTACTTCGGAGGGGAAAGCTGGAACATAGGACAACGAAGTACCTCCCAGTAGAGCTGCTTGCAGTCAGTGCACTTCCAGAACTCCATATTTCGGTTGAAGAGGCACGACGGGATGACCTGAAAACCTTTGGAGGCTTCCATGGCTTCGTCCAGCGTTAGTGGCTTCTGAATGAAACTTCCGTTGCACTTTGTACATCTCGACATTAATCGGTCTTCAGATATCTTTAACTGGAAGGTGTCAATCACCTGCAACAGGCAAGTTAAACAGACTAATCAGCAGGCTTCACAATCTCTTTTCTTTTCCTTATGGTACAATGCATCAATATAAATACTAGAAAAGGATTCTATCTCAGTCTCCCCTATCGCTCTCCTCGCCTCCTTGGCAATGCTAGTGGCCAAGCATGTGTCCACTCCTCACCCCAACATTTTCCCCCCTTTCCGCTGCCTCCATGGGCAAGGGCAGCGGTGCCAGAGCTCAATACATTCTCATGATGAGCTCACTGTCGAATCTGGCTTCTCAGCATGGGCTGCTGGGATGTAGGTGTGGGATGCACAGTGAACTTGTGTTCAAGTGGCAGTGTGCAACTCAAGAGTCCACTGACACCTGCAGGCTGCAGGGCTGTTGTAAAGCCAGATGAGTGCGACAGCGGTGGGGTCTGGCTGTCAGGGTAGCTTGAAGAGTTGGAGGGCAACACCGTTTTTTTTTTTGTTCTTTTTATTGTGCTCCTTGCTAATCAATAAAATAGGCAAAGCTTTTGCCTCATTTTTTTGTGGGTTTTGCCTCGGTTTTTGAAGTATGTAGATAATGTACAAGTAAATGACTAAATGAGTATATCTGCCTTCAGCCCTCTAGTCTTCATAACGCCCAACCTTTTAATCCACAATTATTACCCTCAGAAGGTTCATGACAGGGGCAACAAAATCAAATGTGACAACTGCTAGAGAGTATCACATGCAAACAGTGATCCATGGTTTTATTACTTCAGATCGTTGCTTTTAAATGTTCTCATGAGCATTGGTCTATCTGCACATCATTTTTCAGGTCAACACTTACAATATAACTTTGGTTCTTTGTTTGCATGTCTTTTTGGATGTGACATTGTCTTCCAGTATACTCGCTTGTGGCTTTGACCATTACTGTCTCTATTTGCATTTACTTTTCATAGGATTTCTGTATTTACATGCTAGTAAATATTATACAAAATATAGTGAGATAAAAGCATTTTTATGAAAAAAATCTAGTAGTATCATATGCAAATAATAACTTCAAACACTTAAATTATTCTGAATATTAGCGGGTGAGGTTTTAAAAGGTTGTTTGTGCATAATATCTTAAAAAGATTGGGCAAATATTAAGGAAAAATATATTTTCATGCATTAAGAGCAATCTACAGTAATTTTCAAAAGTTCATGCAGACGAATCAAACTGAAGATGGAAAATATCAGAATAAGCACATACCTCAGCCAGTTGATCATGTTTGAGCAGGCTTTTCACTCTGTATACTTGATTAGTCGCCAAATACTGATACTTTATAAGCTTGACATCTCGTGTTAGTAATATTCTTCCTTCCTTATAGATTTGATTTAATAATTCCCTAAAGTTGAATAGAAAAATTAAAAAGAAGTTAACGAAATAAGTTCTCTTATTAGTAAGAAACTACATTAAGAGTGTTGCAAATATTGCTGCAGAAAGAATAAGGGAAAACCTTGGTTGAGGTTTTTTACAAGATGGAGTTGCGGCATCTAATCCAACACATCTCAAGTGCTTAGCTAGACCCTCAATCTGTTGAGTTTTGTTGACATCAATCTAGCAGCCTTTACAAACAGAGAACAAATTGGGTACTTGACTAAACTATAAGGTGGTAAAATCTGTCATACTTCGTGTTCATCTTATGAAATGGTATTGGAAGAAACAAACAAAATCCACTCTTGTCGAAGATAGTGAGATTAGGAAGACTGTTACCAACTTACCATCACATCACACAGAAACTTTGGGTATCCATCTCCACCAATAGAAGGATCCCATGGAGGGGGACCCGTCCACTCAGTACCGTAATCAAACTTCTCTTTGCACTTGGCATCACTAGACAGCTTTTGCTTTTCTTTTCGTCTTGAGGAATGTGCTTTCATATCTGACTCTGTCAACAAAATCTTGTCGCTGTACTTTGTTATAATGGATGTCAAATACCCATCAAAGCAAATGTCATTTCCTGATGATGAACATTCACTTGCCCTTTGCGAGAAATGTTCATCTGAAGCTCCAGCCATTGATGAACATTTTTCTGCAGTAGTAATAAATAATTGCAAAAATGCCACAAAAATGTTATGGTTAAATCTTCTTAGCTCTTATTAATGATAAGACCTTCAAACTCATGAGAAAATAGTATTTGCATACAAGAAATTCAAAGAAAAGAACACTAAATTCCCATGGTCAAATTAGTTGCGTTAAGCATGACAAAAGTACCTTCAATGCTGACCTTCCGATGGAACAGATCAAATATATATAGCAAGTAGTAGGCATCTGATGCAGCATACTGTATTTGCCCTTCGCTCAAGGGTCGGCATGACCAATCGCTACATTGGAGCTCCTAGTGTGAAAAATAAGAATAACAACTGGGTAACCCCTTAACATAATAATGCTAACAGATAAATGTGAGCATTGTCTTTTTTGGTAGTGAAGAAAACAAAGAAGAGAAATAAGATTGATTGTTCTGCTTGGGCTGGACAGGAAGACCAAGCTCAATTTGGTTCCACATTAAACTCGAGTTCAACTGGGCCATAAGCAAAAACAATTTGCATGATGATAATGTGAGGCCAGGTAAAGAACCCACATTTTAAGACGCATCTATGTGAGGAAAATAAAACTAGCAACCAAGCTTGCATATTGAAAGGACCAGGCTTGAGCTCAACACATCTATGACACTTGTGATGAGCCTCTGTGCCATGCTAGCTCAATGTTTGCTCGTGTGATGTGACTGATCACAGGTATTAAGAGAGGATACCCCATGTGGGTTAGCCATGTATGAATATACAATGTAGTAGCAGGTTACTTCATACTATAACTGGAAGTTATGAACAAGGCTTCAAGTAAGCTCAAGGAGACAGGAATTTATAATATGTTATGTTGATATGTTGACCTGTATAGTAAGGAATACTGCTTTAAATCAAGTAAGTTAGCAATAAACTAACCAATTGGATTTAGCAAGGCTATTCTACACATGCATTCCCGCTGTTTTATAGTTGCATCAATCTCTACTACCCTGCCAATATGTTTGCCAAACAGTTGGTTTCATATTTTCATATGGCAGTTGAACTTGGCGATGAATGCAACCATGCCACGAAAAAATGCAAGCCCCTGTCATGACAGCAACGAACTTATGTAGACTAACCTTGGATAAAGAGACATTCAGCAGTTCCTCGCATATTGAAGCCAAACTCTTGGTCTCCTTTGGAAGTCTCGTTTGCGTGCCATGCCCCTTAAGGTAGTAATAAACGTTGGTGACATCCAAGAAAGGATCCACCTTGCAAGATGAACGACAGCAGAGTTACTCACAAAACATTAATGCTTACTGCTGCCTCTCAGCTGGTTTCGGAACAACGAATTACTGCCTCCATCCGGGTTTTTAGGGCTGATTACTGAAATCTCCCGTACCAAGGCAGGAGCAGGCAGGTTGGAGCAACTTTAGGAAATTCAATCTGGCTCATAATCCTGGGGAAATTGTTCTAGGCGCCGTGGAAACCTCGCCAGAAGACTTCCCCACATGAATGGAGTAATTCGTTGTTCCAAAACCAGCTAGATGAGATGCAGAAGTGATCATGTAGTTGCTAAACTAAATGTTAGGCAAAGTATTCAAATTTTCGACCCAATTCAACCTACAACAATTTTGCCTACGAGAAAGGGATCTGGGATGCTCTACCAGAACATCGTGAACGATCTTGTCAAAAAGGTAAAACAATTTGCACGACAGGCATTCTACCCTATTGAATCCAGAGTCGCATCCGAGGGCGGCGGTGAAGGTGGCGGAGAGGTACACGAGGTCCTGCTTGAACCGGAATCCCAGCTTCAGCACGTCGGGCCGCTCAAACAGCTCCCTCAGCGGCGCCCACAGGTCGGCGAGCGGCACGGCGAGGAGGTCGACGACGAACACCTCGTTGCCCCCGTCTTCTCCGCGGCAGGAAAGCTGGAGAACCGTAACGGTCGGAAACTGCGGCGGATTCCGGGGCGCCGGCGAGGCGTCGTCGCTGGGGGCGGAAGGAGCACGGCGGCGAGGCTTCCACTCGGCGTCGAAGGCGACGATGCGGGCGGTGGAGAGGGACTGGAGGAGGTGTGGTAGCTCCGGCGAGGAAACGTCGCCGGCGACCAGGTGTACCGCGAGTGGCGGCGGTGGCGCCGGTGCGGGGTCCATCGGTGCGGGTGGGAGTGGGGGATGGGAAGAAGGAAAGACATAGGACGCCTTTCTTTCCCGGGAAAAAACGTTGCCACACCTTAGCCCACGAGGCCTGGCCATCCATTTGTGGGCTCATATCGTTCAGCCTAGTCCAGCCCGTTTGAAGTCCACATTTTTACACGAAAACTTAAATTATGAAAGAAGCATACAAATCACCATCAAATCCAATCTTTGGGACACATACCCCCTAAACTCAAATCCGGGATAAATAACACCCTCGAATGACTGAAACCGGGTTAATGATCCCCTTGAATGGTTTGTGTCTAATTTAAAGCGGTTTTTGTCCCACCCCCATGCTCATTAGGCGCTGAGTTGGCACAAAACATTCAATGGGCCCCATTTATTATCTTTCTTCTTCTTTTTTTCTTTTCTCCCTCGTCCCCTTTGTTTCTTTCTCTTTCTTTCTTCGTCACGGTGTCGCCTCCAGAAGCACCTTCAGAATCGCCTCCAGAACCCCCGCTCGGGCTTGGCAATCGCAGCCGACCTTGTTGGTGCCGTCGTCGTGTGCCGCTCGCCCGTCACCGTCGGAACCAAACCATGTGTCCAAGTGCGTGACTCCGTCTCTGCTGCTCCTTTGCTTCGTTTCTGGTGTTATTTGTCGGCGAAATTGCGAGCGACAGTTGACGATCGCATGCACTGTGAAGGTGTGGGTTCGGGTGAGCAGAATGGGGCGTCTCGGTGCTAGGGATTTAGGGGATAAGTAGTGTTTTGTATGATGCCATGTTCTGTTATTGAAAAGTTTTGTTAGGAAAATGTGTGACTTTTCAACAGAATTTGGTGCAGGACAAACATGTCTCTCTCTTACAAACAAAATGGGGCGGAATGAACTTGCATTGCTAGGAAATTTTATTATAGATGATTTTCCCTGTTCAGTTAAGAAGAAAAATGCAGTTTTTTTGTTTGAATGAACTGAAGTTGCGTTGTTTTTATGTTAGTTCAGAGCAAATTATCTGCTATGCTCGTGTACGGTCAGAGCTAAAGATCCAACAATTTTTTATCTGAATGTTAGTTCTCCCCGTCTCAATTTGTAGGTTCACCTGGTCCCGATCCATTGGACAACTTCTTTGTCAGTTTTCATTATTATGATCATTTCAACAAGTGGATAAAAAGTTGGATTACGTTTGGGAATTGGTGGCAGAGATGTCCATTCCAAGGGATAATTTGTCCTATGTAGAATTATGTAACTATGCAGAAGATATTCATCTGGTGGAAAGAGGTCACTTCAAAGGTACTTACACCTACAAATTGCATTGGTTACATCGAGGAAAAAAGTCAATGATTGTCTTATGTTCTTGTGTGATGATGAGTCAGTGAAGAGGATGGACATTGGAATAACAAATGGTTATGCTGATGTTTTTGTTAAAGAATTGGACATGCCAATTCAGCAGCAAATTGATAGTGATAAAGAAAGTGAGATGCACCAAGATCAAACTATGTTGTCTGCTAGTGATGAGCAATTTGACATATGTGCAGGGGATGAACATATTGACATATGTGGAGGTTTGTTGACAGTAAATGTGGGAGAAAGTTACTCTAGGCACAGAGGGACAAAATTACCACTTATTAATGTGCAAGTTGCTGACACCGAAGTGGTGATGAGATGTTACTGGAAAAGATGGCAAGTGCTGCTGAAAGTGCTCAAGTTAGTGCTTCTCCTGCTCATGAAACACAAAGGAAGTACCTGCAAGTGCTACTGAATTGGAGGCACACTTTGCTGCAACCGAAGTTGCTAAACCTACTAAGTTGAAAGTTAGAAGAAGGGTAGTGGCACAATCTACTGCCACTACAACTGAACGTGAGACCATCATTGAACATGTTCCAGCAATAGAAGCACCTCATGTTGCTACAACAGTTGGTGCAAACCATGAGATTTCAACTGAACATGTTCTAGAAACAAAAGCACCTCCCATTGACAAATCTAATGAAGAGGATAGTGAATATGAGACAATACCTGAATGCAGTTCTAGAGAGGATTCAGAGGCAGAGGAATTGAGAAAACTTGCTAGAGAGATTAGGATGAATGAGAGAGCTAAGAAGCTTGGTCAGAGAAGTGGAATTGTAATGCAAGACAATAAAGTGCAATGTAAATCCGATGAAGATTTGGATGCTGGTTTTGAAACTCCATATTTTGACTCCGATGAGGATGATTTCTCTTTATGATGAAGAAAGTGGTGGGGAAGGAGGTACCACTATGGTAAGATGGAAGAGCAAGTGTCCTAGGTTTGATAGCAAAACTGGAAAAAACCAAACTTTCAACTTGGCATGGTTTTCCAAAGCAAAGAGCACATGAAGAAAGCAGTGATTTCCTATGGAATTAAAACTCATAGGCATTTTTTGTTCAGCAAAGATGAACATGACAAATTTAGAGTACATTGTTCTTGGCCTGGATGTAAGTGGGTCATTTATGCATCAAGGACGAGCAGACACAAATGGTTGCAAGTCTCAACATTTGTAAATGAGCATCATTTTGTTCCAAGAAGAGAAAACAAATTAGTGACATCCACAGTTATTTCTAAGAGGTATGCAACCCTAATAGAAGCAAATCCAACATGGAAATTAGAAAACTTGAAGCAAATTGTTCTGAAGGACATGTTTGTAGATGTTACTATTGCATAATGCAAAAGGGCCAAAAAATAGTGATGGAGAAATACAAATATACCACCATAGGAGAATATTCATTGGTTTTTGACTACCAATTGTAATTGTCGAGAACTAACCCAGGTAGCATTATTGCTATCAAACTAGTAGAGGATGTGAAGGATGATGGGCGTGTTTTTGAGTGGTTTTACATGTGCTTTGGTGCCATTAAAAATGATTTCTTGCTGGTTGTAGAAAGGTTATAGAACTAGATGGATGTTCTTCAAAGGTGCTTGCTTCGGTCAGCTACTGGTTGCTTTGGGAAGAGATGCCAACAATCAGATGTACCCCGTAGCTTGTGTTGTAGTCAAAAAAGAAACATATGAGTCCGGGTTCTTGTTTGTTGGGAAGTTAAACAGAGACCTCAAAATCAACAGTCAAGGGGATGGGTGGGTGTTCATCGCAGATCAGCGGAAATGACTAATAGGGGCTATAGAGGATATTCTTCCAAAAACTGAACACAGGATGTGTGCAAGGCACATTTACTCAAACTTGAAGAAAAAACATAATGACAAAGATTTGCAAAAGAGATTCTGGAGATGTGCAAAGGCTCCGAACAGTTCTCTACTCAACTATAATAGAGCAAGATTGGCTCAATTCATAGTTGAAGGAGCAAAGGACATGATGAATACAAACCCAATTCACTTGAGTAGGGCTTACATGAAATTGGGAAGCTACCGTAATTCTGTCGACAATAATATGTGTGAGTCATTCAACAATTGGATCATGGAATCAAGATATATACCTATTATATCTATGTTGGAGTGAATAAGATGCAAAATTATGGTGAGGATACAAGAATGCATTACCAAGTATTTGAAATGGTGAGGAATCATATGTCCTAACATATTTAAGAAATTAAAGCAAAATATAGCAAGATCTGGAAATTGCCATGTGCTCTGGAATGGAAGAGATGGTTTTGAGGTGTTATAGCATGATAAGTACAAGTAAACTATGAATTTGCACAGTCGGGTTTGTTCTTATAAATATTGCCAGCTTTCGGGCCTGCCGTGCTGCCATGCAATAAGTTGCATCTACAAGAGCTCACAACAATTGGATGCACACATAGCTGAGTGATACTCCATTGCGACTTACAAGAAAATTTTACTCTCATGTATTGGAGCCATTTGAAGGTGAGAAAAATTTGCCTGTTGTTGATCATGTGAGGCCACAAGCACCTGGTTACATCAAAATGCCAGGTAGGACAAGGAAAGAAAGGAGAAGAGAAGAAGGAGAAGCACCAAAAGGGACAAAAATGAGAAAGGTGGGTGTCCAAATCACTCATAGTTCATGCTATAGGAAAGGACATAACATGACAAGTTGCACAAATAATGCTGCTGCAACTAAGCATCACGGAAATGCACATATTGTTAGAGAAAGGTCTAGGAAAAGGAAACTGCAGAAAGAAGCATATGAGGCAGAAACTTCAAAGAAACCAAAGGTAATGGGATGGACATAAGTAATTTAAAATCTTTACTACATTGTCACATGTCATATTGTACACATGTTGTCCATAAGTTTTAACGTGGTACACTGTTACATGTAATAGGCTGAAGAAGTTGCAAGGCAAAGCAAGGGAAAGGCTGTAGCTCAAGACCTACGAGTGCATGAGTCTAGAAGGCCTACGAGCATTCAAATTAGGGAACCAAGTTCACAACCAAGCTCATTGTCTGTGTCACAACCAAGCTCATAGAAATATGATAAGCATGCTCAAGGCAGCAAGGCTAGATTAGCAAAGGTTGATAGAAGTCATGTGATGTCTACCACGTAACTTTATTCTTGTAGACTATGTTGGTCCTCCAAGCGTAGAGTTTTGTAGGATAGTAGCAATTTTCCCTCAAGTGGATCACCTAAGGTTTATAAATCTGTGGGGGGTGTAGGATGAAGATGGTCTCTCTCAAGCAACCCTACAATCAAATACAAGAAATCTCTTGTGTCCCCAACACACCCAATTGATACGTCTCCAACGTATCTATAATTTATGAAGTATTCATGCCATATTCACCTATGTTTACAATACTTTTATATGATTTTGATGCACTTTATATGATTTATTTAGAACTAACCCAGACTAACGTTGTTTTCAGCAGAATTACCGTGGTGTTGTTTTTGTGCAGAAAATGAAAGTTCTCAGAATCGCCCGAACCTTTTTATGATTTTTTTGGAGGAAATAAGAAATACTGGAGCGAAGAACCACCAAAGGGGTTGTGCCAGGAGGCCACCACACATCTGGCCACGCCCCCTAGGGCATGACCAGATAGCTTGTGGGGCCCACGTAGCTCCATTGCGTGTGATTCCAATGCTGAAAAATCCTATAAATCCTAGTAACCGCGGAAATAAAGAGAGACCTTCCGCTCCGCCGCCGCAACTCTCTTTATCACCGAAAAACCAATCTGGAGCGATTCTAGTACCCTGTCGGAGAGGAAAAACCATCACCGGTGGCCATCTTCATCATCCCTATGGTCTCCATGATGAGGAGGGAGTAGTTCCCTGTCGGGGCTGAGGTTATGTACCAGTAGCTATGTGTTCTATCTCTATCTCTCGTGTTCTTGAGATGACATGATCTTGATGTATCACAAGCTTGTTAATATAGTCGGATCATATGATGTATTTCCCTTACCATCTAGTTGTGATGAATTGAGTCTTTCACTTTAAGTTCTATCCTATGCATCTAGTTCATCGTGATCGGAATTATATTTGTAATTTTGGGCCTCATGAACGAGAAAGAATTTCTCAAGCTTGGGGGAGGCTTAAGTCTATGTTATATTCATGCCCCAATCATGAGCTCTCGAGAGAAATTATTATTCAGAATTTTTATGCTCGGCTTTCTCGTAATGATCAATCCATGCTCGATACTTCTTGTGTTGGTTCCTATATGAAGAAAGATATTGACTTCAAATGGGATTTATTGGAAAGAATTAAGCGCAACTTTGAAGATTGGGAACTCGACGAAGGTAAGGAGTCAGGTATGAACCTTAAGTTTGATTGTGTTAAATCGTTCGTAGACACCGATCCTTTTCGTTAATTTAGCACTAAATATGGACTTGACTCTGAGATAGTAGCTTCTTTTTGTGAATCTTTTGCTGCTCATGTTGATCTCCCTAAGGAGAAGTGGTTTAAATATCATCCTCCCATTGAAGTGAAAGTAGTTAAACCTATTAAAGTTGAAGAGAAAACTATTACTTATAATGTTGATCCTGTTATTCCCACTGCTTATATTGAGAACCACCTTTTCCTGTTAGAATAAAGGATCATGCTAAAGCTTCAACTATGGTTCGTAGGAGCTGTGCTAGAACACCTACACCCCCTGAGCAAATTAAAGTTGAGCCTAGTATTGCTATGGTTAAGGATCTCTTGGTTGATAATATTGATGGGCGTGTTATTCAATTTTGTGATGAAGCTGCTAGAATTGCTGAACCTGATGCTAAAGATAAACATAGACCCATTGTTGGCACACTTGTTGTTTCTGTTAAAATAGGAGATCATTATTATCATGGCTTATGTGATATGGGTGCTAGTGTGAGTGCAATTCTCTTTTCCTTATATAAAGAGATTATGAATGATATTGCACCAGCTGAGTTAGAGGAAATTGATGTTACAATTAAGCTTGCTAATAGAGACATAATATCACCTATTGGGATTATTAGAGATGTTGAGGTCTTGTGTGGGAAAATAAAGTATCCTACTGATTTTCTTGTTCTTGGTTCCCCACAAGATAATTTTTGTCCCATTATATTTGGTAGACCTTCTTGAACACCGTTAATGCCAGGATAGATTGCGAGAAGGAAACGGTTACCGTAAGTTATGGGGATACGTCTCATGAGTTTAATTTCTCTAAATTTCGTAGACAACCCCATGATAAAGAACTGCCCAGTAAGGATGAAATTATTGGTCTTGGCTCTATTGCGGTGCCTCCTACTGAACCTTTAGAGCAATATTTGCTAGACCATGAAAATTACATGCACATGAATGAAAGAAATGAAATAGATAGGATTTTCTTTGATCAACATCCTATTCTGAAACACAACTTGCCTGTTGAAATACTTGGGGAATCCCCCTCCACCCAAGGGTGACCCCGTGTTTGAGCTTAAAAAATTACCTGATACTTTGAAATATGTTTACCTTGATGAAAAGAAGATATATCCTATTATTATTAGTGCTAACATTTCAGCGCATGAAGAACAAAGATTATTGAAAACTCTGAATAAACACCATGCTGCTATTGGATATACTCTTGATGATCTTAAGGGCATTAGTCCCACTCTATGTCAGCACAAAATTAAAATGGAGCCTGATGCTAAACCAGTCGTTGATCACGAACGACGGTTGAATCCTAAAATGAAGGAAGTGGTAAGAAATGAAATATTAAAGCTTCTAGAGTTAGGTACCATTTACCCTATTGGTGATAGTAGATGGGTTAGTCCAGTTCATTGTGTCCCTAAGAAAGGAGGTATTACCATAGTTCCTAATGATAAAAATGAATTGATCCCGCAAAGAATTGTTACAGGATATAGAATGTTGATTGATTTTAGGAAATTGAATAAATATACTAGGAAAGATCATTACCCTCTACCTTTTATTGATCAAATGCTTGAAAGATTATCTAAACACACACATTTCTGCTTTGTAGATGGTTATTCTGGTTTCTCTCAAATATCTGTGTTAAAAGAGGACCAAGAAAACACCACCTTTACCTGCCCTTTTGGTACCTTTTCTTATAGACATATGCCTTTTGGTTTATGCAATGCACCTACTACCTTTCAAAGATACATGACTGCTATATTCTCTGATTTCTGTGAAAGGATTGTTGAGGTTTTCATGGATGATTTTTCCATTTACGAAACTTCTTTTGATGACTGTTTGAGCAACCTTGATCGAGTTTTGCAGAGATGTGAAGAAACTAATCTTGTATTGATTGGGAGAAGTGCCACTTTATGGTCAATGAAGGCATTGTATTGGGACATAAAATTTCTAAAAGAGGTATTGAAGTTGACAAGGCTAAAGTTGATGCTACTGAAAAATGTCGTGTCCTACGGATATCAAAGGTATAAGAAGTTTCCTTGGTCATGCTGGTTTCTATAGGAGATTTATTAAAGATTTCTCTAAGATTTCTAGGCCTCTCACTAATCTTTTGAAAAAGGACGTTCCATTCGTTTTTGATGATGATTGTGTAGAAGCTTTTGAAATTCTCAAGAATGCTTTGATTTTTGCACCTGTTGTTCAACCACCTGGTTGGAGCCTACCTTTTGAAATTATGTGTGATGCTAGTGACTATGCTGTTGGTGCTGTTCTAGGACAAAGAGTTGATAATAAATTAAATGTTATTCATTATGCTAGCAAAACTCTAGACAGTGCTCAAAGAAACTATGCTACCACTTAAAAGGAATTTTTAGCAGCCGCGTTCGCTTGTGATAAGTTTAGACCCTATATTGTTGATTCTAAAGTAACTGTTCACACTTATCATGCCGCTATTAAATATCTCATGGAAAATAAAGATGCTAAACCTAGACTTATTAGGTGGGTTCTTCTGCTACAAGAATTTGATTTGCATATTGTTGATAGAAAGGGTGCTGATAACCCCATAGCAGATAACTTGTCTAGGTTAGAGAATGTTCTCGATGACCCACTACCTATTGATGATAGCTTTCCTGGTGAACAATTAGTTGTCATAAATGCTTCTCATAATGCTCCTTGGTATGCTGATTATGCTAATTACATTATCGCTAAATTTATACCGCCTACTTTCACATACCAACAAAAGAAAACATTTTTCTATGATTTAAGACATTACTTCTAGGATGACCCACACCTTTATAAAGGAGTAGATGGTGTTATTAGACGTTGTGTGCCTGAGCATGAACATGAATAGATCCTACGGAAGTGTCATTCTGAGGCCTACGGAGGACACCATGCTGGAGATAGAACTGCACATAAGGTATTACAATCTGGTTTTTATTGCCCTACTCTCTTCAAGGATGCTCGTAAGTTTGTCTTGTCATGTGATGAATGTCAAATAATTCGCAATATTAGTGGACGTCATGAAATGCCTATGAATTACTCTCTTGTTATTGAACCATTTGATGTTTGGGGTTTTGATTATATGGGACCTTTTCCAACGTCCAAAGGGTATACTCATATTTTAGTTGTTGTTGATTATGTTACTAAGTGGGTAGAAACTATTCCAACTAGTAGTGCTGATCATAACACCTCTATTAAGATGCTTAAAGAAGTTATTGTCCCTAGATTTGGAGTCCCCAGATATTTAATGGCTGATGGTGGTTCACATTTTATTCATGGTGCTTTCCATAAATTGCTTGCTAAATATGATGTTAATCATAGAATTGCATCTCCTTATCACCCTAGTCTAGTGGTAAAGTAGAATTAAGTAATAAAGAAATTTATTTGATCTTGCAAAAGATGATTAATAGATCTAGGAAGAATTGGTCTAAGAAACTTGACGACGCATTATGGGCTTATAGAACTGCTTCCTAGAATCCTATGGGTATGTCTCCGTATAAAATAGTTTATGGTAAAGCATGGCACTTACCTCTAGAGCTAGAATATAAAGCTTTTTGGGCAATCAAAGAGCTCAACTATGATTTCAAACTTGCTGGTGAGAAGAGGTTATTTGACAATAGCTCACTTGATGAATGGAGAACCCAGGCCTATGAGAATGCCAAGTTGTTTAAACAAAAGGTTAAGAGATGGCATGATAAAAGGATACAAAAGCATGAATTTAATGTAGGTGATCATGTCTTGCTATACAATTCTCGGTTAAGATTTTTTGCAGGTAAACTCCTCTCCAAATGGGAAGGACCATACATCATCGAGGAGGTATATCGTTCCGGTGCCATCAAGATCAACAACACCGAAGGCACAAATCCTAAGGTGGTAAATGGGCAAAGAATCAAACACTATATTTCAGGTACTCCCATTAATGTCGAAACCAATGTTATCAATACCATAACTTCCGAAGAGCATATTAGGGAGACTTACCAGAACGTTTCAGACTCTAAAAAGGAATAGGTGCGTGGTACGGTAAGTAAATCGACTCCAAAATTTTCCCAATAGCAATTTTACTCAGTTTTGGAATATTAAAAAAATTAGGAAAATTAAAATCAGTCTGAAGGACGCACGGGGAGGCGATAAGCCTGCTAGGCGCAGCCACCCCCTGGCCACGCCTAGGGGGCTTGTCACCACCCCGTGCGCCCTAGGACTCCGTTTTCTTGTGGAATATCCCTTTGGGTCGGCAAAAATTCATTATATAATCTCCTAAAGGTTTTGACTCTGGTATCACGACAATACCTCTGATTTTCGTTTTTAGTTGTTTCTGCAACAAATTTAGAGCAAGATGTCATCCCAAGAGTCGACCGGGGAGAGTCGTGTTTCTCACCCAGCATAGGAGCCCGAGGCATACATTGAAGCTAACCTCTTTGGGCAAACCACAGAGGAGGATATGGAGGCTGACTTAAAAAGGGTGGACGTCATGGAGGAAGACCAAGAAGTTAACTCTCATCCACAACCTGGGGCCATGTTGGAGGAACTTCTAAGCGCAGCAATCCCGAATTCGGTTATTCCTCCCAATGCTAAACCCCTTACTAATGAAAACTTGAAAAAGAGTGTTAGCTTTTCACCTGCAGCAATGAGACATCCCTGGGTGAAGGGATCTCTATCCGTCAATGGAAAACTGCACAAGGAAGTAATGGATCTGAGGCAGCAAAATAATAAGCTTGAAGTGGAGAATCACATTCTGAAGGGTATCATCGCCAAGAACATCGCACCATCACTTCCTAAGAAGGACACCTGAGTACATGGGTATGGGCACTCCCCTTAGCTTTATCCAATCTTGGGGGAGGTGCCCCGGTATCGTATCACACCACACCTTTTCCCTTTTTCCTTTTTGTTTTTATCTTTCCTAGTTCGATCCTTTTTGTTTTTTGCTTTGATCTAGTAGAATAAAAGTTTTTAGTATGATCTACCTTTTAGTTTTTGCTTTGGCTCCCCTTATGTAAGCAAGTCCGAGAGTTATATAATAAAAAGTAGTTTTGATGAGAGGGCTTTGCTAGAAAGCAATAAAGTATAATAGAACTAAAGCAAATAGAATACATAATGATCTTATGGGGAGTAATGACTTCACATATAAAAAGTATGGTGATTGAAATTTGTTGGGAGTTAACAAACATATTAATTGGTCATTGGTGCAATTGAAAGGAAGTGATAAAGAAAGAGAGATTCACGTATAAATATATTAACTTGGACATCTTCTATGATTGTGACAACTCATTAAAATATTACATGCCAAGAAATTGATGTTGGACAAGGAAGACAACATAATAGGTTATGTTTGCTTGCATCCGTATAGAAGTTATATGGTTTTAGATCCTCCAACATGTCGTGCTTGCTTCCACCTCACATTAGCCAAACTTCCGCACTAAGTAGAGATACTACTTGTGCATCCAAACACCTCAACCCAGTTTTTGTCATGAGAGCCCACCATACCTACCTATGGATTGAATAAGATCCTTCAAGTAAGTTGTCATTGGTGCAAAAAGGCAATAAAAATTGCTCCTAAATATATGTGATCTTTTATTGTAAGGGAAATAAGCGTTGTACGAACTTGTGATAGTGAAGAAATAAAAGCGACATACTACATAATAAAGGTTGCTATCACAAAGGGCAATACAACACGACATTCCTCTGCACTAAGAGCTTGTGTATCCGAAAACAAAAAGTGCATGACAACCTCTGCCTCTCTCTACGAAGGGCCTATCTGTTACTTTTACTTTTTAGTACTTACCTTTATGCAAGAGTCATGGTGTTCTTCACCACTTCCTATATCCCGTCTCTCTCGGCAAGCATTATGTGTTGGGTAATGATATAGACTTATATAGCCACTAGGATGTGGGTGACCATGGGTTATTATTGTTGACATCACCCTTGAGGTGAATAGTTGGGAGGCCAATTATAAGCCCCTATCTTTTTCTGTGTTCGATTGAAGCTTTGACCTCGTGGTACCACGTGAGTGCTGGCAATTGTGAAGTACTAAAAGATGATTGAGTATGTGGATTTGCCTTACAAGCTCTTATATTGACTCTTTCCGATGTTATGATAAATTGTCAATTGCTTCAATGACTGACATCATAGTTTGTTGATTGTGAATAGAGTTCTTGATTCATACTTTATCTTGTGAATGAATTGTTACTCTAATATAAAGAATCTCATACAATGAGTTTTGCTGTTCTAAAGTTGATCATGATGCCCTCATGTCCATATTTTATTTTATCGACACCTCTATCTCTAAACATGTGGTCATATTCATCGATCTCGGCTTTCGCTTGAGGGCAAACGAGGTCTAAGCTTGGGGGAGTTGATACGTCCATTTTGAATCATGCTTTTATATTGATATTTATTGCATTATGGGCAGTTATTACACGTTATGGTACAATACTTATGCCTTTTCTCTCTTATTTTACATGGTTTACATGAAGAGGGAGAATGTCGGCAACTGGAATTCTGGACTGGAAAAGGAGCAAATCTGAGATACCTATTCTGCACAACTCCAAAAGTCCTGAAAATTTACGGAGAATATTTTTGGAATTAATAAAAATACTCGCGCAAGAATCAACCAGAGGGGGGCCACAAGCCTGCTAGGCGCGGCCACCCCCCTGGCCGTGCCTAGCAGGCTTGTGGGGACCCTGTGGCTCCTCCGACGCCCATCTTCTCCTATATGAAGCGTTTCGACCTGGAAAAAAATCAGAAGGGAGCTTTTGGGACGAAGCGCCGCCGTCTCGAGGCAGAACTTGGGTAGAACCAATCTAGAGATCCGGCAAGGCGATCCTGCCGGGGAAACTTCCCTCCTAGAGGGGGAAATCGAAGCCATCATCATCACCAATGATCCTCTCATCGAGAGGGGGTGAATCTCCATCAACATCTTCATCAGCACCATCTCCTCTCCAAACCCTAGCCCATCTCTTTTATCTGATCTTTGTCTCAACACCTCAGATTGGTACATGTGGGTTGCTAGTAGTGTCGATTACTCCTTGTAGTTGATGCTAGTTGGTTTATTTGGTGGAAGATCATATGTTCAGATACTTTATGATAATTAATACTCCTTTGATCTTGAACATGAACATGCTTTGTGAGTAGTTCCATTTGTTCCCGAGGACATGGGATAAGTCTTGTTATAAGTAATCATGTGAATTTGGTATTCGTTCGATATTTTGATGAGATGTATGTTGTCTCTCCTCTAGTGGTGTTTTGTGAACATCGACTACATAACACTTCACCATTATTTGGGCCTATGGGAAGGCATTGGGAAGTAATAAGTAGATGATGGGTTGCTAGAGTGACAGAAGCTTAAACCCTAGTTTATGTGTTGCTTCGTAAGGGGCTCATTTGGATCCATATGTTTCATGCTATGGTTAGGTTTACCTTAATTCTTCTTTTGTAGTTGCGGATGCTTGTGATAGGGGTTAATCATAAGTGGGAGGTTTGTCCAAGTAAGGGCAGCACCCAATCACCGGTCCACCCACACATCAAATTATCAAAGTAACGAACATGAATCAAATGAGCATGATGAAAACTAGCTTGTCAGAAATTCCCATGTGTCCTTAGGAGCGCTTTGCTTTATATAAGAGTTTGTCCAGGCCTGTCCTTTGCTATAAAAAGAATTGGGCTACCTTGCTGCACCTTTTCTACACTTGTTACTTGTTACTTGTTACGAATTATCTTATCACAAAACTACCTGTCACCGATAATTTCAGTGCTTGCAGAGAATACCTTGCTGGAAACCGCTTGTCATTTCCTTCTGATCCTCATTGGGTTCGACATTCTTACTTATCGAAAGGACTAAGACCCCATATACCTGTGGTTCATCATTTGCCACTTTTTACCTTGTTGTTTTTATATTTTCAGATTACAAAAATCCATATCTACCATCCATATTGCACTTGTATCACCATCTCTTCGCCGAACTAGTACACCTATAAAATTTACCATTGTATTGGGTGTGTTGGGGACACAAGAGATTTCTTGTATTTGATTGCAGGGTTGCTTGAGAGAGACCATCTTCATCCTACACCTCCCACGGATTGATAAACCTTAGGTCATCCACTTGAGGGAAAATTGCTACTGTCCTACAAAACTCTATGCATGGAGGCCCAACACGAGTCTACAAGAATAAAGTTGTGTAGTAGACATCACCAATACAATGGCAAATTGTATAGGTGCACTAGTTCGGCGAAGAGATGGTGATACAAGTGCAACATGGATAGTATATATAGCTTTTTGTAATATGAAAATATAAAAACAGCAAGGTAGCAAGTGTAAAATAGCGAGCAAAACATTGTATAAATGCTTGGAAATAAGGCCTAGGGTTCATACTTTCACTAGTGCAATCTCCCAACAATGCTAACATAGTTGAATCATATGATCATCCCTCAACGTGCAACAAAGAATCACTCCAAAGTTCCTATCTAGCGGAGAACAAATAGATGAAATTGGTGTATGTTGTAGAACCACCTCAAAGTTATTCTTTCCGATCAATCTTTTGAGCTATTCCTATAAGTGTCACAAACAGCCCTAGAGTTTGTACTAAAATAACACCAATGATACATATTAATCCACCCTAATGTCACCTAGATACTCCAATATCACCTCAAGTATCCATGGGTAAATTATGCGACATGCATCAAACAATCTGAGATCTATCATATTCAATCCAACACAAAGAGCTTCAAGGAGCACCCCAAGATTTCTATCGGAGAACTTATTATGAAAACGTGCAATCAACCCCTATGCATAGATCCCCAAGGTCACTGGAATCCACAAGTTGATTCCATAACATATATCAAGTGAATCACTTGAATACCCCAATGTCACTACGGGTATCCGCATTCAAGACATACATCAAGTGTTATCAAACCAAAATATTCAGTCCAACATAATGAGATCTTAAAGCAAAAGATTCAATTCACCACAACAAGATGACAAGGGAAGAACACCATATGATCTGACTATATTAACAAAGCCCGTGATACATCAAGATCGTGCCATCACAAGAACAAGAGAGAGATAGAGAGAGATTGAACACATAGCTACCCATACATACCCTCAGTCCTAAGCGTGAACTACTACGTCCTTGTCATGGCCTCCACCGGGATGATGAAGATGGCCACCAGTGATGCTTTCCTCTCTCCGGTAGGGTACCGGAATGGCTCTAGATTGGTTTTCGTCGATATAGAGAGTTGTGGAGGTGGAGCAGAGAGTCTTTGTTTATTTCTGGGGTTTCTGGGATTTATAGGATTTCTCAGCGTTGGAATCACGTGCAACGGAGCCACATGGGCCCCACCACATATCAGGGCGTGACCTAGGGGGCGTGTCCTGATGGCTTGTGGCCCACAGGTGGCTCCCCTCCGGTGGTTCTTCACTCCAATATTGCTTATTTCCTCTAGAAAAAATCATGAAAAACTTTCGGGCGATTTCGAGAACTGTCATTTTCCGCACAAACACACCACCACAGTAATTCTGCTGAAAACAACATCAGTCCGGGTTAGTTCTAAATAAATCATATAAAGTGCATCAAAACCATATAAAAGTATTGTAAACATAGGCAAATATGGCATGAATACTTCATAAACTATCGATACATTGGAGACGTATCAGCATCCCCAAGCTTAATTCCTGCTCGTCCTCGAGTAGGTAAATGATAAAAGAAATAATTTATGAAGTGTGAATGCTAGCATAATGTATAATGTTGATCAAGTATAATTTCAGCCACGTTTCTAGCATCATATCCAGCAAGTATTTCTCATAAAATTTCTCTTGATCAAGTAATTTGGATATATTTTCTCTAAATCATTCCACAAAGTATAAGCACACTCAAAGTTTCTCATTTTATCAAACACAATTCTTGGCAATCCCCTAATGATAAGATCAAAAGTTCTAAGATTACGAGGCATGTCAATTTCTTCTTCATGTGAGGGGTGTAACTGATCAATGGGAGGCACATAAGGGCTCTTAACATACTTGCTCAAATGGAATTCATTGAATAGATCAAGCATCTCATATTTCCATTAACTATAGTGCTCCGCATCGAGAATAGGCACTCTACAACTAAGACTCCCAAAACTAGACACACCCATCTTCATCTAATGGTGATAAAACCAAAGTTATGGAGACCAAAGCTCTCATACCAATTGGGGGGGGGGGTCGAGAAGGGACATCTAGAGGGGGTTAATAGACTACTTGACAAATTAAAAACCTAACCTTTTCCCAATTTTAATGGTTGGTGGCTTTTAGCAATTCTAACAAGTCTAGTGCACCCTACACACGCTAGTCAACGAGTATGACAGCGGAAAATAAAGACAAGCACATGTAAGAAAGAGTAGAGGTAGGAAGATCAAACGCTATTGGAGACATGAAGATTTTTCTCGTGGTTCCTATAGGTGGTGCTATCGTATGTCCATGTTGATGGAGACTTCAACCCACAGAGGGTAGCGGTCGCGAGAGTCCATGGAGAGCTCCACCGAAAAGGGTCCATGAAGTAGCAACCTTGTCTATTCCATCACGGCTTCTATCCACGAAGGACTAGCCTCACTATGGGTAGATCTTCACGAAGTAGGCGATCTCCTTGCCTGTACAAACTTCTTGGTTCAAGTCCACACACAAAGAAGGAGGCTCCCAAGCGACACCTAACCAATCTAGGAGACACCACTCTCCAAAAGGTAATAGATGTGGTAGTATGATGAACTCCTTGCTCTTGTGCTTCAAAACATAGTCTCCTCAATCACTCAATCACTCTCTCACAAGTTTGGCTTGGTAGAAGAGGTGGATTGGGTAGAAAGAAACTTTGGGAAGCTAGAAATCAAGACTCATATGGTTGGAATGGAATGTCTTGATCTCAACACATGAATAGGTGGCTCTCTCTCAGAAAAATGGATGGGGGCAAGTGTAGATCTGTTCTGAGTGCTACCCCTGTGAGTGAGAGGTGGCGGGGGAGTACATACAGACATCTCCAAAAATCCAACCGTTACAACATTATTGCCCAACTCAGTGAAACCGGTCCAAAAACTCGGTTGCATTAACTAGTGCAAAATGTGGCAACTTTTGGCATTTCGGTGAGACTGATATATAAACCTCGATGGTACCGATATGGGTGACCTAAGAAATTTCCAAATCTTGGTGAGAGCGATTTCCAAAACTCAAAAATTCGGATTCTTGAAAATAGCTAACCAGAAAGTTGGTCACTCATCTCGGTTGCACCGAAAGTGAAAGTTGGTGTCACCGAGAAGCTAGGGTTTGGCATGGGAACCGTGTGAGGCAAAACATGGTAGGGCCGAATAGAAAATGTTGGTGGCATCGAATTTTGGACATTTAGGGTTTGGACAGAATGTTTGTGGGAGAATCAATGAGTATTTTTGGTGGCTAATCTCTAAGCACTTGAGCAACCAGATCATCATATTTACCTCATCCCCTTTTAATAGTATTGGTTTTCCTATGGACTCAAGAGTGATTTCTCACATGAAAACAAAATGTAGAATCTTCAAGTTTGATGATTTGCCAATCCTATTCAATTCCTTCTTCTTCTCTCCTTGGGGATTCTCCACACATTTCATGGCCAATCTTCTCTATGGACTTCATCTGAAATAGACTAGGTAAAGCTATTAGTCCAAGAGGCAATGTATGTTGTAATGAATTATCAAAACCTCCAAGGGAGGATATGTGCTTTCACTATGGTGCCTGCTGTGCTACGCAAGCGTGTGGGATTACCGGTTGTAGGGTGTTGCAATGTGTTCACGATTTGCTTATAGTGGTGGCGAGAATGACAGAAGATTACACCCGAGTACTTTTTTTACGTATGGAAGTAAAGGGGACTTGTTACTTAATGCTATGGTTGGGTTTTACCTTAATGATCTTTAGTAGTTGTGGATGCTTTCTAGAGTTCCAATCATAAGTGCATATGATGCAAGTATGAAAAGTATGTTAGCTCATGCCTCTTCCTCATATAAAACTGCGATTACCGGTCTAGTTATCGATTTCCTAGGGACAAATCTTTCTCTTGTGTTACAAAAAGATTTCTACTAAACAACTAACTTAATTAATCATTATCTAAACCCTTAATGTTTATTTACTTGTTCTTTATTTTCTTGCAAAACTATCTTTTTACACCTACTAATTACTTCTAGCTTTCTCCCACAAAGTACTTTATTTCTTGTACTAGGTAAAGTGAACATTGTTTCCCGTAGAGATGTAGGGCGATAGAAATTGAGAGAATATTAGTTCTACCTTCATCTCCTTGTTGGGTTCAACACTATTACTTATCGAAAAAGGCTACAAACGATCCCCTACACTTGTGGGTTATCATCGAGAGTCCGTCTCTGCCGCCATGAGGGACCGGTGGTAGACCCATGTGAGGAGCCGCTCGTCCTTGTTGGGCTTCGCCTGCATCCCATGGCGATAGCGGACAGACTAATCTGTTGCATCCTCTCCCATGCTCGCTAACTCTCGTGGCATGCGGCGAGCGCCTCCGATTCTGGAGTGCGCGTGCGGGTTGGCGGCACGAGCACTAGCACCCACCACTTCCCGCGTGGAGGATCGGCCAGTAGGAGAAGGAGATAATGCGGGGGCGGTGCGGGCTGCGCTGTCCTGGCGGAACTGCTTGCAGCCCAGGAGGGTCTAGCAGCACGGGAGTTGCGGCGACGCTCTAGATCTGGAGCTGTCGTTGGTCTCCACCTTGGACCTCTCCGGTGCAATACGGAGGTCCATCTCCTCCTTGTAGTCAAGGTAGATCTAGAGTGGCTTCCGGAGCTAGACATCAGAGTGGATGGGATCGTAATCAGAGAGGAAGAGAAGAGGACGGAGCGAGAGAGAGTGAGGTAGGGTTCGAAGTGAGGCGCCCAGATTGGGGGTTTTGTGGGGCAGCTGTGTAGTCAGCGATGGGCCGCTCTTGTAAGACGGATGCGCCCGGGCGTGCCAGGGCCGCTCTATATCCGCCCTATATTCAGGCTGGATATGAGGGGTGCCGGTCATCCCGGGCAATTGTTTGCGGTATGAGAGGTCCGCTTGGGTCATTTTTTTGACCGGTCATGGACGACCTGCATGGGCATTTGAGACAGGTATGAGAGGTTCGACTATAGATACTCTTAGGGAATCTCCAACGCCGACCCTGAGACCTTCGGCAATCGTTCAGATCGTGCTATTCAGACCGCGAAAACCATGCAATGCGGTCCTATATCGGTCCATGGAGCGGTCCGGACACGATTCTTGCAAACCAGAGACATACGTGGGGGAGCTTTGCGGGAGTCTGGATCCTTACTTCGCCCAATTTTGACCGCCTGGCCCACCAAAAACCACTCCAGCATCCCGCGCGCGCTACCAGCCCGAAATGGTCAACACCTCTCTAGAGCATAAGTGCTCGCATTCATGCCTAGCCAGAGTGGATGCGGCCACTCGCTGGTGCCGACATTGAAGCAGAGCGTAGCCCGTGCCGCTTCTCGGTGCATGCGACTGTTGCGAATTCAAACAACACGAAGGACGCTCGTCCATCCGTCTGTTACCCACATTGATGGCACGTGGTTACCGAGGCATCTCCTCTGGCGCCACCCGTCCGCCCGTTTGTCGCCCACCATTGCTATATAAACCACTGTCCTAGACATAGTCGCAGTTATCAGCCTCTGAGCCCTCTCCGCACCAATCCCACCATGAATTCCTCCCTCGCCAAAGCTCTCTGGGACGGGTCGACACTGTACCATAAGAAGGAGATGGCCGACAGGCAGCCAGAGGACATCGACGACCCAATGAAGTACGAGGCCGATGATGACCCGGTGCTACCATCTTCTTCTTCCTCCGTCGTGCCACCCTACTCCTCCGCCATGCCACCCTCCTCCTCTGCCACACCTCCATCAGCAAGGCTCGTGCCCATTACATGGACATGGTGCGGGATGAGCGGGAGGAGCAGTTCCTGGAGGCGCAGGCCGCCGCCGTCTACAATCACCACCTCTTAGAGGAGCACCTGCAGGTGGAGGTACATCTCGCGCCGCAGGACGGTCGCACCCGACGCGGACCTATCGGAGCAGGAGGCGCTGCTCCAGTCCTACAGCTCCGACCGCAAGATCCATCTCGCCCGATGGTGGTACCGACAGCGGGTGGCGCAGGTGGCACTGGTCGCGGTCAACGAAAATGAGGCGAGAGATGAGCCGCTGATTGGGAACACCTATGAGGAGGATGAGGACAACGCTGAGGCCGCGCCCAATGAAGTCGGCATGTCCGTGGGCACCGCGCAGTGAGGAAGAGTAGTGCATGGGAGTTCGCCGCCGCTCGGGTCCCAGGAAGGCTACCGCTCCTCCCCTCCCGTCGATGCCAAGCTTGGTGGGCTCAACATTGGTGGCCTATTAGTCATCTGGTGGCGACGTGGAGGAGGACATTTGTGCTTGTCGGGTCTCCGCAGGAGGATGTTACAAAGGCAGAGCTAGAGAGCGTCGAGGCGGGGCTGGAGAAGGCGAGGCTTCAATTCTCCGGGCTTATGGCCGGACACGGGGAGAGGGCATCGACGGCCATTTAGATTAGGTATTAATTATACCTCCAAAGCCATACTAGGATGTAAAGGTAATAAAATCCGCCGTGTTTATATGAAATCCTTCGTGTTTATATGAAATCCGCCCATGTTTGATCGAATTTTGAGAGGTTGGTTCGAGTTGTTTGTCGGATGTATGCGACTAGCGTGAGATGGCAGCCTCCCACATCCGTGTATGCGGACTGGTCGTCCTTCTCTGCGGACAGATGCGGGAGGAAATTTGTGAGTCTCCATTGAAGATGCCCTTAGTTCAGTGTCTAAAAAAACTCGAGTTTAGTTTAGTACCACCTCCCCTCAAAAATGTTTAGTAACACCTCGCCGAACAAGAGGAGGCGGGGTGGAGAGCTGCCTATATAAAGAGTTGTAGGTGCAACGTTGCAGCATGCTTACCTGGATGGGGTCAACGGCCGATCAAGAAGGGTTGTGGCCTTGATTAATGGCTCACATTGCACTTGGTGAGTGTGTTGGTCTATCATCTTCCCAAGTGAAAGAGTGAACATCCTAATTTGTGATGGAGAGGGTATGCATTCGTGTTGCCCTTGCCAAATCTTATAATTAAAATTTGACCCTTTTTTATTTTAGTAGTTAGTAATGGCCTTCTTCTAATGTAGTTATGATTTTTGTTCTGGTCCAACGAAAAACAAATTTTGACAAGGAGTATGTAGCATTAAACGATGATATTTGATACCGAAGTGGCAATTTTAGAGTTTCTTTGAAGCTAAGTGCAGTGACTCTACCCTTTTAGCTCAAACGAGTCAAATTGTTGGCTGGGCTGAGGGAAGACGATTATTCAAGCATGATCACGCCACCACTATCTCTTCCTCCCAGGAGAGTGTAATGACCCTCTAAGTGTATGTTTTGTTGTAAGGACACGAAGAACTATAACAAGGTTCCAAATTTTTACTCGATGCACTTAAAACATCACCATAATGTGGTAGTTGACATGATGTGGCATTACAGTTATTTCGGTAATCGACAGGGCATGGCGATGCGATGGTGTTCTATGGAGCCATCCAGAGTTGCATCTTGCATCACTCGGTGTTAAGAACCTCGATCTCGAATATCAGCTTGGAGTTTTGCCAAATTCCCCATGCTGCAAAGCCATCGGATCCATACGTGTAATCTGTGGCGCATTGCAATAGGAACACCCAAAATATCATATTCTTAAAAATAGTGATTTATATGCAATCCAACGATTTTTCAGGCATGGCATTGGACCCCCCCCCCCCCTACAAAACTTCCTCGGCATTTTTGGCCCCCTTTTTATAAATTTTACGTGGGGAGGATCCTCTCCCCCCCCTCAAAAAAAGTTGTTTTAGGCACAATTTTTCCATGGCAAGATGCAAGCTCCGTGTATGCAATTAAACAATATGATGCCATGGAAATTGACATTAGTAATGAAGTGCCAAATGAATAAGAAATTGCCACATACAAGCAACCATTGAACACACATCAAATTAATTGAACATGTCCAAAGACCATACAATAAGACGGGTGATTTCGTGCAATTGCATGGTCTTAACTCCGTCATCCCATCCTGTAAACATCACCATAATCGCGGGGCTGGATGGCAATGGGTACCCATTACCCACGTACCCTGCGGGTAAAAGCTCTATTAGAGTAAGGGTATGGGACAAAAATTTACCCATGGATATATAAATAGGAAAATCTGAAACCCATCGGGTAGAGAGGGTACGGGTATGGGTTCATATAACCCATACCCACATATCCATGTACCCGTATAAAATCTATGTAAACTAAAAATTATTTTTGCAATCTATACTATGTGAAGAATTTGTGAACCGAAAATGTATGTCTATGTGTTGTTGTTTATGACTATATGATGTTGTTTATAAATATATGTTGTTGTTATAATCTATTTTTGTAAAGTATATTATATGATGCAGTTTATGACAGTAAGTTGTTCACATTGATGTTTTGTAAATATGGATAATTTTACTCGCGGGTACCCGTCTACCCTGTCGGGTAATGGGTATGGGCAAAAATAAGCTTAGACGGGACGTGTAAGGGTATGAAGAGGCTCCATCCGTATCCATACCCTACGGGTGCCATCCCTAGTTGTTACGTTAGTTCGGAAAGTTTAGTTGCATAATCTAATGTAATAATCTTGATGTGTTGGAGTATTAGACTGAACAAGTCATCAAAATGTAGGATTTTTACTTTATAAGACAATAGTGAAAACTGGAAGACACGGCTTGATAAACTGTTTTCTGACACTTCAATCCCCCGGTAGGCCGAGACATGATACCGTAACGGACACGATCTGGATTTGGGGGAGAGATGGTTGACAGGAGGAGGAAGGGAGAGGATGCCAATGAAGGAGAAGATCAGGTTCTATTCTTCGGTTCGTTCGGATACAATAATTCTCGATGCCTCCAAAAGTCATAGCCAATGCCATTTAACTCACCCACTCGACACACATGTCATCTCACGCACACACTCACCCACTAGTGGGGTCCAGCCATCAGTGTCTTCATCTCTTCTTCTGCACGTATCTCCCTGTTCGGTGTGCCTTCAACCCCTGACCGGAGGCGGTGCCAGGGGGGTGACCACCTCGTGTACCCGAGCCCTCGGAGTTGCAGATCTCGTCGTGGCCACTTGGTCCATGGTGCCCCGGTTCGGCGGACGATGGGGTCGAGGTCGGACGCACCATTTGCTCCTCAATGGTGTGCGCCGAATCAACGAGCGCGGGGTGGAGCGCGATCGGCCCACTTGGGTACGGAGCTCGTCGAGTTGGCCTTGGAGGTTTTGTACTGCCGGGCGCCATAGCTCTAGCGACTACTGAATCACCTGCAACTTGGCCTTGTTGTCGGCGCCGCTTTCGTTGACCGACTGGATCAGCGTCACAAGTTGTTCCTCCATTGCCGCCGCCTTGAGCGCCTGCTTGGTGATGTAGTGCCGCACCCCGTCTTCAAGTCGTCTGGCCTTTGATACCAAGTGTAACGAACCCAATCTGGATATGAGTGAGAGAATGCTGGTAAGAGGACGAAGGGAAAGGAGGCCAAGGAAGGAGAAGATCAGCTTCTCTTCTTTGTCTCGTTCAGATACAATAATTCTCGATGCCTCCACACAGCCAAGGCCATTTAACTTACCCACTCAGCACGCATGCCGGCTCACACACACACACACTCATCCATTAGAGTGTCTCCATATCTTCTTCAACGCATTCTTCCTGTTCGACGGGCCTTCAACGTCCGCGTCCATGTCACGGCTGTGGCCCGCCGTATCAGTCGTGACAGATACAATTTTGTTTCTGGATAGCCCCGTCACCAACAAGCAGTCGGGTCGGATTCTTCAATCATTATAGATATATTATCATAGTGGTGTTGACAGGCTAAATAAAGGCCCAAGTTCACCGCGCTAGCCTCAGCTTGGTCATGGTACATTTTTTTTTACTGTCAAATATGTTCTTTTTTTAGACTTTAGTCTAACTTTGTCATGGTACATAATCATGGCACATAATTGCGCCGATTCTTAGCGTTATCCTACAAAATACAAATGCATCAATGTTCACAACGGGGGTTCGAGATAGGCCACCCTTAACAAAGCAGTTCTTGGCTCAAGTACTTCGTGCACGCTGATGAAAATGCCGTTATGGGTTCTGAGATCGATCAAGTGTACAGTGTGATAATTAACTTTTCTTTTGACGTGTCGTTGAGTTTTTTTTAGGCAAACGTGCCGCTGGGTTGCTCATGCACGCTGAACCAACCATTCGTGGATGTATGTGTCTCATCCCATTTGAAGTTGAAAAAGCTTTTTCTCTATCATGAAATCATTAGTTAGAGAGTACACCTTGTAAAGATCACGCGGGGTGTTTTCCGTGCGCGACAAGTGTCGCGTTGTGGGCGCGTTGGAGATCTTTTAAGCGTGCTCCGCGCGTGACACTTGTCGGGCGTAGGATACCCGCGTGATATCCGGTTTTCGGTTTTCTGTTTTTGGTTTTCCCTTTTCGCAATTAAGTTCTTAAACAATTTAGTGTTTACAAGTAATGCTCCGATCTATTTGTTCAGATTTGTTTCTCTGTTGGGTTTGTCGTCACGCCGAACAAGTCTCGCCCCGTCTTTCCGGTATCGTCTAGCTTCGGCCGTCGCCCCACCGTCGTCGCCCTGCTGTTGTCTTTACTTCCGTTATCGCTGCTCCGTCGTCCTCCCCTGGTAATCGTGTAGTCGGGGTTTCTTTTTTCGTGTTTTCTATTTTCCCATTATATTTTCGGGAAATTGAGATTTCAGGGGGAATTACGGGTGGGGGCTTACAACACAATCAAATATCAACTTTCAACTTGGTTGTGGTATCAGATCTTATTGGTCACCGTTTCTTTGCAGGTAATGGCTTGCCGAATTCCAGGTGGCCCTTATTCTTCCTTTGATTCTTGTGCGTCCGTGTTTATTATGGTGTTGGATCGTTGCTGTTCAAGGCGTGTTGTAAGATTCTACTAGATCATTGTTGGCGTGCGTTGCTGCGCCTATAATTTTGGCACTATAATGTTAACTATGGTGATTTAATAGCCAAAAAGCCAGAGAGACCTAATGATCAAAATCACTTAGTGTGTCTTAAGACTGAAAAATGGTTGAGTGGCGCATGTTGCCGCGTCCATCTAACATAAATGCAAGCAAAAGTGTAGCTAGATCCTAAAGAATTAAGTGCATGTACTTCTGATTTGAAGTTATTTTCTCTAATATGCAGAGGGGATGATATAGATGTGTGCATCATATGATGCACAGGCCTAGGTCATCCACTTTTCGAAAAAATGTAGAGGGGGTGGTGTAAGGCATATAGCTAAGTGACTAATCCATATGCATCAATTAGCCACCAGTCCATCAAAGCCAACCTGCACTAATAAGGGTGCTATAGGAGTGTTTTCAGCTTCCTTTGAACTCTAGAGACCACGGGATGTACCTATAGATGCACAATCAGAGTATAAAATTGTATGTTCATAATCCAATAACATACCGATTGTACTAATCCTCTATATTTGGTTGTTAAACATTCAACATGTAAATCACCAAAAGCAATCAGCTAACATCAAATTACAGGAGATGAGTATACAATGTAGATACATGAAAATAAGGAGCATGTTGTATATGCAGGAAACCTCAGAAGCCATGGATGGATCAAATTACAGGGTATACCTATGATTGGACTAATCTAGGAGCCATGGATGAATCTCGGTCAAGCCCGCTACAACACATGTGAATGGTGACCTCCACAATTCCAGCATGAAAAGTGAACCCATTCAAGTCCCTCTTTTCACTGATAATTCTCTCTCTTTTCCATCCAATGGATACAGGAATTGTACTGTGTGTTTCTCAACTTTCAGAAACAGGGAGAACATCATAACCTTTTCCGTTTTGTCAATGCTTAGGTGAAATTATGGCATTGTGCAAAGTGCAGTTGCTGATATGTGATTAACTGCTTGTGAAATAGACCTGTCCACTTTGCAAATATGAAGTGTTTGGGCTGTCCTGGCATGCACCAGCAACCAGTCCAAGCACACAAGGCAGCAATATATCATCACGCCGTTTGCTCGCTACACCTACTCATTCAGTACAAAAGAAGATAAAAAGCAGATATTTAGTTGTATTTCACTGTCAAAAGGAAGAAAAAACAGATTTTTAGTTTAAGTTGGAAAGCAGATGTTTAGCTGGATTTCACTGTCAACCTTTTCCTGTCCATGTCATGCCTATACCTGCTATTGTAGTACTGGCTGCACCTATCTTGGGTATAATACTACTCCTTATGATGACAGGCAACTCAAGTCAAACATGATAACAAAGATATCTGAAGGTTTCATCAGTCTTTGATCACCAGAGACTATTGTTCCAGGCAGCGAAACAAGAGATCAGAAAAGAAGAACAAGAAAACTTATAATAATCTACAACAATTTCCCATACAAGACAACTCTCCGAGAAGTAAACTTTGGCTGATGGCGATGTGGTCTATCACATGTTCCACGCGTGGCCGCCATCTGCCTGCTATCCCTTGAACGTGTTTGTGGGTGATGAGATGGTTGCGATCATCATGCCGTAGGTGATGAGATGGTCAAGAGTATCATGAGCATGAGCTTTGGTCCAGTGAGCGTGAGCTTTGGTCCAGTTTTGTTTTCATGCCCTCTGCAGATGAACATGCAAAATATCACGTACTGCATTTTTAGAACCACAAAAAAAGAACAGTGCAGAGATGGGCACACTTCTCATCAAGCGACTTCATAAGGAAATCTTGCCAATATACAAACTCAAAATTAACCCATATCAAGAACGTATCACAATGGAAGCAAATGAGCTATTTACACCATGGATTCAGGAGGGGTTTGGGCAGCCCGAATGATTTATTTGAACTCCTAGGATCTGCGGTAACGCCACGTCCACCCACCAGGCCAATTGAAATCAGGATGTGGTGACCATGATGAAAGATGTTGGGTGTGTGCTGCCGGAGCAGAGAGGATGGGCGAAGAATGTCAGGGCCCGAAGAATATATAGACTTACCAGTCGGCAGCGGAAAGGATTGGCGCATCAATCGCCATGAATGCGCACTTACAAATTGAACTCTGATTGCGAGCAATTTCAAGCAGATGAGGCGCCGGCCAACATCACCCGTGTCCCCCCTTTCCACTTTACAGGTAGATCGACGGCGTCAGCTGGATCGGCCACCCTTGATTGATCTGCATCCCGCGGCTCCGCTGGATCCCCTCGTCGACGGGATCGGCTACCCTCGCACGCATCGGATGAAGGGCGTCGCATCGGATCCCCTCGTCGGCTCGTCTCGGCAGGCGCTCGATCCCTTTGTTCGCCTTCTTTTTTCCCTCGAGCTGGAGTCACTTCGATGCATCCCTCAAAGCCTAGCAGGTAGAGTGGGCTGGCCGGCGGCCCAGTTAACCGGAGGCCTTCGTTTCGGCCTATGGAGTAACAGACCATAGGACAGTTGGGTCAGTTTCGGGAGACCGTGTGTACACAGGAGATCAAACGGCCAGGAACGGCCAGATCGCAAAAATAGACGGTCAAAAACGCAAATCGCTGTGAGGGTAGGGATTAGGTGCGGTTATACTGTCCTTAATTTCTTGTGTTATATGATTGTGGCATATGGTTGACGTTGTTTTGGTTGGAATGTAATCTAATGCCTTTGTTTATATGATTATGATGTTTGTTTTCATTCTTTTTGTAGTATGTTCTGTGCAGTGTTAGATCACATCTTTCTCGGTACATTGAGGAGTGCAGAGGTTTAGCTATTCGTAGGGGTGACAAAGATATTGATCTTGCTCTTCACAGCAGTGAGGGTTACTTATATGGTGTTTTGTTTAGACATGGCCGGGTCAGCAGTAAATTCCATTGTCCTTCCTGGGAGGAACTTGTGAGTGATTATGGTTTCCATCATCGTGACATTATGACTGTTAGGCTTGAGCACTATGAAACTATGATTGGTGTTGATTTTCATCGGGACGGTGTTATGTTGTTTCCTTTACCCTTCGTCGGTAAGTTTTTTTTGAGTTATTTATATTTTGTTTCAGCTTATACATTTTGTTATTTTGCTAAACTTGTGAAAATATTTTTTTGTAGCTCTTCAGTATCTGAGTGAAACTAAGAGGGAACTTGTTAAGAGTTGTTTTTATAATCGTGGTGTCAGTCTGAATTATCGGCAAATGTATTTCATGTGGCGACGACTCTTTGATGACAACTACATGTTGTGTACTCCTTTTGTTCGTAGGATTGATTCCATGAATGTTAATTGTCAACATATGGTGAGCTTTGTTTTTGTCTACTGTTTATTTATTTGTTCTTTGCTCTGATGTACTGTTTTAAATTTGTAAGGTGAACACCATATAACTTGATGGGGTTTTTCCAGGTTATTTCGAGCATGGTTGTGAGGAGTTTGAAGGAATTTTTGTCAATTCCTAGGAGTGGTTCTTTGAATCTTAAAATTACTTTGGAATCTGAAGATGATGATATATCTGTGAGCATTCCTTGTTCCTACTTTATTGGCTTGGGTGATAGAATGGTGTTCAAGAAGGAAGGTTGTAGTGATTTTCTTCGTGCATCGTCTATTGAAGTCAACAATTTGGTGCTCATAACCTTCAAAGAGCGTGATCAGGAGCTTGCTGTCATTTTTAGCCCTCTGCTGCAGTGATCCTACTTATATACTGTGAAGTGAAACATTTATCTGGCGTATAGTTGTATGCAGATGTTTTTAATAAAATGTATGGTACAAAAGATTGTTATTTATAATTATAGATATTCAGATATGTAAGACTTATATATCTGTAGGTGGACTGTGCTTCTTGTCTCGCAGTGAGTCGTGCGTCTCTCACATTGTACATCCGTGCACCTTATAAAACGGTGCTCTATCTTACGTGTGAGCCGTGCCTCTCGTGCACGCACCGTTGTGGATGTGCCGTGTACAGATATGTTGCATGTTAGTAATATAAAACAGTGCTTTGTCTTACATATGAGCCGTGCCTCTCGTACACGCACCGTCATGAACGTGCTGTGTATAGATACATTGCATGCTAGTAATATAAAAATAGTGCTTTGTCTTACATATGAGCCGTGCCTCTCGTTCACGTACCGCCATGGATGTGCTGTGTACAGAAACGATACATGTTACTAATATAAAACAGTTCTTTGTCTTACATGAGCCATGCCTTTCGTGCACGCACTGTTGTGGACCTACAGCGTACTCACCCGTGCGTCTGCCTAGCATATATCCGTGGTTTCTGTTTTACATAATCGAAGTTTCTTGCTAAAAACCCAAGCCTTCTTGTTTCCCGCCAGCACACGCACAACCGTGGACCTACCCGGTATTCACCCATGGACCTACAAGGTACTAACGCGTGCGTCTACCGAGCGTATATCCGTGACAGAAAAATCCAAACTTTCCTGTTTCCCTATAGCACACGCACAACCGTGGACCTACCGCGTACTGACGAGTGGACCTACAACGTACTAACGCGTGCGTCTACCTAGCGTATATACGTGGCAGAAAAATCCAAACTTTCCTGTTTCCCTATATCACACACACAACCGTGGACCTATCGCATACTGACGAGTGGACCTACAGTGTACTAACGCGTGCGTCTACCTAGCGTATATCCGTGGCAGAAAAATCCAAACTTTCTGTTTCCCTATAGCACACGCACAATCGTGGACCTACCTCATACTGACCTGTGGGCCTGCAGCGCACTAATGCGTGTGTCTACCTAGCGTATATCCGTGGCAGAAAAATCCAAACTTTCCAGTTTTCCTATAGCACACGCACACCCAAACCCGTGGACCTACAGCGTACTCACCCGTGCGTCTGCCTAGCGTATGTCCGTGGTTTCCGTTTTACATCACCAAAGTTCCTTGCTAAAAACTCAAGCCTTTCCGTTTCCCTCCAGCACACGCACAACCGTGGACCTACCGCGTACTGACCCGTGGACCTAAAGCGTATTAACGCGTGCGTCTTCCTAGCGTATATCCGTTGTAGTAAAGTGTCTTGTAAGTTTTCTTGTGTTGCAGGAGAGAAAGGGACAACAAGATTTATTTTTCTTGTGGCCATAGTGTTTATGACATGTAGGGCCAACAGATGGGTTATGGTTCGTATACATAGAGGCAGTGAAGACCTAACCGTCTTTCTAGATCCACCGTACACATCGCTGTCTTACCCCGGCAATGGAGATGGAGTTGTGCGCTGCCCCTAGCACCAAGATGGCGAGGCGCGCTCCATCGGCGATTTCGTCCTCTGGGTGTGCGGTGGTGGTCGAAGGTGCAAGAGGCGGCAACTCTCGGCCGGACGAACACGGAGAGGGATCTGGTCTGGACATCATTAGCAGCCAGCCGGATGCCGTCCTAGGTGAGATTGTCTCCTGTCTCCTCACCAAGGATGCCGTCCGCACGTAAGTTCTCGCATCGCGGTGGCGGCCCCTATGGCGCATCGCTCCTTTGAATCTCGACTGCCATGAGATCCCTGTTGCTCGTCTTTTTAACCATCTAGAAATAGTTCATATAGAGACCACCTCTTGTGTATCCCGCTACAACAAGGAGGTCATCCACAAAAGTTACTCCAGAACTTGGGTTAGTAGAGGACCTGCAGGTGATGATTTGGGCCTTCCTGAAGTCATCCTCTCCGGTCATGAGGGTGCAGTTCCCCGGTTATGCATCCCGGCGTGCTACCTCCAGTGCAGACCATCTACCGTCGACGCCTGGATTCAATCACCAAAACTCGACAATATTATTCAGGTGCTTGAGTTCTACTTCTTGATCCCGCGATTCGCGAATCATGAGGTCACGTTACTATACGCATGCCCTTCACCTACGCCTCCACTAGTGATGTCCATCTTTCGGTTTTCCTCTTCTTTGCACACTGTCGGCTTCGCTCTTTGCCAGATAGGTGACAACTATGTCCAAATGCTTGAAATGCCGCTGCTCAAGAGGCTTTCCCTTATGATGGTTGATATATCAGACTCCTCTCTGGACAACATAATCCACTCTAGTTGTCCTTCACTCGAGTTACTGCTGCTTGTTTTGAACGAAAAAACCCATTGCATCAGAATAAACTCAGCTAAGCTTGTAAGCATTGGCATCTCCAGTGGGGAATTTGAACTCATTATACAGGATGCCCCTGCACTTCAACGGCTAATTTATGATTTGGATAGCAGACCCCTGCAGTTAACCATTCTCTCTGCACCTAATTTGGAGACATTGGGTGAATTCATTAACCCGGGTGTCTACAATTCTCTCGAGGTACTAAATTTCCACAATACTTTCACCTTGCTTCATTGGAGGAAATGAGATTGATGTCATACAACCTTTCATTTTATTAACTTTGTTCTATGTTTCCTGAAGGGTTCAATGGCCGTTGGGCTAACAAAAACACGGCAATCCGTCAAGACTTTTTTTATATCGCATCATTATAAAGTTTAAGATGCTTTTCAATTGTTGGACCTTTTTCCAAACCTGGAGAACTTGTTTGTTTCGGTAATGGTTTTCACAAACATTTCATAGTGTAGCATTCATACCTCCGTCTCAAAAAAGCTTTACTGATAGATACATCCGGATCTGGACAAATATCTGACAAGCTTTTGGGGATGGACATAATATAATTAATCATTCTTTTGCTGTCTCCACTTATGTTAAGTTTTTTCACATGTTTTAGGGAGGATTTAAACGATATGGTGCTAAACAAACATTTTGGCGTCGTAAGTTCCAACTATTTGTCGAAGACCATCCCATTCGTCTCAAGACAGTAACACTGGAAGATTACGAAAGCTATGAGGAACACATTGAATTTGCAACGTTCTTTATTTTGAATGCAAGAGAGTTGGAGACCATCAAGATTAAGTTTCGCTACCTTCCAGGCTTCACGTCACCACAAACCAGGTTATATTTTTATGCAGAGCAACGAAAGGTGTTTAAGTGGGACAAGAGGGCTTCTAAATTCGCTCGCCTTATATTAACTTCAAGTTGCAAACACACCAGGCTGGATTTAACAAACAAAAGTGTTGAATACTTGGACTTGACCAATCCATTCAGCTATGGAATGCTGAAAACAGCTTTGTGCGGGAAAGTTTTCAGAGTTACATGTTGTAGCGCCTTCTATGGGGAAGCTTACGGAGCTTAGAGATTTAGACATGATCAAAAAACATTTGTAATTTTTGGATCGTCTATAAGGTTGTTTGTTTTTGTCCTTGTAAGGTTGTTTGTTGTACTCGACGAAGCAGTTCACATGTCCTAAAATCAATCCAGTTTCTATCGTTTTCTGTCGATGTTTTAAAGAGTCTCTAGTCCCGTCGAAACGATGTGATGAACGTTTGCTTTGTTAATGTGACCTAATAGATGAGGGCAGTGTTCACATGTAGTCACGACATTGCCTTACCGGCATGGAGAACCATGTACCTCATGGTCGCTTCTGCAGCAATGAAGTGTGCATTGCATGGAGCACATACTAGAATCTAGCTAGTGTTGTGCGTTTGCTCCAGTAGCAACAGTGCAGATTCTCCCAGACGTCCGTGCTTTTCCTAGTATACATTCTAATTGCACCTGATGAATGAGTGACATAGGAAAGCACACCTACCCACTCCTCCCCTGTTCCCCTTCCCATTTAACCTTTGGCTTTTCTCTACCAGCACAGTCAATACCTAGCCATCTTTTCAGATCCACCACACACAGTGCTACTCCGGGGCGCCGCGACACCTCGAAGATGGAGGTGGAGGTGGAGTCCCCTGCCACTAGTGCGAAGAGATCAAGGCTTGCACCACCGGTGACTCCGTCCTCTACGTGCGTGGTGGTGGTCGAGGGGGCGAGGAGCGGAGAGGGTTCACATACTGGATCTTGGGAGCAAGATCAATCTCGTCCTGACTACATCAGCGACCTCCCGAACGCAATCCTGGGTGAGATCATCTTCCGTCTCACCACGAAAGAAATCATACGAACTCAAGTGTTGGCACATAGGTTTAGCCATCTTTGGCGCACCACTCCTCTGAATCTCGACTACAACCTGATCCCTATCGGTGTATTTTTAACCCTCTAGAAGTAGTGAATATCGACAAAATCTCCATGCTCCACACCAAGGAGTTGATCCAAATAAGATACTTTGGAACTCGATGCCATGGACAATCTGTCATTGATGATGTGAGCCTTCCTGAAGCCATCCTCTCCGGTCATGAGGGTGCAGTTCACTGCTTCTGCATCCCGGCGTGCTACCTACAGTGTAGACCCTCTACCGTCGACGCCTGGCTTCGATCTCCCAAACTGGACAATCTCCAGGTTCTTGAGTTCTACTACATGTTCCCGCATTTCTTGCGAAAGACTGTGAGTCTACCATTCACGCGCCCTTCATCTATGTCCTCACCACCGACGTCCAGCTTGTGGTTTTCCTCGTCTCTCCACACTATCACCTTTGCTCTTTGCCAAATACCAGACACCTATGTTGGAATGCTTGAACTACCACTGGTCAAGAGACTTTTGCTTCTTGACATTGATATATCAGATGTCTCGCTGCAAAGAATAATCCATTCTAGTTGCCCTGCCTTGAGGTGGCTACTTCTTGTCTATAATAACCTAGATCACCACATCAGAATAAACTCTCCTATGCTTGAAAGCGTTAGCATCCTTTGTGACAATGGCAAACTCGTTATCGAGGATGCCCCATCACTTGTACGGCTGATTCATGACATCCATAGCAGACACTTGGAGATAAATGTTGTCTTAGCCCCTAAACTTGAGGCACTGGGTAAATTTTATTCAGGGTACCCTGATTTCAAGATTGCGTTTGGTTCTATAGTTATTAGGTATCGATTTTATGCCTTACTCCGATCTGCTTATTTTTGAGCTCATAAGTTTCATGTCATCAAACGTCTCTACTCTATTAATTTTATGTTACATGCTCAATGAAGGCCTTGTCCATAGTCAGCATATCAAGAGTGGTTCATTCTGTCAAGACGTTGCTTATCCACATGTCATTCGACCTCGACAAGGTCATTTCCTTGATGCAATGCTTTCCAAGCTTGCAGAACCTGCTTATAGAGGTAATGATTTTCAAACATGTTGGAAAGCCCATACTCTGCATATTGTAGTATAATTAATCATTGGTTTACCATTTTTGCAGTCTCTCTCTTTATAGGCATTATTGAGTTTTTTTTGCTTTTCATGTATGCTTAGGGAGGATTCGGTCATCAAGAAGGTGTAACAAATAAGTGGAATCATAGGTACGGGATGTTCCGTAGGCATCATGACATTCGCCTGAAGACAATAACGCTGGAAAAATACTGACATTGCCAGAAAAACATTGATTTTGCGATGTTATTTATCCATAATGCAAAGGAGCTAGAGACAATGAGGCTTAAGTTTCGTCCCCCCCGGTCCTGACGGAAAACTTTTACAAACAGCAACGGAGAGCCCTTCTGTGGGAGAACAAGGCCTCTAGGCGTGCTCGGCTTAAGTTATCAACATCCTTCAACCACATGGACCTGGACTTGGTAACATATATGTGGGAGAAATAGTGCCCAAGCCTCGATTTACCAGATCCATTCAACTGTAGTTGCTGATAAGAGTGCTCAGGCTGGTAGAGTTAGGTGTTGTTGCGCCCTTTCTAGTCTCAGTTTTATCTAAACATGTCTTTTGAACATCATCCCACTGTCTGTATTGTTGTTATGATGTTGTTATGCCTGCATGTTTATGTGTTTTTGATTTCATGTCAATCCTATGGAAATGCGCAAAATCATGCATTTGTCACAACACAAATTCAGACACACTGATATGGTTGTCGTCTTAAACGACAAAGCTAGCTTTTTATTGCAACAGATTTGGTTCTTATGCGCCTCTCCTGAGTTAAACATGTTGCTCTGTGCGAATTAAACGTGTGACCGGCCAGGCCTTCCCTGCACGTGCTGCTCGTTATATCGTGTTTACCTCTAGCATATGCAGACCAGTGGATCTAGCATACGCAGACCCGTGCGTCTGTTTAGCATTGATTCGTGCTTTCCGTTTTACATCGCGTTAGTTTGCTGCAAAAAATCGTGCTTCATGTTTACCTCTAGCATACACAGACCCGTGCGTCTATTTAGCATAGATCCGTGCTTTCTACTTTACATTGCGGAAGTTCGCTGCAAAAAAACGTGTTTCATGTTTACCTCTAGCATACGCAGACCCATGGATCTAGCGCGTGTAGACCCGTGCGTTTGTTTAGTATAGATCCGTACTTTTCTTTTTACATTGCGGAAGTTCATTGCAAAAAAACGTGCTTCGTGTTTACCTCTAGCATACGTAGACCCGTGGATCTAGCACACACAGACCCGTGCGTCTTTTTAGCATAGATCTGTGGTTTTCTTTTTACATTGCGGAAGTTCGCTGCAAAAAAACGTGCTTCGTGTTTACCTCTAGCATACACAGACCCATGGATCTAGCACGTGGAGACCCGTGCGTCTGTTTAGCATAGATCCGTGCTTTCCTTTTTACCTTGCGGAAGTTCACTGCAAAAAAACGTGCTTCGTGTTTATCTCTAGCATACGTAGACCCGTGGATCTAGTGTGTGCAGACCCGTGTGTTTGTTTAACATAGATCCGTGCTTTCCGTTTTACATTGTGGAAGTTCGCTGCAAAAAAACGTGCTTCATGTTTACCTCTAGCATACGCAGACCCGTGGATCTAGCGCGTGCAGACCCGTGTGTCTGTTTATCATAGATCCGTGCTTTCCGTTTTACATTGCGGAAGTTCATTGCAAAAAAATGTGCTTCGTGTTTACCTTTAACATACGCAGACCCGTGGATCTAGCGCGTGTAGACCCGTGCGTCTGTTTAGCATAGATCTGTGCTTTCCGTTTTACATCGTGGAAGTTCGCTGCAAAAAAACATGTTTCGTGTTTACCTCTAGCATATGCAGACCCATAGATCTAGCGCGTGGAGATCCATGCATCTGTTTAGCATAGTTCCGTGCTTTCTGTTTTACATCGCGGAAGTTCGCTGCAAAAAAGCATGCTTCTTATTTACCTCTAGCATACGCAAACCCGTGGATCTAGTGCGTGTAGACCCGTGCGTCTATTTAGCATAGATCCATGCTTTCCGTTTTACATTGCAGAAGTTCGCTGCAAAAAAACATGCTTCTGTTTACCTCTAGCATACGCAGACCCGTGGACCTAGCGCGTGCAGACCCGTGCGTCTATTTAGTATAGATCCGTGCTTTCCGTTTTACATCGCGAAAATTTGCTGCAAAAAGCATGCTTCGTGTTTACCTCTAGCATACGCAGACCCGTGGATCTTGCGCGTGTAGACCCGTGCGTCTGTTTAGCATAGTTTAGTGCATATTGTGTATAGAACCGTTCTTTGTGATTTCATGCCAGGCGTGCGTGTTGCACACAAAGCATTGGGTGCAGTTTTATTCTTCCCAACCGTCTTGCACACCAATTCAGTTTACAAGACATTGTCAGACTTCACTCTCGCTTGTCCCTTGTGCCTACACACCCGTGCTGTATACAGTGGCTATGTCCATGCCTGTAGTGCTTTGACTTTCGTGGCTCGGCGCGCCTGTAGTACAATATGCTCGTGGGTATAGAGAGTTTACAACTCTATAGCTGGGTATTCGGACGCATGACACTTGTACCACATTTTTGTGTATGCACATGATGATGTTACCTGTGGCTCGAGAACCCCCATGTGCATGCTTGTAGAGGCTGGAACCGCGTGACTCTTTTGCGTACACACCCGTGCAAAAATCTATAAGCAATATGAGGTTGTACACATAGAGGCTAGGAGAGGCATGTGTGTGGTGCCATCGGATCTAAGATGGACGATTGGGTGTCCCTTAGCATTCTCGCACTCTTCTCTAGGTGTGTACACTAGTCAAAGGACCGCTCATGACTGATGTCGCGCCTGTTTGATGTGACTATTCAGTTACCTTGCCATGATTAATTTGGATGTGACTATTTAGTTACCTTGCCATTAAATTGTTTGCCCAGTGGTGAGTGCAGGAGGAGTCATGATTCGACGCTCTTGGGAAGCATAACCGTCTATTGACGGTTTGTAATTCACATTGATGGACATGGTAATTGAGGTTGTCTTCCATCAAGTTTATATACCAGTCGGTTCCTTCAGGTCACCACATGTCCCCATTCTCTCCACGGAAACGACACGTGTATCCATTTCCCCATCGTCCTCACCACGCCCAATTATTTTCACAGAACCTCAGCTCTAGATTCCAACGACACCTTTCTTGTTTGGCATGGATGACGGGAAGAACACTATCGAGTATCATGAGATACAGGCTGATGGGAACACGAAGCTCGACGTCTGGTACACCAACGAGCCTTACAAGGTCGAGGAGATCATTTCCATGTATGAGCAATGGTTGTGGGAGGACGAGTACAAGTTGTTGGTCTGGACCTGGAGTACACTCGGAAGGATTATTGGGGGAATAGGAAAGTTGCAGTGATTCAACTGGTGATGCGCAAGCATATTTTGCTCTATCACATGTGCAAGGCGAGATCGCAGTGTCCGGTTTGAAGGATTTCCTCGAAAATAGAGGTATAACATTCGCTAGCGTCGATGTCAGTATGGACAGAAGGGTTCTCTTTCAAAGTTACATTAATATTCCAAGAGAGTATCACATCGACATTCAAGAGGAGTATATGATCAAAGGCGGCCAAGAAAGGGACTCCATGGTAGACCTGGCGGCAGACATCATAGATGAATCTTACAAGGATATGAAGTCAATGTTCCCAAGAGATAAGCATCACTACTGGGATTGGAAGCCACTTTCTCCAGATCATTTGAAATATGCAGCAATTGTATGTGATTTTTTAAATTTGAATTTTTGTTTTCGCAAAGATGCTTGTTCTTATTCTAAATTTTCATGTCCGTTCACTTTTTCTTTAGGACAAGTACGTTAGCTATGAGCTTTACAACTGTATTCTGAAGATGAAGGACCGTCTGCATAAGCGCTTGTTGCCTTGTTACAGGCATCGACGTTTTTGAGCAATCTGCTTCTGGATGGGGTCTCAAGAGAAATACGTAGTGGTTAACTTCCATCACTTGCAGTTAGTTACTTTTTTATTTTGTGTAAAATGTTGTGGTGTTTGTTCACCCGGCGGAAGTTGTACTTTGAAAAATTGTGACTTCCTGACTCCATTGTAGCCATGCTTCTCGCACACGCACCCCCGTTCACGCTCTGCATGGACATTAGTGCATCTTTCTATTATAAAACCGTGCTCTTGTTTTACATCACAATGGACCTTTGCTTTATGTCTTCGTGCCACCGTGTATTTCGCACACGAAGCACAATGCCTGTCCAGAGTGCCTATACGTGTATTTTTTCCTCATATGAACCGTGCTTCAGTTTTGCATCATCGACTTTCCTCGCTAAACAATGCTTCAAGTTTGCATATTCACAGTGCCTCTTAGAGACGCATACCCCGTGGACCCTCTAAGCACACAACTGTGCATTTTTCGATTATAAGACCGTGCTCTGGTTTTGCATGACAGACCTTTGCTTTGTGTTGTCTGCCAGACGTGGCTTTCACACACGAATCATATTGCATATCCATAGTATCCATATGTGCAGCTTCCTGGTATGAATTCGTGCTTCCGTGTTGCATCATGTATGTTCCTGTCGAAAAATGTCCTCCATCCCTGTCGCTCACTCACGACCCTGACACGGGAGTTAATGTTTTTTTATTGGTCAGTAGTTAAAGTGTTTAGAATGGCACTTTGAGAAGCTGAGGCAGAAGAAACATAGTTGTACAGACACTAGTGGAACTGAAGGACGACAATATCAAAGCATTCAGATTTTTTCGTGGATATGACAGTGAAGTTAGGAGAGGCATCGAATTCTATTGTTTAGAGTCACAGTCTCTCGTGATTGTGCCGAACGTTTGTTCTGAGACGTTTCCTCAGAGAAACACTGTCCCTTGTTCTGAGGAGCCACTGACCTATGATAGGAATAGTCAAGGTTTTGTTTCTCTATGCCAAAATTTCACCACCTTTTTATATGACAAACATACTTTTTATATGACAGATATCTGGTGTAGATATAAATGTATATTGAATCATAGAGCACAAGACAAAATTGGTGAATTTTTCTTGTTCTGACAACTATGTGTTAGAATAGTAGACTTCAGATGTTTGGTCTTCTACGTTGTATGTTGTGCTGGTTGAAGACATTTTGCAATTCTTCAAATATTTTGCCCTTGTTGTGGCCAGTTGTCATCATTTTGTAAGTTAGTTGTTCTCGCAACGACTTCACATAGATCAGCAAGGAGAGAAATAACAAATTTAAGAAGAAATATTCTAAATATCAATGGCACAGGTCTTTTGTATCAACAGTATATAGTGTAACATCTTGTGATTGGACACAAACCAAACTTACTTTGTTGATAAAAAAGGATGACCTCGTATCAATTGTGCGGCATCAAGTGCATTATGAATATACCACTATCATCCCTATCAATTGAGAGTAATATATCGGTGATTACAGGATGAATAACTCATATGAATTATGAACTACAGGTTGACAAGCACATATTGATGTACAAGTACAGTAACAAGGGACTCACTCTCTTTCGGAGTTAGTTATGCATGTCACAGGTTGTACACTGAAATCATTTATTCTGTGAGGATAGGTATTGTAAGCTAAATGGTATGCTCTCTTGAAGTTTTCAATCACAATGTCTGAATGTTCCTTTATACCGTCACAATTGATAAAAGGACACATGATCTCGAAGCATTTCTTCTCGAAATTAACGATTATCAAGTATATAAAGTGGCCTTGTCTCACAAGAATTAACACCTAAAACAGTGACCAGGAATATTTGTAAGGGAAAATAATAGGAGAAACTAGATAAACAAAGATCAACACAGTAGAGTGAAGTTAGGAAGATCAACTCACAAATTTACAGACGTTTGACATCCTGTAGCCAATTGTTTTTTCTACACTGTATTGTTTAGAAGTTCAATGCTTACATCTTTGACCTAAAATTTGTCCTACAAAAGATAGATGCTTTCTTACTATTCTTTGGTATAGTTTTTATTCATATTTAGAAAAAGGTAGAAGAATTAAATTAAAACTTACTGAAGCTTCGATGTACATTATGTGCTTGTGTAAGTTGTGTCTACTGTAAAATTGTTCTTGCAACAACAACTCTGAGTAAGCATCCATCACATATTCATTCATATAACCGTAGACCTTCATCGATAGACCGAAGGTTCGATGGTCTGCCGAGCGTCATTTGATGAAACATATCCTCTTGCTGCCAAAAAAGGCCCATTAAATTTTATTAATTACTTATTTTAATATTTAACTTGATTAGAGGCGACGAGTTTTCAAAATTGAAGTATAGCCCTGAACTACAGTGAAAAGAAGTACATTAGTGTGATCAAACTACAAGGACAGTTTTGTTGAAATGTGGTGGAACCAAAACTTTGTTTCAAAGTAATATGTAAACAAAAAAAATGAAAACTACAGGCTCACCACTTGAATGTCTTAGCTCCAAGATTCTAGTCATAATAATAATAATAATAACAATAATAATAATAATATATTGAGCAAAAGTTTTCTACATCGGGAACAATGATCTCGTTACCTGTCATCTCTGCCTGTTGGTGGCGTGTTCTCAACAACTGTTTCATAGACGAGTTTCTCTACGAGTGTAGAATCTCTTATGTCCAACAAACTAAAGGAATCATGTTGGATATTTGTTGGACTAGTTAGCCGTGGCTGTTGCTGCAGATCATAATGATTGTTTTGGGAGTGGCTGTTGCTGCAAATTACAATCAGAAGGTTGTTGCTGGTATTGTTGGTTGAAGAACTGGAGATTATAATCAAAAGGGGGTTGTTCCTGGCAATGTGTTGACAGAGTATTTGTTCTGGCAGTTTGTGACCAGGCAGACTGGGTTAAATCCACGGAGTGTGACGTAACAATGGGACTTTGTGACCAAGGAGATTAGGTTAAACCCACAGAGTATGTTGTAGCAGTGGGCTGTGAGAGGCAACTAACGTTTATCATTAACTTAGGAGCTGATGTGGTAGCTATAGTTGACCCTTCAGTATAAGTAAGCGTGGACCTTGCTGATGAGCTTGTACGCCTGTATATGTGCATTGGGGTATTAGGTTGACATTCTTTGAAGCCTACGTTCTCAGAGTTGCCTGGCATGTCCTGTTGTTTTGTTGCCTTGTTAATTTATTCATATATTGTTGGGTCGGACCATATGCTATCATCTTCAATGAATGCAGCATCATGCAGGGCTTTTTGGTTGTCAACAACTTGTCGCTTATTGGAAAGATCTTCGGGTGACTGTCCTAAAGGCTCTACTATCCTTACTCTTTTCTTTGTTTTCGGCGTGGCCTCGTTTTCTACATTGGGAATCATCAGTGAGGGTCTGTTGTCAGCTGTCATTCCTTCTTTGGCTTGGTTTACATGTTGGCTCTTGAAGACTTTAGCGCTCACATTGTTAGTTGGATTCTCCGTAGCTAGTGTCCGTATTTGTAAAGTGGCATCTTTCCTTGTGCTATTAAAAGTGGCAGCAACGGATTGAGTATCACTGGTGGATGTAGGTTTTTTTTTGTTGAGCATGTTCGCCAGTTGTGTGAAGCAGTTCAATTCCAGAACCGTTGCCGGAAGTGCAGGGGACAACTGCTGTACTAGTGGGCGTGTGGCTGAACTTGGAGTCTAATGCAAATTCATATGATTTGGACGCAACAATCTTGTTCTCATCACTCAAATTGCTAGTAGCATTGACCTGGGCTTTCATGGTGGGAGAAGAGCATTTGTCGGTAGCAGTGTCTATCTTGTTAACAGCTCCAACTACAATGAGCTTCTCTATGCTTTTTGGAAAAAATTTAACAATTGTGTCATCGGTGTTGGAACATGCAATAGTGTCTGGCATTTGAATAACAAGAGAAGCAAGCTAGTCAATAGTCTCACTTGTCAATGGAGCGATGGTGTTTAACTGCTTCTCATATGTACAGTCTGGGGTGTGAGCTTCAGCAACAGTAAATTTGCTTGATTGTGTTGGTTCTGTGATTACATGTTCCCATTCTGTGGAAGCTGTGTTGGAGATGTTGGCTGCAGTTGGTGGAGTGTTCTCAGATGAATTTTCGCCAGTTAGTATCATACCTGTGTTCTTGTCCAACAAGTCATATGTTGACACGAAATGTTCATGAGCAAGTATCCCATCAAGGCAGGCATTACGAAAGTCTCTCATAGTTTCCAGATGTGACCTAGCATCGACATTCAAGTCATCGGTCTTGAGGTCTATCTCAATCACCTCCAAGTGCAATTTAAGCTCGGTTGATGTTTGATGCTGTAAGGATAGCTGGGTATTGAAGTGTTCCTTATTATACTTGTTTTGGGAGGGTGACACAGGAGTACCACAGCAACCATTTATATTATCCATCGAGTATGATGAGGGACATGCAAAATTGCTTGAGCCACTGCTACATGATCTTTGAGGATTTTCTTTGTGGTAATAAGGAAGTGATGGAAAAGTGGAAGGAAGTGATGAAAACGTTTCTTCTGCGTCGGATTCATCTTTTTGTAAATTACAATATACGCCGTGGTCAGTTTGTTTGACTTCCTTCACACCAAATTCCCTACCAACAGAAAGAACATTTTCCAGTTTCTGCTCAATGACGGGTTGAATCGCAGAGAAAAATTCTATGTACATCTCGTTAATGATTTTGCCAATATCTGCTTTAGCCTACAAACGAGACATAAAAAACAACATCTGATATTAATATAACATTAAATGAATAATAACATGCAAAAATCTGTATGGAATGCTGTACTACATGAAGCATAGTTAAGACTAGTACATGAAGCATACGAGGAATCACACACGGCCTATTCAAGAATCACAGTTATAAAAATCACATAATCATAGCTGGACTAGTGTTGGGTAACACAGCTAGCCTACTGTATGAAGCACAACTAATTTATCGTGTGAGGAAGGGCTATAACAATCATAGAACCAGAAACTACCTATTGTTTGTTCTCAAGCAACACAACTAACCTACTGTAGGTAGGAGGCACATGTAACATAAATGAAGCGTGCTATAGAAAGGACGGCCAACATGTAACCTATTGCAGGTAGCGCACCTAAAATGATTGTGTAGTGGCAGTTATATCTTAATGCAGCGAGCCCAGGTACCTGCTTCCTATATATGTTGACTTATATGTTGAATCAGTTTGAAAACTCACGGGGTGTGCAATTATTGACAATTTAAAACAAAAAAATGGGCTATGGGCTCGACATGACTCACCAAAGATAATTTGCATTCTGGCACAAACTATTCTAAGTAGGCTTCTAGTTTGGTACCCATTTGAAAGAACGACCCTTCAGAGCCATTTGGTGGGTAGATAGGTGTGCACCTTATATCCTTTAGCTGTGATAATGGGCAAGAAAACAAAAAGTATAGGTCAAATTAAATTAAGGTGTGGAAGCTAAATCATTCTGCTAAGAGGTAAGAGTCCAGAGAGTAACAAAGAATGAACTTCACTCACAGGGTGTTTGCCAAAATTTCCTTCCTCTGATGACAGTCTATCTAGGTTAGTATAATTCTTAACAACGTCTGTATCCCAGATAGGTAGCCTAGATGGCAAATCATTTTTCATATGCATGACCTTGATATCTGTTGGGAGATGTAGTAGTAAATCAAAAAAATTCCTACGTGTCACCAAGATCTATCTATGGAGAAACCAACAACGAGTGGGAGAGATTGCATCTCCATACCTTTGAAGATCGCTAAGCGGAAGCGTTACAAGAACGCGGTTGATGGAGTCATACTCGCAGCGATTCAGATCGCGGTGGATTCCGATCTAAGCGCCGAACAACGGCGCCTCCGTGTTCAACACACGTGCAGACCGGTGACGTCTCCTACGCCTTGATCCAGCAAGGAGGAAGGAGATGTTAGGTAAGGGCTCCAACAGCAGCACGACGGCGTGGTGGTGGTGGAGTAGCAACGTATTCCGGCAGGGCTTCGCCTAAGCGCTGCGGAGGAGGAAGAAGAGAGGTAGGGCTTTGCCGTGAGAGAGAGAGTTTAGAACTGTTCTCAAAAGGCCAAAATCTCAAGTATATATAGGAGCAGGGAGAGGGAGGGCTGGCTTGGACTCTCCTCCAAGGAGGAGAGCTTCGGCCGAATCAAAGGGAGAGTCCACCTCCCACAAGGGAGGTGGATCTCCTCCTTTTCAAACTCCTTTGCCCTTATCTCTACTCCTCCAGCCGCATGGGCCTTTCTAGAAGGTCTTGGCCAGCCCAATAAGGGCTGGCACACCTCCTCTAAGGGCCCACAAAGTCCTATGGTCGTCACACCCCTCCCGGGGGTCCTCTGGCACTCTCCCGGCACTCCCGGTACAATACCGATGAGCCCGAAAACTATCCGGTGACCAAAACTGGACTTCCTATATATCAATATTTACCTCTAGACCATTCCAGAGCTCCTCGTGATGTCCGGAATCTCATCCAGGACTCCGAACAACTTTTAGTAATCACGTACACTATTTTCCTATAACCCTAGCATTATCGAACCTTAAGTGCGTAGACCCTATGGGTTCAGGAGACACGTAGACATGACCGAGACACCTCTCCGGTCAATAACCAACAACGGGATCTGGATACCCATGTTGGCTTCCACATGCTCCACAATGATCTCATCGGATGAACCACGATGTCGGGGATTCAATCAATCCCGTATACAATTCCCTTTATCTACCGGTATGATACTTGCCCGAGATTCGATCGTCAGTATCCCTATACCTTGTTCAATCTCATTACCGTCAAGTCTCTTTACTCATTCCATAACACATCATCCCATGGCTAACTCCTTAGTCACATTGAGCTCATTATGATGATGTCTTATCGAGTGGGCCCAGAGATACCTCTCCATCATACGGAGTGACAAATCCCAGTCTCGATTCGTGCCAACCCAACAGACACTTTCGAAGATATCCGAAGTGCACCTTTATAGCCACGCAGTTACGCTGTGACATTTGGCACACCAAAATTATTCCTACGGTATCCGGGAGTTGCACAATCTCATGGTCTAAGGAAATGATACTTGACATCAGAAAAGCTTTAGCAGACGAACTACACAATCTTGTGCTATGCTTAGGATTGGGTCTTGTCCATCACATCATTCTCCTAATGATGTGATCCCGTTATCAACGACATCCAATGTCCATGGTCATTAAACTGTGACCATCTATTGATTAACGAGCTAGCCAACTAGAGGCTCACTAGGGACACATTGTGGTCTATGTATTCACACATGCATTACGGTTTCCGGTTAACACAATTATAGCATGAACAATAGAAAATTATCATGACAAGGAAATACAATAATAACCATTTTATTATTGCCTCTAGGGCATATTTCCAACAGTCTCCCACTTGCACTAGAGTCAATAATCTAGTTACATTGTGATGAATCGAACACCCATAGCATTCTGGTGTTGAAAATGTTTTGCTCGTGAGAGAGGTTTATTTAACGGATCTGCGACATTCAGATCCGTATGCACTTTACAAATATCTATATCTCCCTCTTGAATGTAATCACGGATGGAGTTGAAGCGGCGCTTGATGTGTCTTGTCTTCTTGTGAAACCTGGGCTCCTTCGCAAGGGCAATAGCTCCAGTGTTGTCACAGAATAGAGTCATCGGGCCCGACGCACTTGGAATTACTCCTAGGTCAGTGATGAACTCCTTCATCCAGACTCCTTCCTTTGCTGCTTCCGAAGCAGCTATGTTCTCCACTTCACATGTAGATGCCGCCACGATGCTTTGCTTGCTCCTGCACTAGCTAACTACCCCTCCATTCAAAATATACATGTATCTGGTTTGAGACTTGGAGTCGTCCGGATCTGTGTCGAAGCTAGCATCGACGTAACCCTTTACGATGAGCTCTTCGGCACCTCCATATACGAGAAACATGTGCTTTGTCCTTTTCAGGTACTTCAGGATGTTCTTGACCGCTGTCCAGTGTTCCGCTCCGGGATCACTTTGGTACCTCCCTACCAAACTTATGGAAAGGTTCACATCAGGTCTGGTACACATCATGGCATACATAATAGAGCCTATGGCTGAAGCATAGGGGATGACACTCATCTCTTCTCTATCCTTTGCCGTGGTCGGGCATTGAGTCGTACTCAATCTCACACCTTGTAACACAAGGAAGAACCCCTTCTTGGACTGATCCATATTGAACTTCTTCAATATCTTTTCAAGGTATGTGCTTTGTGAAAGACCTATGAGGCGTCTTGATCTATCTCTATAGATCTTAATACTTAATATGTAAGCAGCTTCTCCAAGGTCCTTCATTGAAAAACACTTATGAAAGTAGGCCTTTACACTTTCCAAGAGTTCTATATCATTTCCCATTATCAGTATGTCATCCACATATAATATGAGAAATGCTACAGAGCTCCCACTCACTTTCTTGTAAATACAGGGTTCTCCATAAACCTGTACAAACCCAAACGCTTTAATCACTTCATTAAAGCGAATGTTCCAACTCCGAGATGCTTGCACCAGCCCATAGATGGAGTGCTGGAGCTTGCATACCTTGTTAGCATCTTTAGGATCGACAAAACCTTCCATCTGCATCATATACAGTTCTTCCTTGAGGAAGCCATTAAGGAATGCCGTTTTGACGTCCATTTGCCAGATCTCATAATCATAAAATGCGGCAATTGCTAACATGATTCGGACAGACTTCAGCATCGCTACGGGTGAGAAAGTCTCATCGTAGTCAACTCCTTGAACTTGTCGATAACCCTTAGCGACAAGCCGAGCCTTATAGATGGTCACATTACCATCCGCGTCAGTCTTCTTCTTAAAGATCAATTTATTTTCAATGGTTCGCTTATCATCAGGCAAGTCCACCAAAGTCCATACTTTGTTCTCATACATGGATCCTATCTCGGATTTCATGGCTTCAATGTTGGAAATATGCCCTAGAGGCAATAATAAATTAGTTATTATCATATTTCCTTGTTCATGATAATCATTTATTATCCATGCTATAATTGTATTGATCGGAGACTTAAATGCATGTGTGGATACATAGACAAAACCATGTCCCTAGTATGCCTCTAATGGACTAGCTCGTTGATCAAAGGATGGTTAAGGTTTCCTAGCCATGGACATGAGATGTCATTTGATAACGGGATCACATCATTAGGAGAATGATGTGATGGATAAGATCCAAACTACAAACATAGCATATGATCGTGTCAGTTTATTGCTACTGTTTTCTGCATGTCAAGTATATGTTCCTATGACCATGAGATCATGCAACTCACGGATATCGGAGGAGTGCCTTGTGTGTATCAAACGTCGCAACATAACTGGGTGACTATAAAGGTGCTCTACAGGTATCTCCGATGGTGTCTGTTGAGTTGGCATGGATCGAGACTGGGATTTGTTACTCCGTGTGACGGAGAGGTATCTCGGGGCCCACTCAGTAATGCAACATCACAATAAGCCTTGCAAGCAATGTGACTAATTGTTAGTTGCGGGATCTTGTATTACTGAACGAGTAAAGAGACTTGCCGGTAACGAGGTTGAACTAGGTATGGAGATACCGACGATCGAATCTCGGGCAAGTAACATACCGAAGAACAAAGGGAACGTTATACGGGATTAACTGAATCCTTGACATAGAGGTTCGACCCATAAAGATCTTCGTAGAATATGTAGGAACCAATGTGGACGTCCAGGTCCCGCCATTGGTTATTGACCGTAGAGGTGTCTCGGTCATGTCTACATAGTTCTCGAACCCGCAGGGTCTGCACACTTAAGGTTCGGTGACGTTTCGGTAGTGTAGAGTTATGTATGGTGGTGACCGAAGGTTGTTCAGAGTCCTGGATGAGATCCCGGACATCACGAGGAGCTCCGGAATGGTCCGGAGGTAAAGATTCATATATAGGATGTCCCAGTTTGGTCGCCGGAAAAGTTTCGGGCTCATCGGTAGTGTACCGGGAGTGCCGGTAGTGTACCGGGAGTGCCGGTAGTGTACCGGGAGACCTCCGGGAGGGGTACTTCGACCCCAAGAGGTCCATGGGCTGTGGGAGAGTATTAACCAGCCCTTAGTGGGCTGGGAAAACAGCCACAAAGGCCCATGGCTCAGGAGATAAAGTCCTAAAGCAAAAAGTGGAAAATCAGCCAATAGGAGGCAATCCTACTCCAACTAGGATTGGAGGTGAAGTAGGATTGCTACCACCTCCTATTTCGGACGACCCAAAGGCCTTGGCTGCCTCTCGTATCCTCTCCTCCTATATATACTAGTGGATTGGGTGGTTTTTGGACAGAATTTCCGGCCACGTGCTACCCGTTCCACCGGTGCATAGTTTCTCCTCTAGATCGGTTTTCTGCAGCGCTTAGGCGAAGCCCTGCCGGAATTGCTCCACCACCATCACCGGAGCGCCGTCACGCTGCCGGTGAACTCTCTCTCCTCTCCACCTCCTCTTGCTGGATCAAGACGGTGGAGATCGTCATCAAGCTGCACGTGTGCTGAACGCGGAGGTGCCGTCCGTTCGGCGCTAGATCGGAAGGACCGTGATCGAGATCGCGAGACGGTTCGTGGTGAGATCGCGAAACGGATCGTGATGAGTTCGCGGGACAGATCGTGATCAAGATTGTGAGACGGATCGTGATGAGATCGCAGGACGGATCGTGATGAGTTCAGGGATGGATCGTGATTGGATCGCGGGACGGATCGTGATGAGATCGAGGGACGCTTGGCGATTTGGATCGCGAAGATGTTCGACTACACCAACTGCGTTTCTTAACGCTTCCCGCTTAGCGATCTACAAGGGTATGTGGATCCACTCTCCCTCTCGTAGATGCTCATCACCATGGATAGGTTTGCGTGTGCGTAGGAAAATTTTGTTTCCCATGCGATGTTCCCCAACAGTGGCATCATGAGCTAGGTTGATGGTTCGATGAGACCTCGAGTACAACACAAAAGGTTTGTGGGCGTTGATGCTTAGATTGCTTCCTCCCTTGGTCGTATTTTGGTTCAGCGGGATTGTGAGATGAAGCGGCCCGGACCAACATTACTCGTACGCTTACGAGAGACCGGTTCCCTCGACGCAACTTGTTACCTAGATGGCTTGCGGGTGACAGTTTCTCTCACTTTAGTTGGATCGGATTCGACAAAGGCGGTCCTTGAGAAGGTTGAAAAGAAAACTAGTGTATCACCGTTGTGGTTTATGCGTAGGTGAGAATTGTTCTTACTAGATACCCGTAGCAGCCACGTAAAACATGCAACAACAATTAGAGGACGTCTAACTTGTTTTTGCAGGGTATGTTGTGATATGATATGGCCAATTACATGATGTGATATATGTGATGTATGAGATGATCATGTGATGTATAGATTATCACGACTTGCATGTCGATGAATACGGCAATCGGCAGGAGCCATAGGGTTGTCTTTAATTATTGTATGACCTGCGTGTCAATCATTAAGCGCTATGTAATGCTTTACTTTATCGCTACGGTAGCAATAGTAGTAGAAGCATGCAGGGCGTGACAACCCCGATGGCGAAACGTTGATGGAGATCAAGATGATGGAGATCATGGTGTCATGCCGGTGACGATGGAGATCATGCCGGTGCTTTCATGATGGAGATCAAAAGCACAAGATCATGGCCATATCATGTCACTTATGATTTGCATGTGATGTTAATCCTTTTATGCACCTTGTTTTGCTTAGGACGACGGTAGCATTATAAGGTTATCCCTCACTTAATTTCAAGATAAATTGTGTTCTCCCCGAGTGTGCACCGTTGCGAAAGTTCGTCGTGTTGAGACACCACATGATGATCGTGTGTGATAGACTCTACGTTCACATACAACGGGTGCAAGCCAGATTTGCACGCGCAGAACACTCGGGTTAAACTTGACGAGCCTAGCGTGTATAGACATGGCCTCGGAAAACAAGAGACCGAAAGGTCGAACATGAGTCATATAGTAGGTATGATCAACATAATGATGTTCACCATTGCAGCCACCTCAACTCATGTGATGATCGGACTTGAGTTGGTGAATTTGGATCATGTATCACTCGAATGATCGGAGGGATGTCAATTTGAGTGGGAGTTCTTAGGTAATATGATTAATTGAACTCATTATCATGAACATAGTCAAAGTGTCTTTGCAAATTATGTTTTAGATTACTAGCTCACGCTGTAGCTCCCTTGTAGTTTTATATGTTCCTAGAGAAATAGTATTGAAAGATGATGGTAGGAATATTGCGGACTGGGTCTGTGATCTGAGGATTGTCCTCTTTGCTGCATAGAAGGCTTATGTCCTTAATGCACTGCTCGGTGCGCCGACCCCCTCTAGCGTTGTCTGTAGATGTTGTGAACATCTGACAGGCACGATCCGATGACTACTTGATAGTTTAGTGCGTCATGCATTACGGCTTAGAATTGAGGCTCCGAAACGTTTTGAACGTCACGAAACATATGAGATGTTCTAGGAGCTGAGATTGTGATCTCAGGGTCGTGCCCGTGTTGCGAGATATGAGATCTCCAACAAGATTCTTTGCCTGTAAGATGAAGGAGAATAGCTCAACCGTTGAGCATGTACTCAGATTGTCTGGGTACTACAATCGCTTGAATCAAGTGGGAGTTGATCTTCCAGATAAGATAGTGATTGATATAGTTCTCCAAGTCACTGTCACTAAGCTACTAGAACTTGGTGATGAACTATAAATTGCCAGGGATAGAAATAATGATTCCTGAGCTGTTCGCGATGTTTGACACCGCGAAGGTAGAAATCAAGAAGGAGCGTCAAGTGTTGATGGTTAATCAAACCACTAGTTTCGAGAAGGGCAAGAGCAAGGAGGGAAACTTCATGGATAGCAAGTCAGTTGCTGCTCCAGTGAAGCAACCCGAAGTTGAACTCAAACCCGAGACTAAGTGCTTCTGTTATGAGGTGAGCGGTCGCTGAAGCGGAACAACCCTAGATACTTGGTAGATAAGAAGGCTGGCAAAATCGACAGAAGTATATTTGATATACGAGTTATTGATGTGTACCTTGCTAGTACTCCTAGTAGCACCTGGGTATTGGATACCGGTTCGGTTGCTAAATGTTAGTACCTCGAAATAAAAGCTACGGAATAAACGGAGAACTAGCTAAGGGTGAGGTGACGATATGTGTTGGAAATGTTTCCAAGGTTGATGTGATCAACATCGCACACTCTCTCTACCTTCAGGATTAGTGATGAACCTAAATGTTATTTGGTGTTTTGCGTTGAGCTTGAACATGATTAGATCATGTTTATCGCAATACGGTTATTCATTTAAGTTAGAGAATAATGGTTATTCTGTTTACATGAATAATACCTTCAATGGTCATGCACCCAGTGAGAATGGTTTGTTGAAATCTTGATCGTAGTGGTACACATGTTCATAACATTGATGTCAAAAGATACAAAGTTAATAATGATAGTACCACATACTTGTGGCACTGCCGCTAAATGTCATATTGGTATAAAGCGCATGTAGAAACTCCATGCTGATGGATATTTGGACTCATCCGATTTCGAATCGGTTGAGACATGCGAACCATGCCTCTTGGGCAAGATGACTAAAAACCCCCTTTGGATGGAGCGGGCAAGTGATTCATTGGAAATGATACATATTGATGTATGCAATCTAGTGAGTCTTGTAGCGTGCAGTGGATATCATTATTTTCTTACCTTCACTGATGATTTGAGTAGATATAGTGTATATTTACTTAATGAAACACAAGTCTGAATCGTTTGAAAGGTTCAAACAAATTCAGAGTGAAGTTTAAAGATCATCGTGACAAGAAGATAAAAATGACCACGATATGATCGTGGAGGTGAATATCTGAGTTACGAGTTTGGCATACAACTTAAGACAATGTGAAATTTGTTTCACAACTAACGCTACCTGGAACACCATGGTGTGATGGTGTGTCCGAACATCATAGTCATGCTCTATTGATATAGTGCATACTGTGATGTCTCTTATCGTTTTACTACTATAATTTTTGGGGTTATGCATTAGAGACAACTACATTCACTTTAAATAGGGCATCATCTAAATCCGTTGAGATGACACCGTGTGAATTATGGTTTGATAGAAACCTAAGTTGTCATTTCTTAATATTTGGGGCTGTGACACTTGTGTGGAAAATGTTTTCACCTAATGAGGTCGAACCCAAGGCGGACAAATGCATCTTCATAGAATACCCTAAGATCAGTTGGGTGAACCTTCAATCTCAGATCCTAATGCAAAGTGTTTGTTGCTTAAACGGATCCTTTCTCGAGGAAATGTTTCTCGCAAAAGAATTGAGTGGGAGGAAGATAGAACTTGATGAGGTTGTTAAACCTTTGTTCAACCAGAGAGTAGCGCAGCGCAGAAAGATGTTTCTGTGAAGCCTACGTTAGTTGAAGAGGAAGTTAATGATGATGATCATGAAGCTTCAGGATCAAGTTACTATCAAACTTCGTAGGTCGACAAGGATGTGTACTGCTCCTAAGTGGTACGACAACTCTGTCTTGGAGATCATGTTGTTGGACAACGATGAACCTACGAGCTATGGAGAAGCGTTGATGGGCCCGGATTCCGAAAAATGGTTGGAGGCCATGAAATCCAAGATAGGATCCATGTATGAAAACCAAGTGTAGACTTTGGTAGACTTGCTCGTTGGACGGCAGGTCGTTGAGTACAAATGGATCTTTAAAATGAAGACAGACATTCATGGTGAATGTCACTATTTGTAAAGCTCGACTTGTTGCAAAGATGTTTGTGACAAGTTCAAGGAGTTGACTACGATGAGACTTTCTCACTCGTAGTGGTGCTAAAGTCTGTTGGAATTATGTTAGCAGTTGCTGTGTTTTCAATTATGAAATCTGGCAGATGGATGTCAAAACATCGTTTCCTTAACGGTTTACTTGAGGAAAGGTTGTATGTGATACAACCAGAAGGTTTTGTCAGGCCTAAGGATGCTAAAAGGTGTGCAAGCTTCAGTGATCCTTCCATGGACTGAAGCAAGCATGTTTATACGAAGTTTACGAGAAACTTGTATTTGCAATAAAGTGAGTGGGAGCACTATAGAATTTCTGATAAGTATATGTGGATGACATATTGTTGTTCAGAAATAATGTAGAGTTTCTGGAAAGCATAAAACGGTTATTTGGAAAGTGATTTTCAAAGGAAGACCTGGATAAAGCTACCAAATTGTTGAGCATCAAGATCTATAGAGATAGATCAAGATGACTTGATGAGACTTTCAATGAGTACATACCTTGACAAAGATTTTGAAAGAGTTCAAAATGGATCAGTCAGAGAAAGAGTTCTCGCCTGATTTGTAAGGTGTGAAGTTGAGTGAGACTCAAAGCTCGACCACGGCAGAAGGAAGAGAAAGGACGAACGTCGTTCCCTATGCCTTAGCCATAGGCTCTATATAGTATGCCATGCTATGTACCGCACCTGTGTGTGCCTTGACATGAGTCTGTCAAGGGGTACAAGTGGTCCAGGAGTGGATCACTGGACAGCGGTCAGAATTATCCTTAGTAACCAGAGGACTAAGGAAATGTTTCTTGATTATGGAGGTGACAAAGAGTTCGTCGTAAAGAGTTACTTCGATGCAAGCTTTAACACCTATCCGGATGACTAGTAGTAGCAATCTGGATACGTATAGTGGAGCAGCCATTTGGAAATAGTACCAAGTGGAGTGTGGTAGCAGTGTTTACGGTTTGACATAGAGATTTGCAAAGTACACACGGATCTGAATATCGCAGACCCATTGACTATAAGACCTCTCTCACATGCAAAGCATGATCGAGCCCCAGAACTCATTGGGTGTTAGATTCATAACAATGCGAATCACATGGTGATGTGAACTAGATTATTGACTCTAGTGCAAGTGGGAGACTGTTGGAAATATGCCCTAGAGGCAATAATAAATTAGTTATTATCACATTTCCTTGTTCATGATAATCGTTTATTATCCATGCTATAATTGTATTGATCGGAGACTTAAATGCATGTGTGGATACATAGACAAAACCATGTCCCTAGTATGCCTCTAATGGACTAGCTCGTTGATCAAAGGATGGTTAAGGTTTCCTAGCCATGGACATGAGATGTCATTTGATAACGGGATCACATCATTAGGAGAATGATGTGATGGATAAGACCCAAACTACAAACATAGCATATGATCGTGTCAGTTTATTGCTACTGTTTTCTGCATGTCAAGTATATGTTCCTATGACCATGAGATCATGCAACTCACGGATATCGGAGGAGTGCCTTGTGTGTATCAAACGTCGCAACGTAACTGGGTGACTATAAAGGTGCTCTATAGGTATCTCCGATGGTGTCTGTTGAGTTGGCATGGATCGAGACTGGGATTTGTTACTCCGTGTGACGGAGAGGTATCTCGGGGCCCACTCAGTAATGCAACATCACAATAAGCCTTGCAAGCAATGTGACTAATTGTTAGTTGCGGGATCTTGTATTACGGAACGAGTAAAGAGACTTGCCGGTAACGAGGTTGAACTAGGTATGGAGATACCGACGATCGAATCTCGGGCAAGTAACATACCGAAGAACAAAGGGAACGTTATACGGGATTAACCGAATCCTTAACATAGAGGTTCGACCGATAAAGATCTTCGTAGAATATGTAGGAACCAATGTGGACGTCCAGGTACCTCCATTGGTTATTGACCGTAGAGGTGTCTCGGTCATGTCTACATAGTTCTCGAACCCGCAGGGTCTGCACACTTAAGGTTCGGTGACGTTTTGGTAGTGTAGAGTTATGTATGGTGGTGACCGAAGGTTGTTCGGAGTCCCGGATGAGATCCCGGACGTCACGAGGAGCTCCGGAATGGTCCGGAGGTAAAGATTCATATATAGGATGTCCCAGTTTGGTCGCCGGAAAAGTTTCGGGCTCATCGGTAGTGTACCGGGAGTGCCGGTAGTGTACCGGGAGTGCCGGTAGTGTACCGGGAGACCTCCGGGAGGGGTACTTCGACCCCAAGAGGTCCATGGGCTGTGGGAGAGTATTAACCAGCCCTTAGTGGGCTGGGAAAACAGCCACAAAGGCCCATGGCTCAGGAGATAAAGTCCTAAAGCAAAAAGTGGAAAATCAGCCAATAGGAGGCAATCCTACTCCAACTAGGATTGGAGGTGAAGTAGGATTGCTACCACCTCCTATTTCGGACGACCCAAAGGCCTTGGCTGCCTCTCCTATCCTCTCCTCCTATATATACTAGTGGATTGGGTGGTTTTTGGACAGAATTTCCGGCCACGTGCTACCCGTTCCACCGGTGCATAGTTTCTCCTCTAGATCGGTTTTCTGCAGCGCTTAGGCGAAGCCCTGCCGGAATTGCTCCACCACCATCGGATGAACCACGATGTCGGGGATTCAATCAATCCCGTATACAATTCCCTTTGTCTATCGGTATGATACTTGCCCGAGATTCGATCGTCGGTATCTCTATACCTTGTTCAATCTCGTTACCGGCAAGTTTCTTTACTCGTTCCGTAATACATCATCCCGTGACTAATTCCTTGGTCACACTGAGCTCATTATGATGATGTCTTACCGAGTGGGCCCAGAGATACCTCTCCGTCACACGGAGTGACAAATCCCAGTCTCGATTCGTGCCAACCCAACAGATACTTTCGGAGTTACCCGTAGTGCACCTTTATAGCCACCCAGTTACGTTGTGACGTTTGGCACACCCAAAGCATTCCTACGGTATCCGGGAGTTGCACAATCTCATGGTCTAAGGAAACGATACTTGACATTGAAAAGCTTTAGCAAACGAACTACACGATCTAGTGCTATGCTTAGGATTGGGTCTTGTCCATCACATCATTCTCCTAATGATGTGATCCCGTTATCAACGACATCCAATGTCCATGGTCATGAAACCGTGACCATCTATTGATCAACGAGCTAGTCAACTAGAGGTTCACTAGGGACATGTTGCAGTCTATGTATTCACACATGTATTATGGTTTCTGGTTAACACAATTATAGCATGAACAATAGACAATTATCATGAACAAGGAAATACGATAATAACCATTTTATTATTGCCTCTAGGGCATATTTCCAACAATATCTAGGTACTCAAAGTAGTTTATCTGTTGTAGATAAAAAGGTTAAAAATGTATTAGATGCTCAGCACTTACGACGGAAGAGAATTCAAAAGCAAAAAAGTAGTGAACAAACTACGGGTATCAGGAGGCAGCCACACAGTGTCCCGATGAATTCCTTATCCTTGAATGTCTGGAGTGATGTCACCAACTTGTCTAGAGTAGCTCCGGACCAATCATATGAATGGATATCTGATGTTGGTCCTTCAAGTGTTGCTAGGTAATCTGGGCTTACACATTCATATGTCATCGGGCATAGAAATACTGTAGTTGCAAACATCAAAAAAACCTGCTGAAATAATTCTCCTGTCAGTTCCGGGGTCATGAGATCAATCAGTTCTCTCATGCTTGGAGTCTGCGCGGCACAATTTGTCTCAATCTTAACCTGACATATGAAAGCTTCTAAGCACCTTTTAGCAATAATTTTGCCTCCCAGTGGAATTCCCAGTATTCAGTGCACGGTGTAAGAGTTTATAAGGAATGTGAATCCACTAGGTAATACGAAAGAACTTGAGCTCCTACCAAAGTAACGTACAAGCCATTGAATCAAACACCTTGGGAGCTCTTGGCAGTACAAGTCTAGTAGATTCCCGAAACCAATGTCTCTAACAAATTGCTTTTGGTCGTCTGTCAGCTTGTCACAAAGTGATATGAACTTCTTAAGGCTCAGTTTTGTACTAAAATCTTCTTCATACTCGACCATTGTATCTGCTCTATGAACAAAATTAAGAATTGAATTTCAAAAAATGTATTGAATCTTCAGTATAAACGTCTTGCCAATAAGAAACACGTATGAGACCATCATTACTCATTTTTTGAAAGCAAATGCAACAAGACACGTGGGAATCACTAAAAAAAAGAACCTACTGCGAGCCTGATATTTGCTTCTTCCTTCTGTACTCCTGAACGAGCTTTTCGTGCATTGTATGTTTGGACTCGGTTCTTATCCTGTCCTTTTCTAGTTGTTCAGGGACCATGAAATCTTGTGTCACGAGCTCTGTGCCATCGACAGACTAAGACTTGGTCTCTGAGAGCTGTGGAGTGGATTCCATCCCGTCCATTGCTACATAACAGGCCATGAGACATGATGATTACTACCTCAACTAGCTAGGACAGATGTTAGCAACTGCTATGACATTATCATTGACATCTGAATTAATTGAGAGAGATATTTAGTCGGAGTTAACTAGCGTAAGTACTATCTGACTATTATAGAGTATGAAAGGTGTTCGTAACACTTTGAATAGGAGGATCGAAATTAAAATCAGCATACAACTGACAGGTTAGAACTATGGGTCAGTCCAGTGAAACCTCGGTCGGAACTGTAAGTAATGCCCATCAACTCTTTCCTGTGAAGCAATTCCGCGACCTCGACCAGCGATCCTGACCCCTGGGATTTTGAAAAATATTTTGAAAATTTTAATTTGCGCCCCATCTCTCTCGTGTTGCGTTCCTCATCCGACGTGAATTTAGCTAGTCTTACCAAAAAAATTCGTTCAAAAATTGAAACAACATGCAAAGCGCTGCGACGAGGAAGAAAGTAGCAGGTGCAAGGTGTAATGTGTTACCTCAACAGGCGGCTCACGGCGTGGAGGAAGATGGTGGGCGATTTTTCAGGGGAAGAGGGAGGAGTAGAGATAAATTATATGACCAATCGGCAGGAATTCCTCGGGAGAGCTAGGATATCCAGCCTCAAATTGTTTTCAACGATGCCAGATAGGGAGTGAACGAATTGAGATATGGAATTCATTGACGGCCAACCCCACTGGCTAGATGGGGAGTGAACAAACCGAGATCTGGAATTCATTGACAGCGGACCCCGCAGGTCAGTAAGAGCAACCATTGTAGAGCCCGCATGTCAGTACGACTCGAGTGCATCTAGGACTTTCCGTGTTGTTGCACGAAAAGTGCCCCCACTTGTCTGTCAAAGAAACCTTTGGAGGGCCCATGTGTCAGTATGAGGGCTCAGATTCTGTTCCAGACTTTTCCTGCAGGCCAAGAGAGAAGGATGCTCTCTTTATTTTTTCGCGTCTCTTTCCCTTTCCCTGCATCTCGTTCAAATTCAAAATCACCCATGGAGATTTGAGAGTTGCCTTGATCAGGAAAGTAGATCGCGCCCAAAATTGAAGTGGATCCGGGTTCGAGCGGTCTAGGGTTTAGATTTAGCAAACAAAGGTTAGCTAAAAAATCAAGTCATCCCATGATGTTTCCTGACGTGCGTGGTAGATTGGATTTTTGCCGCTCGGCATTTTTAATGCTTCCTGATGAACTAGCACGGTCACCACAATATATTTATGTTTTGGTTATGCGTCTTCGATGTTCTCGTTGGTTATCTGTATCCTTATTATTTTAAGCATGGTTTTAGTTTGCTTGTAGCAGGAGGTAGGGTGTGCCTTAATTCGTATTGGATCCGTTCTTATGTAATCGACAATGCTACCGCCTTAGTTGGTCTTCACGGCGGTGCAGAGACAAGCTTTAGGCCGTAATTGTTGTGTCATGGTTGTTAATTTCCCTAGCAATGTGGTGAGTGAGTAATAAAAGTGCTCTGTTCCGTGCTGGCTTTTGAGCATTGATACTTTTGTAGGAACATGATGTTTTTTTGACCATATTTCATGGAGATCTATTGTTATATTATGACGTAGTGCCAGATTAACACAAGGATCTTACATGTGTTTGGGATCCGGTGTAGTATGTTAAATAAAATATATTCTATACGTGAATTCTATTTAACTAAAATTACTTGTCAATTCCATTTTAGTGAATAGAAGATATTTAGATGTCAGGTAAAAAACTATCGTGATCAAATATCACTGTACAACAATTTTTAGGTCTTTGTATAACTTTTTTCCCTGCAGATGTTCAGGATCGGACTAGCTGATCAGGGCAGTAAGGTTGGCGTATCTCTAAATGATATTGCAAAGGCATATGAAAAGAAGGTAATAGCAACAAGTGAATCACACTAGAGTCATTTGTGGCGAAATCAATTGAACCTTAGGTTTTGGATGCTATCTTGTCTTTCTTTCTCTGCATTATGTACTCTCAAGGCGTAACATGTCACTATTGATTAATGTAATGTTTAGGCCCATGGGCATCAATAACAGGTAGAAAACATTATGAATATTTCTTGCTTGAGTGCTGTAATGAGTCACTGTTCCATCTATGTTCTCCACAGTTAAAGATCGATAGATGGAAGACAAAGAAACTGCTGCAAGTGGAGAACAAAAAAAAGAGTGTAGATGATGTTCAGCACGCATATGCCAGGCGGGCTAGGGTAAATGTAGTCAAGGTTGAGAAACAAGTGCTCGGTAAGCGTCCCAACCAGGAAGAAGCTGTGCAGTAGACACATGCTAAAAGGAGCATTCTAAGCAGCAGAGTAAATTTTGCTGCAATGTCCCCGACTTCGGCCTGTAATCCAAAGTCGCAACACAGAAACCGTAGCAACGAGTCGCTCCAGGTAACGATAAAAAACTTGAAAACTCATCCTTGTTTTGCAAATCTGGACACACGAGATCATTTCATATGTTTTATTTTTTAAATTGCTAATGCTTCATAATACACACATGTGCGTCTAATGTCGATATGTTTCAAAACTCAAGGTCGTGCAGAGCAGTCATTCCGATGGAGTAGTGTTTTCTGATGGTCGTGGTGAAGAGGTATATGGTAACAGAAGAATTGTTGATGTTGGCACTTTGAATGTTGCCAATAAAGGCACAAATGATGAATCATCACACATGATTGACAAAACTAGAAACCCAACAGTTGGAGGAAGAATCTTTACTAATCTGCATCATCAGAAGATAGCAGAGGTGATAACAACATTGAACAACCGAAAAATATGTCAAACCGTTGTGTTATTTTAATTAATCATGAAAATTTCTTTGTCTTTTTGTGTGCCATAGGCATGTGAGCAAAGAAATAAGGATCGGGCAAGGGAACAAAGGCTCCATTGCATTGGATATACTGGTGACAATTTAAAGTTTACGACGCAAGGTACGTTGAGAGGATTGCCATTAGCGTTCAACATGAGAGGTCCTTCTAGAGGATCTCCAATGGCATTCAGGATTGTCGACGAGATCTCGAATGCACGGAGGATGTCACCAAAATGTACTGAGCAGGAGAGATGGGAGGAAAGAAAGGTAACTACACAACTATGTTCTCACATGCTTTAGATTGTAGAGTGGAAGCAGAAGCACGACCCTGCCATTCTGATTGTAAACTGCAAACAAAAGCACGGCCATGCCTTTGGCATGCCCATCGACGTGGATATCGTGTGTCCACAGCCGTGCATCTTAGCTGATATAAATTCGTGCTTCTGGTTTACATCACAGATGTTCCTATCAAAAACCTACTGCTAAATCCTGGTAGATGTTTCTCCAAACAACGGAGTGGAACAAATGATGGACCATAAAAACATCTATTTTAAAACTTTCTATACGAGAAAATAACATGCATATGTCTCAGGTGTCTCTGATATCTAATTTGTTGCAACCTTCATGAGCAGGACTTGACAGAGAGCATGACAGATGAGCCAGATAACTGCAAGATTCCTTTACGCATAGTTAAGGGAAAACAACCTATAGAGAACCAAGTAGTATACAGAGACGGCTATGGTGACAACACAAATGTTATGGTGGAAGTAGGTACAGAGAACATCATTCGTGAAGATGATGGGAGAGAAGGCGGCAACAACATTCGGGAAGTAGTGATGGACTGGACCTTAAGAAGTGATGGTGTCGCCGCATCCGACGAACAAGCGAGCTGTAGCAGCTCTGTCAGAAATGAGATAACGCCCGGTCATGAAAGTATTGATATCTCAAGTGACAATGATGACCGCAATGGAGACATGTTAGATAGCATTGATATGGGTAAGGCAACACAAGAAGAGAAAGATATGGATGAAATGTTCAAAGGAAGCGCATTCCCATCGATTGAAGAAGTGACGCAAGCACGTGAACCATAGGATGGTTTGCATTTCAAAACAAGGGGCGATGCCTTGTTTTTCTTCTGCACATATGCCAGAAAGGTTGGTTTTTTGTGAAGCAATCAACCACTAGAAGAGCAGGTCCCGAGCATCAGATTGACAAGCAAGTGTTCCGGTGCACAAAGGAAGGTGCTAATAAAACAACCGAGAGACTTGTGAAGCGCAGAAGGAGCAATTGCTTGATTAGGACAGGCTGTCTCATTGAGATAATAGCAAAGAGAGATACAGAGAGAGGTATATGGTACTTGAGGAATGTACGCCTAGAGCACAACCACGTGCTACACCCGTCTGACTAGATGCTGAAATTTATGAGGCGCTATAAGGACATGAGACCCAAGGAGAATTTTTTTATCCAGGTCCTTCAGAAGGCAAGGTTAGAGCCAAGTAAATTCATGCAAATCTTTACTGCTATGGGTAAACCGAGGCGAGAAATTATGTTCGACACGATTGACATAAGAAACATTGCATGCAAGGATATGGCTGGAGAAAGGAACACAAATATCGAGGACACCATGAAGCTCTTTGTGGAAATGCACAAGAAGAGGGCAGGGTTTCACCATGTGGAACAAATCGATGGAAACAACGTGGTGCGAAGCCTGTTCTGGACAGACTCCTTGTGCAAGATGAATTACGGACTGTACGAAGATTTCGTGTCTTTTGGCACAACATTTTCGACGAATATCTATGGCTCACTGTTTGCACCAATCATAGGTGTTGACAACCATGGGTCAACCGTCCTGTTTGGAATAGGCCTCTTAAAGGATGAGATTATAGGGTCATTCAAATGGCTCCTAAGTACATTTGTCGAGGCAATGGGAGGAAAGGAACCGAAGTACATAATAACAGACCAGTACAAGGCGATGAAGGCGGCAATAGAGCAAGTACTTCCGAGGACCAGACACAGGTTCTGCTTGTGGCATATATGGAAGAACTTGAAGGAGAACAACGCAACAGTGTTTGCACAACACCCAGGGATGTCTGATGAGTTATTTCTAATAATCAAAACTAACTAAATCTAGATGAGTTTGAAGGTTCATGGAGATGAGTGATTTCAAAATACAATGCAGAAGGAAGCATGCATTTGAATACATTGTGGGAACTACGTACATTTTGGGTGCCAGCCTACTTCAAGGATTGTTTTTATCCATTCTCATCAACAACCACACGTAGTGAGAGCACAAACTCAATGTGGAAAAATTATGTGAACCACAAGGATACCATAACGAGGTTTGTCGGTGCGTATAATATCATTCAGCAAAATTACCTTGCCACACTTGACAAGAAAAGGCACCGAACAGAAGAGAAGATTCCATCACGAGAGACGGGTTTTCCTATTGAAACAGAAGCAAGCAAAATACACACTAATGAAATTTTCAGGAAATTTCAGCTAGAGCCACGCAACCGCACATACTATAAGTGCCACGACGTGGCAAAAGGTAGGAAATACCTTTTAAAAAGGATATCATCAAAAGAAAAAGACAGGAAACCGTACCTAGATGAGGAATTTGATAGGTCTGAATTCAGGGTAGACGTGGATGAGCATAAGGAAATATACACGTGCAGCTGCAAGAAGATGACTAGGGATGGCATTCAATGCTGCCATGTACTTAAGTTTATGGAGCAGACAGGTATGGTTGAGCACCTTCCAAAGTCTTTTATCATCCCAAGATGGACCAGCAATTGGTCAGATAGCTTGAGACTACTCGCTACAAGTCAAGGTAATAGCATGACCGCACAAGAAGATGAAACTATGAGATTTGGTCTCGCGTACGCAGAGTTGTCTGATATATGTTCACATGCTTGCAGAAAGGACAAAGCATACAATGTGCTACCCGAGTGCATGCAAGAAATGAAAATAAAAGTTATGACTGCACTTCTAGATGAAACAGACATGAAAAAAAATCCATGTGACGCTGGAAGTCTCAAAAACACTCCCATGAGTTGCTCGAAGGGAACGAAAAAAAGGAGACCGAATCAAAGTTGGTTCTGAGATGAAAGGGAAAAAAGCAAACACATTTGTGGACATTGTAGGACAAAAGGTCAGACGAAAACAGTTTGCCTGACTAACCCGGAAGTGATTGAAAAAATGAGGATTCAAGAGGAGAAGAGGAAAGTACGTGAGGAGAAGAAGGCAAGGTCAATGAAATAGCCGACAACACCAATGGCCGCATCGATAATATCAAATGGAGGAGGAGAATGCACTCCAAGTCCAGGACCAAAATGGTTAACACCAGCATCAACACCAGAAACCCCACTGTCAACAACAACAACCGCACTGACAACAGAGCACCGAAAGAAAAGTCCTTTTGTGACAGCCCGAGACCGACGTTCCAAAAGATTCCAGAAGATTCCCCTTTAGTTTCCGTTCTCGTCTGTGTTTCGTTTGGTTGTCGCATTCATCATCGCATCATTCGCATCATCTGCATAGCATCGTCACTTGTTTTCGAAAGCTTGCATCCGTTCGTAGTTGCCGGTTCTCTGCGTTCTTGCTGTTGCCCGTTTCGAGACCAACCACACACGCACATGCCCGCGGCACCGTTAAAATAAAACCATTTTTAAGCATGCGCAAAAATATTTTCGGATTGAGTTGAAACTTGTCGTGCAGCCTTGTTATGTTCTAGATAGACCGCCCGTCGATTTTCGTCGCGTTCTGAGTTCGTTTGATGCCCCGTCGGTCATCCGTAGAAGCGAGGTTATCGGTAGTTTATCGGTTATCGTCGGAAGTTCTCAGTGTTTTGAAACCTTCGTGCCATGGGTCACCGCTCCCCTCTCTTCCCTCCTAGCCCTCTACACAGCTGCCATAACCCCCTCTCCGCTTCCAGACAGTCGGAACGACACCCGACAGTTCGAAAATGGACCGAGCCATAGCCCTAGCCTGAAACCCTATATATAGCCCCTACCCACCTCGTTCCGCGTGCCAAACCAACCCTAGCTAGCCAGCCCCTTCTCCCACCTTCAGCCAGCCCGCGAAACCCAGATCTGGGCCCGCTGAGCCCATCTGGGCCTGGATCCCGTCGTCCTCGAGCTCCCGAGCTCCTCCATGGCAGCTCCTCTCCTTGCTTCTCGTGCTCCCCGCAGCTTCCCCGGCCGCAGCTTGCCGGAGCCAGCCCACCGGTCGCCGGATCCTCGCGCCACCGCCTCACCGGCCGGATCGCCACCGCCTGCCCCCTCGTCCTCCCTTCTTCCTTCTCCTTCCTCCTCTCCCTGCCCCGGCCAACCTCTCCCTCTCCTCCTGCAGGTCGCCATGGCGCCGAGAGCTCCGCCGCTGCCGGCCTCCCGTCGCCGCTGGGCCTTCCTCCGACCGGATCCCGTTCCCCCGTGGCGCTCTCTCCCTCGCAGGTCGCCAGCAGCCGCGCCGCCGTCCGGCCCTCGCCCCGCCGTTCCTCGCCGGTCGTTGCCATGGCTCCCGCTCGGGAGGTCGAACAGCGAGCCAGGGACGAGCCCGTTGACCGGCTCCTGCGCCCACGTGGGCCACTCCCTCGCCCGCATGGGCCGGCCCATCCCCTCCAGCCGGCTCCCTCCTTCTCCCAGCTCGCTCCGGCCCAATAGGCCCAGGGTGAGCTAGCCCCAGCCCACTCTGTTTTTTTAAAGTATTCTTTTGCGTGTTTAAAAACGTCTATATAAAATTATCCGTGCATCGTTTGTAAATAGTTTCAACATGAAAAGTGCTTAGAATTAAACGTAGATTAATATTATGCCATTTGCATCCATGGCAAAATCATTTTAACCTGTCATTTTGCATAATTGCATTTAATTGCATTGTCATAATTATTTAACGTGCGTCGGAATTAATCCAATAATATATTAAAAATGTTCATCCCATTCGCACCGCATTTTTATGTATGAGATAATTGTCGGCATGATGTTTGCATATTATTGCATGGATGATTTGCTTTAAGATGATATTATTGCATGGATGATTTGCTCTAGAACTCTTTTGTGGTAGGTGCAATGGAGTTATTTGTTGTTGATATTGTCATCTAGCATGCTGTTAAGTTTCATGCCATAATATGACTTGTAGCATATAGTTTCAGTGCTGTCAATATGCCTTCGTGATAAAAACTGCACTGTCAAAAACTGCTATTTTCACCAAGTCTGAAACTGTTATCAAGTAGTCGTCTTGTGAGCTTCCTACCAAGTGATCCATGCATGTTTTGTATATGATTTGTGAAGATGAAATGAAGTAGATGTTGTATGCTATTTACCGATGCTTAGTTTGTGCATTTTGGATTATGGTAGCTTGTTGTTTTCATATGTTCAAAATGCCATGCTGCTGTTTTTGGCAGATTTCAACTAAAACTTGTTTTGTTGATTGTGGTTGAACCGTAGCTCCGTTGTGGGCATGTTGCATATGAAACTTAGTTAGAATCTCATGTAGTTTCATAATAACTTGTTGCAATCATGATTTGAAATGTTTGTGGTGGGTTTTCCATGCATTTGCATTCATGGCATGTGCATCTTGTGTTGCTCATATCTTTTAGACCGTAACTCCGTTTGAGATGTTCTATATATGTAAATCAACTAGAATGACGTATAGAATAACATGGTATGATTTATTTTGATGTTTAACAAATATAAAATATGATTAGTTCAGATCTGGACCAATTTCGAAATTAACATATGAGGTCATTTCGGAAATACTATAAGTTGTTTTCGGCCTCATTTAAGATTCGTAGATAGATAGTTTACTTATGCTTCACCTCTTGCCATGCCTACCAACAATTAATATTGTCATGTACCTAACGGGAGTGAACTAAATAATTCGAACGTGGAGTTTCGTCAATATGCAACTCGTTGCATATTGAGCTTCACTTAATGTGTAGTATTGGGTTGTTGTGATTTGACATGCCTTGCATATTTAAACCGGACATGCATCATATTGTTTGCGCATCGTATCATGCATATGTTGTGGTGTATCTTGTGTTGATGGTTTGTTTCAGATTGCTTCTTCTCGATAGAGTTCCGAAAGCGTTCAGAGTGTGAGGATTCGATCGACTACGTTGGTTCGTCTTCTTCATGGACTCGATCTTCTTCCGAGCGGGACCTCAGGCAAGATGACACATTTCCCTAGATACCATTAATATCATTGCCATGCTAGTTGTCTCGTCTTTTATCATTATGTCTCGCTACCTACCACTTGTTTGATAAGCCTCCCAACACTGCCATGATAAGCCTCTAACCCCTCCACATCCCAGCAAAACATTGTTTGCCTAATAATTAATGAACTTGCATAGGGACCCGCTGGCACCCGTGGATAATTTAATCAACCCCCGGGCCAGTGCTCCGCATGAGTGTTGGTCCAAACCAGAGCAGCTTATTAATGCTACTCCGCACGTCGGGCGGCCTTGCTGGATTTGTTTTATCTTTCTCGAACGTCTTAAGTGAGGAACACTGATTTTCTTTGGGTTATCTCGAGGTGTTGGATTTCCTTTGGAATTGCCTAGGAAGATCACGAGATCCGTGGTTGAGGTTATTCCCGCTACGTGTGGTTAATTTGTGATGGATAAGTTGGACCACCCCTGCAGGGTTAAATATTTTCGAGAAGCCGTGCCCGTGGTTATGTGGCAAACTTGGATACTTTGTTTAACACCCGGTCATAGCAAACTTGAAGTAAACTCTAATAAAATACACCAACTGTGTGCGTAACCATGACTGTCTCTTTTCGTGAGTCCTTATCCGGAAGAGAACACGGTGGGGTTATGTTTGACGTAAGTAGGTGTTCAGGATCAGTTAGTGATCATTACTAGTTCACGTCCGTTATGCGTAGACTGCCATACTTTAGTTTCTGTACTCGTAAGTTAGCCACTCAAATAAATGCTTAGTCGCTTGCTGCAGCCACATCACTTAACCAGACCTTACCTATTAAGCTTTAATAGTCTTGATACCCTCAGAAATGAGATTGCTGAGTCCTTGTGGCTCACAGATTACTACAACAACAGTTGCAGGTACAGGTAATGCGATGATTTGACGTGAGCGCGTTGCTTGATTTGATTCGGAGTTCTTCTTCTTATTCTTCCTCTTCTTCAATCTTGGATGGGTTCCAGGCGGCAGCCTGGGATAGCAAGGGTGATGTCATTTTATCTTTTGATTTCGTCCGTAGTCGGACCGTGCTCTTTTGTATGATGTTTGAGTGTGTTGTTGTATTGATGTGACTCTGATGTAGCTTGTGGCGAGTATAAGCCAATTCCATATACTCATCTCTTTTGTACATGTACTTGTAATGATATCCATTCTTGCGAACGCATCGAGATGCGCTTCTATCCCCATCGAGGCCCTCATGCAAAAATATGGATAGGACCGCATCTTGGGCGTGACAAGTTGGTATCAGAGCCTGTACCAACCTAGGAGCCCCCTTGATTGATCGAACTTGGTCGAGTCAAGTCTAGTAAAAACTATTTATGGTCTAGTTATATCGGAGAGTAGGTTTCTTTTTACTCCACTTCTAGGCTCTGGTGAGGTATTCGACTTAGGAATTTTGATTCTACTCCTCTTCTCGCTCAAATTTTTTTAGGATCACACGGGTATTTTGGAAACTATATGATGCCGATGTGACGGAGTTCTGTCTTGGTGCCTCCTGTCTGACTTGATTTCTTCCGGGGAGTTGTGCTCCGAGGGATTCTTGACACATCGTTATCATTCAGTTTTCTTAGTATCTCAGGACGGAGGATGTTCGAAATTGCTTCAATACTTATCGTGGTGAGATAAGGTCGGAGTCACCCAGTACTGGGGAGGCGTCCGGGGTACCAGCATGGTTTAGTATCGTTGTGAGTTCGAGGATTCGAGATTAGACGAGTTTGTGGAAATTTCTTGAATTATGGTGTGGAAGGTTGCGGATGCAGTTGTAGCTGATTGCCTAGGGCAGGTTCCTGATTCCGCAACCCGAATTGCATAAACAAGAAAGTTTTCGGAAGTTCTTAGGTGGGAATTCAAGTAGGTAACTAGGATTATCTTTCGAACAAGTGCATAGTGGGTATGTATTTGTTTCTGGCTTGTTTCATAAGCCTCATCCTTTGTTTTGCTTTGAATATGGTAGTTCGAGTTGCTTCGATGTCAAGTGGTGAATCCACATCTTGCTAAGAAGTGTTCTCATATTTCTGCGGGAATGCTAATTCTTTTCATCATTCAAGTTATCATATCAATTCTTTTCCTACCGGTGTGCTTCTCTTCAAGTGAATTCTATCGTCTCCAATATTGCAAGATCAATCCTCTTATTCTTTCCCGGAGTGTCTCATCTATTCCAAGTTCCTTTGTTTTTCCCACCCTCCCTCCCTTTTTCTTCAATGATTGAATTCTCTTCCAAGTGCCTTTCTCTTCATCTTTGCTTCCGCTATCATTTCGTTAGTATTGTTTCCGGTGATTTCTTGTGAATATTCTCAGAAGTTTCTGTTTCAAGATATATCTTCATTTTTCTTTGTTCTTGTTGTATTCTTCTCCGGTGATTCTTTATGAAGATGCTCAGTGCTCAAGTTAGCATTTGTTAGTATTCATCGTTCTTTTCTTTTCCGGTGGATTCAATTCAAGTTCTTGGTGTTCATCTTATCATTTTCATTCTCTTTTTGCTCTCCCATGTTGGAATTCTTATCAAGCTTCTCTTGTTATTCATTCCTCTATATTCTGTCCGGAGTGTTGAAGATATCTCAGAAGACATTCATATTCTTTCGTGTCCTCTTAAATTATTTCAAGGGTCTCATGCCATCTAGTTCTTAATTTTTCTGGTGCAATCTCTCTTTCTAAGCAATTGTTTCAACGGTGGTTTCTTTTCAGTGGGCCCATAACCCACAAGTTTTTCCCTAGGATCCTACCTGACTCTTCTAATCTTTTCGGAATTGTCCTCAAGTTCTTTTAAAATATGATGTAAGAATGATTTTCACCAGTCATATTCCTTCCATGATCGCTTGTAATCATTTTCATTGTTGGCAACCTTTCCTTATTCATTATTCCGGAGTATCTTAGTAATTCATGGTGTTGTTTCTCGTCATCTTTCTTAGCTTGAAGACCGAAGGAGAGTTTCTCGTAAATCTTGGTCCGTTCTTTTCAAGAGTGTGGTTTCAGCTTGTTGCTATCATCTCAAATTGTTTTGATCATGAGTTATCTCTCCCATATCTATCCGGAGCATTCAGTGTTCTTCTTGTTTCTTGATCCTCCGAAGGCCATCATTTCAGAAGATTTCTTCGTTCTCAGCTTTCATCTTTCGTTCTCAAATTCTTCTCAATTGTTGTTCCTTCGTTTGTATCTCAATTATTCCGATGCCTTTTTCAGTTTCTATTAGGAAAATCTTGATCTCTTCATTCTCATGTGTCTTCTTTAGTTTTGAATTCTTTCCAGTGCCTCGTTTAAGTTTTCTATTAGGTGGATCATGCTTTCTTCGTTGTCATGTTATATCATCCATTTGCCTTATCCTCTTTCATTTTGAATTCTTATCGGTGTTCTCGTGCAAGACTTCTTCATGTTTGTGCTCTATCTATCTTTCCTATCTTTTCCAAAAGAATAAGTGGTGTGTGGAATCCGTTGCTTGTCATCAATTTAACTTGATGAAGGATAGGCATATCATAATTCTTCTTATTGTTTCATCCAAGTGATTTCAATTCTCCTTCCGGAGTTGTTCATGATATCAAATTCCTCATCCCAAGTGGTCATCTTTCTTTTCTGGAGTTCCTGGTTTTGCTCAAGGATCCTGTCCCGAAGCTTCATCTAGTTCATAGCAAGGCCTCAATCTTTTCTTTTGCATCCTTCAATTCTTTCTATCATCCTTTCGTTCAGAGTTCTTCCGGAGGTTCTTCATGGTGGTTTGTCAAGGAGTTAATTCTTTCTCGAAGTGTTCATCCAGATTTCTTATTTTTTTCAAGTGTTCTTCAAGATTCTCGTTGGAGGTGCTCAAGTGTTCTTATCTTGGGTTTCTAAGTTCAATTCCTTCTCCATTTTCTTTTAAGATGGTGTTATTAAATTCTTGATTATAAGGAGTCTCGAAGAAAAAGTCGTCAAGAATAAGATAAGTAAACCCATCATTCCTTTCTTGGAGTTATCTTGGGTTGGATTTCACAATGATAGCAACAATCCTTTTCATGGTGTCATAAGTAATTCAAGTGTCTCCTCTTCTTGGTGAAGAAGCTTGGCATATCTTGTTGCTCTCAAGCAAGTAATTGTTTTGTTGTGGCAGGTTGTCACCTCATAATTTTGAGATGTTATCCATAAGCCCATAACAAGCTTTTCTTTTCGTTGTTGGTGTTCCAACAACTCCGTTCAATCTCTTCTTCCTAAATATGCTTCAAATCCATTTGTGATGGAAGTCATCATTTTCTTCTCAGTTCTTTTCTCTTCAAAGATCTAGCTCCTATTCTTTTGTTCTGAAGGCCTTGTGATGTTGCTCTCTTCAATCATCTCACCTTGTCAAGATCTTGTTCTTTCTTGCTTATTCTTTTAACCGGAGTGCTGCCAATCTTTTCATGATCCTTCCATCTTATGAAGTTTTGATGTTATTCCAACAAAAGTTTGGTGTGTCTCTTTCAATTTCTTTCCATCATGTCTAATTTTGCCTCTCTTTCCTACCGAAGTGCTGCCAAAAATTCCTGTGAATTCTTGCTTCTTTTTCATTCTTATCTCTTTGCATCCTTCAAGATTCATTGGTTTCACTCGTTTGTCAAAGAAGCAACTGAGTTTTACCTTTTGCTCTTTCTCTTCCCCTTTTCATTCAAGATCTCGGGACGAGATCCTCGTGTAGTGGAGGAGAGTTGTGACAGCCCGAGGCCGACGTTCCAGAAGATTCCAGAAGATTCCCCTTTAGTTTCCGTTCTCGTCTATGTTTCGTTTGGTGGTCGCATTCATCATCGCATCATTCGCATCATCTGCATAGCATCGTCACTTGTTTTCGAAAGCTTGCATCCGTTCGTAGTTGCCGGTTCTCTGCGTTCTTGCCGTTGCCCGTTTCGAGACCAACCACACACGCCCGCGCCCGCGGCACCGTTAAAATAAAACCGTTTTTAAGCGCGCGCAAAAATATTCTCGGATTGAGTTGAAACTTGTCGTGCGGTCTTGTTATGTTCTATATAGACCGCCCGTCGATTTTCGTCGCGTTCTGAGTTCGTTTGATGCCCCGTCGGTCATCCGTAGAAGCGAGGTTATCGGTAGTTTATCGGTAATCGTCGAAAGTTCTCGGTGTTTTGAAACCTTCGTGCCACGGGTCACCGCTCCCCTCTCTTCCCTCCTAGCCCTCTACATAGCCGCCATAACCCCCTCTCCACTTCCGGACAGTTGGAACGACACCCGACAGTCCGAAAACGGACAGAGCCGTAGCCCTAGCCTGAAACCCTATATATAGTCCCTACCCACCTCGTTCCGCGTGCCAAACCAACCCTAGCTAGCCAGCCCCTTCTCCCACCTTCAGCCAGCCCGCGAAACCCAGATCTGGGCCCGCTGAACCCATCTGGGCCTGGGTCTCGTCGTCCCCGAGCTCCCGAGCTCCTCCATGGCAGCTCCTCTCCTTGCTTCCCGTGCTCCCCGTAGCTTCCCCGGCCGCAGCTCGCCGGAGCCAGCCCGCCGGTCGCCGGATCCCCGTGTCGCCGCCTCACCGGTCGGATCGCCACTGCCTGCCCCCTCTTCCTCCCTTCTTCCTTCTCCTTCCTCCTCTCCCTGCCCCGGCCAACCTCTCCCTCTCCTCTCGCAGGTCGCCTTGGCGTCGAGAGCTCCGCCGTTGCCGGCCTCCCGTCGCCGCCGGGCCTTTCTCTGTCCGGATCCCGTTCCCCCACGGCGCTCTCTCCCTCGCAGGTCGCCGGCTGCCACGCCGCCGTCCGGCCCTCGCCCCGCCGTTCGTCGCCGGTCGCTGCCATGGCTCCCGCTCGGGAGGTCGAGCAGCGAGCCAGGGATGAGCCCGTTGACCGGCTCCTGCGCTCACGTGGGCCGCTCCCTCGTCCGCATGGGCTGGCCCATCCCCTCCAGCCGGCTCCCTCCTTCTCCCAGCTCGCCCCGGCCCAATAGGCCCAGGGTGAGCTAGCCCCAGCCCCCTCTGTTGTTTTTTTAAAGTATTCTTTTGCGTGTTTAAAAACGTCTATATAAAATTATCCGTGCGTCGTTTGTAAATAGTTTCAACATGAAAAGTGCTTAGAATTAAACGTAGATTAATATTATGCAATTTGCATCCATGCCAAAATCATTTTAACCTGTCATTTTGCATAATTGCATTTAATTGCATTGTCATAATTATTTAACGTGCGTCGGAATTAATCCAATAATATATTAAAAATGTTCATCCCATTCACACCGCATTTTCATGTATGAGATAATTGTCGGCATGATGTTTGCATATTATTGCATGGATGATTTGCTTTAAGATGATTAGGCCTAATCCCGCATATTTAATTGTGATTAATTTTCCACATGAACTTATGCATATTATATATGTTTTCGGGGTAGAAAAATCCATGTGATCTATCTGTGCATTTAGTTTTGCCAGTTGAGCATGTTTGCGTGCATGTCAATTATGCCGTGATGTCCTTTTGCCATTTTCGTAGGAATTAATCCGGGCATGATATGAATTAATTTTCAACATGAAAGTTGCTCTTTGATATGTGTCCTAGCCCATGGACGTTTTGTCTGTCATAGAAATGCATGTTTAGGTGTTGTTATGTTGTCATCAACTTGCTATAAAATTCTGATGTTTTGAGGGTCCAAAATATTTCCAAGTCTGAAATCTGTTATATTTTGTTGCTGTCTTGCCATGTGATTTGCTAGTGATCTAGAACTCTTTTGTGGTAGGTGCAATGGAGTTATTTGTTGTTGATATTGTCATTTAGCATGCTGTTAAGTTTCATGCCATAATATGACTTGTAGCATATAGTTTCATTGATTTCAATATGCCTTCGTGATAAAAACTGCACTATCAAAAACTGCTATTTTCACCAAGTCTGAAACTGTTATCAAGTAGTCGTCTTGTGAGCTTCCTACCAAGTGATCCATGCATGTTTTGTATATGATTTGTGAAGATGAAATGAAGTAGATGTTGTATGCTATTGCCCCATGCTTAGTTTGTGCATTTTGGATTATGGTAGCTTGTTGTTTTCATATGTTCAAAATGTCATGTTGCTGTTTTTGACAGATTTCAACTAAAACTTGTTTTGTTGATTGTGGTTGAACCGTAGCTCCGTTGTGGGCATGTTGCATATGAAACTTGATTAGAATCTCATGTAGTTTCATAATAACTTGTTGAGATTATGATTTGAAATGTTTGTGGCGGTTTTTCCATGCATTTGCATTCATGGCATGTGCATCTTGTGTTGTTCATATCTTTTAGACCGTAACTCCGTTTGAGATGTTCTATATATGTAAATCGATTAGAATGACATGTAGAATAACATGGTATGCTTTATTTTTCTGTTTAACAAATATAAAATATGATTGGATCAGATCTGGACCAATTTCGAAATTAACATATGAGGTCATTTCGAAAATACTATAAGTTGTTTCCGGACTCATTTATGATGCCTAGGTAGATAGTTTACATATGCTTCACCTCTTGCCTTGCCTAACAACATTTAATATTGTCGTGTACCTAACGGGAGTGAACTAAATAATTCGAACGTGGAGTTTCATCAATATGCAACTCGTTGCATATTGAGCTTCACTTAATGTGTAGTATTGGGTTGTTGTGATTTGACATGCCTTGCATATTTAAACCGGACATGCATCATATTGTTTGCGTATCGTATCATGCATATGTTGTGGTGTATCTTGTGTTGATTGTTTGTTTCGGATTGCTTCTTCTCGATAGAGTTCCGAAAGCGTTCAGAGTGTGAGGATTCGATCGACTATGTTGGTCCGTCTTCTTCATGGACTCGATCTTCTTCTGAGCGGGACCTCAGGCAAGATGACACATTTCCCTGGATACCATTACTATCATTGCCATGCTAGTTGTCTCGTCTTTTATCGTTATGTCTCACTACCTACCACTTGTTTGATAAGCCTCCCAACACTGCCATGGTAAGCCTCTAACCCCTCCACATCCCAGCAAAACATTGTTTGGCTATGTTACCGCTTGCTCAAACCTTCTTATAGCGTTGCTAGTTGCAGGTGCAATTGCTTCCATGTGTCAACATGGACCTTCTTTTGTTATATCACAATATTGCTGCTATTTAATTTAATGCACATATACACTTGGTAAAGGATGGAAGGCTTGGCCTTTTGCTCGGTGTTTTGTTCCACTCTTGCCACCCTTAGTTACTTGTGAACCGGTGTTATGTTCCAGAAATGAGCGCTCCTAACATGCTTGGGGTTTTTATGGGGACCCCCTTGATTTTCGGGTTAGATTAAAACTTGTCTGGCAAGGCCCAACATTGGTACTATATTTGTCTAATAATTAATGAACTTGCATAGGGACCCGTTGGCACCCGTGGATAATTTAATCAACCCCCGGGCCAGTGCTCCGCATTAGTGTTGGTCCAAACCAGAGTAGCTTATTAACGCTACCCGGGGCAACTCGGTGTTTGGCGTGGTAACCATCGCTCGTCCAATTGTGCCCTGAGAACGAGATATGTGGCTCCTATCGGGATTGTCGGCACGTCGGGCGGCCTTGCTGGATTTGTTTTATCTTTCTCGAATGTCTTGAGTGAGGAACTCTGATTTTCTTCGGGTTATCTCGAGGTGTTGGATTTCCTTTGGAATTGCCTAGGAAGATCACGAGATCCGTGGTTGAGGTTATTCCCGCTGGATAAGTTGGACCACCCTTGTAGGGTTAAATCTTTTCAAGAAGCCATGCCCGCGGTTATGTGGCAAACTTGGATACTTTGTTTAACACCCGATCATAGCAAACTTGAAGTAAACTCTAATAAAATACACCAACTGTGTGCGTAACCATGACTGTCTCTTTTCGTGAGTCCTTATTCGGAAGAGAACACGGTGGGGTTATGTTTGACGTAAGTAGGTGTTCAGGATCAGTTAGTGATCATTACTAGTTCACGTCCGTTATGCGTAGACTACCATACTTTACTTTCTGTACTCGTAAGTTAGCAACTCAAATAAATGCTTAGTCGCTTGCTGCAGCCACATCACTTAACCATACCTTACCTATTAAGCTTTAATAGTCTTGATACCCTCGGAAATGAGATTGCTGAGTCCCTGTGGCTCACAGATTACTACAACAATAGTTGCAGGTACAGGTAATGTGATGATTTGACGTGAGCGTGTTGCTTGATTTGATTTGGAGTTCTTCTTCTTCTTCTTCCTCTTTGTCAATCTTGGATGGGTTCTAGGCGGTAGCCTGGGATAGCAAGGGTGGATGTCATTTTATCGTTTGATTTCGTCCGTAGTCGGACCGTGCTCTTCTGTATGATGTTTGAGTGTGTTGTTGTATTGATGTGACTCTGATGTAGCTTGTGGCGAGTGTAAGCCAATTCCATATACTTATCTCTTCTGTACATGTACTTGTAATGATATCCATTCATGCGAACGCATCGAGATGCGCTTCTATCCCCGTCGAGGCCCTCGTGCCAAAATATGGATAGGACTGCATCTTGGGCATGACACCTTTAACCACACTAGAATCTAGTACAATACAAGGAAGACACACAAAATGTCCGCAAGAAGACTTGATTCAAGCAACAAAATGTACGCAGCCTACCTTGAGAAGAGAAAGAACGTAATGGAGACTATTTTGTACCGGCAAACAATATGACTGAAGAATTAAAAGGTAAAAATAGAGCGTGAATAGAAATAATATGATATATAGTATCTAGCACTGTAGAAGTATTGCTACGGCTTCGAGGAATATACCCACGATGAATTATTCTAAGTTTTGTTTTTTGCCGTTTATTATTTTTTAATAGGAAAACGATGAGGAAGAATGGAAAGTATATGCAGATCTGGAGAAAGAAAAATGGATATCTGAGTATTCAAAAAACGGCACCATCCGTTGTAGTAAAGTGTTTTGTAAGTTTTCTTGTGTCTGCAAGAGAGAAAGGGATAGCAAGATTTATTTTTCTTGTGGCGTTGTAAAAAAAATGACTTGTAAGTTCTGTTTTATGGTACAATAGACGACGACATATACAATACCTATAGGTTTACTTCTATATTTACCCAGTGGTGCGGTTGTGCCATCTGATAATTAACGTCTGAACACGTGGCCGTGCATTTGCAGCTATGCCTATTATGTCCTGGCGGCGTTGCACCTTTGAGAATTATGTTTTGGCACTCTTCTTGAACAGGTGGAATGACCAAAGACATTTTGAACATAGAGTCACGGACATGCGTTTTATGCATGTATACACGTGCCTCTAATGACCGGATCTCCTACTCCTGTGATGTTTGACATGGAGTGCCTCCACTAGAGTCCCGACTATGCCTCTACAAGTGGACGTGTCAGACATAACATTTTATAGCCTAGATGCAGTACCGTGGTTTTGCTGCATCATCACCCATGCTCCTGGTTTAAAGTTAAAGCGCACGATGCACGTTCATAACATTGCCTCTCGTTTTTATTGTTCTATGATTTTTTCTTGTATGAATTAAGGCCAATACTTGTAAAGAAAAAAAGATTGTTGTGCTTAGGGTTTATGACATGTAGGGCCAATAGATGGGTTACGGTTCATATACGTAGACGCAGTGAAGACCTAATCATCTTTCTAGATCCACCGTACATACTGCTGTCTTACCCCGGTAGTGGAGATGGGGATGTGCACCAAGATGGCGAGGCTCGCTCCATCCGTGGACCTAACGCGTACAAAGCTGTGCATATGGTTCTCATAGATCCGTGCTTTACGTTTTACATCACGGAAGTTGCTGGTAAAAAACGTGCTTCATGTTTCCCTCTACCACAAGCACACCCATGGACCTAACGCGTGCAGACCCATGTGTATGGTTCTCATAGACCTGTGCTTTCAGTTTCACATCGCGGAAGTTGCTGGTAAAAAACCGTGCTTAATGTTTCTCTCTACCACAAGCACACCCGTGGACCTAGCGGGTGCAGACCCGTGCGTATGGTTCTCATAGACCTATGCTTTCTATTTTACATCACGGAAGTTGCTGGTAAAAAACCGTGCTTCATATTTCCCTCTACCACAAGCACACCCGTGGACCTAATGCGTGCATACACGTGTGTATGGTTCTCATAGATCTGTGCTTTCCGTTTTACATCTTGGAAGTTGCTGGTAAAAAACCATGCTTGGTGTTTCCTTCTACCACAACCACGCCCGTGGACTTACCGCGTAAAAACCCGTGCGTCTGGTTAACAAAAAATATTGAGCAAAGAAAAAAAATACACGACCACAAACGAACCCACGGTCCCAACGGTTGCATCAGTAAAACCCACGATCATAGAAGAAGAAGAACCCACGATCTCCACGACCGCATCACGATGGAGGATCGTGCGGTTCCTCCCTTGTGGCCATTCTCGCCCATAAATACAGACCTCCAGAACAACATAGATCACCATTGCGCTGCCATCACTTCCCCTCCCAGTCTTTCCTATCCACGAGAAATCCACGAATCCTTCTCAAGGAGGGCTCCCGATGATGGGTTTCATCAGGGAACTCAAGGAGGTGGAGGCACACAGTACCATCAAGTTGCACGTGATCCACACCAACGACTTGAAGAAGGTGGAGGAAACGATCATGCACTACGAGATGCACCTCAAGTACCACCACAACAAGATCGTCGGTGTTGATGTCAAGTACACCAACGAGCCAGCGCACATGCAGAAGGCCGCCCTCGTCCAGCTCTCCGTCGGCAAGACCAAGTCAGTGTTGCTGTTCCAACTGAGCGCCGCCGAAGACAAGTGCACGGTGTTTGATAATTTCCTTGCAGACACAAGGTACACTTTTGCTGGCTTGTCCATCGACCAGGATATCGAGAAGCTTCACCGCGTCGGCCTGGAGATCGGCCACTTCGTCGACATCCAGAAGGAATGGAGGGTGCCCGGAAGCACCAAGTACTTGACATCTCCTCCATGCTGATCAACGACTACTACATCGACATGAAGTTCAAGATGACCGACCAAGATCACAGGCTCTGGGACAAGATGCCCCTGCCCGTGAAGCACATCGTGTATGCGGCAAAGGATGCTTACACCACGTACGAGTTATGGCGCCTCCTCACCGTCGTCCAAGACGGACTTTGTCGTGCAAAGCTGGAGAAGTCCAAGAAGCGTGCCAGGAACTAATGAAGATGAAGATGATGCACTCCAATAAGTATCTTTAAGATTGCTCGTAGTCATCTTATATTACAAGTTAATTTGCTTATGAGTTGTTAGTTTTCTTTTTCTTTCTGCAGTATGCTTGTGTTGTTCATTTGCTTTGGAATCATGTAGTAGTTTGCTTAAGTATGAATCAAGCTTAGTGTGATGTAAATTACTGGATGCTGGAGTATTATGCTGATGGTGAAGATGAAGTTTTCCTTCTAACATACCACGGCCATAGAACCTCCTTCATGTGTCACTTCCTTTGAAGGCCTTTGCCATAGCAGCATGTCTTTTCCTTTGTCTGCTTCACAAAAAACTATGCTGCTAGTAAACGCAAGGCCGCGCTTTCCGTTTTACATCACGGAAATTCCTGGCAAAAAATCATGCTTCATGTGACCCTCTAGAACATGGACAGCCGTGGATTTAACATTTGCAAAACCATGCGCCTGGTTGGCATACACCCGTGCTTTTTGTTTTACATCATGGAAGTTCCCTGCAAAAAACCGTGCTTCATGTTTCCCTCTAGCATACAGACCCATGGATCTAAGGCGTGCATACACATGTGTCTGTTTTGGATAGATACGTGCTTTCCTTCTTACATCGCGGAAGTTTGCTGCAAAAAACCGTGCTTCCTGTTTCCCTCTACCACAAGCATATCTGTGGACCTACCGCGTAAACACCCGTCCATACTCCGTGCACACATTTGTGATTCGCAATTGTTCTTGATACTGCCCTATATTTTTTATCTTTTCTATATTCTGCAAAATAATTCCTTCTTCGATTTATTAAATTTATTTAGGGTTTCTCTTAATTTTAAGTTTTTTCCTTTTTTGATTGATGCTTTTCAATTAGCTAATTTTGCATGGACATTTTTAAACAACGTTGTACACAGATAGACATACGAAGCAAAAACTTCTAGTTGGGCTGATGGTCCCACGCGCTGTGGCCGCAGGCAAGCCGCATCCCACTTCACTAAGCGACTATTAACTTACTCAAACGTGGCACCCCGCTACCCCTCCACGCGCCCGACTACCACACTACCGCTGGTTCAGTTTCCCAAACATTTACATAGGCGTCACCTCAGTCATAGAGTCCCTTGCCATTCGAACTGTCTCTTTTTTCCTCGCTATCTCCTCTCCTCCATTCCCCATCACTTTCTCTGGAGTTTCCTCTCATCGTCTTCCTCGGAAACTCTGATATTTCGACGGGATCTGATCCCTTTTTATTCTTCCTCGCGTTGTTTTGTTCACGCACTTCATTGAGGTCTGTCGTCGTTCAATCTTCCTTTCTATTTCTTGTTATTTATTCAGATGTTTTTGATGAAAAGGTTTCATGTGCCAGTAGTGTAAGTCTTAGGTTCCTAAATCATTAATATGATTCTCTGTGCAATTAGCGTGGCCCTCGTTCTTTAGAGTTCCTCATATAAATTTCATGTGCTTATTAGTTTTCTGTACACTAGGTTGATTTTTTGACTGAAACCCTAAAGCAACCATTTCTTCAGTTTTTTTTCTTTCTGTTTTCCTATGTAGATGTTATGCCTTCAACTAGAGCAAGCATTTCTTTAGTTCTCGATAGTTTTTTGTACATCTGGTTTGTTGGAACAGTTATCAACCAAATAGACACATTTGCTCATTCTTTTGGATCTGATTTATTGGGGTTCCAAATTTTTGTAGATGGACACATCTGCTTCTTCATCATCAAAGAGAAAAGGAGAGGTTTCTAAGGTTACAAAGTTGCTCAATAATTGTTGTAGTAGTATGCTTATGTTTTTTTTGTGTTATGCTTTCATATTGTTATTTACATGTTAATCTTTCCGTCGTAGGCCAAAAGGCTCAGAGTGGATTGTGACGAATTTGGTGATGACACTTGTTGTGTAAGTTGATTTTTCTCCTGCCATTCAATTTTGTAAAAGCTTTCTTATTGTTTATATGTTTAAAAGCTACAAACTATTAATTACTACTGCTTTGTTCTTATTTTTTATTACTTATATGCTTAAAATGCTTGTTTAGTTGTCTTGTTATTTATCTATTTGTCAAGTTATTAATTTCTTCATTCTTTTTTTCTTTTTTGTAGTTGTATGTCGAGCACCGCAGGTCCTAGACATTGCCATTTCCACAAAGGAGCATCTAGGCCTCCATTATGGTCTGGTTGACAATGTTGATGTCTTCTCAGTGTCATTCAACTTGTTCCCAGCATCATTCTGTGTTGCTTATGCACTTTACGACTATCTTAGCGATTGGTCATTTAAGGTAGCTGACCATTATCTCAAAGACGAGGTTGTTGTCAAGTTTGAAAACATGTTCTCTGTGAATGCTGTCCATGGAAAGAATTTCAAGCAAGGTGCAAGCACTAACAATTATGCAGTTATGATGGCTACCAAAGTTGTGGAGCTAAATCCTTGCTACCCTGATTGGTTTGGTCTTACAAAGACTCAAATCATTCGACCTGTCCCTTCTTCGGACAGTGTCTCTACTGTCGATTCTGGTTTTGCTAAAGCTCGCAAAGATGTTCATGGGGGCGTGAGTGGTTCTGCTTGAGGAAATGCATAAGTTGCTGGTGCTGCTAAAGCTCTCAATAGATAGCAATTTACCTGTTTTATGTCTAATGGTCTATCTATTGTATGAATATGTATTAGTGAACTACCAGCTACCTCTACTTTCTTAGTTGTTAACCTTGTGCAGAGGAGAAGACCAGCACTGCGCGGACGAGAAGGGGAGCCCCAGAAGCCGAAGTCCATGGGCCTGCCGGAAGATCCAACTGGAAGATGAGGCAACGCCCGGGACAAGGACCCCCGACAAGATCGTCCTGTCGGGAGGAGGAGAGGCGTGAGGATGATGATGATGGTTCGGCCGCCAATCAGTCAGAGCTCAGGTCGTCGTATTCCGACTTGACGGCCTGGAGCTCAGAATCATCGTCGCTTTCACCGACACCGTCCTCCTCATCACTGCCACTCGAGGATGAGCTTTCGGCGCCACCCGAGCTCTCTTCGCAGCAGCTGAGACGGACGCCTGAGCGCCCATAAATCTTGATAGAGAGCAGATTGGCCTCCGTCATTTTGAAACGAAGGACATGCCCATCCTGGAGGTTGTGGGCGCGGGCGAACGATTTCCAGCCGCGCATGAAGAACATGACGCGCCTCTCCGGATACTCGACGTCCACCCACGTGGTGTCGTTGCAGCAGCCATGCGCCCGTAACCACAACGTCGGCGGTTCATTGTCCTCCATGGACCTGGCGAAAGGGTGAGGAAGGCGCAGATGGCCTCGAAGGGGACCGCGTAGTTCGATAACAAACTCCAACGCCATGCCCTCGGCGTGGGTTTCTTCGAGGAAGGGTCCTGGCGTCGGAGGGAGAGATAGAGCAGCACTCCGCCTCCTCCGTCCTCGGCCTCCACGACGACCACGACCCCTCGTGCCTCTCCCGCCGAGAACACCCGCATCACCCTCCACCTCTACGGCAGAATCGGTGGCATGATCTAGACGTGAACTCCTCCTTGGTATGGAGGACGGTGGGCGCCCTCGGCCCCTAGTCATGGCTAAGGGTGGGCGCCACTCAAGGGGTTTGGAAATGGCGGAAGGGTGAGCTCTGGAGATTTGCAATTGATGAGGAAAGAAGGATGGATGAGCATCGCCCTCCCAAACCCTCAACTTATAGGGGGAACGCTGGGGGCTGGCTCTCCCCCGCTCCAAGGGTCGCCGCCCACCTCCTCTAACAGCGTCATCCACGATCACGAGGCGAACAACAACCGCCCCATTGCTCCAATCCACGACGCTGAAGTTTCTGCCGCAGCTAGGACTTTAAGTCACGGGCGCCCGTTATTGGCTATCCGCTATGCATGTGGCGCGTGTGGCGGAAACGGCCTGACACAACCATGAAAATAATTATTACCGCCCCGCACACGTATCGCCCTGGACCCTCATATCCATCCCGCGTTTTTTTGAATGGTATCCATCCCGCCTTTGTATGTATGGCAGGTGTGTCAGACGGTGGATGCCCATTTTGTCAAATGAATAAATCGTTGCGATGCCTTCATTATCGTGCATATCCTTAATATAAACCTATGCTTCTATTTTACATTACGGAGTGCTTCATAATTTCGTAGTATCCGTGCCTTTCGCACAATGGACCTATTGCGTACATACTCGTGCATCTCGATAGTACAAATCCATTGTTCCTATTACTACTGTGCTTCCTATTACTCCTTGCGTATATCTGTGGTTTTCGTTTTACATCACCAAATTTTCTTGCAAAAAACACAAACCTTCGTGTTTTCCTCCAGCACACGTCACATACCCGTGGACCTATGGCGTACTTACCCATGAACCTACCGCATACTCACCCATGCGTCTACCTAGCGTGTATCCGTGGCAAAAAACAAACTTCCGTGTTTCCCTACAGCACACGCACACCCAAACTCGTGGACGTACAACGTACTCACCCGTGCGTCTTCCTATTGAATATCCGTCGTTCCCGTTTTACATCACCTTAGTTCCTTGCAAAAAACCAAACCTTTGTGTTTTCCTCTGGCACACGCACACCCATGGAACAACAGCGTACTCACCCATGGACCTACCGAGTACTCACCCATGGACCTACCGCGTACTCACCGGTGCGTCTACCTAGCATATATCTGTGGTAAAAAAGCATCCCTATTAACTTCAAGACGCCCACGAGGAGTGCTCTCAAATTAGCACCAATTCATCCCATGCTTAGATTTTTACATCCATACAAAAGCATGCAAAATAAAAAAAGTGCATACTACGTAGCTACTCCTCATCGGAGATGTGAACTATCTCCTCAACCTCCGACGATTACATACGTGTCAGCTGCAGCTCGGCCCCCTCCGGCACCTCCTCCTGTTCCGCTTCGGCCTCCTCTACCGCCATCTCCGCGTCAAGTTCGTCGAAGAGAGCGTCCACCTCCACGTGCTGCTTCCGGATAAGTTGCCGGTTGGCCTCCACCTCGGCCTCATCCTGGATTGACTCCATGATGGCCTGTTGCTCCACCATCATCTCGACTAGGTTGACGGAAGAGTCTGTGTCTAACTCGACGGAAGAGTCTGTGTCTGACTCCTCCATGTCGAGCACCGGAGCAGGCTCCTCTACTTCGTCCTCCTCCCGAACCGCCACCTCCATAAGCTCTCGCAGCTGCCCTCCTTCCTCGTCACCCGTCTGCTTCTTGTCATCCTCCTCCTGCTCCGGCGAGTCCGGAGGCAGGCCGGCAGCGATGCGGGCAGTGCGCCTACCTTGGATCTCCGCCTCGATCTGCATCCGATGCTCAGGAGTGAGCATCGCATAGGAGGTGATCTTAGGGCAGACCATGACGACGCCGGAGAGCCTGCGAGATCGGTGTATACAGGAAATGAAAGGGCTCGAGTGGCTTCGCGGAGAGGAAAGAGGGGGGTGTGATAGGTCTTCGGAACGCCGAACGCCTTAAATGGATGGACTTGGTGTCGGGCGTCGAGCCAAAGAGGTGACACACAGCGTTCACACGGTGGCGACCGAAGAGGCGTCCGTTTGTATTTTGAAAGTGAAAGTGCCGACGGACGACGTGGCCCTGGCCTCTAGTATCCATCCCGCCTTTTCTTTTCTTTTGAGTGGTATCCATCCCGCCATTGCATGTATGGCACGTGTGTCAGACGGTGGATGTCCCATTTTGTCAAATGAATCAATGATTGTGCTGCCTTCATTATCGTGCATATCCTTAACATAAATCCATGCTTCTATTTTACATTACGTACGGACGTTCCTACATAATACGCTGCTTCCTGTTCCTATTTACGTTTAATACCATGCTTCATAATTTCGTAGTATTCGTGCCTTTCGCGCAGTGGACCTGCTGCGTACATACCCATGCATCTCACTAGTACAAATCCATTATTCCTATTACTACTATGCTTCCTATTACTCCTGGCATATATCCGTCGTTTCTGTTTTACATCACCGAATTTCCTTGCAAAAAACCCAAACCTTCGTGTTTTCCTCCAGCACACGTAACATACCTGTGGCCTATGGCGTACTCACCGGTGGACCTACCGCATACTCATTCGTGCGTCTACCTAGGGTGTATTCGTGGCAAAAAAACCAAACTTCCGTGTTTCCCTATAGCACACGCACACCCAAACCCGTGGACCTACAACGTACTCACCCGTGCGTCTGCTTATTGTATATCCATCGTTTCTGTTTTACATCACCGAATTTCCTTGCAAAAAACCCAAACCTTCGTGTTTTCCTCCAACACACGTAACATACCCATGGACCTACGGCATACTCACGGATGGATCTACCGCATACTCACCCGTGCGTCTACCTAGGGTGTATCCGTGGCAAAAAAAACCAAACTTCCGTGTTTCCCTACAGCACACACACACTCATACCGTTGGACCTACAGCGTACTCACCCGTGCGTCTGCTTATTGTATATCCATGGTTTCCATTTTACATCATCGAAGTTCCTTGCAAAAAATCCAAACCTTCGTGTTTTCCTCCAGCACACGTAACATACCCGTGGACCTACGACGTACTCACCGGTGGACCTACCGCATACTCACCCGTGCGTCTACCTAGGGTGTATCCGTGGCAAAAAAACCAAACTTCCGTGTTTCCCTACAGCACACACACACACCCAAACCCGTGGACCTACAGCGTACTCACCCGTGCGTCTGCTTATTGTATATTCGTGGTTTCTATTTTACATCACCAAAGTTCCTTGCAAAAACCCCAAACCTTCGTGTTTTCCTCCAACACACGTAACATACCTGTGGACCTAAGGTGTACTCACCGGTGTACCTACCGCATACTCACCCGTGCGTCTACCTAGGGTGTATCCCTGGCAAAAAAACACTTCCGTGTTTCCCTACAGCACACGCACACCCAAACCCGTGGACCTACAACATACTCACCCATGCGTCTGCTTATTGTATATCCGTGGTTTCCGTTTTACATCACCGAACTTCCTTGCAAAAAACCCAAACCTTCGTGTTTTCCTCCAGCACACGTAACATACCCGTGGACCTACAGCGTACTCACCCGTGGACCTACCGCATACTCACCCATGCGTCTACCTAGCGTGTATCCATGGCAAAAAAAACTTCCATGTTTCCCTACAGCACACGCACACCCAAACCCGTGGACCTACAGTGTACTCACCCGTGCGTTTGCCTATTGTATATCCATGGTTTCCATTTTACATCACCGAAGTTCCTTGCAAAAAAAGCAAACCTTCGTGTTTTCCTCCGGCACACATAACATACCCGTGGACCAACCGCGTACACACCTGTGGACCTACTGCATACTCACCCGTGCGTCTACCTAGGGTGTATCCGTGGCAAAAAAAATCAAACTTCCGTGTTTCCCTACAGCACACGCACACCCAAACCCGTGGAACTACAGCGTACTCACCCGTGCATATGCCTATTGTATATCCATGGTTTCCGTTTTACATCGCTGAAGTTCCTTGCACAAAAACCAAACCTTCGTGTTTTCCTCCGGCACACGTAACATACCCGTGGATCAACCGCGTACACACCCATGGACGTATAGGGTACTCACCCCTGCGTCTGCCTATGGTATATCTGTGGTTTCCGTTTTACATCACCGAAGTTCCTTGCAAAGAAACCAAACCTCGTGTTTTCCTCTGGCACACGCACACCCATGGACCAACAACGTACACACTCGTGGACCTACAGAGTAATCACTCGTGAACCTACCGCGTACACACACGTGCGTCTACCTAGCGTATATCCTTGCTAAAAAAATCAAACTTTCGTGTTTCCCTATAGCACACGGACACCCGAACCCGTGAAGGTACAGCGTACTCAACCGTGCGTCTGCCTAGCTTATATCTGTGGCAAAAAAGACCAAACTTTCGTGTTTCTCTATAGCACACGCACACACAAACCCGTGCGTATGCCTAGGGTATGTCCGTGTGTCGGCCTAGAGTATACCCGTGCGTATGCCTAGCATATGCCCGTGCATCTAGCTAGTATAAATCCATGCTTCATATTTTACTTTGAACAGAGATATTTATCAGGCAAAGCAAGATTGAAACTGCCTCATGCAGCTTGGAATGAACCAACGACGTTTGGGACCCATTAAAATTCCAATACATGATTCATATCTAGAACACTACAACTACAGGGCCTCTATGCAAGGTTGCAAAAAATAACATCAACACCCGGTTCCATGTCCACTCATTAGATTTATACCAGACTAGTAGTTTTCCCAATGTTGTCCAATCAACAGGATACCGAACAACCATTCTTCAAGAATTTCCTTGATCCTCAGAAGCTCATACCTATCCGCAGAGCCTTTTGCAACAAGATCAGAGATGATAGTTTCCATCTTCTTCTTATTCCCCTTCAGAATATTCACCTCATGCTCCAGAAAATCTCTGTCCAGCTTGCTCTCATTCCTCTCCTCCTTGATATTTCGAACAGCACCCGCGAGACACGCGTGAATAGACTTGAGCTCTTCATGATCGATGTTGAGTTGCTTCTTCTGCTTGTCAAGGTTCATGAGCTTAAGGTTCAATTGTTCGACATCCTTTTTAAGCTTGCTTATCTCTTCTTTCTGTTCCTGGCGTTTGCCATTACCCTTGTGCAACATCTGCCAAAGCTTGAGCAGGCACCTCTGCATTATAAGAGGCCAAGGCTGATCAACCCATTTCATGACTCCGCGGTTCACACCTCTCTACAAGGGAAACAAAAAGGGAAGAAACAAATGTGAACAAAGATTATTAACGTACTACGTGAGATTTAAAGTTGCACTAACTTTCTTCTAACGAGCATCAATTAATTGCGCCTGGTGAAGATACAAATGGGAACAACCAACACAAGTAAAACTATCTTATTTAGAAAGTATGCATTAAGTTAGAAATTATCTTAGGACAAGTAACATGTTTTCCTCGAGGAACTAGCGAACATTAAACAATAACCTAATAGAAATCTACATATAATAGGCAATGACTTTTCAAAGTAGTACGATAGATACAATAAACAGCGACCTTAAAATTTTGTTTGTAAATGCCTCTTGTAATGCGAAGAGATCGAGGCTCGCACCACCGGTGAGACAGAAAGCTAGATATAATGGTTCCAACTAAAAAGGTTTTGTTTGTAACTATCTGCAACCAACTTAATGTAACTCTGATTTCGAAAGTGGCTAACTTTGACAGGACGGCCGTAGAACCTCCTTCCTGTGTCTATTCCTTGGAAGGCCACACACCTCATAGGCTTGGTGTCGTGGAGCACGCAGTACAGAGGGAGAACTTCTTCTTTCCCATGAAAATCTTGGTCTACGATTGTATTAGGGTTCTCCTACAAGAACACAAGCACCCTTTGACGTCAAATCAAATATCCCCAAAAACAAAACACCAAAATCAGAACTGCTCATGTAAGCGGAAATCTCTTACATAGAAATCAAAGTCCATGTCATGGAAGAACATCTCTTCATTCTTCATCTCTTTGCTGATCTTAGATGTCGACATGGTACAACGGCTGTGGGTAGAAGCGTCGATGTCTTACTCGTCATATTTAGTGAATATACAAGGGCATTGGGGGTGGTTTGGAGAGAGGGGAACGAGAGCTAAGGATGCGCTAGGTCCATGAAGAACGCACCACGCAGTGCCAAACCAGACCGACATGTCAGTGGCCCAACCCTCGCAGGGAATTTTCACATTGTCCCACTCCACCAAGCATCTGCCCGAGTGATGAAAGATTTCATCTACTTACTACTTTTTTTCCAGTATTTTTCTTGGGCTGCGAGAAGTACTTGGCGTGAGGAAGCGGCATTTACAGAGGGAAGTATTGTGGTGAACTCGCAGCCGTTACTTCTATCTCTCGCGTCTCTCTATCTCCCTCTCTACCTCTCCCCCTCTCTTATTACACACGGTTTCTAGTTTCATCAAGACACCCATTTCTCCAATAATTTCTCCATAAATACGATGTTGTTTGTATCTCGTAAACACAGTTACTTGTTCTTCCACTTTATCCTCACCATCTGGTTATTTCACTTTAGCTCCTTCCCCTCTTTCTGTCTACGGTTCGTCTGTCTAACTTAGATTTCCAAACTTTTTACAATGTTTTTTAGTTAGTGTGTGTCGGATTCCTCCACAAGTTAGCCCTTTTTAAGTATTTGGGAGAACAATCTTGAGGGAATGGAGTTGGTTGTTTTCTGCCAGTCTCTACCACTCGTGGTAGACCTGTGAAGTTTTCTTTATATAACTTTGTCTTATGTCATTAGATTGAGTAAATAACACTGTTGCATAGTCTTTTAATTGTCTCCTGGCATAAATGGTTACACATGTTGTCATAGATCTATATAGTCTTTATCCAGATCTGATCCATCTCAGTCTTATATAGTGTTTTATATTCGTAGACAGCGATGAACTGTGATGTTTGCTGGAACCTCAATTGTCATGGTGGTGAATCCGCTGTTGACCGCTCTTTCTTGATTGTCCCTTTGCCTCGTTGTTATGAGTCGTACCTGGTAAATTTTGGATATCGATAATAAGAACATTTGTTTTGTGCCTTTTCTTCTACCGTTCTTACATAAGTCATAATATTAATCGAGCAATATAAGAGATATAAATAATGACACATAATCATTCTTGTTAGTAGCTTTTTGGCATGGTCGTTTTGATCTATGAACCATACTTATTTTTTCTTCTTATTTGGCAGTATGTCCCTTGCTATTACCCGAAGCAAGTTCTCTCTTTGATTTCTTTATGGAAATAAGAAGCTTTAGATCATGCATTTGAAGAAGATGATTTGAACCTTGTGTTTGGCACCGATGAGGAGTTGTCATACAATATTAAGTTTACTGATTGCGCTGACAAGTCCAAGTTTCATGGTCCTGGGTGGGAAAAGATGATACACGACTATGATCTGTGTTATAGTGATATTATTAAACTCGATTTTCAAGGCAAAGATTTCTTCTTTCACATTGATATGCCGTTGAATGAATCTTGAGGGAGTCACAAAGCCGTTCCTAAACCTTCCGTCGTTATGTTAAACCCATCTATCAAGAAACAATGTGATCCGAATCTTGACGAAGATCGTCGAACCAAATATTTTGTTTTTACCATGTACTGTCAGATTTATCCTTTATAGTGACCCTGTAATCAATATTTCTAAGTATACTGTATTTAACTTTTCAATTCATTCTGACAAATTGATTTACCATGCAGTCACCATTTTTTGCTTCACACATGTTGACTTATAGATGATTCTATTGTTCAGCTCTTGAAGATCTCAGTGTGTCCCAGAGAAATTACATAGACAAGACTGTCTACACCCGAGGCATAAAACTTTCATATATTGAAATGGTGTGCGTGACCAACCTTGTTTTAAGTGCTAAGGACATCACTGTTATTGCCTTTGTGCACTATCTAAATTTTACGAACGTTCAGAAAGGCTGTTTGGTTAGTCATTTTTTGTTTCTACAAGCCAATCTCCACATGTCACTCCCCTTGATGCAATGGCACAACTTACAATGATTCGTTTTTGTACAGGATATACCTACTTTTGTTACTGATGCTCTCAGGATGAAGCTTGGATATTTTCCTATAAAGGGCAGCATCAAACTTGTTGAACTTTCTAGTTCCATTGATTTGCCTGGCACGTACTGCTTGCATAAAGATGGAAGGTTGGCAATATCTGGGTTGTCGGCTTTGACAAATGCAGCTAGATTGACATTAGACTCGGTTGTGCTCTTCATGATCCATAGGAGAGACATGGCCGATAAGGAGTTGCTCTCACTTGTAATTGCTGATCTCTGCAAGAAAAATGCCTGAAGTGTGGCGCTTGCAGCAGGCTCGGTTGCACAAACAACCGTTTAACTTTTGCACCTGCTTGCCTTCATTTTTGTGAACGATGCATATTTATTCACTGTGAACTTTCCACAAATTGATGGATATATTCCTGCCTCCTCTCTTCCTATTTCTGTCTAAAACCCTGCTCCCTACTTCTGTTCTGTGCGTTTAAGAAACCGTGGAATCAACTGCAGGTGGGACTAGGAAACCATGTATTTTCTATATGTAAACTCGTGCATCTTCTGAATGCAACGTCGTGCACCTGCTGGCCTTCATTTTTGTGAACGATGCGTATTTATTCACTGTGAACTTTCCACAAATTGATGGATATATTCCTGCCTCCTCTCTTCCTATTTCCGTCTAAAACTCTACTCCCTACTTCTGTTCCATGCGTTTAAGAAACCATGGAATCAACTGTTGTCGTGCTCTAGAGTGGTTGTTGTTTGAACCCTTTGACAATCACATGTACCTTTGAACTTTATGCATTCCTCGCGGAAACTTATGTGCGCTCATTATTGAGATGACCATGAAACTCACTGGTTGCTATCCTGTGTGAAATCACTCGGAATTTTTGCTTACTACACATAGCTAGAGAGTATAAAATATTGTTGCACCAAGACAAAAGGAGACTAAGTAATTTGGTTTTGGTAGTTGCAAGCTCCTTCGTGCGGGCACAACACAATAACAATGCTGCTAGGAAGGTTACAGATTCAACAAAAGGTACAGAAATTGTTTCAGCACAATAACAATGTTGTTAACAGAATTACAGATTCAACAAAAGGTACAGACAATGTTTCACGACCCCTATGTAAAACCCACACAGATATATGGCAGCAACATATAACCCTACGTTGTTTTCAGCACTTACAAGTAAATGGATCCGTTAAATCCAGGTGCTCAACATGTACGTGTCTTAAGTCCAACTGCTTGTGGTCGCAACTTGGCGACAATATGAGGCGAGCATATTTAGAAGCCTTTTTGTCCCACTGAAGCACCTACTGTTGTTGTTTGTAAAATCCTTCCGTGAAGTCTTCATGAGAAAGAAACTTAAGCCTGATAGTCTCCAGATGTCTTGCGTTGAGAATAAAGAATGTTGCAAATTGAATGCTTTTCTCGCACTGTTTATAGCATAAAAGCATCAATGCCTTCAAATGAACGTCATGATGGTGCTCACAAGAACAGGTCGTAAGACTTTCCTCATTAGACTCCTTCCTAAATAGGCACAAAGATTTAAAATGCTTAAGGTAAATAAAGAAAGATTCTGTTGAAACAACAAGTTATTAAAGTTTTTTAATCCTAATTACCTTTGTTCTTATTAAAGTTTTTTAATTTTTACTTTTTGTCTAGACACAGATGTGTCTAATACATACTCCCTCCGTTTCAAAATATAAGACCTTTTAGAGATTTCACTAGACAACATACAGATGTATATAGACATATTTTAGAGTGTAGATTCACTCATTTTGCTTCGTACGTAGTCCATAGTGGAATATCTAAAAGTTCTTATATTTAGGAATGGAGGGAGTACATATTTGTCCATCACATACAATTCAAAGACAAGCCTTTCTAGATGAATCTAAGACTAGCCTTTCTAGATGAATGAAGTAGTCCAGCATGCATGGTATGTGTTTTCATTGTGTGTGAGAATGATCACCTCGATATACAAGGTTTCCAAGCTTCTGAAGCATTGCACCAAGGCAACGACTGCACTCACATTATAATCCATATTGATAAGCAATGTCTTGACAGATTGAACCGCTGTCGATGTGCTGATTGTCGGCAAAAACTTCACGATGAATAAAACATAATATTAATACAGAATAAAGACCGGATTACATGGAACTTGCTTGTTTGAACGAATGCAACTAAAAATATTCTGGGAAGTTAGTACCTGAATTTCTATACGGTGTGGTGGGTTGCTCAATTCATCAAAAATATCAGGTAATTTGCTGAAGACCTCCAGTTTAGGTGCAGAGATGATAACTATGTGCAAGTTCTTGCTATGATCATCATCGAAAATCAACCTTTTAAGTGAGGAGGCATCCTCTATAACAACTTTGCCATAGTGACCACAAATGCCAATGCTTATAAGGTTAGGTGAGTTTATTCTGATGCAATGGCTCTTCACTATCCAAACAAGCATCAGGCATTTGAGTGCACGAAAACTTCTACAATGGATTATGTTTTGTAATGAGACTTTAGATATATCAACATACACAAGCGAGAGTCTCCTGAGCAATGGTAGTTTAAGTGCCCGTACATAATTTTCTGGTAACTTGGAAAGAGAAAAGGAGATGGTGTGGAGAGAAGAGGAAATCCGAGGGTTGAATGTCGGTGGTGATGGCATAACTTAAGGGCATGAGAATGGTAGTATGTCACCTTGTCTCATAAATCAGGGGAACATGTAGTAAAACTCAAGCACCTGGAGATTGTCCAATCTGGGGGATTCGAGCCAGGCGTTGACAGTCGAGCGTCTGCACTAGAGGTAGAACGTCGGTATGCATAGGCTGTAAACTGCACCCTCATGGCCGGAGAACATGGCCTCTGGAATGTTCGAATCAACATCATCAACAGATTCTCCACTAAAAAAAGTGCCAGTGTATGTTATGCGGATGAGCTCGCCCGGTGCGATGGAGCGAGCGGAAATCAACTCGAAATCTACTTTTTCGAGGGGGTTAAAAACTCGAGCGAGAGGGATCTCACGGCAGTCGAGATTCAGAAGAGCGGTGTGCCATAGGGGCCGCCACTACGATGCAAGAACTTGCGTGCGGACGACATCCTTGGTGGGGAGACGGGAGACGATCTCACCTAGGACGGCATCCGACAGGCTGCTGATGCGGTCCGGACCACACTCCTCTTCCTGATCCTGGGTTCCACCGAGGGCACCCGCGCCGCTTCCAGCAGCTAGCGCCAAACCCCGAGAGGAGTGCGTCTACGGTGGCGCGAGTCTCGCTATCTTGGTCGTCGAGGAACCAAGCTATAACTCCATCACCGTCTCGATTGCTTGGTTCCCGCCGCCTATGAGAACCACTCTGTGCGGGTTGGGGCGACGAGATGGATGGATGGATCGATGGGAGGAAGAGGCGATTGGAAGCGGCTGCGATCCGCGGGGGACCGAGACGACGGCCGGTGGTGGCCGGTGGTGGACTGATGGTTGACTGGATTCGGAATAACAGAACAGGACGCTGGAGAGTGGAGGCGGCTCGATCGAGACTTAGGAGGAATAGAGGAGGAGGCTAGAGGCGGCTGGGACTGCGAGTGGAGTGGGTTAGGGTTAGGTTTTCGCTTTCCTCTCTCTCTATATATATATGATGTTATTATCAGTTTGACTGACATGTCGGGTTTGTAGCCTCTGCGTGCACGGCTTTGCAAGCATTCCGTGCGAAGGACCTACAGGCACGGCCCCTTGTGTCGCAAAGTCACTGCCATGTACTGCATTTTTAAAAGAGACTGTGATGGTCTTGTAGCATCTGTGTGCACGGTTTTGCAAGCATTCCGTGCGCAGGACGTACAGGCACGGCCCCTTGTGTCGCAAAGTCACTGTCATGTACTGCATTTTTAACAGTTACTGTCATGGTCTTGTTGCCTCTGTGTGCACGGTTTTGCAACCATTCCGTGCGCAGGCTTTACAGGCACACGACCCCTTGTGTCGCAGTCACTATCATGTACTGCATTTTTAACAGTGATTGTCACGGTCTTGTAGCCTCTGCGTGCACGGTTTTGCACAGTAACAAGTTTTAATAGTGGCGCACGTCTTCCGTCAGCGAAATTTGACAGCGCCATGAATCTTCAGACCTCAAATGTGCAGAAAACAACTGAAATGAAAATTTGTAATTCACCAAAGTTATATATACTAAAGTGATGTAGGTAAACATTAGACCATTTTTTAATATCATTTTACACCACTGTCTAGCTGAACATAACTATATATTTAGTATATACGACCACCCCCTGCCACAATTATATAGTGAAACGCATCGTGCAGTCTGTTGGGTAGCACACTACCAAAACACTATTCAGGAGAGATCATTGATTATAAGGCGCAGTAAGCTCATATCTCGCATTCTTGGCCAGTGCTTATCAATCGTGATAAGGATTATAAGGCGTAGTAAGCTCATATCTCGCATTCTTGGCCAGTGCTTATCAATCGTGATAACGAGTATTGAGACAACTCTCAGCTGATATTCTTCTGCAAAATCGAAAAGCCCTTTTACTTCCATCCTCCCGTCAGCTTGTATTGACTAAGTCGTCTTAACTTCGATTTCATCATACATCTGTACAAGGCTTACGGCACCTCTTTGTGGAAGGTAACCAAGATTGGTCTTCAATGTTTTTACAATAGCTGTTGGGATTCTCTGTAGATTATTATTACGGATAAACAAGAATTTTTTAGCACGCACACAAAACAACTTAATAACTAGTGGAAATTAGAAGTAGGTGAAAACAAAACAAAAATTACTTACTAGTCTGCCAGTCGTGATATCTGTGACGTTGAGACGGTGAACAAATTGTATTGTTGGCAAGTCATGGGCGTTGAAGACAAAGTAAATAAGGTATCCCATTTGTCTATATTACAGTTCTAATCCTGGAGCATGGAGAATCTTGTTGATGTACTCTTTCTCCAAAGCATCAAGTTCATCTAGAGCTAAATAAATAAAAACTTCTTATGCCAATTTGCTTGAAGTAATAATAGCGTGGAAAAGTACACGGACTTATACCGGGAGAGAATATTTGGATTCAGCTAGTGCAGTTAAAGGCATAGGTGATATAATTGGTAATGTTTTACTCCCTCTGTTCCTAAATAATTGTGGTTAGGGAGAACTAGTCTACTTCTTCCTAACAACAAGTATTATGGAACAGAGGGAGTATTTAAAATCACAAGTAGCTTTGAATATTGTCTGAATAGTTTTGTGTACAAAAAAATTTAAACAAAGAGGTAGCTGAAACATAGTACATTGCCAAAAGAAAAATGATAACGCAAATCAGAAGTTGTTGTAGGGATAGATGAAAACCATACCAACTGAAGGTTTCGGATCTGCTCTGTGACCTCCTTGAGATTCACTGAGCCTGAGATCAATTTGAATAGAGAGACCTTTGCCATCTAAGTTTATGATGAGGATATCTTGATGGCGAAGGTCATAATCACTCATTAACTTTGTCCAGCCAGGTCCATGAATTTTAGACCTGACAGTTTCATCAGTGATGTATACTTCATATGACAGATTTTCATTTGTCAAAAGCATGGGCTTCTTAATTTTGCCTTCTTCTTCCCGAGCTCGTTGCTTCCATTGGTTCACTAAAGAAACCACGTGTTCCCTGCATTAGCATGGTATGTACTGCAAATAAAGATAAAATGCATTAATCAATAAGAAGGAATTCTTCAATCACTTAAAATGTAGGGTTTTCCTGATTCCAAAAAATGCTTCAGGCAGTAGTCTAGCATTTGGTAAATGATGTGCTTTGAAAAAAGCAATCATTTTGTTGATTGTACATATCTGCTTGAAATGGGATTAGAGAAACTTTTAGTTCGTCCCGTGAGAAACATAACATGGTAGTAATCTATGTGCATGTCATTCCAAAATTATCTCCTTACACTACATGTTTCGTAACACAGCGGCAGGTGAAGTGCTATTGCAGTGTAGAGAACGCATGTTTCTAATCTAGGGCAGTTGACATTCGTACAGGTTTTGCAACTCATAATTCTCCTGCAAAATATATAGCAAACATATAAAAACTAAATGTGAATTTTGATATGTATGAAACTATCAACACAAGCATATTCGAGTAAAGAGTTGTTTACATGCAAAGCCATCAAAAGACATGTGCAACTGCTTGATTTGTGACAGCTCAGTTCATGTAGCAGTTATAAAAGGAAACTAGTGTTTACTTTGTTGCCAATTTAAAGATGTATGCTGAACTAGTTATGGAAGTACCATTGCGAAATATATTTTCCTGAACACTTATTTAAGTAATTTTGTATGGTATTAGGCACTTGCATTGTATTACACACATCTATATCTAATAATACATCAGTTTTGCGTCGAGACGCTCGGATCTCCTTTCTAATTCCAGCAATTTTTTGAACCGATGATCTCGCAGAGTCATCCACGCCACCAGGGCCGGTCTCACAACACCGTCGTCGGTAAGGGATACCGTGCAACACCTCCTCCACTTTACCCTTTAACACCCGCTCACTCCGTTTTTAGCCAGACAGCCACTGGGTTTTCTCTAATGTTCCCACCTACACTGCTGGACTAAATTTGTCTCCTATGACTGGGCCGTCTTACCTCGCTATCGGTTGTAGAGCTTTGTCCTGCTCCGACAAGGTCGTTGATGTCGGATATTGACGGCGTGGACAGCTTCATGCTGGCATTTAGCGGATCTATATGAGATCAACACAAAATTTTAATCGTAACAGCATAGATCTATCGATTTACAGCATGAAGAAACAAAAATCTTCAGGGATGGAAGAGATTATACAAAAAAAATTGATGCGGAAATGGAGAGGTAACGTGCGAATCGTAGAGTGACTTTGCGGACTGAGAGAGAAGAGAGGGCGAGAGAGGAATAGAAAGTGATGTACAGCAGGTTAGTCAGATATTGTTTTTACTATAAACAAGGGGGTTCTACTTGTGGGGCCACCAAAGCGAACGCTGAGGTTTTAGGTTTGCACGTAGAAAGCTTCAGTCGCCTCAGGAATCACAGTCGTGCCTTTGTTATTAAAAATATTCTGGTTGAACGTTCACTTAAACAGTCACAGTCTTACAATCAAAGGAGGCACGTCAGTGCGAATGAGTTGCAAATATTTGAATAGACCGGTGCAGTCACAGTCTTACAACTAGAGGGTCCATTGACGCTCTAGTTGAGGCATGAGACTACATGAAGCAGAGTCACGCTATTACGTTTGTTACCTCAATGTTTTTTGTGACAATCAATTCAGTGAGAGAGAGACGGGCACGGATCTGACTCTAGGTAAAGCACGCTCGTGCACCTCTGAATGAATTTTTTTCTCTAACGGCAACTTCAATGAGAGGAGGTATGCACTATAGAGGCATGGTATTGTCCAACTGATCACTATATTCGTCCACTATAGCTTGAGTGTCATAGGCCCTGTAGTTACGAGAGTTGTGGAGGCACGAACAACATCATATTCCCCCACATGTGGTAGTGCGTCGAAATTGAAATTAGAGAAGAAGAAAATATGTTTGTTTTTTAGCATGCTCAACCCCCCCTTTTTTGTTAAACCATTCATGGTTGTACAAACACGTAGTGAACATAGTAAGAGAAAGCACATTATTGATGCCATAATTATTGCTGCTACAAAACACAAGCTATTATTCTGACAAGTCTTACAAAAGACCTCTATGCTTTACACAGTAATTAGGACATGACAACACAGACCCTGATTTCAGCAATCGCAAATGAATGGATTTGACAATTCCAAACACTCGACGCGTGTGTTTGCTAAATCTGGGTGCATATGCTCGCAACTTGTTGTTAGTTCAAGACGAGCACACTTAGAAGCCCTTTTGTGCATCTGAAGCACCTTCTCTTGCTGTTTGTAAAATTTAACCGTGAAATCTTTATGCAAGCTGAACTTGAGCTTGATGGTTTGTAGTATACTTGCATTCTGAATAAAGAATCTCAAAAACTCAATGTTTGCCCTTGTGTCTTCATATTCTTCAAGTGTTATTGTCTTCACGTAAATCCCATGACTCTTGAGAAACACCTAGTGCTTTAAGCGCCATTCATTTGTTAAACCTCTCTGATCCCACCCTGTTGCCTAGATACACAGGAAGACTAAAAAGTAGTTAATTTCTAGAAAACACCTAAAATACTATCAAGAATTTTCACTTGATGTACATACATGAAATAAAATATATATAAAGAGCAAGAAAAACTATTATTGTTTTACTGCTATGTATGGGGAAGCCCATATATTGTGTTACTATGTGGAATACCATGTATGCGAAAGCCCATAGAACACTATGTACAGATTCTCATTGTGTGTTAGATGATCACCTCGATAAATAGGTTTTGCAGGCATCTGAAGCATCGCAACAATCCAACAACCTCATCGAGTTTAAAAAATGTCTGCGAGATATATAAGGTCTTGATGGAATCCATCACTCCCATGTGTGCGAAAGCCCATAGAACACTATGTACAGGTTCTCATTGTGTGTTAGATGATCACCTCGATAAATAGGTTCTGCAGACATCTGAAGCATCACAACAATCCAAAAACCTCATTGAGTTTAAAAAATGTTTGCGAGATATATAAGGTCTTGACGGAATCCATCACTCCAGGTATGTTGTGTATGGACAAACCCTTCATTTGATCATAGAAAATTATGTTATTAGTTTGTCTTTATGAAACAGAATGCAACACAATATGTATTGTGGAATAACAGTACCTGAATGACTGTAGAACCAAAGACGATCTTCGATTCATCAGATAAATCTGAAATTTTTCCCAAGGTGTGCAGATTAGGCATAGAAACAATAGTTATTTCAAACCGTGTATCTATAGAATCGTGGAGTAATCTTTGAAGTGAATTGGCATCCTCGATGTTGAGTTTCCCTCTATCACAATGAATGGCTATACTGATAAGATTAGGTGAGTTTATTCGCACACGGCGGAATTCCTTGTTGAAAACAAGTAGCAGGTATTGCATGACAGGACAACACGAGTGGATCATGTTGTGTAGCGAGACCTCTGATACGTAAACTTCCACCAGTGAAAGTCTCTTGAGTAGTGGGAGGTGAATCGTTTCTACTACATTGTCTGCTAGTTTCCAGAGGGTGAATGTGACCGTGTGGAGGGAGGAGTAGAGCCTCGAGATGGACATTGGTGCTGAGGGCATATATGAAGGGCATCGATGTGGTTGGCTGACGACCCGATGGAGGAATTTTGGGAACACATGGTAGAACTCGATCACTTGGATTTTGTCTAGTTTTGCGGATTGGAGCAACTCATCGACGACACTGGGTTGGTACTGGAGGTAGCTCATCGGGATGCAGAGACGATGAACAGACCCCTCGTGGGCAGAGAGAATGGCTCTAGGAAGGATAATATCATCAGCGGCAGATTCAAAATGGCAGTCGGTGCTGAGAGGTTGGAATTGAGTTCCGACATGAGTTCTCTGGGCTACCTCCTTGGTGGGCAGAATGCAGATGATTTCGCACTTGATTGTTTCCAGACTGTTAAAGACACGAGTGACCGAGATCTCACGACAGTCGAGATTCAGCGGAGCGGTGCGCCATAGATTTTGCCATCGAGAGGCCAGGGCTTGGGTGAGGATGCCATCCTTGAGCGGCAGACGGTAGATGATCTCGCCAAGGATGCCGTCTGGGAGGTCACTGATGCGGTCCTTAGAAGATCCACCTTCTTGTTGCTCAAATCCACTTATGCACTCGACCAACATATGCATGCTCCTAGGGAGCGTACACTCTTCCCTCCTGTACTTGCAGCTAGTGGAAGGACACTCTACCTTCCTCGTCGGCGGATGTACAACCGACCTCCATGGTGGCACGAACCTCGTCTTCTTCCTGCTGGAGGCAGCTGATTCCATGTCGGATGCGGTGTTCGTGGCACCTCCGCAGAAACTCTGTGTGCCGTAGATCTGTAAAGAGTTCGTGAGACTAGTTTCGACGCAATAGCTTGATGGGTAGGCAAAGCACGTCAACACCGGGCAATAAGCTTATTTTTAGATGTATCCAGAGCATGTTGATACCACTGCCGCGAGAACCCACGTCCATGCTTGCGCACGCTTCACCTCCATGCCTGTGTAGGCTTCACCACCGTGCCTGTAAGGGCTGCCCATACGTGCCTCTTAGGGCTGCAAACACATGCCGTAGATTCTTCACTAGCGTGCCTGTAGAGGCTTAACCATCATGCGTGTAAAGGCTTCACTTCCGTGCGTGAAGAGGCTTCAGTCGAGTGCCTCTGCACCACGTCCCTGCAGTTACAGACTTCACTCTCTCGTGTCTCTTGTGCCTAGAGACCCGTGCTTTACAAAGTGTCTACACCCGTTCTTGTAGTTCCTTGACTTCTTCGCCTTGGGCGCCTGTAGTGCAACACACGTGTGCTTATAAGGGCTTCACTACCGTGCCTATAAGGGCTTCAATACGTTTCCTTTAGAGGCTACACAAATGTGCCCTTCGAGGCTACAACCACGTGCCAGTAGATGCTTCAGTCACGTGCCTGTACAAGCTTCACTCGCATGCCTATAAATGATTCGGTCCCCTGACCGTAGAGGCTTCCCTCCCATAACTCTGCACCACGTCCCTGTAGGTACAGGCTTCACTCTCCCGTGTCTCTTGTGCCAACACACCCGTGCTCTACATACTGGCTACGCCCGATCCTGTAGTGCAACATGCCCGTGGCTATACTCTCTAACTAGGTATTCGGACGCACGACACTGCTACTAGTGCCTCGGAAACCCCTCCTCCGTGCTTGTATGGGCTTCACAAACGTTCATGTACATGCTTCAGTACTGTGCGTGTGGAGGCTTCACAACGGTGCATGTGCAGGCTTTATTCCCATGACTGTAGACGATGTCATCACGTGCCTCCAAAGGCTTCAATGGCATGCCTATAAATGCTTCAGTCCCGTGCCTCTAGAGGCTTCAGTCACGTGCCTGTGCATGCTTCAGTCACGTGATTGTAAATGCTTCAGTCACGTGCCTGTAGAGGCTGCACTCACGTGCCTGTGCATGCTTCAGTCACGTGATTGTACATGCTTCAGTTCCAAACCTACAAAGGCTTCAGTAACGTGCCTGTCCCGTGATTGAAGCCTATACACACGTGCCAATAGTTGCTTCAGTCCCGTGCCTGTAGCGGCTTCACTGACGTGCCTTTGTAGACTTCCGTCGCCTGCCTGTACATGCTTCCGTACCGTGCCTCTGAGTGCTGCAGTCACGTGCCTATAGAGGTTGCACTCACGTGCCTGTGCATGCTTTAGTCATGTGATTGTATATGCTTCAGTTCCAAACTTGCAGAGACTTCAGTAACGTGCCTGTCCCGTGACTGAAGCCTATACACATGTGCCAATAGTTGCTTCAGTCCCGTGCATGTAGCAGCTTCACTATCGTGCCTTTGAAGACTTCCATCGCGTGCCTGTACATGCTTCCGTCCCGTGCCTATGAGTGCTTCAGTCACGTGCATGTAGAGGCTGCACTGGCGTGCCCGTAGAGGCTCACTCCCGTGCCTGTTGATGCTATCGTCCCGTGCCCGTGGAGGTTTCAATGGCGTGTCTGTAAATGCTTCAGTCCCATGCCTGTAAAGGATTCAGTCATGTGCCTCTGCTTGCTTCAGTCATGTGCCTGTAGAGGCTGCACTCATGTGCCTCTCCCGTGACTGAAGCACATACATGCATGGGAGGGACCTCTACACAGGTGCCAATAATTGCTTTAGTCCCGTGCCTGTAGGGGCTTCACTATCGTGCATGTGCGTGCTTCAGTCACGTGCATGTATAGAGGCTTCACTCCCATGCCTGTAGAGGCTGCAGTGACGTGCCTGTAGCTACGACACAGACGTGCCAGTAACGGCGACAAGAACGTGCATGTAGCTGAGACACAAGCGTGCCTTTAGCGACGACAAGAATGTGCCTGTAGCTGTGACACTGACGTGCCAGTAACGGCTACACAATATTGCTTGTACAGGCTACACACAAGTGCCGCACGTGCCTATACATGCTTCAGTTATGTGCCTCTGCATGCTCCAGTCACGTGCCTGTAGAGGGTCTGTGCGTGCTTCAGTCACGTGCATATAGAGGCTTCATTCCCATGCCTGTAGAGGCTTCATTCACGTGCCTGTAGAGGCTTCACTCCCGTGCCTATAAAGGCTTCACTCGCCTGCCTGTAGTGGCTTCACTCTCGTGCCTGTAATGGTTACAATTTCATGCCATTATCGGCGACAAGAACGTGCCTATTGCGGCGACACAGATGTGCCTGTATTGCCAACACATCCATGCCTGTAGAGGCTACACATAAGTGCTTTTATGGCTTCACACACGTGCCTGTACAGGCTTCACTCCCGTGCAAACCAGTGCCTCCAGAACCCCATGTCTGTGCCTGTAGGGGGCTTCACAAACGTGCGTGTAGATGCTTAAGTACCATGTGTGCGGAGGCTTCTAACATATGCATGTGCAGGCTTAAGTCACGTGCCAATAGAGGCTTCATTCCAGTGCATGTGTCTCATGCAGTCATGTGCCTCTAGAGGCTTCACTCCCGTGCATATGTGTGCTTCGGTCACGTGCCTGTAGAAGCTTCACTCGCGTGCGCGTGGAGGCTTCATTCCCGTGCCTGTGAGGCCTTCACTCCCGTGCCTGTAGAGGCTTCAGTCACGTGCATGTGCATGATTCACTCACGTAATTGTACATGCTTCAGTCACGTGCCTTTACAGGCTGCACTCACGTGCCTGTGCATGCTTCAGTCACGCGATTGTACATGCTTCAGTTCCGTGCCTGTAGAGCCTTCAGTCACATGCCTGTCCCATGAGTGAAGCCTATACACACGTGCCAATACTTGCTTGAGTCCCATGCCTGTAGCGGCTTCACTGTCGTGCCTGTGTAGGCTTCAGTCGCGTGCCTATTGATACTTCTGTCCCGTGCCTGTGCAGGCTTAAGTCACGTGCCAATAAAGGCTTCATTACCGTGCATGTGTCTCCTTCAGTCACGTGCCTCCAGAGGCTTCACTCCCATGCATATGCGTGCTTCAGTCACGTGCCTGTAGAAGCTTCACTCGCGTGCGCATAGAGGCTTCATTCCCGTGCCCGTAGAGCCTTCACTCCCATGCCCATAAAAGCTTCACTCGCCTGCCTCTAGAGGCTTGACTCCCATGCCTGTAAAGGCTACAATACCGTGCCTTTAGCGAAGACACGGACATGCCTGTAACGGCTACACAATCGTGCATATATAGGCTACACACAAGTGCTTGTATGGCTTCACTCTCGTGCTTGTCGAGGGTGTTGGAAATATGGCCTAGAGGCAATAAATAAAGTGTTTATTGTATTTCCTTGTTCATGATAATCATTTATTATCCATGCTATAATTGTATTAATTGGAAACATGGATACATGTGTGGATACATAGACAAACACAATGTCCCTAGTATGCCTCTAGTGAACTAGCTCGTTGATCGAAAGATGGTTAAGGTTTCCTAGCCATGGACATGAGATGTCATTTGATAACGGGATCACATCATTAGGAGAATGATGTGATGGACAAGACCCAAACTACAAACGTAGCTTATGATCGTGTCAGTTTATTGCTACTGTTTCCTGCATGTCAAGTATATGTTCCTATGACCATGAGATCATGGAACTCACAGATATCGAAGGAGTGCCTTGTGTGTATCAAACGTCTCAACGTAACTGGGTGACTATAAAGGTGCTCTACAGGTGTCTTTGAGGGTGTCTGTTGAGTTGGCATGGATCAAGACTGGGATTTGTTACTCCGTGTGACGGAGAGGTATCTCAGGGCCCACTCGGTAATACAACATCACAATAAGCCTTGCAAGCAATGTGACTAAGTGTTAGTTATGGGATCTTGTATTACGGAACGAGTAAAGAGACTTGCCAGTAACGAGGTTGAACTAGGTATGGAGATACCAACGATCGAATCTCGGGCAAGTAACATACCGAAGAACAAAGGGAACATCATACGGGATTAACTGAATCCTTGACATAGAAGTTCGACCGATAAAGATCTTCGAAGAATATGTAGGAACCGATGTGGACATCCAGGTCCCGCCATTGGTTATTGACCGTAGAGGTGTCTCGGTCATGTCTACATAGTTCTCGAACCCGCAAGGTCTGCACACTTAAGGTTTGGTGACGTTTCGGTAGTATAGAGTTATGTATGGTGGTGACCAAAGTTTGTTCGGAGTCCCGGATGAGATCCCGTACGTCATGAGGAGCTCCAGCATGGTCCGGAGGTAAAGATTCATATATAGGAAGTCCCGTTTTGGTCGCCAGAAAAGTTTCGGGCTCATTGGTAGTGTACCAGGAGTGCCGGTAGTGTACCGGGAGGCCTCCGGGAGGGGTATTTCGACCCAAGAGGCTTCATGGGCTGTGGGAGAGTGAATATCAGCCCTTAGTGGGCTGGTGGAAACTCCCACACAAGGCCCATGTGGCTGGAAAAAAACCAATAGGGAAAGGTGGAAAAAAAGGCAAAAAGGAGCAATCCTAGTCCTACTAGGATTGGAGGAGGAGAGTCCTCCTCCACCTCCCACTTCGTCCGAAGCCTCCAAGGTTTGGAGGACAAGGCTGCCTCTCCTCCTTCTTCCCTCCTATATATACTGGTGGATTTCTAGGGTTTTGCACTAGAATTCAGCCACATGCTACCCGTTCCTCCAGTGCATAGTTTCTCCTCTAGATCGGTTTTCTGCAGTGCTTAGGCGAAGCCCTGCCGGAATTGCTCCACCACCATCACCGGAGCAACGTCAGGCTGCCAGAGAACTCTTCTTCCTCTCCACTCCCTCTTGCTGGATCAAGACGGTGGAGATCGTCATCAAGCTGTACGTGTGCTGAACGCGGAGGTGCCGTCCATTCGGTGCTAGATCGGAAGGATCATGATCAAGTTCGTGAGACGGATCATGATCAAGTTCGTGGGACGGATCGTGATCAGATTGCGGGATGGATCATGATTGGATTGCGGGACGGATCATGATTGGATCGCAGGACGCACGGAGATTTGGATCGCGAAGACGTTCGACTACACCAACCGAGTTTCTTAACGCTTCCCGCTTAGCGATCTACAACGGTATGTAGATCCACTCTCCCTCTCGTCGATGCTCATCACCATGGATAAATCTGTGTGTGCGTAGGAAAAATTTGTTTCCCATGCAACATTCCCCAACAGTGGCATCATGAGCTAGGTCTATATGTAGATGAGATCTCGAGTAGAACACAAAAGGTTTGTGGGTGTTGATGCTTAGATTGCTTCCTCCCTTGGTCGGATTTTGGTTCGGCGGTATTGTGAGATGAACCGGCCCGGACCAACATTACTCATACGCTTACGAGAGACCGGTTCCCTCGACGCAACTTGTTGCCTAGATGGCTTGTGGGTGGCAGTTTCTCTCACTTTAGTTGGATCGGATTCGACAAAGGCGGTCCTTGAGAAGGTTGAAAAGCAAATTGTGTATCACCGTTGTGGTTTATGCGTAGGTGAGAATCGTTCTTGCTAGAAACCCGTAGCAGCCACGTAAAACATGCAACAACAATTAGAGGACGTCTAACTTGTTTTTGCAGGGTATGTTGTGATGTGATATGGCCAATTACATGATGACATATATGTGATGTATGAGACGATCATGTGATGTATAGAATTTCACGACTTGCATGTCGATGAGTACCGCAACCAGCAAGAGCCATAGGGTTGTCTTTAATTATTGTATGACCTGCGTGTCAATCATTAAGTGCTATGTAATGCTTTACTTTATCGCTAAACAGTAGCAATAGTAGTCGAAGCATGGTGGGCGCGACAACCTCGATGGCAACACGTTGATGGAGATCAAGATGATGGAGATCATGGTGTCATGCCGGTGGCGATGGAGATCATGTCAGTGCTTTCATGATGGAGCAAAGCACAAGTTCATGGCCATATCATGTCACTTATGAATTGCATGTGACGTTAATCCTTTTATGCACCTTGTTTTTCTTAGTACGACGGTAGCATTATAAGGTGATCCCTCACTTAAATTTCAAGATAAATTGTGTTCTCCCCGAGTGTGCACCATTGCAAAAGTTCGTCGTGTTGAGGCACCACGTGATGATTGGGTGTGATAGACTCTATGTTCACATACAACGGGTGCAAGCTAGTGTTGCACGCGTAGAACACTCAGGTTAAACTTGACGAGCCTAGCATGTACAGACATGGCCTCAGAACACAAGAGACCGAAAGGTCAAACATGAATCATATAGTAGATATGATCAACATAATGATGTTCACCATTGAAGCCACCTCAACTCACGTGATGATCGGACTTGAGTTGGTGGATTTGGATCATGTGACACTCAGATGACCTGAGGGATGTCAATTTGAGTGGGAGCTTTAGTAATTTGATTAACTAAACTCATTATCTTGAACAATAGTCTAAGTAAACTTTGCATATTTATGTCGTAGATCAATGGCTCGCGTAGTAGCACCCCTGAATTTTAATGCGTTCCTAGAGAAAGCTAAACTGAAAGATGATGGAAGTAACTTTGTTAACTGGGCCCGTAATCTGAGGATTATCCTCATGGCTTCCCAGAAATCATATGTCCTTGATGCACCGCTTGGTGACCAACCAGAAGACATGACCTCCGAAGACGTTAAGAACGCTTGGGAGACACGTACTGGAGATTACACAATAGTTTAGTGTGCAACATTGTATGGCTTAGAACCGGGACTTCAAAGACGTTTTGAATGTCATGGAGCATATGAGATGTTCCAGGAGTTGAAGTTTATCTTTTAGAAGAACGCCCGGATCGAGAGGTATGAAACCTCCGAGAAGTTCTATGCTTGCAAGATGGAGGAGAACGGGTCTATCATTGAACATATACTCAGAATGTCTGGGTATTCAACTTGTCTAGCAGAGTTGGGAATTGCCCTTCCGCCAGAGGCGATCACTGACAGAGTTCTTCAATCACTGCCACCTAGTTACAAGAGCTTTGTGAAGAACTATAACATGCACGGGATGAACAAGTCAGTCGCCAAGCTGTTTGCGATGCTAAAAGTCGTTGAGTCTAAAATCCAGAAAGAACATCAAGTGTTGATGGTCAATAAAACCACTAGTTTCAAGAAAAATGGCAAAGTCAAGGGCAAGGGCAAGAAGGGTAAAACCAAGAAGGATGGCAAAGCAGTTGCTACTCCTGTAAAGAAGCCCAAGCATGGACCCAAGCCAGAAACTGAGTGCTTTCATTGCAAGGGAACTGGTCACTGGAAGCGGAACTGCCCCAAGTACCTGGCTGACAAGAAGGCGGCCAATGACAAACAAGGTATATATGATATACATGTTATTGATGTGTACCTTACTAGCTCTCGTAGTAGTGCCTGGGTATTTGATACTGGTTCGGTTGCTCACATTTGCAACTCAAAGCAGGAACTACGGAATAAACGAAGGCTGGCAAAGGATAAAGTGACGATGCGCGTGGGAAATGGTTCCAAGGTTGACGTGATCGCCATTGGCACGCTCTCTCTTCGATTACCATCGAGATTAGTGATGAACCTGAATAATTGTTATTTAGTGCCTACGTTAAGCATGAACATTATATCTGGATCTTGTTTATTGCGAGACAGTTACTCATTTAAATCAGAGAATAAAGGTTGTTCTATTTATATGAGTAATATCTTTTATGGTCATGCACCCAATGTTAGGGGTTTATTCATATTGAATCTTGATAGTGATGACACACATGTTCATAACATTGATGCCAAAAGATGTAGAGTTGATAATGATAGTACCACTTTCTTGTGGCAGTGCCGTTTAGGTCATATTGGTGTAAAACGCATGAGGAAGCTCCATGCTGATGGACTTTTGGAGTCACTTGATTTTGAATCACTTGACACATGTGAACCATGCCTCATGGGCAAGATGACTAAAATGCCGTTCTCTGGAACAATGGAACGGGCGAGTGACTTATTGGAAATCATACATACTGATGTGTGCGGTCCAATGAATGTTAGATCGTGTGGTGGATATCGTTATTTTCTCACCTTCACTGATGACTTAAGTAGATATGGGTATATTTACTTAATGAAACACAAGTCTGAAACGTTTGAAAAGTTCAAGCAATTTCAGAGTGAAGTTGAGAATCATCGTAACAAGAAGATTAAGTTCCTGCGATCTGATCGAGGAGGTGAATATCTGAGTTATGAGTTTGGCAGTCACTTAAGACAGTGTGGAATTGTTTCACAGTTGACACCGCCCGGAACACCATAGCGTAATGGTGTGTCCGAACGTCGTAATCGAACCTTATTAGATATGGTGCGTTCTATGATGTCTCTTGTTGATTTGCCACAATCGTTTTGGGGTTATGCATTAGAGACAGCTGCATTCACTTTAAATAGGGCACCATCAAAATCCGTTGAGACGACGTCATATGAATTGTGGTTTGGCAAGAAGCCAAAGTTGTCATTTCTTGAAGTTTGGGGATGTGATGCTTATGTCAAAAAGCTTCAGCCTGAAAAGCTGGAACCCAAAGCGGAAAAATGCGTCTTCATAGGATACCCGAAAGAGACAGTCGGGTATACCTTCTATCTCAGATCCGAAGGCAAAGTGTTTGTCGCTAAGAACGGAACATTTCTTGAGAAAGAGTTCCTCTCAAAAGAATTGAGTGGGGGGGAATAGAGCTTGATGAGGTTATTGAACCTTTACTTCAACCAGTAAGTAGCGCAGCGCAGAAAGATGTTTCTGTGGAACCTACGACGGTAGAAGAGGAAGTTAATGATGATGATGATCATGAAGCTTCGGATCAAGCTGCTATTGAACCTCGTAGGTCGACAAGGTCACGTACTGCCCCTGAGTGGTACGGCAACCCTGTCTTGGAGGTTATGTTGTTGGACAACAATGAACCTACGAGCTATGGAGGAGCAGTGATGGGCCCGGATTCCGAGAAATGGTTAGAGGCCATGAAATCCGAGATGGCAACCATATATAAAAACAAAGTATGGACTTTGGAAGTATTACCTGAAGGGCGAAAGGCCATTCAGAACAAATGGATATTTAAGAAGAAGACAAATGCGGACGGTAATGTCACCGTCTATAAAGCTCGACTTGTGGCAAAGGGTTTTTCACAAGTTCAAGCAGTTGACTACGATGAGCCTTTCTCACCCGTAGCGATGCTTATGTATGTAAGAATCATGTTAGCAATAGCTGCTTATTTCAACTATGAAATTTGGCAGATGGATGTCAAAACAGCGTTCCTCAACGGTTTCCTTGAGGAAGAGTTGTATATGATGCAACCCGAAGGTTTTGTCGATCCAGAGAATGCTGAAAAAGTTTGCAAACTCCAGCGATCCATTTATGGACTATTGCAAGCATCTCGGAGTTGGAATAAGCGCTTTGATGAGGTGATCAAAGCGTTTGAGTTTATACAAGTTTACGGAGAAGCTTGTATTTACAAGAAAGTGAGTGGGAGCTCTATAGCGTTTCTAGTATTATATGTGGATGATATATTGCTGATTGGAAACAATATAGAAATGTTGGAAAGCATGAAGGAATATTTGAACAAGAGTTTTTCAGTGAAGGACCTAGGAGAAGCTGCTTTCATATTAGGCGTTAAGATCTATAGAGATAGATCGAGACGCTTAATAGCACTTTCACAAAGCACATATCTTGATAAAGTTTTGAAGAAGTTCAAAATGGAACAGTCCAAGAAGGGGTTCTTGCCTGTGTTACAAGGTGTGAAGTTGAGTAAGACTCAATGCCCAGTAACTGCAGAAGATAGAGAAAAGATGAGTGTCATCCCTATGCTTCAGCCATAGGCTCTATCATGTATGCAATGTTGTGCACAAGACCCGATGTCAGCCTTGCCATAAGTATGGCCAGAAGGTTTCAAAGTGATCCTGGAATGGAGCACTGGCAAGAGGTCAAGAATATCCTTAAGTACCTGAAAAGGACTAAGGAAATGTTTCTCGTTTATGGAGGTGATGAAGAGCTCATCGTAAAGGGTTACGTCGATGCAAGCTTTGACACTGATCCGGACGACTCTAAATCACAAACCGGATACGTATTTATTCTTAACAGGGGAGCGGTAAGCTGGTGTAGTTCCAAGCAAAGCGTGGCAGCTGATTCTACGTGCGAAGCAGAATACATCGCAGCCTCGGAGGCGGCGAATGAAGGTGTCTGGATGAAGCAGTTCATGAAAGATCTTGGGGTAGTGCCAAGTGCACTGAATCCAATGAACCTGTTCTGTGACAACACTGGTGCCATTGCTCTGGCCAAGGAACCAAGGTTTCACAAGAGGACCAGACACATAAAGCGACGCTTCAACTCCATCCGCGATTACATCGTGGAGAAAGACATAAATATTTGCAAAGTGCACACGGATCTGAATGTTGCAGACCCGTTGACTAAACCTCTTCCAAGGGCTAAACATGATCAACACCAGAACTGCATGGGTGTTCGATTCATTACAATGTAAAACACATAGTGATGTGAACTAGATTATTGACTCTAGTGCAAGTGGGAGACTGTTGGAAATATGCCCTAGAGGCAATAAATAAAGTGTTTATTATTGCATTTCCTTGTTCATGATAATCGTTTATTATCCATGCTATAATTGTATTAATTGGAAACATGGATACATGTGTGGATACATAGACAAACACAATGTCCCTAGTATGCCTCTAGTGAACTAGCTCGTTGATCGAAAGATGGTTAAGGTTCCCTAGCCATGGACATGAGATGTCATTTGATAACGGGATCACATCATTAGGAGAATGATGTGATGGACAAGACCCAAACTACAAACGTAGCTTATGACCGTGTCAGTTTATTGCTACTGTTTTCTACATGTCAAATATATGTTCCTATGACCATAAGATCATGCAACTCACAGATATCGGAGGATTTCCTTGTGTGTATCAAACGTCGCAACGTAACTGGGTGACTATAAAGGTGCTCTACAGGTGTCTCCGAGGGTGTCTGTTGAGTTGGCATGGATCAAGACTGGGATTTGTTACTCCATGTGACGGAGAGGTATCTCAGGGCCCACTCGGTAATACAACATCACAATAAGCCTTGCAAGCAATGTGACTAAGTGTTAGTTATGGGATCTTGTATTACGGAACGAGTAAAGAGACTTTCCAGTAACGAGATTGAACTAGGTATGGAGATACCGACGATCGAATCTCGGGCAAGTAACATACCGAAGAACAAAGGGAACATCATACGGGATTAACTGAATCCTTGACATAGAGGTTCGACCGATAAAGATCTTCAAAGAATATGTAGGAACCAATGTGGACATCCAGGTCCCGCCATTTTTTATTGACCGTAGAGGTGTCTCGGTCATGTCTACATAGTTCTCGAACCCGCAGGGTCTGCACACTTAAGGTTTGGTGATGTTTCGGTAGTATAGAGTTATGTATGGTGGTGACCGAAGTTTTTTCGGAGTCCCGGATGAGATCCCGGACGTCACGAGGAGCTCCGGAATGGTCCGGAGGTAAAGATTCATATATAGGAAGTCCCGTTTTGGTCACCGGAAAAGTTTCGGGCTCATCGGTAGTGTACCAGGAGTGCCGGTAGTGTACCAGGAGTGCCGGTAGTGTACCGGGAGGCCTCCGGGAGGGGTATTTCGACCCAAGAGGCTTCATGGGCTGTGGGAGAGTTAATATCAGCCCTTAGTGGGCTGGTGGAAACTCCCACACAAGGCCCATGTGGCTGGAAAAAAACCAATAGGGAAAGGTGGAAAAAAAGGCAAAAAGGAGCAATCCTAGTCCTACTAGGATTGGAGGAGGAGAGTCCTCCTCCACCTCCCACTTCGGCCGAAGCCTCCAAGGCTTGGAGGCCAAGTCTGCCTCTCCTCCACCTTCCCTCCTAAATATACTGGTGGATTTCTAGGGTTTTGCACTAGAATTTCAGCCACGTGCTACCCGTTCCTCCAGTGCATAGTTTCTCCTTTAGATCGGTTTTCTGCAGTGCTTAGGTGAAGCCCTGCCAGAATTGCTCCACCACCATCGCCGGAGCACCGTCAGGCTGCTGGAGAACTCTTCTTCCTCGCCACTCCCTCTTGCTGGATCAAGACGGTGGAGATCGTCATCAAGCTGTACGTGTGCTGAACGCGGAGGTGTCATCCATTCGGTGCTAGATCGGAAGGATCGTGATCAAGTTCATGAGACGAATCGTGATCAAGTTCGTGGGACGAATCATGACCGGAACGCGGGACGGATCGTTATTGGATCGCGGGACACACGGCAATTTGGATCGCGAAAACGTTTGACTACACCAACCATGTTTCTTAACGCTTCCCGCTTAGCGATCTACAAGGGTATGTAGATCCACTCTCCCTCTCGTCGATGCTCATCACCATGGATAGATCTACGTGTGTGTAGGAAATTTTTTGTTTCCCATGCAACGTTCCCCAACAGAGGGTTCACTCCCATGCCTGGTGTAGCACACATGTATTGGTCTTAGCATGTTTTGTTGTGTAGCGTGCAATCGTCTAGAGGTACATTGTATGAGTTGACAGAGGCAGGTGTTTGATTTTTAGTCACATGATTCATCAGTATCTAGAAGCATGTGTGTGATTCACGGTTTACCTGTTGCAGAGTCACAAGGGTGATTCTTGCAGAGGCTTGGCATCAAGCCGTTGACAAAAGGCATGTCTACGAATTTCCTAGACAAACGATTCAACAGTTTTCATTTACATGCACATACACATGGAGATTGACTTCATTCACATGCTTACATGTTTATGTTGAGAAAACAGCTATCGTGATAGTTTAACCGTGTTGTTTGACAAGTATTAGTCTTCATCCTTGTTTAAGATCCTTCGAATCTGTTGACCCATCGCATCAGGTTTGACTTTGTTTTCTTCACTGAGTAGTAGCATGTATAGTGCTTCCGCCTTCCAGATTTCTAGTTCATCCTAGAAAATTCACCAACAAAAATTAAATTCACCAACAAAATATATTCACTAAGTAATAACAAGAAGTAAAAATTATTCCAGTTTTTTATATGCTCCTAGCACGGTCTACAATTTGAGGGAAAACTTACGTCGAAATGATCTATGTCTTCAACGAATTTCTTAACATTGTACAAGAATGCAAGCTTCAGAGCAGCATATTTGATTCACCCTTCTCAACCCTTGGAATGTCTTCTATGAAATTTATTTGCCAATTAACCTTCTGATTGGTTTCCATATTCTTGGGATGTACCACATCGCAAACTGCTTTAAACCTAGGTGCCTACAAGTATAGTTTTTTTGTGAGGGGGGGAGGTCGAAGAAATCAGCAAGTGGAATTTTTTAAAATTTAGGACACTTACAACTTTCAATTTGTGTTTGTGGTAGGCATCAAAGTCTCTTTTCCTTTTCTCCTTTCTCGCATCAAATAAATCAAACAGCTTATTTGCATCTTCAATGCTCAAACCGTACAAGTCTGGATCACTTTCTTCCTGAATTTCCTTGCGAGGTACTTCATGAGGATCAATGAGTGGACTTTGTTCGTGTATTTGTCCATCATATATATAGCGTAATGGATTTCCCTCTCCATTATTAAGAATATTTGCAAACATGCAAGTTTTTTTGACATTTAATGCTATATGAAGGAACATGCTAAAACATGTATTTTGATTATGTTTTGGAGTGAGTGCTTTTACCATATTTGTTGTTGAGAGCTTCTTCTGCTGATGTCCATTAACGTACTGGGGAATCAATTGTTTATTCTCTTTATCCAATTCAACTTTAAACTTGTCAATGCCTAGAGTGTGAATCTTTATTTTCAGCATATGCTACACCAAAAAGAAATAAACTGTTATCGACATGAAACATGCAAATTTACAAGGATGTGTGTGGTATTTTAAAATTTACCTCTGCAAAGTAAGGGCCTAATATTAACCTGTCTTCATAACTTTCTTGTGAAGGTTTTATGCTTTCCCAGATATGTGCTATTTCGTTGAGCACTCTCTTTTCAATGCAAGCTTTGTTCAGACCTGGTGTTGGTCCAAATGCCGCCTTCAGTTGCACTCCAGTAAAAATTGATTCTGTGGAGTTTCCATGCCTTCGCTTATATAGATTTTTTCTGTTAGAGAAAAAAAAGAATTATTGTTGTGGGCGGTCTATAAAAAGTAACTTGAGGTATTTTTCTGCATGCATGAGTAAACAAGTCACTTTCTGAATTCCTTCTACCAGCTGTTGTTCATGATTATTTGCAGCATCTTGACCGCGTTGTCCGTGTGGTCAAAGCATGGTGCTTCAAGTTTTGGATATGCCACGTGGCTTCGTCGTCTGCCCTTTTGTTTGCTATTTGTCTCTGTCAAAGCAGGTAAAAATTGATTGTCATTGTTTCTATGTTAGAAAACATATGTCAAACCATATAGTCATAGCTTGTCCGTGTGTGTCATTCCAGAAAAGTTATCTTACCTTCCTTGGTTGGAAAAAACTTTGAATTTGTTGGTTTGAATTCTTGTATTCGTGCAAGCAGCTGCTCCCACTTTAAGCTGTTGCTTTTACCACATATCACTGTGAATAGGAACTCTGGTTTCCATTCGTCATCTACCTTACTATGCTGCAATCACAATATCTGAATACTTATTATATTCATGCAAACTATGATGCTGAAAATAAATAAAATTGTTACATTGTTAACTTACATGTAGTTCATCGTCATCCTTCACTAGTGATTGGCCGTTCTAGTATTTTGCAAATTGGACCATGAATTGTCCGCATTGCATATCCTTTTGTTTTGGCGTGGTAACTCTGTTAGGCCTGACTGCTAATTTTGCCCAATTTGGTTCGTCGCGGGCTTTTAGTGCCACTTCCCCGTAATGCCTCCTCATCAGCAAATACATCCTTCTGAATCTTGTGATTTCAATTTTGTTTTGTTGTCAAGAAAAGTAATCATACCGTGTTATCAGCAGAGAGACAAAACAGAATTCAGACCCACATACTAGTTCTTCATGGCTTCTATGATGTTCTCTCCATGTCATCTTACTACAATGCTTGTACTCTGGCGAGTCCAGAATGTCAACAGTCTCCTCATACTTGTTCAGGACATACACCATGTGGTGTGAAGCGGTGTTATGAGGAATCAGGATCTGCATTGGGTGACACAGAGAGACAAATGTCATGTGAACATGCGGGCTTAAGAAGGAGAATAACTGATGTGAAGTGAACTTACCAGCTTCTTATCTAGAAGGTTTTTTGCTTTCACGAGTGTTTCGAATTGTTGTAGTGATTCATCCTCATTGAACTCTTTTAGTCCTCCAGTTTTATAGTTGAGGCCGAGTAAAAGCTGCAACAAACAAGGAGTGCACGTTTAGCAAAACATTTTCCGATCAATTGTCTGATGCAAGTGCTTTCGTGGAAGAGGGTTCCGCATACATTTGTGAATTCTATTGTGAGAATAACTTTATTGCTTGTGTTGTATTGTTTCTGTTCTGTCCATTCTTTGAACAGTGTGTTACATATGCTGGCCTCCATTTGTCCCTTTGATCCTTTCTGGAGCTGCTGCAGCATCATTTTTCCGGTGATATAATCTTCAAGATTTTCGCTTTTATACAGGGGTACTCTGCAAAGTAAAAAGGTTTACACAAAAATTAGAGTCACTGGTTAGGTACTTCACTTGTCTTTCTTTTCTCAGGGCAAAGAGGCTACTTACTCTCCGCAATTCTCCTGCCCTTCGTTGCTCATTAGATATTGATGAAGTCCTTGGCCTTGTCCATTTGAATGAAGTGTTGATACTCAAATGTTGGAATGTTAGTTACGCCGTAGAGCCTAGTTGACCGTTTGATCGCCCTCTTGATAGATATTATGTTTGTCGGCGTGATCTCCGATGACTGACGTATTGAGGTACCCGGGGAATCCGATTCCAACCTTGCCAGCACCTCCGCTTGTTTCTTGTTAAATTCCTGCTCGTTAGCCATAGTTAACGCTGCTTTGAATTCTTCACAATTCATACCTCCACGAACTACAAGTTCCTCGTAACTTTCTAGTTGAACAGCTGTAAGGCCCTTTAGTAAGTCTACCAGATCTTCTTCATGGGATGGCGTTTTTGGGAGCAAGAAGTCCAAAGGCACGTCTAGTAATGTGCTTGTTGTGCTGCTTACTGCTGAGATTTTTTCTAATTTTCTCTTGACATCTTTCTTTGCTTCTTTATGAACAGACATGGTAGCATCGCGTTTCCGCTGTTCAATAAACCTCTGTTCAGATATCTTTCTCTTCTCTTTGTTGTTTTCTTTTTCAGTCTTCTTCTCGTTTGGGCCGGGGGGTCGATCTGGTTCTATTGGAGGATCCTTCCATTCATGCTCCCTCTCCAAATCAGCATCTTGTTGCACATGTTGATCTTCACCATCTTGGTTAAGTTCTTTCTCTTGACTCGATGAATTGTTGTCTTGTTGCACATGTTGCTCTTGACCCTCTTGGTTAAATTCTTTCTTTTGACTCCACAAATTGTTGTCTTGTTTGCCTTCTTCCTCTTCACTGTCCAACAATTCAATAACTTCTATCTCTCTAGTGCATAGATCAATTTGCTCGGGAGATTGAGGAATTTCATCTTCGGTTATGCCGCAATCGACTTGTTTAATTTCTCTGTCTTTGATTACAACTTTATGTTTCAACATATCTATACCGATCAAACAAACAGATAAAAATTGTGAGGCTTTGCTTGTGAAAACTACCTCTCGGCAGAGAATTAGTTTTTTGTTTTTTGAAAGACGAACCTATCATACAGTTTAGCAATAATAGGTTTGTATTGCCCATGTGCTCGCTCATTAAATGATACAGAATCCTCTTCCTCAAGTCAGGGACTTGTTCTTCTGTCAGTGAGATGGTTCTTCCTTCTTCAGAGTAGTGCTTGAGGTTCATGTACATGTAGAACATAGAGTCCAGTCTGCAAGTTGATAGAATGATTCGTTAATGATGCTGGCCCCTTGGTATCAAAATAATTTCTACGTTTTTCATGTTAAACTGTCTCAACGAGATAAATAACAAGGATGTTAGTAGTGTTTACGTGTCTGGTCCCTGAAGTGGTACGTCCATGATGACCTTCTTGAAATGGTCAATGTTACTTGGTGAAAGTTGAACCTTCGAGCTTACTTGTTTCCAGATCCTCTTTAAATTTCTTGTTACAACATTGAAGAATTCTCTTGGCTCATTGTTATCCTTTATAGATCAAGCAACTCAAAGCGCTGTTTTTTCATGTTGAGTGCTATGGTCACATAGTGACTGATAGTTTTTGTCTTTGATGAACCCCCTATGGCAGTTGGCAGAAGGAACTACAAAAGGACAACAATACAACATAAACATTGGTAGCATAAATTTAAACATCTGTAAGTGTTCTTAGATATGGTAGTTTGTTCTGTTTACCATGTCATAATCTTCAAGATGTTCTCCTTCTTCGATATTGAAAAACCTCTTAAGATGCTTTGGCATATATTTTTTTATCTTTTCGTCATTGTAGTCCCTAAACTCCAATGGATCATTGCTATTGGCTCGGTATATTACATGCTGCATGTTTTGTGAATCGTACATATAAAGAATTTGTAAGTCCACATGTACACAACCTGATACTCATTTACTTAAAATATGATATTACGTCGAGAATTTTACTTACAGTGTTGTTTACTGTTAGAATCTTCCTCCGTGTGCCCTTGAATTCATTTTGTAGGAGCAATAACAAGGGCTCAATGATTACACTGTCGACCGCATTACCATCTACGAAGCTTCTCGCAACGTCTCCAATCTTGGTAATAAAATCCTCCGCTATTATGAAATCATAATTTCTGCAATATATATATAGAGAGGGAGATGGAGATAAATGGTATATTTGTTCACGGAAAAAATGTTTAAATAATTTTTTCTGTGGAAGTAACATGCACTTGCCTTTCTTCAACTGTCCATTCCCTGCGGCATACAGCGTTGTAGATTTTTTCAATCGTTTCTATTGTGGGCTCAGTGTCTTTGCTGCCTTTTGTACCTGAAGGCATTATACTACTTGGTACTTTGTGTTTATGTAATTAGAGGGGTTGAAATAATATCTTTTAATTATCGGATTCACTGCAACGAGTTGTACCTTGTCCTTTGTCATCACTTTCCTGCGTTGGTGTGCCATGAGGTGCCTGGGTTCCTGTTGCATCGTTGTTTTTGTCTAGAACACTCTAAAGATTTGCTTCAACTTGTATATGTGTGAGCTCATCTTGTTGGGCTTCCTACCTTGATGTGCCATGAGTAGCCTTGGTTTTTGTTCTGCCCTTGTTTTTTCCAGAACACTTTGAAGATTTGCTTCAATTTGTATATGTGTGAGCTCATCTTCTTGGGTTTTCTGAACCACGACAGATATTTGTACTTAAATCAAAATAAAATTGCAATATTTATTTTTATGAAAGCAGCTTGTGGAATACCACCTCTTCGAATGTTGTCCCCGGTGTCGTGTCCTGGGATCCTGTTGTTCGTTCCTCACTGCCAGTGTCCTCTCGTTTCTCTTGCAGCTGCTCAAACAAAGAGGTAACTTAAAATGTGATTTCATTTGTGCCTGAGGATCTATTTTTTCATTTCAGAGAAGAAGCTTATGTAAATTTACCTCTTCAGAAGTTGTTGCCGTTGTAGTCCTTGATATTTCCTTCTCGCCGACTGAATGTTTGTACCTCCAGTTTTAGCGTTGTATGTCATTGCAATAATATGTTTGTTGACCTCTTCTGGTTGCTTGCTCACGTGTACAACGTCGGTACTCTCCTTTGTTTCTTGTGGCTTTTCAAACTAAAAAGAAATTATTAGAGTTTGTATTTCTTCACCAATTATTTTTAAATGCTGTAGAAATAGTAATTATTGGTTGGTGGTGTTGACCTCATCAATGTTTCTCAGCTGAGCTGTGCCTTGCACTCTTGCTTCTTCTTCCTCATATACTGAAGTTCTTGGCTCTGTTTTTTGCAAGTCTTCTACTCCGGCGACAACATTGTCTTGCTGTTCCATCCTGATGCTTTCATTTGTTTCTTTTTCCTGTTTGATGAACCAAAAATATAAATAACGGTGGAACTTCATTTGAAATATGCGATCTCTTCTAGTTCTTATCCAACTTTACCTCTTCAGTCATTCATGCCTGTGCGGTCTCTCCTAGTTTTTGTGTGTCAATTGAAGATTGCTCTTCAGTTACAACACTTGGTTCTGTTGTATTGACAAGCTCCCCTAATTTTTTGGTTTCATCAACTGCCATCTCTAAGCCTTGTATCTTCGTGTCGGGACGAACTTCATCTTGAGTGTAGCTTTGATGTGAATTAAATTCGTCATGGGATCCAGGTTCGACCTGTGTTGCCTGTTGTATTTCATGTTCTTGTAGTACCTTTAGATGAAAGGTGGTGAGTTTAGCGCTTCATTTTTCTTTGGAAGTGATGAGACTATAGTATATGTACAACACTGGTACTCTCCTTTCCTTCTCATGGCTCTTGAAGCTGAAAAGTAATTATTAGGGATTGTATTTCTTCCTTGACTACCAATTTTTTTAAATGATACAGAAACATGAATTGTTGGTTCGTTGGCGTTCACCTGTTCAATGTCTGTGTCCTCCTATAGGGTTTGCTCCTGTAGGCTTTCTAGTTGTTCCTTTGTAGCAGTGGTGTCCTCCTGTAGGGTTTCCTCGTCTACACTTTATAGTTGCCCTTTTGTAGCAGTAGTGTTGTTTGTTTCCTGCGTCCATTCAGATAAAAAAATGTTACTTTAATTAACCAGAACCCCAGTACAAATCTCTGAGATAAGTTTTTTCTTATCATTTTATTTTACCGGTCCGTCGGTTGTTGTCGTGTTTGTATCTGCCTGCACCGCTATTTCTTTTGGAGGTAAAAGAGGTTCCAGGATCTTCTCAACAACTGCCATCTCTAAGGCTTGTATCTCCTTCTCAGGACAAACTTCGTCTTGAGTGTAGCATTGATGTGACTTAGATTCATCATGAGATCCGGGTTCGACCTGTGTTGCCTGTTCTATTCCGTGTTCTTGTAGTACCTGTAGATCAAAGATGGTGAGTTTAGCTGTTCATTTTTTCTTTGGAAATTATGAGACTACAGTATGTGTACAACATCAGTACTCTCCTTTGTTTTTCATAAATTATTAGGGATTGTATCATCTAGTGCTTCTTCAAAACATAAACAGGAAAAGAAATAAACAAAACAAGCGGCATAGAACAGCAATTGGTGCATGTGGGATCTTGTTTGGAATGTGTGATCATCATAAAACAATAGACCTAAATTCGGAATGTGTGATCTCTTATAACTCTTGTCCAACTTTACCTCTTTAGTCATTGGTGCCTATGAGATCTCTCCTTGATTTTCTGTGTCAAGCGAAGTTTGTTCTTTTGTTACAGCAATTCGTTCTGTTGTACTGACAAGCTCCCCTGAAATTTCGGTTTCCTCCTGTTCTGTTACTTGTCGTTCTTTCGCAGCAGTGTTCTCGTTCGTTTCATGTGCCCATTCAGATAAAAAAAATGTTAGTGTAATAAACTGCATCACAGGATAAATCTCCGAGATAGGTTTTTTCTTGTCGTTTGATTTTACACATCCTTCGATACTTGTGGGGTTTGTCTCTACGTCCAGTACCATTTCTTTTTGAGAAAAAATGGTTTCGACCTTGTCATCAACTGCCATCTCTGAGGCTTCCATCTCTGTATCAGCAGCAACTTCATCATGAGTGTGCCTTTGCACATCATCCTCTACTATTTCCTCTTCTTGTAATACCTGGGTATGAAACATGGTAAGTTTTGTGGCACATTTTGTTTACAAGACCTGTTGTACCTGGATAAGTTGGTTATGGAAGGTCACCTCATTACTGTTTTCTTGTTGTTCTTGTTCATCTTGTGATCTATCGCTGCTTGAGCCTACTCTCTGTTGGACTTGTTTGTTGTTTCTTGTCAAGCCAAGTTTACATTTCGTTCCAGGTATGTTAGCTTGTAAAACACGTACGTATCTAGCTTACAAGGAAAAAAGGTTGTTTATACTCACTTTTTGGCTGGTTACGATGCCCGAGGATGAGCCTTTCCTTCTCAGTTCTCTCGTATCTTCAGAAATGACAAGTGATTTCTTCTTTGGATGCTCGTGTTCACTATTCTTGCCATCTTTTATCTGCTTCTTCTCTGTTCTGGCATGGTTTGCATCTGTCGTCTTTTGTGTTCTAGTTCTTTTCGTTCTATGTTCTTTCTCTTCTACTTCATTGGTTTTTATTTTTGGTCTTCTCGGTGGTTCTTTTACTGTCTTCACTATAGCTATTAGGTTCCTGTTGTGAATCATGCGCTGATAGGCATTGTGTTGATCGAAATTACCAATCAGTGTCACCGTTTGGTTTATCAGACTTTCTCTGGCTGATTGGTCATAACTTGCCTCATCTTTAGTGCATCCTACCACATTATTCTTCCTTACCACGGGTAATTGTCTTGCTTCATCAAGCACTTTTTCCAACAATTTGTTGATCTTGTTGAACCCTTCTTCAGATCCTTTGCTCGTGCTTCACTCATGTTCGCTTCTTGTTCTGGTGCTGGCCGTTGCTTCACGCCTAAGCTTGGGTGGATCTAGTGGCAGTTTTGACGTTTGCTGGTCATGTATATTACTCTGTGATGGTACCAATTGCATTGAAGTTGAAGGTGACCCTGCGTTTCCGTGATCCATGTAGAATATCCTATTTGCTGTCCCTTTCCATGTCTGCATTGTTTTGGTAAGACGAAGTTTGTTAGAATAAGAAGTGTTTTAAAATGGTATGAGGAATTCATAGACAACAGAGATACCTTTATCCTGCCAAATTCATAGTCATCTGGATGTCCTTTTCCATCCTTATTCATGTCTTCTTTAGCTATCTTCTTTAGAACGTTCTCCTCAAGGTAGTTCACTCTGGGCGTTGAAGTATTGTTCATACTCTTAGATAATCTGTTCATTTCTCTTGTGTTTGGTAACACCAGGGAGTCGAGGTACATGATTACTAGTGCCTGCACCAAGCCATAGAGGTGGTCTTGGTTTCCTTTTACACCATTTTTCATTTCTTGCCAATCAATGGCTCCAGCCTGGATTGTTTCGACAATGACCTGGCAGAAATCCATCTCCGCCATTTCTTTATAATTCATATTCCTGACCATTATTTCTTGTTTACTGTAGCGAGGGAAGGTTGTCCCACACACAACCTTGTTGAAAAATATGAGGAAAAAGATTTTGACAGCCTTCTTGTTTTCTTCTTCTCGATCTATTTCTACAAACTCCTTTAATTTCGTAATCAGATCTGAATGTGAGAAGTCAATTTTTGTGAAGCCAAGGTCCGGCTGGAGCTCCTTCATTGATTCGTTGCAAATCATTGGCCTTGGTGCTGTCTTTTTGTTGCTGGTTTGGTATCCAAAAAATTTATGGATCCCTTCCTTGGTAATCCTTATTTCCTTGTCCCCATCGTCGTCACCGAAGCTTATCGTCAAGTTATTTGTGTCCATATTTTTGTACATGTATGCTGTGAGGTTCCAATTGATTGACCCCGTTATTTTGTAGCCCTCTATGCTGCCAAAGCCAGCCGTCTTAACATCTTATCGGTGACGTTCTTTGAGAATTCCCCATGCTTGTTTCACCTGATGAAATGTAGCTCCACCCTTGATTTGACATTTTTCATCAGTCTTTGTTTTATCTGCTTCATTGACTATCATCTGTAGCGATTGTTTTCTGCTCGCCCTTTTCCTCTTTCTCTTCTTTTGGCTTGTATTTCCCTGATTCAGAAAAAAAAGAAACAGATGTTTTGTTAGTAAGCACCATTCTATTTTCAGTAGCAACAAATACTTGTAGAGAAATCATCTCTTACATGATCGTTGTCGTCCTCTCCGACTTCGCTGTCATGTGCAGGATTGAAATCATTGTCTCTTTCTGTGCTGGCATTGGCACCGCTGGATTCTTCCGAAACTCTGTTTTTTGAATCCTCTCCTTCTTCATCTCGCTGTCATTTTTTCTGTCTTTCATCTCAATTTGTTTTTTCATTGCAAATGGTTTTTCTTGATGATGAGCTGGTGGGATTACCAGTAGAGGCTTCGGCTATTGCTTCAAGGTATCACTACTGACTAAGGGCTCGGTGCTTTTTTTTCTCTTATGTGTCTTTTCCACAATATTAACACCATCCGTTCTTTCTGGTTGTACCTTTGCTTTTTGCCTGCTGTAAGTTATAGTGGTTTTCTTTGGCTGTGATACAACGACAGGTGCCTTTTTTGCTTGCTTGGTCCCGTCCTTGTTCCTGGTTCGCGAGGAGAGATGTTGGGTCTATCTAGATATTCTGTATTAATTTCAGAATTGATTGTCTGAATATCAGCGTCTACATGCCATGTTTAATAACAAGTTAGGACATAAGGTTTGTGATGCAATATTTACTATAAACAGTAAGACATAGTTATAAATCATACTAATGGGTTATACATGACATATACTGCCTCTTGGTGATAATAAGGTACTATGCAAGCATTCTAAAAAAGTTGTCATAGGAATGCAGCATCTCTTTGTCATTGGGATCACGGTACAACAGAAAAGAGTTGTTACTTAGAAGCACAGTTGGACGATAACAGTTACCTTGATTGACTGCATGATGTGGATGTATAACTGTTGAATCAACGGTATTACCTATTTTCTCTTGCTCAATTTCCATGAAGTCCTTTGCACCAGCGATTTCTGCATGTAAAACGACGTGTTGTGAGGGACCTACTTGGATTTGACAAAAAAATAGGCCACGGTTTGATTGATGCTTAAAGCGCGTATTATCTAAACATGGAGCATGGATTTTGAAAAACAAGGTCATGTAATTTGAAATCCATAAAATGTAGGTACGTAAACAATCATCGGTAACTTTTTTCCTATCATATTTCTACTTGTTAGATAAGTTGAGAGAAAGTATTCGAAAGCAGATTTGGTGCGGCTGCTAGGGTTTCTATTCATCCAATGCGGGGGAAATAGATACTATGAGCGCCCTGCTGCAACGGGATGGAATGCAGAAATGTTTACCTTCGATTACGCGTGCGGGGCTCCTCAAATCCATCCACTCGTTATGTCGTTGCTCTTTGTAGTTATCTCCGCCGCGGGTTTCCGAGCGTAGTTCTTCGTCGACTGCCGCCACCAGCGGGGGGGGTGTTGTGGCCGGCACCTTTTGAGTGCTTGTGTCGGAGTGTAGGGCGGTTGGAGAACCGCGGTGGCGGTTACCGGCGAGGCTACCGGCGGTTTCGAATTCCGCGAGCTGGAGAACAAGAAGAGTAGAGCGTGTGTGAAGGGAAGTGTTTGAGATTTTCGATTCGGGGAAGAAGGAACGCAGTAGTAGAGAGAGCGAGGGAACCGACGGAACCGTCCCAAATCTTGCATCAAGATTGGTGAAGAGCCGGTTTGTTTTTGTGCTTTATTGTTGAACCTTGCATCAAGATTGGTGAAGAGCCGGGTTGTTTTTTCCTTTATTGTCAATCGTCCTGAATCTTGCATCAAGAATGGTGAAGAGCCTGGTGTGTAGTGTCACAAGAGTCACGGAACAGACATTTAGAATAGCCACTGCGTAAAGCACGGGTGTGTAGGCAAAAGAATCACGGTAGTGTAGGCACAAGAGTCATGGAACAGACATTTAGAATAGCCACAGCGTAAAGACATTTAGAATAGCCACAGCGTAAAGCACGGGTGTGTAGGCACAAGAATCACGGTAGTGTAGGCACAAGAGTCACGTAATAGACATTTAGAATAGCCACAGCGCAAAGCATGGGTGTGTAGGCACAAGAATCACGGGCTGGACATTTTGCTGCACGATGAAACACGTGTTATGACCCCCCCCCCCCTTCAAGGTTTATATGAATGCTAACTGAGCCGAAGGCAAACAGGGGCTGCGCCGCCGGAGGCGCTGTTTGCACGCAGCACGACGAAACACGCACTACGACCTATGACCCCCCCTCCCCTTCAAGGTTTATATGAATGCTAACCGAGCCGAAGGCGAGCCGGGGCTGCGCCGCCGAAAGCGTCGTTTGCGCGCGGCACAACGAAACACACAGCATGACGAAACACGCGCTACGACCTATGACCCCTCCTTCAAGGTTTATATGAATGCTAACCGAGCCGAAGACGAGCCAGGGCTGCGCCGCCGGAGGCGCCGTTTGCACGTGGCACAACGAAACACACGGCACGACGACACACATGCTACGACAAACACGCGCTGTGACCTATGACCCCCCTTTAAGGTTTATATGAATGCTAATCGAGCCGAAGGCAAGCCGGGGCTACGCCGCCGGAGGCACCGTTTGCACGCGACATGACAAAACACGCGCTATGACAAAACACGCGCTATGACCTATGACCCCCCCTTCAAGGTTTATATGAATGCTAACCGAGCCGAAGGCGAGCCGGGGCTGTGCCGCCGGAGGCGCCGTTTGCACGCGACACAACAAAACACGCGCTACGACCTATGACCCCCCCCCCTTCAAGGTTTATATGAATGCTAACCGAGCCGAAGACGAGCCGGGGCTGCGCCGCCGAAGGCGCCGTTTGCACGTGGCACGACGAAGCACATGCTAGGACCTATGACCCCCTCCTTCAAGGTTTATATGAATGCTACAAAGATACCAAACGTGCCTTTGTAGATTGCTAAATTGTGCTTCTGTGAATTGTTGAAACATGCCTCTAAACATTAACTGTGGATCCCATACAGACGAGTCTAGCATGTGCTTGTGTAGATTGTTGAAGCGTGGCTTGGAAGATTCACGAACCGTGCCTCGAGTTGAAAGTTGACATTTGATTGTGTTGTAAGCCCCCCACCCGTAACTTCCCCTGAAATCTCAATTTCCCGGAAATATAATGGGAAAAACGAAAAGGGAAACAAAACGATTCGCGTCACGGAAAGGGAAAACAGAAAACCAGGATAGTTCGAGGGGTTAGGTGAAAAATATACGAAACCAGAATTTGAAAAGGAAAAACCAGGATTCCTCGGTGGTTCGTTTCGCGCGTGACACTTGTCGCGCGCGGAGCGCCATCAAAACGTTCCTTCATTTCTCGCGTAGCGAGCGCTCGTTAACTAGTTGCTCTCTCTCTCTATCAGCGACGTTGATCCAGCAAACTAGGCTGTAGCACCAAAAGCCTACTTAAATCAGGTCCACGACCTTCCACCACACGGCTTAAAGATGACACTCGGGTTTAGTTTAGTACCACCTCGCCAACGGGGAGATGGCAGGGTGGGGGAGCCGCCTATATAATAATCTTTAAATGCGACATTGCAACATTCTTATATTGAGGATTGTGCTTTTATGCCGTAAGGCATTTGTCTTTGTTCCATTACATGCGGCCTGAGGTAGCTGGCCCGCATGTCAGGACCAAAGACATGTGCTTTTATGGCTTTGAAGCTGATTGGACTTGGACCGGGTTGATGGCCGATCAAAAGGGTTATAGCCTAGACAAATGGATCACTTTTGAAAAACACATTTTTGTTTCTGGTTGTGTATGCATCCTATATGGACATTTTTTTAATAATTAATTAAAAAGTCAAAATAGTTCTAAAATATTTTTAGATTAAACTTGAGTTTGTTTTGCACTAGCATATAAATTTTCACGAAAAAAGTCAACATTGACTTCTGGGCAAAAAGACAAAAATTATTTGCTATTATAGGTCACTATTAACACTATTTTGATAAAAGAAAATGTCTTTTTTGAAAAGAAGTCAAAGTGTAGTTTTTTTGTGAATTTTGTACAAGTACAATGAAAGGTCAAGTTTATTTTAAAAATATTTTCAGAATTTTTTGACTTTTCCTTAAATTGCTAGATTTTTTTACATATAGGGTGTATATACACCTAAGTTCCAAAAGTTACCTTCCTCACTTTTATACTCTATTCGTTCCAGAATATAAGGTGTATTGTTTTCCGTGCAAGCCAACCATTTGAATATTTGACCAAGATTATAGAATAAACTAACTATATTTGTAATACCTAATAGATAAAATATGAAACTACTTTTCATGATGGATCAAATGGTATAAATTTTGTAGTATAGATATTGTTATATTTTGCTAAAAACTAGATCAAACATGGCCTTGTTTGACTTTTGAAAAAATAAATACACCTTATATAAAAGAATGAAGGGAGTATGTTGTAATTTGTGGTAGAGGGATACATGATCGCGGCCACTATGAAGTATTACTCTCTTCGTCTGAAAATACTTGTTCTAAAAATTAATAAAATTGATGTGTTTATAATTAAAATAAGTTTAGATATATCCATTTGTAGGGCAATTATTTCGGAAAGGAGGGAGTAATAAATTTAGATTTTGATGATTGTCCTTGCTTCTATCTGCTTAGGTATATGGCCATTGCTACAAATCAGCTGCATGATTTCTTAGAGCAATCATCCGGCTAGGCAACCGTTCGATTAGTGCGCGTTGGTGCCATTAGATCACAGTGATGTCACGCAGCAATAAGGCACGTGACCGTTTTGACGCAACGCTCCTGCATCTCGGCCGAACCTTCACTTCGACTCTCATGGCGCACCGAAAGCTCCAGCAGCACCGACGACGTCCGGTGAAGCTTCAATGCAACTCCGGCAAAGGTTCAACGCAGCACCCACGCTCTCCGACGCTTCATTGGAGCTCCAGCGACGCTCCATTGTAACCCAGATAAAGTTTCGACGACTCTCGCTTCACTGCAGCTCCGTCGATGCTCCATTGCAACCCCGACGAAGTTTTGACAACCCTCGCTTCACTGCAGCTCCGGCGACGCTCCATTGCAGCCCCGACGAAGTTTTGACGACCCTCCAACGTGCTTCACCACAGCTCCGGTGGCTCCATTGCAACCTCGACGAAGTTTTGACGACCCTCCAACGTGATTCACTGCAGCTTCGACGCGCTTCACTGCAATGGTGCTTGGCGGAAGCTGCAATGCAGCATGCGGGCACGACGGTGGAAAACCACTTTTGCAACGTGCATGGACGTTACGACGCAGCTCCGACCATGGCCATGGCGGAAGCTGCAACGTAGCGCGCAACGACGACGGTGAAAGCTGTTATGCACTGTGCGACAGCAACGACATAAGCTACTATGCAACGCGGGGGCGCTACAATGCAACTTCAGCGACACTTCAATGCAGCCACTGGCGACGGGTCATCCCCCTGCTCCACTAAGGTGGTTTTGCTTGTCTCTCATGCGTGACGAACGAGAAGGGGAAAGAAACTGATGGACGATATGCTTCATAGAGAAGATAAGGTGAAGGGGAAGGAAGCGTTGGGGCGGGACTCACAGGGACACGTGGTGCACGGAGACAGATTTACGGGAAAGAGATTTCATCTGACTGAATCTAAACAACCTAGATACTTTCTCCGTTTCTAAATATAAGACATTTTAGAAAATTTACTATGGACTACATACGAAGCAAAATGAGTAAATCTATACTCTAGAATATGTCTATATACATCGGAGGGAGTATTATTTACCTTTGCTCTTTGTAATCCTGGTTATTCATCTGGGCTTCAGAGAAGATATGATTTGCATGTGTAGGTTCCAGGTTTTGTGCATAAATCTTCCAAATCAATCCGTTTGTCCGTGTACTAAACACAGGTTGCTGCTTCTAGTCTGCTGTTGATTATCATCCTTACCAGTTATGCTAATCAAAATTTCAACAGGTTACGTCCAGACTCTGTTCTTTTCAAATGCCCAGGATGTGATTAGACTTATCTGTGTGAGTAATTTTGTTGGGACAGTCAGGCTGGCCCTTTTAGCATCTTAATGGATTGGAACGTGACCCACAAAATCAGATGGATTTTTACATAATTGAAGGGAAAATAGTACTCCCTCCGTCCCATATTAAGTGTCAATCAAACAGATGTATACATCTGTTTGAGCTAATGAACTGGTCTCAAACGATTCAAACTGTTGGCTGGGCACCTAGGGAAGTCGAGGATTCAAGCAGGATCACACCACCGCTATCTCTTCCCCGGTAATGACCCCCTCAACGTAAATTTTGTGACAAGGACACCCAAAAACTTAGTACCAGGATCACAAGAATATAATAGGGTTCCAAAGTTTTACTCGATGGACTTGGAACATCACCATAATGTGGCACTTAACATGATGTGACGTTACAATTATTTGGTACTCAATAAGCATGAGTGTTCTATAGATCCATCATGAATCGCATTGCGCATCACTTGGCACTAAGAACTTCAATCTCGAATATCAGCTCGGAGTTTGGTTGAATTCCCCAGGCTGGAAAGCCACCAGATCCATAAGCGTAGTCTGGGGTGCACTGCAACATGAACACTAGAATATCAGATCCATAAGCATAATGTGGTGCACTGCAACTGATCCATTTGGCAAACATTTTCTTAGGCTGAACATGATATGGCACTGGAATACTGATTAATCCAAATTCAGCTGTTTTAGACACATTTCTGCCATGGCAAGATACATTTAAAAAAAACAATGCAATGGAAATTGACAGTAGTAGCCAAGTGCCAAATGAATTAGGGACGAAATTGCCACACACAAGCAACCATGCAAACACATCAAACTGACTGGACATGTCCCAAGAACACACCTTAAGACGGGCGACTTCACCCAATTGCATGTCCATAACTCCCTCATCCCATCCTGTAAGCAAGCAAGTAGTTATTGTTACGTTAGCTCCAGAAGTTTACTTGCACAATATAGTGTAGCATAATCTTCATGTGTGGCATTATATGGACAAGTCATCGAAATGCAGACTGTACTTTATAAGAGAACTTCACCAAGAGAAAATACAACGGGAGTACGAACAGAAGTAAATAACATAGACAGATAAGGCAAACAATGCATATTTGCAGTTATATCATGACTTTCATTACATACTCTATGTTCTCAAACTCTCGAGTGTGCAGCCCAAAGCTAAGAGCATTGAGCTTGTGCATGCATCATCAACAATTCAAACTAATTTTAAGGGAGAATATGCTATATTTAGTTGTAAAACAATGGAGACAGCTCGAAAACATTCCTTTGAGCAATCTTCTGACCGAGTAAACAGCACACACTTTGATTATTACTGAACTAATACCATACGAGGCAGTAACACCATAATTAACAGGTCAAATGATCGGGTATAAACTGAATAGCTCTTTGATAATGAGATCACCTTTGATCACTGAACCCAGGCCAATGTTGAAAGCGAATGGCTGCTGCCCAGGGTCCTTGGTACTGAAAAAATGAACATACTACCATCAGATAAATTTCAAAAATGCGAAACTTTTTCTGCGAAGTTGCATCCAAGAATTATGGTTTGCATAGTAGCACAATCCTTCCTGATGAAAAACTTACACACTGCATTTATTTACAACGTTTTCAGCTGTGGCCTACTAATCACGAAAAGAACAAGAAAAGCAACCATGATTTTACCTCCAAAACTTCTTAGACAGATCACCGTCCTTGCCTGCAGGGGCAACACAGCAAGAAGCAAAAGTTAGCCAGCCCTCATACAACACAGAGTTTACAAGGTCCAATAAAATCTATCAAAAGGTGGTCAGAACTGAATGGAGGTACACTTGACTGAATCTAGACTATTCTAGCGGAACCAAATTTTCAATTCTAGTGAACGCCCCCTTCGCAGAACCGAAAATCGACGCCTAAACGACACCAAGGTTGCCCTTTTGGATGGATCTGGAAGCATCGGGCGCTAAACCCTAAGTTCGTCTCGACGGATCCAGGGAAAAGAAAGAAGGCGTAGAGGGGGGAAGGGAAGGGGCGTACCGTAGCCGGTGCAGTGGACGGTGACCTTCTGGCCCTTGACGGGCTTGGGGCCGGTGCCGGCTCTCAGGATCTCCTTCTGGATTCCCATCTTCCCGTCCTCCGCGTCTCCTCTCCACAGTTCGGCGGCGGCGCAGCGTTGGTGTGGTGGTTTCTGCTCGGTGGTGGAGCGAGTGCGACCTGTATTTCAGGATATATTCTTATCAACAAAACTTTGCAACGTGCACACGGCTTTTGCCCCAACAATTTCCCCTTTATCCTTTCTCGTCCCAGAAAAAAAAACTGTAGTCCCACCGATGCAAATTAATTGTCACAGCTAAGTTGGAGTATATTTTTATTCTCAGATAAATAGTCGTTTTTGCTAACAAACAAAAAATATTTTCTATGATTTTTTACCTTAAACTAGATAGTTGTCTGCAAGTTGGATCATGAACGCATTTTTTTACTTCAACTAGATAAGTGTCTACGCATTTCAACGGGAGCACAAATATTTTATACATAATCGTCGCAATTTATATGCCATTTCATTGTTAAAGGTTATTATGTATAAATAATGGATTTTATCAGTAAATCCGAAACCTTTTTCTTTTTAGCCCTTTCCCACGGGCGCCTCCAAGCCAACTAGGGTTTGGAGGATAGTTTAGATGATTAAGTACCTTGTGATAGTTTAGATGATTTACTCCTACGCGACCGAGCGCTGGAACGCACGATCTCAATCTCTCCACCCTCCCTGATTTCAACGGGTGGGGGGGTGGGGGGGGGGGCGTAAAACCTTTACTAAAACAGGAAAGTTTGACGCTATCGGAAAGGAAATCGTTTGCTACAGCGCACGCTACAAAGGTTTAAGTCTAAACTTGGCATTGGTCCTCGCATCATCTTGGATTTCTTTTAGACTTTCCTATGTTCGTTCAGTGACGGTCTAAGACGCGTCTGTATTTATATGAATGAGTGTATGTGAGGGACGTGGTGCCTTTGAAAAACATTTAAAAATAAATAAAAAATTATGAAAAAAAATTTGAATGCAAACATTGACAAAAGTTCTAAGTGCTCATAAAATTTCATCACAAAATAACATTTGTGAAAGTCGTAAAAAAATGATGCTCCAAGACTGTTATTTTCGATAACATTTTGGAGTATTGATTTCTTTCCACGACTTCTACGAATGTCATTTTTTGATGAAATTTTGGAAGCACTGAGAATTTTTGTCGATGTTTACACCCAACAATCAGAACTTTTTGAAATGTTTTTCATTTATTTTGGATTTTACTGTTCTGTGTATGTGAGTGTTTGCAGTCGTAATATATTCTAAATGGATACAACAAACAAAAACTCTAAGGATAACACTTCAACTAGATGCATCTATCCCATTTTAGCTGAATGCATCTTAACTGGAATTCGCAGCCACTGGAGTGCGCCAGCATGGATCAGTCTGCAATCTGTAAATTTGTGTTGTGCTAAAAAAAAAGCTACAGAATTTGTGTTGCGCTGATGCGAACAATGAAGGCAGAATATTTGTATATCTGTAAATTGCCAAATTGGACGAGGGCGAAATTTTTTGAGATGCAAGTTTCGGTGTGTCACGTACTGCTATGCCGCCATTGCAGCGCCGCCGGATACACCGGCGCGAGTCGCCGCCCGCCGGCCACGCAGCGTCCGGCTCCCGTCGAGGACGCGGCGACGGCGCCGGACGCTGCCGCGGTGGCGGACACCTTGCCGCCCAGCAGCAGCAGCTCTGCCCCCATCTCGAGCGGGAACGTAGGTAGGTGGCGCGGATAAGAGGAAGAAGATGCGGGGAGAACGAGTGGAAACAACGGACGAGACCAGTGGCCTGGTGGCTGGTGGGTGGGGACTCGGGAGGAAGAAGATAAACCTCTAACCACGGGGACAAGCATGCATGCATGCGCAGTGGCCAAACCAGATCAGATCGGACAAAGAAACCAAGGATCATTGCAACTTGCAAGCCCTGCGTAACAATTGTTTTGTACAAAACCATGTGCCCCATGGCACCATTGTTTTAGCTGATAAGTATACAACAATGATCAATTTACAAAACAGCGTGCACGATGTGCAGGCTTATTTCCACGGATCCCACAACCAATTTGGCAATTTTTCATGCACGGAATGTACAGATCTGAGCAGTTCTTCGGCCTCATCCAACCAAGCACAACAAACAGCATGGATGATAACTCATTTAAAAAAAACACGGATGATAACATAAGACATAAAAAGTCTTGGAAGTGTGCAGTGAATTTGCACAGGAGCACATCCAGCACGGTGGCAACCTCAAAAAACATGATGTGGAACGCAACAACGAATGTTTGCTGGGCGGAGGATGGGTCAGGTGCCCTTGATCACGACGACGGGGCAGCCCACGCTGTTGATGCAGTAGTTGCTCACGCTACCCAAGAACATCCTGTGTTTCAATCAAAGGAATCGGATCAGCTTGTGTCTTCCATACACGAAATGTGATGCAGTATCAAGCACGCAGGCAGGCAATTATCCCAACAACTGCATGGTCGAAACACAGCAACACTACTTAGATTACTAGTACTAGATGAACTGACATAGAAGGTTGCTAGATTAATTGCTACATGACTGCACTACAGAATGTGAGTATGCCGTTTTTGCTGTCAGACTCATTATCAGTTTTGTCTGTAGAATTAGAGTTCTTCACTGTAACAAGCAATGCAAGTTGTTTGCAGCAACTAATAAGACATAAACAAGTGAAAGAGATGCGTTACAGATCAAGAGAAATTTGTCTATACAGCCCCATGTCTGCGGGAGCAGATGTAACATATACTTTACACTGTATCAGGTTCAGACTCAAAATGATGTTTATATAATAGGACAATTTTCTGATAACCCAGTTTTGCCCAAATATTATAGCGCTGCGGTAAACACGAGTGATATCTTCAGTCGAATTTGGATTCTGGAACAAACGAATTTCACCGCAGGTGTTGTACCGGTAAGAAAACTGAATTCAGAGACCGCAATTTCGTTTGCAGTTCGTATTTGTGTCGGGCAGCAAGCCAGCGCCAGAAGAATCAGACAACTCAGCTAAGCAAAGCGCAGAAGGCAGTGCTAGTGGTCGAATTACCTCTTGACAGGGCCAAAAGCACGGCACCCCATGACGAGCAGATCGGCCTTGAGCTCGGCCGCCACCTCGCAGATCTTCTCCTTGGGATCCCCCACCACCACCTGCGTCTTCACCTCCACCTTCAACAGACCAAGAATCCGACCCAATTTAAGCACGGAATCAAGCAAGAGCAGCCGGGGAGAAGGGAAGAAATCAGAAAAATCGGCACGGATACACCTCGTCTAATCAAACCCGCTTACATTCTTATCGGAGCAAATCTTGAGCGCGTGCTCCAGGATCGCGTCCGTGATCCGCCGCTGGTGCGACTCGATCGCCTGCGTGAACGCCGGCACCTCCGCCACGCCTGAGCAGTGAGCAGCCAGCGCCGCGACCCAACGAAGAAGCAGTCAGCAGGGTAACGGGCAAGAGCAAGCAAGGGCGCGCACGCGCTTGAGATGGGGAGTGCGAGGTTGCTTACTGGGGCCGCCGAAGGGGATGGGGCCGGGGTTGAGCCCCGCGGCGATGCCGGGCGGCGGCTGGACGTGGAGCACGACGAGCGCGCCGTCGGGGCGAAGGCGCAGGCTGTCGAGCGCCCAGCGCAGCGCCTTCATGCTCTCCTCGCTGCCGTCGACCGCCACCACCACGCTGGACAGGTTGGCGGTGGCCATGGCTGCCTCTGCCCCTTCGCTCGGCCTGGGAGACTCCTCGATCGGGTCAATCGGGCAGCGGTGAGGGCGAGCGACTGGGCTGGCTTGCTGGCTGGCTGATTGCGTGCGGCCTCCTCCTCCCTTCTTGTGTTTCTTCACGGGATTAAAGAAGCCTTCGCGGCGCGAGCTTCGGCTGTGGAGGGCGACACTTGCCTCTTGGTAAGGGCGACAGTCTGGCGGCACGCCGCATCCGGTTTGCGTTCGAGGTTTCAGCCGCGGTTCTGCAAGTCTGGGGAAGAAGTCGTAAAACATTTCAAGGGTCATCTGGCACATAGCACATATGCATAGCCATTTGAATGAGCAAAAACTCACAAAAAAGATTTAATCGGAATTTATTTTTCGGTTCCAACGGACCATCCTCCTCCTCGATCTTCTTTCTTATGCCACCCCCGCCACCTCCCCGGATCCAAATTCTCGACTATGGCTTGTCATGTGTGGTATCTCGTTGTGATTAAAGATATAACCGGCTACCCAGTGCCGAGCAAAATGATAAAGCTGGATTAAGGTAGTCCACCTCAATGACATGTCAGACACAACCAAAAAAACTCTTAGACCCCCCTCCCCCCAAGAATTCTCCTAGTCACACTTTCACTCTAACCTTTTTGTCACCCCGATGAGGTGCCAAGGCGAAAACACAAACGATGCAGGAACGAAAACGGTGGTGAAGACAAAGAAGGTAGTCTCAGTGAAGTGAGGGGTTAAGATTGGAAGAGCACACTAGAGACTTCAATCTTTATGAACTAGAAGATTAACTAGCGCAACAATTCGAAGGACGAAATTAACACCCGCTAACATGGTAGCCTTTAAAAACTAGAATTGAAACAAATGTCTCAACAAAAACCATTTCTTAATTAGTTTCTTCGTCAAATTGAATATAATAAAAACCATTGGATGTGGGTAGTCTTTAAATGAGGCATTAACTTTGTGGTGGAGACACATGGTTCTCTTTGGTATAAAGAATCATAATGGGTCTAAAGGATGGAAGGGAAGTACATGTAGTCCATTCCATTAACTCTTGGATTTAGGTAGGTCAGTAATCAATTACTAATCCATTGGTTGGCGCAACTATTCGCACATCGTGTGACATGGATTTTTCGAATGGGTGTGGGCATATGGTTTGAACGCAGAGATTCTTTAAGGTGTGGCTGGTGGTTGAGGGGGAATGGTTTGAAAGTTCCTCAAAGGATCAAATATGTCGCCAAAAGGGTGAGTGAATAAGTGATTGCATTTTTTACTTCCTTAGCTAATTTCAGGGAATGTGGAATTATAAGTTATGTAGAAATGCAAGGAAGACGAATCAATCTAGATGACTGGAGCCGTCGGCTAACAAGACAACACAAGTAAGCATGCTAGTTAACATCAAAGCATCAGTAAAGCTAAGATCACAACGATCAAAGAAGCACAGTGGTGGTGATTTAACCCGAAGTCCACGCCCTGTGATGGCACTGATCTCCAACGGTGACGTGTAAAACAGCGAGATGCAAATACACAAAGCCACGCATTCTTCTCCTCGAGCCTTGACCTACCAGGTATGAGCTTTATACGTTCAAAACACATATATTACTTTAGGTGTCTCCATGTCAATTTCATATTATTGTATGCATCCTTTAATGTTTTTTGGACTAACCTGCTAATAAATTACCTGTGTGGAAATATATATTTCTATGTCTATGATTAATTACACGAGCATTTTCAATCTAAAAAAATCATCAAAAGGTGGACCCCGACTTCCTTGAAGAGAGCCACACATAAGGCGGGGCCACTGAAAAGTGCATCTTATCCCCCCATTGATTTTGGTGACTAATGACAACGTAGTCAAGTATGAATATTTCACCAAGTTTATTTCAAGGGTATAATTATCGTCAGGTCATTAGTGACAGACCATGGTGGGGTAAGTAGGCTGCATTCAACTTTTTTATACATGTCTAAAACTCTAAATGGCTTTGCCCCTCAACATTTGCATATAACATTTAGAAATGAGCATGCACATGTTTGGAAATATCAAACTCTTTTTATATTTAAAGAAACTTTTTCAGCACAAAGATGTTTTCTAAGAATGAATGCATCAGTGCCATTGTTATTACCCTTCAAAAAGAGAGAAAGTGAAAATATATAAATATTGAAAAAATTGCACACAATTTCACAGAAAGCTATGATTTTTATAATATATTAATATGCAAGAATAATCATGTAATAGGGAAACAAAAATCACGAAGAGAAGTTTCTTAAATGAATTAGTGGCTCTAGTGTTACCCTTAAAAATAAATAAAATGAAATTAAGACAAAAAAAATCCAAATAGTAAAGTTTTCTAAGGAAGATTGAATTAGTCACATTGGTCTTACCCTTTAAAAATAAATAAATAAATAAAATGGCAACATTATCACACATTTTACACATAATTTGCACTTTTTTGTAAAATGCAAGAACAAGCATGTAATAGTGAAAATTTCATAAAATAAGTTTCCTAAGAAGGAATAAAATAGTAGCATTGGTATTACCCCTAAAGAAGAAAGAAAATAAAAACGAAAATAATGAAGTTTTGTAAGAAAGAATGAATTACTGGCATTCATATTACCCTTTAAAAATAAAATAAAATAAAATTATTCACAAAAAATAATGACAAAATGTGCATAAAAATATTTGTGCCTTTTGATAACATGTCTGAATAATCATATAATAGTGTTTTTTTCCGCAAAAAAGCAGTTTCCAAAGAATGAATGAATTGGTGGAACCGATATTATCCTTAAAGAAGAAAGAAAATTAAATGAAATCTAAAACACAATCAAAATAATGAACTTCTCTAAGGACGATTGAATTAGTGACATTAGTATTACCCTTAAAAAGGAAATAGAATGACAATTATCAAAATAAAAATAGAAAACAAATGCATACGAATAATTATGCTTTTCTATAAAATGCAAGAATAATCAGATAATAATAGATTTCTTGCAAAAAGTAAGTTTCCTACGAACGAGTGAATTAGTGGAATGGATATTACCCTTAAAGAGCAATGAAAATGAAATGAAAAACTTAGAACAAATTATAATAATGAGTTTTCTAAGAAACATTAAGTTAGTGTCATTGGTATTACGCTTTATGAAGACAGAAAATAAAAAAAAAACTTAAAAACTTGCACAAAACTCTGCACGAAATTGCATTACTGTCTCTTGTACTCCCTCTATCTCATAATAATAGTCTTTGATTTAGTACAATTTATTTAGTACAAAGTTGTACTAAATCAAAGACTCTTATATTGGAAGTTTTGGAACAGATGCAGTATAGTTTAAGCATATATTGCATACTACTTGCATGTATACATTAAACTCACCCAATATCCCTAAAATACCCATATAAAAAAATAAAAATAAAACCAAAAACCAAACGCATAGAAATAGGAAAACCCGGGCAATGGTTTATGGGATTTAGGCCCAATAAAAATCAACTGCACCAAACAAAGACAAGTAGAAATTTCAGCCCAAGAAGCCCTGAAACAACACAACGAAGAAACATGAATTTTGATCCAAAGAAATGTTAGAAAATTTACTTATCCAACTTAAAAACGATTTAGCTACAAACCGAACATCAGGTTTTTTAGTGTGACGAATCGAACATTTTTTGTGCCAAATTAAGTTGTCGCGAGGATGATAATTTTCTAAAGATTTGTCATGCTTGCTAAAGAAAATCGGCATCATCAAAACAACATAATTTATCGTCGCATACATTTGGTTTGCCATGCTTTTAAAATGAGACATCAGGATTTTAACGTTTCAAAATGGGTAAAAAGTTTCTAGACCGTGCAAACGAATCAGTACGGGCTATACTGCACGTTGTAGGTACCGGTGATGCAAAATCTGAACAGCCCGGATTATCCCCCGCCTCGACGAGCTGACAGGGGTTTGGATGTGCATGCATGCATGAATTACTGCGTTATCAAGGTTTTAAAAAAAAGCCTCTAGACCGTGCACACAAACCAGTACATGTTGTACAGTACGTGGCGATGTGAAAACTGAAGTGCTGGACTTGTGTGCAGCGCCGGTTCACACACCCTGACGCCTGGGCCAAGCAGGTACTGTGCAGGTCAGATGAATGAACCAGCGACCGAAGCCAGGACTGGGTTGCCCCTTCCGCCCCCCGGGATGCGTTTGACCGTGATCGGTTCGTCACGAGTCTCCTTGACAGACTAAGCAGAAGTAGTAGTATTATTGTTCTTGAGAAATGTCGCCGTCGGAAAGATTCGTAATACAGGCAGAAAGAAAACACGAGTATAAAACGCCCCCGGCGCCGTCGTGCTGCCATGCTCTGGCGATTACCGAATGCTCCTCCCCTCGAAAGATCTGCGCGGCCGTCTGATTCCGCAAAAGCCATCGCGTCTTTTTTTCAACCCCGAAAGAAAGCTTGGAGTGCCCCGGAACAGGACACAAGTAGCGGTGCCCGAAAGCCACCCCACCATGTCATTTCCGGTCCAAGGAGAAAGAAAGAAAGGCGCTGCCACTGCCGCCCGGCCGCGCATCTCGCCACCACCAGGTACACACACGTACTGCGAGGGGGTCTCGCGTCGCAGCGAGCGCAGCTCCACCCGTGGGTGGGGTGGGGTGGGGTTGCCTGTGCATCGCGTACGCGAGGACCCGGCAGCCTCGCCGCGACCGAGGGTTGTTGGACGGGACGCCTCGGCAGCTTTCCACGACGCTCTCACCCATCGGTGGTAATGATCGCACGCGCTGCCCGGGGCCGGGGGCATACAGAATCACTGTTTTGACCCTCTAAGGGTAGTTAGCACGATTTGACCTTGCTTCGTGATGATTTCACAGTATGATCTTTTTTTTTGTCACGTCAACATTCGTAATGTTTCGGCTGCATCGAAGACGTCACTGCTCCTAGCGTTTTCTCTAACCCACACTTATCTAGTGGCAAAACGGAAACGCCGTAGATCTTGGCGTTTGGTCCATGCCTGCCCCACTCACTTAAACATTCTTTAAGGGCGTAAACTCATTTTTAGGAACAGAGAGAGTCGTCTCTCATACTTGCCAATTTTAAGGTTGATCACCAAGGAAACTAGATAATATCCCATGCGTTGCTACGAAAACATATGCTATCATCAATTAAAGACATGTAAATACCATTAAAGTATTTTTGACATTACTGTTAAAGAGGCATAAGCACATGAATCCCAAAAATCAAGTGTAACAAAAGGGAACTATACCATTTCAGAAAATGTTGATATATAAATATAATAGCAAACCCCATATATCACATTGTTCATCTCTTACCCATTCATCAAGTGTTGTGTAAAGATCAACACAACTTGATCTCTACAACCTAGTGACATTCATAAATCAACTTTGTATACAAATAAATCATAAAATATTAGTGACTGCAAGGCTCGTGTGGTAGAAGACTGGTCTTTTTTTTCTGTTGGAGTGGAAAATGCACTGTAAATTAGTCCGCAGATTTAGGCCGCCTTCAGTGAGATGCACAGTAAATACGAATATTGCTAATCGAGTATTTTCCCTTCATAATTGCAAGGGGAATGAAAACATCTTTTAGCTTTTTAAGTGTATCACGCAAAGAGCAAGTGAATAAAGCATAACCTAGTCTGACTTAACCAACTACGACATTTGAAAAGTACAAACCATTCAAAAACTGTCTAGCAATAAATATGTTTGTTCTTGAATTTAATTGCAAATTCCCATCCAATAGTAACATAGGAAAAGAGACGAATACGTTCTAGGCAGGGAATTCTTTCCTAGATCTGAATAGAGAGCTTTACTGATCCTACCATCCTGTCAAACACACGATCATACCAAGTTGCTGAAAGTGTTGGTTCCATGTTACGTCCTATCACTTGATAGGTGCGTGATCTTCAATATGAAGGACAACAAACCCCATTCAACGATTAATATAGTCCAGGGAGAAATATAGAGACTATTTCAATAGCTTCAAATTGTTTTAAAGCAGAGTAATCATGCATATACTATCAGGCCAAAAAGAGACGGACTCGAGATTTGACACCTACTACGTGAGCAGATAAAGGTATTTGACTACAGAAACATCTTGCAAACAACTCGGCATAGCAGAAGATATTTGATGATAAGTGATAACATAAGTTGTCCGAACTAAATGAACCTAACATGAAAAGAAGAATCAGAAAATAAATGAGATTGTGTTGATTACTTACTAATATGTCTAAAAGTACGTTATATCGACTATAGGGGATGGGTGAATATGCGTTTTTTTATAAATTCGTCACTGATGAATTACTCGTGGAGAAATTTGCAAAGTGACGAACTACATGGAGCGTAATAAGTACTCAAGTGCATGCAAAGCAGAGCAGTAGCATAGTCATCATGATGAAAAGAACATGCACAGATTACAGGTAGCGTGATACATGATAAGCATGTGAAGAACAAGGTGATTGAAGAATTTGAGATGAGGAAATTGAGAAAGTCTTCAGTCAAATTTCTTCAAACAGTAACGATCAATTTCATCAACAAGTATTCAAGAAAATAGAAAGGTTGAGAAAATGGAACCAGGTAGCTCGGTGAAGACAATGATTTGATGACCCAATTCCAACTGCTGTAACCGTCGTACGTCTAGTTCGGAGAGTCTTGGTATTTAAACCAAAGGACACACAGTCCCAGAACACACATCCCTTACCGTATTCTCCTTGAGCTAAGGTCACACAGACCTTGCCCAACACCCGTGGTAAGTCTTCAGGGCAGACTTCCAAAACCCTCACAAACTCGGTCACCCGACGATTCACAATTGACTACTGGATGCTCTAAACTATGACGCCTAACCGTCTGGAAGATATACAATCATCAAAGGTAGCAAGCGTCGGTTCCACACAGGAACAATCTATCTAATGATGCTCAATCACTTTGGGTTTGGTGGTTTGTTTTTGTGGTTTTTCCCCGCTGATGATTTTCTAACAAAGTCCTCAAGAAATGGGTTGCTCTCAAATGACAAATATCAAGTTCTCTCTCAGAGCAGCCAACCAGCTAGTGGTTGTGGGGGGCGGCTATTTATAGCCAGGATGTAACCCGACATGATAAGACATAAAAGCCCCCAATCACATGACCGATATGTGGATAGTATATCTGGACAGCTGGCGCAAGGCTCAACAACGGTCGAAATTTGAACTGTCAAATTTCCCTCGGCTTATTATATTCCTCAAGGTAGGCAATTCGCACTGGCGAAATCCTAACTCCTCAGTCAGATCAATTTCGTCAGAGACCAGAAGAACATCGTCTCGGTCACTGAAAAACTTGACTAAACCGCAAGATATTTCCAAAGACTTCACTCGAAGGATTGGGTATGTTGAGGCTTTTGAGTTGAGCATCACTTCGAAACTTTTCCTTAGTTTTCCCTCGACCCCCTTTAACAGTACAGTGTTTCCTATGACTCAAAGAAAGAAAATGAAACTAAAAAACCAAAAGTCTTCACACTTCATAGTCCTCGTATCAATATCTTCAAGGTCACACCGAATTCTTCAGCTTCAAAATCTTCAGGGAAATACCAAAGTCTTCGGCTGAAGACATTCATATTTAGGGGTCGATAATCTCTGGATATATCAAACTCCTCAACAACTTATAGAACCTATGTATACCCACAAACACAATAGTTACTTAACCTATAATTCTTCAATACACCAAAACCATTAAGGGGCAATAGATGCACTAAGGATCTCCTCCTTTTTGGTGATTGATGATAAATAGGTTAAATTTTCACCAAGGATAAACATATGAAGTGTAAGTATAGTGTTTTAGGAACTTGATTGCAAGATATAGAAGAACTCCCCCTAAAGATGTGCATATTTGAGGATTTTGTTTTGGACTGGAAATGCACATGGCAAGTTAAAATCATGGAGATCTCCCCTTATATCTTGTAATCCATACACACATTTAATATATACCATGAGGAATTGAAATGCATGATAAATAAATTTCGCCTGACGAATTTCAGCATGCGTTCATTAAGGAACTTGAGGAAATAGGTATGCAAAAAGGAGTTCAAAAGTGTGAGACTACCATTGGACTTAAGTTTACAACTCGAGCAACAAACACTTTAGACGAGCGAGAGTTGTAACTTAAACAAAAACAACCCATTATATAGATACCCACTTGAAGACTAGCTAAAATTTCTCCCCCTTCGTCATCGGTGAATAAAATGGACGAAAAATCAGGACTAACGCCCCTGAAGAATTTCATCTCGAAGGTGGTGGAGGCGTGCCAGCATTGTCGGGGTCGTTTGTCGATGTAGGGCCCATAGCAGTGGCATCAAGATCCTCAGCTTAATCCGTCTCGCGCGATGAAGAATATTAGTTTGTAAACAACAGAGGAACTTGAACCTTTTTGAATTTCTTCCGAGGAGGATGAGACCAATCAATGTTCTACCGAATATCCATCTCCTCGAGTTCCCCAGGAGTCTTGAGATGTTCTAGTATGGCCCAAGTGCGATCGAAGATTTCATGCACATATTAATGATTTTTTTCCTCACAGAGTTCTGCGTCACAGTCATGTTCGGAAGAATTTATTTGAACTGAAGCTTGACCCACTTGTGATTACGATCAACCTTCTGATGAAGACTTAGGAGAAGCTCACGATCGGTCATCACACGAGGGGCAGAAGCTTGAGGCTTTTGAGCTGAGGTTTTGGCAACAGAATCTTGGGTGGCAGAGTCATCATTGGTGGAATATGATGCAGCCTTACGGAATTAACCATCCAATGGACGAGTGCCTTCGTCAACAACAACTTTGCCTTTTCCTTCAACTGAAGAAAATGCCTTCTTGAGGACTTCAATTGGAGGCAAAAAACTGAAGTGATTTATGAAAATCAGCCTTAAAAGGAATTGAAGACCTTGATCTAATGAATTTCATGATCCAAGGAGCATAAGGCTTCAATTCGAGTGGTGACACAACTATATTGCGGAAGTCCTCATGAAGAAATCATGAAAATTTCTGGGAATCCCATTAATGATGTTGAACAGCAAATTCTTCATGATGCTAACAACTTCTTCTTCAGAGTTGTGTCCCTTGATTGGATTGAGGGTTTTGGTCAATATGTGGTAGATGGTCCTGGGCACATATAACAACTCCTTCACTAGGAAGGTGGTCCTTGGAGGTTTGCTAGGAGCCAAAGGCTTCATGAGTACTTGCATCATGTGATTTGGCAGTTCAAGTTAATCATAGATGCATATTGCTCCTTCTGAAGGAATTGCTATCGGGATAACATGAAGCAATTCAGTTGCTGGAGCAGTGTAGTGAGTCATTCCAGGCATCCAATCTAGGATCCATGAGTTGACATCAGAAGATTCACCAGAAATGTGCAAGGTTGCATATAATTGAAGAATTAGCTCTTCATTCCAATCACATATATCAGTACAGAAGGGGAGAAGCCCTACGTCATGAAGAACAGCGATCACATGATTGAAACAAGGGATGGACTCCATATCCACATAAGGAAGTTGACGATGTTGGAAGACTTTGTCCTTGTCAAATAGTACAACAACACACAAATTCATCTATGCAGAAGTCTAGAACCTTGAGCGTCCGACCCTTGTAGAGTCATCAGGATTTGGCCCTATGAAGAACCTATGTTCATCGGAGAAATTCGCCTTGATGAATTTGGGCCGTTTTGTGCCTTTGAATGGAAATTTGGGCTCTGACTGAAGATTTGGCTTGAAGCGTCCCACAATTTCCCTTGGCACGACAGTAGCTTCTCCAGACTGAGGAATTTGTGCAGCAGTTTCTTCACGTGCAGTATGGGTATGAATTTCTTGAGCTGATGCAACTGGAATTACTTCAGGAATTGACACGAGGGGAGTGGGGAGTCCTTTAGAACCGGTTTGAATTTCTTCAGTTTGAGCAGGTGACTGAGGAATTTTAGTAAGAGGAGTGGTTATTGGTGAATTGGGGTGAACAGCCTCCCAATATTCATCATTGATAAATGGAGTTGTGTCTCCAATATCCATATGTTCATCAATTTCTTCATTTCCAGCCTCTTCAGCAGTTAACTAAGGATGGGGCGATGATACCTGAGGGGTTGAAGGATTTTTTTTCACCTCTATTTCTTCATCAATCTGCTCTAAGGAAGCAACAGAGTGATTATCTTCATCTTCTTCATTTGGGATGACATAGTATTCCCCAAATGGAACAATTTCGTATGCATGAACGATATAGATAGGAGTTGCATCAATGGGTTCAGTTGAAAACTTGGCATAGTCTTTGATTTCTTCAAGGCCGAGGAATCTGCAGATGATGATGCTTTCCTTTTCAGTGTGGCTTCCTTCTTCATAGCCTTTGCTTTCTTGACTTCTGATGCAGAAGGAAGTTTGACTTTCTTCACCCCTGAAGATTTTGCTAGGGAGCATGGGGTGAAGGTGATGCAGTTTCTTCAGGCACGACTGATGCAATTGCCGTGGCAATCTCAGATTCTTCAGGCGCAACAAATACTTCAGCTGGCCTGACTATTTCTTCAGCAGCCTAAATTTCTTCAGCCGCGCTTTTAGTTTCTTCAGCAGGCGAAGCAGAGGTTCCAGCCTAAGGAATTTCTGGTCACGATCAAGCAACAACCCTTGAATTTTGGTCCTTGATGGCTTTGTCAGCCACTTTGACGAATCATACCTTGGCTCCTTGCATATCTGCATAGTAGCAAGCAAATTCATCACTCAGGCCTTTGATCTCCTTTTGTACAGAGATCAGTTGGTCAGGTGTCAGATCCAGAACGCGATTCTTCATGAAGCACTCCTTTTTGTACTAAGCCTTCTTGGCTTGTCTAGCCTTCTCATACTTTCATTTCTCTTCAACAAAGAAAGCAATGAGGACATGGCCTGGACCAAGAGGCAGATTCAAATCATCAATGGGAGTGTTAGGGTCCTGTGCCAAATGTCAATGAAGTTGAGCACAGTCTTTGGATCCAACAATAGAGGAATTTGAGTGCCCTTTGCCTGAGCCACTCTATCTTGCTTGTTTCTAATGATTTCCGTAAGTTCCTCCTCATCAGCTGCATCATCCTCAGATTCTGATGGGACATGAAATAACACTTTCTTTGGATGAGGACTTGGTCACGTGCCTCGTCCTATAGTTGCTTTCACCTTCAGCAGAGTAGGACTAGTTGATGAATGTGCTTGGGCTGAAGAGCTTGCAGAAGCCCCCTGAAGCAATTGAAAGACCTCCAGTCCTCTGACATGTTGCAAGATGCACTAGAGTTGAGGAATATGTAGCTGCAACTGAGGATTGTGCAACCACAGAAGGCATTGCAACAACCTTTGAAGAGGTTTCTTGAGGATTTTGCAATGAGGACTTTGTGGTTGAGGAACTTGACCATGAGGGCATTGAGCTTGAAGACTTTGACTTCACTGTCATTTTCTTCAGCATAGCCTTCTTTCAAGTAGTTCAAAAGGCAGAGGCCGTAGCAGTAGCAGCAGCAGCAAAGTCTTCATTGAATTTGGTGACAACTTCCTTAGAAAGCTTCACCAGTTTGGCCTCACGTTTTGCCTATTCTTTGGGAAATTCCTCACCTCTTCTGATGATAGAGGGATCAACCTCTTGTCTTTCAGCCAATGGAGATCTTGAGCAGGGAGGAATGACAACGAATTTCTTCATGTATTTTGGAGTTACATATTTGTACTCCTTCCATTCTTTGGCCCATCTCCTCTCAATCTTTTGTAAGCGAATTTTATGCTTGTCTTTGGATTCCTTGCCATATATTTCTTCATCTAGGGTGCAATAGTCAGCATAGATATCCTCTGGGATTCCAAAAGCAGTGTTCAGTTTAGCCTTCTTTCCTCCTTTCCAAGTCCTTTTGCCTTGTGGCATTTTCTTCACTTGAGGATCTTGAACTTTTGAAGATTCTGAAGAAGTATGAAAATTTTCTTCGAGGAACGCTACAAATGAGTTAAGTTGATGAGAACCTAGCGTCGTGGATTTGTCACGACAGATGTCCGGGTGAACGGACTTAGGTTCAGGGCGAGACGCAACTACGTGGTGGCTTGAAGGGGTTGATCGGAATCGAGAAGACACGGAGTTTTACCCAGGTTCGGCCCCTCCGATGGAGGTAAAAGCCTACGTCCTGCTTGTCTTGTATTGATGATGATGAAGATCTCTCGGTTACAAGGGTGCTAATCGCTACCTCTAATCTCTTGTGCCTCTAATCTCTTGTGTTCTCTAAACTTGTAGACTTGTGTCTCTTGAGAACTTGTCCCTCTAGAGGTGCTCTACCCCTCCTTATATAAGTGGAGAGGGTAGGTTTACAAATAGAGTCCTACTAGGAGTAGGATTAGGACTAGCCTCTCACGAATCCTACTTCGGGTCTTATTTCCTTTAAGGGAATCCTTCTCTCTTAGAGCCTTCTTTTGTGAGCCGCCAGGCGCCGGCTCACCCGCCGGGTCTTGGGCTTGGTCATCCTGCGACCCGCCTACCGGGTCACTAATAAGATGTCATGTCTTTATGGGGTCTCCTGTGAGTCGCCAGGCCGGGTCATACCATGGGGTATATCCCCGTCATTAGCCCCCAGGTTAGCTTGAATTTATTCATGGTAAGCTCGTGAAACAAGAGTTACAAATATGTTAAGTGGCCGGCTTGCTCCTTTGGCCGACTTATAAAATGGCTTCTCAGAAATCCGGGTCTTTTCTCCATATGAATGAGTCGTCTTGATAATCATCTTGCTTGTCAATGTCTTTTGAAAAATACTGAGAATAGAACACCCATATGCCATTGAGTCGGCTTCCAATACTCTTGGCGGGTCATCTCCGCCGGGTCATAATCATTGATGATGCTGGGTCATTATCGTCGGTGACTCCGGGTCAAGTAATTAGAATCCAACTGACTTGATAAAAATATTGAGATGAAAATCCATGTGATGTAAAGTCGGACTTCTATTGTTGTGAAGCAGGGCGGCTTATATTAACTCTGGCGGGTTATGATCTTTTGATGACGCTGGGTTATAAATGTTGGTGACGCCGGGTCTAACAACTGAACTCCATAATTTAACATCTTGAAAAATTCTCCTCAAAGCTTTTGATATGTCCATATTACCTGTAGCCCCCAAGCTCCGAGATTATCCATGATAACTTGGTGCTTTGCAAATAACATTTTGGATTGTGTAGCCCCCAAGTGTCGGGTTGTCCTGCCTGCAGCAACCTGGGACTTATAATTGCCTTTATATCTTATAATGCTTTGGCGGGTGTAGCCCCCACGGGTCAGCTCATCAGAATGTGATACGCCGGGTCTTCAATTTGACTCTCTTAATCTGTGGTAACAGCTGAATACTGTAGCCCCCAAGTGCCGGGTCGCACGCCTACGGCGACTTGGGCCTTTTTAGAAAGTTTGATCACAATTTGTTGAATGAATCTTTGACCGTGGTTGTAATATAACCCGGAATGAATATCCTAGAATAATTCCTTTGTCTTTGACATGAAATTCCTGTTCGTGGTTGCGGTGCACCCGGCAAATATAAGTTTGAGAAATCCATGAGTGTTGTAGATTACTACAGAGCACAATTAAAGAAATCCGAGAACCGGCCAATTAGATGACACAGTATTATATCTGATAGGGCGGCTCTTGAAAGATAATAATTTCTCTGAGCTGGTTTGAAAAAATCCCAATCATTTATTACTGGTTATGATAAACCATGAAGATCCAGCCATATTGGCTATTAAAAGATCCATTTGCTCTTGCAAAACAATTAACGGTGGCTCATCTTAAGAGATAAAACCTGCAAAAACGAACAAGACAGAATATATTCTGCATTGTTGTGAGGGCGGCTTAAAGAAGCTCAACCCGGAGATGTATACCTTTCATAACATTGCTCCTTTTCTCATAACCTTGCTCTGACCCGGCTTGATAAGCCGGCATGATGCAATATGTGATGATGATCTTGCTTTCCTAAAAAAACTCATATGATGGTTCTTCTGCGTGGATTCGATGCTTTGAACTCATACCAGTTCAGGGTCTCTATCGAGATTGGCCGTCAATTTCTTGAATCGGCTCAGGGTCTCTAGGCGAGATTGGCCGTCAATTTCTTGAATCGGCTCAAGGTCTCTAGGCGAGATTGGCCGTCAATTCTTGAACCAGCTCAGGGTCTCTAGGCGAGATTGGCCGTCAACTTCTTGAACCGGCTCAGGGTCTCTAGGCGAGATTGGCTGTCAATTTCTTGAACCGGCTCAGGGTCTCTAGGCGAGATTGACTGGTAAGAGTACAGCGAACGCCGACTATCGATGGGAGATGTAAGCTATACCCCAAGGCAAGAAGTCTCCATCGACAGCCGCGGCTAATAATTAGCCTGAAACGGCATAAAGCCGACTGTTTGAAAGGAGAAGTAAGATATACCCGAAGGCAAGAAGCCTCTTTCAACAGCTACAGTTGATAAGCAACTGAATTTAGGCGTAAATGCTGGTTGTTAGGGTGAGATAAGCGAATCCATCGGTAAGAAGCCCCCTTCGACAACCACGGTTAATAAGTAATCGGAAGTGGCATAAAGCCGGCCATTAGGGTGAGATAAGCGATACCCGTCGGCAAGAAGCCCCCTTCGATGGCCGCAGTTGATAAGCAACTAGAATTTGGTGTACATGTTGTTGTCTTAGGGCCTGTAAGCTATACCAAGGTAAGAAGCCTCCATCAACAACAGCGCTTAATGTAACCAAACTAGGCATAAAGCCAACTATGCAAGGGAGAAGTAAGCTATACCCGGAGGCAAGAAGCCTCCTTGCAACAGTTTAATATAGCTGGCTGTGCAAAGGAGAATCAAGCTATACCCGAAGGCAAGAAGCCTCTTTGCAACAGTGCTTAATTGGGCATATCGCCGGCTGTGCAAGGGAGAAGTGAGCTATACCCGAAGGCAAGAAGCCTCCTTGCACCAGCGTAAAAGCCGACTGCGCAGGGGAGATGTCAGCTATACCTGAAGGCAAGAAGCCTCCCTGCTACATCGCTTGATAAGGCATAAAGCCGGATGATAGATCAGCCGTATTGACGGTGAACAGACCACTTCAACTCAAATTTCTGAGCCGGAAAATTTCATTTGCAAAGACCCGGGCTTCTCATTGAAAATGACCAAATGTGTCTTGCCATGTCTGTAGCCCCCGAGCCTCAAGTTGACTCGAAGAGGCGGCTTGAGAATCTCCATTGAAAGTTGAGGTTGGCCGTGGCGGGTTATAGATGATCCCGCATGATTTGTTTCAATAATCCGGTCGAGGGTTCGTTCCGGCTGGTTATTGAAGTGAACCAAACTGTAGTGGTGGCGACTTGTGCACCTGTCCGTCGGGCGGCTCATACCGGCGAGCATTGCATTGATATGTCAATGTTGATTGGACCACGGGGCAGTGATTCAGAACTGCCAATTGGGCGACTTGTATTGTTGTATGCAACCACTGTTGGGTTGATGTAGACGTAGCAAACACCCGCGGCATTGTAAGCTGGTGCTGTTTTCAAAGACGCCATGGCGTTGTAAGCCGGCGCGGGTGGCGAGAGACAGTCATGGCGTTTGTAAGCCGGCGCGGTGGCGAGAGTCGGCCACGGCGTAGTGGCGAGAGACGGTCGTGGCATTGTAAGCCGGCACAGTGGCAAGAGACGGTTGCAGCATTGTAAGCCGATGCAATGGCGAGGGAGTCCCTTGAATAACGTGACACGCACCACCACCTTTGGCACACCTCCATCACCGCGGTATAGTGCCCCTTTGGCAATGGCTAATTGTCCTGTGTCAAAAAATATTACAAAAACCAAGTAATTGTTCTTCGATGGAATCAAAAAGGTATAGATAAAATAAATTGGGTGGATAGCACCTGTTTCATCTCGATGATGAGCTGAGTCATCCATACCGTCCGTGGATCACATCCCGTAATTTCAATAGCGATTGAAACACTCTCTCGAGGCCACAACAGAGGTGACGATTCGGCCACGGAGGCTCCGAGACGATGCTAGACCAGGGCAGCTCGGCGGTGACGACATTTTTGTCAAAGAAGTCTAGCCGGGTGACTCGAGGCGGTGAAGGATTATATATATATATATATATATATAATGCAAGCCGGCGTGTGGAGGTGGGATGTAACATCCCAAAATTCCATTTTGGAATGTTATGAATATAGCTATGCATCTATTATCATCATTGCTTGATTGTATGAACTAGTTGAAATGCCTCTTCTGGTTTTCAGAAAGTCCCCTTCTACTTTTCCCTATGTTGCTTCCTCTATTTAAAATTTTTGGTTAAAAGTTCAAATAAGAGAGGAGGAACATGACACTCCACACCAGGGTCTAATTGGTGAATTATTTGAACAAAAATAACCAGGAGTTATTTTGAAAATATTTGCAAAAAGGGTTTAAAAACAATTAGGACATTTCTGAAATAATATTTTTTTCAAAGTGTTCAAATGACAGAATAGAAATGTTCATTAAATAGCATTTATTATTCTGTTAATTTTGATATATAATACCCCTATATTTACAAACGATTTGAATGCTTTAAAAGCTTTTGAATGTCTCCGGAAATTATTAAAAAGAAACGGTAACCGTTTCCGGTATTAAACGGGCCGGCCCACCGGCTTTAAAAGCCGAAACCGTTACCGGTCGGCCGACCGAGCGCAGTAATGCTCCCGCTCTCTCACTGACACCGGGTCCCACCCCGTCCGACCGTTGCCCCGGAACGGTCATCGTCTTCACTCCCCGCGCTCGCCGGATCCGACGCCGGCCGTTACTCCCCCTCACCGGATCTCTCCCCTCTCTCCTCCCCGCACCCCCCCGAGCGCCTATATAAGAGCCCCACGGCCCCGCATCCATTCCCCCCCCGAGCCCCCTTCTCTCTCTCGCCGAGACGCCGTCGATTGCTCGTCGGAGTTCCACCACCACCGGAAGTCGCCGTCGATCGTAGCCACCACCTCCGACCATCATTCGCCACGCCGTCGCCACCAATCGCCTCCGGAGGACCGTCCCCGTCGCCAGGACCACTTCCCCGTCCTCCCCGACCACCGGAACACCTCGCCGTCGCAATCGCCGCTACCGGACTCGCCGGAGTACCCCGACGCCGGCAACCTCCCTCCGTAAGCCCCCTCGACCGTCCGATCCAAATCCCACGGTCCAGATTAGAACGAACTTAAGTCCGAACCGTTTTCTTCTACCGAACGGTCGCCCGCTCTAATTCACCTACCGAACGCCCCCCTTAGCCAATCGGATCGCGCCACGTAGCCCCCTGACCGACGCAAACTTTTTTTCATTTTCTGTTTTGTTTTAATTAACAGAATGTTTTCCAATTTTGTTTTGCTTATATCTTTTAATCTGTTTAGAGTTTTGAGTTGATTCTTTTTGCAATAGCTCACAATTTTCATGTAGTTTCACCCTGTACTTTTAAATTTCAAATTTGAACTATGAAATTTGAATTGAATCAAATTTGCTTAAAATCTTCAAATCTGAATAACTAGAGTTTGAAAATAGATTTTGATATGAATCTTTTTGCTACTGTTTGGTATTAGTTAGGACTATCTTCAGGTATAGTTTGAGGATTTTCATGATATATTTGATTACTGTTTTACCCAAAAAACAGAATCTGCTTATTATTATAATATAGTTTTATAAACTTAATTTTGATTAGTTTGATTTAGAATTTGGTTTTATTTGTTTATTAGGTTCTGTTAGTAAACATTTAGTGTTTTCACTTACTGTTAATAAAAATATAAATTTGCCTAGTTTAATTTTATTTAACATAGGAATCAAAATTTCTTTTCAATTAGGCTTAATTTGACTAAAACAACTAACTAGTAATAGTTTGTTTTCAAACAAAGTTTTCTATATTTTGTTTCTGTTTTCTAAGACAGATTTAATAGTAAATTATTTTTTTTCTGTCAAGAACATGTTTTGTTAACAAATTATAAGTTTAGTTTTACATTCTTTTGTTAATATAACTATAGTTGATTCATATAGTGTTTATCAAAACTTGTATAAACTTCACTAAACTTTTCCCAACAAGCTTAAATTGATTATTCTGTTTATTAATAAAATATTCTATTGTTTTCCTTGTTGTCAACAATTGTTTTGCTATTTCAAAATAGTTTTATTATGTAGTAGTGTTTTCATCATCCCCTTTGGAAAAAACAAAACTTTGTGTGTTTTACTTGCTAGAGACTTTTGTGCATTGTTTGCCTTGTTTGTTTAGTACTTCTTTGATGAATGTTATGAGTACTTATTTTGGTTGTATGCTTATTTGAGTGCATTGTTTGTTTCGTTAGATTATCCGGAGTGCGAAACTTGTTACCTAGAGTTACTCAAGTACGAAGATCATCAATCAGGCAAGTCACTTTGATCATGTTTTACCCATGTTTTATATGCATTAGTTCTACCATCTCCCCAGTTGCATGCAAGATAGGTTAGTTGGAAACTTGGTTACATAGTAGTAGTATCATGTGGTAGATACCCCTCTCAACCCCTTTGACAACATTGGCCCCGGGAAACGTTGTTTTACCTTTTGCTATGCTATTAGTAGACGGGGTTGGTTGTGTGATTCATGAGAGTTGAGAGAGTTAATAATTTCAAGACCTACATAATGATCAAGATTTCAATACTCCAAGTTTTCAACATACCTCTGGGTGGATGATGGTTGAACGGCGCCCTGGAGAAACCAGTGGTTAGCCTAGGTGATGCTGGAGGTGGCCAGTATTCACGCGGAAAGGTCCACCCAGGCACAAAGGGATGGATGGGTGCTTCAAGACCCAAGGCTTACCTGCACAGCCACAAGTCATTATGGGCTCTGGCTTGGTTGGATATCGTGGTGACCCTGGACAGGCGGTGCTACGAGAGGTAGAAGAACGGTAGGAAAGGATGGGCATCGTCAGAGTCGCAGGGAAACCCTTTGGAAGACCATGTTTTGGTCATCCGTTTCTCAAACACCCTGAAGTGCGAGAAATCAAACGGAGGCGACCAAATCTTGTGGGGAACGTGTGCAAAAACTCTGCAGAGTACTTAAACCTAATCGATTAGCCGTGTCCACGGTTATGGACGACTTGAGCCAAAGGGATTGGAACTTCCGGAACTCTCAACACAAATAATATGATGATGTGGGAATTTAATAATTTTGGGTATGAGAATTGGTTGATGGAACCATCTCATTAATCAACCAACTTAGTAATGCTTTGCTTAGCCCTTTTTCTTGATGTAGGAAAAATTGGCTTTACGCAAAACTTACCACCCCACCTGCCATATAAGCATATAGACTAGCTGATTATTTTCACCCCTCTCTTGTGACTTTGCCGGCATACTCCATATGCTGACCTACACGGCTGCAACGTATCATGTTGCAGAGTATTTTTCCGACCAGGAGTGAGGACACGTTCTATGCTCAGTGAGATGCCCTTGGAGTCGGATGGACTCATCTACCTTCGACGCTTCCGCAAGATTTAGATATTCTCATGAGTTGGCCTTTGGCCACTTTATTGTAATTTTTATCGTAATAAAGAACTCGATATGAGATTTCGATTAATATAATGCTGTGTGATTTACCTTTGATATATACATTGATGTACCGTGTGTGTACCAGCATGATCTTGGGATGGTACGGAAACACCGGAGACTTGACCTTCCAGGTCGGGTCGTTACAGAAATGGTATCAGAGCACACGCTGACCGTAGGACGTAACCTCTAGGATTGGAAAGCCTTAGGATTGTTTCTCTTTGTCTTTAAATATCTTATACTCTCATCTATTCGTTTCTGACTCCTCTCCGATTATTTCAAAATTTATAGATGGCCACCTTCATCCCAGTGTTGATCACAGAGTTTTGCCAGCCTGACGCAACGATGCCCTTTGGTAAGGAGCTGATGAGGATCGTCAAGGACATAAGGATTGCTTTGCCGAGCATCACCGGGATTCCTATCATGTCATTTCCCCAAGATGGACGCTACAGGATCGAGGTGCATATTCCAGGGAAGACCTTTGGGAATCGGAAGGAACCCATAGATCTCAAGTTCGTGGCACCCAGTTGGATACTTGGAAGAGACATGGCCATTCATCGTGCCCTTGGACGTATCCAGGAGGAATACAGAGGTGGAACCATTTCACCAGGACTCAGCATGGTTTGCCGCAGAGATGCCCATGGCAACATCATCACCAATCCCACTGCAGACACCAATATCTCCTATATCCAGACCTTGGAGACTCACATCAGGACTCTGGAGCTTCGAGTTCGTGCTGACACGAAGACTATCAAGAATCTGATGAATCGTGAGCTGGACCTTGAAGCTGATCTGCGAGAGGCCAACTATGAACACGAGCATGAAGTGAAGGACTTCTTAGAGAGGATTGATGAGCAGAATGCACGCATCGCCACTCTGGAGGAGCATCTAGACATGGGAGAAAACCTTCACCCCGAAGGAGACATGGCACCCTTCATCAGCGACGATGAAGACTATGAGGAAAGCACCACCGGAGGACCTACGACTATGCACTTTTGAGGAGAACATTAGTTATGCCCTCCAATGTATCTTTATTTTAGTCGTTAAAGCGTAGGTCGATGTTTAGTTGTCTGAGATTTGTATTTTCCGATGTTTGACATTGATTGAATAAATGAATGAGTGTTTCGTGTGATATGTTTGTTGCATTGCATATGGGTAGTGAATTTCTTCCAGACCCTTGTTCTATTCTAATTCTCATCCCTCTGAAAACAGCAAGATGCCTCCACGACGTGAGACCGATTTCACTTTTCCACCGGAACTCACCCAACTCCTTCAGCAACAAAATGCACTGATGCAACTATTGATTCAGAATCAGACCAACAACCAGAACAACAACAACAACCACCATCCACCCCAGACTGACAATCTCACCCGTTTTCTGAGGTTGAACCCTCCAACTTTCTCCAGCAGCACTGAGCCCATTGTGGCAGATGACTGGCTCCGCAAGATGGAGAGAGAACTTGTCACCGCTGGATGCACTGACGCTGAGAAAGTGCGATTTGCCGCACATCAACTGGAAGGACCAGCAGCATCATGGTGGGAGAATTATACCACCACTTATCCTATTGCAGATGTGACTTGGGAGCAGTTCAAGCTTGCTTTCCGCACCGCTCATGTTTCAGCTGGAGCCATGAGTTTAAAGAAGCGCGAGTTTCGCAACTTGCGCCAGGGTAATCGTTCCGTGGCCCAATATGTGGACGACTTCAACACATTGTCACGTTATGCCCCAGGAGATGTGGCCGATGATGCGGCCAAGCAAGAAAAGTTTCTGGAAGGACTCAATGATGAGTTGAGCATACAGCTGGTAGTGGCTAATTTCAACAACTACCAAGAGCTGGTGGATAAGGCACTTATTCTGGAAGGTAAACAGCAGCAGATTGAGAACCGCAAGCGGAAGTACACTCAGGGGAAGTTCAACTCTGGAGCTCATCAGAAGCCTCGTTACTCCCCGTACTCCGGGAATACCGGATCAGGAAATGGTAAGTTTGGAAAGCACACTCATACTGTGCACAACCATGGAGGTCACCATCATGGAGGAAATGGGAATAACCGTCTCAACCATGGTAACTTCAAGAGTGACAATGGGAATGGGAACAACAACCAGCACCGTCAAGTTCCTGCTCAGAAGGATCTGAGTCACATTACCTGTTTCAAGTGCCAGAAGACAGGGCACTATGCTACTGAGTGTCCCCAGAGTAAGCAAGGCACTGGAAACGGCACTAACAACGGCAACTCCACAGCCAAGAAGCCCAATCCGTTTCCCCGTGCTCACGTGAATCACATCAACGTGGAAGAAGTCTATGATCAGCCCGAGACTGTGGTTGGTAAGTTTTTATTGCATTCACGTCCTGTTACAGTACTTTTTGATTCGGGTGCAACTCATTCATTCATATCAAGGGTAGTTGTGGATAAGTATGGTTTGCCCACCAAAACCCTTAGTCAGCCAATTCAGGTTAGTTCTCCAGGAGGTATGATGATGGCAGGGATAGGATGCCATGCCTTGAAACTCAATATAGGGAACCATGTTTTTTTCCACCGACCTCATCGTCTTAGAGTCACACGGATTGGATGTAATCCTAGGCATGGATTGGATGACCAAGTATGAAGGAAATCTTGATTGCCCTAGCAAGTCTGTTTCACTCACCACCCCGGAGAACAAGAGGATTAAGTATGTATCCCGACGCACACGTATGAGTGCTCGGTTAAATTCTCTCACAGGAGTTGTTCAGGAGGAAGTACCTGTGGTAAAAGAATTTCCAGATGTATTTCCGGAAGAATTACCAGGAATGCCACCAGATAGGGAGATTGAGTTCTTAATAGAGCTACAGCCAGGGACAGCCCCAATTTCCAAGAGACCCTATCGGATGCCCGCAAATGATCTGTTGGAAATCAAGAAGCAAATTAAGGAGTTATTGGACAAAGGTTATATTCGCCCAAGTTCTTCACCTTGGGGAGCCCCAGTTCTTTTGGTGGAGAAGAAGGATAAATCTTTGAGAATGGTAGTGGACTATCGTGCCTTGAACGAGGTGACTATCAAGAACAAGTACCCTCTACCGATGATTAATGATTTGTTTGATCAGCTCGTAGGAGCCAAAGTATTCTCCAAGATCGATCTTCGATCAGGGTATCACCAGTTGAAAATTCGTGAACAGGATATACCCAAAACAGCTTTCACCACGAGGTATGGCTTGTATGAGTATACGGTCATGTCTTTTGGATTGACTAATGCTCCTGCCTACTTCATGAATTTGATGAACAAAGTATTCATGGAATACCTAGACAAGTTTGTTGTGGTGTTCATCGATGACATTCTGATATTCTCCAAGAACGAGGAAGAGCATAAGCAACATTTGCGTTTAGTTCTGGAAAAGCTAAGAGAGCATCAGTTATATGCCAAGTTCAGCAAATGTGAATTTTGGTTGACGGAAGTCGGATTCCTGGGACATGTTATTTCCGGAGAAGGAATAGCCGTAGACCCCGCTAAGGTTGAAGCCGTCACCGAGTGGAAGTCACCCACCTCAGTTAAGGAGATCCGCAGTTTCCTTGGACTTGCTGGATATTACCGGAGGTTCATTGAAAATTTCTCCAAGGTTGCCAAGCCCATGACAGAGTTGTTGAAGAAAGAATCCAAGTATGTTTGGACTGTGGAATGTGAAGCCAGTTTCCGGGAGTTGAAGGAACGTTTGGTCACAGCCCCAGTGTTGATCTTGCCCGATATTCGGAAGGATTTCCAGGTTTATTGTGATGCTTCACGTCAAGGACTTGGAGGAGTACTTATGCAGGATGGAAAAGTTGTAGCCTATGCTTCCAGACAGCTACGACCTCATGAGTTGAATTATGCCACGCATGACTTGGAGCTAGCAGCCGTAGTGCACGCACTCAAGACTTGGAGACATTTCCTTATCGGAAATAGTTGTGATGTTTACACCGACCATAAGAGCCTGAAGTATATCTTCACGCAGAAAGAGTTGAACCTCAGACAGAGGAGATGGTTAGAGTTAATCAAGGACTATGACATGAGATTACACTACCATCCAGGTAAGGCTAATGTTGTAGCCGATGCCTTGAGTCGGAAAACTTATGTGAACACACTCACAGCTGGAGGATTACCTCAAGAGTTAGTCGATGATCTCAGAGAGCTCAAGCTAGAGATAGTTCCAAGAGGATATGTTGCTACACTGGAAATTCAGTCCACCTTGACCGAAAGAATTCGAGAAGCCCAGAAATCGGACAAGGAGATAGCTGAGATTAAACAGAGAATGAAAGATGGTAAAGCTAAAGGTTTTCGTGAGGATGAACACGGAACTTTGTGGTTTGAGAACCGAATCTATGTGCCCAATGAACCAGAGCTCAGGAAGTTGATACTTCAGGAAGCCCACGATTCACCTTACTCGATACACCCAGGCAATACCAAGATGTATCTGGATTTAAAGGAAAGTTATTGGTGGACAGGTATGAAGAAAGATATTGCAGAGCATGTTGCGATATGTGATGTTTGTCAGCGAGTAAAGGCAGAACATCAGAAACCAGCAGGGTTACTCCAACCTTTGCCGATACCCGAGTGGAAATGGGAAAAACTTGGTATGGATTTCATCACAGGATTGCCCAGGACCCGTTCAGGTTATGATTCCATCTGGGTAGTGGTAGATCGCTTGACCAAGGTAGCACACTTCATTCCAGTAAAGACCACCTATACCAGTGCTAAGCTAGCCAAGATATACATGACCAGGATCGTATGTCTGCATGGAGTTCCGAGGAGTATAGTGTCAGATAGAGGAACACAATTCACTTCAAAGTTTTGGCATCAGTTACATGAGACTTTGGGTACGAGACTGGAGTTTAGTACAGCTTTTCATCCGCAGACAGATGGCCAGACTGAGAGAGTCAATCAGATTCTGGAAGACATGTTGAGAGCTTGTGCGCTAGATTATGGATCTAGTTGGGACGAAAACTTGCCTTACGCAGAATTCTCATACAACAACAGTTATCAGACCAGTCTAAAGATGGCCCCTTTCGAAGCTTTATACGGAAGAAGATGTAGAACACCACTGACGTGGGATGGTGTTGGAGACCGACAACTTTTTGGTCCCGACCTTATCCGAGATTCTGAAGAGAAAGTCAAGTTGATACGTGACAGACTCAAAATAGCTCAATCTCGACAGAAGAGCTATGCTGACAACAAGCGCAAGGAAGTGACGTATGAAGTGGGAGACCGAGCATATCTTCGTGTGTCCCCGCTTCGAGGAACCAAGAGATTTGGTGTTAAAGGAAAATTAGCACCCAGATTCATAGGCCCCTACAAAATTCTTGAACGTAGAGGTGAAGTTGCATACAAACTGGAATTGCCGGAAGGATTATCCGAAGTTCATGATGTGTTCCATGTTTCCCAGCTGAAGAAATGTCATGCTGAGATGGTTGACATCCCTTTGCGAGACACCGTGCCCCTAGAGGCCATACAGCTTGAAAGTGATCTGACTTATGAGGAGAAGCCTGTCAAGATCCTCGAGACATCCAACAGAGTTACCCGCAGCAAGATTATCAAGTTCTGCAAAGTTTTGTGGAGTCACCATACTGAGGAAGAAGCCACCTGGGAACGCGAAGAAGATCTTCGTAGAGACCATCCGCACCTATTTTCTAGCCAACCCGAATCTCGAGGGCGAGATTCATCTTAAGGTGGGTAGGTTTGTAACATCCCAAAATTCCATTTTGGAATGTTATGAATATAGCTATGCATCTATTATCATCATTGCTTGATTGTATGAACTAGTTGAAATGCCTCTTCTGGTTTTCAGAAAGTCCCCTTCTACTTTTCCCTATGTTGCTTCCTCTATTTAAAATTTTTGGTTAAAAGTTCAAATAAGAGAGGAGGAACATGACACTCCACACCAGGGTCTAATTGGTGAATTATTTGAACAAAAATAACCAGGAGTTATTTTGAAAATATTTGCAAAAAGGGTTTAAAAACAATTAGGACATTTCTGAAATAATATTTTTTTCAAAGTGTTCAAATGACAGAATAGAAATGTTCATTAAATAGCATTTATTATTCTGTTAATTTTGATATATAATACCCCTATATTTACAAACGATTTGAATGCTTTAAAAGCTTTTGAATGTCTCCGGAAATTATTAAAAAGAAACGGTAACCGTTTCCGGTATTAAACGGGCCGGCCCACCGGCTTTAAAAGCCGAAACCGTTACCGGTCGGCCGACCGAGCGCAGTAATGCTCCCGCTCTCTCACTGACACCGGGTCCCACCCCGTCCGACCGTTGCCCCGGAACGGTCATCGTCTTCACTCCCCGCGCTCGCCGGATCCGACGCCGGCCGTTACTCCCCCTCACCGGATCTCTCCCCTCTCTCCTCCCCGCACCCCCCCGAGCGCCTATATAAGAGCCCCACGGCCCCGCATCCATTCCCCCCCCGAGCCCCCTTCTCTCTCTCGCCGAGACGCCGTCGATTGCTCGTCGGAGTTCCACCACCACCGGAAGTCGCCGTCGATCGTAGCCACCACCTCCGACCATCATTCGCCACGCCGTCGCCACCAATCGCCTCCGGAGGACCGTCCCCGTCGCCAGGACCACTTCCCCGTCCTCCCCGACCACCGGAACACCTCGCCGTCGCAATCGCCGCTACCGGACTCGCCGGAGTACCCCGACGCCGGCAACCTCCCTCCGTAAGCCCCCTCGACCGTCCGATCCAAATCCCACGGTCCAGATTAGAACGAACTTAAGTCCGAACCGTTTTCTTCTACCGAACGGTCGCCCGCTCTAATTCACCTACCGAACGCCCCCCTTAGCCAATCGGATCGCGCCACGTAGCCCCCTGACCGACGCAAACTTTTTTTCATTTTCTGTTTTGTTTTAATTAACAGAATGTTTTCCAATTTTGTTTTGCTTATATCTTTTAATCTGTTTAGAGTTTTGAGTTGATTCTTTTTGCAATAGCTCACAATTTTCATGTAGTTTCACCCTGTACTTTTAAATTTCAAATTTGAACTATGAAATTTGAATTGAATCAAATTTGCTTAAAATCTTCAAATCTGAATAACTAGAGTTTGAAAATAGATTTTGATATGAATCTTTTTGCTACTGTTTGGTATTAGTTAGGACTATCTTCAGGTATAGTTTGAGGATTTTCATGATATATTTGATTACTGTTTTACCCAAAAAACAGAATCTGCTTATTATTATAATATAGTTTTATAAACTTAATTTTGATTAGTTTGATTTAGAATTTGGTTTTATTTGTTTATTAGGTTCTGTTAGTAAACATTTAGTGTTTTCACTTACTGTTAATAAAAATATAAATTTGCCTAGTTTAATTTTATTTAACATAGGAATCAAAATTTCTTTTCAATTAGGCTTAATTTGACTAAAACAACTAACTAGTAATAGTTTGTTTTCAAACAAAGTTTTCTATATTTTGTTTCTGTTTTCTAAGACAGATTTAATAGTAAATTATTTTTTTTCTGTCAAGAACATGTTTTGTTAACAAATTATAAGTTTAGTTTTACATTCTTTTGTTAATATAACTATAGTTGATTCATATAGTGTTTATCAAAACTTGTATAAACTTCACTAAACTTTTCCCAACAAGCTTAAATTGATTATTCTGTTTATTAATAAAATATTCTATTGTTTTCCTTGTTGTCAACAATTGTTTTGCTATTTCAAAATAGTTTTATTATGTAGTAGTGTTTTCATCATCCCCTTTGGAAAAAACAAAACTTTGTGTGTTTTACTTGCTAGAGACTTTTGTGCATTGTTTGCCTTGTTTGTTTAGTACTTCTTTGATGAATGTTATGAGTACTTATTTTGGTTGTATGCTTATTTGAGTGCATTGTTTGTTTCGTTAGATTATCCGGAGTGCGAAACTTGTTACCTAGAGTTACTCAAGTACGAAGATCATCAATCAGGCAAGTCACTTTGATCATGTTTTACCCATGTTTTATATGCATTAGTTCTACCATCTCCCCAGTTGCATGCAAGATAGGTTAGTTGGAAACTTGGTTACATAGTAGTAGTATCATGTGGTAGATACCCCTCTCAACCCCTTTGACAACATTGGCCCCGGGAAACGTTGTTTTACCTTTTGCTATGCTATTAGTAGACGGGGTTGGTTGTGTGATTCATGAGAGTTGAGAGAGTTAATAATTTCAAGACCTACATAATGATCAAGATTTCAATACTCCAAGTTTTCAACATACCTCTGGGTGGATGATGGTTGAACGGCGCCCTGGAGAAACCAGTGGTTAGCCTAGGTGATGCTGGAGGTGGCCAGTATTCACGCGGAAAGGTCCACCCAGGCACAAAGGGATGGATGGGTGCTTCAAGACCCAAGGCTTACCTGCACAGCCACAAGTCATTATGGGCTCTGGCTTGGTTGGATATCGTGGTGACCCTGGACAGGCGGTGCTACGAGAGGTAGAAGAACGGTAGGAAAGGATGGGCATCGTCAGAGTCGCAGGGAAACCCTTTGGAAGACCATGTTTTGGTCATCCGTTTCTCAAACACCCTGAAGTGCGAGAAATCAAACGGAGGCGACCAAATCTTGTGGGGAACGTGTGCAAAAACTCTGCAGAGTACTTAAACCTAATCGATTAGCCGTGTCCACGGTTATGGACGACTTGAGCCAAAGGGATTGGAACTTCCGGAACTCTCAACACAAATAATATGATGATGTGGGAATTTAATAATTTTGGGTATGAGAATTGGTTGATGGAACCATCTCATTAATCAACCAACTTAGTAATGCTTTGCTTAGCCCTTTTTCTTGATGTAGGAAAAATTGGCTTTACGCAAAACTTACCACCCCACCTGCCATATAAGCATATAGACTAGCTGATTATTTTCACCCCTCTCTTGTGACTTTGCCGGCATACTCCATATGCTGACCTACACGGCTGCAACGTATCATGTTGCAGAGTATTTTTCCGACCAGGAGTGAGGACACGTTCTATGCTCAGTGAGATGCCCTTGGAGTCGGATGGACTCATCTACCTTCGACGCTTCCGCAAGATTTAGATATTCTCATGAGTTGGCCTTTGGCCACTTTATTGTAATTTTTATCGTAATAAAGAACTCGATATGAGATTTCGATTAATATAATGCTGTGTGATTTACCTTTGATATATACATTGATGTACCGTGTGTGTACCAGCATGATCTTGGGATGGTACGGAAACACCGGAGACTTGACCTTCCAGGTCGGGTCGTTACATGGGAGCGACTCGCCGGCAGGAGCGGCGCGCGATGAAGCGGCTTTGGCGGCAGGAGCAGTGGTACGGCGAGGAGCCAGCAGAAACTTGGCGCGGGAGAGCCGGAAAACATGGCTGTTGGTGGTTTGGTTTCAGCGAGAAGTTGTGCCGGTCATGACGGTTGTAGCAGCTCCGACACCACGGGGGCGATGACGAACGAGCCGGCGCTGGCGGGGTGCGGGCACGGTAGATCCGGTCGGAGGTGAGACAGAGGCACAGCACGCGGGCGGGGCGTGTGTAGCTGCGAGACGGTGGGGCACGGCGACTCGCGATGGGGCGCAACAGCGATGGCGGGAGCGACGAGCCGGCTAGCTGGGGGCGCAGAGCACCATGGCAGAGGCGAGGCAAGGCTGGCTGGACGGAGTTGTGTATGATAGTGAAGTGGAGCTGGGTCGATGAACGGAGATGGAGCCGGCAGGCACAGGCGCGTGCAAGGCGAGTTGAGGCCGGACCGGCGGGGTCGAACAAAGGCGAAGCCAGCTGAGTCCAAGAACGATCCGTACTCGGGCTTTTTCCTGTCCTTATTTTCCTTTTTATCCGTATGACACCTGTATTTGATCTGTATGTCTTCACCAGATGGCTGCGCTCCGACCCTTTGCAGGTGTTGCGTTATGCCAATGTTTTCTTGATCGTGAACGTCAACCAGAGGTAGCGCTAGGTCCGGTCCTTGATTTTCTGTTCCTGCCGTGAGGACAGACTGAGCACTTTTTCCGAGTTGCCAACATTTCTTTGGGTTTCCTGGTAATAGTGGCAATCAAATCGGTAGTATCTACGTCCGATATCCTCGGGAGCAACAACGATGATTCGTTAAAATAACTAACGCCTAGTTGTGTTGGAACTCCTTCTAATTCGGGCAACGGACGACAATAGTAGTGGACATTGGATAGTTTCTTGGACTCGACGGGTTGTCGAAAGACGCATATGCGGCAACGCACACAACCCTAATTTCTCTCATCTCAAACTTGATCCAATCTCAACTAATGAATTTGTAGCTGATGCAAATCCTTCAACAACAACTCTTCTTCATCCTGAAAATTGTGACCTTCTCGATCCCTGAAATCCCTCCAAGAACACAATACCACCGTGCTCGCCCCACGGTGGGCGCCAACTATCGTGGATTTGTCACGGCAGATGTCCGGGTGAACGGACTTAGGTTCGAGGCGAGACGCAACTACATGGCGGCTTGAAGGGGCTGATCGGAATCGAGAAGACACGGAGTTTTACCCAGGTTCGGCCCCTCCGATGGAGGTAAAAGCCTACATCCTGCTTGTCTTGTATTGATGATGATGAAGATCTCTCGGTTACAAGGGTGCTAATCGCTACCTCTAATCTCTTGTGCCTCTAATCTCTTGTGTTGTCTAAACTTGTAGACTTGTGTCTCTTGAGAACTTGTCCCTCTAGGGGTGCTCTACCCCTCCTTATATAAGTGGAGATGGTAGGTTTACAAATAGAGTCCTACTAGGAGTAGGATTAGGACTAGCCTCTCACGAATCCTACTCCGGGTCATATTTCCTTTAAGGGAATCCTTCTCTCTTCGAGCCTTCTCTTGTGAGCCGCCAGGCGCCGGCTCACCCGCCGGGTCTTGGGCTTGGTCATACTGCGACCCGTGTGTCGGGTCATTAATAAGATGTCATGTCTTTTATGGGGTCTCCGGTGAGTCGCCAGGCCGGGTCATACCATGGGGTATATCCATGTCACCTAGTGATTCATCAGCATACATTTTGTACCTGTGCATAGAGTATAGGTGCGAAGAATTTGAAGAGGTCATATGCGTTCTCAGAAATTTTCAAAGTATATCAAGTTAAGGATTTTGACCATAGATGTCTTGAGAAATTTCACTAAGTGTTCTTGACTTAGGTTCGAGATTTGTGTAGATTTGAGGATCCATACGATTGAGGAATCTTAAAGAAAATCATAACTTGGAGAAACGAATCAAGGGAAAGAAGTATTTGAGCTGTTTAAGAAGTGGATTCTTGAAGAATAACCACCTTTTGAGGACTTTGTGAAAATCATGAAGATCAAAATAGGCCAGTAAAATCAGATTTTACTTACCCTGATGAAGAACATGATGAACTGTGAGTGGGAGCGGTGAAGTTCGTCAGTCCAGATCTCCCGTACCCTAACTTGGCGACGGAAGACACCTATGGCAGTGGCGGAGTGAAGATTTCTGCGTCCGACATGAGTACGACGACGGGGATGTCAAGGGAGTGAAGCTTTCCCGCTATGGCGACGATGAAGTTAGCGGCAACGCTAGGTCTGAGCTCGAGTTTGGAAGATGAGATCGAGCAGAGTAAAAGAGAGAAGTGCAAGGGAGAGGGTATTTATAGCCGCAGTGAAAACTGACTAGTCCGAAGCTTTTGGACCGGTATACCCCCGACCCTTGCTCTCCATGCGAAATGTGTCACCCATGTACTGAGAAGTGGAGATAGTGGGGGATCGTGGGTTATCCAGTCATGGGAATAGGAATCGGTTTGAGCGGCAACCGCCAAAAATTGAAAGTGAATTTTTTGAAAGTTTCATTCTCAAATTCTTCAGCTGACAAGGACTTAGTGAAGACTTTGAACGAGTTTCAAAGTAGAACTCATATGAAGAATTTGTGAACATACTGGGTTGAGTTTCGCATAGAGGGGAACGGGTCCGATCACATTCACTTAGAAGAAAATCATCTTGTAGAATTAAAAAATAAGTGAATGTTGTTGAGGACATTGAAAACTCAAATATATACCCCACATGTCTCATATACTTCCAAGTGGTGGTAACTACCACCGGGTGGTAGTTTGTCATATATATTTTATATATATACAATGAAGAACACCAAATTGCATAGTTTGAAGAATTCGAAAATTTGAGGAATTTGCAAACTTGAGGAATTTGAAAAACTGAAGAATTTGCAAAATGATGAAAACCTCAATTTTGAAGAATTTCAACTATAGTTAGTGGCGTGACCCTCCGTATGAGAATGATGAGTCTAGACACTGCGTACAATTGTCATAAGGTTCTGAGAATCAAATTCTTTATTAATTTCTTCACACTTAGAGTCTTATTCTTCATTGATTGAAGAAAAACGTTACTTACGTGTGTTGCACATCTGAGTCATCAATTTTGCATAAGGGTTAGGATGTGTGTCTTTTCAAAGAACATTCGAAGATTCTAAGATATTTAGCTTAGACCGCAACTTGCAAAATCTCTTTTCATCAAAGGGGTTAGTCAAGATATCATCCAGTTGTTCTTCAGTGTTCACATGCTTGATGGAGATGTCGCCCTTCAATACATGATCTCGAAGAAAATGATGACGAATTTGGATGTGCTTGGTCTTGAAATGCTGAAATGGGTTGTAAGCAATCTTGATAGCACACTCGTTGTTGCGGTAGAGGGGCACATTCTTCAACTTGATGTCGTACTCCTTAATGGTTTGCTTCATCCACAACAATTAAGCACAACAGGAACCAGCAACAATGTACTCAGCTTCTGCAGTGGATAATGACACCCAATTCTGCTTCTTTGAGGACCAACAGACTAAGGACCGCCCGAGGAAATGACATGTGCCTGAGGTTGACTTGCGATCCACTCGATCACCAGCATTGTCAGCATCAGAGTATCCGATGAGGTGAAGATGTGAGCCCTTGGGATACCATAATCCAAGCGTTGGTGTGTGAGCTAAGTGTCGAAGAATATGCTTCACAACCTTATGGTGTAATTCCTTCGGTGTTGCTTGAAACAGGCACACATGCAAACACTAAGCATAATATCTAGCCTAGATGCACATAGATACAATAAAGAGCCAATCATGGAGCGATATACCTTCTGATCAAAACCTTTACCATTTTCTTCAGTGCAGAGGTGGCCTTTTGAAGGCATTTGTGTTTTGGTGCCTTTCCAGTCTTGCATGCCAAATTTCTTCAGGACATCCTTGAGGTATTTCTCTTGAGAGATGAAAATGCCATTGTGTTGCTGACGAATTTGAAGACCTAAGAAGAATTTCAACTCTCCCATCATAGACATCTGATATTCTTCACTCATCATATAAGAAAATTTGTCACTCTAACGTTTTTCACTACAACCAAATATAATGTTGTGCACATATATTTGGAACACGAATAATTCATTATCATAGGATTTTGTGAAAAGAGTTGGCTTGAGTGAACCGCGTTTGAAGCTTTTCTTCATGAGGAATTCCTTTATAGTGAAATACCATGCCCAAGGAGCCTTCTTGAGGCCATAGAGGGCCTTGTTGAGTCTTAAGACTTTGTCAGGATACTTAGGGTCTTCAAAACCACTTGGCCATTTTCGTCTTGCTTGTTGCGGTAGACCCACTTGGTACCTATGATTTTATGCTTTCAAGGATGTGGCCGCTTAACAAGTCCCCACACATTGTTGAGCTTGAATTGATGCCATTCCTCTTGCATAGCTTGAATCCACTCAGGCTCCATAAATGCTTCATCAACTTTGGTGGGCTCTATGATAGAGACAAAAGAGAAATGCTCACAAAATTTAGACAAATGTGAACCTTTTGAGCGATTGAGGGGACCTAGAGCATTGATGTTGTCAAGGATTTTGTCAATCTGCACTTCATTTGCCAATCTTGGATGAGCAGGTTGACGTGCCCGAGGATTTTCTTCAGCACCATTTTCTTCAGGTGTATCAGCATGAATGTCTTCATTGATTGGGATGACTTATTCATCAGGTAGAGGTTCTTTAGTGGGTGTGATGTCTTCGGTAGCTTTAACTTAATGGATTCCTCAGGAGACATTTTGTCTAGCACAGAAGGCAGGTGCTCTCTTTGCGAGCCGCCAGTTTCATCGAACCGCACATCTACAGTTTCAACAACCTTGTTGTGATAGGTGTTGAAGACTCTATAGGTGTGCAAGTCCTTTTCGTAACCAAGCATAAAACCTTCATGTGCTTTCGGTGCAAATTTAGAACTGTGGTGAGGACCTATAGTCCAACATTTTGCACCGAAGACTTTGAAATAACTGACATTTGGTTTCTTGTAAGTGATGAGTTCATATGAAGTCTTCTTGAAGAATTTGTGAAGATATACCCTGTTGATGATGTGGCAAGAAGTATTGATTGCCTCAGGCCAGAAGCAGTGAGGTGTCTTGTATTCTTCAAGCATGGTGCAAGCCATCTCAACAAGAGTCATGTTCTTGCGCCCCACGATGCCATTCTGCTGAGGAGTATATGGGTCAGATAGCTCATGAGTAATACCAAGTTCATCAAGACGAGTGTTCTTGAACTCAGTCCCATTGTCACTCCTAATGTGCTTGATCTTGATGCCGAAGTTCGTTGAAGCCCTTGAAGCAAATCGTCTGAAGACATCCTGCACCTCAGACTTGTACGTGATAATATGCACCCAAGTGTAACGAGAGTGGTCATCAACAATAACAAAGCCATACAAACATGAAGTATTTGTTAGTGTGGCATAATGAGTGGGGCCAAAGAGATCCATGTGAAGCAATTCAAAGGGTCGAGTAGTGGTCAGGATGCTTGGATCTCGTCATCTTTCCAGACTCACAAGCACCACCGAGATGGTCGCTGAGGAATTTGACACCTTGAATGCCTATGACATGCTTTTTTTCTTCACAAGCATGTGCAAGTTCCTCATGCTAGCATGTCCAAGTCGTCGATGCCATAGCCAGCCTTTTGTAGGTTTTGCAAGAAGGCACGTCTCCTCTCCTAAAGCCTACAAAGACTTCAGATTTGTCTGATTCCATGACAACAACAAAACGATATTTTCCAAACATGACAACCATATCAAGATCACAAAGCATGTAGACAGACATGAGGATGAATCCAAGGGATTCGACAAGCATCACCTTATCCATGTGTCGGCCCTTCGAGATAACAACCTTACCTAGGCCCAATACCTTGCCTTTTCCTTTGTCAGCATAAGTGATATGCTTCAGATGAGATGGAGCTAGTGGTATGTTCATTAATAGATTCTTGTCACCAGTCATGTGGTTGGTGCAACCACTGTCGAGCACCCACTCAGTAACTTTAGGCATTTCATCCTGCAGATGAATTAGTACAACTTACGAACTCATATGCTTTAGAATGAAGAATATGACATCAAATTCATCAGACAAAATTTCATCACACAACATAGTAAGTAAAGCAATGTGACGATGTGAGAAATGAGGAATTCATTTATGTATGATTAGCTTGCGTCCTTTCAAGCATCTCCTCAAGTCTCCAGCAAATTCATGGGACATTTAAGTTTGTCTGGAGACATGACCCTTGAAAGTACGTTATATCGACTAGAGGAGGGGGGTGAATAGGCGATTTTTATAAATTCGTCACTGAGGAATTTCAACTTGAGGAATTTGAAATGTGACAAACTACTAGCGGCGGAATAAGTACTCAAGTGCATGGGAAACAGAGCAATAACATAGTCATCATGATGAAATAGAACATGCATAGTGTACAAGTAGCATGATACAAGATAAGAAGGTGAAGAACAAGGTGACTGAAGAATTTGAGATGAGGAAATTGAGAAAGTCTTCAGTCAAATTCTTCAAATAGTAACAATCAATTTCATCAACAAGTATTCAAGGAAATAGAAGGGTTGAGGAAATGGAACGAGGTAGCTCGATGAAGATAGTGGGTTGACGACCCAGTTCCAACTGTTGTGATAGTCCTACGTCTGTTTCAGAGTGGCTTGGTATTTAAACCAAAGCACACACAGTCCTTACCATATAATCATTGAGCTAAGGTCACTGACGTTGCTTCAGACCGCGTCGGTATTTCCCCAAAGAGGAAGGGATGATGCAGCACAACGACAGTAAGTATTTCCCTCAGTTATGAAACCAAGGTATCAATCCGTAGAGTAAGATCACGTGCCCACGTAGACATCACCTGCACACAAATAACAAATACTTGCAACCCGACACGTAAGAGAGGTCGTCAAGCTCTCAACGGTAAAAAGATCGATTTTTTAATGATAGTTTTGGCAAATAGATCTCGCAAGAACACAAAATAAAAGAAGTAAACAAGAAGTGCAACAAGGTATTTTTTGGATTAATAGATCTGAAAATAAAAAGGAAAAATAGTATATCGAAAAGCAATATGTTGGAAAAGTAGACCCGAGGCCATAGGTTTCACTAGTGGATTCTCTCATGAGTATAGCGCACGATGGGTGAATAGATTACTGTTGGGCAATTGATAGAAGATCAAATAATTATGATGATATCCATGCAATGATCATTATATAGGCATCATGTCCAAGATAAGTAGACAGAAATGATTCTGCATCTACTTCTATTACTCCACACATCGACCGCTATCCAACATGCATCTAGTGTATTAAGTTCATGGGAAAACGAAGTAATGCAATAAGAACGGCGACATGATCTATTCATGTAGGAATAGACCCCATCTTGTTATCCTTAATAGCAACGATACATGCTTGCCTTTCTGCCCCTTCTGTCGCTGGGAAAGAACACCGCAAGATCGAACCCATCACAAAGTACGTCTTCCCATGGCAAGAAAAATCGATCTAGTTGGCCTAACTAAACCAAAGATTCAAAGAATAAATACGAGGCTATAAGTAATCATGCAAATAAGAGATCAAAGAAGACTCAAATTATATTAATGGATAGAAACTGACCATGAACTCAAAATTCATAGGATCCCAACAAACACACCGCAAAATTCATTACATCAAATAGATCTCCAAGAGACCATTGTATTGAGAATCATAGAGAGAGAGAGGAATCCATGTAGATATTGTCTATGGACTCGTAGGTCTATGGTGGACCACTCACGCATCACCGGAGAGGCACCTATGATGAAGATGAACCGCTCCGTGATGGTGTTAGATTGGATGTTGAGTTTCTAGAACTTGCGGTGGCTGGAATTGTGTTTCATCGACCCTCCTAGGTTTTTTGGAATATTTGTGAACTTATAGGCTCGATAGTTGGTGGAGGGGGTTCCCGAGGTGAGCACCACCCACTAGGCCGCACCAAGGGCCTCTAGCATGCCTTGGTGGGTGGTGGCAACCCTAGGCCTCATCTATGGTAAGTGTTTGGCCCATCTGGGGTCTTTTGGTCCAAAAAAATCTCCAAAAAATTTCAGGACGTTCGGGCTCCATTTGGTACTGATTTTCTACGAATTAAAAAACAAGCAAAAACAACAACTGGAACTTTGGCACTATGTCAATAGCTTAGTCCCAAAAAATGGTGTAAAATTGCTATAAAATGATGGTAAAACATCCAAGATTGATAATATAACAACATGGAACAAGTAAAAATTATAGATACGTTGGAGACGTATCAACATCCCCAAGCTTAATTCATACTCGTCCTCGAGTAGGTAAATGATAAAAGCAGAATTTTTTATGTGGAATGCTGCCTAACATGTTGATCACATATTCTTTTCTTTGTAGCATGAAAATTTGGACTTTTAGATGGTTCAAAGCAATAGTCTAGTTTTGACATGAAAACTTTAATACTCAAGCATATCAACAAGCAACCATGTCTTTCAAAAATCAACACTAAAGCAAGTTATCCCTAGCCCATCATGCTCAATCACTAATCCATTACACACTCAAATATTAGCTACACCTAACGCTCAAGTACGATCATAGTGCCTCCTAGTTGGTGCTTTATAAGAGAATATGGAGACTCCAATTGAAAAAAATTTGCATAAAGTAAATGGATAGGCCCTTCGTAGAGGGAAGTAGGGATTTGTAGAGGTGCTAGAGCTCAAGGTTTAAATTGATAGAGAAAAATATTTTGGGTGGCATGCCTTTCCTGTCAGCAAAAATGACTAAGAGATTTCAATATCTTTCCATGCTAGGTACACCATAAGCGGTTCCCAAACAAAAAATAAAGTTTATTCCTTTTTCCACCATACTTTCACTTTGCATGGCTAGCCAAATCCACGATTGCTTACCATACCAACACTTTCCAAGGAATTTATTATTTGACAACATAAAGTAAAAAACAAATATTTCTTTAATTTCATTTCGGGAATGGACATCCCTATTACCGCCGTACTCTCGTGCAATGACAAGTGAATAAACACTCATCTTGAGAATAACACATCTAGCATGGAAAAATATCGGTCATCCTACCATTTCATGAGCGATACGAGCACACAAAAAGGAAATTTTATTTTTAAAGTTAGATATGGCACATACAAATGAACGGCATGGAAATACTGTATATAGGTAGGTATGGCGGACTCATATGGCAAAACTGGGTTTAAGGATTTTGGATGGACAAGTAGTATTTCTACTTAGTACAAGTGAAGGCTAGCAAATAGATTGAGAACCATCAAACTAAGAAACAAAAAAATCACATAAGCGAGCATTAAGCATAACTAACACCGAATAATGCACCATAAGTAGGATGTAATTTCGTAGCACAACTATTGACTTTCTGCTTGCATAGGGAATCACAAACCTTAGCATCGATATTCTTACTAAGCATAATTACTCACTAACATAACTCACATATTACTATCTTCATGCCTCAAAACTATTACAAAGAATCAAGTCTTATTTGTCCAATGATCTTCATGAAAGTTTTTAATATATTCCTCTTGAATATCTATCACTTTGGGACTAGTTTCATACATTGCAATTGCTTTTGACAAGCTCATATGGATATAAGTGAAGAACATGAGCATACAAGTTTCATCTCTCAAACTAATATAAGAGAAGCATGAGAGGATTTTTTCCAAATTACTAACTCTCAAATTAATAAAAGTGAAGCATGAGAGCATTTCTTCAAACATGTAAAAGCACGCCATGCTCAAAAAGATATAAGTGAAGCACTAGATCAATTTCATAGCTCAATAGATTTAAGTGAAGCATATAGAGCAATTGTAGTAATCCATAGCATAATTTTGGCTCTCTAAAACAGGTGTGTGCATAAAGGATAATTTTTTTATCAAATAAATCAAAGATACAAGACTCTCCAAGCAAAACTCATGATATGTGACGAATAAAAATATAGTTCCAAGTAATATACCGATGGTTGTTAGAAGAAAGAGGGGATGCCACTCAGGGCATACCCAATCTTAGTTGCTTGTTACTCTTTGGATAATATCTTGGGATGATGTATCATCCCAAAGCTTAGGCTCTTATTACTCCTTATTCCTTCATCCATCATGATCTCACCCAAAACTTGAAAACTTCAATCACACAAAACTTGACAAAATTCTCGTGAGATCCGTTAGTATAATAAAGAAAATTACCATTTAAAGTACTGTTGTAAACACATTCATATTTCATTATTTAATTATATATAATGTATTCTAACTTTACCATGACTTATACCCCCCAATGGAAGCCATAGATTCATCAAAACAAGCACACAATGCAACGAAAACAGAATCTGTTTCAGACAGAACAAACTATAGTAATCTGTACTCTACCCGTACTTCTATAACTCTAAAAATTCATAAACATTATTAAAACATAAATAATTTGTATAGAAATACCGTGTTAAAATATCAGCTCATTATCATGTTCCAGTAAAAAATCAAAATCCGTGCACTGGAGACAAAGTTTCTGTTTCAGATTCAACATTGTTTCTACTGATCTTATGAATCATTCGAAAGGATTTACTTGGCACAAACACTAAATAAAACATAAAAACACAATAATAACAGAAGCATAATTGTGAAAACACTGAAAAACATAAAGGAAAAGATAAAAATATTTTATTCATTGGGTTGCCTCCCAACAAGCGCTATCGTTTTACGCCCCTAGCTAGGCATAACACATAGATTCAAGTATTGTCATCCTTAGTTTTTACTCCGTAGAAGTCCCTCATGATTGATTCATGTGGTGTATTAATTCTTGTTCTAGGGAAGTATTACATACCGTTTCTAAGTAGATACTGAAATTTAATGTTGGCGTCTTTCATATCAATCATGTCACCTGTAGTGCGTAAAAACGGTCTACCAAGTATGATAGGACAAGACGGATTGCAATCAATATCAAGAACAATAAAATCAATGGACACATAGTTCCTATCTAAAAGAATAATAACATCATTAATTCTTCCCAAAGTCTTTTTAATAGTAGAATCTACCAAGTGCAAATTCAGAGAACATTCTTCAATATTGGTAAGACCAAGCACATCACATAGAGAATTCGAAATTGTGGAAACACTAGCACCCAAATGACACAAAGCAAATCATTCATAATTTTTAATCTTGACTTTAATGGTAGGTTCCTGCTCATCATACAATTTTCTAGGAATTTAAATCTCTAGTTCCAACTTTTCTTCTAATTATTTCATCATGGCATCAACAATATGTTTAGTTAAAGCTTTATTTTGCTCATAAGCATGGGGTGAATTTGTCATAGATTGCAGCAAATAAATACAATCAACCAAGTAGAAACTCTCATAATCAAAGTCTTTGTAAAAAAATAGTGGGCACCGAGGGAGTCCTGGATTAGGGGGTCCTCGAGAGGCCGACCTATTTCTATGGGCCGGACTATATGGGACACTTACCAAACACCGGACTAATTCAAGACCTTATCTCCAAGATAGAAGCTTCAAGAAGTATGGCTTGTGATGCACGTTTGATGTAGCGAATAGGCATGTTTATCTCTTCAACATGTAACCGACCATGTGTAAAACCTAGGTACCCCCGATATCTATATAAGCCGGAGGGTTTTAGGTTGTAGACACAGGACAACTCATCTAGGGTTAGCTATTCGATCTCGAGGTAGATCAACTCTATAACCCCCCATACCATCAATACAACCAAGGAGTATGTAGGGTATTACCTCCATAGGAGGGCCCAAACCTGGGTAAATCTGTGTCCCCTTCGTCTCCTGTTACCATCGATTCTAGTCTCATAGCTTGGGACCCCCTACCCGAGATCCGCCAGGTTTGACACCAACATTGGTGCTTTCATTGAGAGTTCCTCTATGAGCACCCAAGGAATCGATGCCTCGCCTTAGCATCAACGAAGAGGTCCGCAACATGGACACTTTCGTCCCCGGACAGATCTTTGCCTTCGACAGCGTTATGGTGCACGCCGACCCGACAGGCAATCTAGGCCGCTTCAAGAGCTTTGCCCCTGGTCGAGAGGTCAAATTCGGGAACCTAGAGTTCTCCGTAGACTCTTGGGGCGACTTGTCACTAACCGGGCTTGCGATTTCACTTGCCACGCCCGAAGACTCTGAGGCTTTAACCTCAAGTTCCTTCTTCGGTCACACCAACGGGTTCAACCATGACGGTGTACCCACTTCTGGTCCGGATTCGACCATATTGTTGGAAGGCTGGACGCTTGTTCTTGCCGAACCTCCTTCCCGTTTGGACACATCGAAGGTCAACTCCGAAGGTTTCGAACAGTATGATCCGATCGAGCCCTCGGTGTTCGACGAAATTTTAGATCAGATCTAGTCGATGGAAATTTCTGACGATTCAGCCCTGATCTCTGTTTAGATCGGCTACAGTATGGGTCGGGATGAATTTTCTGACCCACCCACCACCCACTTGATAGCCACTGTTGAAGATTTAACCGACATGCTAGACTACACCTCCGATGAGGCAGAATACATGGATGAAGAGGACTGTGCCCCCACCGCTGTTAATACCGGTCGATGGGCCGCCACTTCTACATATGATGTCTATATGGTGGACACTCCTAATGGTGACAAAATGCCTAATAATGATGGCGACAAATCGGGCAATGCACCGTCAAGGCGCAGGAAACCGCATAAATGGTCCAAAGGCAAAAAGGAAAGGAAAACTATTATCGGCACCGGGGACAGAGTTACCCCCGAGGGCCACGGCGACCCTGATGTCCCCGAACACCCGTCAGAGGGTCAAGAAATGCCTGAGGACCAGCACAACCCTAACGACCTCAACGACTCCGAGGATGATAACTACCTCCCCCTGTCGAGGAGGAGGATATCCTGGAAGCTGATGACTTGGACATCCCTGAACATGAAGATCAGGAACTCTTCCGACAACAACTCATAGCAATGGCTTGCAGTCTGAAAACTAAGGAACAACAGCTTAAAGCCGAACAGGATGACCTCAATGATCGATGGACAAGAGTCCTCTTAGCTGAGGAAGCACATGGTACCGATCTGTCGGATCAGACCAAGAGCTATCCACAAAGAAGGCTGCTGCCGCAATTCGACGACGAGCTCACTAATACTCCGTCTCCGAAACATACTCCTACGACAAGCCAAACCACCCTCCTCGCGGGCGTGATCGGACAGCTGACGACACCGATAATAGGCCGACAATACCCTGAAGATGGGGAAAGGAGCCTCTAGAGCCCAATGATAGGTTCGACCTGCGAGATGACTTAGATCACAGAGCAGGCCGTACAAGATCCATCTACAGATGCATAGGATACTCACCCGATAGACGGGATGGGTACAGACCATGGCTCGGCCGAAGAGATAACAAAGACCGGGAACGTAACCAAGCTAGAATAGATCCCGATTATAGGCGTGACATAGCTCGGGTTCGAGGCGTCGCTCACCCGCTATGTTTCACATATGAGGTGATGCGACATCAGTTTCTCAGAAGGGTTTAAACCCGTAAACATCGAACAATACGATGGGACAATTGACCCAACCGTATGGATCGAGGACTTCCTCATCCACATCCACATGGCTCAAGGAGATGATCTCCACGCCATCAAATACCTCCCCCTTAAACTCAAGGGGCCAGCTCGGCACTGGCTCAACAGCCTCCCCGAAAACTCCATTGGATGCTGGGAAGACCTAGAGGATGCATTCCGCTGTAACTTCCAGGGAACCTATGTTCGGCCGCCGGACTCCTCCGACCTAAGTAAAGTAATTTAGAAGTCCGGAGAATCTGCACGACAATTTTGGAATCGGTTCTTGACCAAAAAGAACCAAATTGTTGACTGCCTGGATCCTGAGGCAATAGCCTCTTTCTGGCAGAATATTCGGGACGAATGGCTGGCCCGTCAGCTCAGCCAGGATAAACCTCGAACCATGTCCGCCTTTACTTCCTTGATGACTCGCTTTTTCGTGGGTGAAGACAATTGGCTAGCAAGACGTAGCCACAACTCCGAAGCGCTCGGAACTTCCTAGGTTCAGGATGGCAACGGGAAACCCAAGCGCAACAAAAACAAGCATCGGCACAATAACAGTGATGCCGATGATGCGATCGTTAACGTCGGCTTTCGCAATTCCCATCCTGGGCAGCAGAAGAAGCCTCCTAAAGGCAATCACGACGGACCTACTCTACTGGAAAAAATCATGGAAATGCCTTGCCAAATCCATTGGACTCAGGAGAAGCCCGCCAATCACACACACCGTAATTGCTGGGTGTTTAAGCAGGTCGACAAGCTTCCACCTGAAGACCAAGGCAAGAGCTCACGCAGGGAGGATGAGGATGAATCTCGGGGTCCGATGGGCGGCGGACAAAAGAAATTTCCTCCAGAAGTCAAAATGGTGAACATGATATACGCCACCCATATACCTAAGAAGTAAAGGAAGCGCACCCTTTGGAAGGTCTACGCCGTAGAGCTTGTAGCCCCGAAGTATAACCCATGGTCGGCATATTCGATCACCTTTGATTGGCGTGATCACCCAACCAGTATCCGTCACGGAGGTTCGGCAGCCCTCATCCTAGATCCCATTATAAATGGATACCACCTCACAAAGGTCCTGATGGACGGAGGAAGTAGCCTGAATCGGATTTACTCAGACACGGTGAAAAAGATGGGCATAGATCCGTCAAGGATCAAACCCAGCAACACTACCTTCAAAGGAGTGATTCCAGGCGTTGAAGCCCGATTTACAGGCTCCGTAACCCTGGAAGTTGTGTTCAGCTCGCCCGATAACTTCCACAGCGAAGACTTGATCTTTGACATTGTGCCCTTCCACATTGGCTATCATGCCCTGCTCGGCCGGGCAGCGTTCGCTCGGTTCAACGTCGTCCCTCACTATGCATACCTCAATCTCAAGATGCCCGTCCCCAAAGTGTTCATCACTGTTAATGGCAACACAGAGCGCTCTCTCCGAACCGAGGAACATGCGCAGGCACTAGCGGCCGAATTCGATTACAAAGACGGTCGGCAGGTTCCGATATCCGTCATAAAGGCGCGCAAGGTTGGGAAGCGACCTCAGCTTCAGGCCAAACTCTCAGAACCTTCCTCTCCCCCTAAATAGGGACTCACTCCCTATTGCATGTCCCTAGTACCAGCAAAGTACATGCCAAGAAGGCACAACTTTGCACTCAAAATTCCATGGGTAGCAGTGGGGAAACAAAGGTAGGTGTTCGGCTGGACCGAACTATTACCATCAACACGTCTTTGGACAAAATACAGACACCATTAAAAGGCCTGCTAATGGCATCAAGCTCATCTACAATTCGGTGGCTTCTCAAGACCTTGTCTGCAAGACCCGTCCGTCGAATAGTACCACCCATTGAGGTGCACCAAAGAGCAGGAGTCAATTAGACACGACACTTCGAAGACGTAAGATGACCAATCAAAGACCCCTGGTACAACGAATCCTATATAATTTCACTTTTCAAATACCTATAAACAGTTGCCTCAGCAAACCGAGCTATAAGAGTTGTTGAGAAAAATATAACAATGTTACACATGTTTGTCTCGTCTGTCCTTTTTGGCACATTTTTTCCCTTTTCTCCCTCTTCTCGTGAACCTTTTTGGTATATTGCAATGCAACCGGATAATACACCGGGGGCTCGAGCTTACAAACAAAATCGCCTTACGTATAGTTTATTATGTGTTCGGCGCCTTGGAGTTCACTTTATATGCATCAGTTCTGAACGATGTCTTGGGTCAATAGTTGGGTTGCCCGACTCCTGTGCCCACCCCTTTACATTCCGCTCGTTCAGCTAAAAGGGCAAAGGGATAACCCCCGTGATTGTGTTTCCGGATAGTTTTATCAAGCACCTCAGGGAGAAAGCTGAAAAGTGATCGTCATAGTATGCGAGAGCCGGTTAGTGAATCCGAGCTTGAAGTGTTATACTTCCATCCTCGTCAGAGGATATTCTGCGTTGAGTGAAGGGTTTGCTACACATGCAAACCATGTGATGCTGGCCTTAGCCGCGGTTCATCCGAACATCACAACACTCCGGGAGCTAGTCTTTAGTCCCCCCGCAGTCCTTTTCACGCCCCTACAGCTAAGTGAAAGAAATAAGGCACTATGGTCTGATTGCCTAGTACGCCACACTCTACCGCCTTCGAGTTCCGATCACTTGGCTAAGGAATATAGTGCATTAGCAGTGACACCCCATGTAGTATCTACATGGGGGCTGAAGCCGACGACTCGCATCTTTCAGTTTCAAACGGCCACACGGGAGTTATAAAGGAATGCAAAGACATAGAAGCATAATAACTTATAACATTAAAACTTTGAAAAGTCTTCGGACGCATTACAATTTATTCGAACATGTTATTGCCCGAACACTGAGAAGCTATCGCCTGAGCACCTTCCATCACTTCGGCGAAGTATAGCTCGGGGCGTCTATGCTCCTTCCCGGGAGGTGGCGGGGCAGTGCCTACCTTCATCGGATCCAGCCCCGACCAGTGCACCTTGGCCTTGGCAAGAGCCATCCGGAATCCCTCAATGCAGGAAGAGTGCTTCACGGTGTTGAGGTGGGGCGAAGCGGCAACTAACTTCTACACCAGGACAAAGTAGCTGCCTCGCACTGGCTCGCCGGGCCATAGGCGGATGCAGAGGTCCTTCATGGCCGGCTCCGCCATCCGGTGCAGCTCCATCAGCTGCTTTAGCTGCTCCACGAGAAGAGGAGAGCACTCGGGGGCTCTGAACTATGCCCAGAATAGACGAGCTTCGTCTCCTTCTTCCCTCGAGGCGAACAGCTGATTGGCGTCCGCCACACTCTTCGAGAGATTGAAGGAGGCGCCTGAGGAACGCCATGCCTGGGTAAGCAATTTGAATTTGCTATCCCCAAAGACACATTGTAGTAAGTATGGCTTACCATCCATTATGTCCTTCGCTTGGTGGACCTGCTCCTCATAGAACCGCGCGTCCACCCGCTCCTTCTGAAGATCATTCTTCACGGTGGATAGCTCGCCTGTTCTCTCCTTGCCCTTCTTCTCAAGGGCCTCGCACTTCTGGCTGGCATCCTTGAGCTCCTGCTAGACCTCTGGCACACGAGCTTCATGCTTGTCACTAGTAGCTCGCAGAGCGGAAAGGGCGGTAGCCGCTTCTTTGGACATCTCCATATCGATGGCCGCTTGGTCCTTCGCTTGTTGAAGCTCGGCCTTGAGCCTCTCCACCTCTTTCGCCGAGGCTGCGTAAGCATTAAACACTATGAAAAACTGCATTTATAGTGTTCAGGCAAAAGTGTTCGGGCAAAGGTATTCAGATTTTGTTTTGACCTACCTTGTGCCTTGTCAAATATTCTGTTGAGGGCATCCCTCGGCTTGTTTGAGCTTCCGATTCAGTTCATCCAGCTCGGCGCCATTTATGGCTGCCGCCGATGACGAAGCCTGCATTATACATACCGTTGACATGTTACATGGGGTCTATACTTCCGAACTATAGTCAATCCGATCATATTTTCAACCTTCTTAGGGGGCTAATCTAACATTCTGGACACATAATGTGTATTAGTACGGAATCAGACCTATAATTGACCCCTAGGTAAGTGTTTTCAAACTCACCTAGGGCCCAGGGGCTGCCATGTATATAATAATATAAATAAATAAAAACTTAGCAAATAAGAGCATCATGTGACTTACTTGAAAACCCGCTAGGAGACCTTTAAATGCCTCCTTAAGTCCGTTGTCGACGGAGTGAATGCTTTGTAACACCGCACACATAAAGGTGCGGTGCTCTTCGAGGATGGAGACGCTCGATAGAACCTACTCCATGACCGGCCACCCATTGGCCGGTGGCGCCGGTGGTGATCGGGTAGACCGATCACCAACCGGGATTTGAACTAGTACCTCTGGAGGCATGGTGCGCTCTGGAGATGCCCTCTGGGGAGACCGAGTAGCCGCTCATCTGGCCTCCTCAGTATCCGGGCAGGGTATCTCCCCCCGGTCTTCGGTGTCCAAGGTGTTAGCCTCGGCCATTGTATCAACCCCGCCGCCGCCAGTGCCCGTCTCCATAGCAGGACGTTAGGATGACACGCGCGGTGTCCTTTGCGGTGCCCGGAGTGGCGGGATGCGAGGCATTCCCGCTCTCCGCTAGTTTGGCAGGTGGGGTCTCCCCATCCGACATTTGATCTGTGTGAAGGACGCGCGGGGGGCTGCAAAATCGATAAGCACCTGCGTGTTAATAAAACTCTCAACCTATTAAAGGACAAACAAGGGGTCATCGGATCATAACCTTCGGGCAGGGGGCTTGACCCTAAGGTTCCTTCGTGGAACCACCTTGGTGTCATCGGACTCAGTGTCTGAATATGAGCTATCATCAGACAAGACCACCTCCGCCCGACGCGCTCTCTTCTGAGCGGGAGGGGGTACCTCCTTTGGAGCGTCCGATGACGCCGCGCTCTTTATTGTGAGGGGGAAATTGTCTTCCCACTCGACTTCGATATCCTCCTCTTCCTCTTCCTCCTCATGCCCCTCTTGATTCGAGGAGGCATTTGTCTCCCCGGACACAGGTTCTGATCGGTCCCTGATGCGAAGGCTGTTAGGGAACGTTGCATGGGAAACAAAAAATTTCCTACGCACACGCAAGACCTATCCATGGTGATGAGCATCTACGAGAGGGAGAATGGATCTACATACCATTGTAGATCGCTAAGCGGGAAGCGTTAAGAAACGCGGTTGGTGTAGTTGAACGTCTTCATGATCCAAATCGCCGAGCATCCCGCGATCTCATCACGATCCATCCCGCGATCCAATCATGATCCTTCCCGCAAACTCATCACAATCCGTCCCGCGATCTCATCATGATCCATCTCGCGATCTTGGTCACGGTTCTTTCGATCTAGCGCCGAACGGACGACACCTCTGCGTTTACCACATGCACATCTCGATGATGATCTCTACCTTCTTGATCCAGCAAGAGGGAGCAAAGAGTTATAAGATTTCTCCGGCAGCACGACGGCGCTGCAGCAATGGTGGTGGAGCTATTCCGGAAGGGCTTCGCCTAAGCACTGCAGAAAACCGATCTAGAGTAGAAACTATGCACTAGAGGAGAGGGTAGCACATGGCAGAAAATCTAGTGCAAAACCCCTAAAACCTCTAGTATATATAAGAGGAAGAGAGGAGGAGGCTTGGCCCTCAAGGGGCCAGCCCTAGGCTTCGGTCGAACCAAGGAGGAGAGGAGGAATCCTCCTCCAATCCTAGTAGGACTAGGACTCCTTCCGTTTTTGCCTTTTTTTGCCTTTCCCACCTTTTCTTTTTGGGATTTTCTCTCCTAGCCGCATGGGCCTTGTGTGGGACTTACACCATCCCACTAAGGGCTGGTATTCACTCTCCCACAGCCCATGTAGCCTCTTGGATCGAAATACCCCTCCCGATGGTCTCTCGCTACACTCCCGGCACTCCCGGTACACTACCGATGAGCCCGAAACTTTTCCGGCGACCAAAATAGGACTTCCTATATATATATATATATCAATTTACCTCCGGACCATTCCGGAGCTCCTTGTGACGTCCGGGATATCATCCGGGACTCCGAACAACCTTCGGTGACCACCATACATAACTCTATACTTCCGAAACTTCACCAAACCTTAAGTGTGCAGACCCTGCGGGTTCGAGAACTATGTAGACATGACCGAGTCACCTCTACAGTCAATAACCAATAGAGGGACCTGGATGCCCATATTGGTTCCTACATATTTTACGAAGATCTTTATCGGTCGAACCTCTATGTCAAGGATTCAGTTAATCCCGTATGAAGTTCCTTTTGTTCTTCGGTATGTCACTTGCCCGAGATTCGATCGTCGGTATCTCCATACCTAGTTGAACCTCGTTACCGATAAGTCTCTTTACTCATTCCGTAATAAAAGATCCCGTGACTAACACTTAGTCACATTGCTTGCAAGGCTTGTTGTGATGTTGTATTACCGAGTGGGCCCTGAGATACCTCTCCGTCACACGGAGTAACAAATCCCAGTCTTGATCCATGCCAACCCAACAGACACCCTCGGAGATACCTGTAGAGGACCTTTATAGTCACCCATTTACGTTGCGACGTTTGATACACACAAGGCACTCCTCCGGTGTTAGTGAGTTGCATGATCTCATGGTCATAGGAACAGATGCTTGACATACAGAAAACAGTAGCAATAAACTGACACAATCATATGTTACATTTGTAGTTTGGGTCTTGTCCATCCCATCATTCTCCTAATGATGTGATCCCATTATCAAATGACATCTCATGTCAATGGCTAGGAAACCTTAGCCATATTTGATCAACGAGCTAGTCTATTAGAGGCATACTAGGGACATGGTGTTGTCTATGTATCCACACATGTATCTGAGTTTCCGATCAATAAAATTATAGCATGGATAATAAACGATTATCATGAACAAGGAAATATGTTAATAACTAATTTATTATTGCCTCTAGGTCATATTCCCAACAGTCTCCCACTTGCACTAGAGTCAATAATCTAGTTCACATCACCATGTGATTCGCATTGTTATGAATCTAACACCCAATGAGTTCTGGGGCTCGATCATGCTTTGCATGAGAGAGAGGTCTTATAGTCAATGAGTCTGCAACATTCCGATCCGTGTGTACTTTGCAAATCTCTATGTCAAACTGTAAACACTGCTACCACACTCCACTTGGTACTATTCCAAATGGCTGCTCCACTATACGTATCCGGATTTCTACTTACAGTCATCCGGATTAGTGTTAAAGCTTGCATCGACGTAACTCTTTACGATGAACCCTTTATCACCTCTATAATCGAGAAACATTTCCTCAGTATTTTAGTCACTAAGGATAATATTGACCACTATCCAGTGATCCAATCCCGGATCACTCGTGTACCACTTGACGGACTCATGGCAAGGCACACACAGGTGCGGTACACAGCATGGCATACTATACAGAGCCTATGGCTAAGGCATAGGGGACGACATTCGTCCTTTCTCTTTGTTCTGCCATTGTCGAGCTTTTAGTCTCACTCAACTTCACACCTCACAAATCAGGCGAGAACTCTTTCTCTGACTGATCCATTTTGAACTCTTTCAAAATCTTGTCAAGGTATGTACTCATTGAAAGTCTCATCAAGCATTTTGATCTATCTCTATAGATCTTGATGCTCAACAATTAGGTAGCTTTATCCAGGTCTTCCTTTGAAAATCACTTTTCAAACAACCGTTCATGCTTTCCACAAATTCTACATTATTTTCGATCAACAATATTCATCCACATATACTTATCAGAAATTCTATAGTGCTCCCACTCACTTTATTGTAAATACAAGTTTCTCATAAACTTTTTATAAACTACAAAACTTTGATCACCTCATCAAAGTGTGTATTCCAACTCCGAGATGCTTGCTCCAACCCTTAGATGGATTGCTGGAGCTCGCACACCTTTTAGCATCCTTAGGACTGACAAAACCTTCTGGTTGTATCACATACAACCTTTCCTCAAGTAAATTGTTAAGGAAACAATGTTTTGTCATCCATCTGCCAGATTTCATAATTGAAAAATGCAGCAACTGCTAACATAATTCCAACAGACTTTAGCATCGCTACGAGTGAGAAAGTCTCATCGCAGTCAACTCTTTGAACTTGTTGTAAACTTCTTTGTGACAAGTAGAGCTTTATAAATGGTAACATTTACCATCAGCGTTTGTCTTCATCTCAAAGGTCCATTTGTACTCGACGACCTGCCGTCCAACGAGCAAATCTACCAAAGTCTATACTTGGTTTTCATACATGGATCCTATCTCGGATTTCATGGCCTCTAACCATTTGTCGGAATCCGGGCCCATCATCTCTTCTCCATAGTTCGTAGGTTCATCATTGTCCAACAACATGACCTCTAACACAGGGTTGCCGTACCACTCAGGAGCAGTACACGTCCTTGTCGACCTACGAGGTTTGATAGTAACTTGATCCGAAGCTTCATGATCATCATCATTAACTTCCTCTTAACTAACGTAGGCTTCACAGAAACATCTTCCTGCGATGCGCTACTCTCTTGTTGAAACAAAGGTTCAACAACCTCATCAAGTTCTATCTTCCTCCCGATCAATTCTTTCAAGAGAAACTTTTTCTCGGGAAAAAGGACCCGTTTTAGCAACAAACACTTTGCACTTAAATCTGAGATAGAAGGTATACCAAACTGTTCTTAGGGTATTCTATGAAGATGCATTTGTCCGCTTTGGGTTCGAGCTCATTAGGTGAAAACCTTTTTCCACATAAGCATCGTGGCCCCAAACAAGAAGAAATGACAGCTTAGGTTTCTATCAAACCATAGTTCAGACCGTGTCATCTCAACGGATTTAGATGGTGCCCTATTTAAAGTGAATGTAGTTGTCTCTAACGCATAACCCCAAAATTATAGTAGGAAAACAATAAGAGACATCATAGCACGCACCATATCCAATAGAGCACGACTATGACGTTCGGACACACCATCACACTATGGTGTTCCAGGTGGCGTGAGTTGTGAAACAACTTTCACATTGTCTAAAGTTGTATGCCAAACTCGTAACTCAGATATTCACCGCCACGATCATATCGCAGACATTTTGATCTTCTTGTCACGATTATCTTTAAACTTCACTCTGAATTTGCTTGAACCTTTCAAACGATTCAGACTTGTGTTTCATTAAGTAAATATACACTATATCTACTCAAATCATCAGTGAAGGTAAGAAAATAATGTATCCACCGCACACTACAAGACTCATTCGATTGCATACATCAACATGTATCATTTCCAATAAATCACTTGCCCGCTCCATCAATCCAGAAAATGGGGTCCTTAGTCATCTTGCCTAAGAGGCATGGTTCGCATCTCTCAACCGATTCAAAATCGAATGAGTTCAAAGATCCATCAGCATGGAGTTTCTTCATGCGCTTTATAATAATATGACATTTAGCGGCAGTGCCACAAGTATGTGGTACTATCATTATTAACTTTTGTATATTTTGGCATCAATGTTATGAACATGTGTATTACTACGATCAAGATTCAACAAACCATTCTCACTGGGTGCATGACCATTGAAGGTATTATTCATGTAAACAGAATAAACATTATTCTCTAACTAAAATGAATAACCGTGTTGCAATAAACACGATCTAATCACGTTCATGCTCAACGCAAAACACCAAATAACATTTATTTAGGTTCGTCACTAACCCCGAAGGTAGAGAGAGCGTGCGATGTTGATCACATCAACCTTGGAAACATTTCCAACACACATCGTCACCTTACCCTTTGCCAGTTCTTCGTTTATTCCGTAGCTTTTATTTCAAGTTACTAACATTTAGCAACTGAACCAGTATCCAATACCCAGGTGCTACTAGGAGTACTAGCAAGGTACACATCAATAACACGTATATAAAATATACTTCTGTTGACGTTGCCAACCTTCTTATCTACCAAGTATCTAGGGTTGTTCCGCTTCAGCGTCCGCTCTCCTCATAATCGAAGCACTTAGTCTCGGGTTTGGGTTCAACTTTGGGTTGCTTCACTGGAGCAACATCTGACTTGCCATCCATGAAGTTTCCCTCCTTGCCCTTGCCCTTCTTGAAATTAGTGATTTTACTAACCATCAACACTGGACGCTCCTTCTTGATTTCTACCTTCGCGGTGTCAAACATCATGAATAGCTCAGGGATAATTATTTCTATACCTGGCATTTTATAGTTCATCACCAAGTTCTAGTATCTTAGTGACAGTGACTTGGAGAACTATATCAATCACTATCTTATCTAGAAGATCAACTCTCACTCGATTCAAGTGATTGTAGCACCTAGACAATCTGAGCAAATGCTCAACGATTGAGCTATTCTCTTTCATCTTACAAGCAAAGAATCTTGTTGGAGATCTCATATCTCGCAACACGGGCATGAGCCTGAGATCCTAATTTCAGCTCTTAGAACACCTCATATGTTCCGTGACGTTCAAAACATTTTGGAGCCTCAATTCTAAGCCGTAATGCATGACGCACTAAACTATCAAGTAGTCATTAGAACGTGCCTGTCAGATGTTCACAACATCTACATATGATGCTAGAGGGGTTGGCGCACCGAGCGGTGCATTAAGGACATAAGCCTTTTGTGCAGCAATGAGGACAATCCTCAGATCACGGACCTAGTCCGGAATATTGCTACCATCATATTTCAACTCTATTTCTCTAGGAACATATAAAAATTCAAGGGAGCTACAGCGCGAGCAAGTGATCTACAACATAATTTGCAAAGACACTACTGCCTATGTTCATGATAATGAGTTCAATTAATCATATTACTGAAGAACTCCCACTCAAATTGACATCCCTCCGGTCATTTGAGTGATACATGATCCAAATTCACCAACTCAAGTCTCATCTTCACGTGAGTTGAGGTGGTTTCAATGGTGAACATTATCATGTTGATCGTATCTACTATATGACTCATGTTCGACCTTTCGGTCTCTTGTGTTCCGAGGCCATGTCTATACATGCTAGGCTCGTGAAGTTTAACCCGAGTGTTCTGCATGTGCAACACTGGCTTGCACCCGTTGTATGTGAACGTAGAGTCTATCACACCCGATCATCACGTGGTGTCTCGACACGATGAACTTTCACAACGGTGCACACTTGGGGAGAACACAATTCATCTTGAAATTTAAGTGAGGGATCACCTTATAATGCTACCGTCGTCCTAAGCAAAACAAGGTGCATAAAAGGATTAAAATCACATGCACATAATAAGTGACATGATATGGCCATGAACTTGTGCTTTTGATCTCCATCTTGAAAGCACCGGCATGATCTCCATGTCACCGGCACGACACCATGATCTCCATCATCTTGATCTCCATCAACGTGTCGCCATCGGGGTTATCGCGCCCATCATGCTTGTACCACTATTGCTACCGTTTAGCGATAATGTAAACCATTACATAGCACTTAATGATTGACACGCAGGTCATACAATAATTGAAGACAACCCTATGGCTCCTACCGATTGCCGTACTCATCGACATGCAAGTCGTGATATTCTATACAACACATGATCATCTCATACATAACATATATCTCATCCTGTAATTGGCCATATCACATCACAACATACCCTGCAAAAACAAGTTAGACATCCTCTAATAGTTGTTGCATGTTTTACATGGCTACTACGGGTATCTAGCAAGAACAATTCTCACCTACGCATAAACCACAATGGTGATACATTAGTTGCTTTTCAACCTTATCAAGGACCGCCTTTGTCGAATCCGATCCAACTAAAGTTGGAGAAACAAACACCCGCCAGCCATCTTTGTGCAACGAAGTTACACGTCAGTCGATGGAACCGGTCTCTCGTAAGCGTACGAGTAAGGTTGGTCCGGGCCGCTTCATCCCACAATACCGCTGAACCAAAACACGACCAAGGGAGGAAGCAATCTAAGCATCAATGCCCACAAACTCTTTGTGTTCTACTTGAGATCTCATCTACACATAGACCTAGCTCATGTTGCCACTGTTGGGGAACATTGCATGGGAAACAAAAAATTTGCTACGCACACGCAAGATCTATCCATGGTGATGAGCATCTACGAGAGGGAGAGTGGATCTACATACCCTTGTAGATTGCTAAGCGGGAAGCTTTAAGAAACGCGGTTCGTGTAGTTGAACGTCTTCGCGATCCAAATCGCCGAGCGTCTCGTGATCTCATCACGATCCGTCTCGCGGTCTTGATCACGGTTCTTCCGATCTAGCGCCGAACGGACGACACCTCCGCGTTCAGCACACGTACAGCTCCATGACAATCTCTGCCTTCTTGATGCAGCAAGAGGGAGCGGAGAGGTAGAAGAGTTCTCCGGCAGCATAATGGCGCTGCGGTGATGGTGGTGGAGGTATTCCGATAGGGCTTTGCCTAAGCACTGCAGAAAAGCGATCTAGAGGAGAAACTATGCACTAGAGGAGAGGATAGCACGTGGCAGAAAATCTAGTGAAAAAACCCTAAAACCTCTAGTATATATAAGAGGAAGAGAGGAGGAGTCTTGGACCTCAAGGGGTCAGCCCTAGGCTTCGGCCTAACCAAGGAGGAGAGGAGGAATCCTCCTCCAATCCTAGAAGGACTAGGACTCCTTCCTTTTTTTTGCCTTTTTTTGCCTTTTTCCACCTTTTCTCTTTGAGCTTTTCTCTCCCAGCCGCATGGGCCTTGTGTGGGACTTCCACCAGCCCACTAAGGGATGGTGTTCACTCTCCCAGAGCCCATGTAGCCTCTTGGGTCGAAATACCCCTCCCGATGGTCTCCCGGTACACTACCGGCACTCCCGGTACACTACCGATGTGCCCGAAACTTTTCCGGCGACCAAACTAGGACTTCCTATATATCAATCTTTACCTTAGGAACATTCCGAAGCTCCTCGTGACATCCGGGATCTCATCCGGGACTCCGAACAACCTTCAGTAACCACCATACATAACTCTATAGTGCCAAAACATCACCGAACCTTAAGTGTGCAGACCCTACGGGTTCGGGAACTATGTAGACATGAACGAGACACCTCTATGGTCAATAACCAATAGCGGGACCTAGAATGCCCAGATTGGTTCCTACATATTCTACGAAGATCTTTATCGGTCGAATCTCTATGTCAAGGATTCAGTTAATCCCGTATGATGTTCCTTTTGTTCTTCGGTATGTTACTTGCCCGAGATTTGGTCATCGGTATCTCCATACCTAGTTCAACCTCGTTACCAACAAGTCTCTTTACTCGTTCCGTAATACAAGATCCTGTGACTAACACTTTGTCACATTGCTTGCAGGGCTTGTTGTGATGTTGTATTACTGAGTGGGCCCTGAGATACCTCTCTGTCACACGGAGTAACAAATCCCAGTCTTGATCCATGCCAACCCAACAGACACCCTCGGAGATACCTGTAGAGTACCTTTATAGTCACCCAGTTACGTTGCGAAGTTTGATATAGACAAGGCACTCCTCCGGTGTCAGTGAGTTGCATGATCTCATGGTCATAGGAACAGATGCTTGACATACAGAAAACAATAGCAATAAACTGACACGATCATATGCTACATTTGTAGTTTGGGTCTTGTCCATCCCATCATTCTCCTAATGAGTGATCCCATTATCAAATGACATCTCATGTCAATGGCTAGGAAACCTTAGGCATCTTTGATCAATGAGCTAGTCTATTAGAGGCATACTAGGGACATGGTGTTGTCTATGTATCCACGCATGTATCTGAGTTTGCAATCAATACAATTATAGCATGGATAATAAACGATTATCATGAACAAGGAAATATGATAATAACTAATTTATTATTGCCTCTAGGGCATATTTCCAACAAAGGCCGCCCTGACCTGGTTTCTTCTTCTTCCCCTTCTTCTCGGGGGCCTTGTACGGCTTCACCACGAGCATCGCCGCTAACAGCCCGGGCCTAGCGTCTTCGGGCTAAGGTGCCAAACTGTTGATATTCACGGCCTTCTTTAGCCATGACTATAGTGGGTGATCAGAAGAAATGTTATAAGTCCTTTGTATGGAAAATAAAGCCTACCAAGCGAAGTTGATACCGTACCTTGGAGGCGGGCTTGGCCGCATGCAGACCCTTGTCTTCCTCCTCGAATGGCCAACCCTTTTGCGACTTGAAGAGCGCCTTCCACAGCTTCTCCTGCATTGTGCGGAAAAGCTTCAGAATCGTGGGTGGAGCGTCGAGCTGACGAGCCCACAAAGGAGTATCCCGGTGGTGGCAGGGAAGGATGCGTCTTTGGAGCATGACCTAGACCACACCGGTCAACTTGGTGTCCTTCTCGATCATGGAGCCGATGCGCTTCCGCAGGTTGCTCACCTCCTTGCTCGTCCCTAGCTGAGGCCCTTTTCTAGCCATGAAGCTAATATGGTGGGGGGACCAGACCGAATGCGGCAGGGGGATGCTGACCTTCTTCTTGCAGCTCGGTGATGTAGAACCACTCCTTCTGCCACACCTGCGGTAGGGGGAGGTAGTTGGCCTTCTTGAGGTCATGGATGTCCTTATCAGTGACCATGGAGGCCTACCACTAGCCATTGGAGCCAGAACCGACCATTGATGAGCTCGGAGGTGGGAGGCAGAAGATCTAGATCTATGCTTCGGAGGCGCAGGCGAATGTAAGGCGGAGAAGGCGAATGGGGAGCGTGAATGGGCTTTGGGTTTTTCTTCCCCTTTTATGAGGCTTGTTGATTTGGACTCCCCTCGCTGCATCATGAATCTATCCACTTCACGAGACGTGTGAGCTGTTGCAAGCACATGATTAAACATGTTCCACGTAAAATGGGGCACAATCATCACGTCTGTAGATCATGTTGATTAAAACTGCCTCGAACCACGAATCGAGCTTTTGTAACTGGCCTAGCGGTTGTAGTGGGCTGTGACCTTTTCGTCAGAGAGGTTGTCAGTATACGTCATCTTGCCCCTTGATGTTTGGCCTTCAAGGCCGACCTATTCATTGTGTTCGGACGTTCCCCTATTCGGAAGGCTACTTGTCATCAGAGGCTGAACTAAGTTCGGCGGGAAGAACTCACCTCGCAAGCCGAAGACTCTGATCGTGTGAAGCATTTTTAAGCTTAGACCCTTGGCGTTCGAGGCAAGTTTGGGGGCTACTGAGGGAGTCCTGGATTAGGGGGTCCTCGGGAGGCCGACCTATTTCTATGGGCCGGACTATATGGGCCACTTACCGAACACCGGACTAATTGAAGGCCTTATCTCCAAGATAGAAGCTTTGGGAAGTATGGCTTGTGATCCAAATTTGATGTAGCGAATAGGCATGTTTATCTCTTAGGCATCTAACCGACCATGTGTAAAACCTAGGTACCCCCGACGTCTATATAAGCCAGAGGGTTTTAGGCTGTAGACACAGGACAACTCATCTAGGGTTAGCTATTCGATCTCGAGGTAGATGAACTCTATAACCCCCCATACCATCAATACAACCAAGTAGGACGTAGGGTATTACCTCCATAGGAGGGCCCTAACCTGGGTAAATCTGTGTCCCCTTTGTCTCCTGTTACCATCGATTCTAGTCTCACAGTTCAGGACCCCTACCCGAGATCTGCCGGTTTTGACACCGACAAGCACATCACTAGTTAAAGTTTTGACCTCTCCAAACCCACCTTTATCAAAAATTTCATCAAGACTTTCACCCTCCAAATCATTGGTACGCCCTCTAACTAAAGTTGACTCTTCTTCAGTTCCTTCATCATCAATTTTAACATTACTAAACAAAGAATCAATAGAGTAAACACCAATCATTTTAAGATCTTCATCGTTGTTATGAAAGTAATCGCTAGAAAACGCTTTTTCTAAGAATTCTCTTTCAGCTCTAAGCATAGCGGTTCCTTTCTTACTTTCATCCATAGAAACATATAAAGCTTTAATTGATTCATTAATCTTAGGTGGAAAAGCTTTTAACTTGAGATTTTCTACATCATGGGCAATTCTATCAATGCTTCTAGACATATATAACCCGTGTACACTCACAAACACAATAGTTCCTTAACCTATAAGTCTTCAATACACCAAAATCACTAAGGGGTACTAGATGCACTAACAATCTCCCCCTTTTTGGCGATTGATGACAAATAGGTTAAGTTTTCAACGGGTATAAACATATGAAGTGTAAGTACTCTATTTGAGGAATTTGTTTGCAAGATATAGAAGAACTCCCCCTGAAGATGTGCATATTTGAGGAATTTGCTCTGGACTGCAAATGCACATGGTAGGTTAAAATCATGGAGATCTCAACCTATATTTTGTAATCCATACACACATCTGATATATAACATGAGGAATTGAAATGCATGCTGAAAAATGGTGTCTGATGAATTTCAGCATGCGTGCATTAAGGAACTTAAGGAAATAGGCATGCAGAAAGCAGTTCAAAAGTGTCAGACCACCACCGGACTTAAGTTTACAACTCTATCAACAAACACTTTAGAAGATCGAGAGTTGTAACTTAAACAAAATAAGCCCATAATGTAGAGACCGCTTGAAGACTAACTCAGATTTCTCCCCCTTTGTCATCGGTGACCAAAAAGGACAAAAAATGAGGACTAACGCCCCTGAAGAATTTCATGTCTAAGGTGGTGGAGGAGTGCTAGCATTGTTAGGGTCATTTGTCGATGCAAGGCCCATAGCAATGTCGTCAAGATCCTCAGCTTCATCTGTCTCATGCAGTGAAGAATATGAGCTTGTAACCAGCAGAGGAATTTATACCTTTTTGAATTTCTTCTGAGGAGGATGAGTGATTGGGGGATAACCCTGGGGTAGCCTCAAGCAGGCCACTACCTTTGCTTTTCAAAAATGACTATGGGTCGGGCCATCTCTACCAGGCCGGCTGGTTCTGGGCATGGCCACTAGGCCATCCGTCTCATGAGCGACCCACCAGTTGGCGGGTTAGCGCCCATCTCATCACCATGCCCCATAGGACGAAGACATGATGAGGTGACGTGCCAACAGTACCCCTGATACCACAGGCCAGGGCACGCATGCCTACAAGACATCCGTCATACCAAGGGTCAACTACCGCATGGCCACAGTGAAGACAATAGTGTCGCTGACTCCGGCCGACTACGACCGGGTAGACGACATAGTACCTACATGCCTCCAACCACTCCATTACCTGCCCCCGCATGGCTACAGTGTGGCCGGCCGTACCGCTCACCACGACCGACTACTGCAAGACAACGCTGCACAGGATGACCCGTACCACGGTGTGACAAGCACGCGCGAATGGCGGTGGCTAGCCGGCGGGCCCTACCAGCGACGGGACTCCTCGACCGGGGGGGGGGGGCTGGCCGGCCAGAGAGGCCGCCGACTGGGTCCCCATTGTCCCTTATATGTGTATTGTAATCCAGGGGGTTGGCCTATAAATCCCCCTCGATCCACCCCATGCAGGGGTCGGCCATTCGCACACCCTCACACACACTCACGTAGAGAGGCAAGGAGAGCTAGCAAGCTCCTTCTTCCTCCTCCAGCCAAGAGCTCCAGGAGCACCATTGTAACCCTTTTGATCCATTAACCAGACAAGCAGGACTAGGGGTGTTACCTCCCATGAAGGGCCCCAAAACTGGGTACATCGTGTGTCATGCACCGCTCGTCCCTGATCCCGTTACCGGAGCCCGACGGCGTCCTTCGGCCCCAACCACTCTCGATAAGCCACCCCATGCCATCTGTTATGAGAAAATGACAACAATGATACCAGTCAAAGTTCTGCTGAAAATCCTTCTCCTTGAGTTCCTCAGGAGTCTTGAGATGTGCTTGTATGGCCCAAGTGCGATCAAAGATTTCATGCACATAGTAATGATTTTTCTTCACTAAGTTATGTGTCAAAATCATGTTTTGAAGAATTAACTTGAACTGACGGTATACCCACTTGTGATTGTGATCAACCTTTAGATGAACACTTAGGAGAAGCCCGCCATCAGTCATCACACGAGGGGCAGAAGCTTGAGGATTTTGACCTGAGCCTTTTGCAGAAGAATCTTGGGTGGCAGAGTCATCATTCATGGAATAAGATGCAGCTTTACGGAATTGACCATCCAATGGAAGAGTGCCTTCATCAACAACAGATTTGACATTTCCTTCGAATAAAGAAAATGTCATCTTGAGGACTTCAATCGGAGGAAGAAAACCAAAGTGATTCTGAAAATTAGCCTTCACAGGAATTGAAGACCTTGATCTGATGTTCATGATCCATGAAACATAAGGCTTCAACTCGAATGGTGACACAACGATATTTTCCAAAGTCCCCATGAAAAAATCGTCATAATTTATGGGAATCCAATGAATGTTGAACAACAGATTCTTCATGATGCCAACGACTTGTTCTTCTTCAGAGTTGTGGCCCTTGATTGGACTGAGGGTTTTGGTCAATATGTGTTAAATGGTCCTGGGCACATATAGCAAATCCTTCACTAGGAAGGTGGTCCTTGGAGGTTTTCCATGAGCCAAAGGCTTCATGAGTAATTGCATCATGTGATTTGGCAGTTCAAGTTCATCATAGATGCATCTTGCTCCTTCTGAAGGAATTGCAATTGGGAAAATATGAAGCAATTCAATTGCTGGAGTAGTGTAGTGAGCGGTTCCAGACATCCAATCCAGGATCCATGAGTTGACATCAGAAGCTTCACCAGAAATGTGCAAGGTTGCATAGAATTGAAGAATAAGCTCTTTATTCCAATCACATATATTAGCATAGAAGGTGAGAAGACCTAATTCATGAAGAACAACGAGCACATGATTGAAACAAGGGATGAACTCCATATCCACATGAGGAAGTTATCGATGCCGGAGGACTTTGTCCATGTCAAATAGCACAACAACATAGAAATTCATCTACACAGAAGTCCAGATGCTTGAGCGTATGACCCTTACGTATTCATAAGGATTTGGCCCTGTGAAGAAAAAGTGTTCATCAGAGAAATTCACCTTGATGAATTTCGGCCGATTTGTGCCCTTGAATGGAAATTTTGATTTGGGAAGAGATTTGGCTTGAAGCGTCCCACTATTTCCCTTGGCATGATAGCAACTTCTTCATACTGAGGAATTTGTGCACCAGTTTCGTCGGGTGCAGTGTGGGCATGAATTTCTTCAGCTGATGCAGCTGAAATTTCTTCAGGAATGGACATGAGGGGAGTGGCAAGTACTTGAGATCCTATTTGAATTTCTTTAGTTTGAGCAGGTGACTGAGGAATTTGAGTAAGAGGAGTGGTCATTGGTGAATTGGGGTGAGAAGCCTCCCAGTATTCATCATTGATCAGTGGAGTAGTGTTGCCAATATCCACATCCTCATTAATTTCTTCAACTCTAGCCTCTTCAGCATTTAACCGTGGTGGGGCGATGATACCTACGCGGTTGAAGCATTTGCTTCCACTTCTATTTCTTCATCAATCTACTCCGAGGAATTAGCAGAGCGATTATCTTCATCTTCTTCATTCGGGAAGACATAGTCTTCACCAAATAGAACAATTTCATATGCAGGCATGGAAGAGATAGGAGTTGCATCAATGGGTTCAGTTGAAGAACTTGACATATTCTTCAATTTCTTCACAGCTGAGGAATCTGCAGATGTTGATGCTTTCCTTTTCAGTATGGCTTTCTTCTATGCAGCCTGTGTTTTCTACACTTTTAATGCATATGGAAGCTTGACTTTCTTCACCCTTGAAGATTTTGCTGAGGGATCATGGGGTGAAGGTGGTGCAGTTTCTTCAGGCATGACTGATGTAGCGCCCAAGCAGTCTCAGATTCTTCACGCGCATCAAATACTTCAGCTTTGCCTTTTCTTCATGCGCATCAGTGGATGTTGCCTTGTCAGGTTCTTCAGCAGCCTGAATTTCTTCAGCTACTCTTGGAGTTTCTTCAGCAGGCTGAGCAGATGTTTCGGCCTGAGGAATCTATGGTTGCGGTCGAGCTGCAACCCTTTTGTTGTGGTCCTTGATGGCTTTGTCAGCCACTTTAATAAATTGGACCTTGGCTCCTTGCCAATCTGCATAGTAGCAAGCAAATTCATCATTCAGGCCTTTGATCTCCTATTGTACAGAGATTAGTTGGACACGAGTTAGATCCAGAACATGATTCTTCATGAAGCGCTCCTTTTTGTACTGAGCCTTCTTTGCTAGCCTAGCCTTATCATACTTCCATTTTTCCTCAGCTATGAAAGTAGTGAGGACACGACTTGGACTAGGAGGCAGATTCAAATCATCAATAGGAGTGTTGGGTTCCTTGTGCCAAATGTCAATGAAATTGAGCACTGTCTTGAGATCCAACAGGAGAGCAATTTGAGTGCCATTTGCCTGAGCCACTCTTTCCTGCTTGTTTCGGATGATTTCTGGTAATTCCTTATCATCAGCTTCCTCATCCTCAGATTCTGAGGGAACATGGAATACCACTTTCTTCGGACGAGGACTTGGTCACGTGCCTCGTCCTACAGTTCCTTTCACCTTCAGCAGAGTAGGACTGGTTAATGAATGTTCTTGGGGTGAAGAACTTGTAGAAGCCCCTGTAGCAATGGAAAGGCCTGCAGTCCTCTGACATGTTGCAAGGTGCACCGGAGTTGAGGACTTTGCAGCTGCAGCTGAGGATTGTGCGGCCACAGAAGGCATTGCAGTAGCCTTTGAAGAAGGTGCTTGAGGATTTTGTTGTGAGGATTTTGACGTTGAAGTAGTTGGTCGTGAGGGCATTGATCTTGAAGACTTTGCCTTCAATGCTGATTTCTTCGGCATATCCTTCTTAGGAGCAGTTCCAGAGGCAGAGGCTATAGCAGAAGTAGCAGTTGCGGCAACAGCAGAGTCTTCATTGAATTTGGTGACAGTTTCCTTAGAAAGCTTCGCTAGTTTGGCTTGACATTTTGCCCCACTCCTTGGGAAATTCCTCATCTCTTCTGATGCTAGAGGGATCGGCCTCTTGTTCTTCTGCCAATGGAGGTCTTGGGCAGGGAGGAGTAACAAAGAATTTCTTCATGTAGTTTGGTGTTACACACATGTACTCCTTCCATTCTTTGGCCCATCTCCTCTCAATCTTCTGTAAGCGAATTTTACGCTTATCTTTGGATTCCTTGCCATATATTTCTTCATCTGGCGTGCAATAATCAGCATAGATATCCTCTGGGATTTCAAAAGCAGTGTTCAGTTCAGCCTTATTTCCACCTTTCTGAGGCCTTTTGCCTTCTTCCTTTTTTTCACTTGATAATTTTGAACTTTTGAAGATTCTTAAGAAGTATGGAAATTTTCTTCGACAAACGTTGCAGATGAGTTAAGTTGATGAGAACTTGTTGATTCACCATGAGACATTTTGTATCGATGAACAGATTTTGACCATCTGCAGAAATTTTCAAAATATATCAAGGTGAGAATTTTGAACATAGATTTCTTGATGAATTTAACAAAGTGTTCTTGTCTTAGGTTCTAGAGTTGTGCAAATTTGAGGTTCTACACAATTGAGGAATCTTGAAGAAAATCATAACTTAGAGAAACAAATCAAGGGAAAGAAGCATTTGAGGTGTTTAAGAAGAGGACTCTTGAAGAATAAACACTTGTTGAGGACTTTGTGAAAATCATGAGGATCAAAATAGGGTAGTAAAATCAGATTTTAATTACCCTGATGAAGAACACGACGAACTGTGAACGGGAGCAGTGAAATTTGTCAGTCCAGATCTCCCGTACCCCAACTCAACAACGAAAGACAGCTATGGCGGCGGTAGAGTGAATATTTCTGCGACCGAAGCGAGTACGGCGACAGGGAGGTCGAGGGAGTGAAGATTTTCCTCTCCGGCGATGATGAAGTTAGCGGCAACGCTAGGTCTGAGCTCGAGTGCGGAAGATGAGATCGAGCGGAGTAAAAGAGAGAAGTGAATGGGAGGGGGTATTTATAGCGGCAGTGAAAACTGACTACTTTGAAGATTTTGGACCGTATACCCCTGACCCTTTCCCTCTCCGCGACATGCGTCACCCACATACTGAGAAGTGGATATAGTGGGGAATCATGGGTTATCTAGTCGTGGGAATAGGAATTGGTTTGAGCGGCAACCGCCAAAAATTGGAAGGGGGAAATTCAAAGTTTCTTTCGAAAATTCTTCAGCTGACAAGGACTCAGTGAAGACTTTGAATGAGTTTCAAAGTAGAACGCATATGAAGAATTTTTGAATAGTCTGGGTTGAGTTTAGCGTAGAGGTGGAACGGGTCCGATCACATTCACTTAGTCAAAAATCAATTTGAAGAATTAGCAATAAGTGAATGCCGTTGAGGACTTGAAAACTCAATTATATTTAGATATAGTCAATGAAGAACACCACTTGCATAGTTTGAATAATTTGAAAAATTGAGGATGCAAACTTGAGGAATTTGAAAATCTAAATAATTTGCAAAATGACGAAAGCCTCAATTTTGAAGAATTTCAACTATGGTTGGTGGCGTGACCCACCGTATAAGAATTGTCATAGGGTTTTGAGAATCAAATTTTTCATTAATTTCTTCACACTTAGAGGGTTATTCTTCATTTATTTAAGAAAATATTACTTCGTGTGTTGCACATCTAAGTCATCAATTTTGCATAAGGGTTAGGATGTTCCTATTTTCAGAGAACATTCGAAGACTCTAAGATATTTATCTCAGACCGCAACTTGCAAAATATCTTTTCATCCAAGGGCTTAGTGAAGATATCAGCCAATTGTTCTTCAATGTTCATGTGGTTGATGGAGATGTCGCCCTTCAATACATGATCTCGAAGAAAGTGATGACGAATCTGGATGTGCTTGGTCTTGAAATGCTAAACTGGGTTGTAAGCAATATTGATAGCGCTCTCGTTGTCACAATAGAGAGGCACATTCTTCAACTTGATGTCCTAGTCCTTGAGGGTTTGCTTCATCCATAGCAACTGGGCGCAACAGGAACTAGCAGCAATGTACTCACCTTCAACAGTAAACAATGACACGTGTTTCTGCTTCTTCGAGGACCAACGGACTAAGGATCGTCCGAGGAAATGACATGTGCATGAGGTTGACTTGCGATCCACATGATCACCCGCATAGTCAGCATCAGAGTATCCGAAGAGTTGAAGATGTGAGCCCTTGGGATACCATAACCCAAGCATTGGTGTGTGGGCTTTGAAGAATATGCTTCACAGCCTTATGGTGTGATTCCTTCGGTGTTGCTTGGAATCGGGCACACATGCAAACACTAAGCATAATATGTAGCCTAAATGCACAAAGATACAATAAAGACCCAATCATGGAGCGATATACCTTCTGATCGAAATCTTTACCATTTTCGCCATTGCGGAGGTGGCCTTTCTAAGGCATTGGTGTTTTAGCGCCTTTGTAGTCTTGCATGCCGAATTTCTTCAAGACATCCTTGAGGTATTTCTCTTAAGAGATGAAGATGCCATTGTGTTGATGACGAATTTGAAGACCTAAGAAGAATTTCAACTCCCCCATCATAGACATATGATATTGTTCACGCTTCATATAAGCAAATTCGTCACTGTAATGTTTGTTAGTACAGCCAAAGCTAATGTCGTCTACATATATTTGGCACACGAATAATTCATTGTCACAGGATTTTGTGAAAAGATTTGGGTCGAGTGAACCGGGTTTTAAGCCTTTCTTCATGAGGAATTCCTTCAAAGTGTCATACCATGCCCAAAGGGCCTGCCTGAGGCCACAGAGGGCCTTGTTGGATCTAAAGACTTTGTCAGGATACTTAGGGTCTTAGAAACCTGGGGGTTGAGCAACATACACTTCTTCCTCAAGCTTACCATTGAGGAATGAACTTTTCACATCCATTTGATATAAGATGATATCATGATCGTTAGCATAATCAAGCAATATGCGAATAGCTTCAAGTCTAGCAACTGGTGCAAAAGTTTCATCAAAGTCAATTCTTCAACCTGTGTGTAGCCTTCTTATTCCTCATCACTAGGACATTTGTGTCTTGCTTGTTTTGGTAGATCCACTTGGTACCTATGATGTTATGCTTGCGAGGATCTGTTTACTTGACAAGTTCCCACACGTTGTTGAGCTTGAATTGATGCAATACCTCTTGCATAGCTTGAATCCACTCAGGCTCTATAAATGCTTCATCAACTTTGGTGGGCTCTATGATAGAGACAAAATCAAAATGCCCACAAAAGTTAGAGAAATGTGAAGCTTTTGAGTGAGTGAAGGGACCTGGTGCATTGATGTCGTCAAGGATTTTGTCAATCTGCACTTCATTTGGCACTCTTGGATGAGTAGGTTGATGAGGCCGAGGATTTTGTTCAGCATCATTTTCTTTAGGTGTATGATCATGAATGTCTTCATTAATCAGAATGACTTCCTCATTAGGTTGAGGTTCTTGAGTGGGTATGATGTCTTCAGTAGCCTTCAATGAAATGGATTCCTAAGGAGACATTTCATCTAGCATAGGAGGCAGGTGCTCTCTTTGCGAGCTGTTAGTTTCATCGAACTGCACATCTACAGTTTCAACAACCTTGTTGTGATAAGTGTTGAAGACTCTGTAGGAGTGCGAGTCCTTTCCGTAACCAAGCATAAAATCTTCATGTGCTTTCGATGCAAATTTGGAACTGTGGTGAGGATCTCTAATCCAGCATTTTGCACCGAAGACTTTGAAATAAATCACATTGGACTACTTGTCAGTGATGAGTTCATAGGAAGTCTTCTTGAAGAATTTGTGAAGATATACCCCGTTGATGATGTGGCAAGTAGTATTGATTGCCTCGGGCCAGAAGTGGCAAGGAGTCTTGTATTCTTCAAGCATTGTGCAAGCCATCTCAACAAGAGTCCTGTTCTTGCGCTCCATGATGTCATTCTGCTGAGAAGTATATGGAGCAGATAGCTCATGACTAATACCAAGTTTGTCAAGATATTCATCAAGACCAGTGTTCTTGAACTCAGTCACATTGTCACTCATGATGTGTTTTCTCTTGACGCCGAAGTTTGTTAAGGCCCTTGAAACAAATCGTCTGAAGACATCCTGCACCTCAGACTTGTACATGATAATATGCACCCTAGTGTAATGAGAATAGTCATCAACAATAACAAACCATACAAACATGAAGTATTTGTTAGTGTGGCATAATGAGTGGGGCCAAAGATCCATGTGAATCAATTCAAAGGGTCGAGTAGTGGTCATGATAGTCTTCAAGGGATTGTTGGATCTGGTCATCTTTCTAGACTCGCAAGCACCACAGAGATGGTCCTGGAGGAATTTGACACCTTGAATGCCAATGACGTGCTTTTTCTTCACAAGCGTGTGCAAGTTCCTCATGCCAGCATGTCCAAGTTGTCGATGCCACAACAACCCTTCTGAAGCTTTTGCATGTAGGCACGTGGCAGGCTGAGGACCTATAGAGAAATGAGAAATACACAAGTCTCCTCTTCCAAAGCCTTCGAAGACCTTGGATTTGTCAGATTCCATGACAACAACACGTCGATATTTTCCATAGATGTCGTCGTTTTCTCACGACAGATGCCATAGGGTGGCTTATCGTAGGTGATTGGGGCCGAAGGACGCTGACAGGCTCCGGGTGCGAGATTGGGCACAAGCGGTGTCGACACATGATGTACCTAGGTTCAGGGCCCTCCGGCGGAGGTAATACCCCTAGTCCTGCTTGGTTTAGTTGGATGGATGGGTATAGATACAATAGTGCTCCTGGAGCTGTGTCTAGAGGAGGAAGAAGGGGCAGCCGGCTCCTCTTCCTCCATTGCTAGAAGAAGTGGTGTGTGTGTGTGTGGAGATGATCGTTCATGTGTGCGTCTGTCCATCCCCGTTGCATGGGGGGCTCGGGGGGGTTTTATAGGCCAACCCCTGGCTCTTATAATATGTTCTAAGTACAAAGGTGGGGGGACCCGGCTGGCAATCTCTCCGGCTGGCCAGAGGGTCCCGCCATTCGTGCCGTCTCGTCGTTGGTGGGGTCCACCGACCAAGCGGTCCCATCTCCTGTTGGGGCCCACCAACCGGCTCTGCGATTGGCCCTCGCCCACCTGCCGCGGAACGGGTCGCCCGGGGGGGGGGCGTTGTCTAGCGCCAGCCGACCGAAGTCTGCGGTACGGCCGGCCACGTTGTAGCCACTCCGGGGTGAGTAATCGAGTGGCGAGGGCATGCCAGCACTGTTCTCGTGCCTGGTCACGCTCACCGAGGTCAGCGGTCGGGACGGTTGGACTGTAGCCATGCGCTGAAGTGCGTCAGCGGCCACTGTAGCCATAGGACCGCCCGTCGCGCCGGCCGCGTCGCATCGTCATACCCGCGCGTAGAGGGACGGGACGACGCATGTCCGTCCCAAGGTCGAAAGAGCTGGCTCGGAGGCAGTCGGCCACGCCCAGACGGCCGAGGGTCTAGCCGGCTCCTCGTCCAACCGGCGGGGGCGCCAGCCGGCACTGGCTTCTGCCGGACGTCCCCGAGCCAGTCACGGCCAGCCGACCGCGTAGTTTTTCTTCGACGAAAGGGGGAAGAACCTGTTGCTTTGGCCTACCTAGGGGTAATAACTCCGTCAGTAGTCCCTGAAGCCGGCGGGGGCCTGCGTCTGGCGGACGGTGGGGAGCCGGCAGCTTCGCCTCATTGATACCCGCCTTCGGCTCGAAGGCCAAAGGGCAGCCGGGTCGATCGTCGGACCCGACGCCTCGGGTACCGGCACGCCGCCCCGGGACCCACGCCGGCTCGCGGCATGCCACACGACGAGTAATGATGCAGTGGGTCCCGCGCACGCGGGGAGACGGGACGTCGCCTGGGCCTAGCCCGTTAGGACCCAGGAGTAGCCCAGTAGGCCTCGGGGTGTAGGGTAGGATCCTCCTATGCCCTGAAGCGGCCGTTACGGCCCAGGGCCACCCACGCGCGCGCGGAGTTTCCCGGGGGAGTGGGCGCAATCAATCCGACGTCCCCTGACCATGGACTCCCCTGTATTGTCGCCGCGATGGCCGATGGACGCGGCGAAAGCTGGGCAGGCTCCTTCATGGTCGAGGCGGACATCGCCGAGCTTCACCACGCGCGCATGCTGCCGCCAGAGGAGCGGGTGGCCGCTCGCGTGCCGGGCAATGAGATAGCTCCGGCGCCACGGCCAGGGGAACACGTCGTGTTCCTCTGGCACTTCTCCCGGGGCTTCGGGCTTCCGGTTAGTATCTTATTTCGCCTCCTCCTTGATACCTTCGACCTTCAACCGCACAACCTTGGCCTGAACTCGATTCTTTATCTCTCCGCCTTTGTGACATTGTGCGAGGGGTACCTAGGTATCCTTCCTTTCATTGAACTCTTCAATGCTCTTTTCTACCTCAAGCCTTTGAAGAGCGATGCATGGAGGGACACGGTGGTGTGCTGCCGCGGCGTCGCTTGCTTTCCCCCTCTCTCTCTTATCGACTCCGTCAAGGGGTGGCACTGAACGTTCTTCTACGTGAAGAACGTCGACCCGAGGACGGACTACATCCAGCTGCCGCCTTTTGAGGACCGGTAGTCCACCCAGCAGAACTGGCTGGGGGCTGCCCCACGCGGTGTGGCCCTGGTGAGGGATTACTAGAAGAGTGTCTAGAGGGGGGTTGAATGGACTACTAGCAGGAATTTAAAACCAAACCTTTCCCAAGTTAATTGGTTGGCAGATTTTAACAGTTTTAGCAAAGCTAGCAAGTCTAATAGCCCTACACATGCATGTCAACAAATATGGCAGCGGAAAGGAAAGACATTGCATATGAAATAAAGTGTTGAGATAGGTATATCAAATGTAGTTGGAGACATATGGATTTTTCCCGTGGTTCCGATAGGTGGCGCTATCATACATCCGCGTTTATGGAGTCTTCAACCCACAGAGGGTAACGGTCACGAGAGTCCACGAAGGGCTCCACCCAAAAGGGTCCACGAAGTAGCAACCTTGACTATTCCATAACGGCTTCCGTCCCTGAAGGACTAGCCTCACAATGGGTAGATCTTCACAAAGCAGGCGATCTGCTTGCCCTTACAAACTTCTTAGTTCACTCCACAACACGAAGTAGGAGGCTCCCAAGCGACACCTAACCAATCTAGGAGGCACCACCCTCCAAAAGGTAATAGGCTCCATAATGACGATGAACTCCTTGCTCTTGTGCTTCAAGATGATAGACTCCTCAGCACCCAATCACTCTCTCACAGATTTGGCATGGTGGAAGAGATGGGATTGGTGGAAAGCTACTTGGGGAGGATAGAAATCAAGATCCATATGATTGGAGTGGAAGATCTTGACCTCAACACAAGGGTAGGTGGTTCTCTCTCAGAAAATTTGATAGGTTAGGTATGGAATAGTTCTGAGTGCTTCTCATTCGAGTAGTTGGTGGTGGAGGGGTATATATAGGCATCCCAAAAAATCCAACCGTTACACACAAAATGACCAACTCGGTGACACCGATGTGTTAATCTCGATGGTACCGAAGTGACCAAAAGGTGGCAACTTTTGAATCTTGGTGAAACTGATATAGGAAACTCGATTGCACCGATAAGGTGACCAACGATCAGATTTCCAATCTCGGTGACGCCGATCCAACATTCTCGATGGGACCGAAAATGTGAATTTGTGTAACAGAAAGTTGGCAACCTAAACTCGGTGGCACCGGTATGGAATCGGTTGCACCGAAGTGGCTAGGGTTTGGCAGAGTCTGTCTAGGTTCTGGAATTGGTGGCACCAGTATGGGAAAGTTGGTTGCATCGATTTTGAGTGTTGGGTATAGAACAAACTTTGGTGGGAGAGTTTGTGGATGTTTTTGGCGACTATCGCTTGTGCACATTTGAGCATATTGTTCACCAACAAAACCTTACCCCCTTTTAATAATATTGGCTTTCGTATGGACTCAAAGTGATTTCTCACAAATATAAAATGTAGAGTCCTCTTGCTTGAAGCTTGGCCAACCTATTTCCTTGCATCTTGTGGTATGTCCACACTCTCCTTTTGCCAAACCTCTCTATAGACTGTATCTGAAATACACTAGGTAAAAATATCAGCCCAAGAGACAATGTATGTTGTCATGAATTATCAAAACCACCAAGGGAGCATGTTGTGCTTTCAATCTCCCCCTTTTTGGTAATTGATGACAACATACAATCAAAGATTCAAATAAGGATATGCATGGTTATACTGAAGACTTTGAGAGACACATGACTTAGACTTGCTCCCCTAAATGTGTGCAGTCCTTTAAAGGATAGTTACTTTTTAATGCATGAACACACAAAAGGTAGAAGGGATATAATAGGTCATGTGTATCTTGGCTATATGCATCAAATATATATGAATGAGATGTATCTTTGTTCAAGACATCACTCTTGCAAATAATATGTGAAAGAAGCAAGAGATCATCTTGATCAAGGATATGATGCAGATACTTACCTTGAGTTCTTGAGCATCCTGGTAATAGAAACACACTTGAGAAAACAATGTGAGGGAACACAAGAGTATTCGACCAAACAGCAAAGCAATAGAACTCAAAATTGCCAAGATATGGAGGACATATAGAAGATAGTATTCCTTAGAATTGATATGTCTCCAAGATCATTTAGAATTTTCTCACCGTAGATATGAAAATAGATTATTCTTTCCCCCTGAATCTTAGCATGTGGATATTAGGATTGGATAAGGTGAGAAAGGTCAAAAATTTTCTTCTCCCCCTACTTTCATATTCTCCCCCTATTTATAAAGGTATGAGAATTGATATTGGCTCTCCCCCTTGATCATATCTCCCCCTTTGCATAAGCATGTATCTCCCTTTTAGCATGAAGCTTTTGTCTTCTCCCCCTTTTGCATTAATTTCCAAAAAGGTCAAAAACAGGGATAGATACAGGGATCATTGACTGAGAAGGGAGCCTTGAGAACAAGGGTCATCGAAATGTAGGATTCATTGAAATGAAAACTAAGATAGTTATGGAAAATGACTTGTTCTTCTCCTCCTTTCTTCATGGAAGATAGGGATCCTTGAGGACCAAAAATTGTCTACTCAAGATTACCTTTAGTTCTTCTCCCCCTGAGTAATACAAAGTTTTTTAAGGGATCATGTAAGTAATGGAAGAATTTCAAGAAAGATCACTAAGAAAGCACATAATTGCAAAAATGAATTAAAATGAAACAGAATGAAAATCGGTGACTCCGAGATAGATAGATCGGTGGTACCAAGAATTTGTAGTGCAGCTTGTCTGCAATTTTGGTAGAACCGAGATATCTGAGTCGGTGTCTTCGAAAGAGAAACCAAGTTTCTGTTTTTACAAAGTCAAGAGAAAGATTTTCAACGAAATATGAAGTTTTTACAATGGACATCAACTAGATAAGATTGGAGTAGTTATGAGAAATCATGCTATAGAGAGCAAACCACACCAGATTCTTAACTAGATGATGGGCGGTGACTAGGTCACCTATATTAGAGTATATCGACTTAGGAGCCAAGCAAGAATACTTGATCATAGGTCATACTCTACGTTAAGCTTAGAATGGGGTTACCATTTTTTGATTAAGCATTTTAATGTGTGCATACCGCTTGAGTTTCTTTAGCTCATTTCTTGGAGTAAAGCCTTTTCAAGGACATGATTACATACCTTTGAGTGATGTTGATGATGTAGCTTGTAGATGAACTTGTTGAGGATGCTTGAGGTTGATGAAGATCATCTTGATTTTTGAGCAATCCTTCTTGTTCTAGTACACTGGTTACCTATAAAGATTAGTCATGCAAGGAAGAACAATAGATATATCCAATTGACATGATACCAATTGAGAGTGTGCAATTTTGATCAAGTATATGTCAAGGATATGGTTGAGTCGCCTTCTTCCTTCCATCATTAAGAGGGGTTGTGGATACTTGGTAATGGCAAGACTGCTTATGATTGGAGTTGATGGCAATCTTGTGGAATGAAGTTTTTCGAAGTACCTACAAGAGATTAGATGCAATACAAGGGAGCATAGAATTCCATGGCGTAAGATGAAATGTTAAGATACATGGAAATATCAAGAAATCTCATGCCCTTTCATGCAATCGAGTAAGTCTAGCTCAAGTTTGAAGCATCGATGATGTTCAACTCACTCCTCAAGTGACAAAATGTCTTCTCATCAAGTGTCTTAGTAAAGATATCAGCCAATTGCTTGTTAGTGCGAACATGCTTAAGATTAATATCTCCTTTGGCAACATGATCACGAATGAAATGATGTCGAACTTGAATATGCTTAGTTCGAGAATGTTGCATAGGATTATGACCAATTTTAATAGCACTTTCATTGTCACAAAGTAATGGAACATTTTTAACATGAATTCCATAATCCTTAAGTGTTTATGTCATCCATAGTAATTGCGCACAACAAGATCCAGCAGCAATATACTCAGCTTTGGCAGTTGATAGAGATATCGAGTTTTGTTTCTTAGAGGACCAACATAGAAGAGATCTGCCCAAAAATTGACAAGTACCCGAGGTGGATTTTCTATCAACCTTGTCACCGGCATTGTCCAAATCAGAATAGCCAACAAGGTCAAAATAAGATCCCTTGGGATACCAAATGCCAAAATTTGACGTTTGTATCAAGTACCTCACAATGCGTTTTACAGCTAAAAGATGACATTCCTTCGGTCCAGCTTGATATCTAGCACACATGCAAACACTGAGCATAATATTGGGACGAGATGCACATAGATATAATAGTGAACCAATCATAGATCGATAAACCTTTTGATCAGTCGGCTCATCCTCTCTGGTAAGATCAACATGTCCGCTAGTAGTCATAGGGGTTTTCATACCTTTGCACTCCTGCATGTTGAAATTTTTGATCAAGTCCTTGGTATACGTAGTTTGAGAGATGAAAGTTCCTTCTTTTGATTGTTTGATTTGCAACCCAAGAAAGAATTTAAGCTCACACATCATGGACATCTCATACTTCTCGGACATCAACCTTCCAAACATTTCACTAAATTGCGGGTTAGTGGAACCAAAGATAATATCATCCACATAGATTTGGCACACAAATAATTCACCATTAACTCTCTTAGTGAATAAGGCTGCGTAAATTTTACTAATTCCATAACCTTTTTCGATAAGAAACTTCGTTAAACTATTATACCAAGCACGAGGGGATTGCTTAAGACCATAAAGAGCTTTATGAAGCTTGTAAACATGATTAGGTTTCTTAGGATTCACAAAGCTAGGTGGTTGCTTCACATAAAACTCTTCTTCATTATCACCATTTAAAAATGCACTTTTAATATCCATTTGATAAAGCGTGATATCATGGTGATTGTCATAAGCAAGAAGAATGCAAATAGCTTCAAGTCTAGCGACGGGGGCATAGGTCTCACCATAGTCCATACCTTGGACTTGCGTATATCCTTGAGCTACGAGGCGAGCCTTGTTGCGCACGACTTGACCGTCTTCGTATTGCTTGTTCCAAAATACCCATTTGGTTCCGATGATGTTGTGTTCATCCTCGGGATTCTCCACGAGTGTCCACACTTCGTTCCTTTCGAAGTTGTGAAGCTCTTCATGCATAACGTTCACCCAATCCGCATCTTCAAGAGCTTGTTCTACCTTCAAGGGCTCAATGCTAGAAATGAAAGAATAATGCGCATAGAAGTTTGCTAGATGAGTTTTAGAGCGAGTGATCCTCCCTGTTTGTATATCACCAAAGATTTGGTTCAGGGGATGGTTCTTGGTCACTTGGGCTCGAACTCGGGTCAGCTTTCGATTGTTGGTTGGTGGAGCTTCTTCTTCATCATCATCTCCTTCATCTTTGTTGTTGTTGAAGGTGTTGTTCCCTTGAGGTGGTGGTGAAGGAGGTTGTGGTGGATCTTCATGATGCACTTCCTCCTCTTCATCATCTTGTCGTGTATCGCTTGTGGATGCCTCCATGTCATGTTGTGGTTCACCTTGTCGTGAAGTAGGGGCTTCCACTTGAGTTGATGCAGTACTTTCCTTCACCTCCATGGGATGAATCTTGCCGATGGGTAAATCTAGGATATCTTCCGAAGGGTTCTTATCACCTACATCATTTGGCAATTGTTTGACTTGCAAACCATTATATTCATCAAACTTCACATCTACCGTCTCTTCAAATTTTCGAGTGAAGTTGTTGTAGACACGGTAGGTGAGAGAGTTCGATCCATAACCAAGTAGGAATCTTTCATGAGATTTAGGAGGAAATTTAGTACGACGATGCTTATCAAGAATTTAGCACTTGGAGCCGAATACCCGAAAGTATCCAACTTGGGGTTTGTTACCGGTGAGTAGCTCGTATGCCGTTTTACCGAGAAGCTTGTGCAAGTAAAGTCAGTTTGTGGCATGACATGCTGTTTCCACGGCTTCTGCCCAAAAGTGTTTTGGCGTCTTGTATTCGACAAACATCATTCTTGCCATCTCAATGAGTGTTCGGTTCTTCCTATCAACAACTGCATTTTGTTAAGGCGTGTATGTAGCCGAGAACTCATGTGAGACACCTTATTCGTCAAGAAAGGTATCCACATGGGTTTTCTTGAACTCAGATCCGTTATCGCTCCAAACCTTCTTGATCTTCACTTCAAACTGATTTTGCGCTTTGCGAGCGAAGTTCTTGAAGATCTTTTGAACCCGCGACTTATCATCAAGAAAGAATACCCACGTAAATCTAAAAAAATCATCAACTATAACTAGACCATAGGAATTTCCACCGAGACTCTTGTAAGCATTGGGACCGAAAAGATCCATGTGAAGTAACTCGAGTGGTCTCCTATTAGTCTTGATATTCTTAATAGGATGACCTCCACCTACTTGCTTTCCAGCTTGACAAGCACTAAAAAGTCTATTTTTGTCAAAGATAACATCTTTAACACCAAGTATATGTTCCCCTTTGATAAGTTTGTCTAAATTACGCATGCCAACATGTCCTAATCTTCTATGCCAAAGACAACCTTTAGAAGATTTAACAATTAAACAAGTGCGAGGTTTGGATCTTTTAGTGAAATCAACAATGTATAGATCACCTCTACGGATACCGGTAAAGACAATTTTATGATTATCTTGACGAAACACTTGGCAATCTACTTTCGTGAATAGAACATTGAAACCGAAATTAGCAAGTCTAGATATGGAAAGAAGATTGTAACCAAGGGATTCAACAAGCATAACATTTTAAATAGATCTATCATGGGATATGGCCTCCTTAGCAAGGCCAAGTACCTTACCCTTAGAGTTGTCTCCAAAGGTCACGTACCATCAAGAACCTTGATTAGGTGTGATCTCTTGGAACATTTCTTTATCACCAGTCATATGATCCGTACATCCGCTGTCGAGAATCCACTCTTTTCCTCTGGACATGTAATCCTTAAAGTTTGCCATAAGACTCAGATTCTTCGTGATCTTCTCATACTCGATGTCAAACAACTCATCTTCTTCATAATAGCCATGTTCCATATTGTCATCATCAAATGGGAAATCCTCATTATAAAGAGCAAGAGATTCGTTAGAATAGTGATCATGACAATGTTCAAGTTTATGAGTGTGAATGGCTTCAAAGATAATGTTTTTGATAGTGGTGACATCTCCTTTAGCACGCATATGATCACGGAGTTCAAGAAGGCATTTATCGAAGTTTGGATCACTAGGCTTCATTTTGTGAAAAGCAATGGCTTTATGAAGGATTTCACCTAGATTCCCTAAGGAAAGATATGGATATCGTTTATCCAGAGCAGTCCATAAGGTATAAGCACATGCAAAGTTCTTCATTTGAGAAAACATGAATTTTGGTAAACCTCTAACAATAAGATTGATAGTTCTTAGGTTACCAAGCATGTTAATTTCCTCTTCGTGTGTGGGATGCAATTCATCAGTAGGAGGCTCATAGGAGCGCATAACATATTTGCTCAATTGAAATTCATTGAATAGCTCAAGCATCAAAGATTTCCATTGACTATAGTACTTTCCATCAAGATTGGGCACTCTACAACTCAAACTCCCTATACTAGACACACCCATCTTCCTCCTCGGCAATTAAACCGAAGCAATGGAGACCAAAGCTCTGATACTAATTGAGGGATCACTAGAAGAGTGTCTAGAGGGGGGTGAATAGACTACTAGCAGGAATTTAAAACCTAACCTTTCCCAAGTTAATTGGCAGATTTTAACAGTTTTAGCAAAGCTTGCAAGTCTAACAGCCCTACACATGCATGTCAACAAATATGGCAGCGGAAAGTAAAGACATTGCATATGAAGTAAAGTGTTGAGATAGGTAGATCAAATGCAGTGGAGATGCATGGATTTTTCCTATGGTTCTGATAGGTGTCGCTATCGTACATCCATGTTTATGGAGCCTTCAACCCACGGAGGGTAACCATCGCGAGAGTCCACGAAGGGCTCCACCCAAAAGGGTCCACAAAGTAGCAATCTTGACTATTCCATAACGACTTCCGTCCCCGAAGGACTAGCCTCACTATGGGTAGATCTTCATGAAGTAGGCGATCTGCTTGCCCTTACAAACTTCTTGGTTCACTCCACAAAACTAAGTAGGAGGCTCCCAAGCGTCACCTAACCAATCTAGGAGGCACCACCCTCCAAAAGGTAATAGGCTCGTTAATGACGATGAACTTCTTGCTCTTGTGCTTCAAGATGATAGACTCCTCAGCACCCAATCACTCTCTCACATATTTGGCATGGTGGAAGAGATGGGATTGGTGGAAAGCTACTTGGGGAGGCTAGAAATCAAGATCCATATGATTGGAGTGGAAGAACTTGACCTCAACACAAGGGTAGGTGGTTCTCTCTCAGAAAATCTGATAGGATAGGTATGGAATAGTTCTGAGTGCTTCTCATTTGAGTAGTTGGTGGTGGAGGGGTATATATAGGCATCCCCATAAATCCAACCGTTACACACAAAATGACCAACTCGGTGATACCGATGTGTTAATCTCGGTGGTACCGAAGTGACCAAAAGGTGGCAACTTTTGAATATCGGCGAGACCGATATAGGAAACTTGGTTGCACCGATAAGGTGACCAACGGTCAGATTTCCAATCTCGGTGACACTGATCCAACATTCTTGATGGGACCGAAAATGTGAATTTGCGTAACAGAAAGTTGGCAACCTAAACTCGGTGGCACCGGTATGGAATCGGTTGCACCGAAGTGGCTAGGGTTTGGCAGAGTTTGTCTACATTTTGGAATCGGTGGCACCGGTATGGGAAAGTTGGTTGCACTGATTTTGAGTGTTGGGTATAGAACAGACTTTGGTGGGAGAGTTTGTGGATGTTTTTGGCGACTATCACTTGTGCACGTTTCAGCATATTGTTCACCAACAAAACCTTACCCCCTTTAAATAGTATTGGCTTTCCTATGGACTCAAAGTGATTTCTCACAAATATAAAATGTAGAGTCCTCTTGCTTGAAGCTTGGCCAACCTATTTCCTTGCATCTTGGGGGTATGTCCACACTCTCCTTTTTCCAAACCTCTCTATAGACTGTATCTGAAATACACTAGGTAAAAATATCAGTCCAAGAGACAATGTATGTTGTCATGAATTATCAAAACCACCAAGGGAGCATGCTGTGCTTTCAATCTCCCCCTTTTTGGTAATTGATGACAACATACAATCAAAGCTTCAAATAAGGATATGCATGGTTATACTAAAGACTTTGAGAGACACATGACTTAGACTTGCTCCCCCTAAATGTGTGCAGTCCTTTAAAGGATAGTTGCTTTTGAATGCATGAACACACAAAAGGTAGAAGGGATATAACAGGTCATGTGTATCTTGGCTATATGCATCAAATATATATGAATGAGATGTATCTTTGTTCAATACATCACTCTTGCAAACAATATGTGCAAGAATCAAGAGATCATCTTGATCAAGGATATGATGCAGATACTTACCTTGAGTTCTTGAGCATCTTGGTAATAGAAACACACTTGAGAAAACAATGTTAGGGAACACAAGAGTATTCTACCAAGGAGCAAAGCAATAGAACTCAAAATTGCCAAGATATGGAGGACATATAGAAGATATCGGCCAATTGCTTGTTAGTGCGAACATACTTAAGATTAATATCTCCTTTGGCAACATTATCACGAATGAAATGATGTAGAACTTGAATATGCTTAGTTCGAGAATGTTGCACATGATTATGACCAATTTTAATAGCACTTTCATTGTCACAAAGTAATTGAACATTTTTAACATGAATTCCATAATCCTTAAGTGTTTGTGTCATCCATAGTAATTGCGCACAACAAGATCCAGCAGCAATAAACTCAGCTTCGACAGTCGATAGAGATACCGAGTTTTGTTTCTTAGAGGACCAAGATACAAGAGATCTGCGCAAAAATTGACAAGTACCCGAGGTGGATTCTCTATCAACCTTGTCACCGGCATAGTCCGAATCAGAATAGCCAACAAGGTCAAAAGAAGATCCCTTGGGATACCAAATGACAAAATTTGATGTTTGTACCAAGTACCTCACAATGCGTTTTACAGCTAAAAGATGACATTCTTTCGGTGTAGCTTGATATCTAGCACACATGCAAACACTAAGCATAATATTGGGACGAGATGCACATAGATATAAAAGTGAACCAATCATAGATCGATAAACCTTTTGATCAACCAGCTCATCCTCTCTAGTAAGATCAACCGGAGCTTGGCCGGCTTACGCAGCTGAAGAGCTCCAAGGGGCTGGTCACCGCCGACCTCGTGGCGGACTTTATCTCGCGCCGGGTGTTGCCCCTCTAGCTGAGGCCGCACCGGATCTGTGACATGTCCAGCTGGTGCGACCCCTGCTGGTTGTCCACCGTCGAGCTGACGCCGGCTCAGGTGGCGAAGTGGGTGAACACCCGCATGACGTTCAAGCAGAATCCCGCCTCGTGGTCCTTCGGCCTGGAGCCGTACGACCGCATCAACCGGCCACCACTGGTAAGTTTTTCGTTGAGGCGGTTTCTTTCCGTTTGATATTCCCCAGCCAACAGCCGGCTGGAGAACTTACTTTGATGTGCTGACCACAACTGCTGGTGCGACAGAACATGCCGTACGGCCTGCATCCTCAGATCTTTGAGGCGGAGCGTGAAAACTATGACTCCAAAGACTACCAGACGGGAGGCCCCCCAGAGGAGGGGTTGGACTCCTCGGGAGGAGCCGACGAGCCGGCGGACCGGCGAGGCGGCGCCCCCGGTGGAGCCGGAGGGTCTGGCGCAGCCGGGGAACCCAACAGAGCGGGTGAGTTCCCTCTTGCACCCTCCATCAAGGACTGGACGGATGACAATGATGATGATGACGACTTGATGATTCTGAACGGGCCTCCTCCCGCAGTGCGCCAGGACCGGAGGAGCGAGGAGTGACCGGCTCAAGCCCCGGTGGCCGGAGCGGCTGGCCGGGGGAAGAGGCCGGCTAAGGGGGGGGGGCGGTGGCCTCGCCGCCCGGCGTGAAGCGGGTGAAGCTGGCCACGCGGAAGCTGCCACCACGCGTCAAGCGGGCCTTACCCCTCGTTATCACGTAAGTTCTTTATTTTGCGTAAGTTTTGCTTTCGCCTCGCGAGCCGGTTGATGACCGGTTCTTGGGCGCTGTAGTGACCCCATCGAGCTCCACGAGGAGGAGCCAGAGGGGGAGCCAATGGATTCCGCTAGCCGGCTGGCCTGCGAGCACGCGACCACTCAGCGGGAGGAGAAGAGGAGGCTCACAGAGCTGCGAGCCTCCAAGTCCGGGACGCGAGGAGGGGTCTCACATTCCGGGACCTTGAGCAGCTGGAGGCGGAGGGGGTCGGAGGATCCTCCACAGGCGTCGGACTCGGCAGCGGAGTCAACCCGCATGTCAAGGCCGCCGTCAAGCAAGCCGTGAGGGGCGGCTATGGACCCGCCAGTGCCTCCGCCCACGCAGGAGACGGCCCTGGCAAGGGTGGCGGTGATGGAGCCGAATCCTGAGGTGGCCCAGCCTGTGGTGCTAGAGGTGACGCCGCCTACGGCCGAGCCGGCCCGGGCCGAGGTGCGGGAGGTCCCGGCGGCCTCGAAGGCGGCATCGGAGGTGGCGTTGGAGGCGGCGGCCATGGAGGTAAAGGCACCCTCCATTGTGACCGATGCGCCGCAGCAGCGAGAAGAGGAGGCGGCGACGACGTTGGGCGGGAGGTCGGCGGGAAGCGACTCCCGACCCCTTGCCGTCGTCAACCCGCCCCCGACGGCCGGAGCCGCGGCGAGCCAGTGCGGTATTGGCGGCCGGGCCCGGAGGACCCTGGGGTTGATGCAGGAGGTGGTCCGGGACTGGGAAGTGTTGGCAAGCGCGCCGGCCCTGCCGCCGCCCCAGGAAGGCGGCCCGGTCCTTTCCTTCGCAGACCTGGGGAGTGTCCAGGAGAGGTGCCACAGGAGCTGGCCCGGTTCGCGGAGGCGGCAGACGCCGCCCTACAGCGTGTGGAGGTAAGCCCGCTGTTTTGTCTTAGAATTGTCAGTGGGGGTGCGTGAGCGCACCCACTGGGTGTAGCCCCCGAGATGCGGGCCGGCTGACCGGCCGACGGGTCGGATCTCTTTTGGGTGTGTCTTGACCTTTGCCTTTTTGTGGCAGGAAGGGACCTCCCTGCGGCAGAAGCTATTCGCGGAGGCGGTTGCCATCCACGACCGTGGAAAATACGGCTTCTACCGTCTGGAGGAGGAGCCAATGCATGTGCAAGGTTGGTTGCACTTCGCAGGAGGGGCACATAGCCCCCGAGAGCCAGCTGACGCCGGTTGTGTCTTGCAGGTGAGCTAGCCGGGAGGAGAAGACCGGGCTTGTCTCCTATCGGGACCGGCTAGGACGAGACGTCCAGGCGGCCGCGTAGGAGACGGACTAGCTGCCTGCACTACTGATCGACGGGGAGGCGGCCCGGGACTGGCTCAAGGCCGAGGCGGCGAAGGAGGTGGCGGCCTGAGAGACGGCTGTCAAGGAGGCGGCTGACGCTGCCCTGAGGACTGCCGCCCTCCAAGGCGAGGTGACCCGGCTCGAGAGGACGCTCGAGGAGGTCAGGGGTTCCCTCTCCACGTCGGAGGCGGCTCGAGAGTCGGAGCACAAGGCAGCACTCAACTTTGCCCTTGGAGTGGACGACACGATCGAAGGTAAGTGCCGGTTTTTCTCTTCCCTAGCCGGTTGTTTTTCCCTTTGCCGTTTCTCGTGTTTCAACCTGCCTTTATTTCCTTCTCTTCTTCTTTCTTCCAGGGCGCTTCCTAGAAACTCAGCGCCGCTCGGCTCACGCCGTTGAGGAGCATCGGGAGTACCTCCGGGAGTGCGGTCGCTCCATCGAGGAGGATGCCGCGTGGGACGTGGATGAGATTGGACTCGCCATCGAGATGCAGATGACCCATCTCGAGCTGAGCATGGAGCGGCTCAAGACCGCCGGCAAAGAGGTCATCACCGCGCTATGGCCGGACCGCGGGGGAGCTCCGAGACACCGCATGGCTCAATGGCTGGAGCATGCCGTCCCCCGCCTTGAAGTCTGGAAGGCATCAGCTGCCCGAGCCGGAGCGCAGATGTCGCTTCGGTTCGTCACGTCGTGGTACCGCGGCGTGGATCTGGGCTAGCTGGCGACCATGCGGGACGTGCCAGCCACAGAGCGGGAGGCCCGCGAGCCAGCCCTTGTCCAGCGGGCCAACGAGCTCGCACCGTATGTCGACGCAGACGAGTTCTTGCCGGCCCTTGGCAAGGATGGCGAGCCGCTGCCCGAGGACTCCTTCGGCATCCCCCAAGGCCCGGGGGATGATGAAGTTGCTAACGAGAGCACCGACTCGAGCGGCGAGATGGCCGAGACCGAGGAGCCCACCTCGAAGGCCAAGGAGGCTGACCCGAAAGACGCGACCACCTCCGAGGCGAGAACCGAGCCGCCCAGCATGCGTTGGCTGGGGGCACGCCGGCGTCTTGAGCCCTCGGGCGTTTTTTTATCTTTCTCTTTTTCCTCCCTGCATGTTAAGCTTGAATCCACCCACTAGAGGTGTTTATGTAATGAACTAAATACTGGCCGTGGGCCGCTTTTATCTTAACGTTTATGTGATGAATAGTTTACTGTGTTTACCTTGTTACTCATGCCGCCTCGTCCTTATCCTTTTTTGCCCGCTTGACTCTTTTACTTTCTACTCCTTTTCCCCTTTGGTTTCGGCCCTGCCAGCCCGACATTCGGGGGCCGGTCTATAGCTGGGTCGGGGCGTCCGCCTCGAGGGAGCCGGTTCAAAACTTAGGAATCGTGAGGGCTTTTCGGAATAAGTAGAATGGTAGAGACGCGGCGACAATCCGTCTGGTCCTAGAAGGGGTCTCCTTTTGTTTTGACCTTTCGTGTGAGCCAAACCTTGCTGCCCCGAGGCCCTGTCAACCGGACGGCCGGGAGACGGTTCTGCAGCTGGTAAGGGTGGGAGGTTTGGCCGACTCACATTACTTAGCCAATTTCTGGAGAGGCGTTCTAGGTCCAGCTGGCTAGGCCCCCGGGCCCGGGAGCCGGTGAGTGAGGAACACTTTTGAGGGAAACGAAATGGGCCGCGCCCCAAGAGCCGGCTTGGGGCGCCCATTGCATTCATAAGCCCAAAAGGGTGGGGATACATACATACACTGGTTCCTTCAGCAGTAAAACGGGCGCAAAAGGGCCGCATTCCATGGGCGCTCCGTCTCCTCTCCGGAGGCATCTCTTTTGCGCTTCTGTGGCTTCTAGGCATCTATTAGATAGTATGCGTTGTTGTGTAGTGCCTTGCTGATGATGAATGGGCCCTCCCATGGGGAGGACAACTTGTGTTGACCCGCTGTTCGTTGGATCCGCCTGAGGACCAGGTCCCCCTCGTGGAATGAGAGTGGACGGATCCGCTTGTTGTGGTAGTGCTGGAGCTTCTGCTAGTAGATCGCCGTCCGACTCAAGGCTACTTCGTGGGCTTCCTTGAGTAGCTCAACGCCATATTCTCTTGCCTCCTTTGCATCCTTCTCCATGTATAGGGCGACCCGAAGCGAATCAAACTCGATGTCGGTAGGGATGACCGCCTTGGATCCATACACATGGAAGAAGGGAGTGTAGCCGATTGAACGGTTCGAGGTGGTCCCGAGACTCCAAAGGACGGCCGGTAGCTCGTCGATCCAGCAGCCGGCCGACCTTACCAGCGGTGTCATGAGCTGGGGATTGATGCCGGACAGGATGAGGCCGTTCGCCCTCTTGACCTGGACGTTTGACTCTAGATGGGCGACAGAGGCCAGATCGAGCCGGATCCCTTGCTTGGAGCAGAAGCGTGCGAGTGCGCCCTTGGTGAAGTTCGTGCCGTTTGTTGGGGAACGTCGCATGGGAAACAAATTTTTTCCTACGTTCACGCAAGACCTATCCATGGTGATGAGCATCTACGAGAGGGAGAGTGGATCTACATACCCTTGTAGATCGCTAAGTGGGGAGCGTTAAGAAACGCGGTTGGTGTAGTCGAAAGTCTTCGCGATACAAATCGCCGAGCGTCCCGCGATCCAATCATGATCCATCCCGATCAAGCACCGAACGGACGCCACCTCCGCGTTCAGCACACATACAGCTTGATGACGATCTCCACCTTCTTTATCCAGCAAGAGGGAGCGGAGAGGTAGAAGAGTTCTTCGGCAGCGTGATGGCACTCCGGTGATGGTGGTGGAGCTATTCCGGCAAGGCTTCGCCTAAGCATCGCAGAAATCCGATCTAGAGGAGAAACTATGCACTGGAGGAATGGGTAGCACCTGGCTTAAAATCAAGTACAAAAAACCCTAAAAACTCCAGTATATATAGGGGGGAGAGAGGAGGATGCTTGGCCCTCAAGGGACCAGCCCTTGGTTCGTCCGAATCAAGGAGGAGAGGAGGACTCCTCCTCCAATCCTAGTAGGACTAGGATTCCTCCCTATCTTGCCTTTTTTCCACCTTATCTCTTTGGGTTTTCTCTCCCAGCCACATGGGACTTGTGTGGGACTTCCACCAGCCCACTAAGGGATGGCATTAGCTCTCCCACCGCCCATGTAGCATCTTGGGTCGAAATACCCCTCCCGATGGTCTCCCGGTACACTATCGGCACTCCCGGTACACTACCGATGAGCCCGAAACGTTTCCGGTGACCAAAATAGGACTTCCTATATATCAATCTTTACCTCTGGACCATTTCCGAGCTCCTCGTGATGTAAAAGATCTCATCCGCAACTTCGAACAACCTTCAGTCACCACCATACATAACTCTATACTACCGAAACGTCACCAAACCTTAAGTGTGCAGACCCTGCGGGTTTGAGAACTATGTAGACATGACCGAGACACCTGTATGGTCAATAAACAATAGCGGGACATGGATGTCCATATTGGTTCCTACATATTCTATGAAGATCTTTATCAGTCTAACCTCTATGTCAAGGAGTCAGTTAATCCCGTATGATGTTCCGTTTGTTCCTCGGTATGTTACTTGCCCGAGATTCGATCGTCGGTATCTCCATACCTAGTTCAACCTCGTTACCGGCAAGTCTCTTTAATCGTTCCGTAATACAAGATCCCATGACTAAAACTTAGTCACATTGTGTGCAAGGCTTATTGTGATGTTGTATTACCAAGTGGGCCCTGAGATACCTCTCCGTCACACGGAGTAACAAATCCCAGTCTTGATCCATGCCAACCCAACAGACACCCTCGGAGATACTTGTAGAGCACCTTTACAGTCACCTAGTTACGTTGCGACGTTTGATACACACAAGGTGCTCTTCCAGTGTCCGTGAGTTGCATGATCTCATGGTCATAGAAACATATACTTGACATGCAGAAAACAGTAGCAATAAACTGACACGATCGTATGCTATGTTTGTAGTTTGGGTCTTGTCCATCACATCATTCTCCTAATGATGTGATCCCGTTATCAAATGACATCACATGTCAATGGCTAGGAAACCTTGACCATCTTTGACCAACGAGCTAGTTTACTAGAGGCATACTAGGGACAAAGTGTTGTCTATTTACCCACACATGTAATGTGTTTCTAATCAATACAATTATAGCATGGATAATAAACGATTATCATGAACAAGGAAATATAATAATAAACACTTTATTTATTGCCTATAGGGCATATTTCCAGCAGTCTCCCCCTTGCACTAGAGTCAATAATCTAGTTCACATCACTATGTGATTTACATTGTAATGAATCGAACACCCATGCAGTTTCGGTGTTGATCATGTTTAGCCCTTGGAAGAGGTTTAGTCAACGGGTCTGCAACATTCAGATCTATGTGCACTTTGCAAATATATATGTCCTTTTCCTCGATGTAATAACGGATGGGGTTGAAGTGTTGCTTTATGTGTCTGGTCCTCTTGTGAAACCTTGGTTCCTTGGCCAGAGCAATGGCACCAGTGTTGTCATAGAATAGGTTCATTGGATTCAGTGCACTCGGCACTACTCCAAGATCTGTCATGAACTGCTTCATCCAGACACCTTCCTTCGCTGCCTCCAAGGCTGCGATGTACTCCGCTTCGCATGTAGAATCGGCTACCACGCTTTGCTTGGAATTGCACCAGCTTACCGCTCCCCCATTGAGAATAAATACGTATCTGGTTTGTGACTTAGAGTCATGCGGATCAGTGTCAAAGCTTGCATCGACGTAACCCTTTACGACGAGCTCTTCATCACCTCCATAAACGAGAAACATTTCCTTAGTCCTTTTCAGGTACTTAAGGATTTTTTTGACCGCTGCCAAGTGCTCCATTCCAGGATCACTTTGAAACCTTCCGGCGATACTTATGGCAAGGCTAACATCGGTCTTGTGCACAACATTGCATACATGATAGAGCCTATGGCTGAAGCATAGGGGATGACACTCATCTTTTCTCTATCTTCTGTAGTCACTGGGAATTGAGTCTTACTGAACTTCACACCTTGTAACACAGGCAAGAACCCCTTCTTGGACTGATCCATTTTGAACTTCTTCAAAACTTTATCAAGGTATGTGCTATGTGAAAGTGCTATTAAGCGTCTTGATCTATCTCTATAGATCTTAATGCCTAATATGAAAGTAGCTTCTCCTAGGTCCTTCATTGAGAAACTCTTGTTCAAATATTCCTTCACGCTTTCCAGCATTTCTATATTATTTCCAATCAACAACATGTCATCCACATATAATATTCGAAATGCTATAGAGCTCACACTCACTTTCTTGTAAATACAAGCTTCTCCATAAACTTGTATAAACTCAAATGCTTTGATCACCTCATCAAAGCGCTTATTCCAACTCGGAGATGCTTGCACCAGCCCATAAATGGATAGCTGGAGTTTGCAAACTTTGTCAGCATTCTCTAGATCGACAAAACCTTCTAGTTGCATCATATACAACTCTTCCTCAAGGAAACCATTGAGGAACGCTATTTTGACATCCATCTGCCAAATTTCATAGTCGAAATAAGCAGCTATTGCCAACATGATTCTGACAGACTTAAGCATCTCTACAGGTGAGAAGGTCTCATCGTAGTCAACTCCTTGAACTTGTGAAAAACCCTTTGCCACAAGTCGAGCTTTATAGACGGTGACATTACCGTCCGCGTCTGTCTTCTTCTTCAAGATCCATTTGTTCTGAATGGCCTTTCGCCCTTCAGGTAATACTTCCAAAGTCCATACTTTGTTTTCATACATGGATCCCATCTCGGATTTCATGGCCTCTAATCATTTCTCGGAATTCGGGCCCATCACTGCTCCTTCATAGCTCCTAGGTTCATTGTTGTCCAACAACATGACCTCCAAGACAGGGTTGCCGTACCACTCAGGAGTACTACGCGCCCTTCTCGACCTACGAGGTTCAATAGCATCTTGATCCGAAGCTTCATGATCATCATCATTAACTTCCTCTTGAACCGTTGTAGGTTCCACGGAAACATCTTTCTGCGCTGCACTACTTTATGGTTGAAGTAAAGGTTCAATAACCTCATCAAGCTCTATTTTCCTCCCACTCAATTATTTCGAGAGAAACTCTTTCTCAAGAAATGTTCCATTCTTAGCGACAAACACTTTGCCTTCGGATCTGAGATAGAAGGCATACCCGACTATCTCTTTCGGGTATCCGATGAAGACGCGTTTCTCCGCTTTGGGTTCTAGCTTTTCAGGCTAAAGCTTTTTGACATAAGCATCACATCCCCAAACTTTAAGAAATGACAACTTTGGCCTCTTGCCAAACCACAGTTCATATGGCATCGTCTCAACGGATTTCGATGGTGCCCTATTTAAAGTGAATGCAGCTGTCTCTAATGCATAACCCCAAAACGATAGTGGCAAATCAGCAAGAGACATCATAGAATGCACCATATCTAATAAGGTTCGATTATGACGTTTGGACACACCATTACGTTGTGGTGTTCCAGGCGGTGTCAACTATGAAACAATTCCACACTGTCTTAAGTGACTGCAAACTCATAACTCATATATTCACCTCCTCGATCAGATCGCAGGAATTTAATCTTCTTGTTACGATGATTCTCAACTTCACTCTGAAATTGCTTAAACCTTTCATACGTTTCAGACTTGTGTTTCATTAAGTAAATATACCCATATCTACTTAAGTCATCAGTGAAGGTGAGAAAATAATGATATCCACCACGTGCTGTAACATTCATTGGACCGCACACATCAGTATGTATGATTTCCAATAAGTCACTCGCCCATTCCATTGTTCCAGAGAATGGCGTTTTAGTCATCTTGCCCATGAGGCATGGTTCACATGTGTCAAGTGATTCAAAATCAAGTGATTCCGAAAGTCCATCGGCATGGAGCTTCCTCATGCGTTTTACACCAATATGACCTAAACAACAGTGCCACAAGAAAGTGATACTATCATTATCAACTCTACATCTTTTGGCATCAATGTTATGAACATGTGTGTCATCACTATCAAGATTCAATATGAATAAACCCCTCACATTCGGTGAATGACCATAAAAGATATTACTCATATAAATAGAACAACATTTATTCTCTGATTTAAATGAGTAACCGTCTCGCAATAAACCAGATCCAGATATAATGTTCATGCTTAACAGAGGCACTAAATAACAATTATTCAGGTTCATCACTAATCCCGATGGTAATCGAAGAGAGAGCGTGTCGACGGCGATCACATCAACCTTGGAACCATTTCCCACGCGCATCGTCACTTCATCCTATGCCAGCCTTTGTCTATTCCGAAGTTCTTGTTTTGAGTTGCAGATGTGAGCAACCGAACCGGTATCAAATACCTAGGCACTACAACGAGAGCTAGTAAGGTAGACGTCAATAACATGTATATCATATATACCTTGTTTATCGTTGGCCGCCTTCTTGTCAGCCAGGTACTTGGGGTAGTTCCGCTTCCAGTGACCAGTTCCCTTGCAATGAAAGCACTCAGTTTCTGGCTTGGGTCCATGCTTGGGCTTGTTTACAGGAGTAGCAACTGCTTTGCCATCCTTCTTGGTTTTTCCCTTCTTGCCCTTGCCCTTGCCATTCTTATTGAAACTAGTGGTTTTATTGACCATCCACACTTGATGTTCTTTCTGGATTTCAGACTCAGCGACTTTTAGCATCGCAAACAGCTCGGCGACTGACTTGTTCATCCCGTGCATGTTATAGTTCATCACAAAGCTTTTGTAACTAGGTGGCAGTGATTGAAGAACTCTGTCAGTGATCGCCTCTGGCGGAAGGGCAATTCCAACTCCGCTAGACGAGTCGAATACCCAGACATTCTGACTATATGTTCACTGATAGACCCGTTCTCCTCCATCTTGCAAGCATAGAACTTATCGGAGGTCTCATACCTCTCAATCAGGACATTCTTCTGAAAGATAAACTTCAACTCCTGGAACATCTCGTATGCTCCATGATGTTCAAAACGTCTGTGAAGTCCCGGTTCAAAGCCATACAATATTGCACACTGAACTATTGAGTAATCTCCAGAACGTGCCTCCCAAGCGTTCTTAACGTCTTCGAAAGACATGTCTTCTGGCTGGTCACCAAGCGGTGCATCAAGGACATATGATTTCTGGGAAGCCGTGATGATAATCCTCAGATTACGGGCCCAGTCAACAAAGTTACTTCCATCATCTTTCAACTTAGCTTTCTCTAGGAACGCATTAAAATTCAGGGGTGCTACTACGCGAGCCATTGATCTACAACATTAATATGCAAAGGTTACTTAGACTATTGTTCAAGATAATGAGTTTAGTTAATCAAATTACTAAAGCTCCCACTCAAATTGACATCCCTTAGGTCATCTGAGTGTCACATGATCCAAATTTACCAACTCAAGTCCGATCATCACGTGAGTTGAGGTGGTTTCAATGGTGAACATCATTATGTTCATCATATCTACTATATGACTCATGTTCGACCTTTCGGTCTCTTTTGTTTTGAGGCCATGTCTGTACATGCTAGGCTCGTCAAGTTTAACCCGAGTGTTCTACATGTGCAACACCGGCTTGCACCCGTTGTATGTGAACGTATAGTCTATCACACCCGATCATCACGTGGTGTCTCGACACAACGAACTTTCGCAACGGTGCACACTCTGGGAGAACACAATTCATCTTGAAATTTAAGTGAGGGATCACCTTATAATGCTACCGTCGTCCTAAGCAAAACAAGGTGCATAAAAGGATTAACATCACATGCAAATCATAAGTGACATGATATGGCCATGAACTTGTGCTTTTGCTCTCCATCTTGAAAGCACCGGCATGATCTACATCGTCACCGACATGACACCATGATCTCCATCATCTTGATCTCCATCAACGTGTTGCCATCGGGGTTGTCACACCCATCATGCTTGTACTACTATTGCTACCGTTTAGCGATAAAGTAAAGCATTACATAGCGCTTAATGATTGACACGCATGTCATACAATAATTAAAGACAACCCTATGGCTCCTGTCGGTTGCCGTACTCATCGACATGCAAGTCCTGATATTCTATACAACACATGATCATCTCATACATCACATATATCACATCATGTAATTGGCCATATCACATCACAACATACCCTGCAAAAACAAGTTAGACGTCCTCTAATTGTTGTTGCATGTTTTACGTGGCTGCTACAGGTATCTAGCAAGAACAATTCTCACCTACGCATAAACCACAATGGTGATACATTAGTTGCTTTTCAACCTTCTCAAGGACAGCCTTTGTTGAATTCGATCCAACTAAAGTAGGAGAAACTGCCACCCGCCAGCCATCTTTTGCAACAAGTTGCAGTTGAGGGAACCGGTCTCTCGTAAGCGTACGAGTAATGTTGGTCCGGCCGCTTCATCCCACAATACCGCTGAACCAAAACACGACCAAGGGAGGAAGCAATCTAAGCATCAACGCCGACAAACTCTTTGTGTTCTACTCGAGATCTCATCTACACATAGACCTAGCTCATGATGCCACTGTTGAGGAACGTCGCGCGGGAAACAAAAAATTTCCTACGTTCACGCAAGACCTATCCATGGTGATGAGCATCTACGAGAGGGAGAGTGGATCTACATACCCTTGTAGATCGCTAAGCGGGAAGCGTTAAGAAATGCGGTTGGTGTAGTCGAACGTCTTTGCGATCCAAATCGCCGAGCGTCCCGCGATCCAATCACGATCCGTCCTGATCAAGCACCAAACGAACATCACCTCCGCGTTCAGCACACGTACAGCTTGATGACGATCTCTGCCTTCTTGATCCAGCAAGAGGGAGCAAAGAGGTAGAAGATTTCTCCGACAGCATGACGGTGCTCTGGCGATGGTGGTGGAGCTATTCCGGCAGCGCTTCGCCTAAGCACCGCAGAAATCCGATCTAGAGGAGAAGCTATGCACTGGAGGAACGGGTAGCACGTGGCTGAAAATCAAGTGCAAAAAACCCTAAAACCTCCAGTATATATAGGAGGGAGAGAGAAGGAGGCTTGGCCCTCAAGGGACCAGCCCTTGGTTCGGCCGAATCAAGGAGGCCTAGGATTCCTCCCTATTTTCCCTTTTTTCCACCTTATCTCTTTGGATTTTCTCTCCCAGACGCATGGGCCTTGTGTGGGACTTCCACAAGCCCACTAAGGGCTGGTATTCACTCTCCCACAGCCCATGTAGCCTCTCGGGTTGAAATACCCCTCCCGATGGTCTCCCGGTACACTACCGATGAGCCCGAAACTTTTCCGGCAACTAAAATAGGACTTACTATATATCAATCTTTACCTCCGGACCATTTTGGAGCTCCTCTTGACTTCTGGGATCTCATCTGGGACTCCGAACAACCTTCGGTCACCACCATACATAACTCTATACTACTGAAACGTCACCAAACCTTAAGTGTGCAGACCCTACAGGTTCGAGAACTATGTACACATGACCGAGACACCTCTACGATCAATAACCAATAGCGGGACCTGGATGTCCATATTGGTTCCTACATATTCTACGAAGATCTTTATCGGTCGAACCTCTATGTCAAGGATTCAGTTAATCTCGTATGATGTTCCCTTTGTTCTTCGCTATGTTACTTGCCTGAGATTCGATCGTCAGTATCTCCATACCTAGTTCTACCTCGTTGCTGGCAATTCTCTTTACTCGTTCCGTAATACAAGATCCCGTGACTAACACTTAGTCATATTGCTTGCAAGGCTTATTGTGATGTTGTATTACCGAGTGGGCCCTGAGATACCTCTCCGTCACACGGAGTAACAAATCCCAGTCTTTATCCATGCCAACCTAACAGACTCCCTCGGAGATACCTGTAGAGCACCTTTATAGTCACCTAGTTATGTTGAGACGTTTGATACACACAAGGTACTCTTCTGGTGTCCATGAGTTGCATGATCTCATGGTCATAGAAACATATACTTGACATGCAGAAAACAGTAGCAATAAACTGACACGATCATATGCTACGTTTGTAGTTTGGGTCTTGTCCATCACATCATTCTCCTAATGATGTGATCCCGTTATCGAATGACATCACATGTCAATGGCTAGGAAACCTTGACCATCTTTGACCAACGAGCTAGTTCACTAGAGGCATACTAGGGACAAAGTGTTGTCTATTTACCCACACATGTAATGTGTTTCTAATCAATACAATTATAGCATGGATAATAAACGATTATCATGAACAAGGAAATATAATAGTGAACACTTTATTAATTGCCTCTAGGGCATATTTCCAACATCGTTGTCGGTGATGATGCTGTGAGGAACGTTGCGCACCGTGATGTCTTTGATGAACCAGACGGCCGTAGGGCCGTTCAGCTTCTTGATTGGTCATGCCTCGATCCACTTGGTGAATCTGTCTACTGCCACCAGCAAGTGCGTCATGCCACCTAGAGCGGTCTTGAATGGGCCCACCATCTCCAGCCCCCAAACGGTGAAAGTCCATGAAAGGGGGATGGTTTGGAGGGTCGTTGCCGGCAGATGGCTTTGCGTTTTGAAGCATTGGCAGCCCTCGCACTCATCGTCCAACTTCTTGGCCACCTCGAGAGTCGTTGGCCATAAGAATCCATGGTGGAAAGCCTTGGCTACCAGGGTTCGGGAGGTGGCATGATGCCCACACTCGCCCTGGTGAATGTCGAGGAGGATCTCCAGACCCTTTTCCGTCTCGACACATCGTTGGAAGACGCAGGTGGTGCTGCGGTAGATGAGCTCATTGTTTATGATGCCATAGGATGCAGCCCGATGCTGGATTTGCCTTGCCAAAGCCTCGTCCGGAGGCATCTCGCCTCATAGAAGAAACGCTAGGATGGGTTGGGCCCACGAGGGGGCCAAGACGGGGGCTGGCTCGGGAGCCCCTGGGACTGGATGATCAGTCCCTGGGGCTAGTTCGCCAGCCCCCAGGGCCGGCCGGTTGATGGTTATCATGACGGCCGCGTCGCCGGGACCAGCCGCCTCAAACACTGCCGGCTCGATTGGAGTCGGCTGGACGGCCAACGGTTCGGGAGCCGGTGGTGAAGGTGCCGGAGAGGTGTCCAGGACCTTTGATGGGCTAGCGGCACCCGCCGGCACGAAGATTGACTCTAACTCCAAGGAGGGCTCGATCAACGGCTTGAGCAGCCATTCGAGCGAGACGCCGGTTGGGATGGCTTGCCAGGTGGAGCCAATATTTGACAACGTGTTGGCCGCCTCATTGTCCGCTCGTGGGATGTGATGAAACTCACAGCCCTCAAAGGAGACAGTGAGCTGTTGTATGAGGAAGCAGTAGGTGACCATGTTGGCGTTCCTGGCATCCCATTCACCAGAGACTTGCTGCACCACGAGGTCGGAGTCGGCGAAGCAGAGGATGCGCGTGATGCTGATCTCCTTGGCGAGCCGGAGGCCTTGGACGATGGCCTCGTACGTGGCCACGTTGTTGGAGGCGGAAAAGTGGATTTGGAGGGCGTATTTGAGATGATCACCTTTCGGGGAGGAGAGGACTATGCCGACACCCAGGCCGGTCCTCATTTTCGAGCCATCGAAGTGCATGCGCCAATGCGTGGAGTCTGGGGGAGACGGAACGAACTCCGCCTCTGCCCAGTTGATGAGGAAATCCACCAATGCTTTTGACTTGATGGCGGTTCTTGGCTCGTACCGGATCTCATGATCGGCGTGGGCGATGACCCATTTGGCGATCCGGCCGGTGGAGTCCCGGCCGCTCATGATGTCACCGAGCGGGGCCGTGCTCACCACGGTAATGGGATGCTCCTGGAAGTACTGCTTGACCTTCTTGGCGGCGAAGTATATGCCATAACACATCTTTTGGTAGTGGGGGTAGTTCTGCTTGGACGCGGAGAGGACCTCGCTGAGGTAGTAGATGGGTCGCTGGACCGACAAGGACTTGCCCTCCTCCGGCCGCTCGACCACAAGGACGACGCTGATGACGCGTGTGGTCGCCGGGATGTAGGCGAGCAGTGGTTCCTTCTTAGCCGGCGCGGCCAGGATGGGCGCGTGGGTGAGAGCCTTCTTGAGGCCGCGGAAGGTCTTGTCCGCCTCATCAGGCCAGTCGAAGATGCCCGGCCTCTTGGTTTGACCCGACTCGATTAGAGCCATCTTGCGAAGGAGCCCGTAGAGGGGCAGGGCCTTCTTCCCCAGCCGACTAATGAACTGGCTGAGCGAGGTGAGGCAGCCGGTGAACTTCTGGACGTCGCGGAGCCGGGTCGGCTTCGGCATGCGCTCGATCACGCTGATATTCTCGGGGTTAGCTTCGATGCCGCAGGCGGACACGAAAAACCCAAGAGTTGATCTTGATCTTGTACTCGTGCAAGTTCGCGAAGGTCTCCCGGAGGTCGTCGAGGAGGCTGAAATGTTTCTTGGTCTTGACAACAATGTCATCGACGTAGACGTGGACATTCCTGCCTATCTGAGACAGGAGGGACTTCTGTATGCACCGTTGGAAGGTGGCACCTGCGTTCTTCAGGACGAAGGACATGGTGATGTAGCAGTAGACCCCAAAGGGCGTGATGAAGGAGTTCTTGAGCCGGTCTTTCGGGTATAGCTTGATCTGGTGGTAGATGGAGTAGGCGTCCAGGAAAGACATCAAGTCTTAGTCGGCCGTGGAATCGATGACTTGGTCGATCCACGGCAGGGCGAACGGGTCTTTGAGACATGCCTTGTTCAGGCTAGTGTAGTCGATGCACATGCACCAGGTCTTGTTCTTCTTCAGCACCAGGACTGGGTTGGCCAGCCAGTCTGGGTTAAACACTTCCATGATGAACCCGACTGCGAGTAGCCGGGCGATCTCTTCGCCTATAGTATGCTGCTTCTCCTCGGAGAAATGGTGCAGGGGTTGCTTGACCGGCTTGACGTCTGGCCGGACATGGAGTTTATGCTCGGAGAACTTCCTCGGAACACCCGACATGTCCTTGGGGGACCATGCAAAGATGTCCCTATTCTCATGGAGGAAGTCGACGAGCTCGCCTTCCTATTTGCTGTTGAGGCGGGAGCCGATGGTGATGCACTGAGCCGGGTTGGTCGGGTCGAGCGGGATTTGCTTGATGTCTTTGGACGGCTGGAAGGAGGCCTCGCCGACGGATTGCAAGGGAGGAGCCAGCATGGCCGGCTGGCTGGCAGCAAGGGCCACAAGCCGATTGAGCTGTCGTTTCTCCTCGGCGATCTCCAGGGCCTCAGCCAGCCGACTGCCGTCTCGAGCAGACTCGAGCGACATCTTGTAGTCGCCCTTGATGGTGATGATCCCCTTGCGGCCCAACATCTTGAGCTTGAGGTAGGCATAATGGGGGACCGCCATGAAGTTGACAAGAGCCGGCAGGCCCAACAGCGCGTGGTAGGGGCTCGCAAGGTCCACGACCTCGAACAACACTGGCTCGCGGCGGAAGTGGCCGGGTCCACCGAAGAGAATGTCGAGCGTGATCTTGCCGACAGGGGAGCAGGACTTCCAAGGCACGATGCCGTGGAAGACCGTCCGGCTCGCCTGCAGGTCTTCTATCTTCAGCCCCAACTTGTGCATCGTGTCGAGGTAGAGAATCTTGATGCTGCTACCGCCATCTATCAGCACCCACGAGAAGCGGCAGGTTTGCTCCTTGGTGGCGATGGTGGGGTCGAGGATCAAGGCATAACTGCCGGGATTCGGCATCACGGCAGGGTGATCGGCCTGGCTCCAAGTGACCGGCTTCTCCGACCAGTGCATGAACTGGGGAGTTGCCAGCATGGTGGCATTCACCTCACGGCAGAGCTGGCGCTGAGTGTGTTTGCCCGTCTCTTCACTGGTGAAGATGACGTAGCAACCGTCTTGGTTGGGGAACTGGTCGATTAGACGACTGTCGTTCTGGGCCGGTAGCTTGGGCCGGGGCCGATGCGCGGGCTAGTGGCACAGGAGGAGCCGGAAGGCCGTCCCCCCGGGCCAATCACTATGAGAAGCTGCACTGCCGAAGCGTGTGCGTAGAGGGTTTGGCCCCTGAATGGTTCTTGCAGGGGAGGTCGAGCATTTGCTTGAAGGTGAGCTTAAGCTGCCAGGCAGCCTTGCCGGTGCGCTAGCGCTGGCCGGAAGGCTAGGCAGCCATCTCCTGGTCCTCGACGGTATTGACCTACCGGCTCCCGTAGCGGGGATCCGGCTGATCATTCTTGCGTTTGTTGTTCTGCGGCTGCCGGTTGTCGACAGCCGCCCGGGTCGTGGCCGGTGTCGTCGTCACACTGGCAGGTGGGGTCGTCTTGACCCGGATGGCCGAATCGGTCGTGGCGTATTTGTCCGCCTTGGTCATGATCTTTGCAAGCGTGGCCGGCTCGGAGCACAGGAGCTTATGTTTGAGAGGGGTGCCGTCTCGACAACCCTTGATGAAGTATTGCATGGCTTGCACCTCGTGCACCCCCTCATAGGAGTTGTGGAGCTCGGTCCACCGGGTGAGGTAGTCGCGAAGGGATTCGTCTGGCCCCTGAACGCACATGGCGAGTTCACGGGGGCGGCCAGGCCGCTTGTAAGTGCCGATCAAGTTGCGAACGAAGTCCTCCTCGAAGTCCGTCTAGGTGTTGATGCTGCCGGCCGCCAGGCTGTTGAGCCAGGTGCGGGCCGAGCCGGTCAACATGAGGGGGGTGTAGCGAACGGCTACGCGCTTGTTCCCCCTGGCGATGCCCATCGCGGTGGTGTAGTCGATCACCCAGTCTTCGGGCTTGGCAATGCCGTTGTATTTCGGGGTGTCCCTAGGGAGCATGAAGCCGGTTGGGAATGGCTCGGTGTGGATCCGGGGCCGAAGCAGGCCGGTCCAATCGAGCCCTCCTCCTCGAGGAGGGCGAATTGTGCGAGTTGGTCAAGGCGGTTGCGGACGTCGTTCTCGCTGCGGGGTCGCATGGTCCGAGCTGAGCCGAGAGCTCGGGACGGATAGTGGGTGGCGCCGATTGCCCCGACTCACGCCGCGGGGGCGGCGTGTGCCCATGGCTGCGCCGACTACCGGATGCCGGCGCTTCGTGGTGGCGGCCGCTCCGAGGCGGCTCGTTGGTACGCCGGCTGCTGACAGTCGGCTGCTCGCTCCCAGGCGCTTGAGAGGGTTGGGGGTTGTTTGCACTGGCCTGGTGGCCGGAGACCCGAGGGGAGAAGGAGTACTGGGCCGCCTAGCGGACGACAGTTCCCGTGCCCTCGCGCTCGGGCCGGGGGCCTTCAGTGGCGGCGCCGCCCGTCGCGAGCAGATGCTGCTGCCCATCAGCAACATCGATGAGCTCCTTGATGTGGCGCTCGTGGGCGGTACACTCTTCGCCCTCCAAGGTGGCCAGTTCATCATAGGCCACCTTGAGGGCCCATAGGTTGGCCACGGGGGTGTCGTAGACGGGCATTTTGCGCCCCAAGGATTTCGGCGACCACGCGACCGTAGTCGCGCACAGCCCCACGCCGGCTGGGCTTGGCGCTAGCCGGGGTGAGTCCGTAGGCGGAAGCGTACTCCCGCTGTGCCGCCTCCATGCGGCGCCGCGTGGCCGTGAGGGCGGTGGCATCCTCGAATAGGATGCGACGAGCCGCCTTGAGATCGGCCACGACGGTGTCAAGGTTCGTCGTCACGGCGATCGGAGTGCTGAAGCCCCGGAGGGCCGTGCCAAGCGGGTCGGACCTGCCGACACAGGCAGCAGCAGTGGTAGCCGCGACCCGCGCCCGTCCGGAAGTGGTGGAGGAAGTGATGGCCATCACTCCCACGTGACCGTGAGGGCCGCTGGACTGAGTCACAATGAGTGCACCCACGGCCGTGGGCGGACCGGCGCAGACGAGCACCTGCGCGGGGTACTCGTTAGCGGCCGGAGTCTCGGCAAGGCTGAGCCTGCCGAAGCACTTGGTGAGCGCGTCGATGTCGGCCATCAAGCCGACAGAGTTGCCCGCAGGGCATGCCGGAGCAAGCCCCACGAGCTCCCCACGGTTTCGTCGGGACGAGCGGCGACGGCGGAGAATGACGAGGGGTCCCGCCCGGAGCATGAATCCGTCCGGTGCCGCGTACGGCCCCACGACGGGCGTCAACTGTCATCGTTTTCTCATGAAAGTTGCCATAGGGTGGCTTATCGTAGGTGGTTGGGGCCGAAGGACTCCGACGGGCTCCGGGTGCGAGATTGGGCACAAGTGGTGTCGACACACGATGTACCCAGGTTCAGGGCCCTCCGGGGGAGCTAATACCCCTAGTCCTACTTGGTTTCGTTGGATGGATGGGTATAGATACAATAGTGCTCCTGGAGCTATGTCTAGAGGAGGAAGAAGGGGTAGCAGGCTGCTCTTCCACCACTGCTAAAAGAAGTGGTGTGTGTGTGTGGAGATGATCGTTCGTGTGTGCGTCTGTCCGTCCTCGTTGCATGGGGGCCTCGGGGGTTTTTATAGGCCAACCCCCGGCTCTTATAATATGTTCTAAGTATAAAGGTGGGGGGACCCGGCGGCAGTCTCTCCGGCTGGCCAGAGGGTCCCGCCATTCGTGCCGTCTCGTCGTTGGTGGGGTCCACCGACCGAGCGGTCCCATCTCCCGTTGGGGCCCGCCAGTCGGCTCTGCGATTGTCCCTCGCCCACCTACCGCGGCACGGGTCGCCCAAGGGGGCGTCGTCTAGTGCCAACCGACCAAACTCTGCGGTACGGCCGGCCGCGCTGTAGCCACACCGGGGTTAGTAATCGAGTGGCAAGGGCGTGCCGACACTATTCCCATTCCTAGTTCCGCTCGCCGAGGTCAGCGGCCGGGACGGTTGGACTGTAGCCACGCGCTGCAGTGCGTCAGCGGCCACTATAGCCATAGGACTGCTCGTCGCGCCGGTCGTGTCGCGTCGTCGTACTTGCGCGCACAGGGACGGGACATCGCATGTCCATCCCAAGGTCAATGGAAGAGCCGGCCCGGAGGCAGCCGACCACGCCCATCCAGCTGAGGGTCCAGCCGGCTCCTAGTCCAACCGGTGGGGGCGCCAGCCGGCACCGGCTTGTGCCAGACGTCCCCAAGCCGGTCATGGCCAGCCGGCTGCGTAGTTTTTCTTCGAAGCGAAAGGGGGAAGACCACGTTGCTTTGGCCTACCTAGGGGTAATAACCTCGTCAAAAGATGACAACCATATCAAGATCACAAAGCATTGAGATAGACATGATGTTGAATCCAAGGGATTCGACAAGCATCACCTTATCCGTGTGTCGGTCCTTTGAGATAGCAACCTCACCTAGGCCCAATACCTTGCTTTTTTCCTTTGTCATCATAAGTGATATGCTTCAGATGAGATCGAGCTAGTGGTATGTTCATCAATAGATTCTTTTCACCAGTCATGTGCTTTCTGCATACAGTGTCGAGGACCCACTCAGTAGCTTTAGGCGTTTCATCATGCAGATGAATTAGTACAACTTACGAACTCATGCATCAGAGTGAAGAATATGACACCAAATTCATCAGACATAATTTCATCACACAACATAGTAAGTAAAGCAGTGTGAGGACGTGAGAAATGAGGAATTCATTTCCTGTATGTTTAGCTTGCATCCTTTCATGCATTTCCTTAGGTCTCCAGCAAATTCATCACACGTTTAAGTTCGTCTGGAGACCTGACCATGCATAAGAGATTAGTTCAATTTCTTGACCATCCACATCTGGAGGTGTGGCAAAGAGTTCATCATTCTGCGAGCTCCATACGAGAAGGGAGGCATTGAAGGTAGTGCACTTCGTTTCACTGGACGGGGGTTAGAGTATTCATACAAATAAGCAGAAAATTCTTCGAGGACTTATGAACATAATGATTTGAAGAATAATGCACATATTCATAGCTTTTAGATTTTTCCTGTGAAATAGAAGTATTAGCAGGAGAATGATATGCATTTTGACCATCTGAGGAATTTGGACCAGGTGAAGACTTTGATCCATATGATGAATTTGATCTGGGTTCCTTTTCTTCATAGGTGGTGTCAAGAGCACATTCACTTGAAGACTTTCCAAGCAGCTTTTGGGAACCCAGATTTTCCTCGTAGAGGAACCATTCCTGCAGTTAGTTCCAACATATCTTACAAAATAAAACTACAACATTACCTATGAAAGCATGCAGTAGCAAAAGTGTGTGTCGTGCAGATGTAGAACTATTTCTGCAGGTAAATGGGAGGTCAAGGTACTACCTTCTAGCCCATCGTTGAGTATTTGATGTTCAAGCTGAAATTTATGCACTGTTGGAACAAAAGAAGAGATAGAAGGTTCCACATCGAAGGTGATACCTGCTATGATTACATACTGGGAATAGTTTCATCATATTTCCTTCACTGCAACAGCACTTATCAAATCTGTGGAGATCCTGACCGAACCAAAATGACAGGGAAAACAAGTTTCCGTATTTGAATATAAAATACACAAATGGAAAAATACAAATGAGATAACCTAGATTTGTATATAAATAAATGGAAAGCAAAAAATCATTGGAAGGAGAAATTGGAGTGACGTGCCAATTTTGTTTTCCTTGTAGCTTCCATTGAGTTTTGCGCCTAGAGAAACAAAAGCATCAATGAAAGAAATTGTAGGCAAGAAATATATGCACTGAGGAGACATTAAACGGATGAGGCATAGCCGTATGGCGATGATTTAACTACCATGTACAGTACCGGAGTTGTCTATGCTGGTGCAGGATCGCTTTCAGTATGGAGGTGCATGATGGAAGATGGAGGCCCTCTAAGAAAACCCCATGACCAGGCCATGGAAGGAGTAGCCGAGTGGCGCATACCTCAAGCTCTAGTCATCGACCCGAGGGATTTGACACCATGGCAGTAGAGGGCGGTGCACCTGTTAAGCATGTGCTACGCTGCACCATGGTGACGGTAAGGATGTCGAGGCAGAGCTGTTGCCGCAGGTGCAATCCATGCCAGTTAAAGGAGGAAAGTGGATCCATCGGTTACTATAACATTTACTTTGATACAGAAGATGAGGAGAAGAAGGCAATCGTGCATGAGATAAAGAGGGCAAGACGCTACACTTCGTTATTCAAGTTTGGCTAGCTATGCAGGAGAAAAGGAACTAATGGCATGAAACTGTTGAGAGAGTAAAAGTTAATTTAGGGTTTGATGAGGTGGACATGTTGTGAATAATTGCTGATGTGGAACCATGATTATGTGGATAGTGTACATGTTGAGAGAATTGTTAGTAGTGGGGATCAACTTTTTAAAAATTGTAAGATTGGCAAAAACAACCTTAGTGGTCGCATGTATAAGGTTTAACCATGCACACATGGGAAGGAAACAAATTGTTTTATTGCTCGCATACATTGTTCGGCCCCCATGACATGAACTTTAAAGCACCTCTGAGTCAGGTCCAACAACCACGTCTGGATCGACAGTTTTCCGAAAAGCCAGGTTCGAGCGAAGCAGAGAGAGGAAGATGGCACTGAGTTCGTGCGACCAGGGAGATGGCTCGAGCTCGCACGCGTATCCAAAAAATCACCGGGAGGTTGGGCTCACCTCCCGTCCATTCAGTCGCCCCTATTTAGCCCCTTTGTCTCACCACCCAAAGTCGTGCCACCCTTCTCCCCCTTTCAAGCTTTCTCTCCGGCGCACATCGGCACCGACGGGCATCAGGACCTACGAGCAGGTAAGCGGAGCTCCCTCATAGGCCGGAGGTGACTCCTGTCCTGAACTTCTTCGACTCCCCCCATCTCGAGCTGCAACCATGGCCTTTGTGAGTTCAATCAACCCTTTCTCTGTGTTAATTGTAGCTATATCTAAGAGGATGTGGTGGTATGGTTAGATGTGTAAGCATGTGATGGGGTTGATTCATGAGTTGATCTGTGAGCAGATAGTAGATTGTGATGTTGTAGTAGCTATTTGTAGTGGATTCGTAGCATGCTAGAGTAGTATGATAGTGATGAACATTATGAATGAACCATATGGATTCGTAGCTAGTTGCGTAGGATTTGTAGCATGCTAGAGTAGCCATTTGTGATGAACACAATGGATTCATAGTTAGTTGTGATGTTGTCGTAGCTATTGGTGATGGATTTATAGCTAGTTATCATGTATGCTCCTCCTTCCATAGATCGATCGGTTGTGACGTTGTTGTACTATGTTTGCTATGCTTACTATCAATGCGTGCTACGATTGTAGGACATGACCAGGTAGACGCAAGATCTTAGTCAAGCCCTTGACCTGTTCGATAGTCAGTTTACTGCGTCCTATGCCGAGGACTCACAACTCCTCCTCGATGAGCACATGGGTCTTGATTCAGAGGTGTTCGAGTTATCATTTTGTGGTTCTCTTTTCGTGCCAGTTGTGCTCGTTGAGCCAACTGGCGTTGTTGTTCCTGCTACTTGTAAGTTGCGTTGATATTTCCCCCGAAGAGGAGAGGAGATGCAGCATAGTAGAGATAAGTATTTTTCTTAGTGAGAACTAAGAACCAAGGTTATTCAACCAATAAGGGAACCAAGCAAACTCCCTTCGACATCACCTACACAAACAAAGTCGAACACTTGCACCCAACGCGGGCAAGAGGGTTGTCAAGCCCCTTGAACTCGTTACTTGCAAGTATTATATCTTGATAGAGAGAGATGGTATAAAATAAAAATAAAATAACGGCAAGTAAATTTTAGCACAGTATTATTCACAACAATGATCATGTACATAGGCATCACGTCCATAAATAAGTAGACCGAAACGATCATGCATCTACTACTATTAATCCACTTCGAGAGTGCTTCTATGCTTGCCTCTCTAAGTATTAAGTTCATGACAAACAGAGTAATGCCTGGAGCAAGGTGACATGATGTGGACAAAGTATGACAAGCAATATGTTCAGACCCTATTGTTTTATCCTTAATGGCAACAATACAAATATGTGCCTTGTACCTTTATGTCACTGGGATATAGAACACCGCAAGATCGAACCCATTACAACGCACCATTCTCGTTGAATATTAATCATTCTAGTTGGCAGAACCAAAATGATAGATCTTAGAGAAATACGAAGCCTTAAAAATCATGCATAATAGAACACAGGAAGGACTCAATTACTTTCTGTGAATAATATGATCATAAACCTGCAATTCATGGGATCCCAACAAACACACCATGAAAGAGGATTACATTAGATAGATCACCGCGAGAATCATGGTGAACATGGTATTGAAGATCAAAGAGAAAGAGAAAGCCATCTAGGTACTAGCTATGGACCCATAGGTCTGCGGTGTACTACTCACACATCATCATGGAGGCGGCAAGGTTGATGAAGAAGGCCTCCCTGATCGGTATCCCCTCCGACAGAGTACCAAGAACGATCTCCAGATGGGCTCCCGTGGAAACAAAGACTAGCGCCAGCGAAAAAAGTGTTTGGGGTGGCTTCATGTTGGTTTCCCGATTTTAGAGAATTTATGGAGGTGGAATTAGGTCAAACAGAGTCATGAGGGGCACACAAGGCATTAGGGCGTGCCTACCCCCTCTGAGCGCGCCCTGTTGCCTTGTTATCTCCTTGCTTCGCGTCTGGTCTCCTCCTGAAGCTTTCAGAGTATCTTTTGGCCAAAAAATCATCAAAAAATTTCATTGAGTTTGGACTTTGTTTGGTACTGATTTCCTGGAAAACCAAAACCAAACAGAAAACAACAACTGACACTAGGCACTGGGTTAATAGGTTAGTTCCCAAAAATGATATAAATGGACATATAAAGCATTCAAGATTGATAATATATTAGCATGGAACAATTAGAAATTATCGATATGTTGGAGACATATCAGATGTCGTTGCACTGACGGCATGAGCAAAGGCAAAGAATGAACAACATGAAGTGTCAGTTGTTCATGTCCATGTCCATGCTAAACAAGATGTGTGATCTCATATCTAGTGGGGTTAGTATTGACATGATATTTAAGGAGGTGGACTTGAACACTGTTGCGAAGCAGGTGTTTGAGTTCTATAGCCGGGAGGTGACTGCCACCCAGGTGTACAACCACCTGAGGAAGTGGAGAGCTTGATGGATCCAAGTGTCCAAGCTCATAAACCTTAGCCGCGTCTCATGGGATCAACGCACTTGCTCTATCGTTATTGACGCAGAGCACTAGACCGGTGATAATCCCCAAGTGCAAGGAATCATTGTAGCAATTTCCAAAGGTGGAAGTGATAAGGATGGAATGTCGAACCCACAAGGAGCTAAAGGTAGGATCAATATTCTCTCAAGTCCTATCTACCACTAATACGACTCTACGTACACCGAACATTTGCTTCCATCTAGAAACGAGGAATAAAACTACATTGTGGGTATGAATAGGATAGCTTTGCATGATATCGGAGAACTCAAATATAATAATATGTGTTGTTAACATAAATTTATAATATATTACTATGTATTATAAATAGCGAGTGTGGAATAATGATGGATCGGTGTGTGGAAGTATCCTAGACAATTGTTAACAAGATCGGTTATCATTATTGCACTTTTATATTAGGGAGAGGCATAAGCTAACATACTTTCTCTACTTGGATCATATGCACTTATGATTGGAACTCTATCAAGCATTCACAACTACTAAAGATCATTAAGGTAAAACCCAACCATAGCATTAAAGTCTCATGTCCCCTTTATCCCATACAGAACAACCCCCCTTACTCGGGTTTAAGCTTCTGTCACTCTAGCAACCCACTATAAGCGAATCACGAACGTACTACAACACCCTACAACGGGAATCCTTCACGTGTGCGTGGCACGGAAGGCACCATAGGACAACACCTAAATAAAACATACAAGTCAAACCAATCTAGATCATCAATCAACCCACAAGACAAAAGAAATCTACTCAAAACATCATAGGATGGCAACACATCATTGGATCATAATATGTGGCATAAAGCACCATGTTCAAGTAGGGGATTACAGCGGGGTGTGGGAGAGTGGACCGCTTACAAGAGATGAGGAAGGTGATGAAGATGGTGATGTTGGTGAAGACGATCACCGCGACGATGGTTCCCCCGGCGGCACTATGGCGCTATCGAGAGAGAGAGAGGGGGATGTGCTTCCTCCTCCATGGCCTCCCCCTAGATGGGGAGAGGTTCTCCCTCTGGTCCTGGGCCTCCATGGTGATGATGGCCCCCTCTGTCTTCCTCCTCCATGGCCTCTGGTGATGATGGCCCCCTCCAATAGGGTGTCGGAGAGGGCCTAGATTGAATTTTCGTGGCTACAGAGGCTTTCGGTGGCGGAACTTCCGGTCTAGGGTTCTTTTCGGAGGTTTGGGTATTTATAAGAATTTTTGGTGTCGGTCTCATGTCAAGGGGGTGCCCGATGGGCCCACAAGCCCGAAGCACCCTCCCTCGTGGTTGGGCGCGCCTAGAGGGCTTGTGGTCTCCTCATTCACTTCCTAGCCCAACTCTTGTGCTTGGGGGGTCTCTTTTGGTCCATGAAAAACCACTGTAAATTTTTAGCCCATTCCGAGAACTTTTATTTCTGCACAAAAAATGACACCACGTTAGTTCTGTTGAAAACACCGTCAGTCCTGGTTAGTTCTAACGAAATCATACCAAAACCATATAGAATTGTTGTAAACATGGCATGAATACTTCATAAATTATAGATACGTTGGAGACGTATCAACCGATGATGCCATGGTTAGTTCACTGCCCCCTAGTTTTTACACTATCAACCATTGCCTACTCGCAACTAATAACACTTGCCCTTCTTCTTAGGACCACCTCATGAGTCCAAATTATGAGACCTTTTTACCATTTTTTGTGACTAGTTTGTAGGATCTAGGAACTTCACCATGTTTGAATACTTCTTGTTGTTGATAATCCATTAGGTAATGGCATTTGGAGCAATTCATTTAATGGAGAAAATCCCTAAAATGGCTCTGGAATCACGCATTAAAGGTGATAAATCCTTCCATAAAAAATCAAGCAAGAAGGCCAAAGAAACCATTGTTATTATGCTTCTAGAGCGGAGTACAACATTCCATATGACTATGCACGCCCATATGAGCGGTCCTTTAGCGCACAGCCGCCTTTGGGAGATCAGGTATTTTCACCGAGTCGAAACGGATCGTGAATCAGATGCATAGAGCCTCAAGAAATGCATCTAGAAAGCAGAACCCTAGCCTCCAGAACCAATTTGGAGGGAGTATCGACAAGGATAAGGAGGGAATACCTCTCATGGCAAGGGTAACGAAGTCATCTTCACCACCACCACCATCATCATCGTCCGCATCCTTGTCATGTGCAACATCAAGAACCCTAGTGGATCCATCGGTGTATCGGTTTATTCATCGACTCGTGTATTCATTCACAATTATCATGATGATTGTTGTCCCCATGTGTCAATAGACCCGTTGTTCTCGGGGTATGGATGAACCCTTGTGTCTAGTAGGTTTTTTATATTAGGATTCAATAACCTCTTTGCATGTTTATGTTGATAATCCTCTTGACGTTGTGTGAAGTCGACCATCCAACGTATGCCACCTTTGTATGAAAGGTTATTACTGTTGGCTAACAGTGTGGTTGTGGAGTTAGGTGACATGACACGCCCCTTCTCCCTTCATAGAGGATAGTTGCAACATGGGGTAATATAGAGACCACTCTGGCTACGTCCACGGGGACCTATTCCCCCTTAATCACCGTTTGTTAACCGGTGTGGGGAAGAATGGTGTTGGTGTATGGGATACAAAGATACCACGAGTATGCACGTATCCATATAGGCCCCCCACACAAAGATAAACATGTAAAGTGACGTAGGAATCCGAAGTAGCATTGTGTTTAGGCACCGCCTTAGATGCACACTAGTGGGGATTCGAGATCCCTGGGCACTCTTTTAATCATTTGTCTCAAGTTCTTATGATATGAATATATAATCATTTGTCTTCAGAAAGTTTCCTCCAATTTTGAGAACTTTTACTTCTGCACAAAAACAACACAATGGTAGTTCTGCTGAAAACATCGTCAATCCGGATTAGTTTCATTCAAATCATGCAAATTATAGTCCAAAACAAAAGAAAAGGTATTTGGAAAAGTAGATATGTTTGGGACGTATCACCCCCCCCCCCAATCTTAACTCATTGCTTGTCCTCAAGCGATTCAGTTGACAAGCTGAAAGTGATAAAGAAAACTTTTACAAACTCTTTTTGTTCTCATTGTTGTATATATGCTTAACTCACTATATAGGTTTTCAACAAATATTATGAACTAACCATGTCAATGATAAAACTTAGGTATCATATTTAATCATGGCAATAACATAACTAACTAGCAGGCAATAAAAAAGATATCCCGGATGAAAACAATTTATCAAAACTATCATGATATAATATGATAACGTGGTATATCTCGGAAGACCTTTCTAAGACCGCAAAACATAAATGCAGAGCACCTCTCGGGTTCAAGTAGCGACTAAACATTGTAATTCAGGGTAGAACAGATCTAGTCATGTTCACATCCAACATTAACTAGATTCAGTACATAAAAATGACAATAGTGCTCTCTGGACTGGTGTTTTTAATGAGAAGATGAATCAACAATAAAAGTAAATAACATGAAAGTAAATAGAAGGACCCTTCACATAAGGAAGCATTGATTTGGAGAGGTGCAAGAGCTCATAGTTCAAAACAGAGATGAAAGTATAATTTTGGGTGGTGCGCTTTTCGTGTCAACGTCACGATAACGGATTTTAGCATCTTCCATGTTGAACACATATAAGCGGTTCCCAAGCGGAATTTTAAAGTTTACTGCCATCCACCATTCATACACAAGACATTCATCTTTCTAGCGGAGTTTTATTTATTTATAATGTAAGACCAAGCATCCTTTTTACCAGCCCCTCTCATCCAATTACAAGTAAATAAACATAGTCGTGAGAATAACCCGCTTAGCATGGAAGATACCGAACGCCTCGTCACTCCATTAGTGGCACGAGCACACAAAACATAAGTTTATTTGAATGATTAGAGGTGGCATATGCAAATTTACTTGGAATGATAGAGTTATATTGCATATAGGCAGATATGGTGGACTCATCTGGAACAACTTTGGTTCAGGATTTTGGATCCATGAGTAGTATTCCCGTTTAGGACAAGTGAAGGATAGCAAATAGATTGACAAGCAACTATCTAGAGATCAAGAATGGTGATAGTCATGTATTGCGAATTAACATTGAACATTAGCATGAGTAAGATATAAACACTCTGAACATAGATATCATCAAGTCCGCATTGGTTTTGAATCAACTACATGTTTGCACATTTGTGAAGTCAAGCTACTTGAATTACTCATAGGAGGATACTATGCTAACATACTACATCACAACTATTTTAATGCATGTTGACACACAAGATAAACATTATCAACTCCTAGCTATTTAAGTAGGGCATGAGAAACTATAATATGTATCTGTCATCACAACCATGTTTACTCATAATATGCTACTCACAAGCGACTCAGCTAAACATATTTACAAAAACAGAAAACAAGAAGAGTTCATAACAACTTCCTTTGCCGCAATCACTTCACCAAATTATCGCCATTATTGCCTTTCACTTGCACGGTCAAATGATCTAAAAATAATAATGGTGCAAGTGTGTTTTGGACTAAGTTGGAATCTGCTAAACATTTTACTCAATGGATAAGACTCTTGGAAATATGCCCGAGAGGCAATAATAAGTTAGTTATTATCATATTTCCTTGTTCATGATAACCGTTTATTATCCATGCTATACTTGTATTGATTAGAAACTCAAATACATGTGTGGATACATAGACAACAAAATGTGCCTAGTAAGCCTCTACTAGACTAGCTCGTTGATCAAAGATGGTCAAGGTTTCTTGACCATAGACATGAGTTGTCATTTGATAACGGTATCACATCATTAGGAGAATGATGTGATGGACAAGACACAAGCGTAAGCATAGCATATGATCGTGTCAGTTTATTGCTACTGTTTTTATCCATGTCAAATATTCGTTCCTATGACCATGAGATTACACAACACCATAACACCGCAGGAATCCCTTGTGTGTATCAAATGTCACAACGTAACCGAGTGACTATAAAGGTGCTCTACAGGTATCTCCAAGGGTTTCTATTGGGTTGGCGTGGATCAAGACTAGGATTTGTCACTCTGTATGATGGAGAGGTATCTCTAGGTCCGCTCGGTAATACAACATCACAAGAAGCTTGCAAGAAATGTGACTAAGGAGTTAGTCATGGGATATTGTATTATGGAACAAGTAAAGAGACTTGCCGGTAACGAGATTGAACTAGGTATGGACATACCGACGATCAAATCTCGGGCAAGTAACATAGCGATGGACAAAGGGAACCGCATACGGGATTGATTGGATCCTTGATATCGTGGTTCGACCGATAAAGATCTTCATAGAATATGTAGGAGCCAATATGGGCATCCAGGTCCCGCTATTGGTTATTGACCATAGAGGTGTCTTGGTCATTTCTGCATAGTTCTCTAACCCACAGGGTCTGCACACTTAACATTTGGGGATGATATAGTATTGATGAGTTATATATGTTGGTGACTGAAAGTTTTTTCGAGTCCCGGATGAGATCCCGGACGTCACTAGCGCTCCGGAATGGTCTGAAGGTAAAGATTTATATATGGGAAGTCATATTTTGGCTATGGGACAATTTTCAATTTTTTCGGTATTGCATCGGGAAGCTTCTAGAAGGTTCGGAAACTTTCGGAGGAGTCCGGAAGCCCACCAATGGTTCCACCATGTACCAAGGGTTTGCATGGGCTGAGGCGAGACATCGTGGCCTTAATGGCCCAAGCGCACAAGTCCCTCAAGACCCATGTGTCGGTGTCAAAACCGGTGGATCTCGGGTAGGCGGTCCCGAACAATGAGACTAGAACCGATGGTAACAGGAGACGAAGGGGACACACATTTACCTAGGTTTGGGCCCTCCTATGGAGGTAATACCCTACGTCCTGCTTTGTTGTATTAATGATATGGGGTTACAGAGTTGATTTACCTCGAGATCGAAGAGCTAACCCTAGATGAGTTGTTCTACCTCTACAACCTAAAACCCTCCGACTTATATAGACGCCGAGGGTATCTAGGGTTTACACATGGTCGGTTACACGCCGAAGAGATAAACATGCCTATTCGCTACATCAAACATGGAGCACAAGTCGTACTTCCCGAAGCTTCCATCTTGGATATAAGGTCATCAATGAATCATGTGTTAGGTAAGTGGCCCATACAGTCTGGCCCATAGAAATAGGTCGGCCTCCTGAGGACCCCTTAACCCAGGACTCCCTCAGTAGCCCCCGAACTTGCCTCCAACGCCAAGGGTCTTAGCTTCAATTGCTTCACACGATCAGAGTTTTCCACTTGTGAGGTGAGTTCTTCCCGCCGAACTTAGTTCGGTCTCTGATGACAAGTAGCTTTCCGCATAGTGGCACGTCCAAACACTGTAAATAGGCCGGCCTTGAAGGCCAAACATCAAGGGGTAAAATAATGTACCCCCGACAACCTCTCTAACGAATGGTCATGGCCCATCACGACCGGTAGGCCAGTTACAAAAGCTCGATTCGCGGTTCGAGGCCGTTTTAACCAACACGATCTATCAATGTGCTGATCGTGCCCCGTTTTACATAGGATATGTTTAATCATGCGCATGCAACGGCTCGCACTTCTCGGGAAGCAGAGGGATTCATGGCGCGGCGAGGGGAGACCAAATCGGTAAGCCTCATAAAAGGGGAAGAAAACCCCAAAGCCTATTCACGCTTCCCATTCGTTTTCTCCGCCTTCCATTCCTTTGCGCCTCTGAAGCATAGATATAGGTTTTCCGCCTCCCACTTCCAACCTCACCAATGGTGGGCTCCAACGGCCAGTGGGAGGCCTCCACGGTCACCGACCAGGACATCCTCGACCTCAAGAAGGCCGTCTACCTCTCCGCTAACATCCCTCACCGTGCACCTGAGGAGGACCAAGTGATCCCCACTCCCTAGCCAGGCGAAAGGGTGGTCTTCCTCCCCCACTTCATCAATGGGTTGAGCTTCCCACTCCACCCCTTCATCAGGAGGTTGATGTTTTTCTACGGCCTCGACTTCCACAACCTCCCGCCGAAATCTTTCATGGACATCTCAGCATTCATCCTCGTTTGCAAGGCTTTCCTGCGAATCGAGCCACACTTTGGGCTATGGCTCAAAGTTACCAATGTCAAGCCGAAGTGCGTTGGTGGGAAGCACGCAGACCGTGGTGGAGCTGTCATCGGCAAGTGAGGGAGTCCTAGATTAGGGGGTCCTCGGATAGCTGACCTGTTGTTTATGGGCTACTTGCCGAACAATGGATGATTTGAAGGCCTAGTTTCCAGGATGGAAGCTTCGAGGAGCACGGCTTGTGCTCCACGTTTGATGTAGTAAATAGGCATGTTTATCTCTTCGGCCTGTAACCTACCATGTGTAAACCCTAGGCCTCCTCGGCATCTATATAAGCCGGAGGGTTTTAGGCCACAGGGATAGAACAACTCATCTAGGGTTAGACATACGATCTTGAGGTAGATCAACTCTGTAACCCCTTCACCATCAATACAATCAAGCAGGACATAGGGTATTACCTCCATTGGAGGGCTCAAACCTGGGTAAACTCGTGTCCCATTTGTCTCCTATTACCATCGATCCTAGTCTCACAGTTCGGGACCCTCTACCCGAGAACTGTTGGTTTTGTCACCGATAGCAACCTCACCAGCGTCGTGTGGCCATCGGGCACCTTCATGGACACCATCAAGGTGTGGTAGAAGGAGTGGTTCTACATCAGATTCCCCTTGCCGAATTCAGATCCGGTCCCCCACTAGATTAGCTTCATGTCTCAAAAAGGGCCTTAGCTGGGGCCCGAGCAAGGAGGTGAGCGACCTGCAGAAGTGCGTTAGCTCCAAAGTCGAGAAGGGCATCACTCTTACCAATGTGGTCTAGGTCATGCTCTGGCGATGCATCCTCCCCTACCAGCGCCGGGATACACCCTTGTGGGCTCGTCAGCTCGATGACGCACCCACGATTCTGAACCTCTTCCGCACTACGCGGGAGAAGCTGTGGAAGGCGCTCTTCAAGTCACAAAAGAGATGGCCATCCGAAGAAGAAGACAAGGGTCTGCACGCCGCCAAGCCTGCTTCTGAGGTATGGTATAACTTTGCTTGGTCGGATTTAATTTCCATAGAGAGGATTTGTAACATCCTTTCCGATCACCCCTTGCAGTCATGGCTGAAGAAGGCCGTGAATATCAACAGTCTGGCTCCTTAGCCAGAAGAAGCTAGGTCTGGGCTATTAGCGTAGATGATTGTGGTGAAGCCGTAAAAGGCCCTCGTGAATAAGGATAAGAAGGACAAACCAGGCCGGGGTGGCCTTCGCATCAGGGACCAGTTAGAGACTGTGTCCGAGGAAAGGAATGCCTCCTCAAATCAAGAGGAGCATGAGGAGGAAGAGGAAGAGGAAGAGAAGGGGGAAGAAGAGGAGGACGAAGTCGAGGGGGAAGGCAATTCCCCCCTCGCAAGAAAGAGGGCGGCGTCATCAGACGCTCCAAAGGAGGTACCCCTTGCCGCCCAGAAGAGAGCGTGTCGGGCGTAGGTGGTCCTGTCTGATGACAGCTCGGATTCAGACACAGAGTCTGATGACCTCGAGGCGGTTCCACAAAGGAACCTCAAGGTCATGCCCCCTCCCTAAAGGTTAGGATCCGAAGACCCCTTGTTCGTCCCTTAACAGGTTTAGAGTTTATTAACATGTAGGTGCTTATCGATTTTGTAGCCCCCCCCCCCCGTGCGTCCTTCCCACCGATCAAATATCGGACAGGGAGACCTTGCCCGCCAAACTAGCAGACAGCGGGAATGCCTCGCATCCTGCCACTCCAAGTGCCGCGAAGGACACCACGGAGGTGTCATCCCAGTATGCTCCTATGGAGCCGGGCACCGATGGTGGGGGAGACGACGTAATGGCCGAGGTTAATACCTCGGTCACTGAAGACTGGGGGGAGGTACCCCACCCGGATGCTGAGGAGGCCAGATGAGCGGCCGCTCAGTCCCCTCCGAGGGCATCGCCAGACCGCACCATGCCTCCGGAGGTACTGGTTCAAACCCCGGTTAGTGATCGGGTTATCCGATCACCACCGACGCCACCGACCAATGGGTGGCCGGTCATGGAGGAGGTTCTATCGAGCGCCTCCATCTCCAAGGAGCACCGCACCCTTATGGGTGCGGTATTACAGAGCATTCAGTCCGTCGACAACGGATTGAAGGATGCCTTCAAGGGTCACCTGGCGGTTTTTCAAGTAAGTCACATGATACTCTTATTTGCAAAGTTTTTACTTATTTTTATATCATATACATGGCAGCCCTCGAGCCCTAGGTGAGTTTGAAAAAACATACCTAGGGGTCAATCATGGATCCGATTCTGGACTAGATACAAATTATGTGTCCGGAATGTTAGATTAGCCCCTAATAAGGTCGAACATATGATCAGATTGACTATTGTTCGGGAGTATAGAACCCATGTAGCATGCCAATTGTATGTGTAATGCAGGCTTCATCATCAGCGGCGGCCATAAATGGCGCCGAGCTGGACGAACTAAATTTTAAGCTTAAACGCTCTGAGGATGAAGTTGATGCCCTCAATAGAAGATTCGACGAGGCACAAGGTAGGTCAAAACAAAAATCCAAATACCTTTGCCTGAACACAGTCAATGCAGTTGTTCATAGTGTTTAATGTTTACACAACTTCGGCAAAAGAGGTGGAGAGGCTCAAGGCCGAGCTCCAACAAGCGAAAGACCAAGTGGCCATCGAGAGGGCGACAACCAAAGAAGCGGCTACCGCCCTCTCTATCCTGCAAGCCACCAGCGACAAGCATGTGACTCGTGTGGCAGAGGTCCATTACGAGCTTAGGGACACCAGCCAGAAGTGCGAGTCCCTTGAGTAGAAGGGCAAGGAGAGTGCAGCCGAACTATCCACCCTGAAGACCGATCTTCAGTAGGAGCGGGTGGACAGGCGGTTCTATGAGGAGCAGGCCGTCAAGCGAAGGACATAATGGATTGTAATCCATACTTACTACAATGTGTCATTAGGGATAGCATATTCTATTTTCTTACCTAGGTGTGGCATTCCTTAGGCGCCTCTTCCGATCTCCAGAAGAGCATGGCGGGTGCCAATCAGTTGTTCGCCTCGAGGGAAGAAGGAGACGAAGTTCGTCTATTCTGGGCACAGTTCAGAACCCCCAAGCGCTCTCCTCTTCTCGTGGAGCAGCTGATGGAGCTGCATGAGATGGCGGAGCTGGCCATGAAGGACCTCTGCATCCGCCTATGGCCCAGCGAGCCACTGTCACGCAACTACTTTGGCCTGGTACAGAAGTTAATTGCCGCTTCGCCCCTCTTCGACAAGGTGAAACACTCCTCCTGCATCAAGGGAGTTTGGATGACCCTTGCCAAGGCCAAGGTGCACTGCCTGGGGCAGGATCCAATGAAGGTAGCCACTTCCCCACCGCCTCCTAGGAAGGAGCATAGACGCCCCGAGCTATACTTCGCTAGAGTGATGCATGGTGCTCGGGCGATAGCTTCTGAGTGTTCGGGCGATAATGTGTTTGAATGAATTGTAATGCGTCCGAAGGCTTTTCAAAGTTTTAATGTTATAAGTTGTTATGCTTTTGTGTTTTTGCATTCCTTTATAACTCCTGTGTGGTCGTTTGAAACTTAAAGATGCTAGTCGTCGGCTTGAGCCCCCATGTAGATACTACATGGTGTGTCTCTGCCAATGCACTATATGTTGGAAATATGCCCTAGAGGCAACAAATAAAGTGTTTATTATTGTATTTACTTGTTCATGATAATCGTTTATTATCCATGCTATAATTGTATTAATTGGAAACATGGATACATGTGTGGATACATAGACAAACACAATGTCCCTAGTATGCCTCTGGTGAACTAGCTCGTTGATCGAAAGATGGTTAAGGTTTCCTAACCATGGACATGAGATGTCATTTGATAACGGGATCACATCATTAGGAGAATGATGTGATGGACAAGACCCAAACTACAAACGTAGCTTATGATCGTGTCAGTTTATTGCTACTGTTTTCTACATGTCAAGTATATGTTCCTATGACCATGAGATCATGCAACTCACAGATATCGGAGGAGTACCTTGTGTGTATCAAACGTCGCAACGTAACTGGGTGACTATAAAGGTGCTCTACAGGTGTCTCCGAGGGTGTCAGTTCAGTTGGCATGGATCAAGACTGGGATTTGTTACTCCGTGTGATGGAGAGGTATCTCAGGGCCCACTCAGTAATACAACATCACAATAAGCCTTGCAAGCAATGTGACTAAGTGTTAGTTACGGGATCTTGTATTACGAAATGAGTAAAGAGACTTGCCAGTAACGAGGTTGAACTAGGTATGGAGATACCCACTATCGAATCTCGGACAAGTAACATACCGAAGAACAAAGGGAACATCATACGGGATTAACTGAATCCTTGACATAGAGGTTCGACCAATAAAGATCTTCATAGAATATGTAGGAACCAATGTGGAAATCCAGGTCCCGCCATTGGTTATTCACTGTAGAGGTGTCTCGGTCATGTCTACATAGTTCTTGAACCCGCGGGGTCTGCACACTTAAGGTTTGGTGACGTTTCGGTAGTATAGAGTTATGTATGGTGGTGACCGAAGTTTGTTCGGAGTCCCGGATGAGATCCCGCACATCACGAGGAGCTCCGCAATGGTCCGGAGGTAATAATTCATATATAGGAAGTCCTATTTTGGTCGCTGGAAAAGTTTCGGGCTCATCGGTAGTGTACCGGGAGTGCCGGTAGTGTACCGGGAGATCTCCGGGAGGGGTATTTCGACCCAAGAGGCTTCATGGGCTGTGGGAGAGTGAATATCAGCCCTTAGTGGGCTGGTGGAAACTCCCACACAAGGCCCATGTAGCTGGAGAAGAAAACCCAATAGGAAAAGATGGAAAAAAGGCAAAATTGGGTGAATCCTAGTCCTACTAGGAGTGGAGGTGGACTCCACCTCCACCACTTGGTTCGGCCGAAGCCTCCAAGGCTTGGAGGACAAGCTGCCTCTCCTCCTCCCTACCTCCTATATATACTAGTGGATTTCTAGGGTTTTGCACTTGATTTTTCAGCCACGTGCAAACCCTAATCTCTAGTGCATAGTTTCTCCTCTAGATCGGTTTTCTGCAGTGCTTAGGCGAAGCCCTGCCGGAATTGCTCCACCACCATTGCCGGAGCGCCATCAGGCTGCCAGAGAACTCTTATTCCTCTACGCTCCTTTTTGCTAGATCTAGACGGTGGAGATCGTCATCAAGCTGTACGTGTGCTAAACGCGGAGGTGCCGTCCGTTCGGTGCTAGATCAGAAGGATCGTGATCAAGTTCGTGTGACGGATCATGATCAAGTTCGTGGGACGGATTGTGATTGTATCGCGGGATGGATCGTGATTGGATCGTGGGACGGATCGTGATTGGATCACGGGATGCGCGGCGATTTAGATCGCGAAGACGTTCGACTACACCAACCGCGTTTCTTAAGGCTTCCCGCTTAGCGATCTACAAGGGTATGTGGATCCGCTCATCACCATGGATAGATCTGCGTGTGCGTAGGAATTTTTTTTCCCATGCAACGTTCTCCAACAGTGGCATCATGATCTAGGTTTATGTGTTGATGAGATATCGAGTAGAACACAAAGATTTTGTGGGCATTGATGCTTAGATTGCTTCCTGCCTTGGTCGGATTTTGGTTCAGCGGTATTGTGAGATGAAGCGGCCCGGACCAACATTACTCGTACGCTTACGAGAGACCGGTTCTCTCGACGAAACTTGTTGCCTAGATGGCTTGTGGGTGGCAGTTTCTCTCACTTTAGATGGATCGGATTCGACAAAGGCGGTCCTTGAGAAGGTTGAAAAGCAAATTATGTATCATCATTGTGGTTTATGCGTAGGTGAGAATCGTTCTTGCTAGAAACCCCGTAGAAGCCACATAAAACATGCAACAACAATTAGAGGACGTCTAACTTGTTTTTGTAGGGTATGTTGTGATGTGATATGGCCAATTACATGATGCGATATATGTGATGTATGAGATGATCATGTGATGTATAGAATTTTCACGACTTGCATGTCGATGAGTACGGCAACCGACAGGAGCCATAGGGTTGTCTTTAATTATTGTATGACCTGCGTGTCAATCATTAAGCGCTATGTAATGCTTTACTTTATCGCTAAACGGTAGCAATAGTATTAGAAGCTTGCAGGGCGTGACAACCTCAATGGCGACACGTTGATGGAGATCAAGATGATGGAGATCATGATGTCGTGACGGTGATGATGTAGATCATGCCGGTGCTTTCAAGATGGAGATCCAAAGCACAAGTTCATGGCCATATCATGTCACTTATGAATTGCATGTGATGTTAATCCTTTTATGCACCTTGTTTTGCTTAGTACGACGGTAGCATTATAAGGTGATCCCTCACTTAAATTTCAAGATAAAATTGTGTTCTCCCCAAGTGTGCACCGTTGCGAAAGTTCGTCGTGTTGAGACACCACGTGATGATCGGGTGTGATAGACTATACGTTCACATACAACGGGTGCAAGCCAGTGTTGCACGCGCAGAACACTCGGGTTAAACTTGACGAGCCTAGCATGTACAGACATGGCCTCGGAACACAAGAGACCGAAAGGTCGAACATGAGTCATATAGTAGATATGATCAACATAATGATGTTCACCATTGAAGCCACCTCAACTCACGTGATGATCGGACTTGAGTTGTTGGATTTGGATCATGTGACACTCAGATGACCTGAGGGATGTCAATTTGAGTGGGAGCTTTAGTAATTTGATTAACTAAACTCATTGTCTTGAACAATAGTATAAGTGAACTTTGCATATTTATGTTGTATATCAATGGCCTGCGCAGTAGCACCCCTGAATTTTAATGCGTTCCTAGAGAAAGCTAAACTGAAAGATGATGGAAGTAACTTTGTTGACTGGGCCCGTAATCTGAGGATTATCCTCACGGCTTCCCAGAAATCATATGTCCTTGATGCACCTCTTGGTGACCAACCAGAAGACATGACCTCCGAAGACGTTCAGAACACTTGGGAGGCACGTATAGGAGACTACTCAATAGTTCAGTGTGCAATATTGTATGGCTTAGAACCGGGACTTCGAAGACGTTTTGAACGTCATGGAGCATATGAGATGTTCCAGAAGTTGAAGTTCATCTTTCAGAAGAACGCCCGGATCGAGAGGTATGAAACCTCCGATAAGTTCTATGCTTGCAAGATGGAGGAGAACGGGTCTATCAGTGAACATATACTCGGAATTTCTAGGTATTCAACTCGTCTAGCGGAGTTGGGAATTTCCCTTCTGCCGGAGGCAATCACTGACAGAGTTCTTCAATCACTGCCACCTAGTTATAAGAGCTTTGTGATGAACTATAACATGCACGGGATGAACAAGTCAGTCGCCGAGCTGTTTGCGATGCTAAAAGTCGCTGAGTCTGAAATCCAGAAAGAACATCAAGTGTTGATGGTCAATAAAACCACTAGTTTCAAGAAAAATGGCAAAGTCAAGGGCAAGGGCAAGAAGGGTAAAACCAAGAAGGATGGCAAAGCAGTTGCTACTCCTGCAAAGAAGCCCAAGCATGGACCCAAGCCAGAAACTGAGTGCTTTCATTGCAAGGGAACTGGTCACTAGAAGCGGAACTGCCCCAAGTACCTGGCTGACAAGAAGGCGGCCAACGACAAACAAGGTATATATGATATACATGTTATTGATGTGTACCTTACTAGCTCTCGTAGTAGTGCCTGGGTATTCGATACCGGTTCGGTTGCTCACATTTGCAACTCAAAGCAGGAACTACGGAATAAACGAAAGCTGGCAAAGGACGAAGTGACGATGCACGTGGGAAATGGTTCCAAGGTTGATCTGATCGCCGTCGGCACGCTCTCTCTTCGATTACCATCGGGATTAGTGATGAACCTGAATAATTGTTATTTAGTGCTTGCATTAAGCATGAATATTATATCTGGATCTTGTTTATTGCGAGACGGTTACTCATTTAAATCAGAGAATAAAGGTTGTTCTATTTATATGAGTAATATCTTTTATAGTCATGCACCCAATGTGAGGGGTTTATTCATATTGAATCTTGATAGTGATGATACACATGTTCATAACATTGATGCCAAAAGATGTAGAGTTGATAATGATGGTACCACTTTCTTGTGGCACTGTCGTTTAGGTCATATTGGTGTAAAACGCATGAGGAAGCTCCATGCTGATGGACTTTTGGAGTCACTTGATTTTGAATCACTTGACACATGTGAACCATGCCTCTTGGGCAAGATGACTAAAACACCATTCTCTGGAACAATGGAACGGGTAAGTGACTTATTGGAAATCATACATACTGATGTGTGCGGTCCAATGAATGTTACAGCGCGTGGTGGATATCGTTATTTTCTCACCTTCATAGATGACTTAAGTAGATATGGGTATATTTACTTGATGAAACACAAGTATGAAATGTTTGAAAAGTTCAAGCAATTTCAGAGTGAAGTTGAGAATCATCGTAACAAGAAGATTAAGTTCCTGCGATCTGATCGAGGAGGTGAATATCTGAGTTATGAGTTTGGCAGTCACGTAAGACAATGTGGAATTGTTTCATAGTTGACACTGCCCGGAACATCACGGCGTAATGGTGTATCCGAACGTCGTAATCGAACCTTATTAGATATGGTGCGTTCTATGATGTCCCTTGCTGATTTGCCACTATCGTTTTGGGGTTATGCATTAGAGACAGCTGCATTCACTTTAAATAGGGCACCATCAAAATCCGTTGAGACGACACCATATGAACTATGGTTTGGCAAGAAACCAAAGTTGTCGTTTCTTAAAGTTTGGGGATGTGATGCTTATGTCAAAAAGCTTCAGCCTGAAAAGCTGGAACCCAAAGCGAAGAAATGCATCTTCATAGGATACTCGAAAGAGACAGTCGGGTATACCTTCTATCTTAGATCCGAAGGCAAAGTGTTTGTCGCTCAGAACGGAACATTTCTTCAGAAAGAGTTTCTCTCGAAAGAATTGAGTGGGAGGAAAATAGAGCTTGATGAGGTTATTGAACCTTTACTTCAACCAGAAAGTAGCGCAGCACAGAAAGATGTTTCTGTGGAACCTACGACGGTAGAATAGGAAGTTAATGATGATGATCATGAAGCTTCGGATCAAGCTGCTATTGAACCTCATAGGTCGACAAGGTCGCGTACTACCCCTGAGTGGTACGACAACCCTGCCTTGGAGGTTATGTTGTTGGAAAACAATGAACCTACGAGCTATGGAGGAGGAGTGATGGGCCCAGATTCCGAGAAATGGTTAGAGGCCATGAAATCCGAGATGGGATCCATGTATGAAAACAAAGTATGGACTTTGGAAGTATTACCTGAAGGGCGAAAGGCCATTCAGAACAAATGTATCTTTAAGAAGAAGACAGACGCGAACGGTAATGTCACCGTCTATAAAGCTCTACTTGTGGCAAAGAGTTTTTCACCAGTTCAAGGAGTTGACTACGATGAGACTTTCTCACCCGTAGCGATGCTTAAGTCTGTCAGAATCATGTGAGCAATAGCTGCTTATTTCGACTATGAAATTTGCCAGATGGATGTCAAAACAGCGTTCCTCAACGGTTTCCTTGAGGAAGAGTTGTATATGATGCAACCCGAAGGTTTTGTCGATCCATAGAATGCTGACAAAGTTTGCAAACTCCAGCGATCCATTTATGGACTGGTGCAAGCATCTCGGAGTTGGAATAAGCGCTTTCAAGAGGTGATCAAAGCGTTTGAGTTTATACAAGTTTACGGAGAAGCTTGTATTTACAAGAAAGTGAGTGGGAGCTCTATAGCGTTTCTAGTATCATATGTGGATGGCATATTGCTGATTGGAAACAATATAGAAATGCTGGAAAGCGTGAAGGAATATCTGAACAAGAGTTTTTCAATGAAGGACCTAGGAGAAGCTGCTTTCATATTAGGCATTAAGATCTATAGAGATAGATCGAGACATTTAATAGCACTTTCCCAGAGCACATACCTTGATAAAGTTTTGAAGAAGTTCAAAATGGAACAGTCCAAGAAGGGGTTCTTGCCTATTTTACAAGGTGTGAAGTTGAGTAAGAATCAATGCCCAGTAACTGCAGAAGATAGAGAAAAGTTGAGTGTCATCCCCTATGCTTCAGCCATAGGCTCTATCATGTATGCAATGCTGTGCACAAGACCCGATGTCAGCCTTGCCATAAGTATGGCCGGAAGGTTTCAAAGTGATCCTGGAATGGAGCACTGGCAAGCGGTCAAGAATATCCTTAAGTACCTGAAAAGGACTAAGGAAATGTTTCTCGTTTATGGAGGTGATGAAGAGCTCGTCGTAAAGGGTTACCTCGATGCAAGGTTTGACACTGATCCAGGCGACTCTAAGTCGCAAACCGGATAGGTATTTATTCTTAACGGGGGAGCGGTAAGCCGGTGCAGTTCCAAGCAAAGTGTGGTAGATGATTCTACGTGCGAAGCGGAATACATCGCAGCCTCAACGGCGGCGAAGGAAGGTGTCTGGATGAAGCAGTTCATGACAGATCTTGGAGTAGTGCCCAGTGCACTGAATCCAATGAACCTGTTCTGTGACAACACTGGTGCCATTGCTCTGGCCAAGGAACCAAGGTTTCAAAAGAGGACCAGACACATAAAGTGACGCTTCAACTCCATCCGTGATTACATCGTGGAGAAAGACATAAATATTTGCAAAGTGCACACGGATCTGAATGTTGCAGACCCGTTGACTAAACCTCTTCCAAGGGCTAAACATGATCAACACCAGAACTGCATGGGTGTTCGATTCATTACAATGTAAATCACATAGTGATGTGAACTAGATTATTGACTCTAGTGCAAGTGGGAGACTGTTGGAAATATGCCCTAGAGGCAATAAATAAAGTGTTTATTATTGTATTTCCTTGTTCATGATAATCATTTATTATCCATGCTATAATTGTATTAATTGGAAACATGGATACATGTGTGGATACATAGACAAACACAATGTCCCTAGTATGCCTCTAGTGAACTAGCTCGTTGATTGAAAGATGGTTAAGGTTTTCTAGCAATGGACATGAGATGTCATTTGATAATGGGATCACATCATTAGGAGAATGATGTGATGGACAAGACCCAAACTACAAACGTAGCTTATGATCGTGTCAGTTTATTGCTACTGTTTTCTGCATGTCAAGTATATGTTCCTATGACCATCAGATCATGCAACTCACAGATATCGGAGGAGTACCTTGTGTGTATCAAACGTCGCAACGTACTGGGTGACTATAAAGGTGCTCTATAGGTGTCTCCAAGGGTGTCTGTTGAGTTGGCATGGATCAAGACTGGGATTTGTTACTCCGTGTGACGGAGAGGTATCCCAGGGCCCTCTCAGTAATACAACATCACAATAAGCCTTGAAAGCAGTGTGACTAAGTGTTAGTTATGGGATCTTGTATTAAGGAATGAGTAAAGAGACTTTCCAGTAACGAGGTTGAACTAGGTATGGAGATACCGATGATCAAATCTCGGGCAAGTAACATACCGAAGAACAAAGGGAACATCATACGGGATTAACTGAATCCTTGACAAAGAGGTTTGACTGATAAAGATCTGCGTAGAATATGTAGGAACCAATGTGGGCATCCAGGTCCCGCCATTGGTTATTGACCGTAGAGGTGTCTCGGTCATGTCTACATAGTTCTCGAACCCGCAGGGTCTGCACACTTAAGGTTTGCTGACGTTCCGGTAGTATAGAGTTATGTATGGTGGTGACCGAAGTTTGTTCGGAGTCCCGGATGAGATCACGGACGTCACGTGGAGCTCCGGAATGGTCTGGAGGTAAAGATTCATATATAGGAAGTCCTATTTTGGTCGCCGAAAAAGTTTCGAGCTCATCGGTAGTGTACCGGGAGTGCCGGTAGTGTACCGAGAGACCTCCAGGAGGGGTATTTCGACCCAAGAGGCTTAATGGGCTGTGGGAGAGTGAATATAAGCCCTTAGTGGGCTGGTATAAACTCCCACACAAGGCCCATGAATCTGGAGAAGAAAACCCAATAGGAAAAGGTGGAAAAAAGGCAAAATTGGGTGAATCCTAGTCCTACTAGGAGTGGAGGTGGACTCCACCTCCACCACTTGGTTCGGTCGAAGCCTCCAAGGCTTGGAGGCCAAGCTGCCTCTCCTCCTCCCTCCCTCCTATATATACTAGTGGATTTCTTGGGTTTTGCACTTGATTTTTCAGCCACGTGCAAACCCTAATCTCTAGTGCATAGTTTCTCCTCTAGATCGGGTATCTGTAGTGCTTAGGCGAAGCCCTGCCAGAATCGCTCCACCACCATCGCCGGAGCACCATTAGGCTGCCGGAGAACTCTTCTTTCTCTCCACTCCTTCTTGCTGGATCAAGACGGTGGAGATCGTCATCAAGCTGTACGTGTGCTGAACGCAGAGGTGTCGTCCGTTCGGTGCTAGATCGGAAGGATCGTGATCAAGTTCGTGAGACGGATCATGATCAAGTTCGTGGGACGGATTGTGATTGTATCGCGGGATGGATCGTGATTGGATCGTGGGACGGATCGTGATTGGATCACGGGATGCGCGGCGATTTAGATCGCGAAGACGTTCGACTACACCAACCGCGTTTCTTAAGGCTTCCCGCTTAGCGATCTACAAGGGTATGTGGATCCGCTCATCACCATGGATAGATCTGCGTGTGCGTAGGAAATTTTTTGTTTCACATGCAACGTTCTCCAACACTATATTCATTAGCCGAGTGATCGAAACCCGAAGGCAGTAGAGTGCAGCGGACTAGGCAATCAGACTATAGTGCCTTATGTCTTTCACTTAGCTGTAGGTGCACGAAAAGGACTACGGGGGGCTGAAGACTAATCACCGGACTGTTGTGATGTTCGGAGGAACCGCGGCTAAGGCCAGCATCACACGGTTTGCATGGAGAGCAAACCCCTCACACGACGCGGAATATCCTCTGACGAGGATGTAAGTATAACACTTCAAGCTCAGATTCACAGACCGGCTCTCATATACTATGACGGTCAGTTTTTGGCTTTCTCCCCTTAGGTGCTTGACCAGACTATCCGGAAACACAATCGCACTGGTTCTCCCGTTGCCCTTTTAGCCAAACAAGCGGAATGTAAAGGGGCAAGCACAGGAGCCGAGCAGCCCAACTATTGACCCAAGACATAGTTCGAAACCGATGCATATAAAGTGGACTCCAAGATGCCAAACACATAATAAACTATATGTAAGGCTATTTGTTTGTAAGCTCGATCCCCCGGTGTTATACGGTTGTGTCGTAACATATCGAACTATGTCCCGAGAAGAGGGAGAAAAGGAAAATATGTGCCAAAAAGGACAACCACACAAACATGTAAAATGATGCTATATTTTTTTTCAATAACTCTTATTACACGGAGTGCCGAAGAAACTGCTTACAGGTATGTGAAGAAAGAGATTAAAGGAGTGGTTGTACCAGGGGTCTTCGATTGGTGGCCTTACGTCCTCGATGTGCCCTATTGCTAGTTCACTCTTGATATTTGGTTGTTCGGCGAACGGATCTTGCAAACAAGGTCTTGAAAAGTTGGCTAATTATGGATAAGACTTACGCCCTTGGTGGGCCCTTCAATGGTACCCGCGTTGTGTCCGAAGACGTATTGAATGGTAGTAGTCCGGTCCAGCCAGACCCCCACCTTTGTTTCCCCACCGCTGCCCATGGAATTTTAGGTGCAAAGTTGTGCCTTCTTGGCACGTACTTCGCTGGTCCTAGGGGCATGCGATGGGGGGCAAGTCCCCATTTGAGGGGAGAGGAAGGCTCTGAGAGTTTGGCCTGCAGCTGAGCTCGCTTCCCGACCTTGCGTGCCTTTATGACAGATGCTGGAACTTGCCGATCATCTTTGTAACTAAATTCAGCCGCCAGGGCCAACGCATGTTCCTCAGTTCGTAAAGATCGCTTCGTATTTCCATTAACAGTGATGACCCCTTTGGGGCCAGGCATTTTGAGCTTGAGGTATGCATAATGTGGGACGGCGTTGAAATGAGCGAACGTTGTCCCGCCGAGCAGGGCATGATAGCCGTTGCGGAAGGGCACAATGTCGAAGATCAAGTCTTCGCTGCGAAAGTTATCAGGCTAGCCGAACACAACTTCCAGCGTAACGGAGCACATGCATCGGGATCCAACACCTGGAATCACCCCTTTAAAGGTAGTGTTGTTGGGTTTAATTCGTGACGGATCTATTCCCATCTTTTTCACCATGTTTGAGTAAATTAGGTTAAGGGTACTTCCTCCGTCCATTTGGAATTTTTTGAGGTGATACCCATCGATAATGGGGTAGAAGAAAAGTGCGGCCGAATCCCCGTGACGGATACTGGTTGGGGGATCGCACCGATCAAAGGTGATCGAATATGCCGACCATGGGTTATACTTCGGGGCCGCGGGCTCGCACCGATCAAATATGATAATAACTAATTTATTGTTGCCTCTAGGGCATATTTCCAACAGTCTCCCACTTGCACTAGAGTTAATAATCTAGTTCACATCACCATGTGATTCGCATTGTTATGAATCTAACACCTAATGAGTTCTGGGGCTCGATCATGCTTTGCATGTGAGAGAGGTCTTATAGTCAACGGGTCTGCGATATTCAGATCCGTGTGTACCTTGCAAATCTCTATGTCAAACCGTAAACACTGCTACCACACTCCACTTGGTACTATTTCCAAATGGCTGCTCCACTATACATATCCAGATTGCTACTACTTGTCATCCGGATAGGTGTTAAAGCTTGCATCGACGTAACTCTTTACGACGAACTCTTTATCACCTCCATAATCAAGAAACATTTCCTTAGTCCTCTGGTTACTAAGGATAATTTTGACCGCTGTCCAGTGATCCACTCCTGGCCCACTCTTGTACCCCTTGACAGACTCATGGCAAGGCACACACAGGTGCGGTACACAGCATGGCATAACATAGAGCCTATGGCTAAGGCATAGGGGACGATGTTCGTCCTTTCTCTTTCTTCTGCCGTTGTCGAGCTTTGAGTCTCACTCAACTTCACACCTTACAAATCAGACGAGAACTAGTTCTCTGGCTGATCCATTTTGAACTCTTTCAAAATATTGTCAAGGTATGCACTCATTGAAAGTCTCATCGAGCATCTTGATCTATCTCCATAGATTTTGATGCTCAACAATTAGGTAGCTTCATCCAGGTCTTCCTTTGAAAATCACTTTCCAAATAACCGTTTTATGCTTTCCAGAAATTCTACATTATTTCTTATCAACAATATGTCATCCACATATACTTATCAGAAATTCTATAGTGCTCCCACTCACTTTATTGCAAATACAAGTTTCTCATAAACTTTGTATAAACATCAAAACTTTGATCACCTCATCAAAGTGTATATTCCAACTCCGAGATGCTTGCTTCAGTCCATGGAAGGATCACTGAAGCTTGCACACCTTTTAGCATCCTTAGGACTGACAAAACCTTCTGGTTGTATCACATACAACCTTTCCTCAAGTAAACCGTTAAGGAAACGATGTTTTGACATCCATCTGCCAGATTTCATAATTGAAAACACAGCAACTGCTAACATAATTCCAACAGACTTTAGCACCACCACTTAGTCTCGGGTTTGGGTTCAACTTTGGGTTGCTTCACTGGAGCAGCAACTGACTTGCTATCCATGAAGTTTCCCTCCTTGCTCTTGCCCTTCTTGAAACCAGTGGTTTGATTAACCATCAACACTTGACACTCCCTCTTGATTTCTACCTTCGCGATGTCAAACATCACGAACAGCTCAGGGATCAATATTTCTATCCCTGGCATTATATAGTTCATCACCAAGTTCTTAGTAGCTTAGTGACAGTGACTTGGAGAACTATATCAATCACTATCTTATCTGGAAGATCAACTCCCACTCGATTCAAGCGATTGTAGCACCCAGACAATCTGAGCACATGCTCAACTATTGAGCTTTTCTCCTTCATCTTGCAGGCAAAGAATCTTGTTGGAGATCTCATATCTCGCAACACGGGCACGAGCCTGAGATCCTAATTTAAGCTCTTAGAAACATCTCATATGTTTCGTGATGTTCAAAACGTTTTGGAGCCTCAATTCTAAGACGTAATGCATGACGCACCAAACTATCAAGTAGTCATCAGAACGTGCCTGTCAGATGTTCACAACATCTACAGACGACACTAGAGGGGTTGGCGCACCGAGCGGTGCATTAAGGACATAAGCCTTCTGCACAGCAATGAGGACAATCCTCAAATCACGGACCCAGTCCGCAATATTGCTACCATTATCTTTCAACTCTATTTCTCTAGGAACATATAAAAATTCAAGGGAGCTACAGCGCGAGCTAGTAATCTACAACATAATTTGCAAAGACACTATTGACTATGTTCATGATAATGAGTTCAATTAATCATATTGCTTAAGAACTCCCACTCAAGTTGACATCCCTCCGATCATTCGAGTGATACATGATCCAAATTCACCAACTCTAGTCCGATCATCACGTGAGTTGAGGTGGCTACAATGGTGAACATCATCATGTTGATCATATCTACTATATGACCCATGTTCGACCTTTCGGTCTCTTGTGTTCCGAGGCCATGTCTGTACATGCTAGGCTCGTCAAGTTTAACCCGAGTGTTCTGCATGTGCAACACTGGCTTGCACCCATTGTATGTGAATGTAGAGTCTATCACACCCAATCATCACCTGGTGTCTCAACACGACGAACTTCCGCAACGGTGCACACTCGGGGAGAACACAATTTATCTTGAAATTAAGTGAGGTATCACCTTATAATGCTACCGTCGTCCTATACAAAACAAGGTGCATAAAAAGGATTAACATCACATGCAAATCATAAGTGACATGATATGGCCATGAACTTGTGCTTTTGATCTCCATCAAGAAAGCACCGGCATGATCTCCATCATCACCGGCATGACACCATGATCTCCATCATCTTGATCTCCATCAACGTGTCGACATCGGGGTTGTCACGCCCTGCATGCTTCTACTACTATTGCTACCGTTTAGCGATAAAGTAAAGCATTAGATAGCGCTTAATGATTGACACGCAGGTCATACAATAATTAAAGACAACCCTATGGCTCCTGCCGGTTGCCGTATTCATCGACATGCAAGTCGTGATAATCTATACATCACATGATCATCTCATACATCACATATATCACATCATGTAATTGGCCATATCATATCACAACATACCCTGCAAAAACAAGTTAGATGTCCTCTAATTGTTGTTGCATGTTTTACGTGGCTGCTACGGGTATCTAGCAAGAACAATTCTCACCTACGCATAAACCACAATGGTGATACACTAGTTTGCTTTTCAACCTTCTCAAGGACCGCCTTTGTCGAATCCGGTCCAACTAAAGTGAGAGAAACTGTCACCTGCAAGCCATTTAGGCAACAAGTTGCATCGAGGGAACCGGTCTCTCGTAAGCGTACGAGTAATGTTGGTCCAGGCCGTTTCATCTCACAATCCCGCTGAACCAAAATACGACCAAGGGAGGAAGCAATCTAAGCATCAACGCCCAAAAACCTTTTGTGTTCTACTCGAGATCTCATCGAACCATCAACCTAGCTCATGATGCCACTGTTGGGGCACGTTGCATGGGAAACAAAAATTTTCCTACGCACACGCAATATCTATCCATGGTGATGAGCATCTATGAGAGGGAGAGTGGATCTACGTACCCTTGTAGATCGCTAAGCGGGAAGTGTTAAGAAATGCGGTTGGTGTAGTCGAACATCTTCGCGATCCAAATCGCCGAGCGTCCCGCGATCTCATCACGATTCGTCACGTGATCCAATCACGATCCGTTCCGCGAACACATCATGATCCGTCTCGCGAACTCATCACGATCCGTCTCACGATCTGTCCCGCGAACTCATCATGATCCGTTCCGTGATCACATCACGAACCGTCTCGCGATCTCGATCACGGTCCTCCCGATCTAGCACCGAACGGACGACACCTCCGCGTTCAGCACACGTGCAGCTTGATGACGATCTCCACCATCTTGATCCAGCAAGAGGAGGTGGAGAGGAGAGAGAGTTCACCGGCAGCGTGACGGCACTCCGGTGATGGTGGTGGAGCAATTCCGGCAGGGCTTCGCCTAAGCGCTGTAGAAAACAGATCTAGAGGAGCACCGGTGAAACGGGTAGCACGTGGCCGTAAACTGTGTCCAAAAAGCACCCAATCCACCAGCATACAAAGGAGGGAGAGAGAGGAGGGCCGGCGCAAGGAAAAACTCCAATAGGAGTCGGCCAAACTAGAGGGGGAGGAGTCCTACTCCTCCTCCACTCCTAGTAGGAGTAGGACTCTTCGTTTTTAGCCTTTTTTCCACCTTTTCCTTTAGGACTTTTGCCTCCTGCGCCATGGGCCTTGGTGTGGCTGTTTTTCCATCTCACTAAGGGCTGGTTATTATTCTACCACAGCCCATGGACCTCTTGGGGTCGAAATACCCCTCCCGGAGGTCCCCCGGTACACTACCGGCACTCCCGGTACACTACCGATGAGCCCGAAACTTTTCCGGCGACCAAACTGGGACTTCCTATATATGAATCTTTACCTCTAGAACATTCCGGAGCTCCCCGTGATGTCTGGGATCTCATCTGGGTCTCCGAACAACATTCGGTCACCACCATACATAACTCTACACTACCGAAACGTCACCAAACCTTAAGTGTGCAGACCCTGTGGGTTCGAGAACTATGTAGACATGACCGAGACACCTCTACGGTCAATAACCAATGGCGGGACCTGGACGTCCACATTGGTTCCTACATATTCTATGAAGATCTTTATCGGTCGAACCTCTATGTCAAGGATTCAGTTAATCCCGTATAACGTTCCCTTTGTTCTTCGGTATGTTACTTGCCCGAGATTCGATCATCGGTATCTCCATACCTAGTTCAACCTCGTTACTGGCAAGTCTCTTTGCTCGTTCCGTAATACAATATCCAGTGACTAACACTTATCCACATTGCTTGCAAGGCTTGTTGTGATGTTGTATTACCGAGTGGGCCCTGAGATACCTCTCCGTCACACGGAGTAACAAATCCCAGTCTCGATCCATGCCAACTCAACAGACACCATCGGAGATACCTGTAGAGCACCTTTATAGTCACCCAGTTACGTTGCGATGTTGGATACACACAAGGCACTCCTCCGATATCCGTGAGTTGCATGATCTCATGGTCATAGGAACATATACTTGACATGCAGAAAACAGTAGCAATAAACTGTCATGATCATATGCTATGTTTGTAGTTTGGGTCTTGCCCATCACATCATTCTCCTAATGATGTGATCCCGTTATCAAATGACATCTCATTTCCATGGCTAGGAAACCTTAACCATCCTTTGATCAATGAGCTAGTCCATTAGAGGCATACAAGGGACATGGTTTTGTCTATGTATCCACACATGCATTTAAGTCTCCAATCAATACAATTATAGCATGGATAATAAACGATTATCATGAACAAGCAAATATGATAATAAGTAATTTATTATGGCCTCTAGGGCATATTTCCAACAGGGTGCTCATAGAGGAACTCTCTATGAAAGCACGAATGTCGGTGTCAAAATCGGCAGATCACGGGTAGGGGGTCCTTAACCATGAGACTAGAACTGATGGTAACATGAGACGAAGGGGACACATATTTACCCAGGTTCGGGCCCTCCTATGGAGGTAATACCCTACATTCTGCTTGGATGTATTGATGATATGGGTTTACAGAGTAGATTTACCTCAAGATCGAACATCTTAACCTAGATGAGTTGTTCTACCTCTACAACCTAAAACCCTTTGACTTATATAGACGCCGAGGGTATCTAGGGTTTACACATGGTCGGTTACATGCCAAAGAGATAAACATGCCTATTCGCTACATCAAACATGGAGCACAAGCTGTACTTCCCGAAGCTTCCATCTTGGATATAAGGTCTTCAATGAATCATGTGTTTGGTAAGTGGCCCACACAGTATGGCCCATAGAAATAGGTCAGCCTCCTGAGGACCCCTTAATCCAGGACTCCCTTAGTACCCCCCCGAACTTGCCTCCAATGCCAAGGGTCTCAGCTTCAATTGCTTCACACGATCAGAGTCTTCCGCTTGCGAGGTGAGTTCTTCCCGTCGAACTTAGTTCGGCCTCCGATGACAAGTAGCTTTCCGCATAGTTGCATGTCTGAACACTGTAAATAGGCCGGCCTTGAAGGCCAAATGTCAAGGGGTAAAATAATGTACCCCTGACGACCTCTCTGACAAATGGTCACGGCCCATCATGACCGGCAAGCCAGTTACAAAAGCTCGATTCGCGGTTCGAGGCTGTTTTAACCAACTCGATCTAGCAATTTGCTGATTGTGCCCCGTTTTACACAGGATATGTTTAATCACGTGCATGCAATGGCTCACACGTCTTGGGAAGCGGAGGGATTCATGGCGCGGCGAGGGGAGACCGAATCGAAAAGCCTCATAAAAGGGGAAGAAAACCCCAAAGCCTATTCACTCTCCCCATTCGTCTTCTCCGCCTTCCATTCCTCTGCGCCTCCAAAGCATAGATATAGGTTTTCCGCCTCCCACTTCCAAGCTCACCAATGGCGGGCTCCAACGGCCAGTGGGAGGCCTCCACGATCACCGACCGGGACATCCTCGACCTCAAGAAGGCCGACTACCTCTCCGCTGACATACCTCAACGTGCACCTGAGGAGGGCCAAGTGATCCCCACTCCCTGGCTGGGCAAAAGGGTGGTCTTCCTCCCCCACTTCATCAGTGGGTTGAGCTTCCCACTCCACCCCTTCATCAGGCGGTTGATGTTTTTCTACGGCCTCGACTTCCATGACCTCCCGTCGAACTCTTTCATGGACATCTCAGCATTCATCCTCGTCTGCAAGGCTTTCTTGCGAGTCAAGCCGCACTTTGGGCTATGGCTCAAAGTGTTCAATGTCAAGCCGAAGTGCGTCAGTGGGAAGCACGCAGACCATGGTGGAGCTGTCATCGACAAGTGAGGGAGTCCTAGATTAGGGGGTTCTCGGATAGCTGACCTGTTGTTTATGGGCAGGACTATATGGGCTACTTGCCAAACACTGGATGATTTGATGAATTATATAGACGTCGAGGGTATCTAGGGTTTACACATGCTCGGTTACATGCTGAGGAGATAAACATGCCTATTCGCTACATTAAACGTGGAGCACAAGCCGTACTTCCCGAAGCTTCCATATTGGAGATAAGGTCTTCAATGAATCATGTGTTCGGTAAGTCGCCCATAGAAATAGGTCGGCCTCCCGAGGACCCCTTAATCCAGGACTCCCTCACCATGCAATTCAGAAAGGTGGAAAGTCCAACTTTGTATGGAAGGGAAGCAGGGGGACTAGGATTCCACCTACTCCCCCCTTGGTTGCGCCCTAGGGCTTGGAGGGGCTGTTCCCCATGCCCCTTCACCTATATATAGAGGGGAGGGGGCGCCCCAAGAGGATACACAAAGCCCTTGGTGCCCCTCTCTCCCTATATCGTTTTCTCCCCCGTTCGCGGTTTCGGTGGCGCTAGGCGTAGTCCTATCAGGATAGCACCACCACCACCATCGCCACGCCATCGTGTTGCCGGAGAACTCATCTACTACTCTTCCCTCGCTCGCGGGATAGATCGGGACGAATCGTGATTGGATCGCGGGACGGGTCGTGATTGGATCGCAAAGACGTTCGACTACATCAACTGCGTTTGTTTAGGCTTCCGCTTAGCGATCTACAAGGGTATGTAGACACACTCCCCCTCTCGTAGCTATGCATCTTCATGGATAGATCTTGCATGTGCATAGGATTTTTTTCCCCATGCAACATTCCCCAACAAAGACAAGGTGACATTGGCTCTTTGTTCGATTCACAGTATATTATATAGAGCCACTAAACATTTTCATTCTCCTCTCGACAACAAGAAGAAAGGAAAAGAATTCCACAGAAATACATTGAAATATTTTGGATTTTTTAGTTTTCCTAAAGAAAGCAAATTAATGAAGGGATAACGAAAAACAAGAAAAACTATTTACACAGGAAAGTTCCCAACAAGTAAAAAAAGAAACGAGAAATTTGTTTGGGTTTTATTTTAATACTACAAACTCGTTAGACAAGAAAGAAAACCCAAAAGGAAGCGAGAAATATTTTTGGGTTTTCAAAGTTTTTCAAACACAGAAGAAGAAAGCAAAAATAAAACAAAAACGTATATATAATGAAAGAGGATGAGCACCGGCAACTGGAATGAAATGTCTAAACATGAATGTAATGTCGGTTAGAAATGCGTACTCCTCCAAGGTTAGGCATTGACCTAGTTAGGTAAATGCCATCGTTGGTCTAGATAATGATTGAAGTGATAGCTCGTCGAGGCGTTCCATGTTGCCTCCTAAGCCAAACGAGCAGCCTCTACCGTTGCGTTGTACACATGTGTTTTATTATAATAGATTAAATATCTTTGTTTGCTATGAAAGTCAACATGAATAGGTACAAACAACATAACTGAGACGACATTCTATTTATCAAAGATCAAATTATAATCATATATCTGAGCTTCGTCTTTAATAAAATCATGGGGCCGCACTGCCTCAAAGTCTAACTATTTATCAAGTAATATGAGATCATTTGGTTGAGGTGAGATCCCTAGCCTTGCGACTAAGCGGGAAGCATAAGTTCCTTCATATAAATCACCATCGTCCGCATTGCGGTGTAGTCGACATGCAATAACTGCTCCAAGGTTGTACACTTTAGCGCATGTTAAGGTGGTATGAATAATGCTCAAGTACACGGCTACGAGTTACACGGCTATGGACACATGCTTTTAAGAACTAACCAGTCACTATTGGTGCCAACGCGGCCGTGGACGTGTACGGTGCCAGATTAGCTATGTCCGGTTGTAGATGCACCAAGTTAGAATTGCACTCCTACCTTAAAGTTGCACCACATATTACCTAATCCTGATCTATCTAGGTTGATTTCCTGGTCATTGTCCACTCGCGGCATACATCGAGTCTCTCTGGCAGATAGCTGACTGTGAAACAACAAATGTTGTTTCAAACTGCTTTATCAAGAATATTTTGTCTGAACTTACAACTAGTTGTGGATGGCACTAATACGTATGATCAGCCTATAGGTGAGTCGAACATCAGGCATGGAGTCAAATAAAAAAAAGTACGAGATGATCGACATGTGACCCTCGGTTCACTGAGGATGGTGGTGCCAAGATCACGACCATAATGTGGTCAATTTGGCATTTAGAAATCGTGTAAAGCATGGAGTTGAAGCTCGGGATCTAGTGTCCACTATGCGTGCTACTAGGGAGGAGATAACACTACTCAATATACCATCCAAGGCCGCCTCTATCTTGTCTGGTTTTGACTGGCGGCCGCCACACATGGGAGCTGTCAAAATCAACACCGACGGCACGCTTAACTTTGTTGATGGTCGGGGAGGCGCAGGTGGCGTCGCCCGTTCGTCGACCACCCTAGTGGGATACTGGTGCAAGCCCTATTAGAAGGTTTCAAATCTCTTGATCATTGAAGCTTTTTCACTGCAGGATGGAGCCCGTTTCGCTGCACTTCAGGGTGATACATCGCCAACATATCGATAATTTATGAAGTATTCATGTCAGATTTGCCTATGTTTTACTATTGTTTTATGATTTATTGGGACTAACCTATTATTGGTTGCAAAATTGCACAAGTTCTTGTTTCACACTTTGATGTGTAGGAATTGATTGGAAATTGTAGTAAAAACGCAAAAGGAGCCATGTCGGAGGAGGACTTTGACTTTCCTGAAATCTGTCCACAAACAGTTTTTAGAGATTGTCAATTTTACCACCGAAGATTGCGTCAAATGGACAAAGTTAAAACTAGGAAACTGTGGGGAATATTATGTAAATGATTCTAGATTACTAATTCGTCCAAAACAGAGTTCAGATGCGATCTGGAGACCCGTTTTACTGAAGGAAAATATCTGATTATGGGATCACGAAAACTGATGACGTGATTGAGTCCAACTGTTATCATATCTGATATATCCGGCCAAGCCACGACTTTGGGGACTCTTGAGGGATGTGAGGATCCCTTAGGAATGTTCTATAGGTGCCCAAGAGCCATTGGATCAAGGGTCCATCCATCGGAGGGCCATAGAGCACCACAGAGAGACATATAAGGAGAGGAAAACCCTAATTTCGGAGAGCCACGAATTTACCTCTCCCTTAGGAGCCGCCAAGAAGGGCAGAGGTGCCATCGCCCCCACCTCTTTGGGGCTGGACCTATCCATCAAAAAATATTTCTTTCTCAACATGATAATGTGTGAGTAATCCTCCTTGGGGCTGGCGGTGTGTACTCGTAGCTATGTGTTCAATCTCTCTCTCATGTTCTTGAGATGTCACGATCTTGATGTATCACGGGCTTTGTTAATATAGTCGGATCATATGATGTGTTTCCCTCTCTATCTAGTTGTGATGAATTGAGTTTTTCCTTTGAGATTTCGTTACCGGATTGAATACTTTATGGATTTGAGAACACTTGATATATGTCTTGCATGAGGATACCCGCGGTGACAGTGGGGTGCCCTATTGATTCACTTGATATATGTTTTGGTACTCAACTTGCAGATTCCCGCGGTGACATTGGGGTAATCTATGCATAGGGGTTGATACAAGTTCTTGTCCTACTTTATCCGATAGAAATCTTGGGGCACTCTTTGAGGTTGTTTGTGTGGATTTAGTATTATGGATCTGAAATTGTTTGATGTGTATCGTATAATTAACACATGGATACTTATCATGACATTGGAGTATCTAGGTGACATTAGAGTAGGTTGATGTGTATCATATGGTGTTATTCTAGTACGAACTCTTGAATAGATCGATCGAAAAGAATAACTTTAAGGTGGTTTCGTACCCTACAAACAATTTCTTTTTATGTTCTTCACTAGATAAGAACTCTGGAGTGATTCTTCGTTGCATGTTGAGGGATGGTTATGTGATCCAATTATATTAGCATTGTTGAGAGATTGCACTAGCGAAAGTACGGACCCTATGCCTTGTTTTCAAGCATTGCAATACCGTTTGTGCTCACTTTTGTCACTTGCTACCTTGCTGTTTTTATATTTTCATATTAAAAAAATCAATATCTACTATCATTACTACACTTGTATCACCATCTCTTCGTCGAACTAGTGCACCTATACAATTTGCCATTGTATTGGGTGTGTTGGGGACACAAGAGATTTCTTGTATTTGATTGTAGGGTTGTTTGAGAGATACCATCTTCATCCTACACCTCCCATGGATTGATGAAACTTAGGTCATTGACCTGAGGGAAAATGCTACTATCCTACAAAACTCTACGCTTGGAGGCCCTACACGTGTCTACAAGAATAAATATGCGTAGTAGACATCAAGCTTTTTTCTCGCGTTGTTGGCGGGGAGGTGAGTGCTTGAAGGTATATATTTAGATCTTGCAATCAAATATTTTAGTTTCTTGTTTTTCACTAGTTTGGTTTTATAAAAGAAAACTACAAACAATGGATTTTAGGGTGCATCAATTGTTTTGTCTCTTTAATGTCTTTCATGAAAATGATGTAAAGGAAAATTGTGCTCAATTGGTAGACGAAGAATTTGTGAAAATACTTGGTGATAATTCCTTGAATGATGAGCATGATAGCAATATTGTTGGTGTGAATTCTCTGAATATCCATGATGGTGATGATAGGCAAAGCCACAAGCTTGGGTATGCTATGTTTGATAAAGGTGATATTTTTAGTGCCCCAAGTTTTGATGAGCGAAACTATTACGATGATGGCATGCCTCCTATATATGATGATTATTGTGATGACATGTATGCCATAAAGAGTAATGACAATCATGAAACTTTTTTTATCATGATTTTAATATTCAAAGTGTTTATATCTATCAACTACCTCATGATAGTTATTTCGTTGAGTTTGCTCCCACTATTATGAATGAGAAGAAGTTTGCTTATGTGGAGAGTGATAAAAATTCCATGCTTGTGCATCATGAAAAGAATGTTGTACGTGATAGTTATATTGTTGAATTCCTGCATGATGCTACTGAAAATTATTATGAGGGAGGAACATATGCTTGTAGGAATGTCAATAATATCAAGTTTCCTCCCTATGTGTTCAAAGTTTTAAAGTTATGCTTGTTTTGCCTTCCTATGCCAATTGATTCTTGCTCCCATGAATTTTTTGCTCACAAAATCCCTACTCATAGGAAATGGGTTAGACCGAAATGTGCTTCTCATATGCTTCATGATGCTCCCATTGTGTTTTAACTCTTTACTTTTATGCGAGCATCATAGAAACCATGATGCCAAGCTAAAAGGCATTAAAGAAAAGCGCTTGTTGAGAGACAACCCAACACTTTTACTATCTGTTTTTATGTGTTCATATGGTTAAGATACTGTAGTAATCATGTTTTGTGTCTTTCGTTTCGATATAGTTCCAAGTAAAGCCTTTGGCATAGTGTGGATACTTGCTTGTTTGATTCTGTGCAAAAACTGAAAGTTTTGCGTCCAGTATATGAATTATATGATTTTATTGGAACTTAAAAAAATTCTGAAATTTTTACACACAAGTTTGATGAATATGATGTGAGTTTTCCTAATTTTTTAGAATTTTTAGAGTCATGGAAGTAGGGTGATCATTAAGATCTTCACATACTGTTCTCTTTTCGACAGATTCTGTTTTGCTTGCATAGTTTGCTTGTTTCAAGTGTTTCCATAGCTTATATTTGGTGATAGAAATTGTTGGAATGATGGAATATAGTAGGTATTATGTGATAAAAATTATGAATCTTGTCTTGATAGTACCTAAGTGAATGATCTATCTTTACTACACTAACCCATCTCATGAAGTTCCGTTAAGTTTTGTGTGATTGAAGTTTTCATGTTTTGGGTGAGAGACCGATATGAGGTGAATAAGGAGCAGCAAGTACCTATGATTGGGGATGCCCAAGGCTCCCCCAAGGTAATATCCAAGGAAGACTCAAGCGTCTAAGCTTGGGGATGCCCCGGAAGGCATCCCCTCTTTCATCTCCAACATTATCGGGCTGCCATATAAATCCTTTAGCATGTCCAAAATTTTCAGAATTTTTTGTTTTACAAAGGTACACTGGTTTAATAGATTGCTACATATTGTTCTGTTTGGATAGATTCATGTCATAGTTTTTTTATCTACTTATCCTAGAGTTTTCATGGCTTATATTATTAGATATAAATTGTGGAAATGATAGTAAACATTAGATGATGTTGAAATTATTATGTAACTTGTCTTGGGAGTACATAAAGAGTTGATTTATTATTATGTGCACTTACCTATCTCACGAGTTCTTTTCAAGTTTTGTTTGGATGAATTTTTTGAGAATAGGTGAAACTGGGATATGGGAGGATTGAACGAGATATAAAAGCTCAAGCTTGGGGATGCCCAAGGCACCCCAAGTTAAGATTTCAAGAAGTTTCAAGCATCTAAGCTTGGGGATGCTACACATTCCACCTCTCTTCATCAACAATTATCGGTTAGCCTATGTTGAGCCTAAATTTTTATTTGTCCACATGATTTGCGCTATTCTTGGAGTGCTATTTTTCTTTTGCTTGCTATTTAAATACAATAATCAGATCTGAAAACACCTATTGAGAGAGAGAGAGGCCTCAGATAGCTACTTTATTGTTTACCTACTCATTGATCTTCACCTATATCTTTTGAGAGTAGTTTGATGTTTACTCTTGTGCTTCACTTATATTTTAAGAGTAAATTGTGAATGAATGAAATATCATAAATCTAAAATTATCAATGTGCTTTATGATTTGTAGTAGCTTCACATCTGGTTTAGAAAGTAAAATCTGTTGAAGTTTGACAATCACAATACTGTCATACAAGTAATTCATGAATAATTAGTATAAGGAAGAGAACATTCACATACAAATATATTATCTTGGACATCTTCTATGATTGTGAATACCCATTAATTATTTTCAAACTTGAGAAAATTAGTTGAAGTTGGACAAGGAAGACAAGTAATGAGTTATGGTTGCGTATATTTGCATAGAAGTTATATTGTTATGGATCCTCCAACATGTGATACTTGTTTAGAACCTTTTGCTAGCCAAAAATTCGTACTAAGTAGAGATACTACTTGTGCATCCAGATCCGAGCCAAGTTTCTGCCATGAGAGTCCACCATACCTACCTATATATGGTATTTCACTGCCATTCCAAGTAAATTTGCATGTGACATCTCTAAAATTTCAAATGAAAATTTGTTTTGTGTGCCTGGACTGCCCATGGAGAAACACTGGGCGGTCAATATCTTCCATCTTAACCGGGTTATTCTCATGATGAGTGTTTATTCACTCGTCCTTGCATGAGAGGGGCGGTAATAGGGATTCTCAGTCCCGAAATAAAAAAATGCAAATAATTAAAAAAAACTCCCCTAGGAATGTTGTTGGCATGGATGATACCCGTGGGTTCGGCTAGTCATGGATTGGTCTATTGGTGGAGGGGGAGTAAACATTTACTTTTAGCGCTTGGGAAATGTCGCTAATGTGTTTAACATGGAAGTTATTGGTAACTCTTGGTCGTAACATTGACGGGAAGGGTGCACCTCCCAAAATTATATTTATCTTTGTTTTAAACAATGAGCTCTGGCACATATGCAAATCCCTGCTTCCCTCTACGAAGGTACAATCTATTTACTTTCATGTTATTTACTTTTCATGTTGAGTCAACTTCTTATTCCAACCTACTTCTATTAGTTGGCAAGCATCATGTGGTGGGGAAAGATCTAGGCACATATGGCCAGTCAAATATATTGGATCATGACTTATTATTTTTGACAATTATCTTTCTGATAAGTATGTTGGGAGCGGAAACATTAAGCCCCTATCTTTCTATAAGTTCGATGGATGTCATTTGTTCTAAAAATATGCTTTGAGTACTAGCAATCATAGAAGACTATATGATGATTGAGTATGTGGAGCTCTTACTTAGACTTGGCTGAGAATAAGTTGAATTGCAATTGTTTGGTAACTAAGAACATAGGTTGTTAAGTTTCAAGGGAATTCATAGTTTGAACCATGACATGTGAACTGATTGCTACTCTATCATGATGATTCTTGTGAGAAAAATTTGTTGCTATGATGGTAGAAAAATTAATTGGAATTATCATTGATCAAACTTATATACTATTATAGCATTCACACTTCATATATTTTTTTATTATTATTTACCTACTCTATGACGAGTAGGAATTAAGTTTGGGGATGCTGATACGTCTCCAACGTATCGATAACTTATGAAGTATTCATGTCATATTTGCCTATGTTTTTACTATTGTTTTCTGATTTATTGCGACTAACCTATTAATGGTTGAAAAATTGCACAAGTTCTTGTTTCACACTTTGATGTGTAGTAATTAATTGGAATTTGTCGAAAAAATTCAAAAGGAGCCTTGTTGGAGGACTCTGACTTTCCTGAAATCTGTCCACAAATAGTTTGTAGAGATCGTCAGTTTGACACCCGAAGATGGCGTCAAATGGAAAAAGTTAAAACTAGGAAACTATGGGGAATTTTATGGCTGTGAATCTAGACTATAAATTCGTCCAAAGCAGAGTACGAATGCAATCTGGAGACCCGTTTTACTGAAGGAAAATATTTGATTACTTGATCACGAGAATTGATGACGTGATTGAGTCCAACTCTTACCATATCTGATATATTCGTCCAAGCCACGACTTTGGGGACTCATGAGGGCTGTGAGATGCCCCTAGGAAGGTTCTACAGGTGCCCAAGAGCCATTGGATCAAGGGTGCATCCATCGAAGGGCCATAGCGCACCATAGAGACACATATAAGGAGAGAAAAACCCTAATTTCGGAGAGCCACGAATTTGCCTCTCCCTCGGAAGCCGTCAAGAAGGGGAGAGGCTCATCTAGTGCACCACCGAGACTAGGGAATAAGGAGGGGCAAGGGGCCGCCACCCGTCGCAACCACCATCGCCCATCGCCGGTGTCGTGGCCGTCATCGCCTCCTTGTCTTTGGGGTTGCACCTCTCCATCAACAAATCTTTCTTTCTCACCATGATAATGTGTGAGTAATCCTCCTCAGGGATAAGGGTATGTACTAGTAGCTATGTGTTCAATCTCTCTCTCTCTCTCGTGTTCTTGAGATGTCACGATCTTGATGTATCATGGGCTTTGTTAATATAGTCGGATCATATGATGTGTTTCCCTCTCTATCTAGTTGTGATGAATTGAGTTTTCCTTTGAGATTTCGTTACCAGATTGAATACTTTTATGGATTCGAGAACACTTGATATATGTCTTGCATGAGGATACCCGTGGAGACAATGGGGTGCTCTATTGATTCACTTGATATATGTTTTGGTACTCAACTTGCGGATTCCCACGGTGACATTGGGGTAATTTATGCATAGGGGTTGATACACGTTCTTGTCCTACTTTCTCCAATAGAAATCTTGGGGCACTCTTTGAGGTTGTTTGTGTGGATTTATATTATGAATATGAAATTGTTTGATGCGTATCATAGAATTAACTCATGGATACTTGTGATGACATTGGAGTATCTAGGTGACATTAGAGTTTGTTGATGCGTATCATATGGTGTTATTCTAGTACAAACCCTTGAATAGATTGATCGGAAAGAATAACTTTAAGGTGGTTTCGTACCCTACAAACAATTTCTTCTTATGTTCTACGCTGGATAAGAACTTTGGAGTGATTCTTCGTTGCACGATGAGGGATGGCTACGTGATCCAATTATATTAGCATTGTTGAGAGATTGCACTAGCGAAAGTACGGACCCTAGGCCTTGTTTTGAAGCATTGCAATATCATTTGTGCTCACTTTTGTCACTTGCTACCTTGCTGTTTTATATTTTCAGATTAAAAAATCAATATCTACTATTATTACTACACTTGTATCACCATCTCTTCGCCGAATTAGTGCACCTATACAATTTTCCATTGTATTGGGTGTGTTGGGGACACAAGACATTTCTTGTATTTGATTGCAGGGTTGCTTGAGAGAGACCGTATTCATCCTACACCTCCCATGGATTGATAAACCTTAGGTCATCCACTTGAGGGAAAATTGCTACTATCCTACAAAACTCTGCGCTTGGAGACCCAAGACGAGACTACAAGAATAAAGTTGCATAGTAGACATCACGGGGGTTCACGCATGTGATAATGGAATTGGATTGCCTAGAGTTGGTTAAACTCTGGAACTCCCGCCACAATTCTCGTTCAATTTTGTCCCCTATCCTTCTAGAAATAGGAGAGCTTAGTAGTCGTTTTACATCTTTTGCTATTCAGCATGTAAACAGATCAACAAACGTTCCGGCACATCTTTCAGCAAAACATGCCTGCACCTTGAATGGACCAAAAGCTGGCTTGATGATACCCCTAGCTTACTTGTGACAAGTCTATTGGTAGATTCTCCTTGGAATCCTTTTATCTAAATAAAGCTCTCTAACTTACCCGCAATAAATAAGCATGAGAGGGTATTTGGAAAGAAGGAAATGTGAAACGGGAAAGCCGAATCGTTGCATCACGTGGTGCTCCATATTAAGAAAGAAGTAAATGCATTACTCATCTTGGAGTAGAGAAAGAAGGTTTCTAAATAGTACCAATGGCCAGGGCTAGGCATGCGGCAACTAAAAAGTAAAAAATAGGACTGGCTTTCATCTTGAATTGGAAGTACAAAACACTCATCAACACTTCATATGGAGCAACGAACGTCGAAACCCAACATCAATTAGCATACACAAGTGCTTCTGCACCATATAGTGCTCTGCCCGCCGCCTCCACATCTTGCTCCAACCACTTTCCGCTGCTCCTCGTCATGTCGACATCCCCTAGATGACCGACTAGGTTTAGGTTTGAGTGTTTCTGGCCCCAATTCCCACACTTCCTTGATACAATAGACAAAGCTTGAAATTGCCCCATCCCGGCCTCCTGCGCTTTTTCCCGCGTGAATACAAAAATGGCATGGGTCGCTGAGATCTGAGGATATGGAGCAAATCGCTTTTTAGCAATGCGAGGCTGCAGCTCCACCTAGCTACAAAAGTCGTTCTAGGCCTTGACATTGCCCAAGAAAATAGGTTCCTCTCTGATGCCGGATTCCACCTTCGGAAAATGCTTACACTATGAATTTTAGGATTAGCTACAGCTGAACGGGCGCAGAAGCAACATGCCTCCTGGATCACATGGTTGCAGGCAGGAGACGCACATACCGCATTCTTCCAGGAAAAGATAAAGTCTAGGAAATGCAAAAGCTTCATACATACCGTGCATGGGCAAACAGGCATGGTCACTGTCGGTGTCAAAACTGGTGAATCTCAGGTAGGGGTTCCCGAGCTCTGAGACTAGGATCGATGGTAACAGGAGATGAAGGAGACAATGCTTACCCAGGTTCGGGCCCTCCTATGGAGGTAATACCCTACGTCCTGCTAGATTGTATTGATGATATGTGGATTACAGAGTTGATCCACCTCGAGATCGAATAGCTAAAACCCTAGATGAGTTGTCCTCTATCTACAACCTACAACCCTCTGGCTTATAGACGCCGAGGGTATCTAGGGTTTACACATGGTCGGTTACACGTCAAAGGGATAAACATGCCTATTCACTACTCCAAACATGGAGGATACGCTACGATTCCCGAAGCTTCCTTCCTAGAGAAAGGGCCTTCACTCAATCCAATGTTCGATAATCGGCTCATATAGTCCGAACCACAAGAAACAGGTCGGCCACCCGAGGACCCCTGAAACCAGGACTCCCTCAGTAGCCCCCGAACTAGCCTCTAATGCCAAGGGTCTTAGCTCCAGCTTCACTTGATCAGAGTTTCGGCTTGCGAGGCGAGTTCTTCTCCTCAATCAGTGATCGACCGGGTTTAGTTCGTCCTCCGATGACATGTAGTTTTTCCCGATCTATGATTCGCCCGAACACCATGAATAGCTTAGCCCTGAAGGCCAAGCATCAAAGGAGCAAACAAAATTCCATGACAACCTTTCTGACAATAGGTTGCGGCCCACCATAACTGTTGGACTAGTGGCAAAAACTCGAACCGCAGTTCGAGGCCATTTTCATCAGCACGATCCATCAATCCACAGATCATGCTCTATTTCACACGGGATAGGTTTAATCATGCACGTACAAGGGCATGCACGTCTTGGGAAGCGGAGGGATATGCGGAACGGTAAAGGGGGGTTAACCAACGACCAACGCCATAAGAAGGGGGAAAACCCAAGACACAACCACGCTTCTCATCCGCATCCTTTGCTTCCCCAATCTCTTAAGCTTCTAGATCCCAGACCTAGTTTTTCCACTCCTCCTCCTCCAAGCTCGGCCATGGCGGGTTCTAGTTCCAACGGCAAGTGGGAGGCTTCCACGGTCACCGACTGGGACATCCGGGACCTCAAGGACACCGGCTACATCCCCGCCAATGTCTACCACCGTGTGCCTGAGAAGGGCTAGGTGATTCCTACTCCCAAGCTGGGCGAGAGGGTGGTCTTCATTCCTCACTTCATCCGGGGACTGAGCTTCCCGATCCACCTTTTCATGAGGGGACTCATGTTCTTCTACGGACTCGACTTCAAAGACCTCCCGCCAAACTCCTTCATACATATATCGGCCTTCATCATCGTCTGTGAGGCCTTCTTGCGGGTCGAACCACACTTTGGACTATGGCTCAAGATATTCAATATCAAGCAGAAGTGTGTCGTGGGTGAACACGTAGACTACGGCGAGGCAGTCATTAGAAAACTCCCCCATGTCGGATGGCCATCCGGAACCTTCATCGACACCATCAAGATTTGGCGAAAAGAGTGGTTTTATATCACCGAGATAAGGGAGGAAGGTTGAGATGCACTGGCCGAATTCAGGTCCGGACCCCCTCCAGATTGACTTCATGGCTCTGAAAGGGCCTCAAATGGGGGTCGGATACAGAGGTGGACGACCTGCAGAGGCGCATTGCCTCCATGATCAGAGGCGATATCGATCTGACCAACGTGGTCCAGATTATGCTGCGGCGGCGCATTCTCCCCTGCCAGCGTTGGGACTCTCCCATGTGGGCTTATTGGCTTGACGATGAGACTACTATTCGTCAGCTCTTCCTCACTACTCTGGAGAAGCTGTGGAAGGTGCTGTTCAAGGCCCAGGAGAACTGACCATCCGAGGAGGAGGATTGGCGTCTACATGTCGATAAACCTCCTTCCCGGGTATAACATAGTTTTGTTTGATCGGCTTTGTTTTCCGAAAGAAAATCTAAGAACTTTCCGATCACCTCTGCAGAAATGGTTGAGCAAGTCCATAGGCATAAACTGCGTGATGCCTCAGCCCGAGGACATCAGGTCTAGGCTGTTACCGGAGATGCTCGTCGTGGCGCCTTACAAGGATCTAGAAAAGAAGGAGAAGAACAAGAGGACAGGCCAAGGAGGCCTCCGCATCAAGGACCAGCCGGACACTGTGTCCGGTGAAACCCACGCCTCCTCCAATCAAGAGGAGGAGGATTAGGACGACAAGGGGGAAGGCAATTCCTCCCTTGCAAGAAAGAGGACAGTGTCATCGGACACCATAGAGGAGGTACCTCCTCCTACCCCGAAGAAACTGCGTCGGTCACAGTTGATTCTGTCCGACGACAGTTCGGACTCTATAACCGAGTCCAACGACATCAAGAAGGTTCCAAAAAGGAACCTAATGGTCAAGCCCCCAGGTCAAAGGTAAGGATCTAAAGACTTCCTAAGTTGTTAATGCTAAGTTTTTAAATGTTAAAATCATGTGAGAGCCCATAGATTTGCAGCCCACCACGCGTCCTCCCCACCGACCAAGTTTTGTACGGGGAGACCCCGCCTGCCGAGCTAGCAGAGAGCAGGACCGCGCCTAACCCCACTCCTTCGGGCGCCGTGAAGGATGCCACGGAGGAGTCATCCCAGCAGGCTCCTTTGGAGCTGAACACATGCGGTGGGGGCGACGATGTCATGGTCGAGGCTAACGCTTTGGCCACCGAAGACCGGGAGGAGGAGCCCCTCCCGGATACTAAGGAGGCCAGATGAGGGGAAGTCCAGTCCCCTCCAAGGTCGTCTCTGGAGCGCATAACACCTCCAGAGGTTCCGGTTAAATCCCCGGTTGGAGATCGGGTTAACCGATCACCACCGGCGTGGCCGACCAATGGGTGGCCGGTGATGGGGCAGGCTCTATCAAGCACCTCCATCTCCAAAGAACACCACACCCTTGTGGGTGCGGTATTGTAGAGCATTCAGTCCGTGGTCAGCGGACTGAAGGAGGCCTTCAACTATCTCCTAACGGGTTTTCTGGTGAGCCACGTAATGCTCTATTTGTGAAATATTAATTTCTTTGAGTTATCATTATATATATGGCAGCCCCCGAGCCCTCGGTGAGTTTGGAAAAACTCACCTGGGGGTCAATCATAGACCATTATCCGGGCAATGTGTGAGACGATATTTGTTCGGAATTCTCGAACATCCCTTAAGAGGACCAGACACAGGATCATATTCATGACAGTTCGGACGGTTGAACCCATGTAACCTGCTAGTGGTTTGTTATTTGTAGGCTTGTTCATCGGTAGTGGCTACTAATGCCTCCGAGCTAGACGAGCTAAATCAGAAGCTCAAGAGCTCCAAAGATGAGGCGCAAGGTAAGCCGAATTATAATATCAAAAAAATTAATCACTAGATGATTTGTACTGTCAACGCAACATGGTTACATATTTGATACTTACACAGCCTTGGCGAAGGAAATTGAGAAGCTCAAGGCCGAGCTTCAGAAGGCTAAGCAAGAGGCTGCAGCCGAGATGGCGGCGGCCAAACAAGCGGTTGCCGTACTTTCCGCTCTAAAAGACACGAGCGCCAAGCATGAAGCTCGGGTGGAGGAAATCCAGCAAGAGCTCAAGGACGCCGGCCAGAAGTGCGAGGAACTTGAGCAGAAAGGCAACGAGTAGGCCGTCGAACTATCCACCCGGAAATCTGATCTCCAAAAGGAGCGGGTGGATAGGCGGTTCTTTGAAGAGAAAGTCTTCCAAGTTAAAGATATCACAGATGGTAAGCAGTATTTATTGTAGTGTGTCTTCGCTGATAGCAGGTTCACAATGCTCACCCAAGTGTGGAGTTCCTTAGGCGCCTGATCAGACCTCCAGAAGAGCATAGCGGACGCGAATCAGTGCTATGCTTCGCGGGGAGAAGGAGATGAAGCTCGGCTATTCTGGGCACAATTTGAAACCCCCGGGCACTCTCCTTTTATTGTAGAGCAGCTTAAGCAGCTGATGGAGCTGCATGGGTGGTGGAGCCAGCCATGAAGGATCTCTGCATCCGGCTATGGCCCAACGAGCCCTTGCCGAGCAACTACTTCGGCCTGTTGCAGAAGCTGAGCGACGCCTTGCCTCGGATCGACGTGCTAAGGCGTTCCTCCTGTATCAAGGGTGCCCGGATGACCTTTGTGAAGGCCAAGGTGCACTGGACGAGGATTGATCTAATGAAGATAGCCACCGCCCCTCCGCCTCCTGGAAAGGAGCATAGGCACCCTGAGCCATCCTTGTCCGTAGTAATGGAGGGTGCTCGGGCGATAGAGTCACAGTGTTCGAAAGAGAACATTTATGATTAAATGCGTTGTAATATGTCCAAAGACCTTTGAACACTTGTATATTTATTATGCATGGTTTATCATGACTGTTATATTTTGCATTCGTTTATAACTCATGTGTGGCCGTTGAAACTGAAATTTCTGAGTCGTCGGCTTCAGCCCCCATGTAGATACTACACGAGGTGTCTCTTCCTCCACACTGTGTCCTTAGCCGAACTATTGGAACCCGAAGGCGGTAGTGTGAGGTGGACAAGGCAATCAGCCCATAGTGCTTTATTGCTTTCACTTAGCCGTAGGAGCGCGAAAAGGAATGCAGGGGGCTGATGACTCAGCCTCGGCGTTCGGGTAATTTGGTTTTTTCGGTTCGGTTAGTTCGGTTTGCGAGTAATACGGTTAGCACAAAATGGAAACCAATTTTCTATCTGCCACATAAATACCTGTACCGAAATTACCCAAAAATTTCGGTTCGGGTAATTCGGGTACCCATAAGCCAAAATATACACTTGCACACGCATAGATCAAATATAATAGTGCACAGCACAAACATAGATCAAATATAATAGTGCACATCCCAAATAAACAGAAACACAACTCGAGTCACAAACACAAAATAAACATGGTTCAAGCTGAATAGATAACATGGTTCAAGCTAAATAGGTCCAAGCTAAGACAACCATAGCTAAATAATTTAAGGGCTTCCTAGAGGTTCAAGCTGAGAGGATTCCTTAGGTTCGCAGTCAGCGCACACTTCCTTGATGTTCTTCTGGTATTCCCTACATAAGTGAAGGAAAAATCACTTGAATATAGTGCAAATGCAAAGCAAATTAAAATAGAAATCTTGCGTAATAGAAATCTTGCAAGTTACATGGGAAATCTTGCAAGAATTTCACTCACCAAGACTTACAATTTGGTGTCACCAATGGTGATGCGGACACTTGCGCTTGTACTGGACTTAGCAATGCTTAGATAAGACAGTTCTTGAAGTACATCTGACAATAATAAATAAAGCAAGAGATTGTAAGTACTGATAAAATAGAAAGACATATCTAAGAGTAACTTGTTTGCTTAATTACCTTGTTCTAGGTTGGCTAGTAGCTCAGCATCCTCTTCATTGTTAACAGGAATTTCTCTTCATAACCAATCCAGAGTACAAATTAGTGCCTGCACCATGAATGGAGTAAGAGAGCTTCGGAAGCCATCAAGGATGCGTCCACCAGGGCTAAAAGCCGACTCTGATGCAACTTTGGATATTGGGAAAGCTAGGACATCATGAGCTAAGCGTGACAGCACAGGAAATCTAGATGAGTTAACCTTCCACCACTCAAGAATATTGAATTTTCCGCTGTTTGTTTCATTATCCTCCGCAAGATACTTTTCAAGTTCAGACTTGCAAGGGGTGATGCTGATTCCATAGTCATTCATTCTCATTTTCTTCACAATCAAGGAACTCATCAAGCTTTCACTGCTGTCCTCTTCAAATTGAGGTGCATCATCAGGTTGCACTTCATGCTCACTTGGACCATATAACTTAACATACTCCTTGAACAGATTATTAAGTTTTGTATTCATTTTTGTCCACACATCCTCTCCATTGACCTATCCAAACATTTCAAAAGTTGCAATCTTGATGTAGTTTGACAACTTATATCTTGGATCAAGAGGAACAGCAACAAAAATCAGGATGTTAAAGCTCTTGTGATCTCCCCAATACTTGTTGTACTTGTCAATCATCCTTTCTCCCATATCTCTTCGCAAGGGGTCTTCACTTCCACACCATGCCCTCAACAAGACAATTATATCAGCAATTTGATGGAAGAAAATATGAGATGTGCAATAATTTGAACCTGAAACACGAAGGGTAAGCTTATAGAAATGCTCAAGAAACTCAGCCATCTTTGAAGCATTATCCCAATCTTCAGGTTCAGGTACTCCTGGCATTTTTTTGCCGTTTAGCTCAATTGCAAAGTACAAGTCCTATTCTTCATACCTCACAAAGACCTTCTCATATGTGGCTGCAGCTTTCAACATTAAGTACGTGGAGTTCCATCTAGTGCATACATCAAGTGACAAGAAACCTTCTCCGAGTTCAAAGCGGTGTAAGGGGAGGTGCCTCACACCGACATATGAGAGCCTTGATCTGCCATCTACAAAAAAACAAATAACACAACTAGTTAGCCTAACATATCAGCAATGAGAGAAGAGATCAGTAGGTCAAAAGAAGAAACAATTTGCATTTTAACAGTACATTTAAACTGCATTTTAACAGTACATTTAATTAACAAATCTCAAGTCTGCTATCTGCATACACACGCTAGTAACATTAAAGTTTGCTATCTGCATACACGCACTAGTAACAGTACATTTAAACAAATAACATTCAAGTCTACTATCTGCATACACACACTAGTAATTAAATCAAGTATTCAGACTGCAATTAACAGCAGAACTACAAGTATCAATTTTGTCTAGAGCTGATACACATCAACACGTGACTACTGAATCGGGACAAAGTGGAATGGTTCTTAGTCTGAATCAGCATGCATCTGTTTTGACTACTTGAGCATATGAATCGGGACAAATTGGAACACGGGGAGTGACAAAGTGAAGGCCTGGAGGGACTTACCACTCACATTGATCCCTTGATGTTGCTGCAGTGCTGCTATCGAAGGTGCTTCGTGCGTTGACTCTGGCCCGGTGGCTAGCACGTCTCCTCGTACAGCAACCAGCGGCTCACGTGTCTACTCCACCACTCCAGCAATTGTTGCTCCGTCGGTGCGTCGCTACAACAACAGTGTCTCGAGCTCGTGCGGTATGCCTCGCGCTGTCACACCAACACGCGTCAGGAGCAGGTGCAGGCGCCACCATCCGCCACCGCCGCTCGGAACTAGGGTTAGGGCGAGAGGGAGGAGGGTCGAGGGAGAGGAGTGGTCGATTGGGATGCTTTTGTAAGCTGCGACCTGGGACTAGGAGGCTTTTGTGCGAGGCTGTGAGCGGGGAGTTGGGCTTGGGCCGGCAGGCCACGTAGGTGCAAGTGTGTGTTGTGCTAACTTAGGTTAATATCACCATTTTGGGTTTTCGAGACTGCTAACCGAACCCTTACCCGAAAACCGAACAGTCCTAAAACCAGAACCATACCGAAGACCGAAACCTGAATTAACCGACATTTCGGGTATTACGGTTCGATTCGGGTTTGGGTAACGGTTTCGGGTACCCAAACGCCCAGGCTGACTGATGACTAGCCCCCAGTTGTTTGTGATGTTTGGATAAACTGCGGCTAAAGCCGATATCACATGGTTTGGAGGAATACCAAACCCACCGTATGGCACGGAATAACCCCTAACGAGGTTTTTAGTATGACACTTAAGCTCATATTCGCAGACCGGTTCTCGCATACTATGATAGTCAGTTTTCGGCTTTCTCCTGTGAGGTGCTTGACCAGGCTAGCTGGGAATGCAATCACGATGGTTCTCCCTTTGCCCTTTTAGCTGAACAAGCGGAACGTAAAGGCGCAAGCATAGGAGCCGGGCAACCCAACTATTGACCCAAGACATAGTTCAGAACCAATGCATATAAAGTGAATTCCAAGATACCTAACGCATAATCAATTGTGCATAAGGCAATTGTTTTAAACTCGAGCCCCCAGTCTATTAGCCGGTTGCATCGTAATGTACTAAACAGTTTCGCAAGAAGAGGGACAAAATAGAATATGTGCCAAACAGGATAGCAAGATAACCATATATAATGGTTTTATATTTTGCTCAACAACTCTTAGTGCTCAAATTTCCAAGGCAACTGTTTACAGGTATTTGAAATATAAATTTTACAGGAGTGGTTGTACCAGGGGTCTTCGATGTGTGAACTGACGTCCTTGATGTGCCCTGTCGCTTGTTTGCTCCTGCCCCTCCTAGGGAGTTGTATACCTCAATGGGTAGTACTGTTCGACAAACGGATCTTGCAAACAAAATCTTGAGAAGTCGCCAAAGTGTGGATGAGATTTACGCCTTTAGCAGGCCCTTAACGGTACCTGCATTGTGCCCGAAGACATTTGACGGTAATAGTTCGGTCCAGTCGAACACTTACCCTTTTTCCCCATCGCCGCCCATGGAATCTTGAGAGCGAAGTTGTGCCTCCTTGGCACGTGCTTCGCTGGTCCTGGGGCTATGCGATGGGCTGTGAGTCCCTATTTAAGGGGAGAAGAAGGTTTTGAGAGTTCGGGCTGAAACCGAGCTCGTTTCCCAACCTTATGTGCCTTGACGGGAGGTGTCGGCGTTTGTCGATCATCATTGTAATGGAATTCGGCCGCCAGGGTCAACACATGTTCTTCAGTTTGGAGAAAGCGCTCTGTATTGCAGTTGATAGTAATAACCCCCCTTGGGGCCGGGCATCTTGAGCTTGAGGTATGCGTAGTGTGGGACGGTGTTAAAGCGAGCGAACATTGTACGTCCTAGCAGGGCATGATAGCCGATGCGGAAAGGTACGATGTCGAAGATCAAGTCTTTGCTTCAAAAATTATTGGGCGACCCAAACACTACTTCCAGGCTTACAGAGCTTGTGCATCGGGCTTTGATGCCAGGAATCGCTCCTTTAAAGGTAGTGTTGTTGGGTTTGATCCTTGACGGATCTATACCCATCTTTTTCACCGTATCTGAGTAAATCAGATTTAGGCTACTTCCTCCGTCCATGAGGACTTTACTGAGGTGATACCCGTCTATCATGGGGTCTAGGACGAGTGCGGCCGAACCCCCATGACGGATACTGGTCGGGTGGTCGCGTCGATCAAAGGTGATCGGGTACGCAGACCATGGGTTATACTTCGAGGCTAATGGCTCTACGGCATAGACCTCTTAAAGGGCGCACTTTCTCTCCTTCTTGGGTATATGGGTGGCGTATATCATATTTACTATTTTCACCTCTAGAGGGAACTTCTTTTGTTTACCACCGATTGGACCCCGAGGCTCATCCTCGTCCTTGCTACATGGGCTCTTGCCTTGATCCTCGGATGCGAGTTTGCCGGCCTGTTTGAATAACCAATAGTTACGGTTGGTGTGATTGGTGGGATTCTCTTGAGTGCCATGGATCTGGCAAGGTCTCTCCATGATCTTGTCTAGCTGGGTGGGTCCGTCGCGGTAGCCTTTTGGAGGCTTCTTCTGCTGCCCTGGTCGAGAATTGCGTAAGCCGGCGTTAACCATCGTGTCATTGGCATCACTATTGTTGTGCATGCGCTTATTCTTGTTGCGCTTTGATTTCCCGTTTCCATCCCTAACTTCGGAGGTTCCAGAGTCTTCAGGGTTGGGGCTCCTTCTTGCGAGCCAGTTATTCTTGCCCATGCAAAAGTGGGTCATGAGTGACGTAAGGGCGGACATTGTCCGAGGTCTACCCTGTCCAAGCTGGCGGGCCAGCCATTCATCCCGAATATTATGCCTAAAGGAGGAGATTGTCTCGGCGTCCGGGCAATCAACGATCTGGTTTTGCTTGGTCAAGAACCGATTCCAGAATTGTCATGCGAACTCTCCTAGCTTCTGGATGATGTTGCTTAGGTCAGAGGAGTCCAGCGGCCGAACATAGGTGCGCTGGAAGTTGGATCGGAATGCGTCCTCTAAATCTTCCCAGCACCCGATTGAATTTTCGGGAGGTTGTTTAACTAGTGTCGAGCTAGCCCCTTAAGCTTTAGCGATAGATACTTGATGGCGTGGGGATCATCTCCTCATGCCATGTGGATGTGGAGGAGGAAATCCTCAATCCATACAGTTGGGTGAGTTGTCCCATCATATTACTCTATGTTTACGGGTTTAAACCCCTCCGGGAACTGATGGTACAGCACCTCGTTCGTGAAGCACAGTGGGTGGGCAGCACCTCTGACCGGAGCTATGTCGCATCGGTAATCGGCATCTGTTCTAGCCCAGTTTCTTTCCCGACATCTATTGTTCCGGTTGATCCAGGGCCAATACCCTTCCCGTCTATCAGGTGAGTACCCTCCGGATCCGTAGATGGATCTCGTACAACCTGATCTATAGTCCAGGTCGCGTCGCAGGTCGAACCTATCATCGGGCTCTATTGGATCTTTTCCCCATCTTCGGGGTATCGTCGGCCTATAACCGGTGTCGTCATCCGTCCTGTCTCGTCCTCGAGGAGGAAGTCTAGCTTGTCATATGGGGTATGTTTCGGAGACGGCGTATCAGTGAGCTCTTCATCGAATTGTGGCAGCAGCCATCTGTGTGGAAAGCTCTTAGGTTGGTCCGATAGACCGGTACCGTATCCCTCCTCACCTGAGAGGACTCTCGTCCATCGATCATTAAGGTTGTCCTGTTCGGCCTTAAGCTGCCATTCCTTTGCTTTCTGGCCGCGAGCAGTGGCTATAAGATGTTGCTTGAACAGTTCCTGATCTTCGAGATTATCAGGGATGGCAAAGTCATTGGCCTCCGGGATGTCCTCCTCCTCGACAGGGGGGAGGTAATTGGCGTCCCCGATATCGTTTAGGTCATCGGAGTTGCGCTGGTCCTCAGGCCTCTCCTGACCCTCTAGCAGGTGTTCGGGGACATCGGGATCGCCGAGGTCTTCCGAGGTATCTCCGTCCCCAGTGCTGATGATAGCTTTCCTTCCCTTTTTGCCTTTTGACCGTTTATGCGGCTTCCTTCGCCTTGACGACGCTTCCCCCGACTTATCGCCATCATTTTTAGGTGTGTGCTTGCCATTAGCGGCTGGAGTGTCCATGATCTAGACGTCATATGTGGAGGTGGTAGCCCATCGCCTCGTCTTAACGGGTTGGGAGCGTAATCCTCCTCATCCATGTATTCTACCTCCTCGAAGGCATAGTACAACATGTCAGTTAAATCTTCGACTGTGGCTATCAAGTGGGAGGTGGGTGGGACGAAAAATTCGTCCTGACCCGCCCAGAGACCGATCTGAGCATGGATCAGGATTGGGTCGTTGGTAATCTTCATCGACGAGATCCGTTCCAGGGCCTCGTTGAGTATCGAGAGCTTGATCGGATCAACATGCTCGGAGCTTTCGAAGCTGACCTCTGTTGTGTCCGTGCTAGGGGAGTGTTCGGAAAGAATAGGTATCCGGTCATCTGGCACTATGGCCGGATCCGGGCTAAGAGTCAGGTCATCACCAGGGTAAATCCCGTGGGCGTGACCGAAAGAGGGATCCGAGGTTAAAGCCTCGGAGTCTTCAGGCATGGCAGGTGAGACTGTGAGCCCGGTCAATGAAAGATCGCCCCGAGAGTCTACGAAGAACTCTAGGTTCCCAAATGTGACCTCTTGATCAGGGGCGAAGCTTCCGACCTGGCCTAGATCTCTTCGTTGAAAGCGATGCTGCTGAAAGCGAAGATCTGTCTCGGACAAATGTGTCCATGTTGCGGACCTCTTCGTTAATGACAACGCGAGCCATCGATTCCTTTGGTGATCACAGCGGAACTCTCTATGAAAGCACCAATGTTGGTGTCAAAACCGGCGGATCACTACAGGAATCAGCAACTTTGCCGTCAGCCATCCCTGACGGCAAAGGCATGCATGGCAAACAACAAAGCCTTTGTCGTCTGCCAGCAGACAGCCAACCGTCCGACTGAATAAGCTATGGTAGAGGGCGCTTTGCCGTCTGCTGGGAGACGGCAAAGATGCTTAGGTCTTTGTCGTTTGCCAGCAGACGGCAAAGACCATGGACGGCACACGTGGCAGCCTACCTCCGTTAAGGGGTTAACGGTGTGCTTTGCCATCCGCTGGCAGACGACAAAGATGCAAAGTTCTTTGCCGTCTGCGAGCGGACGACAAAGCAATGGTTTCTTTGCCGGCCTATGTGGTTTCTTTGCCATGTGCTGGCAGACGGCAAAGAAACACCTAGGCTAGCCTAATGCCACTCGAGGTTGCACAGGTACATGCCACCCCAGGTTGCACATGTGTGGCCACGATTCAGCTCGATTCGGTTACGAATGCGGACATTAGAATGACAGAGCAGCAGTAACACCACTCGACCTCCAAAGGTCACCATGCAAGGAAAACATAAACTCATCCATGCATCATGGCTATTTTTAAACATAACGTATATAACTTGCGTGCATGCTATAACCAAGATAAACATGACAGGAAAAAATTATTGCCAGTCACGAAACCATCATATAGGGACCAAGCTTACGAAGCTCTTGGAAGGGCGCAACCATAGGTAGGGTTGGTCATCAGACCACACAGTCAGAAATGGTTTTCATGTAATATGTCAAGCAAAATCGCATGCTAACTTCGAGGGTGATAATATCACCACAAGCGGCGATATCACACATGAAACAACGGCTAGGTTCAATCAACGACACACCAAACCTCCACCAAGTTTGGACTTGGACTACTCATCCATCCGGCCGGACGTGTTTTCTTGTCTCCTCCCTGATGAAACAAACGAACGACACGTTAGTATACAAGTCCATCTCCCATGTCATCACAACTCTTACAGACATCCATAGTTTTAAAAAAACTCTTACAGACACCCAAGGATTACTGGTACATCATTATATTATCGAAGTTATTAACATGAGGGCCTTCAAAAGCATTCATACATATCAAACAAACTGATCCCATACTATTGAAAACATGACAGACACAGGGGCATTTAAATAAATGTATCACTATCAAAGTGCAAACATGTACACAAGCTACAGTTATGGCTCTAAATCAATGTTGGCATTTTAATATTTTCGCAACTAGCAGGGTGACCCCCGCATTTGCGCGGCTAGATTATGTACATGTCCCACATACACCGTCATCTCAAATTTCAACAATTTTGACATGCTTTGGGATGCACAACTTTGCTCATTATTTATATATGGATATAATTGTTTTTTATCCACTAATTATAATGTTTGACATGATATCTAATGACCATGCATTTATTTAGTTATTGGAAAAGTGTTCCTTTCCTTTTTATTACATGGAAAGAATTGTATGTAAAAATTGATGTGTTATGGATCCATGTAATAACTACTATTATTCATAGTTTATTCAAAATTGGGTATAAAAATTGATGTTTTATGGATCCTCGTAATAATTACTATTATTCATAGTTTATTCTAAGTTGGGTATTGAGGTTTGGAGACGGTATTTATACAAAAGTCAAATCGCTAATGTTGTAGTTTACAGTAGGTTTTGAATTTCTAATTTTAATAGAGTTACAATAGTCAAATTAGAGTACTATTTCTGGAAAAGGTGCGGAAGTTTTACAACTCCTTTCTGCCTAAATAAGTTTGGATAAAAATATAAAGTATAGTATTTCACAAAATTAAATGCGAGGACTACAATTATATAATTTATAATTGTAAATAATAAATAATTTAGTTTCGGGTATGCACATTCTTTCCAATCAAGGCATTTATTATTCCTTGTCGATATCGCTGCAAAATAAAATGCAATTTTTTGGTGATAGGTAGTCAGACAACAATAACATGGTGGTACCTTGCCTTGTAAATATTTTCTTCAAAATTTTCAACTTATAGTTGGATAATAACTTTTTCTTCTATGATAACTAATTACTCACATCCGCAACGTATACACCTATTCATTTATGTAATTCTGATATGCAATTTATGCATTCAAATACTTTTTTTGCTCAAAAAAGGATTCAAATACTAAATATATCTTATCGCTAAAAAACACTAAATATATGTTTTTCTTTGGGCATACTTCCGACTCATATGCTCGTTGTCAAGGTTTCCTTTTCTTCTACGGGGAGCTGGGTAAATCTAGTCCGTTCATATTTCTTAATTTTGAACGTTAAATCTTTACCGTTCCTTTTCTATTGTTTTAAGTATATAATAGATATCCAATGGAGGATGTGTTCGAAGAACAATGCCATAATGCTTAATACTAGACACTAAAGAAGTTGCTTTCTAATAAAGAAAACATATCTTCCATTCCTTCTCGCAAGGTTTTCAACATATAAAACCTGCTATTTAGTTTACAGTTTAGTCGCATATAATTTAAACCATAAAAGAGAAGATGGATGTAGTTAAAGATCTGCTCACCAAACCATAATACCAGGATGACAACATTGAAGAGAACTAAAATGAACATGATACTTGGCAATTGGAAGATTGTTATGAATATACTGGTAGCATAACGCCAGGATGACAACATCGAAGAGAACTAAAATGAACATGATACTTAGCAATTGGGAGACAGTTATGAACATAGTGGTAGGAATAAAAGGAATTACTTCAGAATGAGCAGGAACAGTCGAAGCTTTGGCCAACCACTTTGGAGGAGAGCCATTGAATATGTATGAGCACTCAGTGAACGCAGTGCATATGCCCACACCAGCTCCAAGTGCAATTGATGCCCAGTGGGTTGTTGGGCTACCTGTATAATACAACAAAAGTCAAATATGTATTCAACCATAGATTTGTGACAGTTCATGAAGTGTATTTTTTGACTTCTTTTCAAAGTATTCCTTTCGGCATATACCAATTCTAAATAATTTACAAGTAAATAAGATTATCAATGTTTAAAACATTCAAGGAAATTTTATAAATACTAGCTAGGCAAACTCAAATTATGCATGATCATGTGGAAAATAGACAATTCACATGGCTAAGCAACTTTTTTATCATTGGTAAACAATTTCAAATGGAAAGGCAGTACAAAGTAACAGTTTGCACTTTAAAGAACTTCTGGATACAGATAAAAAGGACTCCCTGTTATTCAACAGAATAAGATACAGGGAAACAGTTAAAAAGACTAGCTGACAATAAGCATCACATGGACATAAACGGCCAAGTTTCCTAAATATCAAGAATGAAACTGACTTAGGGCCCCATACTGCACCCTATCAATAAGCAGTTTGTGTCACTGTTACAACACAAGTGAGGTAGTGACTTTGATGATGATCAGATTAAGCAAAACCAACATTACACAATTCACATTAACAAGGATGAAACAGAAGTCGTATGACAGTCCTATCAATTCCCGCTTAACACTTAGAACAAAGAACATCAAGAACGAGCTCAGGAATTAGTAGGTCCATCGGTCCACCATCGATCATAACCAAAACACATGATACGCATCTTACATGCTAAACTGGAAATGAACGATATGCGGATAGATGTCTTAAGTGGTATAACAATGTAGGACAGGATATAATTGGGAACTAACAGGAGATATGCTATAATTTTGAAGAACAGATTAGTTCAAGCCCCCCCCCCTCCCAACCACAATCCCAGCCACGGGGAAATAATGATAAGAATAAATTGTTTTCAGAAGCACAATTCACCATAACCATTCCAAGAGCATGACTACCACCAGGAACGCATCCCTCACACCAATTAAAATTGCATGAAATAATCACAAAAGATTTTCCTGCCTACCAACTAAAACCATCACATAACCTAGCCAGCAATTCAAGCATGTCTTGCTCTCGCTACACTGGTTGAGAAATTGATTGAAATGAGGCTCTAGCCTATACAGAATACTAACATGCGGCAATTGAAACATATGCGCTTGTGCTCATCGTCGTCCCACAGCCCTCGACACAAATGGACTAGAGAAACTCAAATCCCGTCAAATTTGGTGTTCCAGTCGCACAGAAAAAATCTATAGCGCCCTAAAGCAGGGCATGCGCATTAGTACAGTCCCAAAATGATTTCGGCTGGAGGAGCGCACCCTGCCTACGCAGCTAGGGAGTTTCGCATCAGATTAGGCCAATCGAGAAGCAGCACGAGCTTTATTTTCGCGCAATCCTAGATCAACAGGGAGGCGCGGCGAACAGATCTCGCGATGCAGCGAGGGTGAGGGAGAGGTTGGGGAGCTTACAGAAGAGGATGAGGCCCCCGAAGGTGCCGACAAGGGAGGAGTAGGCGACGCGGTGGATGGAGAGGTCGAGGCAGGTGTCCCACTTGGCGTCGAGATTGTACCGTGGCGGAATCCCGGACCTGGTGGGCGGGGACGGCTTTGTCGTCGGCGCCGGGGCCGGAGCAAGAGCGGCGGGTGGCGCGGGCGGTAGGGGCGGGGCGGCCGGTGGCACGGGGGGCGGTGGCAGCTCACGCATGAGGGAGGTGGGGTGAAGGGAGGGGAAAGAGAGAGAGGGGCAGGGCGCGCTGATAGATAGACTAAGGCTCTTTGTCGTCCGCTAGCAGACGACAAAGGGCCTTAGTTAGTGGGGTGGGGCCGGAGGGAACGGACGTTAGTTGGCCACTTTCTTTGCTGTCCGCTAGCAGAAGGCAAAGCTTCTTTGCCTTCTGCTAGCGGACGGCAAAGAAAGTGTCCGTTAGCTGGTTTCGTTAGTGGGCCACCCTTCCTCTTTGCTGTCTGCTAGCTGACGGCAATGATATGGCTGACGGCAATGATATCTTTGTCGTCAGCTTTTTGTTTGTCGTCAGTTTTATTCAAGCTGATGGTAAAGTCCTTCTTTGCCATCAGCTAGCTGATGGCAAAGAGCTGGCTGATGGCAAAGATCCAGATTCCAGTAGTGGATCTCTGGTAGGGAGTCCCGAGCTGTGAGCAGCAATGCGGTGTCAAAATAGGAGACGAAGGAGACGATGTTTACCCAGGTTCGGGCCCTCCTATGCAGGTAATACCCTACTTCCTGCTTGATTGTATTGATGATATGTGGATTACAGAGTTAATCCACCTCGAGATCGAATAGCTAAAGCCCTAGATGAGTTGTCCACTATCTACAACCTAAAACCCTCCGACTTATATAGACACCGAGGGTATCTAGGGTTTACACATGGTCGGTTACATGTCAAAGGGAAAAACATGCATATTCACTACTCCAAACGTGGAGGATACACCACGATCCGCGAAGCTTCCTTCGTGGAGACAGGGCCTTCGCTCAATCCAATTTTCAAATTGTCCCATATAGTCCAGCCCATGAGAAACAGGTTGATCACCCGAGGACCCCTCAAACCAGGAGTCCCTCAGTCACTTCACAGAAGGACAAAGGGAGGGTCATCCATGATTTTTTTTCCTCTTTGCTTGCAACAATGGCACACTATGACACCACCATCAAGTGAAGTCCAATAGATATGGCTGGTTCGCAAGGAGGAGGACTAGATAATCCCTTCACGGAGGACGAAGTGTGTCTCGCAATCAATTCTTCTCCAGCACAACTATCGCCGGGGCTGGATGGCTTATCGGGCACCTTCTTCAGGTCTTGTTCGACAATCATCAAAGACGACACCATGGTGTCATTCAGTCAGTTCTACAATCTAACTGGTAGGAATGTTGAGACGCTTAACTGTTGGAAATATGCCCTACAGGCAATAATAAAGTGGTTATTATTATATTTCCTTGTTCATGATAATCATTTATTATCTATGCTATAATTATATTGACTGGGAACACAAAAACATGTGTGGATACATAGATAACATTGTGTCCCTAGTATGCCTCTAGTAGACTATCTTGTTGATGAAAGATGGTCATGGTTTCCTAGCCATGGACATGAGCTGTCATTTGATAATGGGATCACATCATTGGGAGAATGAGGTGATGGACAATATGTTGTAAATATGCCCTAGGGGCAATAATAAATTAGTTATTATCATATTTCCTTGTTCATCATAATCGTTTATTATCCATGCTAGAATTGTATTGATTGGAAACTCAGATACATGTGTGGATACATAGACAACGCCATGTCCCTACTATTCCTCTAATAGACTGGCTCATTAATCAAAGATGGTCAAGGTTTCCTAGCCATGGACATGAGATCTCATTTGATAATGAGATCACATCATTAGGAGAATGATGTGATGGACAAGACCCAAACTATAAACATAGCATATGATCGTGGCAGTTTATTGCTACTATTTCCTGCATATCAAGTAATTGTTCCTATGACCATGAGATCATGCAACCCACTGACACCGGAGGAGTACCTTGTGTGTATCAAACGTTGCAACATAACTACGTGACTATAAAGGTGCTCTACAGGTATCTCTGAGGGTGTGTGTTGGGTTGGCATGGATCAAGACTGGGATTTGTTACTCCGTGTGACGAAGAGGTATCTTGGGGCCCACTCGGTAATACAACATCAAAACAAGCCTTGCAAGCAAAGTGACTAAAGTGTTATCCATGGGATCTTGTATTACAAAATGAGTAAAGATACTTGCCGGTAACGAGATTGAACTAGGTATGGAGATACCAACGATCAAATCTCAGGCAAGTAACATACCGAAGAACAAGGGAACATCATACAGGATTAATTGAATCCTTGACATAGAGGTTCAACCGATAAAGATCTTCGTAGAATATGTAGGAACCAGTATGGGCACCCAGGTCCCGCTATTGATTATTGACCGTAGAGGAGTCTCGGTCATGTCTACATAGTTCTCGAACCCGCAGGATCTGCACACTCAACGTTCGGTGACATTTCGATAGTATTGAGTTATGTATGTTGGTTACTGAAGGTTTTTCGGAGTCCAGATGAGATCCTGGACGTCATGAGGAGCTCCGGAATGGTCCAGAACTAAAGATTGATGTATAGGAAGTCCTGTTTTGCTCATCGGAAAAGTTTCGGGTATTTTCGTTAGTGGACCGGGGGGCATCGGGAGGGGCCACCCATGCTAGGGGGCACATGGTCCTTAGGGGTGGCGTACCAGCCCTTAGAGGGCTGGGCAAGCAAGCCCCTAAGGTCCCATGCGAAGAATATAAAGGAGGGCCAGTGGGGAGTCCTCTCAGGACTCCACCTCCCTTGAGGGAGGAGGAATCTGAGTTGGGGGAGGACTCCTCCTCCCTTGTTCGACCGACCCTAGGGGAAATACTAGGGTGCTAGCCCCTCCCCTCCCTCCTATATATATTGGAGAGGAGAGAGGGCAGCCGCAACCCAAGCCATCGTGCAGCCCTCTCTCCCCCCACTAGATCGTCTCCTCCTCTAGTTTTGGCGGTTCTTAGGCGAAGCACTGCCGGAACAGCTCCACCACCACCGTCGTCGTGCCATCGCAGTGCCAGAGTTCTCATCTACCTCTCCGATCCATCTTGCTAGATCAAGAAGGCGGAGATCATCATCGAGCTATACGTATGCTGAACGCGGAGGTGCCATCCATTCAGGGCTAGATCAGGACGGATCATGATCGGATCGCGAGATGGCTAGCAATTTGGATCGCGAAGACATTTGACTACATCAACCGCGTTTCTTAACGCTTCCCGCTTAGCGATCTATAAGGGTATGTAGATCCACTCTCCGTCTCGTAGATGCTCATCACCATGGATAGATTTTGCGTGTGTGTAGGAAAATTTATATTTCCCATGCAACGTTCCCCAACAGTGGCACCACGAGCTAGGTCTATGCGTAGATGAGATCACGAGTAGAACACAAAGGAGTTTGTGGGCGTTAATGCTCAGATTGCTTCCTCCCTTGGTTTGTTCTTGATTCAGCGGTATTTTGGTATGAAGCGGCCCGGACCAACCTTACTCGTCCACGTGCGAGAGACCGGTTCCATCGACTGACATGTGATTTTGTTGCATAAAGATGGTTGGTGGGTGTTTGTCTCTCCCACTTTAGTTGGATCGGATTCGACAAAGGCGATCCTTTAGAAGGTTGAATAGCAATTTTTGTATCACCATTGTGGTTTTGTGTAGGTAAAAATCGTTCTTTATAGATACCCGTAGTTGCCACGTAAAAGATGCAACAACAAATAGAGGACGCCTAACTTGTTTTTGCAGGGTATGTTGTGATGTGATATGGCCAATTAAAAGATGAGATATATGTCATGCATGAGATGATCATGTTTTGAATACAATATCACGACTTCCATGTCGATGAGTACGGCAACCGGAAGGATCCATAGGGTTGTCTTTAATTATTGTATGACCTATGTGCCAATCTTTAAGCGCTATGTAATGCTTTACTTTATCCCTAAGCGGTAGCAATAGTAGTAGAAGCATGGTGGGTGTGACAACCCCGATGGCAACACGTTGATGGAGATCAAGATGATGGAGATCATGGTGTCATTCTGGTGACGATGGAGATCATACTGATGCTTTGGAAATGGAAATCAAAAGCACAAGTTCATGGCCATATCATGTCACTTATTATTTGCATGTGATGTTAATCCTTTTATGCATCTTATTTTGGTTAGGACGACGTTAGCATTATAAGGTGATCCCTCATTAAAATTTCAATATAAAATTTTGTTCTCCCCGAGTGTTTATCGTTGCGAAAGTTCATCATGTCGAGACACCACATGATGATCAGGCGTGATAGACTCTACGTTCATATACAACAGGTGCAAGCCAGTGTTGCATGTGTAGAACACTCAGGTTAAACTTGATGGGCCTAGAATGTACAGACATGGCCTTTGAACACAAGAGACCGAAAGGTCAAACATGAGTCATATAGTAGATATGATCAACATGAAGATGTTCACCATTGAAACCACCTCAACTCACGTGATGATCGGACTTGCGTTGGTGGATTTGGATCATGTGACACTCGAATGACCATAGAGATGTCAATTTGAGTGGGAGTTTTTTAAGTAATATGATTAACTAAACTCATTATCTTGAACAATAGTCTTAGTAACCTTTGCAAATTTATGTTATAGATCAATGGCACGTGCAGTAGTTCCCCTAAATTTTAATGCGTTTCTAGAGAAAGCCAAGTTGAAAGATGATGGAAGTAACTTTGTAGACTGGTCCTGTAATCTGAGGATTATCCTCATGGCTTCCCAAAAAACTTATGTCCTTGATGCACTGCTCGGTGAAGCGCCCTCTCCAGTGTCGTCTGAAGACGTTGTGAATGCCTGGGAGGCATGTTCTGGAGATTACTCAATAGTTCAATGTGCAATGTTGTATGGCTTAGAACCATGACTTCAAAGACGTTTTGAACGCCATGGAGCATATGAGATGTTCGAGGAGTTGAAGTTTATCTTTGAGAAGAATGCTTGGATCGAGAGGTATGAGACCTCCGATAAGTTCTATGCTTGCAAGATGGAGGAAAACGGGTCTGTTAGTGAACATATACTAAAAATGGCTGGGTATTCGAATCGTGTGGCTGAGTTAGGGATGCCCCTTCCGTCGAAGGCGATCACTGATAGAGTTCTTAAATCATTGCCACCTAGCTACAAAAGCTTCATGATGAACTATAACATGCAAGGGATGAAGAAGTCAGTCGCCGAGCTGTTTGCGATGTTGAAAGTCGCTGAGTCTGAAATCCAGAAGGAGCATCAAGTGTTGATGGTCAATAAAACCACTAGTTTTAATAAAAATGGCAAGGGCAAGAAGGGTAACTCCAAGAAGAGTGTCAAAGAAGCTACCCCTCCCGTAAAGAAACCCAAGGTTGGACCCAAGCCAAAAACTGAGTGCTTAATTGCAAGCGAAGTGGTCACTGGAAACGAAACTGCCCCAAGTATCTGGCCGACAAGAAGGCGGCCAACACCAAACAAGGTATATATTATAAACATGTTATTGATGTGTACCTTTCCAACTCTTGTTGTAGTCCTTGGGTATTTGATACCGGTTCGGTTGCTCACATTTGCAACTCTGTAACATCCCAAAATTCCATTTTGGAATGTTATGAAATATAGCTATGCATCATCATCATCATTTGCCTGAATGTATTAATTGGTTGAAATGCTTCTTCAGACTTTCTGAAAGTCCCTTTCTATTTTCTCTAAGTTGCTTTCAACTAATTGAAAACCCTTGGAAAAAGTTCAAATTAAGAGGGGAGGAACATGACACTCCACACCAAGGACTTCTTGGTGATTTATTTGAACAATAAAAACCAGGGGGTATTTTGAAAAAAATATTTGCAAAAGCTTTTAAAACCAAATAGGCAATTTTTGAAAATATTATTTTTTCAAAGTATTCAAATGATAGAATAAAAATGTTCAGTAAATGGCATTTATTTCTTCTATTAATTTTGATATATATTATTCCTATATTTGGGATTATATTGAATGCATTAAATGAGTTTTACTGCGCTAGAAAATAGAAAAGGAAAGATTTTAAAACGGATCGGGCCGGCCCACAGCATTAACCCTCCCGACTTTCCTTTCCAACGGCCACCGATGCCCACACAAACCTCTCCCTCTCTCTGACAGCGGGTCTCGCCCCGACCGATCGCGAGATCCGCGCGGTCAACGCCTTCCTCGCGCCCGCGACCGACGCCGGCGATCCATTCCTCGCCGGATCTCTCTCCCCTTCCTTCCCTTGCCCCACCCGCGGCCCTATAAGTAGCCGGCCACCCTCCACACTCCATCCCCCCCAAATCCCTATCTCTCCCTCGCCAGAGCGCTGCGCCGAAGCTCGCCGGAGCTCTGCCCCGACCGAACCCATCCCCGCACCTGGTCGTCGTCCCCCTCGCCCTCAGCTCCGTCCGACACCACCAATCGACTCCGGACGATCATCGCCGTTGCTTGGACCTCTCCAATGACCTCCTCGACCACCGGAGCGACCTCCCCGACCACCACCTGCTTCCGGCCGCCGTCGACGTCACCGGCGACCGCCACGACTGTCATAGTGAGCATCCCCTCCCTCCTCAGCCTTCGGATCTGAATCCTGAGATCCAGAATAGAACTTTTATAAACGCAACCATTTTCCTCTTTAGTTCGGTCGACTGCCCGCAATTTCCCCGCGCTCACGCTAGCAGCCAATAGGAAGCCGCCACGTAGCACTGACTGTTCGTTAGGTTTTTTTTCTTCTCTGTTTTGTTTTTAGTTAAGAGAAGGTTTTCTGATTTTGTTTTGCTTATATCTTTTAAACTATTTAGTGTTTTTAATTAATTCTTTTTGAATTAGGACACATATTACTTTTAGTTTATTTCTGTAGTTTTAGAATTTAAATTTGAACTCTAAAATTTGAATTTAATCAAATTTGCTCAAACTACTCAAATCTGAATAACTAGAGTTTAAAAATAGATTTTTGTATGAATCTTTTTGCTACTGAATTGTATTAGTTAGAACTATAAGCATGCTTTGTTTGAGAATTTTTAGGATGGATTTGTTTAGTGTTTTAACTATAAACAGAATCTGCCTAGTGGTTAGTATAGTTTAAATAATTTAGTTTTTAGTTACTTCAAATCAGAATTAGTTATATTTTGTTTCAGTAGATTCTATTGTTTAAACATTAGTTGTTTTACTTGCTGATAATAATAATATAAATTGCTTAGTTTATTTCTATAATATTATAGGAATCTCTACTATTTTTCAATTAGGTTTAGTTTGATAAAAACAAACTAGTTAGTAATAGTTTCCTTTAACAAAGTTTAGATAATTAAATTCTGTTTTCTAAGAAAAGTTTTAGTAAATTCTTTTCTGTTAGGAGAATTTTTTTATTAATAAAATTGTAGTTTATTTCACTCTATTGTTAATAAACTCTAGCCCACTTCATGTAGTAGTGTTTATCAAAACTTTTAAAACCCTACAAAGATTTTTCTTAACAAACTTTAAGTGGATTTAATTCTGTTTATTAATAAAATATTTCTATTGTTCTTTTCCGTCAACTATTGTTTTGTTAATACCAATAATTCTATGTTGTTAGTAGTAGTTTACCCATCAACTTTAGAAAACCCAAACTATGTGTTGATCTTCTTTTGATTGTGCCTTGTTTTGTCTTGAGTGATTACTAGTTCATTCCTGATTTTTGTGAGTTACAATATTTTGTTGTATGCTTATTGAGTGCTATTGTTTGATTCGTTAGATCATTCGGAGTGCGAGGCTTGTTACCTAGTGTCCCTCGAGTACGAAGATTGTCAATGAGGCAAGTCACTTTGATCATGTTTTATCCATGTTTTGTTGCATTAGTTCTTCCATATCCCCAATTGCATGCAAAGTAGGTAAATTCGAAATTGGTTACTTTACGTAGTATCATGTGGTAGGTACCCCCTCAACCTTTGACACATGGCCCCGGGAAATGTTAAATTAGTCATGCTATGCTTTTAGTAGACGGTGATTTGGTTGTGTGATTCATGAGAGTGTGAGATAATAATTTCAAGACCTACTATGATGATCAAGACTTCAAGATGTCCAAGTTTTCAATATACCTCTGGGTGGATGATGGTTGAACGGCGCCCTGGAGAAACCAGTGGTTAGCCTAGATGATGCTGGAGATGTGCCAGTATTCATGCGGAAAGGTCCACCCAGACACAAAGAGATGGATGGATGCTTCAAGACCCAAGGCTTACCTGCACAGCCACAAGTCATTATGGGCTCTGGCTTGGTTGGATATCATGGTGACCCTGGACAGGCGGTGCTACGAGATGTAGAAGAACGATAGGAAAGGATGGGCACCGACAGAGTCACAGGGAAACCCTTTGGAAGACCATGTTTTGGTCATCCGTTTCTCAAACACCCTGAAGTGCGAGAAATCAAACGGAGGCGGCCAAATCTTGTGGGGAACGTGTGCAAAACTCTGCAGAGTACCCAAACCTAATCGATTAGCTGCGTCCACGGTCAAGGACGACTTGAGCCAAAGGAACTGAAACTTCCGAAACCCTCAACACAATTAATATGATGATGTGGGTATTAATAACTTGGGTATGACAATTGGTTGGTGGAACCATCTCATTAATCAACCAACTTAGTAATAATTTTGCTTAGCCCTCTCTTGATGTAGGAAAATTGGCTTTACGCAAAAACTTACTACCCCACCTGCCATATATGCATGTAGATTAGATGATTATCTTTTCACCCCTCTCTTGTGACTTTGCCGGCATATTCCATATGCTGACCTACAGGCTGCAACGTATCATGTTGCAGAGTATTTTTCCGACCAGGAGTGAGGATACGCTCTACGCTCGGTGAGATGCCCTTGGAGTCAGATGGACTTCACTACCTTTGAAGCTTCCGCAAGATTTAGATATTCTCATGAGTTGGCCTTCAGCCACTTTATTGAAATCTTTATTCTAATAAAGGACTCGATATGAGATTTACGATTAATAAATGTTGTGTGATCTCCCTTTGATATATACATTGATGTACCGTGTGTGTACCAGCATGATCTTGGGATGGTACGGAAACACCGGAGATTCGACCTTTCAGGTCGGGTCGCTACAAACTCAAAGCAGAAGCTACGGAATAGCCGGAGGCTGGCTACGAACGAAGTGACTATGCGTGTGGGAAATGGTTTCAAGGTTGATGTGATCGCTGTAGGCACGCTCGCTCCTCGATTACCATCGGTGATGAACCTGAATAATTATTAATTAGTGCCTGCCTTAAGCATCAACATTATATCTGGATCTTGTTTATTGTGAGACGGTTACTCATTTAAATGAGAGAATAATGGTTGTTCTATTTATATGAGTAATATCTTTTGTTGTCATGCACCCAATGTGAGGGATTTATTCTTATTGAATCTTGATAGTGATGATACACATGTTCATAATATTGATGCCAAAAGATGTAAAGTTTATAATGATAGTACCCCTTTCTTGTGGCACTGTCACTTAGGTCATATTTGTATAAAATGCACGAAGAAGCTCCATGGTAATGGACTTTTGGAGTCACTTGATTTCAAATCACTTCACACATGTGAACCATGCCTCATGGGCAACATGACTAAAACCCCGTTCTCTGGAACAATGGAACGAGCAAGTGACTTGTTGGAAATCATACATACTGATGTGTGTGGTCCAATGAGCATTGAGGCGCACGGTCGATGTCGTGTCACAGCAGATGTCCGGGTGAACGGACTTGGATTCCAGGCCATCGCTAAGGTGATGGACTCAAAGGGGTTGATTGGGACAAAGGACACGAGTTTACCCAGGTTTGGCCCCTCAAGTAGAGGTAACAGCCTACGTCCTGCTTGTGTTTGTATTGCTTGGTGTATCGATTACAAGGGAGCTGATTGCTTGACCTAGTTCTTGATAGTTGATCTCTCTCTCTAAGTCGCCCCGGGTCTCGCCTTTATATAGGAGGTCAAGACCACAGGTCATACAAGTCGTAACCGACTCTCACAACGTGTCTGAGTCTATATCTACATTGTCTTGCCTTCCTAAGCAAGTTGTCTCCGGGCGGCTCACCCTCCCGGGTCTTCATACCTTCTCCGTCCGGGCCATGTCCCAGCCCATCTTGTCAAGCTGCCCAACATCTTGGGCTTAAGTCTTCATGACCCATCCTTGGGCTGGTGTATGAGCCGCCAGGTGTGACCCGGAGCCTCAGGGGCGGGTCTCACTATGGGTTGATATCCCCAACATTAGGCACCAGGTTGATTTGAGCTTGCTCACTTCAACCTCCTTCTTAACTAGCGACGAGTGTCACTTACATCACCTGAAAGTAAGACAAAAATGACCCGCCGTGATGTCATGTCAAATCTGTCAGAAAGATCCTTTGACGTCCACAATGAATTTTCCCTTATTAAATGGACGGCCCGAAAATCAAGGCGTCTGCCTCGGTCAATCAATATCTGTGCCTGGATTTTCGCGCCCGTTTCCACCTTTGCCTATTAAATAGGACTGCGAAGGGTGGCATTTGTTTCCTCCCTGCTCGCTCTTCTTCTTCTTCCTTCCGATGCCGCCGCTCTAGTGCACCTCGCTCTGGTGACATCTTCATGTCGTCGTCGTTGAGGATGCTGGATCAACCTGTTTGCTCCAGAGCTCTGCCCGCGTCTGCTGTGCCATCTCCGGTAAGTTTTTCCTCCCCTAGATCCGTAGTTTTCGATAGGATTTCAATGGAGTTCCTCCGCTGCTTAGAACACAGGATTGTCCCCAATGCCAGCTATGCAAAGTCCATAAAACTCGATGATATCCTTTTCCCCATTGCGGTGTACTATAGGAAACTGATAGCAGCACCGTGTAGATCTATAATTGCTCTGCCTGCCATTTTCAAACTTTCGCCGGTTCGACGGTTCGTCGCTAGGTTTAAAATAAAACCACTTTTCTTTCTTTTGTATATCCACAACCACAGAGATATGTTGTGAAACCTGTTTTCCACACTTATAAATTTGAACCGCCATGAAATTCCGGCTCTCACTAACCGGCTCTTGGCGGCTTAACTTTATAAAATCTTAGGGTTTTAGCCGCCCTTAGTCGTCTGCCGCCCTTGACTCGCCGTGCATTGTTGCCTTGCGCTGTTTTGAACCACTGCCATGTCTCGTGCATCCAACTCGTGCAACTGGGTTGGCTCTGCTGTTATGGAAGAGTATTTGATAGACTTTGTAAACACGGGGACCCTTCCAGCCAAAAGTGTTATTCATTGGCGGGTTCCGGGCAATGAGTTGAAGCCCCTTCCTCGGGAGGGTGAGGTAGTCGTATTTACAGATCATCTCTCGTGCGGGTTTAGCCCACCCGACTCAAAATTCTTCCGGGATGTCCTTCACTTTTTCAAACTGCACCCTCAAGACCTTGCTCCCAATTTTGTCTCCAACATATGCAACTTACAAATACTTAGTGAGGTCTATTTGCAAGAAGAGCCGTCCGTGGATTTATTCCGCGAGTTCTTTTATGAAAATCGCCAGACAAAGGTAACAGCCGGCCCGAGCTTAGAGCTTGGTGGAATTTCCATTCAGAGGCGGTGGGACATAACCTTCCTGGCTCTTCAATTGCCAAGCCACCCTAAAGATTGGAACAAAACTTGGTTTTACTGCAAAGATACCTCCCCTGAAGGAGAGCATCCCCCTCCGGGTTATCGTCCATCCCGGCTCAAAACAATATCTGAGCTCCCTGGCCGGCTGTCAGATTCCAAGCATGTAAAATACGCTCCGTCTCACGTGAAGATCAAAGATCTTATGGCCAACGGACTGACTGGCCTGGACTTAACTCGTTGCTGGATTTCTTGGAGGGTCATGCCTCTGAGCCGGGGAAGCCGTCTCATGCATGAATACACGGGCCAACCTGACAACCCCCTCTACTTTAACTGGGCAACGTTATCAGAGGATAACATCATGGCTGCAATCAAGAGCCTCGTTCATGAGTCTTCAGAAGCTTGCGGTGTCATCGGGTTAGCACCTTTCTGTGCCACGAACCCGGCTCCAGACGTAAGGGCGGCTCTTCGTATTCTTTTCTCTTGATTAGCTATATTTTGCAATCTCTTCACATTTTGACAGCTTATATTTTCAGGCCAATTCCGACTTCTGGAAGAAGAAATACGTTCCTCGTGTGAAGAAATCAAAGAAGAAGACTACGGTCCGGAAGAAGAAGACCACTCCTCAGGAAGAGCCGGAAGAACAGCCAGAATCTGATGACTCAGAGGTATAACTTGACTATCTTTGTTGCCTCTTTATTCACCTTATTGACAACAATTATTCAAAGGACGAGATAGAGACGAGCCACACTAACGCCCCTGAGGTAACTTATGTTTCGTCCGACTCAGACTATTTTGTACCCCATAAGATACGGCGGGTCGTTCGAAAAGTCCCACTTTCTCATCCTCTTGCTTACTTAGACCCCCAATTTCTTTTGAAAAAGCAATAGCAAACCGCCCGACGCCAGACCCGGAGCGCCGGCTCTACAATTCTCATGGTCGGGTTATCTAACTCTCCGGCTCAGAAGAAGCGTCCAGCTGAGGTATCTATTCCCTCTCTGCTTGATTTTACTAATCCTTCCTTTGTAATTCCAAAATTTCCTTATATTACCTGAACTGCATTTCACGGATCACCTCCTTCGTCTGGCGGCTCTACGCCAACTACTCTGCCGCATCCAAAGATTAACCCGCTGTATGTGTTTTTTCAGGCATTACATCCAAGTCTTTGGTGGTTGTAAACTTTGGGCTCTAACCTTTGTGCTCTTTAGGGCTCAAGCCAAGCGAAGGAAAACCAACAAGTCCTCCCCTAGGCCAAATGCTCAAGAACTGCAACCTGCCAAGCTGGATGCTCCCATGCCGGATGTTGATCCCTCGGCAGCTTCCAAAGAGGCACCTGAAGAGGCTTGTCCTTCTATAGAGCCGACTGTCGATGATATAATTCCTGAGTGTCCTTAGAGGGACCATTCCAAGCCACCAAGCCCTGTAAAGGTTGGTGATGAAACAACCACTCCGGACGTCCTTATTACTGGAGCCAGCTTCCACTCTCCTCAACCTCATGTGCTAACAAAGCATAGTGAGACGACTGAAACTTCCAAGAAGCTGGAGTTTGAGCTCCCCGCGCTAGAGAAGCTGACAACTGATGAACTTCATGGTGGTTATCTGAACCGCTTATCTACAAGCCGGGGCCTGGAGCTCAAGCTTGTCAACTTTATGAAGAAGAAATACGAGGTATTCTCACTCTCCTTATACCCTTACGTAGCCCCCAAGAGTCAGGTTAATATTAGCTGATGATAATTCGTGTCTTCAAAACTTGCTAGAAGTAGAAATGCTTAGCATGTAGGCCTCAACTTATTTAGAAGTAATCGCAAATCATCGTTCTTAGCCCCCAAGGCCGGCTCAAAGTTGATAACATTGAGCCGAAGCTTTATTGAAGGTAGCTAATAGAGCCAATTGTAGCCCCCAAGGGCCAGCTCAATCTTGTCAAAGTTGAGTCGGAGCTTTATTGAAGCTAGCTAATAGAGCCAACTGTAGCCCCCAAGGGTCGGCTCAATCTTGTTAAAGTTGAGTCGGACATTTCATTGTAAACAACTTGTAAAGCCATCCTGTAGCCCACAAGTTCTAGATTAAATTGATAAAAATGATCCAGATCTGCATTGTAATCTTTGAGATCAAATAGACATTAGCCCCCAAGTGTCAAACATATTGCTTGCAATCTGCTTGAAACTTGCTTAACCTTCATTATCTGAAAAAATTCCCTCCCGATGACTCATTCCTTATTTTGATATGTCATAGGAATCTTTAAACGAAGCCAGGTCAGAAGTGGCTGGCTTAAAGAATAATCTAGCCACGCAGCAAGCCGCCCGAAGCAAGGCTGATGAAAAGTGTCACCTCCTTGTCGAGGAACTGCCCAAGATCAAAGCCGGCTTTGCCGCTCTCAAAGAGTCTGCTAAAACTGAACAAGCCGCCTAGACTCAACAAGCGGATGACGCCGACCAGCGGCTGGTGATTGTGTCAGACGAGCTGCAATCTTTGAAGCGCCATATCAAAAATATGCCAGCCACCATATTTGGTAATTATTTGACAGCTTAACCCAAATTGTGTATGTGTACTTGTACTGGCGACTTATGACGAAGAGTCCGTCTTATGTAGGTCCAAGGAGCCGCCAACTCGCTTCCGACAGCTTGCTGCCCCTGAAGGCTATTTATACTCTGACAGAACAGCTTTACCGTGGAGCTGTTTGCACGATCAAGGTTGTGCTCTACAAGGATACACCCGTTCAACTATCAAAGGGGTCATATAAGTTCTTTCCATGCTGCCAAAACAAATCGTAGAGCTGAAGAGATCAGTCGCCCGATAGGGAGCTATCGCAGCCATAAGTCGGGTGTTGGCCTTTGCTCCGGAATTGACTCCTCCAGACATGATGGACGGGTTTCCCTCCAAGAAAGATGACGGCTCCGAGTTTACAGAAGCTGAGTATGCACGGTGTGTGAAGGCTTCAAAAGTCCTTGCCTCCGTGTTGGTAGAATAAGTAAACTTGGCAACATATCAGGCGGCTTATAGTGTTGATCAGAAGAGAATCCACGGCCCCCTCTTTGAGTCCAAGGACCTGATGCCTACCCGCAGTAAGCACCTTTTTGCTTCTGAACTTGACCCATCCCCCTTCTTTGAAGAAGGAAACTTTGCAGTTTTAACCCACTACAACTAGGACTTGGACAATCTTCAGATCAAGGACGTCGAAGACCTGGAGCAGGGTGACCCCCCAGCCAGCTAATGGAGTTGTGAACACTGTTGATAAGCCGGCTCTTGTGACCCGCCATGAGCGGTGTAAAACACTTTGAAATATTTTTGGGCTCTACAGAGAGCATATGTAATAGGCTTGTAGTAACTTTGCCTTTGCATGAACTGTGCCATCGTGCACATGTTAAATAGTACGGCTTAATATATATATATCATCTTCCTTGGACTTCCCATTGGATGCTTTGCCGACCTTTGGCAATTTAATTGACCTGCAAGAATAGATGTATCCTGACATTGTTAGGAGGGCGGCTTAAAAGCATAACCCAAAGACATTGTATCTTCCTAACATGTTTTTTCAAACATAGCTCATATGTCGGTTCTATTGGGCCGACTCACCACTTAAAACTCCTTAACAGTACAGGGTCTCTGTGTGGCCGTCAGGTTTTTGAACCGGCTCAGGGTCTCTAAGAGAGATTAACTAAAAGGAAGTGTGACGTCCCAGAAGAGAAACGGCAGGGCATGAGTACCCTGATAGCCCAAAAATTACCTCTCACGTGACATAAATCCGTCGTTTTAACCTTAAATAATATAGGTTCCACAAGGATTAAGTGTCTAAGAGTACAAGCAGACCACATAGCGGAGAGTCGGCAATAAATGGGAGAGTTTATCCTAGCTTTCCGTAAGCCGGCCCTCAAGTGACAAGAGCCGTTGTTTTAACCTTAACTAGTACAGGGTCTCTATGGAGATTGGCCGTCAATTAACTTGAACCGGCTTAGGGTCTCTAGGCGAGATTAACTGGTAAGAGGTCAGCGGGTCACATAGCAGAGTGGCATCAGCTTACAGGCAGGTTTAACCCTATTTGGCTTAAGAGCCGATCAAGAGGGTGTGTAAGCTACACCCGGTGGGTGGGAAGCCCCCAAGTGACCTTTGTTGACGGAATCAACTGTTTGGCTTGAGAACCGACCGATATGGTTTGATAAGCTACACCCGGAGGGTGGGAAGCCCCCTAGACGATCATGTTGACAAAGTCAACTTTTTGGCTTGAGAGCCGACCGATAGGGTTTGATAAGCTACTCCCGGAGGGTGGCAAGCCCCCTGGACGATCATGTTGATGGAGTCAACTTTTTGGCTTGAGAGCCGACCGATAGGGTTTGATAAGCTACACCCTGAGGGTGGGAAGCCCCCTAGACAATCATGATGACGGCACAGATTGAGATATGCGAAACGACAGAGGCCCCAGCTTGCAGGGATGCCAGCTTTTATTCATATATAAATATGATATGTACAATGATAGTGTACAATGTCGAGTCTCAACAACTTAGGTATAGTAAGGCCGCAGATGCACTATGTTCCACGGCCGGCGGGTCTCCTGCCCCAAGGTATCTGAATCATCTCGGATATCAATGAGGTAATATGACTCGTTGTTGAGATTCCTACTAACCATGAAAGGTCCTTCCCATGGAGGAGACAGCTTATGCATATTTGTCTGGTCTTGAATCAGCCGCAACACTAAGTTGCATTCTTGGAACATCCGGGTCTTGACTCTATGGCTATGATAGCGGCGCAGGTCTTGCTGATAAATCGCCGAATGAGCCGCCGCCAGATCATGTTCCTCCTCCAAGGCATCCAACGCGTCTTGACGCGCCGTCTCATTGTCCGTTTCAACGTAAGCCACCACTCATGGCGAGTCATGATGGATGTCACTTGGTAACACGGCCTCTGAACCATAAACCATGAAGAAAGGTGTATAACCCGTTGATCTGTTGGGGGTAGTCCTGATGCTCCATAATACGGACGGGAATTCCTCCACCCAACAACCCGGCGTTCGCTGTAAAGGAAACATAAGCCGGGGCTTGATACCTCTCAGGATTTCTTGGTTAGCACGCTCCGCCTGACCGTTGGACTGTGGATGAGCAACCGCAGAAACATCAAGTCGGATGTGTTCAATGTCGCAGAACGTTTTCATAGCCCCCTTGGATAGGTTCGTGCCATTGTCTGCGATAATATTGTGAGGGTAACCAAAATGGTAGATCAGCTTTTTAATAAACTGAACCACCATAGCCGCGTCACACTTGTTGACTGGCTCAGCCTCTACCCACTTGGTAAACTTGTAAACCGCCACAAAGAGGTGTGTCTTCTTGTCCTTGGATCTCTTGAAAGGCTCGACCATATCGACCATATCGAGCCCCAAGTGATTGGAATCATCCGCAATTCTTGAGCTGGAACATGAGCACGCCGGCTAAACTTTTGACAACCGTTGCACTTGCGGACCAGATCCTCTGCATCCTTGTGAGTCGTCAACCAGAAGAAACCATGCCGAAAAGCCTTGGCCACAAGAGATTTTGAGCCGACGTGATGTCCACAATCACCAGCATGAATTTCATTCGAGATTTCCTTACCCTCCTCCAGTGAGACACGACGCTGAAACACGACGGTGATGTTGCACTTATGTAACTCGCCATTGACTATCGTCATGGACTTAGACCGCCGGGTGATCTGTCTGGCCAAATTTTCATCATCAGGTAACTCGCCCCGAGTCAAGTACGCCAAGTAAGGCACAGTTCAATCCGGAATTGCATGTAGAGCCGCCACCAATTGTCCCTCTGGGTCAGGAACAACCAAATCTTCCTCTGAGGGTAACTTGACGGACGGGTGATGTAAGACGTCTAGAAAGATATTAGGCGGCACCGGCTTTCGTTGAGAGCCTAACCTTGACAGGGCGTCAGCCGCCTCATTCCTGCGACGATCAATATGATCCACCTAATAACCCTTGAAGTAGCCAGCAATGACATCCACTGCCTGACGATAAGCCGCCATCCGCAGATCCTTGGAATCCCAAGTGCCTGAAACTTGCTGAGCCAGAAGATCTGAGTCGCCGAAGCACCTTACCCAGCTTAAGTTCAACTCCTTAGCTACCCTGAGGCCATGAAGTAGGGATTCATATTCAGCTGCATTATTAGTGCAAGGGAACATCAATCGGAGCACATAACAGAACTTGTCACCTTTGGGGGATGTTAAGACAACCCCTGCCCCTGATCCGTCCAGCTGCCTGGATCCATCAAAGTGTATTGTCCAGTATGTGTTATCCGGCTTTTCTTTGGGCGCCTGACACTCTGTCCAATCGTTTATGAAATCCACAAGGGCTTGAGACTTGACAGCCATATGAGGTACGTATTTCACATTGAGAGGTCCTAGCTCCAATGCCCACTTAGCAATCCTACCAGTGGCTTCTCTATTTTGAATTATGTCCCCCCAACGGAGCAGAGCTGACCACGATGATCTGGTGCCCTAAGAAGTAGTGCTTTAGCTTGCGGTTGGCCATGAACACCCCATACACTAGCTTTTGCCAATGTGGATACCTCTACTTGGACTGTGTCAGGACCTCACTGATATAATAAACCGGCGTTTGAACGGGATATTCTTTCCCTGCCTCCTTGTGCTCAACCACAATTGCAGCACTGATAACCCTGTTGTGAGCCGCCACGTACAAGAGCAAGGGTTCTTTCTCAGTCGGAGTGGCTAAGACCGGCGGCTCAGTGAGCTACTTCTTGAACGCCTCGAACGCTTCACCCGCCGCCGTACTCCAAACAAAATGGTCTGTCTTTTTCATCATTTGATATAAAGGGATGGCTTTCTCACCAAGGTGGCTTATAAACCGGCTCAACACGGTGATCTGCCCTGCCAGGCGTTGAACATCATTGATACATGCCGGTTCAGCCAAGGAGGTTATAGGCTTGATCTTATCCGGGTTAGCTTCAATGCCCCGCTCAGAGATCAGCAATCCCAAGAGCTTGCCAGCCGAAACACCAAAGACACACTTTGCCGGGTTAAGCATCATCTTATAGACCCGTAGATTGTCAAAGCTTTCCTTCAAGTCGTCAAGCAGAGTCTCCTTCTTCCTTGACTTGATCACAATGTCATCCACATATGCATGAACGTTACGCCCAATTTGGTCATGAAGACAATTCTGCACACAGCGCTGATAAGTCACCTGGGCACTCTTGAGCCCAAAAGGCATAGACACATAGCAGAAGGCCCCAAAAGGTGTGATGAAAGCCATCTTTTCTTGGTCCTTAACCGCCATCTTGATCTCATGATATCACGAATAAGCATCCAAGAAGCATAAACTTTCGCAACCCATCGTAGCATCAATGATTTGATCAATACAAGGGAGAGCAAAAGGATCAGCCAGACAGGCCTTGTTGAGAATCGTATAGTCCACACACATACGCCACGTGCCGCTCTTGTTGAACACAAGCACTGGGTTAGCAAACCACTCCAGGTGAAAGACCTCGATGATGAAACCCGCCGCTAAGAGCCGGGCGACCTCTTCCCCGATGGCCTTGCATCTGTGCTCGTTGAACCGCTGTAGAAATTGCTTGACAGGTTTAAACTTAGGATCCACATTAAGGTTGTGCTCAGCGAACTCTCTTGGTACACATGGCATGTCAGAGGGCTTCCATGCAAAGATGTCCCGATTCTCACGGATGAATTCGATGAGCGCGCTTTCCTATTTGGGATCCATATTGGCCCCAATAGTGAACTGTTTAGATGAGTCGTCCGGAGTGAAATCCACGGCCTTGGTATCATCCGCTGAAAATTTGAGGGGCGGCTCAACCTCTGTGGTAGGCTTCTTCAGCGGGGTCATGTCCTCCGGGTCAACCTTTTCCTTATAAAACTTGAGCTCTGCCTCAGCACAAGTTGATTCCGCGTAAGTCGCGTCTCCTTCCTGACACTCAATGGTCGTATTCTGAACACCATGAACAGTAATCGTTCCCTTTAACCCGGGCATCTTGAGCTGCAAATAGACATAGCAAGGCCTAGCCATGAAATTGGCGTAAGCCGGTCGCCCAAACAAGGCATGATAGGGGCTCTTGATTTTGACTACTTCAAACCATAAGGACTCTACCATGTAGTTGTATTCATCACCAAAGGCAACTTCCAAGGAGATCCTACCCACGGGGTAAGCTGACTTGCCACGCACCACACCATGAAAGACTGTCGAGGAGGGCTTAAGGTCTTTATCAAGCAGCTTCATCCGCCAAAAGGTGTCATAGTACAGGATATTGATGCTACTGCCACCATCCATAAGTACTTTATTCAACATATATCGTCCCACTTGGGGGCGACCACAAGGGCCAGCCGTCTCGGGTCATCAACACACGGCGGGTGATCCTCTCGGCTCCACGTGATGTCATACTCAGACCACTTGAAGTATCTTGGTAGAGCCGGCGCGGCCGCATTAACTGCCTGTTTGCGCACCTTCTGATCCCGCTTGTCAAGGCTAGTTGTAAAGACATGGTACTGGCCCGAATTGAGATGCTTCGGATTCCTTTGATATCCAGACTGATTACCCTGTTGCTGATGATGGCCACCAGAGTGTTGATGATGCCCTCCTTGATTGCCATGGCCATGATGACCAGAGTCTGAGCCGTCGGATCCAAACTTGGCTCCCGGCCCGCCTGGTTGAACCGCCGGGTGGGCCACCACCATCATTGTTATGCTATTGCATGTTGTAGTTCTTGAACTTCCGCATGATGTGGCAATTGCCCCACGTGTGACCTGCAGGTCTATCGGGCCGACTATGCTCCGGGCAAGGCTTGTTGAGCATCTCCTCTAAGTTGAAAGAAGTTTTACCCTTGTTAAAAGGTGGTCTAAACTTCCCATTGCCCTTAGGCCAATTATGGCCGGTGTTGGCATTGGCTACCAATTTTGACCCGCCATCCGGGTTCTTCCTCTTTCTTTGGTTACCGTTGCCTGACGCATACTTTGTGAGAGCCACCATGAGTTTTCCCATGTCCTGACACGTACGCTTGAGCCGGTCGAGCTTCTGCTTCGGCGGGACGAAGTGATTGTTCTTCTCCAGGATCAGCATCGCTTGAGCCACCGTGATCTGTTCACACGAGTGGATGATGGTTGACACCCGCCAGACCCAATGATGAGCCGACTCATTCTCCTGTTGAACACAGTGATCCAGATCCACAATCGTCATAGGCTGTTTGCAAGTCCCTTGAAAGTTTTTGAGGAACCTCGCTTTCAGCTTAGCCCATGAGTTGATGGTATTAGGTGGCAAACCCTTCAACCACGTGTGAGCCGGCCCTTCAAGCATCATGATGAAATACTTGGCACACACCGCGTCATTGAAATCCAACATCTCCATAGCTAGCTCATAGCTTTCGATCCAGGCCTCCGGAGGTAAGTCGGCAGTGTAATTTGGTACCTTGCGAGATCCTTTGAAATCCTTTGGTAACCGCTCGTTCCGCAGAGCCGGCACAAAACACGGTACTCCCACGGCCCTGGTGGCCACCCCCACTCCCACTGAGACGGAGGGCGCAGGCTCCTAGTGAACCACCGCTGCCAAAGCCGCCACCTCTCACTGGTTTCTTGCCCGGTCTACGAGCGCTTGTGCATCTAGAGCCACCAAATCATCCCCTGGAGGGCCCCGGTGCTGATCGCTGCTAGAGACCGCCGGTGACTCATAGCACCGGCTAAAGCTGCGGCTGGGGAGGGAGGTTGAGTGAACGCGGCTCCGGCTGTAAGCATATTTCTCCTGCTGGGCCATCATCGTCTGAAGGTATCCAATGGCGTTCCGTACCTCTTCTGCAAAAGGGCGTCTTGTCTGGAATAGGGATCGTTTCAAGCCGGTTTGCTGCAGCCACCATGTTCTCTGCCGGGTTTGAGTAGTGACCCACCGGCGTCGGAAAAGCCGCTGGTGAGGCCTGGTTTCGTCGAGGCGGGTTAAGCTGCTGTCGAGCCGCCGGCCGACTCCCAAGTGTGTCCGCTGTCCGTCCCATTCCGGGCGAGTTAAAAAGATTCCTATCCTCATACTATTCTGGTAAGCGGGATTGATGCCTCATCCGCTGCATCGCAGCTGCCGACTGTTGCTCTAGCTCAAGGCAAGAAGCATCTATCCTAAGACACTCTGCCTCCGCATCCATCTGAGCTTTTAACTCAGTAATCCTCTGCTGCGCCTCTGCTATCCGGTCCTTAAGTCTTGCGATCTCCAGGTTCCGGGCGGCTTGATTATCTGGTGTGACTTTGGTGGTCATCAGGGTTGCGAGCTCGTTCATCAGATCCAGAAAAACTTGAGCCGGTGTCGATGGGTCAGCCCCCGTGTCTGCCGCTCCGGCGGCTGTGCTGCTCGTGCCTGGTGCTGACCCTGTCATGAACACGGCTGCATGAACTGGCAGCCCGCGATCGTCCGGCTTAGAGCGCTCCGACTCAGGGTAAGGTTCGTCGTAGCCCCCGAGCCCGCCATTGTGAAGCGGGTAGACTGATTCCGCCTCTCTGCTCGAAGACCCGTCCTCTGAATAGATAAGAGTTTCCTGCGACATAGAGGCCTCCAGATCCATCCCTTGAGTGAAGCCCACAAAGACGTGCTTCCGGCCCTGGTTGACACGGGTAGGTCGCACATATTGGGCCGGTTGTGCGCGCCGAGCCGGCTCGACGATGCTGGTGCAGATGTCTGGCCCGGGTGTAGATTCGTCAACTTTGCCGATGAAGATGTGGATTCCACTGAAGGGAACCCGGAATCCATATTCGACAGAGTTGGCATCAGGACCCCAGCTGACGTTGTCGATGTAGAACTGGCTGTGGCGACTCTTGCTCATCCTTCCGACCATGTATCCCTAAAACCCTAGGAGAGAGCCTTTGAGAACTCAACACCACTGAGCGCCTGCCCCACGGTGGGTGCCAACTATCATGGTTTTGTCACGACAAATATCCAAGTGAACGGACTTGGATTCGAGGCCATCGCTAAGGTGATGGACTCAAAGGGGTTGATTGGGACGAAGGGCACGGTTTGCCCAGGTTCGGCCCCTCAAGTAGAGGTAACAACCTATGTCCTGCTTGTGTTTGTATTGCTTGGTGTATCGATTACAAGGGAGTTGATTGCTTGACCTAGTTCTCGATAGTTGATCTCTCTCTCTCTATGTCGCCCTGGGTCTCGCCTTTATATAGGAGGTCAAGACCACGGGTCATACAAGTCGTAACCAACTCTCACAACGTGTCTGAGTCTATCTCTACATTGTCTTGCCTTCCTAAGCAAGTTGTCTCCGGGCGGCTCACCCGCCCGGGTCTTCATACCTTCTTTGTTTGGGCCACGTCTCGGCCCATCTTGTCAAGCCGCCCAACGTCTTGGGCTCAAGTCTTCACGGCCCATCCTTGGGCTGGTGTATGAGCCGCCAGGTGTGACCCGAAGCCTCAGGGGCGGGTCTCAACATGGGGTGATATCCCCAATAGTGGATATCATTACTTTCTCACCTTCACTAGTGACTTAAGTAGATATGGGTATATTTACTTAATTAAACACAAGTCTGAAACATTTGAAAAGTTCAAGAAATTTCAGAGTGAAGGTGAGGATCATCATAACAAGAAGATTAAATTCCTACGATCTGATCGAGGAGGAGAATATCTGAGTTATGAGTTTGGTAGTCACTTAAGACAGTGTGGAATTGTTTCACAATTGACACTGCCTAGAACACCATGGCGCAATGGTGTGTCTGAATGTCATAATCGAACCTTATTGGATATGGTGCGTTCTATGATGTCTCTTGCCGATTTGCCACTATCGTTTTGGGGTTATGCATTAGAGACAGTTGCATTAACTTTAAATAGGGAACCATCAAAATCTGTTGAGATGACGCCATATGAACTGTGGTTTGGCAAGAAACCAATGTTGTCGTTTCTTAAAGTTTGGGGTTGTGATGCTTATGTCAAAAAGCTTCAGCCTGAAAAGCTGGAACCCAAAGCGGAGAAATGCGTCTTCATAGGATACCCAAAATAGATGGTTGGGTATACCTTCTATCTCAAATCTGAAGGCAAAGTGTTTGTCCCTACAAATGGGTTATTTCTTCAGAAATAGTTTCTCGGAAAAGAATTGAGTGGGAGTAAGATAGAACTTGATGAGTTTGTTGAACCTTTGTTTCAACCAGAGAGTAGCGCAACGTAGAAAGATGTTTATGTGGAGCTTGCATCAGTTGAAGAGGAAGTGAACGATGATGATCATGAAGCTTCGGATCAAGTTACTATCAAACCTCATAGGTCGACAAGGGGACGTACTGCTCCTGAATGGTACGGTAACCCTGTCTTAGAGGCCATGTTGTTGGACAACGATGAACCTATGGGCTATGGAGAAGCGATGGTGGACCCGAATTCTAACAATTCGTTGGAGGCTATGAAATCAGAGATGGGATCCATGTATGAAAAGTTGAAAACAAAGTATGGACTTTGGAAGTATTATCTGTAGGGCGAAAGGCCATTCAGAACAAATGGATCTTTAACAAGAAGACGGACGCGGACGGTAATGTCACCATATATAAAGCTAGACTTGTGGCAAAGTGTTTTTCACAATTTCAAGGAGTTGAATACGATGAGACCTTCTCACCTGTAGCGATGCTTAAGTCTGTCAGAATCATGTTAGCAATAGCTACATTTTTCGATTATGAAATTTTGTAGATGGATGTCAAAACATCATTCCTTAATGGTTTCCTTAAGGAAGAGTTGTATATGATGCAACCGGAAGGTTTTGTCGATCCAGAGAATGCTAACAAAGTTTGCAAACTCTAGTGATCCGTTTATGGACTGGTGCAAGCATCTCGGAGTTGGAATCATCGCTTTGATGAGGTGATCAAAGCATTCGGGTTTATACAAGTTTACGGAGAAGCTTGTATTTACAAGAAAGTCCGTGGGAGCTCTATAGCATTTCTAATATTATATGTGGATGACATATTGTTGATTGGAAACAATGTAGAAATGCTAGAAAGCGTGAAGGAATATTTGAACAATAGTTTTTCAATGAAGGACCTAGGAGAAGCTGCTTTCATATTAGGTATCAAGATATATAGAGATAGATCGATGCGCTTAATAGGAATTTCACAGAGCACATGCCTTTACATAGTTTTGAAGAAGTTCAAAATGGATCAGTCCAATAAGGGGTTCTTGCCTGTATTGCAAGGTGTGAAGTTGAGTAAGACTCAATGCCCAGTGACTGTAGAGGATAGAGGAAAGATGTGTTTCATCCCCTATGCTTCAGCCATAGGCTCTATCATGTATGCAATGTTGTGCACAAGACCCGATGTCAGCCTTGCCATAAATATGGCCGGAAGGTTTCAAAGTGATCCAGGAATGGAACATTCGACAGTGGTTAAGAATATCCTTAAGTACCTGAAGACTAAGGAAATGTTTCTCGTTTGTGGAGGTGAAAGGAGCTCATCGTAAAGGGTTACGTCGATGCATGCTTTGACACTGATCCGGATGAATATAAGTCTCAAACCGGATATGTATTCATTCTCAATGGGGGAGCGGTAAGTTGGTGCAGTTCCAAGAAGAGCATGGTAGCTGATTCTACATGCGAAGAGGAGTACATCGTTGCCTCGAAGGCGGCAAAGGAAGGTGTTTCTAAGAAGGAGTTCATGACAGATCTTGGATTAATGCCCAGTGCACTGACCCCAATGACTCGGTTTTGTGACAACACTGGTGCCATTGCTCTGGACAAGGAACCAAGGTTTCACAAGAGGACCAGACACATAAAGATATGATTCAATTCCTTCCAAGATTACATCAAGGAGGAGGACATAAATATTTGCAAAGTGCACACGGATCTTAATGTCGCAAACCCGTTAACTAAACCTCTTCCAAGGGCTAAACATGATCAACACCATAATTGTATGGATGTTAGATTCATTACAATGTAAATCACATAGTTATGTGAACTAGATTATTGACTCTAGTGCAAGTGGGAGACTATAGGAAATATGCCCTAGAGGCAATAATAAAGTGGTTATTATTATATTGCCTTGTTCATGATAATCGTTTATTACCCAAGCTATAATTGTATTGATTGTAAACACAAATACATGTGTGGATACTAAGGGAGTCCTGGATTAAGGGGTCCTCGGACGGCCGACCTGTTTCCCATGGGCCGGACTATATGGGCCACAAAGTGATCATTGGGAGATCAAGGGCACCGTCGTCAGGATGGAAGCTTCGGGAACCGTGGCTTGTCCACCAAGTTGACGACCGTAGTTAGGCGTGTTTATCTCTTTGTCATGTAACCGACCACGTGTAAACCCTAGGTACCCTCGGCATCTATATAAGCCGGAGGGTTTTAGGTTGTAGAGATAGAACAACTCATCTAGGGTTTAGCTCTTTGATCTCGAGGTAGATCGACTCTGTAACATATATATTATCAATACAATCAAGCGGGACATAGGGTATACCTCCATAGGAGGGCCCGAACCTGGGTAAAACCTCGTCCCCTTCGTTGCTTGTTACCCTCGATTCTAGTCTCAAATCTCGGGACTCCCTACCCGAGATCCGCCGGTTTTGACACCGACATTGGTGCTTTCATTGAGAGTTCCACTCTGATCACCAAAGGAATCAATGGATCACCTCGTCATGGACGGCGAGATCTGAATCCCAAGGATTCTTGCATCCGATCAAACTCTCGCAGGCAGCGACATCTTGTCACGCGCTGACCGAATCGGCCGCCTTGGCCAGATCGGAAACTTTTCCCCCGATCAGAGGATCATGTTCAGAACTTTAGAGTTTGTCGTTGATTCTCGAGGAGAGCTTGTCCTAATGGAATCCTCGACCCTTGAGGAAGAGCCTGTAAATCTCGATGGCTCGACGCCGAAGACATTTGGCCCTACCTCCAATGGAGTCGTCACCCTCGGGCGGTCTAGAACGGCCGATCCAGTTGATGCGACCTGATTCACCATGGCTAGATGGAGCCCGGATCCGCTTTCGCATAGCATATCAACGCCACTCGCTTCAGTGACACGCATCCTACCATCGCCACCTTTTTAAACGACCTGTTTGATCGAATTGAGATCATGCGTATCTCGGATGACCAGGTTCCGGTCTATGACCGGCTCGGGATCAAACCCGATGATAGGGAGATTCACGTCCCCACGGTCACCCACCTTGTCTCTACTATCGTGTGTCTGGCTGAAGACTCGTTCCAACAACTGGAATTAAAAACAGTCTACACCCTGATCTCTAATCACCGAGATTTCATCGGTGAACCAGATGCCGGAATCTGTCCCAGAGTCGGACAGTTATCGGTCCAAGATCTATCGCACAACTCGGAGCCTGTGATTCCGAACACACAATGTGGCATGGAGTCGAATTTCTTCCCACCCACCACCCAAGATGATCATCCCGGTATCGTGCCAAAGCCCGCGTCTTTAGACTTATGGGATATTAAACAATTACTAGTTGAGTCGGTTCATCACTTTTGGGACAGACTCCTACTCGCCAGAAGAAGAGAAAAAGGCCTCGGTGACTAAGATATAATGGCAACTTTCAGTCACAATTGCCATGATGAAGGGATTCTTAACGCCCTGGCTTGTCGACACATTGGTAACTTTGCGGAGCTATCCGATTTGGTACACAAATACTGTGCCATGGAAAGCTCTTGGCAATCCAAACGGTTATTTTCGGAACCAAATTTCCCCGAACACCCTAGTGGAGATCGGAAAAAAAGGATACCTCCAAAGCGGCCAGCCAGATTCGAACCCGCCGAAAAAAGAAACAGTCCCATTACAAGGGTCAGTACTGTCCTTGATAGACTATTGGATAAACCTTGCCCCATACATTCCGTATTGTTGAACACAAGCCTGACCCACTGCCTTAGAGCTTTCTAGGTCGTCAGGCAGGTCATAAAAAGCGGTGAGGCCATCCTTGAGGCGCTTCCGCCGAATAGGCACTCCCAATCGTCGCCCGAACACAATGCCAAAGTCCTGACAGTCTATGAAACGTTCCCCTCGAGGAGCAGGAGGAAAAGAGCTCTTAGAGAACTCGAACAGGTCTACCATGTGGCAGCAACAAGTGCATGGGCATACATAACCATCACCTTCGGATATACCGACAGACCCGCCATTCTTTCCGGTCATTCACCAGCCGCACTAGTCCTAAACTCCATCATCGATGGCTACATGCTACATAAGGATCTAATGGACGGTGACAGTGGTTTAAACCTAATCTACGAAGGAACCCTGGAAAAAATGCAGTTTGACCGATCTCGCATCGAGCATAGCAACACGACTTTCCAGGGAATTATACTAGGGAAAGAGGCGCATTGTTCAGGATGTATCGTCTTGGACACAGTGTTGGGCACGCCCAAAAACTACCGATCCAAAGAACTTCTCTACCACATTGTGTCTTACCCAAGCGGCTACCACGCCCTATTGGGACGTGATGCCTTCACAAAGTTCCAGGCTATACCCCATTATGGGTACATGAAACTTAAAATGCCAGGACCAACCGGGGTGATCACAATCACCAGTGATCCGAATATAGCCCTTCGGGCCGAAAACAAAATGGCGACGCTCGCCCTCAAGGCACTCGTCGAGACATTCACTGTAGAAGAACTAACCGCACTGTGGTCAACGGTCGACAAGGATGATGTGATCCTCAGCAAAAGGCCCAAGCCCACGTCATTCAAACCCGTAGAGAAAATCGTTAAGTTCCAAGTGCATCCGACGGAACCGAATAAGACGGCATCCATTGGAGCTTAGCTCGATCCCATAGTGGATGAGGCACTATGAACCTTTCTACGGGAAAATAGGGATATCTTTGCCTCGCATCCTTCCCATATGCCTGGAATCCCACGGCGGCTTGCAGAACATAGTCTAAACATCATTGCAGGCTTCAAGCCCGTTAAGCAGACTCTGTGCTGCTTCTCCGAACCCAAACGGCAGCCATGGGTGAAGAACAAGCTAAACTGCTAGAGGCCGGATTCATTCGAGAGATTAAGCACCCTAAATAGTTGGCAAATATGGTGATGGTACCAAAGAAAGATAAGTCCTGGCGGCTGTGTGTCGATTTTAGAGACCTCAATAAAGCCTTCCCTAAGGACCCTTTCCCCTTACCACGCGTAGACCAGAGCATTGATGCCACAGCCGGGCACGATTCAATGTGTTTCCTCGATGCCTATTCCGGATACCATCAAATCACAATGAAGGAATCCAATCAAGCGGCAACTGCATTCATCACCCTCTACGGGCCATTCTGCTTTAACACAATGCCCTTCGGGCTAAAAAAATGCTGGGGCCACATACCAGCGCATGATACAGACTTGTCTCGCGACACGGGTCAGTAAGATGGTCGAGGCATATGTGGACGATATGGTAATCAAAACCAAGCACGTCAGCCAGTTGATCGACGACCTACGACAAACCTTTGCCAGCCAACTCAAGTACGTCATACGACTCAATCCGGAAAATGTGTATTTGGAGTTCCCTTTGGCAAACTGCGTGGATTCATTGTCTCCCATAGAGGAATAGAAGCAAATTTGTCTAGGATCTGCGCTCTATCGGAACTTGCAATTCCCAAAGAGCTAAAGTATGTCCAGAGACTAGCAGGTTGTGTTGCGGCATTAAGCCGCTTTATATCCCGCCTCGGAGAGAAAGCTTTATCGCTCTATATGATGCTAAAATGGACCAACAACTTCGAATGGACCAGCGAAGTAGCGGCTGCATTAGAGGAAATTAAAACACTACTGGAAACCAATCCCTTACTCACAGCACTAGGCACCGGTGATCCCATGTTGTTATACATATCGGCTACCAACCAAGCCATTAGCGTAGTGCTCGTAGTTGAACAAGAAGGGGAGGGACACAAATTCCAGACTCAGAAGCCAGTCTATTACGTGTCAGAAGTACAAACGTAGTGCAAGTCCAGATACTTGCACTACTAGAAAATAGCCTACACAGTATTTATGGCATCACGGAAACTCAGACACTACTTCCAAGAGTGTGCGGTAACGGTAGCATCCGAAGTACCCCTAAATAATATAATCAACAACAAGGATGCCACCGTCTGCATAGCCAAGTGGGCCATTGAGCTCCTTCCCTTTGAAATAACCTACAAGCCACGCCGTGCCATAAAATCTCAGGTATTGGCAGACTTCCTGGATGAATGGATCGAGGCCGAACTCCCCAAGGAATACAGTGCATACTCCCATTGGACAATATACTTTGATGGATCCAAAACCTTGGCCGGACATGGGGCTGGAGTTATCCTCACATTACCCACAGGCGATAACGTGCGATGTGTGTTGCAGATCATGTATGCCGATTCAGATGGTAGTTTCAATGGGCATACGGTGGCTGGAGGTACGGGGAGACTCCAACTTGGCCATCTCCTGAATCAATGGCCAATTCGATGCAAAAAACTCGAAGATGGTGGTGTACAGGAACATCATGTTAAAAATATCTACGCCATTCGAGGGGTTGGAATTTCACCACATCGCTCGTGACAACAACCAAGCCGCCGACATACTGGTCTACATGGGGGCTAAGCGCGGCCTTGTCCCAAGAAACACCTTCCTAGAGCGGCTCTTTAAGACATCTGTGGTGTGGCAGGATGATCACAAGGCGCCGGTCTAGATATGGCGGAGGAGGTTGTTCCCCCTATAAATGAACCAGACAAAAAAATCATCGGCGGCTCCGTCATGGATGAAACGCCTTCGGCCCATGAAGTCATGGCGGTAATCGCACCATGGATAGAGCCTTTCCTCGCATACCTTCTTCACAAGGAACTCCACGACGACTAGATAGAGACGCGGCGCATAGTCCGACGATCCAAGGCCTATAAAGTACACGAGGGTGAGTTATACAAGAAAAGCACCACTGGAATATCACAGTGGTGCATATCTCAGGAAGAAGGATGGGAGCTCCTAGCTGAAGTCCAAGCAGACATGGGTGGCCACCATGCCGTGGCAAGAGCCTTAGTTAGCAAGGCCTTCTGAGCTGGCTTCTTTTGGCCCACAACTCGGACGAACGCACAGTCGCTTGTCAAGCACTGTGTGGGTTGTCAACTTTGTGCAAATCAAAGTCACATGCCACCAACAGCCCTTCGGACTATTCCGATCACCTGGCCTTTCGCGGTCTAGGGACTAGACATGGTCGGACCACTTAAAGGGGGGACCAAGAAGAATAAATATTTACTGGTCATGGTTGACAAGTTCACCAAATGGATAGACGCAAAGCCAGTCAAATCGGCCAAGTTCGGACAAGTAATCGACTTCATATCCGGCATGGTCCACCGTTATGGTGTCCCGCATAGTATAATAACAGATAGTGGATCCAACTTCACGTCCCAAGAGGTCAAAGACTGGTGCGCAAATATGTGCATAAAGCTTGATTACGCGTGAGTATATCATCCGTAGACAAATGGACAAGTCAAGCGAGCAAACGGCCTCATTATGAGCGGCATTAAGCCACATTTGGTCCGATCTCTTCATGAGTCCGACTGTCATTGGGTGCAGGAGCTCGACTCCATTTTATGGGGCATGCGCACCACCCCGAACAGATCAACGGGATACATGTCATTCTTCATGGTCTACGGGACAGAAGCAGTCCTCCCCTGCGACATTATTCACGACGCACCAAGGGTGCGCATGTACGAGGAAAAGGAGGCCGAGTTAAATCGGCAGGACGACCTAGACGCCTTAGAAGGAGAACGCGACATAGCTCGGGCCCGCTCTACTTTTTACCAACAGCAGGCCCGACGTTACCAGAGTAGGGAGGTCAGGCCGAAGGCGTATAATGTAGGCGAACTCGTCCTACGGCTCCCGGAGAAGCAGAAGCATAAACTCAACCCCAAATGGGAAGGCCCCATCATAATCGACGAAGTACACGCGGGAGGAGCTTACCGTCTTCGGAGCCCGTCGATCAACCGCCTTGAACCAAACCCATGGAATGCAGCTCGTCTTTGGCGCTTCTACGCATAAACCAGTGTCGTCACATTCTCTAGCACTTTTTGTTTCCTTATCTTCCTTTTTTCTCCTTCCACTCCCACTTTGTTGTTTGGTAGGATTGAATTTTTCCTTTTCTCCCCATGATCGGTTCAACCGATCTTGTACTAAAATTATCAGCTTACACCCTAAAGTGTTGAAGTCCGAGCACTGTACCTGAGGCTTCTTTTCGAAGCCAACGCTTTTATATTATGAGCATTCACTGACACTTATTGTGTACACAGTTTTCCTGTGTCACATTCAAGCCATCATATGCATCAATTCGAACTAAGACTTTCCCAAGCTGGGTTGCTTCGCTCCTGTGTTTACCCTATATGTTCCCGATTGTTCGGCTATTGGGTAAAGGGAGCAACTCTGCGATTGTCATGATCGGGTCATCCGGAAACGTACCACAGACGGGTGAAGCCAAAATCTAGCTATCTTACGTAGGCAATTGGTCGGCCGTGATGGAAGTTATTAACACGGCTATGGTAGTTATCACCATTGCTCGGGCTTCTTTCTTCTTAAAATCCCCTAGCCGCACACCACCAGTATGCGGACTTCTACCTACGACCTTCGTAGAACCCCAAAGAAAGGTATCGATAGGGGTATTATTTTCCTTGGAAAATGTTTCTTATGCTAAGCAGCAATATAACATTTCTCCCTATGTGCTTTCTGTTTGTTTGCACCACATGGCCGGATTGCTTGGTTCCCCAAACACAATTCACTCTTTTAGGGTGGAAAATTACGAGGAACACTCCCGAGCTCTTTGCATGGGAGGTAGAAGCCGATGGCCGGTTAAGGCAAAGTTTACAACATGGACGGACTAACAACACGATTGTTCATACATAAGTATAAATAATTACACATTCGGTTGTTGATCGAGGTTATCGATTATAGTGTCTAGGGAGCAGTCTTCTTGTGAAAGATGGGCGACAGGCATCACCTAGTCATACACCAGGTGGAGCGGCACTTCTTAACCATCTAAACCCACTGGACCAACCTGAGCCATGCGCTCAGGATTAAGTCTAGTGTAGCGGGTCTTGATCATCGCCCGCGCTTCCCGTGCTCCCTCCCGGCAAGCCGATGTCTTCCACAGCTCGAACGTACTTTAGGCTCCCTTGAATCGATCGACTACTTCGGTCATTCCTTTCGGAGGTTGTTCGGGAGGTCATAGTGCCTTTACCATACTTTTCATCACTTTTCAAGCTCGCTCATGAAGAGTGGAAAGCTCCTTCACTATATTCCCCCGGTAGGATCCGATCTCCTCTTAAGGATGCCCAGACAGGAGGCCTATACATCAGGCCAAGGTATGCTTATTTTGCTTTCTTTATAAGAAGTACTAGTTGATGTTAGAATCACACTTACCGAACATGCCCCTCTATAGTTTCTGGTTTTCTTCTTAGGCCTGGGCCAATTGAGCTTTTAAATTCTCAATCTCTTCGCCCTCTTGTTTATTCTCTTCCTAGAAACGGTTCAAAACATGACAGCCAGCCTCGTGCTGGGACTCGGTGTATCGTTGAAGTTCTCTGGCTTCATCCAACTCCTTTTGCATATGCCCTATTGATTCAGTTGCTAAAGAGAATTGTTGCATCAGCATGGCAATTTTCTAACATTAGCAGCACATGTATACTCACCATGGGCCTCCCGAGTGAAGCTCTTCACTTGCTCCATCTCGGCCTTCATAGATTGCACCTGTGATCGGCTGTCCTCCAGCTCCTTGGCCAGTTACTCTTCCTATTGCTTTGAAGCCTGCATTAGCAGTAAAAAAACACAAGGACCCTTAATTCGGTTGTTCCGAACCAAATTAAGGCTTGGGGGCTACTCGGTTTACATGAGTGTACAGACTCTTTTAAGCCAATTACTTACCTGCATACTAGCCGATATCAACTTCATGGCTTCTCTGAACCCAGCTCAGGCAACACCAATGTGCGCGTCCGTCGTGTGTAGGGCACTGAACTCTTATTCGGAGAATACTAGGTGGCGCATGTCCTGCCGTCGTCTCCGATGATTCATGGCGCTTCCTACTTCCGATTTGATGACAGAAATAGCATCATCGGAATCGGTAGGGGTCGGATTGGCCATAGGGGCCTCGGTAGCAGGTTCGGCATGGGCCGTGGCTCCGGAATTTTGAGCGTTACTGGAAACCTTGGCAACCCCTTCGGTGGGAGAAGCCTGGGCATTTTGCCTGAATATTTTGATAAAATAACTGGTGTAAGGCTCTATTGATTATGATAGTAAGCAGACTGCTGAACAAAATACCTTTGGGTTGAGCGAGTAGGCAAACTCGTCCTCGCAGTCGGCTCATTTGTTTGGTCCTTGTTGGTTTCTGATCCGGGCATTGTTTCGATTCGCGACGTATGATGTGCGGATGGACGGCGCTTGGGAGCAGGAGCCGGCGTGTTGGGGCATTGTTGGATGCTTGCCTTTTGCAGGATGACTTCTTCTTCCTGTTTGTTGCAGGAATAGAGGAAGATCCAGGGTAATTGGCTATGATAGCCACCTGGGATCGGTCGAGGCTCTCCTAGTAGAAGACTCTGTCTTCAAATTCAATTAAAAGATCCGGGTCCTCGTGAAAACTCGGATCATCGTTGTGGGAATAGTGTTCTGGCTGAGGAGTCGGACAATTAACTGTCTTTATAAAGCTTCTCCATTCCTATTCGCATGTGGTTAACGACTTCGGTCAAGTAAGGGACAAAATTAAAAATCCGAACTATGTTAATAGAAGAGAAAAGCTTACCCATTCAATGGGATTGTGGCTCGAGTATCCTTCCTTGGTCGACCGCCGAATATAATCTTCTTGCTCTCCTTTATATAGGTCGGCGAGTGCGGCAGCCAACACCGTTTGATTGGTGGGACCCTGTTGCTACTTCTCGAGCATGCATTGGTTTCCCATGAAGAGGAACGGTTTGATGCAGAAAAGTAGATAAGTATTTCCCTTAGTTTTTGAGAACCAAGGTATCAATCCAGTAGGGTATACAAGCGAGCCACCAATAGATATACCTACACAAGGAATCAAACTCTTGCACCCAACGCTATAAAGGGGTTGTCAATCCCTTCACGGTTATTTGCAAGGATGAGATCTAGTAGAGATAGATATAACAGGATGCTTGAACGGAAAGTAAAAATAGGGCAGCAAGTATTTTTGGTATTGTTGGTTTTAGATCTGGAAATATAATATGTAAAATAAATCCAGGGGCCATAGGTTTCACTAGATAGCTTCTCTCATGATGGCAAGTATTATGGTGGGCGAACAAATTACTATCGAGCAATTGATAGAAAAGCGAATAATTATGAAGATATCCAAGGCAATGATTATGCATATAGGCATCACGTCCGTGACAAGTAGACTAAAATGATTCTGCATCTACTACTATTACTCCACACATCGACCGACTCCTGCCTGCATCTAGAGTATTAAGTTCATGAAGAATAGAGTAACGCATTAAGTAAGATGACATGATGTAGAGGGATAGACTCAAGCAATATGATGAAAACCCCATCTTTTTACCCTTGATGGAGACAATACAATAGGTGCCTCGCTACCCCTACTTTGTCATTGGGTGAGGACACCGCAAGATTGAACCCAAAACTAAGCACTTCTCCTATTGCAAGAATTACCAATCTAGTTGGCCAAACCAAACCAATAACTCGAAGAGACATGCAAAGATATGAAATCATGCATGTAAGAATTCATGAAAGACTCAAATAATATTCATGGATAATCTAAACATAAACCCAAAATTCATCAGATCCCGACAAACACACCGTAAAATAGTATTACATCGGATAGATCTCCACGAAGATCATGAAGAACATGGTATTGAGAAGCAAAGAGAGAGAAGAAGCCATCTAGCTACTAGCTATGGACCCGTAGGTCTATGGTGAACTACTCATGGATCATCGGAGGGGCAATGGAGTTCATGTAGATGCCCTCCGTGATCTAATCCCCCTCTGACAGATTACCGGAAAAGGCTCCAAGATTAGATCTCTCGGGAACGGAGGCTTCTGGTGGTGGAAAAGTGTTTTCATGGCTCCTTCTGATAATTATGGAATATTTAGGAATTTATAGGCCAAAGATTAGGGTTAGGGGAGTTGCCAGGGGCCCACAAGCCTGCCCAGCGTGGTTGGCCCCCCTAGCCGCGGCAAGCGGGCTTGTGGCCCCATGGCAGCTCCTCTGCCTTGGTTCTCAAGTCTCATGGCTTCCTTTTATTCCAGAAAAAAATCATTTCGGAGGTTTTATTTCGTTTGGACTCCGTTTAATATTCCTTATCTGCGAAACTCAAAAACAAGGAAAAAACATAAACTGGCACTAGGCTCTAGATTAATAGGTTAGTCCCAAAAATAATATAAAACAACATATTAATGCATATAAAACATCCAAGTAGATAATATAATAGCATGGAACAATCAAAAATTATAGATACGTTGGAGACGTATCAGCATCCCCAAGCTTAATTCCTGCTCGTCCTCGAGTAGGTAAATGATAAAAATAGAATTTTTGATGTGGAATGCTACCTAACATATTTATCCATTTAATATTATTTATTGTGGCATGAATATTCAGATCCATAAGATTCAAAACAATAGTCTAATATGAACATAAAAACAATAATACTTTGAGCACACCAACAAGGTAGTCGTGTCCTTTCGAAATAACATGGCCTTAGAAAGTCATCCCTACAAAATCATATGGTCTGGCTATGCTCCATCTTCCCCACACAAAGTATCTAAATCATGCACAACCCCGATGAACAAGTCAAGAAATTGTTTCACACTTTTTGTGTTCTCAAACCTTTTCAACTCTCGCGCAATACATGAGCGTGAGCCATGGATATAGCATTATAGGTGGAATAGAATATGGAGGGGTGCAAGGGAAAAAGGAGAAGATAGTCTCACATCAACTAGGCGTATCAACGAGCTATGAAGATGCCCATCAATAGATATCAAGGTGAGTGAGTAGGGATTACCATGCAACAAATGCACTTAGAGCTATAAGTGTATGAAACCTCAAAAACAAAACTAAGTGGTCATGCATAATGAATGTCCACTAGTTATATGAAAGTGACAAAATAGGAGATTCTCTATCATGAAGATCATGGTGCTATTTTGAAGCACAAGTGTGGAAAAAGATAGTAGCAATTGTCCCTTCTCTCTTTCTCTCATTTTTTTACTTTGGTGGGCTTCTTTGGCCTCTTTTATTTTTCTGTTTGGGCTTCCCTGGCCTCTTTTATTTTTTGTTAAGTCCGGATACTCGTCCCAACTTGTGAGGGAGTCATAGCCTTTGTCATCCTTTTCTCTCATGGGACAATGCTCTATTAATGAAAAATCATCACACTTTATTTACTTATAACTCAAAGAAAAATAAATTACAACTCGATTCCTATGACAAGATATAACTCTATATGCAATATGAAGTGATGATAGAAGTCATAGAAAAAGTACATGGTGGAAGTTGCATGGAAATATATCTCAGAATGGCATTGAAAATGTCATAATAGGTAGGTATGGTGGCTGTTTTGAGGAATAAATGGTGGCCATTTTGAGGAAGGAGGGTTTGATGTACCGATGAAAGTTGCGCGGTACTAGAGAGGCCAGCAAAAGATGGAAGGGTGAGAGTGCGTATAATCCATGAACTCACATTAGTCGTAAAGAACTCACATACTTATCGCAAAAGTCTATTCTTTATCAAAAAAAAGCATTAGACGCATGGTCCTAGGGGAGAGGTTGGTAGGAGTTAACCATCGTGCGCTCCCGACCCTCACACAAAGGTCGACAATCATTAGACAAGTCATGCTCCGACTTCGTTACATAACGGTTCACCATAAGTGCATGCTACGGGAATCACAAGCTTTAACACACGTATCTCTTAAATTAACAACTAATCACTAGCACAACTCTCATATTACCATCCCTATTATCTCAAAACTATATGCAAGGAATCCAACTTCTCATAGTTTTTAATGCACTTAATATTAAAGTTTTTATTATATCCCTCTTGGATGCCATTATATTAGGACTAAATTCATAACCTAAACAAATTACCATGCTGTTTTAAGAAACTCTAAAAATAATATAAGTAAGCAATGAGAGTTCAATAATTTCTATAAAATATAACACCGCCCTGTTCTAAAAAGATATAAGTGAAGCACTAGAGCAACAGTGTCTAGCTCAAAAGATAGAAGTGAAGCATATAGAGTATTCTAATAAATTCATGGTTCAGCGTGTCTCTCTCAAAAGATGTGTGCATAAAGGATTATTTTGTCAAACTAACAAGCAAATACTCATATCATACAAGACGCTCCAAGCAAAACACATATCATGTGGTGAATAAAAATATAGCCTCAAGTGAATTTACCGATGGATTGAAGACGAAAGAGGGGATGCCTTCCGGGGCATCCCCAAGCTTAGGCTTTTTGGTATCCTTAAATATGACTTGGGGTGCCATGTGCATCCCCAAGCTTAGGCTCTTGCCACTCTTTATTCCATAGTCCATCAAATCTTCACCCATAACTTGAAAACTTCACAAAACAAAACTCAACAGAAAACTCATGAGATCCGTTAGTATAAGAAAAATAAATCACCACTTTATGTACTGTTGTGAACTCATTATTTATTTATATTTGTGTAATACCGACTGTATTATAACCTTTCCATGACTCATCCCCCCCCCCCCGATATGACACACAGATACATCAAAATAAGCAAACAACACAAAGAAAACAGAATCTGTCAAAAACAGAATAGTCTGTTGCAATCTGTAAACTTAGAATACTTATGGAACTCCAAAAATTCTTTAAAAAATAGGAGAACCAGGTAAATTGGTATATCAATCCTTTTTAAAAATTTCAGATCAATTTGACGCTCTAAAAAATTCAGAAAAATCCTGGACTAAGCGCAAAAGTTTCTGTTTTCCACCAAGATCAAATCAACAACTACCATAGGTCACCCCAAAGGTTTTACCTGGATCAAATACTAATTTAAACACAAAAAAACGATTACTACAGAATTAATAATGTGCCAAAAACACCAAAACATAAGCAAAAAACTGAAAGCAAAATAAAATTGGGTTGCCTCCCAACAAGCGCTATTGTTTAACGCCCCTAGCTAGGCAAAGCGCAATAGATCTAGGTATTGTCATCTTTGGTATTGGAAACTTTTGTGAGGACTTTCTAAATCTAGGAAGTTCTTTAGTTTTATCAACGATCATACTCCTAGTCAAAAAGTCAAGAAATACTCTTGTAGCAATCGGTTCCCGAACAATGTTGAAAAAATTAGGGTGAACACTTATCATCTTAAGATCTTCGTCCCCTTTACTAGAGGATTCACCCTTATTCTTGGGAATGTAAACAAACTTGGCAGCCTCAGAAAGAGGACATTTAGGAGTGGTTTGAACAGCGGCAAAAGCGGAACCCAAGTTGGTCATAATGTCCTCTAGCTTCCCTATTCTAAAGGAATCTTGATCCAATTTTTCATTAACTATGGGTTCTTTTTCCCTTAAGTCTTTTAGAGTAACTCCTACCTTAGATCCATATTGAGTGATATGATTATGAATCTTTTTATCCAAGTTTTCAATAAGATCTATAGTAGCAACTTTATTTTAAATGATATCTAACCTTCGCATAACATGTTCCAAAGTTAAAATAGTCCCATTAACCATGATTGGAGGTGATCCAAACAAATTTATCATAGCACTATAGGACTCAAAGGTATGACTTCCCAATAAATTCAAGAGATGAGTTTGTGATGGGTACTTGGTATTCTTGACTTGCTATGTATCTCCCCGGCAATGGCGCCATAAATCCTTCTTGCTACTTCTCGAGCATGCGTTGGTTTCCCGTGAAGAGGAACGGTTTGATGCAGCAAAGTAGATAAGTATTTACCTCAGTAGGAGACACAAGCAAGCCACCAATATATATACCTGCACAAGGAATCAAACTCTTGCACCCAATGCTATAAAGGGGTTGTGAATCCCTTCACGATTATTTGCAAGGATGAGATCTAGTAGAGATAGATATAATAGGATGCTTGAAAGGAAAGTAAAACTGAAAGTAAAAACAGGGCAGCAAGTATTTTTGGTGTTTTTGGTTATAGATCTGAAAATAGAATATGGAAAATAGACCCGGGGGCCATAGGTTTCACTAGATGGCTTCTCTCATGATGGCAAGTATTATGGTGGGTGAACAAATTATTGTCGAGCAATTCATAGAAAACCGAATAATTATGAAGATATCCAAGGCAATGATTATGAATATAAGCATCACGTCCGTGACAAGTCGACCAAAATGATTCTGCTATTACTCCACACATCGACCGACTCCTGCCTGCATCTAGAGTATTAAGTTCATGAAGAACAGAGTAATGCATTAGGTAAGATGACATGATGTAGAGGGATAAACTCAAGCAATATGATGAAAACACCATCTTTTTACCCTTGATGGCAACAATACAATACGTGCCTCACTACCCCTACTATGTCACTGGGTGAGGACACCGCAAGATTGAACCCAAAACTAACCAATTCTCCTATTGCAAGAATTACCAATCTAGTTGGCCAAACCAAACCAAAAATTCGAAGAGAATTGCAAAAATATGAAATCATGCATATAAGAATTCAGGAAAGACTCAAATAATATTCATGGATAATCTAAACATAAACCCACAATTCATCGAATCTCGACAAACACACCGCAAAAGAGTATTACATCGGATAGATCTCCATGAAGATCTTGAAGAACATGGTATTCAGAAGCAAAGAGAGAGAGAGAGAGAGAGAGAGAGCAGAAGCCATCTAGATACTAGCTATGGACCCGTAGGTCTGTCGTGAACTACTCACGCATCATAGGAGGGTAAATGGAGTAGATGTAGATGCCCTCCGTGATCGAATCCCCCTCCGGCAGATTACAGGAAAAGGCTCCAAGATTGGATCTCTCGGGAACGAAGGCTTATGGCGGTGGAAAAGTGTTTTCATGGCTCGTTCTGATAATGATGGAATGTTTGGGTATTTATAGGATGAAGATTAGGGTTAGAGGAGGTGCCAGAGGTCCACAAGCCTTCCTGGCGTGGGGTACCCCCCTGGACGCGGCAAGCAGGCTTGTGGCCCCATGGCAGCTCTTTTGCCTTGGTTCTCAAGTCTCGTGGCTTCCATATTTCCAGAAAAAATCTTTCCGGAGGTTTTATTCCGTTTGGACTCCGTTTAATATTCCTTATTTGCAAAACTCAAAAACAAGGAAAAACAGAAACTAGCACTAGGCTCTAGATTAATAGGTTAGTCCGAAAAATAATATAAAATAGGATATTAATGCATATAAGACATCCAAAACAGATAATATAATAGCATGGAACAAATCAAAAATTATAGATAGGTTGGAGACGTATCAACACCGCCATCGAAAGACCATGAAGAAGAGCTTCATATTCGGCGGCATTGTTGGAATTGAAATACATGATTTGCAACACGTATCTTACGTTGTCGCGTGTGGGGGATGTAAAACAACTCTAGCCCCCAGACCGGCCAAGGTCTTGGATCCGTCGAAGTACATTGTCTAATGGGAGTATGCACTATACTCCTCGGGGAGCTCGGCCTTTGTCCATTCAGCCAAGAAGTCCGCCAGTACCTGAGATTTAAGGGCGCGACGTGGCTTGTAGTTTATTTCAAAGGGAAGGAGCTCAATGGCCCATTTGGTTATGCGACCGGTAGCGTCCCTGTTGTTGATTATATCATTCGAGGGGACTTCCGATGCCACCATTACCGCGCACTCCTGGAAGTAGTGCCGGAGTTTCCTCGATGCCATGAATACTATATAGGCTATTTTTGATAATGTGAGTATCTGGACTTGCACTACGTTAGAACTTCTGACACATAATATACCGGCTTCTGAGTTGAGAATTTATGTCCCTCCTCATCTCGTTCGACGACGAGCATCATGTTGACTACCTTATTGGTGGCCGATATGTATAACAACATGGGCTAACCAGTGCCTGGTGCTGTGAGTATGGGATTGATTGCCAGTATTGTTTTGATTTCATCCAACACAGCCGCTGCTTCAGCGGTCCATTCGAAATTTTTTGTACGTTTCAGCAGCTTATAAAGCGGCAAAGCTTTTTCTCCGAGGCGGGAAATAAAGTGGCTTAATGTGGCTACGCACCCGGCTAGTCTATGGACATGCTTAAGCTCTGTGGGTATTGCAAGTTCTGATAGAGCACGAATTTTAGCTAGATTTACCTCTATTCCTCTATGGGAGACAATGAATCCAAGCATCTTGCCCGAGGGAACTCCGAATACGCATTTTTCCGGATTGAGACGTATATCATATTCATGCAAATTAGCATAAGTTTGACGGAGGTCATCGATCACCTGATCAACGTGTTTGGTTTTCATTATCACATTATCCACGTATGCCTCAACAGTCTTTCCGACCTATGTGGCGAGGCAGGTTTGGATCATGCGCTGGTACGTGGCCCCGGCGTTTTTTAGCCCGAAGGGCATCGTGTTGAAGCAAAATGGCCCGTAGGGGGTGATGAATGTGGTAGCCACCTGATCGGATTCCTTCATTTTTAATTTGATGGTATCCGGAGTAAGCGTCGAGGAAACACAACAAATAATGTCCAGCTGTGGCATCAATGATCTGGTCTATGCGTGTTAAGGGAAAAGGGTCCTTGGGGCATGCTTTGTTGAGGTCTTTGAAATCGACACATAGCCACCAGGATTTGTCTTTCTTAGGTACCATCACCAGGTTTGCTAGCCACTCGGGGTGTTTAATGTCCCGAATAAATCCGGCCTCGAGTAATTTTGCTAATTCTTCACCCATGGCTTGTCCTTTGGGTTTGGAGAAGCGGTGCAGGGTCAGTTTCACGGGCTTAAAGCCTGGAATAATGTTCAGGCTGTGTTCGGCGAGCCAACGTGGGATACCGGGTATATCCTAAGGATGCCAAGCAAAAATGTCCCAATTTTTGGGGAGGAAATTCCGCAATGCTTCGTACATAAGGGGATCGAGCTGGGCTCCGATGGATGTTGTTTTATTGGGGTCTGTTGGATGCACTTGAAATTTGACGATTTCCTCTGTGGGTTTAAAGGACGTGGACTTGGGCCTTTTATTGAGGATCACATCATCGCTATTAATTGTCGACCGTATAGCGGTCAATTCCTCGGCGGCACAAGTTCCCGCTAATGCCTCGAGGGCGAGCGTTGTCGTCTTGTTTTCAGCCCGGAGGGCTATATTCGGATCACTGGCGAGCGTGATCACTCCATTTGGTCCTGGCATTTTGAGTTTCATGTACCCGTAATGGGGTATAGCCTGGAACTTTGTAAAGGTGTCGCGTCCTGATAGGGCATGATAGACCCTAGGGAAGGGGACGATGTGGAAGAGAAGTTCTTCGGATCGGTAATTTTCGAGCGTGCCGAACACAACGTCTAGGATTGTACATACGGAACAACGTGCCTCTTTCCCTGGGATAATTTCTCGAAAGGTTGTGTTGCTATGTTCGATGCAAGGTTGGTCGAACTACATAAATGAGGTTTAGACCACTGCCGCCATCCATGAGCACCTTATGTAGTCTATACCCATCAATGATGGGATTCAAGACTAGAGCGGCCGGTGAGTGACAGGGAAGGATGGGTAGCTGGTCAGTGTCCTCGAAAGTAATCAGTACGTCTGCCCATGGGCTAGTAGCTTCCACGTGGTAGACTTGCTCGTGCTCCCAAAGAGCTCTTTTACGCCTGATCCTCGAGGGGAAAACCTCATAAACTGTGAGGTCTTCATCATCGAATCCGTTTGGCGAAGGAGAGCACCTGTTCGACGAAGGTGAGTCGAGGATAGCCTCGCCACTTTTCGTGACTTGCATGACGACCCGGCAAGCTCGAAGGCTATGTGTAGGGTTTATGTTCAATAACACGGAATGAATGGGGCAAGGTTTATCTAAAAGTCCGTCGAGGACGGTGTCGGTCCCGTAAAGGGACTTGTTTCTTTTTCGACTAGTTCATGCCTGGCAGGCCATTTTGGAGGTACCCCCTTTCTTCAAACTCCTCTAGGGTGTTCGGAGAATTTTGGTTCCGAGAACAACCGCTTGGATTGCCAGACACTCTCCATGGCGCAGTACTTATGTACCAATTCGGATAACTCCAAAAATCATTTATGTGTCGGCGGGCCTGGGCATTAAGAATGCCTTCATCATGGCAATTACTGATGAAAATTTCCATTACTTCTTGGTCACTAAGACCTTTTACTCTGCTCCTAGCGAGGAGGAGTCTTGCCCAAAAGTGGTGGACTGATTCTCCTTGTATTTGCTTGATATCCTAGAAGTTCAAAGACATGGGCTTTGGCATGGTACTTGGATAATCGTCTTGGGCGGTGGGTGGGAAAATATGTGTTCCCTGTCGCAGCGAGTGTTCGGAAGTGCAGTTTCTAAATCGCGCGACGGATCCTGGACCGATGACGGTCTGGCTTTAAAGCGATTCCCCGCCTCTGATTCTCCAACGGGGTCTTGGAGATCGTGGATGGGGTATAGACGGTTTTCAATTCCAGTTGTCGGGCAGAATCCGCGGCCGGACACTTGACGGTGGCAACAAGGTGAGTGACCGGAGGGACATGAATCTCCCTGTCATCGGGTCTAATCCCGAGTCGATCATAGATTGGAAACTGGTCATCTGCTATATGCATAGCTTCGATCTGATCGAACAACTCGTTTAAGAACGAGGCGATGGCAGGATGCGTGTCACTCATACGAGTGGATTCGTCAAACGATGTGACGGTTCCGGAGTTACGCCAAAGCGGATCCGTGTTTCGTTCCACCGTGGGACCTGATGCATTGGACGTCGAAGCATCCGGATTTACAAGCTTTCCTTCGAAGGTTGAGGGTTCCATTGGAATGAGCGTTCCCTGTGAATCAATCATGAACTCTAGGGTTCCGAACTTAACACACTGATTGGGGGGAAACCTTCCAGTCTGACCCCGACGGTCGACTGGGCTAGCGTGCGACAAGATGTCGTTGCCGATGAAATTCTGATCGGGGGCGAGAGTCCCCTCGATACATATCTTGCTACTTGTGACGGGGCGAACCATTGATTCCTTCAGTGCTCACAGAGGAACTCTCAATTAAAGAACTAATGTTGGTGTCAAAACCAACGGATCTCGGGTAGGGGGTCCCGAACTGCGAGACTAGGATCGACGGTAACTAGAGACGAAGGGGACACGAGTATACCCAGGTTCGGTACCTCCAATGGAGGTAATACCCTATGTCCTGCTTGATTGTATTGATGGTGCAAGGGGTTACAGAGTTGATCTACATCGAGATCATATGTCTAACCCTAGATGAGTTCTTCTCCCTCTCATCCCTAAAACTCTCCGGCTTATACAGATGTCGAGGGTGTCCTTGGCCTACACATGGTTGGTTATATGCCGAAGAGATAACTTGCCTAACTACAGCTAATAACTTGGAGCACAGGTCTTGACTCCATGAGGATTCCGTCCTGGCGCCAAGTGGTCCTTGATCCTCCGATGTCTGCCTTGTGGCCCATACAGTCCGGCCCATGAACAATGGGTCGGCTATCCGAGGACCCCTTAATCTAGGACTCCCTCACCAGTAACATCTTGCAAAGAGCTATGAAGCCTGAGATGTGCAGGATAGACCCCGGGGTGAGGTGGTGGAGCTGGATCCCATAGAATTCCAGCAATCCCCTCAAGAACGGATGGATGGGAAACCCGAGGACCCACAAGGGAAAGGGCACGAACATACACGTTCCCCCCCCCCCCTTGAGCATTGGGGAAACGCTCCGCGAAAACTTCGTTGTTGTAAGAAGATAATGTTGGGGAACGTCGCATGGGAAACAAAAAATTTCCTACGCACACGCAAACCTATCCATGGTGATGAGCATCTACAAGAGGGAGAGTGGATATACGTACCCTTGTAGATCGCTAAGCGGGAAGCGTTAAGAAACGCGGTTGGTGTAGTCGAACATCTTCGCGATCCAAATCGCCGAGCGTCCCGCGATCTCATCACGATCCGTCCCGCGATCCAATCACGATCCGTCCCGTGAACTCATCACGATCCGTCCCGTGATCTCATCACAATCCGTCTCACGATCCTGATCACGATCTTTCCCGCGAACTCATCACGATTCGTTCCGCGATCTCATCACGACCCGTCTCGTGATCTCGATCACGGTCCTTCCGATCTAGCGCCGAACGGACGGCACCTCCGCGTTCAGCACACGTGCAGCTTGATGACGATCTCCACCGTCTTGATCCAGCAAGAGGAGGTGGAGAGGAGAGAGAGTTCACCGGCAGCGTGACGGCGCTCCGGTGATGGTGGTGGAGCAATTCCGGCAGGGCTTCGCCTAAGCGCTGCAGAAAACCGATCTAGAGGAGAAACTATGCACCGGTGGAACGGGTAGCACGTGGCCGGAAATTCTGTCCAAAAACCACCCAATCCACTAGTATATATAGGAGGAGAGGAGAGGAGAGGCAGCCAAGGCCTTTGGGTCGGCCGAAATAGGAGGTGGCAGCAATCCTACTTCACCTCCAATCCTAGTTGGAGTAGGATTGCCTCCTATTGGCTGATTTTCCACTTTTTGCTTTAGGACTTTCTCTCCTGCGCCATGGGCCTTTGTGGCTGTTTTCCCAGCCCACTAAGGGCTGGTTATTATTCTCCCACAGCCCATGGACCTCTTGGGGTCGAAGTACCCCTCCCGGAGGTCTCCCGGTACACTACCGACACTCCCGGTACACTACCGATACTCCCGGTACACTACCGATGAGCCCGAAACTTTTCCGAAAACCAAACTGGGACTTCCTATATATGAATCTTTACCTCCGGACCATTCCGGAGCTCCTCGTGATGTCCGGGATCTCATCCGGGACTCCGAACAACCTTCGTTCACCACCATACATAATCTACACTACCGAAACGTCACCGAACCTTAAGTGTGTAGACCCTGCGGGTTCGAGAACTATGTAGACATGACCGAGACACCTCTACAGTCAATAACCAATGGCGGGACCTGGATGTCCACATTGGCTCCTACATATTCTACGAAGATCTTTATCGGTCGAACCTCTATGTCAAGGATTCAGTTAATCCCGTATAACGTTCCCTTTGTTCTTCGGTATGTTACTTGCCCGAGATTCGATCGTTGGTATCTCCATACCTAGTTCAACCTCGTTACCGGCAAGTCTCTTTACTCGTTCCATAATACAAGATCCCACAACTAACAATTAGTCACATTGCTTGCAAGGCTCATTGTGATGTTGTATTACCGAGTGGGCCCTGAGATACCTCTCCGTCACACGGAGTAACAAATCCCAGTCTCGATCCATGCCAACTCAACAGACACCATCGGAGATACCTGTAGAGAACCTTTATAGTCACCCAGTTACGTTGCGACGTTTGATACACACAAGGCACTCCTCCGATATCCGTGAGTTGCATGATCTCATGGTCATAGGAACATATACTTGACATGCAGAAAACAGTAGCAATAAACTGACACGATCATATGCTATGTTTGTAGTTTGGGTCTTATCCATCACATCATTCTCCTAATGATGTGATCCCGTTATCAAATGACATCTCATGTCCATGGCTAGGAAACCTTAACCATCCTTTGATCAACGAGCTAGTCCATTAGAGGCATACTAGGGACATGGTTTTTGTCTATGTATCCACACATGCATTTAAGTCTCCGATCAATACAATTATAGCATGGATAATAAACGATTATCATGAACAAGGAAATATGATAATAACTAATTTATTATTGCCCCTAGGGCATATTTCCAACAGATAAACATGCGCGGGTCACCGCCAGATCCGAAGAAGGGAGATATGATAACCCACAAGTATAGGGGATCAATTGTAGCCTTTCTCGATAAGTAAGAGTGTCAATCCCAATGAGGAGCTAAAGGTACAACAAATATTCCCTCAAGTTCTATCGACCACCAACACAACTGTACGCATGCTTAATGTTTGCTTTACCTAGAACAAGCATGAAACTAGAAGTACCTTGTAGGTGTGATAGGATAGGTTTGCAAGATAATAAAGATCACATAAATAAAAAATAGGGGCTGCTAAGATAAAGTAACAATTAAGTTAGTTTAACGAGTGTGGAAAAGTGGTGGTAGGAGTTGTGGAATTGTCCCTAGGCAATCGATAACTAGACCGGTAATCATTATTTCAATTTTATATGAGGGAGAGGCATAAGCTAGCATACTTTCTCTACTTGAATCATATGCAGTTCTGATTGGAACTCTAGCAAGCATCCGCAACTACTAAAGATCATTAAGGTAAATCCCAACCATAGAATTATAAGGTATCAAGCTCTCTTTACTCCCATATGCAACAACCCACCTACTCGGGTTTATGCTTCTGTCACTCAAGCAACCCACCATAGGCAAATCATGAACACGTTGCAACACCCTACAGCGAGGATCCCTCACGCTTGCGCGACACGGAGAGCAACATAGGACAGCACCAATAATAAAACATGTAACTCAAAACAATCATGATCATCAACAAACCATAGGACAACAAAAATATACTCGAACATCATAGGATGGAAACACATCATTGTATAATAATATGAACCATAAAGCCCCATGTTCAAGTAGAGGGTACAGCGGGTTGCGGGAGAGTGGACCTCTATAGATAGATGGGGGAAGGTGATGGAGGTGTTGGTGAAGATGACGGAGTTGTTGGAGTAGATCGACGTCATGATGATGGCCCCGGTGGCGTTTTGGCACCACCGGGAGAGAGGGGGAGGGAGCCCCCCTCCTTCTTATTCTTCCTTGACCTTCCCCCAAGATGGGAGAAGGGATTCCCCTCTGGTCCATGGCCTCCATGGCGACGAAGGGGCGAGAGTCCCTCCGAGATTGGATCTCTCTCTCTCTCTCTCTGTTTCCATCTGTTTCTGCGCTCCCAAATTCTGGCCTTTCATCGTTTCTTAAATATACGAATATCCGTAACTCCGACCGTGCTGACATTTTGAGGGGATTTTTTCCGGATATTAGCTTTCTTGAGGCCAAAGTACAGCCCCAACCGACCTAAGGGGTGGCCACAAGCCTGCCAGGCGCGGCCAGGGGGTGGGTCGTGCCTAGCAGGCTTGCCACCTCCTCGGGCATCGTCTCGCGTTGATTCTTTTTCCCAAAAATCACATATATTCCAAAAAAATCTTCGTAAGTTTTTATCACGTTTGGACTTCGTTTGGTATGGATATTCGGCGAAACAAAAAACATTCAACAAACAGGAACTGGCACCTGGCACTGGATCAATATGTTAGTCCCAAAAATTGTATAAACAATTGCCAAAAGTATATGCAAGTTATAGAATATTGGCGTGAAACAATCAAAAATTATAGACACGACGGAAACGTATCAGCATCCTCAAACTTAATTCCTGCTCGTCCTCGAGTAGGTAAATGATAAAAAACATATTTTTTGATGTGGAATGCTACCTAGCATAATCTTGATCATATAATCTAATCATGGCATGAATATTAAGACATGAACGATTCAAAGCAATAGTCTATTATTTGACATTAAGACAATAATACTTCAATCATAATAATAAAGCAATTGTATCTCTTCAAAATATAATGGCAAAAGAAAGTTATCCCTACAATATGATATAGTCTGGCTATGCGCCATCTTCCCCACACAAAAAATTTATATCATGCGCAACCCCGATGACAAGTCAACCAATTGTTTCACACCTTTTATGTTCTCAAACTTTTTCAACTCTCACGCAATACATGAGCGTGAGCCATGGACATAGCACTATAGGTGGAATAGAATATGGTGGAGGTTGCGAAGAAAAAGGAGAGCATAGTCTCACATCAACTAGGCGTATCAATGGGATATGGAGATGGCCATTAATAGATATTAATGTGAGTGAGTAGGGATTGCCATGCAACGGATGCACTAGAGCTATAAGTGTATGAAAGCTCAAAAAGAAACTAAGTGGGTGTGCATCCAACTTGCTTGCTCATGAAGACCTAGGGAAATTTGAGGAAGCCCATCATTGGAATATACAAGCCAAGTTATATAATGAAAAATTCCCACTAGTATATGAAAGTGACAAAATAGGAGACTCTCTATCATGAAGATCATGGTGCTACTTTGAAGCACAAGTGTGGAAAAAGATAGTAGCAATGTCCCTTCTCTCTTTTCTCTCATTTTTTGGTGGCATCTTTGGCCTCTTTTTTTTATTTGGGCTTCGTTGGCCTCTTTTATTTTTCATAAAGTCCACAATCTCATCCCACTTATGAGGGAATCATAGCTTCCATCATCCTTTCCTCACATGGGACATGCTCCAATAATGATAATCACCACACTTTTATTTACTTACAACTGAAAAGAAAATTACAACTCGAAACATAGAACAAAATATGACTCTATATGGATGCCTCCGGCAGTGTACTGGGATATGCAATGGTCTATCATAGCAAATGACATCAAAAAATGGAGAAGCCATGAAAACATCAAAAAATGGAGAAGCCATGCAAAGCATTATGAAAATGATGGCGCGTGTCATAATAAATGGAACAGTGGAAGTTGCATGGCAATATCTCTCGGAATGGCTATGGAAATGCCATAATAGGTACGTATGGCGGCTGTTTTGAGGGAGGATATATGGTGGGTTTAATGCACCGGCGAAAGTTGCGCGGTACTAGAAAGGCTAGCAAAGGTGGAAGGGTGAGAGTGCATATAATCCATGGACTCACATTAGTCATAAAGAACTCACATACTTATTGCAAAAGTCTATTAGTCATCGAAGCAAAGTATTAGACGCATGCTCCTAGGGATAGGTTGGTAGGAGTTAACCATCGCGCGCTCCCGACCCTCACACAAAGGTTGACAATCAATAAACAAATCATGCTTCGACTTCCTTACATCATGGTTCACCATACGCGCATGCTACGGGAATCACAAACCTTTACACAAGTATTTCTACCGATCCACAATTACTCACTAGCATTACTCTAATATCACCATCTTTATATCGCAAGACTATTGCAAGGCATCAAACACATCATACACTGTGATCTACAAGTTTTATGTAGGATTTTATGACTAACCATGTGAATGACCAACTCCTATTATCTCTCTAAATAGATATAAGTGAAGCATGAGAGTTTAATTCTTTCTACAAAATATATGCCCATGCTCTAACAAATATAACTGAAGCAAAAGAGCATTGTACAAATGGCGGTTTTCTATGTGCGGAGAAACAGGCAATCCAAACTTCAAATGATATAAGTGAACCACATGAAGCATTCTATAAAGCCATACTCAAAAGATATAAGTGAGGTGCAAAGAGCATTATATAAATAAACCAAGAACTTTATCATGCCAGCATGGTGCATTATTAAAAGAAAAATAAAATGCGCACGACGCTCCAAGATTTACGCATATCATGTGACGAATAAAAATATAGCTCCAAGTAAAATTACCGATGGTTTTTAGAAGAAAGAGGGGATGCCTTCTAGGCATCCCCAATCTTAGTTTCTTGGGAGTCCTTGAATATTACCTTGGGGTGCCTCGGGCATCCCCAAGCTTAGTCTCTTTCTACTCCTTATACCTTCACCCAAAACTTGAAAACTTCAATCACACAAAACTTAACAAAACCCTCGTGAGATACGTTAGTATAATAAAACAAATCACCACTTTAAGTACTTTTGTAAACCAATTCATATTTTGTTTTTGCATTGTATCTACTTTATTGTAACTTCTTTATGTCTTATACCACCGATAAAATTGATAGTTTCATCAAAACTAGCAAAACAATGCATCAAAAACAGAATTTGTCTTAAACAGAACAGTCTGTAGTAATCTGAACATTCACCATACTTCTGTAATTATAAAATTCTGAAATATTAGGATAAAATAAAAAATTTGCATAGCAGTACTGTGTGAAAATTTCAGAAACTTTTGACATTCCAGTAAAAAATGAAAATTCATGCACTACAGACAAAGTTTCTGTTTTTGCACTGCACACACCAAACAAGCAATCTAATCATCCTAAAGGCAAATCTTGGCACATTATTTTTATAATACAATGGATTTATACAAGGGTATAATTATTGTTGTTGAAAATTTGCTTTCATTAAAATTCGCAAAGTTTCCATGGGCATGAACAAAGTTCAAGGAGCTCCCCCACTTCAACGGTGCTCGTCCTTCTTACTTTCACTTATCTTTTTGAAAAACTTTTAGGTTCCCCTATTTTTTTGAACTATATAAAAGAACACAACAGAATAAAATGACTCTCTAAAACTTCCGGGTTGACTCCCTGACAGCGCTTTTTTTAAAGCCATTAAGCTAGGCATAAAGTGCTCAAGTAGTCGATCCACCCGGATCCCAAGGTATATCAAAGACAATTTTAATTAGCAATTATTTGTAATTAAGTAGTGAGCACAAAGTGATATAAATCTTGTGACAATGAAGTCTAACTCTCTTCCTATGCATTGGCATGTCATACAAGAACAATTCATCCACACCAACTAAGGTCCAATGCATAGCATACGTAGTTTCTTGCAATTTTATCGTATTAGAAACATAGAGAGGTGAAGATGTAGTTCCTCTCTCATAATAATTACAAGTAGGATCAGCAAGCACATGCATATTATATCTATAAAAATCATCATGTGCAATAGTAGAAGGCAACCCATCTATATAATCCTTAATAAGTGAAAACTTCTCCGATATAGTGTAGTTGGGAGAATTCAAAAAGATAATAGGACTATCATGTGTGGGTGCAATAACAACAATTTCATGCTTAACATAAGGAACTATAGCAAGTTCATCTTCATAAGCATAATTCATATTGGCATCATGGCCACAAGAATGGCAAGCATCAAGTTCATCGAAAAGGGATATTTCAAAAGAATCCAAGGGATCATAGCAATCAACATAGCATTCATCCTTCGGTAAGCACGAAGGGAAATTAAACAATATATGAGTTGAAGATTTACTCTCATTAGAAGGTGGGCAGGGGTACCTAATCCGCTCTTCCTCCTTTTTTTCTTCATTCTCCTCCTTATCTTTTTCATCTAATGAGCTTACAATTTCAGCAACTTCCTCTTCCATAGATTCCTGCAAAATATTAGTCTCTTCCAAGGCAGAGGTCATTATTTCAATAAACTCTTTAACATAAGCATTAGAATCATAGTTTTCATAGCAATATTTAAGTATGGCAAAATTTTCAGATTCGTAAAGAGTAGCATCATACTTTTCACTGAAAGAAGGAATTTCATGGGCACCCTTGAAAGCAACAAATTATTCAATTTGTTCAACATCATTATAGCAATAGGCCTCCTTGGCATAAGAGGATAACATTTCATTATCATTAATAACACACTGGTAGGGAAGGTGTTTTTTAGCTTCTTTAGAACAACAAGTAAAATCATAAATTTCACATAGATTCCAAGCATAGCAACACAAAGTATTAATTTGATGCCACAAGAGTTTCCCTTTTTGAAGATATGCAGTGTCGCACATAATGAGCATGCTCATTTAATGACTTTTCCTCAACTAAGCTAGTTGGGTTTTCAGCACGAGCACAAGTGGATCGAAGATGACCCAAGTAATATTCTTCGGTGGTACGGAACACTAGTGGTTCCTCAACTTTTGGAGCAGCAAGTACAACTATTTTTTTTTGGTATTTTGCGTTTCCTACCCATACCTAAAGATACAAGACAACTTAGAATAGCAAATAAAATCTACTTAGTGATAAAGCAAACAATCACACACGAGAATATTCACCCCACACTATTGCTCCCCGGCAATGGCGCCAGAAAAAGGTCTTGATAACCCACAAGTATAGGTAATCAATTGCAGCCTTTCTCTATAAGTAAGAGTGTTGAACCCAATGAGGAGCTAAAGGTAGAAAAAATATTCCCTCAAGTTCTATCGACCACCGATACAACTCTACGCACGCTTAACATTCGCTTTACCTAGAACAAGTATGAAACTAGAAGTACTTTGTAGGTGTGATAGGATAGGTTTCCAAGATAATAAAGAGCAAGTAAATAAAAACTAGGGCCTGCTAAGATAAAGTAACAATTAAGTTAGTTTAACGAGTGTGGAAAAGTGGTGGTAGGAGTTGCAGAATTGTCGCTAGGCAATCGATAACTAGACCGGTAATCATTATTTCAATTTTATATGAGGGAGAGGCATAAGCTAGCATACTTTCTCTACTTGAATCATATGCAGTTCTGATTGGAACTCTAGCAAGCATCCGCAACTACTAAAGATCATTAAGGTAAAACCCAACCATATAATTATAAGGTATCAAGTTCTCTTTACTCCCATATGCAACAACCCACCTACTCGGGTTTATGCTTTTGTCACTCAAGCAACCCACCATAGGCGAATCATGAACACGTTGCAACACCCTACAGCGAGGATCCCTCATGCTTGCGCGACACAGAGAGCACCATAGGACAGCACCAATAATAAAACATGCAACTCAAAACAATCATGATCATCAATAAACCATAGGACAACAAAAATCTACTCGAACATCATAGGATGGAAACACATCATTGTATAATAATATGAACCATAAAGCACCATGTTCAAGTAGAGGGTACAGCGGGTTGCGGGAGAGTGGACCTCTATAGATAGATGGGGGAAGGTGATGGAGGTGTTGGTGAAGATGACGGAGTTGTTGGAGTAGATCGACGTCACGATGATGGCCCCGGTGGCGTTTCGGCGCCACCGGGAGAGAGGGGGAGGGAGCCCCCCTCCTTCTTATTCTTCCTTAACCTTCCCCCAAGATGGGATAAGGGATTCCCCTCTGGTCCATGGCCTCCATGGCGAAGAAGGGGCGAGAGTCCCTCCGAGATTGGATCTCTCTCTCCGTTTCCTTCTATTTGTGTGCTCCCAGATTCTGGACTTTCACCGTTTCTTAAATATACGGAGATCCATAACTCTGATCGGGCTGAAATTTTGAGGGGACTTTTGTCTGGATACTAGCTTTCTTGCGGCAAAAGGACAGCTCCAACCGACCTAAGGGGTGGCCACAAACCTGCCAGGCGCAGTCAGGGGGTGGGCCGTGCCTAGCAGGCTTGCCGCCTCCTCGGGCATCGTCTCACGTTGATTCTTTTTCCCATATATTAGATATATTCCAAAAAAATCTCGGTAAGTTTTTATCGCGTTTGGACTTTGTTGGTATGGATATTCGGCAAAACAAGAAACATGCAACAAACAAGAACTGGCACTAGGCACTTGATCAATATGTTAGTCCCAAAAAGTATAAAAAGTTGCCAAAAGTATATGAAAGTTGTAGAATATTGGCATGAAACAATCAAAAATTATAGATACAACAGAGACGTATCAAGATACCATGGGTCTCCAGATTGCCAAGCCGCAGGAGCGAGACGGAACAGCTGGTCCAGTCCCCGGGATGGGAGCCGTAGGGGCGCGAGGAAGAGCTGGGGGTGCTCGCCATGTTTTTCGTGGTGATCTTCCGCTAGGAGTTTTTTCCGATGGGGAGGAGGAGGAGGAGGATGTCTAAACCACGATTCTATTTGTTTAAATGGGTGTAGCCTCCATTATGGAGGGGCAGTACTATAAAAAACCACTAAACCGCTTGCCTCCCCGCGACGTGCGAAAATCAAGGAACGCTGGCGGTTATTATAATGGACCTAGAGATCTCGTGATGCTTGGGATTTCACTGATGACTTGTCGGTTGCCGAACAAGAGGGAGTATGGGCGTCGCCTTGCAACTCGAATATTATGAAGATTATCTGGATATACATTGGTGTTGAAGACTAGTCTGGGGGCTACTGGGGGAGTCCTGGATTAAGGGGCCCTCGAACGGCCGACCTGTTTCCCATGGGCCAGACTATATGGCCACAAAGTGATCATTGTGTGATCAAGGGCCCCGTCGCTAGGATGGAAGCTTCGGGAACCGTGGCTTGTCCACCAAGTTGACGACCATAGTTAGGCATGTTTATCTCTTCGGCATGTAATCAACCACGTGTAAACCCTAGGTACCCTCGGCGTCTATATAAGCCGGAGGGTTTTAGGTTGTAGAGATAGAACAACTCATCTAGGGTGTAGCTCTTTGATCTCGAGGTAGATCAACTCTGTAACCTATACATCATCAATACAATGAAGCATGACGTAGGGTATTACCTCCATAGGAGGGCCCGAACCTGGGTAAAACCTTGTCCCCTTCGTCATTTGTTACCCTCGATTCTAGTCTCTCAGCTCGGGACCCCCTACCCGAGATCCGCCGATTTTGACACTAACAGATACATCGACAATATTGTGTCCCTAGAATGCCTCTAGTAGACTAGCTTATTGATAAAAGATGGTCAAGGTTTCCTAGCCATGGACATGAGATGTCATTTGATAACGGGATCACATCATTGGGAGAATGAGGTGATTGACAAGACCCAAACTATGAACATATCATATGATTTAGTAAGTTTATTGCTATAGTTTTCTGAATGTCAAGTATCTGTTCCTATGACCATGATATCATGCAACTCACTAACACCAGAGGAATACCTTGTGTGAATCAAATGTCGCAACATAACTGGGTGACTATAAAGATTCTCTACATGTATCTCCGAGGGTGTCTGTTGAGTGGGCATGGATCGAGACTGGGATTTGTTACTCCGCCTAACAGAGAGGTATCTCAGGGCCCACTCGGTAATACAACATCACAATAATCCTTGCAAACAAAGTGACTAAAGAGTTAGCCACGAGATCTTGTATTACAAAATGAGTAAATAGACCTTCCGGTAACGAGATTGAACTAGGTATAGAGATACCGACGATCGAATCTCGGGCAAGTAACATACCGAAGAACAAAGGGAACACCATACGGGATTAACTGAATCCTTGACATAGAGGTTCAACCGATAAAGATATTCATAGAATATGTAGGAACCAATATGGCATCCAGGTCCCTCTATTGGTTATTGACTGTAGAGGTGTCTCGGTCGTGTCTACATAGTTCTTGAACCCGCAGGGTGTGCACACTTAACATTCAATGACATTTCGTTAGTATTGAGTTATTTATGTTGGTGACCGAAGGTTGTTCGGAGTCCCGGATGAGATCCCGTACGTCACGAGGAGCTCCAGAACGGTCCGGAGGTAAAGACTGATATATAGGATGTCCTGTTTTGGTCACTGGAAAAGTTTCGGGTATTTTTGGTAATGTACCGGGGGTGCCGGGAGGGTTCGGGGCTTAGGGGTGGCACACCAGCCCTTAGCGGGCTGGACAAGCCAGCCCCTAAGGGCCCATGTGAAGAGGAGGAAGGAGGGCAAGTGGGGAGTCCTCCGAGGACTCCACCTCCCTTGTGGGAGGAAGAATCCGAATGGGGGGAGGACTCCTCCCTGGTTCGGCCGACCCTAGGGGAAACCCTAGGGCGCCAGCCCGTCCCCTCCCTCCTATATATATTGGAGTGGAGAGAGGGCAACCGCACCACAAGCTACGGTGCAGCCCTCTCTCCCCCCACTAGATCATCTCCTCTTCTAGTTGCGGCGGTGCTTAGGCGAAGCCCTGCCGGAACAGCTCCACCACCACCGTTGCCGCACCGTCGCGCTGCCGGAGTTCTCATCTACCTCTCTGGTCCCTCTTGCTGGATCAACAAGGCGGAGATCGTCATCGAGTTGTACGTGTGCTGAACGCGGAGGTGTCGTTCGTTCGGCGCTAGATTGGGCCGGATCGTGATCGAATCGCGGGACGACTAGCGATTTGGATCGCAAAGACATTCGACTACATCAACCGCATTTCTTAACGCTTCCTGCTTAGCAATCTACAAGGGTATGTAGATCCACCCTCCCTCTCGTAGATGCTCATTACCATGGATAGATATTGCGTGTGCATAGGAATTTTTTTGTTTCCCATGCAACGTTCCTCAACATTAACAGGGCCTTAGTGGCCCTCCTACCAAAGTGGGGCAACATCCATTAGCGATTATAAGCCAATTAGTCTAATTCATTCCATCGCTAAGTTTATATCAAAAGTACTCTCGATGGGGTTGGCCATTGTGATTCACACATTAATCTTCCTAGTGCAAACGGCTTTTCTCCGGGCGAAGTGTATCCATGACAGTTTCCTATATGTCCAAAATTGTGTCAAAGCACTATATAGACAGAAAACCTTGGCTCTACTTCTTAAAGTGGACATCACCAAGGCCTTGAACAGCGTGACATGGGAATACATACTAAAGTTGTTGCAGAGACTAGGCTTTAGCGCACGGTGGAGAGATTGGATCGCAGTACTACTCTCTACATCGTCGTCATTCCTCCTTAGTGGCACTCCTGGTCAACGGATACACCACCACCGAGGCCTTCGACAGGGTGATCCCTTATCGCCCTTATTATTTATTTTGGGAATGATCCACTATACCATATACTATAAGCGGTTGCACAATGTCAAAATCATTGCACCACTTCCAGGACAAGAGCTCAAGCCTAGAATCAACCTCTACGCCGATGACATTGTTATCTTCGCAAATCCTGTAAAACAAGAGATTGATGCACTGCTACACATCCTCCACGATTTTGGGGCATCCACATGCCTTTACATTAACCCCACTAAATCTTTTGCATTACCCATTAGATGATAAAATGTAGACCTCACGTATGTGCTTGAGAACTTTGGAGGAGCACTAGGACATTTCCCAACTACTTACCTAGGACTTTCGATAAAAAAATACTAGGCCGAGATTGGCGAACCTCTAGTTCATCATAGATAGGATCAAAGCAAGGCTACAGGGTTGGAAGGGGAAGCTACTATCCATAGCTAGCGGGAGAGTTCTTGTAAGGTGTGTTCTTAGTGCCATCCAACTTTTGTGAGGTCTGTCCTCCAAGTACCGAAGAAGCTTCTGAAGAAAATTGACATGTGCACGCGAAGATTTTGTGGAAACAAGATGAAGAGATCACTGGGGGAAGTTGCAAGGTGAACTGGCCAACGGTGTGCACACCCACCTCTTGAGGAGGACTGGGCATACTAGACCTGGAGCATTTCAGTTGCGCCCTAACGGTGCACTGGCTCTGGATTGTTGGGGATCGTAGTAGTAAATCAAAAAAAATCCTACGTGTCACCAAGATCAATCTATGGAGAAACCAGCAACGAGCAAATGGGGAGTGCATCTTCATTCCTTTGAACATCACAAAGTGGAAGTATTACAAGAACGCAGTTGGTGGAGTCGTACTTGCAGCGATTCAGATCGCGGGCGATTCCGATCTAAGCGCCGAACAATGGCGCCTCCGCGTTTAACACACGTATAGCCCGATGACGTCTCCTACACCTTGATCCAGCAAGGAGGAAGGAGAGGTTGAGGGAGAGCTTCGGCAGCACGACGGCATGGTGACGGTGGAGCTACGTGGTACTCCGGCAAGGCTTCGCCAAGCACTACGGAGGACGAGGACGAGGAGGGGTAGGGTTGCGCCGAGAGAGAGAGAGATCTGTGTTGTGGGAAGCCCCAAAACCCTCACTATTTATAGCAGAAATGGAGGAGGGTGTGCCCCCTCTAGGGTTCCCACCCTAGGGGGTGCAGCATCCCTAGATGGGAGATGGCCGGCGGCCAAGAGAGGGAGAGAGGGGCGCGCCCTAGGGTGGGCCTAGGGCCCATCTGCGCCTAGGGTTTGCCCCCTCTCCTCCTTTGCTGCGCCTTGGGCCTGGTAGGAGGTGCACCAGCCCACACAGGGGCTGGTTCCCTCCCACTTTCGGCCCATGTAGGCCTCTGGTGCTGGTAGCCCCTCATGGTGGACCCCCGCGACCCTTCCGGTGGTCCCGGTACATTACCGGTGATGCCCGGAACACTTTCGATGACCAAATCCTCACTTCCTATATATGAATCTTTACCTCCGGACCATTCCGGAACTCCTCGTGACATCCGGGATCTCATCAGGGACTCCGAACAACCTTTGGTAACCACGTACACTATTCCCATATAACCCTAGCGTCATCGAACCTTAAGTGTGTAGACCCTACGGGTTTGGGAGGCATGTTGACCTGACCGAGACACCTCTCCGGTCAATAACCAATAGCGGGATCTGGATACCCATGTTGGCTCCCACAAGCTCCATTATGATCTCATCGGATGAACCACGATGTCGAGGATTCAATCAATCCTGTATACAATTCCCTTTGTCCACCGGTATGTTACTTGCCCGGGATTCGATCGTCGGCTTCCTCATACCTTGTTTAATCTCGTTACCGGCAAGTCTCTTTACTCATTCTGTAACACATCATCCCATGGCTAAATCCTTAGTCACATTGAGCTCATTATGATGATGTCTTACCGAGTGGGCCTAGAGATACCTCTCCGTCACACGGAGTGACAAATCTCAGTCTCGATTCGTGTCAACCCAACAGATACTTTCGGAGATACCCGTAGTGTACCTTTATAGCCACCCAGTTAAGTTGTGATGTTTGGCACACCCAAAGTATTCCTATGGTATCCGGGAGTTGCACAATCTCATGGTCTAAGTAAATGATACTTGACATTAGAAAAGCTCTAGCATATGAACTACGCGATCTTGTGCCATGCTTAGCATTGGGTCTTGTCCATCACATCATTCTCCTCATGATGTGATCCCTTTATCAATGACATCCAATGTCAATGGTCATGAAACCGTGACCATCTATTGATCAACGAGCTAGCCAACTGGAGGCTCACTAGGGACATGTTGTGGTCTATGTATTCACACATGTATTACGGTTTCCGGTTAATACAATTATAGCATGAGCAATAGAAAATTATCATGAACAAGGAAATATAATAATAACCATTTTATTATTGCCTCTAGGGCATATTTCCAATAGTCTCCCACTTGCACTAGAGTCAATAATCTAGTTACATTGTGATGTATCGAACACCCATAGAGTTCTGGTGTTGATCATGTTTTGCTCGTGAGAGAGGTTTAGTCAACGGATCTGCGACATTCAAATCCGTATGTACTTTACAAATGTCTATATCTCCATCCTGGACATATCCACGAATGGAGTTGAAGCGACACTTGATGTGTCTTGTGTTCTTGTGAAACCTGGGCTCCTTGGTTAGGGCAATAGCTCCAGTGTTGTCACAGAGTAGAGTCATCGGGCCCAACGCATTGGGAATCACTCCTAGGTCGGTGATTAACTCCTTCATCCAGACTCCTTCCTGTGCTGCTTCCGAAGCAGCTATGTACTCCGCTTCACATGTATATGCCGCCATGACGCTTTGCTTGCTGCTGCACCAGCTGACTGCCCCTCCATTCAAAATATACATGTATCCGGTTTGTGACTTGGAGTCATCCGGATCTATGTTGAAGCTAGCATCGATGTAACCCTTTACGACGAGCTCTTCGACACCTCCATATATGAGAAACATGTCCCTGGTCCTTTTCAGGTACTTCAGGATATTCTTGACTGCTATCCAATGTTCTGCTCTGAGATCACTTTGGTACCTCCCTACCAAACTTATGGCAAGGTTCACATCGGGTCTGGTACACAACATGGCATACATAATAGATCCTATGGCTGAAGCATAGGGGATGACACTCATCTTTTCACTATCCTCTGCCGTGGTCGGGCATTGAGTCGTACTCAATCTCACACCCTGTAACACAGGCAAGACCCCCTTCTTGGACTGATCCATATTGAACTTCTTCAATATCTTGTCAAGGTATGTGCTTTGTGAAAGACCTATGAGGCGTCTTGATCTATCTCTATAGATCTTGATGCCTAATATGTAAGCAGCTTCACCAAGGTCCTTCGTTGAAAAACACTTATTCAAGTAAGCCTTTATGCTTTTCAAAAGTTCTATATCATTTCCCATCAACAATATGTCATCCACATATAATATGAGAAATGCTACAGATCTCCCACTCACTTTCTTGTAAATAGAGGGTTCTCCATAAACCTGTATAAATCCAAACACTTTAATTAATCACCTCATTAAAGCGAATGTTCCAACTCCGAGATGCTTGCACCAGCCCATAGATGGAGCGCTGAAGCTTGCATACTTTGTTAGAATCTTTAGGATCGACAAAACCTTCCGGTTGCATCATATATAGTTCTTCCTTAAGGAAACCATTAAGGAATGTTGTTTTGACGTCCATTTGCCAGATCTCATAATCATAAAATGCGGCAATTGCTAACATGATTCAGACGGACTTAAGCACCGCTACGGGTGAGAAAGTATCATCATAGTCAACTCCTTCAACTTGTCAATAACCCTTAGCGACAAGCCGAGCCTTATAGACGGTCACATTACCATCCGCGTCAGTCTTCTTCTTAAAGATCCATTTATTTTCTATGGCTCGCCGATCATCGGGCAAGTCCACCAAAGTCCATACTTTGTTCTCATACATGGATCCTATCTCGCATTTCATGGCTTCAAGCCATTTGTTGGAATCCGGGCCCTTCATAGTTCAAAGGTTCACCGTTGTCCAACAACATGATCTCCAGGACAGGGTTGTCGTCCCACTCTGGTGCGGAACGTGTCCTTATGGACCTTTGAGGTTCAATAGCAACTTGATCTGAAGTTTCATGATCATCATCATTAACTTCCTCTCCAGTCGGTGCAGGCTCCACAGAAACAACTTCCTCTGCTGCGCTACTCTCCGGTTCGAGTGGAGGTACAGTTACCTCATCAAGTTCTATTTTCCTCCCACTTACTTCTTTCGAGAGAAACTCTTTCTCTAGAAAGGATCCATTCTTGGCAACAAAGAATTTGCCTTTGGATCTGAGGTAGAAGGTATACCCAACAGTTTTTTGGGGTATCCTATGAAGACACACTTTTCCGCTTTGGGTTCGAGCTTCTCAGGTTGAAGTTTCTTCACATAAGCATCGCATCCCCAAACTTTCAGAAACGACAGCTTAGGTTTCTTTCCAAACCATAATTCATACGGTGTCATCTCAATGGACTTAGACAGTGCCATATTTAAAGTGAATGCGGCAGTCTCTAATGCATATCCTGAAAATGGTAGCGGTAAGTCGGTAAGAGACATCATAGATCGCACCATATCCAATAGAGTGCGATTACGACATTCAAACACACCATTTCGCTGAGGTGTGCTAGGCGGCGTGAGTTGTGAAACAATTCCACATTTCCTTAGGTGCGTGCCAAACTCGTGACTCAAATATTCTCCGCCACGATCAGATCGTAGGCACTTTATTTTCCTATCACGTTGATTCCCTACCTCACCCTGAAATTCCTTGAACTTTTCAAAGGTTTCAGACTTGTGTTTCATTAAGTAGACATACCCATATCTGCTCAAGTCATCAGTGAGGGTGAGAACATAACGGTAGGCACCGTGAGCCTCAACGCTCATTGGACTGCATACATCGGTATGTATTATCTCCAACAAGTCAGTTGCTCGCTCCATTGTTCCGGAGAACGGAGTCTTGGTCATCTTGCCCATGAGTCATGGTTCGCATGTGTCAAATGATTCCAAATCAAGAGACTCCAAAAGTCCATCAGCATGGAGTTTCTTCATGCGTTTGACACCAATATGACCAAGGCGGCAGTGCCACATGTAAGTGGGACTATCGTTATCAACCTTACATCTTTTGGTACTCACACTATGAACATGTGTAACATCACATTCGAGATTCATCAAAAATAAACCATTGACCAGCGGGGCATGACCATAAAACATTTATCTCATATAAATAGAACAACCATTATTCTCAGATTTAAATGAGTAGCCATCTCGCATCAAGCGAGATCCAGATACAATGTTCATGCTCAAAGCTAGTACTAAATAACAATTATTAAGGTTTAAAACTAATCCCGAAGGTAGATGTAGAGGTAGCGTGCCAACGGCGATCACATCGACCTTGGCACCATTCCCGACGCGCATCGTCACCTCGTCCTTTGCCAGTCTCCGCTTATTCCGCAGCTCCTGCTTGGAGTTACAAATGTGAGCAACTGCACCGGTATCAAATACCCAGGAGCTACTACGAGCGCTGGTAAGGTACACATCAATAACAAGTATATCACATATACCTTTAACGTTGCCAGCCTTCTTATCCGCTGAGTACTTGGGGCAGTTCCGCTTCCAGTGACCGGTACCCTTGCAATAAAAGCACTCAGTCTCAAGCTTGGGTCCATTCTTGTTCTTCTTCCCGGCAACTTGCTTACCGGTGCGGCAACTGCTTTGTCGTCCTTCTTGAAGTTCTTCTTACCCTTGCCTTTCTTGAAACTAGTGGTCTATTGACCATCAACACTTGATGTTCCTTTTTGATTTCCACCTCCGCTGATTTCAGCATCGAATATAACTCAGGAATGGACTTTTCCATCCCTTGCATATTGTAGTTCATCACAAAGCTCTTGTAGCTAGGTGGAAGCGGCTGGAGGATTCTGTCAATAACCGAATCATCCGGAAGATTAACTCCCAGCTGAGACAAGCGGTTGTGCAACCCAGACATTTGAGTATGTGCTCGCTGATAGAACTATTTTCCTCCATCTTACAACTGAAGAACTTGTCGGAGACATCATATCTCTCGACCTGGGCATGAGCTTGGAAAACCATTCTCACCTCTTGGAACATCTCATGTGCTCCGTGTTGCTCAAAACACTTTTGGAGACCTAGTTCTAAGCTGTAAAGCATGCTGCATTGAACCAGGGAGTAATCATCACTACGCGACTGCCAGGCGTTCATAACATCTTGTGCTGGGAAAATGGATGTGTCACCTAGTGGTGCATCACGGACATATAATTTCTTGGAAGCTATGAGGATGATCCTCAAGCTACGGACCCAGTCCGTATAGTTGCTTCCATCGTCTTTCAGCTTGGTTTTCTCTAGGAACGCATTGAAGTTGAGGGCAACATTAGCGTGGGCCATTGGATCTACAAGATAGATTGTAAAGACATTTTAGACTAAGTTCATGATAATTAAGTTCACATAATCAAATTATTTAATGAACTCCCACTTAGATAGACATCTCTCTAGTCATCCAAGTGACACATGATCCACATCAACTAGCCTGTGTCCGATCATCACGTGAGACGGACTAGTCATCAATGGTGAACATCTCCATGTTGATCGTATCTTCTATACGACTCATGTTCGGCCTTTCGGTCTCTCGTGTTCCGAGGCCATGTCTGTACATTCTAGGCTCGTCAAGTCAACCTAAGTGTATTGCATGTGTAAATCTGGCTTACACCTGTTGTATGCGAAAGTTAGAACCTATCACACCCGATCATCACGTGGTGCTTCGAAACAACGAACCTTAGCAACAGTGCACAGTTAGGGGGAACACATTTCTTGAAATTTTAGTGAGAGATCATCTTATTTAAGCTACCGTCGTTCTAAGAAAATTAAGGACAGTAAAACTGAACCAAAACTGAGCGCTCTCAGTGATTTGCGTTTTCTACCGTCTATTTTCACGATCTGGACATTTCTGGCCATCAGATCTCGTTTAACAAACATTTTGTCTTGCGATGTGTGTAATTTGGCCCATTTGTCCTGTGGGCTACTACTCCATAGGCCGAAACGAAGGCCTCTGGCTACCCGGGCCTTTTTCTTGGCCCAGTTAGCTAACCAAATCACGGTCCACAAGTGTTAGCGAGAGGGGCCGACCGATCCATCGTCGTGACTCGCGAGAGAGGGGTGAGCCGACGCGGACAGTTATCGAGAGGGGCGACCATTCATTCTCTCACTTGCTAATGGCGAACCTGGACATGCCTCCATGGTGCCGTCGCCGCCCCCATCTTCCCCATCCCACTCACCTCCCCAAGCTTCCTCCGACCGCTACAAATCCACATAGCGGCTAAGTTTCCATGGGTAGCACGCTGAGTTCGTTACCGACCAGATGGAGCAGATCGGGCGGAGGTCCACCACCACCAATGGTCTCCCTCAAGTATGGTTGGCACGAGGGGAGCTCCAGGCAGCCGTGGAACCCAAATTCAACCATGCCTCACACACAACCTCACTGCTGGTTCCATTCGCGATGCGAAAGGAGATCGACACAGTGGTGTACGATAGCAGGGTCGACCATCGTGAGGCTGCCGTGTGGCCATGCTTTTTCATCCAAGTAAGGGGACATGTACCTTGAATATTCCACGGATTCTATTTTAAGGTCCAATCCCCCTCCCTCCTCTCTAATTTAGCACAATGTTTCCATGGATGGCAGCAGGATTATCGATTATGCTTAGTTTTGAGTTCAGGTGAATTAGGATGGGAACAAAAGCCTCTGCAGGGAGAAGCTTTCATTGGTGTTCCCTTAGCTGACCCACAACCACGATGTGCAGGACTCCATTATTTGCTATAGACATGTGTTTGATGCAATGCAAAACCGAAATCATTGTAGTCAACGTTCTTTTATTTTCTGTTCAGGAGTACATCATAGACTTGCTATAGAAGCTATCATTTGTAGTATTGTTAATGCCGGAGTCCGTCTACAACTGAAGTTCCTATGAAGCTTACCATAAATTTATGTTTCACGTGTTATGTGTTGGCTCAAAAGGCTACTGTAGGTTGGGAATAAGAAAGTGCAATTCTAACCATGTTTATATTGCCCAAGTTATTGCACTTCACACCCATGACCCAGCTACCCTGCTACCCTGACTTCATCGCTCTTATGTCATATGTCATGATTTTACCTCCTGAAAGCTAAAGCACAGTAAGCACTTTAATGTTCATCTTCTGTGTTCTCTCCACTCTTTCTTTTAGTCCCTAATAGGTTTATACTTAGGTTTAGTAAATTGGTCGAGAAGTCATTTTAGTCGTAAATTTTTATTGACTATTTCCCATATGCATGTTTGGTCACCACAAGTTTGCTGCACACCGGTCAGTAATTACATTGTTGTTTACTTTAGAAACCTCATTCCACATCTCCCCAAGGCATTTACTTTAGGATTTACAATGGTGAATCATATTGTGTCGATGGGCCATATCTCTCACGAACATAGATCATCAATGTGAGTTTCAATGGGAATCATTGCAAAAAAAGATTACAAAGTATTTTTCTTAGATTCTTATTAAGTTCTCTTGGTTAGCATTTTGATGAACTCATACGTATCGATCTGTATTTCTAGTTTTTGCTTTCAAAGAAGGAAAGCCAAACGAGCAAGGAGAAAGCTTTTGAATCATCTACTTGACATATCGCAACTCTGGTCCAGATGCAGTATATTGATGTTATAAGTTCATCAAAATTCATATTGTAAGCCAAATAACTTCTATAGCATCTCTTCAATTCTAGAGGGGTGCTAAGGTACCAACTGAACTATTACTTAATTAAGTTGTACGAGTAGCAACTTAATTCCCTTGGAAGTAAATGATTAGATTCCTCCGGTTGTAAACTTTCTTAATATTTTATTTAACCTCTAGGTAGTATTTTCATGTCCTTTTTGTACTTAACCTCTGTTGTTTGCCTGTATTTTTTGACCCTTCTTTTGCAGATTAAGCAATTAAAAGCAAACCAAAAACTATATACTCGAGTCAGCAAATTATACTACAATCTATCAGCATCTTAAATTTATGTTGTTGTATTATCACCACGATTCCATCCGAAACTTTATTTCTGCTTATTTGGTGTATTATCTTTCTCTAAATCATGTGGTCCATTTTCAGGTATGTATTCAAAAGGAAATGGACGACATAGGAGAAAAATACCATGTTCTTTCATTAAACACTAATTGGCAGGTGTGTGTAATGTAGAAACTGTGCATGATGGTCTATTTTTTCAGATTGCCTACGGCCTGTCCTGTCATGCAGTATGATGTTTCCTCTATTATTGTATCTATCAACCCATTCCTAATAATCTAATTATAGAACGCATAGTATACTTCACTTTTGTATAGACCATGTAGTGAGGTGTGAGCTTCACCTTTCATTCTAGGGATTGTATTATGGTTTTGCTAGGTCTTGTCCTCCAAGGTTATCAATAAAAAATCAGTATGCCATAATCACATGGTTAAAGTTCTGTTCATAGGTTACATAATACTTAGTTCAAGCAGGCCATGTAGAGACCAATACGAGAAATTAGTACTTACATTTAATGTAGGTAATTTGCACCTTTATGAGTATGAGTACTAATGAAAGCAAAAGCAAACATTATTTCATGTATTTGTGACACGCCTATGTCACAAGGTTATTTGACATTGCCACATGTCCTTCACTCCTTCACCGAAGCCTAGAATATATTGCCTTGAGTATTAGACTGTCTACTTTCTTTTGAAGTTCCTTCCATGATCTTGCATTCGAGAGGTTATAGAGCTTTTCTTGTTGTACAATGTGAAACCTCCATATATTTGTAGAAATTATATACATTAGAGTATCAATGTTGCAAACAAAATAAACATTGGAGTGCCAAAATGTACTGGCGCAGCAACGCGCGCCATCGATGATCTAGTAAGATGTAAAACATGATAAACATCACATGCAATCATATAGTGACATGATATGGCCAATATCATCTTGTTCCTTTGATCGCCATCTTCGGGGCACCATGATCATCATTGTCACCGGCACGACACCATGATCTCCATCATCATGATCTCCATCATCATGATCTCCATCATCGTGTCTTCATGATGTTGTCTCGCCAACTATTACTTCTACTACTATGGCTAACAGTTAGCAATAAAGTAAAGTAATTACATGGCGTTTTTGATTGACATGTAGGTCATACAATAAATTAAGACAACTCCTATGGCTCCTGCCAGTTGTCATACTCATCGACATGCAAGTCGTGAATCCTATTACAAGAACATGATCAATCTCATACATCACATATATCACATCACATCCTTTGGCCATATCACATCACACGACATATGCTGCAGAAATAAGTTAGACATCCTCTAATTGTTGTTGCAAGTTTTTACGTGGCTGCTATAGGTTTCTAGCAAGAACGTTTCTTACCTACGCAAAAACCACAATGTGGTATTCCAATTTATATTTACCCTTCATAAGGACCCTTTTCATCGAATCCGATCCGATTAAAGTGGGAAAGACAAACACCCGCTAGCCACCTTATGCAACAAGTGCATGTCAGGCGGTGGAACCAGTCTCACGTAAGCGTACGTGTAAAGTCGGTCCAGGCCGCTTCATCCAACAGTGCCGCGGAATCAAGATAAGACTAATAACGGCAAACAAATTGACAAAATCGATGCCCACAACAACTTGTGTTCTACTCGTGCATAGATTCTATGCATAGACCTAGCTCTGATGCATAGACCTAGACAAAAATCCTACATGTCACCAAGATCAATCTATGGAGAAACCAGCAACAAGCAAAGGGAGAGTGCATCTTCATACCTTTGAAGATCGCAAAGCAGAAGCATTACAAGAACGCGGTTGGTGGAGTCATACTCGCAGCGATTCAGATCACGGTCGATTCCGATCTAAGCACCGAACAACGGCGCCTCCGTGTTCAACACACATACAGCCCGATGACGTCTCCTACGCCTTGATCCAGCAAGGAGGAAGGAGAGGTTGAGGGAGAGCTCCGATAGCATGATGGCACGGAGACGATGGAGCTGCGTGGTACTCCGGCAGGGCTTTGCCAAGCGCTATAGAGGACGAGGAGGAGGAGGGGTAGGGTTGCGCCGAGAGAGAGAGATCTGTGTTGTGAGCAGCCCCCAAACCCTCACTATTTATAGGAGGAGGGGAGGAGGGTGCGTCCCCTCTAGGGTTCCCACCCTAGGGGGTCTGGTAGTCCTAGATGGGAGATGGCCGGCGGCCAAGAGAGGGAGAGAGGGGGGGGCGCCCTAGGGTGGGCCTAGGGCCCATCTGCGCCTAGGGTTTGCCCCCTCTCCTCCTTTGCTGCGCCTTGGGCCTGGTGGGAGGCGCACCAGCTCAACCAGGGGCTAGTTCCCTCCCACTTTTGGCCCATGCAGGCCTCTGGTGCTAGTGGCCCCTCATGGTGGACCCCCTGAACCCTTCCGGTGGTCCCGGTACATTACCGGTGATGCCCGAAACACTTCCGGTGACCAAATCCTCACTTCTTATATATGAATCTTTACCTCCGGACCATTCCAGAACTCCTCGTGATGTCTGGGATCTCATCCGGGACTCCGAACAACATTCAGTAACCATGTACACTATTCCCATATAACCCTAACGTCATCGAACCTTAAGTGTGTAGACCCTATGGGTTCGGGAGGCATGTAGACATGACTGAGACACCTCTCCGATCAATAACCAACAGCGGGATCTGGATACCCATGTTGGCTCCCACATGCTCCACGATGATCTCATCGGATGAACCACGATGTCGAGGATTCAATAATCACGTATACAATTCCCTTTGTCCACCGGTATGTTACTTGCCCGAGATTCGATCGTCAGCATCCTCATACCTTGTTCAATCTCGTTACCGGCAAGTCTCTTAACTCGTTCCGTAACACATCATCCCGTGGCTAACTCCTTAGTCACATTGAGCTCATTATGATGATGTCTAACCGAGTGGGCCCAGAGATACCTCTCCATCACATGGAGTGACAAATCTCAATCTCGATTCATGCCAACCCAACAGATACTTTCGACGATACCCGTGGTGTACCTTTATAGACACCCGGTTATGTTGTGATGTTTGGCACACCCAAAGTATTCCTACGGTATCTCGGAGTTGCACAATCTCATGGTCTAAGGAAATGATACTTGGCATTAGAAAATCTCTAGCATACAAACTACACGATATTGTGCCATGCTTAGGATTGGGTCTTTTCCATCACATCATTCTCCTAATGATGTGATCCCGTTATCAACGACATCCAGTGTCCACGGTCATGAAACCGTGACCATCTATTGATCAGTGAGCTAACCAACTAGAGTCTCACTAGGGACATGTTGTGGTCTATGTATTCACACATGTATTACGGTTTCCGGTTAATACAATTATAACATGAGCAATAGACAATTATCATGAACAAGGAAATATAATAATAACTATTTTATTATTGCCTCTAGGGCATATTTCCAACATGGATAACCTAGGTAGATTGGGGCCGCTCATGTGTGGGCACTACTGTTGGGGAACGTTGCATGGGAAACAAAAAAATTCCTATGCACACGCAAGATCTATCCATGGTGATGAGCATCTACGAGAAGGAGAGTGGATCTACATACCCTTGTAGATCGCTAAGCGGGAAGCGTTAAGAAACGTAGTTGGTGTAGTCGAACGTCTTCGCAATCCAAATCGCCGAGCATCTCGCAATCTCATCACGATCCGTACCGCGATACAATCACGATCCATCCTGCAAACTCATCACGATCCATACCACGATCTCATCATGATCTGTCTCGCGATCTTGCTCACGGTCCTTCCGATCTAGCGCCGAACGGACGGCACCTCCGCGTTCAGCACACGTACAGCTCGATGATGATCTCCGCCTTCTTGATCCATCAAGAGGGAGTGGAGAGGTAGATGAGTTCTCCGGCAGCGTGACGGCGCTGCGGCGATGGTGGTGGAGCTATTCCGGCAGGGCTTCGCCTAAGCACTGCAGAAAACCGATCTAAAGGAGAAACTATGCACTAGAGGAACGGGTAGCACGTGGCTGAAAATCAAGTGCAAAATCCCTAAAATCTCTAGTATATATAAGAGGAAGAGAGGAGGAGGATTGGCTCAAGGGCAAAGCCCTCTAGGCTTCGGCCGACTTGGGAGGAGAGGAAGAATCCTCCTCCAATCCTAGTAGGACTAGGACTCCTTCCTATTTTGCCTATTTTGCCTTTTTCCACCTTTTCTCTTTGGGATTTTCTCTCCCAGACGCATGGGCCTTGTGTGGGACTTCCACCAGACCACTATGGGCTGGTATTCACTCTCCCACAGCCCATGTAGTCTCTTGGGTCGAAATACCCCTCCCGATAGTCTCCCGCTACACTCCTGGTGCAGTATCGATGAGCCCGAAACTTTTCCGGCGACCAAAATAGGACTTCCTATATATCAATCTTTACATCCGGACTATTCTGGAGCTCCTCCTGACGTCCAGGATCTCATTCGGGACTCCTAACAACCTTCGGTCACCACCATACATAACTCTATACTACCGAAACGTCACCAAACCTTAAGTGTGCAGACCTTGCGGGTTCGAGAACTATGTTGACATGACCGAGACACCTCTACGGTCAATAACCAATAGCGGGACCTAGATGTCCATATTGGTCCTACATATTCTACGAAGATCTTGATCGGTCGAACCTCTATGTCAAGGATTCAGTTAATCCCGTATGTTGTTCCCTTTGTTCTTCGGTATGTTACTTCCCCGATATTCGATCGTCGGTATCTCCATACCTAGTTCAACCTTGTTACCGGCAAGTCTCTTTACTCATTCCGTAATACAAGATCCCGTGACTAACACTTAGTCACATTGCTTGCAAGGCTTATTGTGATGTTGTATTACCGAGTGGGCCCTGAGATACTTCTCCGTCACACAGAGTAACAAATCCCAGCCTTGATCCATGCCAACCCAACAGACACCCTCGGAGATACCTGTAGAGCACCTTTATAGTCACCCAGTTACGTTGCGACGTTTGATACACACAAGGCACTCCTCCGGTGTCCGTGAGTTGCATGATCTCATGGTCATAGGAACATATACTTGGCATGTAGCAAACAGTTGCAATAAACTGACACGATCATATACTACGTTTGTAGTTTGGGTCTTGTCCATCAAACCATTCTCCTAATGATGTGATCCCGTTATCAAATGACATCTCATGTCCATGGCTAGGAAACCTTAACCATCTTTGATCAACGAGCCAGTCTATTAGAGGCATACTAGGGACATTGTTTTGTCTATGTATCCACACATGCATCTAAGTCTTCGATCAATACAATTATAGCATGGATAATAAACGATTATCATGAACAAGGAAATATGATAACAACTAATTTATTATTTCCTCTAGGGCATATTTCCAACAGTCTCCCACTTGCACTAGAGTCAATAATCTAGTTCACATCACCATGTGATTCGCATTGTTATGAATCTAACACCCAATGAGTTCTGGGGCTCGATCATGCTTTGCATGTGAGAGAGGTCTTATAGTCAACGGGTCTGCGACATTCAGATCCGTGTGTACTTTGCAAATCTCTATGTCAAACTATAAACACTGCTACCACACTCCACTTGGTACTATTCCAAAATGGCTGCTCCACTATACGTATCCAGATTGCTACTACGAGTCATCCGGATTGGTGTTAAAGCTTGCATCGACGTAACTCTTTACGATGAACTCTTTATCACCTCCATAATCGAGAAACATCTCCTTAGTCTTTTAGTTACTAAGGATAATCTTGACCACTGTCTAGTGATCCACTCCTGGATCACTCTTGTACCCCCTTGATGGACTCATGGCAAGGCACACACAGGTGCGGTACATAGCATGGCATACTATACAGAGCCTATGGCTAAGGCATAGGGACGACGTTCGTCCTTTCTCTTTCTTCTCCCGTGGTCGAGCTTTGAGTCTCACTCAACTTCATACCTTACAAAATCAGGCGAGAACTCTTTCTCTGGCTGATCCATTTTGGACTCTTTCAAAATCTTGTCAAGGTATGTACTCATTGAAAGTCTCATAAAACATCTTGATCTATCTATAGATCTTGATGCTCACCAATTAGGTAGCTTTATCCAGGTCTTCCTTTGAAAATCACTTTTCAAACAAACATTTATGCTTTCCAGAAATTCTACATTATTCCGATCAACAATATGTCATCCACATATACTTATCAGAAACTCTATAGTGCTCCCACTCACTTTATTGCAAATACAAGTTTCTCATAAACTTTGTATAGACTCAAAAACTTTGATCACCTCCTTAAAGTGTATATTCCAACTCTGAGATGCTTTCTTCAGTCCATAGAAGGATCATTGAAGCTTGCTCACCTTTTCGCATCCTTAGGACTGACAAAACCGTCTGGTTGTATCACATACAACCTTTCCTCAAGTAAACCTTTAAGGAAACGATGTTTTGACATCCATCTGCCAGATTTCATAATTGAAAAATGCAGCAACTGCTAACATAATTCCAACAAACTTTAGCATCGATATGAGTGAGAAAGTCTCATCGTAGTCAACTCCTTGAACTTGCCGGAAACTTCTTTGCGACAAGTCGAGCTTTATAAATGGTGACATTCACCATCAGCGTTTGTCTTCATTTTAAAGATCCATTTGTACTCAACGACCTGCCGTCCAACGAGCAAGTCCACCAAAGTCTATACTTGGTTTTCATACATGGATCCTTTCTCAGATTTCATGGCCTCTAACCATTTGTCGGATTTCGGGCCTATCATCGCTTCTCCATAGCTCGTAGGTTCATCGTTGTCCAACAACATGACCTCCAAGACAGGGTTGTCGTACCACTCAGGAGCAATATGCATCCTTGTCGACCTACGAGGTTTGATAGTAACTTGATCTGAAGCTTCATGATCATCATCATTAACTTCCTCTTCAACTAACGCATGCTTCACAGAAATATCTTCCTGCGCTGTGCTACTCTGATGTTGAAACAAAGGTTCAATAACCTCATCAAGTTCTATCTTCCTCCAACTCAATTCTTTCGAGAGAAATTTTTTCTCGAGAAAGGACACATTTTTAGCAACAAACATTTTATGCTTGGATCTGAGATAGAAGGTTCACCCTGAAAGGTCAAGTCTCCGGTGTTTCCGTACCATCCCAAGATCATGCTGGTACACACACATTACATCCATGTATATATCAAAGGGAAATCACACAGCATTATATTAATCGAAATCTCATATCGAGTCCTTTATTACAATAAAAATTACAATAAAGTGGCTAAAAGCCAACTCATGAGAATATCTAAATCTTGCGGAAGCGTCGAAGGTAGATGAGTCCATCTGACTCCAAGGGCATCTCACTGAGCATAGAACGTGTCCTCACTCCTGGTCGGAAAAGTACTCTGCAACATGATACGTTGCAGCCATGTAGGTCAGCATATGGAATATGCCGGCAAAGTCACAAGAGAGGGGTGAAAAGATAATCATCTAGTCTATATGCATATATGGCAGGTGGGGTGGTAAGTTTTGCGTAAAGCCAATTTTTCCTACATCAAGAAAGGGCTAAGCAAAATATTACTAAGTTGGTTGATTAATGAGATGGTTCCACCAACCAATTCTCATACCCAAAATTATTAAATACCCACATCATCATATTAATTGTGTTGAGAGTTCCGGAAGTTTCAATTCCTTTGGCTCAAGTCGTCCATGACCGTGGACACGGCTAATCGATTAGGTTTTAAATACTCTGCAGAGTTTTGCACACGTTCCCCACAAGATTTGATCGCCTCCGTTTGATTTCTCGCACTTCCGGGTGTTTGAGAAACGGATGACCAAAACATGGTCTTCCAAAGGGTTTCCCTGCGACTCTGTCGGTGCCCATCCTTTCCTACCGTTCTTCTACCTCTCGTAGCACCGCCTGTCCAGGATCACCACGATATCCAACCAAGCCAGAGCCCATAATGACTTGTGGCTGTGCAGGTAAGCCTTGGGTTTTAAAGCATCCATCCATCTCTTTGTGCCTGGGTGGACCTTTCCGCGTGAATACTTGCCATCTCCAGCATCACCTAGGCAAATCCACTGGTTTCTCCAGGGTGTCGTTCAACCATCATCCACCCAGAGGTATGTTGAAAACTCGGAGTCTTAAATCTTGATCATTATGTAGGTCTTGAAATTATTAACTCTCTCAACTCTCATGAATCACACAACCAACCCCGTCTACTAATAGCATAGCAAAAAGGTAAAACAACGTTTCCCGGGGCCAATGTGTCAAAGAGGTTGAGAAGGTACCTACCACATGATACTACAACAATGTACCCAAGTTTCCAACTAACCTATCTTGCATGCAATTGGGGGTGATGGTAGAACTAATGCATATAAAACATGGGTAAAACATGATCAAGGTGACTTGCTTGATTGATGATCTTCGTACTCGTGGGACTCTAAGTAACAAGCTTCGCACTCCGGATAATCTAACGAAGCAAACAAGCACTCAATAAGCATACAACAAAATATTGTAACTCACAAACATCAACCAAGAACTAGTAAACAATCAAGACAAAACAATGCACAAATCTCAAGTAAGAAAACACACAAAGTTTTGTTTACTAGGAGATGATTGATAAAACACTACTATCATAATAAAACTATTTTGTAATAACAAAACAATTGTTGTCAGCAAGGAAACAATAGAATATTTTATTAATAAACAGAATAAAATCAATTTAAGTTTGTTGGGAAAAGTTTAGTAAAGTTTATACAAGTTTGTGATAAACACTATATGAATCAACTATAGCTATATTAACAAAAGAATGAAAAACTAAACTTATTATTTATTTGTAAAACATGTTCTTAACAGAAAATAATTTACAATTAAATCTGTCTTAGAAAACAGAATTAAAATATACAAAACTTTGTTTGAAAACAAAACTATTACTAGTTAGTTGTTTTAATCAAATTATGCCTATTTGAAAAGAAGTTGTGTTTCCTATGTTAAATAAAATTAAACTAAGCAAATTTATATTTTTATTATCAGTGAGTGAAAACACTAACTGTTTACTAACAGAACCTAATAAACAAATAAAACCAAATTCTAAATCAAACTAATTAAAATTGAGTTTATAAAACTATATTATAATACTAAGCAGATTCTGTTTTTGGTTAAAACATTAATCAAATTAAACCTAAAAATCCTCAAACTAAGCATGAAGATTGTCCTAACTAATACCAAACGGTAGCAAAAAGATTCATGTGAAAAACTATTTTCAAACTCTAGTTATTCAGATTTGAAGATTTTGAGCAAATTTGATTAAATTCAAATTTTATAGTTCAAATTTGAAATTTAAAAGTACAGGGTGAAACTACATGAAAAATGTGAGCTATTGCAAAAAGAATCAACTCAAAACACTAAATAGATTAAAAGATATAGCTAAAACAAATGTTGAAAACATTCTGTTAATTAAAACAAAACTGAAAAAGAAACCTGACTTTGCAACGGCCAAGGGGCTACGTGGCGCGATCCTATTGGCTAGCGAGCGCGTGCGGTAGGTGATTTAGAGCGGGCGACCGGTCGGTAGAGGATACCGGTTCGGATTTAAATCCGTTCTAATCTCGGTCGTTGATTCAGGATCCGATGGTCGAGGGGAGCTTACGGGGAAAAGTCGCCGGCGTCGGAGATCTCCGGCGAGTCCGGAACGGCAAAGACGACGGCGTTGGTGCTCCGGTGGTCGGGGAAGACGGGGAAGTGGTCCGGGCGACGGCGACGGTTCTCCGGAGTCGATTGGTGAGGTCGGTTGGGCGAGAGGTGGTCGGAATCGGTGGCTACGGTCGACGGGAGGTCCGGTGGGGGTGGGAGCTCCGGCGAGCAATTGCGCGGTCTTCCGGCGAGGGACAGAGGGGGCTAGGGGGGAAAATGAAAGGCGGGGCTATGGTGCTCTTATATAGGTGCTCGGGGGTGCGGGGAGTTAAGAGAGGAGAGAGATCCGGCGAGGGGAGGAAACGGTCGGCGAGTCTCCGGCGCGTGCGGGGGAGGGAGAAGATGACCGTTCGTTGAAACGGTCGGTCGGGTGAGATCCAGCGTCAGTGAGAGGAGGGCGTGTCCGTTACGCGCGGTCGGCCAGCTTCTAATCAATACGCGAGTAACTGCCATGGGCCGGCCCGTTTAATACCGGAAACGGTTACCGTTTTTCCTTTAATAATTTTCCAGAGACATTCAAAAGATTTTAAAGCATTCAAACCATTTATAAATATAGGGGTATTATATATCAAAATTAACATAATAATACATGCTATTTAATGAACATTTCTATTCTGTCATTTGAACACTTTGAAAAAAATAATATTTTCAGAAATTGCCTAATTGTTTTTAAATCCTTTTTGCAAATATTTTCAAAATAACCCCTGGTTATTATTGTTCAAATATATCACCAATTAGTCCCTGGTGTGGAGTGTCATGTTCCTCCTCTCCTATTTGAACTTTTAACCAAAATTTCAAATGGGTGAAAGCAACTTAGGGAAAAGTAGAAAGAGCTTTCTGGAATTCAGAAGAGGCATTTCAACTAACACATACAATCAAGCAATGATGCAGATAGATGCATAACTATAAATCATAACATTCCAAAATGGAATTTTGGGATGTTACAAACCTACCCACCTTAATATGAATCACGCCCTCGAGATTCGGGTTGGCGAGAAAATAGGTGCGGGTGGTCTCTACGAAGATCTTCTTCGCGTTCCTAGGTGGCTTCTTCCTCGGTGTGGTGACTCCACAAAACTTTGCAGAACTTGATGATCTTGCTGCGGGTAACTCTGTTGGCAGTCTCGAGGATTCTGACAGGCTTCTCCTCGTAGGTCAGATCATTGTCAAGTTGTATGGCCTCTAGGGGCACTGTATCTCCCAAAGGAATATCAGCCATCTTAGTATGACATTTCTTCAGCTGGGACACATGGAACACATTATGAACTTCGGATAATCCTTCCGACAATTCCAGTTTGTATGCAACTTCTCCTCTACGTTCAAGAATTTTGTAGGGGCCTATGAATCTGGGTGCTAATTTTCCTTTAACACCAAACCTCTTGATTCCACGAAGCGGGGACACACGAAGATAAGCTCGGTCTCCCACTTCATATGTCACTTCTTTACGTTTGCTGTCAGCATAACTCTTCTATCGAGATTGAGCTATCTTGAGTCTGTCACGAATCAACTTGACTTTCTCTTCAGAATCTCGGATAAGGTCGGGACCAAAAAGATGTCGGTCTCCAACACCATCCCACGTCAACGGTGTTCTGCATCTCCTTCCGTATAAAGCTTCGAAAGGGGCCATCTTTAGACTGGTCTGATAACTGTTGTTGTACGAGAATTCTGCGTAAGGTAAGTTGTCATCCCAACTAGATCCATAATCTAGCGCACAAGCTCTCAACATATCTTCCAGAATCTGGTTGACTCTCTCAGTCTGTCCATCTGTCTGCGGATGAAAGGCTGTACTGAACTCTAGCCTTGTACCCAAAGTTTCATGTAACTGATGCCAAAACTTTGAGGTAAACTGTGTTCCTCTATCTGACACGATACTCCTTGGAACTCCATGCAAACATACGATCCTGGTCATATATATCTTGGCTAGCTTAGCACTGGTATAAGTGGTTTTCACTGGAATGAAATGTGCCACCTTGGTCAAGCGATCAACCACTACCCAGACGGAATCATAACCTGAACGGGTCCTGGGTAATCCTGTGATGAAGTCCATACCAAGCTTTTCCCATTTCCACTCGGGTATCGGCAAAGGTTGGAGTAACCCTGCTGGTTTCTGATGTTCTGCCTTTACTCGCTGACAAATATCACATATTGCAACATATTCCGCAATATCTTGTTGGGGAACGTCGCATGGGAAACAAAAAATTTCCTACGCACACGCAAACCTATCCATGGTGATGAGCATCTACGAGAGGGAGAGTGGATCTACATACCCTTGTAGATCGCTAAGCGGGAAGCGTTAAGAAACGCGGTTGGTGTAGTCGAACATCTTCGCGATCCAAATCGCCGAGCGTCCCGCGATCTCATCACGATCCGTCCCGCGATCCAATCACGATCCGTCCCGTGAACTCATCATGATCCGTCCCGCGATCTCATCACGATCCATCTCACGATCTTGATCACGATCTGTCCCGCGAACTCATCACGATCCGTTCCGCGATCTCATCACGAACTGTCTCGCGATCTCGATCACGGTCCTTCCGATCTAGCGCCGAACGGACGGCACCTCCGCGTTCAGCACACGTGCAGCTTGATGACGATCTCCACCGTCTCGATCCAGCGAGAGGAGTTGCAGAGGAGAGAGAGTTCATCGGCAGCGTGAAGGCGCTCCGGTGATGGTGGTGGAGCAATTCCGGCAGGGCTTCGCCTAAGCGCTGCAGAAAACCGATCTAGAGGAGAAACTATGCACCGGTGGAACGGGTAGCACGTGGCCGGAAATTCTGTCCAAAAACCACCCAATCCACTAGTATATATAGGAGGAGAGGAGAGGAGAGGCAGCCAAGGCCTTTGGGTCGGCCGAAATAGGAGGTGGGAGCAATCCTACTTCACCTCCAATCCTAGTTGGAGTAGGATTGCCTCCTATTGGCTGATTTTCCACTTTTTGCTTTAGGACTTTCTCTCCTGCGCCATGGGCCTTTGTGGCTGTTTTCCCAGCCCACTAAGGGCTGGTTATTATTCTCCCACAGCCCATGGACCTCTTGGGGTCGAAATACCCCTCCCGGAGGTCCCCCGGTACACTACCGGCACTCCCGGTACACTACCGATACTCCCGGTACACTACCGATGAGCCCGAAACTTTTCCGGAAACCAAACTGGGACTTCCTATATATGAATCTTTACCTCCGGACCATTCCGGAGCTCCTCGTGACATCCGGGATCTCATCCGTGACTCGGAACAACCTTCGGTCACCACCATACATAACTCTACACTACCGAAACGTCACCGAACCTTAAGTGTGCAGACCCTACGGGTTCGAGAACTATGTAGACATGACGGAGACACCTCTACAGTCAATAACCAATGGCGGGACCTGGACGTCCACATTGGTTCCCACATATTCTACGAAGATCTTTATCGGTCGAACCTCTATGTCAAGGATTCAGTTAATCCCGTATAACGTTCCCTTTGTTCTTCGGTATGTTACTTGCCCGAGATTCGATCGTCGGTATCTCCATACCTAGTTCAACCTCGTTACCGGCAAGTCTCTTTACTCGTTCCATAATACAAGATCCCGCAACTAACAATTAGTCACATTGCTTGCAAGGCTCATTGTGATGTTGTATTACCGAGTGGGCCCTGAGATACCTCTCCGTCACACGGACTAACAAATCCCAGTCTCGATCCATGCCAACTCAACAGACACCATCGGAGATACCTGTAGAGCACCTTTATAGTCACCCAGTTACGTTGCGACGTTTGATACACACAAGGCACTCCTCCGATATCCGTGAGTTGCATGATCTCATGGTCATAGGAACATATACTTGACATGCAGAAAACAGTAGCAATAAACTGACACGATCATATGCTATGTTTGTAGTTTGGGTCTTATCCATCACATCATTCTCCTAATGATGTGATCCCGTTATCAAATGACATCTCATGTCCATGGCTAGGAAACCTTAACCATCCTTTGATCAACGAGCTAGTCCATTAGAGGCATACTAGGGACATGGTTTTGTCTATGTATCCACACATGCATTTAAGTCTCCGATCAATACAATTATAGCATGGATAATAAACGATTATCATGAACAAGGAAATATGATAATAACTAATTTATTATTGCCTCTAGGGAATATTTCCAACAGTCTCCCACTTGCACTAGAGTCAATAATCTAGTTCACAACACCATGTGATTCGCATTGTTATGAATCTAACACCCAATGAGTTTTGGGGCTCGATCATGCTTTGCATGTGAGAGAGGTCTTATAGTCAACGGGTCTGCGATATTCAGATCCGTGTGTACTTTGCAAATCTCTATGTCAAACCGTAAATACTGCTACCACGCTCCACTTGGTACTAATTCCAAATGGCTGCTCCACTATACGTATCCAGATTGCTACTACTAGTCATCCGGATAGGTGTTAAAGCTTGCATCGACGTAACTCTTTACGACGAACTCTTTATCACCTCCACAATCAAGAAACATTTCCTTAGTCCTCTGGTTACTAGGGATAATTCCGACCGCTGTCCAGTGATCCACTCCTGGACCACTCTTGTACCCCTTGACAGACTCATGGCAAGGCACACATAGGTGCGGTACACAGCATGGCATAATATAGAGCCTATGGCTAAGGCATAGGGGACGACGTTCGTCCTTTCTCTTTCTTCTGCCGTTGTCGAGATTTGAGTCTCACTCAACTTCACACCTTACAAATCAGACGAGAACTATTTCTCTGGCTGATCCATTTTGAACTCTTTCCAAATCTTGTCAAGGTATACACTCATTGAAAGTCTCATCAAGCATCTTGATCTATCTCTATAGATTTTGATGCTCAACAATTAGGTAGCTTTATCCAGGTCTTCCTTTGAAAATCACTTTCCAAATGACTGTTTTATGCTTTCCAGAAACTCTACATTATTTCTGATCAACAATATGTCATCCACATATACTTATCAGAAATTCTATAGTGCTCCCACTCACTTTATTGTAAATACAAGTTTCTCGTAAACTTTGTATAAACATCAAAACTTTGATCACCTCATCAAAGCGTATATTCCAACTCCGAGATGCTTGCTTCAGTCCATGGAAGGATCACCGAAGCTTGCACACCTTTTAGCATCCTTAGGCCTGACAAAACCTTCTGGTTGTATCACATACAACCTTTCCTCAAGTAAACCGTTAAGGAAACGATGTTTTGACATCCATCTGCCAGATTTCATAATTGAAAACACAGCAACTGCTAACATAATTCCAACAGACTTTAGCACCACTACGAGTGAGAAAGTCTCATCGTAGTCAACTCCTTGAACTTGTCACAAACATCTTTGCAACAAGTCGAGCTTTACAAATAGTGACATTCACCATCAGTGTCTGTCTTCATTTTAAAGATCCATTTGTACTCAACGACCTGCCGTCCAACGAGCAAGTCTACCAAAGTCTACACTTGGTTTTCATACATGGATCCTATCTCGGATTTCATGGCCTCTAACAATTTGTCGGAATCCGGGCCCATCATCGCTTCTCCATAGCTCGTAGGTTCATCGTTGTCCAACAACATGATCTCCAAGACAGAGTTGTCGTACCACTTAGGAGCAGTACACATCCTTGTCGACCTACGAAGTTCGATAGTAACTTGATCCTGAAGCTTCATGTTCATCATCATTAACTTCCTCTTCAACTAACGTAGGCTTCACAGAAACATCTTTCTACGCTGCGCTACTCTCTGGTTGAACAAAGGTTCAACAACCTCATCAAGTTCTATCTTCCTCCCACTCAATTCTTTCGAGAGAAACATTTCCTCGAGAAAGGATCCGTTTAAGCAACAAACATTTTGCACTAGGATCTGAGATTGAAGGTTCACCCAACTGATCTTAGGGTATTCTATGAAGATGCAATTTGTCCGCCTTGGGTTCGACCTCATTAGGTGAAAACATTTTCCACACAAGTGTCACATCCCAAAATATTAAGAAATGACAGCTTAGGTTTCTATCAAACCACAATTCACATGGTGTCATCTCAACGGATTTAGATGGTGCCCTATTTAAAGTGAATGTAGTTGTCTCTAATGCATAACCCCAAAATTATAGTAGTAAAACGACAAGAGACATCATATTACGCACCATGTCCAATAGAGCATAACTATGATGTTCGGACACACCATCACACTATGGTGTTCCAGGTGGCGTTTAGTTGTGAAACAACTTTCACATTGTCTTAAGTTGTATGCCAAACTCGTGACTCAGATATTCACCTCCACGATCATATCGCAGTCATTTTTATCTTCTTGTCACGATGATCTTTAAACTTCACTCTGAATTTGCTTGAACCTTTCAAACGATTCAGACTTGTGTTTCATTAAGTAAATATACACTATATCTACTCAAATCATCAGTGAAGGTAAGAAAATAACGATATCCACTGCACGCTACAAGACTCACTAGATTGCATACATCAACATGTATCATTTCCAATGAATCACTTGCCCGCTCCATCCAACGGGGTCCTTTAGTCATCTTTCCCAAGAGGCATGGTTCGCATGTCTCAACCGATTCGAAATCGAATGAGTCCAAATATCCATCAGCATGGAGTTTCTACATGCGCTTTATACCAATATGACATTTAGCGGCAGTGCCACAAGTATGTGGTACTATCATTATTAACTTTGTGTCTTTTGACATCAATGTTATGAACATGTGTAATACTACGATCAAGATTTCAACAAACCATTCTCACTGGGTGCATGACCATTGAAGGTATTATTCATGTAAGCAGAATAACCATTATTCTCTAACTTAAATGAATAACCGTATTGCAATAAACATGATCTAATCATGTTCATGCTCAACGCAAAACACCAAATAACATTTATTTAGGTTCGTCACTAATCCTGAAGGTAGAGAGAGTGCGATGTTGATCACATCAACCTTGGAAACACTTCCAACACATATCGTCACCTCACCCTTAGCTAGTTCTCCGTTTATTCCGTAGCTTTTATTTCGAGTTACTAACATTTAGCAACCGAACCAGTATCCAATACCCAGGTGCTACTAAGAGTACTAGAAAGGTACACATCAATAACTCGTATATCAAATATACTTCTGTCGATGTTGCCAACCTTCTTATCTACCAAGTATCTAGGGTTGTTCCGCTTCAGCGACCTCTCACCTCATAATAGAAGCACTTAGTCTCGGGTTTGAGTTCAACTTTGGGTTGCTTCACTGGAGCAGCAACTGACTTGCTATCCATGAAGTTTCCCTCCTTGCTCTTGCCCTTTTCGAAACTAGTGGTTTGATTAACCATCAACACTTGACGCTCCTTCTTGATTTCTACCTTCGCGGTGTCAAACATCGCGAACAGCTCCGGGATCAATACTTCTATCCCTGGTGTATTATAGTTCATCACTAAGTTCTAGTAGCTTTAGTGACAGTGACTTGGAGAACTATATCAATCACTATCTTATCTGGAAGATCAACTCCCACTTGATTCAAGCGATTGTAGTACCCAGACAATCTGAGTACATGCTCAACGATTGAGCTATTCTCCTTCATCTTACAGGCAAAGAATCTTGTTGGAGATCTCATATCTCGCAACACAGGCACGAGCCTGAGATCACAATCTTTGCTCCTAGAACATCTCATATGTTCCGTGAGGTTCAAAACGTTTCCGAGCCTCAATTCTAAGCCGTAATGCATGACGCACTAAACTATCAAGTAGTCATCGAAACGTGCCTGTCAGATGTTCACAACATCTATAGACGACGCTAGAGGGGGTGGCGCACCGAGCGGTGCATTAAGGACATAAGCCTTCTGTGCAGCAATGAGGACAATCCTCAGATCACGGACCCAGTCCGCAATATTGCTACCAACATCTTTCAACTCTATTTCTCTAGGAACATATAAAAATACAAGGGAGCTACAGCGCGAGCTAGTAATCTACAACATAATTTGCAAAGACACTTTGACTATGTTCATGATAATGAGTTCAATTAATCATATTACTTAAGAACTCCCACTCAAATTGACATCCCTCGGGTCATTCGAGTGATACATGATCCAAATTCACCAACTCAAGTCCGATCATCACGTGAGTTAAGGTGGCTTCAATGGTGAACATCATTATGTTGATCATATCCACTATATGACTCATGCTCGACCTTTCGGTCTCTTGTGTTCCGAGGCCATGTCTGTACATGCTAGGCTCGTCAAGTTTAACCCGAGTGTTCTGCGCGTGCAAATGTGGCTTGCACCCATTGTATGTGAACGTAGAGTCTATCACACCCGATCATCACGTGGTGTCTCAACACGACGAACTTTCGCAACGGTGCACACTCGGGGAGAACACAATTTATCTTGAAATTAAGTGAGGGATCACCTTATAATGCTACCGTCATCCTAAGAAAAACAAGGTGCATAAAAAGGATTAACATCACATGCAAATCATAAGTGACATGATATGGCCATGAACTTGTGCTTTTGATCTCCATCTAGAAAGCACCGGCATGATCTCCAGCGTCACCGGCACGACACCATGATCTCCATCATCTTGATCTCCATCAACGTGTCGCCATCGGGGTTGTCACGCCCTACATGCTTCTACTACTATTGCTACCGTAGCGATAAAGTAAAGCATTACATAGCGCTTAATGATTGACACGTAGGTCATACAATAATTAAAGACAACCCTATGGCTCCTGCCGGTTGTCGTATTCAACGACATGCAAGTCGTGAAATTCTATACATCACATGATCATCTCATACATCACATATATCTCATCATGTAATTGGCCATATCACATCACAACATACCCTGCAAAAACAAGTTAGACGTCCTCTAATTGTTGTTGCATGTTTTACGTGGCTGCTACGGGTATCTAGCAAGAACGATTCTCACCTACGCATAAACCACAACGGTGATACACTAGTTTGCTTTTCAACCTTCTCAAGGACCTCCTTTGTCGAATCCGATCCAACTAAAGTGAGAGAAACTGTCACCCGCAAGCCATCTAGGCAACAAGTTGCGTCGAGGGAACCGGTCTCTCGTAAGCGTACGAGTAATGTTGGTCCGGGCCACTTCATCTCACAATCCCGCTGAACCAAAATACGACCAAGGGAGGAAGCAATATAAGCATCAATGCCCACAAACCTTTTGTGTTCTACTCGAGATCTCATCGAACCATCAACCTAGCTCATGATGCCACTGTTGGGGAACGTCGCATGGGAAACAAAAAAATTCCTACGCACATGCAAACCTATCCATGGTGATGAGCATCTACGAGAGGGAGAGTGGATCTACATACCCTTGTAGATCGCTAAGCGGGAAGCGTTAAGAAACGCGGTTGGTGTAGTCGAACATCTTCGCGATCCAAATCGCCGAGCGTCCCGCGATCTCATCACGATCCGTCCCGCGATCCAATCACGATCCGTCCCGTGAACTCATCATGATCCGTCCCGCGATCTCATCACGATCCATCTCACGATCTTGATCACGATCTGTCCCGCGAACTCATCACGATCCGTTCCGCGATCTCATCGCGAACTGTCTCGCGATCTCGATCACGGTCCTTCCAATCTAGCGCTGAACGGACGGCACCTCCGCGTTCAGCACACGTGCAGCTTGATGACGATCTCCACCGTCTCGATCCAGCGAGAGGAGTTGGAGAGGAGAGAGATTTCACCGGCAGCGTGACGGCACTCCGGTGATGGTGGTGGAGCAATTCCGGCAGGGCTTCTCCTAAGCGCTGCAGAAAACCGATCTAGAGGAGAAACTATGCACCGGTGGAACGGGTAGCACGTGGCCGGAAATTCTGTCCAAAAACCACCCAATCCACTAGTATATATAGGAGGAGAGGAGAGGAGAAGCAGCCAAGTCCTTTGGGTCGGCCGAAATAGGAGGTGGGAGCAATCCTACTTCACCTCCAATCATAGTTGGAGTAGGATTGCCTCCTATTGGCTGATTTTCCACTTTTTGCTTTAGGACTTTCTCTCCTGCGCCATGGGCCTTTGTGGCTGTTTTCCCAGCCCACTAAGGGCTGTTTATTATTCTCCCACAGCCCATGGACCTCTTGGGGTCGAAATACCCCTCCCGGAGGTCCCCCGGTACACTACCGGCACTCCCGGTACACTACCGATACTCCCGGTACACTACCGATGAGCCCGAAACTTTTCCGGAAACCAAACTGGGACTTCCTATATATGAATCTTTACCTCCGGACCATTCCGGAGCTCCTCGTGACGTCCGGGATCTCATCCGTGACTCCGAACAACCTTCGGTCACCACCATACATAACTCTACACTACCGAAACGTCACCGAACCTTAAGTGTGCAGACCCTACGGGTTCGAGAACTATGTAGACATGACCGAGACACCTCTACAGTCAATAACCAATGGCGGGACCTGGACGTCCACATTGGTTCCCACATATTCTACGAAGATCTTTATCGGTCGAACCTCTATGTCAAGGATTCAGTTAATCCCGTATAACGTTCCCTTTGTTCTTCGGTATGTTACTTGCCCGAGATTCGATCGTCGATATCTCCATACCTAGTTCAACCTCGTTACCGGCAAGTCTCTTTACTCGTTCCATAATACAAGATCCCGCAACTAACAATTAGTCACATTGCTTGCAAGGCTCATTGTGATGTTGTATTACCGAGTGGGCCCTGAGATACCTCTCCGTCACACGGAGTAACAAATCCTAGTCTCGATCCATGCCAACTCAACAGACACCATCGGAGATACCTGTAGAGCACCTTTATAGTCACCCAGTTACGTTGCGACGTTTGATACACACAAGGCACTCCTCCGATATCCGTGAGTTGCATGATCTCATGGTCATAGGAACATATACTTGACATGCAGAAAACAGTAGCAATAAACTGACACGATCATATGCTATGTTTGTAGTTTGGGTCTTATCCATCACATCATTCTCCTAATGATGTGATCCCGTTATCAAATGACATCTCATGTCCATGGCTAGGAAACCTTAACCATCCTTTGATCAACGAGCTAGTCCATTAGAGGCATACTAGGGACATGGTTTTGTCTATGTATCCACACATGCATTTAAGTCTCCGATCAATACAATTATAGCATGGATAATAAACGATTATCATGAACAAGGAAATATGATAATAACTAATTTATTCTTGCCTCTAGGGAATATTTCCAACATATCTTTCTTCATACCTGTCCACCAATAAGTTTCCTTTAAATCTAGATACATCTTGGTGTTGCCTGGGTGTATCGAGTAAGGTGAATCGTGGGCTTCCTGAAGTATCAACTTTCTGAGCTCGGGGTCATTGGGCACATAGATGCGGTTCTCAAACCACAAAGTTCCGTGCTCATCCTCACGAAAACCTTTAGCTTTACCATCTTCCATTCTTTGCTTTATCTCAGCTATCTCCTTGTCCGATTTCTGGGCTTTACGAATTCTTTCGGTCAAGGTGGACTGAATTTCCAGTGTACCAACATATCCTCTTGGAACTATCTCTAGCTTGAGCTCTCTGAGATCATCGACTAACTCTTGAGGTAATCCTCCAGCTGTGAATGTGTTCACATAAGTTTTACGACTCAAGGCATCGGCTACATCATTAGCCTTACCTGGATGGTAGTGTAATCTCATGTCATAGTCCTTGATTAACTCTAACCATCGTCTTTGTCTGAGGTTCAACTCTTTCTGCGTGAAGATATACTTCAGGCTCTTATGGTCGGTGTAAACATCACAACTATTTCCGATAAGGAAATGTCTCCAAGTCTTGAGTGCGTGCACTACGGCTGCTAGTTCCAAATCATGCGTGGCATAATTCAACTCATGAGGTCGTAGTTGTCTGGATGCATAGGCTACAACTTTTCCATCCTGCATAAGTACTCCTCCAAGTCCTTGACGTGAGGCATCACAGTAAACTTGGAAATCCTTCCGAATATCGGGCAAGATCAATACTGGGGCTGTGACCAAACGTTCCTTTAACTCCTGGAAACTGGCTTCACATTCCTCGGTCCAAACATACTTGGATTCTTTCTTCAACAACTCTGTCATGGGCTTGGCAATCTTTGAGAAATTCTCAATGAATCTCCGGTAATATCCAGCAAGTCCGAGGAAACTGCGGATCTCCTTAACTGAGGTGGGTGACTTCCACTCGGTGACGGCTTCAACCTTAGCGGGGTATACGGCTATTCCTTCTCCGGAAATAACATGTCCAAGGAATCCGACTTCCGTCAGCCAAAATTGACATTTGTTGAACTTGGCATATAGTTGATGCTCTCTTAGCTTCTCCAGAACTAAACGCAAATGTTCCTTATGCTCTTCCTCGTTCTTGGAGAATATCAGAATGTCATCGATGAACACCACAACAAACTTGTCTAGGTATTCCATGAATACTTTGTTCATCAAATTCATGAAGTAGGCAGGAGCATTAGTCAATCCAAAAGACATGACCGTATACTCATACAAGCCATACCTCGTGGTAAAAGCTGTTTTGGGTATATCCTGTTCACGAATTTTCAACTGGTGATACCCTGATCGAAGATCGATCTTGGAGAATACTTTGGCTCCTACTAGCTGATCAAACAAATCATTAATCATCGGCAGAGGATACTTGTTCTTGATAGTCACCTCGTTCAAGGCACGATAGTCAACTACCATTCTCAAAGATTTATCCTTCTTCTCCACCAAAAGTACTGGGGCTCCCCAAGGTGATGAACTTGGGCGAATATAACCTTTGTCCAATAACTCCTTAATTTTCTTCTTGATTTCCAACAGATCATTTGCGGGCATCCGATAGGGTCTCTTGGAAATTGGAGCTGTCCCTGGCTGTAGCTCTATTAAGAACTCAATCTCCCTATCTGGTGGCATTCCTGGTAATTCTTCCGGAAATACATCTGGAAAGTCTTTTACCACAGGTACTTCCTCCTGAACAACTCCCGTGAGGGCATTTAACCTAGCACTCATACGTGTGCGTCGGGATACATACTTAATCCTCTTGTTCTCCGGGGTGGTGAGTGAAATAGACTTGCTAGGGCAATCAAGATTTCCTTCATACTTGGTCATCCAATCCATGCCTAGGATTACATCCAGTCCTTGTGACTCTAAGACGATGAGGTCGGTGGGAAAAACATGATTTCCTATATTGAGTTTCAAGGCATGGCATCCTATCCCTGCCATCATCATACCTCCTGGGGAACTGACCTGAATAGGCTGGCTAAGGGTTTTGGTCGGCAAACCATACTTATCCACAACTACCCTTGATATGAATGAATGAGTTGCACCGGAATCAAAAAGTACTGTAACTGAACGTGAATGCAATAAAAACTTACCAACCACAGTCTCGGGTTGATCATAGACTTCTTCCACGTCGAGATGGTTCACCTGGGCACGAGGAAAAAGGTTTGGCTTCTTGGCTGCGGAATTGCCGTTGTTGTTGCCGTTTCCACTGCCTTGCTTGCTCTGGGGACACTCAGTAGCATAGTGCCCTGTCTTCTGGCACTTGAAACAGGTGATGTGACTCAGATCCTTCTGAGTAGGAACTTGACGGTGCTGGTTGTTGTTCCCATTCCCATTGTCACTCTTGAAGTTACCATGGTTGGGACGGTTGTTCCCATTTCCTCCATGATGGTGGCCTCCATGGTTGTGCACAACATGAGTGTGCTTTCCAAACTTACTGTTTCCTGATCCGGTATTCCCTGAGTGCGGGGAGTAGTGAAGCTTCTGATGAGCTCCAGAGTTGAACTTCCCCTGAGTGTACTTCCGCTTGCGGTTTTCAATCTGCTGTTGTTTACCTTCCAAAATGAGAGCCTTATCCACCAGCTCTTGGTAGTTGTTGAAAGTAGCCACTACCAGCTGTATGCTCAACTCATCGTTGAGTCCTTCCAGAAATTTCTCTTGCTTGGCCGCATCATCGGCCACGTCTCCTGGTGCATAACGTGCCAATGTGTTGAAGTCGTCCACGTATTGGGCCACAGAGCGATTACCCTGGCGCAAGTTGCGAAACTCGCGCTTCTTCAGACTCATGGCTCCAGCTGAGACATGAGCGGTGCGAAAAGCAAGCTTGAACTGCTCCCAAGTCACATCTGCAATAGGATAAGTGGTGGTGTAATTCTCCCACCATGATGCTGCTGGTCCTTCCAGTTGATATGCGGCAAATCGCACTTTCTCAGCATCAGTGCATCCAGCGGTGATGAGCTCTCTCTCCATCTTGCGGAGCCAGTCATCTGCCACAATGGGCTCAGTGCTGCTGGAGAAAGTTGGAGGGTTCAACCTCAGAAAACGGGTGAGATTGTCAGTCTGGGGTGGATGGTGATTGTGGTTGTTCTGGTTGTTGGTCTGATTCTGAATCAATAACTGCATCAGTGCATTCTGCTGCTGAAGGAGTTGAGTGAGTTCCGGCGGAAAAGTGAAATTGGTCTCACGTCGTGGAGGCATCTTGCTGTTTTCAGAGGGGTGAGAATTAGAATAGAACAAGGGCCTAAAAGAAATTCACTACCCATATGCAATGCAACAAACATATCACACCAAACACTCATTCATTTATTCAATCAACGTCAAACATCGGGAATACAAATCTCAAACAACTAAGCATCGACCTACACTTTAACGACGAAAATAAAAGATACATGGAGGGCATAACTAATGTTTTTCCTCAGAAGTGCATAGTCGTAGGTCCTCCGGTGGTACTTTCCTCATAGTCTTCATCGTCGCTGATGAAGGGTGCCATGTCTCCTTCGGGGTGAAGGTTTTCCCCCATGTCTAGCTACTCCTCCAGAGTTGCGATGCGTGCATTCTGCTCATCAATCCTCTCTAGGAAGTCCTTCACTTCATGCTCGTGTTCATAGTTGGCCTCTCGCAGATCAGCTTCAAGGTCCAGCTCGCGGTTCATCAGGTTCTTGATAGTCTTCGTGTCAGCACGAACTCGAAGCTCCAACGTCCTGACATGCGTCTCCAGGGTCTGGATATATGATATGGTAGAGTCTCCAGTGGGGTTGGTGATGATGTTGCCATGGGCATCTCTGCGGCAAACCATGCTGAGTCCTGGTGAAATGGTTCCACCCCTGTATGCCTCCTGAATACGTCCAAGGGCACGATGAATGGCCATGTCTTTCCCAAGTATCCAGCTGGGTGCCACGAACTTGAAGTCGATGGGTTTCTTCCGATTCCCAAAGGTCTTCCCTGGGATGTGCACCTCGATCTTGTAGCGTCCATCTTGGGGAAATGACATGATAGGAGTCCCGGTGATGCTCGGCAAAGCAATCCTTACGTCCTTGACGATCCTCATCAGCTCCTTACCAAAGGGCATCGTTGCGTCAGGCTGGCAAAACTCCGTGATCAACACTGGGATGAAGGTGGCCATCTATAAATTTTGAAATAATCGAAGAGGAGTCAGAAACGAATAGATGAGAGTATAAGATATTTAAAGACAAAGAGAAACAATCCTAAGGCTTTCCAATCCTAGAGGTTACGTCCTACGGTCAGCGTGTGCTCTGATACCATTTCTATAGCGACCCTACCTGAAAGGTCAAGTCTCCGGTGTTTCCGTACCATCCCAAGATCATGCTGGTACACACACGGTACATCCATGTATATATCAAACGGAAATCACACAGCATTATATTAATCGAAATCTCATATCGAGTCCTTTATTACAATAAAAATTACAATAAAGTGGCTAAAAGCCAACTCATGAGAATATCTAAATCTTGCGGAAGCGTCGAAGGTAGATGAGTCCATCTGACTCCAAGGGCATCTCACTGAGCATAGAACGTGTCCTCACTCCTGGTCGGAAAAGTACTCTGCAACATGATACGTTGCAGCCATGTAGGTCAGCATATGGAATATGCCGGCAAAGTCACAAGAGAGGGGTGAAAAGATAATCATCTAGTCTATATGCATATATGGCAGGTGGGGTGGTAAGTTTTGCGTAAAGCCAATTTTTCCTACATCAAGAAAGGGCTAAGCAAAATATTACTAAGTTGGTTGATTAATGAGATGGTTCCACCAACCAATTCTCATACCCAAAATTATTAAATACCCACATCATCATATTAATTGTGTTGAGAGTTCCGGAAGTTTCAATTCCTTTGGCTCAAGTCGTCCATGACCGTGGACACGGCTAATCGATTAGGTTTTAAATACTCTGCAGAGTTTTGCACACGTTCCCCACAAGATTTGATTGCCTCCGTTTGATTTCTCGCACTTCCGGGTGTTTGAGAAACGGATGACCAAAACATGGTCTTCCAAAGGGTTTCCCTGCGACTCTGTCGGTGCCCATCCTTTCCTACCGTTCTTCTAACTCTCGTAGCACCGCCTGTCCAGGGTCACCACGATATCCAACCAAGCCAGAGCCCATAATGACTTGTGGCTGTGCAGGTAAGCCTTGGGTTTTAAAGCATCCATCCATCTCTTTGTGCCTGGGTGGACCTTTCCGCGTGAATACTGGCCATCTCCAGCATCACCTAGGCAAATCCACTGGTTTCTGCAGGGTGCCGTTCAACCATCATCCACCCAGAGGTATGTTGAAAACTCGGAGTCTTAAATCTTGATCATTATGTAGGTCTTGAAATTATTAACTCTCTCAACTCTCATGAATCACACAACCAACCCCGTCTACTAATAGCATAGCAAAAAGGTAAAACAACGTTTCCCGGGGCCAATGTGTCAAAGAGGTTGAGAAGGTACCTACCACATGATACCACAACAATGTACCCAAGTTTCCAACTAACCTATCTTGCATGCAATTGGGGTGATGGTAGAACTAATGCATATAAAACATGGGTAAAACATGATCAAGGTGACTTGCCTGATTGATGATCTTCGTACTCGTGGGACTCTAAGTAACAAGCTTCGCACTCCGGATAATCTAACGAAGCAAACAAGCACTCAATAAGCATACAACAAAATATTGTAACTCACAAACATCAACCAAGAACTAGTAAACAATCAAGACAAAACAATGCACAAATCTCAAGTAAGAAAACACACAAAGTTTTGTTTACTAGGAGGTGATTGATAAAACACTACTATCATAATAAAACTATTTTGTAATAACAAAACAATTGTTGTCAGCAAGGAAACAATAGAATATTTTATTAATAAACAGAATAAAATCAATTTAAGTTTGTTGGGAAAAGTTTAGTAAAGTTTATACAAGTTTGTGATAAACACTATATGAATCAACTATAGTTATATTAACAAAAGAATGAAAAACTAAACTTATTATTTATTTTTAAAACATGTTCTTAACAGAAAATAATTTACAACTAAATCTGTCTTAGAAAACAGAATTAAAATATACAAAACTTTGTTTGAAAACAAAACTATTACTAGTTAGTTGTTTTAATCAAATTATGCCTATTTGAAAAGAAGTTGTGTTTCCTATGTTAAATAAAATTAAACTAAGCAAATTTATATTTTTATTATCAGTGAGTGAAAACACTAACTGTTTACTAACAGAACCTAATAAACAAATAAAACCAAATTCTAAATCAAACTAATTAAAATTGAGTTTATAAAACTATATTATAATACTAAGCAGATTCTGTTTTTGGTTAAAACATTAATCAAATTAAACCTAAAAATCCTCAAACTAAGCATGAAGATTGTCCTAACTAATACCAAACAGTAGCAAAAAGATTCATGTGAAAAACTATTTTCAAACTCTAGTTATTCAGATTTGAAGATTTTGAGCAAATTTGATTAAATTCAAATTTTATAGTTCAAATTTGAAATTTAAAAGTACAGGGTGAAACTACATGAAAAATGTGAGCTATTGCAAAAAGAATCAACTCAAAACACTAAATAGATTAAAAGATATAGCTAAAACAAATGTTGAAAACATTCTGTTAATTAAAACAAAACTGAAAAAGAAACCTGACTTTGCAACGGCCAAGGGGCTACGTGGCGCGATCCTATTGGCTAGCGAGCGCGTGCGGTAGGTGATTTAGAGCGGGCGACCGGTCGGTAGAGGATACCGGTTCGGATTTAAATCCGTTCTAATCTCGGTCGTTGATTCAGGATCCGATGGTCGAGGGGAGCTTACGGGGAAAAGTCGCCGGCGTCGGAGATCTCCGGCGAGTCCGGAACGGCAAAGACGACGGCGTTGGTGCTCTGGTGGTCGGGGAAGACGGGGAAGTGGTCCGGGCGACGGCGACGGTTCTCCGGAGTCGATTGGTGAGGTCGGTTGGGCGAGAGGTGGTCGGAATCGGTGGCTACGGTCGACGGGAGGTCCGGTGGGGGTGGGAGCTCCGGCGAGCAATTGCGCGGTCTTCCGGCGAGGGACAGAGGGGGCTAGGGGGGAAAATGAAAGGCGGGGCTGTGGTGCTCTTATATAGGTGCTCGGGGGTGCGGGGAGTTAAGAGAGGAGAGAGATCCGGCGAGGGGAGGAAACGGCCGGCGAGTCTCCGGCGCGTGCGGGGGAGGGAGAAGATGACCGTTCGTTGAAACGGTCGGTCGGGTGGGATCCAGCGTCAGTGAGAGGAGGGCGTGTCCGTTACGCGCGGTCGGCCGGCTTCTAATCAATACGCGAGTAACTGCCGTGGGCCGGCCCGTTTAATACCGGAAACGGTTACCGTTTTTCCTTTAATAATTTTCCAGAGACATTCAAAAGATTTTAAAGCATTCAAACCGTTTATAAATATAGGGGTATTATATATCAAAATTAACAGAATAATAAATGCTATTTAATGAACATTTCTATTCTATCATTTGAACACTTTGAAAAAAATAATATTTTCAGAAAATGCCTAATTGTTTTTAAATCCTTTTTGCAAATATTTTCAAAATAACCCCTGGTTATTATTGTTCAAATATATCACCAATTAGTCCCTGGTGTGGAGTGTCATGTTCCTCCTCTCCTATTTGAACTTTTAACCAAAATTTCAAATGGGTGAAAGCAACTTAGGGAAAAGTAGAAAGAGCTTTCTGGAATTCAGAAGAGGCATTTCAACTAACACATACAATCAAGCAATGATGCAGATAGATGCATAACTATAAATCATAACATTCCAAAATGGAATTTTGGGATGTTACATATCATTATTAACTTTGTATCTTTTGGCATCAATGTTATGAACATGTGTATTACTACGATCAAGATTTAACAAACCATTCTCCCTGGGTGCATGACCATTGAAGGTATCATTCATGTAAACAGAATAACCATTATTCTCTAACTTAAATGAATAACCGTGTTGCAATAAACACGATCTAATCACGTTCATGCTCAACGCAAAAACACCAAATAACATTTATTTAGGTTCGTCACTAATCCCGAAGGTTGAGAGAGCGTGCAATGTTGATCACATCAACCTTGGAAACATTTCCAACACACATCGTCACCTCACCCTTAGCTAGTTCTCCGTTTATTCCGTAGCTTTTATTTCGAGTTACTAACATTTAGCAACCGAACCGGTATCCAATACCTAGGTGCTACTAGGAGTACTCGCAAGGTACACATCATTAATACGTATATCAAATATACTTCTGTCGATGTTGCCAGCCTTCTTATCTATCAAGTATCTAGGGGTGTTCCGCTTCAGTGACCGCTCTCCTCATAATCGAAGCACTCAGTCTCGGGTTTGGGTTCAACTTTGGGTTGCTTCACTGGAGCAACAGCTGACTTGCTATCCATGAAGTTTCCCTCCTTGCTCTTGCCCTTCTCGAAACTAGTTGTTTGACTAACCATCAACACTTGACGCTCCTTCTTGATTTCTACCTTTGCGGTGTCAAACATCGCGAACAGCTCAGGGATCATCATTTCTATCCCTGGCATTTTATAGTTCATCACCAAGTTCTAGTAGCTTAGTGAAAGTGACTTGGAGAACTATATCAATCACTATCTTATCTGGAAGATCAACTCCCACTCGATTCAAGCGATTGTAGCACCCAGACAATCTGAGCAAATGCTCAACGATTGAGCTATTCTCTTTCATCTTGCAGGCAAAGAATCTTGTTGGAGATCTCATATCTCGCAACACGGGCACGAGCCTGAGATCCTAATTTCAGCTCTTAGAACATCTCATATGTTCCATGACGTTCAAAACGTTTCGGAGCCTCAATTCTAAGTCGTAATGCATGACACACTAAACTATCAAGTAGTCATCAGCACATGCCTGTCAGATGTTCACAACATCTACAGACGACGCTAGAGGGGTTGGCGCACCGAGCGGTGCATTAAGGACATAAGCCTTCTGTGCAGCAATGAGGACAATCCTCAGATCACAAACCCTAGTCCACAATTTTGCTACCATCATCTTTCAACTCTATTTCTTTAGGAACATATAAAAATACAAGGGAGCTACAATGCGAGCAAGTAATCTACAACATAATTTGCAAAGACACTACTAACTATGTTCATGTTAATGAGTTCAATTAATCATATTACTGAAGAACTCCCACTCAAATTGACATCCCTCCGGTCATTCGAGTGATACATGATCCAAATTCACCAACTCAAGTCCGATCATCACGTGAGTTGAGGTGGTTTCAATAGTGAACATCATCATGTTGATCATATCTACTATATGACTCATGTTCGACCTTTCGGTCTCTTGTGTTCTGAGGCCATGTCTGTACATGCTAGGCTCGTCAAGTTTAACCCGAGTGTTCTACATGTGCAACATTGGCTTGCACCCGTTGTATGTGAACATAGAGTCTATCACACCCGATCATCACGTGGTGTCTCGACACGATGAACTTTCGTAACGGTGCACACTCGGGGAGAACACAATTTATCTTGAAATTAAGTGAGGGATCACCTTATAATGCTACCGTCGTCCTAAGCAAAACAAGGTGCATAAAAGGATTAACATCACATGCAAATCATAAGTGACATGATATGGTCATGAACTTGTGCTTTTGATCTCCATCTTGAAAGCACTGGCATGATCTCCATCATCATTGGCATGACACCATGATCTCCATCATCTTGATCTCCATCAACGTGTCGCCATCATGGGTTGTCGCGCCCACCATGCTTCTACTATTGCTACCGTTTAGCGATGAACTAAAGCATTACATAGCGCTTAATGATTGACACATAGGTCATACAATAATTAAAGAAAACCCTATGGCTCCTGTCGGTTGCCGTACTCATCGACATGCAAGTCGTGATATTCTATACAACACATGATCATCTCATACATCACATATATCACATCATGTAATTGGCCATATCACATCACAACATACCCTGCAAAAACAAGTTAGACATCCTCTAATTGTTGTTGCATGTTTTACGTGGATGCTATGGGTATCTAGCAAGAACAATTCTCACCTACGCATAAACCACAATGGTGATACATTAGTTGCTTTTCAACCTTCTCAAGGACCGCCTTTGTCGAATCCGATCCAACTAAAGTAGGAGAAATTGGCACCCGCCAGCCATCTATGCAACAAGTTGCAGTTGAGGGAACCGGTCTCTCGTAAGCGTACGAGTAATGTTGGTCCGGGCCGCTTCATCCCACAATACCGCTGAACCAAAACACGACCAAGGGAGAAAGCAATCTAAGCATCAACGCCCACAAACTCTTTGTGTTCTACTCGAGATCTCATCTACACATAGACCTAGCTCATGATGCCACTATTGGGGAACGTTGCATGGGAAACAAAAAATTTCCTACGCACACGCAAGATCTATCCATGGTGATGAGCATCTACGAGAGGGAGAGTGGATCTACATACCCTTGTAGATCGCTAAGCGAGAAGCGTTAAGAAACGCAGTTGGTGTAGTCGAACGTCTTCGCGATCCAAATCGCCGAGCGTCCCGCGATCTCCTCACGATCCGTCCCGTGGTACAATCACAATCCATCCCACGAACTCATCATGATCCATCCCGCGATCTCATCACGATCTGTCTCGCGATCTTGATCATGGCCCTTCCGATCTAGCGCCGAACAGACGGCACCTCCGCGTTCAGCACACGTAGAACTCGATGACGATCTCCGCCTTCTTGATCCAGCAAGAGGGAGCGGAGATTTAGACAAGTTCTCCGGCAGCGTGATGGCGCTGCGGCGATGGTGGTGGAGCTATTCCGGCAGGGCTTCTCCTAAGCACTGCAAAAAAAACCGATCTAGAGGAGAAACTATGCACTAGAGGAATGGGTAGCACGTGGCTGAAAATCAAGTGCAAAACCCCTAAAATTTCTAATATATATAAGAGGAAGAGAGGAGGAGGCTTGGCGCAAGGGCAAAGCCCTCTAGGCTTCGGCCGACTTGGGAGGAGAGGAGGAATCCTCCTCCAATCCTAGTAGGACTAGGACTCCTTCCTATTTTGCCTTTTTCCACCTTTTCTCTTTGGGCTTTTCTCTCCTAGACACGTGGGCCTTGTGTGGGACTTCCACCAGCCCACCAAAGGCTGGTATTCACTCTCCCACAGCCCATGTAGTCTCTTGGGTCGAAATACCCCTCTCGATGGTCTCCCGGTACACTACCGACACTCCCAATACACTACCAATGAGCCCGAAACTTTTCCGGCGACCAAAATAAGACTTCCTATATATAAATCTTTACCTCCGGACTATTCCGGAGCTCCTCGTGACGTCCGAGATCTCATCCGGGACTCCTAACAACCTTCGGTCACCACCATACATAACTCTATACTACCGAAACGTCACTGAACCTTAAGTGTGCAGTCCCTGCGGGTTCGAGAACTATGTAGACATGACCGAGACACCTCTATGGTCAATAACCAATAGCGGGACCTGGATGCCCATATTGGTTCCTACAATTCTACGAAGATCTTTATCGGTCGAACCTCTGTATCAAGGATTCAGTTAATCCCGTATGTTGTTCCCTTTGTTCTTCGGTATGTTACTTGCCCGAGATTCGATCGTCGGTATCTCCATACCTAGTTCAACCTCGTTACCGGCAAGTCTCTTTACTCGTTCTGTAATACAAGATCCTGTGACTAACACTTAGTCACATTGCTTGCAAGGCTTATTGTGATGTTGTATTACCGAGTGGGCCCTAAGATACTTCTCCGTCACACGGAGTAACAAATCCCAGTCTTGATCCATGCCAACCCAACAGACACCCTCGGAGATACCTGTAGAGCACATTTATAGTCACCCAGTTACGTTGAGATGTTTGATACACACAAGGCACTCCTCCGGTGTCCGTGAGTTGCATGATCTCATGGTCATAGGAACATATACTTGACATGCAGAAAACAATAGCAATAAACTCGCACGATCATATGCTACGTTTGTAGTTTGGGTCTTGTCCATCACACCATTCTCCTAATGATGTGATCCCGTTATCAAATAACATCTCATGTCCATGGCTAGGAAACCTTAACCATCTTTGATCAACGAGTCAGCCTATTAGAGACATACTAGGGACATTGTTTTGTCTATGTATCCACACATGCATCTAAGTCTCCAATCAATACAATTATAGCATGGATAATAAACGATTATCATGAACAAGAAAATATGATAACAACTAATTTATTATTGCCTCTAGGGCATATTTCCAACAACTACACCACCTTACAACGACGTCAAGGCACTATTTGCGGCAACGACTACGGTAACAATCGGCGACGATGCTTCGGTACTGTTTTGGTATTCCTCCTGGATTGGTTCAAACACTCTTGTTGCTGCCTACCCTACGCTATATAAGCACTCCAGGCGCAAGAACAGGACAGTGCAAGACGCACTCAGGGATGACACTTGGTTGTAGGATTTGAGGCACGGTGATGTCCATCCTTTGGTACCGGAATTCATTCGGTTGGATCGGTTGGATCGCTGAAGTAACCACGGAGCTCACGGAAGGAAACAACGATACAATACGCTGGAACAAGGAAGCAAAAGGCGAGTACACGGCAAGCTCAACATATGCAATGCAATTCCAAGGTAGGCTACAATCAAACTTTGATGAACTCATTTGAGGGTCGAGGGTACTGAGAAACATAAAAAAAATCTCCGCCTGGTTGTTGGTACAAAACCGTCTCTAGACAAATGATCGCGTGCAAAGGCGTGGCTGGCCCAACAGCTATCTCTATCAACTTTGTGTCCGCAACCTAGAGACGGCACACCACCTGTTATGGAGCTGTCCAATTGCAAAAAAAATCTGAGGAAGGGTGGGAAGAAGGGGAGTATGCATGCAGCTGTCCCCAAAGGACTCTTTGACCAACTATAACACTTTGGAGATCCTTCACACGATGATGACTGAGACGCAACTAGCTCAGAGGACAGGCACCAAGACTACTATTCTCTTGACATGCTTGGAGATTTGGCAGGAGCGAAACATATGCACTTTCAGAGGCAAGCTGCCATCATTAGGGGACATCACAAAGGCCATCGATAACTCCATTAAGCTATGGCGGCAGGTAGGAGCAACATGCTTAGAGAGCCCTTTTTGAGATCCGTCATGAGAGGCCAGCTAGTGTAATTTTTGTTTCGACTGGCAAATGCGAGACCATGTTTTGTATACATCCGTACTAGTTCAAGAACATGCACCCTACTTTTTGTCTTCCATTGTTTTCTGCTAATGAAATGAAATGACAGCGAGTTCTTGGATCTTTCAAAAAAAAACCGAGTTAGGACCAAACGCCGGGCTCTGTGGGGTTTCTCCAAACGCTATGTTACATGACATTTCGGCCATGCCACATAAGCGCGAACTGAATAAACGTGGGCCAAAGACTAAACGACATGGACCGTGGCATCGCCGTGCAATCAAAACCCTAGGAATGTTGGCGTGACAGAAAAATCAGATCTAAAAATACTTTTCAAACAAGGTCAAATCATGCTAATTTTTGCGTCCAAGGTCAAAACAGAGATTTCGTCCCCCGGGGGCATCCATCCGGAGAGATCTCCGTGTATCCGTGTCCCGGATCGCCGTAGGCTTTCAAGGCGTCCAGGCCTAGCCATTTCCACTTGTGGCCGGGGTTTGCCGTGGCAGACGGTGCGTAGGCTTTCGTGGCGCCCAGGCCTAGCGTTTCCAGTTGCGGGATTGCGTGTGTGTCGGGTCCGGGTGCCTCGGCTCCCTTCAACCAACCAGCCAGGGGCACGATGACACCATCGGCACGGCCTCGTTGCCGAAACAAGGGATGGTGTAAAGCGGGAGCGGGATGCTACTTTGATGATTCCCCCGCTGCTGCGTCAGGGCCTCCTCATCACCGGGTCGAAAGCGGCCAACGCAGCGCAAAAAAGGGGGCGGCGACAGGGCCGGATGCACTGTTGCGGCTTTTGACTGCCGCGACCGGTAATAAAAATAAACAAGCGAGGCCCCGGCGCCAGCTTTGCGTCGTCGCGGTGCATGTTCGCCGGAGAACGATTTTTTTTTTTTGCGTATCCGGAGAACGATTTGTTAAAGATGGTGCGTACGTATTTCCCATTATCCTGCTGTTACCATAGAAAGTAACGATTCCGTTTACCACTTCCAGCTAGTGCGGCTGGGCCGCGGCGTGACGTCCTGGTCCTTTGCAGTAAACTAGTGTCGAAAGCTTCGCTAGATAGATGGCCCTTTTGAGCGGATGATCGTGTACGTAGCCCGGGTTAGAGTAATAAGATACGTAGCAAAAGGGGCAGGGATGAGATTATAGAATTTTATTTATTTTTCAAATATAGACTTCAGGCTGGTGAAGCCCCTTACCCCTCTGCAGGAATCGCCACCAGGAACTTCAAAGCTGTTTTGGGTCGTTCATCATCGATCTCGAATAATCAAGAAATTTGTTCCAGCAAGCTTTCTTAAAACCTCCAACGTGAGGACAATTTTTGTGTTTTAACCTTTTATACTAATAAAATTCAGAATTAATCTCGTTTTAAAAGATAAATCAATTTTGACTTTTTTGGTCACACCAATATACATGGCGTCTCAATTGCACGGGAGACGTCATGGTCCTTGACGTCTCGTCCGTGTCCTGCACAATCGTCTGACCCGCTGACCTGCTGATGTGACAAGGAAACAAACGCCCTGGTAAATGGCCAAATGTCAATGACCTTGACGTCTGGATGACGTGACACATATTACTGAAAAGTTGTTTGTATAATCTGCTGGGACCAGACGCCAAAGTCCCTGGCGTTTGGTTACTTACTAGGACCAGACGTCAGGGTGCCTGGCATCTGGCTCTTTGTCATGCCAGTTGGGCAACGGATCAGCGGTCATACATGCCACGGGTAGATGCCAGGAATCGTGGCATCCCTTGTGCAATCCAAACATCATGAATGTTGGTGTGACCAAAATGTGTTAGTTTTAGTTTTTTTTTAAAACAAGGTTACCTTCATTTTGTTAGCACAAAAGGTTATAACACAAATTTTGTCCCCAACGTGCCCCCTCTTGTTTCTGCAATCGACAACTTCACTAGAATTTAAGTCAAACCTCTTTAGTTCTGATCAAATTTGTTGAGAAATTTATCAAAATTCGTAATATCAAATCGGTGTTATTAGATTCATAAAGAAATGAATTTCCATATCTTTTGTTTAACATTGTGAATGTCGATACTTTTGGTTCTGAACTTGATCAAAATAAAAAAAATGACTTTCCAAAAAACTAATAATCCTTATATTTTGAAATTGACGGAGTACTTAGTTTGGCCGGTGGGGGAGGCGATAGAGTGTGTTTTATATTTATTTATAATGCATTTATTGGGTGGACTTTTCGTTGTGTGATTCTGTGTTATCCGTTAATCTACCCATATTTATGTGGGGATATTTATTCATCATTGGTTGCTTATACTATATTCGTGCTACAGTATCACATGATGACACTTTTTTCGTGAGTGATAGGAGTCTGCGAGGGGTTGATATATTTTTATAGGCCGGTTATTGTTGACTAATTTGAAGAATCGTTGGCCGACCAAAATCGTAAACCCAAATCAGAATTAAAGACCTCAATCGAATGAAAGAGTTTTAAAATTAGGGAACATAAAGACTTAAAATAATAAAATGGGAGAGCTCTTGAGAAATTGTTGATCCGGTCAACATCGGATGACCCAATTCTAAATTGAAGTCTCAATTAATTATAAAGATTCAAAAATTAGGAAAAATAATGTATTGTATAAAAAATTAAGCGAAAAAGATTGTTGACCTAATTAAAATTGGATGACCAAATTTTAATTGAAGACCTCGATTGATTGTGAGGTTTGCAATCCTGAGAAGTTTAGTGACATAGTATATTTGGAAAAAAAAAGGAAGAGTTGCATTTCTTTTTACTAAGCAAGTGGGAAAACTCTGCCATTTTTTAGAGGGGGAAATCTCTTCCTCCAACAAGCCTCAAATTTGATTTCTTGCCGATAACCGACCCGACTTCGTTAAGGATCACCAGAGATAGGATTGCGAGTAACCTCAAGACACATATCACTCCAATGCCGAGCAAGAACAGGATGCTTTCTATTCTTCTAAAATTTGGAGAAGGATTCACCGACCAACCGTGCAATCTTGCACATTGCAGATGTCAAAGATCCAAGGATACTCATTCCAAAAAGCCACCTTAATTGTACTACCATTCATCTTCACAAAGTCCAGCAATCTATCTGAATTTCAAGGAACAGCCGAGCAAAGGAGGAGACGGAGGACGGGTCACAAGATTGAAGATGAAGGACTAGACGACCAGAGACAGCAAAAAACCCAGCGGAAAACGAGCGAAGCCAAAAGCCAGGGAGAGCGAGCAAGCATCGCGGCGCACGGGGCCGGGGCCGGAACAGCGAATCCGGGCGTTCGCAGTGGTACACACGGCCGTGCGTGCTGCACAGCCCGCAAGCAGGCTACAGAGTGGTGGCCGGAACAAGGAATCCGGGCGTCTGCAGTGGAGTACGCGCACGGGCAGTGCCCGTGCGTGCTGCCCGCCCCATGCAGCAAGCAAGGAATCAATCCTCCCCTACGACTCTACTACTCCCTCCATGCTGCCACGCTCTGGCTTCCCTTTCCTTTCCGGCCTCCCTCCCTCCCTCCCGCCCATCAGGCACGGCCGCCTGCTACAGCCAGTACTGTTCTGGTCCGGCCGCGCCACTCTTTCCATTTCCGGCACCCTCCGCTTCCTCCCCACCTTCCCCCATCCATCCCCCCCGCCCAGCTACTCTGCTCTACTCTACTCCCCCCTAGGTAGCCGTCCACTCCCCCCTCTGTGCTCCGGCGGGCCCCGCGCCGCAGTCGCGTGTCGCATGCATAAAAAATGACTGGGCCGGCAGGGGCCCGTACTCGGTTTACCGTCCTGATCGTTTTGTTTATGCGCTTAATCCTCGCGTGGGCTGGCCCGGGCCGAGGCTGGCCCGATTTTTATTAGTGGCACCCCCCCGCTTGCCAATAGGAGCGCTGGTCCCCGTCTCGAGACCCCCCCCCCCCCCCCGCGTCCACTCCACCTCCCCCTTTCCTCTCCCCTCCTCTCCTTTCGCATCCCTCTCTCCGGCCTCCGTCCACATCGCATCGCAACCGCCGCATCGGTGAGTGAGCCGCGCTCGGTGCTCCCAGCCTGCCTGCCTGCCCGCCTGCCCGGGCGACGCGCGCTGCCTCGGCGTGGGTGGTCGCGGGGGGAGAGAGGGGGTGGGGGCGAGGAGATCGATCGATCGGTTGGTGGCCCGGGTTGGGAGAGAGGGAGGAGACGCGATGGCGCGGGAGCGGAGGGAGATAAAGCGGATAGAGAGCGCGGCGGCGCGGCAGGTCACCTTCTCCAAGCGCCGCCGGGGCCTCTTCAAGAAGGCCGAGGAGCTCTCCGTCCTCTGCGACGCCGACGTCGCGCTCATCGTCTTCTCCTCCACCGGCAAGCTCTCCCAGTTCGCCAGCTCCAGGTACCATACACACGTCCCTCCTCCTCCGCGCCGCTCGGTTCGGTTGCTCCCCTCCCGCGTCCCTTCTAGTTTCGTTGTCTCGCGACGGCCCGTAGATCTGCCCGCCTCTCTCCCCCTCCGGCCTTCCCGGGCGCAGGATCCGGCCCGCCTAGGGTTCATGCTGCGCCTCCTCGCGGGTCGCGCGTCTGTCTCGTGTGCTTCTCCGCGCCTCGCGCGCCCGGCGTGCACCATGCGACGTGCTAGCGGGGCGGATCGCGTTGCTCAATTAGCACCGCCCGCAACGGATTCTCTGGTTACGTCCCCGTATCTCGTTTTTTTTTTTGCCGAAATGGGGATTTTGTTTCCGTTTACTGTAGTATGGTAGTATAAATACTCCCTGTAGCTGGTTGCAGATTTTTCTGTTGAGTTTCTTTTTTTTGCCCGATCGAGCGGTGTGTTAAGAGCATGCGCGCCTTAGCAAGCGCTGCAGCTTCTGTTTATATTTGCTGCGTATGCTTATGCATCGTCCGTTCCTGTGGTCTCATCGAATAGGATGTCCCTCGAGTGCTCCGGTGGGGCAAACTTGCGCCTGCTAACTGCGTACGGCCGGACTTGTGATTTTATGTGCTGCCACCCCTACGTCGCGTCGCCGGCTGATTCTAATGTGAACTTCGTTTTCTGTGCAGCTTGTTATTTTTATTTGTACTCGTATATATTTATCGGTTACTGTTGTTTGATGAGATGTTATTTGTACTCTTGCACGCATTGTTCGTGGCCTCTTTTCTTTTTTTCCTTACTAGTTTGGGTGTGAAGGCTTCCTCGACGGGAGAAAGCAATGATATATTTGTGGTCCATCTATAGATTGTTGTGCTGATGTCCTCCACTTGTTTTGTTCAGGTCCCATTCTCTGCTGTTCAGTGTGGCCGTTGGGGGATTGTTTGTCCTAGTTTGCTACCTAGTACTCTAATACAGTAGCATCTTGTGCATTATTTTTGTTTATTACGAGATTCTTATGTAACTTCAAACGGTTCTTGAACTTATGTGCTGGCTTTACATGTTGATGTCACCGTACTGAAAGCTTTTTTTCTTTCAAAAATGGTACTGAAATAATTTATTAAAGATGAAATAGTCTTAGTTGTGCTGTATATGTTGGCGTTGAAAAGATTCCTCAGCTAATCAAATGATACACATTTGTTTAGCTGAGGAAGTTGAGATCATACACAATTAGTGTGTATGATCTCAACTTCTTTTACTTGAAACAGTAGCTGTCTGGTTAAACAATAGCAACATTTTGAGGAGTCCTCTGGTGTTCTATTTTTTTTGGATGATTGTGGATCATACCAGTACATGCCAACTTCAGTAATTATCAATAACCATGCATTTGTCTAACATACCATTACAAGGAAAGCGCTATGACTTGGAACTCTTATTAGCGGCAAACTATAGGAGCTAGCAAAATGTAAGGACACTTGAGTCCAGCATTATTTTCCTCCACGGCGCAATATATTTTCGTCACTTCTAGGAACCTGAATGCTACGAGTAATTAGTCATTATTTAGGCAATTAAAGAATAATCTGAACTGTATGGTACATAATAAATACTGAGACTATCTAACTACTGCTATACAAACTTAATGGGAAAATGATGCAGACTCAGTTTCGATGCTTTCTCACTAAGCTATTTGTATTCAAAAACCATTCTGACTTCCAATCCAGCTAAGGAGGGTCTCTCTTCATTCAAGAAAAGAACATGGTTTAGCTTTCTCTTCTGTTTGTTTAGTCGTAGTCCATGGCACTAATGGGTATCATCTTGTATATGTAGAGATGTTATTAGTTATGGGCTGTGTTTCTTTTTGTCACGGTCATTGTTACAATGAACGGTCAAAGTGATTAGTTAATGTCATGGTCTGCCCCTGTATAATTCTGAACATCACCGTATCACTGTTATTTGAGTCATTTCCTTTTTGGTGAATAGTTGCAGCTTCATGTGATACTGATATTGCCTTTCCTTGGACAGTATGAATGAGATCATCGACAAGTACAGCACGCATTCTAAGAACCTGGGGAAAACAGACCAGCCTACTCTTGACTTGAACGTAATAATCACTTCTCACCCTCAATGATGTTAGCCAGCAAATTAAAGTTCTTTGTTTATAGCATCGCAATAGTTGTGAATCTACATGAACAATATAATTAAGGATATGGCCCAAAATAAAATATCTTGTATTCAAGGACTAACCTTCCTTCAAAACTTTATATAAATGCATTTTTTTCATCTAAAATCGCCGAAGCATAACTATGCTTTGTACACTTTAAGAAGCTATAAAGAATACTTGAAAGTTGAAACAGCAGTTTCTTCTATACCCTTTTCAAGTTTTTTTGAGTTGGGTGATAGGCCACATATACCCTTGTTGCTGTGAAAACTGATATACTTCATACTTCTCTTGCTTTTATTAATGGGTGTCAACACTCTATTAAGTTGGACCCTTGGGCACAATAAAACTTTTGTTTGGATTGTCCATGTCTATTTTTTTCTTGGTTTATGAAATGATTATCCATTTATAAAGAATATGAGCAAAAAAATTGTCAACTATTGCAATATGATAATTAATGTTTTTTCTGAATCCATTGACGGTACTCATTTTTAAACTCCTCTTGATATGAAGATAGTTGTGATTTGGACTGACATGCTGGGGCATTTCTATTTTCAGTTAGAACATAGCAAATATGCAAATTTGAACGATCAACTTGCAGAAGCTAGTCTTCGACTAAGGTTATGTTCTACCCATTATGTATTTTTACGTGATCCATGGTGAATTTATTTTGCAATTCCATATATAATAATGGAAATTCATGTCCAACCTATAGACAGATGAGAGGTGAGGAGCTTGAGGGATTGAGTGTTGATGAACTCCAGCAGTTGGAGAAAAACCTAGAAACTGGTCTGCACAGGGTGCTTCAGACGAAAGTACGATGACTGAACATGTCATTTTTCCAAGTTCCCTTCTAGTCAGGCTCAAAATGAGCAACTTTTTAACGGGCTGTATTATTTTGCAGGATCAACAATTCTTGGAACAGATAAATGAACTACATCGAAAGGTACAGCTTATTGCTAGATCAATTTGAAGTCATTATTTTAGGTGAAGAATCATGGATTTTGTTTTTAAATAAATAAAATCTTATGCTTTGGTTTAGGGTCAGCTACTCATGTTTTCAGAAACCAAATACTATTACATTAATTTCTTACACGTTTACATTTTTACATCCACTGATTCATTTTTAATAGAATTTTTTTCTATAAAAAATAATTTAGTGTATTGTATGCTAACAAAGAAGAAACTATTCATGTTTTTGTGGGTTGGACAGTACAACTGGATTTTTGCAACTTTGTTAGCCTTGTATACTGAAATAGGAAAATAGGGATATGTTCAGAGTCTGAATGCTTGAGCACCATCCTTTTATAATAGCAAATATAACAGATCATGTAAGAGTGCTTAAACCAGAGAGAAGATGGTATGAGAATTTAGTGTTTACATATGTGGATAGTCTTTTTAGCTTTATTGTGCCTTTCAGTACCAAAGGAAGAAAGTATATTCTTTTCTGTTGTTTACATGTGTAGATGACTGTAAATATTGTTATTCTTTATCCACCACTAACATTTTGAGGTATTTCTGTGTTCTACTTATGGTTTCAGTTTACCAGACCATACTATTAGTTATATTTGCTGTCCCTTTTCACATTATATAAACTTAATTATTTTGACTGATTTGAAGATGGAGGAATAAGTTCTCATTTCACGGAATAGAAAACTCAATGGCAAGCTGTAGATGTTGTAGTTGATCTGTCATCATTTACCAATGTAGCATGCAGAATAAGAACTACCTCAACATTGTGGCAGCTATATGCCTATGAAGGGAAATGCTTGCACTTACTGCTTGAAAGGTTCATTATGATGTTTGAAGCTAATCACATATAGAATTATATGAACGGTAGAATGTCGATTTACTGGTTTGAAGTACCCTTATCTGTCGAGATAAGATGTAAAACTAATAAATGTTGCACCATTTGCATATTGTACCACAGAGTTCCCAGCTGGCAGAGGAGAACATGAAACTGAGGAACCAGGTATGGATATGAAACCCAACTTTCTTTAGTTAACATCTGTGTTCTTATTTTTCAGTCCAGACTATCTGAATACTAATTTCTATTTGCTTTGTTATTTCTGGATGCAGGTAGCCCAGGTTCCAACAGCTGGCAAGCAATTAGTGGTTGCTGATACTGAAAATGTTATTGCTGAAGATGGACAGTCCTCGGAATCTGTCATGACTGCATTGCACTCTGGAAGCTCACAGGATAATGATGATGGTTCCGATGTTTCCCTGAAATTAGCGTGAGTTTCCAAGAGCGATGTTGCTTCTACGAAATTATCAAGTCTTCTCGATTGTAGATCCATATAGTTCTGTACTTAGTGGCTTGGTATCTGTCAGTGGACAGTGGTATAGATATGGGTTGCAGCTTCCTGGTTGATATTGGTGTGGATATGATCGTATGAGCTGAGCTCTGTTAATAAATCATCAAAAAGTTACTAATACTAGATCAATGTTAGTATATCCCTTATTTTGGCTTAGAACTTTGATTTACTCAAAGAGTTTTAGATTGGATCCATAACCATAGACGTTACAAACTTACAATTCATATTCCATGGGAGAGTCTGCAACCTACCCACTGTTCAATTGCTTGTATTTTGGTTTTATTCATCTGTTAAGACTTAACCCTGGACCCAAACAATATTTAGGTTAACCCCTATTAGCAGTTTATTTAACACCAATCCATATATGTAGGATTTGTGAGGAAATATTTGGTTCGGATTTGAATCAAACCCTGATTAATTGGCATCCTTGTGAAGTTGGAATCATTCAAATTACAAACTCATACTATGGACATGATCTTGCCATCTGATTGAAATAAATCATGTTTTTGAGTTACGTAGTAAAGCTAAGCTTCTGTTTTTCTTATTTTCGTGCAAACTCATGATAACATATTCACATGGGAATATGGGATACATCATTTTGATTGTGATAAATTGTAAGACTAGGGACTAGAATCTCATGTCATATCTCACTTTTTCTTGTGCTTGTCAAATTAGAGAAATGTAGGGCATATTTAGCTATTTGGGATAACCGTTCTTTTACTTGGAAAATTCAAATAACAATTTGTTGCATGATAACTACTCCCTCCGCTCCTAAATATAAGACCTTTTAGAGATTTCACTATAAACTACATACGGATGTGTATAGACATATTTTAGAGTGTAGATTCACTCATTTTGCTCACTATGTAGTCAATAGTGAAATCTCTACAAGGTCTTATATTTAGAAACAGAGGGAGTAGTTTGTACTACCTTCGTTGGGAAATAAGTAACGTTGTTTTAGTTGTAATAAAGTAGGAGTATTGCAGAAACGTCTGTGGTGCATTGTAATACTGCCCAAAGTTTCATTTGTCATAATTCCCTCTTTTGCCTGTATCTCTATTTCATGAAGGAACATGGCATTTTGAACATTTTACATTTCGATAAATTCTTGCAGATTGCCCTGTCTTCCATGGAAGTGACAAGATGTCATCCGTTTGGTTCTTCATGGAGCTGCAGCATCAGTGGAGAAGCTCTTGTGTTATGGACAAACCTGGGCTGCAATAATCTTGCAGCGGAAGCGAGATCAGTTGACCTGATTTACCATCCTTGTGGCTGCATGATGCGATGTTCCCGTTTTTACTGTTTGGCATTTGTTAGGACCGTAACTAAACTTCTAGAGCTACCTGATGTTCTCGTCGCTGTTGACACTTTTCATGCTATGTATGTACCTTGTCGGTATCTTAAATGATGATCTATAAATACATGTCTTGGTCAGCGTTCTAATATTCTGGTGAAGAAGAATGTTGAACAGCGTTCAGAAGTCCGTAGGGCATGTTCTCTTTAAATTTATCCTGTTGTCAAATTTTAGAAACTTTATATGTCGTCGCTTGAAAATTTATTTGGTTGTTTGAGATGAGGAATTTACGGCATCCAGATCTACTTTTGACAAGAGGACGAGGTGATAATGGGTTCTCTCCGTTAATGGGATTCGGGTGCTCACGTTTTTGATGAGGTGGCCGATGACAACACTTATGTGTGAAACATAAACATCGATACGATTTTAACATTTTTTAATGGTTGTATTGGGCCCCATAGAATATAATAGAATATAGCTTTGCAAGTTCATTCATAAGGAAGAACACATTACAACAACAACAACAACAAGCCTTCTCAAAGGAGTTAGGGTAGGCTAGAGGTGAAATCCATAAGATCTCGTGATCAACTTATGATTCTGGTATATGGATAGCAAGCTTCCACGCATCATTGTCCATGGCTAGTTCTTTGGTGATGCTTCAATCCTTCAGATCTCTCTTTACGGACTCTTCCCATGTCAAGTTCGGTCTACCCCGGCCTCTTTTGACATTATCAACATGCTTAAGCCGTCTACTGTGCACTGGGGCTTCTAGAGGCCTACGTTGAATATGTCTAAACCATCTCAGACGATGTTGGACAAGTTTCTTTTTAATTGACGCTATCCCAACTCTACCATAACAAAGAACACATTGCAAAAGAAAAAAAACATATTAGTCACAACAACAAAAAACTTTGATCTCGACACATGCTTTCTTAGACATCAGTCCCTGCCACCCCCTGGCCGTGTCATGTTGGTTTGGGGTCATCTTGTGTGGCATCCCGGTCTCACTTTGAAGCTCCTTCTAAAGTTTTCAAGTCCTTACTTTGTCCATGCGATATTTGGACTTTGCTTGGTATGGTATTCCTGAAAAGTCAAAAACATGCAGAAAACAACATCGCACTGGGTTAATAGGTTAGTGTTAAAAAGTAATATGAATCAACAAATAAATGCCTCAAAAGTATCCTACGATAATATTATAGCATGGTAGAATTAAAAATTATAGATACGTTAAAGACGTATCACGGCGCCATACATATCCCCATGTTTGAGCACCGGTTACATTTGGTGTGTGTGGTGGTGGTGGCGTGTTATCGGCGAAAAAATAGCGATTAGCCGTCGCTGGCGGGATTTTTTATAGGTCGTTGTCAGTTTTTTTACTGTGCATATTACCCCTTTGTCTTGTCTCACACTTACGGCTGTGACCACTACGCGGAGTTGATTTTGCAGTGTACGAACATCGTACACGGTTAAAATAGCACACTCGTGTCTATTGGGGATACAATCACAAACGGTTCTTTCGTCGGATTCGTTTGCTATTTTAGGCAATAACATCTTTTGGGGAAAACGGCAAAAAAAACCCCGCCAGAGATGGTCAAAACACAACCACGTCCACTAGTGATCCAAATATATACTCCCTCTGTTCCTGAATATAAGTCTTTAGAGATTCCACTACGGACTACATACAGAGCAAAATAAATGAATCTACACTCTAAAATATGTCTATATATATACATATGTATGTAGTTCGTAGTGAAATCTATAAAAGACTTGTATTTAGGAATGGATGAAGTATATATGTACGAATAGGGTGTTGTCATGTTCAAATTCCCAATGCACAACTTTGATATGGCACATGATGCATATGCATGTCTACAAGTGTCCAGTGTGACACAAAAGGGCTTCATGACATAAACATAGGGTGTTGGCCCCTACACTATGTGCCGGAGGAGGGAATCGTATAAACACATGACCTGACTCAAACTTTGTCACACATTTAACCATGCCTGACTTGTCGTAAGACCACCAACATAATTTATACCTTAATTTGGTCAAACCATCATCTTTTGTTGTCAGTCAAGAGGGATATAGATAGTGCGGGCCCACGAGTTGGCGCGTCGTTGAAGATCGGTTGAGTGGGACTAGAAGAACACCATCGCCTTGCATGTGGCCAAATGTATATATGAAAATGGCGTGGTCCGGTGTTTAAATACACAATGCACAACATTATGATGTGGCATGCACCTGGCTCAGAAAACTCGACATATAGCACACCCTTGGTTATATATGTATATATGCTACCTAGGTTACGGCCGTATGCTGCCCCCTCCTCCCCACCCCCACACACGACGCACGTAGCTAGGGTGGCGTTCCAGCATTGTCAGTTAAAGGTATAGCCATGCCCTATCTAGGGGCCCATCGATAGGTGTGTTGTTGAAAACTGCACAATGGATGCATGGTGGACACACACACACACACACAGAGAGAGAGAGACCACACACACACGCACGCGCGTGCGCGCACCGCACAACGGAGGCATGGTCGACAAACAAACACACACACATCGCACGTAGGATGGCGTTCCAGCGTTGTCAGTCAAAGGGATGACAGACCCTAGGGGCCCACCGATAGTGTGTCGTCGAAAACCGCACAATGGAAGCATGGTCCACACACACACACACACACACCACACAACGAAGAGGCATGGTGGACACACACACACACAGACCGCACATAGGGTGGCGTTGTAAGTCAAAGGGATGACAAACCCTAGGGGCCCACCGATAGGTGTGTCGTCGAAAACTGCACAACAGAGGCATGGTCCACACACACAGACATGGGTTGACACACACACACAAATTTTCAAAACAACAAAATAAAATCACTCTAAATATTTTCAAAACAACTATCTCAAGATTTATTTAACCGGATTGACAGATTATTATAGGCATTTACTCCTAAATGCCTGTAGTGATCATATCACATTGCCAAAATGAACCTTGAGATCTAGCAACTTTCCAACCAGTCACCCATCCTTGGACTACTCCATCCAGAGCATGCTTAACTTTTGAGTTCCATTCGAATTGGTCAGGGGCTGGGAAGCTGCAACTTACTGATAAGGGTTGCCTCCTAGCATTTATAAGGTGTGCCCCGATGGGAACCTCGTGGGACCAACTACGTATCGCACACGTTTCTGATGGTACTAGAAATCGTGTGCGATGGTGGCATGGCGACGCTGCCAACGCCTACATGGACTAATGATGACGTCTCGCTCATGCTCGATGGCGCGATGTTGCTCTTCCTCTCCGGTCTGCTCCGTCTCCTCCTTCTCGTCGAGGAGGTTGATGATGGGGCCGACGCTTTGGTAGGAAACTAATTGGGGGAGTGGCTGGCAACCGATTGAGGGAGTGGCGGGAGAAGCGTGTTTGGATAGAACACCATTTTAATATAAAATGGATAACTTATGAAAGAAGGAAGCTTGATCTAGCACGACAACGTGTGCACATAGTGCTTACACACGCACGGGCTCGAGGCGGCTGTATAGAACTGCTTTAAATTATTCGTGGTTCGTTTGGCCTTTTTTATACTACATTAATTAAGTTTTCTAGGCATACAATGTGCATAATTCAAATCTGAACTAAAAGCACATGCTCCATGTTACCAAAATGGGTTGAAAAATCATATTTGTGTCCTTGGGTTCCTTGTTTAGGTCCCATGGGATGAATGTGAATGGATTACAAACATCTCGGCGTCGTGACTAGGCTACAAACATTGAGAAACTTGGCTTTTAAATCCCCATAAATCCAAAACTCGTCTGAAATTCTTGAAACTTACCCCAGTGTCATGACACGACACTATATGACATGGTATTTTTTTGACCAATTTGGGACAAGTCTCTTGCACACCGAAACTTCTCTCAAGAAGCATTGTGGTTTCGATAGGGGACATGCCACGTGTGTGGGCGGAACAACATTCAATGCCTCTTCTTGCCTTGATTGTTTTCTACATGCAACATCGACTAATACAAGTGTAGTGCTAAAATGTGGAATTATTCAGGGCTCGTTTAGCCCCCTTTATACATTAATTGAGTTTTATAGCCATTTAATATGCATAATTCAAATTTGAACTACATGCACACGCTCCAGGGAACCAAAATGGGTTACAAAATCATTTTTGTGTCCTTGGGTTCCTATTGAGGTCCTAGGCAATGAATGTGAATGGATTACAAACATCTCAGCGTCGTGACTAGGCTGCAAACATTGAGAAACTTGGCTCTTAAATCCCCTTAAATCCAAAACTCGTCAGAAATTGTTGAAACTTACCCCGATGTCATGACACGCCACTTATACGACATGGTAATTTTTTGACCAATTTAGGACAAGTTTTGAGACAAACCTCTTACATATCCGAGCTTCCCACGAGAAGCCTTGTGGTTTCGATAGAGAACATGTCACCTTTGTGGTCGAAACAACATTGTTTCCTAGGCACTTAATGTGAAGAACTCAAATTTGAACTACAAGCACAAGCTCCAGGGCACAAAATGGATTAAAAACCATTTTTGTGTCCTTGGGTCCCTGTTTAGATCCCATACACTAGAGGTGAATGAATTACAAACATCTCGACGTCGTGACTAGGACACAAACATTGAGTGTCTTATTTTTTCAATCCTCAAATATTCAAAGCTCGTCTGAAATTCATGAAACTTACCAAGTGTCATGCCACGACACATATATGGTGTGCTAATTTTTGACCAATTTGGGATATATATGGGGACATGCATCTTACAAGTCAAAGCTTTTGCAAGAAGCCTCATGATTTCGATAGGGAACATGTCACCTTTGGGGGCAAAACTACATTCAGTGCGTCCTATAGTGAAACAATCCGACCCTTTTTATACATTAATTGAGTTTTCTAGGGATTTAATATGCGCAATTCAAATTTTGAACTAGAAACACATGCAGTAGTGCACCAAAATTTGTTGAACAGAAATATTTTTTGTGTCCTTGAGTGCTTGCTTAGGTCCCATGCAACAAATGTGAATGAATTAGAAACATTTAGACATGATAGCTCGACGGCAATCATTGAGAATCTTAGTTTTTGAATTCCTGTAAATACAAAACTCATATGAAATTCATGAAACTTATCACGTTGACATGCGCGACACATATAGGCCTTGGTACCATATGTTTTCCAATTTGAGAAGGCTCACACAATAACAAGCAACGTAGACATTTTAAACAAATAGTTGCCACATTATTATCGCAAACGATTGCATTACGTGAACCGTGTGCGTTCCGATAACCATTTGGTGCCATGTGTCTATGTTTGTTACTTCATTGTGGGTGCAGTGTGTGTAGCTGTTTGATGACAGGACGCATGCGAGCTTTTTGCCGTGCACGCTCGACGGGACGCGTGAGAGCTGTCTGTCGCGCAGGCTTGACGGGATGCATGAGAGCAGTCTACTGCACATGCTCATCGAGAAGCAAGACTTTGACCTCTACCCTTTGCTCGCCTCACTCAAGACTTCTAAATTAATGTCTTCTGACCCGCTGTTTATCATGCGGTTAATGCTCCTGTACGGAGGGACTAGTTTGCTCGTGATCCCATTGCCCCGCTCAACATAAGCATTGTTTTGTTCGTGCCTCGCCGAGAACTTGACTTTTCGCCTGTTTTTGACTCGTATACATGTACCTATGAACGAAATAATAGAACGAAAAATTTCCACCGGCAAAGGATAATAATTGTCTTACATATTCATGATAATAAAAATGCCACATGCAACAACTCCCCAGACACATGTACAAAGCAAGAAGGAAGAGGCCGAAGAAGGAAGACACAGACAACGATTTATGCCACTACTATCTAATTCTTGATGGATTGCTGGGCGCGGAGTTCCTCAATCTCCTTCTTCGCTGCCTCAGCGACCTCCATCTCCTCATGCCTCTCTTACGCCATCTTCCGCATTGCGGCCATGGACCAGGATTTTTGCTAGAGAGCATCGATGCTCTCCTTCACGTACGCATGAGGTTCCTTGACACGCACCACAAATTCCTTCACCAGCACCTCGTGCTCTATGTGGAGCTTCGCCAAGTCTTCCAAAAGTTCCTCGTTGAGTTCTTTCAGCTTCCCCTCTGAGGCACTTTTCTTCTCAAGCAGCTTTTTCTAGGCGGCGGTCCGCTCCTTCTGCTAGTCGCGCTCATTGCGGAGCTTCGCTTTCTTGCCCGTAAGTTTCACGATGAAGACGATCACCTTGTTAAGCGAGGCATTGCTCTTCTCCACCAGCTTCACCAAGGCATCGATCGCCTCCTCATTATCTAACTCAACGCGCATGTCGTCACTGGCTGAGGAATCCAACATTGCCAACTCACCCAGTTCGCCTTTGAGGTAAATGTGTTTGTGATTGTGAGAGCCACCACCTCTCCGCGAAAGATCCCGCGAGGCCTTCGCGGCACCGTTGGACATCTCTGCTGCGGCAAACGCGACATGGTTGGAGCTCTCTAGCGCTTCCCCAGCACAGTGGCGAGACCTGTCTGTTGCTTCGTGGCCTTGGTCTTTCTTTCCTGGTTATATCTCGACTCATAATCCCCCTCCCCCCGGCCATGACAGAGGGAAGGAACGACTAACAAGAAAGGCCTATTTTTTGGTGATGAGGAGAGGAATGTGTGATAATTTTCGAGTAGGTGTTTTATAGCCTACTAGTAAACGACTGCTAACACGTTTAGGTTTGTAGGTGATACGTCCATTTTGCATCATGATTTCCTACTATTATTTATGATGTTTCTATGCATAATAATGCTTTATGGAGTAATTCTAATGCCTTTTCTCTCATAATATGCAAGGTTTGCACAAGGAGAGAGAATGTTGATAGCTAGAATTCTGGACCTGAAAAAGCATATCAGATATACCTATTCTGCACATCTTCAAATGAGATGAAACTTTACGGAGAATTATTTTGGAATATATAAAAAATACTGCAGCAAATAACTACTGGAGGGGGGCCACCTGGTGAGCACAAGACACCAGGGCACGCCCAATCCTCAAAAGGGAGAGCGAGTATGTTTCGTGCCCTTCCTCTTGCGGGGTCTCGGATTCCCCATTCATCCATTCCTAAGGGGATTATTGGGGTTCTATGGGATCCAGCTCCATCATCTCACCCCAGGATCCATTCTGCATATCTAGGGCTTCGTCGCCCTTTGCGAGATGTTCCTGGGCTGCGAGGCACACTTTGAATTGTGGAGGAAGTACTTCTGCCTCGTCCCTCGCACTCGGGATAAGACAATTTTAGAGGCCGGAGGAGTCGAAGTATGCTGCATAGCCGGGACGGGGTATCCAGTGGGGACACCGAAAGAGTCCAAAGAATGGTCTTCGGAATGGTTCTATATCGAGGACGTTCCCCTATTCGATCCATCTCGGAGGGGTTTGCCCGAATACTCTGATGCCCCCTTGAAGAAAAGGTACAACTAGCGACCGAAGAGCTCATCCCAAGAGGACGGCGTTGAAGTGCAACGCTTGGCTGCCTATGTAAGGGTACTAGCTCATCATAAGTTGATCATGATAGATGTGATGGCCGCCGCCATCACCCGATGTGTCCAGCCCCTTCAGCAAAGAATACACCCTTTGTAGCGTTACAACAGGACAAGCGGCTCCACTCGCTCCCGATAGCTGGGACCGACCAATCAAGCAGCATTAGCAGCCGCTCTTGCTGACCTATACAAAGGGGAGAAAGAAGACTTTGTTCTGCTACCGACCAAGGAGGGCCACTCAAGTCACAACCCCATCGAACAGGTGAGCCTTTCAACTCTAGACCTGACTTTCGATTTTACATTCATCCCTTTCTGATCGAAGCCTTTAATCTGTGTATACAGGAATGGAGGAACTTTGCCGAGACAGTTAACTGTCTGCCCCCAACCCGAGAACTATTCTCGCGATGACGATTCGGGATTTCATGATGACCCGGATTTGTCAGTTGAGTTCGAAGACGGGGTCTTTTACCAATAGAGCCTCGACCGCTCCAAGATGGCTATCATATCTGATTATCCCAGATCATTCCCTTCCCCTGCTACATGCAAGAAGAAGAAAAATTCATCCTGCAAAAGGCAAGTATCCTCCAACGACCCAAACACGACGGCTCCTACTCCCAAGCGTCGTTGGTCCATGCGACATACATCGGCTACGGTGGCAATGCTTGGACCAGAAAGCAACAGAGATCCGTAAAATGAGCCGGTCATGGGGACAGGCCCGACCACTCGCTCAGCCCAAAGGTACTTTGTTTGGATGCTTAATTTATCATTACAATCAATAGGACCTCACAGGAGATATCATGTTGAAATACTTAGGCAACGAGTTCAGCCATCTCATGCCGAGGACGTTGCCAGGGTGTCTGGCAATGCTCACGACTCTAGATCTTCGGCTCATGCTGAACCCGCTGCAGAGGTCCGTGTGGTGAATCAGGCACCTGAAGACTTCGGGGACGCGGTATCAGTTAGTAAATCCGAGGCAGAGAGCGCGATGGGTCACCAGCGGCGACGATAAGCCCTGCGCCACCCAACGTTCTCTGAACAAGAGTTCAATACCCTATGCTCTGCTGACGCATACATCGGAGGTACACGAGCTGGGTTTGGGGAGGCCATGAAACTGATATCGTCCAGCCTGTAGGTGAATGATCGGTTATAAGAATCCAAACATACCAGTAAACCCAGTAGCCCCTGAGATTTGAATTGGTCAGACCGACCGAATTTAAGGGTCCGCGTAATGCTGTACTGATGATGCATGCCTCCAGGCAGCAGAACGAGTAAGTCTCCAAGGCATTGGAGGCGAGCCGAACACATGTGGAGACCGTGAAGGGCAAACTTGAGCAACTGAAGAATTTTACCCGAGAGGCGCATGGTGAGTATATCTGTTCTGCTGATCTTAGCATATAATCCCATGCTGACGCAAGGGTACTTTGTAGCAGCTGAATTAATAGGGCAATTGCAAAAGGATTTAGATGCAACACGAGAATCTCAGAGGTATGCTGAGTCCCAGCATGAGGCCAGCTGTCGATCATTGCAACGAAACCTTGAGGAGAAGAAACGCCTCTAGGTGGAAAATAAACAGCAGGACGAGGAAATTGAGAGCTTAAAGGCTCAATTGGCCCAGGCCCAAGAAGAGAACCAGAAATTATAGAGGGACATGTTTGGTAAGTGTGATTCTAACATCGAACAGTACTTCTTATATACAAAGTATAATGGACATGCCTTGACTCATGTATATGTCTCTTATCCAGGCGACCCGAAGAAGAGATCGGGTCCTACCGGGGAAGCCTTCTGAAGGAACTATCCGCCCTTCATGAGCGGGCTCAGAAGGCCATGAAGAGCATGATAAAGCCTATGGCCTGTCGAGCAACCTTCGGAGGAGATGACCGAACTGGTTGATCAATTGAAGGGAGCACGAAGTCGATTCGAGCTATGGAAGACATCAGGCTACCGAGAGGGAGCATGAGAGGCGTGGGCGATGATCAAGACCCGTTATACCGGCCTTAACCCCGAGCATATGGCTCGGGTTGGTCCGGTAGGGTCGGATGTGCAAGAAGTGCCGCTTCATTTGGTGTACGACCAAGTGATGCCCGCCGCCCGTCTCTCGCAAGAAGATTTCTCCTTGGACGCCTTAATAGACAATCTCGACCAGCCACCAGATGTATGATTATATGTAACTATGTACTGATAATCAAGAAATTGCTACATGTGTGTTGTAAACTTTGTCTTAACCGGCCATCAGCTTCGACCTCCTGTGCTAAGAGCTTGGGAGTGTTCCTTATAAAATATCACTCGAGAAGAGTGAATTATGTTCGGGGAACCAGGCAATCCGACCATTTGGTGCGAACAGACAAAAAGCACACAAGGAGATATGTTATATTACTGCTTAGCATAAGAAACATCTTTCAAAGAAAATAGTACATCTATCGGTACCTTTCTTCAGGCTGCTACGTAAATCGTAGATATTAAGGCACTACTAGTATGCAACTAATGGCTTTCGTGAGAAAAGAAGCCCGAGTACAAGTGACAATGAGCATAATCTTTTTTGTTGCTTCCGTTGTAGCCGACCAATTTTCTGCTGAAGATAGCTAGCTTTTGGCTTCACCCATGTGAGGTACATATCCGGATGACCCGGTCGTAACAATCGCAGAGGTGCTCCCTTTACCCTCTAGCCGAACAATCAGGAATGTAGAGGCTAAGCATAGGAGCGAGGCAACCTAGCTTGACAAAAATCTTAGTTCGAATTGATGCATATAATGGCTTAAAATCGACAAGGGAAACATGCATACACAATAAATGTGGATATATGCTTAGAGTATAAAATCATTGGCTTCATGAAGAAGCCCCCAGGTGCTATGTTTGGATTTAACAATTAAGGATGTATGCCAAAAATCTTAATAAAAAATCGATTGAACCGAACATAGACTTGGAGGAAAAGGAAAAAAAATCAAACCTACCAAAAATCAAGATGGGAGGGAAAGAAAAAAATAAAGAAAAAGGAAATAAAAAGGAGGTAAAGGGTAAAGAGTATGACGACACCGGTTTATCCGTAGAGGCGCCAAAGACGAGCTGCGTTCCATGGGTTTGGTTAAAGGCGGTTATCCGACGGGTTTCGTAGACAGTAAGCCCCTCCCGCGAGTACTTAGAAGGCCCCCTACCATTTGGGGTTGAGTTTATGCTTCTGCTTCTTCAGGAGCCGTAAGATGAGTTCACCCACATTATATGCTTTTGCCCTAACCTCCTTACTCCGGTAACGTCGGGCCTGCTGTTGATAAAAAGTAGAGCGGTCCCGAGCTATGTTGCCCTCACCTTCTAAGGCATCCAGGTCGTCCTGCCGATCTAACTCGGCCTACTTTTCCTCCTACATGCACACCCTTGGCGCGTCATGAATAATGTCACGGGGGAGGACTGCTTCTGCCCCATAGACCATGAAGAACGGTGTGTATCCCGTTGATCTGTTTAGGATGGTGCGCAGGCCCCATAGAATGGAGTCAAGCTCCCCTACCCATTGACAGTCGGACTCATGAAGAGATTGGACCAAACATGGTTTAATGCCACCCATGATGAGCCCGTTTGCTCGTTTAACTTGTTCATTGGTCTACGGATGATACACCGATGCGTAATCGAGCTTGATGCCCATTTTTGCGAACCAGTATTTGACCTCTTGGGCTGTGAAGTTGGATCCATTGTCCGTTATTATACTATGAGGGACGCCGTAACGGTGTACCATGCCGGATATAAAATCGATTACTGGTCTGGACTTGGCTGATTTGACAGGTTTTGCCTCTATCCATTTGGTGAACTTGTCAGCCATGACCAGTAGGAATTTATACTTCTTGGTCCCCCCTTGAAGTAGCCCGACCATATCTAGCCCCCAGACCGCAAAGGGCCAGGTAATGGGAATAGCCCGAAGCTCCGTTGGGGACATGTGACTTTCATTTGCAAAAAGTTGACACCCCATGCAGTGTTTGACAAGTAACCGGGCGTCCGCTCGAGCAATGGGCCAAAAGAAACCATCCCGGAAGGCCTTGCTATCTAAGGCTCTTTATGCGGCGTGATGGCCGCCCATCCCTGCATGGACTTTGGCTAAGAGTTATCGTCCTTATCCTCAGATATGCACCACTGTAGTATTCTGGTGGTGCCTTTCTTGTATAACTCACCCTCATGGACTTTATAGGCTTTGGATCACCGAATTATGTGTTGCACCTCCGTCTGATCATCAGGGAGTTCTTTGCGAAGAAGGTAGGCGAGGAAGGGCTTGGTCCAGGGCACGAGTACTTCCATGACCTCATGAGCCGAAGGCGTTTCGTCCATTATGGAGCCATCGATGATTTGGTTGTCTGGTTCATTTATAGGGGGAACAACCTCTTCCTCGCTGGTGTGACCGGCACCCTTATGATCATCCTACCAAACCACTGATGGCTTAAAGAGCCGTTCCAGGAAAGTGTTTTTTGGGATAGGGTTGCATTTGGCCCCCATGCGAGCTAGTACGTCGGTGGCTTGATTGTTGTCTCTAGCGACGTGGTGAAATTCTAGCCCCTCGAACCGTGCGGATATCTTGAGGACAATGTTTCTGTATGCCGCCATCTCCAAGTTTTTGGCATCAAATTCGCCATTGATTTGGGATATGGCCAAGTTGGAGTCTCCCCGTACCTCCAGCCATCATATGCCCATTGATGCTGCCATCCGAAGACTATGCAAGAGTGCTTCATATTCGGCTGCATTGTTGGAATCATCATACATGATCTGCAACACGTATCGAACGTTGTCACCTGTGGGGGATGTGAGAATAAGTCTAGTCCCCAGTCCGGTCAAAGTTTTGGATCCATCGAAGTACATTGTCCAATGGGAATATGTACTATATTCCTTAGGGAGCTCGACCTCTATCCATTCGGCGAGGAAATCTGCCAGCACCTGAGATTTGATAGCTCATCGTGGCTTGTAGGCAATTTCAAATGGTAGGAGCTCAATAGCCCATTTGGCTATGCGACCGGTGGCATCCCTGTTGTTGATTATATTGTTCAGGGGTACTTCGGATGCCACTGTAACCAAACACTCTTGAAAGTAGTGTCTGAGTTTCTGTGATGCCATAAATACTGCATAGGCTATCTTCTGGTAGTGTGGGTATCTGGACTTGCACTGCGTTAGTACTTCTGACACATAATAGACCGGCTTCTGTATCCGGAATTTGTGTCACTCCTCCTCTCGTCCGACGAGGAGCACTGTGCTAACGACTTGGTTGGTAGCCGATATGTATAATAACATGGGTTCACCAGTGCCTGGTGCTGTGAGTATGGGATTGCTTGCCAGCATTGTTTTAATTTCTTCTAACACAGCTGCCGCTTCATCGGTCCATTCGAAATTGTTGGTCCATTTCAGTAGTCTGTAGAGGGGTAAAGCCTTTTCCCCGAGGCGGGAGATAAAGTAGCTTAGCGCCTCCATGCAACCAGCAAACCTCTGGACATGCTTTAGCTCTGTGGGAACTGCAAGTTCTGATAGGGCGCGGATCTTAGCCAGGTTCGCTTCTATTCCTCTATGGGAAACGATGAATCCGAGCAATTTACCAGCGGGAACTCCGAATACACATTTCTCTGGATTGAGTCGTATATTGTACTCATGTAGGCTGGCAAAGGTTTTCCTTAGGTCGTCGATCAGCTGGCTGACGTGTTTGGTTTTGATTACCACATCGTCCACGTATGCCTCGGTTGTTTTACCGACTTATTTTGCGCGACAAGTATGGATCATGCGCTGTTAGGTAGCCCCAACATTTTTTAGCCCGAAGGGCATCATGTTGAAGCAGAATGGCCCTTAAGGGGCCATGAATGTGGTTGCACCTTGATCAGATTCCTTCATTTTAATATGATGGTATCCGGAATAAGTGTCGAGGAAACACAACAAATCGTGTTTGGCTGTGGCGTCAATAATCTGGTCTATATGTGGTAAGGGGAAAGGGTCCTTAGGGCATGCCTTGTTGAGGTCTTTAAAGTCGATGCATGGCTGCCAGGATTTTTCTTTCTTTTGTACCATCACCAGGTTTGCCAACCATTCGGGGTGCTTAATCTCCTGAATGAATCGGGCCTCTACCAGTTTGGCTAATTCTTCACCCATAGCTTCTCGTTTGGGCTCGGAAAAGTGGTGCAGAGTCTGCTTAACGGGCCTAAAGCCTGCGATGATGTTAAGACTATGTTCTGCTAGCCCCCGTGGGATTCCAGGCATATCGGAAGGATGCCAAGCAAAGATGTTCCAGTTTTCTCGTAAGAATGCTTGCAGTGCTTCCTCCACTATGGGGTTTAGCTGAGATCCGATGGACGCTGTCTTATTGGGGTCCGTCGGGTGTACCTGAAATTTAACGATTTCATCTGCAGATTTAAAGGACGTGGCTTTGGGCCTTTTGCTAAGGATCACATCGTCCTTGTCTACTATTGACCGAAGTGCGTTCAGTTCTTTTGCAGTGAAGGTCTTAGCTCTTGCCTCGAGAGTGAGTGTTGCTGTTTTATTTTCGGCTCGAAGGGCTATATTTGGATCACTAGCGATTGTGATTACCCCGTTTGGTCCTGGCATCTTGAGTTTCATATAACCATAATGTGGTATAGCCTGGAATTTTGTGAAGGCATCACGTCCCAGCAGGGCATGGTAGCCGCTGGGGAAGGGAACGATATGGAAGAGAAGTTCTTCGGATCAGTAGTTTTCGGGCGTGCCAAACACTAAGTCCAGGGCGATACGTCCTGAACAATGCGACTCTTTCCCCGGAATGATCCCCCAGAATGTCGTGTTGCTATGCTCGATGCGAGATCGGTTGAACTGCATTTTTCCAGGGTATCTTCGTAGATAAGGTTTAAACCACTGCTGCCATCTGTTAGCACTTTGTGTAACCTGAAGCCATCGATGATGGGGTTTAGGATCGGTGCGGCCGGTGTATTACCGGAACGAATGATTGGTTGGTCAGTATCTCCAAAGGTAATGGGTATGTCTGCCCATGCACTTGTTGCTGCCACATGATAGACCTGTTCGAGTTCTCTAAGAGCTCTTTTCCTCTTGTTCCTTGAGGGGAATGTTTTGTAGATCATCAGGACTTTGGCGTTGTATTCTAGTGACGATGTGGAGCACCTATTCGGCGGTAGTGCCTCAAGAATGGCTTCATTGCTTTTTGTGACCTGCCTGATGACCTAGCAAGATCTAAGGCCGTGAGTCAGGCTTGTATTCAACAATACAGAATGTATAGGGCATGGTTTATCCAGTATCCTGTCAAGGACAATACTGACCCCTATAAGGGGCATATTTCTCTTTCATTGGGTTTGAGTTTGGCTGGCCGCTTCGGAGGTATCCTCTTTTTCCGATCTCCTATAGGGTACTCGGTAAAGGTTGGTTCCGAAAAAGCCGTTCGGATTGCCAGGCGCTTTCCATGGCGTAATATTTTTGTACCAATTCTGACAGCTCGATGAAGTCACGAATGTGTCGATGAGCCAGGGTGTTGAGAATCCCTTCATCATGGCAATTGCGATTGAAGTTTGCCATTATCTCCTGATCACTAAGACCCCGTAATTTGTTTCTAGCAAGGAGGAGTCTAGCCCAAAAATGATAAACCGACTCTCTTGGTAACTGTTTAACATCTCGTAAGTCCGAAGACTAGGACTCTGCTACGATGCTTGAGCGATCGGCTTGGGTGGTGGGTGGGAAAAGTTTTGACTCCACGCCACGATATGAGTCCAGAATTACGGGCTCGGAATTGTGTGCTAGATTAGGGACCGATACCGGTCTCTCTCCAGAGCAAACTCCAGGGTTTGGGTTGCAAGTGAGGTCTCAATGATCGGAGATTAGGGTATAAACCATTTTTAAATCTGGTCGTTGGGGGGGGGGGGACGAGCCTGCAGCCAGACACTCGATGGTGGCGACTAAGTGAGTGACAGTGGGGATGAGAATCTCCCTATCGCCGGGTTTAAGCCCAAGCCGGTCATAGACCGGGGTCTGGTCGTCAGTCATACGCATGGTCTAAATCTGATCAAATAGCTCGTTTAGAAACGAGGCGATGGTTGGATGCGTGTCGCTGAAGCGAGTGGGGTCGATATGCGGCGTCGCAGTTCCGGAGTCGCATGAAAGCGGATCCGGGTCCTGTTCGGCCATATTGGATCCGGTCACAATGGCCGGATTGGGCGTTCCAGACAACCTGAGGGAGACGAGCTCCTCAAAGGTGGGCCCCGATGTCTTCGGCATCGAGGCGTCGGGATCTGTGGGCTCCTCCATAAGAGTTAAGGGTCCTATCAAGACGAGTTCTCCATGTCAGTGTCAAAACCGGCGGATCTCGGGTAGGGGGTCCCGAACTGTGAGACTAGAATCAATGGTAACATGAGATCAAGGGGACACAAATTTACCAAGGTTTGGGACCTCCTATGGAGGTAATACCCTACGTCCTGCTTGGTTGTATTGATGATATGGGGGGTTACAGAGTTGATCTACCTCGAGATCGAATAGCTAACCCTAGATGAGTTGTTCTGTTCCTATACCCTAAAACCCTCCGGCTTATATAGACACCGAGGATGCCTAGGGTTTATACATGGTCGGTTACATGCCGAAGATCTAAACATGCCTATTTGCTACATCAAACATGGAGTGCAAGCCGTGCTTCCCGAAGCTTCCATCTTGGAGATTGGGCCTTCAAATCTTCCAGTGTTCGGTAAGTAGCCCATATAGTACGGCCTATAAGAATAGGCCAGCTTCCCGAGGACCCCTTAATCCATGACTCCTCAGTAGCCCCCGAACTTGCCTCCAATGCCAAGGGTCTTCAGCTCCAATTTCTTCATGAACAAAGTCTTCGGCTTGTGAGGTAAGTTCCTTCCGTTGAACAGAGTTCGGCCTCCGATGACGAATAACTTTGGGATAGAGGTGTGTCTAAATACTGTGAAATAAGTTGGCTTTGAAGGCCAAACGTCAGGGAAGAAAAGATAACATTCCCTGATGACCTTTCCGACGAAAGGTCACGGCCCACCATGACTGCTAGGCCAGTTACAGGGACTCGATGCGCGGTTCGAGGCCGTTCCATCAACACAATCAATGAATGCGCAGATCGTGCTCTGTTTCACACGGGATATGTTCAATCATGTATGCGCAACTGTGCACATGTCTCGGGAAGTGGAGGGATTCGCGGCGCGGCGGAGGGGGCTCAAACGATAATCCTCATAAAAGGGAAAGAAAACCCCCGCGGCTATTCACGCTCTCCCTCTACTTCCGTTGCCTCCCATTCATTTGAGCCTCCGAAACCCAGATCTAAATCTTTTGCCTCCCGTTCCGAGCTCACCAATGGTGGGCTCCGGCTCCAACGACAAGTGGGAAGCCTCCACGGTGACCGACGAGGACATCCAGGACCTCAAGAAAGCCGGATACCTCCACGCCGACATCCCTCACAGCATGGCGGAGGAAGGCCAAGTGATCCCCACCCCCAAGCCAGGTGAAAGGGTGGTGTTCATCCCCCACTTCATCAGAGGGTTGAGCTTTCCCCTCCACCCCTTTTTCAGGGGGTTGATGTTCTTCTAGGACCTCGACTTCCACGACCTCCCACCGAACTCCATCATGCACATCTCGGCGTTCATCCTCGTTTGCAAGGCCTTCCTACGCATCGAGCCACACTTCGGGCTCTGGCTTCAGGTGTTCAACATCAAGCCCAAGTGCATCGACGGCAAGCACGCATATTGCGGCGGGGCCGTCATCGGCAAGCTCACTCACGTCGGGTGGCCGTCAGGCACCCTTATTGGCACCATCAAGGGGTGGCAGAAGGAGTGGTTCTACGTCACCGAACCACAAGAAGAAGATCAACATCCCTCCATCGCATTCAGATCTGGTCCCCCCACCAGACTGGCTTCATGGCTTGAAAATGGCCTCGTTTGGGGACTAGGCAAGGAGGTGAGCGACCTGCAGAAGCGCATCCGCTCCATGGTCGAGGAGGGCACCAAGTTGACCGATGTGGTCCACATGATGCTCCTAAGACACATCCTCCCTTGCCAGCGCCGGGACACTCCCTTGTGGGCTCGTGAGCTCGACGCCGAGCCCACAGTCTGGAATCTCTTGCGCACTATGCGGGAGAAGTTGTGGAAGGCGCTCTTCAAATCATAGAAGAGCTGGTCATCCGAGGAGGAGGACAAGGGTCTGCACGCTGCCAAGCCCGAATCCGAGGTACGATACACCCTAGCTTGGTCAGCTCCATTACATAAGGAGATCTCATAACCCCTTATCCGATCTGTCTTTGCAGAGATGGCTGAAGAAGGCCATCGAAATTAACAGCCCGACGCCTTAGCTCGAGGACAAGAGGACCAGGCTGTTAGCAAAAATGCTTGTGGTAAAGCCTTATGAGGCTCCCACGAAAAAAGAGAAGAAGAAGAAACCAGGCCAGGCTGGCATCTGCATCAAGGACCAGCCTGACGCTGCATCCGAGGATACCCCCGCCTCCTCGAATCAGGGGAGGCCGAGGAGGAGGAAGAGGAACAAGAGGAGGAAGAGGAGGAGGCTGAGGTCAATGGCGAGGGGGGAGGTAATTCCCTCGTGCGAGGAAGAGGGTGGCGTCTTCGGACGCTCCGGTGCAGCTCCCTCCTCCTGTCCAGAAGAGGGCGCGTCGGGCGCGGGTGATTCTGTCCGACGATAGTTCGGAATCAGACACCATGTCCGAAGACCTCGAGGAGGTTCTGCGAAGGAGCCTACGGGTCAAGTCCCCTCCAAAAAGGTTAGGATCCGAAAACCCTCCTATTCATTATGAACATATTTAGAGTTTACTGACGTGCAGGCTATTGGTTTTACAGCCCCCCGCGCATCATCCCCACTGAGGTGATATCAGACAGGAAAATCCCGCCCGCCGAACTGGCAGAGAGTGGGGATGCCTCGCATCCCATCACTCCAGGCGCCACAAGGGACGTCGTGGAGGTGTCGTCCCGGCACACTCCTATGGAGGCGGACATTGGTGTAGGGGGAGACCGTACTGTGGCGACGGACACCGGTGGCGGGGTAGACCGGGGGAGACACCCCTCCTGGACACCGAGAAGGCCGGACGAGCGGGTGCTTAGTCCCCTCCAAGAACATATCCAGAGCGCACTATGCCTCCGGAGGTACCGGTTCAATCCCCGATAGGTGACCGGTGTATCCGATCATCACCGGCACCACCGACCAATAGGTGGTTGATCATGGAGGAGGCTCTATCGAGCACCTCTATCCCCGAGGATCACCGCACCCTTATGGGTGCGGTATTGCAGAGCATCCAGTCCGTTGACAGCGGACTGAAGGAGGCCTTCAAAGGTCTCCTTACGGGTTTTCAAGTAAGTCACCCGATGTTCCTATTTGCAAAGTTTTTATTTATTCGTATTATATACATGGAAACCCCTGAGTCCTAGGTGAGGTGAAAAAGCTCACCTAGGGGTCACTCCTGTATCCGATATCGAACTAGATACACTTTAAGTGTCCGACATGTTAGAATAACTCAACATATGATCAGATTGACTATAATTCGGGAATTGAGAACCCATGTAATATATCAACTGTGTGTGTAGTGCACGCTTCGTCATTGGCGGCAGCGAGAAATGGCGCCGAGCTGGACGAGCTAAATCGGAAGCTTAAGCGCTCTAAAGACGAAGTTGAGGCCCTTAACCGAAGATTCGACGAGGCTCAAGGTATGTCAAAATAGAATCCGAATTCCTTTGTCTGAACTCTACTGTCTGAATACTGTCAATGCAGCTTTTTTCACCTTGTATAATGTACGCGCAGCCTTGACGAAGGAGATGGAGAGGATCAAGGCTGAGCTCCAGTGCACGAAGGACGAAGCGGCTGCCGAGAGGGTGGCTGGTAAAGAAATGAGTGTCGCCCTTTCCGCCATGCGGGCCACCAGTGGCAAGCATGAGGATCGCGTGGCAGAGGTCCAGCAAGAGCTCAAGGATGTTAGTGAAACATGCAAGGCCTTGGAGCAGAAGAATAAGGCGAGCTCGGCCGAACTGTCCAGTTTAACAACCGAACTTCATAAGGAGCCGGTGGACAGACGGTTCTACGAGGAGCAAGTGCGCCAAGCCAAAGACATAATAGATGGTAAGCCGTACTCACTAAAGTGCGTATTTGGGGATAGCAAATTCACATTGCTTACCCAGGTGTGGCGATCCTCAGGCACATCCTCCGATCTCCAAAAGAGCATGGTGGACGCCAATCAGCTGTTCGCCTCATGGGGAGAAGGAGATGAAGCTCGGCTATTCTGGGCATAGTTCAGAGCCCCCGAGCATCCTCCTCTTCTAGTGGAGAAGCTAAAACAGCTGATGGAGCTGCACCAGATGGCGAAGCCGGCCATGAAGGACCTCTGCATCCGCTTATGGCCTGACGAGCTGCTGCCAGGCAGCTACTTTGGTTTGGTGTAGAGGTTGATTGCCGCTTTGCCCCGCCTCGACACCGTCAAACAGTCCTCCTGCATCGAGGGAGTCCGGATGGCCCTTGCAAGAGTGAAGGTGCACTGGCCGGGGCTAGATCTGATGAAGGTAGCCACCGCCCCACCGCCTCCCGGGAAGGAGAATAATCGCCCCAAGCTATACTTTGATGGAGTGATGGAGAGTGCTCGGGTGATAGCGTCCCAGTGTCCGGGAGTTCATTTATTTGAGTAAACTTTAACGCGTCCGGATACTTGTCCAAACTTTTGATGATGTTTTTATACAGTTTTGCATTCCTTTATAACTCCTATGTGGCTGTTTAATACTGAAAGATGCGAGTCGTCGGCTTCAGCCCCCATGTAGATACTACATGGGGTGTCTATGCCAATGCACTATGTCCCTTAGCCAAATTATCGGACCCCGAAGGTGGTACAGTGCGGTAGACTAGGCAATCAGACTATAGTGCTTTATTTCTTTCACTTAGCCATAGGGCGCGCGAAAAGGACTACAGGAATCGTACGATTAGCCAGCGAAGTGTTGTGATGTTCGGACGAACCGTGGCCAAAGCCGGTATCACAATGTTTGCATAAAGGGCAAAGTCCTCGTATAACACGGAATACCATTACAAGGATTGAAGTATAATACTTCCAGCTCAGGTTCACAGACCGGATCTTGCATACTATGATAGTCCGTTTTTGGCTTTCTCCCCTGAGGTGCTTGACAAGACCATTCGGAAGCACAATCGCATGGGGGATCCCTTTGCCCTTTTAGCTGAATGCGCGGAACGTAAAGGGGCAAGCATAGGAGCCGGGCAACCCAACTATTGACCAAAGACATAGTTCAGAACCGATGCATATAAAGTGAACACCAAGACGCCGAACACATGATAGGTAAGGCGATTTGTTTTTGAATTCGATCCCCCTGTCTATTAGCCGGTTACCACGCATCATACCGAACAGGTCCACGAGAAGAGGGAGAGAGGAAAAAATATGCGCCGAAAAAAGGACAGATGAGGCAAACTTGTGCCACACAATTTACATTTTTCTCAACAACTCTTATAACTCGGATTGCCGAAGCAACTGTTTACAGGTATGTGAAAGAAATAAAAATATACATGAGTTGTTGTACCAGGGGTCTTCAATTGATAACCTGACATCCTCGATATGCCCCGTTGCTAGTTGACTCCTGCTCTTAGATGCACCTTGATGGGTGTTAGTGTTCGGTGGACGGATCTTGCAAACAAGGTCTTGAGAGGCCGCCAAATTGTAGGTGAGCTTCACGCCATAGGCAGGCTCTTTTAGGAGCACCTGCATTTAGTCCAAAGACGTGTTGATGGTAGAGGTTCGAGCCAGCCGAACACCCATCTTTATTTCCCACCGCTACCCATGGAATTTTAAGTGCGAAGTTGTGCCTCCTCGGCACGTACTTTGCTAGTCTTAGGGTTGTGAGGTAGGGGGCGAGTACCTATTGAAGGGAGGAGGAAGGATCTGAGTTTTTGGTCTGAAGCCGAACTCGCTTCCCAGCCTTGTGTGCCTTTATGGCGGATGTCGGAACTTGCCGATCTTCTTTGTAGCTGAATTCGGCCGCTAGGGCCAGTGCATGTTCCTCAGTTCTAAGGGAGCGCTTTGTGTTTCCATTGACAGTAATGACCCCCTTGGGGCCCGACATCTTAAGCTTGAGGTATGCGTAGTGTGGGACTGCGTTGAAACGAGTGAACATTGTCCGACCAAGCGGCACGTGATAGCCGCTGCGGAAGGGCACAATGTCGAAGATCAAGTCTTTGCTGCGAAAGTTATCGGGCAAGCCGAACACAACTTCCAGGGTTACGGAACCTGTACATCGGGCCTCAATGCCTGGGATCACTCCTTTGAAGGTAGTGATGCTGGGTTTGATCCTTGACGGATCTATGCCCATCTTTTTCACCGTAACTGAGTAAATCAAGTTGAGGCTACTTCCTCTGTCCATTAGGACTTTTGTGACGTGATACCCATCTATAATGGGGTCTAGGATGAGGGCTGCCAAACCCCCATGACGGACTGGTTGGGTGATCGCACCGATCAACGGTGATCGGGTATGTCGACCATGGGTTGTACTTCGGGGGTACGGGTTCCACATCGTAGACCTACCGAAGGGTGCGCTTCCTCTTCTTCTTAGGTATATGGGTGGCATATATCATGTTCACCGTTTTGACTTTCGAAGGGAATTTCTTCTGTCCGCCACCAATTGGACCCCGAGGGTCATCCTCGTCCTCGCCGCGAGAGCTTTTGCCTTGGTCCTCGGGTGGTATCTTGTCGGCCTGTTTAAACACCCAGCAGTTGCGGTGTGTGTGGTTGGCAGGCTTCTCCGAAGTCCCATGGATTTGGCAAGGCCTTTCCATGATCTTCTCCAGCTGAGTGGGTCCGTCGCGATTGCCTTTAGGAGGCTTCTTTCGCTGCCCAGGTCGGGAGCCGCGGAATCCGGCATTTACAACGATGTCATCAGCACTGCTATTATTGTGCTAGCGCTTATTCTTACTGCGCTTTGGTTTTCCGTTGCCATCCCGGGCTTCAGATGCTATAGGATCTTTGGAATTGTGGCTCTGTCTTGCCAGCCAATTGTCTTCGCCCGCGAAAATGCATGTCATGAGGCTGTTTAACTAGTGTCGAGCTGGCCCCTTAAGCTTAAGAGGTAGATATTTGATGGCATGTAGATCGTCTCCTTGCGCTATGTGGGTATGGAGGAGGAAGTCCTCAATCCATACGGTTGGGTCAGTAGTCCCATCATACTGTTCTGTATTCACAGGTTTAAACCCCTCGGGGAACTGATGTCGCATTACCTCATCTGTGAAGCATAGTGGGTGAGCGGTGCCTCAGACCCATGCTATGTCGCGCCTGTATTCAACGTCTGTATGGGTCCGGTTGCGCCTCCGGACCCTGTTGTTTTGGTCGAACCATGGTCTGTACCTGCCCCATCTATCGGGTGAGTACTCTCTGGATCCATAGATGGATCTTGTATGGCCCGCTCTGTGATCCAGGTCATCTCGCATGTCGAACCTGTCATTGGGCTCTAATGGCTCCTTACCTCGTCTTCGGGGCATTGGCGGTATGTAACCGGTGTCGTCATCCGTCCTGTCCCAACCATGAGGAGGGCGGTCTGGCTTGTCGTATGGAGTACGGTTCGGAGACGGAGTATCAGTGAGTTTGTCATCAAATTCCGGCAACAACCTCCTCCATGGGTAGCTTTTAGGCTGGTTCGACATACCGATGCCGTATACTTCCTCCGCTGAGAGGACTTTCATCCGTCGATCATAGAGGTCATCATGTTCGGTTTTGAGTTTCCGTTCTTTAGCTTTCAAGCTGCGAGCCATTGCTATGAGCCGTTGCCTGATTTCTTCCTGATCTTTGAGGTTATCAGGGATGTACAAGTCATCAGCTTCTAGTTTATCTTCCTCCTTGACAGGGGGAAGGTAGTTATCATCTTCGGGAGTGTGGACATTATCGGGGTTGTTCTAGTCCTCAGGCCCTTCCGGACCCTCTAACGGGTGTTCGGGGATATCGGGATTGCCATGGTTAGCGGGGGTATTACCGTCCCTATTACTGATAATAGCTTTCCTTCCCTTTTTGCCTTTGGACCACTTATGCGGTTTCCGGCGCCTTGACAGCGCATTGCCCGACTTGTCGCCATCGTTCTTAGGCGTATTGTCGCTGTTAGTGGTAGGAGTATCTACTATGTAGACATCGGATGTGGAAGTGGTGGCCCACCTCCCGGTGTTAACGGGGGTGGGAGCACGGTCTTCTTCATCCATGTATTCTGCCTCCTCGGAGGCATAGTCTAGCATGTTGGTTAAATCTTCGACAGTGTCTATCAAGTGGGTGGTGGGTGGGAGGAAAAATTCGTCCTGACCCACACCCTAACCAAACTGAGCATAGATCGGGGCTGGATCGTCAGTGATCTTCATCGATGAGATCCGATCTAGGGCCTCGTCAACCGCTGAGGTCCCGATGGGATCCAGCTGTTCAGGACTTGTGGAGTTAACCTCCAAGGCGTCCGGACATGGGGAGTGTTCGACAAGAAGCCAAGAACACGTGTCCGGTCACCTGTCTCAATGGCCGAACCTGGATAGGAGTTCGGCCCATCGCCATGGGTGACCCCATTGGCATGTCCTAAGAAGGGGCTCGAGGTTAATGACTCAGAGTCCTCGGCTGCTGCAGGCGAAGCTGTGAGCCCGGTTAATGACAAGTCACCTCGAGATTCTACGGAGAACTCTAAGTTTCCGAATCTGACCTCTCGATCAGGGGCGAAGCTCTCAACACGACCTAGATGGCGAGTGGGATCAGTGTGCAGCACAATGCTGCCGAAGGAGAAGATCTGTCCGGGGATGAAAGTGTCCATGTTGCGGACCTCTTCGTTAATGACAAGGCAAGACATCGAGTCTATCTTGCTCACATAGGAACTCTCTATGAAAGCACCAATGTTGGTGTCAAAACCGACGGATCTCGGGTAGGGGGTCCCGAACTGTGATACTAGAATCAATGGTAACAGCAGACGAAGGGGACACAGATTTACCCAGGTTCAGGCCCTCCTATGAAGGTAATACCATACGTCCTTCTTGGTTGTATTGATGATATGGGGGGTTACAGAGTTGATCTACCTCGAGATCGAATAGCTAACCCTAGATGAGTTGTTTTGTTCCTATACCCTAAAACCCTCCGGCTTATATAGACGCCGAGGATGCCTAGGGTTTACACATGGTCGGTTACATGCTGAAGAGATAAACATGCCTATTTGCTACATCAAACGTGGAGCGCAAGCCATGCTTATCGAAGCTTCCATCTTGGAGACTGGGCCTTCAAATCTTCCAGTGTTTGGTAAGTAGCCCATATAGTCCGGCCCATAAGAATAGGCCGGCTTCCCGAGGACCCCTTAATCTAGGACTCCCTCAGTCCTCGTGAATCAGCGACAAACTCTAGGGTTCCGAATCTGATCCCTTGATTAGGGGAAAAGCTTCCGATCTGGCCAAGGTGGCCGGTTGGGTTGGCGTGTGACAAGACATCACCGCTTGTGAAGATCTGATCAGGGACTAGAATATCCGGGATGCAGATATCGTTGCTTGTGACAAGGCGAGCCATCAATTCCTTTGGTGATCACAGCAGAACTCTCAATGAAAGCACCAACGTCGATGTCAAAACCGGCGGATCTCGGGTAGGGGGTCCCGAGCTATGAGACTAGGATCGATGGTAACAAGGGACGAAGGAGACGATATTTACGCAGGTTCGGGCCCTCCTATGGAGGTAAAACCCTGCGTCCTGGTTGATTATATTGATAATATGAAGGTTACAGAGTTGATCTACCTCAAGATCGAATAGCTAAACCCTAGATGAGTTGTTCTCTGCCTTATAATCTAAAACCCTCTGGCTTATATAGATGCCTGGGGGGTACTAGTGCTTACACATGGTCGATTGCACATCGAAGGAAAAAACATGCCTATCCACTATCGAAAACTTGGAGGACACGCCACGACTCCTTGAAGCTTCCACCCTGATGACGGGGCCTTTGATCATCCAATGCTTAGCGAATGGCCCACATAGTCCGGCCCATGAGAAACAGGTCGGCCATCCGAGGACCCCTTAAACCAGGACTCCCTCAGGCTGATTTGGATCCACATGTTTGATGCAATGGTTAGATTTTATCTTAATACTTTTCTCATAGTTGCGGATGCTTACGAGAGGGTTAATCATAAGTGGGAGGTTGTTCAAGTAAGAATAGCACCCAAGCACAGGTCCATCCACATATCAAATTGTCAAAGTAGCAAAACGAATCAAACCAACATGATGAAAGTGACTAGATGAAATTCCTGTGTACCCTCAAGAATGCTCTGCTTATTATAAGAGACTGTTTTGGCCTGTCCTCTGCCACAAAAGAATTGGGCTACCTTGCTGCACTTTATTTACCATTACTGTTACTTGCTCGTTACCAATTATCTTGCTATCAAACTACTTGTTACCTACAGTTTCAGTGCTTGTAGAAACTACCTTGTTGAAAACCGCTTGTCATTTCCTTCAGCTCCTCGTAGGGTTCGACACTCTTACTTACCAAAAGGACTACGATTGACCCCCTACAATTGTGGGTCATTAGTAGGTTTGACTTATATGCAATAAATTAAAGCATGGTAATTTGGAATGTGAAGGGAAACAAACCCAAATTTTATTGATGGTTTTGGTTCCAAATCCCAAAACGGTTTATGTTTTTTAGAAACCGTGCGGGATGGCGTACGTGAGCCTGCGTTCTCGGATGTGTGTATATGTATGAGCACTATCACACACGGTCCACACATCCTCATGATGCCTGATGGATGGGCCGACGCGCCTCCCACGTGTGCCAGACGACAGTTGACAAGAACTGGCGCCATGTATGCTCTATATCACACACAGTTCATCAGAGTGGCCTGTATGTTGTATATCGCACACAACTTGATCTAAGCAACCGTTTGTGTTATTTTGGCTCGTCACAAATAGTTCAATTGGGCAACGTGTTTGCCATATATCGCACACATCTTGATCTGGGTGATCATTTGTGTTATTTTATGTCATCACAAATTGTTCATCCGGTTGACCTTTATGCCACATATCGCACACATAATCATCTGGATAATCGTGTGTGTTATGCTTGATCAACGCAAACAGTTTATCCGGGTGAACTGTATGCCGTACATCGCACACACTTGTATTTAGTTAACCGTTTATGTTATTTTAGCTCATCACAAACAATTTTCGTGGGTCAACTGTATGCCGCAGATAGCACACACAACTCTTTTTTGAATCATATTTGATGGATCCTCCATCAGACATAGTTCGTGTTATTGGCGACGGACCTAGAACTATATCGTTCGTGATTCATGCATCACACAATTTCATCAACGGGTCTTTGATTGATGTATCATCGTTGGACCTTATCGCAATAGTGTCATCTGATGAATACTATGCAATCATGTGTCTCACTGTTTGATAAGCTTGCTTAAGTATGATTGCTCTGTATTTGTATAAAGGAATCATTTTCTCAAGTTAGGCCCCATATTTCCAAGTTAAATGTTTTTATGCACTTTGTTCAAGTTTTTGCTTAGCTTGGGAACAATCTTGTGATCCTATAAAAGACATAGCCACAATCTCTACTTTTACAACTAGAAATAATGATGATGGTTGAATACAAAGTTTGACTATTGTAAGAATTTTTTTAAAAGAAAAACTTATGGAGTAGCTTAGCCCCATGGTGTTTGGTATAATAGACTCAATATCCCTTGTGAATAAAGTTGGCCACAAGAACTTAGTTGAAAGGTGAATGAGATTATGCCAAAATTTGTGTTGCAGATTTAGATCGTCCTTCAGCTTCTCGCTAGTGCCATGGCCTTGCTACTATATGCACGTGTGCGTGTGTAAATGTAGCTTTGTGGACATTCTTAATGTTATGTTGAGAACTCCGCTCGCCAATGAATGATCCACCAGAGTTACGGCTTGGATTTCGGCTATGAGTTTGTTAATGTTTGGTAACACTACATCGAATATTATTCGAATTTCTCTTGAGTGAGTGTGTATATGGTAATAAATGAGTACTGATCGCAAGAGCTCAAAACAGACAACATATTGGTCCATAGTACTTAAAGTTAAGCCACATAGAAACCCCAGCATGATAATTTCTTTGGCATGATCCCGTCACCTTACAATTAAAGTTTCAACAAACAATGATTAAGGTAAGTGCCTCGCAACATTGAGTTGAGAATGTTAGTGGGCATGAATGAAAAACTCCATATCTTGACTTTTTTACAACTCTTTGTTCTCAAGTTTGTTTAAAAAGAAAAACAACAACCTGAAATGAAGAAGCTAATAAGAGGATCCAAGTATTTGTTTTCATGCTATACTAAACATTAATAATGAGCATAGAATTTTTACTGAAACTCTAGAGATTTTTTATCTATATATCTACACACACACATATGTATATATATATATATATAGTCTATTTGAGCATGTGCTACCTTGTACAAATATGATCCATCTTTCTTATAGCTTGTAGACAAGGCAAGGATATGCCTATGAGTAATAATATGATTGATGAGGTACATGGATAACTTTTGTTTATCAACCTTTTTCCTTGAGGACAAGAAAGGTTTAAGCTTGGGGATGTTGATGATTGGGTTTTATGCATACTTTGTAGAGTATGTTCTAGTGCCAAAATCCCTCATATCATATCCAGATAGCACTTATTTGTTGGGGAACGTTGCATGGGAAACAAAAATTTTCCTATGCACACGCAAGATCTATCCATGGTGATGAGCATATCCGAGAGGGAGAGTGGATGTACATACCCTTGTAGATCGCTAAGCGGGAAGCGTTAAGAAACGCGGTTGGTGTAGTCAAACGTCTTCGCGATCCAAATCGCCGAGCGTCCCGCGATCTCATCACAATCCGTCCCGCGATCCAATCACGATCCGTCCCGCGAACTCATCACAATCCGGCGATCCAATCACGATCCATCCCGTGAACTCATCACGATCTGTCCCACGAACTCATCACGATCCGTCTCGCGATCTTGATCACGGTCCTTCCGACCTAGCGCCGAACGGACAACACCTCCGCGTTCAGCACACGTATAGCTCGATGATGATCTCCGCCTTCTTGATCTAGCAAGAGGGAGCGGAGAGGTAGACGAGTTCACCGGCAGTGTGACGGCGCTGCGGTGATGGTGGTGGAGCAATTCCAGCAGGGCTTCGCCTAAGCGTTGTAGAAACTGATCTAGAGGAGAAACTATGCACCGGAGGAACGGGCAACACGTGGCAGAAAATTCTGTGCAAAAAACCCTAAAAACTTCAGTATATATAAGAGGGAGGGAGGAGAGGACTTGGCGCAAGGGCCAAGCCTCCTTGGGTCGGCCGAAGTGGGGAGGAGAGGAGGACTCCTCCTCCAATCCTAGTAGGACTAGGATTCCTCCCTTTTTTTGGCCTTTTTTCCCCTTTTCCCCTTTGGGCTTTTCTTCCCAGCCGCATGGGCCTTGTGTGGGACTTCCACCAGCCCACAAAGGGATGGTATTTACTCTCCCACAGCCCATGTAGCCTCTTGGGTCGAAATACCCCTCCCGATGGTCTCCTGGTACACTACCGGCACTCCCGGTACACTACCGATGAGCCCGAAACTTTTCCGGTGACCAAAATAGGACTTCCTATATATGAATCTTTACCTCTGGACCATTCCGGAGCTCCTCGTGATGTATGGGATCTCATACGGGACTCCGAACAACCTTCGGTCACCACCATACATCACTCTATACTACCAAAACGTCACCAAACCTTAAGTGTGTAGACCGTGCGGGTTCGAGAACTCTGTAGACATGACCGAGACACCTCTACGGTCAATAACCAATAGCGGGACCTGGATGCCCATATTGGTTCCTACATATTCTACGAGGATCTTTATCGGTCGAACCTCTATGTCAAGGATTCAGTTAATCTCGTAAGATGTTCCCTTTGTTCTTCGGTATATTACTTGCGTGAGATTCGATCGTCGGTATCTCCATACCTAGTTCAACCTCGTTACCGGCAAGTCTCTTTACTCATTCCGTAATACCAGATCCCGTGACTAACACTTAGTCACATTGCTTGCAAGGCTTGTTGTGATGTTGTATTACCGAGTGGGCCCTAAGATACCTCTCCGTCACACGGAGTAACAAATCCCAGTCTTGATCCATGCCAACTCAACAGACACCCTCGAAGATACCTGTAGAGTATCTTTATAGTCACCCAGTTATGTTGCGACGTTTGATACACACAAGGCACTCCTCCGGTATCAGTGAGTTGCATGATCTCATGGTCATAGGAACATATACTTGACATGTAGAAAACAGTAGCAATAAACTGACACGATCATATGTTACGTTTGTAGTTTGGGTCTTGTCCATCACACCATTCTCCTAATGATGTGATCCCATTATCAAATGACATCTCATGTCCATGGCTAGGAAACCTTAACCATCTTTGATCAACAATCTAGTCTATTAGAGGCATACTAGGGACATAGTTTTGTCTATGTATCCACACATGCATCTAAGTCTCCGATCAATACAATTATAGCATGGATAATAAACGATTATCATGAAGAAGGAAATATGATAATAAATAATTTATTATTGCCTCTAGGGCATATTTCCAACATTATTCATGTCCCCGATGCATAATTTTTGATATTTACTTGTTTTACAAATTCGTTGCACACTTTTTATTTTTATTTAGGTTTTATTAGTTTCACTTTGTCTTATGATCTTTGTAGGTGTCTTGATATGTTCATGGACTTGGCACATCAAAAGAACCAAGTTGGGGGTTAAATCGGAGAAATTCCACGCACCAGATCAAGGCCCTTTGAAGATTTTGATGATTTTAAATGTATTAAATTGTCAAAAATGAAAATCCAATGCCTCTTACGTATCGGAATTTTTGCTAGAAATCCAATGAGCCCAAGAGCGTGAAAATCGGAGTTTGTATGAAGAAATTGCGACCAAAATACAAAAGTGGTCCCGAAGTTCGAGAGAGAATGACGGCCTTCCATGCGAGCGTAGCCGCTCGTTCGGGTGGTCGTATGATCCTCACGCAGCACCAAAAATTAACCAGAACTTTCCCAATTTTACTCCTATTTCGTCCCTGTTTTCCCCTATGAGATCCTAGACGACCAAGGGTTGTATTGGATGTGGATTTGGCTCCCCTAGAGGCCTTGGATGAAGGGGAGGAGGCTACATCAACGGAGGAGACCCGAGGATGCCTCCTATAACCAGACCTCCAACCCTAGCCACCAGAGATCGCCATCTTCATCCTCCACTACTGCCCCGCACCTCCATGGAAGAAACACCAGCATAGGAGGAGGGCGGGAGGCGCCCCTACATCCGATGCCTGTGATGACCCACAAGTATAGGGGATCAATCGTAGTCATCGATAAGTAAGAGCGTCAAACCCAATGAGGATAAAAGCACATATGCTCCCTTGGAGGTTTTGATAATTCATGAAAACATACATTGTCTCTTGGACTAATAGTTTTACCTAGTTTATTTTAGATGAATTCCATAGAGAAAGTTGGCTGGAATGTGTGGAGAATCCCTTAGAAATAAGAAGAAGGAAAGGAATATGATTGTCAACACTTCAAGCTTCAAGACTCTACTCTTTGCATTTTTATGAGAAATCACTTTTGAGTCCGTATGAAAGCCAATACTATTAAAAGGGGATGAGGTGTCTATGATGACATGGTTGCTCAAGTGCTTAGAGTTAGCCACCAGAAATACACATGAATTTATTCCATAAAATTCTTTGTCTAAACCATACCACTCAATTTCGGTGCCACAAAGTTTTCCTAATCGGCCCTATCGAGTATTACCCTAGACATATCCTAAGCCAAACCCTAAGGTCTCGGTGACACTGATACGTCTCCAATGTATCTATAATTTTTTATGATGGCATGCTATTATATTATCTGTTTTGGATGTTTTATATGCATTATTATGCTATTTTAGATTATTTTTGGGACTAACCTATTAATCTAGAGCCAAGTGCCAGTTTCTATTTTTTCCTTGTTTTTGAGTTTTGCAGATATGGAATATTAAACAGAGTCCAAACGGAATAAAACCTTCGGAAGGAATTTTTCTAGAAGGAAACAAGTCATCCAAGCTTGGAGTGCACATAAGGGGAGGTGCCAGGGCGCCACAAGCCTTCTAGGCGCGCCCCCCCTGGTCGTGCCTAGCAGGCTTGTCGCCTCCTGGCAGGTCTCCTAACCCTAATTCTTGGCCTATAAATAACCAAATATCCCCCCAACATCAAAACAAGCCACACAAATACTTTTCGGCCGCCGAAAGCCTCCGTTCCCGAGAGATCCAATCTTGGAGCCTTCTTCAGTAATCTGCCGGAGGGGGAATCAATCATGGAGGGCATCTACATCAACTCCATTACCCCTCCTATGATGCGTGAGTAGTCCACCACAGACCTACGGATCCATAGCTAGTAGCTAGATGGCTTCTTCTCTCTCTTGATCGTCAATACCATGTTCTTCATGATCTTCATGGAGATCTATCCGATGTAATCTTCTTCTGTGGTGTGTTTGTCAAGATGGGCATCTCCATAGCCCATTGATACGCCTAGTTGATGTGAGACTATCTTCTCCCTTTTCCTTCACAACCTCCACCATATTCTATTCCAGCTATAGTGCTATATCCATGGCTCGCGCTCATGTATTGCATGAGAGTTGAATTTTTTTGAGAAAATGGGTGTGAAAACAATTGCTTGACTTTTCGTCGGGGTTGTACATGATGTAAATACTTTGTGTGGGGAAGATGGAGCATAGCCAGACCATATGATATTGTAGGGATAACTTTCTTCTGCCATTATATTTTGAAGAGATACAATTGCTTTGCCAGTATGCTTGAAATGTTATTGTTTCTATATCAATATTAAGCTTTTGTTTTGAGTCTTATGGATCTAAATATTCATGCCACAATAAAGACTATTACTTGGATAGGGGAGAGGTTGAGCCACAATATTCATGCCACAATATTCATGCCATATTCATGCCACATCAAAAATTCTGTTTTTATCATTTACCTACTCGAGGATGAGCAGGAATTAAGCTTGGGGATGCTGATACGTCTCCAACGTATGTAAGATATAAGTCTACTAGTCATCGAAATAAAGTATTAGACGCATTCCCCTAGGGGAGAGGTTGGTAGGAGTAAACCTTCGTGCGCTCCTGACCCTCACACAAAGGAAGACAATCAATAAACAAATCATGCTCTGACTTCCTTACATAACGGTTCACCAATTGTGCATGCTCTGGGAATCACAAACCTTTACATAAGTATTTTTACCAAATCAAAATTACTTCCTAACATGACTCTTAATATTAGCATCTTTATATCTCAAAAGTTTATGCAAGGAATCAAACTTCTCAAAATATTAATCTAGAGTCAAGTGCTAGTTTCTGTTTTTACTTGTTTTTGAGTTTTGCAGATATGGGATATTAAACGGAATCCAAACGGAATAAAACCTTCAAAAGGACTTTTTCTGTAAGGAAACAAGTCGATCAAGCTTGGAGTGCACGTCAGGGGAGGTGCCATGTCGCCACAAGCCTGCTAGGCGAGCCCCCCTGTCTGCGCCTAGCAGGCTTGTCGCTCCCTGTCAGGTCTCCTAACCCTATTCTTTGGCCTATAAATACCCAAATATTCCTCCAACATCAGAAGGAGCCACACAAATACTTCTCCACCATCGGAAACCATCGTTCCCGAGAGATCCAATCTTGGAGCCTTTTCCGGTAATCTACCGGAGGGGGTTTCAATCATGGAGGGCATCTACATCAACTCCATTGCCCCTCCAATGATGCGTTATTATTCCACCACAGACCTACAGCTCCATAGGTAGTAGCTAGATGGATTCCTCTCTCTTTGATCTTCAATACCATGTTCTTCATGATCTTCATGGAGATCTATCGGATGTAATCCTATTTTGTGGTGTGTTTTCAAGATCCGATGAATTGTGAGTTTATGTTCAGATTATCCATGAATCTGATTTCAATCTCCTCTGAATTCTTATTTGCATGATTTCATATCCTTGTAAGTCTCTTCGAGTTATTGGTTTGGTTTGGCCGACTAGATTGGTAATTCTTGCAATGGGAGAAGTGCTTGGTTTTGTGTTCAATCTTGCGGTGTCCTCACGCAATGGCATAGTAGGGGTAGCGAGACACATATTGTATTGTTGCCATAAAGGGTAACAAGATGGGGTTTTCATCATATTGCTTGAGTTTATCCCTCTATATCATGTCATCTTTCTTAATGTGTTACTCTGTTCTTCATGAACTTAATACTCTAGATGCAGGCATGAGTCGGTCGATGTGTGGAGTAATAGTAGTAGCTGGAGAATCGTTTTGGTCTACTTGTCACTGAAAGCACATTTGCTCCCTTGGTGGTTTTGGTAATTAATAACAACATATAAATCATTGAACTAATGTTTCCACCAAGTATATTTCAGGAAATGTTCAATGATAGGATTGGCAAAAGGAGATTGTGGACATACCCCAAGATGCAAGGAAATAGGTTGGCCAAGCTTCAAGCAAGAGGACTCTACATTTTGTATTTGTGAGAAATCACTTTGAGTCCATAGGAAAGCCAATACTATTAAAAGGGGGTAAGGTTTTGTTGGTGAACAATATGCTCAAACGTGCACAAGTGATAGTGGCCAAAAACATCCACAAACTCTCCCACCAAAGTCTGTTCTATACCTAACACTCAAAATCGGTGCAACCAACTTTCCCATACTGGTGCCACCGATTCCAGAGCTTAGACATACTATGGCAAACCCTAGCCACTTCGGTGCAACCGATTCCATACCGGTGCCACCGAGTTTAGGTTGCCAACTTTCTGTTACGCAAATTCACATTTTCGGTCCCACTGAGAATGTTGGATCGGCGTCACCGAGATTGGAAATCTAACTGTTGGTCACCTTATCGGTGCAACCGAGTTTCCTATATCGATCTCACCGAGATTCAAAAGTTGCCACCTTTTGGTCACTTCGGTACCACCGAGATTAACACATCGGTGTCACCGAGTTGGTCATTTTGTGTGTAACGGTTGGATTTTCAGGGATGCCTATATATACCCCTTCACCACCACCTAGTCGAATGTGAAGCACTTAGAACTATTCCATACCTATCCTATCAGATTTTCTGAGAGAGAACCACCTACTCTTGTGTTGAGGTCAAGATCTTCCACTGCAATCATATGGATCTTGATCTCTAGCCTCCCCAAGTAGCTTTCCACCAATCCCATCTCTTCCACCATGCCATATCTGTGAGAGAGTGATTGGGTGCTGAGGAGTCTATCATCTTGAAGCACAAGAGCAAGGAGTTCATCATCATTACCGAGCCTATTACCTTTTGGAGGGTGGTGCCTCCTAGATTGGTTAGGTGTCACTTGGGAGCCTCCTACTTCGTGTTGTGGAGTGAACCAAGAAGTTTGTAAGGGCAAGGAGATTGCCTACTTCGTGAAGATCTACCCATAGTGAGGCTAGTCCTTCGTGGACAGAAGCCGTTATGGAATAGTCAAGGTTGCTACTTCGTGGACCCTTTTGGGTGGAGCCCTTTGTGGACTCTCGCGACCGTTACCCTCCGTGGGTTGAAGACTCCATCAACACGGATGTACGATTGCGCCACCTATCGGAACCATGGGGAAAATCATCGTGTGTACAATTGCGTTTGATCTTCCTACCCTATCCCTTCTATACATGCTTGTTGTTACTTTCTGTTGCTATATACTCTTAGGCTTGCATGTGTAGGGTGTACTTGACTTGCCATGAAATGCTAAAAACTTTCAACCCTAAAACTTGGTGTAGGCAAACTTTTATTTGGTCAAGTAGTCTAATCACCCCCTCTAGACATACTTCCGGTCCTACAAGTGGTATTATAGCTTTGATCTCCATTGCTTAGGTCTCACAACCTAGGAGAGTATGGCATCTAGTGAGGGAAGTTATCACCGTAGAGGTCCATACTTTGATGGCACTAATTTTGCTAGTTGGAAGCACAAAATGAAAATGCATATGCTTGGTCATAACCCCGCCGTTTGGGCTGTTGTTCGTGTTGGCTTCCAAGGTGAGTTCTTTGTGGATGGACGAGAACCGGATTGTGAAGCGACCTCGGATGAGTTGAAGATGTTGCAACTCAACGCTAAAGCATGCGACATCCTATTCAACTGCATATGCCCCGAAGAATTCAACAAAATAAGCCGTCTTGAGAATGCAAAAGAGATTTGGGATACTTTGGTTGATATGCACAAAGGAACCAAGTCCGTGAGAGAATCCAAGTTAGATGTTCTTCAAGGTCAGCTTGACAAGTTCAAGAGGAAGGATGGTGAAGGAGTCGCAGAGATGTACCCTAGGCTAGCTCTCATCACAAATGAGATTGACGTCTTAGGAAGCAAAGAAATGACCGACAAATTCATCATCAAGAAGATACTTAGAGCTTTGGATGAGAGATATGACACCGTGTGCACATTGATCCAAATGATTCCAAACTACAAAGATCTCAAGCCTATAGAAGTCATTGGAAGGATTGTTTCTCATGAGATGACACTCAAAGATAAGGAAGAACTTCATCACAAGTCTAGCGGTGCTTACAAAGCCACAAGTGATGCTCCCGCAACTTCAAGCAATAACCTTGTCACCAATGAATAGATAAGCCTCATGGTCAAGAAATTCAACAAGTTCTACAAGAATAGAGGCAAAGAAAGAAATTCCAACTCAAGATATGAAGAAAAGCGTTCATCAAGTCGTGATCGCAATTGCTACAATTATGGGAAGCCCGGACACTACTCAAATGAGTGCACGTCTCCCTACAAAAGAACAGAAGAGTCACCTCGAAGATGAAGCTCAAGGAATGAATCACCACAAAGAGAGAGAAGGAGTAGAGATGATCGTTATGAACGAAGACACTCAAGGAGAAGTAGAGATTTGGAGAAGAAGGACAAGTACACCAAGAGCTACACAAGAATAAAACATCAAGATCATGTTGGTGAATGGGTTTCCGGCTCCGACGCCGACAACAACTCTGAGAGAAGCTATCACTTCGACTCTGACTATAGTCAAGATGATGGTGTTGTCGGAATTGCTCTAGTGACTACCAACTCCTACGACCTATTTGATTCACCAAACAAAGGGAGTGGAAGTTGCTTCATGGATAAAATCCCCAAGGTAGCACACCCCGAGTATCTTGATTTTGATAGTGATGAAGATGATTTTCTTTGTGATGATGACTTGCTTTGTGATAAAACTAGTGATGTTGATCAAAATGAACTTGATAATTCTCATGCTAGTCAAGATAAGTCATTTGATGATGATAAGATGAAAATAGAACAACTAACTAAAGAACTAAACACTCTTAAGTTAGCTCATGAATCTACTCTCGAAGATCATAGAGAGCTTGTGAGAACTCATGAGAAGCTACGCTTCGAGAAGCTCAACTTGGAGCAAGAGCATGAGTTTCTCAAATCTATCAATGACGTTCTCCTTAAGAAGACTTCATCTTATCTAGCCAAACGACTACTCTTGTCTGCTTTCAAGCCTCAAGTTAAAACTAAGCAATCTAGTAACAAAGGCAAGAAAGGTTCTTCATCTAGTAGCAACAATATAAATGCTAAACCCAATGATGTTGCTTCTAGTAGTTCTATTGATTCCACTAATGATGATTATCTTAACCAAGTTACACTTGACCAAGAAAATGCTTTATTGAAAGGAATTATAGAAAAAGGTATCTACAAGAGTCTTGTCGGGTGTAAGCAATTTGAGGAAATTGTACGCAAGCACGGAGGATACCGAAAGAATCATGGTGTTGGCTACTTCAACGCTAATGGAGTTGAGTGGGAAGAAGGTCAATATCCCAAGCCCAAGTTTTTTCCTCAAAAGGAGAAGTATGAAAATACTCTTGTCAAGGGGACAAACACTCAAGATGACCTTCCACCACAAGACCACAAGCTCAAGGGCAAGAACAAGCTTCAAGAGGACATTGAATCATATGAAGATGAACCCCTAGCTTTGGTGGAGTGGATTCCCAAGGCTACTTCAAGCTCAACTACTACAAAGACTACTTAAACACCAAGGATCCCCATAAACTTGATGTGGGTTCCCAAGAAGAAGAACTAGTAAGTTCTTGAGGGGTGACTCCGCCAATGAAATTCACTCGCATTCATTATTGGCAAGGACTTTTTGCACTCAACATCAACTCAATGCAATAGTTCAAGGAGTCACACATTCCCTCAAAGGTAAGCAAGGGACAAGGCAATCAACTAATCAATGTACATCATAACATATGCTTTGCACTCCATGTCCATAGATATCCTTGTATTTGTCTCTTGTTTGTTGGGACTAACCCATGTAGGTGAGAGGAGTAAGGAAACAACAAGGATGCTCCCAACTCTTGGTGATCTTCTTCAACATTGAGCATCCACAACTACCTCACCAACATGAAGTCTCCATCGACAAAACCCAAGGTTAGTTTATCCCTCTTATGGAGGGATGTCACATTAAGTGGGAGCCTTACTCTAAGACTTGAGTCAAAGCATCTCTTAGTATGTGACAACATTAAATGCTTTATGAAAAAGTGGTAACCCCACTTGTGCTTAAAACGATGAGTATGACCTATGACCAAGTACTCTTACTTGGCTCCTAAGTCAAATACTCATATATAGATGACTTCGTTGTCGCCCAAGTGCTTGTTAGATTCTAGTGTGTTTGTGCATGTTTGTCATGATTTCTTTTGACATCTTATTTTGTGAGCATGTTGGTCTGCATTTATTTTCTCATTCGAGGACATCCAATTGTTGCTATCTTGCTTTTGATTTATCTTTTGCCAATTGGATGGACAAGAATGACTAGGACCACACTTTAGCTATCTATGCTTTCTCACCCCATATTCCATTCATGCTGCATCACAAAATTTGAACAAGTGCTTTTTGATCCCTCTGTGTGTGGAGCACTCGGAGTTCCGTATCGACAGGGACTGAACATTAAAACCTCCCAAGTGCATCTCGGTGGAATCAACCCAACAATCTCGGTCTCACCGAATGCCTAGGGTTGATCTGGTTTTCAATCTCGGTACTACCGATTTCATATTCTCGGTTACACCGAGTTTCCCTATCAGCTAACAGTTGTGGAACTCGGTGACACCAAAAACATAAAATCGGTATCACCGATAGTGAAGGGTATATAAGCCGTGGACCTCGATGCTTTGAAATTCCTATCTTCAAACTTCACGCCTCAGAACCCTAAGATGCCGCCTCGAGACCCCTGGTCATCGCCCTTGTCCTCCCGAGCTCCTTTGCCGCTGGGAATCACCGCCGTCGACGAAATCTGCTCCCTCGTCGCCGCCGTAGAGGATTCACGCCAAGCTAGGGTACGAATTTGATCTCTAGTGCACTGCCAATCCGATTCTTGGGTATTAGACACTTGTTAATCATCTATGCACCCCTTGCTCATATATCTATCCACTAGAAACTCCAAAATTTCAAATTAGATTGATTTTCTACGGTTTTGCCGTCTGCCCGATAAATCTCGGTGGAACCGAAACGAAAATATCGGTCTCACCGATATGCTTTTCAGTGTGGTTGAGAACTAACTCGGTGGAACCGAGTTGCTCTTTTCGGTCCTACCGAAAAGGCTGCCAAGTTCCTATTAAGGAGTTAGTTTGTCTCGGCCCCACCGAAAATTTCTTTTCGGCTGCACCGATATCTATTTGACAGATTGCAATTTTTTTGAAAATTCATTGCTCAAATTTCAAAAACCAGCCTCATTTTGTGATGACTCATCTTCTTCTGGTCATCTATACTCTATTCACAGGGACAGTATGTCAGGCTCAGAAGATAGTCAGAATTTGCCAGAGCAGGGAGTTGATATGAGTTCTGGAACAAGCCCAGAAGCCAGTTCTTTCTCAGATCTAGGAACCCTAGTTCTCATGGGTTGCCCAAGGCTGCTACCAGAACCAAGAAGAAGCTAAACTCAGATGAAGAAGATTCAGACTTCATTCCAGAAGAGAGTCTTGCTAAGAAGCAAGAGAAAGCCGCAAGGAAGTCTGCTACTGAAGTCACTTCCTCTAGGAGGGTTATCAGCAAAATATATGCACCCGCTTCAACCTTCAAGGCTCATGAGTCTGCTAGAGCAACTATGTCAGTTGAGGTCCCCAGGAAAGCTATGCCTAAGAAGGCAGGGGAGAAAAAGTCCAGGCAAAGGATTATTCATGTGACTAGCAGGCCTACCTCCATGTATGAGGATCCAGAGGAAGCAACTGGTGCTGCTGCTGAGGAAGAGGAGGTTGAGACAGCTACAAAGGCTCCTCCCAAGAAGAAGGCAAAGAAACTGATGTCTGATGCTATGCCAAAGACTAGCACATCCAAGAAGGCTGCTGCTGAGAAGCCTAAGAGGACAACTAGGCAGATTCCAGCTTCTAAGAAGAACAAAGGGACAGCCTCCAAAGCTGAAGCTGATGATGATTTAACAACCTTGATGAAGCTCAGACCACATTGTCCAGTGCACAATGCTATCTACCCACTAGCTGAGGATATGAAGAAAAGGAAGGATTCAGGATTGAGAGCTTGGAGAGCTATAGATCCTTATGCCCAGAGGAAGAAGACAACTGTGGACTACAAATTCTATACGAGAGAGCAACATGATTTCTATGAGACTGTGCTCTTTGACAAGAGTCTAGCTGTAAGTGATATGCGATATGTTGATTGGAAATTTATCAAGGAGAATGAGGACTACTTTCCAAGTGTCCAAGACAATTTCCATTGCATAGGCTTGGATGAGTTTGTTGGCAGATAATTCACAGCCTGGAATGATGAGATGATCATGCAATTCTACTCCACTGCACACTTTTACGGAGATGGTATAATTGTATGGATGACTGAAGGTGCAAGGTATGAATAAACTGTTGAAGAATGGGCTGCTATCTTAGGAGTTCCTGAAGCACAGGATGGTGACTTGGATGTCTACTCACAATCCAAGGCTAGCCACAATGCTATGGCTAATATGTACAAGGACATCCCTGCTGCCAATGTGAAGTCTCACAGGCTAGGATCAATCTACTTTCTTCAGGCTAGCCTCCGCACTATCAGCACCATTCTGAGGCATACCTTGATGCCAAGTCCGGAGATGACAAGATGATCCGAGGCCACTCCATAAATATGTTGATCCACCTTGACAGTCACACCAGGATCAGAGTCATGGATTTGATTGTTGAGACAATCAAGAGGGTTGCTGCTGACCAGAAGCGCTCATGCTGTTATGCACCCAACATCTAGATGCTTATCAACTCAAAATTGGAGAATCACACCTTTGCTCTAGATCATCCACATTTGCCCCTACAGCCAGATCTCGAAGACAATGTTGTGGTGATGGATACTGATCATCCCACTTCAGCTGCAGCTTAGGCAGAGGCAGAGGAAGTTAGAGCCACTAGTGCTCAAGCCCCTCGATCCAAGAGTGAGCAAATGGATATGTTGATAGCATCAGTTCAGGGCATGCAGAAGGACATTAAGGGGATTCTGGACAACCAGGACATTCTTGTCAGGATCTTTGAGACCAGAATCAAGACCCTTAGTGATAAGGTGGACGGGCTGACTAAGACAGTCATAGAGCTTCAACATGAAGTTGACTCCGTGCACATCCCACGGGTCTCTTCTACTTCAGATGAAGATGATGATGAGGATGATTCACCTCTAAGGCCGGGCACTTAGTTCACCACTCAAGGCAGATCATGTTGGAAATATGCCCTAGAGGCAATAAATAAAGTGTTTATTATTATATTTCCTTGTGCATGATAATCGTTTATTATCCATGATATAATTGTATTAATTGGAAACACATTACATGTGTGGGTAAATAGACAACACTCTGTCCCTAGTATGCCTCTAGTGAACTATCTCCTTGATCAAAGATGGTCAAGGTTTCCTGGCCATTGACATGAGATGTCACTTGATAACATGATCGCATCATTGGGAGAATGATGTGATGGACAAGACCCAAACTACAAACGTAGCATATGATCGTGTCAGTTTATTGCTACTGTTTTCTGCATGACAAGTATATGTTCCTATGACCATGAGATCATGCAACTCACGAACATCGGAGGAGTGCCTTGTGTGTATCAAACGTTGCAACGTAAATGGGTGACTATAAAAGTGCTCTACAGGTATCTCCGAGGGTGTCTGTTGAGTTGGCATGGATCAAGACTGGGATTTGTTACTCCGTGTGACGGAGAGGTATCTCAGGGCCCACTCGGTAACACAACATCACAATAAGCCTTGCAAGCAATGTGACTAAGTGTTAGTTGTGGGATCTTGTATTACGGAATGAGTAAAGAGACTTGACAATAACGTGGTTGAACTAGGTATGGAGATACCGACGATCGAATCTCGGGCGAGTAACATACCGAAGAACAAAGGGAACACCATACGAGATTAACTGAATCCTTGACATAGAGGTTCGACCGATAAAGATATCCGTAGAATATGTAGGAACCAATATGGGCATCCAGGTCCCGCTATTGGTTATTGACCGTAGAGGTGTCTCGGTCATGTCTACATAGTTCTCGAACCCGCAGGGTCTGCACACTTAAGGTTTGGTGATGTTTCGGTAGTATAGAGTTATGTATGGTGGTGACCGAAGGTTGTTCAGAGTCCCGGATGAGATCCCGTACGTCACGAGGAGCCCCGAATGGTCCGGAGGTAAAGATTCATATATAGGAAGTCCTGTTTTGGTCGCCGGAAAAGTTTCCGGCTCATCGGTAGTGTACCAGGAGTGCCGGTAGTGTACCGGGAGACCATCAGGAGGGGTATTTCGACCCAAGAGGCTACATGGGCTGTGGGAGGATGAATATCAGCCCCTAGTGGGCTTGTGGAAGTCCCACACAAGGCCCATGCAGTTGGCAAGAAAAGCCCAACAGGAAAAAGGTGGAAAAAGGCAAAAAAGGCAAAATAAGGAAGGAGTCCTAATCCTACTAGGAGTGGAGGAGGTGGACTCCTCCCTCCTGGTTCGGCCGAGCCTCCTTGGCTTGGAATCCAAGGCTTCCTCCTCTCCTCGTCTCCTCCTATATATACTAGAGGTTTTTAGGGTTTTTGGACAAGATTTTCAGCCACGTGCAACCCTACCCTCTAGTGCATAGTTTCTCCTCTAGATCGGATTTCTGCAGTGCTTAGGCAAAGCCCTGCCGAAATAGCTCCACCACCATCGCCGGAGCGCCATCATGCTGCCGGAGAACTCTTCTTCCTCTCCGCTCCTTCTTGCTGGATCAAGACGGCGGAGATCGTCATCAAGCTGTACGTGTGATGAACGCGGAGGTGCCGTCCGTTCAACGCTAGATCGGAAGGATCGTGATCAAGTTCGTGGGACGGATCGTGATCAAGTTCGTGGGACGGATCGTGATTGGATCGTGGGACAGATCATGATTGGATCGCAGGATGCACGGCAATTTGGATCGCGAAGACGTTCGACTACACCAACCGCGTTTCTTAACGCTTCTCGCTTAGCGATCTACAAGGGTACGTAGATCCACTCCCCATATCATAGATGCTCATCACCATGGATAGATCTGCGTGTGCGTAGGAATTTTTTGTTTCCCATGCAACGTTCCCCAACAATGGCATCATGAGCTAGGTCTATGTGTAGATGAGATCTCGAGTCGAACACAAAAGGTTTGTGGGCATTGACTTAGGTTGCTTCCTCCCTTGGTCGGATTTTGGTTCAGCGGTATTGTGAGATGAAGTGTCCCGGACCAACATTACTCATACGCTTACGAGAGACCGGTTCCCTCGACTGCAACTTGTTGCATAGATGGCTTGCGGGTGCCAGTTTCTCTCACTTTAGTTGGATCGGATTCGACATAGGCGGTCCTTGAGAAGGTTGAAAAGCAACTAGTGTATCACCGTTGTGGTTTTCGCGTAGATGAGAATTGTTCTTGCTAGATACCTGTACCAGCCACGTAAAACATGCAACAACAATTAGAGGACGTCTAACTTGTTTTTGCAGGGTATGTTGTGATGTGATATGGCCAATTACATGATGTGATATATGTGATGTATGAGATGATCATGTGATGTATAGGTTATCACGACTTGCATGTCGATGAGTACGGCAACCGGCAGGAGCCATAGGGTTGTCTTTAATTATTGTATGACCTGCATGTCAATCATTAAGCGCCATGTAATGCTTTACTTTATCGTTAAATGGTAGCAATAGTAGTAGAAGCATTTTGGGCGCAACAACCCCGGTGGCGACACATTGAGCGAGATCAAGATGATGAAGATCATGGTGTCATGCCGGTGACGATGGAGATCATGCCGGTGCTTTCTAGATGGAGATCAAAAGCACAAGTTCATGGCCATATCATGTCACTTATGAATTGAATGTGATGTTAATCCTTTTATGCACCTTGATTTGCTTAGGAAGACGGTAGCATTATAAGGTGATCCCTCACTTAAATTTCAAGATGAATTGTGTTCTCCCCGAGTGTGCACCATTGCGAAAGTTCGTAGTGTTGAGACACCACGTGATGATCGGGTGTGATAGAATCTACGTTCACATACAACGGGTGCAAGCTAGTGTTTCACGTGCAGAACACTCGGGTTAAACTTGACGAGCCTAGCATGTACAGACATGGCCTTGGAACACAAGAGACCGAAAGGTCGAACATGAGTCATATAGTAGATATGATCAACATAATGATGTTCACCATTGAAGCCACCTCAACTCACGTGATGATCGGACTTGAGTTGGTGGATTTGGATCATGTGACACACAGATGACCTGAGGGATGTCAATTTGAGTGGGAGCTTTAGTAATTTGATTAACTAAACTTATTATCTTGAACAATAGTCTAAGTAAACTTTGCATATTTATGTTGTAGATCAATGGCTCACGTAGTAGCACCCCTGAATTTTAATGCTTTCCTAGAGAAAGCTAAGTTGAAAGATGATGGAACTAACTTTTTTGAATGGGACCGTAATCTGGGGATTATCCTCACGGCTTCCCAGAAATCATATGTCCTTGATGCACCGCTTGGTGACCAACCAGAAGACATGACCTCCGAAGACGTTAAGAACGCTTGGGAGGCACGTACTGGAGATTACTCAATAGTTCAGTGTGCAATATTGTATGGCTTAGAACCGGGACTTCAAAGACGTTTTGAATGTCATGGAGCATATGAGATGCTCCAGGAGTTGAAGTTTATCTTTCAGAAGAATGCCCGGATCGAGAGGTATGAAACCTCCGATAAGTTCTATGCTTGCAAGATGGAGGAGAACGGGTCTACCAGTGAACATATACTCAGAACATCTGGGTATTCAACTTGTGTAGCGGAGTTGGGAATTGCCCTTCTGCCAGAGGCGATCACTGACAAAGTTCTTCAATCACTGCCACCTAGTTACAAGAGCTTTGTGATTAACTATAACATGCACGAGATGAACAAGTCAGTCGCTGAGCTGTTTGCAATGCTAAAAATCGCTGAGTCTGAAATCCAAAAAGAACATCAAGTGTTGATGGTCAATAAAACCACTAGTTTCAAGAAAAATGGCAAGGTCAAGGGCAAGGGCAAGAAGGGTAAAACCAAGAACGCTGGCAAAGCAGTTGCTACTCCTGTAAAGAAGCCCAAGCATGGACCCAAGCCAGAAACTGAGTGCTTTCATTGCAAGGGAACTAATCACTGGAAGCGGAACTGCGCCAAGTACCTGGCTGACAAGAAGGCGACCAACGACAAACAAGGTATATATGATATACATGTTATTGATATGTACCTTACTAGCTCTCGTAGTAGTGCCTGGGTATTTGATACTGGTTCGGTTGCTCACATTTGCAACTCAAAGCAGGAACTACGGAATAAACTAAGGCTGGCAAAGGACGAAGTGACGACGCGCGCGGGAAATGGTTCCAAGGTTAATGTGATCACCGTCGGCACGCTCTCTCTTCGATTACCATCGGGATTAGTGATGAACCTGAATAATTGTTATTTAGTGCCTGTGTTAAGCATGAACATTATATCTGGATCTTGTTTATTGCGAGACGGTTACTCATTTAAATCAGAGAATAAAGGTTGTTCTATTTATATGAGTAATATCTTTTATGGTCATGCACCCAATGTTAGGGGTTTATTCATATTGAATCTTGATAGTGATGACACACATGTTCATAACATTGGTGCCAAAAGATGTAGAGTTGATAATGATAGTACCCCTTTCTTGTGGCACTGCCGTTTAGGTCATATTAGTGTAAAACGCATGAGGAAGCTCCATGCTGATGGACTTTTGGAGTCACTTGATTTTGAATCACTTGACACATGTGAACCATGCCTCATGGACAAGATGACTAAAACGCCGTTCTCTGGAACAATGGAACAGGCGAGTGACTTATTGGAAATCATACATACTGATGTGTGCGGTCCAATGAATGTTACAACGTGTGGTGGATATCTTTATTTTCTCACCTTCACTGATGACTTAAGTAGATATGGGTATATTTACTTGATGAAACACAAGTCTGAAACATTTGAAAAGTTCAAGCAATTTCAGAGTGAAGTTGAGAATCATCATAACAAGAAGATTAAATTCCTTCGATCTGATCGAGGAGGTGAATATCTGAGTTATGAGTTTGGCAGTCACTTAAGACAGTGTCGAATTGTTTCACAGTTGACACCGCCCGGAACACCACAGCGTAATGGTGTGTCTGAACGTCGTAATAGAACCTTATTAGATATGGTGCGTTCTATGATGTCTCTTGCTGATTTGCCACTATCCTTTTGGGGTTATGCATTAGAGACAGCTGCATTCACTTTAAATTGGGCACCATCAAAATCCGTTGAGACGACGCCATATGTGTGGTTTGGCAAGAGGCCAAAGTTGTCGTTTCCTAAAGTTTGGGGATGTGATGCTTCTGTCAAAAAGCTTCAGCCTGAAAAGCTGGAACCCAAAGCGGAAAAATGCGTCTTCATAGGATACCCGAAACAGACAGTCGGGTATACCTTCTATCTCAGATCCAAAGGCAAAGTGTTTGTTGCTAAGAACGGAACATTTCTTAAGAAAGAGTTGCTCTCGAAAGAATTGAGTGGGAGGAAAATAGAGCTTGATGAGGTTACTGAACCTTTACTTCAACCAGAAAGTAGCGCAGCATAGAAAGATGTTTCTATGGAACCTACGATGATAGCAGAGGAAGTTAATGATGATGATCATGAAGCTTCAGATCAAGCTACTATTGAACCTCGTAGGTTGACAAGGCCGCGTACTACTCCTGAGTGGTATGGCAACCCTGTCTTGGAGGTCATGTTGTTGGACAACAATGAACCTACAAGCTATGGAGGAGCAGTGATGGGCCCGGATTCCGAGAAATGGTTAGAGGACATGAAATCCGAGATGGGATCCATGTATTAAAACAAAGTATGTACTTTGGAAGTATTACCTGAAGGGTGAAAGGCCATTCAGAACAAATGGATCTTTAAGAAGAAGACAGACGCGGACGGTAATGTCACCGTGTGTAAAGCTCGACTTGTGGCAAAGGTTTTTTTCACAAGTTCAAGGAGTTGACTACGATGAGACCTTCTCACCCATAGCGATGCTTAAGTCCATCAGAATCATGTTAGCAATAGCTGCATATTTCGACTATGAAATTTGGCAGATGGATGTCAAAACAGCGTTCCTCAACGGTTTCCTTGAGGAAGAGTTGTATATGATGCAACCGGAAGGTTTTGTCGATCCGGAGAATGTTGACAAAGTTTGCAAACTCCAGCGATCCATTTATGGGCTGGTGCAAGCATCTCGGAGTTGGAATAAGCGTTTTGATGAGGTGATCAAAGCGTTTGAGTTTATACAAGTTTATGGAGAAGCTTGTATTTACAAGAAAGTGAGTGGGAGCTCTGTAGCGTTTCTAATATTATATGTGGACGACATATTGCTGATTGGAAACAATATAGAAATGCTGGAAAGCGTGAAGGAATATTTGAACAAGAGTTTTTAATGAAGGACCTAGGAGAAGCTGCTTTCATATTAGGCATTAAGATCTATAGAGATAAATCGAGATGTTTAATAGCACTTTCGCAGAGCACATACCTTGATAAAGTTTTGAAGAAGTTCAAAATTATCAGTCCAAGAAGGGGTTCTTGCCTGTGTTACAAGGTGTGAAGTTGAGTAAGACTCAATGCCCAGTGACTGCAGAATATAGAGAAACGATGAGTGTCATCCCCTATGCTTCAGCCATAGGCTCTATCATGTATGCAATGCTGTGCACAAGACCAGATGTCAGCCTTGCCATAAGTATGGCCGGAAGGTTTCAAAGTGGTCCTGGAATGGAACACTGGGCAGCGGTCAAGAATATCCTTAAGTACTTGAAAAGGACTAAGGAAATGTTTCTCGTTTATGGAGGTGATGAAGAGCTCGTTGTAAAGGGTTATGTCGATGCGAGCTTTGACACTGACCCGGATGACTCTAAGTCACAAACCGGATACGTATTTATTCTTAACGGGGGAGCGGTAAGCTGGTGCAGTTCCAAGCAAAGCGTGGTAGCCGATTCTACATGTGAAGCGGAGTACATCGCAACCTCGAAGGCGGCAAAGGAAGGAGTCTGGATGAAGCAGTTCATGACAGATCTTGGAGTAGTGCCCAGTGCACTAAATCCAATGAACCTGTTCTGTGACAACACTGGTGCCATTGCTCTGGCCAAGGAACCAAGGTTTCACAAGAGGACCAGACACACAAAGCGACGCTTCAACTCAATCCGCGATTACATCGAGGAGAAGGACATAAATATATGCAAAGTGCACACGGATCTGAATGTTGTAGACCCGTTGACTAAACCTCTTCCAAGAGCTAAACATGATCAACACCAGAACTGCATGGGTGTTCGATTCATTACAATGTAAATCACATAGTGATGTGAGCTAGATTATTGACTCTAGTGCAAGTGGGAGACTGTTGGAAATATGACCTAGAGGCAATAAATAAAGTGTTTATTATTATATTTCCTTGTTCATGATAATCCTTTATTATCCATGGTATAATTGTATTGATCGGAGACTTAGATGCATGTGTGGATACATAGACAAAACCATGTCCCTAGTATGCCTCTAGTGAACTAGCTCGTTGATCAAAGATGGTCAAGGTTTCCTGGACATTGACATGATATGTCATTTGATAACGGGATTGCATCATTGGGAGAATGATGTGATGGACAAGACCCAAACTACAAACGTAGCATATGATCGTGTCAGTTTATTGCTATTGCTTTCTGCATGTCAAGTATATGTTCCTATGACCATGAGATCATGCACCTCACGAACATCGGAGGAGTGCCTTGTGTGTATCAAACGTCGCAACGTAACTGGGTGACTATAAAGGTGCTCTACAGGTATCTCCGAGGGTGTCTGTTGAGTTGGCATGGATCAAGACTGGGATTTGTTACTCCGTGTGACGGAGAGGTATCTTAGGGCCCACTCGGTAATACAATATCACAATAAGCTTTGCAAGCAATGTGACTAAGTGTTAGTTGCGGGATCTTGTATTACGGAACGAGTAAAGAGACTTGCCAATAACAAGGTTGAACTAGGTATGGAGATACCGACGATCGAATATCGGGCGAGTAACATACGGAAGAACAAAGGGAACATCATACGGGATTAACTGAATCCTTGACATAGAGGTTTGACCGATAAAGATCTTCGTAGAATATGTAGGAACTAATATGGGCATCCATGTCCCTCTATTGGTTATTGACCGTAGAGGTGTCTCGGTCACGCTACATAGTTCTCGAACCCGCAGGGTCTGCACACTTAAGGTTTGGTGACGTTTTGGTAGTATAGAGTTATGTATGGTGGTAACTGAAGGTTGTTCAGAGTCCCGAATGAGATCCCAGACGTCACGAGGAGCTCCGAAATGGTCCGGAGGTAAAGATTCATATATAGGAAGTCCTGTTTTGGTCACCGGAAAAGTTTCGGGCTCATCGGTAGTGTACCGGGAGTGCCGGTAGTGTACTGAGAGACCATCGGGAGGGGTATTTCGACCCAAGAGGCTACATGGGCTGTGGGAGGATTAATACCAGCCCCTAGTGGGCTTGTGGAAGTCCCACACAAGGCCCATGCAGTTGGGAAGAAAAGCCCAAAAGGAAAAGGTGGAAAAAGGCAAAAAAGGCAAAATAAGGAAGGAGTCCTAATCCTACTAGGAGTGGAGGAGGTGGACTCCTCCCTCCTGGTTCGGCCGAGCCTCCTTGGCTTGGAAGCCAAGTCTGCCTCCTCTCCTCCTCTCCTCCTATATATACTAGAGGGTTTTATGGTTTTTGGACAAGATTTTCAGCCACGTGCAACCCTACCCTCTAGTGCATAGTTTCACCTCTAGATCGGATTTCTGCAGTGTTTAGGCAAAGCCCTGCTGGAATAGCTCTGCCGGAGAACTCTTCTTCCTCTCTGCTCCTTGCTGGATCAAGACAGCGGATATCGTCATCAAGCTGTACGTGTGCTGAACACGGAGGTGCCGTCCGTTTGGCGCTAGATCGGAAGGATCATGATCAAGTTCGTGGGACGGATCGTGATCAAGTTCGCGGGACGGATCGTGATTGGATCGCAGGACAGATCATGATTGGATCACAGGATGCACGGCGATTTGGATCGCGAAGATGTTGAACTACACCAACCGTGTTTCTTAACGCTTCCTGCTTAGCGATCTACAAGGGTACGTAGATCCACTCTCCCTCTCGTAGATGCTCATCACCATGGATAGATCTGCGTGTGTGTAGGAATTTTTTTGTTTCCCATGCAACGTTCCCCAACAGATCAGCCACAGTGCCTGCACAAGACTTGAGGCCCTCTTCATCAGCTCCTGCTACTGTCAGCACAGCTCCTGCTCCATCTGCTCCACTTCCTCCAGCCGTCACTCCAACTCCATCCACGACATCTGCAGAGATCTTTGCCGACGCTGTCATCTCGACTCCTTCATCAACAACCGGAGGTGATATGCCCAAGAATGTTTAGATGTATGCCTTTGAACTTTTTGGTAACTTGTTGCCAAAGGGGGGAAGTGTATATAGATCTTTAGGCTTCGAGCGAGAGAGCGTTTTGGTGTTTATTGCTTTTCAAAACATTTGGTTCTTTTGGTTTGACGTGAGGTACTTTTGTGTTTATGTGTGATCATACGTTGTTATGTGATGAGATGCTACCATTTCCTATCATCTTAATGCTTATCAGATGATCATTCACCTTTGCTTGATTGTGTTGTGTGTGCTTATTCACTCTAATTATTCTCGCACACCACCAAGTTGTATGTGACATGGAAGAAGTGCCCCACATACCTAATCGACTATGCATTTGCATTCAAACGCAAACTGCCCCACATACCTAATCGACTGTGCATTTGCCCCACATACCTTGAGTTTATCCCTCTATATCATGTCATCTTTCTTAATGCGTTACTCTGTTCTTCATGAACTTAATACTCTAGATGCAGGCATGAGTCGGTCGATGTGTGGAGTAATAGTAGTAGCTGGAGAATCGTTTCGGTCTACTTGTCACTGAAAGCACATTTGCTCCCTTGGTGGTTTTGGTAATTAATAACAACATATAAATCATTGAACTAATGTTTCCACCAAGTATATTTCAGGAAATGTTCAATGATAGGATTGGCAAAAGGAGATTGTGGACATACCCCAAGATGCAAGGAAATAGGTTGGCCAAGCTTCAAGCAAGAGGACTCTACATTTTATATTTGTGAGAAATCACTTTGAGTCCATAGGAAAGACAATACTATTAAAAGGGGGTATGGTTTTGTTGGTGAACAATATGCTCAAATGTGCACAAGTGATAGTCGCCAAAAACATCCACAAACTCTCCCACCAAAGTCTGTTCTATACCTAACACTCAAAATCAGTGCAACCAACTTTCCCATGCCGGTGCCACCGATTCTAGAACCTAGATAGACTATGCCAAACCCTTTGGTGCAAACGATTCCATACTGGTGCCACCAAGTTTAGGTTGCCAACTTTCTGTTACGCAAATTCACATTTTCGGTCCCACCGAGAATGTTGGATCGGTGTCACCAAGGTTGGAAATCTAACCGTTGGTCACCTTATCGGTGCAACTAAGTTTCCTATATCAGTCTCACCGAGATTCAAAAGTTGCCACCTTTTGGTCACTTTGGTACCACCGAGATTAACACATCGGTGTCATCGAGTTGGTCATTTTGTGTGTAACGCTTGGATTTTTGGGGATGCCTATATATACCCCTTCACCACCACCTACTCGAACGTGAAGCACTCAGAACTATTCCATACCTATCCTATCAGATTTTCTAAGAGAGAACCACCTACCCTTGTGTTGAGGTCAAGATCTTCCACTATAATCATATGGATCTTGATCTCTAGCCTCCTCAAGTAGCTTTCCACCAATCCCATCTCTTCCACCATGCCAAATCTATGAGAGAGTGATTGGGTGCTGAGGAGTCTATCATCTTGAAGCACAAGAGCAAGGAGTTCATCGTCATTACCGATCCTATTACCTTTTGGAAGGTGGTGCCTCCTAGATTGGTTAGGTGTCGCTTGGGAGCCTCCTACTTCGTGTTGTGGAGTGAACCAAGAAGTTTGTAAGGGCAAGGAGATTTCCTACTTCATGAAGATCTACCCATAGTGAGGCTAGTCCTTCGTGGATGGAAGCCGTTATGGAATAGTCAAGGTTGCAACTTCGTGGACCCTTTTGGGTGGAGCCCTCTGTGGACTCTCGCGACCGTTACCCTCCATGGGTTGAAGACTCCATAAACGTGGATGTACGATAGCGCCACCTATCGGAACCACGGGAAAAATCATCATGTCTACAATTGTGTTTGATCTTCCTACCCTATCCCTTCTATACATGCTTGTTGTTACTTTCCGCTGCTATATACTCTTAGACTTGCATGTGTAGGGTGTACTTGACTTGCCATGAAATGCTAAAAACTTTCAACCCTAAAACTTGGTGTAGGCAAAACTTTTATTTGGTCAAGTAGTACAATCACCCCCTTCTAGACATACTTCCGGTCCTACAATCACGGACATGATGCCTATATGCATGATCATTGTCGTGGATAACTACATGATTATTCGCTTTTCTATCAATTACTTGATAGTATTTTTTTACCCACCATGATAATTGACTTCAAGAGACAAGCCTCTAGTGAAATCTATGGCCCCCGAGTTAATTTTCCATCATATACTTTCAGATCTATAAATCAAAAATACCAAAAATACCTTGCTGCAATTTACTTACCTTTTACTTTTCACACTCGTTTACATCTATCTCTTTCAAATCTAATCCTTGCAAATAACTGTGAAGGGATTGAGAACCCCTTTATAGCGTCGGGTGCAAGTGTTTGATTGTTTGTGTAGGTGCAACCATTGGTGACTTGCTTGTTCCTCCTATTGGTTTGATACCTTGGTTCTCAAAAACTGAGGGAAGTACTTATCTACTTTGCTGCATCACCCTTTCCTTTTCAAGGGAAAACCAACGCAAGCTCAAGAGGCAGGAGGCACCAACTTCACTTTCGGTGAAACCGAAATTAGTGACCAACTCTCGGTTAACCCATTTCTAAAAATCAAAATTTTAGAATTTTGGAAATCGGTCTGATCGAAATTTGGAAACTTCCTAGGTCAGATGTTTCGGTCCCACCGGGATTTTTTATGGATCTCACCGAAACGTCAAAAGTTGCCACATTTTGCACTAATCGGTGCAACCAAGTTTTTGCTTCGGTCTCACCGAGTTGGCCAATAATGTTGTAACGGTTGGATTTTTGGAGAGGCCTACATATACCCCTCCACCTACCTATCACTCATTGAGGAAGCACTCAAAACAGACCAACACTTGCCCCATCCATTTTTCTAAGAGAGTGAAGCACCTACTCATGTGTTGAGATCAAGAACTTCCATTCCAACCATATGATCTTGATTTATAGCCTCCCCAAGTTGCTTTCCACCCAATCAACCTCTTCTACCAAGCCAAATCCGTGAGAGAGTGATTGTGTGTTGAGGTCTTGAGGAGACTATGTTTTGAAGCACAAGAGCAAGGAGTTTATCATCTGAAAGCACAATTGCTCCCTTTGTGTGTTTGGTAATTAATAACAACATCTATGTCACTGAACTAATATTTCCACTAAGCATATTTTAGGAAAAGTTCAATGATGGGATGGAAAAAGGATTGTGGAGAAACCCCTAGATGCAAGGAAATGGATTGCAAAAGCTTCAAGCAAAGAGGACTCTACATTTTACTCTGTGAGAATTCACTTTGAGTCCATAGGAAAGCTAATACTATTTAAAGGGGGTAAGGTACCGTTGGAGAACAAGATGCTCAAACGTACACACGTGATAGTCACCAAAAACAGCCATAAACTCTCCCACATACTCTGTCTAGAGCCCTACCACTCAAATCGGTGAAACCAACTATTTCCACTTGGCCCTACCGATTCCCAAACTCAAACAGACCCAAGCCAAACCCTAGCACATCGATGTAACCGATCCCACTTTGGTGCCACCGAGTTTAGGCTGCCAACTTTTGGTTACCTCGATTCATAAAATCAGAATTCCCAAGTTTTTGGATTGGTGTCAGGAGATGCAGATTCTGACCGTTGGACAACTGATCGGTACCACCAAGATTTATATATCAGTCTCACCGAGATTCAAAACTTGCTACCTTTGGAGCAACTCGGTACCACCAAGATTAACACATCAGTGTCACCGAGTTTGTCACTTAAGGTGTAATGGTTGGATTTTTGGAGATGCCTATATATACCCCCCACCACCACTCACTCGCAAGAGAAGCACTCAAAACAGATCCCCACTTATACCATCAGATTTTCTGAGAGAGAGCCACCTACTCATGTGTTGAGATCATGCCATTCCATTCAACCATATGAATCTTGATCTCTAGCCTCCCCAAGTTACTTTCCACCCAATCAATCTATTCCACCAAATCCAAATCTGTGAGAGAGTGATTGAGTGTTGAGGAGTCTATCGTCTTGAAGCACAAGATCAAGGAGTTCATCGAAATTATCGAGCCTATTACCTTTTGGAGGGTGGGGCCTCCTAGATTGGTTAGGTGTCGCTTGGGAGCCTCCTACTTCATGTTTTGGAGTGAACCAAGAAGTTTGTAAGGGCAAGGAAATCACCTACTTCGTGAAGATCTACCCGAGTTAGGGTATCCTCCGTGGACGTAGGCCATCATGGTATAGTCGAGGTTGCTTCTTCCTGGAACCCTCCATGGATAGAGCCCTCCATGGACTCTCACGACCGTTACCCTATGTGGGTTGAAGACTCCATAAACATGGACGTATGATAAGACCACCTATCGAAACCACGGTAAAAAAATTTGTGTCTCCAAATTGTGTTTGACATTCCTACCCTTCCTTTACTACTCATGCTTGTCTTTACTTTCCGCTGCTATACTCATAGACATGCATGTGTAGGGTGTGCTTGACTTGCTACTATTGCTAAAATCTGCCAACACTTAAAATTGGCAAAAGGTAGAATTTTTATTTAGTCAAGTAGTCTAATCACCCCCTCTAGACCTACTTTCGATCCTACAAGTGGTATCAGAGCTTTGGTTTCCATTGCATTGGTTTCACAACCTAGGAGAGTATGGCATCTAGTGAGTGTAATTATCACCGTAGAGGTCCGCATTTTGATGGCACTAATTTTGCTAGTTGGAAGCACAAAATGAAAATTCATATCCTTGGTCATAACCCCTCCATTTGGGCTGTTGTTCGTGTTGGATTGCAAGGTGAATTATTTGCGGATGGAAGGGAACCGGATCATGAAGCGACCGTAGAAGAATTGAAGATGTAGCAACACAATGCTCAAGCATGTAACATTCTCTTCAACTGCCTATGCCCTAAAGAATTCAACAAAATCAGCCGTCTTGAGAATCAAAAGAGATTTGGGATACTTTGGTTGATATGCATGATGGTACCGAATCCGTAAGAGAATAAGTTGGATGTTCTTTAGAGTCAGCTTGACAAGTTCAAGCTAAAGGATGGTGAAGGAGTCGCAGAGATGTACTCTAGGCTAGCTCTCATCACCAATGAGATTGTCAGCTTAGGAAGCGAAGAAATGACCGACAGATTCATCATCAAGAAGATACTTCGAGCTTTGGATGATAGATACGAAACCGTATGCACATTGATCCAAATTATGCCCAAATACAAAGATCTCAAGCCTACAGAAGTGATTGGAAGGATTGTTGCTCATGAGATGACACTTAAGGACATGGATGAGCTTCACAACAAGTCTAGCGGTGCTTACAAAGCCACAAGTGATGCTCCCGCAACTTCAAGTGACAACCTTGTCACAAATGAAGAGATAAGCCTCATGGTCAAGAAATTCAACAAGTTGTACAAGAATAGAGGCAAAGATGGAAGCTCCAACTCAAGATATGAAGAGAAGCGTTCGTCAAGTCGTGACCAAAACTGCTACAATTGTGGGAAGCCTGGACACTACTCCAATGAGTGCACGGCTCCTTCCAAAAGGAAAGAAGAGTCACCAAGAAGACGAAGCTCAAGAGATGAGTCACCTCAAAGAGAGAGAAGAACTAGACATGATCGTTATGAACGAAGACCCTCAAGAAGAAGTAGGGACAAGGATAAGAAGGACAAGTACACCAATAGCTACTCAAGAAGAATACATCAACCTCATGTTGGTGAATGAGTTTCTAGCTCCGAATCCAACAACCAATCCGAGAGAAGCTATCACTCCAACTTCGACTATAGTCAAGATGAAGGTGTTGCCGGACTTGCACTAGTGACGATCGACTCCTACGACATATTTGATTCACCAAATGAAGGGAGTGGAAGTTGCTTCATGGCTAAAGGCCCCAAGGTATCTCACCCTGAGTATCTTGGTTTCAATAGTGATGAGGATGACTTATTAGGATATGATGACTTGCTATTTGATAAACCTAGTAATGTTAGTCAAGATGAACTTGCTAGCAATCACTCTAGTCAAGATAAGTCAGGTGATGATAAGTTGGAAATAGAATGACTAACTCAAGAACTAAACACTCTTAAGTTAGCTCATGAGTCTACTCTATAAGATCATAGAGATCTTGAAAGGACACATGAGAAGCTCCGCATCGAGAAGCTCAATTTAGAGCAAGAGCATGTGTTCCTTAAAGCTATCAATGATGATCTTCAAAAGAAGACTTCCTCTTATCTAGACAAACGACTTATCTTGTCTACATTCATTCCACAAGTTAAGGCTAAGCAAAGTAGTAACAAAGGGAAGAAAGGTTCTTCAACTAGTAGCAATAGAATGATAAATCCAATGATATTGCTTCTAGTAGGTCTACTGATTCCACTAACACTTCTCTTAGCCAAGTTACACTTGAGAAAGAAAATGAACTTTTTAAAGGGATTATAGAGAAAGGTATCTACAAGAGTCTTGCCAGGTGTAAGCAATTTGAGGAAATTGTTCGCAAGCACGGAGGATACCGGAAGAACCATGGCATTGGCTACTTCAATGCCAATGGAGTTGAATGGGAAGAAGATCAATACCCCAATCCCAAGTTTGTTCCTCAAAAGGAGAAGTATGAAAATACTATTCCCAAGGGAACAAAATCTCAAGATGACCTTCCACCACAAGACCCCAAGCTCAAGGGCAAGAACAAGCTTCAAGAGGACATTGACTCATATGAAGATGAATCCCGAGCTTTGGTGAAGTGGGTTACCAAGGCTACTACAAGATCAACTTCTAAAAGTTCCACTTCAACACCAAGGATCCCCATCAACTTGATGTGGGTCCCCAAGAAGAAGAACTAGAGAAGTTCTTGAGGGGTGACTCCGCCAATGAAATTCACTCACATTCATTATTGACAAAGACTAGTTGCAATCAACATCAACATTATGCAATAGTTCAAGGAGTCACACGTTCCTCAAAGGTAATCAAGGGACAAGGTAATCAACAAATCCATGGACATAATTATGTATTATTTGCACTCGATGTCCATAGATATCCTTGTATTTGTCTCTTGTGTGTTGGGACTAACCCATGTAGGTGAGAAGAGTAAGAAACAACAAGGATGCTCCCAACTCATGGTGATCTTCATCAACTTTGAGCATCGACCACAACTTCACCTACATGAAGTCTTCATCGACAAAACCCAAGGTTAGTTTATCCCTCTCAAGGGGGTGCCATATCTAGGGAGAGCTTTACTCTAAGACTTGAGTCAAAGCATCTCATAGTATGTGACAACATTATATGCTTTATGTAAAAGTGGTAACCCCACTTGTGCTGAAACGATGAGTATGACCTATGATCAAGTATTCTTACTTGGCTCCTAAGTCAATATACTCATATATAGATGACTACGTCATCACTAAAGTGATTAATAGATGCTAGTATGTATGTGCATGTTTGCCATGATTTGATTTGACATCTTATTGTGTGAGCATGTTGGTTTGCATTTCTTTATCCATTCGAGGACATCCAATTGTTGCTATTTGGACTTTGATGTTATTTTTGCCAATTGGATGGACAAGAATGCCCAGGACCCTTCTCGAGCTATCTACGCTTTCTCTTCTCAAATTCTATTCATGCTACATCACAAAATTTGAACAAGTACTTCTCGATCCCTCTATGTGAGGAGCACTCGGAGTTCCGTATCGACAAAGGACTGACCATTAAAACCTCCCAAGTGCATCTCGGTGGAACCAATCCAAAATTCTCAGTCTCACCGAATGCCTAGGGTTGATATTGGTTTTTCACCTCGATACCACCGATTCCACTTTCTCGATTACACCAAGTTTCCCTATCAGCCAACGATTGAGAAACTTGGTGACACCAAAAACTTAGAATTGGTGTCACCGACAACAAGGGGTATATAAATCTATGGACCCGATGCGTTGAATTCCAATCTTCAAACTGTCGTGCTCGAAAACCCTAAGCTACCGAAAAAGGACCCCTAGTCATCGCCTTCATCTTCTCGAGCGCCTCTGCTGGGGAAGTCCTCGCCGTCAATGGGCATCTTCTCTGGTGTCGTCGCCGTTGGGATTAGCCACTGAATTAGGTTACGAATCCAATCCCTTGTGCTTCCCCCCTCTGATTCTTGCGCACTTGGAATTTTTTGTCAATAAGCCACAGTTTGCAACCATCTTAATCCACTAGAAGTTCCTTAGATTAGAGAAAGGTTGATTTTTTTAGGGTTTGCTGGCCGCCACTGGAATCTCGGTGACACCGAAGCAAAAAATCGATCTCACAGATTCGCTTTTAGGTCTACTAAGAACAACCTCGGTGAAACCAAGTGCCCATTTTCGGTCTCAGCGAAATGTGGTTCCAAGTTTCTGTTTAGAAGGTTGTCAGTCTCGGTGGATCCGAAATGTTTACACCGGTGGTACTGAAATTCATCTGGCAGAATGCAAATCTTGAGAAATTCTTTGTTCAAAATTGAAAATTTGTTTGCATTTTGTGATGACTCAACCCATCTAGTCTTCTATATTCTATTCACAGTGTCAAAGATGTCTATTTTAGAGGATAGTCAGAACAACTTGAAGGAGCTCAGTGTTGACACAGATTCTGGCACTAGTCCAAACAAGAGCTTATCCTCTTTTGATGATGTTCCTAGCTCACCTAATCTACCCAAGGCAACAACAATAACAAGGAGGAAGCTCAATTCAGATGAGGAGGATTAAGATTTCATACCTGATGAAGTGTCGCCCAAGTCCAAGCAGGACAAGACTACTAGGAAGCCCACTACCGAGGCTACATCTTCCAACAAGAAGACTGTCAGGAAGGAGTATGCCCCCTCCGACTCTATGAGAGCACCTGAGAGCTCCAGGGGCACCATGACTATTGAGCCTCCTAGGAAATCCATGCCCAAGAAGGCCAGTGAGAAGAAAAACAGGAAGAGGATCATTCATGTTGTTGGCAGGCCTACCTCCTTGTTTGAGGACCCAGAAGAGGCTGCTGGTGCTGAGGAGGAAGAAGAGCTAGCTGCAAAGGCTCCTCCTAAGAAGAACAAGAAACTATTGTCTGATGCTATGCCCAGCCAGTCAGCACCCAAGGGCAAGCCAACAGGTTCCAAGAAACCTTCTGCACCTAAGCCCAAGAGGACTACTAGAGACATCCCAGCTTCTAAGAAGAACAAGGGATCTGCCTCTAGAGATCCATATGAGGATGCTTTGTCTACCTTGATGAAGTTGAGACCACACCTTCTAGTGCATAATGCCAGCCACCTGTAGGCTGAGGACATGAGGAAAAGGAAGGACCCAGGGCTGAGAGATTGGAGAGCTGCTTATCCATACTCCCAGAGGACGAAGACTGATGTTGACTACATGTTCTACACCAAAGAACAACAAGATTTCTCTGAGACCATATTGTTTGAAAAGAGCCCTGTTGTAACTGATATGACATATGTGGATTGGAAGTATATCAAGGATAATGAAGATTACTTCCCGAGTGTGCAAGATAACTTTCATTGCATTGGCCTAGATGAGTTTTTTGGCAAGGAGTTCACAGCCTGGAATGACGAGATGATCGTGCAATTCTACTCCACTGCTCATTTCTATGGAGATGGTAGAATTATGTGGATGACTGAAGGTGCCAGGTATGACTCCACAGTTGAGGAGTGGGATGCCATATTAGGAGTCCCATAAGTGGAAGATGGATATATTTGCGTGTACTCTGAGAACAAGGCAAGCCATAATCAGATGAAGAACATGTACAATGAGATCCCTGTTGCACACCTGAAGTCTCACAAGCTAGGATCAATCTATTTCCTCTAGGTAGGTCTTTGCACTATCAACACCATTCCGAGGTACACCTTGATGCCTAAGTCAGGAGATGAGAAGATGATCCAAGGCTACTCCATCAATATGATGCATCTTTTGGACCAGCATACGAGATTCAGAGTGACGGATCCGATTGTGGAGACAGTGAAGAAGGTTGCTGCTGACCAGAAGCACTCATCCTGCTATGCACCTTACATCCAGATGCTCATCAACTCCAAGTTGGAGAAGCATATCTTTGCGCTTGATCGACCACATTTACCACTCTTGCCGGAGCTCGAAGACAACGTTGTGGTGATGGACCCAGATCATCCCACATCAACTGCAGCACAGGCACATGCTGAGGCAGCCAGAGACACTAGTGCTCAGTTGCCCATGACTAGGAGTGAGCAGATGGATCTTCTTGTCAGTTCTATGGTCAGCATGCAGAAGGATATCACCAACATCCTGAAGAACCAAGAGAGCCTCTCGAGGATTGTTGACGACAAGTTCCATAGTCTCAACAACAAGGTGGATGAGCTCACAGTGACAATGAATGCACTCAAGAAGGAAGTTGATGTTGTGTGTATCCCACACTCCACTGATGATGATTCTTCTGATGATGAGGATAGTCCACCTGTCAGGACGACTGCTTAGTTAAGGACTCAGGCCAGGACATCCACAGTGACTGCTCCAGAGTTGAGACCATCTTCATCAGCACCAGCTACATTCACTTCAGCTCCATCAGCTCCACCAGTTCCTACCGTTGCTACAACTCCATGCATGACATCGGCAGAGGTGTTCGCCAATGCAGTTATCTCGACTCCAACTTCAGCTACCGGAGGAGACCAGCCCTAGAAGAACGATTATCTCTATACCTTTGAACTTTTTGGTAACTTGTTGCCAAAGGGGGAGAAGTCGTATAGATTATTTAGGCTTTGAGAGAGAGAGCATTGGTTTTTATCGTTTTTTCAAAAAATGATTTGGATGTGTTAAACTTTGTCGGTGTTTGATCATACACTTATGTGTGTTGCTACTATTTCCTATCCTTATGATGCTTATGAGATGATCATTCACTTCGCTTGATTGCGTGGTGCTATGATATTCACTCTTATTATTCTCACACACCACCAAGATATATGTGACATGGAAGAAGTGCCCATGTACCTAATCGATTGTGCATTTCCATTCAAACGCAAATTCAAAATAATGCACAAATTTAGGGGGAGCTCTTGCTTATCACATACTTCTCAAAGCGATGATTATATTCATTGATTATATCATTTGTCGAAGCTTTGATCTATATGTTGTCATCAATTACCGAAAAGGGGGAGATTCAAAGCACATTTGCTCCCTTGGTGGTTTTGGTAATTAATAACAACATATATGTCATTGAACTAATATTTCTACTAAGCATATTTCAGGAAAAGTTCAATGATGGGATGGAAAAAGGATCATGGAGAAACCCCTAGATGCAAGGAAATGGATTGGCAAAGTTTCAAGCAAAGAGGACTCTACATTTTACTTTGTGAGAATTCACTTTGAGTCCATAGGAAAGAGAGTACTATTAAAAGGGGGTAAGGTACTATTGGTGAACAAGATGTCAAACGTCCACAAGTAATAGCCACCAAAAACACCCACAAACTCTCCCACATACTCTATCTAGAGCCCTACCACCCAAATTGGTGAAACCAACTATTTCCACTCGGTGCCACCGATTCCCAAACTCAGACAGATCCATGCCAAACTCTAGCACATCGGTGCAATCGATCCCACTTCGGTGCCATCGAGTTTAGGCTGCCTACTTTCGGTTGCCTCGATTCATAAAATCAGAATTTCTGAGCTTTTGGATCGGTGTCACTGAGATGCAGATTCTGACCGTTGGACACCTGATCGGTACAACCGAGATTTATATATCGATCTCAAAGAGATTCAAAAGTTGCTACATTTGGAGCAACTCGGTACCACCAAGATTAACACATCGGTTTCACCGAGTTGGTCACTTAAGGTGTAACAGTTGGATTTTTGGAGATGCCTATATATACCCCTCCACTACCACTCACTCGCAAGAGAAGCACTCAGAATAGATCCCCACTTATCCCATCAGATTTTCTCAAAGAGAGTCACCTACTCATGTGTTGAGATCATGCCATTCCATTCCAACCATATGAATATTGATCTCTATCCTCCCCAAGTTGCTTTCCACCCAATCAATCTCTTCTACCAAAGCCAAATCTGTGAGAGAGTGATTGAGTGTTGAGGAGTCTATCATCTTTAAGCACAAGAGCAAGGAGTTCATCGACATTACTGAGCCTATTACCTTTTGCAGGGTGATGCCTCCTAGATTGGTTAGGTGTCTCTTGGTAGCCTCCTGCTTCGTGTTGTGGAGTGAACCAAGAAGTTTGTAAGGGCAAGGAGATCGCCTACTTTGTGAAGATCTACCTGTGTTAGGCTAGTCCTTCGTGGACGTAGGCCATCATGGTATAGTCAAGGTTGCTTCTTCGTGGAACCCTCCATGGTTAGAGCCCTCTGTGGACTCTCATGACTGTTACCCTCCGTGGGTTGAAGACTCCATAAATGTGGACGTACGATAGAAACAACTAACGGAACCACGGGAAAATCTTCATGTCTCCAAATTGCGTTTGATCTTCCTACCCTTCCTTTACTACTCATGCTTGTCTTTACTTTCCCCTGCTATACTCGTAGAGATGCATGTGTAGGGTGTTCTTGACTTGATACAATTGCTAAAATCTACCAACACTTAAAATTGGGAAAAGGTGCAATTTTTATTTAGTCAAGTAGTCTAATCACCCCCTCTAGACCTACTTTCGATCCTACATCATCGTTTCCACATCTATTACCTTTTGGAGAGTGGTTTCTCCTAGATTTATTAGGTATCTCTTGGGAGCCTCTATCTTCGTGTGTGGAGTTGAACCAAGAAGTTTTTACGGGCAAGGAGATCGCCTACTTTGTGAAGATCTACCCCGAGTGAGGCTAGTCCTTCGTGGACGTAAGCCATGATGGAATAGACAAGGTTGCTACTTTGTGGACCCTTATGAGTGGAGCCGTCCATGGACACTCGTGACCGCTACCCTTCGTGGGTTGAAGTCTTCATGACAGATCATCATAGACACATGGGCTCCAGAAAAGGGATCTATGGTTGGGGCTCTCCACTACGACCGCTACCCTTCGCGTTCTTCACATAGACAAGGTTGAAGCACTTGAGTAACCAGATCATTGCTAACTCTTGAGCTTGCATTGGTTTTCCCTTGAAAAGGAAAGGGTGATGCAGCGAAGTAGATAAGTATTTCCCTCACTTGTTGAAAACCAAGGTATCAATCCAGTAGGAGGAACAAGCAAGTCATTGATACGTCTCCAACGTATCTATAATTTTTGATGATGGCATGCTATTATATTATCTGTTTTATATGCATTAATATGCTATTTTATATTATTTTTGGGACTAACCTATTAATCTAGAGCCAAGTGCCAGTTTTTATTTTTTTCCTTGTTTTTAAGTTTTGCAGATATGGAATATTAAATGGAGTCCAAAAGGAATAAAACCTGCGGAAGGAATTTTTCTGGAAGGAAACAAGTCATCCAAGCTTAGAGTGCACGTCAGGGGAGGAGCCAGGGTGCCACAAGCCTATTACGCGTGCCCCCCTGGCCGCGCCTAGCAGGCTTGTCGCCTCCTGGCAGGTCTCCTAACCCTAATTCTTGGCCTATAAATACTCAAATATTCCCCTAACATCAGAAAGAGCCACACAAATACTTTTCCGCCACCGGAATCCTCCGTTCCCGAGAGCTCCAATCTTGGAGCCTTTTTCGGTAATCTGCCGGAGGGGGCTTCAATCACGGAGGGCATCTACATAAACCCCATTGTACCTCCGATGATGCGAGAGTAGTCCACCACAGACCTACGGGTCCATAGCTAGTAGCTAGATGGCTTGTTCTCTCTCTTTGATCTTCAATACCATGTTCTTCATGATCTTGCTTGAGATTTATCTGATGTAATCCTCTTTTGTGGTGTGTTTGTCAAGATCCGATGAATTGTGAGTTTATGTTCAGATTATCCATGAATCTTATTTGAATCTTATATGCATGATCATTGCCTTGGATAACTACGTGATTATTTGCTTTTCTATCAATTGCTTGGCAGTAATTTGTTTACCCACCATGATATTTGCCTTCAAGATTGAAGCCTCTAGTGAAACCTATGGCCCCCGGGTCTATTTTGCATCACATATTATCATATCTATACCTTTCTGCAATTTATTTATCTTTTACATTCCACATTCATTTACACCTATCTCTTTCAGATCTAATCGTTGCAAATAACCGTGAAGGGATTGAAAACCCCTTTATAGCATTGGGTGCAAGAGTTTGATTGTTTGTGTAGGTTCAACCATTAATGACTTTCTTGTTCCTCCTACTGGATTGATACCTTGGTTCTCAACAACTGAGGGAAATACTTATCTACTTTGTTGCATCACCCTTTCCTCTTCAAGGGAAAACCAATGCATGCTCAAGAGGTAGCAAGATGGATTTCTAGCGCCGTTGACGGGGAGGATACACATCAAGCCTACCAAGTACCCATCACAAACTCACCTCTTGCATTTACGTTATTTGCCATTTGCCTCTCGTTTTCTTCTCCCCCACTTCTAAAACGATCTTCAAAAAATACCAAGAAGATTTGCCTTTTTATTCGCCCTTCTTTCGTTTACTTTTAGTTTGCTTGAACTCATGGCTAGCCTTACTACCATAACTAATACTCCCAAGTATGAGGTTCTTAATTTTAACCAAAGGGAAGGAGAAAACTTAAAAGATGCTTGGTATAGAATTTATTCTCAAAACAGATCTATTTGTAAGCAATCTACTACCGTTCTCCTTCGCAATTTTTACATGGGTATCACTCCTTGGAATAGATATTTTCTAGATACCATCATTGGAGGGATTTTTTTGGAAACTCATACCTTTGACTCTTAGAGTGCTATGATAAAAAAAATTAGGTTCACCCCCAATCATGGTTAATGGAAATGTTTTAACTCTGGAACATGTGACACGAAGGCTTGATATTATTGAAAAAAGGGTTGCTACGGTTGAGCTTATTGAAAACTTGGATAAAAAGATTCATAATCAAATTACTCAATATGGAACTAAAGTAGGAGTTACCTTAAAAAATCTTAAGGAAAAGGAACCCACAGTTAATGAAAAATTGGAACAAGATTCCTCTAGAATTGGCAAGCTAGAGGACATTATTACCAACTTGGGATCCGCTTTTGCTTTAGTACAAACCACTCCAACTCCTTCGCCTCCTAAGGCTGCCAATTTTGTTTATGTTCATAAAAATAAGGGTGAATCTTCTACTAAAGATGAAGATCTTAAGATGATAAGTATTCACCACAACTTTCTCAATATTATTAAGGAACCAATTGCCATCATTGAATCTCTTGATTTTTTACCTAGGAGTACTATCATTGATAAGAACAACGGACCTCCTAGGGTGTCGTGGGAACGAGCCTGATAGTAGATGGTAGTGGTATGTAAGGAGAGGGTAGAGTCCTAGCTACGGCGAGGGTGTACACACGGATGTATGAGTTCAGGCCCCTCTCATGGAGGTAACAGCCCTACGTCTTAGTGCTCAGGAGCTTATGTCGTGTGGAATGTAGAGATTACAATGGTTGCGAACCCTTGTGCCAGAGGGGAGGGGTGTCTTATATAGAGTTTGCTGCCCCTCATAAGTGCCCGACATATAAGGGTCCGATCGTGGGGTTAAAGTCTGCCGTTACTGATAACGTACGTAATAAAAGCTATTAATGACGATTTGACTAACATCTTCCCGTTGGGCTCTTGACGATGACTCCTGGTCTTCTGGCGTCGAGTGAGAACGAGGTCTTCCGAGTGACACGCGACTGCCGAGTGGAGGAAGGAGTCTCCGAGTGGATAGCCTGTCGAGTGACTTGAACGTCTCGTGGAATCTAGTCGGAAGTTTATGCTTGATCTTCAAGTCCTTCGATGTAGTGTCCTTAGGTAGGGTATGTAGGCCTTGCCTAGGACACTACCCTAGGTACATATCCTCATCATTAGCCCCCGAATGGATCAGGGCTCGAGTGGTGAAATGGGGGTATCTATGCCAATCTCGAATTAAGGCATCAAATCATCCGAATGATATTCGCGGCTTCAATGAAACTTGCGTCGATTGAACTCTGAGTATTGACGTCAACTCAGGATCAACACGCCAAATCTTCTGAATGATATTCGGGGCTTCAACGAAACTTGCATCGATTGAACTCTTCCCCGTTCGCCCGGATCCACTTAGCCTTGAAAGTGTCCAAGTGGATTTTCAATGCCTATTTTGCTCCGAGTGAACTGAAAGCATCTTTGGAGGTGATGGGTTGGTCTGTCAAACCAGGATTTCGCGGGATATGCAAATTTGGTAAGTGCGCGCGCGTGCGATAATGACGCCACGATCAGGGCAAGTGGGAGCACGATGCCTCGATCTTCGTGCCGGTCATTTCACCATGTACTGGACACAGACTGCGGCTGGCGTGCGTGGTGATCTTGCGGGTCCACTAGTCAGCGAGGCACTCGGCGGGATATAAATCTCGGAGCGTTGCGGTTCGCACAGTACTATTCCCCAAACTTCCTCTCTTCCTCCGCCTCCCCTGTCTCCAGCACCTCAGCTTGTTCTTCTCCGACGAGAGCCGCCACGGCAATGACGAAGGGTACCACAGAGAAGCTGGAGTGAGATAAGAAGTGGGCAACAAAGCTCAAGGGCAAGAAGCCCTCAACCGCTCGGTTCACCGCACCGGAAGGATGGATGTAGGGGGACTTTCTCCCCTCCGTAGGCACTTGCGAGGACATGGAGGGCCTTGTCATCGACGGGCTCGTGGCGGACGGCGCCTGGAGGCTACCGGAGGGAGAGCGCGAGCCAGAGCCGCGCGACGGGGAGCGGGTCCTCATTCTCTCCCATGTTGAAAGAGGTTTCTCAATGCCACTCCACCCGTTCTTTAGAGGGTTCTTGAATTTCTTCAGCGCCCAACTGCACCATCTCCTACCGAATACTGTTGCATACTTGTCTGCCTTTGTTACTTTGTGCAAGTGTTTCCTGGGCTGCTCTCCCCATTGGGGGCTGTTCAAGCACATCTTTACGGTCAGATCCCAGACCGTGAAGAAAGCTCTCCCTGCTGATGGGAAGACTCATGTGCTTCAGTTGTGTGGAGGTTTAGGACTTCAGAAAAGATCCCGTAGTTCCTTCCCTACCAAGACTTTTCTTGAGTCTGTTAGAGGTTGGCAGTCGACTTGGTTCTACTGCAAAGATGTAGCATCGCCTAACATGTCGACTAGCCTTCCCCCCTATACACCTGACCGTCCAGCTGTCCCCAAGTCTCTGAGGGTGACCGAAGAGGAACATGTCCAAGTGGGAATCTTGGTTGAAGCTGTGGTGCAACTGATCCGGGGTGGAGTGAATGGCATGGATCTGTTGGATACGTTTCTGAGTCGACTATTCAGCCGCTCCAAGCCACAGATCACCATGTGGCACTACACAGGCCCTAAGGACTCGACCAGGGTGCACATATCCTCATCATATGTCTTATAAGTATGCAATTTAGGAGTTACATACCAAAGATGATAATACCTAGATCTATTGCGCCTTGCCTAGCTAGGGGCGTTAAACAATAGCGCTTGTTGGGAGGCAACCCAATTTTATTTTTGTGTTCTATTTTTGCTTATGTTTTTGAGTGTTTCCCACATTATTAATTATGTATTAATTTAGTTTTGGTGTTTTTATTTGTGTTTGAGCTGAGTAAAACCTTTGGGGTGATCAACGGTAGTTGTTGATTTGATCTTGCTGAAAAACAGAAACTTTTCCGCTCAGTCTAGGAATTTTATATTTTTTTAATAGAGTCTAATTGATCGGAATTTAAAAAAAAAAATTAATATATAAATTTCCCAGGTTTTACTAATTTTTCATAATTTTTTGAGTTACATAGCTATACAAAGTTTCCAGATTTCTACAGATTGTTCTGTTTTTGACAGATTCTGTTTTCTTTGAGTTGTTTGCCTATTTTGATCAAACTATGGGTTGTATCATGTGGTATTAGCCATGGAGAAGTTATATTACAGAAGGTATAACACCAATATAAATAAACAATGAGTTCACAACAGGACCTAAAGTGGTGATTTATTTTCTTATACTAACGGATCTCACGAGTTTTCTGTTAAGTTTTGTGTTGTGAAGTTTTCAAGTTTTGGGTGAAGATTTGATGGACTATGGAATAAGGAGTGGCAACTGCCTAATCTTGGGGATGCCCAAGTCACCCCAAGTCATATTCAAGGATTCCAAGGAGCCTAATCTTGGGGATGCCCCAGAAGGCATCCCCTCTTTCATCTTCAATCCATCGGTAAATTTACTTGAGGCTATATTTTTATTCACCACATGATACGTGTTTTGCTAGGAGCGTCTTGTATGATATGATTCTTTTCTTGTTAGTTTGCCACAATCATCCTTGCTGCACACATATTTTGAGATATACATGCTGAATCGTGAATTTATTAGAATACCCTATGTGCTTCACTTATATCTTTTGAGTTGGGCAATTTTGCTCTATGTGCTTCACTTATATCTTGTATAGCACGATGGTGTTTGTGTTTTTATAGAAATACTTGAACTCTCATACCTCACTTATATTATTTTACGATTTTCTAAAACATCATGGTAATTGGTCTAGGTTATGAATTTAGTCCTAATATGATAGGCATCCAAAAGGGATATAATAAAAACTTCCATATTAAGTGCATTGAGTATTTATGAGAAGTTTGATTCCTTGCATAAGGTTTTGAGATATAAAGATGGTAATGTTAAGAGACATGTTAGGAAGCAAATTGTGATTTGGTAAAAATACTTGTGTAAAGGTTTGTAATTCCCGTAGCATGCACGTATGGTGAACCGTTATGTAAGGAAGTCGGAGCATGACTTGTTTATAGATTGTCTACCTTTGTGTGAGGGTCGGGGGGGGGGGGGGGGGGGGCGATGGTTAACTCCTACCAACGTGCCCCCTAGGAGAATGCATTTAATGATTTGCTTCAATTAATAATAGACTTTTGCAATAAGTATGTGATTTATTTATGACTAATGTTGAGTCCATGGATTATACACACTCTCACCCTTCCACTTTTGCTAGCCTTTCTAGTACCGCGCAACTTTCGCCGGTGCAACAAACACCTTCCTCAAAACAGCCACCATATACCTTCCTCAAAACAGCCATCATATATCTTTCCTCAAAACAGCCACCATACCTACCTATTATGGCATTTCCATAGTCATTCCGAGATATATTTCCATGCAACTTCCACCGTTTCCTTTTATGACTTGCACCATTAGTTCCATATTGCATATAGAGTCATATTTTGTCATAGGTGTCGAGTTGCAATTTTCTTTTGATTTGTAAGTAAATAAAGTGTGATGATTATCATTATTAGAGCATGTCCCATGTGAGGAAAGGATGATGGAAGCTATGATTCCCTCATAAGTGGGGATGAGATTCCGGACATTATGAAAAATAAAATAGGCCAGTGAAGCCCAGATAAAAAATGAATAAAAGAGGCCTTAGATGCCCACACAAAAAATGAGAGAAAAGAGAGAAGGGACATTGCTACTACCTTTTTCCACACTTGTGCTTCAAAATAGCACCATGATCTTCATGATAGAGAGTCTCCTATTTCGTCACTTTCATATAGCTAGTGTAATTTTTCTTCAGGATGCACGTCCACTTAGTTTTGTTTGAGGTTTCATACACTTATAGCTTTAGTGCATCCGTTGCATGGCAATCCCTACTCACTCACATTGATATCTATTGATGGGCATCTCCATAGCCCGTTGATACGCCTAGTAGATGTGAGACTATCTTCCTTCTCCCTTTCCTCGACAACCTCCACCATATTATATTCCACCTATAGTGATATATCCATGGCCCATGTATTGCGTGAGAGTTGAAAAAGTTTGAGAAAATAAAGGTGTGAAAACAATTTCTTGACTTTTCATCGGGTTTTTTTCATGATATAAATACTTTGTGTGGGGAAGATGGAGCATAGCCAGACCATATGATATTGTAGGGATAACTTTCTTTTGCCATTATATTTTGAAGAGATACAATTGCTTTACTAGTATGCTTGAAATGTTATTGTTTCTATATCAATATTAATTTTTTTTTGAGTCTTATGGATCTGAATATTCATGCCACAATAAAGAATATTACTTGGATATATATGTTAGGTAGCACTCCACATCAAAAATTCTGTTTTTATCATTTACCTACTCGAGGATGAGCAGGAATTAAGCTTGGGGATGCTGATACGTCTCCAACGTATGTAAGATATAAGTGTACTAGTCATCGAAATAAAGTATTAGACGCATTCCCATAGGGGAGAGGTTGGTAGGAGTAAACCTTCGCGCGCTCCCGACCCTCACACAAAGGTCGACAATCAATAAACAAATCATGCTCCGACTTCCTTACATAACGGTTCACCAATCGTGCATGCTCTGGGAATCACAAACCTTTACATAAGTATTTTTACCAAATCACAATTACTTCCTAACATGACTCTTAATATTAGCATCTTTATATCTCAAAAGTTTATGCAAGGAATCAAACTTCTCATAATATTCAATGCACTTAATATGGAAGTTTTTATTATATCCCTCTTGGATGCCTATCATATTAGGAAAATAAATTCATAACCTAAAATAATTACCATGTTGTTTAAGGACTCTCAAAATAATATAAGTGAGGTACGAGAGTTCAATGATTTCTATAAAACCAAACACCACCGTGCTCTAAAAAGATATAAGTGAAGCACATAGAGGAAAATTGCCTATCTCAAAAGATATAAGCGAAGCACATAGAGTATTCTAATAAATTCATGATTCATGCGTGTCTCTCTAAAAAGATGTTTGCAGCAAGGATGATTGTGGCGAACTAAAAAGCAAAGACTCATATCATACAAGACGCTCCAAGCAAACCACATATCATGTGGTGAATAAAAATATAGCCTCAAGTAAATTTACCGATGGATTGAAGACAAAAGAGGGGATACCTTCCGAGGCATCCCCAAGCTTAGGCTCTTTGGCATCCTTGAATATGACTTGGGGTGCCTTGGGCATCCCCAAGCTTAGGCTCTTGCCACTCCTTATTCTGTAGTCCATCAAATCTTTACCCAAAACTTGAAAACTTCACAACACAAAACTCAACAGAAAACTCGTGAGATCCGTTAGTATAAGAAAAATAAATCACTACTTTAGGTACTGTTTTGAACTCATTCTTTCTTTATATTGGTGTAATATCTACTGTTTTCTAACGTCTCCATGGTTCATACCCTTCGATACAACCCAATACATCAAAATAGGTAAACAACACAAGGAAAGTAGAACCTGTCAAAAACAGAACAGTCTATAGCAATCTGAAAACTTCGTATACTTCTGTAACTCCAAAAATTCTGAAAATTGAAGACAACATGGGAAATTTTTATATCAATCTTGTGAAATATTTCAGACTCATTCGACGCTCTGATAAATTTATAAAATTCCTCGACTGGGCGCAAAAGTTTCTATTTTTTAGCAAGATCAAATCAACAATTACCATAGACCATCCCAAAGGTCTTACTTGGCTCAAACACTAATTAAAACACCAAAACACAATTAGTACATAAGTAATAATGTGTGAAACACTCAAAAACAGAAGCAAAAAACAGAACATACAAATAAAATTGGGTTGCCTCCCAACAAGTGCTAGTGTTTAACGCCCCTAGCTAGGCATAACACAATAGATCTAGGTATTGTCATCTTTTGTAAGCAATCCGTTCTGATAACCCGGATCATCGCCATAGATATCATCATATAAAATTTGTATTTTATTTTTAACTGGTTCCCTGATTTTTCTTCTTCTTACCAATCATTATTGAATCCTACATAAATGCCCCTAGTGACCCAACCAAATTCATCATAGGTTTGAAGGTAAATGGGTTGGGTAATTTGGGAATAGGGAACTCTTCTTCTAAGATTATCATGGTAAGATTGATAATCCCCAGACTCAAAGCCACACAAGGTTTCTTTATCGAGTAAGATTTCTTTAATCGGATGGTGATCAATATCCTTTTTATCGAAAGGAAAATTTCCCCTAGCTTCTTGTATGATAAAATGAAATTCATGCATAAGGATGATCGTGGCAATCTTTTTGGCCTTAGGATGATTAATATTGGGAAGTTCATAAAACACCTCTTGCAAAACAGGATGGATGTGCACAAATTTCCTTTCCAATTTTTCAACGAGCATGGGAATAGCATCAACATAACAATTTGTGCTAATAAGAATAGATTTCTTATTCATAGGAATTACGCCAATACAATCAAAGAACTCTTGAATAACACTCTTCCTAATAATATTACCGTCTCCCACTTCAAAAGTTTTAACTTTATAATTAGGACGATGTTTAGATTCATGATCTAGAGAGCAAGATCCAATTTTTTTCTCAAGATTAGCACTAGTAATACCCTCAAATTTTTTAATGATAACCTTCCCAGATTCAGACATGGTGGCACAAAATCGATCTAGCACGCAAGCAAGCTAAAGGCAAACGAAATGGCAAATGGAAGAAGGGCGAATAAGAAGGCAAATCTTTTTGGTTTTTTCTGAAAATCGTTTTAGAAGTGTGGGAGAGGAAAACGAGAGACAAATGGCAAATAGTGTAAATGCAAGAGATGAGTTTGTGATGGCTACTTGGTAGGCTTGTAGTGTATCCTCCTCGGCAACGGCGACAGAAATCCTTCTTGCTACCTGTTGAGCTTGCGTTGGTTTTCCCTTGAAGAGGAAAGGGTGATGCGGTGAAGTAGATAAGTATTTCCCTTAGTTGTTGAGAATCAAGATATCAATCCAGTAGGAGGAACAAGAAATTCACCAATGGATGCACCTACACAAACAATCAAACTCTTGCACCCAACGCTATAAAGGGGTTGTCAATCCGTTTACACTTATTTGCAAGGATTAGATTTGATAGAGATAGATGTAAAAGATTGTGGAAAGTAAAAAGTAAATAAATTGCAGCAAGGTATTTTTGGTATTTTTGGTTTATACATCTGAAAATATAATATGGAAAGTAGACCCGGGGGCCATAGGTTTCACTAGAGGCTTCTCTCTTGAAGGAAAATATCACAATGGGTGAATAAATTACTGTCGAGCAATTGATAGAAGAGCGAATAATTATGAAGACATCCAAGACAATGATTATGCATATAGGCATCACATCTGTGTCAACTAGACCGAAACGATTTTGCATCTACTAATATTACTCCACACATCGACCGACTCCTGCCTGCATCTAGAGTATTGAGTTCATGAAAAAACAGAGTAACGCATTAGGTAAGATGACATGATGTAAAGGGATAAACTCAAGCAATATGATGAAAACCCCATCTTTTTATTCTTGATGGCAATAATATAATACGTGCCCCGCAACCCCTACTATGTCATTGGGTGAGGACACCGCAAGATTGCACCCAAAACTAAGCACTTCTCCTATTGCAAGAATTACCAATCTAGTTGGCCAAACCAAACCAATAACTCGTAGAGACTTGCAAAGATATGAAATCATGTATATAAGAATTCAGAAAAGACTCAAATAATATCCATGGATAAACCCATAATTCATCACATCTCGACAAACACACAGCAAAAGAGTATTACATCAGATAGATCTCCATGAAGATCATGAAGAACATGGTATTAAAGCACAAAGAGAGAGAAGAAGCCATCTAGATACTAGCTATGGACCCATAGGTCTATGGTGGACTACTCACACATCATTGGAGGGGCAATGGAGTTGATGCAGATGCCCTCCGTGATCGAATCCCCCTCCGGCAGATTACCGGAAAAGGCTCCAAGATTGGATCTCTCGGGAACGGAGTCTTCTGGTGGAGGAAAAGTATTTTCGTGGCTCTCCTTGGTTTTGGGGGAATATTTGGGTATTTATAAGATGAAGAATAGGGTTAGGAGACCTGCCCGGGAGTCACAAGCCTGCCAGGCGCGACCACGGGGGGTGGCCTCGCCCCCTGGCTTGTGACTTCCTCGCAAGTCCCTTGCCTTGCACTCCAAGCCTGGTAGGTGTCCTCTGGTCCAGAAAAAATCATCACGAAGATTTTATTCCGTTTGGACTCCGTTTATTATTCCTTATCTGCAATACTCAAAACAAGGAAAAAAACAGAAACTAGCACTAGGCTCTAGATTAATAGGTTAGTCCCAAAAATAAAATAAAATAGCATATTAATGCATATAAAACATCCAAAACAGATAATATAATAGCATGGAAAAATAAAAAATTATAGATACGTTGGAGACATATCAATCATCATAGACATCTCATCCCCTTTTAATAGTATTGGCTTTCCTATGGACTTAGAAGTGATTTCTCACAAAAATGCAAAGAGTAGAGTCTTGAAGCTTGAAGTCTTGCCAATTCTATTCCTTGTCTTCTTCTTCTTCTCTTGGGGATTCTCCACACATTCCAGCCAACTTTCTCGGTGAAGAGCTAGCAATGGGGATTCTTGTAGGTGAAGAACGCGTCGCCGAATCTGGATCTTATCAATATGTTGCCCTTTGTCAATCGTCCGCCTCGCGAACAGATGAACTGGGGGGGGGGCAAACCCACGGCAATCCAGCGCCATTGTGAGCCAAATCTGTGACCGGTACGCTGAGCTGACCGGCCTAGAGGGGATCAAGGCCATCGAACTCATCATCACCATGGTGGTGTGCCGGTTGCAGCCGCTGTAGCGTCGCCCGCACCGCATCTGCGAGATGAGCGGGCAACACGGCCCTAGTCGGATCTCCATGAAGGAGCTGAATCCGGTCGCCATCGCGATGTGGGTGAACTTGATTGTCAAAGACAAGCTGTTGGAGGACGTGTGGAAATGGGGCAAGCCACCTACAACCAGGGGAATCTAACTCGGGAGGTATGTGATGTCCTAGTTCTTGAGCTTCTTGCCGCTCTTGCTTTTGTCTAACCAACGGCTCATGCCGGTTGCAGCGATCGCCCCTGTTGCAGGCGTGTGACCAGCCTGTAGCCGACATGGAGGTGTCGGACGCCGAGGAGGTAGAGGACATCGATGATGTGGAGCTGGAGGAGGCGGCTCGAGCCGGCAGGTCAGGATTCAGGGGGTCTGAGTTCTCTTCTAAGTTTTCCTTCCACGACTGGACGGATGACGACGAAGCTGAACTTGGAGAGGCACGTGATGCAATGGACCTGCAGGACCCACAAGATTCAGAGGACGACACCATTGCACCGAGGAGGCGGATCCGCCGGGTCGGTCGAGTCCCGGAGTCAGGCGATTCGGATGTGGAAGAACACGTGCAGGGGGAGCGGCCGGCCTCGCCGGTCGCTAAGCGCTTGACCAGTGGGCAGCCAGGCGGTAGCCACGGAGGCGGACCAAAGAAACTGAGGGTCGCCCCTACAGGCCCCGCTAGGTGGGTGGTTCCCACAAGCGCCGGGTAGGTGGCTTGGCTCATGTTCACTTTGACTTGTTTCATTTACTTGTCTTCTTCGGCTTTTTCCTCATCCCACCATGCCCGCTACGCAGGGCTCACGTACCCTGGGAAGGCGACCACGATGGGAGGACCCGTAGCTGGAGGTGCGATAATGCCGTAGAAGAGCGCGGCCGTCGAAGAGATGGAGGGCGCCGTATGGCGCGATCTAGAGGTGGCCGAGCGGGCATTGTCGACAGAGGAGTGTCACCAGTGGGAAGATGCCTTCAAGGGAGAGGATCTCGTGGCGACTCATGCTGCCCTAGCGGTGACCGGTTGGTTATCATGGGAAGACGGCCCAACATCCTCATAGCCGCATCGGGAGAGAAGGTCCAAGGAGGTGCATGACCCCGCATGGCGAGCGGAGGCAGATCCCTGGGATGTGGAAGAGGCACGTGCAGCCGCCAGTGCGGAGGCGACCAATGATGGGTCGGCGCCGGGAGCCGAGGACGCGCCTCCGGAGCTATCGGTTCTCGAGGTGGAGGGAGACAGTGTAGGCAGATCGGTCGACGAAGGAGCCACTGCGGATAGAGCGGGAGATGGTGGCATGCCAGAATTTGAAGACTCCGCGCCGAAGGGCCCCCCATAGCCAGCTCATCAGTGGAGCCCATAGAACCCAATGCCAGAACACTCGGAAGCGAGCAGCAAGTCGGAGTCGGTCCCCTTGTGGTGATGACACGGGGTCCAGCCGCGACCGGCGCCAGCACCGGCTCCAAGACTCAGCCGCGGGAGACATGGGCGGTTTGCCAGCAATGCCAGCAATGGGCGCATCCCCAGCCTTCTCCAGGCAGCGATGAACACGGTTCGCGTCGAGTTTGCCGGCTTCCAAGAGAAGGCGCAGCAGGCCGCCCAGGAGGCCCAGGATCGACTGGTCCACCTCGAGTAGTCCGTTAAGATAAGTGATACATCCATTTTGCATCATGATTTCCTACTGCCATTTACTTTATTTTGTTGAATAATAATGCTTTGGGGAGTGATTCTAATGCCTTTTATTCTCATAATATGCAAGGTTTACACAAAGAGGGAGAATAGTGGCAGCTAGAATTCTGGACCCAAGAAAAGCACGTTAGAGATACCTATTCTGCACAACTCCAATGAAGCTGAAAATTTATGGTGATTATTTTTGTATTTAATAAAAATTACTGGAGCTGAAAACTACTAGAGGAGGGCCCCCAGGTGGGCACAACCCACCAGGACAAGCCAACCCCTCAGGCCGCGCCCTGATGGGTTGTGGCTAGCCTGGCCCGCTTCTGGTACCCATCTCCTGGTATAAATTCCCCCAAAACCTAAAAAAATAGGAGGAGGACTTTCGGGATGAAGTACCGCCGCCTCGAGGCCGAACTTGTGCGGAGCACTTTTGCCCTCCGGCGGAGCGATTTCGTGAGGAGAACTTCCCTCCCGGAGGGGGAAATCGAAGCTATCATCATCACCAACACCCCTCTCATCTTTGGGAGGCCAATATTCTTAAACATCTTCAACAACACCATCTCCTCTCAAAGCCTAGTTCATCTCTTGTGTTCAATCTTTGTATCGGAACCTTAGGTTGGTACATGTGGGTGACTAGTAGTGTTGATTACCTACGTAGTTGATTACTATATGGTTTATTTGGTGGAAGATTATATGTTCAGATCCATTATGCTATTCAGTACTCCTCTGATCTTAAGCATGTTTATTATTTGTGAGTAGTTACCTTTGTTCTTGAGGACACGGGAGAAGTCATGTTGCGAGTAATTATGTGAATTTGATATGTGTTCGATATTTTGATGATATGTATGTTGTGATTCCCTTAGTGGTGTCATGTGAACGTCGACTACATGACACTTCACCATTCATGGGCCTATAGGAATGCATTGTGGAGTATTTATTATATGATGGGTTGCTAGGGTGACAAAAGCTTAGACCATAGTTTATGTGCTACTTCATAAGGGGCTGATTTGGATCCACGTGTTTAATGCTATGGTTAGACTTTGTCTTAATACTTTTCTCATAGTTGCGAATGCTTGCGAGGGGGTTAATCATAATTATGTTGTTTGTTCAAGTAAAAACATCACCTCATCACCTGTCCACCCACATATCAAATTATCAAAGTAGCGAACACGAACCAAACCAACATGATAAAAGTGACTAGACGAAATTCCCATGTATCCTCAAGAACACTTTGCCTATTACTAGTGATTGTTATGGCTTGTCCTTTACCTCAAAAGTATTGGGATACCTTGATGCACATTTTTTACCTTTACCGTTACTTGCTCGTTACAAATTACCTTCCTATCAAACTATCTTTTACATACAATTTCAGTGCTTGCAGAGATTACCTTGCTGAAAGCCGCTTGTCATTTCCTTCTGCTCCTCGCCGGGTTCGACACTCTTACTTATCGAAAGTTCTATGATTGATCCCCTATACTTGTGGTGCATCAAGAACCTTTTCTGGCGCTGTTTCCGAGGAGTGAAGTGCTCTTGGTAAGTGGAAATCGGTAAGGAAAAACTTATACTACATGCTGAAATTTACTACCACTTGTTATTATGGATAACAATCTTTTGAGGGGTTTGTTCGGGGTATCTTCACCTCGATCGGAACGACTATTAGTCACCACTCAACGTACAACACCTACTGAAAATGCTACTTATGAAATTCTTCGGGTATGCTAGAAAAACTGCTTGCTAAACCTTATGCAGGACATGGAAATGAACATCCTGATATGCATCTTTTATATGTGAACGAAATTTGTGGATTATTTAAGCTTGCAGGTTTATCCAGAGATGAAGTTAAGAAGAAGGTTTTCCCTTTATCTTTAGAGGGAAAATCATTGACATGGTATAGGCTATGTGATGATCTTGGACCGTGGAACTGGAATCGTTTGCAATTGGAATTCCATCAAAAGTTTTATCCTATGCATCTAGTTCATCGTGATCGGAATTATATATATAATTTTTGGCCTCGTGAAGGAGAAAGTATTGCTCTATCTTGGGGGAGGCTTAAATCAATGTTATACATGACCAATCATGACATTCCGAGGGAAATTATAATTCCAAATTTTATGCTCGACTTTCTCATAATGATCAAACCATGCTCGATACTTCTTGTGTTGGTTCTTATATGAAGAAGACTATTGATTTTAAGTGGGATCTCATACAAAGAATTAAATGCAACTCTGAAGACTGGGAACTCGACAAAGGTAATGAGTCAGTTATACTTGAATTCGATTGTGTTAAATATTTTATTGAATACCGATACTTTTCATAAGTTTAGCACTAAATATGGACTTGACTCTAAGATAGTAGCCTCATTCTGTGAAGCATTTGCTACTCATGTTGACCTCCCTAAGGAGAAGTGGTTAAGTGGTTTAAATATCACCCCCTATTAAAGAACCGGTCATAGCTAAGGAAGAAACTATTGTTTACAATGTTGATCTAGTTGTGCCTACTACATATATTGAGAAACCACATTTCCCTATTAGGATAAAGGAACATGCTAAGGTATCAACTATGGTTCGCAAAAGTAATATTAGAACACCTAAGACCTCTGAAAAAATTAAAGTAGAACCTAGTGTTGCTATGGTTAAAGATCTCTTGGTATAAAATGTTGATGGGCATGTCATTTACTTCTGTGATGAAGCTGCTAGAATTGCTAAACCCGATGAAAAAGACAAACATAGACCTGTTGTTGGCTTGCCTGTTGTCTTAGTTAAAATAGGAGATCATTGTTATCATGGCTTATGTGATTTTGGTGCTAGTGTGAGTATTATTCCTTTTACCTTATATCAAGAAATTATGAATGAAATAGCACCCGCTGAAATAGAACATAATTTGATGTTACCATTAAACTTGCTAATAGAGACACTATCACACCACTTGGGATTGTTAGAGATGTTGAAGTCGTGTGTGGGAAAATAAAATATCCTATTGATTTTCTAGTTCGTGGTTCCCCACAAGATGACTTTTTTCCCATTATCTTTGGTAGACCTTTCTTGAACACTATTAGTGCTAAGATAAATTGCAAAAAGGAAACTGCTAGTGTTGAGTTTGGTGATGTGTCTCATGAGTTTATTTTTTCCAAGTTTAATACACAACCTCATGATAGAGAATTGTCTAATAAGGATGAGATAATTGGTCTTTCTTCTATTGCTATGCCACCTACTGATCCACTAGGACAATGTTTGCTTGACCATGAAAATGATATGCACTTGCATGAAAGAAGTGAAATAGATCAAATTTTCTTCGAACAACAACCTCTCTTGAAACACTATTTTCCTATTGAAACCCTTGGAGGTCCTCCTCCACCTAAAGGTGATCCTGTGTTTGAATTGAAACAATTGCCTAACACTTTGAAGTATGCTTATCTTGATGAGAAAAAGATATATCATGTTATTATTAGTGCTAACCTTTCAGAACATGAAGAAGAGAGATTATTGATAGTTATAAGGAAGCACCGGGATGCAATTATATATAATTTTGATGATCTTAAGGGCATTAGTCCCACTCTATGTTAGCACAAGAACAATATGGAACCTGATGCTAAACCCGTTGTTGATCACCAACGACAATTGAATCCTAAAATGAAGAAAGTGGTAAGAACTGAAATATTAAAGCTTCTGGAAGCAGATATAATATATCCCATAGCTGATAGTAGATGGGTATGTCCCGTTCACTGTGTGCCTAAGAAAGGAGGCATTACGGTTATTCCTAATGATAAGAATGAACTCATTCCACAAAGAATTGTCACTGGCTATAGAATGGTAATTTATTTTAGAAAATTGAATAATGGTACTAGGAAATATCATTACCCTTTGCCTTTGATTGATAAAATGCTAGAGAGACTATCTAAGCATACACACTTTAATTTTGTAGATGGATATTCATGTTTCTCTCAAATACTTGTGTCAAAATCTGATCAAGAGAAAACCACCTTTACTTGCCCTTTTGGAACCTATACTTATAGACGTATGGCTTTTGGTTTATGCAATGCACCTGCTACCTTTGAAAGATGTATGACTGCTATATTCTATGATATTTGTGAAAAGATTGTGGAGGCTTTTGATGACCCACAAGTATTGGGGATCAATTGTAGCTCTTTCCAATAAGTAAGAGTGTCAAACCCAACGAGGAGCAGAAGGAAATGACAAGTAGTTTTCAGTAAGGTAATGTCTGCAGGTGCTGAAATTGTAAGTAGCAAAGTAGTTTGATAGCAAATAATTTGTAACGAGCAAATAAAGAATATAGTAAGAAAAGTGCAGCAAGGTATCCCAATCCTTTTGAGGCAAAGGACAGGCCAAAGTGGCCTCTTATGATAAGAAAAGTCTTCTTGAGGGTACACGGGAATTTCATCTAGTCACTTTCATCATGTTGGTTTAATTTGTGTTTGGTACTTTGATAATTTGATATGTGAGTGGACCGGTGCTTAGGTGCTTCACTTACTTGAACAAACCTCCTACTTATGATTAACCCTCCTGCAAGCATCCGCAACTATGAGAAAAGTATTAAGAATAAATTCTAACCATAGCATTAAACTTTTGGATCTAATCGGTCCCTTACGGAATAGCGCATAAACTGGGGGTTTAAGCTTCTGTCACTCTCGCAACCCATCTTCTAATTGCTACTCCACAATGCATTCCCCTAGGACCAAATATGGTGAAGTATCATGTAGTCGACGTTCACATGACACCATTAAGGGAATCACAACATACATACTATCAAAATATCGAACACATATCAAATTCACATGATTACTTGCAACATGATTTCTCCCGTGACCTCAAGAACAAAAGTAACTACTCACAAATAATAATCATGCTAAAGATCATAGGGCTATTAAATAGCATAATGGATCTGAACATATAATCTTCCACCAAATAAACCATATAGTGATCAACTACAAGACGTAATCAATACTACTAGTCACCCACAAGCACCAATCTATAGTTCCGGTAATAAGATTGAACTCAAGAGATGAACTAGGGTTTGAGAGGAGTTGGTGCTGTTGAAGATGTTAATGAAGATTGCCCTCCCCAAGATGGGAGAGTTGTTGGTGATGATGATGACGATGATTTCCCCCTCTGAGAGGGAAGTTCCCCCGGTGGAATCGCTCTGCTGGAGGGCAAAAGTGCTCCTGCCCAAGTTCCGCCTCGAGGCAGCGGCGCTTCATCCCGAAAGCCTTCTTCTTATTTTTTTCTAGGTCAAAATGACTTATATACCAGGAGATAGGCAGTGGAGGTGGGCCGAGGAGGGCACAACCCACCAGGGCGCGCTTGGGCTCCCTGGCGCGCCCAGGTGGGTTGTGCCCACCTGGTGGGCCCCCCTCTGGTAGTCATTTGCTCCAATAATTCTTAAATAATCCATAAAAAATCTACGTGAAGTTTTAGCTTGTTTAGAGTTGTGCAGAATAGGTAGCCTGACATAGCTTTTCCAGGTCGAGATTTCCAGGTGCCGGAATTCTCCCTCTTGGTGTGTTCCTTGCAAATTATGAGAGAAAAGGCATTAGAATTACTCCAAAAAGCATTATTGTGGATAAAAACATTATAAATAACAGCAAGAAAACATGATGCAAAATGGACGTATCAACTCCCCAAGCTTAGACCTCGCTTGTCCTCAAGCGAAAACCGAAATCGAAAAAGATGTCCACATGCTTTGAAAGAGAGGTGTTGATAAAACCAAAATACGGACATAGAAGCATCATGTTGATTATTATAACAGCAAAGAAATTAAACATAGGACTTTTATCATGGAACTTTTATCATATAATTCTCATGAATAAGAAGAGTTCATCACACAGTCAAAGTATAAAGCAAAAACTCTATTAGAAACCAACAAACTATGTTCTCAGTTAACTTTGCAACTACAATTCATCATCTTTTCAGGAAGGGTCACGTATCGGAGCCTTTAGGCAAGTCCACATACTCAACCATCATATAGTCTTCTATGATTGCTAACACTCGCCTCATACCCATGAGCAAAACTTTTCAACCGGACACATAGAAAGATAAGGGCTTATAGTTTCGCCTCCCAACATCCTCACCTCAAGGGTGATGTCAACAATAATAACTCATGCTATCTATATTCAACTAGACATATGTGCCTAGATCTTTCCTCACCACATGATGCTTGCCAAAGGAGAAAAATAAAAGGAATAGAGAAAAACTTTGACTCTTACATAAAAGTAAAAGATAGGCCCTTCGCAGAGGGAAGCAGAGGTTGTCATGCGGTTATTTGTTTGTATGCTCAATCCCTTAGTGCAAGAGAATGTCATGTTGTATTTCCCCTTAAGATGACAACCTTTATTATGTAGTCTGTCACTTTTATTCTTTGTCATCTAAGTTCATACAACGGTCAATTTTCTATTACACTAAATGATCTTACACTTTTAGAAGCAATTTTTATTGCCTTATTGCACCGATGACAACTTACTTGAAGGATCTTGCTCAATCCATAGGTAGGTATGGTGGACTCTTGAAAATAGGATTTGAGTTTAAGGATTTTTGGATGCACAAGTAGTATCTCTACTTAGTGCAGAATTTTTGGCTAGCAAAGGTAGGGGGTAAGCATCACATGTTAAAGGATCTATGACAATATGACTTCTATGTGAATATACACAAACATAAACCATTAATTTGTCTTCCTTGTCCAACATCAACAATTTTGGCATATAATATTTTGATGAGGGCTCACAATCACAAAAGATTTCTAGGATAGTATATTTATATGTGAATCTTCTCTTCCCTTATTAATTCTTTCATGAGTTGCATCATTGACTAATGCTATATTTGTCAATCTCTAATAAAATTTCTTACTTATACTTTTCCTTATGTGGTGCCATCACCTACCATAGGATTAGTATATGACCTTATTGATTTATTTCCTTTCTTTCATTCTCTCTTATTTCTTTTTCTTTATTTGCAACATGAAAGTAAATAAAGCAAAAACTCAAACTAAACTTTATCATATAACTTGAACATGATTACAATGATAGATCACTAAGCAAACTCTCAAATAATAAAGGATCAAACTGAACTTTATTTCATCTAGGCAAAAGATTGAACTAAGATAAGTAAAAGAAAAAAGATAGTGGGATGATACGATACCGAGGCACCTCCCCCAAGGTTGGCAGAAGCCAAGGGGAGTGCCCATACCCGATACTCAGTTCTCCTTTGGTGGTGAAGAAGATGATAGTGGTGAAGAAGCAATCCTATCCTTAAGGATCAAGTGGTTCTCCAACCGGCAGACGACACCCCACAGACGGATGATATGCTCTTGATGCAGAATATTTTTGCGAGTAAGATACTTATTCTGTATGCGGACTATTTCAATGACGCGAAAAGCTTCAATCTCAGCAGGAGTAAGGTGAGTAAGGTAGGGTTTAAGGATATCTTCCTCCTCCTCCTCGGCCAACAATGCTTGTGCTGCCACCGGGGGTGGATCTACGATAGCTTCCTTGCCCTTGTCTCCCTTTATGGCGTACGTGGTCTCCTCCCTCTTCGTCTCGATCTTCATCAGCTAAGCATCTTCTTCCATGTTGTTGGAGGAGCAAGAAGACATGATGTCTGGCTCGACAAATCTGACCAGAGACAACAAGAAAAGATAACGGAGGATTTCTTCGTGATACGGTGGTTAACAGGTTCGAGAAGTATATATAGATTTTTTTATCTTGGAGGACAAGTACATGGAAGAAAAACGGAGTATGGAAGGTGTCCCAGGTGGGCACAACCCACTTGGGTGCACCAGGCAAGCCTGGCGCACCCTGGTGTCTTGTGCCCACCAGGGGACGCTTCCTAGGAGTTTCTTGATTTCCAAATTCTAAAATATTCCAAAACTGACAGAAAATATTTTTGCGGATTTTTCGGAGACCGTTTACTTACCGTATCACGTACCTCCTTATTTTCACGATTCTGGAGTGTTCTGGAAGGACTCTTTTATGTGTTCTTCCGGTGTCAAAGTTTGGATAATATTACTTTCAACATTAGTAGGCATACCTGAGATATAATGTTTTATTCATTGTCCATTGACAACCTTCGGGTTAGTACATTCAGAATTATTTATTTTGATGGCACTAGACTCGTAAAGCTCCTTGATGACATATGGGCCTTCCCATTTTGAGAGGAGCTTCCCTGCAAAAAATCAAAAATGAGAGTTGTACAAAAGAACATATTCTCCGAGTTTAAACTCACAGTTTTGAATTTTTTTGTCATGCCATCTTTTGACTTTTTCTTTGAATAACTTTGCATGTTCATAAACTTGGGTTCTCCATTCATCTAATGAGCTAATATCAAATAACCTCTTCTCACCAGCAAGTTTGAAATCATAATTGAGCTCTTTAACTGCCCAAAATGCTATATGTTCTAACTCAAGAGGCAAATGACAAGCTTTTCCACAAACCATTTTATAAGGAGACATACCCATAGGATTTTTATATGTTGTTCTATAAGCCCAAAGTGCATCATCTAATTTCTTAGACCAATTCTTCCTGGACCTATTGATAGTCTTTTGCAAAATTAATTTTATTTCTCCATTGCTAAGTTCAACTTGACCACTAGACTGAGGATGATAGGGTGATGCAATTCCATGGTTAATATCATACTTGACAAGCATTTTACAGAAAGCACCATGAATAAAGTGTGAACCACCATGAGTCATTAAATATCTAGGGACTCCAAACCTTGGGAAAATAACTTCCTTAAGCATTTTAATAGAGGTGTTGTGATCAGCACTACTGGTTGGAATAGCTTCTACCCATTCAGTAACATAATCAACAACAACCAAAATATGTGTATACCCATTAGAGGAAGGAGAAGGTCCCATGTAATCAAATCCCAAACATCAAAAAGTTCAATAACAAGTGAATAATTCATAGGCATTTCTTGACGCTTACCGATATTACCTATTCTTTGACATTCATCACAAGATGAGACATACTTACGGGCATCCTTGAAGAGAGTAGGCCAATAAATTCCAGATTGCAATACCTTATGAGCAGTTCTATCTCCAGCATGATGCTCTCCATAAGCCTTGGAGTGACATTTCCGTAGGATTTGTCCTTGTTCATGCTCAGGTACACAACGTCTAATAATACCATCTACTCCTTCTTTATAAAGATATGGGTCATCCCAAAAGTAATGTCTTAAATCATAGAAGAATTTTTTCTTTTGTTGGTAAGTAAAGCTAGGTGGTAAATATATAGAAAAAATGTAATTAGCATAGTCAGCATACCAAGGAGTACTATTAGCAACATTTATTGCAGCTAACTGCTCATCAGGAAAACTATCATCAATAGGTACTGGGTCATCAAGCACATTTTCAAGCCTAGACAAGTTATCAGCTATGGGGTTCTCACCTGCTTTTCTATCAGTGATATGTAAATCAAATTCTTGTAACAAGAGAACCCACCGAATAAGTCTAGGTTTAGCATCTTTCTTTTCCATAAGATATTTAATAGCAGCATGGTCTGTGTGAACAATTACTTTGGAATCAACAATATAAGGTCCAAATTTATCACAAGCAAACACAACTGCTAAGAATTCTTTTTCAATAGTAGCATAATTTCTTTGAGCATTGTCTAGAGTTTTACTAGCATAATGAATAACATTCAATTTCTTATCAAATCTTTGTCCTAGAACAGCACCAACAACATAATCACTAGCATCACACATAATTTCAAAAGGCAAGTTCCAATCAGGCGGTTGAACAATAGGTGCAGTAATTAAGTCTTTCTTGAGTGTTTCAAAGGCTTCAAGACAATCATCATAAAAACCAAAAGGGATATCCTTTTGCAAGAGATTAGTAAGAGGCCTAGAAATCTTAGAAAAGTCTTTGATAAATCTCCTATAGAAACCAACATGACCTAAGAAACTACGAATACCTTTTATATCTTTAGGACATGGCATTTTCTCAATTGCATCAACCTTAGCTTGGTCCACTTCAATACCTTTTTCAGAAATTTTATGACCCAAGACAATGCCTTCATTAACCACAAAGTGGCAATTCTCCCAATTCAAGACAAGATTTGTTTGTTCACATCTCTCCAAAACTCGCTCAAGATTGCTTAAAAAATCATCAAAAGACTTCCCATAAACAAAGAAGTCATCCATGAAAACCTCAACAATCTTTCCACAAAAATTAGAGAATATAGACATCATGCATCTTTCAAAGGTAGCAAGTGCATTACATAAACCAAAAGGCATACGTCTATAAGCATAGGTTCCAAATGGACACGTAAAAGTGGTCTTTTCTTGATCAGGTTGTGATAAAGGTATTTGTGAAAACCCAGAATATCCGTCAAGGAAGCAAAAGTGGGTGTGCTTAGATAATCTTTCAAGCATTTGATGAATAAAAGGCAAAGGGTAATGATCTTTTCTAGTTGCTTTGTTTAATTTTCTAAAATCAATTACCATTCTATAGCTTGTAACAATTCTTTGTGGAATAATTTCATTTTTATCATAAGGAACAACAGTAATAGCTCCTTTCTTAGGAACACAATGAACAGGACTTACCCATCTACTATTAGCTATAGGATAGATTATACCTGCTTCCAGAAGTTTTAATATTTCCCTTCTTACCACGTCTTTCATCTTCGGATTTAACCGACGTTGGTGATCAACAACTGGTTTAGCATCAGGTTCCATATTGATTTCGTGCTGACATAGAGTGGGACTAATGCCCTTTAAATCATCAAGAGTATATCCAATAGCAGCCCAGTGCTTCCTTAGAACTTTCAATAATCTTTCTTCTTCATGTTCTTAAAGTTTAGCACTGATAATAACATGATATATCTTGTTTTCGTCAAGATAAGCATATTTCAAAGTGTCTGGCAATTTTTTTAATTCAAACACAGGATCACCTTTAGGTGGATGAGGACTCCAAGAGTTTCAATAGGTAAATTGTGTTTAAGCAGAGGACGTTGTTCAAAGAAAACTTTATCTATTTCATTTCTTTCATGCATATGTAAATCATTTTCATGGTCTAGCAGATATTGTTCTAAAGGATGAGTAGGTGGTACAACAATAGAAGTAAGACCAATTAATTTATCCTTACTAGGTAGTTCTTTTTCATGATGATTTCTACTAAACTTGGAAAAATTAAAATCATGAGACTCATCACCAAAGCTAACTCCCACAGTTTGTTTCTTACAATCTATCTTAGCATTAACTGTGTTCAAGAAAGGTCTACCAAAGATAATGGGACATAAGTCATCTTGTGGGGAACCAAGAACAAGAAAATCAGTAGGGTATTTTATTTTCCCACACAAGACTTCAGCATCTCTAGTAATCCCAATTGGTGATATAGTGTATCTATTAGCAAGTTTAATAGTAACATCTATTTCTTCTATCTCAGCAGGTGCTATATCTTTCGTAATCTCTTCATATAAAGTATAAGGAATAGCACTCACACTAGCACCCATCTCACATAAACCATGATAACCGTGATCTCCTATTTTAACTGAAATAATAGGCATGCCCACAACAGGTCTATGTTTATCTTTTCTATCAGGTATAGCAATTCTAGCAGCTTCTTTACAGAAGTAAATAACATGCCCATCAATATCTTCTTCCAAGAGATCTTTAACCATTGCAATGATAGGTTCTACTTTAATTTGTTCTTCAGGTTTAGGTGTTCTAACATAGATTTTGTTTACCATAGTTGAAACTTTAGCATGTTCCTTTATCCTAACAGGGAAAGGTGGTTTATCTATATAAGCAGAAGGAACAACTGGATTAACATTATAGAGTATAGTTTCTTCTTTAACTGGTGCTGGTTTTTTAATTTCTTCTTTAACAGGTGGGTGACATTTAAACCACTTCTCCTTAGGGAGTTAAACATGAGTAGCAAATTAATTCGCAAAAGGAGGCTACTATCTCAGTGTCAAGTCCATATTTAGTGCTAAACTTTTGAAAAGCATCGGTATCCATAAAAGATTTAACACAATCGTACTTAAGTTTAATACCTGACTCTTTACCTTCGTCGAGTTCCCAATCTTCAGAGTTGCATTTAATTCTTTCCAAAAGATCCCACCGGAATTCACAAGTCTTCTTCATAAAAGAACCAACACAAGAAGTATCAAGCATGGTTTGATCATTACGAGAAAGCCGATCATAAAAATTCCGGATAATATTTTCTCTTGAGAGCTCATGATTGGGGCATGAATATAACATTGACTTAAGCCTCCGCCAAGCTAGAGCGATACTTTCTCCTTCACAAGGCCAAATATTATATATATAATTCCGATCACGATGAACTAGATGCATAGGATAAAATTTCTGGTGGAACTCCAATTTCAAACAATTCCAATTCCATGATCCAATATCATCACATAGCCTATACCATGTCAATGCTTTTCCCTTCAAAGATAAAGGGAAAACCTTTCTCATAACTTGATCCCTGGGTAAGCCTGCAAGATTAAACAATCCACAAATTTGTTCCACATATATCAAGTGCATATCAGGATGTTCAGTTCCATCTCCTGCATAGGGATTAGCTAGCAGTTGTTCTATCATACCCGAAGGAATTTCATATTCAATATTTTCAGTAGGTGCAGTAGGTTGAGGGGTAGCTAATTGTGTTTCCGTATGAGGTGAAGATACCCCGAACAAACCCCTCAAAGGATTGTTTTCCATAGTAACAAGTGACAATAAATTTCAACACACTATATAAATGTTTCCTTACCAAATTCCACTTACCAAAGGCGCTTCACTCCCCGGCAATAGTGCTAGAAAATAGCCTTGATGACCCACAAGTATAGGGGATGAATTGTAGCTCTTTTTGATAAGTAAGAGTGTCGAACCCAACGAGGAGCAGAAGGAAATGACAAATAGTTTTCAGTAAGGTGTTTGCAAGTGTTGAAATTGTAAGTAGTGAAGTAGTTTGATAGCAAGATAATTTGTAATGAGCAAGTAACGAATATAGTAACAAAAGTGCAGCAAGGTAGCCCAATCCTTTTCAGGCAAAGGACAGGCCAACGCTGTCTCTTATGATAAGCAAAGCGTTCTTGAGGGTACACAGGAATTTCATCTAGTCACTTTCATCATGTTGGTTTAATTCGTCTTTGGTACTTTAATGATTGATATGTGAGTGGATTGGTGCTTAGGTGCTGCTCTTACTTGAACAAACCTCCTACTTATGATTAACCCTCCCGCAAGCATCCACAACTACGAGAAAAGTATTAAGAATAAATTCTAACCATAGCATTAAACTTTAGGATCCAATCGGTCCCTTATGGAATAGCGCATAAACTGGGATTTAAGCTTCTGTCACTCTCGCAACCCATCATCTAATTGCTACTCCACAATGCATTCCCTTAGGCACAAATATGGTGAAGTGTCATGTAGTCGACGTTCACCTGACACCACTAAGGGAATCACAACATACATACTATCAAAATATCGAACACATATCAAATTCACATGATTAATTGCAACATGATTTCTCCCGTGATGTCAAGAACAAAAGTAAGTACTCACAAATAATAATCATGCTCAAGATCAGAGGGGTATTAAATAGCATAATGGATCTGAACTGATAATCTTCCACCAAATAAACCATATAGTGATCAACTACAAGACGTAATCAACACTACTAGTCACCCACAAGCACCAATCTATAGTTCTGGTAACAAGATTGAACTTAATAGATGAACTAGGGTTTGAGAGGAGTTGGTGTTGGGGAACGTTGCATGGGACAGAAATTTTTTCCTACGCACACGCAAGATCTATCCATGGTGATGAGCATCTACGAGAGGGAGAGTGGATCTACATACCCTTGTAGATCGCTAAGAGGGAAGCGTTAAGAAACGCGGTTGGTGTAGTCGAACGTCTTCGCGATCCAAATCGCCGAGCATCCCGTGATCTCATCACGATCTGTCCCGCGATCCAATCACGATCCTTCCGATCTAGCGACGAACGGACAACACCTCTGCGTTCAGCACACGTACAGCTCGATGACGATCTCCACCTTCTTGATCCAGCAATAGAGAGCGAAGAGGTAGAAGAGTTCGCTGGCAGCGTGATGGCGCTCCGGAGATGGTGGTGGAGCTATTCCGGCAGGGCTTCGCCTAAGTACCGCCGAACTAGTCTAGTCTAGAGGAGCTTGATCTAGAAGTAGGGTTTGACGTGGCTGAAAATCCTTGTCCAAAAAACCCTAAAACCACTCATATATATAGGAGGAGGGGAGAGGAGGCTGCACGCGAAAGGAGGGCTCTCCTTTGGTTCGGCCGAACCTTGTGGGGAGGAGTCCTCCTCCTAGTAGGACTCCTCCTCCCACAAGAGAGGTGGAGTTTGGGGAGGTTACCACCCCAATTCGGTTTGCCTCCCTTTCCTCCTGCGCATAGGCCTCCTTGGCTGACACAACTAGCCCACTATGGGCTGGTGAGTTGCCACATAGGCCCATGGGGTGGGTTGGCCCCACTGGTGGGCCCCGGGACCCATTTGTCACTCCCGGTACACTACCGAAAGTGCCCGAAACTTTCCATAGTCCAAACACCACCTTCATATATATCAATCTTTGTCTCCGGACCATTCCGGAACTCCTCGTGATGTCCGGGATCTCATCCAGGACTCCGAACAACCTTCAGTTACCACCATACATAACTATACACTACGGAAACGTCACCAATCCTTAAGTGTGCAGACCCTGCGGGTTCGAGAACTATGTAGACATGACCGAGACACCTCTACGGTCAATAACCAATGGCGGGACCTAGATGTCCACATTGGTTCCTACATATTCTACAAAGATCTTTATCGGTCGAACCTCTATGTCAAGGATTTAGTTAATCCCGTATGATGTTCCCTTTGTTCTTCGGTATGTTACTTGCCCGAGATTCGATTGTCGGTATCTCCATACCTAGTTCAACCTTGTTACCGGCAAGTCTCTTTACTCGTTTCGTAATACAAGATCCCGCAACTAACACTTAGTCACATTGCTTGCAAGGCTCATTGTGATGTTGTATTACCGAGTGGGCCTTGAGATACCTCTCCGTCACACGGAGTAACAAATCCCAGTCTTGATCCATGCCGACTCAACAAACACCCTCGGACATACCTGTAGAGCAACTTTATAGTCACCCAGTTACGTTGTGACGTTTGATACACACAAGGCACTCCTCCAATGTTCGTGAGTTGCATGATCTCATGGTCATAGGAATACATACTTTGACATGCAGAAAACAGTAGCAATAAACTGACACGATCATATGCTATGTTTGTAGTTTGGGTCTTGTCCATCACACCATTCTCCCAATGATGTGATCCCGTTTATCAAATGACATTTCATGTCAATGGCTAGGAAACCTTAACCATCTTTGATCAACGAGCTAGTCCATTAGAGGCATACTAGGGACATGGTTTTGTCTATGTATCCACACATGCATCTAAGTCTCCGATCAATACGATTATAGCATGGATAATAAAAGATTATCATGAACAAGGGAATATGATAATAACTAATTTATTATTGCCTCTAGGGAATATTTCCAACAGTCTCCCACTTGCCTTAGAGTCAATAATCTAGTTCACATCACCATGTGATTTGCATTGTTATGAATCTAACACCCAGTGAGTTCTGGGGCTCGATCATGCTTTGCATGTGAGGGAGGTCTTATAGTCAATGGGTCTGCGACATTCAGATCCGTGTGTACTTTGCAAATTTCTATGTCAAACCGTAAACACTGCTACCACACTCCACTTGGTACTATTCCAAATGGCTGCTCCACTATACGTATCTAGATTGCTACTACAAGTCATTCGGATTGGTGTTAAAGCTTGCATCGACGTGACTCTTTACGACAAACTCTTTATCACCTCCATAATCGAGAAACATCTCCTTAGTCTTTCAGTTACTAAGGATAATCTTGACCGCTGTCAAGTGCTCCATTTGAGGATCACTTTGAAACCTTTCGGCCATACTTATGGCAAGGATGACATCGGGTCTTGTGCACAACATTGCATACATGATAGAGCCTATGGCTGAAGCATAGGGGATGACACTCATCTTTTCTCTATCTTCTGTAGTCACTGGGCATTGAGTCTTACTCAACTTTATACCTTACAAATCAGGCGAGAACTCTTTCTCTGACTGATCCATTTTGAACTCTTTCAAAATCTTGTCAAGGTATGTACTCATTGAAAGTCTCATCAAGTATCTTGATCTATCTCTATAGATCTTGATGCTCAACAATTAGGTAGCTTTATCCAGGTCTTCCTTTGAAAAACTCTTTTCAAACAACCCTTTATGCTTTCTAGAAATTCTATATCATTTCCGATCAACAATATGTCAACCACATATGCTTATCAGAAACTCTATAGTGCTCCCACTCACTTTATTGTAAATACAAGTTTCTCGTAAACTTTGTATAGACTCAAAAACTTTGATCACCTCATCAAAGTGTATATTCCAACTTCGAGATGCTTGCTTCAGTTCATAGAAGAATCACTAAAGCTCGCACACCTTTTAGCATCCTTAGGACTGACAAAACCGTCTGGTTGTATCTCATACAACCTTTCCTTAAGGAAGGAAACGATGTTTTGGCATCCATCTGCCAGATTTCATAATTGAAAAATGCAGCAACTGCTAACATAATTCTAACAGACTTTAGCATCGCTACGAGTGAAAAAGTCTCATCGCAGTCAACTCCTTGAACTTGTCGTAAACTACTTTGCAACAAGTCGAGCTTTACAAATGGTAACATTTACCATCAGCGTCTGTCTTCATTTTAAAGATTCATTTGTACTTAACGACCTGCCGTCCAACGAGCAAGTCCACGAAAGTCTATACTTGGTTTTCATACATGGACCCTTTCTCGAATTTCATGGCCTCTAACCATCTGTTGGTTTCCGGGCCCATCATCGCTTCTCCATAGTTCGTAGGTTCATCGTTGTCCAACAACATGACCTCCAAGATAGGGTTGTCGTACCGCACAATAGCAGTACATGTCCTTGTCAACCTATGAAGTTTGATAGTAACTTGATCCGAAGCTTCATGATCATCATCATTAACTTCCTCTTCAACTGACGTAGGCTTCACAGAAACATCTTTCTGCGCTGCGCCACTTTCTGGTTGAAGTAAAGGTTCAATAACCTCATCAAGTTCTATTTTCCTTGTAGGTCGATAGTAACTTGATCCGAAGCTTCATGATCATCATCATTAACTTCCTCTTCAACTGACGTAGGCTTCACAGAAACATCTTTCTACGCTGCGCTACTTTCTGGTTGAAGCAGAGGTTCAATAAGCTCATCAAGTTCTATCCTCCTCCCACTCAATTCTTTCAAGAGAAACCCTTTCTCGAGAAAGGACCCAGTTTTAGCAATAAACATTTTATGCTTGGATCTGAGATAGAAGGTTCACCCAACTGTTCTTAGGGTATTCTATGAAGATGCATTTGTCCGCTTTGGGTTCGAGCTCATTAGGTGAAAACATTTTCCACACAAGCGTCGCAGCCCCAAACATTAAGAAATGACAGCTTAGGTTTCTATCAAACCATAGTTCACACGGTGTCATCTCAACGGATTTAGATGGTGCCCTATTTAAAGTGAATGTAGTTGTCTCTAATGCATAACCCCAAAATTATAGTAACAAAACGATAATACACATCATAGCACGCACCATATCCAATAGAGCACGACTATGATGTTCGGATACACCATCACACTATGGTGTTCTAGGTGGCGTGAGTTGTGAAACAACTTTCACATTGTCTAAAGTTGTATGCCAAACTCGTAACTCAGATATTCACCTCCATGATCATATCGCAAACATTTTTATCTTCTTGTCACGATGATCTTAAACTTCACTCTGAATTTGTTTGAACCTTCCAAACGATTCATACTTGTGTTTCATTAAGTAAATATACACTATATCTACTCAAATCATCAGTGAAGGTAAGAAAATAATGATATCCACCGCACGCTACAAGACTCATTGGATTGCATACATCAACATGTATCATTTCCAATAAATCACTTGCCCGCTTCATCAAAACAGAAAACAGGGTCCTTAGTCATCTTGACCAAGAGGCATGGTTCGCATGTCTCAACTGATTCGAAATCGAATGAGTCCAAAGATCCATCAGCATGGAGTTTCTTCATGCGTTTTATACCAATATGACATTTAGCGGTAGTGCCACAAGTATGTCGTACTATTATTATTAACTTTGTATCTTTTTGGCATCAATGTTATGAACATGTGTATTACTACGATCAAGTTTCAACAAACCATTCTCACTGGGTGCATGACCGTTGAAGGTATTATTCATGTAAATAGAATAACCATTATTCTCTAACTTAAATGAATAACCGTGTTGCAATGAATATGATCTAATCACGTTCATGCTCAACGCGAAAACACCAAATAATATTTATTTAGGTTCGTCACTAATCTCGAAGGTAGAGAGAGCGTGCGATGTTGATCACATCAACCTTGGAAACATTTCTAACACACATCGTCACCTCACACTTAGCTAGTTCTCCGTTTATTCCGTAGCTTTTATTTCGAGTTACTAACATTTAGCAACCGAACCGGTATCCAATACCTAGGTGCTACTAGGAGTACAAGCAAGGTGCGCATCAATAATATGTATATCAAATATACTTTTGTCGACGTTGCCAGCCTTCTTATCTACCAAGTATCTAGGATTGTTCCGCTTCAGCGACCTCTCTCCTCATAATTGAAGCACATAGTCTCGGGTTTGGGTTCAACTTTGGGTTCCTTCACTGGAGCAGCAACTGACTTGCCATCCATGAAGTTTCCCTCCTTTCCCTTGCCCTTCTCGAAACTAGTGGTTATACTAACCATCAACACTTGATGCTCCTTCTTGATTTCTACCTTTGCGATGTCAAACATCGCGAACAGCTCAGGGATTATTAATTCTATCCCTGGCATTTTATAGTTCATCACCAAGTTCTAGTAGCTTAGTGAAAGTGACTTGGAGAACTATATAAATCACTATATTATCTGGAAGATGAACTCCCACTCGATTCAAGCGATTGTAGCACCCAGGCAATCTGAGCACATGTTCAACGATTGAGCTATTCTCGTTCATCTTGCAGGCAAGGAATCTTGTTGGAGATCTCATATCTCGCAACACGGGCATGAGCCTGAGATCCTAATTTCAGCTCTTAGAACATCTCATATGTTTCGTGACGTTCAAAACGTTTCGGAGCCTCAATTCTAAGCCGTAATGCATGACGCACTAAACTATCAAGTAGTCATCAGAACATGCCTGTCAGATGTACACAACATCTACAGACGACGCTAGAGGGGTTGGCGCACCGAGCGGTGCATTCAGGACATAAGCCTTCTGTGCAGCAACGAGGACAATCCTCAGATCACGGAGCCAGTCTGCAATATTGCTACCATCATCTTTCAACTCTATTTCTCTAGGAACATATAAAATTCAAGGGAGCTACAGCGCGAGCAAGTAATCCACAACATAATTTGCAAAGACACTACTGACTATGTTCATGATAATGAGTTCAATTAATCATATTACTTAAGAATTCCCACTCAAATTGACATCCCTCAGGTCATGCAAGTGATACATGATCCAAATTCACCAACTCAAGTCCGATCATCACGTGAGTTGAGGTGGTTACAATGGTGAACATCATTATGTTGATCATATCTACTATATGACTCATGTTCGACCTTTCGGTCTCTTGTGTTCCGAGGCCATGTCTGTACATGCTAGGCTCGTCAAGTTTAACCCGAGTGTTCCGCATGTGCAACACTGGCTTGCACCCGTTGTATGTGAACATAGAGTCTATCACACCCGATCATCACGTGGTGTCTCAACACGACGAACTTTCGCAACGGTGCACACTCGGGGAGAACACAATTCATCTTGAAATTTAAGTGAGGGGTCACCTTATAATGCTACCGTCGTCCTAAGCAAAACAAGGTGCATAAAAGGATTAACATCACATGCAAATCATAAGTGACATGATATGGCCATGAACTTGTGCTTTTGATCTCCATCTTGAAAGCACCGGCATGATCTCCATCGTCACCGACAAGACACCATGATCTCCATCATCTTGATCTCCATCAATGTGTCGCCATCGGGGTTGTCACGCCCAACATGCTTCTACTACTATTGCTACCGTTTAGCGATAAAGTAAAGCATTACATAGCGCTTAATGATTGACACGCAGGTCATACAATAATTAAAGACAACCCTATGGCTCCTGTTGGTTGCCGTACTCATCAACATGTAAGTCGTGATAATCTATACATCACATGATCATCTCATACATCACATATATCACATCATGTAATTGGCCATATCACATCACAACATAACCTGCAAAAACAGACGTCCTCTAATTGTTGTTGCATGTTTTACGTGGCTGATACGGGTATCTAGCAAGAATAATTCTCATCTACGCAAAAACCACAACGGTGATACACTAGTTGATCTTCAACCTTCTCAAGGACCGCCTTTGTCGAATCCGATCCAACTAAAGTGAGAGAAACTGGCACCCGCAAGCCATCTATGCAACAAGTTGCGGTCGAGGGAACCGGTCTCTCGTAAGCGTACGAGTAATGTTGGTCCGGGCCGCTTCATCGCACAATACCGATGAACCAAAATCCAACCAAGGGAGGAAGCAATCTAAGCATCAACGCCCACAAACCTTTTGTGTTCTACTCGAGATCTTATCAACACATAGACCTAGCTCATGATGCCACTGTTGGGGAACGTTGCATGGTAAACAAAAATTTTCCTACGCACACGCAAGATCTATCCATGGTGATGAGCATCTACGAGAGGGAGAGTGGATCTACATACCCTTGTAGATCGCTAAGCGGGAAGCATTAAGAAACGCGGTTGCTGTAGTCGAACGTCTTCGCGATCCAAATCGCCGAGCGTCCTGCGATCTCATCACGATTCGTCCCGCGATCCAATCACGATCCTTCCGATCTAGCACTGAACGGACGGCACCTCCGCGTTCAGCACACATACAGCTCGATGCGATCTCCACCTTCTTGATCCAGCAAGAGATAGCGGAGAGGTAGAAGAGTTCTCCGGTAGCATGACGGCTCTCCGGAGATGGTGGTGGAGCTATTCCGGCAGGGTTTCGCCTAAGTACCGCCGAACTAGTCTAATCTAGAGGAGCTTGATCTAGAAGTAGGGTTTAGACGTGGCTGAAAATCCTTGTCCAAAAAACCCTAAAACCACTCATATATATAGGAGGAGGGGAGAGGAGGCTGCTCCCAAAAGGAGGGCTCTCCTTTGGTTCGGCCAAACCTTGTGGGGAGGAGTCCTCCTCCTAGTAGGACTCCTCCTCCCACAAGAGAGGTGGAGTTTGGGGAGGTTTCCACCCTAATTCGGTTTGCCTCCGTTTCCTCCTGCGCATAGGCCTCCTTGGCCGACCCAACTAGCCCACTATGGGCTGGTGGGTTGCCACATAGGCCCATGGGGTGGGTTGGCCCCACTGGTGGGCCCCCGGGACCCATTTGTCACTCCCAGTACACTATTGAAAGTGCCCGAAACTTTCCATAGTCCAAACACCACCTTCCTATATATCAATCTTCGTCTCCAGACCATTCCGGAACTCCTCGTGATGTCCATGATCTCATCCAGGACTCCGAACAACCTTCGGTTACCACCATACATAACTCTACACTACCGAAACGTCACCAATCCTTAAGTGTGCAGACCCTGCGGGTTCGAGAACTATGTAGACATGACTGAGACACCTCTACGGTCAATAACCAATGGCGGGACCTGGATGTCCACATTGGTTCCTACATATTCTACAAATATATTTATCGGCCGAACCTCTATGTCAAGGATTCAGTTAATCTCGTATGATGTTCCCTTTGTTCTTCGGTATGTTACTTGCCCGAGATTCGATCGTCGGTATCTCCATACCTAGTTCAACCTCGTTACCGGCAAGTCTCTTTACTCGTTCCGTAATACAAGATCCCGCAACTAACACTTAGTCACATTGCTTGCAAGGCTCATTGTGATGTTGTATTACCGAGTGGGCCCTGAGATACCTCTCCGTCACACAGAGTAACAAATCCCAGTCTTGATCCATGCCAACTCAACAGACACCCTCGGACATACCTGTAGAGCACCTTTATAGTCACCCAGTTACGTTGCGATGTTTGATACACACAAGGCACTCCTCCAATGTTCGTGAGTTGCATGATCTCATGGTCATCGGAATACATACTTTGACATGCAGAAAATAGTAGCAATAAACTAACACGATCATATGCTATGTTTGTAGTTTGGGTCTTGTCCATCACACCATTCTCCCAATAATGTGATCCCGTTTATCAAATGACATCTCATGTCCATGGCTAGGAAACCTTAACCATCTTTGATCAGCGAGCTAGTCCATTAGAGGCATACTAGGGACATGGTTTTGTCTATGTATCCACACATGCATCTAAGTCTCCGATCAATACAATTATAGCATGGATAATAAACGATTATCATGAACAAGGAAATATGATAATAACTAATTTATTATTGCCTCTAGTGCATATTTCCAACAGTTGGTGCTGTTGAATATGTTGATGAAGATTGCCCTCCCCAAGATGGGAGAGTTGTTGGTGATGATGATGACGATGATTTCCCCCTCCGGGAGGGAAGTTCCTCCGGCGGAATCGCTCCGCCGGAGGGCAAAAGTGCTCCTGTCCAAGTTCCGCCTTGAGACGGCGGTGCTTCATCCAGAAAGCCTTGTTCTTATTTTTTTTAGGTCAAATTGACTTATATACCAGGAGATGTGCACCGGAGGTGGGCCGAGGAGCACACAACCCACCAGGGCACGCCTGGGCTCCCTGGCGCGCCCAGGTCGGTTGTGCCCACCTGGTGGGCCCCCTCTGGTACTTATTTGCTCCAATAATTCTTAAATAATCCATCAAAAATCTCCGTCAAGTTTCAGCTTGTTTGGAGTTGTGTAGAATAGGTAGCCTGACATAGCTTTTCCAGGTCTAGATTTCTAGCTGCCGGAATTCTCCCTCTTGGTGTGTTCCTTGCAAATTATTAGAGAAAACACATTAGAATTACTCCAAAAAGCATTATTATGGATAAAAACATTATAAATAACAGCAAGAAAACATGATGCAAAATGGACGTATCAGTTTTCACGGATGATTTTTCCGTTTACGAAACTTCTTTTTTGCTTGCTTAAGAAACCTTGATCGATTTTTGCAGGGATGTGAACAAAGTAATCTCATCTTGAATTGGTAGAAATGTCACTTTATGGTTAATGAAGGTATTGTCTTGGGGCATAAAATATCTGAATGAGGTATTGAGGTGGATCAAGCTAAAGTTGATGCAATTGAGAAAATATCATGTCCTAAAGATGCCAAAGGTATTCGAAGTTTCCTTGGTCACGCTGGTTTCTATAGGAGGTTTATTAAAGACTTCTCAAAAAATTCTAGGCCTCTTACTAATCTTTTACAAAAGGTTACCCCCTTTATTTTTGATGATGATTGCATAACGCCTTTGAAACACTAAAGAAAGCCTTAACCACTCCACCTATCGTTCAACCACCTGATTGGAACTTGCCTTTTGAAATTATGTGTGATGCTAGTGATTATGTTGTTGGTGATATCCTAGGAAAAAGAGTTGATAAGAAATTAAATGTTATCCAATATGCTAGTAAAACTCTAGACAATGCCCAGCGGAATTATGCTACTGCTGAGAAAGATTTTTTAGCAGTTGTCTTTGCCTGTGATAAATTTAGACCCTATATTGTTGACTCTAAAGTTATTGTTCACACCGATCATGCTGCTATAAAATATATTATGGAAAATAAACATGCTAAACCTAGTCTTATTAGGTGGGTTCTTTTGCTTCAAGAATTTGACTTACATATCGTTGATAGGGAAGGAACTGAGAACCCAGTAGCTGATAACTGTAACATCCCAAAATCCCATTTTGGAATGCTATGAAATATAGCTATGCATCATCATAATGTTGTTTGAGTGAAATGAATTGTCAAAGTTTCCCTTTTGGATTTCTGAAAGGCCATCTCTATTTTTCCATCATTTGTTTTTCCTATCTTGCCAAAACCCTGAAATATTCAAATATGAGAGGAGGAACATGACACTCCATATCAAGGGTATTTTTGTGAAGTATTTGAACCATAAAGCCCGGGATGTTATTTGAAATTTTATTTGCAAAAACAATTAAAATCAATTTAGGCATTTTTTGAAAATATTTTTTTAAAGTATTTATTTTGGCCGTGGAAAAATGTTCATTAAATTGCATTTATTCCCCTGGTCAATTTAATATATAGATATTCATTTTTCGAAATGTATTGATGGCCATAAAGGAGTTTCCCTTTCTTTGTAAATGAATAAAAGGAAAAAAATTTGCGTAATAGGAAAGTCCACGGCCCACAACACCCCGCCAGATCCGAATTTAATTCGGATCGGCCACCGACGCCGCTAACGCCGCTCCCCTCGACCACCATGATGCCGTCCCCGACCACCTACGACGCTCCGCCGCCGTCGACCGTCGCCGGAGACACCCCGACCCCCCTCTGTAAGCGACGCCCCCCTCCTCAGCCTTCGGATCTAGATCCAACGATCCAGATTAGAACATTTAAAACGCCGAACCGTTTTCTTCTAACGTTTGGCCATCCGCTCGCTAGCTCCCGCACACACACGGCCTCGGCCAATCACAGCATGCCACATCACCCACTGTCCGTTAGTTTATTTTTTCTTTTTTCTTTTTGTTTTAGAAAACAGAATAGTTTTTGTTTTTGTTTTTGTTATATCTTTTAGGATAGTTAGTGTTTTTGATTGATTCTTTTTGCAACATGTCACAAATTACTTGTAGTTTCTGTCTGTAGTCTTAGTTTTCAAATTTGAACTTTTAAATTTGAATTTTGTTAAATTTTAGCAAATCACTAAAACTTGAATAACTTGAGTTTAAAAACTTATTTTTGGGTGAATGTTTTTGCCACTGTTTTGTATTAGTTAGGTTTATCATCCTGAACTGTTTGAGTATTTTTAGGATAGTTTATATTAGGGTTTTTAGTAAAAATAGATTTTGTTTAGTTCTTCTTAGGGTTTAATTAAATTGTTTTAATTTTAGTTTATTTTGATTCTGTTTTAGTTTAACTTCTGTTGTAGTTCTTTTAGTTTTCTATTGTTCAACATAGGAGATTTATTTTCTGTTAATAAAAATATTTTGTTTGTTTTGTTTTGTGTTCTATTTTTAAATAGGTAAAAATCTTTGTTTTTACCATAAGTAATGTTTAGTAAAAGGTTTTGTAGTATTCTCTGGCACAAAAAGTTTTATGGTGAAACACTTCTGTTTACTAAATAAAATTTTAGTATTTTCTTTAATGCTATTTGTTAGTTGCTGAAAACAAATTTTTGTCTTGTTATAAGTTTTGCCCCAACAATTTGAGAGCCTTCTACTTTGTTTTGATTTCATTCTTTTGATTTTGCTGTTGATTGTTGTAGTATTATTAGTTTACCTTGCTGTTGTGTAAATTGTATTGTGGTTATGCTTATTGTGTGCTTGTTTGATTCGTTAGATCATTCGGAGTGCGAGGCTTGTTATCTAGAGTCACTCGAGTAAGAGGATCGTCAGCAAGGCAAGTCACTTTGATCATGTTTAGCCATGTTTTTATTGCATTAGTTCTACCATCTCCACATTTGCATGCAGAGTAGGTAATTTGGAAATTTGGTTACTTAATGTAGTATCATGTGGTAGGCACCCCTCAACCCTTTGACACTTTGGCCCCGGGAAACGTTGATTTAATTTTGCTATGCTATTAGTAGACGAGGTTGGTTGTGTGATTCATGAGAGTTGTGAGATAATAATTACAAGACCTACATGATGATCAAGACTTCAAGACTCCAAGTTTTCAACATACCTCTGGGTGGATGATGGTTGAACGACGCCATGAAGAAGCCAGTGGTTAGCCTAGGTGTTGCTGGAGAAGTGCCAGTAATCACACGGAAAGGTCCACCCAGGAACAAAGAGGTGGATGGATGCTTCAAAACCCAAGGCTTACCTGCACAGCCACAAGCCATTATGGGCTCTGGCTTGGTTGGATATTGTGGTGACCCCGGACAGGCGGTGCTACGAGATGTAGAAGAACAGTAGGAAAGGATGGGCACCGACAGAGTCTCAAAGGAACCCCTTAGAAGACCATGTTTTGACCATCCGTTCCTCAAACACCCTGAAGTGCGAGGAATCCAACGGAGGCGATCAAATCTTGTGGGGAACGTGTGCAAAACTCTACAGAGTACTCAAACCTAATCGATTAGCCGTGTCCACGGTCATGGACAACTTGAGCCAAAGGAACTGAAACTATCTGGAATTCTCAACACAAAGAATTATATGATGTGGGTATTAATGACAACTCGGGTATGAGAATTGGTTGGTGGAACCATCTCATTAATGAACCAAAATTGTAGTAAAAACTTCTATTTTGCCCCTCTCTTGTTGTAGGAAAAATTGGCTTTACGCAAAACTTAATACCCCACCTGCCATATATGCATATAGAATAGATGATTATTTTCACCCCTCTCTTTTGTGACATTGCCAGCATATTCAATATGCTAACCTACACGGCTGCAACGTATCATGTTGCAGAGTACTTTTCCGACCAGGAGTGAGGATACGCTCTACGCTCGGTGAGATGCCCTTGGAGTCATATGGACTCGACTACCTTTGAAGCTTCCGCAAGTTTTTGGTTTAGTTTATCTCATGAGTTGGCCTTCAGCCACTTTATTGTAACCCTTATTGTAATAAAGGAGTCGATATGAGATCTCGATTAATAAAGTTGTGTGATTTTCCCTTTGATATATACATTGATGTACCGTGTTTGTACTAGCATGATCTTGGGATGGTATGGAAACACCGGAGATTCGACCGTTTCAGGTCGGGTCGCTACAGAAATGGTATCAGAGCACACGCTGACCGTAGGACGTAACCTCTAGGATTAGAAAAGCCTTAGGGAAAAAATCATTTTCTATTGACTTTGAAATTCTTATATTCTCATCTGCTCATTTCTGACTTCTCTCCGATTTTTCCAACCTTTCTAGATGGCCACCTTCACCCCAGTTTTGTTCACGGAGTTTTGCGAGCCTAACGTGACGATGCCCTTTGGCAAAGAGCTGGTGAAGATCGTCAGGGACGTAAGGATCGCTTTGCCAAGCATCACCAGGACTCCTATCATGTCTTTTCCACAAGACGGTCACTATAGGATTGAGGTGCACATCCCTAGAAAGACCTTTGGAAATCGTAAGGAACCCATTGACTTCAAGTTTGTGGCACCCAGCTGGATTCTTGGGAGGGACATGGAGATTCACTATGCCCTTGGACGTATTCAGGAGGAATACAGGGGTGGTCCTATTTCGCCAAGCCTCAGCATGGTTTGTCGCAGAGATGCCAATGGAAATATCATAAACAACCCCACTGAAGATTCCACCATTTCTTATATCCAGACTTTGGAGACTCACATCAGGACTCTAGAGCTTCAAGTACGCGCAGACACGAAGACGATAAAAAAGTTGATGAACCGCGAGCTTGACCTCAAAGTTGACATACGAGAAGCCAATTACGAGCATGAGCATGTAGTGAAGGACTTCTTGGAGAGGATCGAGAAGCTGAAGACTCGCATTGCAAATCTGGAGGAACAACTGGACGTGGGAGAAAATCTTCACCCAGAAGGAGACATGGCTTCCTTGATCAGCAACAATGATGACTATGAGGAGAGCGCCACCGGAGGAGGCCACATCACCATGGACTTTTGAGGAGAACTTTAGCAATGCCCTCCATGTATCTTTTATTTCATCGTTAATACGTAGGACGATGTCTAGTTTTATTTGGAGACTTGTATCTCGATGTTTGAACCTTGAGTTGAATAAATGAATGAGTGTTTTGGTGTGATATGTATGTTGCATTGCATATGGGTAGTGATTTTTTTTTCCTTTAGGCCCTTGTTCTATTCTAATTCTCTTCCCTCTGAAAACAGCAAGATGCCTCCGCGACATGAGCCCGACTTCACCTTTCCGCCAAAACTCACACAACTCCTCCAGCAGCAGAATGCCCTGATGCAACTGTTGATCCAGAACCAGAACAACAACAACAACCGCCCTCCACCTCAGGGCGATAAACTCACCCGTTTTCTGAGGCTGAATCCACCGACCTTCTCCAGCAGCACTGAGCCCATTGTGGTAGATGATTGGCTTCGCAAGATGGAGAAGGAACTCATCACCGCTGGATGCACTGAGGCTGAAAAGGTGCATTTTTCCGCCCATCAACTTGAGGGGCCAGCAGCTTCATGGTGGGAGAACTACACCACCACGTACCCCATTGCTGGTGTGACTTGGGAGCAGTTCAAGCTAGCTTTCCGCACCGCTCATGTTTTAGCTGGAGCCATGAGTCTGAAGAAGCATGAGTTTCGTAACTTGCGCCTTGGAAATCGCTCAGTTGCCCAGTACGTGGATGAATTCAGCATGTTGGCCCGTTATGCACCAGGAGATGTGGCCAATGATGCAGCCAAGCAGGAGAAGTTCCTGGAAGGACTCAACGATGAGTTGAGCGTGCAACTGATGGTGGCTACTTTCAACAACTACTAGGAGCTGGTATACAAGGCCCTCATCTTGGAGGGGAAGCAATAGCAAATTGAAAACCGCAAGAGGAAGTATGGACAAGGGAAATCTAACTCTGGAGCTCAACAGAAGCCTCGCTACTCCTCGTACTCAGGGAATACCGGATCAGGGACCGGTAAGTATGGAGGACACACTCATGCCGTGCACAACCATGGAGGCCACAACCATGGGCGAAGTGGGAATAATCGTCCGAACAATGGCAACTTCAAGAATGGCAATGGAGGTGGAAATGGCAACCAGCACCGTCCCGCTCCAGCTTAGAAGGATCTAAACCATATCACCTGCTTCAAGTGCCAGAAGACAGGGCACTATGCCATAGAATGTCCCTAGAACAAGCAGGGAAATGGAAACGGCAACAACAACGACAACTCATCAGCTAAGAAGCCAAATCCTTTTCTACGTGCTCAGGTGAACCACATTGATGTGGAGGAAGTCTGATCAGCCCGAGACTGTGGTTGGTAAGTTTTTATTGCATTCACGTCCAGTTATGATACTTTTTGATTCCGGTGCAACTCATTCATTCATATCCAGGGTAGTTGTGGAAAAGTATGGTTTGCCCACCAAAACCCTTAGTAGAAAACAGGAGGATTAAGTATGTATACCGATGCACACCGAAGAATACTCGGGTAAATTCCCTCACAGGAGTTGTTCAGGAGGAAGTGCCGGTTGCACAAGACTTCCCAGATGTATTCCCGGAGGAATTACCAGGCATGCCACCAGATAGAGAGGTTGAGTTCCTGATAGAGTTACTGCCAGGAACAACCCCAATTTCCAAGAGACCCTACCGGATGCCCACAAATGATTTAAAAGAAATCAAGAAGTAGATTAACGAGTTATTGGACAAAGGGTATATTCGCCCAAGTTCGTCACCTTGGGGACCTTCAGTTCTTTTGGTGGAGAAGAAGGATAAAACCTTGAGGATGGTAGTCGATTATCATGCATTGAACAAGGTGACTATCAAGAACAAGTACCCTCTATCGATGATTAATGACTTGTTCGATCAGCTAGTGGGAGCCGAAGTGTTCTCCAAGATCGATCTTCGATCAGGGTATCGCCAATTGAAAATTCGTGAACATGATATATCCAAAACATCCTTCACCACAAGGTATGGCTTATATGAGTATACAGTCATGTCTTTTTGGTTTGACTAATGCTCCTGCCTATTTCATGAGTATGATGAACAAGGTGTTTATGGAATATCTGGACAAGTTTGTCGTGGTGTTCATCGATGATATATTGATATTCTCCAAGAGCGAGGAAGAACACAAGGAACACTTGCGTTTAGTTCCGGAGAAGCTTAGAGAGCATCAGTTATATGCCAAATTCAGCAAATGTGAATTCTGGCTGACGGAAGTCGGATTCCTTGGACATGTTATTTCTGGAGATGGAATAGCCGTGGACCCCGCTAAGGTGGAAGCAGTCACCGAGTGGAAGTCACCCACCTCAGTTAAGGAGATCCGTAGTTTTCTCGGACTTGCCGGATATTATCGGAGGTTCATTGAGAATTTCTCAAAGACTGCCAAGCCCATGACGGAGTTGTTGAAGAAAGAGTCTAAGTATATTTGGACTAAGGAATGTGAAGCTAGTTTCCAGGAGTTGAAGAAACGTTTGGTCACAACCCCAGTGTTGATTTTGCCAAACATTCGGAAGGACTTCTAGGTTTATTGTGATGCTTCGCGTCAAGGACTTGGAGGAGTACTCATGCAGGAGGGAAAAGTTGTAGCCTATGCATCCAGATAGCTACAACCTCATGAGTTGAACTATGCCACCCATGATTTGGAGTTAGCAGCCGTAGTGCACGCACTCAAGACCTGGAGACATTTCTTTATCGGAAATAGTTGTGATGTTTACACTGATCATAAGATCCTGAAGTATATCTTCACACAGAAGGAGTTGAACCTCAGATAGAGGAGATGGCTAGAGTTAATCAAGGACTTTGACATGAGATTGCATTATCATCCAGGGAAGGCAAATGTTGTAGCAAATGCCTTGAGTCGGAAGAGTTATGTGAACACACTCATAGCGGGAGGATTACCCCAGGATTTAGCCGATGATCTCAGAGAGCTCTGGCTAGAGATAGTTCCAAGAGGATATGTTGCCACACTGGAGATCCAGTCCACCTTGACCGAAAGAATTCGTGAAGCCCAGAAATCGGACAAGGAGATAGCTGAGATAAAGCAGAGAATGTAGGATGGAAAAGCAAAAGACTTTCATGAAGATGAACAAGGAAATCTATGGTTTGAAGACCGAATCTATGTGCCCAATGACCCAGAGCTCAGGAAGTTGATAGTTCAAGAAGCCCACGACTCACCTTACTCGATACACCCAGGCAACACCAAGATGTATCTAGATTTGAAGGAAAGTTACTGGTGGACAGGTATGAAGAAGGATATTGCCGAACATGTTGCGGTATGTGATGTTTGTCAGCGAGTAAAGGAGGAACATCAGAAACCAGCAGGGTTACTCCAACCTTTGCCGATACCCGAGTGGAAATGGGATAAGCTTGGTATGGACTTCATCACAGGATTACCCAGGACCCGTTCCGGTTATGATTTCATATGGGTAGTGGTCGATCGCTTGACCAAGGTAGCTCATTTCATTCCAGTGAAGACCACCTATACCAGTGCTAAGTTAGCCAAGATATATATGACCAGGATTGTATGTCTGCATGGAGTTCTGAGGAGTATCATGTCAGATAGAGGAACACAATTTACCTCAAAGTTTTGGCATCAGTTACACGAAACTTTGTGTACAAGGCTGGAATTCAGTACAGCTTTTCATCCGCAAACCGATGGACAGACTGAGAGAGTCAACCAGATTCTGGAGGACATGTTGAGGGCTTGTGCGCTAGACTATGGGTCTAGTTGGGATGACAACTTACCTTACGCAGAGTTCTCGTACAACAACAGTTATCAGACTAGTCTGAAGATGGCCCCTTTCGAAGCTTTATACGGAAGGAGGTGCAGAACACCATTGATGTGGGATGGTGTTGGGGACCGAAAACTTTTTGGTCCTGATCTTATCCAAGATTCTGATGAAAAGGTCAAACTGATTCGAGACCGACTCAAGATAGCCCAATCCATGCAAAAGAGCTATGCTGATAGCAAACGCAAGGAGGTGAAGTATGAAGTGGGAGACCGAGCATACCTTCGTGTGTCCCCACTTCGAGGAGTCAAGAGGTTTGGTGTTAAAGGAAAGTGAGCACCCAGATTCATAGGCCCCTACAAAATTCTTGAACATAGAGGCGAAGTTGCATATAGGCTGGAATTTCTGGAAGGATTGTCTGGAGTTCATGATGTTTTCCATGTTTCGCAGCTGAAGAAATGCCATGCTGAGATGGCTGATATTCCTTTGAGAGACATAGTGCCCCTAGAGGCCATACAACTTGACAGTGATCTGACTTATGAGGAGAAGCCCGTCAGAATCCTCGAGACTGCCAACAGTGTTACCCGTAGCAAGATCATCAAGTTCTGTATGGTTCTGTGGAGTCACCACACCGAGGAAGAAGCCACCTGGGAACGCGAAGAAGATCTTCATCGAGACCACCCTCACCTATTTTCTAGCCAACCCGAATCTCGAGGGCGAGATTCATCTTAAGGTGGGTAGGTTTGTAACATCCCAAAATTCCATTTTGGAATGTTATGAAATATAGATATGCATCATCATCATGTTGTTTGAGTGAAATGAATTATTGAAGTTTCCCTTTTGGATTTCTGAAAGGCCATCTCTATTTTTCCATCATTTGTTTTTCCTATCTTGCCACAACCCTGAAATATTCAAATATGAGAGGAGGAACATGACACTCCATATCGGTGGTATTTTTGTGAAGTATTTGAACCATAAAGCCCAGGAGGTTATTTGAAAATTTATTTGCAAAAAGAATTAAAATCAATTTAGGCATTTTCTGGAAATAATTTTTTTTTAAAAGTATTGATTTGGCCTTGGAAAAATAATCATTAAATTGCATTTATTCCCTTGGTGAATTTAATATATAGATCTTCATTTTTTGGAAATGTATTGATGGGCGTAAAGGAGTTTTCCATTCTCTGTAAATTAATAAAAGGAAATTTTTTGCGTAATAGGAAAGTCCACGGCCCACCACACCCCACCAGATCCGAATTTAATTCGGATCGGCCACCGACGCCGCTAACGCCGCTCCCCTCTCTCTATCACATGGGACCCACCGACTGACCGTGCCATCCCCGCGGTCATCCCCTACATCCCGCCTCGGACCTCGCCGACGAGATCCCACCGCGCCGGATCTCCCTCCCCTTCCTTTTCCCGACCATGCGAGGCCCATATATAAAGCCCCTACCTCACCGCACTCCATTCCCCCCCCCCCGAAAACCCCACTCCCCTCGCCATAACGTCACCCCTGCACCTCGCCAGAGTTCGGCACCACACCGAAGCTCTCCGACCTCGTGGTCGTCGCCCCCTTCAGCCCCGCACCCCACCGTCTCCACCAATCGTCGCCGGAGGCTCACCGCCGTCGTTTGGACCCTTCGGACGCCGCCCTCGACCATTGCGACACCATCCCCGACCACCTCTGACGCTCCGCCACCGTCGACCATCGCCGTAGACACCCCGACCCCCCTCTATAAGCGATGGCCCCCTCCTCAGCCTTCGGATCTGGATCCAACGATCCAGATTAGAACATTTAAAACGCCGAACCATTTTCTTCTAACGTTCGACCGTCCGCTCGCTAGCTCCCGCACGCACATGGGCTCGGTCAATCACAACATGCCACGTCACCCACTGTCCGTTAGTTTATTTCTTTTCTTTTCTGTTTTTGTTTTAGAAAACAGAATAGTTTCTATTTTTGTTTTTGTTATATCTTTTAGGATATTTAGTGTTTTTTATTGATTCTTTTTGCAACATGTCACACATTACTTGTAGTTCCTGTCTGTAGTCTTAGTTTTCAAATTTGAACTTTGTTAAATTTGAGCAAATCACTAAAACTTGAATAACATGAGTTTAAAAACTTATTTTTGGGTGAATCTTTTTGCCACTGTTTTGTATTATTTAGGTTTATCATCCTGAACTGTTTAAGTATTTTCAGGGTATTTTAGATTAGGGTTTTTAGTAAAAACAGATTCTGTTTAGTTCTTCTTAGGGTTTAATTAAATTGTTTTTATTTTAGTTTATTTTGATTCTGTTTTAGTTTAACTTCAGTTGTAGTTCTTTTAGTTTGCTATTGTTCAACATAGGAGATTTGTTTTCTATTAATAAAAATATTTGTTTGTTTTGTTTTGTGTTCTATTTTTAAATAGCTAAAAACCTTTGTTTTTACCATAAGTAATGTTTAGTAAAAGGTTTTGTAGTATTCTTTGGCACAAAAAGTTTTATGGTGAAACACTTCTGTTTACAAAATAAAATTTTAGTATTTTCTTTCATGTTATTGGTTAGTTGCTGAAAACAAATTTTTGTCTTGTTATTAGTTTTGCCCCAACAATTTGAGAGCCTTCTACTTTGTTTTGATTTCTTTCTTTTGATTGTGCTTTTGTTTGTTGTAGTATTATTAGTTTACCTTAATGTTGTGTAAATTGTATTGTGGTTATGCTTATTGTGTGCTTGTTTGATTCGTTAGATTATTCGGAGTACGAGGATCGTCAGCAAGGCAAGTCACTTTGCATGCAGAGTAGGTAATTTGGACATTTGATTACTTGATGTAGTATAATGTGGTAGGCACCCCTCAACCATTTGACACTTTGGCCCCGGGAAACGTTGATTTAATTTTGTTATGCTATTAGTAGACGGGGTTGGTTGTGTGATTCATGGGAGTTGTGAGATAATAATTACAAGACCTATATGATGATCAAGACTTCAAGACTCCAAGTTTTCAACATACCTCTGGGTGGATGATGGTTGAATGGCGCCCTGGAGAAGCTAGTGGTTAGCCTAGGTGTTGCTGGAGAAGTGCCAGTATTCAGGCTGTAAGGTCCACCCAGGAACAAAGAGATGGATGGATGCTTCAAGACCTAAGGCTTAACTTCATAGCCAAAAGGCATTATGGGCCCTGGCTTGGTTGGATATTGTGGTGACCCTGGACAGGCGGTGCTACGAGATGTAGAAGAACGGTAGGAAAGGATGGGCACCGACAGAGTCTCAGAGTAACCCCTTAGAAGACCATGTTTTGATCATCCGTTCCTCAAACACCCTGAGGTGCGAGGAATCCAACGGAGGCGATCAAATCTTGTGGGGAACGTTTGCAAAACTCTGCAGAGTACTCAAACCTAATCGATTAGTCGTGTCCACAGTCATGGACAACTTGAGCTAAAGGAACTGAAACTATCTGGAATTCTCAACACAAAGAATTATAATGATGTGGGTATTAATGACAACTTGGGTATGAGAATTGGTTGGTGGAACCATCTCATTAATCAACCAACATTGTAGTAAAAACTTTTGTTTTGCCCCTCTTGTTGTAGGAAAAATTGGCTTTACGCAAAACTTAATACCCCACCTGCCATATATGAATATAGAATAGATGATTATTTTCACCCCTCTCTTTTGTGACATTGCCGGCATATTCAATATGCTGACCTACATGGCTGCAACATATCATGTTGCAGAGTACTTTTCCGACCAGGAGTGAGGATACGCTCTACGCTCGGTGATATGCCCTTGGAGTCAGATGGACTCGACTACCTTTGAAGCTTCCGCAAGTTTTTGGTTTAGTTTATCTCATGAGTTGGCCTTCAGCCACTTTATTGTAACCCTTATTGTAATAAAGGACTCGATATGAGATCTCGATTAATAAAGTTGTGTGATTTTCCCTTTTATATATACATTGATGTACCATGTGTGTACCAGTATGATCTTGGGATGGTACGGAAACACCGGAGATTCGACCGTTTCAGGTCGGGTCGCTACAATAACTTATCTATGTTAGAAAATATTCTTAATGAACCACTACCTATTGATGATAATTTCCCTGATCAACAACTAGCTGCAATAAGTGTCTCACACAACACACCTTCGTATGCTGATTATGCTAATTACATTGTCACTAAATATACACCACCTAGCTTTACATATCAACAAAAGAAAAAAAATCGTCTATGACTTGAGACATTACTTTTGGGATGACCCACATTTTTATAAAGAAGGAGTGGATGGTATTATTAGACGTTGTGTACCTGAGCATGAACAGGAACAAATCCTATGGAAATGTCATTTCGAAGCTTATGGAGGACATCATGCAAGAGATAGAACTGCTCACAAGATATTGCAATCCGGTTTTTATTGGCCTACTCTCTTCAAGGATGCATGTAAGTTTGTTTGTCTTGTGATGAATGTCAAAGAATTGGTAATATCGGTAAGCGTCAAGAAATGCCTATGAATTATTCACTTGTTATTGAACCATTTGACGTATGGGGTTGTGATTATATGGGACCTTTTCCTTCCTCTAACGGGTACACTCATATTATAGTTGCATTTGATTATGTCACTAAGTAGGTAGAAGCTATTCCAATGAGTAGTGTTGATCACCACACCTCCATTAAAATGCTTAAAGAGGTTATCTTTGTGAGGTTTGGAGTCCCTGGATATTTAATGACTAATGGTGGTTCACACTTTCTTCATGGTGCTTTTTGTAAGATGCTTGCTAAATACGATGTTAACCATAGAATTGCATCACCCTATCATCCTCAATCTAGTGGTCAGGTAGAACTTAGCAATAGAGAAATAAAAGTAATATTACAAAAAACTGTCAATAGGTCTCATAAGAATTGCTCTAAGAAATTAGATGATGCACTTTGGGCCTATAGAACAGCTTATAAAAATCCAATGGGTATGTCTCCATATAAAATGGTATGTGGGAAGGCTTGTCATGTGCCTCTAGAATTAGGACATAAAGCATTTTCGGCAATTAAAGAACTCAACTATGATTTGAAACTTCCCGGTGAAAAGAGGCTATTTGATATTAGCTCACTAGATGAATGGAGAACCCAGGCGTATGAAAATGTTAGGCTATTCAAAGAAAAAGTAGAAAGATGGCATGACAAAAGAATTCAAAAGCAGGGATTGAGAATAGGAGACCATGTTCTTTTGTCAACTCTCGTTTAAGATTTTTTTGCAGGAAAGCTTCTCTTGAAATGGGAAGGACCATATGTTATCGAAGAGGTCTATCGTTCTGGAGCAATCAAGATTAATAATGTCGAAGGTACTAACCGGAAGGTGGTAAATGGACAAATAATTAAGCACTATATCTCAGGTACGCCTATTAATGTTGAAAGCCATGTTATCCAAACCATGACACCAGGGGAGCACATAAAAGAAACCTTCTGGAACACTCCAGAATTCTTAAAAATAGGAGGTAATTGATTCGGTAAGTAAACGGACTCCGAAAATCTGCAAAAGTATTGTCTGTCAGTTTTGGAATATTTTAGAATTTTGGAAATAAAGAAATAAACTAGAAGGTGATCAAGGTGAGCATGATACACCAGGGCATGCCAGGCACCCCTGGCAGCGCCCTGGTGGGTTGTGCCCACCTCGGATGCCTTCCCGACTCCGTTTTCCTTCCAAATACTTGTTTCCCCAGAATAAAAATTCTCTATATATACCCCCAACTGTTTTAACGACCGCATTAGAGAAAAATCCTTTGTTCTTGTTTCTTGTTGTTTTCTCGTCAGATCTAGATCTCCATGGCTCCACGAAGCTCCTCCAAGGACAAGTTCTTTGAGAAGTTGATCAACCCGTACTTGCCGGAGGTGATGAAGCACCCTAAAGCCATTGAGATACATGAGGGGGTGCTCCACATCCGCAATGTTCAGGGACCCATGAAGACCGGAAGCATGGAGACTAGGCTCGAGGTGATGGAACATGAGATCTTCAAGTGCCAGAAGATGGTGGAGCGTGGACTTAGTGCTAATCACTCCATGATCACGGAATTCACCGGTGATCAGATAGTGGATGGCCAATCCGTGAAGGACACCATCTTCACCCTAAACAAGCAAATTAATTTTCTACAGAGCCAAGTTTATGATCTTCAAAACCAAATATTTGAATATGAAGCGATATTTAAAGGTATGAGTTTAGCTGCCTGTTGCAGGACTCGAGGGACTCTCGCGGCAACCTTTGATGGGGAACCCTTTGACTAGAAGGTGGAGGATAACCTTGCTCCATCATCACCACCACCTACATCAACTCCTCCACCTTCTTCATCAACACCACCAAAGGAGACTTGAGGAAAAGGGTATGGGCACTCCCCTTGGCTTAAGCAAAGCCCGGGGGAGGTGCCCTGGTATCCTATCACCACCACTTTACTCACCTTTACCTATTTCATTTCTATCCTTAGTTTCCCTTTTCTTTAGTTGAATAAAAGTTTAGCATGATCTATCTTTGTGTGTTAGTTCCGTGGACTATCTGTATTTGTAATCGAGTGAAAGTTATATAATAAAGTTAGTTGTAGTTTTTGCCTCTTTACTTTATGGTTGCAATAAAATTAAGGAAAAGAAACAAAAAATCATATGCTAATCTTATGGTGAGTAATGATATCACATAATGAAAAGTATAAATAGTAAAATTTGTTGCAGATTGACAAACATATCATTGGTCAATGATGCAATTCATGAAAGAATTAATAAGGGAAGAGAAGATTTACATGCAAATACACTATCTTGGACATCTTTTATGATTGTGAGCCCCCATCAAATATTATATGTCAAAAATTTTGACGTTGGACGAGGAAGACAACGTAATGATTTATGTTTTTTCATATCCACATAGAAGTTATATTCTCATAGATCCTTTAACATGTTTGGTGCTTGCCCAATATCTTTGCTAGCCAAAAATTCCGCACCAAGTAGAGATGCTACTTGTGCATCCAAAAAACCAAACCAAACTCTTTCTTTGAGTGTCCACCATACCTACCTATGGATCGAGAAAGATCCTTCAACTAAATTGTCATCGGTGCAATAAGGCAATAAAAATTGCTTCTAAAAGTGTTTTGATCAATTAGTGTAAGAGAAAATTGAGCGTTATATGAACTTATGATGGCAAAGTAATAAAAGCGATGGACTGCATAATAAAGGCTGCTATCATAGGGGCCAATATAGCATGACGTTCTTTTATAGTAAGGGATTGGGCATACAAATCAATAAGCGCATGACAACCTCTGCTTCCCTCTGTGAAGAGCCTATCTTTTACTTTTATGCAAGAGTCAAAGTATTATTACCTATTCCCTTTTTACTTTTTCCTTTTGCAAGCATCATGTGGTGAGGAAAGATGTAGGCACATATATCCAGTTGGATATGGGTGGGCATGAGTTATTATTGTTGACATCATCTTTGAGTTGAGTGAGCTGGGAGGCAAAACTATAAGCCCCTATCTTCCTATGTGTCCGGTTGAAACTTTTGGTTCATGGGTATGTCGTGAGTGTTAGCAATCATACAAGACTAAATGATAGTTGAGTATGTGGGCTTGCCAAAAGGCTCTGACATCAGACCCTTCCTGACAATATGATCAATTGTAATTGCAAAGTTAATTGAGAACATAGTTTGTTGGTTTCCAATAAGATTTATGCTTCATACTTCTATGTTGTGACGAATTGTTACTTTTTCATAAGAAGTCTTCTGATAAAAAATGTATTGATATAAGTTCTTATGTTAGAGTTTTTTGTTGTTATGTTAATAAGCATGATACTTCTATGTCCATATTTTGTTTTTATTGACACCTCTCTCTCTCAAACCATGTGGACATGCTTTTCAATTTCGGCTTCCGCTTGAGGACAAGCGAAGTCTAAGCTTGGGGGAGTTGATACGTCCATTTTGCATCATGATTTCCTACTATTATTTACTTTGTTTTGTTGAATAATAATGCTCTTGGGAGTGATTCTAATGCCTTTTCACTCATAATATGCAAGGTTTACACAAAGATGGAGAATACCGACAGCTGGAATTTTGGACCCAAGAAAAGCATGTCAAAGATACCTATTCTACACAACTACAATGAAGCTAAAAATTTATGGTGATTATTTTTGTATTTAATAAACATTAGTGGAGCTGAAAACTACCGGAGGAGGGGCTCCAGGTGGGCACAACACTCTAGGGCGCGTCAGGCACCCCTAGCCGCGCCCTAATGGGTTGTGCCCAGCCTGGCCTGCTTCCGGTGCCCATATTCTGGTATAAATTCCCAAAAAAACCTAGAAAAATAGGAGGAGGACTTTCGGGACGAAGCACCGCTACCTTGAGGTGGAACTTGGGCAGGATCACTTTTGCCCTCCGGCGGAGTGATTTCACTGGGGGAACTTCCCTCCCGAAGGGGGAAATCAAAGCTATCGTCCTCACCAACAACCCTCTCATCTTTGGGAGGCCAATCATCATCATCTTCAACATCACCATCTCCTCTCAAACTCTAGTTCATCTCTTGTGTTCAATCTTTATACCAGAACCTCAGATTGGTACCCGTGGGTGACTAGTAGTGTTGATTACTATATGGTTTATTTGGTGGAAGATTATATGTTCAGATCCATTATGCTATTCAATACTCCTCTGATCTTGAGAATGTTTACTATTTGTAAGTAGTTACCATTGTTCTTGAGGACACAAGAGAAGTCATGTTGCGAGTAATTATGCAAATTTCATATGTGTTCGATATTTTGATGATATGTATGTTGTGATTCCCTTAGTAGTGTAATGTGAACGTAGACTACATGACACTTCACCATTCATGTGCCTAAGGGAATGCATTGTTGAGTAGTTATTAGATGATGGGTTTCTAGGGTGACAAAAGCTTAAACCCTAGTTTATGCGCTACTTCGTAAGGGGCTGATTTGGATCCACATGTTTAATGCTATGGTTAGACTTTGTTTTAATACTTTTCTAATAGTTGCGGATGCTTGCGAGTGGGTGATAACCCACGAGTATAGGGGACCGCAATAGTTTTCGAAGGTAGAGTATTCAACCCAAATTCTTTGATTCGACACAAGGGGAGCCAAAGAATATCCTCTAGTATTAGCAGTTGAGTTGTTTATTCAACCACACCTGAAACACTTAATATCTCCAGCAAAGTACTCCCCCCATTCCTAAATATTTCTCTTTTTAGAGATTTCACTATGAACTACATACGGTTGTATATAGACATAATTTAGAGTGTAGATTCATTCGTTTTGCTTTGTATGTAGTCCATAGTTGAATCTCTACAAAGACAAATATTTAGGAACGGAGGGAGTATTTATTAGAAAAGTAGTATGGAAGTAATGGCAACGATGGCAAAAGTAACAGTAGCAGTTTTATAGTGATTGCAACAGTAGCAGCGGAGAAGTAACTTAGCAAAGCTCAATATGTGGAAAGCTCGTAGGCAATGCATCAATGATGGATAATTATGTTGGATAGCATTCATCATACAACAATTATAACACAGGGTGACACAGAACTAGCTCCAATTCATCAATGTAATGTAGGCATGAATTCCATATATAGTCATACATGCTTATGGAAAAGAACTTGCATGACATCTTTTGTCCTACCCTCCCGCGGCAGTGGGGTCCTAATGGAAACTAAGGGATATTAAGGCCTCCTTTTAATAAAGAACCGGACTAAAACATTAGCACTTAGTGAATACATGAACTCCTCAAACTATGGTAATCACCGAAAAGAATCCCACTTATTGTCACCCTGGGGGATGCGGATCATAACTCGTAATAGGTGTCTAAAACTTGCAAGATAGGATCAAGAACTCATACATATTCATGAAAACACAATAGGTTCAGATCTGAAATCATGGCACTCGGGCCCTAGTGACAAGCATTAACATTGCAAAGTCATAGCAACATCAATCTTAGAACATAGTGGATACTAGGGATCAAACCCTAACAAAACTAACTCGATTACATGATAAATCTCATCCAAACCATCACCGTCTAGCTAGCTTACGATGGGATTACTCACGAATGGCAGAGGGCATCATGGAATTGGTGATGAAGGATGGTTGGTGATGACGATGGCGTCGAGTTCCCCTCTCCGGAGCCCAAAACGGACTCCAGATCTGGTCTCCCGAAGAAGAATAGGAGGTGGGGGTGGCTCAGTATCATGAAACAAGATGAACTCTTCTCTCTAATTTTTCTCTGTGAATAGGGTTATATAGAGATGGAGATGAGGTCAAGGGAGCCACAGGGGCCCCACAAGCCTGCTTGGCGCGGCCAGGGGGTCGTCGCGCCTAGCAAGCTTGTGGCCTGCAGGTGGCCCCCTTCTGGTTGATTCTTGTGCTAGTATTTTTTATTAATCCCAAAAATATTCTTCGTAAATTTTTAGGATGATCCAAGAACTCTTATTTCTTCACAAAAATAACACCAAGGCAATTCTGCTGAAAACATCATCGGTCCGGGTTAGTTCCATTCAAATCATGCAAATTAGAGTCCAAAACAAGGGCAAAAGAGTTTGGAAAAGTGGATACGATGGAGACGTATCAACTCCCCCAAGCTTAACCCATTGCTTGTCCTCAAGGAATTCAGTTGATAAACTGAAAGTGATAAAGAAAAACTTTTACAAACTTAGTTTGATCTTGTTGTTGTAAATATGTCTAACTGATGTTCAGATTTTTAGCAAAGATCATGCACTAACCACATTCACAATAACATTTAGGTCTCGCATCTACTCATACCAACGAAGTAATCAACTAGCGAGCAATAATAATAACTCTCGGATGACAACACTTTTTCAAAACAATCATTATAAAATATGACAAAATTTTATCTCGCTAGCTCTTTCTGAGACTGCAATACATAAATGCAGAGCACCTCTAAAGAACAAGGACTAACTAGACATTGTAATTCATGGTGAAAGAGATCCAGTCATGCCATACTCAATATCAATTAACCGCAAAGCATACAAATGATAGTGGTGCTCTCTAAATCGTGCCTTTTATAAGAACATGATGACTCAACCGTAAAGTAAATGGAAAGGCCCTTCGCAGAGGGAAGCATTGATTTGGAGAGGTGCCAAAGCTCAAGTTTTTAAAAACAAAGATAAGTTATGATTTTTTTGAGCGGTATGCTTTCATTGCTCACAAAACGACCAAGAGGTTTCCAACATCTTTCATGCTGGATACATTATAGGTGGTTCCCAAACATAATGATAAAGTTTTTACTCCCCCTCCACCAATCAGTCACACTCCACGGTGAGCCAAATCCACGGGTACCGTCCATACAAACACAGTTCTGGGTGAGTTTTGTTTAATTAGATTTTTCTTTTATTTTGAGCATGGAACTGGGCATCCCGATTACCAGCCACTTTCTCGTGAATGATAGAGAATTAACACATACCGTGAGAATAACCCACCTAGCATGGAAGATACTGACAACCCCTAGTCGCCACATGAGCGATTTGGGTATACAAAACAGAATGCTTATTTGAAGGTTTAGAGTTTGGCACATGCAAATTTACTTGGAACGACAGGTAAATACCACATATAGGTAGGTATGGTGGACTCATATGAAGCAACTTTGGGTTTGAGGGATTGGATGGACAAGAAGTATTCCCACTTAGTACAATTGAAGGCTCGCAAAAGACTAGGGAGTGACCAATTAGAGAGCGACACGGTCATCAACATGATTTGGGATTAAGTAACATTGAATGCAAGCATGAGTAGGATATATCACTATGAACATAAATATCATAGAGGCTATGTTGATTTTGTTTCAACTACATGCATGAACATGTGCCAAGTTGAGAGATTTGAATCATTCAGAGGAGGATACCATCCCATCATACTACATCACAACCATTTTATTATGCATGTTGGCACCCAAAACAAACCATTATCCACTCTTAGATAATTGAGAATGGCATGAGTAACTATAATCTCTAATTGTCATTGCAAATATGTTTCACCCATAACGAATTGAATTCGGAATGATGAGATAATCATATTTACAAAAGCAAGATAGGTCGAGTTCATACCGGCTTTTTCTCCATCTCAATCTTTTCATCAAATATCGTCATTATTGCCTTTCACTTGCACGACCAAACAGTGCAGATAATAATAAGAGTGCACGTGCATTGGACTAAGCTGGAATCTACAAACAACAACTCAAAAGAGAAGACAAGGTACATGGCTCTCTAATAGGTAAACAATAATGCATATGAGAGCCACTCAAAATTTTCATTGTGGTCTTCTCCTTATGACCCAAAGAAAGAAAAAACAAAAACGAGAATGAGAAAACTATTTACACGGGAAAGCTCCCACAAAAAAAATAAGATTGAAAAATCTTTTTGGGTTTTCCTTTTAATGCTACCACTAAGCAACTAGAAGGTAAAGCTAGAACTAATTTTTTTGTATTTTTCTCAAAGTTAAATAAAGACACAAGAAGAAAGCCAAACAAGAAAATAAACTACCATGGATGGTACAATGAAAGAGTATGAACACCGACTACTAAGATGAGTGTGTGAACATGAATTTAAAGTCGGTGAGAAATACGTACTCCCCCAAGCTTAGCCTTTTGGACTAAGTTGGTCTATGGCCATGGCTGGAAAGAGCTCTCCCCCGGATACTCAGGAGCGTCCTCATAGTTCCATTGGTTGGCGAATTCCTGTGGCTCCCACTGAAAAACTCGCACCGGCTACGGATCAAGGGCTGGTGTTGGTTCCAGAGCTGGGGATTGTGTCAGACCCCAATATCTGTAAATGTCTCCGAGCATAATGGTGTACCTGCCTTAGCGAATATCGAACAAAGAAGAAGCAGGCAGAGTAATAATTTCACAAGTACCCTGGCTAAAAACTAAGTTGTAAAGCAACCTCCTATCATCTTTTTGATTAATAACATCATGAGCTACCATACGGTCATAATCTAAAAACTTCGTGGGTAGCAGCCTCTCATCTTTCTCATTAAGCCTAATGGGTATCTCAAAATGTTTGGGTAAACGAGATGCATAGATACCTCCGAATATGGGCCCCTTCAAATGGTTGGTGTTCAACCGTTGGGCCACCATAGCATCGAGACTAAAGGTTCTATCAGCAAATAAAGCATGGCATAGAATGGTGAGGTCAGGGGCACTAAGATTCCACTCTCCCAGTGACCAACTAAACATCTTCCCGCAAATAATGAATAATAGTGTAGCACAGGAAAATGTAAACTAGTTGCTCTTGCCTTTGACACACCTCTCTCTTCCCCCACAATGACTGCGGCAATAAAATCTTCCATGTCTCCAGGTCGTGGTTCCCTGATGCTGCCCTCATAGGGTATTTTGCAAACTTTGCAAAAATCATAAAGGTTCATTTTCTAAGGCACATCATATAAGTGAAATTCGACTATAGGAGGGTCTTCCCTAGAATGAAAGTGAAAATTTTGCACAAAGGTATTCGTGAGCAAGAGGTAATGGACACACTTATCGTTGAGGAAGTCGATGATGCCTGTATTCTCGGCCAAATAATAGAAATCTTCATAAATTCTGGCCGCCCTCAAGAATGTGTCACACAACCATTCACAAGGTCGAACTTCTGCGACGCGAGGAAGATTATACTTGGGTTTCTCCCTCATCTCATTTTCATCTTCCTTAAAACTCCGGCTTGAAGAGCCTCTTAACAATCTCCACAACATTTCTTTCTCTGAAAAATTCTGAAATTTTTAGTGACTCAAAAATAAAGGTGCACAAAACTCAACAAAACCCATAGAAACTATTCCCTCAAGTGCCTAGAGGCTATATCATGCTTCAAAACTACTTGGGACCATATAAATTTGACATGCAAGCACAAGAACAAGGTCACCACAGCAGCAAAAATTTGCAATATATAAAGCACTAGAACAAAAACAAATTGGACCATTGGAGGAGTCACATACCAAGGAACAATCTCCCAAAATAGTTTTGCGAATGAAGCTTTGCACAAGGAAATCGAAAATGGCAGCAAAATGAGCTAGAACACGGGTTTGAGAAATGGTGGGATTTTTTTCCGGAGGAAGATGAAGTGAATGGGTGCTGGAATAAGTTAAGGGGGCCACGTGGGACCCACAAGCCTGCTAGGCACGTCCAGGGGGTGGCCACGCCTTGTGGGCGTATGGCCCACTCGTGCAGCCCCTTGCAGTGTGCTCAGTGCCAGATATTTTTAAATATTCTATAAAAATCATACTCCATTTTCACGACATTTGGAAAAAATATATATTCAGGTCACCTTTTTTATTGCATGGGAAACTTAGAAAACAGAAAAATAATAGCATTTTTACTTAATTTCATCTAACTAACAGAAAATAAAAGTTGGGTACAGGAAGTTGTGCTTTCTAAATTCATCCATCTCATGCTCATCAAAAGGAATCCATCAATAAGGTTGATCAAGTCTTATTAATAAACTTCTTTAGAATAACATGAAACCGAAGAATTTTCGAATAACACTAAGTTACCTTAATGGGGATTTATATATCCCCAACAATAAGTATATCATATTTCTTCTTGACAGTAGGAAGAGGGAATTCAAAGTCTCCAATAATAATCGTTGGAATTTTTTCAATGGAGTTGATACTGTGAACTTGAGGTTGTTTCTTCGGGAAGTGTACTGTATGCTCATTACCATTAATATGAAAAGTGGCATTGCCCTTGTTGCAATCAATAACAGCCCCTACAGTATTCAAAAAGGTTCTACTAAGGATGATCGACATACTATCGTCCTCGGGAATATCGAGAATAACAAAGTTCATTAAGATAGTAGCATTTGCAACTACGATAGGTACATCCTCACAAATACTAATAGGTAGAGCAGTTGAGTTATCAGCCATTTGCAAAGAGATTTCAGTAGGTGTCAACTTATTCAAATCAAGTCTACGATATAAAGAGAAAGGCATAACACTAACACCAGCTCCCAAATCACATAAAGCAGTATTAACATAATTCCCCATAATAGAGCATGGTATAGTTGGTATTCCTGGATCTCCTAATTTCTTTGGTACTCCACCCTTAAAAAGTATAATTAGAAAGCATGGTGGAAATTTCAGCATCAGGTATCTTCCTTTTATTAGTCAAAATATCTTTCATATACTTATGATAAGGAGACATTTTTAGAATATCGGTCAAGCGCATACGCAAAAAGACAGGTCTAAGCATTTCAACAAAGCGCTCAAAATCCTCATCATACTTTTTCTTGGATGGTTTAGGAGGAAAGGGCATGGGCTTCTGAACCCATGGTTCCCTTTCTTTACCATGCTTCCTAGCAATAAAATATCTTTTGTCATACCTTTTATTCTTAGGATGTGGGTTATCAAGATCAACAGCAGGTTCAATCTCCACATCATTATCATTACTAGGTTGAGCATTAACATGAACATCATCATTAATATTATCACTAGGCTCATGTCATCACCAGATTGTGCCTCAGCATCAGAAACAGAAATATCATTTGGCTTTTCAGGTGTATCTATAACAGGTTCACTAGCAGCATGCAAAGTTCTATCATTATCCTTATTCCCCTTATTACTGGAGCGACTAGGTACATCAATATTACCCGTTTGAGAATCTTGTTTATTTCTCTTAGGATGGCCCTCAGGATACAAAGGTTCCTGAGTCATTCGTCCACCTCTAGTCACAACTTTAACAAAATGATCATGTTCTTACTATTTATCTCATTAATCAAATCATTTTGTGATTTAAGTACTTGTTCTACTTGAGTGGTTACCATGGAAGCATGTTTACTAATCAGTTTAAGATCATTGATAGTTCTACTCATATAATCACCTACGCGATCAAGCATGAAAGCATTACGTTTCAATTGTCTACTAACATAAGCCTTAAAATTTATTGCTGAACAAATTTTTTTATCAAATTCATCCAAGCATTGGCTAGCGGACTTATTATAAGGAATATCGCTTTCATCAAATCTACAAAGAGAAGTTACCTCTACTACCTGTGTCGGGTTATCAAGACCATGTATTTCTTCAATAGGTGGTAGATTCTTAACATCTTCAGCTTTAATACCTTTTTCTTTCATAAGTTTCTTTGCCTCTTGCATATCTTCAGGACTTAGAAATAGAATGCCTCTTTTCTTCGGAGGTGGTTCAGTAATAGTCCAATCATTGTCATTGCTCAATATATTATTCAATAGTATTTCAACTTGTTCAACAGTTCATTCCCTGAAAACACAACCAACACAACTATCTAGGTGGTCCCTAGAACCATCAGTTAGTCCACTGTAAAAGATATCAAGTATTTCATTTTTCTTGAGAGGATGATCAGGAAAAGCATTAAGTAATTGGATAAGCCTACCCCAAGCTTGTGGGAGACTCTCTTCTTCAATTTGCACAAAGTTAAATATTTCCTGCAGGGCAGCTTGTTTCTTATGGGTAGGAAAATATTTTTCAGAGAAGTGATATATCATATCCTGGGGGCTACGCACACAACTAGGAGCAAGAGAATTAAACCATATCTTAGCATCACCCTTTAATGAGAAAGGAAACAACTTAAGGATATAGTAATAACAAATATTTTCCTCATGAGTAAATAGGGTGGCTATATCATTCAATTTAGTAAGATGTGCCACAATAGTTTCAGATTCATAACCATGGAAAGGATCGGATTCAACCAAAGTAATTAACTCAGGATTGATAGAGAATTCATAATCCTTATTAGTAACAAAGATACGTGAAGTAGCAAACTTAGGACCATATTTCATTCTAGCATTCAAAGATTTTTCTTTCCACTTGCATAGTAGTTTCTTATGATTATCTCTATCCTTACAAGCAAGAAAGTCCCTAGCTACCTCTCCTTCCATAACATAACCCTCAGGAATATCAGGCAATTCATATCTAGGAGAGCTAGGTCTAGCAGGTGTCTCAAAGTGTTCAGTTTCAATAATTTCATTAATTTTAGAAGTATCACAATTTTCAGCATTGGCTCTAGCAATTTGTTCATCAAGAAAGTCACCTAGTGGCACAGTATTATCAAGCAAAGCATCATCACAAGCATCAGGCATAGTAGAAGTGGCATCGTCAATTACTTGCGACATATCAGAATTACTAGCAAGTGGTGGTGTCGCAAACTTACTCATAACAGAAGGTGAATCAAGTGCAGAGCTAGATGGCAGTTCCTTACCTCCCCTCGTAGTAGAGGGATAGATCTTGGTTTTTGGATCTTTCAGATTCTTCATGGTGATAAATAGATATAAATCCCAAGTGACTCAAAGAAGAGAGCTATGCTCCCCGGCAACGACGCCACAAAAAGTTCTTGATAACCCACAAGTATAGGGGGGATTGCAACAATTTTTGAGGGTGGAGTATTCAACCCAAATTTATTGATTCAGCACAAGGGGAGCCAAAGAATATTCTCGAGTATTAGCAGCTGAGTGGTCAATTCAACCACACCTGAAAGACTTAATATCTGCAGCAAAGTATTTAATAACAAAGTAGAATGGAAGTAACGGCAACGATGGCAAAAGTAATAGTAGCCGTTTTATAGTGATTGCAACAGTAGCAGCGGAGAAGTAACTTAGCAAAGCTCGATATGTGGAAAGATCGCAGGCAATGGATCAGTGATGGATAATTATGTTGGATAGCATTCATCATGCAACAATTATAACATAGGGTGACACTGAACTAGCTCCAATTCATCAATGTAATGTAGGCATGTATTCCATATATAGTCATACGTGCTTATGGAAAAGAACTTGCATGACATCTTTAGTCCTACCCTCCCATGGCAGAGAAGTCCTAATGGAAACTAAGGGATATTAAGGCCTGCTTTTAATAGAGAACCAAACCAAAGCATTAGCACTTAGTGAATACATGAACTCCTCAAACTACGGTAATCACCGAAAAGAATCCCAGTTATTGTCACCCTAGGGGATGCGGATCATAACTCGTAATAGGTGTCTACAACTTGCAAGATAGGATCAAGAACTCATATATATTCATGAAAACATAATAGGTTCAGATCTGAAATCATGGCACTCGGGCCCTAGTGACGAGCATTAAGCATAGCAAAGTCATAGCAACATCAATCTCAGAACATAGTGGATGCTAGGGATCAAACCCTAACAAAACTAACTCGATTACATGATAAATTTCATCCAACCCATTATTGTCCAGCAAGGCTACGATGGGATTACTCACAAACAGCGGAGAGCATCATGGAATAGGTGATGAAGGATGGTTGGTGATGACAATGGTGTCGATTTCCCCTCTCCAGAGCCCAAAACGAACTCCAGATCTGGTCTCCCGAGGAAGAACAGGAGGTGACGGCAGCTCCGTATCGTGAAATATGATGAACTCTTTTCTCTAATTTCTTTCTCCGTGAATAGGGTTATATGGAGCTATAGATGAGGTTGGGGGAGCCATGAGGGCCCCACAAGCCTGCTAGGCACGACCAGAGGGGTGGCCGCGCCTAGAAGGCTTGTGGCCTACAAGTGGCCCACCTCTGGTTGATTCTTGCGCCAATATTTTCTATTAAATCCAAAAATATTCTCTGTAAATTTCCAGGATGATCCGAGAACTTTTATTTCTGCACAAAAGTAACACCAAGGCAATTCTGCTTAAAAACAACATCAGTCCGGGTTGGTACCATTCAAATCATGCAAATTAGAGTCCAAAACAAGGGCAAAAGAGTTTGGAAAAGTGGATACAATGGAGACGTATTAGGGGGTTAATCATAAGTAGGTTGTTAGTTCAAGTAAGAACATCACCTTATCACAGGTCCACCCACATATCAAATTATCAAAGTAGCAAACACGAATCAAACCAACATGATAAAAGTGACTAGACGAAATTCCCGTGTACCCTCAAGAACACTTTGCCTATTACTAGTGATTACTCTGGCTCGTCCTTTCCCTCAAAAGGATTGGGCTACCTTTCTGCACCTTGTTTACCTTTACTATTACTTGCTCGTTACAAAATACCTTGTTATCAAACTATCTCTTACCTACAATTTCAGTGCTTGCAGAGATTACCTTGCTGAAAACCGCTTGTCATTTCCTTCAGCTCCTCGTCAGGTTCGACACTCTTACTTATCAAAAGGACTACGATTGATCCCCTATACTTGTGGGTCTTCAGTAAGCGTTCTGCCTTTTAATTTTTTTCTTTGGTTTTCTCCATGAGGTTTTCTAGTGAGGGCGCCCCAGTGCACCCACTCAGTGTAGCCCCCGAGACTCGGACTGACTATGAGACAGCCGGTCAACTCTAACTACGCCACCTTTCCTCCTTGTTATCTGCAGGCTCTCCATGAACGACGGCTTCTCGCATACAACTTGTTATTGGGCCAGTATCGGGAGGCCGAAAGCCGATTGGCTACCGCGGAAGCGGACATGCGACAAGCGTGAGGTATGTTGGCTCATGATTCTTTAGTGGTTGCGTGCTCAATGCAACCCTCAGGATTAAGACCGGCTGCACCGGATGGTGCAAGCTGGCTAGCAGCGTGACCTCCTGTCCATAGAGTGCGACTGGCTATGCGGGGAAGCAAGCCGCCTGTAGGCGGAGAGGAGTGGGCTGCAGGCGACCCGCCACGAGGAGCTGGACCACCTGACGGCGGGCCATCGCGTGGAGCTGAAGGCGATGGACGAGCTGTTGGAGGGCGGTTGAGGAGGCGCGTCTAGAGAAGGAGGACTACGACCATTGATCCTGCGAATGGTTGGTGCAGGAGCAGAAGACGCAGGAGGAGGCGCATGTGGTTGACCGACTTCTTGCACGTAAGATTTTCTTGTCCAATTCTTCCTTGCGTTGCCTCGAGGCTTGGTCTCTTTCTTGTCTTCTTTGCGTGTTTTCTCCCTTCACCCCAGGATTTTCCCCCGGACGCAAGAGGCTACACAGGCGTCCATGGAGGCCACTAGGAAGAGCACAGCATGGAGGGCATCCATATCAGGATGCTCACCGTATAAACGGTGGGTGAGGTGGGTATCACCGCTCAGGCCCACTTTAACATGGTGTATGGGCTATGCAGCGGCTTCAGAAGGCCAGTTTGGGGCTAGTCTGCACCCTTTGGCTAGTAGCAGTGCAGCCTAGCACCATGAGTTGGCTGGCACAATGGCTGGAAGCCAGACAGGCACGGAGTGATGCCTGGAGAGTTTCATCCGCACAAGCCAGCACGGGTATGGTGCTCCACATTGTGAAGTCCTGGCATCCGGACCTGAATATGGGGCTTCAGGCCACCCAGCACACCGGCATGGATGTGGATCTGGCTATGGTTGCCGATTCACTTGCCATGTAGGCCAGTTACCTTGCTTCATTTGACCCATGGGGCAAATATGTCTCGAAGCAGACCACAGACGGCGTGGTGATCCTGGAGGACCAGTACGTGTTGGCCTTCGATGACCCGGAGGGCAGCTCGAGCAAGACGGAGAATGAAGGCACTGGCTCCATTGCCGATGCATATGACAGTGCCGAGACGGAGGACACGGGCGCCACGGCTGACGTGGGGCGTGCCGGAGCCAAAGATGGCGCCTCCGCTAGTTAGGGTTATCTTCTGCTTTCCTTTTTGCTAGGTTAGTTTGCAGTTCCACCTATTGGGGGTGTAAGATGATGTAATGAACTTGTGGCCGCGGGCCTTTATCTTTCCTGTGTATAAATGCATGCCTTTGTTATGCACGAAATTTGTGCATGTCGCCTCATCCTTTGCTTTTGCCCCTTGGTTCCCTTCTTTCTCAAGGCTCCCCCTGCGGCTTCGCCCCCTCCAGTCAGACAACCAGGAGCCGATCTATGACTAGGACAAGGCGTTTGCTTTTAAGGGAGGTGGCAGTGTACTTGGGGCCATAGGACTTGAGCTAGGATGAGTGAGACACAGGCCGACTAGGGACCATTTACGAGCCGGCAAGCCCGAGCCGATCTCTCCTCCGTAGGAGTCGTTCGCATGGGGGAAGCTATTCATCCCCAGACTCTCACCAGTCAGAGAATCGGGATCCGGTCTGTGGCCGGGAGAAGAGGGAGGCCTTTGCATGTCCCATGTTACTTAACCGACCTGGGAGGCGAAGGCCTGGGCTAGCCGGCGAGCCCTGGGGTCAGAATCCATCAGACCCGGACACTTGGTGTGAAGAGAAAACCTAAGAGAGATGATAAAAAGATAGACCCCCAGTGACGGCTTGAGGGTACCTATTGCATTCATTGAGCCCAAAAGAATGAGGATACATACATACATTGATTCCTTTGCAGTAAAATGGGTGGAGGAGCGCCACATTCCACAGGCGCTCCGTTTCCTTGCTGGAGGCATCCCTCTTGTGCTTTTGTGACTTCTGTGTGTCTATAATGTAGTATGCGTTGTTGTGCAGCTCCTTGTTGATGACGAACGGGCCCTCCCATGGGGAGGACAACTTGTGTTAGACAACGGTTCGCTGGACCCGTCGGAGCACCAAGTCGCCCTCACGAAAAGCGAGGGGCGGATTCTCTTGCTATGATAGTGTCGCAGCTTCTGCTGATAAATAGCCGAGCGGCTCAGATCCATCTTGCGCGCCTCTTCGAGTAAATCAACGTCATCTTCTCTTGTTCCCTTGCATCCGCCTCCGTGTACAGGGTGACGCGAGGCGAGTCGAATTCGACATTCGTGGGGATGACCACCTCAAACCCGTATACGAGGAAGAAAAGGGTGAAGCCGGTTGAACAGTTGGGTGTAGTCTTGAGAATCCGTAGGACTGTTGGCAGCTCGTCGATCCAGCAACCGACGGATCACACCAACTCTTCGACCCGACAGGGTTTGATGCCGGCCAGGATCAGGATGTTCGCCCTCTTTGCCTGGTCATTTGACTACGATCGACGCGAGGTCGAGTCGAATGCCCTCTGTGGAGCAGAAACGGGCCAACACGCCCTTGGCGAAATTGGTGCCATTGTCAGTGATGATGCTATGGGGATGCCATAGCGAACGGTGGTGTCCTTAATGAACTGGACAGCCGTCGGGCCATCCAGCTTCTTGATGGGCCTAGCTTCGATCCACTTGGTGAACTTGTCAACGGCTACCAAGAGATACGTCATGCCGCCTCATGCAGTTTTAAAGGGACCTACCATGTTGAGCCCCCAGACAGCAAAAGGCCATGATATGGGGATGGTCTAGAGGGTGGCTTTGGCTGCTGAAACGTTGGCACCCCTTGCACTTTTCGACTTGGCCCTTGGCTTCCTCCAAAGCCATCGGCCAGTAGAATTCATGGTGGAAGGCCTTGGCCACCAGGGTCCTTGAGGCGGCATGATGACCGCACTTGCCCTGATGGATGTCGTTGAGGATCTCATACCCTTTGTCCGCTTCCACATAGCACTGGAATACGCCAGTCCCGCTATGCCGGATTAGCTTCTGGTTGATGATGGCATAAGCGGGAGCCCGACGCTGCACTTGCCGGGCCGCGGTTTCATCGGGCAGGAGCTCGCCATGCATAAGGAATGCGAGGATGGACTGGGTACCAGTGGGTGCCGACACTAGAGCCGTGGCCAGCTCGAGCTAGGAGTCAGAGGTTGTTGGAGCCGGGTCGCCTGCTCCTGGGTCCGGAGCCGACGTCCACGGGACTGAGCCGACAGTCCCCGGTATTGGGATGACCAGGGGTGCATCTTTTATCGTAAGGACGGTTGCGTGCCCGGAGCCGGCGCTCTTCGAAGCCGGATTGGTGGCCCTTAAGGCGGGGTTCGGGCGGTCAGCAGAGCTGGCGGAGCCTGCGGAGCCCCTGCGTCCAAGCTGGCGGCGGTAGAGTCAGCTGGCATGAAGATGGACTTCGATTCGGGGGAGGGTTTGATCCACGGTTTGCACAGCCACTCCAGGGAGACCCCAATTGGGATGGCCTGTTGTGTGGAGCCAATCTTGGCCAGCGTGTCGGCTGCCTTGGTGTCCGCTTGGGGGACATGGTGAAACTCACAACCCTCGAAAGAGCCGGTGAGATATTGAATGCGAAAGTGATAGCTTGCCATATTGGCATCCCTGGAAACCCGTTCGCCGGAGACCTGCTGCATGATGATGTCCGAGTCAATGAAATAAAGGATGCGCCGGATGTTGATGTCTTTGGCGAGCTAGATACCAAGGATGAGTGCCTCGTACTCGGCCACATTATTGGAGGCAGCGAAGTGGATCTAGAGGGCGTATTTAGCTGGTCCGCCTTTGGGGAGGATAAGACGATGCCAGCTCCCATGCCGGTGCACATCTTTGAGCCGTTGAAGTGCATGCACTAGTGCGTGGAGTCGGGGGGGAGTGGCACAAACTGGGCCTCTGCCTAATCGACAAGGAAATCGGGCACCGTGTGTGACTTGATGGTCGTACGCGGCTCATATTGGATGTCGTGGTCTGTGAGGGTGATAGCCCACTTGGCAATCTAGCCGGTCGCGTCTCGGCTGCCCATGAACTTCGAGAGCGGAGCCATGCTCACCATGGTGATGGCGTGCTCCTGGAAATACTGCTTCAGATTCTTGGCGATGAAGTAAACTCCGTAGCACATATTTTGATAGCGGTGGTAGTTCTTCTTCAAGACGGAGAGGACCTCGTTCAGTTAGTAGGGGGGCGTTGTAATGGCAGTACCTTGCCTTCCTCGGACCGCTCCACAACAAGAACGACACTGACTACGTGTGTGGTCGCCGTGATGTCATGCATCTTGTCCGGCTTGCGGATGCACTCAATAGCCTTGATCTTCTCGGGGTTGGCTTCGATCCCACGAGCAGAGACAAAGAAACCTAGGAGCGGGCCGACTGGCACACCGAAAATGCATTTCTCCGGGTTGAGCCGAACCTTGTACTCGCGTAGTGGGATAAGGTTTCCTGGAGATCATCGAGGTGGCACAAGTGCTTCTTGGTTTTGATGATGATGGTGTCCATGTAGACATGCATGTTTCTACCGATTTGGGGCAAGATCACTTTTGCATGTAGCACTGGAAGGTGGCTCCGGCGTTCTTGAGGTCGAACAACATGGTGATGTAGTAGTAGGCTCCAAATGGGGTGATGAAGGAGGTCTTCAACCAGTTGGTCAGGTCCAGCTTGATCTGGTGGTAGCCAGAGTAGGCATCCAAGAAGGACAACAAGTCATAGCCGGTGGTGGAGTCGATCACTTGGTCAATCCGTGGTAGGTGAAAGGATCCTTGCGGCATGTCGTGTTCATGCTGGTGTAGTCGATACACATGTGCCAAGTCTTGTTCTTCTTCAGCACCAGGACTGGGTTCACCAACCAGTATGGATGGAAAACTTCCATCATGAAGCCGGCTGCGAGTATACGGACGATCTCTTCACCTACGGTGTGCTGCTTTTCCTCGGAGAAACGGCGCAGTGGTTGCTTGACCGGCTTTGCATCCAAATGGACATGGTTTTTGTGCCCGACATACTTCTTCATAACACCCTGCGTGTCTTTGGGAGACCATACAAAAATGTCCCATTTCTCATAGAGGAAGTTTACGAGCTCGCCTTCCTATTTGCTGTTGAGGTTGGCGCCAATGGTGACGCACTGCTTGGGGTTGGCCGGGTCGAGCGACATTTTCTTAGTGTCCTTGGATGGCTAGAACATCGCCTTGTTAGCCGACTGAGAGGGGGGGAGCCGACATGACCGGCTGCTTTGTAGCCTGAGCCACAAGCCGATCGAGCTAACGCCTTTCCTCCGCAATGACCAGGGACTCAGCTAGCCTGCTGCTGTCTCGCACGCACTCGATGGACATCTTGTAGTCACCATCAATGGTGTTGATGCCCTTGGTACCCGACATCTTCAGCTTGCAGTAGGCGTAATGGGATACCACCATGAACTTGGCAAGCGCAGGCCTGCCCAACAACGCATGGTAGGGACTGTTTAGGTCCACCATATTGAACCACACTGGCTCGCAGTGGAAATGGCTCTTGTTTTTGAAGAGGGCATCGAGTCGGATCTTACCAATGGGGGATCAAGATTAACCCGGCACGATGCCCTGGAAAACTGTCCGGTTTGCCTGCATGTCACTCTCCTTAAGGCCCAACTTAAGCAGGGTGTCATGATAGAGAATGTTGATGTTGTTGCCATCGTCGATCAGCACCTGCAAGAATCAGTAGGTGAGCCTTTCGGGGGCGATGGCAGGGTCGAGAACGAGGGCGTAGCTTCCCGAGTTCGGCATCACGGCCTTGTGATCCGTCCGGCTACAGGTGACTGGCTTCTCGGACTAGTGCATGTACTGGGGGACCGAGGGAACCTATGCTTGTCCTCACCCTCACTGGTGAAGACGACGTATGCCCCGTCCTGGTCGGGGAATTGGTCATGGAGGCGACCGTCGTTCGGAGCCGACACCGATGGCGGACCGGAGACGACACAATTGTCGAAGTGCGAGGAGCTGGAGGCGGGGGGAGCCAGGAGGCCCTCGCCCCGGGCCAACCACTGGGAGAAGCTGCACTGCCGGAGCATGTGTGTCACAGGCTTCGCCTCGATATGCATTTTATAGGGCGCATTGAGCATCTGATCGAACATGAGCTTGGGCTGCCGGCCGGCCTTACTTGCACGCTGCCATCGGCTGCCAACTTGGGTAGTCGGCTGCTCTTCCTTGATAGTAGCGACCTGCTGGCTCCCGTACCGGGATCCGGCTGGTCGGCCCTCCGCTTGTTTATCTGGTGCTTCCGGTTGTTTCCAACGAGCCACGAGGTGGCGGGCGGAGGCGGAATTGCTTTGCCGGTGGCATTGACCTTGATCCGCATCATGGAATTGGCCGTGACGTACTTGTCCGCCTTGTCCATGAGCTCCGCCAGGGGTGCCGGATCGGAACACATGAGCTTGTGCTTGAGCAGGGTGCCGTCTCAGCGGACCTCGAAGAATTATTGGATCGCCTGCACCTCGTGCACCCCTTCGCAGGAGTTGCGCAACTCGGTCCAACGCGTGAGGTACTCACGCAGGGACTCATTCGGCCCCTGAACGCACATGGCCAGCTCGCGGGGGCAGTCGGGCCGCTTATAGGTGCTGGTGAAATGGTGCATGAAGGTTTCATTGAAGTTAGTCCACGTGTTGATGTTGCCAGCCGATGATGTCTACTAGGCAACCTTCTTCTTGTAGACTCATGTTGGGCCTCCAAGAGCAGAGTTTTGTAGGACAATAGCAAATTTCCCTCAAGTGGATGACCTAAGGTTTATCGATCCGTGGGAGGTGTAGGATCAAGATGGTCTCTCTCAAACAACCCTGCAACCAAAGAACAAAGAGTCTCTAGTGTCACCAACACACCCAATACAATGATAAATTGTATAGGTGCACTAGTTCGGCGAAGAGATGGTGATACAAGTGTAATATGGATGGTAGATCTAGGTTTTTGTAATCTGAAAATATAAAAACAGCAAGGTAACAAATAAAAAAAGTGAGCAAAACGGTATTGCAATGCATAGAAACAAGGCCTAGGGTTAATACTTTCACTAGTGCACGTTCTCTCAACAATACTGACATAGTTGAATCATATGTAAATCCCTCACATGCGACAAAGAGTTCACTCCAAAGTCACAAATAGCGGAGAACAAACGAAGAAATTATTGTAGGGTACAAAGCACCCTCGAAGTTATATTTTCCGATCAATCTTATGAGTTATCCCTATAAGTGTCACGAACACCCTAGAGTTCGTACCAAAATAACACCTTAATATACACATCAACCAAAACCCTAATGTCACCTTGATACTCCAATGTCACCACGAGTACCCATGGGCTTGATTATATGCTATGGATCACACAATTTAAGATTCATCATGTTCAATCCAACACAAAGAACTTCAAAGAGTGCCCCGAAGTTTCTACCGGAGAATCAAGACAAAAACATGTGCCAACCCCTATGCATAGAGTCCCAAGGTCACAGAACCCGCAAGTTGATCACCAAAACATACACCAAGTGGATCAATAGAACATCCCATTGTCACCACGGATACCCCATCGCAAGACATACATCAAGTGTTCTCAAATCCTTAAAGACTCAATCCGATAAGAAAACATCAAAGGGAAAACTCAATTCGTCACAAGAAGATAGAGAGGGGAAAACTCCATATGATTCACCTATATCAATAAAGCTCGTGGTACATCAAGATCATGTCATCTCGAAAACATGAGAGAGAGAGAGAGATCAAACACAAAGCTACTAGTACATACCCTCAGCCCCGAGGGTGAACTACTCCCTCCTAGTCATTTAGACTGCCGGGATGATGAAGATGGCCTCCGGTGATGGTTTCCCGCTCCGGCAGGGTGGTGGAACGGGCTCCCGATTGGTTTTTCGTGGCTACAGAAGCTTGCGGTGGTAGAACTCCCAATCTAGGTTTCTTTCTAGGGATTTCTTGATTTATTAGAGCACTTGGCATTGGAATCACGTCAAGGGGACTCCCGAGAGGCCCATAAGCCAGGGGTGCGGCCTAGGGGGCACCATGGTGGCTTGTGGCTGCCTCGGGACTCCTCTCTGGTATCTTTTTGCTCTAGTATTTTCTATATTTTCCAAAAATATTCTCCATAAATTTTCAACCCATTCCGAGAACTTTTATTTCTGCACAAAAACGATACCATGGTAGTTCTGCTAAAAATAACGTCAGTCCGGGTTACTTCTAATAAAATCATAATGAATCATATAGATTTATTGTAAACATGGGATGAATACTTCATAAGTTATAGATACGTTGGAGACGTATCAGCATCCCCAAGCTTAATTCCTGCTTGTCCTCGAGTAGGTAAATGATAAAAAAAATTTATAAAGTGTGAATGCTAGCATAGTGCATAAATTTGATCAATGACAGTTCCAAACACTTCTTGTAGCATCATTATACATCATAAATAGTAGCTCATCTCATAAAACTTCTCATGATGAAGTAGAAAACTATTCACATGTTAAAGTATAGACCATAAAGTTTCTTGAAAACTAACAAACTATGCTTTCAGTCACCAAACAATTGCAATTCATATTATTTTCAGGAAGGGTCTATGTAAGAGCTTTGATTTAGCAAATTCCACATACTCAACTATCATATTGTCTTCCATGATTGCTAACACTCAAAGCATATTTTTAGAGAAAATGGCATCCGTCGAACACAGAGAAAGATAGGGGCTTAATGTTTTGCCTCCAAACTTATTTATCCTATAGATAATTGTCAACAATAATAATTCATGATCAAATATATTTGAATGGCCATATATGCTTGGATATTTGCCCACCACATGATGCTTGCCAACTAAAGAATAATTGAGGTTGAACTAAGAAGGAATACTATTGACTCTTGCATAAAAGTAAATACAGGAAAGTAAAAGATAGGCCATACGCAGAGGGAAGCAGGGATTTGCATCTGTGGAAGAGCTCATTGTTTACAGAGATAAATATAATTTTGGGAGGTGCACCCTTCCTGTTAACGTTATGACCAAGAGTTATCAATATCTTCCATGTTAAACACATTAGCAGTGGTTCCCAAGCGGTAAAAGTAAAGGTTTACTCCACCTCCATGAACAAACACACTCCACGGCTAGCCGAATCCAAGGATACCATCCATACGAACAACATTCCTGGGGGAGTTTTGTTTAATTATTTGCATTTTTGGGGGGACCGAGAATCCCTATTAACACCCCTCTTGTGCAAGGATGAGTGAATAAACACTCATCATGAGAATAACCCGCTTAACATGGAAGATACTAACCGCCCCCTATCGCTCCATGAGCGGTCCAGGCACACAAAACAAATGCTTATTTGAAATTTTAGAGCTGGCACATGCAAATTTACTTGGAACGACAAGGTAATACTGCATATAGGTAGGTATGGTGGACTCTCATGGAACAAACTTGGCTCAAGGATTTGGATGCACAAGTAGTATCTATACTTAGTATGGATTTTTGGCTATCAAATGGTTCTAAACAAGCACCACATGTTGGAGGATCCATAACAATATAACTTCTATGCAAATATACACAACCATAACTCATTACGTTGTCTTCCTTGTCCAACTTTTACTAATTTTCTCAGGTTTGAAAATAATTAATGGGGATCACAGTCATAGAACATGTCCAAGATAGTATATTTATATGTGAAATCATACTCTTTCATGAATTGTTCAAGTGACCAATGCGGTGTTTGTTATCTTTCAATAAATTTTACCACCTATACTTTCTTGTATGTGAAGTCATTACTCCCCATGGGATAAGTGTATAAAACATGCATAATTTCAGATTTCTGATATTCAATTCACTCAACCATTTACTCATAGGATATAAGTGAAGCACGAGAGTAAATGACAAAACTACTCCAAAACATATAAGTGAAGATCAATGAGTAGTCAAACCATTAAGTAGCTATGTGAGGACTTTATCTCTCAATAAAGATTTTCAGATCTGCGTATTTTATTTAAACATCAAGCAAAAGAAAAATAGCACTCCAAGAATAGGACACATCATGTGAACGGATAAAAATTTAGGCTCAACCTAGCCTAACCGATAGTTGACGAAGAGAGGTGGGATGTGTAGCATCCCCAAGATTAGATGCTTGAGAGTTCTTGAAATATTTACTTGGGTTGCCTTGGGCATCCCCAAACTTGAGCTTTTGTATCTTGTTCAATCCTCTCATATCCCGGTTTCACCTATTCTCAAAAACTTCATCCACACAAAACTCGAAAACAACTCGTGAGATAGGTTAGCACACATAAGAATAAATCAACACTTGATGTATTTCCAAGATAAGTTGAACAATAATTTAGAAACATTAGGTACTGTATACTATCATTTGCACAATTTATATCTACCAATATAGGCTATGGAAACTTTAGGATAAGTAGATAACAAAACTATGACAACAATCTGTCTAAACAGAATAGTCTGTAGCAATCTATTAAACCAGTGCAATTATGTAACTAGAAAACTTATTAAAATTTAGTACATGCTACAAAATTTATATGAAAACATTGTGTAAAAATTTCAGAGACTTTCCACGTTCTAGTAAAATATTAAAATTCAAACGCTACATCAGAAGTTTCTGTTTTTACCCAGCACATATCAAAACTTGCAATGCAAGGATCCTAAGGAAATTCTTGGAACTTTTTATTGAAAAACAATATTATAAATAATACCTAAAAGAGAACAACCAAAATAAAATGACACTTCAAGCAAAACTCATATTATGTGACGAATGAAAATATAGCTCGAAGTAAGATATACCGATAGTGTTGAAGACTGAACAGGGGATGCCTTCCGGGGCATCCCAAAGCTTAGGCGCTTGAGTATTTCGTGGATATTACCTTGGGGGTGCCTTGGGAATCTCCAAGATTAGTTTCTTGTCACTCCTTATTCTCCTCATATCGGTGTCTCACCCAAAACTTGAAAACTTCAATCACACAAAACTTAACAGAACTTTGTGAGAAGGGTTAGTGTAATAAAGATAGATCATTCACTTAGGTACTATCAAGAAAGGATTCATAATTTTTATCACATAATACCTAATGTATTCCATCATTCCCATAATTTATATGACCGAATATAATCTATGGGAACACTAAAACAAGCAAACTATGCATGCAAAACAGAATCTATCAAAAAAGAACAGCGTGTAAATCTGAATGATCACCATACTTCCCTGACTCTAATAATTCTGAATTATTTGGAAAACTCAAGGAATTTTCATATAAATGTTTTATAAAAAATCAGATTTTTTAAGCTATAGCAAAATCAGATAATTTATATAGTGGACGCAAAACTTTCTGTTTTTGCACATAATCAAACAAGCAAGTATCCACACTATCCGAAAGGCTTTACTTGGCACATTATTGAAATAAAAGACACAAAACATGGTTACTACAGTATCTTAATCATTTTAACACATCATATAAGAAAATAAAAGTGTTGGGTTGTCTCCCACCAAGCGCTTTTCTTTAATGCCTTTTAGCTAGGCATGATGATTTCAATGATGCTCGTATAGGAATAATAATTGAAACATGCAAGAGAGCATCATGAATCTCATGACAAGCATATTTAAGTCTAACCCACTTCCTATTCATAGGGATTCTGTGAGAAAACAATTTTTGGGAACAAGAATCATCTAGCATAGTAAGGCGAAACAAGCATAACTTCAAAACTTTGAACACATAGAGAGGAAACTTGACATTATTGCAATTCCTACAAGCATATGTTCCTCCCTAATAATAATTTTCAGTAGCATCATGAAGGAATTCCATAGTATAACTATCACATAAAGCATTATCTTCATGATCCACAAGCATAGAAATTTTGTCACTCTCCACATAAGCAATTTTCTTTTCATTTATAATAGTGGGAGCAAACTCAACAAAATAACTATCGTGAGATACTTGATTGTCATAACCACATTGAATATTAAAATCATGATGACAATTTTCATGGTTACAATCACTATTTATATCATACATGTCATCATCATAAATCATCATAGATAGTAGGCATGTCATTATCATAGCAAATTTGCTCATCAAAACTTGGGGGACTAAAAATATCATCTTCATCAAACATAGCATCCCCAAGCTTGTGGATTTGCATATCATTTGTATCATGGATATTAAGAGAATTCATACTAAAAATATTGCAATAATGCTCATAATTCAAGGAATTCTCATTAAGTATTTTCATAAACTCTTCCTCTACCAATTGAGCACAATTTTCCAAACCATCATTTTCACGAAAGACGTTATAAAGATGAAGTATATGAGGCAAGCTCAAATCCATTTTTTTGTAGTTTTATTTTATAAAACCAAACTAGTGAATAAACAAGAAACTAAAATATTCAATTGCAAGATCTAAATATATACCTTCAAGCATTCAAATCCCCGGCAACGGCGGCAGAAAAAGAGCTTGATGTCTACCACGCAACCTTCTTATTGTAGACTCGTGTTGGGCCTCCAAGTGTAGAGTCTCTTGTGTCCCCAACAAAATAAAAAAGAGTCTCTTGTGTCCCCAACTCACCCAATACAATGGTAAATTGTATGGGTGCACTAGTTCGGTGAAGAAATGGTGATACAAGTGTAATATGGATGGTAGATATAGGTTTTTGTAATCTGAAAATATAAAAACAGCAAGGTAGCAAATAACCAAAGTGAGCAAAACGGTATTGCAATCCTTAGGAACAAGGCCTAGGGTTAATACTTTCACTAGTTCACATTCTCTCAACAATACTGACATAGTTGAATCATATGTAAATCCCTCACGTGCGACAAAGAGTTCACTCCAAAGTCACAAATAGAAGAGAACAAATGAAGAAATTATTGAAGGGTACGAAACCACCTCAAAGTTATATTTTCCGATCAATCTTATGATCCATCCTATAAGTGAATCGAATATCCCTAGAGTTCATACTAAAATAACACCTTAAGATACACATCAACCAAAACCCTAATGTCGCCTAGATACTCAGATATCACCACGAGTACCCATGGGTTTTATTATACGATATGCATCACACAATTTTAGATTCATCTTGTTCAATCCAACACAAATACCTTCAAATAGTGCCCCAAAGTTTCTACCGGAGAGTCAAGACAAAAACATGTACCAACCCCTATGCATAGATTCCCAAGGTCACGGAACCCGCAAGTAGATCACCAAAACATACATCAAGTGGATCCATAGAACATCCCATTGTCACCACGGATATCCCATCACAAGACATACATCAAGTGTTCTCAAATCCATAAAGACTCAATCCGATAAGAAAACGTCAAAGGGAAAACTCAGTTCTTCACAAGAAGATAGAGAGGGGAAAACTCCATATGATTCATCTATATCAATAAAGCTCGCAGTACATCAAGATTGTGTCATCTCAAGAACACGAGAGAGAGAGAGAGAGAGAGATTAAACACATAGCTGCTAGTACATACCCTCAGTAATGAGGGTGAACTACTCCCTCCTCGTCATGGAGACCACCGGGATGATGAAGATGGCCTCCGGTGATGGTTTCCCCCTCTGGCAGGGTGCCAAAACTCGCTCCCGATTGGTTTTTCATGGCTACAGAGGCTTGCGGCAGTCGAACTCCCAATCTAGGTTTCTTTCTAGGGGTTTCTTGATTTATAGGAGCACTTGGCATTGGAATCACGTCAAGGGTACTCTTGAGGGGCCCACAAGCTAGGGGGCGCGGCCTAGGGGCACGCCCTGGTGGCTTGTGCCTGCCTCGGGACTCCTCTCCGGTATCTTTTTGCACTAGTATTTTTTATTTTTGCCAAAAATATTCTCCGTAAATTTTCAGCCCATTCCGAGAACTTTAATTTCTGCAAAGAAATGACACCATGCTAGTTCTGCTGAAAATAACGTCAGTCCGGTTTAGTTCTACTAAAATCATACCAAAATCATATAGAATTTTTGTAAACATGTCATGAATACTTCATAAATTATAGATACGTTGGAGATGTAACAGCCGGCAGGCTGTTGAGCCATGTACGGGCCAAGTCGACAAGCATGAGGGGAACGTAGCGCACCGCCACACGCTTGTTGCCCCGGGCGATGCCGACTGCGATGGTGTAGTCAATTAGCCAATCTTCCCGCTTGGCGGAGACGTTATACTTGGGGGTGTCATGGGGCAGCGTGAAGCTGACCAGGAGCAGTTCGTTGCGGATACGTGGACCGAAGCACGCCAGTCCAATGAGGCCCTCCTCCTCGAGAAGGAGGGATTCCGCCAGCCGGCATTGTTATTGATGCAGGGAACGCGAGGCCCAAGCCGTGCGGTGAGCTTGGGATGGACTGTCAGCTCGAGAGACGACACCTTGTCTCGTTGCGGAGTGTCGTGGTTTCGTCACGGTAGATGCCATGGGTAGGCTTATCGAGAGGGGCCGAAGGATTCCGGCAGGCTCCGGGAGCGGGATTAGGCACAAGCGGTGGCTGACACGCGATGTACCCAGGTTCGGGGCCCTCCGTGGGAGGTAATACCCCTAGTCCTGCTCGGTCTAGTAAAGACAATGATCGGGTTACAATGATGCTCCTTGAGCTGTATGAAACGAGGAGGAAGAAGGAGCTAGACTGCTCTTCCGCCTCTCTATGTGCGTATGTGTGGAGTGGATGTGGAGCAGCCGATCGATCATCGTCCGTCCCCCGCATGGGGGTGGCCCGGGGGTTTTATAGGCCAACCCCCTGGAATACAATACAAAATAGAAGGTCAAAGGGGGCCCCAACCGGCAGCCTCTCTAGCCAGCTGCGGGGGCCCGACCGTGGGGTCTTGTCGCCGGTAGGTCCCGCCGGCTGAAGAGTCCCGTCAGGAACCGGCGGGGCCTGCGAGGCGGTCCCCGACGCCGGTCACATCGCGGCACGGGCCGCGCCTTGTGTCGGCGTCTTGCGGCGGCCGGCCGAGGTCAGCAATACGGCCGGCCACCCTGTAGCCATGTCGGGGCAGGTAACGGAGTGGTTGAAGGCGTGCCGGCACTGTTGGAAGCCCGGTCGCCATCCGCCAGGGTCAAAGGCTCTGACGCCTCCGTTGTAGCCATACCGGTGCTGACCCTCGACGGGACGGGGACCACTGTTGCCACGCACGCCCCTTGGACGGTATCTAATGCCCGGCCGGCTGGGTGCAGCCGGTGGACCACCTCCGACGGGGCGTAGTCGGACTGCAGGGGGAGGCGGCCCACCCTTTAGTCGTGTTAGGAGGCGGGGGAAAAGGGGCGCTTGAGGCTACCCTGGGGCCATCCCCCTGTCAGTAGTCCCCGAAGCCGGGGAGGACCCGCCGACGGGCTGCGGCGGTCCTCGCTGGCTTGAAGATCGTTCTTGTGCCGTAGGTGGCCTTGAGAGTCGAACTGAATCAAAGAGCGATGGCCGGTTCCGCAGCCGGACGAAGCTTTGCGCGCCGCCTCGGGTTTCCCCGCCTGGCTAGGGAGACGTGCCATGCGGCAGAAGAGACCGAACAGCGGGGCGGGGCCCCCCGCGGCCACAGCCTTGGCCCGCGCATAGGACTCCTTTACGGCGCGGGGCGGACGGTTGGCATTCCCGAACGCCACGATGTCCATCCCGCGCATTGCAGGAATCGTGGGGGTCATGCGCAGTGAATCCGGCCCCCACAATCGCCCTCGCGGGGTATAAATGTCGAGAGGAGGGAGGCAGAACGGCCTGTTCGCTCCCCTCCCTGCCGCCGCATCGCCTTCGCCGCCCTCTTCCCTCCGCCACGAGAGAGAGAGAAAGACCGAAGCACGGGGACAAGTCACGCCGCTGCGCGCTGCTGAAGAGAGCCCGGACCGCTGCCGAACTCCCGTGCCCGTCGACGCGACCGCATGCCCCCTAGGTGGCCATGGCGAGCAAGGGCGCCTGGGACAGCAGTGATATGGACGAATCATTCATCGAGCATCTCCGCCACCGTCGCAAGCTCCCGGTGGAGGAGCACCTGGTGGCGTGCCCGGCCGGGCCAGAGAACTCCCCGGCTCCGCGGGAGGACGAACTGGTCGTCTTCGCCGACCACTTCCTCCGCGGGCTCGGGCTGCCGGTGAGCGCTTTCTTCCGCGGCTTTCTGACGCGGTTCAGCCTGCAGCCGCACCAGCTCGCCCCCAACGCCGTCCTGTAGCTGGCGGCGTTCATCACCCTCTGCGAGGGATACTTGGGGGTCACACCGAGGCTTGACCTCTGGTGCCGTCTCTTCTTCCTTAAGAGGAAGACGGCGAAGGACCCGTCGACGAAGCAGATGGTGATGACTGCCTGCGGTGGCGCTCTGATCCACATCCACAAGGGAACCTACTTTCCGAAGCTCCCGCTGCACGAGTCGGTAAAGCGATGGCAGCGGGGATTCTTCTACGTGAAGAACGCGAAGCCGGAGGAGGATTACATCAACCTCCCCGACTTCGCCAACCATCCGCCGACCACGATGCTAAACTGTTGAGCGGCTGCGTTTCCGGTGCCCGAGATGGCAGACCGGCTCTGCGAGTGCCTGCTCGCGATGACCGGGTCAGAGGGGCTGAAGGCCACTGACTTGCTGGCCACGATGGTGGCGCGCCGGGTGCAGCCGCTGCAGTGTCGGTCGCACCTCATCTGCCAGATGGGAGGACGCCATGACCCCTGCCGGCTCTCCACTAAGGAGATGAAGCCGACCTATGTGGCAAGGAGGGTGAACGCCATTTCAACGACGAAGATGGCGGAGGGAGAATGGCAATGGGGGAAAACCCCGTACAGCCGGAGCTACCCGGCACCTTGGGTAAGTGACAAGCCGGTTCCCCCTCCATGTTTTTTAGAGGTGATACCCCTCCCCTCGGTCTGATAGTGTGCCGCCCGGCCTGCCCGCAGCTCTTCCCTCTGCTGCAGAACTACGGGGAGCCGACCCCCAACACGGCGGAGTCGGACCCTGAAGAGGTCGAGGACGCCGACGACATGGAGCCGGCCGACTCCAAGCGAGCCGGAGCATCTGGTGCCGGCGACGCGGAGATGGAGAAGGAGGGGGTCGACGAGGCCGAATCGACGAGGGAGTCCCCTCCCCATATGCGCGTCGCCGGGGCCCCGGAGAAGTCCAAGGCCTCGGAGGACGTGGTCACGGTGCCGCGGAAGTGCCAACCTCGAGCTGGCGGCGGCTCCAGCCGGGGAGGCCCAGACGCGGGCAACAAGGGGAAGGGGCCGGCTGCCACCAAGCCGGTGCCCAAGCGTGTGGCGACCGCGCAGCCGGGCGGCAGTCACGGAGACGGCGGCTAGAAGCAGAAGGTCGCCCAGGCGGGACCTGTGAGGAGGGCGATCCCCGTCATTACCGGGTAAGTCCGTCTTCTCCTCCACCTTGGTTCGACATGCCCCCCTCCCCCAGTCTCTTATTTCTTCGTGACCAGGGATGCGCACGCCCTGGGGAGGACACCGGGTGGCGGGACGGAGAGGGCGGCGCTGCCGATGGCGGCTGAGGAGAGGGAGCGCCAGGCGTGGCTTGACTTCGAGGCGGCCGGGCGGGAGCAGCGTGCCCAGGAGCTCCGCCCCTGGGAGGAGGCGGCGAAGAGGCAAGGGGGAGCCAGCGGGAAGGCCGCTGGCAGAGCATGGGAGCCGTTCCCCCTCCTACAAGGAAGCGGCGAGGAGACCACAGGCGGAGCTTAGGAGCCCTTCCCCCGCTGTCGGGAGAAGAGGTTGAAGAGACAACATGGCTCCAAGCGACGGGCGGAGGCGTGCACGAGGCCGCGGGGGGTGAGGCGGCAATGGGCCGCGACGCCACCCGGACGATCGCGGGCGACGTGCGGCCGAGGCCGGAGCTACTGGCTCCGGAGGCGCCACCACCGGACGTGCCGGCTTCAGAAGCGCCGGCTCCGGAGGCGCCGGTGTCGAAGGAGAGTTAGCCCGGAGAGGCCGGTGGTGGGGTGCCGGAGGGGGGAGCCATGATGGCCGTGAAAACGGACGCCATAAGTGCGTCGAGGGCGGCCCCCTGTGCGGCGGTGACAGGAGGGGCCGGTCGCGTCGAGGTCTCCGATAAGGCTAATTTTCCTACATCAAGAGAGGGCTAAGCAAAATTATTACTAAGTTGGTTGATTAATGAGATGGTTCCACCAACCAATTCTGATACCCAAGTTATTAATACCCACATCATCATATTAATTGTGTTGAGAGTTTCCGGAAGTTTCAGTTCCTTTGGCTCAAGTCGTCCATGACCATGGACACGGCTAATCGATTAGGTTTGAGTACTCTGCAGAGTTTTGCACACGTTCCCCACAAGATTTGGTCACCTCCATTTGATTTCTCGCACTTCAGGGTGTTTGAGAAACGGATGACCAAAACATGGTCTTCCAAAGGGTTTCCCTGCGACTCTGTCGGTGCCCATCCTTTCCTACCGTTCTTCTACATCTCGTAGCACCGCCTGTCCAGGGTCACCACGATATCCAACCAAGCCAGAGCCCATAATGACTTGTGGCTTTGCAGGTAAGCCTTTGGTCTTGAAGCATCCTTCCATCCCTTTGTGCCTGGGTGGACCTTTCCGCGTGAATACTGGCACATCTCCAGCATCACCTAGGCTAACCACTGGTTTCTCCAGGGCGCCGTTCAACCATCATCCACCTAGAGGTAAGTTGAAAACTTGAAGTCTTGAAGACTTGATCATCTTGTAGGTCTTGAAATTATTAACTCTCAACTCTCATGAATCACACAACCAACCCCGTATACTAATAGCATAGCAAAAAGTAAAACAACGTTTCCCGGGGCCAATGTGTCAAGGGTTGAGGAGGTACCTACCACATGATACTACAACAGTAACCAAGTTTCCAATTACCTACTTTGCATGCAATTGGGGGGGATGGTAGAACTAGTTGCAATAAAAACATGGGTAAAGATGATCAAAGTGACTTGCCTGATTGATGATCTTCGTACGTGAGTGACTCTAGGTAACAAGCCTCGCACTCCGGATAATCTAACGAAGCAAACAAGAGCACTCAATAAGCATACAACAAAATTATTTGTAACTCACAAAATCAGAAATGAACTAGTAAACAATCAAGACAAAACAATGCACAAATCACAAATAAGAAAACACACAAAGTTTTCTTTTCAAAAAGGTGATGGGTAAACCACTATTTACATAATAAAACTACTTGTATGAACAAAACAATAGTTGACACCAAGGAAACAATAAAATATTTTATTAATAAATAGAATAAAATCCATTTAAAGTTTTGTTAAGAAAAAATCTTAGTATGGTTTTGAAAGTTTTACTAACAAAGAGTAAAACAAAACTTATTATTAATTAATAAACATTATATTAACAGAAAAAGAATTTACTAAAATCTCTTCTTAGAAAACAGAATTTAATTATACAAAACTTTGTTAGAAGAAAACTATTACTAACTAGTTTGTTTTATAACAAATTATACCTCGTTGAAAATGAGTTGAAATTCCTATAACAATAAAAAAATAAACTAAGCAATTTTATATTTTTATTTACAGAAATTAAAACACCTAATTTTTAAGCAACATAACCTACTAAAACAAATTAAAACTAAATCTAATTTGAAGAAACCAAAACTAATTAAATAAACCTATACTAAAACACTAGGCAGATTCTGTTTAGGGTTAAAACACTAAGAAAAATTAATCCTACAAATCCTCAAACTAAGCATGATGATAGTCCTAACTAATACCAAGCAGTAGGAAAAAGATTTATATCAAAATCTATTTTTAAACTCTAGTTATTCAGATTTGAGTGATTTGAGCAAATTTGATTCAATTCAAATTTTAGAGTTCAAATTTAAAATCTAAGACTAGAGGGTGAAACTACATGAAATATGTGAGCTAATACAAAAAGAATCAATTCAAAACACTAAATAGTTTAAAAGATACAACTAAAACAAAATCACAAAAGTTTCTGTTTACTAAAACAAAACAGAAAAAGAAAAAAAATCTACCGAACGGTCAGTGCTACGTGGCAAGTGGTGGTTGGCTAGGCTAGCGTGTGCGCGGGAACTAACGAGCGATGACTGAAGCTTAAAGACAAACAATTCGCGAATTAAATGTTCTAATCTGGATCGTAGGATCCAGATCGAACGGATGAGGGGCTCACATTGTAAAGAGGTCGCCCGCAATGGAGTTCTCCGACGAGTCCGAAGCGGTGAGGTCATCGGGGCGGCGCTTCGGTGGTCAAGGGAGGTGTAGGATGGGTCCAGGCGACGACGGCTGACGTCCGGTGTTGAGTGCTGGCGTCGGACGGACGAGGGGAGGACGGAGTCGACGGCCACGAGCGCCGGGAGGTTCGGAGCGGCAGGAAATCCGGTGAGGTCATCGGGGCGTACTGGTGCAGGGGAGAGAGGGGTTCGGAGGGGGATGGAGCACGGAGGAGGGTCCGCTCTTATATAGGCCATGAGTGGGGGTCGGGGAAGGAAGGAGAGGGAGATCCGACGAGGGAGGGATTGCCGCCGGCGGCGGCGCGCGCGCGAGGTAGGTGGTGGCCGCGCGATTCCAACGGTCGGTCGGGTGGGTCCCGCTGTCAGAGAGAGGGAGAGAAATCCGGCGCGTCGGTGGCCGAGTCTAAGGAAAGTCGGGAGCGGCTTTGAATGCAAACGGGCCGACCGGGCTTTAAATGTTTTAAGATTTTTCCTATTTTCAAATAGCAGCGCAGTAATAACCTTTTAATGCATTCAAATCATTTCCAAATATAGGCAATATATATACCAAAATGATCAGGAGAATTAATGCTATTCAATGAACATTTTTCCTCTATCATTTGAATACTTTAAAAAAATATTTTTCAGAAATTGGCTATTTGGTTTTAAAACCTTTTTGCAAATATTTTTCAAAGGACCCCCTAGTTGTTTTTGTTCAAATATATCACCAAGATGACCCTGGTGTGGAGTGTCATGTTACTCCCCTCTTATTTTGAACTTTTTCCAAGGTTTTCAAATAGGTGAAAGCAACACATTGAAAATAGAAAGGGACTTTCAAAAAGTCAGAAGAAGCATTTCAACTATTTCATACATTCAAGCAATGATGATGGTGATGCATAGCTATATTTCATAACATTCCAAAATGAAATTTTGGGATGTTACAAACCTACCCACCTTAAGATGAATCTCGCGCTCGAGATTCGGGTTGGCTAGAAAATAGGTGCGGGTGGTCTCTTCGAAGATCTTCTTCGTGTTCCCAGGTGGCTTCTTCCTCGGTGTGGTGACTCCACAAAACCTTACAGAACTTGATGATCCTGCTGCGGGTAACTCTGTTGGCAGTCTCAAGGATTTTGACAGGCTTCTCCTCGTAGGTCAGATCACTGTCAAGTTGTATGGCCTCTAGGGGCACTGTGTCTCTCAAGGGAATATCATCCATCTCAGCATGGCATTTTTTCAGCTGGGAAACATGGAAAACATCATGAATTTCGGACAATCCTTCCGGCAATTCCAGCTTGTATGCAACTTCGCCTCTACGTTCAAGAATTTTGTAGGGGCCTATGAATCTGGGTGCTAACTTTCCTTTAACACCAAACCTCTTGATTCCTCGAAGTGGGGACACACGAAGATATGCTTGGTCTCCTACTTCATACTCTACTTCCTTGCGTTTGTTGTCAGCATAACTCTTTTGTCGAGATTGAGCTATCTTGAGTCTGTCACGAATCATCTTGACTTTCTCTTCAGAATCTCGGATAAGGTCGGGACCAAAGAGTTTTCGGTCTCCAACACCATCCCACGTCAACGGTGTTCTGCACCTCCTTCCGTATAATGCTTCGAAAGGGGCCATCTTCAGACTGGTTTGGTAATTGTTGTTGTACGAGAATTCTGCGTAAGGTAAGTTGTCATCCCAATTGGATCCATAATCTAGCGCACAAGCTCTCAACATGTCTTCCAGAATCTGGTTGACTCTCTCAGTCTGTCCATCGGTCTACGGATGAAAAGCTGTACTGAACTCCAGTCTCGTACCCAAAGTTTCATGTAACTGATGCCAAAACTTTGAGGTAAATTGTGTTCCTCTATCTGACACGATACTCCTCAGAACTCCATGCAAACATACGATCCTGGTCATATATATCTTGGCGAGCTTAGCACTGGTATAGGTGGTCTTCACTGGAATGAAATGAGCCACCTTGGTCAAACGATCTACCACTACCGAGATGGAATCATAACCTGAACGGGTCCTGGGTAGTCCTGTGATGAAATCCATACCAAGCTTTTCCCATTTCCACTCGGGTATCAGCAAAGGTTGGAGTAACCCTGCTGGCTTCTGATGTTCCGCCTTTACTCGCTGACAAACATCACATATTGCAACATGTTCCGCAATATCCTTCTTCATACCTGTCCACCAGTAACTTTCCTTTAAATCCAGATACATCTTGGTGTTGCATGGGTGTATTGAGTATGGTGAATCGTGGGCTTCTTGAAGTATCAACTTCCTGAGCTCTGGGTCATTGGGCACATAGATTCGGTTCTCGAACCACAAAGTTCCGTGTTCATCCTCATGAAAACCTTTAGCTTTATCATCTTTCATTCTCTGCTTAATCTCAGCTATCTCCTTGTCCGTCTTCTGAGCTTCGCGAATTCTTTCGGTCAAGGTGGACTGGATTTCCAGTGTGGCAACATATCCTCTTGGAATTATCTCTAACCGGAGCTCTCTGAGATCATCGGCTAACTCCTGGGGTAATCCTCCCGCTGTGAATGTGTTTACATAAGTTTTCCGACTCAAGGCATCTGCTACCACATTTGCCTTACCTGGATGGTAGTGTAATCTCATGTCATAGTCCTTGATTAACTCTAACCATCTCCTCTGTCTGAGGTTCAACTCCTTCTGCGTGAAGATATACTTCAGTCTCTTATGATCGGTGTAAACATCACAACTATTTCCGACAAGGAAATGTCTCCAAGTCTTGAGTGCGTGCACTACGGCTGCTAATTTCAAGTCATGGGTGGCAAAATTCAACTCATGAGGTCGTAGTTGTCTGGATGCATAGGCTACAACCTTTCCATCTTGCATGAGTACTCCTCCAAGTCCTTGACGTGAAGCATCACAATAAACCTGGAAGTCCTTCCGAATATTGGGCAAAATCAACACTGGGGCTCTCACTAAACGTTTCTTCAACTCCTGGAAACTGGCTTCACATTCCTCAGTCCAAATATACTTAGACTCTTTCTTCAACAACTCCGTCATGGGCTTGGCAATCTTTGATAAATTCTCAATGAAACTTCGGTAATATCCGGCAAGTCCGAGGACACTGCGGATCTCCTTAACTGAGGTGGGTGATTTCCACTCGGTGATGGCTTCAACCTTAGCGGGTTCCACTGCTATTCCATCTCCAGAAATAACATGTCCAAGGAATCCAACGCCCGTCAGCCAAAATTCACATTTGCTGAACTTGGCATATAACTGATATTCTCTCAGCTTCTCCAGAACTAAACACAAGTGTTCCTTGTGTTCTTCCTTGTTCTTGGAGAATATCAAAATGTCATCGATGAACACTATGACAAACTTGTCCAAATATTCCATGAATACTTTGTTCATCAAATTCATGAAGTAGGCAGGAGCATTAGTCAAACCAAAGGACATGACAGTATACTCATACAAGCCATACCTTGTGGTGAAAGCTGTTTTGGGTATATCTTGTTCACGAATCTTCAGTTGGTGATACCCTGATCGAAGATCGATCTTGGAGAATACTTTGGCGCCTACTAGCTGATCAAACAAGTCATTTATCATCGGCAGAGGGTACTTGTTCTTGATAGTCACCTTGTTCAAGGCACGATAATCGACTACCATTCTCAAGGTCTTATCCTTCTTCTCCACCAAAAGAACTGGGGCTCCCCAAGGTGAAGAACTTGGGCGAATATACCCTTTGTCCAATAACTCCTTAATTTGCTTCTTGATTTCCACTAGATCATTTGTGGGCATCCGATAGGGTCTCTTGGAAATTGGGGTTGTCCCTGGTTGTAGCTCTATTAGGAACTCAATCTCCCTATCTTGTGGCATGCGTGGTAATTCTTCCGGGAATACATCCGGAAAGTCTTTTACCACAGGTACTTCCTCCTGAACAACTCCTGTGAGAGAATTTAACCGAGCACTCATACGTGTGCGTCGGGATACATACTTAATCCTCTTGTTCTCCGGGGTGGTGAGTGAAACAGACTTGCTGGGGCAATCAAGATTTCCTTCATACTTGGTCATCCAATCCATACCTAGGATTACATCCAATCCCTGGGATTCTAAGACGATGAGGTCAGTGGGAAAAACATGGTTTCCTATATTGAGTTTCAAGGCGTGGCATCCTATCCCTACCATCATCATACCTCCTGGGGAACTGACCTTAATGGGCTGACTAAGGGTTTTGGTGGGCAAACCATACTTTTCCACAACTACCCTTGATATGAATGAATGAGTTGCACCGGAATCAAAAAGTACTGTAACTGGACATGAATGCAATAAAAACTTACCAACCATAGTCTCGGATTGATCATAGACTTCTTCCACATCGAGGTGGTTCACCTGGGCACGAGGAAACGGATTTGGCTTCTTGGCTGCGGAGTTGCCGTTCCCATTTCCCTACTTGCTCTGGGGACACTCAGTAGCATAGTGCCCTGTCTTCTGGCACTTGAAACAGGTGATGTGGCTCAGATCCTTCTGAGTAGGAGCATGATGGTGCTGGTTGTTGTTCCCATTCCCATTGTCAGTCTTGAAGTTGCCAGGGTTGGGACGGGCATTCCCATTTCCTCCATGGTTATGGCCTCCATGGTAGTGCACGGCATGAGTGTGCCTTCCAAACTTACCGGTCCCTGATCCGGTATTCACTGAGTACGGGGAGTAGCGGGGCTTCTGATGAGCTCTAGAGTTAAACTTCCCTTGAGTATACTTCCTCTTGCGGTTCTCGACTTGTTGTTTTCCCTCCAAGATGAGGGCCTTGTCCACCAGTTCTTGGTAGTTGTTGAAAGTAGCCACTACCAACTGCATGCTCAACTCATCGTTGAGTCCTTCCAGAAACTTCTCTTGCTTGTCCGCATCATCGGCCACGTCTCCTGGTGCATAACGTGCCAATGTGCTGAAATCGTCCATGTATTGGGCCACGGAACGGTTACCCTGGCGCAAGTTGCAAAACTCGCGCTTCTTCAGACTCATAGCTCCAGCTGAGACATGTACTGTGCGGAAGGCTTGCTTGAACTGCTCCCAAGTTACATCAGTAATAGGATATGTGGTGGTGTAGATTCTCCCACCATGAAGCTGATGGTCCATCCAGTTGATGTGCGGCAAAGCGCACCTTCTCAGCATCAGTACATCCAGCGGTGACGAGTTCCCTCTCCATCTTATGGAGCCAGTCATCTGCCACAATGGGCTCAGTGCTGTTGGAGAAAGTTGGAGGGTTCAACCTCAGAAAACGGGTGAGATTGTCAGCCTGAGGTGGATGGTGGTGGTTGTTGGTCTGATTCTGGATCAATAGCTGCATCAGTGCATTCTGCTGCTGAAGGAGTTGCGTGACTTCCGGCAGGAAGGTGAAGTCGGATTCACGTCATGGAGGCATCTTGTTGTTTTCAGAGGGGTGAGAATTAGAATAGAACAAGGGCCTAAAAGGGGAAATTCACTACCCATATGCAATGCAAAAAACATATCACACTAAACACTCATTCATTTATTCAACTCAAAGATTCCAACATCGGGAATACAAGTCTCAATCAAACTAAACATCGACCTACGCTTTAATGTTGAAAATAAAGATACATGGAGGGCATAACTAAAGTTTGTCCTCAGAAGTACATGGTGACTGAGCCTCCTCAAGTGGTACTCTCCTCATAGTCATCATCGTCGCTGATGAAAGGAGCCAAGTCTCCCTCAGGATGAAGATTTTCACCCATGTCCATCTGTTCCTCCAGAGTGGCGATGCGAGTGTTTAGCTTGTCGATCCTCTCTAAGAAATCCTTCACCTCATTCTCATGCTCGTACTCGGCTTCCCGTAAGTCAACTTCGAGGTCAATCTCACGGTTCATCAGATTCTTGATCGTCTTCGTGTCAGCACGAACTCGAAGCTCCAGAGTCCTGATGTGAGTCTCCAAGGTCTGGATATAGGAAATGGTGGTGTCTGCAATGGGAGTGGTTATGATGTTTCCATTCGCATCCCTGCGACAAACCACGCTGAGTCCTGGTGAAATGGTTCCACCTCTGTATTCCTCCTGAATACGTCCAAGGGCACGATGAATGGCCATGTCTCTCCCAAGTATCCAGCTGGGTGCCACAAACTTGAAGTCGATGGATTCCTTCCAATTCCCAAAGGTCTTCCCTGGAATGTGCACCTCGATCCTGTAGCGTCCATCTTGGGAAAAGGACATGATAGGAGTCCCGGTGATTCTCGGCAAAGCAATCCCCATGTCCCTGATGATCCTCATCAGCTCCTTCCCAAAGGGCATCGTTGCGTCAGGCTGGCAAAACTCCGTGATCAACACTGGGATGAAGGTGGCCATCTATAAATTTTGAAATAATCGGAGAGAAGTCAGAAATGAGTAGATGAGAGTATAAGAATTTTTAAAGATAAAAGGGAAATAAGTCCTAAGGCTTTCCAATCCTAGAGGTTACATCCTACGGTCAACGTGTGCTCTGATAACATTTCTGTAGCGACCCGACCTGAAAGGTCGAATCTCCGGTGTTTCCGTACCATCCCAAGATCATGCTGGTACACACACGGTACATCAATGTATATATCAAAGGGAAATCACACAACATTTATTAATCGTAAATCTCATATCGAGTCCTTTATTACAATAAAGATTACAATAAAGTGGCTGAAGGCCAACTCATGAGAATATCTAAATCTTGCGGAAGCATCGAAGGTAGATGAGTCCATCTGACTCCAAGGGCATCTCACCGAGCGTAGAGCGTGTCCTCACTCCTTGTTGGAAAAGTACTCTGCAACATGATACGTTGCAGCCGTGTAGGTCAGCATATGGAATATGCCGGCAAAGTCACAAGAGAGGGGGTGAAAAGATAATCATCTAATCTACATGCATATATGGCAGGTGGGGTAGTAAGTTTTTGCGTAAAGCCAATTTTCCTACATCAAGAGAGGGCTAAGCAAAATTATTACTAAGTTGGTTGATAAATGAGATGGTTCCACCAACCAATTCTCATACCCAAGTTATTAATACCCAGATCATCATATTAATTGTGTTGAGAGTTTCTGGAAGTGTCAGTTCCTTTGGCTTAAGTCGTCCATAACCGTGGACACGGCTAATCGATTAGGTTTGAGTACTCTGCAGAGTTTTGCACATGTTCCCCACAAGATTTGGTCGCCTCCATTTGATTTCTCGCACTTCAGGGTGTTTGAGAAACGACCAAAACATGGTCTTCCAAAGGGTTTCCCTGCGAATCTTTCGGTGCCCATCCTTTCCTATCGTTCTTCTACATCTCGTTGCACCGACTGTCCAGGGTCACCATGATATCCAACCAAGCTAGAGCCCATAATGACTTGTGGCTGTGCAGGTAAGCCTTGGGTCTTGAAGCATCCTTCCATCCCTTTGTGCCTGGGTGGACCTTTCCGCGTGAATACTGGCACATCTCCAGCATCACCTAGGCTAACCACTGGTTTCTCCAGGGTGCCGTTCAACCATCATCCACCCAGAGGTAAGTTGAAAACTTGAAGTCTTGAAGACTTGATCGTCTTGTAGGTCTTGAAATTATTAACTCTCAACTCTCATGAATCACACAACCAACCCCGTATACTAATAACATAGCAAAAAGTAAAACAACGTTTCACGGGGCCAATATGTCAAGGGTTGAGGAGGTACCTACCACATGATACTACAACAGTAACCAAGTTTCCAATTACCTACTTTGCATGCAATTGGGGGGGATGGTAGAACTAATGCAATAAAAACATGGGTAAAGATGATCAAAGTGACTTGCCTGATTGATGATCTTCGTATGTGAGTGACTCTAGGTAACAAGCCTCGCACTCCGGATAATCTAACGAAGCAAACAAGAGCACTCAATAAGCATACAACAAAATTATTTGTAACTCACAAAATCAGAAATGAACTAGTAAACAATCAAGACAAAACAATGCACAAATCACAAGTAAGAAAACACACAAAGTTTTGTTTTCGAAAAAGTGATGGGTAAACCACTATTAACATAATAAAACTACTTGTATGAACAAAACAATAGTTGACAGCAAGGAAACAATAAAATATTTTATTAATAAACAGAATAAAATCCATTTAATGTTTTGTAAAGAAAAAATCTTAGTATGGTTTTGAAAGTTTTGATAAACACTACTATATGAGGTAACTATAGTTTTACTAACAAAGAGTAAAACAAAACTTATTATTAATTAATAAACATTATATTAACAGAAAAATAATTTACTAAAAACTCTTCTTAGAAAACAGAATTTAATTATATAAAACTTTGTTAGAAGAAAACTATTACTAACTAGTTTGTTTTATAACAAATTATACCTCGTTGAAAATGAGTTGAGATTCCTATAACAATAAAAAAACAAACTAAGCAATTTTATATTTTTATTTACAGAAAGTAAAACACCTAATTTATAAGCCACATAACCTACTAAAACAAATTAAAACTAAATCTGATTTGAAGTAACCAAAACTAATTAAATAAACCTATACTAAAACACTAGGCAGATTCTGTTTAGGGTTAAAACACTAAGAAAAATTAATCCTACAAATCCTCAAACTAAGAATGATGATAGTCCTAACTAATACCAAGCAGTAGCAAAAAGACTCATATCAAAATCTATTTTTAAAATCTAGTTATTCAGATTTGAGTGATTTGAGAAAATTTGATTCAATTCAAATTTTAGAGGTCAAATTTAAAATCTAAGACTACAGGGTGAAACTACATGAAATATGTGAGCTAATGCAAAAAGAATCAATTCGAAACACTAAATAGTTTAAAAGATACAGCTAAAACAAAATCAGAAAAGTTTTTGTTTACTAAAACAAAACAGAAAAAGAAAAAAATCTACCGAACGGTCAGCGCTACATGGCAAGTGGTGGTTGGCTAGGCTAGCGTGTGTGCGGGAACTAACAAGCCGTGACCGAAGCTTAAAGAAAAAAGATTCGCGAATTAAACGTTCTAATCTGGATCGTAGGATCCAGATCGAACGGATGAGGGGCTCAAAGTGTAAAGAGGTCGCCGGCGATGGAATTCTCCGGCGAGTCCGAAGCGGTGAGGTCATCAGGGCGGTGCTCCGGTGGTCGAGGGAGGCGTAGGATGGGCCCAGGCGACGGCGGCTGACGTCCGGCGTCGAGTGGTGGCATCGGACGGACGAGGGGAGGACGGAGTCGACGGCCACGAGCGCCGGGAGGTTCGGGGCGGCAGGAACTCCGGTGAGGTCGTCGGGGCGTACTGGCGCAGGGGACAGAGGGGTTTGGAGGGGGATGGAGTGCGGAGGAGGGTCCGCTCTTATATAGGCCGCGAGTGGGGGTCGGGGAAGGAAGGAGAGGGAGATCCGGCGAGGGAGGGATTACCGGCGGCGGCGGCGCGCGCGCGAGGTTGGTGGTGGCCACGCGATTCCAGCGGTTGGTCGGGTGGGTCCTGCTGTCAGAGAGAGGGAGAGAAATCCGGACGCGTCGGTGGCCGAGTCTAAGGAAAGTCGGGAGCGGCTTTGAATGCAAACGGGTCGACCGGGCTTTAAATGTTTTAAGATTTTTCCTATTTTCAAATATCAGCGCAGTAATAACCTTTTAATGCATTCAAATTATTTCCAAATATAGGCAATATATATATATATATCAAAATGATCAGGAGAATTAATGCTATTCAATGAACATTTTTTCTCTGTCATTTGAATACTTTAAAAAAATATTTTTCAGAAATGTCCTATTTGGTTTTAAAACCTTTTTCCAAATATTTTTCAAAGGACCCCCTGGTTCTTTTTGTTCAAATATATCACCAAGATGACCCTGGTGTGGAGTGTCATGTTACTCCCCTCTTATTTTGAACTTTTTCCAAGGTTTTCAAATAGGTGAAAGCAACACATTGAAAATAGAAAGGGACTTTCAGAAAGTCAGAAGAAGCTTTTCAACTATTTCATACATTCAAGCAATGATGATGTTGATGCATAGCTATATTTCATAACATTCCAAAATGAAATTTTGGGATGTTACAGGCGGGCCGTCGAGCTCCCTCGGAGCGGCGGTGGCCGCCGCCATAGAAGCGTTTGCGATGGCCCGCGCCAGGCGACGCAAGACGCTCGGGCTGCCAACGACCGGCTAGTGAGTTTGGAGCGGGCGGTCGCGGTGAGTCTTCTTTCCTTCTTCCCTTTATTTGCGTTCTTCCGTGTTTTCCAGTGGGGATGCGCTAGCGCACCCACTGGGTGTAGCCCCCAAGGCTCGAGCCGGCTGAGGCGCAGGTGGGTCGGGCCTAAAGCTCTTGTTTTGCAGGCGGCGCACGACCACCGGGTGGCAACGTACAACACCCTGCTGGGGTTATATCGAGGAACTGAGATCCGGCTCGCCATCGTGTCCGCGGACCTGCGAGGTACGTTGCCCTTGCGAGTGTCTTGATCTTCCAGTGGGAGCGCGCAAGCGCACCCACTGGGTGTAGCCCCCGGAAGTCAGGCCGGCTGCCCCTGAGGCGGGCTGAATCCTTTCTGACTCCCGTGTCTTATGCAGCCACCCATGCGGAGACGGTCTGCCTCCGGCGCCAGGTGGTGAGTCTTTACAAGGAGCGGGAACTCCTGACGACGGAGGGTGACCGGCTCCGCGGGGAGGCGGACCAGGCGAAGGCGGAGCGGGAGTGCGGACCGGGCGAAGGCGGAGCGGGAGAGCCACGAGGCGGCCCAACATCGAGCGCTGGCGGACCAGGACGCGGCCCTCCATCGGGAGGCGGAGGGGCGGGAGAAGGCGCTCCGCGAGGAGCTGGAAGCCAAGAACGCCACCTTGGCCAAGGCGGCCGAGGACGCACAGGTGGCCCGGGTCGAGCACGAGCGCCGGCGCCAGGAGTGGTCCGCCAGGGAGGATCAGTTGCGGGAGCAAGGCCACGAGGTGGATGAAATGATGCACAGTAAGTTTCCGCCGCCCTGTTCTTCCTTCTTGGTTTTCTGGCTCCCCCCGCTCATCCCCCAGCCTCCTCTTAGGGCTCTTCCCTGGCACGCGAGAGGTCGCGGAGGCGGCCGTCAAAGCCGACCGTGAGGTCCGGCGGGCGCAAGGAGGGGCCGGCGGGCCGCTGGCCCCCTAGACCCTGGACGAGGTGGGGATCACCGCCGAGGCGCGTCTGTCGGAGGTGGTCCATGCCCTGAAGCGGCTCCAAGCAGCCGGCATGACGCTGGTCCGCACGCTCTGGACTGACGCGGTGGAGCCGATCTCCATGAACTGGCTATCGAGGTGGTTGGAGTTTGGGATGGCGCGGGTGAACGCTTGGAGGGCCTCCGTGGCACGAGCCAGTGTGGGCATGGCGCTCCGCATTGCCAAATCGTGGTACCCCGAGCTGGACTTGGGCTTGCTCACGGCCCAGCGCGCTACCGCCGACCCAGAGCTGGAGGCGGTGGCCGACGAGATGCTGGTGAGGGCAAGCGATCTTGCATCCTTCGCCACATGGGACGAGTACGTCCCGGAGCGTGGGGCAGACGGCGTGGTGGTCCCGGAGGACCAGTACGGGCTCGTCATGGACGAGCCGGATGGGAGCACCGTCGAGACGGCCGATGAAGGCTCCGACACCGACGAATATGCCGAGTCCGGGACGACTCCGGCTGCAGGGGCTTCTACCTCGGCCGCCCCGGAGGTGCCGGCCTTGAAGGCGCCAGTGCCGCCAGCTCCTAAGGCGTGAGCACCGCCGGCTCCAGCGGCGTTAGGACTTTGAGGAAGGCCGGCCCGATGCTGCCATAGCTTAGAATTTTTCTTTCCTGCATTCCTGTTTTTAGACTGGAATTCCACCCACTAGGAGTGTATATGTAATGAACTCATGGCCGTGGGCCTTTTATATGTAATGAACTTGTGCCATTTATTTTTGGAAAGAACGTGCGTGCCGGCTCTTCTTTCACCATTTGCCTTCTGACTTGTGTTTGCATGCCAGGATTCCTTCCGGCTTCCACCCCGCCTGCCGGCCAGCCGGGAGCCGGTCTAGGGTAGGGACGGGGCTTCACCCTTAGGAAAAATAGCGGGCTCCTAGAGTCAACCGGCTAGGGCCAGGTTGAGCCGGCAGATGCCGGTGGTCCTAGGATCAACATAGCTCGGCTCGGGCCGCGTCTCTCTTGTGTTTCTGTGGCTTCTGAGCATCTATTAGATAGTACATGTTGTTGCGCTGCGCCTGGCTGACGATGAACGGGCCCTCCCATGGGGAGGACAGCTTGTGCTGGCCGGCGGTTCGCTGGATCCGCCTGAGCACCAAGTCTCCTTCGCGGAAGGAGAGCGGACGGATCCGCTTGCTGTGATAATGCCAGAGCTTCTGCTGGTAGATGGCCGTCCGACTCAAGGCCAGCTCGTGGGCCTCCTCGAGGAGGTCGACGTCGTCTTCCCTTGCCTCCTTTGCGTCCTTCTCGGTGTACAGGGTGACCCGAGGCGAATCGAATTCGATGTCGATTGGGATGATCGCCTCGGACCCGTAGACGAGAAAGAACGGGGTGTAGCCGGTCGACCGGTTGGGCATGGTCCGGAGGCTCCAAAGGACAGCCGGCAGGTCTTCGACCCAGCAGCCGGCCGACCGGACCAGTGGTGTCACGAGCCAGGGCTTGATGCCGGACAGGAGCAAGCCGTTCGCCCTCCCAACCTGGCCGTTTGACTGCGGATGGGCAACGGACGCCAGGTCGAGCCGGATGCCCCGCCTCGAGCAGAAACGCGCCAGCGCGCCCTTGGCGAAGTTCATGCCGTTGTCGGTGATGATGCTGTGGGGGACGTCGTAGCATATCGTGATGTCTTCGATGAACCGGACGACCGTGGGGCCGTCTAGTTTCTTGATTGGCCGGGCCTCGATCCACTTGGTGAATTTGTCGGCGACTACCAGCAAGTGTGTCATGCCTCCTCGCGCGGTTTTGAAGGGTCCCACCATATCCAGCCCCCCGATGGCGAAAGGCCACGAAAGGGGGATGGTCTGGATGGCGCTAGCCGGAAGATGGCTCTACGTGCTGAAGCGCTGGCAGCCCTCACACTTGTCAACCAGCTCCTTGGCCGCCTCCAGAGCAGTCGGCCAGTAAAAACCGTGACGGAATGCTTTGGCCACCAGGAACCTGGAGGCGGCATGATGCCCACACTCGCCCTGGTGGATGTCGAGGAAGATTTCTTGTCCTTTCTTTGGCTCGACACATCGTTGGAAGACGCCGGTGGTGCTGCGATGAACCAACTTGTGGTTGATGATGTTGTAGGCTGGGGCCCGGCGTTGAATTTGCCTTGCGGTGGCCTCATCGGAGGGGAGCTCGCCGTGCTGGAGGAACACCAAGATGGGATGGGCCCATGAAGGAGCTGAGACAGGGGCCAGCCCAGCCCCCGGGACCGGCTCGCCAGTCCCTGGGACCGGCTTGCCAGCCCCCGGGAGTGAGACGGCGGTGGGAGCGTTGACCGTCGTCATGACGGCGACGAGGCCGGTGCTGGCGCGCGTAGGCGTGGCCGGCTTGATTGCTGTGGCGGACGGCGCTGGACCGACGGTTGGTGGTTGCAGAGCCGGCAGAGCTGCCGCATCCGGCGGGGCCGGTTGGGCGGCTGGTTTCGCCGGGGTGCCGGTCGTGTTTGTCGGCACGGAGATGGACTCCGATTTGGGAGAAGGCTTGATCGAATGCTTCATCAGGCGCTCGAGGGAGACGCCGGCTGGGATGGCCTGTCGGGTGGAGCCGATCTTGGCCAGCGCGTCGGCTGCCTCGTTGTCTGCATGGGGGATATGGTGGAACTCGCAACCCTCAAAGGAGCCGGTGAGCTGCTGGATGAGGAAATGATAGCTGGCCATGTTGGCATCCCTGGCGTCCCATTCGCCAGAGACCTGTTGCACCACGAGGTCAGAGTCGCCGAAGCAAGTGATGCGTTGGATGCTGATCTCCTTGGCGAGCTGGAGGACATGGACGAGGGCCTCGTATTTGGCCACATTGTTGGAGGCGGCGAAGTGGATCTGGAGGTCATAGAGGAGCTAGTCTCCTCTGGGGGACGACACGATAATGCCGGCTCCCAGGCCGGCTCGCATCTTCGAGCCGTTGAAGTGCATGCGCCAATGCGTGGAGTCGGGCGAAGGCGGCGCGAACTGGGTTTCGGCCTAATCAACGAGGAAGTCGGCCATTGCCTGTGACTTGATGGCGGTGCGTGGCTCATACCGTATTTCGTAGTCAGCGAGGGCCATGGCCCATTTGGCGATCCGGCCAGTCGCGTCCCGGCCGGCCATGATTTCGCCCAGCGGCGCTGTGCTCACGATGGTGACGACGTGCTCCTAGAAGTACTGCTTCAGCTTCTGGATGGCGAAGTATACGCCATAGCACATCTTCTGGTAGTGGGGGTAGTTTGGCTTGGAGGCGGAGAGGACCTCGCTGAGGTAGTAGATGGGGCACTGCGTCGGCAGTGCCTTGCCTTCCTCCGGCCATTCCACCACCAGGACGACGCTGATGACGCGTGTGGTCGCTGCAATGTAGGCGAGCAGAGGCTCTTTGTCAGCCGGCGCGGCCAGGATGGGCGCGCTGGTGAGAGCTCGTTTGAGGTCGCGAAATGCCGCGTCCGCCTCGTCGGGCCAGTCGAACAGGGCCGGCTTCTTTGAGGGGTCTTGGCCCGGCTCGACCAAGGCCAACTTGCGTAGGAGCCCGTAGAGGGGCAAGGCCTTCTCGCCCAGCCGGCTGATGAACCGGCTGAGGAAGCGAGGCAACCGGTGAACTTCTGGACGTCGCGGAGTCGGACCGGCTTGGGCATGCGCTCAATCGCCCGGATCTTCTCGGGGTTAGCTTCGATGCCACGGGCGGACACGAAGAAACCCAGGAGCTGGCCAGCTGGGACGCCGAAGACGCACTTCTTTGGGTTGAGCTTGATCTTGTATTCGCGCAAGTTGGCGAACGTCTCCCGAAGATCGTCGAGGAGGCTGAAGTGCTTCTTGGATTTGACGACGATGTCATCCACGTAAATGTGGACGTTCCTATCTATCTGAGGCAGGAGGCACTTCTGCATGCAGCGCTGGAAGGTAGCGCATGTGTTCTTCAGGCCGAAGGACATGGTGATGTAGCAGTAAGCCCCGTAGGGGGTGATGAAGGAGGTCTTCAGCCGGTCGGCCAGGTCTAGCTTTATCTGGTGGTAGCCGGAGTAGGCGTCCAGGAAAGACAGTAGATCGTAGCCGGCCGTGGAGTCGATGACTTGGTCGATCCACGGCAGAGTGAACGGGTCCTTGGGGCACGCCTTGTTCAGGCTCGTGTAGTCGATAGACATGCGCCAGGTCTTGCTTTTCTTCAGCACCAGGACTGGGTTGGCCAGCCTGTCCGGGTGAAATACATCCATGATGAAGCCAGCTACAAGCAGCCGGGCGATTTCTTCTCCTATAGTATGCTGCTTCTTCTCGAAGAAACGGCACAGGGGTTGCTTGACCGGCTTCGCATCTGGCCAAATGTGTAGCTTGTGCTTGGTGAACTTCCTCGAAACACCCGGCATGCCCTTGGGGGACCATGCAAAGATGTCTCGATTCTCACAGAGGAAGTCGACGAGCTTGCTTTCCTATTTGCTGTTGAGGCAGGAGCCGATCGTCACGCACTGGGTGGGGTTGGCCAGATCGAGTGGCACCTGCCTGGTGTCCTTGGATGGCTGGAACGAGCCTTCGCCGATCGACTGGGACGGAGGTGCCGGTACGGCCGGCTGGGCGGAGGCGAGGGCCACCAGCCGGTCGAGCTGCCGCTTCTCTTCGGCTATCTCCAGGGCCTCGGCCAGCCAGCTGCCATCTCCCGTGCACGCCATTGACATTTGGTACTTGCCGGCGATGGTGATGATGCCCTTGGGTCCCGGCATCTTGAGCTTGAGGTAGGCGTTGTGGGGGATCGCCATGAACTTGACGAGGGCGGGCCTGTCGAGCAATGCATTGTAGGGACTGTCGAGGTCCACTACCTCGAACAAAACCGGCTTGCGGCGGAAATGTCCGGCGTTGTCGAAGAGGATGTCCAGCTGGATCTTGCCAACGGGGGTACAGGACATTCCCGGCACGATGCCATGGAAGACGGTCCGACTTGTTTTCAGGTCCTCCACCTTAAGCCCTAGCTTGAGCAGGGTGTCGAGGTAGAGGATGTTGATGCTGCTACCTCCATCGATCAAAACCCGCGAGAAGCGGCACGAGTGCTTCTCGGAGGCGATGGTGGGATCGAGGACGAGGGCGTAGCTGCCGGGGTTCGGCATCACGACCGGGTGGTCCGCCTGGCTCTAGGTGATCGCCTTCTCGGACCAATGGATGAACTGGGGGGTCGCAGGCATAGAGGCATTCACCTCGCGGTGGAGCCAACGCTAGGCGTGCTTGTCCGTGTCTTCGCTGGTGAAGATGACGTAGCAGTCATCGTGTTCGGGGAACCGGTCGTGTAGTCAGCCGTCGCCCCGAGCCGGAGCCAGGTCCGCCTGAGCCAGACCGAGGGCTGTTGCCCGAGCCGGGGCCAGGGCCTGTGCGGGGGCTGGCTGCGCGGGGGGAGACGGGAGGCCATCCCCTCGGGCCAATCGCTGCGAGAAGCTGCACTGCCGGAGCGTGTGCGTGGCCGGCTTGGCGTCGGAGTGGTTTTTGCAGGGGAGGTCGAGCATTTGCTCGAAAGTCAGCTTGGGCTGCCAGGCGGCCTTGCCGGTGCGCTGGCGCTGACCAGAGGCCTAGCCAGCTGACTGCTCCCCCTCGATGGAGGCGACCTGCCGGCTCCCGTAGCGGGAATCGGGCTGGTCGTTCTTGTGCTTGCCGTTCTGCGGCTGCCGGTTGTCGACCGCCGCCCGCGTCGCGGCGCTTGGCTGGTGCCTTAGCCTTCATCCTCATCGAGGAGTTGGTCGTGGCGTATTTGTCCTCTTTGGACATCAGGTCCGCCAGGGAGGTTGGCTCGGAGCACAGGAGCTTGTGCTTGAGGGGGGTGCCATCGTGGCAGCCCTCGATGCAGTACTGGATGGCCTGTACCTCGCGTACTCCTTTGCAGGAGTTGCGGAGCTCGGTCCAGCGCGTGAGATAGTCGCGGAGGGATTCGTCCGGCCCCTGGACGCACATGGCCAGCTCGCGGAGCCGTCCAGGCCATTTATAGGTGTCGGTGAAGTTGCGGACGAAGGCCTCCTCGAAGTCCGTCCAGGTGTTGACGCTGCCGGCGGCCAGGCTGTTCAGCCAGGTGCGGGCCGAGCCAATCAGCATGAGGGGGACGTAGCGGACGGCTACGTGCTTGTTCCCCTTGGCGATGCCGACGGCGGTGGTGTAGTCGATCAGCCAGTCCTCCGGCTTGGCGGCCCCGGTATACTTCGGGGTGTCGCGGGGGAGCGTAAAGCCGGGCGGAAAAGGCTCGTTGTGGATTCGTGGGCCGAAATAGGCCGGACCAATCGAGCCCTCCTCGTTGAGGAGAGCCGATTGCGCCAGCCAGTCGAGAAGAAGTCGCGCGTCGTCGTCGCTGTGGGGGACGCGGGGCCCGAGCCGGGCGGCGAGCTCGGGGCGGACGGCCGGCAGGATGGACCGCGCGGGTTCCTGCTGCGAGGGCGAAGTATGCCCGGAGGTGCGCCGGCTGCCGCCAACCGGCGCCTCGTCCCGGCGGTGGCTGCCAGCCGGATTGTAGTTGCGTTGGCTGTTCACAGCCGGCTGCTCGTTTTCGGGTGATGGGGCGCGTTGAACGTTGCCCCCCGGGCGTTTCGGCCGGAGGGATGAGGGGTGCTGGAGTGTTGAGCGGGCCGGTGGTCAGCGGCCCTGGTGTCCTCGCCCTCGGGGCGGGGAAACTCGGAGACGGCCCCGCCGGAGTGAGGGCGACTCGTTGTGCCTTGGTCGTGTGGGTAAGGTCCTTGATGTGCCGCTCGCGTGCGGCCCGCTCCTTGCCCTCCAAGGTTTCCAAATCCTCGTAGGCAACCTTGACGGTGCGCAGGTTGGCCGCCAGGGTTTCATTGATCGGAAAATGGCCGCCGATGATTTATGCAACCACGCGACCGCGTTCACGCACAGCACCACGCCGGCTGGGCTCAGGGCTAGCCGAGGTGAGACCGTACGCAGAGTCGTACTCCCGCTGCGCGGCCTCCATCCGGTGTCGCTCGGCAACGAGGGCGCTGGCGTCTTCGAACAGCAGGCGACAGGCCGCCTCCAGCTCGGCTCTGGCGGTGATCGGGTCCGCCGTTGTAGCGATAGGAGTGCCCAGACCCCGGAGGGTGGCGGCGAGTGGGTCGGAGGTGCTGGGGCGAGCGGCGGCGGCGGCGGCCTCGACCGCTCACACACGGCCCGAAGTGGGGGAGGAGACGACGACCATCACTCCCACGCGGGTGTGGGGGCCGATGGCCTCGCCCGTGGCGAGTGTGCCCACGGACGAGGGCGGGTCGGTGCAGTCGAACACCCAACTAGGGTACTCGCCAGCCTCCGATTCTTCGGCGAGGCTCAGCTTGCCGAACTGTCCGGCGAGCGCGGCGACGTCGAGCGCTAGCTCGCGGCCGAGGCGCTCGTCAGAGATGCCGGCCGCGCCACTCGCAAGGCTCGCCGGAGCGAGCCCCACGAGCATGCGGTTCTGCCCGGTCGCGAGGCGGTCGGGGGGGTGGCGAAGGGTCCCGCTCGGAGCGTGACTCCGGGCGGCACCACGGACGGCCCCACGGTGGGCGCCAACTGTCGTGGTTTTGTCATAGCAGATGCCATGGGTAGGCTTATCGAGAGGGGCCGAAGGACGCCGGCGGGCTCCGGGAGCGGAATTAGGCACAACCGGTGGCTGACACGTGATGTACGCAGGTTCGGGGCCCTCCGTGGGAGGTAATAACCCTAGTCCTGCTCGGTCTAGTAGAGACAATGATCGGGTTACAATGATGCTCCTTGAGCTGTATGAAACGAGGAGGAAGAAGGAGCTAGACTGCTCTTCCGCCTCTCTATGTGCGTATGTGTGGAGTGGATGTGGAGCAGCCGATCGATCGTCGTGCGTCCCCCGCATGGGGGTGGCCCGGGGGGTTTTATAGGCCAACCCCCCGGAATACAATACAAAATAGAAGGTCAAAGGGGGGCCCCAACCGGCAACCTCTCTAGCCGGCTGCGGGGGCCCGGCCATGGGGTCTTGTCACCGGTAGGTCCCGCCGGCTGAAGAGTCCCGTCAGGAACCGACAGGGCCCGCGAGGCAGGCCCCGACGCCGGTCACATCACGGCACGGGCCGCGCCTTGGGACGTCATCTTTCGGCGGCCTTCCGGGGTCAGCGGTACGGCCGGCCACCCTGTAGCCATGCCGGGGCAGGTAACGGAGCGGTTGAAGGCGTGCCGGCACTGTTGGAATCCCGGTCGCCATCTGCCAGGTTCAGAGGCCCTGATGCCTCCATTGTAGCCATACCGGCGCTGACCCTCGACGGGACGGGGGCCACTGTTGCCACGCCCGCCCCGCGGACGGTATCCAATGCCCGGGCGGCTTGGCGCAGCCGGCGGCCCACCTCCGACGGGGCGTAGCCAAACCGTAGGGGGAGGCGGCCCGCCCTTTAGTCGTGTTAGGAGGCGGGGGAAAGGGGCGCTTGTGGCTACCCCGGGGTCGTCCCCCCGTCACGGAGGCAGAGTGCGCGCATCCGTTCGGAGGCGGCCTGCCGGGTCCTAGCCATCGCTCCACCGGTTGGTGACAACCGGTTGCTCGCCTTGGTGTTAGGATCAACCATCGCGGCTCCGACCGGCCTGGCAGCCGGCGCCAGGCAGAGAGGACGATTGATGAGTTTGTCGGTGATTGTCGGTGGCAAGCCAGTCGTTGCCCTCGGGATGGTGAGGTTCGGGGCTGGCAAAGGGTGGGTCATGCTAAATTTGTTGCGTGTTGGCGGCAGTGATGAGCTGTTTGATGTGTCGCTCCTGCAGCTCGCATTCCTCGCCCTCCAGGCCGGCCAAGTGGGCGATGGCCATCTGGGCAGCCCTGATGTTGGCGGCGGGGGTGTCGTAGGTGGGCAGGCTCCCACCGAGGATGGCGGCAACCACGCGACCGCGTTCGCGCACCTCACCGCGCCGGCTGGGCTCGGTGCTAGCCGGGGTGATGTCGTAGGCGGAGTTGTATTCGCGCTGAGCGGACTTCATCCGAAGACACGCTGTGGTAAGCGCAGTGGCCTCTGAGAATAGGTGCTTGGGGCTTGCCTCTAGTTCAACCGTGGTGGCAGCCGGATCTGCCGTAGGAGCAATTGGGGTGTGCAAGTCCTGTAGGGTGGAGCGCAGAGGGTCTAATTGCCCGGCCTGGGCTATGGCCGCCTCCGCCTCCGCCCTATCATGCGTAGAGCTCATGGTGGAGCCTATGGCCATCACCTCAACACAAACATGGACATTGACCATGCTGTCCGGGGCATTGTAGCCAACAGATGACGGTGGGCCGAAAAAGTCAAGCACCTTGTTGGGGTACTCGTTAGAAGTGGGCACGTTGGAGATGCGCAACTCTGTGAAGAGCATGTAGAGATCATTGATGTCGCTGGTGGTCACGTCGTCAGAGGAAGGCGATAGGCCGGAGACGACGAGCACCTCGTGCGGGCACTAGTTGGAGGCCGGTGCGTCACTGAGGCAGAACTCACCAAAGCGCGCGCAGAGGATGCCAATGCTGATGGGGGCATTGTCGTGGCACGGCTCGCCGGAGGTAGCAATGGCACCGTATTGAAGGCAGGTGGAGTCAAAGCCCGGTGCCACGATATTTTCCACGGAAGCAGGTGCCGCATGAGTACTGAACAGCTCACGCGTGGTGCACTCGGTGGAGTCGGTGAAGGTTCCCGCCCGGAGCGTGGCTCCAGCCAAGGCCGCATCCGGCCCCATGGTGGGCGCCAACTATCATCATTTTTTCATGACAGATGCCATGGGGTCACTTATCGAGTGTGTTTGAGGCCGAGAGGACGTCGATGGACTCTGAAAACGGGATCGGGGACAAGCGGTGCGTGACAAACGACGTACCCAGTTCGAGGCCCTTCGTGGGAGGTAACACCCCTAGTATTACCTGCCTCATTGATGATCTTAGAGGTTTCTAGGTTTGCTCCTTGAGTTGTTGGCTAGAGGAGGAAGAAGGAGGTTGCTGGCATCCCTTGCCTCTCGATGCGCGTGTGTGTAGTGCTAAGAGCCGACCCCCTTCATCGGAGGGCGTCAGGGGGTTTTATAGGGCAGCCCTCCGGCTTACAATATGCATGCATAATGCAGGTGGGACCTGGATAGCGGCTTATCCAGGTGGCCAGGAGGTCCACTCGATGGGTGGTCTCGATGCTTGTGGGGCCCGCTGGCTGCAGGGTCCCATCTGAAGTGAGGGTCCGCTGGCCGGCCCTCGTCATTGGTGCATTCTTATTACGCCACGGCACGGGCCGTGCTGTGTAGCTCCGCTTAGTTGTAGAGGGTTGTGGTTAGCGGTATGGCCGGCTCCACTGTAGCCATGTGTGGCTAGATCATGGAGTGGTTGGAGGCATGCGGCCACTATGCCACCTCACCTGGTCGGAGTCGGCTACAGTCAGCGGTATGGCCGCTGATACTCATGATCTGCATTGGGTTTTCTGTGAAGAGGAATGGCTAATTGCAGCACAAAGTGGGTAACTATTTCCCTCATTTATGAAACCAAACTTTATCAAACAAATAGGAATACCAATCCTCAACCGTCTTCAGCATCTGCACACAAAAGAACAAACAACATGCACCCAATGACGGTAAGAGGGTTATCAATCCCCTTGATCTCGTTATTTGCAAGCAAGTGAGTTGTGTAGATAATAGTAAAGTGCAAAATAAAATAAAAGGTAATAAATAACAGCAAGGTAATGATAGCATTTGCGAATTTATAAGTGAATAGACCCGGGGGCCGTAGAGATCTCTAGTGGCATCTCTCATAAGAAAAGCGTACGGTGGGTAAACAAATTACTGTTGGGCAATTGATAGAAAAGCGAATAATTATGCAATATTCACGGCAATGATCATGTGTATATAGGCATCACGTCCATAAGCAAATAGGCCGACTATTCCCTGCACCTACTACTATTACTCCACTTCAAGAGCGCTTCTATGCTTGCCTCTCTACGTATTAAGTTCATGACAAATGGAGTAATGCTTGGAGAACGATGAGATGATGTAGACAAAGTAAACTCAACTAATATGAATAAACCTCATTGTTTTATCCTTAGCAGCAACAACACAAAGACGTAACTTGTCCCCTTCTGTCAGTGAGATATAGAAACTCGTCAGGTTGAACCTACTACAATGCACCACTCCCACTGAACAAATATCAATCTAGTTGGCCAAACTATCTCAATATATTGGAGAGCATTACGAACCTATGACGATCATGCAAATAAGAATCATAGTAATAAGGTTTGACTCAAATACTTTTCATGAATAATCCGACCATAAACTCACAATTCTTCGGATCCCAACAAACAAAACATAGAAAGGGATTACATTGGATAGATCAAGTCAAAGATGCGATGAAAATTGTATTGAAGATCGAGAGAGAGAGAGAGATTGCCATCTAGGTACTACCTACAAACCCGTAGGTCTGTGGTGAACTACTCACACATCATAGTGAGGGCAAAAAGGTAGATGAAGAGGCCCTCCGTAATCGATCTCCCCTCCGGCACAGTGCCGAAACGGAGGTGTAGATGTCCTCCCGTCGGAACAGAGACTTGCGACGGGAAAAAAGTGTTTCGGGAGCACTTTTCGTGTTTCTAAGGTATATGTGAATTTATAGGCTAGAGAACGACATTGGGAGAGCCTCCAGGGGGCCACCACACATGTGGCTGCGCCCCCAGGCGGTAGCTGGATATGTGGTGGGCCCTGATGCACCTCCTGTCCCTCCTTCGAAGCTTCTAGGTCTTGTATTGGTCCAGAAAAAAACACCAAAAAGTTTCATGGCAATTGGACTCCGTTTGGTATGGTAACTCTGAAAAGGCAAAAGCACGTAGAAAACAGGAACTCGCACTCGGCACTGTCTCAATAGGTTAATGCTAAAAAATATTATAAATTGGTAAATAAATACCCAAAATTATCCTAGAATGATAATATCTGAGCATGGAACAATGAAAAATTATAGATATGTTGGAGATTTATCAGCATCCCCAAGCTTAATTCCTCCTCGTCCTCGAGTAGGTAAATGATAATAATATAATTTTTGATTTGACATGCTACCCATTATGTAATCTTTTGTATGTATGCTTATTGAGAAATGACTAATTAAAAAAAACCATAGTGATGTTTATAAGTATAAAAAAATCATTGATCTTTCAAAGTATACCATCCTAAAAGAATGTTTACCCCTATTCATCTTTATATTAGCAAGACATGACTCCATCTTCACCACATAGATACAAATGTTAAGCACCACAGTGTCCAAGTCACGCAACTGGATTGTACTTTTTCAATATGTGTCAACGTTTTATTCTTCACACAATACATGAGCGTAAACCATTGGACTGTTGGGGAACACCGCATGGGAAACAAAAAAATTCCTACGCACATGCAAGATATATCCATGGTGATGAGAATCTATGAGAGGGAGAGTAGATCTACATACCCTTGTAGATCGCTAAGCGAGAAGCGTTAGGAAACGTGGTTGGTGTAGTCGAACGTCTTCGCGATCCAAATCGCCAAGCATCTCGCGATCTCATCATGATCCGTCCCGTGATCCAATCACGATCTGTCCCATGAACTCATCACGATCCGTCCCGTGATCTCATCACAATCTATCTCGCGATCTTGATCACGGTCCTTCTGATCTAGCGCCAAACGGACGGCACCTCCGCGTTCAGCATGTACAGCTCGATGACGATCTCCGCCTTCTTGATCCAGGAAGAGGGGGTGGAGAGGTAGATGAGTTCTCCAGCAGCGCGACGATGTTGCGGCGATGGTGGTGGAGCTATTCCAGCAGGGCTTCGCCTAAGCACCGCTGAAAACCGATCTAGAGGAGAAACTACGATCTAGAGGAGAGGTAGCACGTGGCTATTAGGGTAAACTTTACCTCCAAATCCTCTAGTATATATAGGAGGTAGGGAGGGGAGGAGGAAGCCTCAAACCCTCAAGGTTTGGTCGAAATTGGAGGTGGAGGAGTCCTACTCCAATCCTATTAGGAGTAGGATTCCTCCTTTCCACTTGGAAACACTTTCCACCTCTCCACCTTTGGATTTTTTTCCTTCTCAAACCACTCCAGCCGCATGGGCCCTTAGAGGAGGCTTCGTCCAGACCACTAGGGGATGGTTTACCTCCTCCCACAGCCCATGTAGCCTCTTGGGTCTAAATACCTCTCCCGATGGTCCCCCGGTACACTACCGGCACTCCCGGTACACTACCGATGAGCCCGAAACTTTTCTCGCAACCAAAACAGGAGTTCCTATATATCAATCTTTACCTCCGGACCATTCCGGAGCTCCTCGTGACATGCGGGATCTCATCCGGGACTCCGAAAAACCTTCGGTCACCACCATACATAACTATATACTACCGAAACATCACTGAACCTTAAGTGTGCAGACCCTGCGGGTTCGAGAACTATGTACACATGACCGAGACACCTCTATGGTCAATAACCAATAGCGGGACCTAGATACCCATATTGGTTCCTACATATTCTACGAAGATCTTTATCGGTCGAACCTCTATGTCAAGGATTCAGTTAATCCCGTATGATGTTCCCTTTGTTCTTCGGTATGTTACTTGCCCGAGATTCGATCGTCGGTATCTCCATACCTAGTTCAACCTTGTTACCGACAAGTCTCTTTACTCGTTCTGTAATACAAGATCCCGTGACTAACACTTAGTCATATTGCTTATTGTGATGTTGTATTACCGAATGGGCCCTGATATACCTCTCTGTCACACAGAGTAACAAATCACAGTCTTGATGCATGCCAACCCAATAGACACCCTCAAAGATACCTGTAGAGCACCTTTATAGTCACCCAGTTACGTTGCGATGTTTGATGCACACAAGGTACTCCTCTGGTGTCAGTGAGTTGCATGATCTCATGGTCATAGGAACAAATACTTGAGATGAAGAAAACAGTAGCAATAAACTGACACGATCATATGCTACGTTTGTAGTTTGGATCTTGTCCATCACATCATTCTTCTAATGATGTGATCCCATTATCAAATGACATCTCATGTCCATGACTAGGAAACCATAGCCATCTTTGATGAACGAGCTAGTCTATTAGAGGCATACTAGGGACATGGTGTTGTCTATGTATCCACACATGTATCTGAGTTTCCGATCAACGCAATTATAGCATGGATAATAAATGATTATCATGAACAAGGAAATATGATAATAACCAATTTATTATTGCCTCTAGGGCATATTTCCAACAGTCTCCCACTTGCACTAGAGTCAATAATCTAGTTCACATCACCATGTGATTCGCATTGTTATGAATCTAACACCCAATGAGTTCTGGTGCTCGATCATGCTTTGCACATGACAGAGGTCTTATAGTCAACGAGTCTGTGACATTGAGATCCGTGTGTACCTTGCAAATCTCTGTGTCAAACTGTAAACACTGCTACCACACTCCACTTGGTACTATTCCAAATGGCTTCTCCACTATACGTATCCAGATTGCTACTACGATTCATCCGGATTGGTGTTAAAGCTTGCATCGACGTAACTCTTTACGACGAACTCTTTATCACGTCCATAATCATGAAACATCTCCATAATCTTTTAGTTACTAAGGATAATCTTGACCACTGTCTAGTGATCCACTCCTGGATCACTCTTGTACCCCTCGATGGACTCATGGCAAGGCACACACAGGTGCGGTACACAGCATGGCATACTATCCAGAGCCTATGGCTAAGGCATAGGGGACGATGTTCGTCCTTTCTCTTTCTTCTGCCGTGGTCGAGCTTTGAGTCTCACTCAACTTCACACCTTACAAATCAGGCGAGAACTCTTTCTCTGACTAATCCATTTTGAACTCTTTCAAAATCGTGTCAAGGTATGTACTCATTGAAAGTCTCATCAAGCATCTTGATCTATCTCTATAGATCTTGATGCTCAACAATTAGGTAGCTTTATCCAGGTCTTCCTTTTAAAAACTCTTTTCAAACAACTGTTAATGCTTTCTAGAAATTCTACATAATTTCCGATCAACAATATGTCAACCACATATGCTTACCATAAACTCTATAGTGCTCCCACTCACTTTATTGTAAATACAAGTTTCTCATAAACTTTGTATAGACTCAAAAACTTTGATCACCTCACCAAAGTGTATATTCCAACTCTGAGATGCTTGCGTCAGTTCATAGAAGGATCACTGAAGCTTGCACACCTTTTAGCATCCTTAGGACTGACAAAACCTTCTGGTTGTATCTCATACAACCTTTCCTCAAGTAAACCGTTAAGGAAACGATGTTTTGACATCCATCTGCCAGATTTCGTAATTGAAAAATGCAGCAACTGCTAATATAATTCCAATAGACTTTAGCATCGCTACGAGTGAGAAAGTCTCATCGCAGTCAACTCATTGAACTTGTCGTAAACTTCTTTGCAATAAGTCGAGCTTTATAAATGGTAACATTTACCATCAGCGTCTATCTTCATCTTAAAGGTCCATTTGTACTCGACGACCTGCCGTCCAACGAGCAAGTCTACCAAAGTCTATACTTGGTTTTCATACATGGATCCTTTCTTGGATTTCATGGCCTCTAACAATTTGTCGGAATCCAGGCCCATCTCGCTTCTCCATAGCTCGTAGGTTCATCGTTGCCAACAACATGACCTCCAAGACAGGGTTGAAATACCACTCAGGAGCAGTACGCATCCTTGTCGACCTACGAGGTTTGATAGTAACTTGATCCGAGGCTTCATGATCATCATCATTAACTTCCTCTTCAACTAATGTAGGCTTCACAGAAACATCTTCCTGTGCTGCGCTACTCTCTTGTTGAAACAAAGGTTCAATAACCTCATCAAGTTCTATGTTCCTCCCACTCAATTCTTTCGAGAGAAACTTTTTCTTGAAAAAGGACCCAGTTTTAGCAACAAACACTTTATGCTTGGATCTGAGATAGAAGGTTTACCCAATTGTTCTTAGGGTATTCTATGAAGATGCATTTGTCCGCTTTGGGTTCGAGCTCATTAGGTGAAAACCTGTTTCACATAAGTGTTTCAGCCCCAAACATTAAGAAATGATAGCTTAGGTTTCTATCAAACCATATGGTGTCATATCAATAGATTTAGATGGTGCCCTATTTAAAGTGAATGTAGTTGTCTCTAATGCATAACCCCAAAATTATAGTAGCAAAACAATAAGAGACATCATAGCACGCACCATATCCAATAGAGCACGACTATGACGTTCGGACACACCATCACACTATGGTGTTCCAGGTGGCGTGAGTTGCGAAACAACTTTCACATTGTCTAAAGTTGTATGCCAAACTCGTAACTCAGATATTCACCTCCACGATCACATCGTAGACATTTTTATCTTCTTGTCACGATGATCTTAAACTTCACTCTAAATTTTCTTGAACCTTTCAAACGATTCAGACTTGTGTTTCATTAAGTAAATATACACTATATCTACTCAAATCATCAGTAAAGGTAAGAAAATAACAATATCCACCGCACGCTACAAGACTCATTGAATTGCATACATCAACATGTATCATTTCCAATAAATCACTTGCCCGCTCCATCAATCCGGAAAACGGGGTCCTTAGTCATCTTGCCTAAGAGGCATGGTTCGCATGTCTCAACCGATTCGAAATCGAATGAGTCCAACGATCCATCAGCATGGAGTTTCTTCACGCGCTTTATACTAATATGACATTTAGCGTTAGTGCCACAAGTATGTGGTACTATCATTATTAACTTTTTATCTTTTGGCATCAATGTTATGAACATGTGTATTACTACGATCAAGATTCAACAAACCATTCTCACTGGGTGCATGACCATTGAAGGTATTATTCATGTAAACAGAATAACCATTATTCTATAACTTAAATGAATAACCGTGTTCCAATAAACACGATCTAATCACGTTCATGCTCAACGCAAAACACCAAATAACATTTATTTACGTTCGTCACTAATCCCGAAGGTAGAGAGAGCGTGCGATGTTGATCACATCAACCTTGGAAACATTTCCAACACACATCGTCACCTCACCCTTAGCTAGTTCTCCGTTTATTCCGTAGCTTTTATTTCGAGTTACTAACATTTAGCAACTGAACCAGTATCCAATACCCAGGTGCTACTAGGAGTACTAGCAAGGTACACATCAATAACATGTATATCAAATATACTTCTGTTGACGTTGCCAGCCTTCTTATCTACCAGGTATCTAGGGTTGTTCCGCTTCAGCGTCCGCTCTCCTCATAATCGAAGGACTTATTCTCGGGTTTGGGTTCAACTTTGGGTTGCTTCACTAGAGCAGCAACTGACTTGCCATCCATGAAGTTTCCCTCCTTGCCCTTGCCCTTCTTGAAACTAGTGATTTTACTAACCATCAACACTTGACGCTCCTTCTGGATTTCTACCTTCGCGGTGTCAAACATCGCGAACAGCTCAGGGACAATTATTTATATCCCTGGCATTTTATAGTTCATCACCAAGTTCTAGTATCTTAGTGACAGTGACCTGGAGAACTATATCAGTCACTATCTTATCTAGAAGATCAACTCCCACTCGATTCAAGCGATTGTAGCACCCAGACAATCTAAGCACATGCTCAACGATTGAGCTATTCTCTTTCATCTTGCAAGCAAATAATCTTGTTGGATATCTCATATCTCGCAACACGGGCATGAGCCTGAGATCCTAATTTCAGGTCTTAGAACATCTCATATGTTTCAGGACGTTCAAAACGTTTTGGAGCCTCAATTCTAAGCCGTAATGCATGACACACTAAACTATCAAGTAGTCATCGGAATGTGCCTGTCAGATGTTCACAACATCTACAGACGATGCTAGAGGGGTTGGCACATCGAGCGGTGCATTAAGGACATAAGCCTTCTGTGCAGCAATGAGGACAATCCTCAGATCACAAACCCAGTCCGCAATATTGCTACCATCATCTTTCAACTCTATTTATCTAGGAACATATAAAAATTCAAGGGATCTACAGCGCGAGCAAGTAATCTACAACATAATTTGCAAAGACACTACTGACTATGTTCATGATAATGAGTTCAATTAATCATATTACTGAAGAACTCCCACTCAAATTGACATCCCTCCGGTCATTCGAGTGATACATGATCCAAATTCACCAACTCAAGTCCGATCATCACATGAGTTGAGGTGGTTTCAATGGTGAACATCATCATGTTGATCATATCTACTATATGACTCATGTTCGACCTTTCGGTCTCTTGTGTTCCGAGGCCATGTCTATACATGCTAGGCTCGTCAAGTTTAACCCGAGTGTTCTGCATGTGCAACACTGGCTTGCACCCATTGTATGTGAACGTAGAGTCTATCACACCCGATCATCACATGGTGTCTCGACACGATGAACTTTCGCAACAGTGCACACTCGGGGAGAACATAATTTATCTTGAAATTAAGTGAGGGATCACCTTATAATGCTACCGTCGTCCTAAGAAAAACAAGGTGCATAAAAGGATTAACATCACATGCAAATCATAAGTGACATGATATGGCCATGAACTTGTGCTTTTGATCGCCATCTTGAAAGCACTTGCATGATCTCCATCGTCACCGGCACGACACCATGATCTCCATCAATGTGTCGCCATCGGGGTTGTCACGCCCATCATTCTTCTACTACTATTGCCACCGTTTCGCGATAAAGTAAAGCATTACATAGCGCTTAATGATTGACACGTAGGTCATACAATAATTAAAGACAACCCAATGGCACCTGCCGGTTGTCGTACTCATCGACATGCAAGTCGTGATATTCTATACAACACATGATCATTTCATACATCACATATATCACATCATGTAATTGGCCATATCACATCACAACATACCCTGCAAAAACAAGTTAGACGTCCTCTAATTGTTGTAGCATGTTTTACATGGCTGCTACGGGTATCTAGCAAGAACAATTCTCACCTACGCATAAACCAGAACGGTGATACATAAGTTGCTTTTCAACCTTCTCAAGGACCGCCTTTGTCGAATCCGATCCAACTAAAGTAAGAAAAACAGGCACCCGCCAGCCATCTTTGTGCAACGAGGTTACACGTCAGTTGATGGAACCATTCTCTCATAAGCGTACGAGTAATGATGGTCCGGGCCGCTTCATCCCACAATACCGCTGAACTAAAACACGACCAAGGGAGGAAGCAATCTAAGCATCAACGCCCACAAACTCTTTGTGTTCTACTCGAGATTTCATCTACACATAGACCTAGCTCTGATACCACTGTTGGGGAACGTTGTATGGGAAACAAAAAATTTCCTACACACACGCAAGATCTATCCATGGTTATGAGCATCTATGAGAGGGAGAGTGGATCTACATACCCTTGTAGATAGCTAAGCGGGAAGCGTTAAGAAACGTGGTTGGTGTAGTCGAACGTCTTCGCAATCCAAATCGCTGAGCATCCCGTGATCTCATCACCATCCGTCCCGCGATCCAATCACGATCCGTCCTGCGAACTCATCATGATCCGTCCCACGATCTCATCATGATCCATCTCGCGATCTTGATCACGGTCCTTCCAATCTGGTGCCGAACGGACGGCACCTCCGCGTTCAGCACACGTATAGTTCGATGATGATCTCCGCCTTCGTTATCCAAAAAAAGGGATAGGAGAGGTAGATGAGTTCTCTGGCAGCGTGATGGCATTGCGGCGATGGTGGTGGAGCTATTCCAGCAGGGCTTCGCCTAAGCACCGCTGAAAACCAATCTACAGGAGAAACTATGATCTAGAGGAGAGGTAGCACGTGGCTATTAGGGTAAACTTTTTCCTCTAAATCCTCTAGTATATATAGGAGGGAGGGAGGGGAGGAGGCAGCCTCAAACCCTCAAGGTTTGGTCGAAATTGGAGGTGTAGGAGTCCTACTCCAATCCTATTAGGAGTAGGATTCCTCCTTTCCACTTGGAAACTCTTTCCACCTCTCCACCTTTGGATTTTTTCCTTCTCAAACCACTCCAGCCGCATGGGACCTTCGATGAGGCTTCGGACAGCCCACCAGGGGATGGTTTACCTCCTCCCACAGCCCATGTAGCCTCTTGGGTCAAAATACCTCTCCCGATGGTCCCCCGGTACACTACCGGCACTCCTGGTACACTACCGATGAGCCCAAAACTTTTCCGGCGACCAAAATAGGACTTCCTATATATCAATCTTTACCTCCGGACCATTCCAGAGCTCCTCATGATGTTCGGGATCTCATATGGGACTCTGAATAACCTTCGGTCACCACCATACATAACTCTATAGTACCAAAACGTCACCGAACCTTAAGTGTGCAGACCCTGCGGGTTCGAGAACTATGTACACATGACTGAGAAACCTCTATGGTCAATAACCAATAGCGGGACCTAGATGCCCATATTGGTTCCTACATATTCTACGAAGATCTTTATAGGTCGAACCTCTATGTCAAGGATTCAGTTAATCCTGTATGATGTTCCCTTTGTTCTTGGTATGTTACTTGCTCGAGATTCGATCGTCGGTATCTTCATACCTATTTCGACCTCGTTACCGGCAAGTCTCTTTACTCGTTCTGTAATACAAGATCTTGTGACTAACACTTAGTCACATTGCTTGCAAGGCTTATTGTGATGTTGTATTACTGAGTGGGCCCTGAGATACCTCTCCGTCACATACAGTAACAAATCACAGTCTTGATCCATGCCAACCCAACAGACACCCTCGGAAATACCTGTAGAGCACCTTTATAGTCACCCAGTTATGTTGCAACGTTTGATACACACAAGGTACTCCTCCAGTGTTAGTGAGTTGCATGATCTCATGGTCATAGGAACAAATACTTGACATGCAAAAAACAATAGCAATAAACTGACACAATCATATGCTATGTTTGTAGTTTGGGTCTTGTCCATCACATCATTCACGTAATGACGTGATCCCGTTATCAAATAAAATCATTCACCACCTCCACTATAGCCATGCGTCGTCAGGTAATGTAGTGGTTGGAGGGATGCCACCACTGTAGCCATGCCTTGCTGATAGTCGGTGTACCGTCATACGGACTGATGGGAGAGGCGATGTCGGTGCACTAGGACAGGGGTACCCACTGCCCCTGACTTATGCACAGGCGGTAGCAACCGAACCCTTCAACATCAAGCTGACCCGGAAAACAATCGAGACAAGACTCCAACAAGCCTGACATGGCAACCCAAACTGTGACTACTGCACGCCAAGCATGCCCCCGGGACTTGCCGGGGACTAGGACGTGCGCCCCTTCTTGAAGACCTGGCAAGCCATCCCCCTACAGGCGCAGGCCTATCGGCCACTGCTCCACCTCATCACAAGGTCAGTCACTTGTCGATGTGGTGTCAAGCCCCCAGGTAGCTAAGTGGCTCACACTAAGGACATGGCGACACGCTGGAAGACAAATTACGCCTCCTTGACATCCGTCCATAGACGTGTCGAGCTGAGCTGCAATAGTTAGCTAGAGCGATGGTGTAAGCTTACCGGGGATGCGCCCCTACACGCCACCTAGACTAGCAATGATGGTATTTTGTCTCTAATGCCAGAGTTATGTATGATAAGGTATGTTAGCTATCTAATCATCAAACAATGTTTGTTTTGCTGCTATGGTTACCCCTTGTACTATAAAAGGAGTCCCAAGGAAACCTAGCTCAGTATTCGGACCTTTTAACACTTGTACACGCATAGTAACTCCCCCGAAGGCAACCCTTGTCGGGCTGGAGTGTTGCACGCTCTTCGTGTTCCTCTGATCAATCCACCCACAAAGAAGGAGTAGGGTTTTATGTTGGAAATGTGCCCTAGAGGCAATAATAAATTAGTTATTATCATATTTTCTTGTTCATGATAATCATTTATTATCCATGCTATAAATGTATTGATCGGAGACTTAGATGCATGTGTGGATACATAGACAAAACCATGTACCTAGTATGCCTCTAATAGACTAGCTCGTTGATCAAAGATGGTTAAGGTTTCCTAGCCATCGATATGAGGTGTCATTTGATAACAGGATCACATCATTAGGAGAATGGTGTGATGGACAAGACCCAAACTACAAACGTAGCATATGATCGTGTCAGTTTAATGCTACTGTTTTTGCATGTCAAGTATATGTTCCTATGACCATGAGATCATGCAACTCACTGACACCGGAGGAGTGCCTTGTGTGTATCAAACGTCGCAACATAACTGGGTGACTATAAAGGTACTCTACAGGTATCTTCGAGGGTGTCTGTTGGGTTGGCATGGATCAAGACTGGGATTTGTTACTCCGTGTGACGGAGAGGTATCTCAGGGCCCACTCGGTAATACAACATCACAACAAGCCTTGCAAGCAATGTGACTAAGTGTTAGTCACAGGATCTTGTATTATGGAACGAGTAAAGAGACTTGCCGGTAACGAGGTTGAACTAGGTATGGAGATACCGACGATCGAATCTCGGGCAAGTAACATACCGAAGAACAAAGGGAACATTATACGGGATTAACTGAATCCTTGACATAGAGGTTCGACCGATAAAGATCTTCATAGAATATGTAGTAACCAATATGGGCATCCAGGTCCCGCTATTGGTTATTGACCGTAGAGGTGTCTCGGTCATGTCTAGATAGTTCTCGAACACGCAGGGTCTACACACTTAAGGTTCGGTGACGTTTCGGTGATATAGAGTTATGCATGGTGGTGACCGAAGGTTGCTCGGAGTCTTGTATGAGATCCCCGGACATCACGAGGAGCTCCGGAATGGTCCGGAGGTAAACATTGATATATAGGAAATCCTGTTTTGGTTGCCGGAAAAGTTGCGGGCTCATCAGTAGTGTACCGGGAGTGCCGGTAGTGTACCAGCAGACCATCGGGAGGGGTATTTCGACCCAAGAGGCAACATGGGCTGTGGGAGAGTGAATACCAGCCCTTAGTGGGCTGGTGGAAGTCCCACATAAGTCCCATGCAGCTGGGAAAGAAAAGCCCCAAGAGAAAAGGTGGAAAAAGGCAAAAAAAGGCAAAAAAAAGGAAGGAGTCCTAGCCCTACTAGGATTGGAGGAGGATTCCTCCTCTCCTATCCACTTCGGCCGAAACCTCCTAGGGCTGGCCCTTTGGCCAAGCCTCCTCCTATCTTCCTCTTATATATACTAGAGGTTTTAGGGTTTTTGCACTAGATTTTCAGCCACGTGCTACCCGTTCCTCTAGTGCATAGTTTCTCCTCTAGATTGGTTTTCTGCAGAGCTTAGGCGAAGCCCTGTCGGAATAACTCCACCACCATCACCACAATGTCGTCGCGCTACCAGAAAACTCGTCTACCTCTCCGCTCCCTCTTGCTGGATCAAGAAGGTGGAGATCGTCATCGAGCTGTACGTGTGCTGAACGCGGAGGTGTCGTCCGTTCGGCGCTAGATCGAAAGGACCATGATCAAGATCGCGAGACAGATCGTGATGAGTTCGCGGAACAGATCGTGATGAGTTCGGGTATGGATCGCGGGATGGATCGTGATGAGATCGCGGGACGCTCGGATATTTGGATCGCGAAGACGTTCGACTACACCAACCGTGTTTCTTAACGCTTCCCGCTTAGCGATCTACAAGGGTATGTAGATCCACTCTCCCTCTCGTAGATGCTCATCACCATGGATAGATCTTGCGTGTGCGTAGGAAAATTTTTGTTTCCCATGCAACGTTCCCCAATAGTGGTATCAGAGCTAGGTCTATGTGTAGATGAGATCTTGAGTAGAACACAAAGAGTTTATGGGCGTTGATGCGTATATTAGTTCCTCCCTTGGTCGTGTTTTGGTGTGGGATGAAGTGGCCCGGACCAACCTTACTCATACGCTTACGAGAGACCGGTTCCATCGACTGACATGTAACTTCGTTGCACAAAGATAGCCGACGGGTGTCTGTTTCTCCTACTTTAGTTGGATCGGATTCGACTAAGGCGATCCTTGAGAAGGTTGAAAAGCAACTTATGTGTCACCGTTGTGTTTTATGCATAGGTAAGAATTGTTCTTGCTAGATACCCGTAGCAGCCACGTAAAACATGCAACAGTAATTAGAGGACGTCTAACTTGTTTTTGCAGGGTATGTTGTGATGTGATATGGCCAACTACATGATGAGATATATGTGATGTATGAGATGATCATGTATTGTATAGAGTATCATGACTTGCATGTCGATGAGTATGGCAACCAGCAGGAGCCATAGGGTTGTCTTTAATTATTGTATGACCTGCGTGTCAATCATTAAGTGCTATGTAATTCTTTACTTTATCACTAAATGGTAGCAATAGTAGTAGAAGCATGGTGGGTGCGACAACCCTGATGGCGACACGTTGATGGAGATCATGGTGTCATGCCGGTGACGATGGAGATCATGCCGGTGCTTTCAAGATGGACATATCATGTCACTTATGATTTGCATGTGATGTTAATCCTTTTATGCACCTTGTTTTGCTTAGGACGACGGTAGCATTATAAGGTGACCCCTCACTTAATTTCAAGATAAATTGTGTTCTCCCCGAGTGTGCACCGTTGCGAAAGTTCGTCGTGTCGAAACACCAAGTGATGATCGGGTGTGATAGACTCTACGTTCACATAGAACGGGTGCAAGCCAGTGTTGCACATGCAGAACACTCGGGTTAAACTTGATGAGCCTAGCATGTACAGACATGGCCTCGGAACACAAGAGACCGAAAGGTTGAACATGAGTCATATAGTAGATATGATCAACATGATGATGTTCACCATTGAAACCACCTCAACTCACGTGATGATCGGTCTTGAGTTGGTGAATTTGGATCATGTATCACTCGAATGACCGAAGGGATGTCAATTTGAGTGGGAGTTCTTCAGTAATATGATTAATTGAACTCATTATCATGAACATAGTCAGTTGTGTCTTTGCAAATTATGTTGTAGATTACTTTCTCGCGTTGTAGCTCCCTTGAATTTTTATATGTTTCTAGAGAAAGAGAGTTGAAAGATGATGGTAGCAATATTGCGGACTGGATCCTTGATCTGAGGATTTTCCTCATTGCTGCACAGAAGGCTTATGTCCTTAATGCACCGCTCGGTGCACCAACCCCTCTAGCGTTGTCGGTAGATGTTGTGAACATATGATAGGCATGTTCCGATGACTACTTGATAGTTTAGTGTGTCATGCATTACGGCTTAGAATTGAGGCTCCAAAATGTTTTGAACATCCCAAAACATATGAGATGTTCTAAGACCTGAAATTGGGATCTCAGGCTCGTGCCCATGTTGTGAGATATGAGATCTCCAATAAGATTCTTTGCCTGCAAGATGAAGGAGAATAGCTCAATCGTTAAGCATGTGCTCAGATTATCTGGGTGCTACAATCGCTTGAATCAAGTGGGAGTTGATCTTCCAGATAAGATAGTAATTGATATAGTTCTCCAAGTCACTGTCACTAAACTACTAGAACTTGGTGATGAACTATAAAATGCCAGGGATAGAAATAATGATCCCTCAGCTGTTTGCGATGTTTGACACCGCGAAGGTAGAAATCAAGAAGGAGCATCAAGTGTTTATGGTTACTAAAACCACTAATTTCGAGATGGGCAAGGGCAAGGAGGGAAACTTCATGGATGGCAAGTCAGTTGCTGCTCCAGTGAAGCAACCCAAAGTTGAACCCAAACCCGAGACTAAGTGGTTCTATTATGAGTTGAGTGGTCGCTGAAGCAGAATAATCCTAGATACTTGGTAGATAAGAAGGCTGGCAACGTAGACACAAGTGTATTTGATATACGTGTTATTGATGTGTACCTTGCTATACTCCTAATAGCACCTAGGTATTGGATACCGGTTCGGTTGCTAAATGTTAGTAACTCGAAGTAAAAGCTACGGAATAAACGGAGACTAGCTAAGGGTGAGTTGACGATGTGTGTTGGAAATGTTTTCAAGGTTGATGTGATCGACATCGCATGCTCTCTCTACCTTCGGGATTAGTGACGAACCTAAATAAATGTTATTTGGTGTTTTGGGTTGAGCATGAACGTGATTAGATCGTGTTTATTGCAACCCGGTTATTCATTTAAGTTAGAGAATAATTTTTATTCTGTTAACATGAATAATACCTTCAATGGTCATGCACCCAGTGAGAATGGTTTGTTGAATCTTGATCATAGTAATACACATGTTCATAACATTGATGTAAAAAGATAAAAGTTAATAATGATAGTACCACATACTTGTGGCACTACCGCTAAATGTCATATTGGTATAAAGCGCATAAAGAAACTCCATGCTGATGGATCTTTGGACTCATTCGATTTTGAATCAGTTGAGACATGAGAACCATGCCTCTTGGGCAAGATGACTAAGGACCCCGTTTTCCGGATTGATGGAGCGGGCAAGTGATTGATTGGAAATAATGCATGTTGATGTATGCAATCAATGAGTCTTGTAGCGTGCGGTGGATATCGTTATTTTCTTACCTTCACTGATGATTTGAGTAGATATAGTGTATATTTACTTAATGAAACACAAGTCTGGATCGTTTGAAAGGTTCAAGCAAATTCAGAGTGAAGTTTAAGATCATCGTGACAAGAAGATGAAAATGTCTGCGATATGATCGTGGAGGTGAATATCTGAGTTACGAGTTTGGCATACAACTTTAGCCGATGTGAAAGTTGTTTCACAACTCACGCCACCTGGAACACCATAGTGTGATGGTGTGTCCGAACGTCATAGTCGTGCTCTATTAGATATGGTGTGTGCTATGATGTCTCTTATCGTTTTGTTACTACAATTTTGGGGTTATGCATTAGAGACAACTACATTCACTTTAAATAGGGCACCATCTAAATCTGTTGAGATGACACCGTGTGAATTATGGTTTGATAGAAACCTAAGTTGTCATTTCTTAATTTTGGGGTTGTGACGCTTGTGTGGAAAATGTTTTCACCTAATTAGCACGAACCTAAAGCGGACAAATGCATCTTCATAGAATACCCTAAGAATAGTTGGGTGAACCTTCTATCTCAGATCCAAGCATAAAAAGTTTGTTGCTAAAACTGGGCCCTTTCTTGAGAAAAAGTTTCTCTCGAAAGAATTGAGTGGGAGGAAGATAGAACTTGATGAGGTTATTGAACCTTTGTTTCAACGAGATAGTAGCGCAGCGCAGGAAGATATTTCTGTGAAGCCTACGTGAGTTGAAGAGGAAGTTAATGATGATGATCATGAAGCTTCAGATGAAGTTGCTATCAAACCTCGTAGGTCGACAAGGACGTGTACTGCTCCTGAGTGGTACGAAAACCATGTCTTAGAGGTCATGTTGTTGGACAGCGATGAACCTACGAGCTATGGAGAAGTGATGATGGGCCCAGATTCCGACAAATGGTTAGAGCACATGAAATCCGAGAAAGGATCCATGTATGAAAACCAAGTATAGACTTTGGTAGACTTTCTCATTGGACGGCAGGTCGTTGAGTACAAATGGATGTTTAAAATGAAGACAAACGCTCATGGTAAATATCACCATTTGTAAAGCTCGACTTGTTGCAAACAAGTTTACGACAAGTTCAAGGAGTTGACTATGATGAGACTTTCTCACTCGTAGCAATGATAAAGTTTGTTGGAATTATGTTAGCAGTTGCTGCATTTTTCAATTATGAAATCTGGCAGATGGATGTCAAAACATTGTTTCCTTAACGGTTTACTTGAGGAAAGGTTGTATGTGATACAACCAGAAGGTTTTGTCAGTCCTAAGGATGCTAAAAGGTGTGCAAGCTTCAGTGATCCTTCTATGGACTGAAGCAAGCATCTCGGAGTTGGAATATACACTTTGATGAGGTGATCAAAGTTTTTGAGTCTATACAAAGTTTATGAGAAACTTGTATTTACAATAAAGTGAGTGGAAGCACTATAGAGTTTCTGGTAAGCATATGTGGTTGACATATTGTTGATCGGAAATGATGTACAATTTTTGGAAAGCATAAACGGTTGGTTGAAAAGAGTTTTTCAAAGGAAGACCTAGATAAACTACATAATTGTTGAGCATCAAGATCTATAGAGATAAATCAAGATACTTGATGAGACTTTCAATGAGTACATATCTTGACAAGTTTTTGAAAGAGTTCAAAATGGATCAGTCAGAGAAGGAGTTCTCGCCTAATTTGTAAGGTGTGAAGTTGAGTGAGACTCAAAGCTCGACAACGGCAGACGAAAGAGAAAGTACGAACGTCGTCCCCTATGCCTTAGCCATAGGCTCTGTATAGTATGCCATGCTATGTACCGCACCTGTGTGTGCCTTGCCATGAGTCCGTCAAGGGGTACAAGAGTGATCCAGGAGTGGATCACTGGACAGCGGTCAAGATTATCCTTAGTAACTAAAAGACTAAGGAGATGTTTCTCGATTATGGAGGTGATAAAGAGTTCATCATAAAGAGTTACGTCGATGCAAACTTTAACACCAATCCGGATGACTCATAGTAGCAATCTGTATACGTATAGTAGAGCAGCCATTTGGAATAGTACCAAGTGGAGTGTGGTAGCAGTGTTTACAGTTTGACACAGAGATTTGCAAAGTACACATAGATCTGAATGTCGCAGACCTGTTGACTATAAGACCTCTCTCACATGCAAAGCATGATCGAGCCCCAGAACTCATTGGGTGTTAGATTCATAACAATGCGAATCACATGGTGATGTGAACTAGATTATTGACTCTAGTGCAAGTGGGAGACTGTTGGAAATATTCCCTAGAGGAAATAATAAATTAGTTATTATCATATTTCCTTGTTCATGATAATCGTTTATTGTCCATGCTATAATTGTATTGATCAGAGACTTAGATGCATGTGTGGATACATAGACAAAACCCTGTCCCTAGTATGCTCTAATAGACTAGCTCGTTGATCAAAGATGGTTAAGGTTTCCTAGCCATGGACATGAGATTTCATTTGATAACGGGATCACATCATTAGGAGAATGGTGTGATGGACAAGACCCAAACTACAAACGTGGCATATGATCGTGCCAGTTTAATGCTACTGTTTTCTGTATGTCAAGTATCTGTTCCTATGACCATGAGATCATCCAACTCACTGACACCAAAGGAGTGCCTTGTGTGTATCAAACGTCGCAACATAACTGGGTGACTATAAAGGCACTTTACAGGTATCTCTGAGGGTGTCTGTTGGGTTGGCATGGATCAAGACTGGGATTTGTTACTCCGTGTGACGGAGAGGTATCTCAGGGCCCACTCGGTAATACAACATCACAACAAGCCTTGCAAGCAATGTGACTAAGTGTTAGTCATGGGATCTTGTATTACGGAACGAGTAAAGAGACTTGCCGGTAACGAGGTTGAACTAGGTATGGAGATACCGACGATCGAATCTCGGGCAAGTAACATACCAAACAACAAAGGGAACATCATACGGGATTAACTGAATCCATGACATAGAGGTTCGACCAATAAAGATCATCATAGAATATGTAGGAACTGGTATGGGCATCCAGGTCCCTCTATTGGTTATTGACCATAGAGGTGTCTCGTTCATGCCTACATAGTTCTCGAACCCGCGGGGTCTGCACACTTAAGGTTCGGTGACGTTTCGGTAGTATAGAGTTATGCATGCTGGTGACCGAAGGTTGTTCGGAGTCTCGGATGAGATCCCGGACGTCACGAGGAGCTCCGGAATGGTCCGGAGGTAAAGATTGATATATATAGGAAGTCCTGTTTTGGTTGCCGGAAAAGTTTCGGGCTCATCGGTAGTGTACCGGGAGTGTCGGTAGTGTACCGGGAGACCATCGAGAGGGGTATTTTGACCCTAGAGGCTACATGAGTTCACGGAACGGATCGTGATTGGATCGCGGGACGGATCATGATGAGATCACGGGACGCTCAGCGATTTGGATCGCGAAGACGTTCGACTACACCAACCGCGTTTCTTAACGCTTCCCGCTTAGCGATCTACAAGGGTATGTGGATCCACTCTCCCTCTCATAGATGCTCATCACCATGGATAGATGTTGCTTGTGCGTAGGAAATTTTTTGTTTCCCATGCAACGTTCCCCAATAGTGGCATCAGAGCTAGGTCTATGTGTAGATGAGATCTCGAGTAGAACACAAAGAGTTTGTGGGCGTTGATGCTTAGATTGCTTCCTCGCTTGGTCGTGTTTTGGTTCAGCGGTATTGTGGGATGAAGCGGCACAGACCAACCTTACTCGTACGATTACAAGAGACCGGTTCCATCAACTGACGTGTAACCTTGTTGCACAAAGATGGCTGGCGGGTGCCTGTTTCTCTTACTTTAGTTGTATCAGATTCGACAAAGGCGGTCCTTGAGAAGGTTGAAAAGCAACTTATGTATCACCGTTGTGGTTTATAAGTAGCACCCCGAACCTAGGTAAATCGCCGTGTCATCTCACGGTCTCTACGCTTTGTGCTTACGTCCATGCCCCCCACCAAACCACAAAGGGGCCGATGGCCCATAGGTGATCGTGTGCATCCAGCCCCGACAGGCGCTGACCCACCGGCTAGCGTGTCGCCTCAGAGCCGGACCGTGTCGAGCCTCACCCCGAGCCGGTTCGTAGCATGGATCCGACCAGGGGGGAGCCAGCCTTGGAGGGGCACTGCCTGCCCCGTAATGTTTTGAAATGGGCATTTAGCCTGCTTGGTCCTACCCCGGGGCTATCCCCCCGACAGTGGACATACAAGGTTGTCAGAATCGTGATTTTCAATCAGATCAGAGCTCCGATGGCAGGATTGCAAATCATCGAATCTTAACTATCAGGATCATAGAAACGTAGATTTTATGAACTAAAATCGTAGAATCAAGGGGGTTAGTTTGGATTGTAAAGTCATAGAATCATACAATAGAATCGCGATTCTGACAACCTTCACATACGATAGTGATACGTCTCCAACGTATCTATAATTTTTTATTGTTCCATGCTATTATATTATCAGTCTTGGATGTTTTACAATCATTTTATCGCAACTTTATATCACTTTTTGGAATTAACCTATTGACATAGTGCCAAGTGCCAGTTGCTGTTTTTTGCTTGTTTTTTACTTCACAGAATATCAGTACCAAACGAAACCTGAACACCGTGAAACTTTTTGGAGAATTTTTTGGGCCAGAAGACACATAGAGGACCAAAGAAGACACATACACACATAGAGGCCGAGGAGGCCCCAACCCACCAGGGCGCGCTAGAGGCCCCTGATGCGGCTGGATGGTTGTGACCTCCTCGGGACGCCACTCCACCGCCTATCATCTCCATAAATACAGAAATATTCCAAAAATCATAGGGGAATCGACGAAACACAATTCCATCTGCCGCAAGTTCCAGAACCACAAGATCCAATCTAACACCATCATGGAGGGGTGCATCTTCTTCATGGGTACCTCTCCGATGATGCGTGAGTAGTCCACCAACTTTGAAGAGGCGTTCGTCCGCAACTTCACCGACACCTACAAGCGGCCCGTCCACCCCCGCGAACTAGCCATGTGTCTTTAGGGCCCGGACAAGGCCTTCCGCGACTACCTCACCCGATGGACTGAGCTCCGCAAGTCCTGCGAAGGAGTGCACAAGGTGCAGGCCATCCAGTACTTCATCTGTAGCGACCCGACTCAAAACGAGTCAAGCCTCTTTGTTTTCTATGCCATCCCTGGATCAGTATGCTGGCACACACACAGTACATCAATGTATATATCAAAGTGCAATCACATGTAATTATCGTAAAACTGATATATACCTTAAAATAGCAGCGGATACAGTCAACGGGAGTGGAGTCCCAATAACACCAACGGCAAGTTGAGTGCGGACCGTAACCCTGAATCGTACTCTTACCCGTCGTAGAAGAGTATCTGCAACATAAGACGTTGCAGCCGTGTAGGTCAGTACATTGAATGTACTAGCAAGATCACCATAGAAGAACAGAAGAATAAAGACTATTCTATATGCAAAGGCTTTGTGGCTCTGTGTCTAAGTTTTTGCGTAAAAGCTGATTTTATTTTTCGTACAACAAAGGAATATCAGGAATTTCACTATGGAGCTACCTATCATGACATGATTCCGCCAACCAATGTCTCAATGCCCACAAGTATCTTAAGTTTCCCACAATTTGTTATCAGTCCAGTGTTGAGAATTCAGAGATAGATCCAAGTCTAGAAGCTCAAATTGTCCGTAACCGGGGACACGGCTAATTGATTAGGTTTAACTCTGCAGAGTGTTGTGTACTTTACCCACAAGATTCGTTCCCTCCTGGTAAGTCCTCGTACTACCTGGTGTTTGAGAACAGGATGAACGAAACATGGTCTTTCAGAGTGCTTCCCTGACTATCCGACAGTGCCCATCCAATCCTAACGTCGACTACATCTCGTAGCACTGCCTAGACAGAGTCACAACAAAGATCAACCAAGCCAGAGCCCATAATGACTTGTGGCTACACAGGTAAGCTTCCGGGCATGAAGTATTCATCCTTCTCTTTGAGTCTGGGTGAAGCTTTCCGCAAGATGTCGTGGCACTTCCCCATGCATCCCAGCCATCCACTGGTTACTCCAGGGTGCCCATCAATTCCATCCTTCACCCAGTAGTGTGTATTGAAAACTTGTTTCACGAGTCTCGAAAGTCTTGAGGTCTTGAAGATGCAGGACGTGAAGATGCCTTCATGAAGTTGTCATCTTGTCGTGGAGTCCTTCTTCACACCACTCACGAACACTCATACCAGACCCCGTCTACTTTAGCATAGCATTTCACTAACTAGCGTTCCTGGGGCTTAAGTAACAAGTGGTGGGTTCCTACCTCATGCATTCTACTCAACTACAAGAAATTCAATAACACTACGGGAGGGATTTTGTTGAATGATGTCACTACATGCAATAAAACATAGGTATGGAATAGATGGTCAAAGTGAACTTGCCTGTACTGTTGATGAAGATAAGTATCGCTCTCAGAAAATACTTGATAGAACTATACGTCACTCTCCGATGAAATCTATAATAACAAACATTGCATTCATAAGCAAACACTTCTAGCAATCAATACTAACAATCACCATGTAACACAAGAACCAAAAGTAACAAGGTTGATGAAGGAAATACTTAAGACAAAAGTTAAAATCAACAAGGTTTTCATAAACACAACTAAGGTAGTTTTCCCCTACAAACAACTATTTTCAAATAGTAACAAAACAAAAACAAAGTAAAATATAATAAAACTATTTTAGTAAATATTTTACTAGCAAAAAGAATTACTTTTGAAGATCAAGTAAAACTATGAAAACAACATCCTAAACAACATAAGTGTTTGCTAAGTAAAACAATAAAATATTAAAATAAGATAATAAAAATTATAAAACAACTAAGTTAACAGAAAGTAGAACTTATAAAACAATTATTTTAAATATTTTTCAAATAAGAAACCAACTAGCAATACTAGAGCAATACAACAAAGAAAACTAAATAATGGGCATCTAAATTTTGGTGGCTACTACTAATATAAAACAAGACAAACTATTTTTAGTAACAAAACAATACTTAACATAAAATCTTTTAAAACGTTTGTGAAAAGAGTTACTACTAAAACTAAATTGTTTTATAAAACATTACCTAATGCTGAAGAATGTAGTTTCCTACCACAAAGAATAAAACTAAACTATTTTTTTATTAACAAAACATTTCTTAACAGAAAAGAATTACTAAAACTTTATTTGAAAACAGAATATAATTACTTAAAACTTTTGTTAAAAGAAATATTACTAACTAATTTGTTTTTAATAAACTATACCTAATTGAAAAAAAGGTAGAGGTTCCTTTAACACTAAAGTAATAAACTAAACAAAAAATTATTTTTGTTAACTGCAAGTAAATTCCTAAAGTTGAGAACAACAGAAACTAATGAAATCTACAACATAAGTTAAAACAAATTCAGATTTCAAAAATAAAACAAAAGAAATTAAACTAATAGGAAACTAAACAGATTCTGTTTTGGTTAAGAACACTAACAAAATTTATCCAAATAATTCTCAAACCTCACCTACTGATAACTAAGATCACTAATGACACGTAGCAAAAAGAATCAATCAAAAATATATTATTAAACTCAAGTTATTCAGAAAACAAGATTTAAATCAAATCTGTTTAAATTCAAATTTAAATAATCAAACATAGTAAAACTTGGTGTGTACAGAAACTAGATGAAATTTTTGACACGATGCAAAAAGAATCAAATTAAAACAACTAAAAACATAAAAGATATGATTTAAACAAATCAGAACTAAATCCGTTTTTAACACAGAAAACAGAAGAAACGAAAATCCTATCTAACGGATAGGGTACACGTGGCGGCTTCTGATTGGTCTAGGGGTGCGCATGATCTAACGATTCGAGCGGATGGCTGGTTCCTAACAGAAAACGTTTTGGCGTTTTAAAGAAAAGCTACGTTCTAATCCTAGCCTTTCATTCTCGATCGGACGGGCGAGGGGGAAGTGGAAAACTCACCGCGGTGGGGTGGAGTCCGGCGAGACTCCGGCAATGTCCAAGGCGGCGAGGTCGACGGGGAGGCGTCTCCGGTGGTCGGGGAAGGCGTCCGAAGTGCTCAGGCGACGGCAGCGAAGCTCCGGCGTCGTATGGTGGGGTCGAACGGGGTTGGGGACGACGGGGGCGACGGGCAGGTGCGGTGAGAGTTTCGGGTGGAGAGGATACTCCGGCGAGGTGGTGGTGTGGCGTTTCTAGAGGGTCTTCGGCGATGGTGAGGGCACCAGGCGACAGCGGGGAATCTTCGGTGAAGGTTGGTCATGTCGGGGACGTGTGGTGGTGACGGAGGCGAGTGGCGCGTGCTCACAGAGCTTCGGTGGTGACCGGAACTCCGGCGAGCTGTGGGGGCGGCGTTTCGGCGAGAAAAAGAGGGGGTTTCAGGGTGGAATGGAGTGCAGAGGGTGGCTAGGGTTTTATAGGGCCACGGGTGAGCGAGAGAAAGGCAGGTGCGAGAGATCCGGCGCGGTGATCTCGCCGGCGAGGAGAGGGGGCGAGATTGGAGGGGACGACCGCGCGTTAGTGGGTTCGGACGGTGGGTCCGGGATGTCAGAGAGAGAGAGAGAGGGCGTGGCAGCGGTGGCCGATGCGGAGCAATTTCGGGAGAGGAATCAGGGGCGGGTGGGCCGTGGGCTTTAAGAGCATTTAAGTTTTTCCTTTATTCTATTTACCAGCGAAATAAGAACCAATAAATGGCCATAAATAGTTTCCCAAAAATAAGTATCTTTATACCAAAATTACCAGGAGAATTAATGCCATTAAGTGAACATTTTATCTCGGCCATAATAAATACTTTAAAATATATATTTTTCAGAAAATGCCTATGTGGCTTTATTTATTTTTGTAAATATTTTTCAAATAACCCCTTGGGTTTTATGATTCAAAAACTTCACAAAATACCCCCTGGATTGGAGTTTCACATTACTCCTCTCAAAATTTTGTCCAGGGTTTTGAATGCTTTGAAAATTTGAATAGGAACCAAATATGACACGGATTCCAAAAGAATAATTCAGAGGTTTTCAAAAGCACTTTCAAATCCTTCCTTTAAGCTTCCAACTCATATTTCATGTAATTTGAAGAATTCCTTTTATCCTCTCTCATGAAAATCATTGAGTTGCATAAAGTTTCTGAATTTGAAATATTTTCAAAATGGAATTCAAATCACATGGGAAAGTCATTTTATTCTCTCTCATTCAAAAGTTTTCAAAAGTTTCAAATTTTCACTCAATTTCAATCACTCAATCAAACAAACATTCATTCTAATATTTATTATAACATTCCAAAGTTTGGGATGTTACAAACCTACCACACTTAAATGAATCTCGTCCTCGAGATTCGGAAGGGCTAGAAAGAAAAGGTTAGGGTTTGGGGGTCTTCTAACAAATCCACTGACCAAGAAGGTGTGGGGTCTTCCAACAAGACTCCATTGACCTGGAAGTGTGGGTCTACCACACTTAAAATGAGATTTATTGGTCCATCAAAATTTTGACAGTCCTCTGGGTGCATTTGTGTATTCACATACTTCATGATAGCTCCTTCGATGAGGCTCTTCCTTTTAAGTCAAAACCTTGTGTTCTCATAACAAAAGGTATTTCCTCCGATACTGAGTCTTCTTAGCTGATAAGTCTCGCATTTATTCTAAGTAACTTATCAACGATCTCATGGTGGTCTACCATTTGTGGTTATCCTATAGTGAAATGGGTCTTGGCTTCATTCCTCACCGTAAAATTCCTACGTGTGGCAACAACTGACATGTACAAGGGGTTTCATCATACCATTCTAAGGCTTAATCAAAAGCTTCAAAGAACATCGTCTCTTTACTATGGGTAAGTCACTCAGATTTACCATTCCGAATAGCAAGAGAAATGATAAGAGTAAGTCGTCATGGTGATCAATCCATGCCGCACTGAAATCATTACCTTGTATAAGGTTTAGTGAATCTCGTATTCTAACATTTGGGCTTCCTCACAAGCGTTGCAGAAATTTCTCTTGCCAACGAACAAAGTTCGGATAAATCCATTGATTCTGCAAGCTAAGCAAAAACATGTATCGTTTTCTTCACAACTCTCAGGTTATCGTATACTCCTAAGAAATCGTTTGCTGATCAGTCGTAGCTTCTTCGAAGTTTCTTCCTTCATAAAGGTGGAGCTTGATCCTTATCAATCCTGAGGTCAGTGAGTTGTGGGTTCACTTGAATACTTGAATAGTCTTTATCTCACTCTTGGGGTTACTATCATTTCATATTCCAGCATTACCTTCAGTTCACTCCATTATACCCTTGAGGTAACAAATCACAAACTTGTTCTTGTCTAGATTCCATTCTGCGGTATCCATTTTCCTTTCCATTGGTCTGTTTAACCTTGGGTATGGTTTCATCACAATCATTCTTTTTTTTCCAATATTCCAACTTCAAAAGCACTTTGTCACAAAGGTCGTCATGCACATAGTTTGGATATGGTTCCACATCCTCTTCACCTGTATTCACTTATCCAAACTCCTTAACCGAAAAGGTACCTGTGGTTACTACCACACTTAAAATGAAATGCACTCATGTCGGCATAGACCATATTTTCTCATATCCTCGAAAATGGCCGGAGTTCTTTGCTCATAAAGTAACTACACATGCAATTCAACATAGGAGAATCATGACACCATAAATTCCATTGATCTCATGAACTTATTACAACTCTAATACTTCCATTACATAACTTCAAAATGATAAGGGTGCTACCTATTACATTTATTACTTCCAAAATCCAAAACTCAGACTACTCATGTTTAGCCTTCTTCTCCGGGCAGGTATAGGAGTAATGTCCTGTCTTCTTGCACTAGTAACACATGATTTGACTCAGATCCTTCTTTGCAGAAATTGGGTTGTTCTGAGGACGTTTTCGGTTTCTCTTATTGGGCTCCTTTGTTCCGATCAAACTTTCAATTTCCTGTGGATCAAACTCCACTTCTTCTGTCGGGAAGTTTCCCAGATATTCTTTTCTTTCCTTCGTACAGTCCTGTGAGAAATGTCCTTCTTCTCCACATGAATAGCAGGCATTGGAGTAAAATCTGGTTAGGCCTTCTTCATCAGGGTCTTCAACATCTTCCTTCATCACAAGTTCTCCTGGATTTTCTCTGAAGGCTTCCTCCATGGCTTCCTTCTGCTGCTTGATGACTTCTTGTACCTTGGGGTACATTTGGCACTGAGTCGGGTAATACGTAGTTCCTTTACACAAGAAACATGTCACCTTCCTAGTCGGGCATTCCTCGGCAGGGTGATTTTCTTCACAATGAGAGCATCCTTCCTTGTGTTCTCCCTGGGTGTGTCCTATCCCTCCACATATCTTGCATGCACAAATATTCTTCACATCTTTGCAACGGGGCTTCTGGGTGTTGGTGACAACATGAGACTTTTGCAAAGTCATCTTGAATTCTTCCCAAGTGATTGATGCATGCCTATCATGGATAGATTCATGCATCTTCCACCAATTTGCAGCACCTTCTGCAAAGTACCGAAGAGCATATTGGACCATCTTGTTCCTTGTAACAAGGTTACTCCTTAGATGATCCTCCATGTTCTGAATCCATTCTTCTGTCTCTAACCGAGTCATTGATCCAGAATACACGAGTCCAGCTTCATTCGTCATCTGTTGGGTTCAAGGTTTTGGGAAGGAGACGGGTAAGAGAGGGAAAGGAGGGGATACACACAATACAAACAATGGTTTTGAAAATAGATTTTTTTTGTTGTGGCTGTCGAAAATAAAACTTACACACAATTTACAGCTCACAAATCATCGTATCTAACGTAAGTATACAGCAGGGGTTTGGTCTTCTAGGGCCATAATATCTTGGAAATTCTTCATGGTCTTCAATTTCTTCAGATCTGTATAATCTTCAATCCTTGTGTGGCTCTTTCCATAATGGTCAAGGGACAAGGGTATTATCTAACTAGTTGATAAAACTCAGAAGAGAGGAGAAGTAAAAGATCCATTGAAAACAAAGATTTTCGAGAAATCGTTTTCCTAAGGCTTTCCAGTTTCTAGGGTCACGTCCTACAGTCAACATGTGCTCTGATACCATTTCTGTAGCGACCAGACTCAAAACGAGTCAAGCCTCTGTGTTTTCTGTGCCATCCCTGGATCATTATGCTGGCACACACAATACATCAATGTATATATCAAAGTGCAATCACATGTAATTAACGTAAAACTGATATATACCTTAAAATAGTAGCGGATATAGTCAACGGGAGTGGAGTCCCAATAACACCAACGGCAAGTTGAGTGCGGACCGTAACCCTGAATCGTACTCTTACCCGTCGTAGAAGAGTATCTGCAACATAAGAGGTTGCAGCCGTGTAGGTCAGTACATTGAATGTACTAGCAAGATCACCATAGAAGAACAGAAGAATAAAGACTATTCTATATGCAAAGGTTTTGTGGCTCTGTGTCTAAGTTTTTGCGTAAAAGCTGATTTTATTTTTCCTACAACAAAGGAATATCAGGAATTTCACTATGGAGCTACCAATCATGACATGGTTCCGCTAACCAATGTCTCAATGCCCACAAGTATCTTAAGTTGCCCGCAATTTGTTATCAGTCCAGTGTTGAGAATTCAGAGATAGATCCAAGTTTAGAAGCTCAAATTGTCCGTAACCGGGGACACGGCTAATCGATTAGGTTTAACTCTGCAGAGTGTTGTGTACTTTACCCACAAGATTCGTTCCCTCCTGGTAAGTCCTCATACTGCCTGGTGTTTGAGAATAGGATGAATGAAACATGGTCTTTCAAAGTGCTTCCCTGACTATCCGACAGTGCCCATCCAATCCTAACGTCGATTACATCTCGTAGCACTGCCTAGACAGAGTCACAACAAAGATCAACCAAGCCAGAGCCCATAATGACTTGTGGCTACATAGGTAAGCTTCCGGGCATGAAGTATTCATCCTTCTCTTTGAGTCTGGGTGAAGCTTTCCGCAAGATGTCATGGCACTTCCCCATGCATCCCGGCCATCCACTAGTTACTCCAGGGTGCCCATCAATTCCATCCTTCACCCAGTAGTGTGTATTGAAACCTTGTTTCACGAGTCTCGAAATCTTGAGGTCTTGAAGATGCAGGACGTGAAGATGCCTTCATGAAGTTGTCGTCTTGTCGCGGAGTCCTTCTTGACACCACTCACGAACACTCATACCAGACCCCGTCTACTTTAGCATAGCATTTCACTAACTAGCGTTCCTGGGGCTTAAGTAACAAGTGGTGGGTTCCTACCTCATGCATTCTACTCAACTACAAGAATTTCAATAACACTACGGGAGGGATTTTGTTGAATGATGTCACTACATGCAATAAAACATAGGTATGGAATAGATGGTCAAAGTGAACTTGCCTGTACTGTTGATGAAGATAAGTATCGCTCTCAGAAAATACTTGATAGAACTATACGTCACTCTCCGATGAAATCTATAATAACAAACATTGCATTCATAAGCAAACACTTCTAGCAATCAATACTAACAATCACCATGTAACACAAGAACCAAAAGTAACAAGGTTGATGAAGGAAATACTTAAGACAAAAGTTAAAATCAACAAGGTTTTCATAAACACAACTAAGGTAGTTTTCCCCTACAAACAACTATTTTCAAATAGTAACAAAACAAAAACAAAGTAAAATATAATAAAACTATTTTAGTAAATATTTTACTAGCAAAAAGAATTACTTTTGAAGATCAAGTAAAACTATGAAAACAACATCCTAAACAACATAAGTGTTTGCTAAGTAAAACAATAAAATATTAAAATAAGATAATATAAAGTATAAAACAACTAAGTTAACAGAAAGTAGAACTTATAAAACAATTATTTTAAATATTTTTCAAATAAGAAACCAACTAGCAATACTAGAGCAATACAACAAAGAAAACTAAATAATGGGCATCTAAATTTTGGTGGCTACTACTAATATAAAACAAGACAAACTATTTTTAGTAACAAAACAATACTTAACATAAAATGTTTTAAAACGTTTGTGTAAAGAGTTACTACTAAAACTAAATTGTTTTATAAAACATTACCTAATGCTGAAGAATGTAGTTTCCTACCACAAAGAGTAAAACTAAACTATTTTTTTATTAACAAAACATTTCTTAACAGCAAAGAATTACTAAAACTTTATTTGAAAACAGAATATAATTACTTAAAACTTTTGTTAAAAGAAATATTACTAACTAATTTGTTTTTAATAAACTATACCTAATTGAAAAAAGGTAGAGGTTCCTATAACACTAAAGTAATAAACTAAACAAAAAAATATTTTTGTTAACTGCAAGTAAATTCCTAAATTTGAGAACAACAGAAACTAATGAAATCTACAACATAAGTTAAAACAAATTCAGATTTCAAAAATAAAACAAAATAAATTAAACTAATAGGAAACTAAACAGATTCTGTTTTGGTTAAGAATACTAATAAAATTTATCCAAATAATTCTCAAACCTCACCTACTGATAACTAAGATCACTAATGACAAGTAGCAATAAGAATCAATCAAAAATATATTATTAAACTCAAGTTATTCAGAAAACAAGATTTAAATCAAATCTGTTTAAATTCAAATTTAAATATTCAAACATAGTCAAACTTTGTATCTACAGAAACTAGATCAAATTTTTGACACAATGCAAAAAGAATCAAATTAAAACAACTAAAAACATAAAAGATATGATTAAAACAAATCAGAACTAAATCCGTTTTTAGCACTGAAAACAGAAGAAACGAAAATCCTATCTAACGGATAGGGTACACGTGGCGGCTTCTGATTGGTTCAGGGGTGCGCGTGATCTAACGATTTGGGCGGACAGCCGGTTCCTAACAGAAAACGTTTCAGCATTTTAAAGAAAAGTTACGTTCTAATCCTAGCCTTTCATTCTAGATCAGACGGGCAAGGGGGAAGGGGAAAACTCACCGCGGTGGGGTGGAGTCCGGCGAGACTTCGGCGATGTCCGAGGCAGCGAGGTCGACGGGGAGGCGTCTCCGGTGGTCAGGGAAGGCGTCCGAAGTGCTCAGGCGACGGCGGCGAAGCTCCGGCGTCGAATGGTGGGGCCGGACGGGGCTGAGGACGACGGGGGCGACGGGCAGGTGCGGTGGGAGTTTCGGGTGGAGAGGATACTCCAGCAAGGTGGTGGCGTGGCATTTCCAGAGGGTCTCCGGCGACGGTGAGGGCACCACGCGACGGCGGGGAGTCTCCGGTGAAGGTTGGTCGCGTCGGGGACGTGTGGTGGTGACGGAGGTGAGTGGCGCGTGCTCACAGAGCTTCGGTGGTGACCGGAACTCCGGCGAGCTATGGGGGCGGCGTTCCGGCGAGAAAAAGAGGGGGTTTTAGGGTGGAATGGAGTGCGGGGTTTTCGGGAGAGGAATCAGGGGCGGGTGGGCCGTGGGCTTTAAGAGCATTTAAGTTTTTCCTTTATTCTATTTACCAGCAAAATAAAAACCAATAAATGGCCATAAATATTTTCCCAAAAATAAGGATCTTTATACCTAAATTACCAGGAGAATTAATGAAATTAATTGAACATTTTTCCTCGGTCATAATAAATACTTTAAAAAAAATATTTTTCAAAAAATGCCTATGTGGCTTTATTTATTTTTGCAAATATTTTTCAAATAACCCCTTGGGTTTTATGATTCAAAAACTTCACAAAATACCCCCTAGTTTGCAGTGTCACATTACTCCTCTCAAAAAATTTTCCAGGGTTTTGAATGCTTTGAAAATTTGAATAGGAACCAAATATGACATGGATTCCAAAAGAATAATTGAGAGGTTTTCAAAAGCACTTTCAAATCCTTCCTTTAAGCTTCCAACTCATATTTCATATAATTTGTAGAAGTACTTTTCTCCTATTTCATGAAAATCATTGAGTTGCATAAAGTTTCTGAATTTGAAATATTTTCAAAATGGAATTCAAATCACATGGGAAAGTCATTTTATTCCCTCTCATTCAAAAGTTTTCAAAAGTTTCAAATTTTCACTCAATTTCAATCACTCAATCAAACAAACATTCATTCTAATATTTATTATAACATTCCAAAGTTTGGGATGTTACATCATCGAGGGCTGCCACGACGACACTTACCTCAAGCACAAGCTCCTGTGCTCTGAGCCGGCAACGCTGGCAGACCTCATGGCCAAGGCGGACAAGTACGCCACGGCCGACTCCACGATCCGGGTCAAGGTCAGCATGCCCAACAAGGCAGCTCCGCCGCAAGCTGCGTCACGACCGGCTGCCGACAACCGGCAGCCACTAAACAACAAGCGTAAGACCGACCAGCCGGACTCCCGCTACGGGAGTGGCGGGTCGCCACCATCAAGGAAGAGCAGCCGGTTGCCCAGGCTTCTAGCCAGCGTCAGCACACCGGCAAGGCTGCCTGGCAGCCCAAGCTCACCTTCGAGCAGATGCTCGACCTCCCTTCAAGCATCATTTCGGGGCCAAGCCGTCCACACACACGCTCCGGCAGTGCAGCTTCTCACAGTGGTTGGCCCGGGGGGAAGGCCTTCCGTCTCCTCCCGTGCCGCCTCTCCGCACATCGGCGCCGGCTCCGGCACCTGCTCCGACTCCGGCCTAGCCAAACGGACGCCTGCTCGACCAGTTCCCCAACCAGGACAGTTCCTACATCATCTTCACCAATGAGGAGACAGACAAGCACTCCCAATGCCGGCTCCAGCGTGAGGTGAACGCCACCATGTCGTCGACTCCCCAGTTCATGCACTGGTCCGAGAAGCAGGTTACCTAGAACCGGGCTGACCACCCGGCCGTGATGCCAAGCCCTGGCAGCTATGCCCTCATCCTTGATCCCACCATCGTCTCAGAGATACGCACCTGCCACTTCTCGCGGGTGTTGATCGACGGGGGCAGCAGCATCAACATCCTCTGCTATGACACAATGCTCAAGCTGGGGCTCAAAGAGGTGGACCTGCCAGCAAGCTGGACGGTTTTCCATGGCATCGTGCCGGGAAAGTCCTACACCCCCATCGGCAAGATCAAGATCGATGTTCTCTTTGGTGGCTAGAGCCACTTCCACCACGAACCAATATGGTTCGAGGTGGTGGACATCGATAGTCCCTACAACGTGTTGCTGGGTTGGCCGGCTCTCATCAAATTCATGATGATCCCCCAGTACGCCTACCTCAAGCTCAAGATTTGGGGTCCCAAGGGCATCATCATCGTCGCTGGTGACTACAAGATGTCGATCGAGTGCGAGCGTGCCAGCAGCCGGCTGGCCGAAGCCCTGGAGATAGCGGAGGAGAAGATCAGCTCGACCGGCTCGTGGCCCACGCCTCTGGCAAGCCAGCCATTCCGGTTCCACCATCCCAGTCGGCTAGCGAGGCATCTTTCTAGCCGTCCAAGGACACCAGGCATGTGTTGCTTGACCTGGAAAACCCCAAGCAGTGCGTTACCATCAGCGCCCACCTCGACAGCCGGCACATGGAGGTAGGGTCCACTACGCCCAGCTAGAGGGTGCGAACCAGCACCTCGCCGGTCGCCTGGAGCCGCTTCAGGGCACAAACCACCTCGGTCAGCCGCACCTTAGCAGCGATCCCCACCTCGTCCAAGGTCCAGGGGCTAGTCGCCTGATGGCAACCCCCTACGCTCGCTGGCCCTCACGGTGGGCCTCCATCGCCGCCTCTGTGGCGTCCTGCGTACTAGGGAAAAGCCTTGACAGGGAAGGAAACGCGAGATGAGCAACGAAGAAAAAACCAAGAACCCAAAAGCAACACGCGGAAAGAACAAGACAGCAAATACTTACCGACAAGGAGCTGGTCCACCTCGTGCCCTTGCTCTTGCAGCGCCGCCTCCCTGGCTGACCACTCCTGGAGTCGGTGCTCATGCTCATCTAGGGCCGTCTGCGCCTCCTCGGCTGCCTTCGCTAGCACGGCGTCCTTGGCCTCCAGCTCCTCGCGGAGAACCTTCTTCTGCTCCTCTACCTCCTGACAAAGAGCCGCCTCGCGGTTCGCCAGCTCTTGGTGGTGGGCCGCCTCGCACTCGGCCATCTCCGCCTGCGCCCGGTCCGCCTCCTAGCGGAGTTGTTCGCACTCCGAGGTCAGGAGGCTCCGCTGGTCGCCGAGCTCCACCACCTGGCGATGGAGGCTGACCGTCTCGGCGTGGGTAGCTGCCCGGGACGAGAAGCCTCTGTCAGAAGGCAAGAAAAGAAATGGGATTCGGCCCGTCTCCGTGGCAGCTGGCTCGAATCTTGGGGGCTACACCCTCACTCGAAAGTCGCAAGGGTCTTACCTTGCAGGTCCGTGGACAGGGTGGCCAGCCGACCCTCGGCGTCCCGATACAAGCCCAACAGGGTGTTGTACGCAGCCACCTGGCGGTCATGTTCTGCCTACAAACAATGAAGAAGCAAAGCTCATTTAGACTCGACCCACCTGCGCCCCAGCCGACTCGAGTCTCGGGGGCTACACCCAGTGAGTGCGCTCGCATGCCCCCATTGGAAAAAACAACAAGGCAAGAAGAAAAGCTGAGAACTTACCACAACAGACTGCTCCAACTGCACCAGCCGGTCGTTGGCGGCTTGGGCGTCCTACGTCGTTTAGGCACGGCAGGCGGCAAACGCCTCGATAACAGTGGTCACTGCCGCCCCAAAGGCGCTCGACGCGTCGCCAATGGCTGGGCCATCGGCTGCAGCCCGGCTTTGCTGTGGCCGGCTCCTGTCTGCGAGCCCAGTCGCCCCTTCCCCGAAGTCACCACCGTGCCGGGGCCCCAAATGACGAGCCTGCGCCAGCCTGCCCTCCGGATGTCATGATCGCCCTCGACGGTGCTCTGCCTCCGGCTGCGCCCTCCCAGTTCGCCTCCGGTTCCGATGCCTCCGGAGCTGGCACATCCAGAGCCGACATCTCCAGAGCTGGATCCTCCAGATCCAGAACTTCGACCTCCGGAGGCTCCTTCGTCCCTGGCGGCACATCCTCCGCCCTTGACGGGGCCGTGTCGCGGACCGCCTCCTCTCTTCCGCCGGCGCTGGCCGCGCTCGCATGTGCCGCCACCTGCACGTCTTTCGCGGCCTTCACGTCCGTCGCCACCCGCCGTGCGGGGTCGTGAAGGTCCTTGGACCTCCTCTCCCGGCTGTGAGGGAACGGCTCCCACGACTGGCCAGCTGCCTGCCTACCGGCTCCTCTCGACGGCTGCATATTCTTTGCCGCCTACTCCCACGGACGGCTCTCCTCATCGCACCACTCCTTCTTGGCCGCCTCGAGGTCGTGCCATGCTTCACGCTCCCTCTCCTCGGCGGTGCCCGGCGGCTCCGTCCCCGCACTCTCGTCGGCCGGGGTCCTCCCTTGGGCGCGCACCCGCTTGAATGGGCAAGATAAGAAAAAGGGGAGGGAAAATCAAACAAGCATGACGACAATTGGAAGAAAGCTAGACTTAGCCGATGACGACAGGGACCTCCCTCATGGCAGGACCCATCGAGGCGACCCGCCGCTTCTTCCCGCTGCCTCCGTGGCTGCTGGCCGGCTAACTGGCGGCTACCCGTTTGGGAGTCGGCCCAGTGTTGGTCGGCTACTTCCCCTTGCCGCCTGCGGCGGCACCGCCCGGTTGGGCTCGCGACCGGGGAGGCGAAGGCGCTTCCTCGGCGCCATGATGTCTCCCTCCGAGGCCTCGGAGTCCTCCGAGGCCTCTACATTATGCGCCACCTCCGACTTAGTGTCGTCATCTGTCCAATCCCGCCAATGCGACTGGGAAGGGAACTCACCCATCGAATTCGTCGACTCCGTCTCTGTCTCCTCTTCGCCGGCTTTGGGTACGTTGGCCGGCTCTGAGTTTGTCGGATCCACGTCTTCGACCTCTTCGACGTCCGGTGCCGCGACATGGGGTGTCGGCTCCCCATAATTCTGTAGCTACGGGAAAACCTGCATGAAGGAGGAGCGTTTCACCATCAGGCCAAGGGGTGGAGCCGCCTCTAGAAAGGAAGGGGAGGGGGAGACGGCTCATAACTTACCCACGGCACTGAATGGCTCCGGTTGTACGGGGTTTTCCCCCCATTGCCACCCCTCCTCCCTCAGCTTCATCGTCGAGATGGCGTTCACCCTCCTCGCCACCTGTATCGGCTTCAGCTCCTTGGTGGAGAGCCGGCAGGGGTCATGCCACCCTCCCATCTGGCAGATGAGGTGCAGCCGGCTCTGCAGCGGCTACACCCGGCGCGCCACCATCACGGCGAGGAGGTCGGAGGCCTTCAGCCCCTCCATCCTGGTCATCACCAGCAGGCGCTCGCAGAGCCGGTCCGCTGTCTTGGGCGCCTGGGGAGGAGCCATCCTCTAGGTCAGCATCACCACCGGCGGTTGGTTGACGAAGTCGGGGTGGTTGATGTAGTCCTCCTTCGGCTTCATGTTCTTCACGTAGAAGAACCCCTTCTGCCAGTTCTTCAACGAGTCCTACAACGGGAGTTTCAGGAAGCCGAATCCTTTGCAGATGTGGATCAGGGCACCTCCGCAGGCGGTCATGACCTTCTCGTTGGTCGTCGGGTCCTTCGTCGTTTGCCGCTTGAGGAAGAACAGGCAGAACCAAAGGTCAAGCCGTGGCTCCACCCCCAAGAACCCCTCGCAGAGGGTGACGAACGCCGCCAACTGCAAGACGGTGTTGGCGGCAAGGTGGTGCGGCTGCAGGCCGAACCGCGTCAAGAACCACTGGAAGAACGTGCTCATCGGTAGCCCGAGCTCCTGGAGGAAATGCTCGGCGAATACGACCACCTCGCCCTCCTGCGGGGCCGGGGAGTTCTCTGCTCCGGCGATGCGCGCCTCCAACTGCTCCCCCGATGGAAGCTTGTGGTCCTACCGGAGGTGCTCGATGAATTGCTCATCGACGTCACTACCGTCCCATGCGCCTTTTCTCGCAATGACTCCCGAGGAGGCTTGCAGTCGCGGCGGCGGGGGCGGACGCGCGGTCGCGGTGATCCTCGACGGACGGCTATCGGCGGTGTGGCGAGTGCGTGCGCTCTTGCCCTCTTTATCTCTCTCTCAAAGAGGGTTGGAGGAGGGCGACGAGGGCGATGCGACAGGGGCGGGGGAGCGAATGTGTCGTTATGTTCCTCTCCCCCCGCCATTTAAACCCTGCACGGTTGATCGTGGGGAGTGGATTCGTTGCGCACGACCCCCCCCCCCCCGATCCCCGCCACACGCGGGAAGGGAGTTATTACGCTCGGGAATGCCAATCGGCGGCCCGAGCCGCAGAAGATCCATGTGCATGGGCCAAGGTCGTGGCCGTGGAGGGCCCCGCTCTGTGGCCCATTCTTGTATGCCGTGTGTCCTGTCAAACTACGGCCCATTATGCCCCCTCATGTGGCGTGGCTTCGCCGCCCATCAGAGTGCCCGAGGCGGCACGCGATGCGTCGGCCGGCTGCGAAGCCGACCATTTCACGCCCATGCCTTCTGGCTCCTGAATCACTCCACAGTACGAGAATGCGGGATTCAAGCCGGCGAGGTCCGTTGCGATTCGCCGACGGTCCTCCCCTGCTTCGGGGACTACTGTGGAGGGGGAAACCCCGGGGTAGCCTCAAACAACCTTCTACTCCAACTTTCTAAAATGACTGCACGGTGAGCCGCCTCCCCCTGCAATCTAGCTCCGCGCTGCCGGCTACGATGAGTTGGCCGGCTAGGAGTAGAGACCCCCGGCTCCCAAGCTGGCCATGCATTCGATGCCACGGTCAGAGTAAGCATGGCAAGAGTGGCCCCCATCCCATCAGAGGTTAGCGCCCGCATGGCCATAGTGGAGGCAACAGTGCATCTGACTCTGGCCGACTACGACAGGGCGCCAGAACAGTGCTGGCATGCCCTCAACCACTCCATTACCTGCCCCGACGTGGCTACAACATGGCCAGCCATACCGCTGACCGCGACCGGCTACTACAAGACAACGCCCCAAAGTACGACCTATGCCGCGAAGTGACCGGCGCGGGGACCCATCATGCGGGGCCCTCCCGCTCCAGACAGGACCCCACAGCCAACGGGCCCTACCAGCGACAAGACTCCTCGGCTAGGGGCCCCCGTGGCCGGCTAGAGAGGCTGCCAGTCGGGGCCCTCCCGGTGCCTTCTATTCATATTGTAATACGGGGGGTTGGCCTATAAAACCCCCCAGAGCCCCCCATGAACAGGGCGATCCGATCCCTACACACACCCACTTTCCCACGTAGAGAGGCAGTAGAGCCAAGCTAGCTCCTTCTTCCTCCTCTACTCCCACAGCTCAGGAGCACCATTGTAGTTCCCTCTGGTTCATCAACCATTCTAGCAGGACTAGGGGTGTTACCTCCCACGGAGGGCCCCAAACATGGGTACATCGTGTGTCTCGCACCGTTTGTGCCTAGACCCGCTCCCGGAGTCCACCGGCGTCCTTCGGCCCCAACCACTCTCGATAAGCCTACCCATGGCATCTGTCGTGAGAAAAGAATGACAAATACTTTGTTGTACTTTTTATTTGCTTCTTTTATTTTGTGTTCTTGTGTGATCTATCCATCCAATCTACTACAAACCAATCTATATTCTTACCGTGGAGAGATTGACAACCTCTCTTACGCATTGGGTTGCAAGTATATGTTCTTTGTGTGCAGGTACCATTTACATAGTGTTGCGTGGTTCTCCTACTGGTTCGATAACCGTGGTTTCATAACTGAGGTAAATACTTACCGTCCTTGTGCTGCATCATCCCTTCCTCTTTGGGGAAATACCAACGCAGTCTCAAGCCATGTCAGATAGCACCACCTATCGGAACCACGAGAAAAAATAATTGTGTCCCCAATTATGTTTGATCTCCTCTTCTCTACTCCTTCTTACATGTGCTTGTCTTTACTTTCCGCTGCTATACTCGTTCACTTGCATGTGTAGGGTGCACTAGACTTGTTAGCATTGCTAAAATCTGCCAACCACTAAAATTGAGAAAAGGTTAGGTTTTTAACTTATCAAGTAGTCTATTCACCCCCCCCTCTAGATGTCCCTTCTTGATCCCACAAAGGAGCAGAAGGAAATGACAACAGGTTTTCAACAAGGTATTCTCTGCAAGTGTTGTAAGTAACAGTAGTAGATGGTTTTGTAGCAAGGTAATTGGTAACAAGTAACAAGTAACATTAGTAACAAAGGTACAACAAGGTGGCCCAATCCTTCCTGTAGAAAATTACAAGCCTGAAAGTTCTCTTATATAAAGTAAAGCCCTCTCGAGTACATGTGGGAGTTGTCTTCTAGTCATATTCATCATGTTTAGTTGATTCACGTTTGTTACTTTGATAATTTGATACGTGGGTGGACAGGTGCTAGGGTGTTGTTCTTACTTGAACAAACAACCCACTTATGATTACCCTCTCTCGCAAGCATCCGCAACTACGGAAGAAGTATTAAGATAAACCTAACCATAGCATGAAATGTGTGGATCCAAATCAGCCCCTTACGAAATAACGCATAAATCAAGGTTTAAGCTTCTCTCACTCTCACAACCCATCATCTACTTGTTACTCCACAATGAATTCCATTAGGCCCAAGTGTGGTGAAGTGTCATGTAGTCGACGTTCACATGACACCAATAAAGGAAGCAAAAACATACATATCATCAAAATTTCGAATCAATGTCAACTTCACATGATTACTTATAACTAGACTTCTCCCATGTCCTCGACAACATAAGTAACTACTCACAAATCATGTTTATGTTCAAGATCATAGGGGTATTGAATATCATTAATGATCTGAACATATAATGTCCACCAAACAAACCAACTAGCATAAACTACTAGACATAATCAACACTACTAGCAACCCATAGGCACCAATCTAAGGTTTGGAGACAAAGATTGAATACAAGAGATGAACTAGGGTTTGACATGAGATGGTGTTGGTGAATATGTTGATGAAGATTGATCCTCCCACGATGGAGGAAGTGTTGGTGACGATGATGGATTAGATTTCCCATTCTAGGAGGGAAGTTTCCCTTGCAGAATTGCTCCATAGGAGAGCAACAGCGATCATGTCAAGGTTTTGCCTCAAGACGGCGCCGCTTCATTCCAGAAGTCCTCTCCATATTTCTTTTATAGGTTAAAACCCTTCATATAGTAGAATATGGACATCGGAGGCCGCCTATGGGACTCACAAGGCATCAAGGTGCGCCTAGGGGGTGGTCGCGCCTTGTTGCCTTGTGGGCAGGTGGTGGGCCCTTTCTAGTACTTGTTTGCTCCAGTATTTTTCATATATTGCATTAAAAATCCTCGTAAAGTTCTAGTTCATTTGGAGTTCAGTAAAGTAGGTATCTTTGTTGTATATTTTCTGGTCGAGAATTCCATGTGTCGGTAATGTTCCTCTCCATGTGAATCTTGCAAATTAAGAGAGAAAAGACATTAGAATTGTATCGTAAACTGGAATAATGACCTAAAATAATATAAATAAGAGTAGGAAATAATGATGCAAAATGGACGTATCAACTCCCCCAAGCTTGGATCTCGCTTGTCCTCAAGCGAAAGCCAAACTCGATAATCATGACCACATGCTTAGAGGGAGAGGTGTCGATAAAATAAAATATGGATATGAGAGCATCATCATCATTATCATAGCAGCAACACAATATCATAAAACTTCAAATGAACAAGTAACAATCTATTCACAAGCTCAAATATGAACCATAAACTTTATTAAAAACTAACAAACTTTGTTCTTAGTCATTGAAACAATTCCAATCCATCATATTTTTAGAAAGAGTCTATGTCAGAACTTTATTTGGCAAGTCCACATACTCAACTATCATTTAGTCTTCGATGATTGCTAACACTCATGGCATATTTGTGAAGCAACAAGTTTCAATCAGACACACAAGAACATAGGGGTTTATGATTTATCACCACCCAACCACTTATCTCAGGGATAATGTCAACAATAATAACTCATGATCACAAGGTTGTCAGGATCGTGATTTTGAATCGGATCGAAGCTCCGATGGTAGGATCGCAAATCATAGAATCTTAACTATCAGGATCGTAGAAACGTAGATTTTATGAACTAAAATCGTAGAATCAAGGGGGTTAGTTTGGATTGTAAAGTCGTAGAATCATACAATAAAAACACGATTCTGACAACCTTGCATGATCACCTATATCCAACTAGATATATATGCCTGGATATTTCCCGAACACATGGTGCTTGTCAATTAGAGAATAATAAGAATGGAATAGGAATTAACATTATTGACTCTTGCATAGAAGTAAATACAGAAAAGTAAAAGATAAGCCCTTTGTAAAGGGAGGTAGAGGCTGTCATGGGCTTATTATTTGAATGTGCAACCTCTTAATGAACGTCACTTTATATTGCCCCTTATGATAGCAACTTTATTACGTAGCATGTCCCTTTTATTTCTATGCCATCACAAGTTCGTACAAAGCTTATTTTCCCTTCCAATAAAAGATCAGACATATTTACGAGCAATTTCTATTGCTTTTGCACCAATGACAACATACTTTAAGGATCTTGTTCAATCCATAGGTAGATATGATGGACTCTCATGGCAAGGAATTGAGTTTAAGGGTTTAGGATGCACAAGTAGTATCTCTACTTGCTGAAAAGTTTTGGCTAGCAAAGGATAGGGGCAAACACCACATGTTGGAGGATCCATGACAATATAACTTCTATGTGAATACAAGCAAACATAACTCATTAGGTTGTTTTCCTTGTCCAACATCAACTACTTGATCATGCATACAATATTTAATGGGGGCTCACGGTCATAAAAGATGTCCAAGATAGTATATTTATTTGTGAGACCTCACTTTCATTATTACTTTTTCATGAATTGCATCAATGACTTATGTTATGTTTCATAACTTCCAACATTTTTTACCAATTATACTCTTTTTATGTGAAGTCATTACTCCCTATGGGATTACCATATGATCCTTTTATTCTTTTCAATGCTTTGATTGATCTGAGAAACTAATGCAAAAGAACTCAAACTAATCTTCACTATATAACTCACACACTCGATTGCATAGTGATATGTCTCCAACGCATCGATAATTATGAAGTATTCATGCCATATTTACCCATGTTTACAATACTTTTATATGGTTTTGATCCACTTTATATGATTTAATTGGAACTAACCCAAACAGGTGATTTTTTCAGCAGAATTACCGTGGTATTGTTATTGTACAAAAAATAAAAGTTCTCGGAATCACCAATTTTTTTTTATGATTTTTACGGAACAAATAAAAAACTAGAGCGAAGAACCACTGGAGGGGGCCACTAGGTCCCCCCAAGCCGTCAGGGTGCGCCCTGATGGCTTGGGACCACCCCGTGGCTCCGTTCCACATGATTCCAATGCTGAAAAATCCTATAAATCCCAAAAAAACAAAATTTAACCTAGAACTTCCTCTCCATCACCACAAGCCTATGTACCAAAGAAATCTCACCCGAAGCCCTATTTTGGCACCCTGCCGGAGGGGGCGATCATCACCGGAGGCCATCTTCATCATCCCAGCGGTCTCCATGACAATGAGGTGGTAGTTCACCCTCCAGGCTAAGGGTATGTACCAGTAGCTATGTGTTTGATCTCTCTCTCTCTCTCATGTTTTTGAGATGGCATGATCTTGATGTATCACGGGCTTTGTTAATATAGTTGAATCATATGGTGTTTGTCCCTTGCTATCTTGTTGTGATGAATTGAATTTTTCCAAGGTTTTGATATGTCGGATTGAATATAGAATTTGAGATCACTTGATGTATGTCTTGCATGTGGATACTCGTGGTGACAATGGGGTGTTCTATTGGTTCACTTGATATATGTTTTGGTACTAAACTTATGGATTCCCGAGGTGACATTGGGGTAATCTATGCATATGGGTTGATATGCATTCTTGTCCTAATTTCTCCGATAGAAATCTTGGGGTGCTCTTTGAAGTTATTTGTGTTGGATTGAATATGATGAATCTTAAATTGTTTGACGCATGTCAAATAATTAACCCATGGATACTCTAGGTGACATTAGGGTTGATTGATATATATCATAGGTGTTATTTTAGTATGAACTCTAGGGATATTTGTGACACTTATAGGTATGAATCAATAGATTGACCGGAAAGAATAACTTTGAGGTAGTTTTGCTACCTACAACAATTTCATATTATGTTCTTCGGTGGATATGAACTTTGGAGTGATTCTTTGTCGCACGTTGAGGGATGATCATATGATTCTATTATGTTAGCATTGTTGAGAGATTGCACTACTGAAAGTATGGCTCTAGGCCTTATTTGCAAGCATTAATACCGTTTTTCTCTCTGTTTACTCCTTGTTACCTTGCTGTTTTTATTTATTCAGATTATAAAAACCTATTACTAGTATCCATACTACACTTGTATCACCATCTCTTCGCCAAACTAGTGCACCTATACAATTTTCCATTGTATTGGGTGTTCTGGGGACACAATAGATTTCTTATATTTGATTGCGGGGTTGCTTGAGAGAGACCATCTTCATAATACACCTCAAATAGATTGATAAACCCTAGGTCATCCATTTGATGGAAAATTTCTACTGTCCTACAAAACTCTCCGCTTGGAGGCCCAACAGAGTCTACAAGATTCAATTTGCATAGTAGACATCACATAGATAGATAGATCACAAAAAAACACTCGAAACTAAATCATACTAAAAATTTATTCTTCTAAATAAATAAATAAATAAGGATCGAACTAATATAGATGGTGATGATAAAAAGTGATGGTTATACGATACCGTGGTGATACGTCTCCAACGTATCTATAATTTTTGATGATGGCATGCTATTATATTATTTGTTTTGGATGTTTTATATGCATTATTATGTTATTTTATATTATTTTTGGGACTAACCTATTAATCTAGAGCCAAGTGCCAGTTTTTGTTTTTTCCTTGTTTTTGAGTTTTTCAGATATGGGATATTAAAAGTAGTCCAAACGGAATAAAACCTTCGGAAGGAATTTTTCTGGAAGCAAACAAGTCGATCAAGCTTGGAGTGCATGTTAGGGGAGGTGCCAGGGCGCCACAAGCCTGCTAGGTGCGGGGGGCCCTGGCACGCCTAGCAGACTTGTCACTCCCTGGTAGGTCTCCTAACCCTATTCTTTGGCCTATAAATACCAAAATATTCCCCCAATATCAAAATGAGCCACACAAATACTTTTCTGCCGCCGGAAGCCTCCGTTCCCTAGAGAACCAATCTTGGAGCCTTTTCCGGTAATCTGCTAGGGGGGTTTCGATCACGGAGGGCATGTACATCAACTGCATTGCCCCTCCAATGATGCGTGAGTACTCCACCACAAACCTACGGGTCCATAGCTAGTAGCTATACGGCTTCTTATCTCTCTTTGATCTTCATGGAGATCTATCCGATGTAATCCTCTTTTGTGGTGTGTTTGTCAAGATCCGATGAATTGTGAGTTTATGTTCAGATTATCCATGAATCTTATTTGAATCTCCTCTGAATTCTTATTTGCATGATTTCATATCCTTGTAAGTCTCTTTGAGTTATTGGTTTTTTTCGGCCAACTAGATTGGTAATTCTTGCAATGGGAGAAGTGCTTGGTTTTGGGTTCAATCTTGCGGTGTCCTCACCTAGTGACTTAGTAGGGGTAGCGAGGCACGTATTGTATTGTTGACATCAAGGGTAACAAGATGGGGTTTTCATCATATTGCTTGAGTTTATCCCTCTACATCATGTCATCTTTCTTAATGCGTTACTCTGTTCTTCATGAACTTAATACTCTAGATGCAGGCAGGAGTCGGTCGATGTGTGGAGTAACAGTAGTAGATGCAGAATCGTTTCGGTCTACTTGTCATGGCCGTGATGCCTATATGCCTGATCATTTCCTTGGATAACTACATGATTATTCGCTTTACTATCAATTGCTTGACAGTAATTTGTTTACCCACCATGATATTTGCCATCAAGAGAGAAGCCTCTAGTGAAATCTATGGCCCCCGGGTCTATTTTCCATCATATACTTTCAGATCTATAAATCAAAAATACCAAAAATACCTTGCTGCAATTTACTTATCTTTTACTTTTCGCACTCGTTTACATCTATCTCTTTAATATCTAATCCTTGCAAATAACCGTGAAGGGATTGACAACCCCTTTATAGTGTTGGGTGCAAGAGTTTGATTGTTTGTGTAGGTGCATCCATTGGTGACTTGCTTGTTCCTCCTAGTGTATTGATACCTTGGTTCTCAAGAACTGAGGGAAATAGTTATCTACTCCATTGCATCACCCTTTCCTCTTCAAGGGAAAACCAACGCAACCTCAAGAGGTAGCAAGAAGGATTTCTGGCGCCGTTGCCGGGGAGGATACACATCAAGCCTACGAAGTACCCATCACAAACTCATATCTTGCATTTACGTTATTTGCCATTTACCTCTCATTTTCCTCTCCCCCACTTCTAAAATTATTTTCATAAAATACCAAAAAGATTTTCCTTTTTGTTCGCCCTTCTTTCGTTTGCCTTTCGTTTGCTTGTGTGCTTGATTGCTTGCTTGACACGATGTTTGAGAATACCAAGTTGTGTGACTTTTCCAATACTAATAATAATGATTTTATTAGTACTCCTATTGCTCCCGCCACTAGTGAGGGATCTTATGAAATCAATGTTGCCTTGTTAAATCTTGTTATGAAAGAACAATTTTTTGGCCTTCCTAGTGAAGATGTCGCATCCCATCTAAATACTTTCATTGAGTTGTGTGATATGCAAAATAAGAAAGATGTGGATAATTATATTGTTAAATTGAAACTATTTCCATTCTCGCTACGAGATCGTGCTAAAACTTCGTTTTCATCTTTGCCTAAAAATAGTATTGATTCATTGAATAAGTGTAAAGATGCTTTTATTTCCAAGTACTTTCCACCTGCTAAGATCATCTCCCTTAGGAACAATATAATGAATTTTAAGCAACTTTATCATGAGCATGTTGCACAATCTTGGGAGAGGATGAAATTAATGATTAGGGATTGGCCCGCACATGGTTTGAGTTTATGGATGATTATGCAAATTTTCTATGCGGGATTGAATTTTGCATCTAGAAATATTTTAGATTCAGCCGTGGGTGGTACTTTCATGGAAATCACATTAGGATAAGCTACTAAAATCCTAGATAATATCATGACAAACTACTATCAATGGCATACCGAAAGATCTCCTACTAGTGAAAAAGTGCATGCTATTGAAGAAATAAATACTTTGAGTGAAAAGATGGATGAATTGATGAAATTGTTTGCTAGTAAGAGTGATCCTATTGATCCTAATGATATGACTTTGTCTTCTTTGATTAAAAATAATAATGAATCTGTGGATGTGAATTTTGTTGGTAGGAACAGTTTTGGTAACAATGCGTATAGAGGTAATTTCAACCCTAGGTTGTTTCTTAGTAACTCCTCTAATAAATATGGTAATTCCTATAACAATTCTTATGGAAATTATAATAATATTCCCTCTGATCTAGAGAATATTGTTAAAGATTTTATTGGTTCACAAAAAGTTTTAAATTCTTCTATTGAAGAAAAAGTGCTCAAGATTGATGATTTGGTTAGGAATGCTGATAGAATTTCTCTTGAGATTGATTCTTTGAAAGTTAGATCTACTCCACCAAAGTATGGTATTAATGAGTCTTTAAAAGCTATGAGAATTTCTATTAATGAAATTAAGGAAAGAACTGCTAGAATTCTTGCTAAGCGTGAATGGCTTGAAAAAGTGTTTTCTCGCGATAACAATGATGAAGATCTAAATTGATTGATGTAAATCTTATTGAATATTTGTTTTCCAATATAAATCTTGATAATTATGGGACTGGAGATAAGTCAACTTTAGATAAAAGGCGTCCCAATGATTCGGAGTCTATAGATCTTAATGCTAAGACTGATAAAAGTGGGATTGAATAGATCAAAACTTTAAATACCAATGAACCCACTCTTTTGGATTTCAAGGAATTTAATTATGATAATTTATCTTTGATTGATTTTATTTCCTTGTTTAAATCCATGATGAATTATCCTCATGCTTATTGTCAAAATAAGGCTTTTACTAAACATATAGTTGATGCTATGATGAAATCTTTTGAAGAAAAACTTGAGGTAGAAGTTTCTATTCCTAGAAAGCTTCATGATGAGTGGGAACCTACTATTAATATTAAAATAAAATATTATGAGTGCCATGCTTTGTGTGATTTGGGTGCTAGTGTTTCCATGATTCCGAAAACTTTATGTGATGCGCTAGGTTACCAAGATCTTGATGATTGCTCTCTAAATTTGCGTCTTGCGGGTTCCACTATTAAGAAACCTATGGGAAGTATTAATGGTGTTCTTATTTTTACAAATAGGAATTATGTGCCCGTAGATTTCATTTTTCTTGATATAGATTGCAATCCTACATGTCCTATTATTCTTGGTAGACCTTTCCTTAGAACGATTGGTGCAATTATTGACATGAAAGAAGGAAACATTAGATTCCAATTGCCATTAAGGAAAGGCATGGACACTTTCCTAGAAAGAAAATAAGATTGCCTTATGAATCTATTATGATGGCTACTTTTTGATTGCATAACAATGATGACAATACCTAGATCTATTGTGTTTTGCCTAGCTAAGGGCGTTAAACAATAGCGCTTGTTGGGAGACAACCAAATTCTATTTTTGTGTTCTGTTTTTGCTTCTGTTTTTGAGTTTTTCCCACATTATTACTTATGTAGTAATTTTATTTTGGTGTTTTAATTAGTGTTTGAGCCAAGTAAAACCTTTGGGGTGATCTATGGTAGTTGTTGATTTGATCTTGCTGAAAAAAACAGAAACTTTTGCGCTCAGTCCAGGAATTTTCTAATTTTTTCAGAGAGTATAATTGATATGAATTTTAAAAAAGATTTATATATAAATTTCCCAGGTTTTCTTAATTTTTCAGAATTATTTGAGTTACATAAGTATACAAAGTTTTCAGTTTGCTACAGACTGTTCTGTTTTTGACCGATTCTGTTTTCTTTGAGTTGTTTGCCCATTTTGATGAATCTACGGGTTGTATCATGTGGTATGAGCCATGGAGAAGGTATATTACAGTAGTTATAACACAAATATAAATAAATAATGAGTTCACAACAGTACCTAAAGTGGTGATTTACTTTCTTATACTAACGGATCTCATGAGTTTTCTATTAAGTTTTGTGTTGTGAAGTTTTCAACTTTTGGGTAAAGATTTGATGGACTATGGAATAAGGAGTAGAAAGAGCCTAAGATTGGGGATTCCCAAGGCACCACAAGTCATATTCAAGGATGCCAAAGAGCCTAAGCTTGGGGATGCCCCAGAAGGCATCCCCTCTTTCGTCTTCAATCCATTGGTAAATTTACTTGAGGCTATATTTTTATTCACCACATGATATGTGTTTTGCTTGGAGCGTCTTGTATGATATGAGTCTTTTCTTGTTAATTTTCCAAATTCATCCTTGATGCACGCAACTTTTGATAGATACACGCTGAATCGTGAATTCATTAGAATACTCTATGTGCCACTTATATCTTTTGAGTTGGGCAATTTTGCTCTATGTGCTTCACTTATATCTTTTAGAGCACGGTGGTGTTTGCATTTTATAAAAATACTTGAAATATCATACATAACTTATATTATTTTGAGAGTTTATAAAACAGCATGGTAATTGGTCTAGGTTATGAATTTAGTCCTAATATGATAGGCATCCAAAAGGGATATAGTAAAAACTTCCATATTAAGTGCATTGAGTATTTATGAGAAGTTTGATTCCTTGCATAAAGTTTTGAGATATAAACATGGTAATGTTAAGAGACATGTTAGGAAGTAAATTGTGATTTGGTAAAAATACTTGTGTAAAGGTTTGTGATTCCCGTAGCATGCACGTATGGTGAACCGTTATGTAAGGAAGTCAGAGCATGACTTGTTTATAGATTGTCGGCCTTTGTGTGAGGGTTGGGGGCGCGTGATGGTTAACTCCTACCAACCTCCCCCCTAGGAGCATGCGTTTAATGCTTGTATTAAATGACTAATAGACTTTTGCAATAAGTATGTGAGTTATTTACGTCAAATGTTGAGTCCATGGATTATACACACTCTCACCCTTCCACTTTTGCTAGCCTCTCTATTACCGCGCAACTTTCGCCGGTACACCATGTACCTTCCTCAAAACAGCCACCATATACCTTCCTCAAAACAGCCACCATATACCTTCCTCAAAACAGCCACCATACCTACCTATTATGGCATTTCCATATCCATTCCTAGATATATTGCGATGCAACTTCCACCGTTTCCTTTTATGACATGCACCACCACTTACATATTGCATATAGTCATTTTTTGTCATAGGTATCGAGTTGTAATTTTCTTTTGAGTTGTAAGTAAATAAAAGTGTGATGATTATCATTAATATTGAATGTTCCATGTGAGGAAAGGATGATGAATCTGTGATTCCCTCACAAGTGGGGATGAGATTCCGAACTTCATAAAAAAAGGCCAGCAAAGCCCAAATAAAAAATGAATAGAAGAGGCCTTAGATGCCCACACAAAAAAATGAAAAAATGAGAGAAAAGAGAGAAGAGACATTGGTACTATTTTTCCACACTTGTGCTTCAAAGTAGCACCGTGATCTTCATGATAGAGAGTCTCCTATTTTGTCACTTTCATATAGCTAGTGGAATTTTTTCTTCACGATGCACGTCCACTTAGTTCCTTTTTGAGATTTCATACACTTATAGCTCTAGTGGATCCATTGCATGGAAATCCCTACTCACTCACATTGATATCTATTGATGGGCATCTCCATAGCCCGTTGGCACGCCTAGTTGATGTGAGACTATCTTCTCCCTTTCCTTGACAACCTCCACCATATTCTATTCCACCTATAGTGATATATCCATGGATTGCACTCATGTATTGCGTGAGAGTTGAAAAGGTTTGAGAAAATAAAGGTGTGAAAACAATTGCTTGAATTTTCATCGGGGTTGTGCATGATATAAATACTTTGTGTGGGGAAGATGGAGCATAGCCAGACCATATGATATTGTAGGGATAACTTTCGTTTGCCATTATATTTTGAAGAGATATAATTGCCTTGCTAGTATGCTTGAAATGTTATTGTTTCTATATAAATATTAAGCTTTGTTTTGAGTCTTAGGGATCTGAATATTCATGCCACAATAATGAATATTAGATGGACAAATATGTCAGGTAGCACTCCACATCAAAAATTCTGTTTTTATCATTTACCTACTCGAGGACGAGCAAGAATTAAGCTTGGGGGTGTTGATACGTCTCCAACATATCTATAATTTTTTATGATGGCATGTTATTATATTATCTGTTTTGGATCTTTTATATGCATTATTATGTTATTTTATATTATTTTTGGGACAAACCAATTAATCTAGAGCCAAGTGCTAGTTTCTGCTTTTTCCTTGTTTTTGAGTATTGTAGATATGGGATATTAAATGGAGTCCAAATGGAATAAAACCTTCAGAAGGAATTTTTCCGGAAGGAAAAAAGTTGATCAATCTTAGAGTGCACATCAGGGGAGGTGCCAGGGCGCCACAAGCCTGCTAGGCACGGGGCCCCCCTGGCCGCGCCTAGCAGGCTTGTCGCTCCCTGGCAGGTCTCCTAACCCTATTGTTTGGCCTATAAATACCCAAATACTCCCCCAACATCATAAAGATCCACACAAATGCTTCTTCGCCGCTGGAACCCTCCATTCCCGAGAGATCCAATCTCATAGCCTTTTCCGATAATCTGCCGGGGGGGATTTCGTGTTGGAAATATGCCCTAGAGGCAATAAATAAAGTGTTTATTATTATATTTCCTTGTTCATGATAATCAATTATTATCCATGCTATAATTGTATTAATTGGAAACACATTACATGTGTGGGTAAATGGACAACACTATGTCCCTAGTATGCCTCTAGTGAACTAGCCCGTTGATCAAAGATGGTCAAGGTTTCCTAGCCATTGACATGTGATGTCATTTGATAACGGGATCACATCATTAGGAGAATGATGTGATGGACAAGACCCAACCTACAAACTTAGCATATGATCGTGTCAGTTTATTGCTACTGTTTTCTGCATGTCAAGTATATGTTCCTATGACCATGAGATCATGCAATTCATGGATACCGGAGGAGTGCCTTGTGTGTATCAAACGTCGCAACATAACTGGGTGACTATAAAGGTGCTCTACAGGTATCTCCGAGGGTGTTTGTTGAGTTGTCATGGATCAAGACTAGGATTTGTTACTCCGTGTGACGGAGAGGTATCTCAGGGCCCACTCGGTAATACAACATCACAATAAGCCTTGCAAGCAATGTGACTAAGTTTTAGTCATGGGATCTTGTATTACGGAACGAGTAAAGAGACTTGTCAGTAACGAGGTTGAACTAGGTATGGAGATACCGACGATCGAATCTCGAGCAAGTAACATACCGAAGAACAAAGGGAACATCATATGGGATTAACTAAATCCTTGATATAGATGTTCGACCGATAAAGATCTTCGTAGAATATGTAGGAACCAATATGGGCATCTAGCTCCCGCTATTGGTTATTGACCGTAGAGGTGTCTCGGTCATGTCTACATAGTTCTCGAACCCGCAGGGTCTACACACTTAAGGTTCGGTGATGTTTCGGTAGTATAGAGTTATGTATGGTGGTGACCGAAGGTTGTTCGGAGTCCCGTATGAGATCCTAGAAGTCATGGGGAGCTCCGGAATGGTCCAGAGGTAAAGATTTATATATAGGAAGTCCTATTTTGGTCGCCGGAAAAGTTTCGGGCTAATCGGTAATGTACCGGGAGTGTCGGTAGTGTACCGAGAGACCACCAGGAGGGGTATTTCGACCCAAGAGGCTTCATGGGCTATGGGATAATAATTACCAGCCTTTTGTGGGCTGGTGGAAGTCCCACACAAAGCCCATGCGGCTAGGGAAAGAAAGCCCAAAGAGAAAAAGGTGGGAAAAGGCAAAAATAGGATGAATCCTAATCCTACTAGGATTGGAGGTGGATTCCACCTCTCCCACCTGGTTCGGCCTACTCCTTGGACGCTTGGCCCTTGGGCCAAGCCTCCTCCTATCTTCCTCCTATATACTGGTGGTTTTAGGGTTTTTGCACAGAATTTTAGCCACGTGCTGCCCGTTCCTCCAGTGCATAGTTTCTACTCTAGATCGGATTTCTGCAGTGCTTAGGCGAAGCCCTGCCAGAATAGCTCCACCACCATCGCCGGAGCGCCGTAATGCTACAGGAGAACTCTTCTTCCTCTCTGATCCCTCTTGCTGGATCAAGACGGCGGAGATCGACATCAAGCCATACGTGTGCTAAACGCGGAGGTGTCGTCTGTTCGGCGCTAGATCGGAAGGACCGTGATCAAGTTCGCGGGACGGATCGTGATCAAGTTCGCGGGACGGATCATGATTGGATCACAGGACGGATCGTGGGTGGTTCACGGGACGCTCGGAGATTTGGATCGCAAAGACGTTCGACTACACCAACCATGTTTCTTAACGCTTCCCGCTTAGCGATCTACAAGGGTACGTAGATCCACTCTCCCTCTCGTAGATCCTCATCACCATGGATAGATCTACATGTGCGTACGAAAATTTTTGTTTCCCATGCAACGTTCCCCAACATTTCAATCACGGAGGGCATCTATATCAACTGCATTGCCCCTCCGATGATGCGTGAGTAGTCCACCACAGACCTACGGGTCCATAGCTAGTCTCTAGATGGCTTCTTCTCTCTCTTTGATCTTCAATACCATGTTCTTCATGATCTTCATGGAGATCTATCCGATGTAATCCTCTTTTGTGGTGTGTTTGTCAAGATCCGATGAATTGTGAGTTTATATTTAGATTATCCATGAATCTTATTTGAATCTCCTCTCGATTCTTATTTGCATGATTTCATATCCTTGTAAGTCTCTTCGAGTTATTGGCTTGGTTTGGCCAACTAGATTGGTAGTTCTTACAATGGGAGAAGTGCTTGGTTTTGGGTTCAATCTTGTGGTTTCCTCACCAAGTGACATAGTAGGGGTAGCGAGGCATGTATTGTATTGTTGTCATCAAGGTTAACAAGATGGGGTTTTCATCATATTGCTTGAGTTTATCCCTCTACATCATGTCATCTTTCTTAATGTGTTACTCTCTTCTTCATGAACTTAATACTCCAGATGTAGGCAGGAGTCGGTTGATGTGTGGAGTAAGAGTAGTGGATGCAGAATCGTTTCGATCTACTTGTCACAGACGTGATGCCTATATGCATGATCATTGCCTTGGATAACAACATGATTATTTGCTTTTCTATTAATTGCTTGACAGTAATTTGTTTACCCACCATGATATTTGCCTTCAAGAGAGAAGCCTCTAGTGAAATCTATGGCCCCCAAGTCTATTTTCCATCATATAATTTTAGATCTATAAATCAAAAATACCAAAAATACCTTGCTCCAATTTACTTATCTTTTACTTTCCGCACTCGTTTACATCTATCTCCGTTAGATCTAATCCTTGCAAATAACCGTGAAGGGATTGACAACCCCTTTATAGTGTTGTGTGCAAGAGTTTGATTGTTTGCGTAGGTGCATCCATTGGTGACTTGCTTGTTCCTCCTACTGAATTGATACCTTAGTTCTCAACAACTAAGGTAAATACTTATCTACTTCGCTGCATCACCCTTTCCTCTTTAAGGGAAAACCAACGCAAGCTCAAGAGGTAGCACGGGGCACCTCCGCCAAGCTTGGAACAAGCTAAGGGTGGTGCCAAGACTCGTGTACTCAAGTTTCCTTCTTTAGTGATGGTGGTTATGAAGTGGTAGGCTTGTTTTCCATCTTCCAAGGCATCAACTCCCATCATAGAAAGAAGAAGGCGTCTCCAAAATCCTTAAATTTGTAGGTATGCTCATCCTCTTAAACCGAGACTCATACTCACAGTTTTAGTTTTGTAGGTCATAGATTTGAGCTTAGAGATGTTCAATTGGATCTTGAAGCTTGAAGAGAGCCTCCCCAATGTTATTGGTGTCCAGCTTGTGTTCGCAGATGAATTCCGTGATCATGGAGTGATTAGTACTTAGACCACAGTCATCCATCCCTTGGCACTTGAAGATCTCCTGTTCTACCACCTGAAGTCTGGCCTTCTCAGTCCCTTCCTTCTTTGGACCTTGAACACCCCGGATGTGGAGCACCCCCACGCATCTCAATGGTTTGAGGGTGATGCATCACCTTCGGCAAGTAGGTTGATGACCTTCTCGAAGAAATTGTCTTTGGTCGAGCTTTATGAAGACATCATGATCTAGATCTGTCAGAACAAGAGCCTGAAACAAGAACAGAGGGGAACTTGCGATACGGAAGTCAAAACATCCACAAGTATATATATATATTGAATTTTTCCCATGCATTACAAGTCTACCAAAGGAAAACGGAGTCGGGAAGGCACACGAGGGGCCCACAAGGCAACCAGGTGTGCCCTAACCTCCTCGTGGGTCCCCTGAGTTGTTTCTTATTTGTGTACTATTTCTAATATTCCAAAATGGACAAAAATATTTTTATGGAATTTTTGGAGTCGGTTTACTTACTTTATCACACATATGCCCCTTTTCAGGATTCCGGAGTGCTCTGGAAGGTCTCTTTTATATGCTCCTCCGGTGTCGTTGTTTGAATAACATTGGTTTCCTTATTAATCGGTGTACCTGAAATATAATGTTTAATTCTTTGCGCATTAACCACCTTAGGATTTGTTCCCTCCCGCCTTATTGATCTTGATGGCTCCGGAGTGATAAACCTCCTCGATAATATAGGGTCCTTACAATTTGGAGAGGAGTTTTCCTGCAAAGAATTTGAAACGAGAATTGTATAATAGAACATGATCATCGATGTTAAATTCTTGTTTTTGTACTCTTTTAGAATGCCATCTTTTAACTTTTTCTTTAAACAACTTGGCATTTTCATAAGCTTGTGTCCTCAATTCATCTAGAGAGCTTGTATCAAATAACCACTTTTCACTGGCAAGTTTGAAATCATAATTAAGTTCTTTAATTGCTAAATAAGCTTTATGTTCTAACTCAAGAGGTAAATGACAAGCCTTTCCATGCCATTTTATATGGAGACATACCCATAGGATTCTTATAAGCAGCTCTATAAGCCCATAACGCATCACCAAGTTTCATAGACCAATTCTTTCTAGATCTATTGATAGTCTTTTGCAAAATTAACTTTATTTCTCTATTGTTGAATTCAACTTGACCACTAGATTGAGGATGATATGGAGAGGCAATTTTCTGATTAACATCATGTTTAGCTAAGAGTTTACAAAATGCACCATGAATAAAGTGTGAACCACCATCAGTAATTAAATATCTAGGGACTCCAAACCTCAGAAAGATAACTTCTTTAAGCATTTTAAAATAGGTGTTATGATCAGCACTACTAGTTGGAATAGCATCTACCGACTTAGTAACATAACCAACGACAACTAGAATATGAGTATATCCATCAAAGGAAGGAAAAGGTCCCATATAATCATAGCCCAAACATCAAATGGTTCAATAACAAGTGAATAATTCATTGGCATTTCCTAACATCTACCAATATTACTGATTCTTTGACATTCATTCCAAGAAAGGACAATTTTGCGTGTATCCTTGAAGAGAGTAGGCCAAAAAGAACAGTAATACCTTATGCGCACTTTTGTCTCCCGCATGGTGTCCTCCATATGCTTCGGAATGACACTTTAGTAGGATTTGTTATTGCTCATCCTTAGGTACACAATGTCTAATAATACCATCTGCTCCTTCTTTATCTAAATGTGGATCATCCCGAAAGTAATGTCTAAAATTAAAGTAGAACTTTTTCTTCTGTTGATATGTGAAACTAGGTGGTATATATTTAGCAACAATGTAATTAGCATAATCTTCATACCAAGGAGTATTACGGGAAGCATTTATAACACCCAATTTCTCATCAGGAAAAACTATCATCAATAGGTAGTGAATATTTCCATTCTAGACAAATTATCTGCTACAAGATTCTTAGCTCCCTTTCTATCAATAATGTGCAAATCACATTCTTGAAGTAAAAGAACCCACCTAATTAATCTAGGTTTAACATATTTCTTTTCCATAAGGTATTTAATAGGAGCATGACCGGTGTGAATAGTAAATTTTGAATCAACTATATAACGTCTAAATTTATCACATACATAACTACTAAAAAGTACTCCCTCCGTCCCAAAATAAGTGTCTCAATCTTAGTACAACTTTATACTAAAGTTAGTAGAAAGTTGAGACACTTATTTTGGGACATAGGGATTATTTCTCGATAGTAGCATAATTTCTTTGAGCACTGTATAGGATCTTACTAGCATAATGGATAACATTTAGTTTCTTATCAACTCTTTGTCCCAGAACAGCACCAACAACATAGTCACTAGCATCACACATTATTTCAAAAGGTAAGTTCCAGTCAGGTGGTTGAACAATAGGTGCACAAATTAAAGCTTACTTAAGTATTTCAAAGGCTACTACACTATCATCATACAAAAACGGAATATATTTTTGCAAGAGATTGGTAAGAGACCTACAAATCTTAAAGAAATCCTTAACGAATCTCCTATAGAAACCAGCATGACCAAGAAAACTTCTTATACCTCTTATATCTTTAGTACATGGTATTTTCTCAATTGCATCAACTTCAGATTTATCTACCTCAATACCTTGTTCGGAGATCTTATGCCCAAGGACTATACCTTCATTCACCATAAAGTGGCACTTCTCCCAATTCGAGACAAGATTGATTTCTTTGCATCTCCGCAATACTCGATCAAGGGTGCTTAAGCAATCATCAAAATAAGTACCGTAAATGCAAAAATCATCCATGAATACCTCAACAATCTTTTCACAATAATCAAATAATATAGCCATCATACATCTCAGGAAGGTAGCAGGTGCATAACATAAACCAAAAGGCATAGGTCTATAAGCATAAGTTCCAAGAGGACAAGTAAAGGTAGTTTTCTCTTGATCTTATTTTGACACAGGTATTTGAGAAAAACCAAAATATCCATCAAGGAAATAAAAATGTGTATGCTTAGACAATCTTCTAACATTTGATCAATAAAAGGCAAGGGGTAATGATCTTTTCTAGTAGCTTTGTTTAATTTCCTATCAATTACCATCCTATAACTGGTTACAACTCTTTCTGGAATAAGTTCATTTTTATCATGGGATAATTGTATTTGAGCCCTTAGTTGTGCCACCATCGACAGGAATACCCCTAATTTTGGAAAACACGCGTTCATGCCCACATCACTTTGCTCACCTTGTGCTTTTGCCCTTTGACCGTTTGACTGTCATTTTGAAAACTTCATAACTATTTCATACTAACTCGGAAAAATGCAAATAAGATATCAAAATGTTCGAAAAGACATCACCTATATATGTATGACATTTGCATTCATGAGAAAAATGTTGGGAAGTCTCCATATCAGTTTTAGCTCATATAGGTGATGGGGACTTTCCAACACTTTTGTCATGACTGCAAATGACATGCACGTATAGGTGATGTGTTTTCGAACATTTTGATATCTTATTTGCATTTTTCCGAGTTAGTATGAAATAGTTATGAAGTTTTCAAAATGGCAATCAAACGGTCAAAGGGCAAAAGCACAAGACGAATCAAGTGATGTGGGCATGACCGTGTATTTTCGGAAACTAGGGGTATTCCTATCGACGGTGACACAACTAAGGGCACAAATACAATTATTCCTTTTATCATTAGGAACAATGGATATACCTCCTTTCTTAGGAACACAATGAACATGACTAACCCATCTACTATCAGCTATGGGATAAATTATATATGCCTCCGGAGACTTTAGTCTTTCGGTTCTTACCACCTCTTTCATTTTAGGATTAAGACGACGTTGGTGATCAATGATGGGTTTAGCATCCGACTCCATATTAATCTTGTGCTCTCATAAAGTGGGACTAATGCCCTTAAGATCATAGAGAGTATATCCAATAGCAACTCGATGCTTCTTCAGAGTTTCAAGTAATCTCTTATCTTCATGCTTTGAAAGATTAGCACTAATAATAACAAGATATATCTTCTTTTCATCAACATAAGCATTTTTTAATGTATCAGGTAATTTCTTCAGTTGAAACACGAGATTGCCCTCAGGTGGGAGAGGACCCGCTTAAGTTTCAATAAGCAAATTGTGTTTAAGGATAGGTGTTTTTAAAGAATATCTCATCTATTTCATTTCTTTCATTCACATGCATATCATTTTCATGGTCTAGCAAATATTGTTCTAACGGATAAGTAGGAGGCACGACAATAGAAGCAAGACCAATAATTTCATCTTTACTAGATAATTCTTTCTCATGTGGTTATATACGAAACTTAGAGAAATTAAACTCATGAGATACATCACCAAATTTGACTCTAACCTTTTCCTTAGCACAATCAATTTCAACATTAATGGTATTAAAGACAGTCCTACCAAATATGATGGGACAAAAGTTATCTTGTCGTGAACCAAGTACTAAGAAATCAGTAGGGTATTTGATTTTTTCACACAATACTTCAATATATCGAACAATCCCAAGTTGTGAAATAATATATCAATTTGAAAGTTTAATAGTAACATAAATGTCTTCAATCTCAAAAGGTGTTATATCATTCGTAATTTCTTGATATAAAGTAAAAGGAATAGCACTCACACTAGCACTGATATCACATAAACCATGATAGCAATGATCTCCTATCTTAACAGAAACAACAGGCATGCCAACCACTGGTTTATTCTTATCTAACAACTTTTGTTCATTTCTAACATGTCTTGCAATTCTAGCAGCCTCATCACAGAAGTAAATAACATGCCCATCAATATTATCAGCCAAGAGATCCTTAACCGTAGAAATATTAGGTTATACATTTATTTGTTTATAAGGTTTAGGCGTTCTAATATTACTTTTATTAACCAAAGTTGTAGCTTTAGCATGCTCCTTAACCACAATTGGATCAACATTATAAAGGATTATCTCTTCTTTAGCTATGCTAGGTTCCTTACAAGTTTATTCAATAGGGGGATGGAGTTTAAACCACTTTTCCTTAGGGAGATAAACATGTGTAGAAAATGATTCGAAAAAAGTAGCTACTATCTTAGAGTCAAGCCCATATTTTGCGCTAAACTTATGAAAAGCTTCAGTTTCCATCAAATATTAAACACGATCAAACTCTAGATTTATACCTGGCCCATTACCTTTGTTGAACTCCCAATCTTTAGAGTTGCGTTTAATTCTTTCCAATAGATCCCATTTGAATTAAATAGTTCTTTTCATAAAGCAGCCAACCGAAGAAGTATCGAGCATCAATTGATTATCATAAGAAAGCTGAGCATAAAAGTTTTATAAGATTATTTTCCTTGACAGGTCATTATTGGGGCATGTGTGCATCATAAATTTAAGACTACCACAAGCTTGAGCGATACTTTCTCCATCACGAGGCTAAAAATTATATATATAATTCCGATCACGATGAACCAAATGCATAGGATAAACTTTCCGATGGAATTCCAGCTTCAATCGGTTCCAATCCTGTGTACCGACTGTTGGGGAACGTCGCATGGGAAACAAAAAATTTCCTACGCACACGCAAACCTATCCATGGTGATGAGCATCTACGAGAGGGAGAGTGGATCTACGTACCCTTGTAGATCGCTAAGCGGGAAGCGTTAAGAAACGCGGTTGGTGTAGTCGAACTTCTTCGCGATCCAAATCGTCGAGCGTCCCGCGATCCAATCATGAACCGTCCCGCGATCCAATCACGAACCGTCCCGCGATCTCGTCACGATCCGTCCCGCGATCCGATCACGAACGTCCCGTGGCTTTGATCACGATCCTTCCGATCTAGTACCGAACGAACGGCACCTCCGCGTTCAGCACACGTGCAGCTTGATGACGATCTCCACCGTGTTGATCCAGCAAGAGAAGGTGGAGAGTAGAGAGAGTTCACTGGCAGCGTGACAGCGCTCCGGTGATGGTGGTGGAGTGATTCCGGCAGGGCTTCGCCTAAGCGCTGCGGAAAACCGATCTAGAGGAGCACCGGTGGAACGAGTAGCACGTGGCTGCAATTGTAAGCCAAACCCTAGATATTCCACCAGTATATGTAGGAGGAGAGGAGAGGCAGACAAGGCCTTTGGTTCAGCCGAATAGGAGGTGGGAAGCAATCCTACTTCACCTCCAATCCTAGTTGGAGTAGGATTGCCTCCTATTGGCTGATTTTTCACCTTTTCCTTAGCCTTTTTCTCTTCCTGCGCCATGGGCCTTTGTGGCTCGTTTTACCAGCCCACTAAGGGCTGGTTAACACTCTCCCACAGCCCATGGACCTCTTGGGGTCGAAATACCCCTCCCGGAGGCCTCCCGGTACACTACCGGCACTCCCGGTACACTACCGATGAGCTCAAAACTTTTCCGGTGACCAAACTGGGACTTCCTATATATGAATATTTACCTCCGGACCATTCCGGAGCTCCTTGTGATGTCCGGGATCTCATCCGGGACTCCCAACAACCTTCGGTCACCACCATACACAACTCTATACTACCGAAACGTCACCGAACCTTAAGTGTGCAGACCCTGCCGGTTCGAGAACTATGTAGACATGAATGAGACACCACTACGGCCAATAACCAATGGCGGGACCTAGACGTCCACATTGGTTCCTACATATTCTACGAAGATCTTCATCGGTCGAACCTCTATGTCAAGGATTCAGTTAATCCCGTATAACGTTCCCTTTGTTCTTCGGTATGTTACTTGCCCGAGATTCGATCGTCGGTATCGCCATACCTAGTTCAATCTCGTTACTGGCAAGTCTCTTTACTCGTTCCGTAATACAAGATCCCGCAACTAAAAATTAGTCACATTGCTTGCAAGGCTTATTGTGATGTTGCATTACCGAGTGGGCCCCGAGATACCTCTCCGTCACACAGAGTAACAAATCCCAGTCTTGATCCATGCCAACTCAACAGACACCATTGGAGATACCTGTAGAGCACCTTTATAGTCACCCAGTTACGTGGTGACGTTTGATACACACAAGGCACTCCTCCGATATCCGTGAGTTGCATGATCTCATGGTCATAGGAACATATACATTGACATGCAGAAAACAGTAGCAATAAACTGACACGATCATATGCTACGTTTGTGGTTTGGGTCTTGTCCATCACATCATTCTCCTAATCATGTGATCCCGTTTATCAAATGACATCACATGTCAATGGCTAGGAAACGCTGACCATCTTTGATTAACGAGCTAGTTCACTAGAGGCATACTAGGGACACAGTGTTGTCTATTTACCCACACATGCAATGTGTTTCCAATCAATGCAATTATAGCATGGATAATAAATGATTATCATGAACAAGGAAATACAATAATAAACACTTTATATATTGCCTCTAGGGCATATTTCCAACAGTCTCCCACTTGCACTAGAGTCAATAATCTAGTTCACATCACCATGTGATTTACATGGTAATGAATCGAACACCCATACAGTTCTGGTGTTGATCATGTTTAGCCCTTGGAAGAGGTTTAGTCAACGGGTCTGCAACATTCAGATCCGTGTGCACTTTGCAAATATTTATGTCCTTCTCCTCGATGTAGAACCGGATGGAGTTGAAGCGTAGCTTTATGTGTCTGGTCCTCTTGTGAAACCTTGGTTCCTTGGCTAGAGCAATGGCACCAGTGTTGTCACAGAACAGATTTATTGGATTCAGTGCACTGGGCACTACTCCAAGATCTGTCATGAACTGCTTCATCTAGACACCTTCCTTCGCTGCCTCCGAGGCTGCGATATACTCCGCTTCGCACGTAGAATCAGCTACCACGCTTTGCTTGGAACTGCACCAACTTACCGCTCCCCCGTTAAGAATAAATACGTATCCGGTTTGCGACTTAGAGTCATCCGGATCAGTGTCAAAGCTTGCATCGACGTAACCCTCTACGACGACTCTTCATCACCTCCATAAACGAGAAACATGTCCTTAGTCCTGTTAAGGTACTTAAGGATATTCTTGACCGCTTGCCAGTGCTCCATTCCGGGATCACTTTGAAACCTTCCAGCCATACTTATGGCAAGGCTGACATCGGGTCTTGTGCACAGCATTGCATACAGGATAGAGCCTATGGCTGAAGCATAGGGGATGACGCTCATCTTTTCTTTATCTTCTGCAGTCACTGGGCATTGAGTCGTACTCAACTTCACACCTTGTAACACAAGCAAGATCCCTTCTTGGCCTGTTCCATTTTGAACTTCTTCAAAACTTTATCAAGGTATGTGCTCTATGAAAGTGCTATTAAGCGTCTCGACCTATCTCTATAGATCTTAATGCCTAATATGAAAGCAGCTTCTCCTAGGTCCTTCATTGAAAAACTCTTATTCAAATATTCCTTCACGCTTTCCAGCATTTCTATATCGTTTCCGATCAGCAATATGTCATCCACATATAACACTAGAAACGCTATAGAGCTCCCACTCACTTTCTTGTAAATACAAGCTTCTCCATAAACTTGTATAAACCCAAACGCTTTGATCACTTCATCAAAGCGTTTATTCCAACTCCGAGATGCTTGCACCAGTCCATAAATGGATCGCTGGAGTTTGCAAACTTTGTCAGCATTCTCTGGATCGACAAAACCTTCGGGTTGCATCATATACAACTCTTCCTCAAGGAAACCGTTGAGGAACGCCGTTTTGACATCCATCTGCCAAATTTCATAGTCAAAATAAGCAGCTACTGCCAACATGATTCTGACAGACTTAAGCATCACTACGGGTGAGAAAGTCTCATCGTAGTCAACTCCTTGAACTTGTGAAAAACCCTTTGCCACAAGTCGAGCTTTATAGACGGTGACATTACCGTTTGCGTCCGTCTTCTTCTTATAGATCCATTTGTTCTGAATGGCCTTTCGCCCTTCAGGTAGTACTTCCAAAGTCCATACTTTGTTTTCATACATGGATCCCATCTCAGATTTCATGGCCTCTAACCATTTCTCGGAATCCGGGCCCATCACTGCTCCTCCAAAGCTTGTAGGTTCATTGTTGTCTAACAACATGACCTCCAAGACAGGGTTGCCGTACCACTCGGGAGCAGTACGCGTCCTTGTCGACCTACGAGGTTCAATAGCGGCTTGATCCGAAGCTTCATAATCACCATCATTAACTTCCTCTTCTACCGTCATAGGTTCCACAGAAACATCTTTCTGTGCTGGGCTACTCTCTGGTTGAAGTAGAGGTTCAATAACCTCATCAAGCTCTATTTTCCTCCCACTCAATTCTTTCGAGAGAAACTCTTTCTCAAGAAATGTTCCGTTCTTAGCGACAAACACTTTGCCTTCGGATCTGAAATAGAAGGTATACCCGACTGTCTCTTTTGGGTATCCTATGAAGACGCATTTTTCCGCTTTGGGTTCCAGCTTTTCAGGCTGAAGCTTTTTGACATAAGCATCACATCCTCAAACTTTAAGAAACGACAACTTCGGCTTTTTGCCAAGCCACAATTCATATGGCGTTGTCTCAACGGATTTTGATGGTGCCCTATTTAAAGTGAATGCAGTTGTCTCTAATGCATAACCCCAAAATGATAGTGGAAAATCGGCAAGAGACATCATAGAACGCACCATATCTAATAAGGTCCGATTACGACGTTCAGACACACCATTACACTGTGGTGTTCCGGGCGGTGTCAACTGTGAAACAATTCCACACTGTCGTAAGTGACTGCCAAACTCATAACTCAGATATTCACCTCCTCGATCAGATCGCAGAAATTTAATCTTCTTGTTACGATGATTCTCAACTTCACTCTGAAATTGCTTGAACTTTTCAAACGTTTCAGACTTGTGTTTCATCAAGTAAATATACCCATATCTACTCAAGTCATCAGTGAAGGTGAGAAAGTAACGATAACCACCGCGCGCTTCAACATTCATTGGACCGCACACGTCAGTATGTATGATTTCCAACAAGTCACTCGCCCGTTCCATTGTTCCAGAGAACGGCGTTTTGGTCATCTTGCCCATCAGGCATGGTTCACATGTGTCAAGTGATTCAAAATCAAGTGACTCCAAAAGTCCATCAGCATGGAGCTTTCTCATGCGTTTTACACCAATATGACCTAAGCAGCAGTGCCACAAGAAAGTGGTACTATCATTAACAACTCTACATCTTTTGGCATCAATGTTATGAACATGTGTGTCATCACTATCAAGATTCAAAATCAATAAACCCCTAACATTGGGTGCATGACCATAAAAGATATTACTCATATAAATAGAACAACCTTTATTCTCTGATTTAAATGAGTAACCGTCTCGCAATAAACAAGATCCAGATATAATGTTCATGCTTAACGCAGGCACTAAATAACAATTATTCAGGTTCATCACTAATCCCGGTGGTAATCGAAGAGAGAGCGTGCCGACGGCGATCACATCAACCTTGGAACCATTTCCCACGCGCATCGTCACTTCATCCTTTGCCAGTCTTCGTTTATTCCGTAGTTCCTGTTTTGAGTTGCAAATGTAAGCAACCGAATCGGTATCAAATACCCAGGCACTACTACGAGAACTAGTTAGGTACACATCAATAACATGTATATCATATATACCTTGTTTGTCATTGGCCGCCTTCTTGTCAGCCAGGTACTTGGGGCAGTTCCGCTTCCAGTGACCAGTTCCCTTGCAATGAAAGCACTCAGTTTCTGGCTTAGGTCCATGCTTAGGCTTCTTTGTAGGAGTAGCAACTGCTTTGCCATCCTTCTTGGTTTTACCCTTCTTGCCTTTGCCCTCGCCATTTTCCTTGAAACTAGTGGTTTTATTGACCATCAACACTTGATGTTCTTTCTGGATTTCAGACTCAGCGACTTTCAGCATCGCAAATAGCTCAGATGATGACATGTTCATCCCGTGCATGTTATAGTTCATCACAAAACTTTTGTAAATAGGTGGCGGTGATTGAAGAACTCTATCAATGATCGCCTCTTGCGGAAGGGCAATTCCCAACTCAGCTAGACGGTTTGAGTACCCAGACATTCTGAGTATATGCTCACTGATAGACCCATTCTCCTCCATCTTGCAAGCATAGAACTTATCGGAGGTCTCATACCTCTCGATCCGGGCATTCTTCTAAAAGATAAACTTCAACTCCTGGAACATCTCATATGCTCCATGACGTTCAAAACGTATTTGAAGTCCCGGTTCTAAGCCATACAATATTGCACACTGAACTATTGAGTAGTCTCCAGCACGAGCTTCCCAAGCGTTCTTAAGGTCTTCGGAGGTCATGTCTTCTGGTTGGTTACCAAGCGGTGCATCAAGGACATATTGTTTCTGGGAAGCCGTGAGGATAATCCTCAGATTACGGGCCCAATCAACAAAGTCACTTCCATCATCTTTCAACTTAGCTTTCTCTAGGAACGCATTAAAATTCAGGGGTGCTACTGCGCGAGCCATTGATCTACAACAAAAATATGCAAAGGTTACTTAGACTATTGTTCATGATAATGAGTTTAGTTAATCAAATTACTAAAGCTCCCACTCAAATTGAAATCCCTCAGGTCATCTGAGTGTTACATGATCCAAATTCACCAACTCAAGTCCGATAATCACATGAGTTAAGCTGGTTTTAATGGTGAACATCATTATGTTGATCATATCTACTATATGACTCATGTTCAACCTTTTGGTCTCTTGTGTTCCGAGGCCATGTCTGTACATGCTAGGCTCGTCAAGTTTAACCCGAGTGTTCTGCACGTGCAAATCTGGCTTGCACCCGTTGTATGTGAACGTAGAGTCTATCACACCCGATCATCACGTGGTGTCTCGACACGACGAACTTTCACAACGGTGCACACTCGGGGAGAACACAGTTGATCTTGAAATTCAAGTGAGGGATCACCTTATAATGCTACCGCCGTACTAAGCGAAACAAGGTGCATAAAAGGATTAACATCTCATGCAATTCATAAGTGACATGATATGGCCATGAACTTGTGTTTAAGATCTCCATCTTCGAAACACCGGCATGATCTCCATCGTCACCGGCACAACACCATGATCTCCATCATCTTCATCTCCATCAACGTGTCGCCATCGGGGTTGTCACGCCCTGCATGCTTCTACTACTATTACTACCGTAGCGATAAAGTAAAGCATTACATAGCGCTTAATGATTGACACGCAGGTCATACAACAATTAAAGACAACCCTATGGCTCCTGTCGGTTGCCGTACTCATTGACATGCAAGTCGTGAAATTCTATACATCACATGATCATCTCATACATCACATATATCTCATCATGTAATTGGCCATATCATATCACTACATACCCTGCAAAAACAAGTTAGACGTCCTCTAATTGTTGTTGCAAGTTTTACGTGGCTGCTACGGGTATCTAGCAAGAACGATTCTCACCTAAGCATAAACCACAACGGTGATACATAGATTGCTTTTCAACCTTCTCAAGGACCGCCTTTGTCGGATCCGATCCAACTAAAGTAAGAGAAACTGTCACCCGCAAGCCATCTAAGAAACAAGTTGCATTGAGGGAACCGGTCTCTCGTAAGCGTACGAGTAATGTTGGTCCGGGCCGCTTCATCTTACAATCCCACTGAACCAAAATCCGACCAAGGGAGGAAGCAATCTAAGCATCAACGCCCACAAACCTTTTCTGTTCTACTCGAGATCTCATCAAACCATCAACCTAGGTCTGATACCACTGTTGGGGAACGTCGCATGGGAAACAAAAAATTTCCTACGCACACGCAAACCTATCCATGGTGATGAGCATCTACGAGAGGGAGAGTGGATCTACGTACCCTTGTAGATCGCTAAGCGGGAAGCGTTAAGAAACGCGGTTGGTGTAGTCGAACTTCTTCGCGATCCAAATCGCCGAGCGTCCCGCGATCCAATCACGAACCGTCCTGCGATCCAATCACGAACCGTCTAGCGATCTCGTCACGATCAGTCCCGCGATCCGATCACGAACGTCTCGTGGCTTTGATCACGATCCTTCCGATCTAGTACCGAACGGACGGCACCTCCGCGTTCAGCACACGTGCAGCTTGATGACGATCTCCACCGTCTTGATCCAGCAAGAGAAGGTGGAGAGGAGAGATAGTTCACCAGCAGCGTGGCGGCGCTCCGGTGATGGTGGTGGAGTGATTCCGGCATGGCTTCGCCTAAGCGCTACGGAAAACCGATCTAGAGGAGCACCGGTGGAACGAGTAGCACGTGGCTGCAATTGTAAGCCAAACCCTAGCTATTCCACCAGTATATATAGGAGGAGAGGAGAGGAGAGTCAGACAAGGCCTTTGGTTCAGCCGAATAGGAGGTGGGAAGCAATCCTACTTCACCTCCAATCCTAGTTGGAGTAGGATTGCCTCCTATTGGCTGATTTTTCACCTTTTCCTTAGCCTTTTTCTCTTCCTGCGCCATGGGCCTTTGTGGATCGTTTTCCCAGCCCACTAAGGGCTGGTTAACACTCTCCCACAGCCCATGGACTTCTTGGGGTCGAAATACCCCTCCCGGAGGCTTCCCGGTACACTACCGGCACTCCCGGTACACTAGCGATGAGCTCGAAACTTTTCCGGTGACCAAACTGGGACTTCCTATATATGAATCTTTACCTCCGGATCATTCCGGAGCTCCTCGTGACGTCCGGGATCTCATCCGGGACTCCGAACAACCTTCGGTCACCACCATACACAACTCTATACTACCGAAACGTCACCGAACCTTAAGTGTGCAGACCCTGCGGGTTCGAGAACTATGTAGACATGACCGAGACACCTCTACGGTCAATAACCAATGGCGGGACCTGGACGTCCACATTGGTTCCTACATATTCTACGAAGATCTTCATCGGTCGAACCTCTATGTCAAGGATTCAGTTAATCCCGTATAACGTTCCCTTTGTTCTTCGGTATGTTACTTGCCCGAGATTCGATCGTCGGTATCTCCATACCTAGTTCAATATCGTTACCGGCAAGTCTCTTTACTCGTTCCGTAATACAAGATCCCGCAACTAACAATTAGTCACATTGCTTGCAAGGCTTATTGTGATGTTGCATTACCGAGTGGGCCCCGAGATACGTCTCCGTCACACGGAGTAACAAATCCCAGTCTCGATCCATGCCAACTCAACAGACACCATTGGAGATACCTGTAGAGCACCTTTATAGTCACCCAGTTACGTTGTGACGTTTGATACACACAAGGCACTCCTCCGATATCCGTGAGTTGCATGATCTCATGGTCATAGGAACATATACATTGACATGCAGAAAACAGTAGCAATAAACTGACACGATCATATGCTACGTTTGTGGTTTGGGTCTTGTCCATCACATCATTCTCCTAATGATGTGATCCCGTTTATCAAATGACATCACATGTCAATGGCTAGGAAACGCTGACCATCTTTGATCAACGAGCTAGTTCACTAGAGGCATACTAGGGACACAGTGTTGTCTATTTACCCACACATGCAATGTGTTTCCAATCAATGCAATTCTAGCATGGATAATAAACGATTATCATGAACAAGGAAATACAATAATAAACACTTTATATATTACCTCTAGGGCATATTTACAACACCGACATCATCTGATAGCCTATACCAAATCAATGCCTTCCCCTCCAAAGATAAAGGGAAAACCTTCTTCTTGACACCATCCTCGGATAAAGCTGCAAGCTTAAATAATCCACAAATTTCATCTATATAGATCAAGTGCATATCAGGGTGTATTGTTCCATCTCCTGCATAAGGATTAGCAACCGGTTTCTCTAACATATCCAAAGGAATTTCATAGTAAATAATTTCACTAGGTTGAGGAGCGACGTTTTCCACTTCTGGATGAGGTGAAGATACCCCAAAAATCCCCTCAAAGGATTATCCTCCATAGTAACAAGAAACAGTAAATCTCAGCACGTAGCAAAACTGTTTCCTAACCAAATTCCTATCACCAAAGGCGCTTCACTCCCTAGCAACGATGCCAGAAAAGAGTCTTCCACAATTATAGGGGATCAATCGTAGTCCTTTCGATAAGTAAGAGTGTCGAACCCAACGAGGATCAGAAGGAAACGACAAGCAATTTTCAGAAGGTATTCTCTGCAAGTGTTGCAAGTAACAATAGTAGATAGTTTTGAAACAAGGTAATTCATAACAAGCAACAAGTAATAATAGTAACAAAGGTGCATCAAGGTGGCCTAATCCTTCCTATAGCAAATGACAAGCCTGAAAGTTCTCTTATATAAAGTAAAGCACTCTGGAGGACACATGGGAATTGTCATCAAGTCACGTTCATCATGTTTAGTTGATTCGCGTTCGTTTCTTTGATAATTTGATATGTGGGTGGATCGGTGCTAGGGTGTTGTTCTTACTTGAACAAAGAAACCACTTATTATTACCCCCTCTCGCAACCATCTGCAACTACGAAAGAAGAATTAAGATAAATCTAACCATTGCATGAAACGAGTGGATCCAAATCAGCCCCTTACAAAATAATGCATAAACTAGGGTTTAAGCTTCTGTCACTCTTGCAACCCATCATCTACTTGTTACTCCACAATGTCTTCCCTTAGTCCCAAGTATGGTGAAGTGTCATGTAGTCGGTGTTCACATGACAGCACTAAAGGAAGAAAAAAACATACATATCATCAAAATATTAAACGAATACCAACTTCACATGATTACTTATAACAAGACTTCTCCCATGTCCTCGAGAACAAGAGTAACTACTCACAATGCATGTTCATGCTCAATATCAGAGGGTATTGAATATCATTAAGGATCTGAACATATAATCTCCCACCAAATAAACCAACTAGCATCAACTACTAGAGGTAATCAACATTGCTAGCAACCCACAGGTACCAATATGAGGTTTGGAGACAAAGATTGAATACAAGAGGTGAACTAGGGTTGGAGATGAGATGGTGCCGATAAAGATGTTGATGAAGATGGATCCTCCCACGATGGAGGAACCGTTAGTGATGATGATCGCTTCGATTTCCACCTCCCGAAGGGAAGTATCCCGGGCAGAATTGCTCCGTCGAAGAGCAAAAGTGCTCTTGTCTAGGCTCCACCTCGAGACGGCCCCTTGTGCTATAAAAGAAGGCCCAGGGCAACCTAGCTCAGGATTCGGACCTTTGGACACTTGTACACGCATAATAACTCCCCCGAAGGAAGAAATAAAAGTTCTCGGAATTGGACGAAACTTTTTGTGGATTTTTTCTGGAATATATAATAAATTTTGGAGCAAAGAACTGACGAAGGGGGTGTGCCAGAAGGCCACTAAGCAACAGGACGCCCCCTAGTGGTGTGATAACCCACAAGTATAGGGGATCACAACAGTTTTCAAGGGTAGAGTATTCAACCCAAATTTATAGATTCGACACAAGGGGAGCCAAAGAATATCTGAGAGTATTAGCAGTTGATTTGTCAATTCAACCACACCTGGAGATAAATATCTGCAGCAAAGTGATATGTAGCACAATACTATGATAGGTTGATAGCAGTAGTAACAGCAACAGTAGTGGTAACAGTAGCAGTAGTGATTTTGTAGCAACTATAACAATAGAAGTTGTAATAGTAACTTAGCACTAGTAGAAAACGGGGCTTTCGTCACAGCTCGATCTACACATTAGTCCCGGTTGCATTACGAACCGAGACTAATGTGAGCATTAGTCCCGGTTCGAGCGGCTAGGGCGCTAGTCGGGCATTAGTCCCGGTTCAGATGGGACCTTTAGTCCCGGTTGGAGGCACCAACCGGGACTAAAGGTGCCAATACCCTTTAGTCCCAGTTCGTGTTTCCAACCAGGACTAAAGGTGAAGCCTTTAGTCCTGGTTGGAGACACGAACCGGGACTAAAGGGGTTGGGGCTTTAGTCCCGGTTGGTGTCTCCAACTAGGACTAAAGGCTAGACCTTTAGTCCCGGTTGGAGATACAAACCAGTACTAAAGGGTTTTGATTTTTTTTTATTTTTTCTATTTGTTTTCTGTTTTTAGTTTCTGTTTTAAATTGCTTATATATTTTAGGATATTTGATGTTTTTGAGTGATTCTTTTTACAATAGATTCAAAATTTTGTCTAGTTTGTGTTTGTCCAATTAGTTTTCAAATTTGAATGATTTAAATTTGAATTTGTTCAAATTTTCTTCAAACCCTAAATTGTGAATAACTTGAGTTTAAAAATAGTTTCAAATTTAATTATTTTCGCTCACAGGCACATGTTAGATGGTGCATGTTGAACGCACAAAAAGTCTGGAGTTGAAATAAGTTTAAAAAATGAAATGCCTTTGTAACAGATGTTTTTTCGTCCAAAACCGTGATACTTCGAAAGGGATTGTCCAGTTTGTACACGAAGTGCATCTAGTTTTTACCGTAACCCTCTCAACTTTTCAGTACATGCTATGTGGGTGAAATAATGATATCATGCCAAGTTTCAACCTTTTCGGAGTTCATTTGTAGTGCTTTTCAATTTCAAGGTCATTTAGCTCAAAAAAATGCATGGAAAATAGCGAATGAAGTGGGAAATTGTTGAAAATTGATGATGTGGCTTTGAATGGTGCATGTTGAATGCACAAAAACTCTAGAGTTTAAATAAGTTTTAAAAAATGAAATGCCTTTGTAACAGATGAGTTTTCGTCCAAAACTCTGATACTACGAAAGGGATTGTCAAGTTTGTACACGAAGTGCATCTAGTTTTTACCGTAACCCTCTCAACTTTTTAGCACATGTTATGTGGGTGAAATGATGATACAATGCCAAGTTTCAACCTTTTCAAAGTTCATTTGTAATGCTTTCAATTTCAGGGTCATTTAGCTGGAAAAAATTAATAAATGCATGAAAAGTAGCAAATGAAGTGGGAAAGTGTTGAAAATTGATGATGTGGCTTTGGATGGTGCATGTTGAATGCACAAAAAGTCAGGAGTTGAAACAAAATTAAAAAAAAGTATTATGAAAAAGTAAAACAGCTATAACTTTTGCATACCATGTCAGAAAAAAGTGTTATGGAAAATTATTATTTTTTTAAATAAATTATGTCATATTTGGATTCCTCGCATTTTTCTGATAATAATGGATATATTATTTGTCGAATTTCGATTTACAGATTTAAAGATATTAATTATGCATATTAAATGAATAAATTGCAAAAAATGAATAAAATAATATTATTACTTATTCTAATTTCATTTTCATTCAATATTATTATTAATTATTTTATTTTGAACTTCTCATTATTTTGGTTGAAAAAATTAAATCATGTTACATCAAGACCTAAGGGTTAATAGGATTGATAGCTTACTATTGTCAAGAAAACAACAAGTGCAGACTTGGAAACTAGGGGTGATAGAACTCGAAAGTTAAACGTCCTGGGGTTGGAGCAGTGAGAGGATGGGTGACCGGTCGGGAAGTTAGACGATTTGGAATGAGGGGTGATTAGAGATTAAATTGTCAAATAAATTCAGAGCAATGAGGAGGGGTGATTAGAGATTAAATTGTCAAATAATTCAAAGATTTGAAAAGCAAACAAATAAAAAAATAAAAAAATCGAAAAAATAAAATAAAAAATTATTTTAAAAAATACCTTTAGTACCGGTTCGTAACACCAACCGGGACTAAAGGTCCCGCTCTAGAAAGCTGCCACGCGGAGTCCCTCTAGTTCTGGTTCGTAACCCAACCGGGACTAAAAGTGGAGGCCTTTAGTCCCGGTTCTAGAACCGAGACTAAAGGCCCTTACGTACCGGGACAAAAGCCCCGTTTTCTACTAGTGTAGCAAGAGAAATAAGTGGAAAGATCGTAGGCACTGGATCGGTGTATTCGTTGGATGATATTCATCATAAAACAGTCATAACCTAGGGTGACACAGAACTAGCTCATGTTCGTCAATCTAATGTAGGCATGTATTCCGTATATACTCATACGTGCTTATGGAAAAGAACTTGCATGACATCTTTTGTCCTACCCTCCCGTGGTAGCGGGGTCCATAAGGAAACTAAGGGATATTAAGGCCTCCTTCTAATAGAGAACCGGAACAAAGCATTAACACTTAGTGAGTACATGAACTCCTCAAACTACGGTCATCACCGTGAAGTATCCCAAATATTGTCACTGTGTGGTTGACGGATCATACACTACAGGAAACAAATACTTTGCCATCCGCCATCCCGGACGGCAAAGGCATGAATCCCGGACGGCAAAGGCTTTGTCGTCCGCCAGCGGATGGCAAACTGTCCGGCTGAATGAGCCACGGTAAAGGCCTCTTTGCTGTCCGCTGGCGGACGACAAAGACCTTTAAATCTTTGTCGTCCGCCAGCGGATGGCAAAGGGCCTGGACGACACACGTGGCAACTTAGCTCCATTAGGGGGCTTAACGGCGTGCTTTGCCGTCAGCTGGCAAACGGCAAAGACCTTAGGTCTTTGTCGTCCGCCAGCGAACAGCAAAGAACCTTTTTTTTGCTAGCCTAGGTGGGTTCTTTGCCGTCCGCTGGCGGACGACAAAGACCTTAGGTTCTTTGCCGTCTGCCAGCTGACGGCAAAGAACCCACCTAGGCCAGCCCCAGTTTGCACAGGTAGCTACCACGTGGCCACTTTGCCGTCTGCTAGCAAACGGCAAAGCCCTTTGCCGTCCACCAGCAGACGGCAAAGTGTCCATATAGCCCCTATTTTTTTGTTTTTCTTAAAATCGTCCAACTTGACAGAATATTCATATATAACCAACATATACATATCCAACATACATATCCAAAACATACATATCATTCAACAAGTTCCAAGAAGCATACCAAATAAGTTCCAACAACATATACAAGTTTCGAACAACATATCCAACATACATATCAAAAACAAGTGTCCAACATACATATCCAAAACAAGTTTCCAACATATCCAATAAACACAAAGGAAGCAGAAGTAGAAGAGTACACTCCATCAATGCAAGCTTCCTCATCTATAGCAAATCTGCAAAGTAGGAAATATGAGAGTTAGAAGAAGAAGAAGACTAGGTAGAAGAAAAAGAAGAAAAAGAAGACGAATTTATCTTCTCTTTCTTTTTATCCTCTCCTCTCCTCTTCTCCAAGGTAGTAATGTCATTTTCTAGCTAACTAAGCATATCAAGTCATTTTGGAGGACAAAATGCTAAGTATAGGTCATTTTAGAGCTATCCTAGGTAGAATATATCATTTTGGAGCTAAGTAAGGTTATTATGTATTTTTGAGGAAAATAAGCTAAGTATAGGTCATTTTGGAGCTAAACCAAGGTTATTTTGCCATTTTTTACCTAAGTGAGCATATTATGTCATAAATGAACTACCTAAGCTAATTATAGATCATTATTGAGCTATCCTAGGTAGTTATGCCATTTTGTACCTAAGTGAGCTAATTATGTCATAAATGAACTAGCTAAGCTAGCTATAGATAATTATTGAGCTATACTAGGTACTAATGTCATTTTCTAGTTAACTAAGCATATCAAGTCATTTTGGAGGATAAAAATGCTAAGTATAGGTCATTTTATAGCTATCCTGGGTAGAATATACCCTTTTCTAGCTAACTAAGCATATCAAGTCATTTTTGAGGAAAATAAGCTAAGTATAGGTCATTTTGGAGCTAAGTAGGTCATTTCTTAAGCTAAGTATGCATTTGCTAATGAAAACACTTGGAAAAACTTACCATCAACACGGAGGTGAAGGACCGGTAGGGTTTGGGCCAGGGTGAGACGTAGAAGGACCGGTCGGGGTTGCGGCAGACGCGAAAGGATCGGTCGATGCTTGTCGGGAGGCACGCTGCACCAAAGATCATTTGCAATGTATCCTTAGCATGATGCAACTCAAATGTGAATACTAGTAACTAACGACCATTTAAATGAAACTCACCGTGGGTGCTATAGCAATATGGGGCATCGACGAAGGGGTCTGACCATTGTTCTGGCACACGGTCTACACATTTTTTTTCACGAGTCATTCATATTAGTTACCATGAGGAGATCGTATAAGGGCACGGTGAGACGCGCCGTTCCGGTTCCTCTCCTCCTCCAACAGCCTAGCCGTCCTCTCCTACATGTCCCTCTCCCTCTGTGCCGCCTGCCTGTTTGCCTCCGCCAGAAGCTCCTGGGCCCTAGCCTCAATGGCAAGCTCCATTGGTTGTGGACGAGGCCTTATCTCAGGATCAGAGCTTGTCTAGCACTTCTTGATCTCTAGGAGAGTTCTAGGACAACGTATCAGTCCACCCCCAATGGCTATCGAGCCATGGGGCCTCCCACCACCAGATATCATCACGAGCTCTGGATCAAAAGGACTCTAGCTCGGGTTGAAGTCCTCCCCTTTCCTCGCCTTCCCCTCATCTATGTACCTCACGAGCTTGTTGTGGGAGGAGATGTTGCTGAAGCTCTCTGGATGATCGAGGTCATCCTCAGAGAATGCCTTGGCCTTCTTGTACGAGGCAGTATGGGCCATGAAATAGAGCTCGAACAAAGGTGGCACCTCCTTCTTGTTTTCTCGCGCCTAAAAGAGGTGAACAAAATATTAGTTAAGGGCTCAAGCTAGCATGAAGAATGAAATTGCATGAATCATGAAGCAAACCACATACCTAGTTATCCCCGTACTCAAACAGGTTGGAGCTCCCTTGATGGTGTGGCACACCTCTCATTTGGGCACGCTTCTCCTTGGCCTTGTTGTGTTCGGCTAGCCATTCGAGAGAGCACCACTCATCCACCAATGCCTCCCAACAGTCCATCCTATCCGCACACCATCACGGGGGCACCTAAGTTAGACAAGAGAAATTTCAACGCTACGCCTACGAATCAAATCAAAGAAACTAAGTACAAGGCCTTAAGAATAGATAATTACCTTCATAAACTTCTCCTTACTTAGATAATTTTTGCGGCACTTCTTCTTGGCCCTCTTAATGTTACTCAAGGCATAGTAGTCTCGAATAGCCTACACCCGAGCCTCGTCACGTAAGTTCTAAAGTAGGCGCTTGCACTCGGCTTTGAGAACAATATCCGCTCTTGCCTCGTCTTCCTCAAGACACATGTAGAAGGTTTGCAATCAAACAAGACAACACATTAGACACTGATTAGTACAATAACTAGTTATTGTTGATTTTTAATTCTGTAAAGGAGAAATTACCCAAAAGCGACGGATCACAATGTCAGCCACCGTCTCGCACAAGACACCGTCGACCATCTCCTTCGGCGGGGCTGGGGCAGCCTTGTACAGCTCCCGGGTCAGTGCTACCTGTCGAGCCTCACCCTCACTAGGCAACTGGACCTTCCCCGGGAAGTGGTGCCGAAGAAGCACACCAAGGACCTAGTTGGGCCTGCGGACACCACGCTCGTATTTCCAACCCCTGCAGTATGACAAGGCCAACACATTAGATATTAATTTGAAGAAACATGAAGGCAAAAGGTTAAAAAAGAGTAAATGCACTTACTTCTCCGCATTAGGCGCAATCAACCACCTATGCTCGCAGGTCGTCGGCACGGGAGGTAGCTTTGTACAACCACGCTGGTAGACCTTCTTGCCCTCCTCAACCAGCTCGCCCTCGCTATAGGTGTCCTCAGACAAGTAATTGTCCTCGCCACCATCAGCATGGCCACTAGCCTCCGGAGTCACGTGGGACGAAGACTCTGGGACCCGAGTCTCCTGGGACGAAGACTCTGGGACCGGAGTCTCCTAGGACGAAGGCTCGGTGACCCGAGGCTCGTCGACCCTAGGCTCATGGACCGGAGTTCAAGACGGGTCCAAGTCAAACAGGTCCACCTAAGACGAAGCACTCCTGTGGTCGGGAGAATCAGTTGGCGGTGGCGGCAAGGAAGGCGCAGCAGCCTTCCTACCTCTAGCACCTCTCTTCGGCTTCCCCCAACCTCTGCCGGTAGAAGAAGAAGCACCCGCTGGTGTCTGCATGTTGTGTACCAGCGCTCTCCGGAGTTGCTGGGGTGGAATAATAGCACCCCTCCCAGCACGCGCCGAGGAAGGAGGCTTAGAGCCCTCTCGACCCCCGCCCACCATCTGTCAACTCCTGCAATGACAAAGAGTGAACGAAATTTGTTCAACATAAAAAAATTGAATACCTAATAACATGAACTAATTAATAATATATATGTACATAATAGTAATTGGTATTGCATCGTGGGTGGATGTACATCGGTATAATGCGTGTGTGACTTTCGGTTCGTCGACGCTTTCCATAAGTAACTCTCATATCTCATGGTGTGTTGGTGCGCTCTCTCTCACACTGATATGGTGGTGTATATATGTTGGTGGGCACTCTCTCACAGTAATAGTTCGACCGCCGGTGATGGACGCCCCACCTCTTCTCTTCTTGCGCAATATATCAACGAGTATATCGCAAAGAAGAGAAGAATGATGGGGCGCCCCCCATGACAACAGTCGGGATTCCTCCATCAAGAACACACATGAAAGTCACACAAGGAGCAACGACAGACCGAAAGTCACACACGCATTATACCGATGCACAACATTTAAATCCACCTAATCAACATAAATATGATGTTTTGTATAACAAAATCGAAAAATATATGACCTAACTCATAATTCACAAATATATGACCTTTGTCGTGTCGGGGTCGGGGTGTCTGTGGTGTCGTGTCGGGGTAGGGGTGCTGTGTCATGGTCGGGGGTGCCGTGTCGGGGTCAGGGTGTCGGGGTGTCATGTCGGGGTCGGGGTGTCGGGGATGTTGTGTCAAGGTAGGGGTGCTGTGTCGGGTTAGGGGTTCCTCGACGTCGATGAAACCCTATATAGCAAGTATCATCGATGCGAGATACATGTGGCACTCAGCGTTGAACACTAGATCCACATCCCACAAGTGACGCCGGCGCCCGGTGTCCCACGCGCAGCAATAGTTCTGGGGGCCGATGACGGTCGAACACCTTGGCAAATTTGTCTGGTAGCCTCTGTGATGAGGATTAAAGCCAAGTTTTGAAACTTCAAACAACCAAACCGACTTGAGTCAGTTAGGGTGTTTCAAGTTTCAACACTTGGCTTTTAATCGTCATCGTAGAGGCTGCAAGACAAATTCGCATAGGTGTTCAACCGCCATCGACCCCGAGAACTGTTGCTGCGGGACGTCGGACGCTGGCGTAACTTGTGGGACATGGATGTAGTGTTCGACACCGACGGCCACATGTATCTCGCACCGACGATACTTGCTATTTAGGGTTCCATCTACATCAGGGGTGTCGTGTCGGGGTCGGGATCTCGGGGGTGTCGTGTCGGGGTCGGGGTGTGGGGGTGTCGTGTCAGGGTAGGGGTGTTGTGTCGTGGTCGGGGGTGCCGTGTCAGGGTGTCAGGGTCGGGGTGTTGGGGGTGTCGTGTCGGGGTCAGGGTGTCGAGGGTGTCGTTTCGGGGTAGGGGTGTTGTGTCATGGTCGGGGGTGCCATGTCAGGGTGTCGGGGTGTCGTGTCGGGGTCGGGGTGTCGGGGTGTCGTGTCGGGGTCAGGGTGTCGGGGGTGTCGTGTCGGGATAGGGGTGTTGTGTCGTGGTTGGGGGTGCCGTGTCAGGGTGTCGGGGTGTCGTGTCGGGGTCGGGGTGTCGGGGTGTCGTGTCGGGGTCAGGGTGTCGGGGTGTCGTGTCGGGGTCGGGGTGTCGGGGGTGTCATGTCGGGGTCAGGGTGTCGGGGGGGCCGTGTCGGGGTCGGGTGTCGGGGGTGCCGTGTCGGGGTCGGTGTCGGGGGTGTCGTGTGGTCGGGGTGTTGTGTCGTGGTCGGGGGTTGTCATGTCGGGGTGTCGGGGTGTCGTGTCGAGGTCGGAGTGTAGGGGGTATCGTGTCGGGGTCGGGGTGTCGGGGTGCCGTGTCGGGGTCGGGGTGTCAGGGTGTCGTGTCGGGGTCGGGGTGTCCGGGAAATCGTGTCGGGGTAGGGTTGATGTGTCGTGGTTGGGGGTCCCGTGTCGGGGTGTCAGGGTGTCGTGTCAGGGTCGGGGTGCTGTGTCATGGTCGGGAGTACCGTTTCGGGGTGTTGGGGTGTCGTGTCGGGGTCGGGGTGTAAGGGGTGTCGTGTCGGGGTCGGGTGTGTCGGGGGTGCTGTGTTGGGGTCGTGGTGTCGGGGGTGTCGTGTCGGGGTCGGGGTGTCGGGGATGCCGTGTCGGGGTCGGGGTGTCGGGGGTGCCGTGTCGGGGTCGGGGTGTCGGGATGCCGTGTCGGGGTGGGGGTGTCGGGTCGGGGTCGGGGTGTTGGGGATGCCGTGTCGGGGTCGGGGGTGTCGGGGGTGCCGTGTCGGGGTCGGGGTGTCGGGGATGCCGTGTCGGGGTGGGGGTGTCGGGTCGGGATCGGGGTCGGGGTGTCGCGTCGGGGTCGGGGTGTCGGGTCGGGGTCGGGGTTAGGGTTTTTCCTCTTTTTTTTCTTTTTTTTTCTTCTTCCTCTTCTTCCTTTTCTTCATTTTCTTCCTTTTTCTTCTTCTTCTTCTTCTTCTTCTTCTTCCTCCTTTCCTTTTTCCTCTTCTTCTTCTCCTCCTCTCCTCTTTTTTCTTCTTCTCCTTCCTCTTCTTCTTTTTTCTTCTCCTCCTCCTCCTCTTCTTCTTTTCTTCCTTCCTTTTTTTTCCTCTTTTCTCTTCTTCTTCTCCTCCTCTCCTCTTTTTTTCTTCTTCTTCTTCTTTTTTCTTCTCCTCCTCCTCTTCTTCTGTTTCTTCTTATTATTATTATTTGTTCTTTTCCCTTTTTTTCCTTTTTTTCTTCTTTTCTTCTTTTTTCTTCTAGGTTTTTTCTTTCCTTCTTTCCTATCTAAGTTTTTTCTACCTAATATATACTAACTAATATGAACTAATAACTAACTAATATAAACTAACTAATGTGAACTAATAAAAACATAAAAAAACATAAAAAGGGGGAGGGTGGAGCTCACCGGAGGCGGTAGCGCGGGGCGGCGGAGGGGGAGGGGCGGAGCTGGGTCGTCGGGGGTGCCTGCTCGCCGGCGACCCGACGCGGTAGAGCGGTGGGGCAAGGGGCGGCGGGGGCGACGGGGCCGAGGTGGTGGAAGAGGGGTGCGGGGAGGGGGCGGGCGGTGCCGCGGCCTGGCTCCGGCGGTGGTGGAGAAGGGCCACGGGGAGGGGATGGTGGTGGAGGAGGGCTGTGGGGAGGAGGCGGCGGCGGGAGGGCGGGGCGGCGGCGCTGAGAGAGAGGGAGAGAGAGATGTGTGAGAGAGAGAGGCGCGGGGGGCGGGGCCGAAACTTAAGTTCATTTCTTTGCCGTCTGCCAGCAAACGGCAAAGAGGGTAACCGTTAGTCCGCCCCCCGCCGTGACATTGTGGGCCCTCCTCACCTCTTTGCCGTCCGCTAGCAGACGGCAAAGAAATCTTTGTCGTCTGCCAGCAGACGGCAAAGAAGTGGCAGATGGCAAAGAGCTTGACCTAGCCAGTGTCGTGCCCCGTGGGGCCCACTTTGGTCTTTGTCGTCCGCTAGCAGACGGCAAAGAAGTGCAGATGGCAAAGACCCTCTTTGCCATCAGCTGGTTCTTTGTCGTCTGCTTTGGAAAGACAGACGGCAAAGACCTGTCAGACGACAAATTGTCTGATTCTAGTAGTGATAACACATAATAGGTGCATATGACTAGCTAAGATCGGATCAAGAACATAGACATAATAATGATAACATAAACGGTTCATATTTGAAATCATGGCACTCGAGACCTAGTGACAAGCATTAAGCATGGGAAAGTCATAGCAACATCAATCTTAGAACATAGTGGATACTATGGATCAAGCCCTAACAAAACTAACTCGATTACATCATGAATCTCATCCAACTCCTCACCGACCAGCAAGCCTACGAAGGAATTACTCACTCCCGGTGGGGAGCATCATGGAATTGGCGATGGAGAAGGGTTGATGACGACGAAGACCAAAGACTCCCCTCACCGAAGCCCTAAACGGGCTCCAGATCTGGCCTCCCGATGAAGAACAGGAGGTGGCAGCGGCTTCGTATCATGAAATGCGAGATTTCTTTCTCCTTGATTTTTTCCCTAGAGATTTGTGAATTTATAGCATTGGAATTAGGGTCGGGGGACCCATGAGGTGGCCACCGTGGGCCCTGGTAGAGGGTGGGCACCGTGGGCCCCCTCTCATGTGGCTTTTGTCTCCATAATTCCGCATATATTCCAAAATAAATCTCCAAAAAAATTCTTCCATTCCGAGAACTTTTATTTCTACACAAAAAACAACACCATGGTAGTTCTGCTGAAAACAACGTCAGTCCGGGTTAGTTTCATTCAAATCATGCAAATTAGAGTCCAAAACAAGAGCAAAAGTGTTAGGAAAAGTAGATACCTTAGAAACATATCAACTCCCCCAAGCTTAAACCATTGCTTGTCCTCAAGCAATTCAGATGATAAACTAAAAGTTAGAAAGAAAAACTTTTACGAACTCTTTTGTTCTTGTTTATATACATATGCTTAAGTAGCACCCAGGTTTTTAGCAAAGATCATGACTAACCATGTCAACAATAACTCTTAGAGACTATATTGACTCATATCAATGACACAAGGAACTATCGAGCAATAATAAGGTATCTCAAGTGCAAACAATTTGTCAAAACAATCATGATATAATATGACAATAGTAGTATCTCGCTAGCCCTTTCTAAGACCGCAAAACATAAATGCAAAGCACCTCCAAAGTTCAAGAAACGAGTAAACATAGTAATTCACGATAGAAAAGATCCATTTATTATACACCCAACCTTCACTATACACAATGCATGAGGATGACAATAGTTCTCTTAGATCTGGCGCTTATTTTTAGAAGGTGATGACTCAACATTAAAGTAAATAGATAGTCCCTTCGTAGAGGGAAGCAGGGATTTGCAGTGGTGCAAGATCTCAAGTATTAAATAAGTGATAAGTATAATTTTGGGAGGTACACCCTTCCTGTCAATGTTACGACCAAGAGCTATCAATATCTTCCATGTTAAACAAATTAGTGGCAGTTCCCAAGCGGTAAAAGTAAAGGTTTACTCCCCCTCCACCAACAAACACACTCCACGGCGAGCCGAATCCATGGGTACCATCCAAACCAATAACATTCCTAGGGGAGTTTTGTTTAATTATTTGCATTTATTTTGATTTCGGGACTAGGAATCCCTATTACCGCCCTTATGCAAGGACGAGTGAATGAACACTCATCATGAGAGTAACCCGCTTAACATGAAAGATATTGACCACCCCCAATCGCTCCATGAGCGGTCCACGCACACAAAATAGATGTTCATTTGAATTTTTAGAGATGGCACATGCAAATTTACTTGGAACGACAGGGTAATACCACATATAGGTAGATATGGTGGACTCATCTGGAATAACTTTGGTTTAAGGGTTTTTGATGCACAAGCAGAATTCCCACTTAGTACAGGTGAAGGCTAGCAAATAGGTTGAGAAGAGGACAACTAGAGAGTGAATGCGGACATAAATATGTATTATGAATAATAAACATTGAATGCTATCATGAGTAGGATATGGACACCTTGAACATAAATATCATGAAGGCTATGTTGGTTTTGATTCAACTACATGCGTGAACATGTACCAAGTCAAGCCGCTTGAAACATTCAGAGGAGGATACCATATCATCATACTACATCACAACCATTTTAATGCATGTTGACATCCAAGATAAATCATTATACACTCCTAGCTACTTGAACATGGCATGAACCACTATAATCTCTAATTGTCATTGCAAACACGTTCAATCATAATGAGCTAAACCATTGATACTAGGTTAAACATATTTACAAAAACAAGAACAAGTTGAGTTCATGCCCGCTTTTCTCTGCCACAGTCAATTCATCAAATATCGTCAGCATTGCCTTTCACTTGCACAATCAAATTATATGGAAATAATAACAGTGCAAAAGTGTCATGGACTAAGCTAGAATCTGCAAACAATTTATTCAAGAGGAGAAGACAAAGTAATATGGGCTCTGTGTTAGATCAACGGTAATGCATGTGAGAGCCACTCAACATTTTCATTGTTCTCTTCTCCTTGGTATGACTCGATAAAAGAAAAAGAATTTTAGAGAAACGCACTAAAATATTTTTGGAGTTTTTAGTTTTTCTTGAAGAGAGATATTAAGAGAAGGAAAAACAAAAATGAGAAAAACTATTTACATGGGAGAGCTCCCAACAAACAAAAGAAGAAATGACAAATATTTTTGGGTTTTCTTTTAATACCACAACAAACTAAACTAAAAAGAAACAAGAAGTATTTTTGGATTTTCTCAAACTTTTTCAAACACACAAAAAGAAAGCAAGAAAAATAAATCTAGCATGGATAATACAATTAAAGAGTGTGTACACCGACAACTGAAATGAAAAGTGTGAACATGAATGTAATGTCGGTGGAAATACGTACTCCCCCAAGCTTAGGCTTTAGGCCTATCTTGGTAATCACCATCCGTAGCCTGGATAATGGCCTGAGTGATAGCCTAACGAGGCTCTTGGTGCAACCACCTGAGCCCTCCGGTAGCTTCAACCTCTGCATTGTACGCGCGGGCCTCGCTCTCGAGGACATAGTATCTTCCCTTGCTGTTAAAATCAAAGAGAGCAGGAGCAGGCAAAACAATAGGCACAATGGGACCGTTATCAAACCTCAAATTGTAGGTATAGTTATTAACTGTGCCTGTAAGAAATCTATGGCATTTCATAGCATCAAAGTCTAAGTACTGGTTAGGTAAGATAGGATCATTAGGCCAAGGGGACACTCCCAACCTTGTAGCGATGCAAGAGGCATAAATCCCTCCATAGAAATTACCATTAGAAGCATTGAGAGTCAGTCTCCGTGCAGCAGTTGCTCCTAAGTTGTAGTCTTTAATTCTAGAGCAGTGTATATAAGACTCAAATCGTGAGCACAAAGCGTGCTACAATCCTGCTTGCCTACAATGCATTTACCATTTAAGAGTGCAAGGTACTGAATAGACGGAAAATGGATGCTTTTTATTCTACCTTGTCTCACCTCTCTAATTTCACCGCAACAAAGGTGTCTCAATAATGACTCATACTCAGGTTTTGTTGGTTCATCTAGCAAACCCCAATATGGAATTTTACACGCATTGCAAAATGCTTCTAAGGGCATCGTGAAATCATTATTATACAGACTAAATGAAACTTTTGACTCATGAGGAAAATATTTGAATTTCTTAGTAAATGTCTCCGTGAGGGTGAGGTGTTGAGTGCACTTATCTTCGATGAAGGGAGCCAGATAGGCATTGCGAACATACTACTCAAATTCTACCTTAATACCTCCACCTTCCATGAAGGTATTACATGGCCAAAGGCATGGTTTGGTTTTAGCGTCCCGTATCGAGCTTGCACTAGGTTCAACATAAGATTGTCATATGGAACTTTCACTTGATGATGCCCTTGAGGATCTCCTCCTCGAAGAACTCTTGAAGAATTGCATTTTATTTGCGAACAATTTCTGAAAAAAATTGTGACGCAAAATTTTGTTAACAAAACTAAACAAGATTTATAGCAACTACTCCTAGGGATGCATAGAGGCCATATCAAGCATTCAAACTACTTAGAACTCTAAGAATTCAACTTGGAACAGCAGCACCAAGAGTAGCTAATTATTCTGAAAATAAACCACTAAATCAAAAACTAATTGGAGCAATGGGGGAGTTACATACCGAGAAGCAATCCCCTAAAATAGTTTCAGAAATAGAGCTTTGAGAAAAGATATCAAAATCCATGGGTTCTTGAGTAAGAACACGAGGGAGAGAGCAATGGTGAATTTTTTCTAGAGGTAAGAGATGACATGGGCTAAAGGGATAAGTGGGGGACCCACCTAGGGACCACCCTCTACCTGGCCGCGCTAGGGGGGTCTCGCGTGCCCTGGTGGAGGGTGGACACCAGGTGCACCCCCTCTGGTATTATTTGTTCTAGAGTTTCACAAATAATTAGAAAAAAATAATGTTAAATTTTCGGGGCACTTTGAGAACTTTTATTTTTGGGTCATTTTTTATTGCAAGGGAAAAACAGAAAACAGGATAAACCTGGCATTTTATTTTATTTAACTAAGAAAAACAGAAAACAAAAGGTGGATACAGAGAGTTGTGTCTACTAAATTCATCAACTTCATACCTCTCGAAAATGATTCATTAATAAGATTGATCAAGTCTTATTAACAACCACTTTCAATTAGCATGAAACCGAAGAACTTTTGTAAAACACTAGGTTACCTCAATGGGGATAGGCACTAGGTTACCTCAATGGGGATAGGCATATCCCCAGCCATAATAATATCATATTTCTTTTTGACAGTAGGTAGAGGTCACTGAAAGCTTCCAATAATGACTCTCGAAGAATTTTCAATAACATTCACACCATTCACTTGGAATTGTTTCTTCGGAAAGTGCACCGTATGCTCGTTACCATTGATATGAAAAGTGACCTTGCTTTTATTGCAACCAATAATAGTCCCTGCATTATTCAAGAAGGTTCTACCAAGGATAATCGACATGTTGTCATCCTCAGGCATCTCAAGAATAACAAAGTCCATTAAGAAAGTAACATTTGCAACAACAACGGGCACATCCTCACAAATACCGATAGGTGTGGCAGTTGCTTTGTCAGCCATTTGCAATGATATTTAAGTAGGTATTAGTTTATTCAAATCAAGTATTTTATATAAAGAGAAAGGCATAACACTAACACCAACTCCTAAATCACATAAAGCAATTTTGACATAATTTCTTTTAATGGAGCAAGGTATAGTTGGTATTCCAAGATCTCCAAGTTTTTAGGTACTCCATCCCTAAAATAATAATTAGCAAGCATGATGGAGATTTCTACTTCAGGTATCTTTCTTTTATTAGTGATGAGGTCTTTCATGTACTTAGCATAAGGAGGCATCTTTAAGATATCCGTTAAGCGGGTATGCAAAAAGAAGGGCCTAATCATTTTAGCAAAGCGTTCAAATTCTTCATCATCTTTTTTCTTAGATGGTCTAGGTGGGAAAGGCATAGGTTTTTGAACCCATGGTTCTCTTTCTTTACCATGTTTTCTAGACACAAAGTCTTTTTTATCATATCGTTTATTTTTAGGTTGTGGGTTATCAAGATCAACAACAGGTTTTATTTCTACATCATTATCTAGTTCTTTATCATCACTAGGTTGAGTATCCTCATGAACATCATTATCATTATCATTATCACTAGGAAGATGTTCATTACCAGATTGAGTTTCAGCATCAGAAATAGAAACATCATTATTATCATCACGAGGTTTATCTATCTCAGGTTCACTAGAAGCATGCAAAGTCCTATCATTTTTTCCTTTTTTCTTAAAAGGACTAGGTGTATCATTATTAATTCCTTGAGAGCCTTGTTCAATTCTTTTAGGATGACCTTCATGATAAAGAGGTTCCTAGGTCATTCTACCTCCTCTAGTCACTACTCTAATAGCATAATCATTCATATTATTATTCATTTCATCAAGCAATTCTCTTTGAGATTTAGGAACTTGTTCTAATTGAGTTTGAACCATAGAGGCATGTTTTCCTACACATCTAACATCATTACTGATTCTAAATAACAAGTCACTCAAGCGAGCAATCATATCAGAATTATATTTCAAGTGTTTCGGAACATTTGCATTGAAGTGCTCTTGTTTCATAATGTAGTTATCAAACTCATATAAGCATTGACTAGGATGTTTATTGTAAGGGATATCAACTTCATCAAACTTTGGTAAAGAATTTACCTCTACCACCTGTGGGGGAGGTGGTGTGTTGAGACCATGTATTTCTTCAATAGGTGGTAAATTCTTAACACACTCAGCTTTAATACCTTTTTCCTTCATACATTTCTTTGCCTCTTGCATATCTTCAGGACTGAGAAATAAGATATCCCTCTTCTTTGGAGTGGGTTTATTTGGTGGTTTAGGGAGAGTCCAATCATCATAGTTCTTCAATATATTATTCAATAGTTCCTTAGCTTGTTCAACAGTTCGTTCCCTGAAAACACAACCAGCACAACTATTTAGGAAGTCCATAGAAGCATCAATTAGTCCATTATAGAAGATATCAAGTATTTCATGTTTCTTAAGAGGATGATCGGGCAAAGAATTAAGCAATTGGAGAAGCCTCCCCCAAGCTTGTGGGAGACTCTCTTCTTCAATTTGCACAAAGTTAAATATTTCATGTAAGACAACTTGTTTCTTATGAGCAGGAAAATATTTTTCACAGTAGTAAATCATATCTTGTGGACTACACACACAACCAGTACTAAGAGTATTGTACCATATCTTAGCATCCCCCTTGAACGAGAATGGAAATAATTTGAGAATATAATAGTAGCGAATCTTCTCATCATGATAAAATAGGGTGTCTATATCATTTAGCTTAGTAAGGTGTGCTACCATAGTTTCAATTTCATAGCCATGAAAAGGATCGGATTCAACAAAAGTAATTAACTTTGGGTCGACAGAGAATTCATAATCCTTATCAGTAACCAAGATAAGTGAAGTAGCAAACTTAGGATCACATTTCATTTTAGAATTCAAAGTCTTTTCTTTATACTTGCATATTAGTTTCTTGAGATCATCTCTATCCTTACAAGCAAGAATCTCTCTAGCTATTTCTCCATCCAAAGCATAACCTTGAGGTATCTTAGGCATTTCAAATCTAGGAGAGATAGGCCTATTAGGTGTTTCATAATCACCAGTTTCAAAGATCTCATCAATTTCAACACATTCATCAGTTTCAATAATTTCATTCTCTTTAGCTCTAGCAATTTGTTCATCAAGAAATTCACCTAATTGCACACTATAATTAAGCATAGTACTAGTATCATCATCAGCATCATTCATATCAGAAGTAGCATCATCAATATCAGGATTAATAGCATGTTGTGGTGTTGCAAGTTTACTCATAACATAAGATGAATCAAATTTAGAGTGTGATGGCACTTCCTTACCTCCCCTCGTCTTAGAGGGAGAAATCGTGGTTTTGGTATCCTTGAGATTCTTCATAGTGATAAGTTGTTATAAATCCCAAGTGACTCAACAAATATAGCTATGCTCCCCGGCAATGGTGCCAGAAAAATGTCTTGATAACCCACAAGTATAAGGGATCGCAACAATTTTCAAGGGTAGAGTATTCAACCCAAATTTATAGATTCGACACAAGGGGAGCCAAAGAATATTTGAGAGTATTAGCAGTTGAGTTGTCAATTCAACCACACTTGGAGATAAATATCTGCAGCAAAGTGATCAGTAGCATAGTAATATGATAGGTTTATAGCGGTAGTAATAGTAATAGTAGTGGTAACAGTAGCAGTAGTGATTTTGTAGCAAGTGTAACAGTAGCAGCAGTAATAGTAACTTAGCAAGATCAATAAGTGGAAATGTCGTAGGCAGTAGATCGGTGTATTCTCTGGATGATATTTATCATATAACAGTCATAACCTAGGGCGACACAGAACTAGCTCCAGTTCGTCAATGTAATGTAGGCATGTATTCCGTATATAGTCATACGTGCTTATGGAAAAGAACTTGCATGACATCTTTTGTCCTACCCTCCCGTGGTAGCAGGGTCCATAAGGAAACTAATGGATATTAAGGCCTCCTTTTAATGGAGAATAGAAACAAATCATTAACACTTAGTGAGTACATGAACTCCTCAAACTACGGTCATCACCGTGAAGTATCCCAAATATTGTCACTATGGGGTTGACGGATCATAACACGTAATAGGTGCATATGACTAGGAAATATTGAATCAAGAACATAGATATAATGATGATAACATAAATGGTTCATATTTGAAATCATGGCACTCGGGCCCTAGTGACAAGCATTAAGCATGGCAAAGTCATAGCAACATCAATCTTAGAACATAGTGGATACTAGGGATCACGCCCTAACAAAACTAACTCGATTACATGATGAATCTCATCCAACTCCTCACTGACCAACAAGCCTACGAAGGAATTACTCACTCCCAGTGGGGAGCATCATGGAATTGGTGATGGAGAAGGGTTGATGATGACGAAGACCGAAGATTCCCCTCTCTCGAACCCCAAACGGGCTCCAAATCTGGCCTCCCGATGAAGAACAGGAGGTGGCGGTGGCTTTGTATCGTGAAACACATTAATTCTTTATCCCTGATTTTTTTTGGAGATTTGTGAATTTATAGTGTTGGAATTAGGGTCGGGGGCACGAGGTGTCCACCCTCCACCAAGTCGCGCCAGGGGGGCCTCGCGCGCCCTGGTAGAGGGTGGGCACCGTGGGCCCCCTCTCATGTGGCTTCTGTCTCCATAATTCCGCATATATTCCAAAATAAATCTCCAAAAAAATTCTTCCATTCCGAGAACTTTTATTTATGCACAAAAAACAACACCATGGTAGTTCTGCTGAAAACAACGTCAGTCCGGGTTAGTTTCATTCAAATCATGCAAATTAGAGTCCAAAACAAGAGCAAAAGTGTTAGGAAAAGTAGATACCTTAGAAACATATCAACTCCCCCAAGCTTAAACCATTGCTTGTCCTCAAGCAATTCAGATGATAAACTAAAAGTTAGAAAGAAAAACTTGGCAGAGGGTGGGCACCCTGGGCCCCCTCTTTGGTGGCTTCTGGCTCCATAATTCCTCATATATTCCAAAATAAATCTCCAAAAAAATTCGTCCCGTTTCGAGAATTTCTATTTCCAGAGGGATGATCTGGAGCCTGTTTTGGGCTCCGGAGAGGGGAAATCGCCGCCGTCGTCCTCACCAACACTTCTCCATAAACACCGCCATGATGCTCACCATCGGAAGTGAGTAATTCCTTTGTAGGCTTGTCGCAAGGTGGTTGGATTGGGTGGAATTGATCATGTAATCGAGTTAAGTTTGATAGGGCTTGATCCCTAGTATCCACTATGTTCTCAGATTGATGTTACTATGACTTTGCTATGCTTAATGCTTGTCACTAGGGCCCGAATGACATGATTTAAGATCTGAACCTATTATGTTTTCATGAATATAAGAGTGATTTGGATCCTATCTTGCAAGTTATATGTACCTATTACGTGTCATGATCCGCATAACCCAAGGTGAGAGTAATTGGGATTCTTTTCGGTGACTGTCGTAGTTTGAGGAGTTCATGTATTCACCATGTGCCAATGCTTCATTCCGGTTCTCTATTAAAAGTAGGCCTCTATATCCCTTTGTTTCCAATAGGACCCCGCTGCCACGGGAGGGTAGGACAAAAGATGTCATGCGAGGTCTTATCGCAAGCAAGTATGACTACATACGAAATACATGCCTACATTACATTGATGAATTGGAGCTAGTTCTGTGTCACCCTAGTGTGTAACTATTATATGATCAATGTTATCTAAATCATTGTCCATCACTGATACACGTGCCTACGCGTTACATATACTAAATCTTTCCAAGTTACTATTTCTATAGCTACTGTCACACCTACTACAAAACTGCTACTCTCACTATTACTGTTACTTTTGCTACTACTATTTGCCGTGCTACTAAATCTTTGTTGCAGAGAGATATCCTCGGTGTGGTTAAATTGACAAGTAAACCGTCAAGGACAATAAATATTCTTTGGCTCCCCTTGTGTTGAATCAATTAATTAGGGTGAAATACTACCCATGAAGACTGTTGTGATCCCCTACACTTGTGGGTTATCAAGACCTTCTTCTAGCGCCGTTGCCGAGGAGCCTAGCTCTATTTATTGTGTCAACTAAAGTATATCCAATTTCTACTATGAATAATCTGAAAGACAATCGAACTAAGATTGTCCCCTCTCGCGTGAGAGGAGGTAAAGAACTGCCATCTAGCTCTGATTTTGATTCACCTTTTGTTTTGAATCAGCTTGTTACTCCACCACCTATTGATCGTCCATATATGTCACATGAACTCGATGATTCTACTTCTGAAATTAATGATGAAACTATTGCTACACATGTTGAGACTGAACCTGTGCCACTAAATGAATTACTTGATGCTCATATTGCTAAAGCTAGAGAACTTGAGAATGCAGAAACTGAGGAAGACTTTTAATCACCTATTACCCCTCGCTCACCTAATAGATATGAATTTCCTCTTGTACTTGAAGGTTATGTTATGGATGGTGAGGTACCTAGGGACATTCGTGCTTGTGAGAAAAGAGATGATGTGAAGAAACTATTATGCAAACTAAAAGAAAAATCTATGAGGGAGAAAATGAAATGTGATCCTAAATTTGCTACTTCTCCTATATTTGTTACTGATAAGGATTATGAGTTCTCTGTAGATCCTGAGTTAATTCATATAGTAGAGTCTGATCCTTTCCATGGTTATGAAAATGAAACTGTTGTCAAACACCTTATGAAACTGAATGATATTGCTGCTCTGTTTACCAATGAAGAAAAGATGCACTACTATTGTATCCTCAAGCTTTTTCCTTTCTTGCTAAAAGTTGAGGCCAAGGAATGGTCCTTATCACTTGCTCCTGGTTGCATACATAGTCCCCAGGATATGCTTCATCACTTTTTTGCAAAATATTTTCCTGCTCATAAGAAACAAGTTGCCTTACAGGAAATATTTAACTTTGCTCAAATTGAATAAGAGAATCTCCCTCAAGCTTGGGGGAGGCTTCTCCGGTTACTACGAGCTTTGCCTGATTGTCCTCTTGAGAAGAATGAAATACTTGATTATTTTTATAATGGACTAACTGGTGCTTCTAGGGATTTCCTAGATAGTTGTGCTGGTTGTGTTTTGGGGGAAAGAACTATTGGACAAGCTGAAGAATTATTGAATAACATAATGCAAAATTTTGATGATTGGACACTCCCTAAACCACCTTCGGAACATATTCCAAAGAAGAGAGGTATTCTATTCCTTAGTCCCGAAGACATGCAAGAAGCAAAAAGATATCTGAGAGAGAAAGGTATTAAAACTAAGGATGTTAAGAAATTACCACCTATTGAAGAAATACAGGGACTTGACATCCGACACAGGTATTAGAGGTAAACTCTCATTGTTCCTTTAATAAAAGTGATATACCTTATACTAAGACTCTTGAACTACGCTTGGATGAATTTCATAATTACGTTGTTAAGCAAGAACACTTCAACAATTATGTTAAGAATCAAATGCAACGTAATGCTATGATGATAGATCATTTAAGTGACTAGATGTTTAAAATTCCAAATGATGTGAAAGATTTAGGCAGACATGCTTCTATAATTCACACCCAATTAGACCGAGTCGATAAATCACAAAATGATTTGCTTGCTGAAATGAATAATATAAATGATCATGCTATTAGATTAGTGACTAGAGGAGGTAGAATGACTCAAGAACATCTTTATCCTGAAGGTCACCCTAAAAGACTTGAACAAGATTCTCAGAAAATTAATGAAGGTGCACCTAGTTCATCTAAGAAGAAGAAGAAAAAGAAACATGATAGGAACTTGCAAGCTTCTAGTGAACCTGTTATAGACAAACTAGTTGAGAAAAATAATGAAGTTTCTGTTTCTGATGCCGAGACATAGTCTGGTAGTGAGCATACACCTGGTGATAATGAAAATGATAATAATGATGATGCTCATGTAGATGCTCAACCGGATGATAACAAAGAAAATGATAATGATGTGGAAACTGAACCTCCTGAGAATCTTGATAACCCACCTTATAAAAATAAATGTTATGATAAGAGGGACTTTGTTGCTAGGAAGCATGGAAGGTAAAGAGAGACGTGGGTTGAAAAACCTCTGTCATTCCCCCGTAAAGCCACTAAAAGTAAATATGATGAATATTTTCAGCACTTTGCTAAAATGATTAGACTTGTCAATTTGCGCACTTGTTTGACTGATGTATTGAAAATGCCTCTGTATGATAAGCATATGAAAGATATTATCACTAAGAAAAGAAAGATAACTGAAACTGAAATTGACACCATGCTTGCTAATTATTCCTTTGATGGTGGAGTACCTAAGAAGTTGGGACATCCAGGTATGCCCACAATACCTTGCTCTATGAAAAGGAATTATGTCAAAATTGCTTCATGTGATTTAGGAGCTCGTGTCAGTGTTATGCCTTCCTCCCTTTATAAAAGACTTGAATTGAGTAAACTCACACCTAGTGAGATATCTTTGCAAATGGCCGATAAATCCACTGCTTTGCCTATTGGAATTTGCGAGGACGTTCCCGTTGTGGTTGCAAATGTTACTATCTTAACAGACTTTGTTATTTTTGATATGCCCGAGGACGACAATATGTCGATCATCCTTGGTAGACCTTTTCTTAACACTGTAGGGGTTGTTATAGATTGCAATAAAAGCAAGGTTACCTTTCATATCAATTGCAAGCAACATACCGTGCATTTTCTGAAGAAGCAAACTTTGGTTAATAATATTAATGTCATTGATCCTATTCCCATGATTATTATTGGAGATATTACAATTCCTCTACCTAATACTAAGAAGAAGAAATATTATAATATTATTGTTGGGAAGATACAAATCCCAATTGAGGTAACCTAGTGACATATGAAAATTCTTCGGTTTCACGATTATCGGAAATGTTTATTAATAAGACTTGATCAGCCTTATTAATGAATTCTTTTCGAAAGGCATGTGATTGATGAATTGAGTATTCACAACTCTCTGTATCACAAGTCTATATTATGTTTTCTTAGTCAAAATAAAAATAAAAATCCATGAAATTCCTGTTTTCTGTTTTCCTCGTGCATGAAAAATACCTCAGAAATAAAAAGTCTCAAATTGCCACGAAATTTTAACATGAATTTTTCTGGAATAAATAAAAAAATGGTGTAAAAATTACTGCAGGGGGGTGTGCCACTGGGCCACCACACAACACGCCATGCCCCTGGTGGCGCGGCCGGTTGGCTTGTGGGGCCCATAGGCCCCCCTGCCTTATCTCTTCCTCCCACTCCTTCTCCTACCTCTAGCAAAAATTCTCTAGCCATCTCTCTCCCACGTTCTTCATCGTAGATAAGTGCGACCAATACTATCTCCTTACTAATTTCTTCGTGCCAAACTTTTACTTCATTAATACACCGGTGCTCCCATGGTACGCTTTGCTCTATATGCGGAGAACTATGAGTTAACTCTGCATGAATTTTGTGAAATATGTTTGCTTCACTCTAACGGGGGAGTGCGTGAACCTAAAGCTGAGGAGTTTGAGGACTTTTCATACCTTAATTGTAGGAGAAAACCAAGGCGTTTCACATGCTAGAGCCATTAGTATGCATTTTCCATTTGTGCATTATTTTCTCTATTTATAGGGAAATGTATAACTGCTACGGAGCAGGGTAGTGCCCTCAGTGCTCCCACCATCGCTATTTTGTGTCGTGCACTTTATGGTGATAATGCTTATGACTTAGGAGTTATTGTTACGCGTCGCTTACATCTTAACCAAACTAAAGGCAACATTCATGGCGGTATTTATGATGCACGCTTGGCCAAGCGCTTTGAGGTGGCTATACGCCCTATTGATTATTTGTTGCCTGAGGTGCACCTTGAGCATCTATCTATGGATGAACACCAGTTTCTCTGGAAACCCGAATCATTACGACCCCTTCGTTATAGTCTAGTGTTTAGCAAGAAGACGTGCGATATTATTCCTTTGCCTACACCTTCTTTGTTTAACTATCATGCCAGGAACGGATAAATAATAATGCCAGAGGATATCATTGCTTACCGGAATGAGCTTGCTGCTGTGGAGGCCGAGGCCCAGGCATGGGACTCTTGGGTACCTCAGCGGAAGTACTTTCCCGGACCTAATGGCTATTACCAGTGGTAATTACCAAGCTAGGCAAATGCCTAAGCTTGGGGGAGTACGTATTTCTCACTGACATTACATTCATGTTCTCACACTTCATACAAATATTCGGTGTTCATCCTCTTTCATTGTATATCCATGTTAGCTTTATTTTTTGCTTTCTTCTTATGTGTTTGAAAAACTTTGAAAATCCAAAAACATTTCTCGCTTCTTTCCGATTTTTAATTTCTTTATTTTTTTTAGTTGTAGAACTAAAAATAAAACCCAAAAAATACTTCCTTTGCTTGTTGGGAGCTTTCCCGTGTAAATAGTTTTTCTTGTTCTTGTTTTTTCCCTTTGTTCATTTGCTTGCTTAAGAAAAACAAAAACTCCAAAAACATTTCAATATGTTTCTCTGAATTTATTTTCTTTTGTTGAGATGTCAAAAGGAGAAGACCACAATGGAAATGTTGAGTGGCTCTCATATGCTTTATTGATGATCTAACAGAGAGCCAATTTTACCTTGTCTTCCCCTTTGTCTTAAACTGTCGTGCAGATTCCAGCTTAGTCCACGGCATTCTTGCACTATTATTGTTATCACACCATTCGATCATGCAAGTGAAAAGCAATAATGACGATATTTGATGAAGTGATTGTGGCAAAGGAAGCTGGTATGAACTCTTCTTGTTTTCCGTTTTCATAAATATGTTTAGCCAGTTTGATCTTGATTCAGTATACCATGAGTAAACATGTTCGTGATGGCAATTAGATACTATAGCTTCTCATGCCATGCCTAAATAGCTAGGAGTTAATAATGATATATCTTGTGTGTCAACATGCATTAAAATGGTTATAATATGATATGGTAGTATGGTATTTTCCTCTGAATAATTCGAGCGGTTTGACTTGGCCCATGTGCAAACATGTAGTTGGATCAAAACCAATGTAGCCTTCATGATGCTTAAATTGAGGGTGTTTATATCCTACTCATGCTACGTCCAATTTTAATTATTCAAAATGCATGTTCATGACCGTTGTTGCTCTCTAGTTGGTCGCTTCTCAACCTATTGCTAGACTTCACCTGAACTAGCGAGAATGCTGCTTGTGCATCCAAAACCCTTAAACTAAGTTATTCCACATGAGTCCATCATACCTAACTATATGTGGTATTACCCTGCCATTCCAAGTAAATTTGCATGTGCCATCTCTAAATATTCAAACAAACATCCATTTTTTACACTCGTCTCACTCCATATGGGGCGGTCGGTATTTTCCATGCTAAGCAAGTTATTCTCAGGACGGACATTTATTTGTTGTCATTGCATGAGAGAGGCTAGTAAGAGGGATGCCCAGCCCTACATAATCGAAATAAATTGAACAAACTCCTTGGGACAGTTGATTGTTTGGAGGCCAACCATGGATTCAGCAAGCCATGGAATGTGCTTGAATGGTGTATAGGAGTAAACTTTACTATTCTGTTTGGGAACCGCCAATAATGAGTTTAGAATGGAAAATGTTGAAAACCTTTGTCGTAACATTGACAAGAAAAGTGCACCACTCAAAAATTATATCTTCACTCTTGTTTTAAGCTCCGAGCTCTAGCACCTCTGCAGATCAATGCTTCCCTCTGCGAAGGGCTTATCTATTTACTTTTATGCTGAGTCAGCATCCTCTTACTAAAAGCACCAGACCAGAGAGCACCATTGTCATTCTTATGCATTTCGTCTAGTTAATGTTGGATATGAGCATGATTGGATCTTTTCTACCCTGAATTATAATGTTTGGTCGCTGCTTGGATCTCAGAGGTGCTCTGCATTTGTGTTTTGCGGTCTCAGAAAGGGCTAGCGAAATACCATGCCACCATGTTGTATTATGATAGTTTTGACAAATTGTTGCCATAGGGGATGTTTTATTATTGCTTTCTAGCTGGTTATGTATTGCCATGAGTCAACATAATATCTATTTGTTGTCATGGACGTGCCTATCTATGATTTATACTGAATACTTGAGCACTAGCTAAGCATGTGTGTGATAACGAGAACAAAAGAGTTTGTAAAAGTTTTCTTTATCACTTTCAGTTTATCAACTGAATTGCTTGAGGACAAGAAATGAGTTAAGCTTGGGGGAGCTAATACATATCAAACGTATATACTTTTCCAAACACTTTTGCTCTGGTTTTGTCCTCTAATCTGCATGATTTGAATGAAACTAACCCGGACTGACGCTGTTTTCAGCAGAACTACCTTGGTGTTATTTTTGTGCAGAAATAAAAGTTCTCGGAATTAGACAAGCTTTTTGTGGATTTTTTATGGAATATATAATGAATTTTGGAGCAAAGAACTACCGGAGGGGGTGTGCCAGAAGGCCACCACTAAGGATGGCAATGGGTCGGGTTTGGATCAGGTTGAACTATATCAAATCCATATCCATATCTATCAAGTCAGTCTCGGTCCACCCATGAAAAAACCCATGGGCGAAAAATTGTGTCCATGTCCAAACCCGATGGACATCCATATCCATTGGATATCCATAGGGTCCTCTCAAGACATATACATAAGCCATAACACAATGTGCACATAAGTTGTTGCACCCATGCATCAATGCACGTGTGAAAAAGTAGAGACGGAGGGGTCAAGGGATACAGAGTTGCGTTGTCGTAGGCCAGTGGTGCTAGCTGTTGAAGTGCTCCACCATACATGGAGATAACGATTGATAGTGTCGACCGTCTCTCAGGATGCAGGAGGAGCAAGAAGAGGATACAGGCCTGATACTTAATGATGAGTCATTTAAAAACGACATAAAAGGATCAGAAGGGGGTTGAAGTAATATTAAGGAAGGGACTGAATGTCACCTAATAAAACTTATGGTGGGGATTGTGAAAGTTGCTTTGAATGTTTACGATTATAATGGATGAAATTACAATGGGACATGTGACTGTGGGGTAAGGATAGTAGAATATTGCCATTAAGTCATATTATCGGGTCGGGTTTGGATATATCCATGGATACAAGATTATGTCCATGCCCTACCCACGAGTAATCGGGTCGGGTTTGGGCGCCGCCCATGGGCGCAAAAGCATATCCAAACCCTGTCCATACGGGTCGGATATCCATGGGTATCCATGTCCATGGGTAAAATTGCCATCCTTAGCCACCACGCAACAAGCCGCCCCCCTAGTGGCATGACATGTTGGCTTGTGGGGCCCTCATGGCCCCTCCGACCCTAATTCCAGTCCTATAAATTCACATCCGCGGAGGGGGGAAACAGAGAGAAGATTTCATCGTGTTTCATGAGACGGAGCCTCCTCCACCTCGTGTTCTTCCTCCGGAGGGATGATCTGGAGCCTATTTTGGGCTCCGGAGAGGGGAAATTGTCGCGGTCGTCCTCACCAACCCTTATCCATCAACACCGCCATGATGCTCACCACCTAGAGTGAGTAATTCCTTTGTAGGCTTGCTAGAAGGTGGTGGGATTGGATGGAATTGATCATGTAATCAAGTTAAGTTTGATAGGGCTTGATCCCTAGCATCCATTATGTTGTGATATTGATGTTACTATGACTTTGCTATGCTTAATGCTTTTCACTAGGGCCCGAGTGCCATGATTTCAGAAATGAACCTATTATGTTTCCATGAATATAAGAGTGATTTGGATCCTATCTTGCAAGTTATATGTACCTATTACGTGTCATGATCCGCATACCCCAAGGTGACAATAATTGGGATTCTTTCGATGATTGCCGTAGTTTGAGGAGTTCATGTATTCACCATGTGCTAATGCTTTGTTCTGGTTCTCTATTAAAAGGAGGCATTAATATCCCTTAGTTTCCAATAGGACCCCGCCGCCATGGAAGTGTAGGACAAAAGATGTCATGCGAATTCTTATCGCAAGCATGTATGACTATATACGGAATACATGCCTACATTACATTGATGAATCGGAGCTAGTTCTGTGCCGCCATAGTGTGTAACTATTATATGATCAATGTCATCAAAATCATTATCCATCACCGATCCACGTGCCTGCGCGTTACATATTCTGAATCTTGCCAAGTTACTATTGCTATTGCTACTATCACACCTGCTACAAAATTGCTACTGTCACGATTACTGTTACTTTTGCTACTACTATTTGATGTGCTACTAAATCTTTGATGCAGAGAGATATCCTCGATGCGGTTGAATTGACCACTCAACTATCAAGGCCAATAAATATTCTTTTTCTCCCATTGTGCCAAATCAATAAATTAGTGTGAAATACTACCCGTGAAGACTGTTGCGATCCTCTACATTTGTGGGTTATCACGCTTCATCCCGAAAGTCATCTCCTTATTTTTTCTAGGTAAAAACCCTTCGTATAGCAGAAGATGGACACCGTAGGCCGCCTGTTGGACCCACAAGGCATCAAGGCACGCCCAGAGGGGTGGCCGCTCCCTGTTATCTTGTGGGTACGTTGTTGCCCCCCTCTGGTACTTATTTTCTCTAGTATTTTTTATATATTCCATAAAAAAATCCCCTTAAAGTTTCAGGTCATTTGGAGTTCGGTAAAATATGTATCTTTGTTGTAGCGTTTTTAGGTCCAGAATTCCACCTGCCAGTAATGTTCATCTCCATGTGAATCTTGCAAATTAAGAGATAAAAGGCATTAGAATTGTATCATAAAGTGGAATAATGACCTAAAACAATATAAATAACATTAGGAAATCATGATGCAAAATGCACGTGTCAGCCAACCGGAGGGCCGGTGCCATCTCCATCACCACTGCCGCCATGCTCTTGTCCATGTCTAACATCATGTTGGCTTGTAACTTGCCTCCATCATCTATGTACTCCATCTACCTATTTGATTGGATTACTAGTTATTGGGGAATAGGATGAACTATAGTTTGTACTAGAAGTGAATAATTTTGCGTGATATGAGATAACATTTTCATGTATTGTTAATGTTCTTCGTGATGTTGGCTGAAGTGCACCATCCAATACTTATCAATTTTGAACACAAGGATATTATTATTGGATGAAGAAGATATCAGAGAAAGCAAGTGACAATGCAATCTATAGGGAAGTGGAGGAGAAAAAGTGACAGTAATATACTCTACGTATCCCATCTCTACCAATTTGATAAGGGAATAATGGAGACCGCCCTTTGGTCGCATCCACGGGGAAGCCCTTATTCATTGTTTCCATAACCCGTTAGGGGAGGAACAATGGTGGCGTGCGTGATAGAATTGACTACGTGTTAGCTTCGTATATTGTACCAGGCTTCGCCCACAAATATCTACATGAAACGTGGCTTAAGTATCCTTTGGACATGTGAGTAGTAATGATTCTGAATGCCTCGAGAACGCCTTTTACTCAAGCATAGCCCCCTCATTTTATCTATTGTTTTACTTATGTTTCTTCCTTTTCCTAGTTGTTTAGATAGAACCATCATTATTATCATTTCGTTAGCAACCGACAAATAGACTATTTCCAGATAATGCTCTGGCTATGAACGTAGCCACGTGAGTGACGACGTTGCTGTGGGATTGGTAGTTACCTCTATAACACTGCTCGTTGTGGGATCGACATACTTTACTTATTGCAAATTGCAATAGCCTTGTGCCCTTGTAGGTCATCAAGCCTTTGGTTGCTCCTCGTCCCTTTGGTTGTCGTTCGACGACTCGGGCAGTGTCATGCCTTCAATGAATCAGATTAAAATGAGCTCAGGGCACAATGTCGGACTTGTAAGACAAGCGTGATGGTTTTGAGGTTGATCTTAGAGTGGGCGCCATACTAGTGGAACTGTCACTCATGGAGAATGACATGACCGGCTACGCTACGTACACAAACCGCGAGTAAGAGAGATTGCAGAGTGTGTGTAAGTGTGTATAGGGCGGCCGACCAGGCGGATGAATATGGTGACAACTGAAGCGGGGTATGAAGAAAAGAGCAATGACAATTGAAGTGGGGGTTGACGGATTATATTGGTGTCTTGGAAGGCGTTTAGAACTCTGATATAATCAACGACAATTATTAGTACCCCACCACTCTAAATTCCCGCGGTTTTGCGGTTCTCAATGTGATAATTACGCACATGTGTTGGAGCGTCCAATTGTGTGCAATATGTCAACTGTTCCACATGGTATATTTTAGCAATTTACACGGTTCACTGAATGCATTGTTTAAACGGTGCACACACTTATATGAAACACAACGTGCGTGAAAATGGCTCATGTGACAGCTGCAACTACACATGCTAGTTTCTTCTTGTCTCTTACTTTCATCTATTGCATGTGGTTGGTTCTTTCTTGCTTCATCATAGTGATTATACACTCCATATAAGACAGTTTCTTCTTGAGCTTTATGTTATCTTCTGCAAGCTTGGTGATGACGCTCCGAGCATATTTTCCATATTCTTATGTAGAGCAATAAACTATGATGACCCTAAATCCTCTATTGTTACTCTTCATTCTAACATTACAACAAACAGAGAATTCCAAACTAGACCAAGAAATAACTTCAAAAACATCTAAATCCACTCCCATTGGGATGCCGCCAGGATAGCCTTTGGATGGGAGGTGGTGTAAGGAGAAATCCTTATTGCCAATGAGAGACTTAAGAAAAGAATCAGAGAACGTATCTTTTTGGTTTCTAACCCTACAATAGTAGGATGAGTTTTTTTATAGTATCTATATGACTAAAGGTTTCCTACCAGGAGCATATATACCCCTAACATTCCAAAATAAAGCATTCATGGTAAAACAGTAGTCCTAGGGTGCTTGCCCCATTTACAGGTACACATTTTGAACCAAAACCCCTCGCTAGGATTAGTGTGAGGCAAATCTTTTGAAAGAGGGATAAAATGATTGCGAGTAGGTTTTGAAGGTGATTTGAGGTCTAAATCATCACCAACAATGCAGTCAGATCCCAAGCTATTGGCACCAATAGTATTTTGAGGTAAATCTACATATACTCCTATATTATTAGCAACATAGATGAAATAGGGGTTATTGAAAAAGCAAAAGTTCATTTTTTTCTTAAGAGGGTCCTTTGGGGTCTCCAAGTTCGATACTTCTTTTATGTGTTGCGCTTTCTGCATCACATGCATGTGGTCTCCATCTAGTCCTGAGCTTGCCCTGATAGCTTCCACAGGGCCCCAAAATTTTCTCTTGGTGGTTGGATCCATGCTTAGAATAGGGAAGTCCGCTTCATATTGCTCTAAAATATTGTCAACTACTTCCTCTTCTTGTTCATCTTGTCTTCGTCTAGCTTCTCCATCACAGTCTAATTCATCACCCCAACACTTCCATTTCCCTAAGTAAGTTAAATCCAACAACCTCTTCTTGTTCCCTTTCAATCAGCAGGTCTAGGACTATGAACTGGTTGGTGTACAAAGATCCAGGGATCTGTTTTTTTCAATAGAGAAGTGGATGTGGGTGGTTCCAAACCAGCCTGATGGAAAAGGTCATGCGTATTGCTCCTAGGGTTGTTGATTTTTTTAGAGCCAATGTGAGACCCACTATCATACCCGACTCTTGAGCTCTTGTGTGATCCAACATCATAACCAGAAGTGTTATCTCCTTTTTTAGTGTCCATAGATATCTAGGCATGTGCTGCTGGGATAACACTTGGATCATCATCAATAGTTGTGTTTGGAGATTCCACCTCAACTTGGATTCAGAACAATTTCCCACTCACACCCAAAACTCTGTCGTCAAGGATTTTTGTGTAGTTTGCAAGCTATCTTAAATCTCACTATCTCATAGAAATACTAAAAATTAAGTTGCAAGTCAACATCAAACAGCCCACCATAGGTGGAAATGATCTGGTCCAGCAGGTGGCACTCACACCATTCCGCCTATGTACATCGATCTAGGCCCATCAGTGCTATCTCTTCCTCTGAAGATGATGCTAGGATCCTTGCCATTAATTTCTCAACCGAGTCGTGGTCATGTCCGGGCAAGCGCATCTCCCTCAGCAATCTCCCTAGGTGTTCCTCTACCAGCTTCTCCCCCAACTACATCTCTGGATCACTTGATCCCATGGACACAACTGTGGTGGCGATGATAAGCAGATAGGGGCACTCATGCGAGCAGTGTTGGTTGAGTTTTGCAGAGCAGCCACATGAGCACATGATAAGGTAACTGGAGTTGCAGTTGCAGTCACGAGGCACAACAGGTCCATGGGTGAAACAATGTACTATCAACTAGCTTCTCCCTCGGGGACCCAATGTCCATGCGCAAAATCCATCGTGAGGGGATAATTTGAGGCAGGCGAGGTCAAATCCAATCTGAATCCCTCGACGATGAGCACGGAGGAATCGCCACTCAGCGAAGAATACACTCCCATTTATTCCTCTGCTCCGGGATCTGAGATTGGGCTTCCAACATTGCACACTTGAGAACAATCGCCTCATTTTGCTTCCATGCATGGGCATCCACATCCTCTCTTGTGGAGTAGCCTCGGTGACGATGATCTCTGCAGGAAGATCCAATTCGAAGTACATCCCGTGCTAGACAATTTAAACACCCCTCCTCATTTCCGCCCTTAAACCTCCCTAGGCCTCACACTATTCTGCCACCTGAGCACAACATCTTGAATCCGGTTTGATATGATGAACCAACACCACATCTGTCGCCCCGGCCTCAGATCCGATGAGACCAAAGGAAACCAACTGGGATTCCCTCAATGTGTACTAGGGCTCGGCGAAGAGGTATATGCGCATGTGTTGATGGGTGTTCGCCAGCGTGCGGGATCCATACCGCGATGCCATGTCAATGTATTTTTCTTAGGGGAAGGTCATCATGGTTAGCTTTATTAACTTTAAACAACTCTTACATCGTCCACTAGAAGTTCCGAAATAAAAATGGAAGGTGAGTCCAACCACAAGTTCGGTGGATCTACACGTCCATTTTGCGCCAGCACATGAGCTATCATATTAGATTCACGATTACAATGGTCTAACATGACCTTCCTGAAATTAAGTAACAATAATCGACAATCCTCTAGAATTGGCGCTGCTATAATAGAGTGCCCCGTGTTCTGTTGGAGTGCATCAACTAAATTATTGCAGTCCGTTGTATCCAAATGGAGTTGCAGCCAACACTGATAGCAAGATTTAGTCCTTCAGGCAGGGCTGCAGTTTCGGCGATAAAAGCATCTACCACATGATCAAGTTTTGTTGTGGCCGCATGAACAAACAAGCCATCATAATCTCCAATGACTGCGCCACATGCGCCCATATTATCATCTTTAGAGAATGCATCATCAACGTTTAGTGCAAGTTGATCGTGGAGCATTTTCTTCCACTGGTTCAGGCGCGGAGTCGTGGGCGGTTTGCACGCGCGCGTACAGAATTGAGAGCTAGAGCTCGATTAACCTATCCTGTCCAATTATGACGTTGGAATGACTCCGCAGCTAATGAACAAAATAGGCATTGGCCAGAATTTTAGATATGTCTGTTTTCTAAAACACAACAACATGGTATAACATTATGTAGGCACCTCCATAAAAATATTTGGACCTTACCTGGGACTTTCAAACTCCACAACCTCTTCCACATAGGATGTGGAGAAGATCCTTGTATACCAAAATGATTGGTGTTATTTGATTCATAGCAGACCTTCCGTTGTTTATAATACGTTGACCGAACACTAAACATGCCCGACTCGGTGAGGTGCCAGACAATAAAGTCCTCCGTGCCGTGTTGATAAATGGGGATTTGTAGTATCCTTTCCGCATCAATATGCGAGAACTTACCCCTAATCAGAGTTTCATCCCATTCATAATTAGCAGGATCTATGAGGTCGTTTACTATAGTAAGAATACAATTATCTCTAGGGGTAATTATATTCCTCGAATTGCTGTTGGGAATCCAAAAATCGTCCTAGATATTGATTTTCAATCCGTTTTCCACTCTCCACGTGCATCCATTCTTAAAAGTCTGAATACTAGACCATATGCTTTGCCACAGATAAGATGATCCCTTTTTGTTGGAACACAATTCAGAATGTCACGATAAGGGTAGTACTTTTCCCTCAATACCTTAGCACATAAAGAGTCATAATTTTCAATCAACCACCAAAACTGTTTTGGCAAGCATTGCAAGATTAAAACTGTGTATATCACGGAATCCCATGCCGTCCCAAAGCTTGGGTACACACATCTTCCACCAAGCAAACCAATGTAGTTTGTGTTGGTCCTCACCATCACCGCACCAGAAATGCGATATAGTATCAGTGATCCCCTTACAAATTTTCTTTGTAAATTTGAATACACCCAACACATAAGTTGGGTTAGCTTGAGCCACCGCTTTAATTAGAGCCTCCTTTCCTCCATATGATAGCGTTCTTTCTCTCCAACCGTTAACAAGCTTCTAAATCCTCTCAATAAGGTGTTTCGAACAATCCACTCGATCAATCCCAATCATTGAGGGAAGACCACTTGTCAGATAATGATTCAGTCATAATATCCAGGATCTGATACACCTCTACCTTATCATCAACATTTGTACTGGGGTTGAAATAGATAGAGGATTTAGCAGCAATAACCATTATGCAGCACAATAGTCATCAAGGACCATTTTCAAGGTATTTAGATTCGTCACATCTGGCTCCATAAGAATCAAAAAATCATCCGTAAAAAGTAAGCGAGAAATAAAAGAGAAATCACGACAACATGAACCCCTTTCAGGTGCCCATTCTCCTCTTCATGGGTGATTAAAGCGGAGAGGTCTTCCGCACACACTAAGAACAAGTAGGGAAAGAGGGGATCCCCGTGCCTTAAGCCCCTGCTGGGAGTAGATGTCGGCGACATAAGCTATATGGACAGATTATATCCAGAAGACTTTATGTACTAATATTGTTGTTTAATAATAAAGCGACCGACTAAAAAATGGTAATCTCGTACATAAAAAAGGTACTTCAGTGCATTTCGTCTGATTCAAATAAGTATGCTTTTTCAACGCAAATTCCAGGCTCCACCTCGGCTAGACCAAACATGCCCACGCACCTCGGGCAAAAACAGTGGCATCACAGCAGAATTGTCCAACTAAACCCTCCCTCCCACTTTTCCCTGTTCCCCTCCCTCCTTATTTGAATCACCCACCCACACTCCCCCCCCCCCCCCCCCGCACAGAGACTGCCCCACGCCCCCACCCACCGTACGCAGCGCAGCACCGCACCACCCCACTCTCCTCGCTCTCCCCGAAGCACGCCGCCCCTCGCTTTGCTCCTAGCGCCGCCACCGCCGAGAACCCCCTCCGTGCCTCTAGGGTTGCTCCCGCTCAGCGCCGCGATGGAGGGCGAGGGAGAGCACGCCCCGGCCCCGGCGGCGGCGGCGGCCGCCGAGGTGAGCAACCCGAGGTGCTACTTCGACGTGAGCATCGGCGGCGACATGGAGGGCCGGATCGTGATGGATCTCTACGCCTCCGTGGTGCCGCGCACGGCCGAGAACTTCCGCGCGCTCTGCACCGGGGAGAAGGGCGTCAGCGCCGCCACCGGCGCGCGGCTCCACTACAAGGTTTATCCCTCCCGGCTTCCCCTGTGCAGCTGCGCTACAGTAGTTGCTACTCCAATTAGATTTTCGGGTTTCGGTCATGCTTGGTGCGGCCGGGTTCACTGCTGCGGGTATTCTAGCGAGGCGCGGCGCCCCCTTCCTATTAATTCGATTTCGAACACTGTCAAATGTGCGTCTTGCGCATAGTCGCGTAGATTGTTTGGCATCAGGTAACACGGTTCTCGGTTCGGCGATTTAGGATTGGGTAGTTATATTGCACGGACTGTGATTCTGTCCATGGCTGCCGATTTATCAACCAAACACGAGTCGTTGCAGGCCTTTTTTGCTTTGATTGGGCGATTTTGCTTTTGCTGTCTTTGTTACTGCTACTGCTTTCTTCAGTGTGCATAACTAGTGCTTGTAACGTTCCGATTAGTCCTGTTGCTTTAAAACTGTTTTATTATACTACTCCTTGCTTTGGCGTACTATTGGTAATATGCTTCATGTACTAGTGCCCGCTACTGGTGCTGGTACACTATGGCCAACCTTCCATGTCATCATGTGACTCGTGTCACTGCACATTCGCTGGGTGTGCCGCCAACAATTGCTTCTGGTTCTGCCTTTCTTGTCTCTTGAAGCACTTGCTGAAATTTGAAAGCACCATATTCTTTAGAAAAACCGACTCATTTGTTTTTGGCCAACTCGCTATATGGTTGCCAATAGCATAGTGGGACTATGAAAAGGATTTCTGGTATGCTTAAATTAATAGACAGGTCATATGGAGTTCATTCGATTGAGAAAGTACCTCGTGATCTTTCTAACTTTGGACATATGTCAAGGCTCACAAACTGCGTGTATAGTCTCAGCCTCTGGTGCTTTTTCTTGGCACAAATGCATTGTAGATTATCCTTAAAGCAGTATCTGTCAGAACCAAGTAGACCTAGCTTGACAGTACTTCCTCCGTAAAGAAATATAAGAGAGGGAGTAGTTTAGTTATTTTGTGCTTCAAGTGTCCCAGTCAAGGACAAACTGAGTGGTGGCAAAATAGTATTATATGGTCAACGTGGATTTACTATTTTCTGGTGATAGTTCTTTATTGACTAATACTTAGGCTCTTCAACTTCAACCATAATTGGGATGATAATTTGGGAAAAACACATAAGTGGGGCAGAGCATTAGTGAAGTTGTGATAAGTCTCCCACTTAACTGTTGGAGCGACAGAGGTCCAATTTTGGATAACGGCACTTTCGTACCGTGTACCTCGTAGTGGCAGAGACTAACACATGTTGGCTATCCTTTCTATTGCTCGTTTTCTTTCTTAGACAGAATGCAAGATTGTCCTGCTTTCATTTGCAGCCACCAAATTATTTTCCATTTTCTAGTAAGAGAATGGTGGTGATTTTGATGTTTAACTGCTCAGAGTTAGCATTATCCTAACCGCTGAATTTAAGTTTATAATCTTTTCTTTTCTGAAAGAATGACCTAGACAAGTATTTTTATATGAAGTTATGAACTAGAGTTGGTTATTCTTCATGGTAGCAATGATTTTTTTTCTTTGGGGACCACTGCAGGATACCTTTTACTTCTGTAAAGTACGGGATCTTTAACCCTTCAACTACTTATTTTTTGGGTAACTTTTACTCTTCAGGGCTCATCTTTTCATCGTATCGTCAAGGGTTTTATGGTGCAAGGTGGAGATATAACTGCTGGTGATGGAACTGGGGGCGAGTCAATATATGGATTGAATTTTGAGGATGAGAATTTTGTTTTGAAGCATGGGAGAAAAGGGATGTTATCAATGGCGAATTCTGGTCCCAACACAAATGGATCTCAGTTTTTCATCACTACCACCCGAACACCGCACCTTGATGGGAAACATGTTGTTTTCGGGAGGGTTGTAAAAGGAATGGGAGTGGTTCGCGCAATGGAGCATGTTTGTGCTGGAGAAGCTGACCTTCCAACTGATGATATTGTTATTGTTGATTGTGGGGAACTGCCAGAAGGTTCAACTGAAGGAGTTGCAAATTTCTTCAAAGATGGTGACATGTATCCTGATTGGCCTATTGACCTCGATGAAAAGCCTGCAGACGTTTTGTGGTGGATTAATGCCGTTGATTCTGCAAAGTCTTTTGGAAATGAAAATTTTAAGGTTCGCGTTGCTCAAGGGACTGCCCATTCTGTTCATATTTTGCTAGTTTTATTTAGTTCACGGGAGGAAATTTTCATTGTCGTTGTATATAATGCATTAATAACATGTATTGGCCAATTCTTTGGTTAAAGCGTAGATGCACTAATAAAAAATGGGTAAACATATCATCTTAAATTGTAAAAATACTACACCTAACTTGATTCCTGTTTGGAACTTACAACTGAAGTTTCTGCCTCTCTACAGAAACATGATTACAAGGCTGCACTCAGAAAGTACAGAAAAGCTATGCGGTATTTAGATATTTGCTGGGAGAAAGAAGAGATAGATCAAGGTATCTGTTCTTTTCTTTCTTATCGCTGTTTACTTTGTTAAGGTGCTTATGGATAGAGGTGCATTTTACTTGCTAATCCTAACAACCTATTAATGTGCAGAGAACAGCTCAGCACTGCGGAAAACAAAGTCAATTATACTCACAAATAGTTCTGTAAGTTCAACTTTCTGGCACTTGTTCATGGACAGACCATAAATGCATGTCCCTCTATAGTACTACATTTAGAGAAATTCTGTTTGGTACATCATTTGTGTTTCCTCATGTGAATCTAGAACTTTTTTTCCTTGTAAAATCATTCTCTTCCTAGTATACAGAAGTCACCTGTAACTTCTTCAGGCATGCAAACTGAAGCTGGGAGATGTGGAGGGTGCTTTGTTAGATGCAGACTTTGCACTGCGTGAAACAGAGGGCAACGCAAAAGCTTTTTTCCGTCAAGGACAGGTCAGTGTTAAACTAACATGTAATACACCACTCCCTCCGTCTCATAATATAAGAATGTTTTTTAAGCTACAACAGTTTGAAAAACGTTCTTATATTATGGGACGGAGGGAGTATCCACAGACCAATGTTGCAGACATTGTATGCACTACAAACATGTTTTGACAAAACTATGACCAGACAGTTTACCTTCCCCATGTTACATTTGCGCGCTCAAACTACTTGCATTTATGTGAAATCAAACTGGCTTATTTGCATGTGTTCATCGTTGAGTACATCTTACTTTATATGTTGGACATAAATGCAAATGCCAATGTTATTTGTTGTCCTTGTCGCATAAAAAAATTAAAGATTTGCATCTGTGCCACTTGAGCATCGTTTTATGTCTATGCATACTACATTCTAAAACTTACATTCTTGCTAGCCGTGGTCCAATATTATTTGTAGTCCTTGTTGCATTGGTGCTGGGAATATTAATTCTTAGTGTCTTCCTGTCAGCTTCAAATTGGCTTGTCAATAATAATGTATTGGAATGCAGGCACGCATGGTACTCAAAAATATTGATGCTGCAGTTGAGAGCTTCCAGCGTGCATTGGAGTTGGAGCCAAATGATGGTTTATATATCCTATTGCCCCTCCATTGACTATTCTTGTAATTTCTTCCCATTTGCAGCTAAGAATGTTGACTTTTGTATTTCTGATCCTCAGGAGGAATCAAACGGGAGCTGGCTGCTGCAAAGAAGAAGGTTAGTTCATCGTGGTTATGAATTTTGGGACTAATGATTGTTCATACAAGATGTTGCTGACTTGTCATCTGTTATTACCCCAGGTTACTGACAGACGCAATCTGGAGCGGAAGGCATTCTCCAAGATGTTCGAGACGTCAGGAAGTTCAGAGAAAAGTGATGAAGTACCGGCAGCAAGTTCAGAGAAAAGTGATGAAGTACCGGCAGCAAGTTCAGAGAAAAGTGATGAAGTACTGGCAGCAAGTTCAGAGAAAAGTGATGAAGTACTTTCCTAATGCCACGTCCATCGCCATTTAAATTCCTTGGTTTGGACCTTTGGGCACAGAAACAATAGATAATTAACTATTTGGCTGCCAAATGCTGATGTTGTGAAGCATCGACCAAACCAGATTCTTTCCTTTTCTGCGTAACCGATGATCTTTTTCGTCGTTGTTGTAGGATAAAAACTGATGCCCCAAGCAAGCGCCTTTCATTGTTTCGTCTGTCATACATACTGGGAGCTGCCCGGTGAAAAACTTCAGGTTATTCTTAGAATCTACTGCAATAGTTTTGTCGGGCTTGTAGTTTGTCTATGCGTTCTGACCTCATGCTTTCTTCCTTGCAGTTATACTGATGGAGTTTGCACGGGAGAAATGTAACTCGAAAGCAGTGGGGGGGCACCTGAACCTTTTGTGTTTTAGTGTAGAAGTGGTTGCAATGCCGTCGAAAGAAATGTCTTTCATTGACTGGAACTCTTGGATATTGCTGCTAATCGACAACTTCTCTTGACGAACATTTTTTGGGAAAATTAACGAGACATTGCCAACAACATGTCATGTCTTTTTTACATTCCATTAGCTTATCGTTGCACTTGGCCCATGCATTTTGGAGGCCCCAAGAACCCTACCAAAACCACCTCGCTGAGGGCTTGTTCGGTTGACAGGAAAATGGAGAGGATTTGGCAGGGATTGACGGGATTTAATTTGCTATAAGTCAAAATCCCCTTCAATCCACCCCAATCCCCTTGGAAGGGGGTGTAACCGAACAAAGCCTGAATGGTGCCTGCCTTTACGAGCAATGACACTGAGGGTGGTGAATTCTTATACCACAGATAGTTAAAAGTCGAGTTCGGTTGCAGCCAGACAACCAGAGGTGCTACGCTGTTCAGGATTCAACCTTGAGAATAGTTGGCCATCGTCCGAAAGTACCTTTCTACACCAGGAGTTGCTCCTGGTGGCTCCTGATGTGAACAGTAAAAGCAAAAAAAAAATTCAAAAAATTCTGGATTTTTCTGTTGGCATACTTTCACAAATGTTTGTTGTGCATGCCAAATTTTATTGCAAAATCACATTGGTGGAAGTCGTGTCAAAAAAAAAAACAGATCTTCAAAATGCTTTTGTAAGTAACATTTTCAGAGCATCGATTTTGTCCTTTTTACCACGCCTTATACCAATATGATTTTGCGATGAAATTTTGCATGCACAACAAACATTTGTGAAAATATGCCACAATAAAAGTTCAGAATTTTTTGAATATTTTTTGATTTTACTGTTCACACCAGGAGCATTTGCAAGTGGATTTTACTGTTCACACCAGGAACCGGATGGAGTATATAAAATCATAGCAGGTGGCGTTTTTTGCATCTTCATGCAGCAGGTCATAGATTCAGATATAGCTAACGATATTGCTGTTCATTGGTTCGAAGTTTGTAACCAGACCATGTAACCACACAATTCAAAATTCCCACAAAAAGGGACCAGAAGCAGACACAACCCTAGCAGCCCAGTTCTATGAACCCAGACACAACATATATATTTTTCCTAAAACATCCACGGATAGGCAAACTTCACACAGGGTTGGCTATCTAGGTTTTCTAGGCGTTGTAGTTGTCCAACCCCAGGTCTCTCAAGGCATCTGTGGCAGCAGCTTTGCAGCTTCCATGCATTGCCTTGGCTTTCCTGATAAGCTTCTCCACGCCTTCGTTGAGCAAGATCGTCCTGCGATGGTAAAAACAAGCAACAAGCGTGAACAGAATATTGGGAGTAAAAACCAGCTGCAGGGTGATACTGATTCTACATAGATATAGAGTTGTAGATTTCAGAGGGGACGTGGCTTCTATATTATACCTGTTTTCAGGGTTTCTGACCACGAGATTGCGAATCATAAGACATGCTTGCTTCTGAGTCAGCGCGGAGGATGGGAACTTTTGCATTGTCTGTATGGCCAGAGTGCCGTAGCCTAGGGCGACTGCACGGGCTGCATGTTCTGGTGACCGCAATGTAAGGATTTGCACCATAGACATTACCTACACATTCAGTTAGCTCGTTACAGGATATGGAAGTGGCTCATACAGTATACAGATTCTTCAGCATTGCACATTTGTGTGTATTATTACCTCCTGTATTACTGACGGGTCTTCAGAAAATCTGGAGACTAACGTCAACAACTTATCAAAACCATCTTGCTGAATGATATTGGCCTTGTTTGCATCACTTCCAGCCAGCTTCAAGCCGAATGTGATGTAAGCTTGATTTAATCAAAGTAGGATTTTTCTCATAAAAAAAGAAGGGATTCCTGTGGAACAGTAATGTTGCAGTGCTATGCCATACTACCATACCTTAGACAGCAAAGAGCAGCAAGGTTTTGCAATAACTTTGTTCTTCTGTACGCCAGCCTCATCGATGCACTTAAGAAGCACATCAATCCCGCCATTTTCAGATATGGACCGGCATATTTCTTCCTGTGGTGACACAAGAACTAAAGATGGTTAGGTTCTCAAAGCATTCAGGGTAAATGACTTGTTTTATTTGTTATCACAATTCCATATAGGCATATAGGAAATAAGTTTTTAATACGCAGGACCAAAAGTAAAAGGAAGAGCAATAACATGTTAGAAATTTTATGAACATCTCATGTACGCTAGCTGCCTGCAATTTATATTCTACTGGCCAGATAAAGTTTAAAACTGATGATACTAAAAATCACCCCATAAAAAATGGAGCCTCACTACTGTGGGAATTGAAACCATAACAAAAAGCGTTTTAACTATCATATATGGGGGACGGGGATCACCTGCCGCGCGGCAGGGTGCCGTTCGGTCACTGGCATATGGACCCGCAGGGAACTCGGCCCATGTGTCAGTGGCCGAACGGCACCCTGCCGCACGGCAGAGGAGCTGGCTCCATATATGGGATATGTATATATCGTAGTTTATTCGTACATTAACAGCAATTGCCTTCAAAGCAGCACAAGCTGATGGTAAGCTGGATGGAGCAACTTGCTCGCGGAGTGCGATCACAAGAACTTCTGCGACGCCAATTTCTGCAAATTTCCGTGAATATCCAAATACCTGCATCACAAGTCTGTCAATTTCATCTCTTTGGACCCAAACTTCATTCATACAGGAATGCCTAATTCCTTAACAGACAAATTATTAAGGTACACGAATTTATGATCAAGTCATAAACTGAACATATTAAAATCAATGTATAGGGTGATACTCCCTCCATTCCTTAATATAGGTCTTTTTAGAGATTCCACCAGGGACTACATACGGATGTATATAGCCATACTTTAGAGCGTAGATTCACTCATTTTGCTTCGTATGTAGTCTGTAGTGAAATCTCTAAAAAGACTTATATTTAGGAACGGAGGGAGTATATAAGTAAATTACAGTGCAAACTTGCAAGCAAGAATGCAAGATGTACATGTGCCGAGGACATTGAGAAACCAGAATGTTCAAAACATAAAACCATGTAATACCAACTTGGCTATTATTTTTCGTAAACATTCTGTCTAGATCTAATCATCACCAGAAGATCATGTCAAAAGGGCAGCCCGGTGCATGTACCGCTTGCACAGGGTAATAAAACTAACAAATTTCGATTTTAACACCTAATTTAGCTTCCTATGCATCTCATACAGACAACACCTTCATTATAACTCAATCAAATTTCCCCATATGGATTTATCTCCGGTAAACTAATTTCATGATTATCAAATTCAAACCGAGTAATAAATGTGCAAACCAAAATGATGCACTTGCTAATGTAAAATTAGGTTAAGTCTTGACATAATTCTACAAGCACATAGGACATACTTGAGAGGCCACCACTCGGTTATCATCAGGTGTCAACAGAACACGTATGGCATCATACACGCTTTGCACTTTGCTATTTGATTTGTTCCTCATAACCTCCAGAATGAGTTCATCAACCTTCAAGTCCATAAAGGCGTCTTTCACAACTTCATTGCCAGCAGATGCCATTGCCACGACACTAAAACCACCATCCAGTATATCTGAATTTTCCAGTGCTCCTTTCAAGATATCCATGACAAATTTGGGCCCTTGGCTTTGCCTGAACTTTTCAGTACTCCCAATATCTACAGATTGAGTTCATCCCCAAAAGTCAGACAACGAAAAGAGAATGCTGTTCTGGTAGATGGCTAGATCATATGGAGAAAATTAAAGCCCTCACATATATCCTGTGGAATGCAAAGTCAATAGAACATCCTCCTATCCAAGAACATTCGCGAAGGCAGCAACATACCACGGATCAGGGAGCTCAGCGCCTTCAAGCCCGAAGCAAGCAGTCTCTGCTGCGTAACCCCAGCCGACGCGCACAGGGCGACGAGCGCCTCCACGCCGCCATTCCGCGCCGCGACGGCCGCATTCTCCGCCCCCTCGCCGGAGCACAGCTCGAGCAACTCGTCGAGCAAAGAGACCAGCCTGTCAAGATCCTCCCCCGACCTGCCGCTGGAGGAGGCCTTCAGTTCGTCCAGCACCCGCATCACCGGGTTCACCTCCTCCGCGGCGGCGTCCCCAGGCACGCGTCTGATGATCCCTGCAGGATGCGGTGAGAGTCTCAGTTCACCGCGTGTAAGAGAGAAATAGGAGATCTGAAGCCCTGGAGAGGACGGGGAGGAGTTCGTGAGTACCGGAGAGGTTGGCGCCCTGGAGGGTGAGGGCGTCGACGGCGTCAGCGAGGGCCTCGTCGGGGTCCATTCCGAGGTCTTCCATGTTCTCCCGGACCATGTCGTCAAAGGCCTCCTGCGAGATCGCGATCGCCATTTCTTGCCCTGCTTGTTCTCTTTCGGTGCGGACTGCGGAGTGAACAGATGGAAGAATGGGGAGAAGAAGGGTTTGGTGGTGGGGTTTCCGTTCCCCTCGGACAGAGATCAGGGCAACTGGTCACGCGGCAACATGCGCCCACGTATCAGGCCCTCCAAACGGCATTCAACGCTTGAGATTGTCCAAAGGCAAAACACTCTACACCTATCGACGTCCCGGTCATCCACCACATCATCACAACGATAACAACAACAACAACAATCAAAATAAAATTTGAGGTCGCGTGGGTCCTGGCGCCTACGGTTTCCCTGGCGATTCATGTTTTTATGTCGGCGGGGTTGATCCTCGTCCAGATCTCGGTGTCGATCGTTCTAACAAACTTGTCACTCGAAACCAGATTGGTGCGACTAGTTGTCTCCTCTAACAAAGAACATCGCGATCCACCAGAAACTCGTAGCTTCCACCCAAACCCACTTCAAAAGTTTGAGGCGACGCTAACCCTATATCATCCCGCACCTAATCCACTTCATAGCCTTCCCCTTGGGTCGACGACGCACGGTTGTAATACACACTATAAGCCGTTGAGGGTCTTATAGTTTCAGTGTGACATCATGGTGATGGGGGGAGTTGAAGATCCATGACGAAAATGACATCGTCAGCTACGAAGAAAGGGGGAGTGAAGTTGGGGAAGAAGGGAGTGCGGAGTAAGTCGGCAGATCCTCAGACTGTAGGGAAACTGATGTCAAACAGGCTGCTGGCAGCGGGGATGTTGACAAATACAATGAAGAGGGTTTGGTGCCCCATGCATGGGTTCCATATGGAGACGGGTGGTTTGAGGGTCCGCGTTGGAAATGAACTTAGTGTTGGGGAAACATAGTAGGAAAAAATCCGCCCTACGATCAACCAGGAACACTACAGAGATATAATAAACTGTTGGGATCGGATCGTTACCGACTTTGAGTTGCAGCAAAAGAAGACGAGTTGGTCTAGATCGTTGATGAAATTCCTCAAACCGTAGATGAACGATCTACTGAACCGCCCACAAACGATCTCCCGAACTGAAGACCGAAAGCACGACATCTCTACTTGGTTGCAAGCGTACAATCTTCATGATCCGACATTGCTTCACCGTTCAGAGCTAATTGTCGTTAGAGAATTAGAGGGAGGAGATTAGAACCACACTGGACTTTTAATTATGATGATTAGAGGAACTAGGTCTACCTCTAATTAGTCAACTAGGACCAATTAAAACTAGAACTAGATGAACTAGCGGAGGCTCCAAAACTTGTGTAAACAATAGGGCCAATGCCTCAAATATATATACATTAGAGGGCAACAAAGGGGTTGCCACCAAGGAGGGAAAGTCCCTCCTTGGGGCGTCAGGCAAGGGAGGAGGAGTTGGACTCCTCCCCCACTCCAATTCGCCCCCACAAGGAAAAGGGGGGGGGGCAACTATATCTGGCCATTCTTCGGGTTGGGCCGGGCTTCGGTCCGGGCCTAACCAAGCCCGACGTAGAAAACCCAGGCCCAAACCAGGTCAGACCCATGTGTCGGGCCTAGAAATCAGGCCTAAGCCTAGCCCATCAGCCCTCGGGCCTCGCCTCTTCGCTAAATCATGAATATGACGGGCCCAGGCACGACTTGGCCTGGCCTTCGGGCCTAAAATCTAGGCCCAGGCCCAACCCATGGGCACCATCGGGCCTGGTTGGGTAGGGCTTTTTCGGTCCGGGTCGGGTCGGGTTGGATATCCCACGGCCAGGTATAGCGCCAACTCCACCTGGGACCTCATGGCCCAAGTTGGGTTCCACCTCTTGGTTTTTTAAGGCCCGTTGATACTTATTATTTATAAATTGTTATAATAATTATTAGACCCTTTTATATAATTTAACAACACCGAAAACATTTTCCACCAATATATTATCTATAGGTAATACCCGATATTGCCCGATAACCTCCGAAACTCTTCCGGTGACCCCGAAATGCTTCTGAATCCTGTTGAAACTATTTTGAATATTAATGAAAAAAATCATGAATATATTCTAATTACACCCATACTACTATCACTCAACAAATCGTGATTACCTTAAGCTTGTGACCCCGTAGGTTCGGTAACTCATAGACATGAATGAAACTCCTTCGTTCACTGACTAATATCGGAACCGTGGAGGACCATATCGATCCTTATGAGTACACGAATGGTATTCAAGTGAACCTTTGATTACCATGTGATATTCTCTTTACTTCGCGATACTTTACAAAACACAAGATGCATTGGCATCCTCTTGAGTCATTCACATCCTCACTATACCGTTGTACTCCTTACCAGTTTTGTTCTTCTTTCTTGTTGATGTGTTTCGGCATCCCCGTAACATAGTCACCTGTGTCCTACAATACGATGACGTATGTCGCCACATCGAGAGGGTCCTAAGCATATCTCTCCATCGTTGGAGGAGCAAGTCCCACTCTCGAGCTCTCTAGTCTCTTGTCAAACTTTCCGATGAACCTGTAAGTTGTTGTTATGATCACCTAGTTATAGATGACGTTTGAGCAACCCCAAAGCTCATCATATGGTAAGAAGTGACTACGATATTCTCATGGTCTAAGGAACATAAAACACATGTTAACACTCCATGTTATAACAATTGACTTTAGACGATATTATCTCAAAGTATAACAAACAAGTTTGGGTCGATTCAATATGATCATTCTTCTAACGTCATACTCCCGATGTAATTTTAGGAGTATCATTACACTTAACAATATACTAAGATCCGGAAAACTTGATCACTAACAAGACTTGAGCCATTCTCAGAGGCAAGACTAGGAATCTTTATTTTACCATTTATCATTCCACACGTGCATATGAGTTTTGCACTAAATCACATATTCCAGAATCATAGCAGTTACAACATAGAATATAAAATCTTAATTATGAATATGTAAATATAATAATACAATATTATTGCCTCTATGACATATTTCCAACAGCCACCCACTTGCACTAGAGTCAGTAATCTAGTTTACATAGTCTTTGTAACACCTATGGCTATCTGGTGTTGCTCATGCTTTGCTCGTGGTCAAGCCTACGTCATCGGGCCTGACACATTCAAATCCGTGTGAACCTTGAGAACCTTCACAAAACCCTTCTTGACATACTATTGAATAATGTGATATTTGTGATCGATGTGTCTGGTCTTCATGTGGGATCTTGGTTCCTTTGCTTGAGTAACGACACCACCATTCTCACAACAGATTGCCATTGGGTTCATCACACTTGGGACCACACCAACTTCTTCAAGAAACTTCTTGATCCAGACTGCCTCTTTCGAAGCTTCTGAAGCCACAATACACTCTACCCCTTTCATAGAATCCGCAACATTGTTCTGCTTGAAACTTTTCCAAACCACTGCACCACCACTCAGGGTATAAACATAACTTGATTGAGATTTATAGTCATCTATATCAGTCATGAAGCTAGGATCGGTGTAACCATTTACAACGAGCTCTTCATCTCTTCCATAGACAAGGAGCATGTCCTTTGTCCTTTTGAGGTACTTAAGAATATTTTTAACCGATGCGTAGTGATAAACTCCAAGATCACTTTGGTACCTGCTACTAACACTTAGTGCATAAGAAAAATCTGGTCTAGTGCATATCATAGCATACATGATGGATCCAATTGCAAAAGCATATGGTACTCCAATCATCTGCACTCGTTCATCAACCGTCTAAGGACATTGATTTCTACTAAGTGTTGTGCCATGTGACATCGGGAGAAAACCTTTCTTTGCATTCTCCATTTTAAACCTCTTAAAAACCTTGTTAATGTGCGTACCCTGGCTTAGCACAATCAGATGTCTTGATCTATATCTATAGATCTTTATGCCCAAAATATGCGCTGCTTCGCCTAAGTCCTTCATTGAAAACACACTCTTCAAATAGTCTTTTACCACTTCATGAAAACATTGATTCTAACTCCTAGATGCTTGCTTCAAACCGTAGATAGATCTTTGAAGCTTGAACACCTTTCCGACATCCTTAGGATCGAAAAAATCTTTTGGTTGTATCATATATACATCCTCTTTCAAATATTCATTTAGGAATGCAGTTTTGACATCCATATGTCATATCTCATAATTGAAATATGCAATAATAGCCATCATAATTCGTATAGACTTTAGCATAGCTACTGGTTGGAAAGTTTTGTCATAATCAACTCCCTCAATTTGCTAAAACCCTTTCGCAACTAGACTTGTTTTACAGATAGTAGGGTTACCATCTGTGTCTGTTTTTATTTTGAAGATCCATTTACATTGTATGGGTTTCACACCCTATGGAGGATCAACCAAGTTCAAAACTTGATTCTCGTACATGGACTCCATTTCGGATTTCATGGATCTTAGCCATACTTTTGAGCTGGGTGACGCCATTGCTTCTATATAGTGCCCGAGTTCATCTTCCTCTAAGATGAATATTTCATTGTGAAACCATTCAGGAGGTTCAGTAACTCCGCCTGGCCTACACGGTTTAGTTGTGCAAACAATTTCAGGAACATATTTTGTTTCATTATTCAAATCTAGAGATTATGTAATATCATTAAGTTGTACTATCCTCCCACTTACTTCTTTTGTGAGAAACTCCTTCTCAAGAAAGTGTCCATTCTTTGCGACAAACACTTTATCTTCGGACTTTTGGTAGAAGTAATACCCAATTGTTTCTTTGGGATAACCTACAAAATAGCATTTGTCTGCTTTGGGATCGAATTTATTTGGATGTAAACGTTTTACATAAGTTTCATAACCCCAAAGTTTCAAAAGCGACATATTGGGTTTCTTACCATTCCATAACTCATATGGTGTCGTCTCAATAGACTTAGACGGTGCTCTGTTTAGTGTACATGTTGTTGTTTCAAGTGCATACCCCCCAAAACGACAAAGGTAGATTGATGAATGACATCATTGACCACACCATGTCTAACAAGGTTTGGTTACGCCTTCCAGACACTCCTTTTCTCTATGGGGTTCCAGGAGGAGTAAGTTGTGAGACAATTCCACTGTCATTTTAATGTTTGCTAAACTCATGCCTTAGATATTTTCCACCATGATCTGATCGTAGAAACTTTATCTGTTTACCACGATGATTCTCTACTTTGTTTGGAAATTCTTTGAATTTTTCAGATGTTTCAGACTTATGTCCCATATCTTCTCAAATCATTAGTGAAGGTCACGAAGTATGAGTATCCACTATACGCTGGTGTGCTCATCGGACTACATACATCACTATGTATTATGTCCAATAATTCAAACGCCCGTACAGGATGATCAGTGAACAGTGTTTTAGTGATTTTACCCATCAGAAAAGCTTCACCTGCATCAAAGGATTCAAAATCAAATGATTTTAATACTCCATCTTTATGAAGCTTTTGCATACGTTTCTTTCCGACATGACCAAGACGGCAATGCCACGTGTAAGTGGTAAGACATTTAGCATTAATGTTATGAGATTTCTATTTATGTGCCCTCGGTTGCTTAGTACTCCTCATTTTTGCCCCATCCAACTAATGTCCCTCAAATTTCCCCTCCACCACTCGGCCCACACTCAAATATGCCCAAAACGAAGAGTTTTTGTCAGGTCAATGTAGTTGATCGTTACCTGGCGCATGTACTGACGCGTGGGACACCTAGGACCCACCTGTCAGTGTGGATTCGGCTAGCCATGGCTTGTGTTCATATGGTGGAGGGGGTAATTTTTTTGCATGGGAACCGCCATTAATGTGTTTAGCATGGAAGATATTAGAAACTCTGACTAAACTATGTCCTAAAAACTAAATATCTCAAAATGAAATATCTTTGTTTTAAACAATGAGCTCTCGCACATAAGAAAAATCCCTGTTTTCCTCTATGGCGGGCCTACTTTTAATTTATTGCTAAGTCATCACCTTCTCATTGAAGCACCAATTTGGAGAGCCATATTGTCATTCTTAGTTTAACATGCATTTACTCTAATTAATGTTGGGTTTGGGCACGACTGGATGTCTTCTACCTTGAATTACAATGTTTAATCACTGCTTAAACTTCAGAGGTGCTTTGCATTTATATTTTGTGATCACATAAAGGGCTAGCGAGATACCACCTTATCATATTGTATCATAGTTATTTGATAAAGTGTTGGTATCTGAGATATAGTATTATTGCTCGCTAGTTGATTATATTATTGATATGAGTAATTGTGGCCGCTAAATGTTATCATATATGTGTTTTCTTCATGATCTTTGCTGAGAATTTGATTACTAGTTAAGCTTATATACAACAAGAAAAGCAAATGAGTTGTAATTTTTTTCTTTATCATTTTAGTTTGTCAACTGAGTTATTTGAGGACAAGCAATGTGGTAAGCTTGGGGGGGGGGTGATACGTCTCCATAGTGTCTACTTCTCCAAAAGCTTTTGCTCATTTTTTGGCCCTAATTTGCACTATTTGAGTGAAACTAACCCGGACTGACGTTGCTTTCAGCCAAACTACCCTGGTATTTTTTTGTAGAAATAAAAGTTCTCAGAATTGGATGAAACTTTACAGAGATTTATTTTGTAACAAATAAAAATACCGGAGCAAAGAAGTACTATAGGGGGCCACCGATGACCCACAAGCCAAGGTGGAGTGCCTACCCCCTGGGTACCCCTGGACAAAACACTTTTTATGATATGGATCCATCGCTACCTCATGTTCTTTGTCGAGAGCGCTGATCTGGAGTCCGTTCATGCCTCTGTAGAGAGGAATTCATTGTTGTCATCATCATCAACCCTTCTCCATCAATGGTTTTCATGATGTCCACACCGTGTGTGAGTAATCCCCTTGTAGGCATACTGGAGATATATGGAGTTGGATGATATTTCATATGTAATCATGTCAATTTGTTAGGGTTTGATCCCTAGTATCCACTAGGTTCTAAGATTGATGTTGCTATTACTTCGATATGCTTAATGCTTGCCACTAGGGCCCGAGTGCCATTATTTTAGATATGAACATATATGCTTTAATGAATATATTTGAGATGTCTATCTTACATGCAAGTTGTATGCACGTGTTATCGTCCTGAACCTTAGACCCCAAGCTGACCATGAATTGGTATATCGATGGGGATCACTTTAATTTGAGAAGTTCATGTATTCACTTTGTGTTAATGCTTTCTTCCGATTCTTTATTAAAGGAGTGCCTTAATCACCTTTAGTTTGCACTAGGACCCCGCTGCCATGGGTTGGAAAGAAAAATGACGTTATGCAAATTCTTATCGCAAGCACATATGACCATCTACAGAATACATGCCTACATATGATTGATAAATTGGAGCTATTGCGCATTGCTCTAGGTTGTTAAAATTACATATTGAATCTCATCTGAATATCCATCGCTACTCCATTCCTACACTTTAATATTATTGCCTTTGCTCAAGTTACAATTACTCTGCCAGTTACAAATCTACCGCTACTGTTGTTACTGCTAGTATAACTTTGCTATCACTACTATCACATTACCGTGCTACTAATAAATTGCTGCAAGAAAGTGATTCTTAGGCGTGGTTGAATTGACAACTCAACTGAGAAGGCTTATAAATATTGTTTGGCTCCCTTATTTTGACTCAATAAATTTGGGTGAAATAGTGATACTCGTGATCTGCGTTCGGTTTTCCATGAAGAGGAATGAGTAATCCCAGCACAAAGTGGGTAAGTATTTCCCTCAGTTATGAAACCAAGGTTTATCGAACCAATAGGAATACCAATCCTCAACCGTCTTCAACAGCTGCACACAAAAGAACAAACAACTTGCACCCAATGCCGGCAAGAGTGTTGTCAATCCCCTTGATCTCGTTATTTTGCAAGCAACTGGGTAGTGTAGATAATTGTAGATAATAGTAAAGGGAAAAATAAAATAAAAGGTAATAAATACCATCAAGGTAATGATAGTGTTTGCGACTTTATAAGTGAATAGACCTAGGGGCCGTAGAGTTATGTAATGGCATCTCATAAGCAAAGCATACGGTGGGTAAACAAATTACCGTTGGGCAATTGATAGAAAAGCGAATAATCATGCTATGTTCACAACAATGATCATGTGTATATAGGCATCACGTCCATAAGAAAAATAGGCTAACTCCTGCCTGCACCTACTACTATTACTCCACTTCAAGAGTGCTTCTATGCTTGCCTCTCTATGTATTAAGTTCATGACAAACAGAGTAATGCTTGGAGAACAATGACATGATGTAGACAAAGTAAACTCAACTAATATGAATAAACCCCATCGTTTTATCCTTAGTAGCAACAACACAAAGACACAACTTGTCCCCTTCTATGATTGGGATATAGAAACTCGTCAAGTTGAACCTACTACATCGCACCACTCCCACTGGAGAAATATCAATCTAGTTGGCCAAACTGTCTCAATAGATCGAAGAGCATTACGAAGCTATGATGTTCATGCAAATAATAATCATAGTAATCATGTTTGACTCAAACACTTTTCATGAATAATCTGAACATAAACTCACAATTCATCGGATCCCAACAAACACACCATAGAAAGGGATTACATCGGATAGATCAAGGCAAATATGCGATGAACATTGTATTGAAGACCGGGAGAGAGAGAGATTGACATCTAGGTACTACCTACGGACCCGTAGGTCCGTGGTGAACTGCTCACACACCCTTGTGAGGGCAGCAAGGTTGATGAAGAGGCCCTCCATATTCGATCTCCCCTTCAACAGGGTGTCGGAACGAAGGTGTAGATGGCCTCCCGTCGGAACAGAGACTTGCGTTGACGGAAAAAGTTTCTCAAGAACGCTTCTTGTGTATCTAGGGTATATGTGAATTTATAGGCCAGAGAACGATGCCGGGAGACGCTCCAGGGGGCCACCACATATCTGGCTGTGCCCCCCTTGGGCGGCGGCTGGTTATGTGGTGGGCCCCTCGTGCACTGATACGTCTCCATCGTTATACTTTTCCAAACTCTTTTTCCCTTGTTTTGGACTCTAGTTTGCATGATTTGAATGGAACTAACCCGGACTGACGCTGTTTTTGGCAGAATTGCCTTGGTGTTATTTTTGTGCAGAAATAAAAGTTTTTGGATTGATCTGAAAATTTACGGAGAATAATTTTGGATTTATAAAAAAATACTAGCGAAATAATCAACCGGAGGGGGCCTGATGTCTACTACGCAACCTTCTTCTTGTAGACTCGTGTTGGGCCTCCAAGCGCAGAGTTTTGTAGGACAGTAGCAGATTTCCCTCAAGTGGATGACCTAAGGTTTATCAGTCCATGGGAGGCGTAGGATGAAGATGGTCTCTCTCAAACAACCCTACAACCAAATAACAAAGAGTCTCTTATGTCCCCAACACACCCAATACAATGGTTCGGCAAAGAGATGGTGATACAAGTGTAATATGGATGGCAGATATAGGTTTTTGTAATCTGAAAATATAACAACAGCAAGGTAACTAATGACAAAAGTGAGCACAGACGGTATTGCAATGCTTAGAAACAAGGCCTAGGGTTCATACTTTCACTAGTGCAATTTCTCTCAACAATACTGACATAGTTGAATCGTATGTAAATACCTCTCGTGCAACAAATAGTTCACTCCAAAGTCACAAGTAGCGGAGAACTAACGAAGAAATTATTGTAGGGTACGAAACCACCTCAAAGTTATATTTTCCGATCAATCTTATGAGCTATCCCTATAAGTGTCACGAACAGCCCTAGAGTTCATACTAAAATAACACCTTAAGATACACATCAACCAAAACCCTAATGTTCCCTAGATACTCCAACGCCACCACAAGTACCCGTGGGCTTGATTATATGACATACATCACACAATTTTAGATTCATCATGTTCAATCCAACACAAAGAACTTCAAAGAGTGCCCCAAAGTTTCTATCGGAGATTCAAGACGAAAACATGTGCCAACCCCTATGCATAGATTCCCAAGGTCACGAAACCCGCAAGTTGATCATCAAAACATACATCAAGTGGATCAATAGAACATCCCATTGTCACCACGGATATCCCATCGCAAGACATACATTGAGTGTTCTCAAATCCTTAAAGACTCAATCCGATAAGAAAACTTCAAGGGAAAACTCAATTCATCACAAGAAGATAGAGAGGGGAAAACTCCATATGATTCATCGATATCGATAAAGCTCACGGTACATCAAGAGTGTGTCATCTCAAGAACACGAGAGAGAGAGAGATCAAACACATAGCTACTGGTACATACCCTCATCCCCGAGGGTGAACTACTCCCTCCTTGTCATGGAGAGCGCTGAGATGATGAAGATGGCCTCCTGTGATGGTTTCCCCCTCTGGTAGGGTGCCGGAACGGGCTCCCGATTGGTTTTTTGTGGCCCTGGAGGCTTGCGGCGGCGGAACTCCTGATCTAGGTTTCTTTTCGGAGGTTTCTATATTTATAGGATTTTTTGGCATCGATCTCACGTCAAGGGGTGCCACGAGGTGGTGGCAAGCCTACGAGGCGCGCCAAGGGGGGTGGCCACGCCTGGCAGGCTTGCCGCCTCCTTGTGGCTCTTCTTGCCCAGCTCCAATGCTTGGGGAGTCTCTTTTGGTCCAAAAAAATCATACTAAATTGTCAACCCATTCCGAGAACTTTTCTTTCTGCACAAAAAACGACACCATGGTAGTTCCGCTGAAAACAACGTCAGTTCGGGTTAGTTCTAATAAAATCATACCAAAATCATATAGAATCATTGCAAACATGGCATGAATACTTCATAAATTATAGATACGTTGGATACGTATCAACATACCCAAGCTTAATTCCTGCTTGTCCTCGAGTAGGTAAATGATAAAAGAAATAATTTATGAAGTGTGAATGCTAGTAAGTGCATAAGTTTGATCAATGATAATTCCAAACACTTTTTCTAGCATCATTATATATCATAAACAATAGCTCATCTCATAAAACTTCTCATGATGAAGTAACAAGCTATTCACATGTTAAAGTATAGACCATAAAGTTTCTTGGAAACTAACAAACTAAGCTTTCAGTCACCAAGCAATTGCAATTCATCCTATTTTCAGGAAGGATCTATGTAAGAGCTTTGATTTAGCAAATTCCACATACTCAACTATCATATATTCTTCCATGATTGCTAACTCTCAAAGCATATTTTTAGAGCAAATGGCATCCGTCGAACACAAAGAAAGATAGGGGCTTAAAGTTTCGCCTCCCAACTTATTTATCACATAGATAATTTTCAACAATAATAATTCATGATCAAATATATTTGAATGGCCATATATGCTTGGATCTTTCCCCAACACATGACGTTTGCCAAGAGAAAAAGGAAAAATAAAGGAAGTGGTGAAGATCACCATGACTCTTGCATAAAGGTAAGTACTAGAAAGTAAAAGATATGCCCTTCGCAAAGGGAAGCATTGATTTACAGAGGTGCCAGAGCTCGAGCTTTTAAAACAGAGATGAATAATAATTTTGGACGGTATGCTTTCATTGTCACCATAACAACCGAGAGATCTCGATATCTTCCATGCTAGATACATTATAGGCGGTTCCCAAACAAAATGGTAAAGTTTTCACTCCCCTCCACCAATCAATCACACTCCACGGCAAGCCTAATCCATGGGTACCGTCCATACCAACAACATTCCAGGGGTAGTTTTGTTTAATTATTTTCATTTTTTTCTTTGATTTCGGGACTGGGAATCCCTATTACTAGCCACTTTCTCGTGAATGATAGTGAATCAACACATATCATGAGAATAATCACCTAGCATGGAATATACTGACAGCTCCTAGTTACTATATGAGCGATTCAGGCATACAAAATAGAATATTATTTTAAGGTATAGAGTTTGACACATGCAAATTTACTTGGAACGACAGGTAAATACCGCATATAGGTAGGTATGGTGGACTCATATGGAACAACTTTGGGTTTAAGGGTGTTTGGATGCACACGTAGTATTTCTACTTGGTGCGGAAGTTTTTGCTAATATGAGATGGAAGCAAGCACCACATGTTGGAGGATCCATAACAATATAACTTCTATGCTAATATACCCAAGCATAACTCATTACATTGTCTTCCTTTTCCAACTTCAACTAATTTGCTGAAGTTTGAAAATAATTAATGGGCATTCACAATCATAGAAGATGTCCAAGATAGTATATTTATATGTGAAATCTCTCTTCCTTCAATATTCTTTCACGAATGGTTCAAGTGACCAATGAGGTGTTTGCTAACTTTCAATAAATTTTACCACCTATACTTATTATATGTGAAGTCATTACTACCCATGGGATAAGCATATAAACATATACAATTTCAGATTTATGATATTCAATTCATTCAACAATTTACTCATAGGATATAAGTGAAGCACGAGAGTAAATGACAAAACTACTCCAAAATATATAAGTGAAGATCAATGAGTAGTCAAACAATTAAGTAGGTACGTGAGGACTTTATCTCTCACTCTATCTCAATAAATATTTTCAGATATGAGTATTTTATTAAACAGCAAGCAAAAGAAAAATAACACTCCAAGAATAGGACGCATCATGTGAACAAATAAAAATTTAGGCTCAACATAGGCTAACCGATAGTTGTTGATGAAGAGAGGTGGGATGCGTAGCATCCCCAAGCTTAGACGGTTGGGACTTCTTGAAATATTTACTTGGGTGCCTTGGGAATCCACAAGATTGAGATTTTGTATCTCGTTCAATCCTCTCATATCAGGGTTTCACCTATCCTCGAAAACTTCATCCACATAAAACTCAAAAAGAACTCGTGAGATAGGTTAGTACACATAAGAATAAATCAACACTTCATGTACTGCCAAGACAAGTTGCACAATAGTTTTCAAACATTAGGTACTGTATGATATCATTTCCACAATTTATATCTACAAATATAGGCTAGGGAAACTATAGGATAAGTAGATAACAAAACTATGACAACAATCTGTCCAAACAGAACAATATGTAGCAATTTATGAAAACAGTATACTTATGTAACTTAAAAAATTATGAAAATTTAGGAAATGCTATAAAATTTATATTAAAATACCTTTTAAAAATTGCAGAACCTTTCCACGTTCCGGTAAAATATGAAAATTCAAAACTACAGCGGAAGTTTTTGTTTTTACACAGCACACATAAAAAATGCAATGCAAGCATCCTAAGGTAATTCTTGGAAATTTTTATTGAAAAATAATAATACAAATAAAATATAACAGATAAAAACAAAATAAAATTATGCTCCAAGCAAAAATCATATTATGTGACGAATAAAAATATAGCTCCAAGTAAGATATACCGATAGTGTTGAAGACGAAAGAGGGGATGCCTTCCGGGGCATCCCCAAGCTTAGACGCTTGAGTCTCCTTTAATATTACCTTGGGGGTGCCTTGGGCATACCCCAAGATTTGGTTCTTGTCACTTATTATTCTCCACATATCGTGGTCTCACCCAAAACTTGAAAACTTCAATCACACAAAACTTAACGGAACTTTGTGAGAAGGGTTAGTGTAATAAAGATAGATCATTCACTTAGGTACTGTCAATACAAGATTCATAATTTTTCTAACATGATACCTACTGTATTCCATAATTCTCTTTATATTACTCAATATAAGCTATAGGAACACTTGAAACAAGCAAACTATGCATGCAAAACAGAATCTGTCAAAAACAGAACAACCATAAAGATCTGAATGATCACCATACTTCCCTGACTCTAAAAATTCTGAAAAATTAGGAAGTATCACAGAATTTTCTTATCAATGTTTTTTAAAATTTTCAGCACTTTTTGACGCTCCAGTAAAATCATATAATTCATATACTGGACGCAAAACTTTCTATTTTTGCACAGAATCAAACAAGCAAGTATCCACACTATCCCAAAGGCTTTACTTGGCACTTTATTGAAATAAAATACACAAAACATGATTAATAAAGTAGATTAATAATTTTAACACATAAAAACATAAGGTAAAAGTGTTGGGTTGTCTCCCAAGAAGCGCTTTTCTTTAACGCCTTGTAGCTAGGCGATGATTTCAATGATGCTCGTATAGGAATAGTATTTGGGACATGCAAAAGAGCATCATGAATCTCATGACAAGCACATTTAAGTCTAACTCACTTCCTATGAATAGGGATTTTGTGATCAAATAATTTATGGGAGGAATAATCAACTAGCATAGGAAGGCAAAACAAGCATAACTTCAAATCTTTGAATACATAGAGAGGAAACTTGATATTATTGTAATTCCTACAAGCATATGTTCCTCCCTCATAATAATTTTCAGTAGCATCATGAAGGAATTACACAATATAACTAGCACATAAATCATTCTTTTCATGATTCACAAGCATAGAAAATTTGTCACTCTCCACATAAGCAATTTTCTTCTCATTCATAATAGTGGGAGCAAACTCAACAAAATAACTAACATGAGATACTTGATTGAAGCCACATTCAATATTAAAATCACGATGACAAGTTTCATGGATACTATCACTCTTTATAGCATACATGTCATCATCATAATCATCATATATAGGAGGCATGCCATAATCATAATAGTTTTTCTCATCAAAACTTGGGGCCTAAAAATAGCATATTCATCAAACATAGCATCCCCAAGCTTGTGGCTTTGCATATCATTAGCATCATGAATATTCAAAGAATTCATACTAAAAATATTGAAATCATGCTCATCACTCAAAGCTTTAGTGCCAAACATTTTAATACCTTCTTCTTCTAACACTTGAGCACAATTTTCCTTTCCATCATTTTCACGAAAAGATGAAGCATATGAGGCAACCTCAATTCCTTTTTTTGTAGTTTTATTTATAAAACCAAACTAGTGATAAAACAAGAAAAAAAAGATTCAATTGCAAGATCTAAAGATATACCTTCAAGCACTCACCTCCACGGCAACGGCGCCAGAAAAGAGTTTGATGTCTACTACGCAACCTTCTTCTTGTAGACTCGTGTTAGGCCACCAAGCGCAGAGTTTTGTAGAACAGTAGCAAATTTCCCTCAAGTGGATGATCTAAGGTTTATCAATCCGTGGGAGGCGTAGGATGAAGATGGTCTCTCTCAAACAACCCTGCAACCAAATAACAAAGAGTCTCTTGTGTCCCCAACACACCCAATACAATGGTAAATTGTATAGGTGCACTAGTTCGGCAAAGAGATGGTGATACAAGTGTAATATGGATGGTAGATATAGGTTTTTGTAATCTGAAAATATAAAAACATCAAGGTAACTAATGACAAAAGTGAGCACAAACGGTATTGCAATGCTTAGAAACAAGGCCTAGGGTTCATACTTTCACTAGTGCAATTTCTCTCAACAATACTGACATAGTTGAATGATATGCAAATACCTCTCGTGTGACAAAGATTTCACTCCAAAGTCACAAATAGCGGAGAACTAATGAAGAAATTATTGTAGGGTACGAAACCACCTCAAAGTTAACTTTTCCGATCAATCTTATGAGCTATCCCTATAAGTGTCACGAACAGCCCTAGAGTTCATACTAAAATAACACCTTAAGATACACATCAACCAAAACCCTAATGTCACCTAGATACTCCAATGTCACCACTAGTACCCGTGGGCTTGATTATATGATATGCATCACACAATTTCAGATTCATCATGTTGAATCCAACACAAAGAACTTCAAAAGTGCCCCAAAGTTTCTATCGGAGATTCAAGACGAAAACATGTGCCAACCCCTATGCATAGATTCCCAAGGTCACGAAACCCACAAGTTGATCACCAAAACATACATCAAGTGGATCAATAGAACATCCCATTGTCACCACGGATATCCCATCATAATACATACATCAAGTGTTCTCAAATCCTTAAAGACTCAATCCGATAAGAAAACTTCAAGGGAAAACTCAATTCATAACAAGAATATAGAGAGGGGAAAACTCCATATGATTCATCTATATCGATAAAACTTGCGGTACATCAAGAGTGTGTCATCTCAAGAACACGAGAGAGAGAGAGAGAGAGAGAGAGATCAAACACATAGCTACTGGTACATACCCTCAGCCCCGAGGATGAACTACTCCCTCCTTGTCATGGAGAGCTCACCGGGATGATGAAGATGGCCTCCGGTGATGGTTTACCCCTCCGATAGGGTGCCGGACCGGGCTCCCGATTGGTTTTTGTGGCTCTGGAGGCTTGTGGTGCCAGAACTCTCGGTCTAGGTTTCTTTTCGGAGGTTTCTATATTTATAGGAATTTTTGGCGTCGATCTCACGTCAAGGGGTTCCACGAGGCGGTGGCAAGCCTGCGAGGCGTGACCAGGGGGGTGGCCACGCCTGCCAGACTTGCCGCCTCCTCGTGGCTCTTCTAGCCCAGCTCCAATGCTTCGGGGGTCTCTTGTGGTCCAAAAAAATCATAATAAATTTTCAACCCATTCCGAGAACTTTTATTTCTGCACAAAAAACGACACCATGGTAGTTCTGCTGAAAACAACGTCAGTCCGGGTTAGTTAATAATACCAAAATCATATAGAATTATTATAAACATGGCATGAATACTTCATAAATTATAGATACGTTGGAGACATATCAGGGCCACCCACAGGTGGCTAGCCTGCCAGGCGTGGCCACCCCACCTGGCCATGCCTAGCAGGCTTGTGGGCCCTGTTGCTCCACCAACCTCAATTCCACTCCTATATATTCCTATTCACGGAGAAAAAAATCAAGGAGAAGACTTCATTGCGTGTAGCGACCCGACCTGAAAGGTCAAGTCTCCGGTGTTTCCGTACCATCCCAAGATCATGCTGGTACACACACGGTACATCAATGTATATATCAAAGGGAAATCACACAGCAAATATATTAGTCGAAATCTCATTTCGAGTACTTTATTACAATAAAAATTACAATAAAGTGGCTAAAAGCCAACTCATGAGAATATCTAAATCTTGCGGAAGCGTCGAAGGTAGATGAGTCCATCTGACTCCAAGGGCATCTCACTGAGCATAGAACGTGTCCTCACTCCTGGTCGGAAAAGTACTCTGCAACATGATACGTTGCAGCCATGTAGGTCAGCATATGGAATATGCCGGCAAAGTCACAAGAGAGGGGTGAAAAGATAATCATCTAGTCTATATGCATATATGGCAGGTGGGGTGGTAAGTTTTTGCGTAAAGCCAATTTTTCCTACATCAAGAAAGGGGCTAAGCAAAATATTACTAAGTTGGTTGATTAATGAGATGGTTCCACCAACCAATTCTCATTCCCAAATTATTAATACCCACATCATCATTATTAATTGTGTTGAGAGTTCCGGAAGTTCCAATTCCTTTGGCTCAAGTCGTCCATGACCGTGGACACGGCTAATCGATTAGGTTTGGAATACTCTGCAGAGTTTTGCACACGTTCCCCACAAGATTTGGTCGCCTCCGTTTGATTTCTCGCACTTCAGGGTGTTTGAGAAACGGATGACCAAAACATGGTCTTCCAAAGGGTTTCCCTGCGACTCTGTCGGTGCCCATCCTTTCCTACCGTTCTTCTACCTCTCGTAGCACCGCCTGTCCAGGGGCACCACGATATCCAACCAAGCCAGAGCCCATAATGACTTGTGGCTGTGCAGGTAAGCCTTGGGTTTTAAAGGATCCATCCATCTCTTTGTGCCTGGGTGGACCTTTCCGCGTGAATACTGGCCATCTCCAGCATCACCTAGGCAAATCCACTGGTTTCCCCAGGGTGCCGTTCAACCATCATCCACCCATAGGTATGTTGAAAACTCGGAGTCTTGAATCTTGATCATTATGTAGGTCTTGAAATTATTAACTCTCTCAACTCTCATGAATCACACAACCAACCCCGTCTACTAATAGCATAGCAAAAAGGTAAAACAACGTTTCCCGGGGCCAATGTTGTCAAAGGGGTTGAGAGGGGTACCTACCACATGATACTACTACAATGTAACCAAGTTTCCAACTAACCTATCTTGCATGCAATTGGGGAGATGGTAGAACTAATGCATATAAAACATGGGTAAAACATGATCAAAGTGACTTGCCTGATTGATGATCTTCGTACGTGAGTGACTCTAAGTAACAAGCTTCGCACTCCGGATAATCTAATGAAGCAAACAAACACTCAAATAAGCATACAACAAAATATTGTAACTCACAAACATCAACCAAGAACTAGTAAACAATCAAGACAAAACAATGCACAAATCTCAAGTAAGAAAACACACCAAGTTTTGTTTTCAAAGAGGTGAGAGGTGAAAACACTACTGACATAATGAAACCATTAGTATTATCTAAAAATTAGTTGACAGAAAGAAAAACAATAAAATATTTTATTTATGAACAGAATAAAATCAATTTAAGTTTGTTGGGAAAACTTTAGTAAAGTTTGTAAAAGTTTTGATAAACACTATATGAATCAACTATAGTTGTACTAACAAAAGAAATGAAAAACTAACTTATTATTTAATAGTAAAACATGTTCTTAACAGGAAATAATTTACAATTAAATCTGTCTTAGAAAACAGAATTAAATTATATAAAACTCTATTAAAAAAATCTATTACTAAACTAGTTGTTGTAATCAAATAAACCTATTTGAAAAGAAATTGTGATTCCTATCTTAACAAGGAAATAAACTAAACAATTTTATATTTTTATTAACAACAAGTAAAACACTAAATGTATAAACAACAGAACCTACTAAACAAATGAAACCAAATCTAAATTTAAACTAATTAAAACTAAGTATTTAAAACTATATTGTAATACTAGGCAGATTCTGTTTTTGGTTAAAACATTAATCAAATATATCCTGAAACTCCTCAAACTAAACATGAAGATAGTCCTAAATAATACCAAACAGTAGCAAAAAGATTCATATCAAAATCTATTTTCAAACTCTAGTTATTCAGATTTGAAGATTTTAAGCAAATTTGATTCAATTCAAATTTTATAGTTCAAATTTGAAATTTAAAAGTACAGGGTGAAACTACATGAAAAATGTGAGCTATTGCAAAAAGAATCAACTCAAAACTCTAAACAAATTAAAAGATATAAGCAAAACAAATTTTGAAAACATTCTGTTAATTAAAACAAAAACTGAAAAAGGAAAATAATTTGCGACGGTCAGGGGGCTACGTGGCGCAATCCTATTGGCTAGCGAGCGCGTGCGGTAGGTGATTTCGAGCGGGCGACCGATCGGAAGAGGATACCGGTTCGGACTTAAGTCCGTTCTAATCTTAGCCGTTGGTTCGGGATCCGATGGTCGAGGGGGCTTACGAGGTAGAAGTCGTCGGCGTCGGGGTACTCCGGCGAGTCCGGTAGCGGCGAAAGCGACGGCGAGGTGCTCCGGTGGTCGAGGGAGATGGGGGAGTGGTCCGGGCGACGGCGACGGTTCTCCGGAGTCGATTGGTGGCGACGACGAGGCGAACGGTGGTCGGAGGTGGTGGCTACGGTCGACGACGAGCTTCGGTGTGGGAGTAGCTCCGGCGAGCAATTGTCGGCGTCTCGGTGAGAGAGAAAAGGGGGCTCGGGGTGAACGGATGCGGGGAAGTGTCCGGTTTATATAGGGCGCTCGAGGGATGCGGGGGAGTAATGGGGAGAGAGATCCGGCGAGGGGAGGTAACGGCCGGCGAGGTCCGGTCCGGCGCTTGCGGGGAAGGAGACGACCGTTTCGGGCAACGGTCGGTCGGCGTGGGACCCGGATGTCAGCGAGTGGGCGCGTGACCGTTACGCGCGGTCGGCCGACCGGTAATGAATGCGCGATTTAACTGCCGTGGGCCGGCCCGGTTTAAATGCAAACCGTTACTGATTTTCTAAAAAATTTCCAGAGACATTCAAATACATTTAAAGCATTCAAATCGTCTCTAAATATAGGGGTATTATATATCAAAATTAACAGAATAATAAATGCTATTTAATGAACATTTCTATTCTGTCATTTGAATACTTTGAAAAAAATAATATTTTCAGAAATTGCCTAATTGTTTTTAAACCCTTTTTGCAAATATTTTCAAAATAACCCCTGGTTATTATTGTTCAAATATATCACCAATTAGACCCTGGTGTGGAGTGTCATGTTACTCCTCTCTTATTTTGAACATTTAACCAAAATTTCAAATAGGGGAAGGCAACATAGGGAAAAGTAGAAAGGGCTTTCAGAAAATCAGAAAAGGCATTTCAACAAACACATACATTCAAGCAATGATGCTGCTAGATGCATAACTATAATCATAACATTCCAAAATGAAATTTTGGGATGTTACAAACCTACCCACCTTAAGTTGAATCTCGCCCTCGAGATTCGGGTTGGCTAGAAAAAAGGTGCGGATGGTCTCTACGAAGATCTTCTTCGCGTTCCCAGGTGGCTTCTTCCTCGATGTGGTGACTCCACAGAACTTTGCAGAACTTGATAATATTGCTGCGGGTAACTCGGTTGGATGTCTCGAGGATCTTGATAGGCTTCTCCTCGTAAGTCAGATCACTTTCAAGCTGTATGGCCCCTAGGGGCACTGTGTCTCGCAAAGGGATATCAGCCATCTCAGCATGGCATTTCTTCAGCTGGGAAACATGGAACACATTGTGAACTTCAGATAATCCTTCCGGCAATTCCAGTTTGTATGTAACTTCGCCTCTATGTTCAAGAATGTTGTAGGGGCCTATAAATCTGGGTGCTAATTTTCCTTTAGTACCAAATCTCTTGATTCCTCGAAGCGGGGATACACGAAGATATGCTCGGTCTCCCACTTCATATGTCACTTCTTTACGTTTGCTGTCAGCATAACTCTTCTGTCGGGATTGAGCTATCTTGAGTCTGTCATGTATCAACTTGACTTTATCCTCTGAATCTCGGATAAGGTCGGGACCAAAAAGTTGTCGGTCTCCAACACCATCCCACGTCAGTGGTGTTCTGCACCTCCTTCCGTATAAAGCTTCGAAAGGGGCCATCTTCAGACTCGTCTGATAACTGTTGTTGTACGAGAATTCTGCGTAAGGTAAGTTGTCATCCCAACTAGATCCATAATCTAACGCACAAGCTCTCAACATGTCTTCCAGAATCTGGTTGACTCTCTCAGTCTGTCCATCTGTCTGCGGATGAAAGGCTGTACTGAACTCTAGCCTTGTACCCAAAGTTTCATGTAACTGATGCCAAAACTTTGAGGTAAATTGTGTTCCTCTATCTGACACGATACTCCTCGGAACTCCATGCAAACATACGATCCTGGTCATATATATCTTGGCTAGCTTAGCACTGGTATAGGTGGTTTTCACTGGAATGAAATGAGCTACCTTGGTCAAGCGATCTACCACTACCCAGATGGAATCATAACCTGAACGGGTCCTGGGTAATCCTGTGATGAAATCCATACCAAGTTTTTCCCATTTCCACTCGGGTATCTGCAAAGGTTGGAGTAACCCTACTGGTTTCTGATGTTCTGCCTTTACTCGCTGACAAACATCACATATGGCAACATGCTCTGCAATATCTTTCTTCATACCTGTCCACCAATAACTTTCTTTCAAATCCAGATACATCTTGGTATTGCCTGGGTGTATCGAGTAAGGTGAATCGTGGGCTTCCTGAAGTATCAACTTCCTGAGCTCTGGTTCATTGGGCACATAGATTCGGTTCTCAAACCACAAAGTTCCGTGTTCGTCCTCACGAAAACCTTTAGCTTTACCATCTTCCATTCTCTGCTTTATCTCAGCTATCTCCTTGTCCGATTTCTGGGCTTCACGAATTCTTTCGGTCAAGGTGGACAGAATTTCTAGTGTAGCAACATATCCTCTTGGAACTATCTCTAGCTTGAGCTCTCTGAGATCATCGACTAACTCTTGGGGTAATCCTCCCGCTGTGAGTGTGTTCACATAAGTTTTCCGACTCAAGGCATCGGCTACAACATTAGCCTTACCTGGATGGTAGTGTAATCTCATGTCATAGTCCTTGATTAACTCTAACCATCTCCTCTGTCTGAGGTTCAACTCTTTCTGCGTGAAAATATATTTCAGGCTCTGATGGTCGGTTTAAATATCACAACTATTTCCGATAAGGAAATGTCTCCAAGTCTTGAGTGCGTGCACTACGGCTGCTAACTCCAAGTCATGGGTGGCATAATTTAACTCATGAGGTCGTAGCTGTCTGGAAGCATAGGCTACAACTTTTCCATCCTGCATAAGTACTCCTCCAAGTCCTTGACGTGAAGCATCACAATAAACTTGGAAATCCTTCCGAATATCGGGCAAAATCAATACTGGAGCTGTGACCAAACGTTCCTTCAACTCCTGGAAACTGGCTTCACATTCCTCGGTCCAAACATACTTGGATTCTTTCTTCAACAACTCTGTCATGGGTTTGGCAATCTTTGAGAAATTCTCAATGAATCTCCGGTAATAACCGGCAAGTCCGAGGAAACTGCGGATCTCCTTAACTGAGGTGGGTGACTTCCACTCGGTGACGGCTTCAACCTTAGCGGGGTCTACGGCTATTCCTTCTCCGGAAATAACATGTCCAAGGAATCCGACTTCCGTCAGCCAAAATTCACATTTGCTGAACTTGGCATATAACTGATGCTCTCTTAGCTTCTCCAGAACTAAACGCAAATGTTCCTTATGCTCTTCCTCGTTCTTGGAGAATATCAGAATGTCATCGATGAACACCAGAACAAACTTGTCTAGGTATTCCATGAATACTTTGTTCATCAAATTCATGAAGTAGGCAGGAGCATTAGTCAATCCAAAAGACATGACCGTATACTCATACAAGCCATACCTCGTGGTGAAAGCTGTTTTGGGTATATCCTGTTCACGAATTTTCAACTGGTGATACCCTGATCGAAGATCGATCTTGGAGAATACTTTGGCTTCTACGAGCTGATCAAACAAATCATTAATCATCGGCAGAGGGTACTTGTTCTTGATAGTCACCTCGTTCAAGGCACGATAATCGACTACCATTCTCAAGGTTTTATCCTTCTTCTCCACCAAAAGAACTGGGGCTCCCCAAGGTGAAGAACTTGGGCGTATATAACCTTTGTCCAATAACTCCTTGATTTGCTTCTTGATTTCCAACAGATCATTTGCGGCATCCGATAGGGTCTCTTGGAAATTGGGGCTGTCCCTGGCTGTAGCTCTATTAAGAACTCAATCTCCCTATCTGGTGGCATTCCTGGTAATTCTTCCGGAAATACATCTGGAAAATCTTTTACCACAGGTACTTCCTCCTGAACAACTCCCGTGAGAGCATTTAACCTAGCACTCATACGTGTGCGTCGGGATACATACTTAATCCTCTTGTTCTCCGGGGTGGTGAGTGAAACAGACTTGCTAGGGCAATCAAGATTTCCTTCATACTTGGTCATCCAATCCATGCCTAGGATTACATCCAATCCTTGTGACTCTAAGACGATGAGGTCGGTGGGAAAAACATGATTTCCTATATTGAGTTTCAAGGCATGGCATCCTATCCCTGCCATCATCATACCTCCTGGAGAACTAACCTTAATGGGCTGACTAAGGGTTTTGGTGGGCAAACCATACTTATCCACAACTACCCTTGATATGAATGAATGAGTTGCACCAGAATCAAAAAGTACTGTAACAGGACGTGAATGCAATAAAAACTTACCAACCACAGTCTCGGGTTGATCATAGACTTCTTCCACGTCGAGTTGGTTCACCTGGGCTCGAGGAAAAGGGTTTGGCTTCTTGGCTGCTGAGTTGCCGTTGTTGTTGCCGTTTCCACTGCCTTGCTTGCTCTGGGAACACTCAGTAGCATAGTGCCCTGTCTTCTGGCACTTGAAACAGGTGATGTGACTCAGATCCTTCTGAGCAGGAACTTGACGGTGCTGGTTGTTGTTCCCATTCCCATTGTCAGTCTTGAAATTGCCATGGTTGGGACGATTGTTCCCATTTCCTCCATGATGGTGGCCTCCATGGTTATGCACAGCATGAGTGTGCTTTCCAAACTTACTGTTTCCTGATCCGGTATTCCCTGAGTACGGGGAGTAACGAGGCTTCTGATGAGTTCCAGAGTTGGACTTCCCCTGAGTGTACTTCCGCTTGCGGTTTTCAATCTGTTGTTGTTTACCTTCCAAAATGAGAGCCTTATCCACCAGCTCTTGGTAGTTGTTGAAAGTAGCCACTACCAGCTGTATGCTCAACTCGTCGTTGAGTCCTTCCAGAAATTTTTCTTGCTTGGCCGCATCATCGGCCACATCTCCTGGGGCATAACGGGCCAACATGCTGAACTCTTCCACATATTGGGCCACAGAGCGATTACCCTGGCGCAAATTGCGAAACTCGCGCTTCTTCAGACTCATGGCTCCAGCTGAGACATGAGCGGTGCGGAAAGCAAGCTTGAACTGCTCCCAAGTCACATCTGCAATAGGATAAGTGGTGGTGTAGTTCTCCCACCATGAAGCTGCTGGTCCTTCCAGTTGATGTGCGGCAAATCGCACTTTCTCAGCGTCAGTACATCCAGCGGTGACAAGTTCTCTCTCCATCCTACGGAGCCAGTCATCTGCCACAATGGGCTCAGTACTGCTGGAGAAAGTTGGAGGGTTCAACCTCAGAAAACGGGTGAGATTGTCAGTCTGGGGTGGATGGTGGTTGTGGTTGTTCTGGTTGTTGGTCTGATTCTGAATCAATAACTACATCAGTGCATTCTGCTGCTGAAGGAGTTGAGTGAGTTCTGGTGGGAAAGTGAAGTCGGTCTCACGTCGTGGAGGCATCTTGCTGTTTTCAGAGGGATGAGAATTAGAATAGAACAAGGGTCTAGAAGAAATTCACTACCCATATGCAATGCAACAAACATAACACACCAAACACTCATTCATTTATTCAATCAACGTCAAACATCGGAAATACAATCTCAGACAAACTAAACATCGACCAACGCTTTAACGACGAAAATAAAAGATACATTGGAGGGCATAACTAAGGTTCTCCTCAAAAGTGCATAGTCGTAGGTCCTCCGGTGGTGCTTTCCTCATAGTCTTCATCGTCGCTGATGAAGGGTGCCATGTCTCCTTCAGGGTGAAGGTTTTCCCCCATGTCTAGCTCCTCCTCCAGAGTTGCGATGCGTGCATTCTGCTCATCAATCCTCTCTAGGAAGTCCTTCACTTCATGCTCGTGTTCATAGTTGGCCTCTCGTAGATCAGTTTCAAGGTCCAGCTCGCGGTTCATCAGATTCTTGATAGTCTTTGTATCAGCACGAACTCGAAGCTCCAGAGTCCTGATGTGAGTCTCCAAGGTCTGGATATAGGAAATAGTGGTGTCTGCAGTGGGAGGAGTTATGATGTTTCCATTGGCATCTCTGCGACAAACCACGCTGAGTCCTGGTGAAATGGTTCCACCTCTGTATTTCTCCTGAATACGTCCAAGGGTACGATGAATGGCCATGTCTCTTCCAAGTATCCAACTGGGTGCCACGAACCTGAGGTCGATGGGTTCCTTCCGGTTCCCAAAAGTCTTCCCTGGAATATGCACCTCGATCCTGTAGCGTCCATCTTGGGGAAATGACATGATAGGAGTCCCGGTGATGCTCGGCAAAGCAATCCTTACGTCCTTGACGATCCTCATCAGCTCCTTACCAAAGGGCATCGTTGCGTCAGGCTGGCAAAACTCCGTGATCAACACTGGGATGAAGGTGGCCATCTATAAATTTTGAAATAATCAGAGAGGAGTCAGAAACGAATAGATGAGAGTATAAGAATTTTTAAAGACAAAGAGAAACAATCCTAAGTCTTTCCAATCCTAGAGGTTACGTCCTACGGTCAGCGTGTGCTCTGATACCATTTCTGTAGCGACCCGACCTGAAAGGTCAAGTCTCCGGTGTTTCCGTACCATCCCAAGATCATGCTGGTACACACACGGTACATCAATGTATATATCAAAGGGAAATCACACAGAAAATATATTAGTCGAAATCTCATTTCGAGTCCTTTATTACAATAAAAATTACAATAAAGTGGCTAAAAGCCAACTCATGAGAATATCTAAATCTTGCGGAAGCGTCGAAGGTAGATGAGTCCATCTGACTCCAAGGGCATCTCACTGAGCATAGAACGTGTCCTCACTCCTGGTCGGAAAAGTACTCTGCAACATGATACGTTGCAGCCATGTAGGTCAGCATATGGAATATGCCGGCAAAGTCACAAGAGAGGGGTGAAAAGATAATCATCTAGTCTATATGCATATATGGCAGGTGGGGTGGTAAGTTTTTGCGTAAAGCCAATTTTTCCTACATCAAGAAAGGGGCTAAGCAAAATATTACTAAGTTGGTTGATTAATGAGATGGTTCCACCAACCAATTCTCATTCCCAAATTATTAATACCCACATCATCATTATTAATTGTGTTGAGAGTTCCGGAAGTTCCAATTCCTTTGGCTCAAGTCATCCATGACCGTGGACACGGCTAATCGATTAGGTTTGGAATACTCTGCAGAGTTTTGCACACGTTCCCCACAAGATTTGGTCGCCTACGTTTGATTTCTCGCACTTCAGGGTGTTTGAGAAACGGATGACCAAAACATGGTCTTCCAAAGGGTTTCCCTGCGACTCTGTCGGTGCCCATCCTTTCCTACCGTTCTTCTACCTCTCGTAGCACCGCCTGTCCAGGGGCACCACGATATCCAACCAAGCCAGAGCCCATAATGACTTGTGGCTGTGCAGGTAAGCCTTGGGTTTTAAAGGATCCATCCATCTCTTTGTGCCTGGGTGGACCTTTCCGCGTGAATACTGGCCATCTCCAGCATCACCTAGGCAAATCCACTGGTTTCCCCAGGGTGCCGTTCAACCATCATCCACCCAGAGGTATGTTGAAAACTCGGAGTCTTGAATCTTGATCATTATGTAGGTCTTGAAATTATTAACTCTCTCAACTCTCATGAATCACACAACCAACCCCGTCTACTAATAGCATAGCAAAAAGGTAAAACAACGTTTCCCGGGGCCAATGTTGTCAAAGGGGTTGAGAGGGGTACCTACCACATGATACTACTACAATGTAACCAAGTTTCCAACTAACCTATCTTGCATGCAATTGGGGAGATGGTAGAACTAATGCATATAAAACATGGGTAAAACATGATCAAAGTGACTTGCCTGATTGATGATCTTCGTACGTGAGTGACTCTAAGTAACAAGCTTCGCACTCCGGATAATCTAATGAAGCAAACAAACACTCAAATAAGCATACAACAAAATATTGTAACTCACAAACATCAACCAAGAACTAGTAAACAATCAAGACAAAACAATGCACAAATCTCAAGTAAGAAAACACACCAAGTTTTGTTTTCAAAAAGGTGAGAGGTGAAAACACTAATGACATAATGAAACCATTAGTATTATCTAAAAATTAGTTGACAGAAAGAAAAACAATAAAATATTTTATTTATGAACAGAATAAAATCAATTTAAGTTTGTTGGGAAAACTTTAGTAAAGTTTGTAAAAGTTTTGATAAACACTATATGAATCAACTATAGTTGTACTAACAAAAGAAATGAAAAACTAACTTATTATTTAATAGTAAAACATGTTCTTAACAGGAAATAATTTACAATTAAATCTGTCTTAGAAAACAGAATTAAATTATATAAAACTCTATTAAAAAAATCTATTACTAAACTAGTTGTTGTAATCAAATAAACCTATTTGAAAAGAAATTGTGATTCCTATCTTAACAAGGAAATAAACTAAACAATTTTATATTTTTATTAACAACAAGTAAAACACTAAATGTATAAACAACAGAACCTACTAAACAAATGAAACCAAATCTAAATTTAAACTAATTAAAACTAAGTATTTAAAACTATATTGTAATACTAGGCAGATTCTGTTTTTGGTTAAAACATTAATCAAATATATCCTGAAACTCCTCAAACTAAACATGAAGATAGTCCTAAATAATACCAAACAGTAGCAAAAAGATTCATATCAAAATCTATTTTCAAACTCTAGTTATTCAGATTTGAAGATTTTAAGCAAATTTGATTCAATTCAAATTTTATAGTTCAAATTTGAAATTTAAAAGTACAGGGTGAAACTACATGAAAAATGTGAGCTATTGCAAAAAGAATCAACTCAAAAATCTAAACAAATTAAAAGATATAAGCAAAACAAATTTTGAAAACATTCTGTTAATTAAAACAAAAACTGAAAAAGGAAAATAATTTGCGACGGTCAGGGGGCTACGTGGCGCAATCCTATTGGCTAGCGAGCGCGTGCGGTAGGTGATTTTGAGCGGGCGACCGATCGGAAGAGGATACCGGTTCGGACTTAAGTCCGTTCTAATCTTAGCCGTTGGTTCGGGATCCGATGGTCGAGGGGGCTTACGAGGTAGAAGTCGTCGGCGTCGGGGTACTCCGGCGAGTCCGGTAGCGGCGAAAGCGACGGCGAGGTGCTCCGGTGGTCGAGGGAGATGGGGGAGTGGTCCGGGCGACGGCGACGGTTCTCCGGAGTCGATTGGTGGCGACGGCGAGGCGAACGGTGGTCGGAGGTGGTGGCTACGGTCGACGACGAGCTTCGGTGTGGGAGTAGCTCCGGCGAGCAATTGTCGGCGTCTCGGTGAGAGAGAAAAGGGGGCTCGGGGTGAACGGATGCGGGGAAGTGTCCGGTTTATATAGGGCGCTCGAGGGATGCGGGGGAGTAATGGGGAGAGAGATCCGGCGAGGGGAGGTAACGGCCGGCGAGGTCCGGTCCGGCGCTTGCGGGGAAGGAGACGACCGTTTCGGGCAACGGTCGGTCGGCGTGGGACCCGGATGTCAGCGAGTGGGCGCGTGACCGTTACGCGCGGTCGGCCGACCGGTAATGAATGCGCGATTTAACTGCCGTGGGCCGGCCCGGTTTAAATGCAAACCGTTACTGATTTTCTAAAAAATTTCCAGAGACATTCAAATACATTTAAAGCATTCAAATCGTCTCTAAATATAGGGGTATTATATATCAAAATTAACAGAATAATAAATGCTATTTAATGAACATTTCTATTCTGTCATTTGAATACTTTGAAAAAAATAATATTTTCAGAAATTGCCTAATTGTTTTTAAACCCTTTTTGCAAATATTTTCAAAATAACCCCTGGTTATTATTGTTCAAATATATCACCAATTAGACCCTGGTGTGGAGTGTCATGTTACTCCTCTCTTATTTTGAACATTTAACCAAAATTTCAAATAGGGGAAGGCAACATAGGGAAAAGTAGAAAGGGCTTTCAGAAAATCAGAAAAGGCATTTCAACAAACACATACATTCAAGCAATGATGCTGCTAGATGCATAACTATAATCATAACATTCCAAAATGAAATTTTGGGATGTTACAAACCTACCCACCTTAAGTTGAATCTCGCCCTCGAGATTCGGGTTGGCTAGAAAATAGGTGCGGATGGTCTCTACGAAGATCTTCTTCGCGTTCCCAGGTGGCTTCTTCCTCGATGTGGTGACTCCACAGAACTTTGCAGAACTTGATAATCTTGCTGCGGGTAACTCGGTTGGATGTCTCGAGGATCTTGATAGGCTTCTCCTCGTAAGTCAGATCACTTTCAAGCTGTATGGCCCCTAGGGGCACTGTGTCTCGCAAAGGGATATCAGCCATCTCAGCATGGCATTTCTTCAGCTGGGAAACATGGAACACATTGTGAACTTCAGATAATCCTTCCGGCAATTCCAGTTTGTATGTAACTTCGCCTCTATGTTCAAGAATGTTGTAGGGGCCTATAAATCTGGGTGCTAATTTTCCTTTAGTACCAAATCTCTTGATTCCTCGAAGCGGGGATACACGAAGATATGCTCGGTCTCCCACTTCATATGTCACTTCTTTACGTTTGCTGTCAGCATAACTCTTCTGTCGGGATTGAGCTATCTTGAGTCTGTCACGTATCAACTTGACTTTATCCTCTGAATCTCGGATAAGGTCGGGACCAAAAAGTTGTCGGTCTCCAACACCATCCCACGTCAGTGGTGTTCTGCACCTCCTTCCGTATAAAGCTTCGAAAGGGGCCATCTTCAGACTCGTCTGATAACTGTTGTTGTACGAGAATTCTGCGTAAGGTAAGTTGTCATCCCAACTAGATCCATAATCTAACGCACAAGCTCTCAACATGTCTTCCAGAATCTGGTTGACTCTCTTAGTCTGTCCATCTGTCTGCGGATGAAAGGCTGTACTGAACTCTAGCCTTGTACCCAAAGTTTCATGTAACTGATGCCAAAACTTTGAGGTAAATTGTGTTCCTCTATCTGACACGATACTCCTCGGAACTCCATGCAAACATACGATCCTGGTCATATATATCTTGGCTAGCTTAGCACTGGTATAGGTGGTTTTCACTGGAATGAAATGAGCTACCTTGGTCAAGCGATCTACCACTACCCAGATGGAATCATAACCTGAACGGGTCCTGGGTAATCCTGTGATGAAATCCATACCAAGTTTTTCCCATTTCCACTCGGGTATCTGCAAAGGTTGGAGTAACCCTACTGGTTTCTGATGTTCTGCCTTTACTCGCTGACAAACATCACATATGGCAACATGCTCTGCAATATCTTTCTTCATACCTGTCCACCAATAACTTTCTTTCAAATCCAGATACATCTTGGTATTGCCTGGGTGTATCGAGTAAGGTGAATCGTGGGCTTCCTGAAGTATTAACTTCCTGAGCTCTGGTTCATTGGGCACATAGATTCGGTTCTCAAACCACAAAGTTCCGTGTTCGTCCTCACGAAAACCTTTAGCTTTACCATCTTCCATTCTCTGCTTTATCTCAGCTATCTCCTTGTCCGATTTCTGGGCTTCACGAATTCTTTCGGTCAAGGTGGACAGAATTTCTAGTGTAGCAACATATCCTCTTGGAACTATCTCTAGCTTGAGCTCTCTGAGATCATCGACTAACTCTTGGGGTAATCCTCCCGCTGTGAGTGTGTTCACATAAGTTTTCCGACTCAAGGCATCGGCTACAACATTAGCCTTACCTGCATGGTAGTGTAATCTCATGTCATAGTCCTTGATTAACTCTAACCATCTCCTCTGTCTGAGGTTCAACTCTTTCTGCGTGAAAATATATTTCAGGCTCTTATGGTCGGTGTAAACATCACAACTATTTCCGATAAGGAAATGTCTCCAAGTCTTGAGTGCGTGCACTACGACTGCTAACTCCAAGTCATGGGTGGCATAATTTAACTCATGAGGTCGTAGCTGTCTGGAAGCATAGGCTACAACTTTTCCATCCTGCATAAGTACTCCTCCAAGTCCTTGACGTGAAGCATCACAATAAACTTGGAAATCCTTCCGAATATCGGGCAAAATCAATACTGGAGCTGTGACCAAACGTTCCTTCAACTCCTGGAAACTGGCTTCACATTCCTCGGTCCAAACATACTTGGATTCTTTCTTCAACAACTCTGTCATGGGTTTGGCAATCTTTGAGAAATTCTCAATGAATCTCCGGTAATAACCGGCAAGTCCGAGGAAACTGCGGATCTCCTTAACTGAGGTGGGTGACTTCCACTCGGTGACGGCTTCAACCTTAGCGGGGTCTACGGCTATTCCTTCTCCGGAAATAACATGTCCAAGGAATCCGACTTCCGTCAGCCAAAATTCACATTTGCTGAACTTGGCATATAACTGATGCTCTCTTAGCTTCTCCAGAACTAAACGCAAATGTTCCTTATGCTCTTCCTCGTTCTTGGAGAATATCAGAATGTCATCGATGAACACCACAACAAACTTGTCTAGGTATTCCATGAATACTTTGTTCATCAATTCATGAAGTAGGCAGGAGCATTAGTCAATCCAAAAGACATGACCGTATACTCATACAAGCCATACCTCGTGGTGAAAGCTGTTTTGGGTATATCCTGTTCACGAATTTTCAACTGGTGATACCCTGATCGAAGATCGATGTTGGAGAATACTTTGGCTTCTACGAGCTGATCAAACAAATCATTAATCATCGGCAGAGGGTACTTGTTCTTGATAGTCACCTCGTTCAAGGCACGATAATCGACTACCATTCTCAAGCTTTTATCCTTCTTCTCCACCAAAAGAACTGGGGCTCCCCAAGGTGAAGAACTTGGGCGTATATAACCTTTGTCCAATAACTCCTTGATTTGCTTCTTGATTTCCAACAGATCATTTGCGGGCATCCGATAGGGTCTCTTGGAAATTGGGGCTGTCCCTGGCTGTAGCTCTATTAAGAACTCAATCTCCCTATCTGGTGGCATTCCTGGTAATTCTTCCGGAAATACATCTGGAAAATCTTTTACCACAGGTACTTCCTCCTGAACAACTCCCGTGAGAGCATTTAACCTAGCACTCATACGTGTGCGTCGGGATACATACTTAATCCTCTTGTTCTCCGGGGTGGTGAGTGAAACAGACTTGCTAGGGCAATCAAGATTTCCTTCATACTTGGTCATCCAATCCATGCCTAGGATTACATCCAATCCTTGTGACTCTAAGACGATGAGGTCGGTGGGAAAAACATGATTTCCTATATTGAGTTTCAAGGCATGGCATCCTATCCCTGCCATCATCATACCTCCTGGAGAACTAACCTTAATGGGCTGACTAAGGGTTTTGGTGGGCAAACCATACTTATCCACAACTACCCTTGATATGAATGAATGAGTTGCACCAGAATCAAAAAGTACGGTAACAGGACGTGAATGCAATAAAAACTTACCAACCACAGTCTCGGGTTGATCATAGACTTCTTCCACGTCGAGTTGGTTCACCTGGGCTCGAGGAAAAGGGTTTGGCTTCTTGGCTGCTGAGTTGCCGTTGTTGTTGCCGTTTCCACTGCCTTGCTTGCTCTGGGAACACTCAGTAGCATAGTGCCCTGTCTTCTGGCACTTGAAACAGGTGATGTGACTTAGATCCTTCTGAGCAGGAACTTGACGGTGCTGGTTGTTGTTCCCATTCCCATTGTCAGTCTTGAAATTGCCATGGTTGGGACGATTGTTCCCATTTCCTTCATGATGGTGGCCTCCATGGTTATGCACAGCATGAGTGTGCTTTCCAAACTTACTGTTTCCTGATCCGGTATTCCCTGAGTACGGGGAGTAACGAGGCTTCTGATGAGTTCCAGAGTTGAACTTCCCCTGAGTGTACTTCCGCTTGCGGTTTTCAATCTGTTGTTGTTTACCTTCCAAAATGAGAGCCTTATCCACCAGCTCTTGGTAGTTGTTGAAAGTAGCCACTACCAGCTGTATGCTCAACTCGTCGTTGAGTCCTTCCAGAAATTTTTCTTGCTTGGCCGCATCATCGGCCACATCTCCTGGGGCATAACGGGCCAACATGCTGAACTCTTCCACATATTGGGCCACAGAGCGATTACCCTGGCGCAAATTGCGAAACCCGCGCTTCTTCAGACTCATGGCTCCAGCTGAGACATGAGCGGTGCGGAAAGCAAGCTTGAACTGCTCCCAAGTCACATCTGCAATAGGATAAGTGGTGGTGTAGTTCTCCCACCATGAAGCTGCTGGTCCTTCCAGTTGATGTGCGACAAATCGCACTTTCTCAGCGTCAGTACATCCAGCGGTGACAAGTTCTCTCTCCATCCTACGGAGCCAGTCATCTGCCACAATGGGCTCAGTACTGCTGGAGAAAGTTGGAGGGTTCAACCTCAGAAAACGGGTGAGATTGTCAGTCTGGGGTGGATGGTGGTTGTGGTTGTTCTGGTTGTTGGTCTGATTCTGAATCAATAACTGCATCAGTGCATTCTGCTGCTGAAGGAGTTGAGTGAGTTCTGGTGGGAAAGTGAAGTCGGTCTCACGTCGTGGAGGCATCTTGCTGTTTTCAGAGGGATGAGAATTAGAATAGAACAAGGGTCTAGAAGAAATTCACTACCCATATGCAATGCAACAAACATAACACACCAAACACTCATTCATTTATTCAATCAACGTCAAACATCGGAAATACAATCTCAGACAAACTAAACATCGACCAACGCTTTAACGACGAAAATAAAAGATACATTGGAGGGCATAACTAAGGTTCTCCTCAAAAGTGCATAGTCGTAGGTCCTCCGGTGGTGCTTTCCTCATAGTCTTCATCGTCGCTGATGAAGGGTGCCATGTCTCCTTCGGGGTGAAGGTTTTCCCCCATGTCTAGCTGCTCCTCCAGAGTTGCGATGCGTGCATTCTGCTCATCAATCCTCTCTAGGAAGTCCTTCACTTCATGCTCGTGTTCATAGTTGGCCTCTCATAGATCAGTTTCAAGGTCCAGCTCGCGGTTCATCAGATTCTTGATAGTCTTTGTATCAGCACGAACTCGAAGCTCCAGAGTCCTGATGTGAGTCTCCAAGGTCTGGATATAGGAAATAGTGGTGTCTGCAGTGGGAGGAGTTATGATGTTTCCATTGGCATCTCTGCGACAAACCACGCTGAGTCCTGGTGAAATGGTTCCACCTCTGTATTTCTCCTGAATACGTCCAAGGGTACGATGAATGGCCATTTCTCTTCCAAGTATCCAACTGGGTGCCACGAACTTGAGGTCGATGGGTTCCTTCCGGTTCCCAAAAGTCTTCCCTAGAATATGCACCTCGATCCTGTAGCATCCATCTTGGGGAAATGACATGATAGGAGTCCCGGTGATGCTCGGCAAAGCAATCCTTACGTCCTTGACGATCCTCATCAGCTCCTTACCAAAGGGCATCGTTGCGTCAGGCTGGCAAAACTCCGTGATCAACACTGGGATGAAGGTGGCCATCTATAAATTTTGAAATAATCGGAGAGGAGTCAGAAACGAATAGATGAGAGTATAAGAATTTTTAAAGACAAAGAGAAACAATCCTAAGGCTTTCCAATCCTAGAGGTTACGTCCTACGGTCAGCGTGTGCTCTGATACCATTTCTGTAGCGACCCGACCTGAAAGGTCAAGTCTCCGGTGTTTCCGTACCATCCCAAGATCATGCTGGTACACACACGGTACATCAATGTATATATCAAAGGGAAATCACACAGCAAATATATTAGTCGAAATCTCATTTCGAGTCCTTTATTACAATAAAAATTACAATAAAGTGGCTAAAAGCCAACTCATGAGAATATCTAAATCTTGCGGAAGCGTCGAAGGTAGATGAGTCCATCTGACTCCAAGGGCATCTCACTGAGCATAGAACATGTCCTCACTCCTGGTCGGAAAAGTACTCTGCAACATGATACGTTGCAGCCATGTAGGTCAGCATATGGAATATGCCGGCAAAGTCACAAGAGAGGGGTGAAAAGATAATCATCTAGTCTATATGCATATATGGCAGGTGGGGTGGTAAGTTTTTGCGTAAAGCCAATTTTTCCTACATCAAGAAAGGGGCTAAGCAAAATATTACTAAGTTGGTTGATTAATGAGATGGTTCCACCAACCAATTCTCATTCCCAAATTATTAATACCCACATCATCATTATTAATTGTGTTGAGAGTTCCGGAAGTTCCAATTCCTTTGGCTCAAGTCATCCATGACTGTGGACACGGCTAATCGATTAGGTTTGGAATACTCTGCAGAGTTTTGCACACGTTCCCCACAAGATTTGGTCGCCTCCGTTTGATTTCTCGCACTTCAGGGTGTTTGAGAAACGGATGACCAAAACATGGTCTTCCAAAGGGTTTCCCTGCGACTCTGTCGGTGCCCATCCTTTCCTACCGTTCTTCTACCTAGGCAAATCCACTGGTTTCTCCAGGGTGCCGTTCAACCATCATCCACCCAGAGGTATGTTGAAAACTCGGAGTCTTGAATCTTGATCATTATGTAGGTCTTGAAATTATTAACTCTCTCAACTCTCATGAATCACACAACCAACCCCGTCTACTAATAGCATAGCAAAAAGGTAAAACAACGTTTCCCGGGGCCAATGTTGTCAAAGGGGTTGAGAGGGGTACCTACCACATGATACTACTACAATGTAACCAAGTTTCCAACTAACCTATCTTGCATGCAATTGGGGAGATGGTAGAACTAATGCATATAAAACATGGGTAAAACATGATCAAAGTGACTTGCCTGATTGATGATCTTCGTACGTGAGTGACTCTAAGTAACAAGCTTCGCACTCCGGATAATCTAATGAAGCAAACAAACACTCAAATAAGCATACAACAAAATATTGTAACTCACAAACATCAACCAAGAACTAGTAAACAATCAAGACAAAACAATGCACAAATCTCAAGTAAGAAAACACACCAAGTTTTGTTTTCAAAAAGGTGAGAGGTGAAAACACTAATGACATAATGAAACCATTAGTATTATCTAAAAATTAGTTGACAGAAAGAAAAACAATAAAATATTTTATTTATGAACAGAATAAAATCAATTTAAGTTTGTTGGGAAAACTTTAGTAAAGTTTGTAAAAGTTTTGATAAACACTATATGAATCAACTATAGTTGTACTAACAAAAGAAATGAAAAACTAACTTATTATTTAATAGTAAAACATGTTCTTAACAGGAAATAATTTACAATTAAATCTGTCTTAGAAAACAGAATTAAATTATATAAAACTCTATTAAAAAAATCTATTACTAAACTAGTTGTTGTAATCAAATAAACCTATTTGAAAAGAAATTGTGATTCCTATCTTAACAAGGAAATAAACTAAACAATTTTATATTTTTATTAACAACAAGTAAAACACTAAATGTATAAACAACAGAACCTACTAAACAAATGAAACCAAATCTAAATTTAAACTAATTAAAACTAAGTATTTAAAACTATATTGTAATACTAGGCAGATTCTGTTTTTGGTTAAAACATTAATCAAATATATCTTGAAAATCCTCAAACTAAACATGAAGATAGTCCTAAATAATACCAAATAGTAGCAAAAAGATTCATATCAAAATCTATTTTCAAACTCTAGTTATTCAGATTTGAAGATTTTAAGAAAATTTGATTCAATTAAAATTTTATAGTTCAAATTTGAAATTTAAAAGTACAGGGTGAAACTACATGAAAAATGTGAGCTATTGCAAAAAGAATCAACTCAAAACTCTAAACAAATTAAAAGATATAAGCAAAACAAATTTTGAAAACATTCTGTTAATTAAAACAAAAACTGAAAAAGGAAAATAATTTGCGACGGTCAGGGGGCTACGTGGCGCAATCCTATTGGCTAGCGAGCGCGTGCGGTAGGTGATTTCGAGCGGGCGACCGATCGGAAGAGGATACCGGTTCGGACTTAAGTCCGTTCTAATCTTAGCCGTTGGTTCGGGATCCGATGGTCGAGGGGGCTTACGAGGTAGAAGTCGTCGGCGTCGGGGTACTCCGGCGAGTCCGGTAGCGGCGAAAGCGACGGCGAGGTGCTCCGATGGTCGAGGGAGATGGGGGAGTGGTCGGGGCGACGGCGACGGTTCTCCGGAGTCGATTGGTGGCGACGGCGAGGCGAACAGTGGTCGGAGGTGGTGGCTACGGTCGACGGCGAGCTTCGGTGTGGGAGTAGCTCCGGCGAGCAATTGTCGGCGTCTCGGTGAGAGAGAAAAGGGGGCTCGGGGTGAACGGATGCGGGGAAGTGTCCGGTTTATATAGGGCGCTCGAGGGATGCGGGGGAGTAATGGGGAGAGAGATCCGGCGAGGGGAGGTAACGGCCGGCGAGGTCCGGTCCGGCGCTTGCGGGGAAGGAGACGACCGTTTCGGGCAACAGTCGGTCGGCGTGGGACCCGGATGTCAGCGAGTGGGCGCGTGACCGTTACGCGCGGTCGGCCGACCGGTAATGAATGCGCGATTTAACTGCCGTGGGCCGGCCCGGTTTAAATGCAAACCGTTACTGATTTTCTAAAAAATTTCCAGAGACATTCAAATACATTTAAAGCATTCAAATCGTCTCTAAATATAGGGGTATTATATATCAAAATTAACATAATAATAAATGCTATTTAATGAACATTTCTATTCTGTCATTTGAATACTTTGAAAAAAATAATATTTTCAGAAATTGCCTAATTGTTTTTAAACCCTTTTTGCAAATATTTTCAAAATAACCCCTGGTTATTATTGTTCAAATATATCACCAATTAGACCCTGGTGTGGAGTGTCATGTTACTCCTCTCTTATTTTGAACATTTAACCAAAATTTCAAATAGGGGAAGGCAACATAGGGAAAAGTAGAAAGGGCTTTCAGAAAATCAGAAAAGGCATTTCAACAAACACATACATTCAAGCAATGATGCTGCTAGATGCATAACTATAATCATAACATTCCAAAATGAAATTTTGGGATGTTATATTGCGTTTCACGATACGGAGCCGCCGCCATCTCCTGTTCGTCCTCGGGAGGCCAGATCTAGGGTCCGTTTTGGGCTCCGGAGAGGGGAAATCTACGCCATCGTCATCACCAACCATCCTTCATCACCAATTGCATGACGCTCTCCGCCTTTCTTGAGTAATCCCATCGTAGGCTTGCTGGGTGGTGATGGGTTGGATGGGATTTATCATGTAATCGAGTTAGTTTTGTTAGGGTTTGATCCCTAGTATCCACTATGTTCTGAGATTGATGTTGCTATGACTTTGCTATGCTTAATGCTTGTCACTAGGGACCGAGTGCCATGATTTCAGATCTGAACCTATTATGTTTATATGAATATATATGTGTTCTTGATCCTATCTTGCAAGTTGTAGACACCTATTACGAGTTATGATCCACATCCCCCAGGGTGACAATAACTAGGATTCTTTCCGGTGATTACCGTAGTTTGAGGAGTTAATGTATTCACTAAGTGCTAATGCTTTGGTCCGGTTCTCTATTAAAAGGATGCCTTAATATCCCGTAGTTTCCATTATTACCCCGCTGCCACGGTAGGGCAGGATAATAGATGTCATGCAAGTTCTTTTCCATAAGCATGTATGACTATATATGGAATACATGCCTACATTACATTGATGAATTGGAGCTAGTTCTGTGTCACCCTATGTTATAACTGTTGCATGATGAATGCCATCCGACATAATCATCCATCACCGATCCATTGCCTACGAGCTTTCCACATATTGATCCTTGCTAAGTTACTTCTCCGTTACTACTGTTACAATCACTACAAAACTGCTGTTGTCACTTGTGCCACCATACTATTACTTCCATACTACTTTGCTACTGAATATTTTGCTGCAGATATTAAGACTTTCAGGTGTTGTTGAATTGAAAACTCAGCCGCGAATACTTGAGAATATTCTTTGGCTCCCCTTGTGTCTAATCAATAAATTTGGGTTGAATACTCTACCCCTGAAAATTGTTGCGATCCCCTATACTTGTGGGTTATCAAGACTTTTTTATCTCGCTGTTGTTGGGGAGCATAGCTCTATTCTTTGAGTCACTTGGGATTTATATCTGTTGATCACAATGAAGAATCTAAAAGATCCGAAAACCAAGATCAATCCCTCTACTACAAGGGGAGGCAAGGAACTGCCATCTAGCTCTGCACTTGATTCACTTTCTGATATGAGTAAGTTTGCGACACCACCACCTGCTAGTAATTCTGACATGTTGTCGGTGTCAAAACCGGCAGATCTCGGGTAGGGGGTACCAAACTGTGAGACTAGGATCGACATTAATAGGAGATGAAGGGGACACGAGTTTCCCCAGGTTTGGGCCCTCCTATGGAGGTAATACCCTACATCATGCTTGATTGTATTAATGGTGTAAGGGGTTACAGAGTTGATCTACCTCGAGATCGTATGTCTAACCCTAGATGAGTTGTTCTGTCTCTATACCCTAAAACCCTCCGGCTTATATAGATGCTTAGGAGGCCTAGGGTTTACACATGGTCGGTTACATGCCGAGGAGATAAACATGCCTATTTACTACATCAAACGTGGAGCGCAAGCCATGCTCCTTGAAGCTTCCAACCTGGTAACTGGGACTTCAGATCGTCATGTGTTCGGTGAGTGGTCCATACGGTCCGGCCCATACACACAATAGATCGGCTATCCGAGGACCCCTTAATACATGACTCCCTCAGTAGTCCCCGAACTTGCCTCCAACGCCAAGAGTCTTCAGCTCCAATTGCTTCGCGAACAGAGTCTTCAGCTTGCGAGGTGAGTTCCTTCCATCAAACCATAGTTCGGCCTCCGATGACAAATAGTTTTCCGCATGTGGCACGTCTGAATCCTGCGAGATAAGTTGGCTTTGAAGGCCAAACATTAGGGGAAAAAGGATAATGTTTTCCTGACGACCCTTTTTGACGAAAGGTCACAGCCTACCACGGCCGATAGGCCATTTATAGGCACTCGATGCGTGGTTCGAAGGCGTTCCACCCACACGATCTATCAACATGTCGATCGTGTCCCGTTTTACGCGGGATACACTTATTCACGCACCCGCAACAGCTCACGAGTCTCGAGAAGTGGAGGAATTCACGGCGTGGCAAAGGGAACCCGAATCGACAAACCTCATAAAAGGGGAAAGAAAACCCCATAGGCCCTCCACGCTCTCCATTCGACTTCTCCGCCTCCTACTCCCCTATGCCTCCAGAGCACAGATATAGGTTTCTTCCATCTCCGCTTCCGAGCTCAGCAATGGCGGGCTCCAACGGCCAGTGGGAAGTTTCCACGCTCACCAACCAAGACATCGTCGACCTCAAGAAGGCCGGCTATCTCCCCATTGATATTCCTCATCGCGTGGCGGAGAAGGGACAAGTAATGCCCACCCCCTAGCCAGGCGAGAGGGTGGTGTTCATCCCCCACTTCATTAGGGGGTTGAGCTTTCTGCTACACCCCTTTGTCAGGGGCCTAATGTTTTTCTATGGCCTCGGCTTCCATGATCTTCCATAGAACTCCATCATGCACCTCTCTTCCTTCATCCTCCTCTAAGAGGCATTCCTGCACGTCGAGCCGCACTTCGGGCTCTGGCTGCAGGTTTTCAACATCAAGCCGAAGTGTGTCGGTTGTAATCACACCAACTGCGATGGTGCCGTCATTGGCATCGACTAGCCGGCGGGTACCCTCGTCGAGACCATCAAGGGGTGGTAGAAGCAGTGGTTCTACATCACCAAACCACAGAAACAAGGTCTGCACCCCTCCGCCGTATTTAGATCCGGTCCTCCTACCAGACTAGCTTCATGGATCGAGAAGGGTCTCGTCTAGGGGTTGAGCAAGGAGGTCATCGATCTGCAAAAGCGGATCCGATCCTTAGTCGAGAACGGCGTCAAGCTGGCCAATGTGGTTCAGGTAATGCTCCGAAGACGCATCCTCCCCTGCCAGCACCGAGACAGCCCCCTGTGGGCTCGGGAAATCGATGCCGAGCCTACAGTCCAGAAACTCTTCCACACTATGCGGGAGAAGCTGTGGAAGGCTTTCTTCAAATCCATGAAGAGCTAACCAACTGAGGAGGAGGACAAGGGCCTACACATTGCCAAGCCGGACTCCGAGGTATGCCACATCCTAGACTCATCGGTTTCATTACATAGAAGGTCCATATAACCCTGTATCCGATGTGCTTGTGCAAAGGTGGCTGAAGAAAGCCAACAATATCAACAGTCCGACCCCTAACCCGAGGACGAGAGGACTGGGCTGTTAGCCAAGATGCTCGTGGAGAGGCCTTACGAGCATCCAACGAAGAAGGAGAAGAAGAAACCAGGTCAGGTAGGTATCCACATCAGGGATCAGCCTGATGCTTCTTCCGAACACACACCCGCCTCCTCAAATCAGGAGGACACCGAAGAGGAAGAAGAAGAGGAGGAGGAGGAGGTCGAGAGCGAGGAGGGAGGCGATCCCCCATACCAAGAAGAGAGCGGCGTCTTCGGACGCCCCGGGGAAGGCACCCTCTCCTGTCCCGAAGAAGGCGTGGCAAGTGCGGATGGTCCTGTCCGACGAAAGTTCGGACTCGAGCTCCGCGTCCGAAGATGTTGAGGAGGTTCCCTGAAGGAGCCTCAGGGTCAAGCCCCCTCCATCCAGGTTAGGATCTAAAGACCCTTCTTTCTGTCGCCAGTAGGCTCAGAGTTTGCTAACACGTAGGTTGTTGGTCCAACATCCCTCCGCGTGTCATCCCCATTGAGGTTATATCGGATGGGGAGACCCTGCCGAACTGGCAGAGAGCAGGGATGCCTCAGCCCCCCACTCCAGGCGCTACAAAGGACGCCGTGGAGGTGTCGTCCCAGCACACTCCAATGGAGGCGAACACAAGGGGCGCGGAGGATACCCCCATGGCCAAAGCTAACGCTTCGGCCACCGAACAACAGGGGACGATCCCCTGCCTGGACATCGAGGAGACCAGACGGGCGGGCAATCAGTCCCCTCTGAGAACGTCTTCGGAGCTCATGGTGCCTCCGGAGGCATCGGCCCAAACCCCGGTGGATGATTGGGAAATCCGTTCATCCCCGGTACCATCGACCAATGAGTGGTCGGCCATGGGGGAGGCTCTAACAAGGGCCTCCATCCCTGAGGACCACCGCACACTTATGGGCACGGTATTACAAAGCGTCCAGTCCGTTGACAACAGACTGAAGGAGGCCTTTAATGGTCTCCTTGCAGGCTTTCAAGTAAGTTGCCCGTCATTTTTCTTGAGATTTCATTTAGTCGTATTGTATACATGGCAGCCCCCGAGCCCTAGGTGAGTTGAACAAACTCTCCTAGGGCTCATCTCTATAGTTTGGGAAGTAAGTGCCAATGTAATGTATGCATTATGTGCGATGTAGGCCTCGTCATCAGCGGCGGCCAAAAACGGCACCGTACTGGACGAGCTAAATCGGAAGCTCCAACACGCCGAGGATGAGGTGGAAGCCCTCAACAAGAGGTTCGTTGAAGCACATGGTAAGTTCGATTTGAATTTTACTATTCCCCCGAATTCTGTCAATGCAAATTTCATTTATATAAGGTTTTAATCATGTTGTAGCCTCATCGAAAGAGATCAAAAATCTCAAGGTCGAGCTTCAACATGCCAAAGATGAAGTGGTCGTGGAGAAGGCGGCGGCCAAAGAGGTGGCCACCGCTCTCTCCGCCCTACGAGCCACCAGTGACAAACACCAGGCTCGTGTGGCGGAGATATAGGATGAGCTCAAGGATGCTAGCGATAAGTGTGAGTCCTTGGAGCAGAATAACAAGGCGGTCACAACCGAACTGTCCTCCCCGAGGTCCAATCTCAAGAAGGAGCGGATGGACAGACGGTTCTTCGAGGAACAAGTTCGGCAGGCTAAGGAGATAGCCGATGGTAAGCCGTACTCCCTAAAGTGCATATTAGGGAATAGCAAATTCGAATTGCTGACCCGGATGTGGAGATCCTCAGGCATGACCGCTGATCTCTAGAAGAGCATCGCGGACGCCAATCAGTTGCTTGCCATGCGGGGAGAGGAAGACGAAGCTCGGATGTTCTGGGCGCAGTTCGGAGCCCCTAAGCGTCCTCCTCTTCTGGTGGAGCAGCTGAAGCAGCTGATGGAGATGCACCGGATGGCAGAGCCGGCCATCAAGGACCTCTGCATCCGCTTATGGCCCGATGAGCAACTCCCAAGTAGCTACTTCGGCATGGTGCAACGTCTGATTGATGCCATGCCCCGCCTTGACACCGTCAAGCGCTCCTCCTGCATGGAAGGAGTCCGGATGGCCCTTGCCAAGGCCAAAGTGCACTGGCCAGGGCTCAATCCGATGAAGGTCGCCATCGACCCGCCACCGCTCGAAAACTCGCACCGACGCCCCGAGTTGTACTTCGATGGGGTCATGGAGAGTGCGCGGGTGATCGCGTCATAGGGTTCGGGGGAAAGAATTTTTGAATGAGATTGTAATGTATCCGAAGACCTGTGTTAACTTTTTAATGATAATAGTATCCGCTCTCATATGTTTTTGCCTTCCTTTATAACTCCTGTATGGTTGCTTAATACTGAAAGATGCGAGTCGTCGGCTTTAGCCCCCACGTAGATACTACATGGGGTGTCTATACCAATGCACTATGTTCCTTAGCCGAAGTATAGGAACCCGAAGGCGATTTAGTGCGGCAGACTAGGAAATCAGACTATTATGCTTTATTTCTTTCAGTTAACCGAAGGGGCACGAAAAGGACCGCGGGAAGCGTATGATTAGCCACCAGAGTTTCAGCGATGTTTGGACGGTCCGAGGCCGAATCCGACATCGTAGTATTTGCACAAAGGGCAACTTCCTCATATAACACGGAATGACCGCTTACGGGGGTTGAAGTGTAATACTTCTAACTTGGGTTTCACAGATCGGATTGCGCATACTATGACAGTCCGGTTTTTGGTTTTCTCTCCTGAGGTGCTTGACCGGACTATCTGGAAGCACAATCGCAGGGGTGGTCCCTTTGCCCTTTTAGCCGAACGAGCGGAACGTAAAGGGCCAAACACAGGATCCGGGCAACCCAACTTAATGACCAAAGACATAGTTCGGAACTGATGTATATAAAGCGAATGCCAAGATGCCAAACACACAATGGTTAAGGCGATTTATGTTTGTAATCGAGCTCCCGGTCTATTAGCCGGTGACCTCAAGTCACGCCAAACAGATTCGAGAAGAGGGAGGAAAGGAGAGATGTGCCGAAAACAGGACAAATAAGGCGTACGTGCACTATGTAATTTCGCATTTCCTCAACAACTCTTATATCCCGGATTGCCGAAGGAGCTGTTTACAAGTATGAGATAAGGAATAAAGTCCTATAGGAGCTGTTGTACCAGGTGTCCTCAATTGGTGACCATATGCCTTTGATATGCCCTGTTGCTATTTGACTCCTGCTTTTGGGTGTACCTTGATGGGTGTTGGTGTGGGAGGATTTTGCGAACAAATTCTTGAGAGGCCGCAGTGTCAAAGGTGAGCTTTATGCCCTGGGCAGGCTCTTTGGAGAGCGCCTGCAGTTTGTACAATGACGTGTTAATGGCAACAATTCAGAATGTCCGGATGCCTATCATAAGTTCCCCACTGCTGCCCATGGAATCTTAAGTGCGAAGTTATGCCTCCGCGACACATACTTTGCCGGTCCTAAGGTTGTGCGGTGGGGGTGAGTCCCTATCGAGGGTCAAAGTGTTCGGTTTGAATCCGAACTCGCTTCCCGACCTTTGGTGCCTTTACGGCGAATGCCGAAGCTTTCCGGTCGTCTGTGTAGCTGAATTCGGCTGCCAGTGCCATCGCATGTTCCTCTATTCTAAGGGACCGCTCAGCATTTCCATTTACAGTAATGACCCCCTTAGGTCCCGGCATCTTGAGCTTGAGGTATGCGTAATGCGGGACTGCGTTGAACCGAGAAAATGCTGTCCGACTGAGCAGCGCATGATAGCCGCTATGGAAGGGCACGATGTCGAAGATCAAGTCCTTGTTGCGGAAGTTGTTGGGTGAGCCGAACACAACCTCCAAGGTTATGGAGCCCGTATATCAGGCCTCAACGCCTGGGATCACCCCTTTGAAGGTAGTGCTGTTGGGTTTGATCCGTTACGGATCTATACCCATCTTTTTTACCGTGTCCGAGTAAATCAGATTGAGGCTACTTCCTCCGTCCATTAGGACTTTGGTGAGGTGATACCCATCTATAATGGGATCTGGGACGAGGGCAGCCGAGCCCCCATGACGGATACTGGTCGAATAGTCGCGCCGGTCAAAAGTGATCGGATATGCTGACCATGGGTTATACTTCGAAGCTACGGGCTCCACAACATGGACCTCCTGAAGGGCCCGCTTCCTCTCTTTCTTAGGTATGTGGGTGGCATATATCATATTCACCCTTTTGACTTCGGGAGGGAATTTCTTCTGACCACCGCCCATTGGACCCCGAGGCTCATCTTCGTCCTCGCTACGTGAACTTTTGCCTTGGTCTTCGGGTTGTATCTTGCCGACCCGTTTGAACACCCAGCATTTGCGGTGTGTGTGGTTGGCTGGCTTTTCCAAAGTTCCATGGATTTGGCAAGTCCTGTCCATGATCTTCTCAAGCTGAGTGGGCCTGTCACGATTGCCTTTAGGGGGCTTCTTCTGCTGCATGGGTCGAGAGCTATAGAATCTGGCATTGACCGCCGTGTCATCGGTGTCATTACCACTGTGCCGACATTTGTTCTTATTGTGCTTCGGCTTTGAGTTGCCATCCTGGGCTTCAGGTGCCATAAGATCTTCAGAATTGCGGTCACGTCTTGCCAGCTAGTTATCTTCGCCCGCGCAAAAGCGGGTCATGAGGGAGGTAAGGGCGGACATAGTCCGAGGTTTGTCCTGGCCTAGCTGGCGGGCCAGCCACTTGTCCCGAATATTGTGCCAAAAGGAGGCTATAGCCTCCGCATCCGGACAGTCTATGATTTGGTTCTTTTTAGTCAAGAACCGATTCTAGAACTGCCAGGCAGACTCGCCAGGCTTCTGGACGACGTTGCTAAGGTCGGAAGTGTCTAGCGGGCGGACATAGGTTCCCTGGAAGTTAGAGCGAAACGCGTCTTCCAAGTCTCCCCAGCATCCTATGGAGTTTTCGAGGAGGCTGTTTAACCAGTGTCGAGCTGGCCCCTTAAGCTTGAGAGGTAAGTATTTGATGGCATGGATATCATCTCCTCGTGCCATATGGATATGGAGGAGGAAGTCCTCGATCCATATAGTTAGGTTAGTGGTTCGGTCATACTGTTCTATATTGACGCCTGTAGTTGACGTTTGTATGGAGCCGGCTGTGTTCCGGGCTTTGTGGTTTTGGTCAAACCATGGTCTATACTCTCCCCGTCTATCCGGTGAGTAATCCCTGGATCCATAGATGGATCTAGTATGGCCTTCCCTGTGATCTAAGTCATCGGGCAGGTCGAACTTGTCATTGGTTTCGAATGGCTCCTTACCCCGTCTTCGGGGCATCGCTGGTATGTAACCAGTGTTGTTGGCCGCTCTCTCACTGTGACAGCCCAAGTGCCATCCTTGCCATTTTGGTCATGTAACCTATGTGAACCTTGTGTCATGTGTTGAATGAATTGGGTTTGCTTCCTTGCCATTTGATCATTGTCTCATGCATCATGCATCATGTCATCTCATCATCATGCCATGCATAATATAATTGTGGTGTGCTTCCATGTGGCATTGTTGTGAGGTGTTAGTAGGACTTGGTGTTTGTGGATGTGTGCATGTGTGTGCATCAAATCCCTTCCTCTCCCTTATTTTCAAAACTAAACCTAAGCCTTTTATTCCTTTTGATTTTCTTTAACAGAATTAACTTGCTAAATAAATCTGTTAAAATGTTCATGGTGTAGATAATATTGTTCTGAGATTATATGTGTTGCTATCTTTGGTGTTTGAGCTTTGGGCTCTTGGGGTCTGCAATAAAACAGGGGCTGTTATTTTAAAAAGTATTTAATTTAATTGCTCTAAAAGTCAACTTGCTAATTTTATTAAATAGGACATATTTCCTTTTATGTAAAAGTATTTTTGTTTTGTCAAAATTCCTTTTCTTTTACTCTAGGGCTTTTCTTTTCTTTTCTTTTATAAATAGAAATTATGTTTGTTTTTCTAAGAGAGAGAGAGAGTGGATCTGGGACTGGGCCTTTTCCCTTTGCCCCGGCCAACCCACAGGGTAAGCGGAGACCTGCCCCTTCGTCCCCCCTTTTCTGTTAGTCTGTGTGATGCAGAGAGAGCGAGCAGCTCCGCCGTGATCTTTCGCCGTCGAGCGCCGTCTGCTCTGGGCTTTTAAACCCCCTCGACGTGTGTGTGCCTTGCCTAGGGTTCCGCGTTCCCCCTCCTGCTGCCGCCGCTCCCATCTCCCTCTCCTTCCTCCTCTCCCTTCTCCTTTTCTTCTCCGCCAGGTAAGAATTCAGAGAGGAGAGGTTCAGAGTAGCAGAGCGCCGGCGCATCGGTTCGTTGCCATCGCGTCTGTCTCCGCCGTGCCCCGAGCCGAGCAGAAGCTCGAGCTCGAGCGCCTCCTTGCTGCCGCGTCTAGCCGTCGTTTGGTGCAGGGATGGGTTCCCCTAGGACCCAACTCTCCCCGCTGGTGGTCCGCGTCACCGGAATCGTCGCCGCAGTGCCGCTATCGCTGGTGGTTGTTTAAATTCAGTTTCGTCAGTAGCCGCTCGGTCTGTTAGTACTAGTGGTGTTGTTGCCCCCTTCTGTCAAGCGTCGATGGAGTAGCGCAATGGTCTTGCGCTCGGGGAACGACCGAGAGGTCGTGAAATCGAATCCCGGCTCCCCCTTTGTTCTTTGTTTTTCTCATTGGCCAGAGTGGTGTGGCGTGTTCGGATCCGGTGCGGCCGTGCCCGGATCTAGTGAGAGTGTGTGTTGTGAGTGTGTGTGCCTGCGTGTGGTGTGTGTGAGTGTGGGATCTGGTGTGCCTGGGCTGATCCGGAGTGTGTGTGGCATGTGTAGCATGTGCGTATGTGGGGTTGTGTGTGTGTGACAAGTGGGCCCTGGCCCCACTTGTCATCCACTAGGGGGCCATGGTGTCTATGCCAGGTGGCCCCCCTGCTTATTGTTTGTTTTCTTTTATTATTTTAGTGTCTTGTGTGTTATAAATATGATATTTCTATTTCTGATAATTTTGCTAAATCTGGACATGAACATATATGACATGAGCATTTCTAGTAAGTTTTCACTTATAGGAATTGATGGCATTTTTCTATCTAGTGTTTTGCCATGATGCCCCATAGAAACATATGAGTGTGATATATGATTTTGGGGTAGAATCACCCATGAATTCATTGGTGCAACTTGTTTGGTCATTTGAGGAAGTTTGACAAAATGTCATTTTGTATCAAAGTGCCATTTTGTCATTTTAGGTATATTTAATCCATGCATGCTATGAAATTTGTGTCAACATGAAAGAGGTAGCCTTTGATGAGTAGAATGCCATGGTATTTACTTTTGTCATGTTAAACTTGTATATAAGTGGGAACCATGCTCTAAAGTGGCTACTAAAATGTTGCTGTTTTCAAACATGCCAAATATTTCTAAGTCTGAGAATCTGTTAATATTTTTGTGCCCTCTTGAGTGGATGCTACCAAGTGATATGTTGTGAATTAGCTCAAGCTCAGTGCTAGTGTTTTGAAGTAGACGTTGCCCTCTATCATCCTGTTATTTTTAATGCCATGAGGTGGTTTCTATCACCATTAGATTCTGCTGTCAACTTGCTATCAGCTTAACTTAGATTCCAGAAAACTGTTATTTTCTCTAAATCCCTAGAATCTATTTCATCATGCCAACTTGTGAGCTTCATGCTTATTGATGTGTGCCTCCATTCCAGATTGTATAGTTGGATAATTTGATAAGCATTACATGTAGTTTCTATCAATGCCTTGTTGTGGTTGGAGACTTCTTGTAGCTCTAGTTATTGGCTGTGAAAGTTGCTATGTTGCTGTTTTGTGGCACATTGTTTGTTTTAGTGTTTTGTGACTTGTGGGAGCTATGCTTCATGGAATTGCGTGATATTTGACTCCATTGTGGTTGTTTTTTCATTGCCTAACCAGTGGCTACCTTGGAATGCCAAGTAATAGCCCATGGCCTTCATTGTCTTGTGTTTTGCCTTCGTAACTTGTCGTGAGCGTAGTGTCAGAACCGTAGCTCCGTTTCTTACGTTCTACATATGCATTTGTATCGATTTTGCATGAAGCATCCATATTTTCCATGATCATGCACATTTAAATAACTTAACATTAGGTTCTGTCCAGAATTGTAAATAACTAAACTATTGCATGTGAAACATGACTAGTTTAGGATTGCCATGTTAAATTCTTAAAATGAATCACGCATCATCTTGTTTGTGCGTTGCACCTTGGTTGGTTGTTTATTATTGCTGTTTCACTTGGGTAGACACGAGTGTTGAACCTGAGTAGGAGGATCCAGGAGAGTACCACTACGAGGACCTCGCTCTTTGTCCCTCTGAAGAACCTACAGGCAAGATGATCGTACCCAGGTCCCGACACTATTTTTGCTTTGCTAGATGTTTCGCTCTTATCGTTACATACGCGTTACCTACCATATGAATGTCAAGCCTCCTACATTGCCATGATAGCCTCTAACCCCTTCACATCCTAGCAAACCTTGTTTGGCTAAGTTACCGCTGCTCAGCCCCTCTTATAGCGTTCTTAGTTGCAGGTGCAGGTTGTATCCATGTGATAACATGGATTTGGCATATCACAATACTATCTGCTAATTAATTTATTGCACATATATATCTTGGTATGGTGGAAGGCTTGGCCTTTTGCTCGGTGTTTTGTTCCACTTTTATCGCCATAGTTTCTTGTTACCGGTGTTATGTTTCCATACTTTGCGCTCCTAACATGCTCGGGGTTGTTATGGGGACCCCCTTGATTATTCAGTTGAGATTAAAACTTGTCTGGCAAGACCCAACATTGGTACTATTTGCTTAAACAACTTAATAAAATTTGCATAGGGCTTTGCAATGCCGTGGATAATTAATCAACCCCTGGGCCAGTGCTCCTCATGAGTGTTGGTCCAAACTAGAGCACTGTGCGGGGCCAACCCGGGGCAACTCGGGAGATTTCTATCAGGCCTCCGTACACGTCGCTTATCCATCGTGTCGTGAGAACGAGATATGCGGCTCTAATAGGGTTCGTCGACACGTCGGGTGGTCTTGCTGGACTTGTTTTACCTTTCTCGAGTGGCTTGCGTGAGGGACTCTAATTTTCTTCGGGCTATCTCGAGGTGTCGGAATTCCTTTGGAGTTGCCTAGGATGACCACGAGATCAGTGGTCGAGGCTATTTCTGCGGAGTGTGTTTAATTTATGATGGACTAGTTGGAGCACCCCTGCAGGGTTAAAACTTTCGGAAAGCCATGCTCGCAGTTATGTGGCAACTTGGATATTTGTTTAACACCCAGTTATAGTTAACTTGAAGTAAACTCTAATAAATGCACCAACCGTGTGAGTAACCGTGATCGTCTCTGCTCGTGAACATGAACCGAGAGAGAACATGGTGGATTTATGTTTGACGTAAGTAGGTGTTCAGGATCTCTTAGAGGTCATTCTAGTTCTCGATCGTTTACCGTAGACCACATATTTACTTTCATGTTTCGTAAGACTGGCCACCATAAATACTTAGTGTTGTTGCAAACTAAACACATACCCCTTCCAACCTATAAGCTTGAATAGTCTTGGTACCTGGGCGTGAGATTGCTGACTCCTCGTGGCTCATAGATTACTACAACAATCTAGGTGCAGGTACAAATGAGATCGTGCTAGATGATGTGACACAGCTCTAGTGGGAGTATGACGAGGAGCGTGGCAGGATGTATGTCACTTATCCAGACGAGTAGAGTGGCCGTGGTCATGATCTTCGGGGATAGCAAGCCAGTGTCATTGCATCATTTTATCGTTTGTTTTCGTCCGTAGCCGGACCCTGCCTTTGGATTGATGTTTGAATAAATTGTGTGGAATTGTAATTTAGCATGTGGTGAGTGTAATCCAACTCATATACTCTTCTCTTCATAGATGTATGTAATGATACTATACTTGCGAACGACAAGATGCGCCTCTATACCTGTTGAGGCCCTCGTGCCTTACTATGGATAGGCACGCATCTTGGGCGTGACAGTCATGCCCACGAGGGGGTGGTCCGGCTCGTTGTATGCGGTATGATGCGGGGACGGAGTGTCTGTGAGCTCATCGTCGAATTGTGGCAGCAGCCGCCTCCGAGGGTAGCTTTTGGGCTGGTTTGACAAACCAGTGTCGTATGCTTCTTCGGCTGAGAGGACTTTCGTCCATCGATCAGTGAGGTCGGCCTGTTTGGCTTTGAATATCCGCTCTTTGGCGTTTAGGCTACGAACCGTTGCTATGAGTTGCTGCCTAATTTCTTCCCGATCCTCGAGGTTATCAGGGATGTACAAGTCATCAGCTTCTGGTAGGTCTTCCTCCTCGACAGGTGGAAGGTAATCGTCGCCCTCGGGGTCCTTGACGGTATCAGGGTCGTTTTGGTCCGTGGGCTCGTCCGGACCCTCGAACGGGTGCTCGGGTACATCGGGATGATCATGATCGGCAGGGGCGTTACCATCCTTGTTGTTGATAATAGTTCGTCTTCCCTTTTTGATTTTGGACCGCTTATGCGATTTCACGTGCCTTGATGGCGCGTCGCCCGATTTGTCACCATCGTTGTGAGGCGTGTTGTTGCTGTTGGTGGTAGGAGTATCCACCATGTAAACGTCGTACATAGAAGTGGTGGTCCAACTCCTGGTGTTAACGGGGGTGGGAGAACGATCCTCTTCGTCCATGTAATCTGCCTCCTCGGAGGCATAGTCTAGCACGTCGGTTAAGTCTTCGACAGTGTCTATCAAGTGGGTGGTGGGTGGGTCGAAAAATCCGTCCCTGCCCGAACTATAACCGGGCTGGATATAGATCGGGGCTGGATCGTCAGTGATTTTCAACGATGAGAATTGCTCCAAGGCCTCGTCCACCGCTGAGGGCCCGATTGGATCCCATTGTTTAGAACACGTGGAGTCGACCCCTATGAAGCCCACCCCTAGGGAGTGTTTGGTAGGGACACATGTCCGGTCATATGGCTTGATGGCCAGGCCGGGGTTAGAGATCGGACTGCCGCCATGGGTGACCCCATTGGCATGTTCGACAGAGGGGATCGAGGTTAAGGCCTCAGAGTTCTCGGGGGTTACGGGCGAAGCCGTGAACCCGATTAGTGAGAAGTCGCCTCGAGAGTCAACAGAAAACTCTAGGTTTCTAAATTTTACATCCTGATCGGGGGCGAGGCTCTCAACGCGGCCTAGATGACCGGTGGAACCAGCATGTAGCACAACGCTGCCGAAGGCGAAGATCTGCCCGGGGACGAAAACATCCATGTTGCGGACCTCTTTGTTGATGAAAAGGTGAGGCGTCGATCCCATCTTGCTCACAGAGGAACTCTCAATGAAAGCACCAATGTCGGTGTCAAAACCGACGGATCTTGGGTAGGGGGTTCTGAACTGTGAGACTAGGATCGACAGTAACAGGAGACGAAGGGGACACGAGGTTACCCAGTTTTGGGCCCTCCTATGGAGGTAATACCCTCCGTCGTGCTTGATTGTATTGATGGTGTAAGGGGTTACATAGTTGATCTACCTCGAGATCATATGTCTAACCCTAGATGAGTTGTTCTGTCTCTATACCCTAAAACCCTCCGGCTTATATAGATGTCGAGGAGGCCTAGGGTTTACGCATGGTCGGTTACATGCCGGGGAGATAAACATGCCTATTTACTACATTAAACGTGGAGTGCAAGCCATGCTCCTTGAAGCTTCCAACCTGGTAACTGGGCCTTCAGATCGTCATGTGTTCGGCGAGTGGTCCATATAGTCCGGACCATACACAACAGGTCGGCTATCCGAGGACCTAATACAAGACTCCCTCACATGTCGCAAGTAATTGATGATGCCACTTCTGCTATGCATGATGCTTATGATGATACTTTGCTTGATAATACTATGCCACTGGGTGAATTTCCTGATGAACAAATTGCTAGAGTCAATGCTGAAAATTATGATACTTCTGAAACTGATGAAATTATTGAAACTGAACACTATGAGACACCTGCTAGACCTAGCCCTCCTAGATATGAATTGCCTGATATTCCGGAGGGTTATGTTATGGAAGGAGAGGTATCTAGGGACTTTCTTGCTCTTAAGGATAGAGATGATCTTAAGAAATTACTATGCAAGTGGAAAGAAAAATCTTTGAATGCTAGAATGAAATATGATCCTAAGTTTGCTACTTCACCTATCTTTGTTACTAATAAGGATTATGAATTCTCTGTCTATCCTGAGTTAATTACCTTTGTTGAATATGATCCTTTCCATGGTTATGAGTCTGAAATTGTTGTGGCACATCTCACTAAATTGAATGATATAGCCACCCTATTTACTCATGAGGCGAAGAATCGTTATTACTATATCCTTAAGTTGTTTCCTTTCTCGTTAAAGGGTGATGCTAAGATATGGTTTAATTCTCTTGCTCCTGGTTGTGTGCTTAGTCCCCAGGATATGATATATTACTTCTCTAAATTTTTTTTCCTGCCATAAGAAACAAGTTGCCTTGCAGGAAATATTTAACTTTGTGAAAATTGAAGAAGAGAGTCTCCCATAAGCTTGGGGGAGGCTTCTCCAATTACTAAATGCTTTGCCTGATCATCCCCTCAAGAAAAATGAAATACTTGAAATCTTCTATAATGGACTAATCGATGCTTCTAGGGACCATCTAGATAGTTGTGCTCATTGTGTTTTCAGGGAACGAACTGTTGAACAAGCTGGACTACTATTGAATAATATATTGAGCAATGATAATGATTGGACTATTCCCGAACCACTTCCGAAGCCAACTCCGAATAAAAGAGGTATTCTATTTCTGATTCCTGAAGATATGCAAGAGGCAAAGAAATCTATGAAGGAAAAAGGTATTAAAGCTGAAGATGTTAAGAATCTACCACCTATTGAAGAAATACATGGTCTTGATAACCCGACACAGGTAGTAGAGGTAAACTCTCTTCATAGTTTTGATGAAAGTGATACTCCTTATAATAAGTTTGCTAGCCAATGCTTGGATGAGTTTGATAATTTTGTTGTTAAGCAAGAAAATTTTAATGCTTATGTTAGTAGACAATTGAAACATAATGCTTTCATGCTTGATCGCTTAGGTGATTATATGAGTAGAACTATTAGTGATCTTAAACTTATTAGTAAACGTGCTTCCATGGCAACCACTCAAGTAAAACAAGTGTTCAAGGCACATAATGATTTGTTTAATGAGATGAATAGTAAGAACAATGATCATTCTGGTAAAGTTGTGACTAGAGGTGGTAGAATGACCCAGGAACCTTTGTATCCTAAGGGCCATCATAAGAGAATTGAGCAAGATTCTCAAAGGAGTAATACTAATGCACCTAATCATTCCAGTAATAAGAGGAATAAGGATGATGATAGAACTTTGCATGCTGCTAGTGAACCTGTTATAGATACAACTAAAAACCCAAATGATATTTCTGTTTCTGATGCTGAGACACAATCTGGTGATGAACATGAGCCTAGCGATAATATTAATGATAATGTTCATGTTGATACTCAACCTAGTAGTGATAATGATGTGGAGATTAAACCCGCTGTTGATCTTGATAACCCACAACCTAAGAATAAAAGATATGACAATAGAGACTTTATTGCTAGGAAGCATGGTAAAGAAAGAGAACCATGGGTTCATAAACCCATGCCCTTTCCTCCTAAACCATCCAAGAAAAAGGATGATGAGGATTTTGAGCGCTTTGTTGAAATGCTTAGACCTGTCTTTTTGCGTATGCGCTTGACTGATATTCTGAAAATGTCTCCTTATGCTAAGTACATCAAAGATATCGTGACTAATAAAAGGAAGATACCGGAAGCTGAAATTTCCACCATGCTTGCTGATTATACTTTTAAGGGTGGAGTACCAAAGAAATTAGGATATCCAGGAATACCAAGTATACTAGCTCTATTAAAGGGAATTATGTTAAAACTGCTTTATGTGCTTTGGGAGCTGGTGTTAATGTTATGCCTTTCTCTTTATATCGTAGACTTGATTTGAATAAGTTGAAACCTACTAAAATATCTTTGCAAATGGCTGATAAATCAACTGCTCTACCTATCGGTATTTGTGAGGATGTACATGTCGTACTTGCAAATGCTACTATCTTAACGGACTTTGTTATCCTTCATATTCCCGAGGACGACAGTATGTCGATCATCCTTGGTAGACCATTTTTCAATATTGCAGGGGCTGTTATTGATTGCAACAAGGGAAATGCCACTTTTCATATTAATGGTAATGAGCATACGGTACACTTTCCGAAGAAACAACCTCAAGTTCATAGTATCAACTCCATTAAATTTTTTCCAATGATTACTATTGGAGACTTTGAATCCCTCTTCCTACTATCAAGAAGAAATATTATATACTTATTGTTGGGGACATGCATATCATCATTGAGGTAACTTAGTGTTATTCAAAAATTCTTAGGTTTCATGTTATTCAAAAGAAGTTTGTTAATAAGACTTGATCAACCTTATTGATGGATCCCTTTTGATAAGCATGAGATGGATGAATTTAGAAAGCGCAACTTTGTGTACCCAACCTTTACTTTCCGCTAGTTAGATTAAATTAAGTAAAAATGCTATTATTTTTTATTTTTCTGAGTTTTATGTGTAATAGAAAAATGACTTGAAAATAAAAGTTCTTCAAATGCCTTGAAAATGTAGTATGATTTTTTCTGGAATATTTAAAAAAATCTGGCACTAAGCACTCAACAGGGGGCTACAATAGTGGGTCACAAGCCCACAAGGCATGACCACCCCCTGCCCACGCCTAGCAGGCTTGTGGGTCCCACGTGGACCCCCTTCACTTATTCCAGCACCCATCCACTTCATCTTCCTCCAGAAAAAAATCCCACCATTGCTAAAACCCGTGTTCTAGCTCATTTTGCTGCCATTTTCGATCTCCTTGTGCAAAGCTTCATTCGCAAAACTGTTTTGGGAGATTGTTCTTTGGTATGTGACTCCTCCAATGGTCCAATTAGTTTTTGTTCTAGTGTTTTATATATTGCAAATTTTTGCTGCTATGGTGACCTTGTTCTTGAGCTTGCATATCAAATTTGTATGGTCCCAAGTAGTTTTGATGCATGATATAGCCTCTAGGCACTTGTGGGAGTAGTTGCTATGAGTTTTGTTCACCTTTATTTTGGGTCACTAAAAATTTCAGAATTTTTCAGAGAAAGAAATCCTGAGGAGATTGTTAAGAGGCTCTTCAAGCCAGAATTCTAAGGAAGATGAAAATGAGATGAAGGAGAAACCCAAGTATAATCTTCCCCGCGTCGTGGAAGTTCGACCGTCTGAATGGCCAAGTGACACATTCTTGAGGGTAGCCGGCATTTATGAAGATTTCTATTGTTTGGCTGAGAATATAGGCCTCACCGACTTCCTCAACGATAAGTGTGACTAGTACCTCTTGCTCATGAATATCTTTGTGCAAAATTTTCATTTTCATGTTAGGGAAGACCCTCTTACAGTAGAATTTCACTTATATGATGTGCCTAAGAAAATGAACCTTTTTGATTTTTGCAAAGTTTGCAAAATACCCTATGAGGGCAACATGAGGGAACCACGTCCTAGACACATGGAAGATTTTATAGTCGTAATCACTGTAGGGGAAGAGATAGGGGTGTCAAAGGCAAGAACAACTAGTTTACATTTTCCTGTGCTACACTATTATTCATTATTTGCGGGGAGATGTTTAGTTGGTCGCTAGGAGAGTGGAGGTCTTAGTGCTCCTGACCTCGCCATTCTACGCCATGCTTTATTTGCTGATAGAACCTTTAGTCTGGGCGTTATGGTGGCCCAACGGTTGAACTCCAACCGTTCGAGGGGGCCCATATTCGGGGGTATCTATGCACCTCGTCTGGCCAAACACTTTGAGATACCCATTAGGCTTGACGAGAAATATGAGAGGCTGCTACCCTCAAAGTTCTTAGATTATGACCGTATGGTAGCACATGATGTTATTAAGAAAAATGATGATAGGAGGATGCTTTACAACTTAGTTTTTAGACAAGGTACTTGTGAGATTATTACTCTGCCTGCTTCTTCTTTGTTCGATATTCACTCAGGCAGGTACACCATTATGCCTGGAGACATTTACAGATATTAGGGTCTGACACAACCCCTAGCTCCAGAACCGATGCTAGCCCTTGATTTGTACCCTGAGCCAGCTTTTCAGTGGGAGCCGCAAGAGCTCGCCAACCAATGGAACTCTGAGGATGCTCCAGAGTATGTGGGAGAGATTTGTTTCCATCCATGGCCCTATAATAACTTAGGCCAAAAGCCTAAGCTTGGGGGAGTATGTATCTCTCACCGACATTACATTCATGTTCTCACACTCATCTTAGTAGTCGGTGTTCATACTTTTTCATTGTACCATCCATGGTAGTTTATCCTTTTCTGCTTTCTTCTTGTGTGTTTAATTAACTTTGAGAAAAATTAAAACAAATTAGTTCTAGCTTTATCTTCTAGTTTGTTTAGTTGTAGTATTAAAAGAAAACCGAAAAATATTTTTCGTTCTTCTTTTGCTTGTTGGGAGCTTTCCTGTGTAAATAGTTTTTCTCGTTCCTGTTTTGATTTTTATTCTTTGGTCTGTAAGGAGAAGACCACAATGAAAATGTTGAGTGGCTCTCATATGCATTATTGTTTATCGATCAGAGAGCCCATATTACCTTGCCTTCTCCTTTGAGTTATTGTTTGCAGATTCCAGCTTAGTCCAATGCACGTGCACGCTTATTATTATCCACACCGTTTGGTCGTGCAAATAAAAGGCAATAATGACGATATTTTATGAAAGGATTGAGATGGAGAAAAACTGGTATGAACTCGACCTATCTTGCTTTTGTAAATATGATTAGCTCATCGTTCCAAATTCAGCTCATTATGGGTGAAACATATTTGCAATGACCATTAGAGATTATAGTTATTCATGCCATGCTTAATTAGCTAAGAGTGGATAATGGTTTGTCTTGGGTGCCAAATGCATATTAAAATGGTTGTGATGTAGTATGATGGGATGGTATCCTCCTATGAACGATTCAAGTGGCTCGACTTGGCACATGTTCATGCATGTAGTTGATACAAAATCAACATCGCCTCTATGATAGTTATGTTCATGGTGATTTATATCCTACTCATGCTTTCACTCAATGTTAGTTAAGCTCAAAGCATGTTGATGACTGTGTCGCTCTCTAGTTGGTCGCTCCCCGATCTTTTTCTAGCCTTCACTTGTACTAAGCAGGAATACTGCTTGTGCATTCAATTCCTCAAACCCAAAGTTGTTCCATATGAGTCCACCATACCTGCCTATATGCATTATTGACCTGCCGTTCCAAGTAAATTCGCATGTGCCAAACTCTAAACCTTCAAATAAACTTTCTGTTTTGTATGCCCAAATCGCTCATGTGGCGACTAGGGGCTGTCAATATCTCCCATGTTGGTGGATTATTCTCATGATATGTGTTGATTCACTATCATTCACGAGAAAGTGGCTGGTAACCGGGATGCCCAGTTTCGTGCTCGAAATAAAATCAAAATATAGTTAAACAAAACTCCCCCAAGACTGTGTTTGTATGGACGGTACCCGTGAATTCGGCTCGCCGTGGAGTGTGATTGATTGGTGGAGGGGGAGTAAAAACTTTATCATTCTGTTTGGGAACCACCTATAATGTATCTAGCATGGAAGATGTTGAAAAATCTTGGTCGTTATGTGAGCAATGAAAGCATACCACTCAAAAATTATTACTTATCTCTGTTTTTAAAACTCGAGCTCTGGCACCTCTTCAAATCAATGCTTCCCTCTGCGAAGGGCCTATCTATTTACTTTATAGTTGAGTCATCCTCCTCTTATAAAAGGCACCAGTTAGAGAGCACCACCGTCATTTGTATGCTTTGCTTTTGTCGGGACCTCGATCCTAAGCCATAAGAATTCAGCATGTAACACATCACATCACTTTACAGCCTCACGCACGGTTAACTCCACGACTGCCACCTTACCTAGGCCGGGACCATTTGCGTCTTTTGGCTCACGTATGTAATATGTCGCTAGCATTCAACCGTCAAAGAACCTGGGTCGACATGACTAGTCATAGAACCCAAGTGGCACATCCGTACAGGAACAGGCATACGTAACCCAACAATGCAGGTGTCGGTCTCTAGCATGTGTAGACGAGTCATAGCAAGCTACAAGGACTCCATTATGCCGTGGGACATAAATGTCATCACTGCACGTAGACAAGTCGTAGCAGGCTACAGGGACTCCATTACACTGCGAGACATTTCCCCGAAGGGACAGACACATCAGCAAAGAAGGATACATGCCGGTTAATCAATGTGTCCGGAGTAGTAGCAAGCTACCAAGGCTCGGTGGAAGCACAAAGAGGCAGTTCCCTGTAAAGAGTACTACTAAAGGCACACAACTAGGTGTCGAATCCCATACATATCATTGCACGTCACACGTACGCACGACATGCCCTATATGCATAGATACAACTATGGCATCACAACATAACCATACAACAACACAACATTTATTTAGGAGGGTCATCAGAGCCAACATAGTGTGATATTACAAACAGGGGTCACGTGACCCAACACACAAATCATACTAACGACAAGCGGAAGCTTAACATGTCTCGTTACAGACATCTAGAAAATAAGAAGGCTGAGGAAGCCTGTCTATCTATAAGGCCCTCCATAGGAACCAAACCTCTGGCTGGGATTCCCAAGCTAAATGGCCAACATCAATCTTATCATAGAAACCACTAGCGAGACTGGAGTCTCCTCTGCAAAAACATAATTAAGAAACAGTGAGTATTGAGTACTCAGCAAGACTTACATCAGAACTAACTACATATGCATCGATATCAACAAGGGAGTTGTGGGGTTCAATGCAGCAAGCCAGCTTTGACTCGGTGGCTATCCTATACTACGACTTTCGTAACTTTGAAAAGTTTTGTGAAGCGTACACGAGTCCACTAACACCACAACAATACACCACCATGGATCCGCTCCCATCTTCCTACGAGAGTGCCATCCACGGTACTCACACTTGTCTTGAAGCTTTTATGAGTAAACCTTTAAATTGTCTATGAACCACATAAGTATCCAAGTAGTCCATATCCGCGGATGCGGCTATTCGAATAGATTGATTATCCTACAGGGGTGTACTTTGTCACACATGCTCCCGCCACTTATCACCATGTGCTCGTAAAAAGGAACCTCGGCAACCTTCAAGCGGAAGCCCGACGAGGGAGTCGGCCACGACTTGACTAACCACACAAGACTCTAGTCCAGGTTTATCGCCTATTTGAGACTGAACCCGTAAGGAAGTCTGACCGAAGTTTCCTCAACGGCCCCAAACGATGTGTACAGGGTTCCCAAGCCCACCTCGACGGATGGTACTACGCTTGGTACACTGGGCCACGATGCCTAGTCTGCCCAAGACCACCTGCACGGGGTGCCACTCGTTAGACTACTAGCATGTCCTACAAAGACCAGATACTAGTTGCAACTCCTGGACAAAGATCAAGTTGATTAATAAGTCGAGAGAGTCATTTAAGGATCCCAATGTGCGGTAGTAGCTAGTCTTGGACAACATACACAGGACTCGGTTCTTAAGGACGGTCCCAATGAGACAACCCGCCATGTACTCCTACATGGCCTCTCATTGCTACATTTACCAAATCGTGCTCACACACTTAGCTCTCACACAGTAGGACATGAACACATCCATTTCGATTCATCACTTAGATGGATCATACCCGACACGACTCTAAGCATAGCAGGCACATTAAGCAAGCATGGATGAGTAAGCACAACAAGGCTCGAGCAGTTGCTAGTCATGCTAAGTGGTTTCAACTATTTACTGTGGCAAAGACAGGTCATGCAAAGGAATGGGTTCAACTACCGAGAACATGTAACAGTTGAATCGTGATTGTCCTAATGCAATAAAAGAGAGCAGGAGCGAGAGAGTGGGTTCATATCAGCATGCTCAAGGAGAGGTTGCTTGCCTGACAGCCCTGAAGATAATACTTCTCTTCATTAGTGTTAACGGTCACATCATCGGAACCATCGTCTACCGATAGGGAACAAACTCTAAAAAACAAGAAAGGAACACATTCAATGCAATGCAACAACCATGATGCATGACATGACAAGTTAAGGTACCGAATTAACGTAGAGGAATAATTAGCCAAGTTAATTGAAGTGGAATTCAAACAAGTTTCAATTCCAACTCCAAATGATAATTCATATATTGTCCTAATCATAAAATGTCCTACTTGGTGATGTTAACTTGTTCAAACATGCACGATCATGGCATAAACAGATTCATTGGATTTTTCTAATCATTTTTCATATATAAATTATTTTCATCTAAGCTACAGATTATTTTCTATGATTTTTAGAAGTTTTAAGCATTTTATGAAATAAATAAATCATTTAGTATTTATTTTAATTACAGAAATACTTTACTGCATCAGCATTACGTCAGGGTGACATCACAGGTTAACAGGGCCGGCCAAGGTCAAACCTGACTAGCCGGACCCACATGTCAATGACACATGGGTTAATTAGGGTTAATTAAATCCTAATAAAAATCATTAAGGGGTTGGGCCCACTAGTCAGTGGGTGATTAGGTTAATTTAAAAAATTAATTATTTGACCTAATTAGGCTAGGGGTTGGCCCCACCTGCCATTGACTCCGGAGAAGTCAAACCTGGTCAGGGGGGTCAAACCCACAGGCGGCTCAACGCCGGCGAGGCCAGAAGCGGCGGAGGTGCTCGGAAATCGCCCTCCGATGACCAAATGAGCGGCGGTTTGGCCCTATGTGACGCTAGTCGTCGGGTGTGTGGCCTCACGCGTCGGGCACACGCCCTGTCGTCCTCCTGGCGAGAGGTGAGGGACGACTGGCCACTGGGTCAGTTGGGCCGGCTGGGCTACACGCAGGTAAGTCGCCAGGTTTGCTCCTTTTCCCCTTTATTTTTCTGTTTTTTATTTCTTGCTTTTGTTTAATTTTGTTTGGGCAAAAACTATAAACCAAAAATTCCTGAAAATATTTGTGGGGTATATTTGGAATATTTCCAAACTCTACAAAAAGTTTTAGAAAATTTGATGCAACTAAAATATTTACAGTGCTTTATTAATGATTTTCAAAAACTTTCCTAGTTTATTAATTTTGCCAAAATAATTTTTAATATATAATTCACCCCTGATATCTTGTTACCAACATTTATCAAAGAGGGGGAACATTTTTGAAGAGCATTTTGAGAACATTGAGAATTCAATTGTTGGAATTTTATTTATTCAATGAGATGCTAGGGTTTCTGTTAATCCCCATTTCATGTTTCAATTGAATTTAAACATGATGACATGATGCACATGCAATTACACGAAGCTCCTGAGCTAGGGCTGTGACTGCTGTTAATTGATATTGAGTATGAGCATGACTGGATCTCTTTCACCGTGAATTACAATGTCTAGTCAGTCCTTGTTCTTTAGAGGTGCTCTGCATTTATGTTTTGCGGTGTCAGAAAGGGCTAGCGAGATATCATTTCATCATATTGTATCATGATTGTTTTGATAAAAGTGTTGTCATCCGAGAGTTATTATTATTGCTCGCTAGTTGGTTATGTCATTGATAGGAGTAAATGTGAGACGTAAATGTTATTGTGAATGTGGTTAGTCCATAATCTTTGCTGAAAATCTGAACATCAGTTAGACATATTTACAACAACAAGATCAAATAGAGTTTGTAAAAGTTTCTCTTTATCACTTTCAGTTTATCAACTGAATTGCTTGAGGACAAGCAATGGGTTAAGCTTGGGGGTGTTGATACATCTCCATCATATCTACTTTTCCAAACTCTTTTGCCCTTTTTTGGAGTCTAATTTGCATGATTTGAATGGAACTAACCCGGACTGCCGTTGCTTTCAGCAGAATTGCCTTGGTGTTATTTTTGTGCAGAAATAGAAGTTCTCGGATTGATCTGAAAATTTATGGAGAATATTTTTGGAATTAATAAAAAATACTGGCGAAAGAATCAACCGGAGGGGGCCACTCACAGGTGGCAAGCCTGCCAGGCGCGGCCACCCCTTGGCCGCGCCTAGAAGGCTTGTGGGCCCCCTGTTGCTCCACCGACCTCAATTCCACTCCTATATATTCCTATTCATGGAGAAAAAACCAAGGAGAATATTTCATCGCGTTTCACGATACGGAGCCGCCACCACCTCCTGTTCTTTCTCGGGAGGCCAGATCTGGGGTTCGTTTTGGGCTTCGGAGAGGGGAAATCGATGCCGTCGTCATCACCAACCATACTTCATCACGAATTCCATGATGCTCTCTGCCATTCATGAGTAATCCCATCGTAGGCTTGCTGGACGGTGATGGGTTGGATGAGATTTATCATTTAATCGAGTTAGTTTTGTTAGGGTTTGATCCCTAGTATCCACTATGTTCTGAGATGGATGTTGCTATGACTTTGCTATGCTTAATGCTTGTTACTAGGGCCCGAGTGCCATGATTTCAGATCTGATCCTATTATGTTTTCATGAATATATATGTGTTCTTGGTCCTATCTTGCAAGTTGTAGACACCTATTACGAGTTATGATCTGCATCCCCCAGGGTGGCAATAGCTGGGATTCTTTTCGGTGATTACCGTAGATTGAGGAGTTCATGTATTCACTTAGTGCTAATGCTTTGGTCCGGTTCTCTATTAAAAGGAGGCCTTAATATCCCTTAGTTTCCATTAGGACCCCGCTGCCAGGGGAGGGTAGGACAAAAGATGTCATGCAAGTTCTTTTCCATAAGCACATATGACTATATATGGAATACATGCCTACATTACATTGATGAATTGGAGCTAGTTCTGTGTCACCCTATGTTATAACTGTTGCATGATGAATGCCATCCAACATAATCATCCATCGCCGATCCATTGCCTGCCAGCTTTCCACATATTGATCCTTGCTAAGTTACTTCTCCGTTACTACTGTTACAATCACTACAAAACTGCTACTGTCACTTGTGCCACCGTACTGTTACTTCCATACTACTTTGCTACTGGATACTTTGCTGGAGATATTAAGACTTGTAGGTGTGGTTGAATTGACAATTCAGCTGCGAATACTCGAGAATACTCTTTGGTTACCCTTGTGTCGAATCAATAAATTTGGGTTGAATACTCCACCCTCAAAAACTATTGTGATCCCCTATACTTGTGGGTTATCATGCACCTCCTGGCCCTCCTCCGAAGCTTCTAGGTCTTGTATTGGTACAAAAAATCACCAAAAAGTTTTGTGGCAATTGGACTCTGTTTGGTATGGTAACTCTGAAAAGGCAAAAACATGCAGAAAACAGGAACTGGCACTGGGCACTGTGTCAATAGGTTAGTGCTCAAAAATATTAAAAATTGGTAAATAAATACCCAAACAAGTATCCTAGAATGATAATATGTTAGCATGGAACAATAAAAAATTATTGATACGTTGGAGACGTATCAGCATCCCCAAGCTTAATTCATGCTCTTCCTCGAGTAGGTAAATGATAAAAACCAAAATTTTGATTTGACATGCTACCCATTATGTAATCTTTGGTATGTATGCTCATTGAGAAATGATTAATTAACAAACATCAACGTAGTAATATTTATAATTATAAGAAACAAAATCATTGATATTTCAAAGTGTACGATCCTAAAAAATGTTTTACCCCTATTAATCTTATTATATTAGCAAGGCATGACTCCATCTTCACCACATAGATACAAATTTTAAGCACCACGGTGTCCAAGTCAGGCAATTGGATCGTACTTTTTCAATATGCATCAACTTTTTATTCTTCACGCAATTCATGAGCTCAAACCATTGGACATAACATATAGGTGGCATAGAATATGGTGGTAGGTATCAAAGGGGTAAAAAGTGGAGAAGATGGTCTCGCATCAACTAGGCATACCACGAGCTATGGAGATACTCATCAATAGTTAGCAATGCGAGGAGTAGGGATAGCCATGCAGATGATGCACTAGATCTATAAGTGTATGAAAGCTCAACCGAAGCTAAGTGGGGTGTGCATCAAACTTGCTTGCTCATGAAGACCTCAGGAATTTGAAGAAGCCCGTCATAGGAATATACAAGCCAAGTTTATTATATGAAAAGGTATATCCCACAAGCATATGGAAGTGTCAACATAGAAGACTCTCTATATGAATAACATGGTGCCACTTCAAGGCACCAGTGTGGTAAAGGATAGTAGCAAAGTGCCTTCTCTCTTTTCTCTCATTTATTTTATTTTATTTTACGGTGGGCTTTTTCTTTTTTTATATGATGGGCTCATTTGGCCTCCCCCATTTTTATTTCAATTTTCTTCTGGAGTCTCTTCCTGACTTGTGGGGGTATCATTGTCACACCCTGTGTTTGTATCACATTGTTATGTTTGGGTTTATAAAATTTGGAGCCAACTGAACTTTTTCAAGATGTTTGTGCTTGTTTGCTATGTGGTTTACTTGCTTGTTGATTGTGTTATATGGCACTACTAGGTTCTATTCCACTTCATATTCATCTTCCATGTCCCAAACCCCTTGCCCAATGATCATGCCATGTGAATAGTGCCCACAACTACTTTTACCAATTTTTGTTTCAACCAAAAATGATTTACTTAATTTAAGTTTCCAAACCCCCCTGAAATGAGGTTTGCACTACAAGTCCTCAAATTAGGTGGGCCCTTATTTCCCAAAGGCTTTATTTCAAACCCACTATATACAAGACTTCCCAAAACCACAAAATATTATTTTTAAAGACTATCTTTACATTTTATTTAAAGGCTTTTTCTTAAGGCCAGAAATGGTTTTTCATAGGGAAAAATTATTTGAATACTTAATATTTGAGAAAATTTTGATAAACTTAGTGGACATATATTTTCCATATATATGAGTTTCAACACAAAGGCATGATAAGATCATAGGTAAAACCCCTCAAAACCCTTTCTGTTCAGATCAAACTTTTGAAATATTTCTATAAGAAATATTCTCAATAAATTCCAAGAAAATTCCAGCAAGTCAGCACTATCATAGGTGATGATCTTGCAAAGTTTCATCTCAATCCAAGTTGATTTGGTTCATCAATCCATCCCAAAACCATTCCTGTCCAGAATCAAGTTTGAGAAACTTTACATTGTGAAGTGTCTCCCCTTGGCCTCAAACTTTGTGGGCATGCTGTAATGGCCAAATAGTGTTGATACACTAAGTGGTGCATCAAGGGTAAAAGCCTAGCATCAATGGATCTACAGAAATCTGATTCTACCAATTTCTAGGGTTTAACAAACCTTCATTGTCAACTTTTTCCTCTTGAGCTCAAGCCTGGTGAATCTCTCATTTCTACCTAGCCTTTGACCCTGGTAAATATCTTAGTGAGATGGTAAATATTTCTTGCCCAAATCACCACTAAACACCTTCTGGTGATTTAGTAAAACCTCCGTTTCCACCTCTTTACCTTTTTCCCTTGCCCCCAGATTTCTACCACAATCTCATATAGATGCACTTTACCTCCAGTAAGAACCCCAAGACCTCAGGTCACCAGGAGGTAGGGTAAAACCCCATTTTCACCCCTAGACAACATATTTTTCTACCTCCCTCCCCCTTTTCTTCCCTCCTAAGGCATCCCGCAACATCCAATGCCCTACCGTCTATTGTTAAACCCCCTAGAACCCCCTAGACATAGCCGGCCACACAGAAGACGCCGTTGGCATGCCGTGGCATGCGAAACGCGCGCTCTGTAGCGCGCTACAGTGCCAACAGGCACTGTAGCCATTGCCCACTGCATGGCTCCGGTGGCCTCGGGCCTCCCCCCGCGTGCCACTTGGTCCCCCTTGGCGTCCGCGCCACGCCACCCTTGTTGGCCCCTCCTCTCTCTCCCTCCTCCGGCCCGTCTCACATGCTCCGCGGCTGCCCGAACTGGCCAACCACGAGGCTCGCACGCACGCACTCCCCCGCCCCTCTTTCCTCTCCCTCTGGTCGTGGGCGATGGCCAGGAACACCATAGACCCCTTCTCTCCCTCCCTGGAGCCCTCCAGCGAGCGCCATTTCCTCGCCGGCGCATGGGTCCACGATGGTCCGCCCCTCCTTCTATTTAAGCCCCCCCGGGCCTCTCTCTCCCCTCCTGTGGCCCCCTCTCATCCTCCATAGACCGCCCTAAGCCCCCATTGGAGCCCCCCCGACCACCAGTGCTCGAGATTGACCAAGGCGCCGCCGCGGCGGTGCTCCGTCGATCTCGGGGAACAGGCCCACTCCGGCACTCCACTCTACTCCTTTGAACCCGCAACTCACCCCTGGATTGTTTCCCCCTCTCGCCCGCTCATTCTGAGGCAAGAAATGCTGGCTATGACCCCCTCCCGAATCTCCTCCGCCGCGGCCATCTCCTCGCCGGTGACTCCGGCCACCTCCGGCCACCCTTCCACCCCCAGGAGACCGGTGACTCGACCCTGAGCCCATCCCTGCTCTCGCCTGCTTCCATGGTGCCCTGCGCTGCCACCGATGAGCTCTTCCCCCTTCCTGTCCGGAGGTGGGAGAAGGACCCAACATGTGGGGCCCACCTTTCGGCCTCTATTTCCCTCTCCCGCGCCCTCTCTCTTCCTCGCGGTCGCTGACGGCTAGGCCCCACGCGTCAGGTTTAAACCTGGCCGGCCCAACCTCTAGCTGCCTCTGGCCCAAGTCCCAGTGGCCTTTTTCTTTTCTTTTTCTTTTTCTTTTCTGTGGGATTTTGCAAAAATCCCACAGAGACCAAATAAAATCCTATGACAAAAATTTTTGCACCTAAATTCTTAGAATATTACATAGAATATATTAGTGCCATTTGTAAAAATGTTTGAAAAACTTTTATTACTGTATTTAATTAAAAACCCATATTTGGCATTTCCTGCCTCTGTTTAATAGTTTTTAAAAATATTTTTCATAATAAAATATTAAACAAACATTTTTAATATAGTCCTTAGTATTTATCAGAATAGATTAGCATTTTTATTAGTAGCTTGAGTGCTCTGTTTTTGTGTGTTGATTTTTTTATTGTTATTTTATTGCGACGATAGATTGCGTTGTTGATGAAGAAGTTGGACCCGAAGACTTCGAAGACCCCGGAGACTTTGTTGAGCGAGGCAAGCAGCCCTTTAACCATGTTGAGAAACCATTTTTATTGCATGTCATATATGACTTTAGTTTCATCATATTTGATCTTGTGATGTGGTGTTCCCCTTTCGGTGGGATGCCTCTGGCACTTCTCCATTGACACTTGCATCGTGCATGACCCTACCACCTTATGAAGGTTGTGCGGGTGGGTGTAGTTAGGATACTAGTAGATGCTACGCAAGTGGATGGGACTTTATGCATAGTGAAGGAAAGGGCAATGATTTCAAAGACTTTTTCTAAAACCCCGTCGGGTGTCACTAATGCCCGAGGGAGATGTTGATGAGATGGGTGACCATTTGAGAAAGAAGTGGTGTGCCGGAACAAGATGAGGATGTGTTTTCTAAAATGAAGGGTTTAAGATTTGTCGACCATCCCAACCTTACATGCGCAACCATGATACCCCTTATGGGACGGGGCTTTGTTGATTACTATGGTTGGTACTAGCAAGGATCCCACATTACTAGTGGCAAGAGTGAAGGGGTCACTCTTGAGACGGGGTCGTCCCAGAGTGGAAGGTCATGCGCTGTCTTTACACGCACCGGGCACACCCTTGCGTGCCCTTATGGATGCAAGTGATGTATATCATGAGGGATGGCACTAACGAGTGGACTCTTTGTTTATTATCACCACGGGAAAGGCATTGTTTGGGTGCTTACCTCAGGTATGTTATATACCGCGAGTCATGGATGACACGGAAGTCCCCCGAGTCTTGTGGGTAAAGTGTGCAACCTCTGTAGAGTGTAAAACTATTCGAATATTCGTGTCTACGGTCAAGGACAGTTGGGTGGTGCTGCTTATGCCACGTCCGAATGTTTTTGCAACAACTTGGTGTGAGTATGGGTGTGATGGTGAGAAGAGGTCACATGAGCTAAGAGTGATGACTTAACATGATGAGTGAACATGAGATGTTCAACCAATACTTACGATGATAACTGCAATTTTTTCACATGAATACCTGCTAGTTGTTGATGCACGCTCACTAGTTACTTGATCATGACATTTGCATACAAAATTAGCTTTCCGCAAATTTACCTATTTAGTGCTATATCATGCATCATTGTTAACTTGTTCCACAACTTGGGTTGCTTGCGAGTACATTAAAAGTAACCATTGGCTTGCCACTGCTTATTTAATTGGCCAGGCATTAAAAAACAGGAGTATGTTAAAGAGTTCGTTGGAGACAAACATGCGAACTAGGATGCTTCCCAGTCAGAATGCCTATAGGTTAAGGAAGATGGCATGGGTTCACGCTTTCGACCAAGATTTCTGCTGCTTGTTCTATTTTAAGTGATTGGCCCATGTGGCCCTATCTATGTAAGACTTGACCTTCATGGTCCTTATTTTGTAAGACGCTAAATGTGGATGTAAGACTCTTGGTATTCAGCTTCTGTGTGTTCAGCGAGCATTGATCTCTGGGATCACTGTACACGTGCATTCGGTGATCACGACTTATGAGTCGGGGTTCCCACAGAGCTGGTATCAGAGCCATCCTAACTGTAGGAAGCCCTTAGTTAGCATAGATGTTAGCCTGGATAAAACCGACTTTCAAAACTACACCTAACATTTGTACTTAGGAATTCTGCACTATTTACCTCTTCTTATCTTCACACAACACTCTGTTGACTCTCCTCCTTTCAACCCTTTGTAGAATGCCGTCGTACCCAAAGCCTTCCTGACATCCATCTTTCCCTTACTCCTTGGGGATAGCCTGGAGAAGTGCCAGTTTCGCCAACCACCCATTTTCCTCTACCACGAGCACTGGGTCGATGCCGTCACGAAGGAGTACCAAGTAGATGTGGTCGTGAAGGCAAACGACTTCCCGACCAGTTGGTTCTTTGAAGGACAACAGATGGAGACCATGATGTTCGCAGTCGAGATAGCTGCACACAAGGCACTCCTACACCTTCGAGACATCATTCCAGAGATGGCTGACGAGCCAGCTACTCGCTACCTTCCGTTCAACAAGGATGATTTTGGCAAGAGTTGGACGCTGATTCTGACCAAGGAAGATGGCACACCACTCAGGTTCCAGACCTATTTCACCCTCTCTGCCGATAGTGTGGTTCACAACTTGATGAAGGAGTCCGTGAAGCTTCACGAAGAACTTCACCACACCTGGGAGCTACTTCGGCAAGCCAAGACGAAGCCAGGCAAGATCAAGAAGGATGGAGCCCCCGAGGGATGACCAGCTATCACTTATCAAGGAGGAGTACCCCCAGCTAGCGATGCACCTACACGTCGTCATCACATGAGTGCGAAGGAGTACCGTGAGCTCTTCACCGACACGCCAGCAAAGCGTCGTCGGGATGGACCCCCTCGTTCCCTAACCCTTTGACCAGAAATGATGCCTGTTCGGGTGATGAATAGGAGGAAGACCTAGAGGAGCGTGACTACGAGACCGAGCACTCCACCACCTGAGTCCGAGAACCCCTAGGGTAGGATCAGTCATGTACCCTCATGCGAAGTCGAGTCCGTGTAATGCTTCATATGAAACCATGTGTGCTTGTTGTTTGTTTTGTTGTTTGTGTTCCGATGCAAGTCGCGCTTTTGCCTTAGGCAACATGTAAGCGACTCCATCGTCTATTTTAATATATGTTGGTCCTTCGACCTTTGTTTAACACACTTGCACTTGACCGACCCCCTTAGGCGTGCTTTTCCGTATTGCTTATCCTCTTGTCAATCCCAGTTGTTTGACTTGGCTGCTCCAAACAGGATGGTTACTGCTACTCGCAACAACTCCTTCACCAGCCCTGAAGCCGGCAACTCTAGCTAGCAACAGGGAGCTGGTGGGGCTGCTCACACTGGAGGACACCAGGAGCAGCCACAAGGCGATGTTCCCCCGCCACCACCTCCATCAGAGAACATGACCATAGCTCAGTTTCTCCAAGTTCTCCGGGAGGAGCGCCAAGCCAATAATGCTGTTATCCAGCAGATGGCTCAGGCCCTTGTGAACAACCAGCAGCAAGGCAAGAACGGCAATGGCCGCTCCACGCTGTCTGAATTCATGAGGAACTCACCCCCAACCTCCACCGAGACTACTGGACCATTGGATGCTGATGACTGGATCCACACCATCGAGGACCTCCTTGCATTGGTCAACTGCAATGAGGATCGTGAGAAGGTGCTTTATGCCTGTCACTGCCTCGGAGGTACCGCCTGAGCTTGGTGGGATGGATTCAAGGTCATGCAAGGAGAATGTGTGATCACGTGGAATGACTTCAAGGAAGGATTCCGCACTGCCCACATTCCTTCTGGGATCATGGCTATCAAGAAGAGAGAATTCCGAGCGCTGAAGCAAGGAAGTGGCTCTATCAAGGAGTACCTGCAGAAGTTCAACCTGCTGTCAAGGTATGCACCTGAGGACGTCAGCATAGAGGCTGCCAAGAAGGAACGCTTCATGGAAGGACTTCAACAGGTCCTACAGTATCAGCTCATCGTCTGCGACCGTCGTACCTTCTTCGACCTGGTGAACAAGGCCCTCATGCTGGAAGACAAGCATCATGCCATAGACGACACTCACAAGCGCAAGATGATCAGCAAGGGAAGCTCAAGCAACCAGAAGCCTCGCCCCTGGCAGCCGGCCCTAGCCAAGCAAACCTATGAGCTGTAGTAGGCTAGACCTCCTGCACCTCGTCCGAGCTACCAGCCTCAGCAGTATGCCAATCCCAGGCCAGCCTACAACAAGAACCCCAATAACAACAATGGTGGCAGAAACTTCAACAACAACCCTGGGCAAGTCACTTGCCTTGGATGTGGTCAGTCTGGACACATCTTTAAGCTTTGCCCCAACAGGAAGCCAGATGCACCGCGCCCCAATGTGCCAAATCAAGGTCAAGCCCGTGGAGCACCACCAAGGAACCCAACTCCCCGCAACCAGCCCAAAAATGGCAAGGGTCGTCTGAATCACGTCACCGCAGAGGAAGCCCAGGAAGACCTGGACATCATACTAGGTACGTTCCTCGTCAACTCAACCCCAGCAACCGTATTGTTTAATTGTGGAGCTTCACATTCTTTTGTCACCCAAAAGTTTGCACTAGAGAGTGGCATGAAACCTACACCCCTGGTACTCGTATGTTGATACAAACCCCCGGTTCAGTTATGAAGTCTGGGATAGGGTGTAAGGGAGTGAAGATTGACATCAACGGGGTAGACTTCCTAGCAGACCTTATAGTTCTGGATTCACCAGGCTTGGACGTCATCCTTGGCATGAATTGGTTAACCAAGCACCAAGGCATGTTGTACTGTGCCAATAGGATTGTCACCATGACCAATAGCCAAGGAGTGGAAGTCAAGTATGTTCCCAAACCTGCCTCCACTCAAGCCCCTCAGGCTAACTGCCTATCGAGAGTTGAGTTGGATCAAGTGCCAGTGGTATGTGAGTACCCGGATGTGTTTCCTGATGAGCTGCCCGGAATGCCTCCTGACCGCGACATTGAGTTCATCATTGATCTTATGCCCAGATCAAGGCCCATCTATAAGAAGGCCTACAGGATGGGATCCGAAGAGTTGGCTAAGTTGAAGAAGCAACTGGCAGAGCAGCTCAGAAAAGGATTCATTCGCCCAAGTGCCTCTCCTTAGGGATCACCTGTCTTATTCGTGTCAAAGAGGCACAGAACTATCAGACTCTATGTCGATTACCGTTCTCTCAATGAAGTCACAATAAATAAGAAGTACCCACTCCCCAAGACTGAAGACCTATTTGATCAGTTGAATGGAGCCAAGGTGATTTCCAAGATTGACCTCAGGCCTGGGTACTATCAGCTGAAGATCAGACCCCAGGACATTCTGAAGATGACATTTGTAACCCGGTATGGCCTGTATGAGTACACGATCATGTAATTCGAGTTAATCAATGCCCCTGCCTACTTAATGTACCTCATGAATAAAGTCTTCATGTAGTATTTGGACAAGTTCGTTGTCATCTTCATTGATGACATACTTGTCTTCTCCAAGTCTAAAGAAGAACATGAGGAACACTTGAGATTGGTCCTAGAGAAGCTTCGAGAGCACCAAATTTATGCCAAGTTTAGCAAGTGTGAATTCTAGCTACATGAAGTTGGATTCTTGGGCCATGTGTTGACTGGAGAAGGATTATCAGTGGATCCCGCCAAGATTGAAGCCGTGACTGAGTGGCAAACCCCAACCACCGTGAAGGAAGTCAGGAGCTTCCTCGGACTCACGGGTTATTACCGCAAGTTCATGGAAGGGTTCTGAAGCATTGCCCGACCCATGACCCAGATTTTGAAGAAGGACAAGAAGTTCGAATGGATAGCTAAGTGTGAGGAAAGCTTCCAGGAGCTCAAGAAGAGATTGACCACAGCCCCAGTTTTGGCCACCCCTGATATTCACAAGGAGTTTGTGATTTATTGTGATGCATCAAGAACCGGGCTTGGAGGTGTTCTGATGCAAGAAGGCAGAGTTGTAGCATATCTATCAACACAGCTACGACCCCATGAAGAGAACTACGCCACTCATGATCTTGAGTTAGCCACCGTGGTTCATGCCTTGAAGACATGGTGACATTACCTTCTGGGGAAGCGATGTGAGATATTCACATACCACAAGAGTTTGAAGTATATCTTCACTCAAAGGGAGTTGAACATGAGGCAGCGAAGATGGTTGGAATTGATCAAGGATTACAAACCTCAGTGTGCAATACCACCCCGGAAAGGCCAATGTGGTAGTAGACGCCTTGAGTAGAAAGGCTTGTTCCTTGAATGCTATGATTAAGGAAAGGCTACCCGCCATGTATGAAGAACTTGAGATCTTCGGCTTGGAACTGGTTGCACTAGGATTCCTCGCCAACCTCTAAGCAAAGCCTACCGTGATGGATGATATCAAGGAAGCCAAGAAGGGACACGAGAGCATTGAAGGCATCAAGAGGAAGATCAAGGCAGGCAAGGCCCTAGGATTCTTAATGGATGAACAAGGAGTTGTATGGTACGGGACTCGCATTTGCGTACCCAACAAGGAAGATCTCAAGAACCTGATCTTGCAAGAAGCTCATGACACTCCATACTCCATGCATCCTGGAGGAACCAAGATGTATCAAGACCTCAAGGCAAGATTTTGGTGGCATGGCATGAAACGGGAGATAGGCACGTTTGTTGCTAAGTGTGACATATGCCAGAGGTTCAAGGCTGAGCATCAGCGACCCGCTGGGCTATTGCAACCTCTCAAAGTGCCTGAATGGAAGTGGGATAAAGTTGGGATGGATTTAATCACCGGTTTGCCAAGGTCAAGCAAGGGACATGATTCCATTTGGGTCATTGTCGACCACTTGACCAAGGTAGCCCACTCCATTCCCGTTAGAACCACCTATGATGGAAGCCAGCTCGCGAACCTCTACATCAACCGGATTGTGAGCCTTCACGGAGTTCCAAAGGAGATTGTGTCCGATCGAGGAACCCAATTCACTTCAAGATTATAGAAGAAGTTCCAAGAGGCTATGGGAACCAAGCTCTCCTTCAGCACTGCTTTTCACCCTCAGACCGGTGGGCAAACGGAACGAGTAAATCAGGTACTCGAAGATATGCTCCACGCTTGTGTTTTGGCATATGGAGCCAAGTGGGAAGATTGCCTACCGTTCGTCGAGTTCTCCTACAACAACAGCTATCAGTCGAGTCTTCAGATGATACCATTTGAGGTGTTGTATGGACGCAAGTGTCGTACTCCCCTCAACTTGTCAGAGACCGGAGAAGGATTGGTTTTGGGACCAGATATCCTCCGCGAAGCCGAAGAGCAAGTTTAACTCGTCCGAGAACATCTGGAGGCCACCAAATCAAGGCAAAAGAGCCATGCCGACTCTCACCGCCGAAAGGTGAACTACTGTGTCGGTGACCATGTCTACCTCTGGGTCATGCCTCTCAAGGTAACCAAGCGTTTCCACGTCAAAGGAAAGCTCACACCAAGATTTATCGGCCCCTTCAAGACCACCACAATGCAAGGAGAAGTTGCCTACCAGCTGGACTACCTCCCAAACTGTTAGATGTGCACAACGTCTTCCACGTGTCTCAACTCCAGAAGTGCCTGCAAGTTCCCAACCGCCCCGACACCTACAAGGACATCAACCATCAAGCCATCGATATTTAGCCAGACCTCACTTATCATGAGAGGCCAGTTTGCATTTTGGATGAAGCCGAGCGTTGCACCCGAAGCCGCACCATCAAGTACTTCAAGGTCCAGTGGAGCAACCACACTAAAGCTGAAGCAACCTGGGAGCATGAAGACTATCTTAGATCAGAGTTCCCTTATCTTTTTAGCGCTTAGCCTAGGAATATCGGGGATGAGATTCTTGTAAGGGGGAAGGTCTGTCACACCCCGTGTTTGTATCACATTGTTATGTTTGGGTTTATAAAATTTGGAGCCAACTAAAACTTTTTCAAGGTGTTTGTGCTTGTTTGCCATGTGGTTTACTTGCTTGTTGATTGTGTTATATGGCACTACTAGGTTCTATTCCACTTCATATTCATTTTCCATGTCCCAAACCCCTTGCCCAGTGATCATGCCATGTGAATAGTGCCCAAAACTACTTTTACCAAAAAAAATTCAACCAAAAATGACTTGCTTAATTTAAGTTTCCAAACCCCCTGAAATGAGGTTTGCACTACAAGTCCTTAAATTAGGTGGGCCCTTCTTTCCCAAAGGCTTTATTTCAAACCCACTATATACAAGACTTCCCAAAACCACAAAATATTATTTTTAAAGACTATCTTTACATTTTATTTAAAGGTTTTTCTTAAGGCCAGAAATGGTTTTTCATAGGGAAAAATTATTTGAATACTTTAAAAATATTTGAGAAAATTTAGCAAAACTCAGTGGACATATATTTTCCATATATATGAGTTTCAACACAAAGGCATGATCATATCATAGGCAAAACCCCTCAAAACCATTTCTGTACAGATCAAACTTTTGAAATATTTCTATAAGAAATATTCTCAATAAATTCCAAGAAAATTCCAGCAAGTCAGCACTATCATGGGTGATGATCTTGCAAAGTTTCATCTCAATCCAAGTTGATTTGGTTCATCAAACCATCCCAAAACCATTCCTGTCCAGAATCAAGTTTGAGCAACTTTACATTGTGCAGTGTCTCCCCTTGGCCTCAAACTTTGTGGGCATGCTCTAATGTCCAAATAGTGATGATAAACTAAGTGGTGCATCAAAGGTAAAAGCCTAGCATCAATGGATCTACAGAAATCTGATTCTACCAATTTCTAGGGTTGAACAAACCTTCGTTGTCAACTTTTTCCTCTTGAGCTCAAGCTTGGTGAACCCTCTCGTTTCTACCTAGCCTTTGACCCTGGTAAATATCTCAGTGAGCTGGTAAATATTTCTTGCCCAAATAACCACCAAACACCTTCTGGTGATTTAGTAAAACCTCCATTTCCACCTCTTTACCTTTTTCCCTTCCCCCAGCTTTCTACCACAATCTCATATAGATGCATTTTACCTCCAGTAAGAACCCCAAGATCTTAGGTCATGAGGAGGTAGGGTAAAACCCCATTTTCACCCCCGGACATCATATTTTTCTACCTCCCTCCCCCTTTTCTTCCCTCCTAAGGCATCCCACAACATCCAATGCCCTACCTTCTATTGTTAAACCCCTAGATCACCCTAGACATAGCCAGCCACGCAGAAGACGCCATTGGCATGTCGTGGCATGCCAAACGCGTGCTCTGGAGAGTGCTATAGTGCCGACAGGCACTGTATCCATCGCCCACTCCATGGCTCTGGCGGCCTAGGGCCTCCCCCCGCGCGCCACTTGGTCCTCCTCGACGTCCGTGCCACGCCACCCTTGTTGGCCCCTCCTATCTCTCCCTCCTCCGGCCCCTCTCACATGCGCCACGTCGCCTGTACCGGCCAACCACAGGACTCGCACGCGCACGCTCCCCCGCCCCTCTCTCCTCTCCCTCTGGTCATGGGCGACGCCCAGGAATGCCGCAGACCCCTTCTCTGCCTCCCTCGAGCCCTCCAGCAAGCGCCACGTCCTCGTTGGTGCACAGGTCCACGATGGTCCGCCCCCTCCTTCTATTTAAGCCCCCCGGGCCTCTCTCTCCCCTCCTCTGGCCCCCTCTCATCCTCCATAGACCGCCCTGAGCCCCCATTGGAGCCTCCCGAGCAACAGTGCTTGAGATCGACCGAGGCGCCGCCGTGGCGGAGCTCTGTCGATCTCGGGGCACAGGCCCGCTTCGGCACTCCGCTCTCCTCCTTTGGGCCCGCAACTCACCCCTGGATCGTTTCCCCCTCTCCCCTGCTCATTTTGAGGCAGGAAACACCGGCTTCGACCCCCTCCCGAATCTCCTCCACCGCGGCCATCTCTCCGCCGGCGACTCCGGCCACCTCTGGCCACCCTTCCACCCCAGGAGACCGGCGACTCGACCCCGAGCCCATCCCTGCTCTCGCCTGCCTCAGTCGTTCCTTGCACTGCCACCGGTGAGCTCTCCTCCCTTCCTGTCCCGAGGTGGGAGAAGGACCCGATAGGTGGGGCCCACCTGTCGGCCTCTCTTCCCCTTTCCCGCGCCCTCTCTCTGTCCCTCGTGGTCGCTAACGGCCGGGCCCTGCGCGTCAGGTTTAAACTTGGACGCGCGCGAGGCCGGGTGGTTGGCTAGCTAGGCCGGTCCCGCCTCTGGCCCAGGTCCCAGTGGCCTTTTTCTTTTATTTTTATTTTTCTTTTCCGTGGGATTATTCAAAAATCCCACAGAGCCCAAGTAAAATCCTATGACAAAACTTTTTGCACCTAAATTCTTAGAATATTCCATAGAATATATTAGTGCCATTTGTGAAAATGTTTGAAAAACTTTTTAGTACTGTTTTTAATTAAAAAACCCTATTTGGCATTTCCTCACTCCGTTTAATAATTTTTAAAAATATTTTTCATAATAAAATATTAAACAAACATTTTTAATATGGTCCTTAGTATTTATCAGAATAGATTAGCATTTTTATTAGTAGCTTGAGTGCTCTATTTTTGTGTGTTGATTTTTTTATTGTTATTTTATCGCGACGATAGATTGCATTGTTGACGAAGAAGTTGGACCCGAAGACTTCGAAGACCCCGGAGACTTTGTTGAGCCAGGAAAGCAGTCCTTTGACCATATTGAGCAACCATTTTTATTGCATGTCATATAGCACTTTACTTTCATCATATTTGATCTTGTGATGTGGTGTTCCCCTTCCGATGGGATGCCTCCGGTACTTCTCCATTGACACTTGCATCGTGCATGACCCTAACACCTTATGAGGGTTGTGCGGGTGGGTGTAGTTAGGCGACTAGTAGATGCTACGCAAGTGGATGGGACTTTATGCATAGTGAAGGAAAGGGAAATGATTTCAAATACTTTTTCGAAAACCCCGTCGGGTGCCACTAATGCCCGAGGGAGATGTTGATGAGATGGGTGACCACTTGAGAAAGAAGTGGTGTGTTGAAACAAGATGAGGATATGTTTTCGAAAACGGAGGGTTTCAGATTTGTCAACCGCCCAACCTTACATGCGCAACCACAATACCCCTTATGGGACGGGGCTTTGTTGATTACTATGGTTGGTACTAGCAAGGAGCCCACATTACTAGTGACAAGAGTGAAGTGGTCACTCTTGAGACGGGGTCGTCCCAGAGTGGAAGGTCATGCGCTGTCTTTACAGGCACCGGGCACACCGTTGCGTGCCCTCATGGATGATACAAGTGATGTATATGATGAGGGATGGCACCAACGAGTGGACTCTTTGTTTAGTATCACCATGGGAAATGCATTGTGCGGGTGCTTACCTTGGGTATGTTATATACCGCGAGTCATGGATGACACGGAAGTTCCCTGAGTCTTGTGGGTAAAGTGTGCAACCTCTTCAGAGTGTAAAACTATTCGAATATCCGTGTCCAGTGTCAAGGACAGTTGGGTGGTGCTACTTATGCCACATCCAAATGTTTTCGCAAAAACTTGGTGTGAGTATGGGTGTGATGGTGAAAAGAGGCCACATGCGCTAAGACCGATGACTTAGCGTGATGAGTGAATATGAGATGTGCAACCAATACTTACGATGATAACTGCAATTTGTTGACAAGAATACCTCCTAGTTGTTGATGCACACTCACTAGTTACTTGATCATGACATTTTCATACAAAATTAGCTTTCCACAAATTTACCTATTTAGTGCTATATCATGCATCATTGTTACCTTGTTCCACAACTTGGGTTGCTTGCGAGTACATTTAAAGTACTCATTGGCTTGCCACAGGTTATTTAATTGTTCAGGCATGGAAGAACAGGAGTATGTTGAAGAGTTCGTTGGAGACAAACATGCGAACTAGGACGCTTCCCAGTCAAAATGCCTGTAGGTTAAGGCAGATGGCATGGGTTCACGCTTTCGACCTAGATTTCTGCTGCTTTTTCTATTTTAAGTGATTGGCCCGTGTGGCCCTATCTATTTAAGACTTGACCTTCATGGTCCTTATTGTGTAAGATGCTAAATGTGGATGTAAGACTCTTGTTATTCAGCTTCGGTGTGTTTAGTGATAATTGATCTCTGGGATCACTGTACACGTGCATTCGGTGATCACGACTTATGAGTCGGGGTTCCCACAATCATAGTCTCCATCATCCTTTCCTCACTAGGAAAATGCTCTAATAATGATGATCATCACACTTTTATTTACTTACAACTCAACATGAAGTATTGATAGGAAGATATAACTATGTGCAAAAGAGCGTATTATGTCACGGGGTTTGGATGCACCGGCGACTATTAGCACCGATCCTCGAGGTGAGAATGGGCTATGCACGGTCCATGGTGTCACATTAATCATAAAGAACTCACATGCTTATTGCAAAGTTTTATTAGTTTTATCACAAATAAAAGTACTCCTCGCATGCCCCAAGGGAGGAGGTTGGTAGGAGTTAACTGATACGTCTCCAACGTATCTATATTTTTTGATTGTGTCATGCTATTATCTTATCTGTTTTAGATGTTTTATATGCTATTTTATATTATTTTTGGGACTAACTTATTAATCTAGAGCCTAGTGCCAGTTTCTATTTTTTTTCTTGTTTTTGAGTATTGCAGATATGGAATATTAAACCGAGTCCAAACGGAATAAAATCTCTGGAATGATTTCTTTTGATATGAAAGAGATCTACTAGGCTTGGAGTGCAAGGCAGGGACTCTGCCAGGGGGCGCGGCCACCCCCTCGCCGCGCCTGGCAGGCTTGCCACCTCCTGGCAGGTCTCCTAGCCCTAATCTTCATCCTATAAATACCCAAATACTCCCCCAATACCAAAAAGAGCCACACAAATACTTTTCTGGCGCCAAAAGCCTCCATTCCCGAGAGATCCAATCTTGGAGCCTTTTCCGGTAATCTGCTGGAAGGGGATGTGATCACGGAGGGCATCTACATCAACTCCATTGCCCCTTCGATGATGCGTGAGTAGTCCACCACAAACCTATGGTTCCATAGCTAGTAGCTAGATGGCTTCTTCTCTCTCTTTGTGCTTCAATACCATGTTCTTCATGATCATCATGGAGATCTATCCGATGTAATACTCTTTTGCGGTGTGTTTGTCGAGATCCGATGAATTGTGGGTTTATGTTCAGATTATCCATGAATATTATTTGAGTCTTTTCTGAATTCTTATATGCATGATTTCATATCTTTTCAAGTCGCTTCGAGTTATTGGTTTGGTTTGGCCAACTAGATTGGTAATTCTGGCAATGGGAGAAGTGCTTGGTTTTGGGTTCAATCTTACAGTGTCCTCACCCAGTGACAAAAGTAGGGGTAGCGAGGCACGTATTGTATTGATGCCATCAAGGGTAACAAGATGGGGTTTTCATCATATTTCTTGAGTTTATCCCTCTCCATCATATCATCTTACCTAATGTGTTACATTGTTCTTCATGAATTTAATACTCTAGATGGAGGCAGGAGTCAGTCGATGTGTGGAGTAATCATAGTAGATGCAGAATCTTTTCGGTCTTCTTGACACGGTCGTGATGCCTATATGCATAATCATTGCCTTGGATATCTTCATAATTATTTGCTTTTCTATCAATTGCTTGACAGTAATTTGTTCACCCACCGTGATACTTTCCTTCAAGAGAGAAGCCTCTAGTGAAACCTATGCCCCCCGGGTCTACTTCCCATAATATATTTTCAGATCTATAAACCAAAAATTCCTTACTGTAATTTATTTACTTTTTACTCTCCACAATCTATTACATTTATCTCTATCAGATCTAATCCTTGCAAATAACCGTGAAGGGATTGACAACCCCTTTATAGCGTTGGGTTCGAGAGTTTGATTGTTTGTGTAGGTGCATCCATTGGTGACTTGCTTATTCCTCCTACTGGATTGATACCTTGGTTCTAAACAATTGAGGGAAATACTTATCTACTTTGCTGCATCACCCTTTCCTCTTCAAGGGAAAACCAACGCAAGCTCAAGAGGTAGCAAGAAGGATTTGTGGCGCCGTTGCCGGGGAGGATACACAAAAAGCCTACCAAGTACCCATCACAAACTCATCTCTTGCATTTAATTTATTTGCATTTGCCTCTATTTTTCCTCTCCCCGACTTCTAAACGATTTTCAAAAAATACCAAAAAGATTTTCCTTTTTATTTGCCCTTCTTCCATTCTCCTTTTCATTTGCCTTTTGTTTGCTTGTGTGCTTGATTCCTTGCTTTGTCACTATGTCTGAGAATACCAAGTTGTGTGACTTTTGCAATACTAGTAATAATGATTTTATTAGTATTCTGATTGCTCCCGCCACTAGTGTGTAATCTTATGAAATCAATGCTGCTTTGCTTAATCTTGTTATGAAAGAACAATTTTCTGGCCTTCCTAGTCAAGATGTCGTATCCCATCTAAATAGTTTCATTGAGTTGTGTGATATGTAAAAGAACAAAGATGTGTATAATGATATTGTTAAATTGAAGCTATTTCCGTTCTCGCTGTGAGATCGTGCTAAAACTTGGTTTTTATCTTAGCCTAATAAGACTATTGATTCTTGGAATAAGTGTAAAGATGCTTTTATTTCCAAGTACTTTCCACCCACTAAGATCATCTCCCTTAGGAACGATATAATGAATTTTAAGCAACTTGATCATGAGCATGTTGCACAATCTTGGGAGAGGATGAAATTAATGATTAGAAATCGCCCCGCACATGGTTTGAGTTTATGGATGACTATACAAATTTTCTATGCGGGATTGAATTTTGCATCTACGAATCTTTTAGACTCCACCGTGGGTAATAATTTTATGGAAATCACATTAGGAGAAGATACTAAACTCCTAGATAATATTATGTCAAATTACTCTCATTGGCATACCGAAAGATCTCCTACTAGTAAAAAAGTGCATGCTATTGAGGACATAAATACTTTGAGTGAAAACATGGATGAATTGATGAAATTGTTTGCTAGTAAGAGTGATCCTATTGATCCTAATGATATGCATTTGTCTTCTTTTATTGGAAATAATAATGAATCTATGGATGTGAATTTTGTTGGTAGGAACAATTTTGCTAATAACGCGTATAGAGGTAATTTCAATCCTAGGCCGTTTCCTAGTAATTCCTCTAATAATTATGGTAATTCGTACAACAATTCTTATGGAAATTATAATAAGATGCCCTCTAATTTTGAAAACATTATTAAAGAATTTATTAATTCTCAAACGGTTTTCAATGCTTCGACCGAAGAAAAATTGCTCAAGATTGATGATTTGGCTAGGAACGTTGATAGAATTTCGCTTGATATTGATTCTTTGAAAGTTAGATTTAATCCAACCAAGCATCATAGTTATGAGTCTTTGAAAGCTATGAGAATCTCTATTGATTAGTGTAAGGAAAGAACCGCTAGAATACGTGCTAAGCATGAATGGCTTGAAAAAGTGTGTTCTCATGATAATAATGATGAAGATTTCAAAGTGATTGATGTGACTCCTATTGAATCTTTGTTTTCCAATATAAGTCTTGATAAATATGGGACTGGAGATAAGTCAAATTTAGTTAAAAGTCATCCCAGTGATTCAGAGTTTATAGATCTTAATGCTAAAATTGATAAAAGTAGGATTGAAGAGGTCAAAACTTTAAATAGCAATGAACCCACTCTTTTGGATTTCAAGGACTTTAATTATGATAGCTGCTCTTTGGTTGATTGTATTTCCTTGTTGCAATCCGTGTTGAATTCTCCACATGCTCATAACCAAAATAAGGCTTTTACTAAATATATCGTCGATGTTATGTTGAACTCTTTTGAAGAAAAACGTGAGTTAGAAGTTTCTATCCCTGGAAAGCTTCACGATGAGTGGGAACCTACTATTAATATTAAAATTAAATATTATGAGTTCCATGATTTGTGTGATTTGGGGGCTAGCGTTTCCACGATTCCAAAATCTTTATGTGATGTGCTAGGTTACCATGATCTTGGTGATTGCTCTTTAAATTTGCATCTTGCGGATTCCACTATGAAGAAACCTATGGGAAGGATCAATGATGTTCTTATTGTTACAAATAGGAATTATGTGCCTGCATATTTCATTGTTCTTGATATAGATTGCAATACTACATGCCCTATTATTCTTGGTAGACCTTTCCTTAGAATGATTGGTGCAATTATTGATATAAAACAAGGAAACATTAGATTCCAATTTACATTAAGGAAAGGAATGAGAAAATTTCCTAGAAACAAAATAATATTGCCTTACGAATCTATTATGAGAGTTATTCCATACCATAGATGACAATACCTAGATCTAATGCGTTTTGCCTAGCTAGGGGCATTAAACAATACCACTTGTTGGGAGGCAACCCAATTTTATTTTTATGTTCTGTTTTATCCTTATGTTTTTGAGTGTTTCCCACATTAATACTTCTGTACTAATTGTGTTTTGGTGTTTTAATTAGTGTTTGAGCCAAGTAAGACCTTTGGGATGGTCTATGGTGGTTATTGATTTGATCTTGCTGAAAAATAGAAACTTTTGCGCTCAGCCCAGGAATTTTATAAATTCTTTAGGGCGTCGAATGAGTCTAATTTTTTTACATAAGATTGATATACAAATTTCCCATGTTTTACTAATGTTTCAAATTTTTTTGAGTTCCACAAGTATACAAAGTTTTCATATTTCTACAGACTGTTCTGTTTTTTGACATATTCTGTTTTCTTTGTGTTCTGTACCTATTTTGATGTATCTATGGGTTGTATCGGGGGGGTATGAACCATGGAAAAGTTAGAATACAGTAGGTATTACACATAAATAAATAATTATTTTACGATAGTACCTAAAGTGGCAATTTATTTTCTTATACTAACGGACCTCACGAGTTTTGTGTTAAGTTTTGTGTTGTGAAGTTTTCAAGTTTTGGGTAAAGATTTGATGGAATATGGAATAAGGAGTGGAAAGAGCTTCAGCTTGAGGATGCCCAAGGCACCCCAAGTCATATTAAAGGATGCCAAAGAGACTAAGCTTGGGGATTCCCCGGAAGGCATCCCCTCTTTCCTCTTCAATCCATCGGTAAATTTACATGAGGCTATATTTTTATTCACCACATGATACATGTTTTGCTTGGAGCGTCTTGTATGATATGAGTCTTTGATTTTTAGTTTGACACAATAATCCTTTCTGCACACATTTTTGAGAGAGACATGCATTAATTCTGAATTTATTAGAATCCTCTATGTGCTTCACTTATATCTTTTGAGATAGGCAATTTTGCTCTAGTGCTTCACTTATATATTTGTAGAGCACAATGGTGTTTGGTTTTATAGAAATAATTGAAATCTAGTAACTCACTTGTATTATTTTTGGAGCCTCTAAACAGCATGGTAATTGGTTTAGGTTATGAATTTAGTCCTAATATGATTGGCATCCAAGATGGATATAATAAACACTTCCATATTAAGTGCATTGAGTATTATGAGAAGTTTGATTCCTTGCATAAAGTTTTGAGATATAAAGATGGTAATGTTAAGAGTCATGTTAGGAAGTAATTTTGAATTGGTAAAAATACTTTTGTAAAGGTTTGTGATTCCCGTAGCATGCACGTATGGTGAACCGTTATGTAAGCAAGCCGGAGCATGATTGTTTATAGATTGTCGACCTTTGTGTGAGGGTCGGGAGCGTGATGGTTTACTCCTACGAACTTCTCCCCTAGGGGCATGCGTCTAATGCTTTGTTTTGATGACTAATAGACTTTTGTAATAAGTATGTGAGTTCTTTATGACCAATGTGAGTCCATGGATTATACGCACTCTCACCCTTCCACCTTTGCTAGCCTCTCTAGTACCGCGCAACTTTCGTCGGTGCGATAAACCCAGCTTCCTCAAAACAGCCACCATATATCTTTCCTCAAAACAGCCACCATACCTACCTATTATGGCATTTCCATAGCCATTCCAAGATATATTGCCATGCAACTTCCACCGTTCCGTTTATTATGACACGCACCATCATTTTCATATTGCTTTGCATGATCGTAAGATAGCTAGCATGATGTTTTCATGGCTTGTACGTTTTTTTGATGTCATTAGCTATGAAAGATCATTTCACATCCCGGTACACCATCGGAGGCATTCATATAGAGTCATAATTTTTTCTAGTTATCGAGTTGTAATTCTTGAGTTGTAAGTAAACAAAAATGTGATGACCATCATTATTAGAGCATTGTCCCATGTGAGGAAAGGATGATGGAAGTTATGATTCCCTCACAAGTGGGGATGAGACTTCGAACTTTATGAAAAATAAAAGAGGCCAGCAAAACCCAAATAAAAAAAGAGGCCTTAGATGCCCACCAAAATAAAAAAAAAATAAAAAAATGATAGAAAAGAGAGAAGGGACAATGCTACTATCCTTTTCCACACTTGTGCTCCAAAGTAGCACCATGATATTCATGATAGAGAGTCTCCTATTTTGTCACTTTCATATACTAGTGGGATTTTTTCATTATGTAACTTGGCTTGTATATTCCAATGATGGGCTTCCTCAAATTGCCTTAGGTCTTCATGAGCAAGCAAGTTGGATGCACACCCACTCAGTTTCCTTTTGAGCTTTCATACACTTATAGATCTAGTGCATCCGTTGCATGGCAATCCCTACTCACTCACATTGATATATATTAATGGACATCTCCATAGCCCATTGATACGCCTAGTTGTTGTGAGATTATCTTCTCCTTTTCCTTCACAAGCTCCACCATATTCTATTCCACCTATAGTGCTATATCCATGGCTCACGCTCATGTATTGCGTGACAGTTGAAAAAGTTTGAGAAAATAAAAGTGTGAAACAATTGCTTGACTTTTCATCGAGGTTGTGCATGATATAAATACATTGTGTTGGGAAGATGGAGCATAGCCAGACTATATGATATTGTAGGGATAACTTTCTTTTGCCATTATATTTTGAAGAGATACAATTGCTTTGCTAGTATGCTTGAAATATTATTGTTTTTATGTCAATATTAAGATTTTGTTTTGAATCTTACGGATCTGAATATTCATGCCACAATAGAGAATATTACATGGATAAATATGTTAGGTAGCACTCCACATCAAAAATTCTGTTTCTACCATTTACCTACTCGAGGACGAGCATGAATTAAGCTTGGGGATGCTAATACGTCTCCAACGTATTAGCATCCCCAAGCTTAATTCATGCTCGTCCTCGAGTAGGTAAATGATAAAAACAGAATTTTTGATTTGACATGCTACCCATTATGTAATCTTTGGTATGTATGCTCACTGAGAAATGATGAATTAACAAACAACAACGTAGTAATATTTATAAGTATAAGAAACAAAATCATTGATCTTTTAAAGTGTACGATCCTAAAAAAATGTTTTACCCCTATTCATCTAATTATATTAGCAAGGCAACTCTATCTTCACCACATAGATACAACTGTTAAGCACCACGGTGTCCAAGTCAGGCAATTGGATCGTACTTTTTCAATATGCATCAACTTTTTATTCTTCACGCAATACATGAGCGTGAACCATTGGACATAGCATATAAGTGGCATAGAATATGGTGGTAGGTATCAAAGGGGTAAAAAGTGGAGAAGATAGTCTCGCATCAACTAGGCAGACCAACGAGCTATGGAGATGCTCATCAATAGAAATCAATGTGAGGAGTAAGGATAGCCACGCAAATGATGCACTAGAGCTATTAGTGTATGAAAGCTCAACCGAAGCTAAGTGGGGTGTGCATCAAACTTGCTTGCTCATGAAGACCTCGGGCATTTGAGGAAGCCCGTCTTAGGAATATACAATCCAAGTTTATTATATAAAAAGGTATATCCCACTAGCATATGGAAGTGTCAACATAGGAGACTCTCTATATGAAGAACATGGTGCCACTTCGAGGCACTAGTGTGGTAAAGGATAGTAGCAAAGTCCCTTCTCTCTTTTCTCTCATTTTTTTTGTGGTGGGATTTTTTCTTTTTTTATATGGTTGGCTCATTTGGCCTCCCCCATTTTTATTTCATTTTTTGTCTAGAGTCTCTGCCTGACTTGTGGGGGAATCATAGTCTCCATCATCCTTTCCTCACTGGGACAATGCTCTAATAATGATGATCACCACACTTTTATTTACTTACAACTCAACATGAAGGACTGATAGGAAGATATAACTCGGTATGAGTGCCTCTAGAAGTGTATGAGGTTGTGCAATGATCTAGCGTGACATGTATAAAAAATATAAAGAATGATGGCTTTGCCACAAATACTATGTCAGCTCTATATGATCATGCAAAGCATTATGATGATGAACGAACTAGTCATATGAAGTGACGATGGAATTTGCATGGCAATATATCTCGGAATGTGGAAAGGCCATAATAGGTAGGTATGGTGGCTATTTTGAGGAAGATATAATGAGGCTTATGTGCAACAGAGCGTATTATGTCACGGGGTTTGGATGCACTGGCGAATTTTTGCACCGATCCTCGAGGTGAGAATGGGCTATGCACGGTACAAAAGAGGCTAGCAAATATGAGAAGGTGAAGATGCATATGTCCATGATGTCACATTAGTCATAAATAACTCACATGCTCATTGCAAAGTTTTATTAGTTTTATCACAATTCAAAGTACTCCTCGCATGCCCCAAGGGAGGAGGTTGGTAGGAGTTAACTGATACGTCTCCAACGTATCTATAATTTTTGATTGTGTCATGCTATTATATTATCTGTTTTGGATGTTTTATGTGCATTAATGTGCTATTTTATATTATTTTTGGGACTAACTTATTAATCTAGATCCTAGTGCCAGTTTCTGTTTTTTTCTTGTTTTTGAGTATTGTAGATATGGAATATTAAACGGAGTCCAAATGGAATAAAATATTTGGAATGACTTTTTTCTGAAACAAAAGAGATCTACCGGGATTGGAGTGCAAGGCAGGGACTCTGCGAGGAGGTCACAAGCTAGGGGGCGCGACCACCCCCTTGGTTGCGCCTGGCAGGCTTGCCACCTCCTGGCAGGTCTCCTAGCCCTAATCTTCATCCTATAAATACCCAAATATCCCCTCAATACCAAAAATAGCCACACAAATACTTTTCTGGCGCCAGAAGCCCCCGTTCTCGAGAGATCCATTCTTGGAGCCTTTTCCGGTAATCTGCCGGAGGGGGATCCAATCATGGAGGGCATCTACATCAACTCCATTGCCTCTTCGATGATGCGTGAGTAGTTCACCATAGACCTACAGGTCCATAGCTAGTAGCTAGATGGCTTCTTCTCTCTCTTTGTGCTTCAATACCATGTTCTTCATGATCTTCATGGAGATCTATCCTATGTAACTCTTTTGTGGTGCGTTTGTCGAGATCCGATGAATTATTGGTTTATGTTCAGATTATCCATGAATATTATTTGAGTCTTTTTTGAATTCTTATATGCATGATTTCATATCTTTGCAAGTTTCTTCGAGTTATTGGTTTGGTTTGGCCAACTAGATTGGTAATTTTGGCAATGGGAGAAGTGCTTAGTTTTGGGTTCAATCTTGCGGTGTCCTCACCCAGTGACAAAGTAGGGGTAGCGAGGCATGTATTGTATTGTTTCCATCAAGGGTAACAAGATGGGGTTTTCATCATATTGCTTGAGTTTATCCCTCTACATAATGTCATCTTACCTAATGCGTTACTCTATTCTTCATGAACTTAATACTCTAGATGCAGGTAGGAGTCGGCCGATGTGTGGAGTAATAGTAGTAGATGCAGAATTGTTTCGGTCTACTTGACATGGATGCGATGTCTATATGCATAATCATTGCCTTAGATATCTTCATAATTATTTGCTTTTCTATCAATTGCCCGACTATAATTTTTCCACCCACCGTGATACTTTCCTTCAGGAGAGAAGCATCTAGTGAAACCTATGGCCCCCCAAGTCTACTCTCCATAATATATTTTCAGATCTATAAACCAAAAGATACCAAAATTACCTTGCTGCAATTTATTTACATTTTACTTTCCGCAATCTATTACATATATCTCTATCATATCTAATCCTTGCAAATAACCGTGAAGGGATTGACAACCCCTTTATAGCGTTGGGTGCAAGAGTTTGATTGTTTGTGTAGGTGCATCCATTGGTGACTTGGTTGTTCCTCCTACTAGATTGGTACCTTGGTTCTCAAAAACTGAGTGAAATACTTATCTAGTTTGCTGCATTACCCTTTCCTCTTCAATGGAGAACTAACGCAAGCTCAAGAGGTAGCATTAACCATCGCGCTCCCCCGACTCAAAACAAAACTAGGATTTCGACGAGGAATATAAATTCTCACACATAAGCATGCCTCTTTAAGCTTTAGATGAATAAGAAGTTAACACCTCTTAATATCGACACTTCTACAAATCAAAAAAATTGGACTCACACCTTTTTCATATTACCACATCTATGTCATTAACCCACAACTTATCTACATGTGCTACATGATTGTTTTGATTATCATTCATTGAATACTTAATATTCTTGGACTAGTCTTATGACCCATGAAAATTACCATTACTATTACTCAGCTCTCAAACAAATATAAGTGAAGAATGAGAGCATATTATTTCTATAAATCTACACGCCATCGTACTCAAAAATAGATAAGTGAAGTACTAGAGAAACCGCCTAGCTCAAAAGATATAAGTGAAGCACATACAATATTCTAGAAAATTATCATGAAGGTGTCTCTCTCTCAAATAGGTGTGTCCAGCAAATGATGATTGTCAAAAACTGAAAGTAAAAGCAAACAAAATCAAATGACACTCCAAGCAAAACACATATCATGTGATGAACAAAAATATAGCTCCAAGTAACATACCAATGGATTGACACGAAAGAGGGGATGACTTCTGGGGCATCCCCAAGCTTAGACGCTTGAGTCTCCTTAGAATTATACTTGGGGTGCCTTGGTGAAAGCACAACATGCTCCCTTGGTGGTTTTGATAATTCATGACAACATACATTGTCTCTTGGACTAACACCTCTATCTAGTGTATTTCAGATCATAGTCCATGGAGAGTTGAGTTGGCAAAAGGACTGAGGAGATTGTGGAATTACCCCAAGATTCAAGGAAATAGGTTGGCCAAGCTTCAAGCAAGAGGACTCTACATTTTACATTTGTGAGAAATCACTTTGAGTCCATAGGAAAGCCAATACTATTAAAAGGGGGTAAAGTTTTGATGGTGAACAATATGCTAAAACATGCACAAGTGACAGTCTCCAAAACATCCACAAACTCTCCCACCAAAGTCTGTCCAAAGCCAAATATGCAAAATCGGTGCAACCAACATTCCTATCCTGGTGCCACCAATTCTAAACCCTAGACAGACTCAGCCAAACCCTAACACTTCGGTGCAGCTGACACTTCACTCGGTGCCACCGAGTTGGGTTGCCAAGATTCTGTTACGCAAGTTCACATTCTCGGTCTGTCCGAGAATGGTGAATCGGCGTCCCCGAGATTGGCAAATCTGACCGTTGGTCACCTTGTCGGTGCAACCGAGAATTGTATATCGGTCCCTCCGAGATTGAAAAGTTGCCACTTTTAGTCACTTCGGTATCACCGAGATTTACACATCGGTGTCACCGAGTTGGTCATTTTGTGTGTAATGGTTGGATTTTTGGGGATGCCTATATATACCCCTTCACCACCACCCACTCGATAGTGAAGCACTCAGAACTATTCCATACCTATCCTACTCAGTTTTCTGAGAGAGAACCACCTACCCTTGTGTTGAGGTGAACATCTTCCACTCCAACCATATGGATCTTGATTTCTATCCTCCCCAAGTTGCTTTCCACCAATCCCATCTCTTCTACCAAGCCAAATCCTTGAGAGAGTGATTGAGTGTTGTGGAGTCTATCACCTTGAAGCACAAGAGCAAGGCACTACCAGAAAAACGGCTATAGCTAATATGAACATTAATGGCGCACCATGTATGTGGTGCGCCACTGCTATATAGCAGTGACGCACCAGATATGGGTGTGCCATTAATGGCCATATTACTAATGGCGCACCTGGTGTGTGGTGCACCATTACTAGTTTTGTCCTGGCCCCACACCCCTTCCCAGACTTAGCAATGGCACACCAGGGGAAAGTGCGCCATTACTAGTTTTAACTACTAATGGCGCACCACACCCACGGTGCGCCACTACTAACAATTTTTTTTCAATTTTTTTCAAAACTAGTAATGTCGCACCACACACCAGGTGCGCCATTAGTAACCCTGGTTACCAATGGCACATTCTTAGGAGGTGCGCCATTGGTAACCTGAGAGCAGCTAGATATTTTTGATAGCCACCTACCACACTCACTTTCCCCACTTCATTCTCTCCACCTCTACCAAGCTTGGTCTCGGCTGCCTCCTCCTCCTCACCTCATTTGCACCATAGATTCACCCAAATTAAGTGGTTAAATTTCCTTTTTTTGATAGGTAAGTAAGGGGAAAACTTTCTTTATGTTCTATATCTACTTTTTCTCCCTCCAACGTACACACTTTTTATGGCCTAGATCTACGTATGTTTGTGGTGTTGCATATGTTTGTGTTTGTAGGTACCAGTATTTGAAATGCGATAGTTGCCAATATTTTGCCGGAATGTTGATTCATTTCCGTTTCGGCGAGAATTTGGCACTATGCATTCTTTTTGGTCCTATTTTTAGGCAAAGTCATGCCAAATTTTTTTTGGGTTCTAAAATATCGTTTTGCTCTACCCCACAGGCGACCATGGTCCGCACAATGATTGAAGGCATCGTGAATAGGTTTTTGAGCTCCGCGAAGGCCGAGATGCTTCAAAAGAACGAGACAGAGATAAGATGTCCGTGTCGAAGATGCAAGCTGAAGAGCCTTATGGACCCGGATTCCAGATAGGTGTGGGACCACCTGCTCGTGCGTGGTTTCATGGATGGCTATCAGTGGCAAGGTGATGAAGATGATTATGAAGTTGCCCATGGGGGTTGGGCAAGAAATAAGGAAGGGCAGCAAGACAATAGCGGCGAGGGCGGGCGAGAAGACGAAGAATCTCCAGGACATGATCACGAAGTAGATGCAGGACATAGTCATCATGTAGAAGATGCCGGACATGATGATGAGGAAGATCAAGACGAAGGGCATGATCATGAAGATGAAGATGCCAGAGCAGACGACGATGGACCATTGATGGGCTAGGTGCAGGACCCTCATATTCAAGAGCTGCTTCTCAAGCAAACGGGTAACGCAAGAGCTGCCACCCGAGAGAAAGCCAGGCTGGATCAACTGGAGATAGACGCGGTTACTCCATTGTATGAAGGATGCAGGCCCGAGGATACCCACCTGAAAGTAACGCTCATGGCTCTGGAGATGAAGGTAAAACACAAAATGACCGACGCATGCTTCGACGAGAACATGTCATTCTGGCACGAACGTCTTCCCAAGGGGAACAAGTGCCCGACCAGTTTCGAGGAGGCGAAGAAAATCGTGTGTCCTCTGGATTTATCACGCGTGAAATACCATGTGTGCATGAACGATTGCATCATTTATCGGGACGAGCACGTGGAGTCTACCATATGTTCGGTGTGCGGCGTCACTCGATACAAGAAGAGGAAGAAAGCTCCTCGAAAAGTGGTGTGGTACTTTCCTTTGACTTCATCTCCTTGCCTTTAACTGGGTATCCCTGACGCCCTACATGTTTTCGCAGGGCTCCGCCAACGTTCCATGCACTCTCCTGCACTTCGTGGACGGTGAGTTGATCGATGTCGCCAAGGCCAAAATCGTTGAACCGGGCAACTGGGTGTTCCACGGTAATCCGATGTCACCCACCATGTATAGGGTTCAACTGGTTCGAGTGCTGCGGGGCTGCGACGACTTGTTACCTCCGTATCAACCCCCTGGGGCCAATGAAGATTATGTGATGACCCTCAGCGCCTGCTTAAACTGGTCCATGCTTTGGCCGAAGAGCCATATTCGTTTAGGGTTGGGGGACACCACCCCATTGACAACACCGCCGGTCGTGCCGGTGCCAAGCCATGGCAAGACCGCCGCAACGGTACCGCCGTCAGCTGATCCGGACATGCATATGGCACAGGATCCGGACGAAGATGATGGTACATTTTCCAACGTCGATAAGTACATCAACGAACATGGGTACGGTGATGAATTCTTGGGGCCTCCTTCTCAAGAACCCAACCCTGCAGAAGATGATCACGATCTAGCTGGTATCGCGGAGAAACCCAATTGCAACAGGCGTCGTCTGTTCAGTTCTCAAGAGACGCCTCCAGCTGCCGCCTTCACCGAGACTCAAATAGCCGAGGTGCAAAATATTATCAGCCCCAACACACTCAAGAAGGTGGTCTCTGAGCAGAACTCGATCCCATTACAGCAGAAGAAGCAGAAGGGACGGAAAAGAAAAAATAACAAGGGTGCGAGCCAGTTGGCACCGAGTACGATCCGTGTTCAGGACGGGCCACCAATACCTCTGGATATCTCGAAGAGTGTGCATGTGGCGGGTAGGCCGATGCTACCGACTAATTTGCTCAATGCTGCAACCGGTGCTATGCGGAGTCTGCATGATGGTGTTCTTTCTATGGAGAAGCGGCGTCTCTCCGAGAATGATGTGGCATACCCGGTTTTCGTGGCCAAGGTGCCAGAGGGCAAGGGCTTTGTCGATAGCACCATCAAGCGTATGATCGTCATGCGGTTTGATGACATCTTCGCTATGTTTAACCTTTTCCGCTGCACTACACCTTTATTCGGCTATTTTCGCTCAGTATGGAGATGCGGATCATTAGAGACAAGACCCCGGACATTGTGATAGTTGACCCCTTCTACATGCGTGCCAAGATCTTGGGCAGCGCTGGGGACCGGCAAGTCGCGAGTTCATACCTCAAAGGCGTCATTCTGGCGAACCCAGATAAGGATAACTTCCTCGTGCCTTACTTTTGCAAGTAAGTTATCCCCTGACCGCCCCATAACATATGATTTCTTAGATTTCGATCGTTCTTTTTTTTCTAACATCCGTGTTTTGTGCAGTGAAACACATTGCACACTCATCCTCTTAAGCCCGAAATATTCCATGGCCACGTAGTTCGACTCGGACCGTTAGTCGAAGAAAGACTACACAAATATCAAGAAAGTTCTTGATGATGCTCTCCACGGCTATGCCAAATCTGGAGGCACCTTCAGGAGGCCAATTTGTAGGTATGGCAAGCACGTGTTCACCCACGTAACGACATTCCCCTGCGTCAAGCAGCCGCCTGGCAGTCAGAAGGATGCCTACTATGCCCTCCATCACATGCGGGCGATCGTACGGAGCCATCATCACCTTATGCTATCAAATAATCTCAAAGAATGGGCCGCACGCTTGTCGGCAATCCAGGAAGAGGACATCAGACAAGAATTCTTTCGCATCCAGTCGGAGTTTGCAAAAATCATCTATCAAGATGTCCTTCGTACCTCGGGGCAGTTCTACCTCAACTATCAACCGTCCATCAGTGAAATAGAAACAATGCTACAAATGCAGGCTGACAACGACCGCACATTCATGACCATCACGAAAGACGGCGGCTTCATCCATGCTCCGGTCCCTGAGTCGAGTCGAAAGTATTGATGCTATGTAGTTCTGAAATATCGATTAGCTCATGTTGTAATTAAACTTTAATGAACGTGTATGTCTCTTTAGTTTGGACAGTCGTTCAACTTATATGTAATCGATGCTATTTATTAGTAGGACCATGAATCATGCTATTAATGTGTTGATTTTCTCTTCCGATCCTTTTGTTGCATACTTATATATTGCTTATATATTATCCGTGAATTGCTACTAACGTTTTGTTTGTATAGTGCATAGAGATGCCGTCGTATGTCGTGTACAAGGGTGAGGTTCCCGGAGTCTACGATGACTGGGAGGAGTGTCGGAGACAGGTTCACCGTTTCAGTGGTAACAGTTACAAAGGGTACACCACTAGGGCGGAGGCAGAATCTAGATACGTGCGCTATCTAGCGGGAGAGTGGAGGGAGCGGAGGAGGAACCGGATGAAGATCAGTTTCATCGCGATGATGCTCATCGTGACCACAACCCTCTTCTGTGTGATGGTAGTTCAGATATCGACTTGTAATGTGAAGACAAACTCGCTACTCGCGGTCTCGAGACTTGTAATGTTCTAACTTTTTTCGGTATTTTGAATTCGGAGACTAGTATGATGAATTGTATTCGGAGACTAATCTTCTATTGTATTCGGTAAATCTGTTGTTTATATATTATGCTATTTATATTCTATGTTGTAATATATTTTGTAACCTGTGCAAATATTAGAAAAGCAAAAAAAAATAATTCCTAATATTCATAGTAGTGGCGCACCATATTGCACTTTAGTGGCGCACATTGATAAACACCCTAGTGGCGCATTATCTAAAAGTGCGCCATTAGTAACCCAGAGCACAAGGTACACATGGCCCCTTGGAGTAACAGTAGTGGCGCACTTCTAGGCCTAGTAATGGCGCACTTCAGGTGCGCCATTAGTGTCTGGGATAGTAATGGCACACCAGGTGGTGCACCACTGTTATGTAGATTAACAGTGGCGCACCAGGTGTGTGCCATTACTATTTATTAGTAGTGGCGTGATAATAGTGGCGCACCTATAGTGCACCATTAATAGCCAAAATAGGTGCGCCACTAATAGCCTTTTTTCTAGTAGTGAGGAGTTCATCGTCATTACCGAGCCTATTACCTTTTGGAGGGTGGTGCCTCCTAGATTGGTTAGGTGTCGCTTGGGAGCCTCCTACTTCATGTTGTGGAGTGAACCAAGAAGTTTGTAAGGGCAAGGAGATCACCTACTTCGCAAAGATATACCCATAGTGAGGCTAGTCCTTCATGGACGGAAGCCGCATGGAATAGTCAAGGTTGCTTCTTCGTGGAACTCTCCATGGATAGAGCCCTCTATGGACTCTCGCAACCGTTACCCTCCGTGGGTTGAAGTCTCCATGAACGTGGATGTATGATAGCACCACCTATCAAAACCACGGAAAAAAAATCCTTGCGTCCCCTATTGCGTTCGATCTTCCTACCCCATCTCTTTACTTACATGTGCAATGTCTTTACTTTCCGCTGCAATACTTCTAGACATGCATGTGTAGGGTTGTTAGACTTGCTAGACTTGCTAAATTAGTTAAAATCTCCCAATCAATTAACTTGGGAAAAGGTTAGGTTTTAAATTCTTGCTAGTAGTCTATTCACCCCCCCTCTAGACACCCATCTCTCGATCCTACAAGTGGTATCTGATCTTTGGTCTCCATTGCTTCGGTTTAATCACCGTGGAGGAAGACGGATGTGTCTAGAATGGAGAGTTTGAGTTGTAGAGTTCCCATTCTTGATGGAGAGTACTATAGTCAATGGAAGAATGCCATGATTGATCTATTTGATAAATTCCATTTGACAAAATACATTGAAAATCCCCTATGTGCTCCCTATTGATGAATTGCATCCCACACACGAAGAGGAAATTAACATGCTTGGTAACCTAAGAACTGTCAATCTTATTGTTAGAGGTTTACCAAGATTCGTGCTTTCTCAATTGAAGAACTTTGCATGTGCCTATACCTTATGGACTGATTTGGAGAAATGATATCCAAATCTTTCCTTAGGGAATCTTGATGAAATTCTTCATAAAACCATTGCTTTTCACAAAATGAAGCCTAGTGATCCAAACTTTGATAAATGCCTATTTGAGCTTCGTGATCTTATGCGTGCTAAAGGAGATGTCACCACTATCAACAACATTATCTTTGAAGCCATTCGCATTCATAAACTTGAACATTGTCATGATCACTATTCTAACGAATCTCTTGTTCTTTATGACGAGGATTTCCCACTTGATGATGATAACGTGGAACATGGCTATTATGAAGAAGATGAGTTGTTCGACATCGAGCATGAGAAGATCATGAAGAATCTAAGCCTCATAGCAAACTTTAAGGATTACATGTCCGGAGGATCAGAGTGGATTCTTGACAGCGGACGTACGGATCATATGACTGGTGATAAATACATGTTCCAAGAGATCACACCTAATCAAGGTCCTCGACGGTACATGACCTTTGGAGACAACTCTAAGGGTAAGGTACTTGGCCTTGGTAAGGTGGCTATATCCCATGATAGCTCTATTCAATATTTTATGCTTGTTGAATCCCTTGGCTACAATCTTCTTTCCGTATCTAGACTTGCCGACTTCGGTTTCAATGTTCTATTCACGAAAGTAGATTGCCATGTGTTTCGTCAAGATAATCATAAAATGGTATTTACCGGTTTCCGTAGAGGTGATCTATACATTGTTGATTTCACTAAAAGATCCAAGTCTCGCACTTGTTTAATTGCAAAATCTTCTAAAGGTTGGCTTTGGCATAGAAGACTTGGACATGTAGGCATGCTAAATCTAGATAAGCTAATCAAAGGTGATCATATACTTGGTGTTAAAGATGTTATCTTTGACAAAGATAGACTATGTAGTGCTTGTCAAGCTGGAAAGCAAGTAGGTGGAAGTCATCCCGTGAAGAATATCATGACTACAAGGAGACCACTCGAGTTACTTCACATGGATCTTTTTGGTCCCAATGCTTACAAGAGTCTCGGTGGAAATTCCTATGGTCTAGTTATAGTTGATGATTTTTCTAGATTTATGTGGGTATTCTTTCTTGATGATAAGTCGCAGGTTCAAAAGATCTTGAAGAACTTCGCTTGCAAAGCACAAAATCAGTTTGAAGTGAAGATCAAGAAGGTTCGGAGCGATAACGGATCGGACTTCAAGAACACCCATGTGGATACCTTTCTTGACGAAGAAGGTGTATCACATGAGTTCTCGTCTACGTACACACCTCAACAAAATGGAGTTGTTGATAGGAAGAACCAAACGCTCATTGAGATGGCAAGAAAGATGCTTGACGAATACAAGACACCATGACACTTTTGGGCAGAAGCCGTTGAAACATCATGTCATGTCACAAACCGACTTTACTTTCACAAGTTTCTCGGTAAAACGACATACGAGCTACTCACCGGTAACAAACCCCAAGTCGGATACTTTCGGGTATTTGGCTCAAAGTGATACATTCTTAATAAGCATCGTCGTACTAAATTTGCTCCTAAATCTCATGAAGGATTCCTACTTGGTGACGGATCGAACTCTCACAGTTACCGTGTCTACAACAACTTCACTCGAAAAGTTGAAGAGACGGTAGACGTGAAGTTTGATGAATATAATGGTTCGCAAGTCGAACAATTGCCAAATGATGTAGGTGATAAGGATACTTCGGAAGCCATTCTAGATCTACCCATTGGCAAGATTCGTCCCATGGAGGTGAAGGAAAGTACTTCATCAACTCAAGTGGAAGCCCCCACTTCACGTCAAGGTGAACCTCAACATGACATGGAGGCATCCATAAGCGATACACGACGAGATGATGAAGAGGAGGAAGTGCATCATGAAGATCCACCACAACCACCTTCACCACCACCTCAAGGGAACGACACCTTCAACAACAACAAAGACGAACGAGATGATGATGAATAGGAAGAAGCTCCACCATCCAACAATCAGAAGCTAACCCGAGTTCGAGCTCAAGTGACCAAGAACCATCCCCTAAACCAAATCTTTGGTGATATACAAACAGGGAGAATCACTCACTCTAAAACCCGTCTAGCTAACTTTTGTGAGCATTATTCTTTCATCTCTAGCATTGAGCCTTTAAAGGTAGAACAAGCTCTTGAAGATGCGGATTTGGTGAACGCAATGCATGAAGAGCTACACAACTTCGAGAGGAATGAAGTGTGGACACTTGTGGAGAAGACCGAAGATGAGCACAACATCATCGGAACCAAATGGGTGTTTCGAAACAAACAAGACGAAGATGGTCAAGTCGTACGCAACAAGGCTCGTCTTGTAGCCCAAGGATACACGCAAGTCGAAGGTACGGCCTACGGTGAGACTTATGCCCCCGTTGCTAGACTTGAAGCTATTCGTATTCTTCTTGATTATGCTAATCACCATGATATCATGCTTTATCAAATGGTCATCAAAAGTGCATTTTTAAATGGTGAAATTGAGGAAGAAGTTTATGTTAAGCAACCACCTGGTTTTGTGAATCCTAAGAAACCTAATCATGTTTACAAGCTTCGCAAAGCTCTTTATGGTCTTAAGCAAGCCCCTCGTGCTTGGTATAAATGTTTAACGAAGTTTCTCATCGGAAAAGGTTTTGAAATTGGTAAAATTTATGCAACCTTGTTCACTAAGAGAGTTAATGGATAATTATTTGTGTGCCAAATCTATGTGGATGATATTATCTTTGGTTCCACTAACCCTCAATTTAGTGAAAGATTTGGAAGGTTGATGTCCGAGAAGTATGAGATGTCTATGATGTGTGAGCTGAAATTCTTTCTTGGATTGCAAATCAAGCAATCAAGAGAAGGAACTTTCATCTCTCAAACTAAGTATACCAAGGACTTGATCAAGAAGTTCAACATGCAGGATTGCAAAGGTATGAAAACTCCTATGCCCACTAGTGGACATGTTGACCTTACCAGGGAGGATGAACTAGTTGATCAAAAGGTTTACCGATCTATGATTGGTTAATTGTTATATCTATGTGCATCTTGTCCCGATATTATGCTTAGTGTTTGCATGTGTGCTAGATATTAAGCTGCACCTAAAGAGTGTCATCTTTTGGCTGTGAAACGAATTGTGAGGTACTTGATACAAACACCAAACTTTGGCATTTGGTATCCCAAGGGATCTTCTTTTAATCTTGTTGGCTATTCCGATTCAGACTATGCCGGTGACAAGGTTGATAGAAAATCCACCTCGGGTACTTGTCAATTTTTAGGTAGATCTCTTGTGTCTTGGTCCTCCAAGAAACAAAACTCGGTATCTCTATCTACTGCCAAAGCTGAATACATTGCTGTTGGATCTTGTTGTGCGCAATTACTATGGATGACACACATGCTTAAGGATTATGGAATTAATGTTAAAAATGTTCCATTACTTTGCGACAATGAAAGTGCTATTAAAATTGGACATAATCCTGTGCAACATTCTCGAACCAAGCATATTCAAGTTCGACATCATTTCATTCGTGATGATGTTGCCAAAGGAGATATCAATCTTAAGCATGTTCGTACTAACAAACAACTGCCCGATATCTTCACCAAGCCACTTGATGAGAAAACATTTTGTCATTTCAGGAGTGAGTTGAACATCATTGATGCTTCAAACTTGACCTAGACTCACTCGGTTGCAAGCAAGGGTATGAGCTTTCTTATTATCTCCATGTTCCCGTAACTCGTTATCATATACCATGGAATTATATGCTCCCTTGTATTGCATCTAACCTTTTGTAGGTACTTGGAAGAACTTCATTCCACAAGATTACCATCAACTCCAATCATAAGCAATCTTGTCATTACCAAGTATCCACAACCCAGCTTGATGCTGGAAGGAAGAAGACAACAAAAACATATCCCTGACATATACTTGATATTAGTTGCAAAATCTTAAGTAGTATCATGTCAATTGGATATATCCATTGTTCTTCCTTGCATGACTAACCTTTGTAGGTGATGAGTGTACTAGAACGAGAAGGATTGCTCCAAATTCAAGATGATCTTCATCAACCTCGAGCATCCTCAACAAGTTCACCTACGAGCAACGTCATCACCATCATTCAAAGGTATGTACTCATAACCTTGAAAAGGCTTTACTCTAAGTCATGAGCTAAAGCAACTCAAGTGATATGAAGACATCAAAATGCTTAATCAAAAAATGGTAACCCCATTTTGAGCTTAAACGATGAGTATGACATATGATCAAGCATTCTTGCTTTGGCTCCTATGTCAATATACTCTAATATAGGTTACCTAGTCACCACCCATCATTTAGTTAAGAATCTTGCCTGGTTTGTTCTCTATTCGCATGATCTCTCGTAACCACTCAAATCTTATCTATTTGATGTCTTTTGTAAATCTTTTGCTTTTTTTCCTTTTTGAAACTATTTCGTTTGTCTCTCTGAAAATAGAAACTTGGTTTATCATTCAGAGTCACCAATATAGATAACTCGGTTCTACCGAATTTGCAGATAAGCTGCACTACACAATCTCAGTATCATCGATTTATTTATCCCGGAGTCACCGATTTTCTTTGCTTTCAAAATCTATGTTTCTTTGATATTGTTTAGTTATTTTGGTTCTTGTAATATTCTCGTTCCTTCGATGACCCCTTTCAAAAGAAAAAAAATCTTAGGGGGAGAAGAACAAACAACACTTCGGGGGAGAAATTCTTTATTCAAGGATCCCTAGCTCCAAGGAGAAGAAAACAAAAATTTGCCATAGGGAGAGAAGCTACATTCAATGATTCCCTTAGTCTTTTAATGGACCCTACTTTCAATGACCCTTGATCTCCAGGATCCCTTCCTTGTCAATGATCCCTGTCACTACTCCCAAATTTAATCTTTTTGGTATTTTATGCCAAAGGGGGAGAATATCAAAGCTTCATGCTAAAGGGAGAGTTACATGCTTATGCAAAGGGGGAGATATGATTTAAGGGGAGATGAATATATCAAAAGTTCACACTTTATAATCAAGGAGAGGAAAAACAATGTAGGGGAGAAAACTAGTTTTGGATAAAAAGTCTCATGAGAACAAAGGATTACTTTTCTCACCCTATCCGATCCCAATATCTACATGCTGAGATTCAGGGGGAGAGGATGTACTATCATTTTCATATCAAAGGGGAGAAAATATATAATAGATTAATGCTAAAGGTAGAGACATATCAATGATTATCATATTTTATATGTTCTCCACATCTTGGTATCCTTTGAGTTCTATTGCTTTTGATTGGTAGAATACTCTTGTGTTTCCTAACATAGTTTTCTCAAGTGTGTCTCTACTACTAGAATGCTCAAGAACTCAAGGTAAGTATATGCATCATATCTTTGATCAACATGATCTCTTGATTCTTGCACATATTGTTTGCAAGAGTGAAGTCTTGATCAAGGATATACATTTCATTCACATGTATTGATGCATATAGCCAAGATACACATGACTCTTATATCCCTTTCATTCATATGTGTGTCCATGCATTACAAAGCAACTATCCTTTAAAGGATTGCACACATTTTAGGGGGAGCAAATCTAGGTCATGTGTTTCTCAAAGTCTTCATTGCATCCATGCATATCTTTAATTGAAGCTCTGATTGCATGTTGTCATCAATTACCAAAAAGGGGGAGATTGAAAGCACAACGTGCTCCCTTGGTGGTTTTGATAATTCATGACAACATACATTGTCTCTTGGACTAACACCTCTATCTAGTGTATTTCAGATAATAGTCCATGGAGAGTTGAGTTGGCAAAAGTATTGAGGAGATTGTGGAATTACCCCAAGATTCAAGGAAATAGGTTGGCCAAGCTTCAAGCAAGAGGACTCTACATTTTACATTTGTGAGAAATCACTTTGAGTCCATAGGAAAGCCAATACTATTAAAAGGTGGTAAAGTTTTGATGGTGAAAAATATGCTCAAATGTGCACAAGTGATAGTCACCAAAACATCCACAAACTGTCCCACCAAAGTCTGTCCAAAGCCAAATATGCAAAATCGGTGCAATCAACATTCCTATCCCAGTGCCACCGATTCTAAACCCTAGACAGACTCAGCCAAACCGTAACACTTCGGTGCAGTCGACACTGCACTCGGTGCCACCGAGTTGGGTTGCCAAGATTCTGTTACGCAAGTTCACATTTTTGGTCCGTCCGAGAATGGTGAATCGGCGTCACCGAGATTGGCAAATCCGATCATTGGTTACCTTGTCGGTGCAACCGAGAATTGTATGTTGGTCCCTTCGAGATTGAAAAGTTGCCACTTTTGGTCACTTAGGTACCACCAAGATTTACACATCGGTGTCATCGAGTTGGTCATTTTGTGTGTAACGGTTGGATTTTTGGAGATGCCTATATATACCCCTTCACCACCACCCACTCGATAGTGAAGCACTCAGAACTATTCCATACCTATCATACTCAGTTTTCTGAGAGAGAACCACCTACCCTTGTGTTGAGGTCAAGATCTTCCACTCCAACCATATGGATCTTGACTTCTAGCCTCTCCAACTTCCTTTCCACCAATCCCATCTCTTCTACCAAGTCAAATCTATGAGAGAGTGATTGTGTGTTGAGGAGTCTATCATCTTGAAGCACAAGAGCAAGGAGTTCATCGTCATTACCGAGCCTATTACCTTTTGGCGGGTGGTGCCTACTAGATTGGTTTGGTGTCGCTTGGGAGACTCCTACTTCGTGTTGTGGAGTGAACCAAGAAGTTTTTAAGGGCAAGGAGATCACCTACTTTGTGAAGATCTACCCACAATGAGGCTAGTCCTTTGTGGACGGAAGCCGCATGGAATAGTGTCGGTTGCTCAGCCTCCGTGGGTAGAGCCCTCCGTGGACTCTCGCGATCGTTACCCTTCGTGGGTTGAAGAATCCATGAACGTGGACGCACGATAGCACCACCAATCGGAACCACGGAAAAAAAAATCCTTGCATATCCTATTGCGTTTGATCTTCCTACCCCATCTCTTTACTTACATGTGCAATGTCTTTACTTTCCACTGCCATACTTGTAGACATGCATGTGTAGGGCTGTTAGGCTTGCTAGACTTTCTAAAATAGTTAAAATTTGCCAATCAATTAACTTGGGAAAAGGTTAGGTTTTTAATTACTGCTAGTAGTCTATTCACCCCCCTCTAGACACCCCTCTCTCGATCCTACACTTGGGCATCCCAAAGCTTGGTCTCTTGCTACTCCTTATTCCGTAGTCTATTATGATCACACCCAAAACTTGAAAACTTTAATCACACAAAACTCAACAAAACTTCATGAGATTCATTAGTATAAGAAACACATTGCATACTTGAGTTACTATGATAAATTGATTCAAATTAATTTTTGCATAATAGGTACCATATTCTAACATCCCCATGACTTATACCCCCGCCCCCGATATAATCCATGGCATAATCAAAACAAGCAAACTGTAAAGAGCCCATGCTTCTGTAACTCTAAAAATTATGAAAAATTATAAACACGTAAAGAATTTCTATTAAAATATCTATTAAAATTTCATATCATTATCACGCTCCAATAACAAATGGAAATTCCTACATTGGAGTCAAAGTTTGTGTTTCAGATTCAGCATCGTTTCTACTCATCTTATGAGTCATCCCAAAGGTTGTACTTGGCACAAACACTAATTAAAACATAATAACATAATCATTACAGAGGCAACAATCATGTTATCTCACAAAAATATAAAGTAAAAACATAAATAAAGATACACATTGGGTTGCCTCCCAACAAGCGCTATTGTTTTATGCCCCTAGCTAGGCATAATCCATAGTTTCAAGTGTTGTTATCTTTGTTTATGAGGGGTCCAAACCCCTTCACAATATTGTTTTCCTTTGCACAAAGAACATCATGCTTTTTTTTCTATGGTATCAAGCCTCCTATTGTGCAACATGACGTTTCCATGGATCTTAGAGATAGAGTTGAACGCCGCCCCCCCTAAAATTGGATTCCATACTAGTTCTAGCCTCATTAATTCGCTCAGTTTGGCGATGGCATATTGGTATAGCAGGTTCAATGGTTTATATTTTAGGCCGCCGAAATATATTTTTCATCTTATCATAGGTGTCAAAATCATTGTTTCAAAGGAAATCCTTTTCAAACATAGAATCCAAGACACGTCTATGAGATAGAGATAAATCAACATAAAAACTTCTAAGGAGCAATTTGATATGAATCTTAGGATTAGTTCTTGCTTGAATTACTATTAATCCATCTCAAGCTTCTTTAAGTGGCTTGTCACCTACTTGCTTAAAATCAAGAACTTGAGAACCCTCTCCAAAGAAGGAGGGTGAGGCATACCCGGAGGACAGCTAGCCATGACTTTAAACAAGCAAACTAGTAACTAGTAAAGATAAATATTTTTGTATTTTTATTTTTTATGAGACAAACTAAATATAAAAAAAATAAAAAGAAGAAAAATTGAATGAAATTTTGTGCAAAGTTACTTGATAGTTGGTGATGGTATTGCCCGGCGACGGCACCATAAATCCTTCCTAATACTCGTGATCTGCGTTGGGTTTTCCGTGAAGAGGAACGGGTAATCGCAGCACAAAGTGGGTAAGTATTTCCCTTAGTTATGAAATCAAGGTTTATCAAACCAATAGGAATACCAATCCTGATCCGTGTTCAACGCCTGCACACAAAACAACAAACAAATTGCACCCAACGCTGGCAAGAGGGTTGTCAATCCCCTTGATCTTGTTATTTGCAAGCAAGTGAGTTGTGTAGATAATTGTAGATAATAGTAAAGTGCAAAATAAAATAAAAGGTATTAAATAACATCAAAGTAATTATAACAGTTGTGAATTTATAGGTGAATAGACCCGGGGGCCGTAGAGTTCTCTAGTGGCATCTTTCATAAGCAAAGCTATGATGATCATGCAAATAAGAATCATAGTAATCAGGTTTGACTCAAATACTTTTCATGAATAATTTGAACATAAACTCACAATTCATCAGATCCCAACAAACACACTATACAAAGGGATTACATCGGATAGATCAAGGCAAAGATGCGATCAACATTGTATTGAAGATTGAGAGAGAGAGACATTTCCATCTAGGTACTACCTACAGACCCGTAGGTCTATGGTGAACTACTCACACATCATGGTGAGGGCAACAAGGTTGATGAAGAGGCCTTCGTGATCGATCTGCCCTCCAACAGGGTGTTGGAACTGAGGTGTAGATTACCTCTCGTCGGAACAGAGACTTATGGCGACGGAAAAAGTGTTTCGGGAGCGCTTCTGGTGTTTCTAGGATATATGTGAATTTATTGGCCAGATAACAACGTCGGGAGACGCTCCAAGGGGCACCATATATCTGGCCATGACCCCCCTAGGGTGGCGGTTGGAAATGTGGTGCCCCCTGGTGTACCTCCTGGCCCTCCTCCAAAGCTTCTAGGTCTTGTATTGGTCCGGAAAAAATCACCTAAAAGTTTCATGGCAATTGGCTTCGTTTGGTATTGTCGTGGTTTTATCATGGCAGATGTCCAGGTGAATGGACTTAGGTTCGGGGCAGCAACGCAACTATGTGGCGGCTTGAAGGGGTTGGTCGGAATCGAGAGACGCGGAGTTTACCCAGGTTCGGGCCCTCCGATGGAGGTAAAAGCCTACGTCCTGCTTGTCTGGTATTGATGATGAAGGAGATCTCTCGGTTACACAGGTGCTATTTTTCCTACCTCTAATAACGAGTCTCTAATCTCTTGTCTATCTAAGACCTGTCTATTGAGACGTCTAAAAAAACTTGACACTCTTGGGGTGACCCGCCCCTCCTTATGTAAGTTGAAGGGGCGGCTTACTGTAGAGTCTAAGTCGGATTGAGACTTAACTTATTATGAATTCCTATCGTGGGCTTCTTCTTCATGGGCTTCTGAGTCCCAAGCTTCTTATCTTAGACGGGTGGCTTACACCGGGCGTCTTACGCCGGGCAGCTTACACCGGGCGGCTTAGAACCGGGGACTCATCTTCAGGGACTCACCTTCAGGGACTTACAACCGGGGACTCATCTCCAAGACTCATCATCAGGGACTTACAACCGGGGACTCATCTTCAAGACTCATCTTCAGGGAGTTACAACCGGGGACTCATCTTCAAGACTCATCGTCAGGGACTTACACCTGGGGACTCTTCTTCAGGGACTTACAACCGGGGACTCATCTTCAAGACGCATCGTCAGGGACTTACACCCCGGGACTCATCTTCAGGGACTTACAACCGGGGACTCATCTTCAGCCGGGTCATAATTGTCACCGGGTTAGAACTGTCTCCCGGATCATACCGCGGGGTATATCCCCGACATTAGCCCCCAGGTTAGCTTAAATTTATTCATGGTAACCTCCTGAAAAAGGAATAGTAAATACGTTAAGTGGCCAGCTTGTTCCTTTGGCCGGCTTATAAAGTGGCTTCTCAGAAATCCGGGTTTTTTCAATATGCCATTTGAGTCGGCTTCAAATACTTTGGCTTAATGAAAATCTTGAAAAATAAGAAATCCTCATGACGTAGATCCAGACTTCCATTGTTATGAAGCAGGGTGGCTTATATAAACTCTGGCAGGTTATGATCTTTTGATAACGCTGGGTCATGAATGTTGGTGACGCCGGGTCTAACAACTGAATTCCATAATTAATATCTTGAAAATTCTCCTCAAAATTTTTGATATGTCCATATTATCCGTAGACCCCAAGCTCCGAGATTATCCATGATAACTTGGTGCTTTGCAATAATATTTTGGACTGTGTAGCCCCCAAGTGGCGGGTTGTCCTACCTGCAGCAACCTGGGACTTATAACTGTCTTATACTTTATAAAGCTTCAGCTGGTGTAGCCCCCAAGAGCCGGCTCATCAGAATGTGATGTGCCGGGTCTTCAATTTAAACCTCTTAACTTGCCAAACAACTGAATACTGTAGCCCCCAAGTGCCGAGTCGCACGCCTACGACGACTTGGGACTTTAGAAAATTTGATCCGAGCGGTGTAGCCCCCAAGTGCCGGGTCAGTAAAAATTACTGTGCTGGGACTTTAGATAATAGGGTCTTGTCAACAATGTAATGATTTGAAAATCGTCTTGCATTATCCCCCAAGTGTCGTGGTGCGTGCTTGCAGCGACATGGGACTTGCATACTTGATATAAACTGGACTTGAATAATGTAGCCCCCAAGTGCCGGGTTGTCTGCCTGCCGTGACTCGGGACTGTGTGAGAATAATATGACTCACCACAATTTGTTGAATGAATCCTTGACCGTGGTTGTCAACCGGTATGAATATCCTGGAAGAATACGTTTATCCTTGACATGACATCCCTGCTCGTGATTGCGGTGCAACCCGATAAATATATGTCCATAAGTGTTGTAGATTACTACAGAGCACAATTGAAGAAATCCAAGAACCGGTCAATTAGATGACAGGACATTATATCTGATAGGGAGGTTCTTGAAAAATAATAAATTCTCCGAGTTGGCTTAAAAACCCCAATCATTTAGTACTGGTTATGACAAACCATGATGAAGATCCAGCCAGGTTGGCTATTAAAGATCCATTTGTTCTTGCAGAAGTTCTTCATCATACTTAACGGTGGCTCATCTTAAGAGATAAGACCTGCAAAAATAAACAAGACAAAATATATTCTGCATTGTTGTAAGGGCATCTTGAATAAGCATAACCCAGAGATGTTTAGATCTTTCATAACATTGCTCCTTATTTCATAATCTTGCTCTGGCCCGGCTTGATAAACCAACATGACATATGAATATGATGCAATGTATGATGCTATGTATGATGCTATGTATGATGCAATATGTATGATGCAATGCATGATGATCTTACTTTTTCAAAAACTTATGTGTCGGTTCTTCTGGGTGGACTCGCTAATTAAAACTCCTAATCAGTATAGGGTCTCTATCGAGATTGGCCTTCAATTTCTTAGAACGACTCAGAGTCTCTAAGCGAGATTAACTAACAGGAAGTGTAGCGTCCCAGAAAGAGACACGGCAGGGCATGAGTACCATGGTAGCCCATAAACTGCCTCTCACGTGACATAAATCCGTCGTTTTAACCTTAAACAATGCAGGGTCTTTAAAAGATTAACTGTCTAAGAGTACGAATGGGCCACATAGCAGAGAGTCGGCAGTAAATGAGAGAGTTTATCCTCGCTTTCCGTAAGCCAGCCCTCATGAGACAAGAATGTCTAGTTTAACCTTAACCAGTACAGGGTCTCTATCGATATTGGTCGTCAACTTCTTTGAACCGGCTCAGGGTCTCTAAGCAAGATTAACTGGTAAGAGTTCGGCGGGTCACATAGCAGAGCAGCATCAGCTTACAGGCAGGTTTAACCCGAGTGTCTTAAGAGCCGATCAAGAGGGTATGTAAGCTAAACCCGGTGGGTTGGAAGCCCCCAAATTACCTTTGTTGATGGAGTCAACTTCTTGGCTTAAGAGCCGATCGATAGGGTTTGATAAGCTAAACCAGGCGGGTTAGAAGCCCCCTAGACGATCATGTTGATGGAATCAACTATTTGGCTTAAGAGCCGATCAATAGGGTCTGATAAGCTAAACCTGGAGGGTTGGAAGCCCCCAAATGACCTTTGTTGACGAAGTCAACTGTTTGGCTTGAGAGTCGATCGATAGGGTCTGATAAGCTAAACCCGGCAGGTTAGAAGTCCCCTAGACGACCATGTTGATGGAGTCAACTATTTGGCTTACGAGCCGATCAATAGGGTCTGATAAGCTAAACCCGGATGGTTGGAAGCCACCTAGTGAACTTGTCAATGATATCAACTTGTGCACCATCTTGGTAAGCCGCCGTCTTGTATGAAGAAATAGTAGAAGCCTCCAAGTGACTTTATGATGATCCAATAAATCTGGGGACCCATGTTTGAATGGTGCATCATGGCGGTTCGTCCTCTTGGGCAATTTTTAATCTTCCGCCAATAATGTAATAGCCCCTAGGATTGGGTTTTCTCTTGCAAAGACCCAGGGTTCTTGTTGAAAATGACCAAATGTGTTTCGCCATATCTGTAGCCCCCGAGTCTTAAGTTGACTTGAAAAGGCGGCTTGGGAATCTCCACTAAAAGTTGAGGTTGGCCCTAGCGGGTTATAGATGATCCCGTATGAATTGTTTCAATAATCCGGTCGATGGTTCGTCCCGGCTGGTTGTTGAAGTGAACCAAATTGTAATGGCGGCAACTTGTGCGCCTGTCCGTTGGGCGGCTCGTATCGACGAGCACTGCACCGATATGTTGATGTAGATCAAACTGTGGGTGGTGTCTTGCACGCGTCCGTTGGGTGGCTCGTACAGGCGAGCACCGTACCGATATGTTGATGTAGATAAGACCGTAGGGCGGCGATTCAGAACCGTCCATTGGGTGCTTGTACTGGTGTATGCAGCCATTGGCGTGCTGATGTAGACATAGAAACCAGCCGCAACATTGTGAGCCGGTGCTGTTGTGAAAAGACGCCATGGCGTTGTAAGCCGGCACAGATGGTGAGAAGCGGCCACGATGTTGTAAGCCGGCGCAGATGCCGAGAGGCGGCCACAGCGTTGTAAGCCGGCGCACATGGCGAGAGCTGGCAGCAGCGCTATAAGCTGGCGCGGGTGGTGAGAGACGACCACGGTGTTGTAAGCCGGCACGGACGGTGAGTCGCCTGTGGCTTTGAAAACCAATATGGACGGTGAGTCGTCATGGTGTTGTTAAGCCATCGCGGTCGGTGAGTCGCCCGCGGTATTTATAAACCAGCGCGGACGCGCGGGTCATTTTTGACATGTCGATGTAGCCTGGATTGTGAGGCGGCGGCTCACAAATGTTCATTGGGCGACTCGAGCGCACAGGCATGACACCAACGTGTTGATGTTGACAGGATCACAAGGAGCGGTGGCTAGCACACTTGTCCGTCGAATAGTGCGGCATAGATGGATGATAGCACATGATAATGTTTGCGCGAGCTATATATCCATGACACAACCATCGCTCCTTGTAGTGAACAGGTGTCCTGCATCAAAAAATACCGCAAGCCAGATTAGTTGTTTCTCGAAAGAAAAAAATAAAAATAAAAATAAATCAGATGGATTTCACCTAATTCATCCGGACGACAGATGATCCGTATATAGCGCCTATAAATGACCTTTTGATACAGTCGTTGAATTCCTTTTGATCCGTATATGAATTAACAGCACGAGCTTCTAACTCCACATAATATGTAGTGCCAATGTGTGCCAGCACATTTCTCTCTCTGTCCCTTTCTTTTTAGACTGCATGTGAGGAGCGGGCGAGGCGGCGCAAAATGATATGGGGGTGAGGCGAGCCAACTCAGAGGTGCAGCGATCCGCGGTGCGACCGTTGACTCGGCGGCAAGGCGACTTGGAGACCGCGGTGGCGCGCGATGGCTCGACGGCAGGGGCGAGGTGAGGCTGCAACGCAGGCGCAGCTGAGCCGGCGAGGCGCGATGTGGTTCTGCGTTGGAGGCACAGTGAGATGCGGCTGCGCGATGTGGCAATTTGCAGGCGCGGTGGCACGGTGTGGCGGCTGAGGTGGAGCAGCGGCTCGCGACGGCGCACCGGCCAGGCAGGGCGCGGTGGAGGCGGGCGCGCGCGAGGGCGGCTCGTCAGGAGCGACGGCCGGACCAGCCGGTGCGGTAGCGAGGTGGCGGAGGCAACTCGAGGAGCCTCATGGGGATGCGGTAGGTCGGAGCAGAATCGGTGCGGGCGCGGGAAGTGCGGCGAGCCAGAGGCGCATGGGGTAAAGCCGATGCTTGTGGAGTAGAGCAAACAGCCTGCGGGCATGACAGTGCTCTCAGAGCGGGGCCATCTTGAGGGAGAGACGCCGGGATGGCTGAGGCACGTGGTGAGGTGGCAAAAGCATGGTCGCGTGAAGGAGAGCGGATGCACGCGACTCAAGAAGCATCAACGCTAGGCGGCTCACGGCGCAGCGACTCAAGGAGCATCAGCGCTGGGCGGCTGCTCGCGGAGTAGCGACGCCGGACGGCGGCTCACAGGAGCAGCTAAGGGGCCGGGGCGAGGCCGACTCGGAGTGAGCAACCACGGCAGCGGAGGCATATGGTGAAGGCGGCTAGCGGCTATGGCGGTAGAGGCGGGTCGATTATGCGGCCACCCGGCAGGCGGGTCGTAGTTGGAGGAAAGCGAGGAAAGCAAGGCGAGTCGGTGCCGTGGGCGGCGGAGACCCAGTCTGTGTTAATGCCTGTCTTCAGATAGTGGCTGACTGGCCGATAGGACGGATGCACGTCCGTGTCCAGCTAGCTCTAGCTTCAGCTCCACTCCGTGTCGATATATGTTTCCAGGTCGTGGTGAATCGTGAGTTTCTCTCCATGCAAAATGTATAATATACACATTTAGTGAATAGTATATGCACGTGGTTAGCACTCTGGCCGCATAATCCATGAACATAGTCAGCTCTCCTGTTTATTGTAGGACTCGATCCAACGGAGCAGGAAGGTACACCACAATGCATGTTTTTCCTGCAGGCGCTCCCATCCATAAATGTGCAGACTTGATCCGTGATGGCTTTTTTTATTTCTATTTTCTCGTAGTAGGAAGATTGAGGTAGACATCGGCGTAGAGGATGGATCTTGATTTCGTCGGCTTTGACCACGTGCCGGAGCAAAGGCAGGGGCAAAAATGCCTACCATGATGGTACCCAAGTAGCGGGACAGCGGTTGCCAACCCGATGTACCGATTCGACGACAGCTCAGCGGAATTTGCATCGGATTCAGTAAACCATTGCATGGAAAATCTTGTTGATCTCGTCGACTTTGCGGCGGCACACAAACCCTAATTCTCATCCTAATCTCCCGTCTTGTCTCTGCCATCTCCAAATCTGGTCCTGATTACCACAATAAAATGATTATTTCGTCTACTCTACGCATGGTTGTCCCTCTGTAATTGCCTTACGCCGGGTCTTCTTCATCCGGTCAATAGCAAACTTCTTGATCTCCCAAAGAAATCCCTTCAAGAACACAGCACTAGTGTGTGCCGTCCCACGGTGGGCGCCAACTATCGTGGTTTTATCACGGCAGATGTCTGGGTGAACGGACTTAGGTTCAGGGCAGAAGTGCAACTATGTGGCGGCCTGAAGGGGTTGGTCAGAATCGAGAAACGCGGAGTTTACCCAGGTTCGGCCCCTCCGATGGAGGTAAAAGCCTACGTCCCACTTGTTTGGTATTGATGATGAAGGAGATCTCTCGGTTACAAGGGTGCTGGTTTTTTGCTTCCTCTAATCACGAGAGTCTCTAATCTCTTGTCTCTCTAAGACATGTCTATTGAGACATCTAAAAAACTTGACCTCTCGAGGTGACCCACCCCTCCTTATATAAGTTGAAGGGTGGTTTACATGTAGAGTCTAAGTCGGATTGAGACTTAACTTATTATGACTTCCTATCGTGGGCTTCTTCTTCATGGGCTTCTGAGTCCAGGGCTTCTTATCTCAGACGGGCGGCTTACACCGGGTGGCATACATCGGGCGGCTTACAACCGGGCGGCTTAGAACCAGGGACTCATCTTCAGGGACTCACCTTCAAGGAGTTACAACCGGGGACTCATCTTCAAGACTCATCTTTAGGGACTTACAACCAGGGACTCATCTTCAAGACTCATCTTTAGAGACTTACAACCGGGGACTCATCTTCAAGACTCATCGTCATGGACTTACACCCGGGGACTCATATTCAATTCTCATTTTCATGGACTTACAACCGGGGACTCATCTTCAAGACTCATCGTCAGGGACTTACACCAGGGGACTCATCTTCAAGGCTCATCGTCAGGGACTTACACCCGGGGACTCATCTTCAAGACTCATCTTCAGGGACTTACAACCGGGGACTCATCTGCAGGCGGGTCATAACTGTCACCGGGTTATAATTGTCTCCCGGGTCATACCACGGGGTATATCCCCGACAGGTATGGTAACTTTGAAAAGCCAAAAACACGCACAAAACGGGAACTGGCACTGGGCACTGTGTCAATAGGTTAGTGCTCAAAATATTATAAATTGGTAAATAAATACCCAAAAAGTATCCTAGAATGATAATATGTCATCATGGAACAATCAAAAATTATAGATACGTTGGAGACGTATCAAATACTACCCTTGAAGATTGTTGGGACCCCCATACTTATGGGTCATCAACATTCACACCGACACTATACATGCTATGAAAATTGAGTCTACTCTACAAAATCACACATGCATGGTCACACAACCTTAAAAAACATGGTGAACTACATTAGTTGCATTTGTGCACATTTGCAGTAACAAAAAAACTCCAAACCCAAAATTCATCATAATAGGAACCCATCCTTTCCATAATGGTTCATATGCACTTTAATTACATACAGATATAAACCTAACTACGTGTTGAAAAATCTATACAAGTCTGTGGCCGCGATCAAATACATCACATAAGGAACTGATTGTTTCCATAATGCTTCATATCCACTTTAATTACTTACGAATATAAGGAGAACTACGTGTTGATAAATCTATACAAGTCTGCCACGGCGATCAATCTGTTACTCAACATGCACTATTGTGATAGTAAGTGGCTAACTCGAAAGAACCAAGACTTATAAGGAACTCATATTTGGTATCCATTTCATTGAATATGAAAATCAAAGCATCGGAACCGTCACTATGACCCTGATTTGAATGGATAAACAATACAATTCTATTAAACATGCAAATTCAAAATAAATATGTGCATGTATGATGTAGGAGTACGTGTGGATACTTGGATACCAACATCAATAGCCTCCCGAGCAGGCTAGACCTTGCATGGGGAGCGAAAACAAGTAGATTATATGCATGTCAAATTCCTATCGTTGTCGCGGAGAATGAGCGGTCTGTTAGTAGCATGGCCTCTGTGTTCTCCGTTGTTGAGTGACCTCCTCTATGGCATGCGCTTACAGCCTGTGTGGTAATGGCAGTGGTCCCAAGGTGGAGGTCAACTGAACATACATACTACCTCCGTATAGAAATATAAGAGCATTTAGAGTAGTGACCTAGAAGCTCTTATATTTCTGCATGAAGGGAGTACCAGCTATAGTAGTGTATGCAATTGCGTAGCCAGCCAAACATCACGTCCCAGGCCAACTTCAACGCTACAGTGCAAGAACAGTATAAATCGATGACATTCTATCTATAGTCAACAAAGAAACTTGTTGCCATGCTCCGGGACGAGGCCCCTATTGCCCGGGGCCTGGTTACGCTAGTGAATGAATGGGCATTTGGCCATCTGGGGTGATCCAGTTGTAGAGGAGTAGCCCCGATGAAGATGAAGACAACATGGGGCACGAGCTGTGGTCATGGCGAGCACATGGAACTCCTGATTTTTACTGATTTTTCTTTTAGCGGATAGAGTGGGATCTCTCTTAGGTAGACAGAGCGAGGACTACATGAGATCTTGATGGGAGTACAAATCAAAGTACGATTAGGAAGCAAATAGGTCATGTCCTAATTGGGTCATTCACTTACGTTGCAAGTATACTTGGGCCTATGTCGGGGCGGGCTAAAAAAGCCAGGTATTGAAAACCCAGGCCCAGGTTTGGTCGGGCCTGACCGTCGGGCCTAATAAATCAAGATCGAGCCTGAAAAAGTTTGACACAACTTGATCGTCTTGGCCCGACTATGGTTAAAATTACGTTTTTCTCAAGCCCGAGCCTGACACGAATCGTAGGGCTCAATTTCTAGGCCCGAGCTCGGCCCGATGGGATGATTAGGCCCCGCCCGGCTCGAGATTTTTGGACCAGGTTGGGTCAGACCGTTCGGGCCGGGCTGCCCATGGCCAGGTCTAGTTGCAAGCACGGGCATGTTTACAAGTTTATGTATATTGTGTGAGTGTTTTAGTGTGGAAATACAATAAGAGTAGTTTTCATGCCAGCCAGATTTCAAGGAATTGATTTCTTCCTTCTAAAATCTGAACAACTATGTCACTGGATATCTTGTTTAAGATTGAGTTAGTTTTCCACTAGTGATAGGTGTGACTTGTACTTGCACCAAGTGAATGTAACCAACATTAATTTTTGTCCAATGTTGTCTTTACATACTAATGAATTATGCTTTCTGTGTACTTCATGTGTCACACTTGTTAACTCATTGAGCAGGCAGCTCGAGGGAACCCTAGTCCCACCAACCGCTGGCTATCCCCTCCAACACCTCTCCTCGTCGTCACCGAGGGTATCTATCGGGCGAACCCTGGGCAGCCTTGGCGGTGGCGAGGCCTTCCATGACCGTGACTCCGACTTGGCGGCAGCGCAACTCGAAGCTGGTGGCGGTGGCGTTGCTCATGACGGGTGTGGTGGGGTGCTCCGCCTGATGGTGTGCCCCAACTTGTAGAGGTGGGATGTCGATCCCTCCAATCTGATTTGGGTGGGTTGGTGAAGCTCCACCCAAAGTTGCAGTCGATTGTGTGCCTCTTTGGATGATGTGGGTTGGGGATCTAGTCGGCAGGCTTCATGGCATAGATGTTGGAAGGCAGGCGGTGACAGGCTATATCCGGGAGGTGCGGGGTCTTGGTGCCGTGAAAATAATGGTGGATGTCCCCGTGGTCTTTTCGCATCATGACAACGTCCTACATAATCATTCCTCGCCGATTTGGTCATTGATGTGTTCTAGAGCTGCCGCCAGAGATCCTATCCAAGGTATCTACATTGGATAGAATCTGGTCAAGCATGCCATATCAGCCTAGGACGTTCCATGACGGTGTGGCACGAAGCTCTATTGTTGGTTGAGACCATGGGACATTGCTACCTCTTGAGTGTGTGTTGGTTTTCCCTTGAAGAGGAAAGGGTGATGTAGCGAAGTAGATAAGTATTTCCCTTAGTTATTGAGAACCAAGGTATCAATCCAGTAATAGGAACAAGAAAGTCACCAATGGATGCACCTACGCAAACAATCAAACTCTTGGACCCAACGCTATAAAGGGGTTGTCAAACCCTTCACGGTTATTTGCAAGGATTCAGTCTGATAGAGATAGATGTAAAAGATTGCGGAAAGTAAAAAGTAAATATATTGCAGCAAGGTATTTTTGTTATTTTTGGTTTATAGATCTGAAAATATATTATGGAAAGTAGACCCGGGGCCATAGGTTTCACTAGAGGCTTCTCTCTTGAAGGAAAGTATCATGGTGGGTGAATAAATTACTATCGAGCAATAGATAGAAAAGCGAATAATTGTGAAGATATCCAAGGCAATGATTATGCATATAGGCATCACGTCCGTGTCAAGTAGACCGAAACAATTTTGCATCTACTACTATTACTCCACACATCGACCGACTCCTGCTTGCATCTAGAGTATTAAGTTCATGAAGAACTGAGTAACGCATTAGGTAAGATGACATGATGTAGAGGGATAAACTCAAGCAATATGATGAAAATCCCATCTTGTTACCCTTGATGGAAACAATACAATTCGTGCCTCACTACCCCTACTTTGTCACCGGGTGAGGACACCGCAAGATTGAACCCAAAATTAAGCACTTCTCCCATTGCAAGAATTACGAATCTAGTTGGCCAAGCCAAACCAATAACTTGAAGAGACTTGCAAAGATATGAAATCATGCATATAAGCATTCAAAAAAGACTCAAATAATATTCATGGATAATCTGAACATAAACCCACAATTCATCGGATCTCGACAAACACACTACAAAAGAGTATTACATCGGATAGATCTCCATGAAGATGAACATGGTATTGAAGCACAAAGAGAGAGAAGAAGCCATCTAGCTACTAGCTATGGACCCGTAGGTCTGTGGTGGACTAGTCACACATCATCGGAGGGGCAATGGAGTTGATGTAGATGCCTTCCGTGATCGAATCCCCCTCCGGCAGATTACTGGAAAAGGCTCCAAGATTGGATCTCTCGAGAACGGAGGCTTCTGGCGGCGGAAAATTATTGTGGTGTCTATTTTTGGTATTGGGGGAATATTTGGGTATTTATAGGACAAATATTAGGGCTAGGAGACCTGCCAGGAGGTGGCAAGTCTACTAGGTGCGGTGAGGGGGTGGATGCACCCCCTGGCTTGTGAACTCCTGGCAACTACCCTTCTGTGCACTCCAAGCCTCGTAGATCTCTTTTGTTCCAGAAAAAATCATTCCAAAGATTTTATTCCGTTTGGACTCCGTTTAATATCCCATATCTGCAATACTCAAAAACAAGGAAAAAATAGAAATTGACACTAGGATCTAGATTAATAGGTTAGTCCCAAAAATAATATAAAATAGTATATTAATGCATCTAAAACATCCAAAATAGATAATATAATAGCATGACACAATCAAAAATTATAGATACATTGGAGACGTATCAGACATGTCGGCTTGATTCTATGGTGTAGACAGTTGTGGAGAAGGTCATGTTAGCTACGATTGAAGGATCAGTTAGACGTATGGAGCCTTCGAGGAGATGGATTCAGCCAGATGTTAGGTAACTTTGAGGAGCAATAGTGTCAAGTGGGGGCGACGACACTGGAGGAATTATTTTTTGGTGGTGCTCCTAGGGTCCCGAGACGGGACTTTTTGGGTGAAAACCTAAGGCATTCTCCTCGTTTTCTCACGACAGCTACCATGGGTAGGCTTATCATAGGTGGTTGGGGGCGGAGAACGCCGACGGGCTCCGGGTGCGAGATTGGGCACAAGCGGTGGCGACACACGATGTACCCAGGTTCAGGGCCCTCCATGGGAGGTAACACCCCTAGTCCTGCTTGGTCTGGTTGGATGGATAGTTGTGTTTATAAGGATGCTCCTGGAGCTGTATCTAGAGGAGGAAGCAGGAGCAGCTGGCTCGTCTTCCTCCATTTCTAGGGATGGAATGAGAGGAGAGTTCTATGTGGGTGTATGTCAATGATCGTCCGTCCCTGCTGCATGAGGGCTCGGGGGGTTTAATAGGCCAACCCCCCGGCTTTATAATGTATTCTAAGGTACAGGGGTGGAGGGGACCTGCTGGCAGCCTCTCCGGCTGACCAAGGGTCCCGCCCTTCGAGCCGTCTCGTCGTCTATAGGGTCCACCGGCTGCTCGGTCCCGCCGCCTGTGAGGGGCCCGCCAGCCGGCTCTGCGGTTGGCCCTCGCCCACCTGCAGCGGCACGGGTCACCCAGGAGGCGTCGTCTAGCGCCAACCGGCCGAAGTCTCCGGTACGGCCTACTGCAATACAGCACCGGGGCAGGTAATCGAGTGGGCGAGGGCGTGCCGGCACTGTTCCCCCGCCTGATCGCGCTCGTCAAGGTCAGCGGCCTGGACGGCCGGACTATAGCCATGCGCTCCCATGCGTTAGCGGCCACTGTGGCCACATGGTCGCTCGTCGTGGCGGTCGTGTCATGTCATTGTACCTGCGCATGGAGGGGCAGGACATTGCATGTCTGCCCCAGGGTCAATGGAGGAGGCGGCCCGGAGGCAGCCAGCCGCGCCCAGCCGGCAGGGGTCAAGCCGGCTCCTCGACCAGCCGTCCGTTTCGCTAGTCGGCAGCAACTCGAGCCGGCTGTTCCCCAGCCGGCCGTGGGCAACCGGTTGCATAGTTTTTCTTTGAAGCGGAAGGGGGGAGAACCCCGTTGCTTTGGCCTACCTAGGGGTAATAACCTAGTCAGTAGTCCTCGAAGCCGGCAGGGGCCCGCGTCCGGTAGACGGAGGAGAGCCGGCAGCTTCCTCCAAGCGGTACCTTCCCCAGTGTGAACCCGAAGGGCCAGTTGGAACAGTAGTTGGACCCGACGCCTTGGGTTCTGGCGCATCACCCCGGGACCCAAGCCGGCCCGCCACACGCCACGCAGCGAGTAATGATGTGGCAGGCCCCATGCACGCGGGGAGACGGGACGTCGGCCTGGGCCTAGCCCGCTAGGCCCCGGGCATAGCCTAGTAGGGCTCGGGGCGCAGGCCAGGATCCTCTATGCCCCGAAGCGGTCGTTACAGCCCGGGGCCATCCACGCGCACGCGGAGTTTCCGGGGGAGTGCGCGCAATTAATCCCCACGTTCCCCGGTTGTGGCCTCCCCTATAAAAGGGGAGGAAGGGCAGGGGGCGGAGATACCCGCATCCCATTCGCCCCCTTGCCGCCTCGCCTTCTTGCCTTCTTCGTCTTCCTCGCTCCCCTTGCGCAACACCGTGCCTGATCCCGCAGCCGCGCCCGCACGCTGCCGCGCCGCTGTAATGGCCGACGGACGCGAAGGGAGCTGGGCTAGTTCTGTCGTCACTGAGGCAGACATTTGGAGCCCCGCCGCCCACGCATGCTGCCGCCGGCAGAGCGGGTGGTCCCTCGCACGCCGGGCGACGAGGTCATGTCGGCGCCGCAGCCGGGGGAGCACGTCGTGTTCCTCTGGCATTTCTCCCACGGCTTCCTGCTCTCGGTGAGCCATTTCTTCTGCCTGCTCATGGACACCTTCGACCTCCAACCGCACCACCTCGTCCCTAAAGCGATCCTTTACCTCGCCGGCTTCGTGACACTGTGCGAGGGATACCTCGGGGTCCTTCATTTTCTTGACTTCTTCAACGCCCTCTTCTACCTCAAGGCACTGAAGAGTAGCGCCTGCGGGGGCACGGCGGTGTGTTGCCGTGGCACCGTGCATTTCCCGCCCTTCTCTGACATCAAGTCTGTCAAGGGATGGCATCGGACGTTGTTCTATGTGAAGAACGCTGACCCGAACCTGGACTTAATCCAGCTGCCGTTGTTCATCGACATGCAGTCCACCCAATTGAACTGGCTGGGGACCACCCCGCGCAACGTGGCTCTGGCGGAGCTTGGGCGGCTTGCGTAGCTAAAGAGCTCCGAGGGATTGGTCGCCGCTGATCTGCTGGCGGCCTTCATCTCGCGTCGGGTGCTGCCTCTCCAGCTGAGGCCGCACCGGATCTACGACATCTCCGGCCGCTGGGACCCCTGCTGGATGTCGACCATCGACCTGATGCCGGCTCAGGTGGCGATGCGGGTGAACTCCATCACGACATTCAAGCTGAAGCCCTCTTCATGGCCTTTTGGCATGGAGCCATATGACCGCATCAACCGTCCCCCCTGGTAAGTCTTCGACGAGTCGGCTCTTCTTTTTGTTTGATTCTTTCTAGCCGGCAGCCGGCTACGGATCTTACTTCGCCGTGGTGACCGCAGCTGTTGGTGCAACAGAATACGCCGGACGGACCGCACCCCATGTCTTCGAGGCGGAGCGCGACCACTCCGACTCTGAAGACTACGTGTGGGGAGGCCCACCGGAAGAGGGGGTGGACTCCTCGGGAGGAGTCAACAAGCCGACAGACCCATGAGCCGGCGATCCCAGCAGAGCCGAAGGGTCTGGCGCAGCCGGGGAGCCTAGCGGAGCCGATGAGTTCCCTTTTGCCTCCATGTCCAGGGACTGGACGAAGGACGATGATGATGATGACGATGATGATGACGTAATGATTCTGAATGAGCCTCCTCCCTCAGCATGTCAGGGCCGGCGGAGCGAGGAGCGGCAGGCTCAAGCCCCGGCTACCGAAGCTACCGGCCGGGCGAAGAGGCCGTCTCAGCAGGGGCCGGCGGCCCCAGCACCAGTCCCAAAGCAGGTGAAGGTGGCCGCACGGAAGCCGCCGACGCGCGCCAAGCGGACCTTTCGCCTCGTCACCGGGTAAGTTCCTTTTTCGTGTTTTGCGTGCATTTTCTTCCGGGTCGTGAGCTGATGGGTGATCATCCTTCGTGCACTGCAGGGACCCCATCGATATTCACGAGGGGGAGCCGGCAGGGGACCCGACGGATTCCACCAACCGGCTGGCCCGCGAGCATGCGGCCACCCAGCGGGAGGAAAAGAGGAGGCTCGCGGAGCTGCGAGCCTCAAAGCCTGGAACGCGAGGCGGGGCCTCGCATTTCGGGACTTCGAGTGGTGGGAGGCGGAGGAGGTCCGCTGACCCTGCGCGGGCGTTGGACTCGGCGACGGAATCGACCCATCTGTCAAGGCCCTCGTCGAGTGAGCCACGAGGGGCGGCCATGGTGCCGCCCCCGCCTCCATCCGCAGAGGAGGCGGCCCGAGCGAGGGCGGGGGAAGCGGAGCCGGCCCTCGAGGCGAACCGGCCGGAGGTGCCGGACGTGACACCGCCCGCGGCCGAGCCGGCCCGGGTCGACGTACCGGAGGCCCTGGCGGCCCCAGAGGTGGCGTCAGAGGTGGCGGCCATGGATACAGAGGTGCTGTCCATCGTGATCGTCGCGTCAGAGAGGCATGAGGTGGAGGTAGTGAAGGAGTCGGACGAAGGGTCGGTGGGGGCGACTCCCGGAGCCTCACCGTCATCAACCCGTCCTCGGCGGCCGGCACCGTGGCGAGCCCGGCCGGCAATGGCGGCCGGGCCCAGAGGACCCTGCAGACCAAGCAGGAGGTGCTCTAGGACTGGGAGGTGCTGGCATGCTTGCCAGCCCTACCGGCTCCCCCGGCGGGCGGCCTAGTCCCCTCGTTCGAGGAGCTGGGGAGTGTCTTGGACCGGTGCCGCCAGGAGCTGACCCGGTTCGCAGAGGCGACAGATGCCACCCTGCCGCGTGCGGAGGTAAGCACTGTACCCTTCGTTTTAGAAATTTCGGTGGGAGCGCGCGAGCGCACCCACTGGGTTTAGCCCCCGACATGCGGGCTGGCTAACCGGCTGACGCGCAGCCGGGCCAGATCTCTTTGAGCATCCTTTGACTTTAGCCTCGTGTGTCAGGAGGTGAACTCCCAACGGTAGAAGCGGTATGAGGAGGCGGTCGCCATCCACGACCGTGGAAACAAGGCTTCTACCGCCTGGAGGAGGAGCTGGCGAGGGTACAAGGTAAGCCGAGTTTCGCGGGAGGGGTACGTAGACCCCGAGAGCCGGCTGACGCCTGCCTTGTCCTATAGGTGATCTGACCGCCCTCCGGGCGGAGAATACCGGGCTCGTCTCTGAGCGGAACCGGCTAGCGCAAGACGTCTAGTCGGTCATGCAGGAGAAGGACCGACTGGCCGCGCTATGGCGGACGGGGAGGCGGCCCGGGACCGCCTCAAGGCCAAGGTGGCGAAGGAGGTGGCGGCCAAGGAGACGGTCGTTAAGGAGGCGGCTGACGCTGCCCGGCGGACTGCCGCCCTCCAAGACGAGGTGACCCGCCTCGAGAGGTCGCTCGAGGAGGTCAAGGGCTCCCTCACTGCATTGGAGGCGGCGCTGGCGTCGGAGCGGAAAGTGTCGCTCAATTTTGCCATTGGGGTGGACGACGCCATCGAAGGTAGTTGTCCATTTTTCCTTTCTCTAGTCGGTTGCTTTTTCGTTTGCTGGTTCTTGTGTTTGATTTGTCCTTCTTTTATCTTCTTCCCTTTCTTCTCTTCCTTCTCGTAGGGCCATCGAGGAGCACCGGGAATACCTTTGGGAGCGCAGGCACTCCATTGAGGTGGACGCCGCGTGGGATGTGGATGAGCTTGGGCTCGCCATTGAAAACTGGATGATCCACCTCGAGCGGAGCGTGGAGTGGCTGAAGACGACCGGAAAGGAGATCATCACCGCTCTATGGCCGGGCCGCGGGGGAGCTCCGGTGAACCGTGTGGACCTGTGGCTGGAGTAGGCCGTGGCCCGGCTCGAGGCCTGGAAGGCGTCAGCAGCCCGAGTCGGCACGCAGATGGCACTTTGGTTCGTCACGCCGTGGTATCGCGGCATGGAATTGGGCCGGCTGGCCACCATGCGGGACGATTCGACCCTTGTCCGTCGGGCCAACGAGCTCGCGTCGTATTTCGACGCAGACGAGTTCATGCCGGCCCTTGGTGAGGACGGCGAGCCGGTGCCAGAAGACTCCTTCGGCATCCCCCAAGGCCCGGCGGATGAGAAGGTTGCCGACGAGAGCACCGATTCAAGCGGTGAGACGGTCGGGACCACGGATATCGCCTCGAAGGCCAAGGAAGCCGACCCGAAGGCCGCAGCCACCTCCGGGACAGGAGTTGATCCGCCCAGCGATGCGCCAGCTGGAGGCACGCCGGCTGGCGACGCGCCTGTGGCTGAGCCCCCAGGCGTCTTTATCTTTCTTTTTCTTTCCTGCAAGTTAGGCTCGAGTCCACCCACTTGGGGTGTTATGTAATGCACTGTGTTGGCCGTGGGCCACTTTTTTCTTAACATTTGTGCTGTGAATACGTAGTGTGTTTGCCTTATTGCTCGTGCCAGCTTGTCCTTATCCTTTTTCGCCCTCTCGGTTCTTTCCAATCCTCCCCTTTTCCCCTTTGGTTTCGGCCCCGCCAGCTCGACAGCTGGGAGCCGGTCTGTAGCTGGTTCGGGGTGCCCGCCTCGAGGGAGCCAGTTCGGAACTTAGGAACCGAGAGAGCCTTTCTGGATAAGTAGAGTGGCAGAGGCGAGGCGGTGGTCCGGCCGGACCTAGCCGGTATCTCCTTTCGATTGATCTTTCATGTGAGCTAAGCTTTGCCGCCCCGAGGCCCCATCAGTTGGATAGCCGGGAGCCGGATCTGTAGCTGGGAGTGGTGAGAGGGTTTGCTCAGCTCACACTACTTAGCCAATTTTTGAGAGAGGCGACCTAGGACCAGCCGGCGAGCCCCCGGGCTCGGGAGCCGGGCCGGGGAGCCGGTGAGCGAGGAAACTGTTGAGGGAAGAAAATTAGGGCGTGCCCCAGAGCCGGCCTGGGGCACCCATTGCATTCATAAGCCCAAAACGGGAGGGATACATACATACACTAGTCTTTACAATAGTAAAATGGGCGGAGGAGCGCCGCGTTCCATGGGCACTCCGTCTCCTCGCCGGAGGCATCTCTTTTGCACTTTTGCATCTTCTAGGCGTATATTAGGTAGTATGCATTGTTGTGCAATGCCTTGCTGATGATGAACGGGCCCTCCCATGGGGAGGACAGCTTGGGTTGTCCGGCTATCCGCTGGATCCGCCTGAGTACTAGGTCCCCTTTGCTAAAGGAGAGTGGCCGGACCCGCTTGCTGTGGATGTGCCGGAGCTTCTACTGGTAGATTGCCATCCGGCTCAAGGCCAGGTCGCGGGCTTCCTCGAGTAGATCGACACCATCTTCTCTTGCCTCCTTTGCGTCCTTTTCTGTGTATAAGACGACCCGAGGCGAGTCGAACTCGATGTCGGTGGGGATGATCGCCTCAGACCCATACACAAGGAAGAAGGGCGTGTAGCCGGTTGATCAGTTAGGGTTGGTCCTGAGACTCCAAAGGACGGCCGGAAGCTCATCGATCCAGCAGCCGGCCGACCTTACCAGTGGCGTTACGAGTCGGGGCTTGATGCCTGACAAGATGAGGCTGTTTGCCCTCTCGACCTGGTCGTTTGACTGTGGATGATCGACAGAGGCCAGGTCAAGCCGGATTCCTTGCTTGGAGCAAAAACACGCGAGTGTGCCTTCACGAAGTTCGTGTCGTTGTCAGTGATGATGCTGTGGGGGACACCGTAGCGAACCGTGATGTCATCGACGAAATGGATGGCCGTGGGGCCATCCAGCTTCTTGATTAGTCGTGCCTCGATCCACTTGGTGAATTTGTCAACAGCCACCAGCAAGTGTGTCATGCAGCCTCATGCGGTTTTGAAGGGACCCACCATGTCCAACCTCTAGACAGCAAAGGGCCACGAGAGGGGGATGGTCTGGAGGGCTGATGCTGGCAGGTGGCTCTACGTGCTGAAGCGCTGACAACCCTCGCACTCGTCGACCAATTTTTTGGCCGCCTCAAGAGTAGTGGCCTAGTAGAAACCATGGTGGAAGGCCTTGGCCACTAGGGTCCTATAGGCGGCGTGATGCCTGCACTCGCCCTGATGGATGTCGAGGAGGATCTCCAGACGCTTCTCCGGCTCGATGCATCGCCGTAAGACGCAAGTGGGGCTGCGATGGACGAGCTCGTTGTTTATGATGGTGTATGCCGAGGCCCGGCGCTGAATTTGCCTTGCCAAGGCCTCGTCCGGGGGGAGCTCGTCATGTAGAAGGATCGCCAAGATAGGTTGGGACCATGAGGGAACCGAAACGGGGCCCGGCTCGGGAGCCCTCGCACCTGGATGATCAGCACCCGGGACCGGCCCACCAGCCCCCGGGGCTGGCTCGCTAGTCCCCGAGGCTGGCTGGTCGATTGTCATCATGATAACTGCGTTGCTAGAGCCGGCGGCCTTGGACGCAGACGACTCAATTGGTGCCGGCAGGGCGGCCAAGGTTGTGGGAGTCGGTGGTGAAGATGCCAAAGGGGCAACCGGAGTCGCTGATGGGCCGACGGCATTTGCCGGCACGAAAATGGACTCCGATTCTGGGGAAGGCTTGATTGATGGCTTGAGCAGCCGCTCGAGGGAGACGCCGGCTGGGATGGCCTGCCGGGTGGAGCTGATCTTTGCCAATGCGTCGGCCACCTCGTTGTCCGCCCATGGGACATGATGGAACTCACAACCCTAGAAGGAGCCGGTGAGCTATTGTACGAGGAAGTGGTAGCTGGCCATGTTGGCGTCCCCGGCGTCCCATTCGCCGGAGACCTACTAGACCACGAGGTCAGAGTCGCCAAAGCATAGGATGCGCCTGATGCCGTTCTCCTTGGTGAGCCGGAGGCCATGGACGATGGCCTCGTACTCGGCCACGTTGTTGGAGACGGCGACGTGGATTTGGAGGGCGTACTTGAGCAGGTCACCTTTCGGGGAGGAGAGGACTATGCCAGCACCCATGCCAGTCCTCATTTTCGAGCCGTCGAAATGCATGCGCCAATGCGTGGAGTCTTGGGGAGGCGGCGCGAACTTCGTCTCCGCGCAGTCGACAAGAAAGTCAGCCAACGTCTGTGACTTGATGGCGGTTCGTGGCTCGTACCGAATCTCATAATCGGCAAGGGCGATGACCCATTTGGCGATTTGGACGGTGGAGTCCCGGTCGCTCATGATCTCACCGATTAGGGCCGTGCTCACCACGGTGATGGTATGCTCTTGGAAGTACTGCTTGACCTTCTTGGTGGCGAAGTATATGCCGTAGCACATCTTTTGGTATTGGGGGTAGTTCTGCTTGGACGCGGAGAGGAGCTCGCTAAGGTAGTAGATGGGCCGCTGGACCAGAAGGGACTTTCCCTCCTCTATCCATTCGACCACCAGGACGACGCTGATGACGCGCATGGTCGCCGTGATGTAGGCAAGCAATGGTTCCTTCTCAGCCAGCACGGCTAGGATGGGTGCGCAGGTGAGAGCCTTGTTGAGGCCGCGGAAGGCCTCATCTGCCTCGTCGGGCCAATCGAACATGACCGGTTGCATGGTGTGACCAGGCTCGACCAGAGCCGTCTTGCGAAGGAGCCCGTAGAGGGGTAGGGCCTTTTCCCCCAGCCGGCTGATGAACCGACTAAGTGAGGCAAGGCAACCAGTGAACATCTGGACGTCATGGAGCCGGGTCGGCTTGGGCATCCACTCGATTGCGCTGATCTTCTTGGGGTTAGCTTCAGTTCTGCGAGCTGACACGAAGAAACCCATGAGTTGGCCGGCTGGGACGCCAAAGACACACTTCTCCGGGTTGAGCTTGATCTTGTACTCGCGCAGGTTCGGGAAGGTCTCCCGGAGATCGTCGCGGAGGGTGAAGTGCTTCTTGGTTTTGACGACGATGTCGTCGACGTAGACGTGGACGTTCCTCCCTATCTGAGGTAGGAGGCACTTCTGCATGCACCGCTGGAAGGTGGCGCCTGCGTTCTTCAAGCCGAAGGACATGGTGATGTAGCAGTAGGCCACGAAGGGTGTGATGAAGGACATATTGAGCCGGTCTTTCGGGTCTAGCTTGATCTGGTGGTAGATGTGGTAGGCATCCAGGAAGGACAGCAAGTCGCAGCCGGCCGTGGAGTCAATGACTTGAACGATCCGCGACAGGGCAAAGGGGTCCTTGGGACACGCCTTGTTCAGGCTAGTGTAGTCGATGCACATGCACCAAGTCTTGTTCTTCTTCAGCACTACGACTGGGTTGGCCAGCCAGTCTGGGTGGAACACTTCCATGATGAACCCGGGTGCTCGTATGGTACGCCGCTTCTCCTCGGAGAAACGGCACAGGGGTTGCTTGACCGGCTTGACGTCCGACCGGACGTGTAGTTTGTGCTCCGCGAACTTCCTCGGAACACCCGACATGTCCTTGGGGGACCATGCAAAGATGTCCCGATTCTCACGGAGGAAGTCGACGAGCTCGCCTTCCTATTTGCTGTTGAGGTGGGAGCCGATGGTGACGCACTGATCCGGGTGGGCCGGGTCGAGCGGGATTTGCTTGGTGTCCTTGGAAGGCTAGAAGGAGGCCTCGCCGGCGGACTGTGAGGGGGAAGGCGGCACGGCCGGCTGGCTGGCGGCAAGGGCCACGAGCCGGTCGAGCTGTCGCTTCTCATTGGCGATTTCCAGGGACTCGGCCAGCCGGTTGCCATCTCGAGTGTAGTCGATTGACATCTTGTAGTTGCCTATGATGGTGATAATTCCCTTGGGGCCCGACATTTTGAGCTTGAGGTAGGCATAATGGGGGACCGCCATGAATTTGACAAGGGCCGGCCGGCCCAGCAGCGCGTGGTAGGGGCTTGCGAGGTCCACGACCTCGAACAGCACTGGCTCGCGATGGAAGTGGCTGGGTCCGCCGAAGAGGTTGTCGAGCGTGATCTTGCCGATAGGGGTGCCATACTTTCCACGCACGAAGCCATGGAAGACCGTCCGGCTCGCCTATAGGTCTTCTATCTTCAGCCCTAGCTTGTGCATCGTGTCAAGGTACAGGATGTTGATGCTTCTGCCACCATCTACCAGCACTCGTGAAAAGCGGCAGGTGCGCTTCTCAGTGGCGATGGTGGTCTTGGACCAGGGCGTAGGTGCCGAGATTTGGCATTACAGCGGGATGATCCGCCCGGCTCCAGGTGACCGGCTTCCCCGACCAGTGCATGAACTGGGGAGTTGCCCGCATGGTGGCATTCACCTCACGATGGAGCCGACGTTGAGCATGTTTGTTCGTCTCTTGACTAGTGAAGACGATGTAACAGCCATCCTGGTTAGGGAACTGGTCGATCAGACGACCGTCATTCTGGGCCGGAGCCGGAGCCAGCGCCGGGGCGGTAGCTTGGGCCGGGGCCGGCACACGGGCAGGCGGCATGGGAGGAGCCGGAAGGCCGTCCCACGGGGCCAGTCGCTGTGAGAAGCTGCACTACCGAAGCGTGTATGTAGAGGGTTTGGCCCCTGAGTGGTTCTTGCAGGGGAGGTCGAGCATCTTCTCGAAGGTGAGCTTCAACTGCTAGGAAGCCTTGCTAGTGTGCTGGCGTTGGCTGGAAGGCTAGGCAGCTGGCTCCTGCTCCTCAATGGTGTTGACCTGCCGGCTCCCGTAGCGGGGATCCGGCTAGTCGTTCTTGCGTTTGTTGTTCTGCGGCTGCCGGTTGTCGACAGCCGGACGGGATGCTGCCGGCGGTGTCGTTGCCTTGGAGGGCAGGGTCGTCTTGACCCGGATGGACGAATCAGCCATGGCATACTTGTTCGCCTTAGTCATGAGCTCAGCCAGCGTGGCCGGCTCGGAGCACAGAAGCTTGTGCTTGAGGGGGGTGCCGTCTCGACAGCCTTCGATGAAGTACTGTACGGCTTGCACCTCGTGCACCCCATCGCAGGAGTTGCGGAGCTCGGTCCATCGAGTGAGGTAGTCGCGAAGGGACTCGTCCAGCCCCTGAACACACGTGGCGAGTTCGTGGGGGCGGCCAGGCCGCTTGTAGGTGCCGGTGAAGTTGCGGACGAAGGCCTCTTCGAAGTCGATCCAGGTGTTGATGCTACCGGCCGCCAGGCTGTTGAGCCAGGTGCGGGCCGAGCCGATCAACATGAGGGGAGCGTAGCGAACGGCTACATGCTTGTTCCCCATGGCGATACCGACCGCGGTGGTGTAGTCGATCAACCAGTCTTTGGGCTTGGTGGCCCCGTTATACTTTGGGGTGTCTCGAGGGAGTGTGAAGCCGGTTGGCAACGGCTCTTTGCGGACCTGAGCGCCAAAATAGGCCGGGACAATCGAGGCCTCCTCTTCTAGGAGGGCAAACTGCGCGAGGTGGTCGATGCGGTTGCGGGCGTCGTTCTCGCTGTGAGGGACACGCGGCCCGATCCGGGCCGAGAGCTCGGGGCGGAGGACAGGCGGAACCGACCATTCCGGCTCGCGCCGCGAGGGCGGAGTGTGCCCACGGCTGCGCCGGCTGCCGGCTACCGGCGCTTCGTGGTGGCGGTCGCTGCAAGGCGGGTTGTTGGTGCGCCGGCAGTTAACAGTCGGTTGCTCGTTCCCTAGCAGCTGAGAGGGCCGGGGGTTGTTCGTTTCGGCCCGACGGCCGGAGACGTGAGGGGAAGAGGAGTGCTGAGCCGACTGATGGCCCATAGTACCCGTGGCCTCGCGCTCGAGCCGGGGGCCTCCGGAGGCGGCACCGCCCGACGCGAGCAGATACTGCTGCGCGTCAGCGGCGTCAATGAGCTCCTTGATGTGACGCTCATGGGCGGTGAATTCTTCGCCCTCCAAGGTAGCCAAGTCCTCGTAGGCTACCTTGAGGGCCACAGGTTGGCTGCAGGGGTGTCGTAGACGAGCATCTTGCCGCCTAGGATTTCGGCGACCACGCGGCCGCGGTCGCGCACAGCCCCACGCCGGCTGGGCTTGGTGCCAGCTTGTGTGAGATCGTTGGCGGAAAGGTATTCCCGCTAGGCAGCCTCCATGCGATGTTGCGTGGCCGCGAGGGTGGTGGCGTCTTTGAACAAGACGCGGCGAACCGCCTCGAGGTCAGCCACGGCGGCGTCAGGGTTTGCCATCGGGGCGATAGGGGAGCTCAAGCCCCGGAGGGCCGCACCGAGCGGGTCGGAGGTGCCGACGCGGGCCGCGGCGGTGTCAGCCCCGGCCCGCGCATGTCCAGAGGAGGTGGAGGAGATGACGCCATTGCCCCCACACGATCGTGGGAGCCGCTAGACTGGGTCACAGCAAGTGCGCCCATGTCCATGGGCGGATCGGTGTAGACGAGCACCTGCCCAGGGTACTCGTCAGCGGCCGGAACCTTGGCAAGGCTGAGCGTGCTGAAGCACTCGGTGAGAGCATCGATATCGACCTTGAGGTCGACGGAGTCACCTGCAGGGCATGCCGAAGCAAGCCCCAGAAGCCCGTGGTTTTGCCTGGATGTACGGTGGCGGCGGGGAATGGCGAGGGGTCCCGCCCGGAGCATGAATCTGGCCGGCGCCACGTACGGCCCTACGGTGGGCGCCAACTATCGTCGTTTTCTCACAACAGATGCCATGGGTAGGCTTATCGTAGGTGGTTGGGGCCGAAGGATGCCGATGGGCTCCGGGCGCGAAATTGGGCACAAGTGATGGCGACACACGATGTAGCCAGGTTCAGGGCCCTGAGAGGTAACACCCCTAGTCCTGCTTGGTCTGGTTGGATGGATACTTGTGTTTACAAGGATGCTCTTGGAGCTGTACCTAGAGGAGGAAGAAGGAGCAGCCAGCTCGTCTTCCTCCGTTGCTAAGGATGGAATGAGAGGAGAGTTCTATGTGGGTGTATGCGAATGATCGTCCGTCCCCGCTACATCGGCGCTCGGGGGGTTTTATAGGCCAACCCCTGGCTTTATAATGTACTCTAAGGTATAGGGGTGGAGGGGCCCGGCTGGCAGCCTCTCCGACTGACCAGGGAGTCCTTCCCTTCGAGGCGTCTTGTTGTCTGTAGGCTCCGCCGGCTGCTCGGTCTAGTCGCCTATGAGGGGGCCGCTAACCGGCTCTGTGATTGGCCCTCGCCCACCTGTCATAGCTCGGGTTGCCCGGGAGGCATCGTCTAGCACCAGTCGGTCGAAGTCTCCGGTATGGCTGACTACACTGTAGCCACGCCAGGGCAGGTAATCGAGTGGGCGAGGGCGTGCCGGCACCCTTCCCCCGCCCGGTCACACTCGCTAGGGTCAACAGCCTAGACAGTCGGACTATAGCCATGTGCTCCCGTGCGTTAGCGGCCACTGTGGCCACAGGGTCGCTCGTCGTGGTGGTCGTGTCGTGTCGTTATACCCGCGCGCAGAGGGATGGGACATTGCATGTTTGCCCCAGGGTCAGTGGAGGAGGCGGCCCGGAGGCAGTCGGCTGTGCCCAGCCGGACAGGGGTCAAGTCAGCTCCTCAAGCAGCCGTCCGTGTCGCCAGCCGGTAACAACTGGAGCCAGCCGTTCCCCAGCCGACCATGGGCAACCGGTCACGTTGTTTTTCTTCGAAGCGGAAGGGGGGAGAACCCCGTTACTTTGGCCTACGTAGGGGTAATAACCCCGTCAGGCATGGCCTTCATTGGTTGTGCGTGGAAATTGCTTCCCTGAAGGAATTTTTTTGAGAGGTAGGACTTCTCGAGGGTGTAAACCTAAGATCTTGGATTTGGCAATGATGGTGCTTGTGCATTGTTTCCTTCTTGGAGGCATTGCTTTTTGGAGACCTTTTGTGTTTTCTGGTGTTGTATTTGGTGGTGGTTTGTGTGCAGCTGCTGAGAGAAGGCGATCATTGTGGCGGGACCTTTTTTTCCATTCTTTTCTTTTTTTTCTTCGGTTATGTGCATCCTAGATGTCATTGTGACATATTATAGGTGCAGAGGACGGATGTAATCGGTATATGCGTGATATTAATATATTCCCCTTTTTAAGAAAAGTTACCTCATCGAGCTTCTGTTGTCCTGACAAAGTCACCTGGGTCATAATCCTGCAACTCCGATCCTCGCCCCCACTGAGCCATTTCTAACTGGTCCCCTATCGAGTGTTAGAGGAGTAAAAATAGGTTTTAGTTATCTAACACGCACCTTACCGATCCCCAATCCATCATAGTGTAGTAAAATTTATCCTCTAGCCCCAACCATTTCCTTAAATATACGCCACCGACTAGGGATGGAGTAAAACTTCTGCCGCTCCCTCGCACACACCCACCTCCTCCCTGACACCCCCTCCCGCCACCCCCTCCTTGGACCTCACCCGCTGTCGTCCCACCTCCCGTGACACCACCTGCTGCCACACGTTGTCGCGTCCCATCCAAGGCGAGGAGCTCGCGGCAGAGGTCATCAGGGCCACGATCGATAATCCGTCATCGTCTTGTGAATCCTTATGGCCAAAGTGCCAGGCAACGCCATCCCGTCGCTGGGGCGGAGGTTCCCTGTGTTGAGCCAGGATACGGACTAGTTCTTTGCCGTTAAGGCCTGATACATCTCCAATGTATCAATAATTTATGAAGTATTCATGCTATATTTTCATATCTTTACAATACTTTTATATGGTTTTAATGCACTTTATATGATTTAATTAAACTAACCCGTACTGACGTTTTTAGCAGAATTACCGCGGTGTTGTTTTTTGTGCAGAAAAAAAAGTTCTCGGAATCTCCCGAATTTTTTTGACAATTTTTTCTGCAGCAAATAAGAAATACCAAAGCGAAGAACCACCGAAGGGGGACCACATGGTGTGCCCAAGCCAATAGGGCGCACCCACCCCCTTGGGCGTGCCCTGGTGGCTTGGGACCACCTCGTCGCTCTGTTTGACGTGATACCAATGCTGAAACATCCTATATATATAGAAACCATCAGAAATAAACGTAGAACTTCCACTCCACTGTTGCAAGCCTGTATATTGAAGAAAACTCATCCACAGCCCTGTTCTAGCACCCTGCCAGAGGGGCAATCATCATCGGAGGCCATCATCATCATCCCGAAGATGGCCATGACGAGGAGGGAGTAGTTCACCCTCGGGGCTAAGGGTATGTAACAATAGCTATGTGTTTGATATCTCTCCCTTTCTCTCTCTCTCGTGTTCTTGAGATGTCACAATCTTGATGTATCACGGGCTTTGTTAGTAAAGTTGGATCATATGATGTTTGTCCCTTGCTATCTTGCTATGATGAATTGAATCTTTCTCTTGAAGTTTTGTTATGTCGGATTGAATATTGGATTTGGGATCACTTGATGTATGTTTTGCACGTGGAGGCCAGTAGTGACAATGGGCTGTTATTCACTTGATATATATTTTGGTACTCAACTTGCAGATTCCCGTGGTGACAATGGGGTAATCTATGCATATGAGTTGATACATGTTCTTGTCCTACTTTCTCCAATAGAAAACTTGGGGGTACTCTTTGAAGTTCTTTGTGTTGGATTGAATATGATGAATCTGAAATTGTTTGATGCCTATCAAATAATCAACCCATGGATTCTTGTGGTGACATTGGAGTATCTAGGTGGCATTAGGGTTGATTGATGCGCATCATATGGTGTTATTTTAGTACGAACTCTAGGGCTGTTTGTGACACCTATAGGAATAGCTCAATAGATTAATAGGAAATGGTAACTTTGAGGTGGTTCTATTACATACAACAATTTCATCTGATGTTGTCCACTACTTATGAACTTTGGAGTGATTCTTTGTCACACGTTGAGGGATGATCATATGATTCTACTATGTTAGCATTGTTGAGAGATTGCGCTAGTGGAAGTATGAACTATAGGACTTATTTCTAAGCATTGCATTACCGTTTATGCTCACTTTTACTACTTGTTATCTTGTTGTTTTTATATTTTTAATTACAAAACCTATATCTACTACCATACTATAGTTATATCACCATCTCTTCGGCGAATTAGTGCACCTATAAAATTTACCATTGTATTGGGTGTGTTAGGGACACAAGAGATTTATTGTATTTGATTGCAAGGTTGTTTCAGAGAGGCCATCTTCATCCTGCACCTCCCAAAGATAGATAAACCTTAGGTCATCCTCTTGAGGGAAGATTTCTACTGTCCTACAAAACTCCGCGCTTGGAGGCCCAACAAATCTACAAGAATAAAGATGTGTAGTAGACATCAAGCTCTTTTCTGGTGCCGTTGCCGGGGAGGTGAGTACTTGAAGGTATATCTTTAGATCTTGCAATTGAATCTTTTAGTTTCTTGTTTATCACCGGTTTGGTTTTATAAAAGAAAACTACAAAAAATGGAATTTGGGTTGCCTGAATTGCTTTGCCTTTATAATGTCTTCCGTGAAAATGATGGTTCGGAAAATTGTGCTCAATTGTTAGAGGAAAAATTTATAAAAATTCTTAATGTGCAATCCTTGAATGATGAGCATGATATCAATATTTTTAGTATGAATTCTCTGAATATCCATGATATTAATTATGATTGCACTTGTCTTGATAAAAAGGTTTCCTATAAGCATGTTAATTTTTGCGGAGTTAATAAAATTTGTGAAGACATGCCATATAGGGATGATAGATTTTGTAAGAAGCATAACCATTGATAAAGACAATTTGTGTTTTAAAGTTATAGATGAATTTGCCACAAGGTTATCCTATATTCACCCCATTACTTGTAACTTTGCAGTAGGGTTGGTCATCTTAATTTCCAATGCATGCCTTTTCATGATTGAATCGTTTCCAAATATTGGGATAATTTGATCTCTCGTGAAATCTATAATGAACTTTGTTTATTTTTGGGGTGTGAATAATTGTCACATAAAAATGATTGGTTTGATATATTCCTTATCACTAATGATAATGAAACTAATCTACAAGAAATATATACGTTTTGCATAGTAAATTGCAATGATAATGCTTATATTGCCAACTATAGAAAGACGAGAAAACCAGTAGAATATAAAGGGAATACTAATGAAATGGTAAAGGTATCCAAATACCCTCCTATTGTTTCTCGTAATGAATCAGGTTGCAAGGAGGAGATTCCCGTCAAACCAGTCTCTTCAATAAGAAGCTCGAAAAAAAAACTTAAAGTCACACAAAATGTCGTAAATAAGACGAAGATATGAAAAGGTAAAGGTAAAAAAGTTATCTCACTCAATCAATGTTGCTCCTACCATTGTTGAGAATGAATTCAAAATTTGTGTGGACGATGATACACTTGATGATTATTTTGGTATGCCTACTACTTGTTGTGATGATTATGATTGGGAAGATAATGATACTCCTTATAATATTGAAAATCTTTTTGGCACTAACCTAGAAAATTATGATGATAAGAATTCTTATACTATTGGTGTCATTAATGCTATTGATGAGTATACTAATGCTATTCAAAATCACCAGCTTGGGGATGCTATGCTTGATGAGAATGACACGTTTGAGAATATATTTTCTACAATTAATGTTTGTCCCAAGCTTGGGGATGCTATGCTTAATGAAGATGATCTTTTCAGTCCCCCTACTTAGAATTATCAAATTTGTTATGATGATTCCATGCCCCCTACTTATGATGATTATTGTGATGATAGTTATGTTATAAAAGGTAGTGATGATTATTATTGTAAAACTTGTCATAATTATGAATACCCTTTTTCTGAACATTACTCTTTTAATGTGGAAAACATTTATAGTATTCAAGTCTCCTATGATACTGCCACTATTATGTATGATAAGATTTATTATGGGGAGAGCAATAAATTTTCTATGCTTGTGGATCATGGAGATAATGATTTATATGATAGTTATATTGTTGAAGTCCTTCATTATGCAACTGAAAATTATTATGAGGGAAGAACATGTGGTTGTAGGTCTTGCAATCATATTATGTTTCCTCTCTATGTGTTGAAAATGTTGAAGTCATGCTTGTTTTGCCTTCCTATGCAAGTTGATTCTTGCTACAATAAATTGGTTGCTTGCAAAATCCCTATGCATAGGAAGTGGGTTAGACTTAAATGTGCTTGCCAAGTGATTTATGATACTTCTCCAACGTATCTATAATTTTTTATTGTTCCATGCTATTATATTATCATTCTTGGATGCTTTTTAGGCATTTACTTGCCGATTTGTATTTTTTTGAGCACTAATCTATTAACCCAGTGCCAAGTGCCACTTGTTGTTTTCTACATTTTATTGGATTTTCAGGAATACTATAAAAAACAAAGTCCAAATAACCCAAAACTTTTTTGATGATTTTTTCTGGACAAAAAAAGGACCCGAAAGCTTCGTAAGGAGACCAGAGGCCCCATGGGGTGGTGCCAAGCCAACAGGGCACGCACAAGGGGTGTGGTCGCGCTCTCATGGCTTGGGGCCACCTCCCTTGGCCTCCGGTGCTCCTCTCTTTCCTATAAATCCTCAATTATCCCAAAACCCTAGAGAGCCTTCCAAAACACCTTTTCCATCACTGCAAGTCTCTGTTCTGCCGTGTGCTCATGTGGAGCCTTGTTTTGGTGCCCTATCAAAGGGGGGATCGATCACAGAGGGCCTCTACATGAACCTTGCTGCTCCCATGGTGACGTGTGAGTAGTTCATCATAGACCTAAGGGTCCATAGTTAGTATCTATTTTAATATCTCTCTCTCTATGTTCTTCGTTTCCATGATCACCGCTATTCTTGCAGTGATCTATCTTATGTAATCACTTTGTGCGGTGCGTTTGTTGGGATCCAATGAATTGTGGGTTTATGTTCAGATTATTCATGAAGCATATATGAGTCTAATCTGAATTATTATATGCATGATTGTGATAGCTTCGTAATTATCTCCGATCTATTTATTTGGTTTGGCCAACTAGATTGATCTATCTTTAGTGAGAGGGGTGCGTTGTATTGAGTTCAATCTTGCGGTGCTAAATCCCAGTGACAGAAAGGGACATGACACATATTTTATTGCTACCACTAAGTATAAAACTATGGGGTCGATTAATATTAATTGAAGCATTACCCTGTTTTACTTAATACTCAAGATGCATGTTGGATAGCGGACGATGGGTGGAGTAATAGTAGTACATGCAGGCAGGAGTCAGTCTACTTGCTTACAGACGTGATGCCTATATGTAATGATCATTGCCATGAATAATATTGCATAACTATGCACTTTTCTATCAATTTCCCAATAGTAATTTGTTTACCCACCACATGCTTTCTATGCTTCTATGAGAGAGAAGCTTCTAACGAAAATTATGGCCCCGATGTCTATTCACAAATATATTTACAAACACTCTTAATACCTTTTGGCGATTATTTAATTTTCATTTATTTTATATTTTATATTTATCAAACTATCATCTACACTACTCATTGCTTTCAAGTAACAAGTTCAAGGGGATTGACAACCCTCTTGCCCGTGTTGGGTGGAAGTTTGTGCTCTTTTGTGTGTAGGCGTTGAAGAGGGGAAACTATGTGGTCCTCCTATTGGTTCGATAACATTGGTTCTCATGGAGGTAAATACTTATTTATACTATGATGCATCATCCCCTCATCTTTGGGGGGGGGGGGAACCCAACGCAGATCACCAGTATCGGGAAGGATTAATGGCGCCGTAGCCCGGGAGTATCACCAATTTCCTTTCAAGTACCTTCTCACAAATTATCTTTCACTTATTATACCTTTTATTTGATGTTATATTTTGCCTTCTATAAAAATAAAAATACAAAAATATTTACCTTTGCTAGTTTACTTGTTTGCTTGTTGCTATGGCTAGTTCTTCCTTTGTTCCTTTTACTCCCGACAATGAGGTGCTTAATTTTAAACAAAGGGGAGGAGAAAGTTTAAGAGATGCTTGGCATATGAATTGCAATGCTCAAAATAAACCAAGTCATAAGCAATCCCCCAACATCTTCCTTCAGAATTTCTATTTTTGTATTACTACTTGGTATAGATTTGTACCTGACACTATTGTGGGTGGTAATTTCTTAATGAGTCACACCTCAGATGCTTTCAAAGCCATGGAAAATCTGGTTGGATCACCACCTATTATCATTAATGAAACTATTTTGACCTTGGAACATTTTATGCAAAGTCCTGATATTATTGAAAATAAAATGGCTACTAAAGAACAAATTGAGGAGTTGGATAAAAAGCTTCATAATAATATCACTTAATTTCGATCAAAGGTATGAATTACTTTGAAAGTATTAAAGGAGAAAGATATAACTATTAATGAGCGGGTAGATCAAGGGTTGAATAGAATTGATAAAATGGAGGAAGTCATTGATAAAGTGGGTTCCTCTTTCACTCCCTATAAAACTAATGCTAGTACCTCTGAAAGGAAAAATTCCAAGGTTATGTACGTCCCTAAGAATGCTAGTATCACTCCTATCAATAGAAACGAGGATCTTAAAATGATTATTGTGCATCCTAATTTTATAAACATGATAAGAGACTGTATCTTCAAGTATCCTATTTTTCCTAAGCATTATTGTGTTATTGAGGATCTTGACAACAAGGATGATAATACGTGAAACTATGCATTATGCGTAGCTAGGGGCGTAACACGATATCGCTTGTTGGGAGGCAATTGATACGCTGCAAACACACAAACTTTGATGTTGAGTGAACAATTTCTCTGATTTCACTGGAACATATTTTTAATCTCGATTTTCTACACAGTATTTATCTACAAATTACCCATGTTGTCCTAATTTTTCAGAATTTGCGGAGTTATAGAAGTAGGATCTCTTTGCTGATCACTACAGACAATTCTGGTTTAGACAGATTCAGTTTTTGCTTGCATAGTTTGCTTTTTTTTATGATGCTATGGATTAGGTAAAAGTTATGGAGAATTTAGAATAAATTAACTTATAAAATATGAATCAATTTATAACAATACCTAATGTTTATGGTTCTCCTATCCTACTAACGGATCTTATGAGTTTTTCGTTGAGTTTTGTGTGCTGAAGATTTCAAGTTTTGAGTGTTATCACGATGAAAGAAGGAATAAGGAGAGGCAAAGAGCCTAAGCTTGGGGATAACCAAGGCACCCCAAGTCAAATTATAGGAAGACTCAAGCGTCTAAGCTTGGGATGCCCCGGAATATATCCCCTCTTTCGTCTCAATCCATCGGTATGTCACTTGGAGCTCTATGTTTTATTCATCACATGATATGAGCTTTGCTTGGAGCAACATGTATTAAAGTTTGCTTTTGCTGTATTTTTCCATAGTCATTGTTTGCTAGACACACCCACTTGAGAGAGATGCATGTTCACACTGATTTGTTAGAATACTCTATGTGCTTCACTTATACCTTTTGAGCTAAGCAGTTGCTCTAGTACTTCACTTATATCTTTTAGAGCACGATGGCGTATATGTTTTATAGAAATAATCGCACTCACCAGTCCAAAATTTATATGTATTCAAGAAGTGCATAATCAACACCACATGTAGCACATTAAAGAGAAATTGGGAGTTAAATGATTTGATGTGGTAATAGAAAGGGCGTGAGTTCATGGTTGTTGGTTAGTAAAAATATCGGTAGTTAAAGGGTGTTGATTTTTGTTCATATAAATATTGGTTATGGCATGGTGATGATGTGTGAGCATTTGTATTCCACGTTGAAATCCTATTGTTGTTTAGGTCAGGTGCATGCGATAGTTAACTCCTACCAACCTCCTCCCTATGGGCATGCGAATAGTACTTTGCTTCGAGAGAGCTAATACAATCTTGCAATAAGTATTTGAGTTCTTTATGACTAATGTGAATCCATGGATGTACGCGCTCTCACCACCTCATATTTTCTAGCCTCTTCGGTACCATGCATTGCCCATTCTGACCTCGAGGATCGGTGCAAACTTCGTCGGTGCATCCAAAGCACGTGACATGATACGCTCTGTTGCACATAAGCCACCTTATATCTTCCTCAAAACAGCCACCATACCTACCTATCATGGAATTTCTATAGCCATTCTGTGATATATTGGCATGCAACTTCAGCTGTCAGAACATATGACTAGTTCACTCATTGTTATATTGCTTTGCATGATCATGTAGCTGACATAGTATTTGTGGCAAAGCCACCATTCGTCATTATTATACATGTTACGCTAGATCATTGCACATCGTGGTACACTACCAGAGTCATATTGTTTTGTAGTTTCTGATATCGAGTTTTAGGTAAATATAAGTGTGATGCTTTTCATTATTAGGGCACTGTTCAATGAGGAAAGGATGATGAAGGCAATGATTCCCCCACAAGTCGGGATGAGACTCCGGATGAAAAATAAAATAAAATAAAGAAGAAAAGGCAAGAAAAAGGAGAAAGAAAAGAAAAAGAAAATAGAGAGAGAAAATAGAGAAGGTACAATGCTACTACCTCTTTTTCACACTTGTGCTTCAAAGTAGCACCATGTTTTTCATATAGAGTCTCATGTTTTGTCACTTCCACATGCTAGTGAGATTTCATTATAGAACTTGGCTTGTATACGCTGATACATCTCCAACATATCGATAATTTATGAAGTATTCATGCCATATTCACCTATGTTTACAATAATTTTATATGGTTTTGATGCACTTTATATGATTTATTTAGGACTAACCCGGACTGATGTTGTTTTCACCAGAATTACCATGGTGTTGTTTTTTGTGTAGAAAATGAAAGTTCTCGGAATCCCCCAAAAGTTTTTGACGTTTTTTGGAACAAAAGAGGCACTAGACACTTTGTGGGAGGGCTAGAAGAGCCACGAGGTGTGCACCACCCACCAGGGCGCGCCAGGCCCCCCTGGTGTATGTTCCTCACCTCGTGGCCCACCTCCGCGTGAAACTAACGCCAAAAATTCCTATAAATATATAAACCATTAGAAATAACCCTAGACTCCTCGTTCCACCGCCGAAACTCTCCGTATTGACGAAAAATCAATCTGGAGGTGTTCCAGTACCCTGTCGGAGCAGGTAGATAATCTCCGTTGGCCATCTTCATCATCCCGGCGAAGGCCATGATGAGGAGGGAGTAGTCCACCCTCAGGTATGATGGTTTGTACCAGTATCCATGTGTTAAATCTCTCTCTCTCTCTCTTGTGTTCTAGATATGGCACGATCTTGATGTATCACGGGCTTTGTTAATATAGTTGCATCACATGGTGTTTTCCCCTGTCTATCTTGTTGGGATGAATTGAGTTTTACCTTTAAGATTTTGTTATTATCAGATTGAATACTTTTATGGATTTGAGAGCACTTGATATATGTCTTGCATGCGGATACTGACGTAGCTTGAGACTGTGTCGGTAGTTCCCCAAAGAGGAGGGGAAGATGCAGTACAACGATGATAAGTATTTCCCTCAGTTATGAAACCAAGGTATCAATCCGTAGAGGAAGATCACACACCCACGTAAACATCACCTACACACAAATAACAAATACTTGCAACCCGACGTGAAAGAGAGGACTTCAAGCTCTCCACGGTAATAAGATAGATTAGGTAGTGATAGTATTGGCAAATAGATCTGGCAAGAACACACAAAAAAGTGCAGCAAAGTATTTTTGGGTTTTTTGGATTAATAGATTTGAAAACAAAAGATGCAAATAGTAGATCGGAAAACAATATGTCGGAAAAGTAGTCCCGGGGGTCGTAGGTTTCACTAGTGTCTTATCTCATGAGTATATCACACAGTGGGTGAACAAATTACTGTTGGGCAATTGATAGAAGATCAAATAATCATGACGATATCGAGGCAATGATCATTATATAGGCATCACGTCCAGGACAAGTAGACTGAAACGATTCTGCATCTACTTCTATTACTCCACACATCGACCGCTAGCTAGCATGCATCTAGTGTATTAAGTTCATGGGAAAACAAAGTAATGTAATAAGAATGGCGACATGATGTAGATAAGATCTATTCATGTAGGAATAAACCCCATCTTATTATCCTTAATGGCAATGATACATGTGTGTCTTGCTGCCCCTTCTGTCACTAGGAAAGAACACCGCTAGCTCGAACCCATCACAAAGCACCTCTTCGCATGGCAAGAAAAATCGATCTAGTTGGCCTAAATAAACCAAAGATTCAAAGAAGAAATATGAGGCTATAAGTAATCATGCAAATAAGATATCAAAGAAGACTCAAATCATATTCATGGATAGAAACTGATCATGAACTCAAAATTCAGTGGATCCCGACAAACACACCACAAAAGTAATTACATCAAATAGATCTCCAAGAGACCATTGTATTGAGAAACATAGAGAGGGAGGAAGCCATCTAACTACTGCCTATGGACCAGTAGGTCTATGGGGGACTACTCACACATCATCGGAGATGCACCTATGAAGATGGTGAACCCCTTCGTGGTGGTTTTAGATTGGACCTCAAGGTTCTGGAACTTGCGGCGGCTAGAATTTTGTTTCGTCGAATCCCTAGGTTTTTTTTGAATATTTGGGAATTTATAGGGTCGATAGTTGGTTGGGGGCAGTCCCGAGGTTCCCACCCTCTACCAGGACACGCTAGGGGCCTCTGGCGTGCTCTCGTGGAGGGTGGCCACCAAGGGCCCCCACTTCTGGTGATCTTTGGCCCATCTCCTCCTTCTGGTCCATATAAATTCTCCAAAAATCACCACGGCGTTTGGGGTTCATTTGGTACTGGTTTTCTGCAAAGTAAAAAACAAGAAAAAACAATGACTGGCACTTTGGCACTATGTCAATAGGTTAGTCCCAAAAAATGTTATAAAGTTTCTATACAATGATTGTAAAACATCCAAGATTGATAATATAACAGCATGGAACAAGCAAAAATTATAGGTACGTTGGAGATGTATCAGCATCCCCAAGCTTAATTCCTACTCGTCCTCCAGTAGGTAAATGATAAAAACGGGATTTTTGATGTGGAATACGGCCTAAAATGAGATTGCTTCCTCCCTAGCAACGGCGCCAGAAATTTCTTTGACATGGCTTGAGACTGCATTGGTAGTTCCCAAAACAGGAAGGGAGGATGCAGCACAGCGATGGTAAGTATTTCCCTCAGTTATGAAACCAAGGTATCAATCCATAGAGAGAGATCACACACCCACATAAACAACACCTGCACACAAATAACTAATACTTGAAACCCGATGTGAAAGAGAGGTTGTCAACATCATGGATACTTGTGGTGACATTGGAGTATCTAGGTGACATGAGAGGTTGTTGATGCGTATCATATGGTGTTATTCTATTAAGAACTCTTAGATAGATCAATCGGAAAGGATAACTTGGTAATTTTAGTATGAACTCTTGGACAAATCGATCGGAAAGGATAACTTTAAGATGGTTTCGTACCCTACAAACAACTTCTTCTAATGTTCTCCGCTAGATAAGAACTTTGGAGTGATTCTTCGTTGCATGTTGAGGGATGGTTATGTGATCAAATTATATTATCATTTTTGAGAGATTGCACTAGCGAAAGTACAGACCCTAGGTCTTATTTACAAACATTTATACAACATTTTTCTCGCTGTTTACCACTTGTTACCTTGTTGTTTTTATATTTTCAGATTACAAAAACCTATTTATATCATCCATATTGCACTTGTATCACCATCTCTTCGCCGAACTAGTGCACCTATACAATTTGCCATTGTATTGGGTGTGTTGGGGACACAAGAGATTTCTTGTATTTGATTGTAGGGTTGTCTGAGAGAGACTATCTTCATCCTACACCTCCCCCGGATTGATAAACCTTAGGTCATCCACTTGAGGGAAATTTGCTACTGTCCTACAAAACTCTGCGCTTGGAGGCCCAACACGAGTCTACAAGAACAAGTTGTGTAGTAGACATCAAGCTCTTTTCTAGCGCCGTTGCCGAGGAGGTGAGTGCTCGAAGGTATATCTTTAGATCTTGCAATTGAATCTTTTAGTTTCTTGTTTTATCACTATTTTGGTTTATAAAAGAAAACTACAAAAAATGGAGTTTAGGTTGCATCAATTGTTTCGTCTTTTTAATGTCTTTTTGTGAAAATGATGGTTCAGAAAATTGTGCTCAATTGGTAGAGGAAGAATTAATGAAAATACTTATTGAGAATTCCTTGAATGATGAGCATGATAGTAAAATTGTTAGTTTTCCTAATATCCATGATGCTAATGATATGCAAAGCCACAAGCTTGGGAAGCTATGTTTGTTGAAGATTAAATTTTTAGTCCCCCAAGTTTTCATGAGCAAGTTTATTATGATGATGGCATGCCTCCTACCTATGATGAATATTGTGATGACATGTATGCTATAAATAGTAATGAAAACCATGAAACTTACTATCATGATTTTCATATTCAAAGTGGTTATGTCAATCAAGTACCTCATGATAGTTATTTCATTGAGTTTGCTCCCACTATTATGAATGAGAAGAAGTTTGCTTATGTGGAGAGTGATAAATGTTCTATGGTTGTAGATCATGAAAAGAATGTTGTATGTGATAGTTATATTGTTGAATTCCTTCAAGAGGCTATTTAAAACTATTATGAGGGAGGAACTTATGCTTGTAGGAATTGCAATAATATCAAGTTGCCTTCCTAAGTGTTCAAAGTTTTGAAGTTGTGCTTGTTTTGCCTCCCTATGCAAGTTGATTCTTTCTCCTATAAATTGTTTGATAAAAAATCCTAGGCATAGGAAGTGGGTTATAATTAAATGTGCTTTCCATATGATTCATGATGCTCTCTTGCATATTTCAATTACTATTCTTACATAAGCATCATTGAAATCATCATGCCTAGCTAAAAGGCATTAAAGAAAAACGCTTGTTGGGAGACAACCCAACACTTTTACTTTATCTTTTTGTATGTTCACATGATTAATATACTGTAGTAATCATGTTTTCTGTCTTTTGTTTTAATAAAGTGCCCAGTAAAGCCTTCGGGATAGTGTGGATACTTGCTTGTTTGATTCTGTGCAGAAAACAGAAACTTTTGCGTCCAGTATATGAATTATCTGATTTTTATGGAGCGTCAAAAAATTATGAAATTTTTACAAAAAATTTGTATGTAAATTCTAGTATTTTTGAAATTATTAAGAATTTTTAGAGTTAGGGAAGTATGGTGATAGTTTATATCTTTACAGACTGTTCTGTTTTTGATAGATTCTGTTTTGCATGCATAGTTTGCTTATTTCAAGTGTTTCCATAGCTTACATTTGGTGATATAAATTGTGGTAATTATGGAATACAGTAGGTATTATGTGAGAAAAATTGTGAATATTGTCTTGACAGTACCTAAGTGAATGATCTATCTTTACTACACTAACCCATCTCACGAAGTTCCGTTAAGTTTTGTGTGATTGAAGTTTTCAAGTTTTGAGTGAGAGACCGATATGAGGTGAACAAGGAGAAGCAAGGACCTAAGATTGGGGATGACCAAGGAACCCACATGGTAATATCCAAGGAATACTCAAGCGTGTAAGCTTGGGTATGCCTCGGAAGGCATCCCCTCTTTCGTCTCCAACATTATTGGTACATCTTACTTGGAGCTATATTTTTATTCATCACATGATGTGAGTTTTGCTTGGAGCATCATTATAATTTGTTGTTCTCTGTTATATGTTATCTACAATCTTGTTTTCCAATAAAAATCTCCAAGAATTGCCTCTTAGGATGCTTGAATTACATGTTTGATGTGTGCTCTGTAAAAACACAAAAATTTGCTATAGTATTTAAATTTTCACATTTTACTGGAACGTGGAAAGTTTCTGAACTTTTCACACCGTATTTTCATATAAATTCTTTATCATTTCCTAAATTTTCATATTTTTTTGAGTTAAATAAGTACACGGTTTTAATAGATTGCTGCAGACTATTCTGTTTGGATACATTGCTGTCATAGTTTTGTTACCTGCTTATCCTATAGTTTCCATATACTATTTTGGTAGATATAAATTGTGTAAATGATAGTAAACAGTAGATTATATTTGAAATTATTACGTAACTTGTATTGACAGTACATAAAGAGTTGATTTATTTTTATATGCACTAACCTATCTCACGAGTTCTTTTCAAGTTTTGTGTGGATGAAGTTTTTGAGAATAGGTGAAACCGGGATATGAGAGGATTGAACGAGATACAAAAGCTCAAGCTTGGGGCTGCCCAAGGCATCCCAAGTAAATATTTCAAGAAGTCTCAAGCATCTAAGCTTGGGGATGCTATGCATCCCACCTCTCTTCATCAACAACTATCGGTTAGCCTATGTTGAGCCTAAATTTTTATTTGTCCACATGATGTGTCCTTTTCTTGGAATGCCATTTTATTTTGTTTTGCTTGCTCTTCTAATAAAATACTCAGATCTAAAAATCTCTATTGAGAGAGAGTCCTGACATAGCTACTTAATTGTTTGACTACTCATTGATCTTCACTTATATCTTTTGAGAGTAGTTTGATTGTTTACTCTTGTACTTCACTTATATCCTAAGAGTAAATTGTGAATGAATGAAATATTATAAATATGAAATTTTCAATATGCTTTATGCTTAGTAGTAGCTTCACATCTGGTTTAGAAAGTAAAATCTATTGAAGTTTGACAATCACAATATTGGTCATACAAGCAATTCGTGAATGATTAGTATAAGGAAGAGAACTTTCACATAAAAATATATTATCTTGGACATCTTCTATGATTGTGAATACCATTAATTATTTTCAAACTAGAGAAAATTAGTTGAAGTTGGACAAGGAAGACAACATAATGAGTTATGGTTGTGTATATTTGCATAGAAGTTATATTGTTATGGATCCTCCAACATGTGGAGTTTCCTTAGGATTTTTTTGCTATCCAAAAATTCGTACTCAGTAGAGATACCACTTGTGCATCCAAAAACCCTTAAACCCAGTTTGTTGCCATGAGAGTCCACTATATATACTAATATGTGGTATTACCCTGCCGTTCCAAGTAAATTTGCATGTGCCACCTCTAAAATTTCAAATGAACATCTGTTTTGTGTGCCTGGACAGGTCATTGAGCAATAGGGGCAATCAGTATCTTCCATGTTAAGAGGTTTATTCTCATAATGAGTGCTTATTCACTTGTCCTTGCACGAGAGGGGCGTTAACAGGGATTCCCAGTCCCGAAATAAAAAAATGCAAATAATTAAACAAAACTCCCCCAGGAATGTTGTTGGTATGGACGGCACCTGTGGATTCGGCTAAACAAGGAGTGTATTTGTTGGTGGAGGGGGAGTAAACCTTTACTTTTACTGCTTGGGAACCGCCGCCAATGTGTTTAACATGGAATATATTTATAACTCTTGGTCATAACGTTGACAAGAAGGGTGCACCTCCCGAAATTATATTTATCTCTGTTTTAACCAATGAGCTCTCACACATATGCAAATCTCTGCTTCCCTCTGCGAAGGGACAATCTATTTACTTTCATGTTATTTAGTTTTCACGTTCAGTCAACTTCTTATTCCAACCTACTTCTATTAGTTGGAAAGCATCATGTGGTGGGGAAAGATCTAAGCACATATGGTCAGTCAAATATATTTGATCATGAGTTATTATTGTTGACAATTATCTCTATGATAAATGAGTTGGGAGGCGAAACATTAAGCCCCTATATTCCTTTGTGTTTGATGGATGCCATTTGTTCTAAAAATATGCTTTGAGTACTGGCAATAATAGAAGACTATATGATGATTGAGTATGTGGAGATATTACTTAGACTTTGTTAAGAATAAGTTGAATTCCAATTGTTTGGTGACTAAGAACATAGGTTGTTAAGTTTCAAGAGAATTCATTGTTTGAACCATAACATGTGGATTGGTTGCTACTTTGTCATGACGAGTTTTATGAGAAATAGTTGTTGTTATGATGCTAGAAAAAGTGGTTGAAATTATCATTGATCAAACTTGTGCACTATGCTAGCATTCACACTTCATAAATTATTTCCCTTGTCATTTACCTACTCGACGACGAGTAGGAATTAAGCGTGGGGATGCTGATACGTCACTGATGTATCGATAATTTATGAAGTATCCATGCCATATTCACCTATGTTTACAATACTTTTATATGGTTTTGATGCACTTTATATGATTTATTTAGGACTAACCCGGACTAACGCTGTTTTCAGCAGAACTACCGTAGTGTTGTTTTTGTGTGCTGAAAATGGAAGTTCGCGGAATCTCCCAAAACTTTTTGATGATGTTTTGAACAAAAGAGGCACTAGACTCTTCGTGGGAGGGCTAAAAGAGCCATGAGGTGGGGACCACCCACCAGGGCGGGCCAGGCCCCTGACATGCCTTGGTGTATGTTCCTCACCATGTGGCCCACCTTCGCGTGAAACCAACGCCAAAAAATCCTATAAATATAGAAACCATCAGAAATAACACTATACTCCTCGTTCCGCCACCGCAACTCTCTGTATAGACGAAAAACCAATCTAGTGGTGTTCCAATACCCTACGGGAGAGGGTAGATCATCACCAGTGTCCATCTTCATCATCTCAGTCGAGGCCATGATGAGGAGGGAGTAGTCCACCCTCGGGGATGACGGTTTGTCCCAATAGCTATGTGTTCAATCTCTCTCTCTCTCTCGCGCGTTCTTGAGATGACACGATCTTGATGTATCATGGGCTTTATTAATATAGTTGGATCACATGGTGTTGGGGATATAACCCCGTGGTGAGACTTGCCCCGGAGGCTCCGGATCACGCCTGGCGGCTCATAGATTGGCCCACGGATGGGCCTTGAAGACTCAAGCCCAAGACGTTAGGCGACTTGCCAGGATGGGCCAAGATAAGGCCCAGACGGAGAAGGTATGAAGACCCGGGCGGGTGAGCCACCCAGAGACAGCTTCCTCAGGAAGGCAAGGCAATACAGAGATAGACTCCGACACATTGTGAGAGTCGGTTACGACTTGTATGACCCGTGGTCTTGACCTCCTATATAAAGGCGAGACCCGACATGACTTAGACAGAGACTAACTAATCGAGAGCTAGGTCAAGCGATTCCGCTCCCTTGTAATCGATATTCCAAGCAATACAAGCACAAGCAGGACGTAGGCTTTTACCTCTACTTGAGGGGCCGAACCTGGGTAAACATGTGTCCTTTGTCCCGATCAACCCCTTTGAGTCCATCACCTTAGCGATGGCCTCGAATCTAAGTCCTCGGACATCTGCCGTGACAAAACCACGACAGTTGGCACCCACCGTGGGGCTAGAGCTCGGTGGTGTTGAGTTCTAAAAGGGCTCTCTCCCAGAGTTAGAGGGATACGTGCTCGGAAGGACGAGCAAAAGTTGCCGCGGCTGGCTCTACATCGATGATGCCGGCTGGTGCCCTGAGGCCGACTCTGTCAAATATGGATTCTGTGCTCCCTTCAGCAGAATCCATGTCTTCATCGGCAAGGTTGACCGATCTACGCCCGGGCCGAACGTCTGCACCAACATCGTTGAGCCAACTCGACGCGCGCAACCCACCCAACACGTGTGACCCGCCCATGCTAACCCGAGTTGGAAGCATGTCTTCGTGGGATTCACTCAAGGGATGGATCTTGAGGCTTCTACGTCGCAGGAGACTCTCGTCTATTCAAAGGATGGGTCTTTGAGCGGAGAGGTGGGATCAATCTACCCGGTTCACAACGGTGGGCTTGGGGGCTACGACAAGCTTTACCCCGAGCTGGAGCATTCTAAGCCGGAGGATCATAGGCTGCCGATCCATGTGTCCATGTTCATGGAAGGGTCAGCGCCGGGCACGAGCCACAGCCATCGGAGTCGCAAACACGGGGGCTAACCCGCCGCCGCCGGCTCAGGTTCTTCTAGATCTGATGAACGAGCTCGCGACCCTGATGGCGACTGAAGTCATGCCGGATAATCAACCGGCCCGGAACTTGGAGATCACAAGGCTTAAGGACCGGATGGCGGAGGTCCAACATGGGATTGGCGAGTTAAAGGCTCAGATGGATGCGGAGGTAGAGCGCCTTAGGATAGATGCCTTCCGCCTTGAGCTAGAGCAACAGTCGGCAGCTGCGGTGCAGTGGATGAGACATCAGTCCCACTTACAAGAACAATACGAGGCCAGGAATCTTTTTAACTCACCAGGAACGGGACGGACAGCGGACGCACCTGGAAGTTGGCCAACGGCTCAACAACAGCTTAACCCGCCCCGACGAAACCAGGCCTCACCAGCGGCTTTTCCAATGCCGGCGGGTCACTACTCAAACCCGGCGGAGAACATGGTGGCGGCAGCAACCCGACTTGAAACAATCCCTATTCCTGATGAGGCGCCCTTTGCAGAGGAGGTGCGGAACGCACTTGGATACCTTCAAACGGCGATGGGCCAGCAAGAGAAATATACTTATAGCTAGAGCCGCGTGCACTCAACCCCCTCCCCAACCGCAGCTACAGCCAGCGCTATGAGTCACCGGCGGGTTCTAGCAGTGGTGGGCACCAGGGGCTACCGCGAGATGATCAGATGGCTCTAGATGCGTAGGCGCTCGCAGACCAAGTGAGAGTATAGTGAGAGGCAGCGGCTCTGGCAGCAACGGCTCATCAAGAGACCGTGCATTCCATCTCAGCTGGAGCGGGAGTAACCACCAGGGCCGTGGGAGTCCCTGCTTGGTGCCGGCTCTACGGAATGAGCGTCTGCCGAAGGATTTCAAAGGCCATCGTAAGGTCCCGAATTACACTTTAGACCTGCTCCTAGAGGCCTGGATCGAAAGTTATGAGATGGCTATGGAAATGTTGGACGTCAGTGACGCGGTTTGCGCCAAATACTTTATCGTGATGTTGGAAGGTCCGGCTCGCACGTGGTTGAAGGGTTTGCCACCCAATACCATCAATTCATGGGTTGAGCTGAAAGCGAGGTTCATTAAAAAAATTCAAGAAACTTGCAAGCAACCTATGACGATTGTGGATCTGGATCACTATGTTCAACAGGAGAGTGAGTCGGCTCATCATTAGGTCCGGCGGGTATCGACTATCATCTGCTCGTCTAAACAGATCACGGCGGCTCAAGCGGTGTTGATCCTGGAAAAGAATTGCCACTTTGTCCCTCTAAAGCAGAAGCTCGTCCGACTCAAATGCACGTGTCAAGACATGGGAGAACTCATGGTGGCTCTCACAAAGTATGCCAACTCTGATAACACGAAGGATTCAGGCTATGATGAGGAGAAAACTGGTCAGGGTAAAAATAATAACCATGGCAAGGGTGCGGCAGGCAATGGTAACCAAAGCAAGAGGAAGAACCCGGATGGCGGGTCAGAATTGGTGGCCAATGCCAGCACCGGCCACAATCGACCCAAGGGCAATGGGAAGTTTACACCACCTTTTAACAAGGGTAAAACTCCTTTCAACTTAGAGGAGATGCACAATAAACCTTGTTCGGAGCATAGCCGGCCTGACAGACCGACGGGTCACACGTGGGGCAATTGCCACATCATGCAGAACTTCAAGGACTACAACATGCGACAACATAACAACGATGGTGGTGGCCCGCCCGGCGGATCAGGAGCTGGGTTTGGGTCCGATGGCTCAGGTTCCGGTCATCATGGCCAGGGCAATCAGGGAGGACATCATCAGCAATCTGGTGGCCATCATCAGCAACAGAATAATCAGTCGGGGTATCAGAGTAATCCAAAGCAGCTCAGTTCGGGCCAGTATCATGTTTTTACAACTAGCCTTAACAAGCGGGATCAGAAAGTGCGCAAACGGGCGGTTAATGCGATCACGCTGGCTCTACCGCAATACTTCAAGTGGTTTGAGTATGACATCACATGGATCCAGGCGGATCACCCACCGCGTGTTCATGACCCGGGGCGGCTGGCCCTTGTAGTCGCCCCCCAAGTGGGAGGATATATGTTGAATAAGGTACTTATGGATGGTGGCAGTAGCATCAATATCCTGTATTATGACACCTTTCGGTGGATGAAGCTTCTTGATAAAGACCTTAAGCCCTCCTCGATAGTGTTTCATGGTGTGGTGCCTGGCAAGTCAGCTTACCCCGTGGGTAGGATCTCCTTGGAAGTTGCTTTTGGTGACAAGTACAACTACAGAGTGGAGTCCTTGTGGTTTGAAGTAGTCAAAATCAAAAGCCCCTATCATGCCTTGTTTGGGCGACCGGCTTACGCCAAGTTCATGGCTAGGTCCTGCTATGTCTATTTGCATCTCAAGGTGCTCGGGTTAAAAGGGACGATTACAGTTCATGGTGATCGGAATACGTCTATTGAGTGCGAGGAAGGAAATGCGGCTTACGCGGAATCAAGTTGTGCTGAGGCAGAGCTCAAGTTTTATAAGGAAAATGTTGACCTGGAGGACATGACTCCGCTGAAAAAGCCTACCACATAGGTTGAGCCGCCCCTGAAATATTCGGCACACGATACCAAGTTGGTGGATTTCACTCCGGGTGACTCATCTCAATAGTTCACTATTGGGGCCAATATGGATCCCAAATAGGAAAGCGCGCTCATCAAATTCTTCCATGAGAATCAGGACATGTTCGCATGGAAACCTTCTCACATGCCGGGTGTACCGAGAGAGTTCGCTGAGCACCACCTTAATGTGGATCCTAAGTTTAAACCTATCAAGCAATTTCTATGGCGGTTCAACGAGGTGAGGCGTAAGGCCATCGGGGAAGAGGTTGCCCGGCTCTTGGCAGCGGGTTCATCGTCAAGGTCTTTCACCCGGAGTGGCTTGCTAACCGAGTGCTCGTGCTCAAGAAGAATGGCACATGGCGCATGTGCGTAGATTACACGAATCTTAACAAAGCTTGATGGCTGATCCCTTTGCTCTTCCTCGCATTGATCAGATCATCGATGCTACGACGGGTTGTGAGAGTTTATGTTTCTTGGATGCGTATTCTGGATATCATCAGATCAAGATGGCAGTCAAGGACCAAGTGAAGACGGCTTTCATCATGCCTTTTGGTGCCTTCTGCTACGTGTCTATGCCTTTCGGGCTCAAGAGTGCCCAGGCGACTTACCAGCATTGTGTGTAGAATTGTCTTCACGGCCAAATTGGGCGCAGTGTTCACGCATATGTGGATGACATTGTGATCAAGTCAAGGAAGAAGGAGACTCTGCTTGACGACCTGAAGGAGACCTTCGACAATCTGTGGGTCTATAACATGATGCTTAACCTGACGAAGTTTGTCTTTGGTGTTCCAACAGGCAAACTCTTGGGATTTCTTGTCTCTGAGCGTGGCATTGAAGCTGACCCGGATAAGATCAAGGCTATCACCTCCTTGGCTGAGCCGGCGTGCATCAATGATGTTCAACGCGTGGCAGGGCAGATCGCCGTGTTGAGCCGGTTTATAAGCCGCCTTGGTGAGAAAGCCATCCCTGCGGGTGAAGTGTTTGAGGCGCACAAGAAGCAGCTCACTGAGCCACCGATCTTAGCTGCTCCGGCTGAGAAAGAACCCTTGCTCTTGTACATGGAGGCTAACAACAGGGCTATCAGCACTGCAATCGTGGTTGAGCACAAGGAGGTAGGGAAGGAATATCCAGTTCAGAGGCCGGTTTATTATATTAGTGAGGTCCTGACAGAGTCCAAGCAAAGATATCCACTTTGGAGAAGCTAGTATATGGGGTGTTCATGGCCAACCACAAGTTGAAGAACTATTTCTTAGGGCACCAGATCAGCGTGGTCAGCTCTGCCATGTTGGAAGACATAATTCAACACAGAGAAGCCACTGGCAGGATTGCTAAGTGGGCATTGGAGCTGGGACCTCTCAATCTGAAATACGTACATCGTATGGCCGTCAAGTCTCAAGCCCTTGTGGATTTCATAAACGACTGGATAGAGTGTCAGGCGCGCGAAGAAAAGCCGGATAACACATACTGGACAATACACTTTGATGGATCCAGGCAGCTGGAAGGATCAGGGGCACGAGTTGTCTTAACCTCCCCCAAGGGTGACAAGTTCTGTTATGTGCTACGACTGATGTTCCCATGTACTAACAATGCAACTGAGTACGAAGCCCTGCTTCATGGCCTCAGGGTGGCTAAGGAGATGAACTTAAGCCCGGTTAGGTGCTTCGGCGACTCAGATCTTGTGGCTCAACAAGTTTCAGGCACTTGGGACGCCAAGGATCCGCGGATGGTGGCTTATCGTCAGGCGGTGGATGTCATTGCTGGTCACCAAGGGTTATCAGGTGGATCATATTGATTGTCGTAGGAACGAGGCGGCTAACGCCCTATCAAGGTTAGGCTCTCAACGAAAGCCAGTGCCGCCTAACTTCTTTTTGGATGTCTTAGATCACCTGTCAGTTAAGTTGCCTTCAAAGGAAGACTTAGCCATTCCTGACCCAGAGGAACAGTTGGTGGCAGCTCTGCATGCTATTCCGGATTAGACTGTATGTTACTTGGCATACTTGACTTGTGGCGAGTTACCTGATGATCAAAATCTGGCCAGACAGGTCACCAGACGGTCTAAGTCAATGACGATAGTCAATGGCGAGTTACATAAGTGCAGCGTCACCGGCGTGTTTTAGCATTGTGTCTCACTGGAGGTGGGCAATGAAATTTTGAATGAAATTCATGCTGGTGATTGTGGACATGACGCCGGCTCAAAATCTCTGGTGGCCAATGCTTTTAGGCATGGTTTCTTCTGGCTGACGGCTCACAAGCATGCAGAGGATCTGGTCCGCAAGTGTGACGGTTGTCAAAAGTTTGTAGTCTGGGGGCTCGATATGGTCGAGCCTTTCAAGAGATCCAAGGAAAAAAAGACCCACCTTTTGGTGGCGGTTGACAAGTTTACCAAATGGGTAGAAGTTGAGCCGATCAGCATGTGCGACGCGGCTACGGCGGTTCAGTTTATTAAAAGGCTGACCTACTATTTTGGTTACCCTCACAGTGTCATTACGGACAATGGTACAAACCTGTCCAAGGGGGCTATGAAAACGTTCTGCGACATGGAGCACATCCGGCTTGATGTTTCCGCGGTTGCTCATCCACAGTCCAATGGTGAGGCAGAGTGTGCTAACCAAGAAATCCTAAGAGGTATCAAGCCCCGGATTATGGTTCCTTGTAACACACCATTACGCCTGGCGGGATCTAGATTGGCCCCACAGACCAACACTAGTCTTTCCTGCGCACTTTGTCCTCACTCGTGCACAACCGAGACCAACTTCCCGGTCGGTCACCCATCCTAGAATAGCTCCAAGCCAAGAACACTTAACTTTGGAGTTCTTTTCGAGTGGGCTCCCAAAAAAGAAGGAATTCCTTGTTGATATGAGTAGTCTATCATTCCTATTAAACCAGGCTCTCACATACACCCCCACTCAAAGGAACCGACATCCTCGTCGGCCCATCAGGAACGTTCCCTTTTGGCACACGTATGCGCGTCCAGTCCGGCACATGTGCCATGCTGTGTGCCACGACGGGTCACACACGCCATGCGCCACATTACCGTGCACCAGACCCGTGCATGCCCGTGTAACCGCAAGGGTCGGCTCTGATACCAATTATAACACCCCCATTACGCTTGGCGGGATCTAGACTGGCCCCACAGACCAACACTAGTCTTTCCTATGCACTTTGTCCTCACTCGTGCACACCCGTGACGAAGTTCCCGGTCGGTCACCCATCCTAAAATCACTCCAAGCCAAGCACGCTTAACTTTGGAGTTCTTTTCGAGTGGGCTCCCAAAAAAGAAGGAATTCCTTGTTGATATGAGTAGTCTATCAGTCCTATTAAGCCAGGCTCTCACATTCCTTTACAGCGAACGCCGGGTTGTTGGGTGGAGGAGTTGCCGTCCATCTTATGGAGCATCAGGACTACCCCCAACAGGTCAACGGGTTATACACCTTTCTTCATGGTTTACGGTGTAGAGGTTGTGTTACCAAGTGACATTCGTCATGACGCACCAGGAGTGGCGGCTTACGTTGAGACGGACAATGAGACGGCACGTCAAGACGCGTTGGATGCCCTAGAGGAGGAACATGATCTCGCGGCGGCTCGTTCGGCGATTTATCAGCAAGACCTGCACCGCTATCATAGCCGTAGAGTCAAGACCCGGACGTTTCAAGAAGGCGACTTAGTGTTGCGGCTGATCCAAGACCAGAAAAATATGCATAAGTTGTCTCCTCCATGGGAAGGACCTTTCGTGGTCAGCAGAAATCTCAACAACGAGTCATATTACCTCATTAACATCCGAGATGATTCAGATACCTCGGGGCAGAAGACTCGCCGGCCGTGGAACATAGCGCATCTATGGCCTTACTATACCTAAGTTGTTGAGACTCGACATCGTACACTATCATTGTACATATCATATTTATATATGAATAAAAGTTGGCATCCCTACAAGCAGGGGCCTCTGCCGTTTCGTATATCTCAATCTGTGCAAGCACATGATCGTCCAGGGGGCTTCCCACCCTCCGGTGTAGCTTATAAAACCTTATCGGTCGGCTCGTAAGCCAAACAGTTGATTCCATCAACAGAGGTCACTTGGGGGCTTCCCACCCACCGGGTGTAGCTTACACACCCTCTTGATCGGCTCTTAAGCCAAACAGGGTTAAACCTGCCTGTAAGCTGATGCTACTCCGCTAGGTGACCCGCCGAACTCTTACCAGTTAATCTCACCTAAAGACCCTGAGCCGGTTCAAAGCAATTGACGACCAATCTCCATAGAGACCATGTACTGGTTAATGTTAAAACGACGGCTCTTGTCACGTGAGGGCCGGCTTACAGAAAGCAAGGATAAACTCTCCCACTTACTGCCGACTCTCCCCTGTGTGGTCTGTTCATACTCTTAGACAGTTAATCCTTGAGGACCCTGTACTTTTTAAGGTTAAAACGACGGATTTATGTCACGCGAGAGGCCGTTTTGGGGCTATCAGGGTACTCATGCCCTCCCGTGTCTCTTCTGGGTCGTCACACTTCCTTTCAGTTAATCTCGTTTAGAGACCCTGAGTCGGTTCAAAAACTTAACAGCCAATCTCCACAGAGACCCTGTACTGTTAAGGAGTTTTAATTGGCGAGTCAACCCAGTAGAACCGGCACATGACCTGTTTTGAAAAGCAAGTTAAGAAAGATACATCATCTTTGGGTTATGCTATTTTAAGCCTCCCTCCTAAAAAATGTAAAGATGCATCTATTCTTGCAGGTTGATTAAAACGCCAAGAGCCGGCAAAAACATCCAGTATGAAAGTGCAAAGAAGATGACATATATATAAGCCGGACAAGTCAACATGTGCACGATGGCACAGTTCGGGCAAAGGCACAATTTACTACAATCCTATTACAGATGCTCTTTGTAGAGATCAAAAATGATTCAAAGTTTTTTACACCGCTCATGGCGGGTCACAAAGCCGGCTTATCCAGGGCGTCGCCAAATTCATTAGTTGGCTGGCGGGTCACCCTGCTCCGAGTCTTTGGCCTCCATGATCTGAAGATTGTCCATGTCTGTCGAGACCCCGATCCTAAGTCATATGAATCCAGGCTGTAACATATCACATCACTTTGCGGCCTCACGCACGGTAAGCTCCACGGCTGCAGCCTTACCTTAGCCGAGACCGTTTGCGTCTTTTGGCTCACGTATGTGAACATGCCGCTAGCAATCAAACGACAGAGAACCCGGGCCGACATAACTAGTCATAGAACCCAAGTGGCACATCCATACGAAAACAGGCATACGTAACCCAGCAATGCAGGTGTCGGCCTCAAGCGTGTGTAGACAAGTCATAGCAAGCTACAAGGACTCCATTACGCTGTGAGACATAAAAGCCATCACTGCACGTAGACGAGTCGTAGCAGGCTATAGGGACTCCATTACACTACGAGACATTTCCCGAAGGGACAGACACAACAGCAAAGAAAGATACATGCCGGTCAATCAATGTGTCTGGAGCAGTAGCAAGCTACCATGGCTCGGAGGAAGCACAAAGAGGCAGTTTCCCGTAACGAGTACTACTAAAGGCACACGACTAGGTGTCAAATCCCATACATACCGTTGCATGTCACACGTACGCACGACATGCCCGATATGCATAGATACAACTATGGCATCACAACATAACCATACAACAACACAACTTTTATTTAAGAGGCTCAGACGAGCCTTGCATAATATGTTCTTACAGATAGGGGTCACATGACCCGACACTCAAGTCATACAAACAAGTTCATACAAACCAAGCGGAAGCATAAAGCTGTCTGAGTACAGACAGATGAAAGGGGTAAAAAGGCACATGGCCTGACTGTCTACAGCCCGCCACAGGGCATAAGGTCGTAGCTGGGACACCAGCTATCCGGCATCATCGACATCTAGAAAGAACCCACCCGATGGGTCCTGGGTCTCATCTGCAACATTTATTAAGCAAACATGAGTACAAACGTACTTAGCAAGTCTTTAAAGAAGACCTAGACTAATCATGCTCATGTATCAACAAAGGGGGTGGTGGAGTTTATGCAGCAATGCCAGCTTTGACTCATGGCTAACCTACACTACACAATTTTAACTCTTTGTTTAAATTTTAGATATCGCACACGAGTCCATTAACTCCATGACAATACACCACCATGGATTCACTTTCCACTCCTGGGAGAGTGCCATCCACGGTACTCACACTTGTCTTGATATTTTTAGGAGTATCCATTTGATTATCTATGAACAACATAAGTTTTCCAAGTAGTCCATATCCGAGGACGCGGCTATTCGAATAGTTTCATACCCTGCAGGGGTGTACTTCTTCACACACGCTCTCGCCACATATCAATGAGTGCTCACAAAACCATGCACCTCGGCAACCTTCAAGCGGAAGCCCAGCAAAGGAGTCGGCCACGATCGTCAATCGCATAAGACCTCTAGTCCAGGCTATCGCCTATTTGAGACTGAACCCCCACGAAAGTCCGGCCGAAGTTTCCGCTACGGCCGCAAACGATGTGCGCAGGGTTCCCAAGCCCACCATTCGGGTGACCCTTGGTACACAGTGCCACTGCCTACCGCGTCGTAACCCACCCCTAGGGTCAGCGCTACGCACGGCCTCCAGCATACTATAAACACCAGAAACTACTTGCAACTCCTGGACTAAGGACTAAGCGACTGATAAGTCGAGAGGGGTTGAGCTACCGGAATCCAATGTGTGGTAGTATCTAGTATTGGATCACAAACACGGAACTCAGTTCCTAAGAACGGTCCCAAAGAGACAACCCACTATGTACTCCTACATAGCCTCTCATCGCTACCTTTACCAAATCGGGTTCATCATAAGCTTATCACATCATAAGGACATTGTTTCACTCCAGTTCATCACCCAGATGAATCAGACCTGACACAACTCTAAGCATAGCAAGCATAGCAGGCATAGTAAACTAAGCACATCATGGCACAAGCATCTACCAGGTATGCTAGGTTGCAAGGTTTAGCTATTTACTGTGACAATGACAGGTCATGCAAAGAATAGGTTCATCTACCATGTATGACTGACAGGTGAACGTTGGTCCTAATGCAATAAACAAGAGTAGGAGCGAGAGAGTGGGATGTTATCAGAATGATCAAGGGGGTTGCTTGCCTTGCTGGGTAGCGGGAAGGTTCTCTCCTTCGTTGGAATACTCGGGGGTATCCTTAGAAGTAGGGCCTACCGCAATACAGATAAATAGCAATCAATACATGCAAGTGCAACAATATGATGCATGATCATGACATGGCAGCATGTATGGATGAGCCAATGCAACTAGTGTCCAAGTTTATTTGAAGTGAGTTTGAATATAGATTCAAAATCGTTCTACATTTCAAATTCATATACTAACCTATTAGCAAATGTCATTGTTCTTCTACATAGGTTGCTCTAACATGCATGATGATAACACCATTGGATTCATTGGATTTTTCTGATAAAACATAAATTATTTTCATCTGAGTTACAGATTAATTTATATGAATTTTTGAAGTTTTAAACATTTTCTAGAATTATTTTAAAACTAGAAATTGCTTTTATTGCATCAGCCTGACGTCATCATGGCGTGAGCAGGTCAGCCGAGCAGGTCAGGTCAAACCTGACAGGGTGGGACCCACTGGTCAGTGACCCAATCACTAATAGGTTAATTATTTTAACTAATTACTAATTAGATTAGGGTAGGGCCCACTGGTCAGTGGGCCATTAGCTTAATTATATTACTAATTAGAATTTGACTAACAGGGCCTGGCCCCACCTGCTAGTGACCCAGGGGTCAAACCCCTGGTGGTCAAACTGGTTTACTCGCCGGCGTTGAGCCACTGGCGACGTCAGGGACGGTGGAGGGGGTCGGGATTCCTCCTCCGGCGTCCAAATGAACGGCGGAGGGCACCAAACTGCTCTGCTTGCTCGCGCGTGTTGAGCCCGACACTTCCCAAAGGTTGGGATGGCCGGAGTCGGCGCCGGCGATGAGCACGGCGGCTGCCAGAGCTCGGACGCGCAGGGGCTCATCGAACTAGAGCGAGACACGGCCGGAACCAGGCACCTACAAGCACTACGCGGCCCCACGAGATCCATGGTGGCCTCTGATGGACCCACTGGTCACCGGAGCATCGCCGACGACAAGCTCGTGCGGCGGCCATTCGGGAGCCGGACGGAATTGGAGCCTACAGAGGGGGAAATGCCGAGAAGGAGAGGGAAAATTGCCGGAAACTCACAGCGGACTCGAAGTCGTCGAAAGCTTGCTCGGGGAGGGCTCGGAGACGGCGATCAACGGCGGCGAAGCTTCGGGTCCGAGGACGAAGACGAGATCAAGGATGGCGCTTCGGGGCTCTTGGCGATGCGCGGCTCGGCAAGGAGGGAGAAGACGACGAGGCGGAGCGATTGGAGGGCTCAGAAGCAAGGGGGAGCGGCTAGAACTGCGGCGGCGAAGCTAAGGCACCGGCGGCCATGGCGGAGTAGAGGAGGGGGAGAGCAGAGAGGCGAGTGAGAGCGAGAGGGAGAGAGCGATGGGGATGGCTCTGGGAGCTTATCCTTGTCGCACTGGCGATGGGAGGTAGGCAGGCAGCTACCGGCGTGGAGGCACGCCCGCGCACGCGCTCCGGCCACACGCCCGTCCTCCTGGCCGCCAGGAGGACGACGATGGAGCTGGGCCAGCTGGACCGGCCCAGGTTCATCCTCCCTTTCTTTTCTGCTTTATTTTCTTTTCTGTTTTCCTATTTTTGACATTTGTTTTCTTTTCTTTTCAGGTACAATTGCTTTGATAAAATATCCCAAATATTTATATATTGATGTTTGAATATTTCAAACTTATCTAAAAGGTTTCAGGATATTTTGGAAACTAAAATAATGATAATGCTTTATTTGGTATTTTCAGAAGCTTTATCATTTATTGCTTTAGTTGTTCAAATATTTAGAATGTCCCCTGTTATAACCATGTCCATATTTATGAGACATAGGGAACATTTTGGTAGGGCATTTTGGATTTGTTGAATTTTCACCAACTTGAATTATTTTCATTCAATGTGAGCTTGGGGTTTCTTTTAGTCCCCATTTCATGTTGATGCAAAATTGAAACATGATGCAACACCCATGCTGTCCTATGACATCTAGCTAGGGATGTGACAATGTCCGAGTTGTAGTGGGTTAAAGCTGCAAAGTTTCCCTCTTCAAAGAAGGGGGACGGGTCAAGTTCAGAAGCAAAAGGGTGCTTACTGCGGGCAGGCATCAGGTCCTTGGCTTCAAAGAGGGGGTCGTAGATTCTCTTTTGACCGGCACTGTAAGCCGCCTGGTATGTTGACAAGTTTACTTCCTCTGCTAACACGGAAGCAAGGACTTTGGAAGCCTTCACACACCGTGTGTAGTCCGCGTCCGTAAACTCGGAGCCGTCATCTTTCTTGGAGGGAAACCCGTCCATCATGTCTTCAGGAATCAACTCCGGAGCAAAGGCCAACGCCCAGCTTATGGCTGCGATGTCTCCCTGTCGGGCGGCTCATTTCTTCAGCTCTCGAATCTGTTTCGGCAAGGTGGACAGCAGTTCTATAACCCCCTTCATAGTCGGCGGGATGTAATCCTTAAAAAGCTCCGCCTTGATCGTGCAGACAGCTCCGCAGTATAGCTGCTCTATCAAAGTATAGATAGCCTTCAGAGGTAGCAGACTGTCAAATGCAAGTTGACGGCTCCTTGGGCCTGCATAAGCCAGATTTTTGGGCATAAGTCATCAGTGTAAGTATTCATACAAAGATTTTTTCTAAGTATTTAACTGCTTACCAAATATGGTGGCTGACAACTTCCCAATATGGCGCTTCAAGGACTGCAGCTCGTCTAATACGATCACGAGCCGCTGGTCAGCGTCGTCTGCTCGTTGAGCCAGGGCGGCTTGTTCTGTCTCAGCCGATTTTTTGAAGGCGTCAAATTCAGCCGTAATATTTGTGAGTTCTTCGGTAAGGAGCCAGCACTTCTCATCGGCTTCGCTTCGGGCGGCTTGTTGAGTGGCTAGCTGGCTTTTCAAGCCGGTTAATTCAGAGCCGACCTCAGTTAAAGCTTCCTGTGACATATTGAAAGCAAAATGAGGATTAATTTTCCCTAATAATATATCATAAGTCGAGGAAGCTTAAGACAATGTCATACAAGTCTCAAGCAGATTGCAAGCAATATGTTTGACACTTGGGGGCTAATGTCTATTTGTTCTCCAAACACTACATGCAGTCCCGGTTCATCTCCATCAAAGTTAACCCGGAACTTGGGGGCTACACAAGGCTCTTCAATCTGTCTACATTGAAGTTCCGACTCAACTTTATCAAAGATTGACCCGACCCTTGGGAGCTACATATGTTTTTTTCAAACATCTTTATTGAAGATCCGACTCAACTTCATCAAAATTGAGCCAGCCCTTGGGGGCTACACTTTGGCTTCTAAGGTTATCTACATTTGAAGCTCCGACTCAATATCATCAGAATTGAGCCGGCCCATGGGGGCTACGGATGACTCTTTATATGCCTACAGTCTAGCTATTTCTACTTCTAAACAAGATTTGAAGACCCATCTTATCATTAGCCAATCCTAAGCCGGCCCTTGGGGGCTAAGTAAGGATAGAAGGTAGCAGAGTATCAGTACCTCATATTTCTTCTTCATTACGTTAACGAACTTGAGTTCCATGTCCCGGCTGATGGAGAGGCGATTTAAATAGCCGGCGCAACTCGTCAGCTGTTAAATTTTCCAGCGCGGTGAATTCAAAGTCCATCTTCTCTGAAGCCTCGGCCCTCTCAGTATGTTTTATCAAAACATGAGCCAAAGGAGTTTGGAAGCCGGTGCTAGTAACAAAGATGTCCGGAACAGTTGATTCATCAGCAGCCGTTGAAGGGCTCGGCGTCTTGGAATGGTCCCATGGAGGGCTCTCAGGAATCATATCATCGGCCGCTGGTTCGGAAGAATGATGAGCCGCTTCAGGTGCCTCCTTGGAAGCCGCCGAGGGGTCAACATGCGGCACGGGAGAATCCGGCTTGGCAGGCTTCGAATCTTGAGCTTTGTGGCCAAGAGTAGACCCGCTGGTCTTCCTTCGTTTTGCTTGGGCCCTAGAAAACGCAGGAGTTCGTGGTTAGAGCTTTATATACAAGTTTGAACATAAGCATAAAGGACACATACTCTGGGTTAACCTTTGAAGGCGACAGGGCAATTTCGGTAGAGTCGCCGGACGAAGGGGTGATTCCTGAAAAACAATTAAGACAATATAAGACAATGTCGAAGTGCAAACACAAGAGGGACAAGTAAAGTCAGGTTGAACAAGTACCTCAGCCGGCCGCTTCCGTTGAGTCAAAGATAATCCGGCCATGAGATCGTTAGAGCCGGTGCTCCGGGTCTGGCGTTGGGAGATTTGTTGTTGCTTTTTCAAAATAAAATGGGGGTCTAAGTAAGCAAGAGGATGAGAAAGTGGGACTTTCCAGATGACCCGCCGTATCTTCTGTGGAACAAGATCTTCTGAGTCGGATGAAACATAAGTTACCTCAGGAAAGTTGGTGTGGCTCGTTTCCGTTTCGTCCTATGAATAATTATTGGCAATAAGGTGCATAAAGAGACGGCCAACAGAATCAGGCTCTACCTGTGAGTCGTCAGTTTCCGGCTGTTCCTCGGGCTATTCTTGGGGTGCAGGTTTCTTCTTCCGGCCGTCAGTTTTCTTCTTTGACTTCTTCGGAGGAGGAACGTACTTATTTTTCCAGAAGCCGGAACTTGCCTGAAAGTATAAACCGACAAAAGGTTGAGAGGTTAGAAAGTATAAGTTAAAACAAATATAAGGACATCGAGAGTCGCCCTTACATCTGGGGCCGGGTTTGCGGCACAGAAAGGTGCCAGCCCAGTGGCACTGCAAGCTCCTGAAGATTCATGGACAAGGCTCCTGATGGCAGCCACAATATCATCATCCGATAATGTTGTCTGGCTAAAGCAGAGGGGATCATCAGACTGGCATGTATATTCGCACATGAGGAGGCTGCGCCGGCTCAAGGGCATGATCCTCCAGGAAATAAAGCAACGGATCAAATCCAGTCATGTCAGTCCATTGGCCATAAGGGCTTTAATTTTTGCGTGAGCTGGAGCGTGCTTCGCCCACTCAGTGGTTGAGAGCCGGCCAAGAAGTTCATAGGTTGTCTTGAGTCGGGATGGATGATAACCTGGCAAGGGATGCTCTCCTTCTGGGGAGGTGTCTTTGCAGTAAAACCAGATCTTGTTCCAGTCTTTAGGATGACTTGGCATCTGAACAGCCGGAAAGGTTTTGTCCCATCGCCTCTGAATGGAAATCCCGCCAAGTTCTAAGCTTGGACCGGCCTTCACCTCTGTCTGGCGGTTCGCATAGAAAAACTCACGAAATAGACCAACAGATGGCTCTGTTTGCAAGTAAACTTCACTAAGTACTTGGAAGTTGCATATGTTGGAGACGGAATTGGGAGCGAGGTCTTGAGGTTGTAGTTTGAAGAAGTGAAGAATGTCCCAGAAGAATTTTGAGCCGGGGGGAATAAACCCGCGCTCGAGATGATATGAAAATACAACCACCTCACCCTCCTGAGGAACGGGCTTTAGCTCATTACCCGGAACCCGCCAATGGATGACATCTTTGGCGGGTAAGGTACCCGCATTTACAAAATCCATCAAGAACTCCTCAGTGATAGCAGAGCCGACCCAATTGCATGAATTGGATGCACGAGACATGGCGGTGTCTCGATACTACACAAAGTAACAATGTGCGGCGGGTCAGAAGATGCCAGGCGACTAAGGGCAGCTAAAAATTTCAAGGTTCTACAAAGTTAAGCCGCCAAGAGCTATTTGGCAAGAGCCGGAATTTCGCTGGCGGGTCAAGTCTATGAGAAGACGAAGTAAAATTTCACTAAGTGTGGAAAACAAGTTTTACAAACTACGTATGCAGTTATAGATCTACAAAACAGAGGGAAATCAAGTTTAACCTAGACTCAATGATGAACAGTCGAACCAGTGACGTCCATGAAGACAGTGAACGGAGCAACTAAAGATCCGCGCGATGCTATTGTCATTCTCCTACGGTGCGCTACAATGGAAAATAAGACAATATCTTGTTCGCTAATGTAGGCATTATCTACCATTGCGGAGAAGCTTGGGTTCTATGCGGGCGGAGGACTCCATGAAACCCTGTCGAAAACTTCGGATCTATGGGAGGAGAAGGACTTACCGCAAGGGATGCAACAGACGTGTGGGAATCTCTGGTACGATCAGGTCGATGCAGCGACCTGGCGCGACGTCGGTGTGGAAGTTTCGCCGAAGCAAGATACGCTGGAGAGGCGGCGTCGGGAGGAAGAAGAAGAAGTGCAAAGTGGAGAAGGAAATGAAATCCGCTCCTCGCGGGCCTATTTAATAGGCAAAAGGTGGAAATGGGCTCGGGAATCTAGGCGACAAATATTGATTGACCGAGGCGGACGCCTCGATTCTCGGGCCGTCCATTTAATATGGGAAAGATCCGTTGCGGTCTTGAGAGGATCTTTTTGACATATTTGATGTGACATCACGGAGGGTCATTTGTTTTACTTTCTGGTGACATAAGCGAGACTCGCCGCCAGTTAAAGAAGGAGGCTGAAATGAGCAAGCTCCAATCAACCTGGGCCCTAATGTTGGGGATATAACCCCGTGGTGAGACTCACCCCGGAGGCTCTGGATCACCTGGCGGCTCATAGACCAGCCCAAGGATGGGCCTTGAAGACTCAAGCCCAAGACGTTGGGTGACTTGCCAAGATGGGCCAAGATGAGGCCCGGACAGAGAAGGTATGAAGACCCGGGCGGGTGAGCCGCCCGGAGACAGCTTGCTCAGGAAGGCAAGGCAATACAGAGATAGACTCCGACAGGTTGTGAGAGTCGGTTACAACTTGTATGACCCGTGGTCTTGACCTCCTATATAAAGGCGAGACCCGGGGCAACTTAGACAGAGACTAACTAATCGAGAGCCTGGTCAAGCGATTCCGCTCCCTTGTAATCAAGATTCCAAGCAATACAAGCACAAATAGGACGTAGGCTTTTACCTCTACTTGAGTGGCCGAACCTGGGTAAACCTGTGTCCTTCCTCCCGATCAACCCCTTTGAGTCCATCACCTTAGCGATGGCCTCGAATCTAAGTCCTCGGACATCTGTTGTGACAAAACCACGACACATCGTGTTTTCCCCTGTCTATCTTGTTGTGATGAATTGAGTTTTCCCTTTGAGATTTTGTTATTATCAGATTGAATACTTTTATGGATTTGAGAGCACTTGATATATGTCTTGCATGTGGATACCTATAGTGACATTGGGGTATTCAAGTGATTCACTTGATATATGTCTTGCATGTGTATACATGTAGTGACATTGGGGTATTCAAGTGATTCACTTGATATATGTTATGGCGTCAACTTGCGGATTCCGATGACCTTGGGAATCTATGCATAGAGGTTGATTGCCCGTTTTCATACCATGTTCTCCGATATAAATTTTTGGGAACTCTTTGATGTTCTTTGTGTTGGATGTGTATCGTAAAATTAACTCATGGATACTTGTGGTGACATAGGAGTAGCTAGGTGACATTAGAGTTGGTTGATGTGTATCATATGGTGTCATTATAGTACAAAATCTTAGATATATTGATCGGAAAGGATAACTTGGTTATTTTAGTATGAACTCTTGGATAGATCGACCGGAAAGGACAACATTAAGGTGGTTTTGTACCCTACAAACAATTTCTTCTTATGTTCTCCGCTAGATAAGAACTTTGGAATGATTCTTCGTTGCACGTTGAGGGATGGTTATGTGATCCAATTATATTAGCATTGTTGAGAGATTGCACTATCGAAAGTACGAACCCTAGGCCTTATTTCCAAGCATTTATACAATATTTTGCTCGTTGTTTACCACTTGTTAGCTTGCTGTTTTTATATTTTCAGATTACAAAAACCTATTTCTATCATCCATATTGCACTTGTATCACCATCTCTTCGCCGAACTAGTTGAAAGCACATTTGCTCCCTTGGTGGTTTTGGTAATTAATAACAACATATATATCATTGAACTAACATTTACACTAAGCATATTTCAGGAAAAGTTCAATTACGGGTTTGCAAAAGGATTGTGGAAAAAACCCTAGATGCAAGGAATAGCATTAGCAAAACCTTCAAGCAAGAGAACTCTGCATTTTACTTTGTGAGAAATCACTTTGATTCCATAGGAAAATCCAATACTATGAAAAGGGGGTAAGGTACTATTGGTGAACAAGATGCTCTACGTGCACAAGTGGTAGTCACCAAAAACACCCACAAACTCTCCCACAAATTTTGGCTAAGCCATTCATGCAAATCAGTCAATCCAACAATTTCCAGTCGGTCCCACCGATTCCCAAACTCAGACAGAGCCTTGCCAAACCCTAGCACATCGGTGCAACTGATCCCACTTTGGTGCCACCGAGTTTAGCTTGCCAACTTTCTGTTACCTCGATTCACAAAATCGGAAGCTCTGCATCACCAAGATTTGGATTCTGACCATTGGACATATGATCGGTACCGCCGAGATTTCTATATCGGTCTCACCGAGATTCAAAAGTGCTACCATTGGAGCAACTCGGTACCACCGAGATTCACGCATCGGTGTCGCCGAGTTGGTTGCTTTAGGTGTACCGGTTGGATTTTTGGAGATGCCTATATGTATCCCTCCACCTCCACTCACTTGCAAGAGAAGCACTCAGAACAGATCCCCACTTATCCCATCAGATTTTCTAAGAGAGAGCCACCTAATCATGTGTTGAGATCATGACATTCCATTCCAACCATATGAATCTTGATCTCTAGCCTCCCCAAGTTGCTTTCCACCCAGTCAATCTCTTCCACCAAATCCAAATATGTGAGAGAGTGATTGAGTGTTGAGTAGTCTATCATCTTGAAGCACAAGAGCAAGGAGTTCATCAACATTATTGAGTCTATTACCTTTTGGAGGGTGGTGCCTCCTAGATTGGTTAGGTGTTGCTTGGGACCCTCCTACTTCGTGTTGTGGAGTGAATCAAGAAGTTTCTAAGGGAAAGGAGATGGCCTACTTCGTGAAGATATACCCTGAGTTAGGCTAGTCCTTCGTGGACGTATGCCATCATGGTATAGTCAAGCTTGCTTCTTCGTGGATCCGTCTGTGGGTAGAGCCCTCCATGGACTCCCGCGACCGTTACCCTCTGTGGGTTGAAGACTCCATAAACATGGATGTATGATAGCGCCACCAATCGGAAACACGAGAAAAATCTTCGTCTCTCCAAATTGCATTTGATCTCCCTACCCTTCCTTTACTACACATGCTTGTCTTTACTTTCCGATGTTATACTCGTAGACATGCATGTGTAGGGTGTACTTGAATTGCTATCTTTGTTAAAATCTGCCAACATTTAAAATTGGGAAAAGGTAGAATTTTTATTTGGTAAAGTAGTCTAATCACCCCCCGCCCTCTAGACCTTCTTTCGATCCTACAAGTGGTATCAGAGCTTTGGTCTCCATTGCATTGGTTTCACAATGTAGGAGTGTCTGGCGTCTAGCGAGGGAAGCTATCACCGTAGAGGTCCGTACTTTGATGCACAAATTTTGCTAGTTGGAAGCACAAAATGAACATGCATATTCTTGATCATAACCCCGCCGTTTGGGCTGTTGTTCGTGTTGGATTGCAAGGTGAATTCTTTGCGGATGGAAGTGAACCAGATCGTGAAGAGACCGCGGATGAATTGAAGATGTTGCAATACAATGCTCAAGCATGTGACATTCTATTTAACTGTCTATGCCCCAAAGAATTCAACAAAATCAGCCTTCTTGAGAATGCAAAAGAGATTTGGGATACTTTGGTTGATATGCATGAAGGTACCGACTCCGTGAGAGAATCCAAGTTGGATTTTCTTCAGAGTCAGCTTGACAAGTTCAAGATGAAGGATGGTGAAGGAGTCGCAGAGATGTACTCTAGGCTAGCCGTCATCACCAATGAGATTATCGGCTTAGGAAGCGAAGAAATGACCGACAAATTCATCAGCAAGAAGATACTTTGAGCTTTGGATGAGAGATATGACACCATGTGCACATTGATCCAAATAATTCCCAACTACAAGGATCTCAAGCCTACAGAAGTGATTGGAAGGATTGTTGCTCATGAGATGACACTCAAGGATAAGGAAGAGCTTCAGAACAAGTCTAGCGATGCTTGCAAAGCCACAAGTGATGCTCCCACAACTTCAAGCGACAACCTTGTCACCAATGAAGTATAAGCCTTGTGGTCAAGAAATTGAACAAACTCTACAAGAATAGAGGCAAAGATCGAAGCTCCAACTCAAGATATGAAGACAAACACTCGTCAAGTCGTGACCGAAACTGCTACAATTGTGGGAAGCCCACACACTACTACAATGAATGCACGACTCCTTACAAAAGAAAAGAACAGTCACCAAGAAGATGAAGCTCAAGAGATGAGTCACCTTGAAGAGAGAATGAGTAGAGAAGATCGTTATGAATGAAGACTGTCAAGGAGAAATAGGGACTTGGAGAAGAAGGACAAGTACACCAAGAGCTACTCAGGAAGAAGACATCAAGCTCATGTTGGTGAATGGGTTTCTGGCTCCAAATCCGACAACCACTCTGAGAGAAGCAATCACTCCAACTCCAACTATAGTCAAGATGAACGTGTTGCCGGACTTGCACTAGTGACAACTGATAACCCACAAGTATAGGGGATTGCAATAGTATTCGAGGGTAGAGTATTCAACCCAAATTTATTGATTCGACACAAGGGGAGCCAAATAATATTCTCGAGTAGTCGCAGCTGAGTCGTCAATTCAACCAAACCTAAAAGACTTAATATCTGTAGCAAAGTATTCAGTAGCAAAGTAGTATGGAAGTAACGGTAACGATGGCAAAAGCGACAGTAGCAGTTTTGTAGTGATTGTCATAGTAGCAACGGAATAGTAACTTAGCAAAGATCAATATGTGAAAAGCTCGTAGGCAATGGATCAGTGATGGATAATTATTTCGGATGGCATTCATCATGCAACAGTTATAACATAAGGTGACACAGAACTAGCTCCAATTCATCAATGTAATGTAGGCATGTAATCCATATATAGTCATACGTGCTTATGGAAAAGAACTTGCATGACATGTTTTGTCCTACCCTCCCGTGGCAGCGGGGTCCTAATGGAAACTAGGGGATATTAAGGCCTCCTTTTAATAGAGAACCGGACCAAAGCATTAGCACTTAGTGAATACATGAACTCCTCAAACTACGGTAATCACCAGAAAGAATCCCAGTTATTATCACCTTGGGGATGTTGATCATAACTCACAATAGGTGTCTACAACTTGCAAGATAGGATCAAGAACACATATATATTCAAGGAAACATAATAGTTTCAGATCTGAAATCATGGCACTCGGGCCCTACTAACAAGCATTAAGCATAGCAAAGTCATAGCAACATCAATCTCAGAACATAGTGGATACTAGGGATCAAACCCTAACAAAACTAACTAGATTACATGATACATCTCATCCAACCCATCACCGTCCAGCAAGCCTACGATGGAATTACTCATGAACGATAGATAGCATCATGGAATTGGTGATGAAGGATGGTTGGTGATGACGATGGCGTTGATTTCCCCTCTCGGGAGCCCAAAACGGACTCCACATCTGGCCTCCCAAGGAAGAACAGGAGGTGGTGGCGGCTCCGTATCATGAAATGCGATGAACTCTTCTCCTTGTTTTTTCTCCACGAATAGGAATATATAGGGTTGGAATTGAGGTGGGAGGAGCCATAGGGGGCCCACAAGCTTGCCAGGTGTGGCCAGGGGCTGTCCGCACCTGGTGGGCTTCTCACCTGTGTATGGCCCCCCTCCGGTTGATTCCTTCGCCAATTTTTTTTGTTAATTCCAAAAATAATCTCCGTAAATTTTCAGGTCAATTCGAGAACTTTTATTTCTGCACAAAAGTAACACTAAGGCAATTCTGCTGAAAACAACATCAGTCTGGGTTAGTTCCATTCAAATAATGCAAATTAGAGTCCAAAACAAGGGCAGAAGAGTTTGGAAAAGTGGATACGATGGACACGTATCAACTCCCCCAAGCTTAACCCATTGCTTGTCCTCAAGCAATTCAGTTGATAAACTGAAAGTGATAAAGAAAAACTTTTACAAACTCTATTTGATCTTGTTGTTGTAAATATATCTAACTGATGTTCAGATTTTCGGCAAAGATTATAGACTAACCACGTTCGCAATAACATTTAGGTCTCACATTTACTCATATCAATGGCATAACCAACTAGCGAGCAATAATAATAACTCTCGGATGAAAACACTTTTATCAAAACAATCATGATACAATATGATATAATGGTATCTCGCTAGCCCTTTCTGAGACTGCAAAACATAAATGTAGAGCACCTCTAAAGAGCAAGGACTGACTAGACATTGTAATCTATGGTAAAAGAGATCCAGTCACACTCATACTCAATATTAATTAATAGCAAAGCATACAAATGACGGTGGTGCTCTCTAACTGGTGCTTTTTATAAGAGGATGATGACTCAGCAATAAAGTAAATAGATAGGCCCTTCGTAGAGGGAAACATTGATTTGCAGAGGTGCCAAAGCTCAAGCTTTAAAACATGAATGAATAACAATTTTGAGCGGTATGCTTTCATTGTCATAATAATGTGTTGGAAATATGCCCTAGAGGCAATAATAAAATGGTTATTATTATATTTCCTTGTTCATGATAATTGTCTATTGTTCATTCTATAATTGTATTAACCGGAAACCGCAATACATGTGTGAATACATAGACCAATCCATGTCCCTAGTGATCCTCTAGTTGACTAGCTCGTTGATCAATAAATGGTCATGGTTTCCTGACCATGGACATTGGATGTCGTTGATAACGGGATCACATCATTAGGACAAATGATGTGATGGACAAGACCCAATCCTAAGCATAGCACAAGATCGTGTAGTTCGTCTGCTAGAGCTTTTCTAATGTCAAGTATCATTCCTTAGACCATGAGATTATGCAACTCCCGGATATCGTAGGAATGCTTTGCGTGTATCAAACATCACAACGTAACTGGGTGACTATAAAGGTGCACTACAGGTGTCTCCAAAAGTGTTTGTTGGATTGGCACGAATCGAGACTGGGATTTGTCACTCCGTGTGACGGAGAGGTATCTCTGGGCCCACTTGGTAATACATCATCATAATGAGCTCAAAGTGACTAATGATTTAGTCACAGGACCATGTGTCACAGAACGAGTAAAGAGACTTGTCGGTAACGATATTGAACAAGGTCTAGGGATACCGATGATCAAATCTCGAGCAAGTAACATACCGATTGACAAAGGGAATTGTATATGGGATTAAGTGAATCCCCGACATCGTGGTTCATCCGATGAGATCATCGTGGAACATGTGGGAGCCAATATGGGTATCCATATCCCGCTATTGGTTATTGGCTGGAGAGGTGTCTCGGTCATGTCTGCATGGTTCCCAAACCTGTAGGGTATATACACTTAAGGTTCGGTGACGCTAAAGTCTTTCGGAGTCTCGGATGAGATCCCAGACGTCACTAGGATTTCCGGAATGGTCCGGAGGTAAAGATTTATATATGGTAAGTCCTATTTTGGCCACTGGAAAATGTTCGGGATTTTTCGATATTGTACCGGGAAGGTTCTAGAAGGTTCCGGAGTGGGACCCACCTACATGGGGGGACCCACATGAACATGGGTAGTGGGGGAAAGGCCCCACACCCCTGGTCAAGGCGCACCAAGATCTCCCCTTAGAAGGAATAAAATTCACATCTCGAAGGGATAAGATCAAGATCCCAAAAAAAGGGGGATAACAATTGGTGGGGAAGGGAAAGGATGGGATTTCTTTCCTCCCACCTTTGCCAACGCCCCAATGGACTTGGATGGCAAGAAACAAGCCCCCTCCACCCCTATATATAGTGGGGAGGCACATGGGAGCTGCAACCCTTGCCCCTGGCGCAGCCCTCCCCCTTCCTACACTTCCTCCTCCTCCGTAGTGCTTAGCGAAGCTCTGTCGAAGAACCACGAGCTCCACCGCCACCATGCCATCATGTTGGAGGAGCTCTCCCTCAACTTCTCCTCCCCCCTTGCTATATCAAGAAGGACGAGACATCCCCGGGTTGTACGTGTGTTGAACACGGAGGCGCCGACCGTTCGGTGCTTGGATCAGATCTTCCGCGATTTGAATCACCGTGAGTATGAGTCCACCAACCGCGTTCTTTGCAATGCTTACGCTTAGCAATATTCAAGGGTATGAAGATGCACTCCCTCTCTCTCATTTCTAGCATCTCCTAGATTGATCTTGGTGACAGGTAGGATTTTTTTTTGAATTATTACTACGTTCCCCAACAGTGGCATCATGAGCTAGGTCTATGCGTAGATTCTATGCACGAGTAGAACACAAGTAGTTGTGGGCGATGATTTGGTCAATTTGCTTTCCATTACTAGTCCTATCTTGATTCGGCGGCATTGTGAGATGAAGCAGCCCAGACCGACTTACGTGAGACAGGTTCCACCGCCTGACATGCACTTGTTGCATAAGGTGGCTTGCGGGTGTCTGTCTCTCCCACTTTAGTCGGATCAGATTCGATGAAGAGGGTCCTTATGAAGGGTAAATAGAAATTGGCATATCACCGTTGTGGCTTTTGCATAGGTAAGAAATGTTCTTGCTTGAAACCCATAGCAGCCACGTAAAACTTGCAACAACAATTAGAGGCTGTCTAACTTGTTTTTGCAGGGTATGCTATGTGATGTGATATGGCCAAAAGGATGTGATGAAATATATATGATGTATGATATTGACCATGTTCTTGTAATAGGAATCACGACTTGCATGTCGATGAGTATGACAACCGGCAGGAGCCATAGGAGTTATCTTAATTTATTGTATGACATGCGTGTCAATCAAAAATGCCATGTAATTAATTTAATTTATTGCTAACCGTTAGCCATAGTAGTAGAAGTAATAGTTGGCGAGACAACTTCATGAAGACACGATGATGGAGATCATGGTGTCGTGCCGGTGACGATGGTAATCATGTCGCGCCCTGAAGATGGAGATCAAAGGCGCAAGATGATATTGGCCATATCATGTCACTTTATGATTTGCATATGATGTTTATCACGTTTTTACATCTTATTTTTTAGAAAGACGGTAGTATAAATAGATGATCCCTCACTAAAATTTCAAGAAATGTGTTCCCCCTAAGTGTTCACCGTCGCGAAGGATCGTTGTTTCGAAGCACCACGTGATGATCGGGTGTGATAGATTCTAACGTTCACATACAACGGGTGTAAGCAAGATTTACACACGCAAAACACTTAGGTTGACTTGACGAGCCTAGCATGTACATACATGGCCTCGGAACACGAGAGACCGAAAGTTCGAACATGACTCGTATAGTAGATGTGATCAACATGGAGATGTTCACCATTGATGACTAGTCCGTCTCACGTGATGATCAAACACAGCCTAGTTGATATGGATCATGTATCACTGAGATGACTAGAGGGATGTCTATCTGAGTGGGAGTTCATTAAATAATTTGATTAGATGAACTGAAATATCATGAACTTAGTCTAAAAGTGACTTTGCAAATTATGTTGTAGATAGCTCGCGCTGTAGCTCCCCTGTTTTATTCATATGTTCCTAGAGAAAAGTAAGTTGAAATATGATGGTACCAATAATGCGTACTGGGTCTGTGATCTAAGGATTGTCCTCATGGCTGTACAGAAGGCTTCTGTCTTTGATGCACTTCTCGGTGCACCACCCCCTCTAGCATCATCTGTGGATGTTGTGAACATCTGACATGCACATTGTGATGACTACTTGATAGTTCAGTGTGTCATGCATTACAACTTAGAATTGAGGCTCCAAAACATTTTGAACGTCACAGAACATATGAGATGTTCTAAGAGCTAAAATTAGGATCTCAGGATCGTGCCCGTGTTGAGACGTATGAGACCTCCAACAAGATTCTTTGCCTGCAACATGAAGGAGAATGGATCAATCGGTGAGCATGTGCTCAGACTGTCTGGGTACTTCAATCACTTGAATCGAGTGGGAGTTGATCTTCCAGATAAGATAGTGATTGATATAGTTCTCCAAGTCACTGTCACTAAGCTACTAGAGCTTCGTGATGAACTATAAAATGCTAGGGATGGAAATAATGATCCCTGAGCTATTCGCAATGTTTGACACCGTGAAGGTAGAAATCAAGAAGAAGCATGAAGTGTTGATGGTTAGTGAAACCACTAGTTTCGAGAAGGGCAAGGACTAGGAGGGAAACTTCATGGTTGGCAAGTCAGTTGCCACTCCAGTGAAGAAACCCAAGGTTGAATCCAAACCCGAGACTAAGTGCTTCTGTTATGAGGAGAACGGTCGTGAAGCGTAACAACCCTAGATACTTGGTAGATAAGAAGGCTGGCAACGTCGATAGAAGTATATTTGATATACATGTTATTGATGTGTACCTTGCTAGTACTCCTATTAGCACCTGGGTATTGGACACCGGTTCAGTTGCTAAATGTTAACAACTCGAAAGCTACAGGATAAACGGAGGCTAGCTAAGGGTAAGGTGACGATGTGTGTTGGAACTGTTTCCAAGGTTGATGTGATCACCATCGCACGTTCTCTCTACCTTCGGGATTAGTGATAAACCTAAATAAATGTTATTTGGTGTTTTCATTGAGAATGAACATGATTAGATCGTGTTTAGTGAAATACGACTATTCATTTAAGTTAGAGAATAATGGTTATTCTGTTTACATGAATAATGCCTTCAATGGTCATGCACCCAATAGGAATGGTTTATTGAATCTTGATCGTAGTAATACACATGTTCATACCATTGATACCAAAAGATAGAAAATTAATAATGATAGTACCACATACTTGTGGCACTGCCACTAAATGTCATATTGGTATAAATCGCATGAAGAAACTCCATGCTGATGGATCTTTGGATTCATTCGATTTCGAATCGGTTGAGACATGCGGACCATTCCTAATGGGCAAGATGACTAAAGACCCCGTTTTTGGTATGATGGAGCGGGCTAGTAACTTATTGGAAATAATACATGTTGATGTATGCGGTCCAATGAGTGTTGTAGCGTGCGGTGAATATTGTTATTTTCTTACCTTCACTGATGATTTGAGTAGATATGGGCATATTCACTTAATGAAACACAAGTCTAAAATGTTTGAAAAGTTCAAGCAAATTCAGAGTGAAGTTTGAGATCATCGTGACAAGAAGATAAAATGTCTACGATATGATCGTGGAGGTGAATACCTGAGTTACGATTTTGGTATTCAAAATAAGACAATGTGGAAGTTTTTTCACGACTCACACCACCTGGAACACCACAGTGTGATGGTGTGTCCGAACATCGAAGTCATGCTCTATTGGATATGGTGCGTACTATGATATCTCTTATCATTTTTCCACTATCATTTTGGGGTTACGCATTACAGAAAACTACATTCACTTTTAATAGGGCACCATCTAAATCCATTGAGATGACACCGTATGAATTATGGTTTGATAGAAAGCTAAGCTATCATTTCTTAGAGTTAGGGAATGCGACACTTATGTCTGATAAGGTCAAACCCAAAGCGGAAAAGGGCAACTTCATAGGATACCCTAAGAACAGTTGGGTATACCTTCTATCTCAGATCCGAGTGCAAAGTTTTTGTTGCTAAAATTGGGTCCTTTCTCGAGAAAGAGTTTCTCTCGAAAGAATTGAGTGGGAGGAAGATAGAACTTGATGAGGTTGTTGAACCTTTGTTTCAGCCAGAGAGTAGCGCAGCGCAGAAAGATGTTTGTGTGGAGCCTACGTCAGATGAAGAGAAAGTTAATGATCATGATCATGAAGCTTGGAATCAAGTTACTATCGAACCTCATAGGTCCACAAGGACACATACTGCTCTTGAGTGGCATGGCAACCCTGTCTTAGAGGTGATGTTATTGAACAACGATGAACCTACGAACTATGGAGTAGCGATGGTGGGCCCGGATTCCAACAAATGGCTAGGAGCCATGAAATCCGAGAAAGGATCCATGTATGAAAACCAAGTATGTGTTGGGGAACGTCGCATGGGAAACAAAAATTTTCCTACGCACACGCAAACCTATCCATGGTGATGAGCATCTACGAGAGGGAGAGTGGATCTACATACCCTTGTAGATCGCTAAGTGGGAAGCGTTAAGAAATGCGGTTGGTGTAGTCGAACTTCTTCGCGATCCAAATCGCCGAGCGTCCCGCGATCCAATCACGAACCGTCCCACGAACACATCATGATCCGTCCCGTGAACTCATCACGATCCGTCTCACGATCTTGATCACGATCTGTCCCACGAACTCATCACGATCCGTTCCGTGATCACATCACGAACCGTCTCGCGATCTCGATCACGGTCCTTCCGATCTAGCGCCGAACGGACGGCACCTCCGCGTTCAGCACACGTGCAGCTTGATGACGATCTCCACCGTCTCAATCCAGCGAGAGGAGGTGGAGAGGAGAGAGAGTTCACCGGCAGCGTGACGGCGCTCCGGTGATGGTGGTGGAGCAATTCCGGTAGGGCTTCGCCTAAGCGCTGCGGAACTACGATCTAGAGGAGAAACTATGCACCGGTGGAACGGGTAGCACGTGGCCGGAAATTCTGTCCAAAAACCACCCAATCCACTAGTATATATAGGAGGAGAGGAGAGGAGAGGCAGCCAAGGCCTTTGGGTCGGCCGAAATAGGAGGTGGGAGCAATCCTACTTCACCTCCAATCCTAGTTGGAGTAGGATTGCCTCCTATTGGCTGATTTTCCACTTTTTGCTTTAGGACTTTCTCTCCTGCGCCATGGGCCTTTGTGGCTGTTTTCGCAGCCCAATAAGGGCTGGTTATTATTCTACCACAGCCAGTGGACCTCTTGGGGTCGAAGTACCCCTCCCGGAGGTCTCCCGGTACACTACCGGCACTCCCGGTACACTACCGATGAGCCCGAAACTTTTCCGGAAACCAAAATGGGACTTCCTATATATGAATCTTTACCTCCGGACCATTCCGGAGCTCCTCGTGACGTCCGGGATCTCATCCGGGACTCCAAACAAACTTCGGTCACCATCATACATAACTCTACACTACCGAAACGTCACCGAACCTTAAGTGTGCAGACCCTGCGGGTTCGAGAACTATGTAGACATGACCGAGACACCTCTATGGTAAATAACCAATGGCGGGACCTGGACATCCACATTGGTTCCTACATATTCTACGAAGATCTTTATCGGTCGAACCTCTATGTCAAGGATTCAGTTAATCCCGTATAACGTTCCCTTTGTTCTTCGGTATGTTACTTGCCCGAGATTCGATCGTCGGTATCTCCATACCTAGTTCAACCTCGTTACCGGCAAGTCTCTTTACTCGTTCCGTAATACAGGATCCCGCAACTAACAATTAGTCACATCGCTTGCAAGGCTTATTGTGATGTTGCATTACCGAGTGGGCCCCGAGATACCTCTCCGTTACACGGAGTAACAAATCCCAGTCTCGATCCATGCCAACTCAACAGACACCATCGGAGATACCTGTAGAGCACCTTTATAGTCACCCAGTTACGTTGCGATGTTTGATACACACAAGGCACTCCTCCGATATCCGTGAGTTTCATGATCTCATGGTCATAGGAACATATACTTGACATGCAGAAAACAGTAGCAATAAACTGACACGATCATATGCTATGTTTGTAGTTTGGGTCTTATCCATCACATCATTCTCCTAATGATGTGATCCCGTTATCAAATGACATCTCATGTCCATGGCTAGGAAACCTTAACCATCCTTTGATCAATGAGCTAGTCCATTAGAGGCATACTAGGGACATGGTTTTGTCTATGTATCCACACATGCATTTAAGTCTCCGATCAATACAATTATAGCATGGATAATAAACGATTATCATGAACAAGGAAATATGATAATAACTAATTTATTATTGCCTCTAGGGAATATTTCCAACAGTATGAACTTTCGTAGACTGTCACGTTGAACGGTAGGTCGTTGATTACAAATGTACCTTTAAGATGAAGACGGACGCTGATGGTGAGTGTCACCATTTATAAAGCTCGACTTGTCACAAAGAAGTTTCCACCAAGTTCAAGGAGTTGACTGCGATGAGATTTTCTCACCCGTAGGAAGACCTGGATAAAGCTACCTAATTGTTGGGCATCAAGATCTATAGAGATGGACCAAGATGATTGATGAGACTTTCAATGAGTACATACCTAGACAAGTTTTTGAAAGAGTTCAAAATGGATCAATCAAAGAAGGAGTTGTTGCCTGATTTGTAAGGTGTGGAGTTGTGTAAGACTCAAAGATCGACCACAGTAGAAGAAAGAGAAAGGACGAAGGTCGTCCCCTATGACTTATCCATAGGCTTTGTATAGTATGCCATGCTATGTACCGCACCTAGTGTGTGCCTTGCCATGAGTCTGTAAAGGGGTACAAGAGTGGTCCACGAGTGAATCACTGGACAGCGGCCAATATTATCCTTTGGAACTAGAGGACTAAGGAAATATTTCTCGATTATGGAGGTGATAAAGAGTTCGTCGTAAATGGTTACGTCGACGCAAGCTTTGACACCTATTCGGACAACTCTGAGTAGCAGTCAAGATAAGTATAGTGGAGCAACCATTTGGAATAACTCCAAGTGGAGCGTGGTAGCATCTATAGTATGACATATAGATTTCCAAAGTACACAAGAATCTGAGTGTTACAGACCCATTGACTAAAACCTCTCTCACAAGCAAGACATGATCGAAACCCAGAACTCATTGGGTGTTAATCACATGATGATTTAAGTATTAATCACATGGTGATGTAAGTGTTGATCACATGGTGATGTGAGCTAGATTATTGACTCTAGTGCAAGTGGGAGACTGTTGTAAATATGCCCTAGAGGCAATAATAAAATGGTTATTATTATATTTTCTTGTTCATGATAATTGTCTATTGTTCATGCTATAATTGTATTAACCGGAAACCGTAATATATGTGTGAATACATTGACCAATCCATGTCCCTAGTGAGCCTCTAGTTGACTAGCTTGTTGATAAATAGATGGTCATGGTTTCCTGACCATGGACATTGGATGTCATTGATAACGGGATCACATCATTAGGAGAATGATGTGATGGACAAGACCCAATCCTAAGCATAGCACAAGATCATGTAGTTCGTCTGGTAGAGCTTTTCTAATGTCAAGTATCATTTCCTTAGACCATGAGATTGTGCAACTCCCAGATACAATAGGAATGCTTTGCGTGTATCAAACGTCACGTAACTGGGTGACTATAAAGGTGCACTATAGATGTCTCCGAAAGTGTTTGTTGGGTTGGCACGAATCGAGACTGGGATTTGTCACTCCGTGTGATGGAGAGGTGTCTCTGGGCCCACTCGGTAGTACATCATCATAATGAGCTCAATGTGACTAAGGAGTTAGTCACGGGACCATATGTTATGGAATGAGTAAAGAGACTTGCCGGTAACATGATTGAACAAGGTATAGGCCATACCGAAGATCGATTCTCGGGCAAGTAACATACCGATGGACAAAGGGAATTGTATACGGGATTAAGTGAATCCCGGACATCATGGTTCATCCGATGAGATCATCGTGGAACATGTGGGATACAATATGGGTATCTAGATCCCGCTATTGGTTATTGGCCGGAGAGGTGTCTAGGTCATGTCTGCATGGTTCCAGAACCCATAGGGTCTACACACTTAAGGTTCGGTGACCCTAGAGTTGTAATGGGAATTGTAAGTGGTCACCGAAAGTTGTTCGGAGTCCTGGATGAGATCCGGATGTCACGAGGAGTTCAGGAATGGTCCAGAGGTAAAGATTTATATATGGGAAGTCCTATTTTGGAAATCGGAAAAATGTTTGGTTTTTTTGGTATTATATCGGGAAGGTTCTAGAAGGTTCCGGAGTGGGACCCACCTACATGGGGGGGCCCACATGAAGGTTGGTAGTGGGGACAAGTCCCCACACCCCTGTCCAAGGCGCACCAAGATCTCCCCTTAGAAGGAATAAGATCATATCCCGAAGGGATGAGATCAAGATCCCTAAAAAACAGGGATAACAAATTGTGGGGAAGGGAAAGGATGGAATTTCTTTCCTCCCACCTTTGCCAACGCCCCAATGGACTTGGCGAGAAAGAAACCAGACCCTCCACCCCTATATATAGTGGGGAGGCACATGGGAGCTGCAACCCTTGCCCCTGGTGCAGCCCTCCCCCCGTCTTACACTTCCTCCTCCTCCATAGTGCTTAGCGAAGCTCTGTCGGAGAACCACGAGCTCCACCGCCACCACGCCGTCGTGCTGGCGGTGCTCTCCCTCAACTTCTCACCCCCCCCCCTTGCTGGATCAAAAAGGAAGAGTCATCCCCAGGCTATACGTGTGTTGAACACGGAGGCGCCGTCCGTTCGGCGCTTGGATCGAATCTTCCGCGATTTGAATCGCCGCGAGTACGACTCCATCAACCGCATTCTTTGCAACGCTTCCGCTTAGCGATCTTCAAGGGTATGAAGATGCACCCCCTCTCTCTTGTTGCTAGCATCTCCAAGATTGATCTTGGTGAAACGTAGGATTTTTTTTAATTATTACTACGTTCCCCAACATAACGACTAAGAGATTTCAGCATCTTCCATGCTACATACATTATAGGTGATTCCAAACAGAGAGATAAAGTTTTTACCCCCCCCCCCTCCACCAATCAATCTGACTCCACACCTAGACAAATCCACAGGTACTGTCTACAACACAATCCTGGGGGAGTTTTATATTTTGATTTGATTTTGAGCATGGAACTAGGCATCCCGAAAACCAGCCACTTTCTCGTGAATGATAGTTAATAAACACATATCGTGAGAATAACCCACCTATCATGGAATATATTGGTTGCCCCCATTCGCCACATGAGAGATTCGGGCATACAAAAAGAATGATTATTTGATGGTTTAGAGTTTGGCACATGCAAATTTACTTGGAACGGCAGGTGAATACCGCATATCGGTAGGTATGGTGGACTCAGATGGAACAACTTTAGGTTTGAGGAATTTGATGCACAAGCAGTATTCCCGCTTAGTACAAGTGAAGGCTAGCAAAAAACTGGGGAGCGACCAACTAGAGAGCGACAACAGTCATCAACATGCTTTGAGATTAACAAACATTGAATGCAAGAATGAGTAGGATATAAATCACTGTGAACATAAATATCGTAGAGGCTATGTTGATTTTCTGTCAACTACATGCATGAACGTGTGCCAAGTCAACCCACTTGAATAATTCAGAGGAGGATACCATCCTATCATACTACATCACAACCATTTTAATATGCATGTTGGCACTCAAGACAAACCATTATCCACTCTTAGCTAATTAAGCATGGCATGAGTAACTAAAATCTCTAATTGTCATTGCAAATATGTTTCACCTATAATGAACTTAATTCGGAATGATGAGCCAATCATATTTACAAAAGCAAAATAGGTCGAGTTCATACCAGCTTTTATCCATCTCAATCTTTTCATCATATAGCATCACTATTGCCTTTCACTTGCACGATCGAACGGTGAAACATAAACAAGCTGGAATCTCCAAACAATAACTCAAAGGAGAAGACAAGGTAATATGGGCTCTCTGAAAAATAAACAATACTGCATATGAGAGCCACTCAACATTTTCATTGTGGTCTTCTCCTTATGACCCGAAGAAAGAAAATTCAGAACAAGAACAAGAAAAACTATTTACATGGGAAAGCTCCCAACAAGCAAAAGGAGAACGAAAAATATTTTTGGGTTTTCTTTTAAATGCTACAACTAAACAAACTAAAATGTAAAGCTATAACTATATTTTTTTGAATTTTCTAAAAGTTAATTAAACACACAAGAAGAAAGTGGAAAGAAGAAATAAACTACCATGGATGGTACAATGAAAAAGTATGAACATCGACTACTAACATGAGTGTGTGAACATGAATGTAAAGTATAAACTACCATGGATGATACATACTCCCCCAACCTTAGGCTTTTGGCCTAAGTTAGTCTAGGACCATGGCTAGAAATAACCCTCTCCTGGATAATCTTGAGGGTCCTGAGGGTTCCACTGGTTGGCTAGCTCCTATAGTTCCCACTGAAAAACCGGATTCAGATACGGATCAAGGGCTGGTGCCAGTTCAGGTGCTGGGGGTTGCATCAGACCCCAATATCTGTAAATGTCCTCGGGCATAATAGTGTACTTGCTGGAATGAATATCGAACAAGGAAGAAGCAAGCAAGACAATAATCTCACAAGTACCTTGACTGAGAACTAAGTTATAAAGCAACCTCCTATCATCATTCTTCCTAATAACATCATGTGTTACCATACTGTCATAGTCTAAATATTTCGCAGGTAGCAGCATTTCCTCTTCCTCGTCAAGCCTAATGGGTATCTCAAAGAGTTTGTCTAGACAAGATGCATAGATACCTCCGAATATGGGCCCCCTCGAACAGTTTAAGTTCAACCGTTGGGCCACCATAGCGCCCAGACTAAAAGTTCTATCAGCAAATAAAGTGTGGCGAAGAATGGCGAGGTCGGCGGCACTAAGGCCTCCACTCTCCCCACGACCAACTAAACATATTCCCACAAATAATGAATAATAACGTAGAATAGGAAAATTTTAACTAGTTGCTCTTGCCTTTGAAACACCTCTCTCTTCCCCCATCGTGACTGCGGCAATAAAATCTTCCATGTCTCTAGGACGTGGTTCCCTGATGCTGCCCTCATAGGGTATTTTGCAAACATTGAAAAAATTGTAAAGGTTCACATTCTTAGGCACATCATATAAATGAAATTCCACCGTAGAGGGTCTTCCCTATAATGAAAGTGAAAATTTTGCACAAAGGTATTAGTGAGCAAGAGGTACTGGTCACACTTATCGTTGAGGAAGTCGGTGATGCCTACCCTCTCGACCAAATAATAGAAATATTCATAAATTCTGACCGCACTCAGGAATGTATTACTTGGCCATTCACATGGTCGAACTTCTTCAATGCGAGGAAGATTGTACTTGGACTTCTTCTTCATCTCATTTTCGTCTTCTTTAGAAACCCGGCTTGAAGAGCCCCTTAACAATCTCCTCAACATTTCTCTTTCTCTGGAAAAATTTCTGAAATTTTTAGTGACTCAAAATAAAGGCGAATAGAACTTAGTAAAACTCATAGCAACTACTCCCACAAAAGCCTAGAGCCTATATCATGCATCAAAAATACCTGGGATCATACAAATTTGACATGCAAGCTCAACAACAAGGTCACCACAGCAGCAAAAATTTGCAATATATATAGCACTAGAACAAAAACTAATTGGACCATTGGAGGAGTCACATACCGAAGAACAATCTCCTAAAACAGTTTTGTGAAAGGAGCTTTGCACAAGGAGATCGAAAATGGCGGCAAAATGAGCTAGAACATGGGTTTGAGCAATGGTGGGGTTTTGTAGGGGAACGTTGCATGGGAAACAAAAAATTTACTATGCTTCACCAAGATCAATCTAGGAGATGAGCATCTAAGAGAGGAGAGATTGGATCTATGTACCCTTGTAGATCGCTAAGCGGAAACGTTAAAGAACGCGGTTGATGTAGTGGTACGTCTCTGCGATCCAATTCGCAAGCCGTCCCACGAACTCCCGATCAAGTACCGAACGGACGGCACCTCAGCGTTCAGCACACGTGCATCTCGATGAAGATCTCCGCCTTCTTGATCTAGCAAGAGGGAGCGGAGAGGTAGATGAAGTTCTCTGGCAGCACAATGGCGTTGCGGCGATGGTGTTGGAGCAATTCCAGCAGGGCTTCGCCTAAGCACTTCTGAAAATCGATCGAGAGGAGAAAACGATCTAGAGGAAGAAGAGGGCAGCACGCGGCAATTAGGGTTGGGGCTGCCCTCAAAATCCTCTAGTATATATAGGAGGGAGGGTAGAGGAGGAAGCCCTAGCGTCTCCTCCAAGGAGAGGTTCGGCCGAAGCCAAGGGGAGGAGTCCACCTCCCGCAAGGGAGGTGGATTCCTAGTGCGACTCTTTCCTAACTTGGCCCCTACTCTTCCTCCTTCTCCATGCGCATAGGGCCCATTTGGGCTGGCTGCCCAGCCCACCAGGGGATAGTGCGCCACCTTTAAGGCCCATGTGGCCCCTTGGGGTATGTGGGCCCCACTTTGTGCTCCCCGGAACCCATTCGTCACTCCCGGTACACTACCGGAAAGGCTCGAAACTTTTCCGGAGTTCAAACACCACTTTCCTATATATCAATCTTTACCAACGGACCATTCCAGAGCTCCTCGTGACGTCCGGGATCTCATCTGGGACTTCGAAACACCTTCGGTCACCACCATATGTAACTCTATACTACCGAAACGTCATCGAACCTTAAGTGTGCAGACCCTGCGGGTTCGAGAACTATGTAGACATGAGCGAGACACCTCTACGGTCAATAACCAATAGCGGAACCTGGATGCCCATATTGGTTCCTACATATTCTACGAAGATCTTTATCGGTTGAACCTCTATGTTAAGGATTTAGTTAATCCCGTATGATGTTCCCTTTGTTCTTCGGTATGTTACTTGCCCGAGATTCGATCGTCGGTATCTCCATACCTAGTTCAACCTCGTTACAAGGCTTATTGTGATGTTGTATTACCGAGTGGGCCCTGAGATACCTCTCGGTCACAGGGAGTAACAAATCCCAGTGTTAATCCATGCCAACCTAGCAGACACCCTCGGACATACCTGTAGAGCACCTTTATAGTCACCCAGTTACGTTGCGACATTTGATACACACAAGTCACTCGTCCGGTGTCAGTGAGTTGCATGATCTCATGGTCATAGGAACATATACTTGACATGCAGAAAACTATAGCAATAAACCGACATGATCATATGCTACGTTTATAGTTTGGGTCTTGTCCATCCCATCATTCTCCTAATGATGTGACCCCATTATCAAATGACATCTCATGTCAATGGCTAGGAAACCTTGACCATCTTTGATCAACGAGTTAGTTTACTAGAGGCACACTAGGGCCAAAGTGTTGTATATATATCTACACATGCAATGTGTTTCCAATCAATACAATTATAGCATGGATAATAAACAATTATCATGAACAAGGAAATATAATAATAAACACTTTATTTATTGCCTCTAGGGCATATTTCCAATAGTCTCCCACTTGCACTAGAGTCAATAATCTAGTTCACATCACTATGTGATTTACATTGTAATGAATCGAACACCCATGCAGTTCTGGTGTTGATCATGTTTAGCCCCTGGAAGAGGTTTAGTCAACGGGTCTGCAACAATTAGATCCGTGTGCATTTTGCAAAAATTTATGTCCTTCTCCTCGATGTAATCGCAGATAGAATTGAAGCGTCGCTTTATGTGTCTAGTCCTCTTGTGGAACCTTGGTTCCTTGGCCAGAGCAATGGCACCAGTGTTGCCATAGTACAAAGTCATTGGATTCAGTGCACTGGGCACTACTCCAAGATCTGTCATGAACTGCTTCATCCAGACACCTTCCTTCGCTGCCTCCGAGGCTGCAATGTACTCGCTTCACATGTAGAATCGGCTACCACCCTTTGCTTGGAACTGCACCAGCTTACAGCTCCCCCATTGAGAATAAATATGTATCCAGTTTGCGACTTAGAGTCATCCGGATCAGTGCTAGAGCTTGCATCGACGTAACCCTTTACGACGAGCTCTTGATCACCTCCATAAACGAGAAACATTTCCTTAGTCCTTTTCAGGTACTTCAAGATATTCTTGACTGTCGTCCAGTGCTCCATTCTAGGATCACCTTGAAACCTTCTGGGCATACTTATGGCAAGGCTGACATCGGGTCTAGTGCACAGCAGTGCATACATGATAGAGCCTATGGCTGAAGCATAGGGGATGACACTCATCTTCTCTCTATCTTCCGCAGTCACTGGGCATTGAGTCTTACTCAACATCACACCTTGTAACACAGGCAAGAACCCCTTCTTGGACTGATCCATTTTGAACTTCTTCAAAACTTTATCAAGGTATGTGCTTTGTGAAAGTGCTATCAAATGTCTTGATCTATCTCTATAGATGTTAATGCCTAATATGAAAGAAGCTTCTCCTAGGTCCTTCATTGAAAAACTCTTGTTTGAATATTCCTTCATGCTTTCCAGCATTTTTGTATTGTTTCCAATCAGTATGTCATCCACATATAATATTAGAAACGTTATAGATCTCCCACTCACTTTCTTGTAAATACAAGCTTCTCCATAAACTTGTATAAACCCAACGTTTTGATCACCTCATCAAAGCACTTATTCCAACTCCGAGATGCTTGCAACAGTCCATAAATGGATCGCTGGAGTTTGCAAACTTTGTCAGCATTCTCTGGATCGATAAAACCTTCTGGTTGTATCATATACAACTCTTCCTCAAGGAAACCGTTGAGGAATGTTGTTTTGACATCCATTTGCCAAATTTCATAGTCGAAATATGCAGCTATTGCTAACATGATTCTGACGGACTTAAGCATCGCTACGGGTCAGAATGTCTGATCGTAGTCAACTCCTTGAACTTGTGAAAAACCCATTGCCACAAGTCGAGCTTTATAGACGGTGATATTACCATACGCGTCCATCTTCTTCTTAAAGATCCATTTGTTCTGAATGGCCTTTCGCCCTTCAGGTAATACTTCCAAAGTCCATACTTTGTTTTCATACATGGATCCCATCTCGGATTTCATGTCCTCTAACCATTTTTCGAAATCCAGGCCCATCATCGCTCCTCCATGGCTCATAGGTTCATTGTTGTCCAACAACATGACCTCGAAGACAGGGTTGACATACCATTCAGGAGCAGTACGCGCCCTTGTCGACCTACGAGGATCAAGAGTAACTTGATCTGAAGCTTCATGATCATCATCATTAACTTCCTCTTCAACTGTCGTAGGCTCCACAGAAACATCTTTCTGTGCTGCACTACTCTCTGGTTGAAGTAAAGGTTCAATAACCTCATCAAGCACTATTTTCTTCCCACTCAATTCTTTTGAGAGAAACTCTTTCTCAAGAATGTTCCATTCTTAGCGACAAACACTTTGCCTTCAGATCTAAGATAAAAGGTATACCCAACTGTCTCTTTCGAGTATCCTATGAAGACGCATTTCTCCACTTTGGGTTCCAGCTTTTCAGGCTGAAGCTTTTTGACATATGCATCACATCACCAAACTTTGAGAAACGATAACTTTGGCCTCTTGCCAAACCACAGTTCAGATGGCGTCATCTCAACGGATTTTGATGGTGCCCTATTTAAAGTGAATGCAGCTGTCTCTAATGCATAACCCCAAAACGATAGTGGCAAATTGGCAAGAGACATCATAGAACGCACCATATCTAATAAGGTTCGATTACAATGTTCGGACACACCATTACGCTGTGGTGTTCCAGGCGGTGTTAACTGTCAAACAATTCCACACTGACTTAAGTAACTGCCAAACTCATAACTCAGATATTCACCTCCTCGATCAGATCATAGGAATTTAATCTTCTTGTTACGATGATTCTCAACTTCACTCTGAAATTGCTTAAACTTTCCAAATGTTTCAGACTTGTATTTCATTAATTAAATATACCCATATCTACTTAAGTCATCAGTGAAGGTGAGAAAATAACGATATCCACTGTGTGCTGCAACATTCATTGGACCGCACACATCAGTATGTATGATTTCCAACAAGTCACTTGCCGCTCCATTATTCTAGAGAACGGCATTTTAGTCATCTTGCCCATGAGGCATGGTTCACATGTGTCAAGTGATTCAAAATCAAGTGACTCTAACAGTCCATCGGCATGGAGCTTCCTCATGCGTTTTACACCAATATGACCCAAACAGCAGTGCCACAAGAAAGTGGTACTATCATTATCAACTCTACACCTTTTGTCATCAATGTTATGAACATGTGTATCATCACTATCAAGATTCAATATGAATAAACCCCTCACATTGGGTGCGTGACCATAAAACAAATCACTCATATAAATAGAACAACCATTATTCTCTGATTTAAATGAGTAACTGTCTCGCAATAAATAAGATCCAGATATAATGTTCATGCTTAACACAGGCACTAAATAAAAATTATTCAGGTTCATCACTAATCCCGATGGTAATCAAAGAGAGAGCGTGCCGACGGAGATCACATAAACCTTGGAACCATTTCCCGCGCGCATCATCACTTCATCCTTCGCCAGCCTTCGTCTATTCCGTAGTTCCTGTTTTGAGTTGCAAATGTGAGCAACCGAACCGGTATCAAATACCCAGGCACTACAACGATAACTAGTAAGGTACACATCAATAACATGTATATCCTATATACCTTGTTTGTTGTTGGCCACCTTCTTGTCAGCCGGATACTTGGGGCAGTTCCGCTTCCAATGACCAGTTCCCTTGCAATGAAAGCACTCGGTTTCTGGCTTAGGTCCTGCCTTGGGTTTCTTCACGGGAGGAGCAACTACTTTGCCACCCTTCTTGGAGATACCCTTATTGCCCTTGACATTCTTCTTGAAACTAGTGGTTTTATTAACCATCAACACTTGATGTTCTGGATTTTAGACTCAGCGACTTTTAGCATCGCAACCAGCTCGGCGACCGACTTGTTCATCCCGTGCATGTTATAGTTCAGCACGAAGCTCTTGTAGCATGGTGGCAATGATTGAAGAACTCTGTCAGTGATCGCCTCTGGTGGAAGGGGCATCCCTAACTCCGCTAGACGAGTCGAATACCCAGACATTCTGAGTATATGTTCACTGATAGACCCGTTCTCCTCCATTTTGCAAGCGTGGAACTTATCGGAGGTCTCATACCTCTCGATCCGGGCATTCTTCTTAAAGATAAACTACAACTCTTGGAACATCTGATATGCTCCATGATGTTCAAAACGTCTTTGAAGTCCCGGTTCTAAGCCATACAATATTGCACACTGAACTATTGAGTAATCTCTAGAACATGCCGCCCAAGCATTCTTAACGTCTTCGGATGACATGTCTGCGGGTTGGTTACCAAGCGGTGCATCAAGGACATATGCCTTCTGGGAAGTCGTGAGGATAATGCACAGATTAGGGGCCCAGTCCACAAAGTTACTTCCATCATCTTTAAACTTAGCTTTCTCTAGGAACGCATAAAAATTCAGGGCTGCTACTGTGCGAGCCATTGATCTACAACATAAATACGCAAAGGTTACTAAGACTATTGTTCAAGATAATGAGTTTACTTAATCAAATTACTAAAGCTCCCACTCAAATTGACATCCCTCAGGTCATCTGAGTGACACATGATCCATATTCACCAACTCAAGTCCGATCATCACGTGAGTTAAGGTGGTTTTAATGGTGAACATCATCATGTTGATCATATCTACTATATGACTCATGCTCGACCTTTCAGTCTCTTGTGTTCTGAGGCCATGTCTGCACATGCTAGGCTCGTCAAGTTTAACCCGAGTGTTCTGCATGTGCAACAATGGCTTACACCCGTTGTATGCGAACGTAGAGTCTATCACACCCAATCATCACGTGGTTTCCCGACACGATGAACTTTCGCAACGGTGCACACTCAGGGAGAACACAATTCTTCTTGAAATTTAAGTGAGGAATCACCTTATAATGCTACCGAAGTCCTAAGCAAAACAAGGTGCATAAAAGGATTAACATTACATGCAAATCATAAGTGACATGATATGGCCATGAACTTGTGCTTTTGATCTCCATCTTCAAAGCACCGGCATGATCTCCATCGTCACCGGCATGATACCATGATCTCCATCATCTTGATCTCCATCAACCTGTCGCCATCGGGGTTGTTGCGCCCACCATGATTCTACTACTATTGCTACCATTTAGCGATAAAGTAAAGCATTACGTAGCGCTTAAAGATTGACACGCAGGTCATACAATAATCAAAAACAACCCTATGGCTCCTACCGGTTATCGTACTCATCGACCTGCAAGTTGTGATATTCTATACAAAAACATGATCATCTCATACATCACATATATCACATCATGCAATTGTGTTGGGGAACGTCGCATGGGAAACAAAAAAATTCCTACGCACACACAAGATCTATCCATGGTGATGATCATATACGAGAGGGAGAGTGCATCTACATACCCTTGGAGATCGCTAAGTGGGAAGCGTTAAGAAACGCGGTTGGTGTAGTCGAACGTCTTCGCGATCCAAATCACCGAGCGTCTCGCGGTCTCATCACGATCCGTCCCGCGATCCAATCACGATCCATCCCGCGAACTCATCACGATCCGTCTCGCGATCTCATCACAATCCGTCTCGCGATCTCATCATGATCTGTCTCGCGATCTTGATCACGGTCCTTCCGATCTAGGGCCGAACGGACGACACCCCCGCGTTCAGCACATGTACAACTCGATGACAATCTCCGCCTTCTTGACCCAGAAAGAGGGAGTGGATAGGTAGATGAGTTCTCCGGCAGCGCGACAGCGTTGCAGCAATGGTGGTGGAGCTATTCCAGCAGGGTTTCGCTTAAGCACCGCTGAAAACCGATCTAGAGGAGAAACTGCGATCTAGAGGAGAGGTAGCATGTGGCTATTAGGGTTATCTTTTTCCTCTAAATACTCTAGTATATATAGGAGGGAGGTAGGGGAGGAGTCAGCCTCAACCCTCAAGGTTTGGTCGAAATTGGAGGTGGAGGAGTCCTACTCCAATCCTATTAGGAGTAGGATTCCTCCTTTCCACTTGGAAACTCTTTCCACCTCTCCACCTTTGGATTTTTTTCCTTCTCAAACCACTCCAGCCGCATGGGCCCTTAGAGGAGGCTTTGGCCATCCCACCAGGGGCTGGTTTACCTCCTCCTACAGCCCATGTAGCCTCTTGGGTCGAAATACCTCTCCCGATGGTCCCCTGATACACTACCAGCACTCCCGGTACACTACCGATGAGCCCTAAACTTTTCCACGACCAAAACAGGACTTCCTATATATCAATCTTTACTTACGGACCGTTCCGGAGCTCCTCGTGACATCCGGGACTCCGAACAACCTTTGCTCACCACCATACATAACTCTATACTATCGAAACATCAACGAACCTTAACTATGCAGACCCTGCGGGTTTGAGAACTATGTAGACATGACCGAGACAGCTCTACGGTCAATAACCAATAGCGGGACCTAGATGCCCATATTGGTTCCTACATATTCTACGAAGATCTTTATCGGTCGAACCTCTATGTCAAGGATTCAGTTAATCCCGTACGATGTTCCATTTGTTCTTCGGTATGTTACTTGCCCGAGATTCGATCGCCGGTATCTCCATACCTAGTTCAACCTCTTTACCGGCAAGTCTCTTTACTCGTTTCGTAATACAAGATCTTGTGAATAACAATTAGTCACATTGCTTGCAAGGCTTATTGTGATGTTGTATTACCGAGTGGGCCCTGAGACACCTCTTTGTCACACGGAGTAACAAATCCCAGTCTTGATCCATGCCAACCCAACAGACACCCTCGGAGATACCTGTAGAGCACCTTTATAGTCACCCAGTTACGTTGCGACATTTGATACACACAAGGTACTCCTTCGGTGTCAATGAGTTGCATGATCTCATGGTCATAGGAACAGATACTTGACATGCAGAAAACAGTAGCAACAAACTGACATGATCATATGCTACGTTTGTAGTTTGGGTCTTGTCCATCACACCATTCTCCTAATGATGTGATCCCATTATCAAATGACATCTCATGTCCATGTCTAGCAAACCTTAACCATCTTTGATCAACGAGCTAGTCTATTAGAGGCATACTCGGGACATGGTTTTGTCTATGTATCCACACATGCATCTAAGTCTCCGATCAATACAATTATAGCATGGATAATAAACGATTATCATGAACAAGGAAATATGATAATAACTAATTTATTATTGCCTCTAGGGCATATTTCCAATAGTCTCCCGCTTGCACTAGAGTCAATAATCTAGTTCACATCACCATGTGATTCGCATTGTTATGAATCTAACACCCAATGAGTTCTGGGGTTTGATCATGATTTGCATGTGAGAGAGGTCTTATAGTCAACGGGTCTACGACATTCAGATCCGTGTGTACTTTGCAAATCTCTATGTCAAATCGTAAACACTTCTACCATACTCCACTTGTGTAGCGACCCGACCTGGAAAGGTCAAGCCTTTGTGTGTTCTGTGCCATCCCTGGATCAGTATGCTGGCACACACAGTACATCAATGTATATATCAAAGTGTAATCACATGTAATTAACGTAAAACTGATATATACCTTATAATCTCAGCGGAAACAGTCAACGGAAGTGAAGTCCCAATAACACCAACGGCAGGTTGAGTGCAGACCGTAACCCTGAATCGTACTCTTACCCGTCGTAGAGTTTGTCTGCAACATAAGACGTTGCAGCCATGTAGGTCAGTACATTGAATGTACCGGCAAGATCACCATAGTAGAATAGAAGATAAAAACCATTCCTATATGCAGCAGGGCTTTGTGGCTCTGTGTCTGAGTTTTTGCAGAAAAGCTGATTTTATTTTATTTTCCTACAACAAAGGAATATCAGGAATTTTCACTACAGAGATACCTAACATGACATGGTTCCGCCAACCGATGTCTTATTGCCCACAAGTATCCTAAGTTGCCCACAATTAGTTATCAGTCCAGTGTTGAGAGTTCAGAGATAGATCCAAGTCCAGAGGCTCAAATTATCCGTAACTGTGGACACGGCTAATCGATTAGGTTTAACTCTGTAGAGTGTTGTGTACTTTACCCACAAGATTCGTTCCCTCCTGGTAAGTCCTCGCACTACATGGTGTTTGAGAACAGGACGAACGAAACATGGTCTTTCACAGTGTTTCCCTGACTACTGTTAGTGCCCATCCAACCCTAATGTCGACTACATCTCGTAGCACTGGCCAGCCAGAGTGACAACAAAGATCAACCAAGCTAGAGCCCATAATGACTTGTGGCTACACAATTAAGCTTCCGGGCATGAAGTATTCATCCGTCTCTTTGAGTCTGGGTGAAGCTTTCCGCAAGATGTCATGGCGCTTCTCCATGCATCCCGGCCATCCACTGGTTACTCCAGGCATGCCCAATCAACCATCCTTCACCCAGTAGTGTGTATTGAAAGCTTGTTTCTCGAGTCTTGAAGTCTTGAGGTCTTGAAGATGCAGGACTTGAAGATGCCTTCATGAAGTTGTCGTCTTGACGTGGAGTCCTCCTTCTCACACCACTCGTGAACACTCATACCAGACCCCGTCTACTTTAGCATAGCACTGAAATAACTAGCATTCCCGGGGCTTTAGTAACAAGTGGTGGAATCCTACCTCATGCATTCTACTCAACTACAAGAATTTCAATAACACTACTAGAGGGATTTGTTAAATGATGTCACTACATGTAATAAAGCATAGGTATGAAATAGATGGTCAAAGTGAACTTGCCTGTACTGTTGATGAAGAATAATATCGCTCTCAGAAATAACTTGATAGGCTATTCGTCACTCTCCGAGGGAATCTGTATAGTCAAACATAGCATTCTATAAGCAATCATACTAGCACTCAATTCTATCAATCAAAAAGTAACACAAAACCAAAAGCAACAAGGTTGTGATGAAGGAAATACTTAAGACAAAACTCAAAACAACAAAACTTCATCAACACAACCAAGGGTTGGTTTTCTCTAAAAATAATCCTGTTTTCAAAAATAACAAAACAAAAACAAAGTAAAATATTACTACTTTTGTAATATTTTACTTAGCAAAAAAATTACTTTTGAAGAACAACTAAAAATTATGAAAACAGCACTCTAAACAACATAGATTTTTAACTACTAGAACATATCAGCAAGAAAACACTAAGATAATAAAAGAAAACAAATTCTTAAAACAAATAACTAACATAAAGTATTTTCTCATCAATCTTTATTTTGCAAAAAGAACTAATTGAAAAGCTTTTATAAAAATTCTTCTTTTGATATAAACAAGGTCATCCTTGGCTTAAACCACAAACAGTCTCAACTATAATACAAATTGTTTCTGGTCTAAACTTAGATTAACAGAAAATCAAACTTATAAAACAATTTGTGGAAACTATTTTCAAATAGTAGATCAAACTAGCAATGAAAAATCAAATTGCAAGTTATAATTGAACTAGAATTGATTTTCATGCAATCAAGTAATAAAATAATATTTGTTTGAAGGGCTACTTTTATCTAATAGAAAACTTTTAAAAATCTATCAACTAATATAAAATAAATAAATTTAAAACAATTTAAAACAAAATAAATATAACTAAACCTAAAAAGAACTAAAACAGAATCTGTTTTGCATGAAACCTTAATTTAAACTATTCTAAAAATTCTCAAATTATACTTACTGTTAACTACAGTCACTAGTGATAAGTAGCAAAAAGAATCAACTCAAAATAAATTTTTAAACTCAAGATATTCAGAAACTAAGATTTGAAACAAATCTGTTTGAAATCAGTTTTAAATTATTCAAATATGGTCAAACTTTATATCTACAGAAACTAGATAAAATTTGTGACACAATGCAAAAAGAATCAAATTAAAACAATTAAAAACATAAAATATATAAAGAAAACAAAATCAGAAACTATTCTGTTTTTAAAACAAAAACAGAAAAATAGAAAAAATCTAACTAACGGATAGGGTACACGTGGCAGTCTCTGATTGGCTGAAGTGTGTGCGCGTTCTAGCAATTCGAGTGGACGGCCAGTACTTAAAGGAAAACTGTTCGATCTAACTTAAAATAAATAAAACTGACCGGTTCTTTTAACTAAACCGAAAGGTTATATTGTTTCTAATCTACGTCGTTCAAATGAGATCTAACGGAGGGAAGCGGCTCCGGTGACTTACAGACGAGAAGGGGAGCTCCGGCGATGCTCCGGCGACGTCCGAGGCGGCGAGGTCGACGGGGACGGCATTCTGGTGGGTGCGGGGCTCGGGCGAGTGGATGGGGAGGTGCGGGTGAGCGAGGCATAGCGGATGGTGGTAAGTATGGTGGCTCGGGAGGTCGGGAGCGAGCAGTGGGTCGGCAATGGCGCGGCGGTGGTCGAGAGCTCTGGCGAGCGATTGCGGCAAGGGCAGCACACGGGCGGTGGGGGTTTGGAGGGGAACGGGTCGAGGGCGAGCTCTTGTATTTATAGGCAGCCTCGGTGGTCATAGAAAGCAAAGGAGAGAGAGATCCGGCGTGGTGGTCTCGCCGGCGAGGAATCGGGAGGAAGACGACCGCGGTCGGTCGGTGGGACCCGCACGTCAAAGAGAGAGAGGGAGAGGGCGCGGCGTCGGTGGCCGATTTGAAGGAGGTGGGCCTCGGTGGACTTTCCTAATAGAACTATTTTCCTTTTATAAATTAACAAAGAATGGAAACTTATTTTGGGCATTCCAATCATGTCCAAAAATAAAGTTTTATATACCAAAATGGTCAGGGAAATAAATGCAATTTAATGAACATTTTTCCACGGCCAAAATAAATATTTAAAAAAAATCAGAAAATGCCTAAATGTCTTTTAATTCCTTTTGCAAATAATTTTCAAATAACCCCCTGGATTTTATAGTTCAAATACTTCACAAAAATAACCCTGGTGTGGAGTGTCATATTGCTCCTCTCAAGTTTTGTCAAGGGGTTTGAATTCTTTCAAAATTTAAAATGAAACCAAATATGAAATGAATTCCAAAAAGAATAATTCAGAGATTTTCAAATCCACTTTTCAAATTCCTTGTTTATAAAGAACTCATGTTATCTTCTCTCACTGATTTGAAATGGAATTGAATTTGAAATCAAATACAAAGGGGAAAGTCATTTTATTCCCTCTCAAAGTTTTCAAAAAGTTTCAAATTTCACTCAATTCAATCACTCAAGCAAACAAACACTCATTCTAATATTTATTATAACATTCCAAAGTTTGGGATGTTACAACTTGGAGCTATTCCAAAAGGCTGATCTACTATATGTATCCGGATTGCTACTACGAGTCATCCGGATTGGTGTCAAAGCTTGCATCAACGTAACTCTTTACGACGAACTCTTTCTCACCTCCATAATCGAGAAACATCTCCTTAGTCTTTTAGTTACTAAGGATAATCTTGACCGTTGTCCGGTGATCCACTCCTGGATCACTCTTGTACCCCTTGATGGACTCATGGCAAGGCACACACACGTGCGGTACATAGCATGGCATACTATACAAAGCCTATGGCTAAGGCATAGGGGACGACGTTCGTCCTTTCTCTTTCTTCTGCCGTTGTCGAGCTTTGAGTCTCACTCAACTTCACACCTTACAAATCAGGAGAGAACTCTTTCTCTGACTGATCCATTTTGAACTCTTTCAAAATCTTGTCAAGGTATGTACTCATTGAAAGTCTCATCAAGCATCTTGATCTATCTCTATAGATCTTGATGCTCAACAATTAGGTAGCTTTATCCAGGTCTTCCTTTGAAAATCACTTTTCAAACAACCGTTTATGCTTTCCAGAAATTCTACATTATTTCCGATCAACAATATGTCATCCACATATACTTATCAAAAACTCTATAGTGCTCCCACTCACTTTATTGTAAATACAAGTTTCTCGTAAACTTTGTATAAACTACAAAACTTTGATCACCTCATCAAAGTGTATATTCCAACTCCGAGATGCTTGCTCCAGCCCTTAGATGGATTGCTGGAGCTCGCACACCTTTTAGCATCCTTAGGACTAATAAAATCTTCTGGTTGTATCACATACAACCTCAAATCAAGTAAACTATTATGGAAACGATGTTTTATCATCCATCTGCCAAATTTCATAATTGAAAAATGCAGCAACTGCTAACATAATTCCAACAGACTTTAGCATCGCTATGAGTGAGAAAGCGTCATTGCAGTCAACTCTTTGAACTTGTTGGAAACTTCTTTGTGACAAGTCGAGCTTTATAAATGGTGGCATTTACCATCAGCGTCTATCTTCATCTCAAAGGTCCATTTGTACTCGACGACCTGCCGTCCAACGAGCAAGTCTACCAAAGTCTATACTTGGTTTTCGTACATGGATCCTTTCTTGGATTTCATGGCCTCTAACCATTTGTCAGAATCCAGGCCCATCATCGCTTCTCCATATCTCGTAGGTTCATCGTTATCCAACAACATGACCTCCAAGACAGGGTTGTCATACCACTCAGGAGCAGTACGCATCCTTGTCGACCTATGATGTTTATAAGTGAGGGATCACCTTATAATGCTACCGTCGTCCTAAGCAAAACAAAGTGCATAAAAGGATTAACATCACATGCAAATCATAAGTGACATGATATGGCCATGAACATGTGCTTTTGATCTCCATCTTGAAAGCACCGGCATGATCTCCATCGTCATCGGCATGACACCATGATCTTCATCATCTTGATCTCCATCAATGTGTCTTCATTGTGGTTGTTGCGCCCACCATGCTTCTACTATTATTGCTACCATTTAGCGATAAAGTAAAGCATTACATAGCGCTTAATGATTGACATGCAGGTCATAAAATAATTAAAGACAACCCTATGGCTCCTGCCGGTTGTCGTACTCATCGACATGCAAGTCGTGATATTCTATACAACACATGATCATCTCATACATCACATATATCTCATCATGTAATTGGCCATATCACATCACAACATACCTTGCAAAAACAAGTTAGACGTCCTCTAATTGTTGTTGCATGTTTTACGTGGCTGCTACGGGTATCTAGCAAGAACAATTCTCACCTACACATAAACAACAACGGTGATACATAAGTTGCTTTTCAACCTTCTCAAGGACCGCCTTAGTTGAATCCGATCCAAGTAAAGTAGGAGAAACAGACACCCGCCAGCCATCTTTGTGCAACGAACTTACACGTCAGTCGATGGAACCGGTCTCTCATAAGCATACGAGTAAGGTTGGTCCGGGCCGCTTCATCCCACAATACCGCTGAACCAAAACATACGCCCACAAACTCTTTGTGTTCTACTCGAGATCTCATCTACACAAAGACCTAGCTCTGATACCACTGTTGGGGCACGTTGCATGGGAAACAAAAAAATCCTACGCACACGCAAGATCTATCCATGGTGATGATCATCTATGAGAGGGAGAGTGGATCTACATACCCTTGTAGATCGCTAAGCGGGAAGCGTTAAGAAACGCGGTTGGTGTAGTCGAACGTCTTCGCGATCCAAATCGCCAAGCGTCCCGTGGTCTCATCACAATCCATCCCGCGATCCAATCATGATCCGTCTCGCGAACTCATCATGATCCGTCTCGCGATCTCATCATGATCCGTCTCGCGATCTCGATCACGGTCCTTCCGATCTAGCGCCGAACGGACGGCACCTCCGCGTTCAGCACACGTACAGCTCGATGATGATCTCCGCCTTCTTGATCTAGCAAGAGGGAGCAGAGAGGTAGATGAGTTCTCCGGCAGCGTGACGGCGTTGCGGCAATGGTGCTGGAGGTATTCCAGTAGGGCTTCGCCTAAGCACCGCTGAAAACCGATCTAGAGGAGAAACTGCGATCTAGAGGAGAGGTAGCACGTGGCTATTAGGGTTAGCTTTTTCCTCTAAATCCTCTAGTATATATAGGAGGAAGGGAGGGGAGGAGGCAGTCCAAAATCCTCAAGGTTCGGTCAAAATTGGAGGTGGAGGAGTCCTACTCCAATCCTTTTAGGAGTAGGATTCCTCCTTTCCACTTGGAAACTCTTTCCACCTCTCCACCTTTGGATTTTTTCCTTCTCAAACCACTCCAGCCACATGGGCCCTTAGAGGAGGCTTCAGACAGCCCACCAGGGGCTGGTTGACCTCCTCCTACAGCCCATGTAGCCTCTTGGGTCGAAATACCTCTCCCGATGGTCCCCCGGTACACTACCGGCACTCCCGGTACACTACCGATGAGCCCGAAACTTTTCCGGCGACCAAAACAGAACTTTCTATATATCAATCTTTACCTTCGGACCATTCCGGAGCTCCTCATAACATCCGGGATCTCATCCGGGACTCCGAACAACCTTTGGTAACCACCATACATAACTATATACTACTGAAACGTCACCGAACCTTAAGTGTGCAGACCCCACGGGTTCGAGAACTATGTAGACATGACCAAGACACCTCTACGGTCAGTAACCAATAGCGGGACCTGGATGCCCATATTGGTTCCTACATATTCTATGAAGATCTTTATCGGTCGAACCTCTATGTCAAGGATTCAGTTAATCCCGTATGATGTTCCCTTTGTTCTTTGGTATGTTACTTGCCCGAGATTCGATCGTCGGTATCTCCATACCTAGTTCAACCTCATTACCGGCAAGTCTCTTTACTCGTTACGTAATACAAGATCCCATGACTAACACTTAGTCACATTGCTTGCAAGGCTTATTGTGATGTTGTATTACCGAGTGGGCCCTAAGATACCTCTTCGTCACACGGAGTAACAAATCCCAGTATTGATCCATGCCAACCCAACAGACACCCTCGGAGATACCTGTAGAGCACCTTTATAGTCACCCAGTTACGTTGCGACGTTTGATACACACAAGGTACTCCTCCGATGTCAGTGAGTTGCACGATCTCATGGTCATAGGAGCACATACTTTGACATGCAGAAAACAGTAGCAACAAACTGACACGATCATATGCTACGTTTGTAGTTCCGGAATGGTCCGGAAACGAAGATTGATATATAGGAAGGTGGTGTTTGGACTCCGAAAAGATTTCGGGCACTTTCGGTAGTGTACCAGGAGTGACGAATGGGTCCCGGGGGTCCACCAGTGGGGCCAACCCACCCCATGGGCCAAAGTGGCGACCCACCAGCCCCTAGTGGGCTGGTGGGGTCGGCCAAGGTGGCCTAGGCGCAGGGGAGAGAGGCCCAAACCGAATTAGGGTGGAGTCCTCCCCAAGGTCCACCTCTCGTGTGAGAGGTGGACTCCCAATTGGAGGAGGACCCTCCCTCCACCAGTTCGGCCGAAGCCAAGAGGGAGCCCTCCCCTTCGGCGCAGCCTCCTCTCCCCTCCTCCTATATATACTAGTGGATATCTAGGGTTTTGTCACTTAATTTTTACGGCCACGTTCTACCCGTTCCATCGGTGCTCCTCTAGATCGAATTTCTGCAGTGCTTAGGCGAAGCCCTGTCGGAATTGCTCCACCACCATCACCGGAGCGCCGTCACGCTGCCGGTGAACTCTTCTCCCTCTCCACTTCCTCTTGTTGGATCAAGATGGTGGAGATCACCATCAAGCTGCACGTGTGATGAACGCGGAGGTGCCGTCCGTTCGGCGCTAGATCGGAAGGACCGTGAACAAGATCGCGAGACGGTTCGTGATGAGATCATGGGACGGATCGTGATGAGATCGCGAGACGGATCATGATGAGTTCGCGGGACGGATCGTGATTGGATCGCGGGACGAATCATGATGTGATCGCGGGACGCTCGGCAATTTGGATCGCGAAGATGTTCGACTACACCAACCGCGTTTCTTAACGCTTCCCGCTTAGCGATCTACAAGGGTATGTAGATCCACTCTCCCTCTCGTAGATGCTCATCACCATGGATTGATCTTGCGTGTGCGTAGGAAATTTTTTATTTCTCATGCAACGTTCCCCTACATTCACTAGCAGCATGCAAAGTTCTATCATCATCCTTATTCCTCTTATTACTGGAACGACTAGGTGCATCAGTATTACTCCTTTGAGAATCTTGCTCAATTCTGTTAGGATGGCCCTCGGGATACAAAGGTTCCTGGGTCATTCTACCACCTCTAGTCACAACTCTAATAGAATGATCATTGTTCTTACTATTCATCTCATTAAGCAAATCATTATGTGCCTTAAGTACTTGTTCTACTTGAGTGGTTACCATGGAAGCATGTTTACTAATAAGCTTAAGATCATTGATAGTTCTACTCATATAATCACCTAAGCAATCAAGCATGTAAGCATTATGTTTCAATTGTCTACTAACATATGCATTGAAATTTTCTTGCTCAACAACGAAATTATCAAACTCATCCAAGCATTGGCTAGCAAACTTATTATAAGGAATATCGCTTTCATCAAATCTATGGAAAGAATTTACCTCTATGACCTGTGTCGGGTTATCAAGACCATGTATTTCTTCAATAGGTGATAGATTCTTGACAACTTCAGCTTTAATACCTTTTTCTTTCATAGATTTATTTGCCTCTTGCATATCTTCAGGACTGAGAAATAGAATACCTCTTTTCTTAGGAGTTGGAGTCAGAGGTGGTTCAGCAATAGTCCAATCATTATCATTGCTCAATATATTATTCAATAGTAGTTAAGCTTGTTCAACAATTCGTTCCCTGAAAACACAACCATCACAACTATCTAGGTGGTCCCTAGAAGCATCGGTTAGTCCATTATAACAGATATCAAGTATTTCATTTTTCTTGAGAGGGTGATCATGCAAAGCATTAAGTAATTGGAGAAGCCTCCCCCAAGCTTGTGGGAGACTCTCTTCTTCAATTTGCAAAAAGTTAAATATTTCCTGCAAGGAAACTTGTTTCTTATGGGTAGGAAAATATTTTTCAGAGAAGTAATATATCATATCCTAGGGACTACGCACACAACCAGGAGCAAGAGAATTAAACCATATCTTAGCATCACCCTTTGATGAGAAAGGAAACAACATAAGAATATAGTAATAACGTTTTTTTCCGCATGAGTAAATAGGGTGGCTATATCTTTCAATTTACTAAGATGTGCCACAATAGTTTCAGATTCATAACCATGGAAAGGATCACATTCAAGCAAAGTAATTAACTCAGGATCGACAGAGAATTCATAATCCTTATCAGTAACAAAGATAGGTGAAGTAGCAAACTTAGGATCATATTTCATTCTAGAATTCAAAGATTTTTATTTCCACTTGCACAGCAATTTCTTAAGATCGTCTCTATCCTTACAAGCAAGAAAGTCCCTAGCTACCTCTCCTTCCATAACATAACCCTCGGGTATACCAAAAAATTCATATCTAGGAGAGATAGGTCTAACAGGTGTCTCATAGTGTTCAGTTTCAATAATTTTATCAGTTTCAGAAGTATCATCAGTTTCAGCACTGACTCTAGTAATTTGTTCATCAAGAAATTCACCCAGAGGCACAGTATTATCAAGCAAAGTATCATCGTAAGCATCATGCATAGTAGAAGTGGCATCTTCAATTACTTGCTACATATCAGAATTACTAGCGGATGGTGGTGTCGCAAACTTACTCATAACAGAGGGTGAATCAAGTGCAGAGCTAGATGGCAATTCCTTACCTCCCCTCGTAGTAGAGGGATAGATCTTGATTTTTGGATCTTTCAAATTCTTCATAGTGTTCAACAGATATAAATCCCAAGTGACTCGGAGAATAGAGCTATGATCCCTGGCAACGGCACCAGAAAAAGGTCTTGATAACCCACAAGTATAGGGGATCGCAACAGTTTTCGAGGGTAGAGTATTCAACCCAAATTTATTGATTCGACACGAGGGGAGCCAAAGAATATTCTTGAGTATTCGCAGCTGAGTTGTCAATTCAACCACACCTGAAAGATTTAATATCTGCAGCAAAGTATTCAGTACAAAGTAGTATGGAAGTAACGGTAACAATGGCAAAAGTGAGAGTAGCAGTTTTGTAGTGATTGTAATAGTAGCAACAGAATAGTAACTTAGCAAAGATCAATATGTGAAAAGCTCGTAGGCAATGGATCAGTGATGGATAATTATGTCGGATGGCATTAATCATGCAACAGTTATAACATAGGGTGACACAGAACTAGCTCCAATTCATCAATGTAATGTAGGCATGTATTCCATATATAGTTATACGTGCTTATGGAAAAGAACTTGCATGACATCTTTTGTCCTACCCACCCATGGCAGCAGGGTCCTAATGGAAACTAAGGGATATTAAGGCCTCCTTTTAATAGAGAACCAGACCAAAGCATTAGCACTTAGTGAATACATGAACTCCTCAAACAACGGTAATCACCGGAAAGAATCCCAGTTATTGACACCCTGGGGGATGCGGATCATAACTCGTAATACGTGTCTACAACTTGCAAGATAGGATCAAGAACACACACACACACACATATATATATATATATTCATGAAAACATAATAGGTTCAGATATGAAATCATGGCACTCGGGCCCTAGTGACAAGCATTAAGCATAGCAAAGTCATAGAAACATCAATATTAGAACATAGTGGATACTAGGGATCAAACCCTAACAAAATTAACTCGATTACATGATAAATCTCATCCAACCCATCACCGTCCAGCAAGCCTACGATGGAATTACTCACGAACGATGGAGAGCGTCATGGAATTGGTGATGGAGGATGGTCGGTGATGACGATGGCGTCGATTTCCCCTTTGCGGAGCCCAAAGCGGACTCCAGATCTGGCCTCCTGAGAAAGAACAAGAGGTGTCGACGCCTCCGTATCATGAAACGTGATGAAATCTTCTTGATTTTTTCTCCACGAATAGGAATATATAGGGTTGGTATTGATGTTAGAGGAGCCGGGGCCAGGGATGGCCGTGCCTAGTGGGCTTGTCACCTATGGGTGGCCCCCCTCCAGTTGATTATTTCGCCAGTATTTTTTATTAATTCCAAAAATAATCTTCATAAATTTTCAGGTCAATCTGAGAACTTTTATTTCTGCACAAAAATAACACCAAGGCAATTCTGCTGAAAACAACATCAGTTCGGGTTAGTTCCATTCAAATCATGCAAATTAGAGTCCAAAACAAGGGCAAAAGAGTTTGGAAAAGTGGATACAATGGATACTTATAAACGACCAACTCCTACGAAATATTTGATTCAATAAATGAAGGGAGTGAAAGTTGCTTTGTGGCTAAGGGCCCCAAGGTATCACACCCCGAGTATCTTGATTTCAATAGTGATGAGGATGACTTCTTAGGAGATGATGACTTGCTGTTTTACAAATCTAGTAATGTTAGTCAAGATGAACTTGCTAGTAATCACTCTAGCCAAGATAAGTCGTGTGATGATGATAAGTTGGAAATAGATCGACTAACTCAAGAACTAAACACTTTAAGTTAGCTCACGAGTCTACTCTACAAGATAATAGAGAGTTTCAAAGGACACATGAGAAGCTCCGCTTTGATAAGCTCAATTTGGAGCAAGAGCATGAATTCCTTAAATCTATCAATGACGGTCTTCAAAAGAAGACTTACTCTTATCTAGCCAAATGACTTCTCTTGTCTACATTCATTCCACAAGTTAAGGCTAAGCAAACTAGTAACAAAGGCAAGAAAGGTTCTTCAACTGGTAGCAATAAAAATGATAAATCCAATGATATTGCTTCTAGTAGTTCTATTGATCCCACTAACACTTCTCTTAGCCAAGTTACACTTGAGCAAGAAAATGAACTTCTAAAAGGGATTATAGAGAAATGTATCTACAATAGTCTTGCCGGGTGTAAGCAATTTGAGGAAATTGTACGCAAGCACGGAGGATACCGGAAGAACCATGGCATTGGCTACTTCAACGCTAATGGAGTTGAATGGGAAGAAGGTCAATACCCCAAGCCAAGTTTGTTCCTCAAAGGGAGAAGTATGAAAATACTCTTCCCAAGGGAACAAAAGCTCAAGATGACCTTCCACCACAATACCAGAAGCTCAAGGGCAAGAACCAGCTTCAAGGGGACATTGACTCATAAGAAGATGAATCCCAAGCTTTGGTGAAGTAGGTTCCCAAGGCTACTTCAAGCTCAAATTCTACAAGTGCCACTTGAACACCAAGGATCCCCATCAACTTGATGTGGGTTCCCAAGAAGAAGAACTAGATAAGTTCTTGAGGGGTGACTCCGCCAATGAAATTCACGCACATTCATTATTGGCAAGAACTAGTTGCAATCAACATCAACATCATGCAATTTTTCAAGGAGTCACACATTCCCTCAAAAGTAACCAAGCGACATGGTAATAAACAAATCCATGGACATCATCATTTATGCTTTGCACTCCATGTCCATAGATATCCTTGTATTTGTATTTTGTGTGTTGGGACTAAGCCATGTAGGTGAAAGAGTAAGAAACAACAAGGATGCTGCCAACTCATGGTGATCTTCATCAACTTTGAGAATCCACCACTACTTCACCTACTTGAAGTCTTCATCGAAAAAACCCAAGGTTATTTTATCCCTCTCAAAGGGGGGATGCCACATCAAGTGGGAGCTTTACTCTAAGACTTGAGTCAAAGCATCTCATAGTATGTGACAACATAAACAAACTTTATGTAAAAGTGGTAACCCTACTCGTGCTTAAATGATGAGTATGACCTATGATCAAGTATTCTTACTTGTCTCCTAAGTCAATATACTCATATATATAGATGACTACATCATCGCCAAAATGCTTGATAGATGCTAGTATGTATGTGCATGTTTGCCATGATTTCATTTGACATCCTATTGTGTGAGCATGTTGGTCTGCATTTCTTTATTCATTTGAGGACATCCAATTGTTGCTTATTGGACTTTGATTTTGTTCTTGCCATTTGGATGAACAAGAATGCCTAGGACCCTTCTCCAGCTATCTATGCTTTCTCGTCTCATATTCTATTCATGCTGCATCACAAGATTTGAACAAGTACTTTTCGATCTCTCTGTGTGAGGAGCACTCAGAGTTCCGTATCGACAAAGGACTGACCATTAAAACCTCCCAAGTGCATCTCGGTGGAACCAATCCAAAATTCTCGGTCTCACCGAATGCCTAGGGTTGATCTGGTTTTCATACTCGGTATCACTGATTCCATTTTCTCGGCTACACCGAATTTCCCTGTCAGCTGACAGTTGAGAAACTCAATGACACCAAAAAATTAGAACCGGTGTTACCGAGAGCAAAGGGTACATTACCTGGCGGACCCGAATTTTGAAATTCAACCGCAAAGGTCTGTTTCTTCCAACCCTAAGCTGCCTCTCTGGACCCCTGGTCATCGCCTTCATCTCCCCGTGCGCCTCCACCGTTGGGAGTCGCCGCCGCTGACGGAATCTTCACCATCGTCGATGCCTTAGCGGATCCTTCATTGAGTTAGGGTATGGATCCGACCCTCTTGGCGCTCCCCTTCTGATTCATGCGCATTAGAGTAAATTTTATCGATAATCCACTGATTGTAATCCTCTGAATCCTCTAGAAACCTCATTAGCTTAGAGAACGAAAGATTGTTAGGTCTATCCATCCGCAAAACTGAATGTTGATGACACCAAGTCACAAAAATCAGCTCTACCAATTTTGTTTTGGACTACTAAGGACAGTCTTGGTGAAACCGAGTGGCAATTTTCGGTGCGACCCAAATTGCTGTCAAGGTTCTATAAAGAGTTCTGTGCGTCTCGGTGGTACCGAAACTTTTGACTAAGTGGCACCAAAATCCCTTTTTGTTGAAAGCTATATCTAAGAACTTCTTTGTTCAATCTTTGAAAAATCTCTACATTTTGTGATGACTCAACCCTTCTACGCCTCTATAATCTATTCACAGGGTCACAGATGTCTGCTTCAGAAGATAGTGAGAACAACCTCAAGGAACTCAGTGTTGACACAGATCCAGGCACTAGTACAAACACGAGCTCATCTTCATTTGACGATGTTCCCAACTCACCAGATCTTCCCAAGGCAGCAACAAGGACTAGGAGGAAGCTCAACTCAGAGGAAGAAGATTCTGATTTTGTGCCTGATGTAGTTCATGCCAAGGCTAAGCAGGACAAGGCTGAGAAGGCTACCAGAAATCCCACTACAGAGGCTACCTATTCCAAGAAGGTGATCAGGAAGGAGTATGCCCCCTCAGACACTATAAGAGCACCTGAGAGCTCTAGGGGCGCCATGACCATTGAGCCTCCCAAGAAATCCATGCCCAAGAAGGCTGGAGAGAAGAATAAGAGTAGAAAGAGGATAATTCATGTTACTGGCAGGCCTACCTCTATGTTTGAGGACCCAGCAAAGGATGCTATTGAGGAGGAGGAGGAAGAGACAGCTGCAAAGGCTCCTCCCAAGAACAATAAGAAATTGTTGTCAGATGCTATGCCTAGCCAAGCAGCTCCCAGGGGCAAGCCAGCTGGATCCAAGAGGCCCTCTGCCCCCAAAACCAAGAGGTTCTCTAGAGAGATTCCAGATTCTGAGAAGAACAAGGGATCTTCATCCAGAGATCCATAGGAGGATGCTATGTCTGCTTTGATGAAGCTAAGGCCACACCTTCCGGAGCATAATAACAACCACTTGCTAGATGAGGACATGAAGAAGAGGAAGGACCAAGTATTGAGAGATTGGAGAGCCATTTATCCATATTCACAAATGAGGAAGACTGATGTGGACTACATGTTCTATACAAAAGAAAAACAAGACTTCTACGAAACTATATTGCTTGACAAGAGCCCTACTGTGAGTGATATGAAGCATGTGGACTGGAAGTACATCAAGGACAATGAGGATTACTTCCCAAGTGTGCAAGACTAATTTCATTGCATTGGACTTGATAAGTTTTTTGGCAAGGAGTTCATAGCCTGGAATGATGAGATGATCATGCAATTCTACTCCACCTCTCATTTCTATGGAGATGGTAGAATTGTGTGTATGACTGAAGGTGCCAGGTATGAATCCACAGTTGATAAGTGGGCTGCCATCTTAGGAGTCCTAGAGGTGGAAGATGGTGACATTGATGTGTACTCTGAGCCCAAGGCAAGCCACAATGCCATGAAGAACATGTACAAGGAGATTCCTACTGCACATCTAAAGTCTCACAAGCTAGGATCTATTTATTTCCTCCAGGCTGGCCTACGTACAATCAACACTATCTTAAGGCACACCTTATTGACTAAGTCTGGAGATGAGAAGATGATCAAAGGCTACTCCATAAACATGCTGCTCCATCTAGATCAACATACAAGATTCAGAGTGATGGACTTGATTGTAGAAACTATGAAGAGGATTGTTGTTGATCAGAAGCGCTCATGCTGGTATGCACCCTATATCCAGATGCTTATCAACTCTAAGTTGGAAAAGAACATATTTGCCTTTGATCGACCAAATCTTCCACTCTTCCCGGATCTCGAACACAACGTTGTGGTGATGCACCCATATCATCCCACATCAGCTGCAGCACAAGCACAGGCAGAGGCAGCTAGAGACTCTAGCGCTAAGCCGCCCATGGATCTACTCGTTTGCTCAATGATCAACATGCAGAAAGACATCACCAACTTCCTGAAGACCAAGAGAGCCTTGCGAGGATTGTTGATGACAAATTTCATAGTCTCAACAACAAGGTGGATGGGCTCAAAGTGACGGTGAATGAGCTCAAGATAGAAGTTGATGCAGTGTCTATCCCTCGCTCTAAAGATGATGTTGAGGAGGAGGATGAGGGTAGTCCACCTCTCAGGACAAGCACTCAGATCAGGACTCAGGCCATATCTGCTACAGTGACAGTTCCAGAGACAAGACTTTCTTCATCAGCACCAGCTACAACCACATCAGCTCCCTCAGCTCCTCCAGTTCCTCTAGTTGCTACACCAACTCCGTCCATGACATCAGCAAAAGTCTTTGCCGATGCCATTCTCTCGACTCCAACTTTAGCTACTGAAGGAGAACAGCCCCAGGAGAGTGTTTAGCTATATACCTTTGAACTTTTTGGCAACTTGTTGCCAAAGGGGAAGAAGTTGTATAGATCATTAGGGCATCGAGAGAGAGAGAGTGTGTGTGTGTGTGTTGGTTTTTATCGCTTTTGAAAAACATTTGATATCTTCTGGTTTGGATATGTTAAACTTTGTCGGTGTTTGATTATACACTTGATGTGTGTTGCTACTATTTCCTATCTTTATGATGCTTATGAGATCATCATTCACTTTGTTTGATTGTGTTGTGCTATGATATTCATTCTTATTATTCTTGCACACCACCAAGATGTATGTGACATGGAAGAAGTGCCCCATGTACCTAATCGATTGTGCATTTGCATTCAAACCCAAACTAAAAATAATGCACAAATTTAGGGGGAGCTCTTACTTATCGCATATTTCTCAAAGCGATGATTATATTCATTGATTATATAATATGTCGAAGCTTTGATCTATATGTTGTCATCAATTACCAAAAAGGGGGAGATTGAAAGCGCATTTGCTCCCTTGGTGGTTTTGGTAATTAATAACAACATATATATCATTAAACTAACATTTCCACTAAGCGTATTTCAGGAAAAGTTCAATGATGGGTTTGCAAAAGGATTGTGGAGAAAACCCTAGATGTAAGGAATAGCATTGGAATAGCTTCAAGCAAGAGGACTCTGCATTTTACCTTGTGAGAAATCACTTTGAGTCCATAGGAAAAGCCAATACTATTAATAGGGGGAAAGATACTGTTGGTGAACAAGATGATCCACGTGCACAAGTGATAGTCACCAAGAACACTCACAAACTCTCCCACAAATTTTGTCTAAGCCATTCATGCAAATCGGGGAAGCCAACAATTTCCACTCGGTCCCACCGATTCCCAAACTCAGACAGAGCCCTGCCAAACCCTAGCACATAGGTGGAACCGATCACACATTTTTGTGCCACCGAGTTCAGCTTGCCAACTTTTTGCTACCTCAATTCACAAAATCGGAAGCTCCGGGTTTTTTGATCGGCGTCATCGAGATTTGGATTTTGATCGTTGGACACCTTATCGATACCGCCGAGATTTCTATATCGGTCTCACCCAGATTCAAAAGTTGCTACCTTTGGAGCAACTCGGTACCACCGAGATTCACACATCGGTGTCACCGACTTGGTCAGTTTAGGTGTACCGGTTGGATTTTTGGAGATGCCTATATATACCCCTCCACCACGACTCACTCGCAAGAGAAGCGCTCATAACAGATCCCCACTTATCCCATCAGATTTTCTGAGAGAGAACCAACTACTCATGCGTTGAGATCATTCCATTCCATTCCAACCATATGAATCTTGATCTCTAGACTCCCAAGTTGCTTTCCACCCAATTAATCTCTCCCACCAAAGCCAAATCTATGAGAGAGTGATTGAGTGTTGAGGAGTCTATCATCTTGCAGCACAAGAGCAAGGAGTTCATCGACATTATTAAGCCTATTACCTTTTTGAGCGTGGTGCCTCCTAGATTGGTTAGGTGTCGCTTGGGAGCCTCATACTTTGTTGTTGTTGAGTGAACCAAGAAGTTTGTAAAGGCAAGGAGATCGCCTACTTCGTGAAGATCTACCCCAAGTTAGGCTAGTCCTCTGTGGACATAGGCCATCATGGTATAGTCAAGGTTGCTTCTTCATGGAACCCTCCGTGGGTAGAGGCCTCCGTGGACTCTTGCGGCCGTTACCCTCCATGGGTTGAAGACTCCATAAACGTGGACGTACGATAGCACCACCTATCGAAACCACGGGAAAATCTTCATGTCTCCAAATTGCGTTTGATCTTCCTACCCTTCCTTTACTACTCATGCTTGTCTTTACTTTCCGCTGCTATACTCGTAGACATGCATGTGTAGGGTGTACTTGACTTGATATCATTGTTAAAATCTTCCAACATTTAAAATTGGGAAAAGGTAGAATTTTTATTTGGTCAAGTAGTCTAATCACCCCCCCCCCCTCTAGACCTACTTTCGATCCTACACTAGTGCACCTATACAATTTTCCATTGTATTGGGTGTTGGGGACACAAGAGATTTCTTATATTTGATTGCAGGGTTGTTTGAGAGAGACTATCTTCATCCTACACCTCCCACGGATTGATAAACCTTAGGTCATCCACTTGAGGGAAAATTGCTACTGTCCTACAAAACTCCGCGCTTGGAGGCCCAACACAAGTCTACAGGAACAAGTTGCATAGTAGACATCATAGGCCAATGATGGACTTCCTCAAATGCCCGAGTTCTTCATGCGCAAGCAAGTTGGATGCACACCCACTTAGCTTCAGTCGAGCTTTCATACACTTATAGCTCTAGTGCATCTCTTGCATGGCAATCCCTACTCCTCGCATTGATATTGATTGATGGGCACCTTCTTAGCTCGTTGATCCACCTAGTCGATGCGAGACTTTCTTCTCCATTTCTACCGCTTTGAAACCTACCACCATATTCTGTTCCACCTATATGCTATGTCCATGGTTCACGCTCGTGTATTGAGTGAGTAATAAAAAGTTTAAGTGTGTTAACAAGTGCGATCCAATTTCCTAGCTTAACACTTGGTGCTTGAATTTGTATTTATGTGGTGAAGACGGAGCCATGCCATCCTAATATGATAAAATAAATGGGGGGTAAAAATTCTTGAAGGATCATAATTTTTGAAAATTAATGATTATGCTCCTTATATTTATGGATATCACAATGTTGATGTTTGTTAATTCATCATTTCTTATGATCGTACCCTCAAAATATTACATGTTGGGTAGCATATCACATGAAAGATTCTGTTTTTATCATTTACCTACTCGAGGACGAGCAGGAATTAAGCTTGGGGATGCTCCAACGTATCTATAATTTTTGATTGTTGCATGCTATTATATTATCACTCTAGGATGCTTTTTAGGCATTTACTTGCTGATTTATATTATTTTTGAGCACTAACCTATTAACCCAGTGCCAAGTGACAATTGATGTTTTCTGCATGTTTTTGGCTTTTCAGAAATATTGTACCAAACGAAGTCCAAATACCCAGAAACTTTCGGACGGTTCTTTTCGGAAAAATTAAGGACCTGGAAGCTTCGGAAGGAGACCGGAGGCCCCACAGGGTTGCACCAAGAGAACAGGGCGCGCCTAGGGGGGTGGTCACGCGTTGATGGCTTAGGGCCACCTCCCTTGGCCTCCGGTGCCCCTCTATGTCCTATAAATTCTCAATTATCCCAAAAACCCTAAAGAGCCTCCTGAAACACTTATTTTGCCAGCGCAAGTATCTGTTCCGCCGTGTGCCCATCGAGAACCCTGTTCGGGTGCCCTGCCAAAGTGGGGGGTCAATCACGAAGGGCCTCTATATCAACCTTGCTACTCCCATGGTGATGTATGAGTAGTTCACCATAGACCTACGGTTCCATAGTTAGTACCTAGCCGACCATATCTCTCTCTATGTTCTTCATTGCCAACATCACCGTGATTCCCGCAGGGATCTATCTTATGTATTTACTCTTTGTGGTGTGTTTGTTGGGATCCGATGAATCGTGGGTTTATGTTCAGATTATTCATGAATAATATTCGAGTCTTACCTAAATTCTTATATGCATGATTGTGATAGATTCGTAATTCTCTCCGATCTATCGGTTTGGTTTGGCCAACTAGATTGATTTATCTTCAGTGGGAGAGGTGTGTTGTAGTGCGTTAAATCTTGCGGTGCTCAATCCCAGTGACAGAAAGGGGAATGACATGTATTGTATTGCTGCCATTAAGGATAAAACGATGGGGTTCACTCATATTAATTGGATTTACTTTCTCTACATCATATCATCATCCTCCAACCACTACTCTGTTTTACTTAATACTCTAGATGCATGCTGGATAGCGGTCAATGGGTAGAGTAATACTAGTAGACGTAGGCAGGAGTCAGTCTACTTGCTTATGGACGTGATGCCTATATATAATGATCATTGCCATGAATAAATATTGCATAACTATGCACTTTTGTATCAATTGTCCAACAATAATTTGTCTACCCACCATATGCTTTCTTCAAGAGAAGCCTCTAACGAAAATTATGGCCCATGGGTCTCCTCACAAATATATTTACAAAAACTCTAAATACCTTGTGGACATTATTTACTTTCATTTTATTTTCAATTTATATTTATCAAACTATCTATCTATCACTACTTATCGTTTGCAAGTAACATGTTCAATGGGATTGACAACCCTCTTGCCCACGTTGGGTGCAAGTGTATGCTCTTTTGTGTGTAGGAGCTAAAGAAGGTATATTGTGTGGTACTCCTATTAGTTTGCTAACCTTGGTTCTCACTAAGGGAAATACTTACCTCTATCGTGCTGCATGATCCCCTCCTCTTCAGGGAAAATCCCAATGCAGTTCATAAGTATCAAAGACCATTTTAGATAATGTTGGAATTTCGCTTGAGGAAGAACACACTACGAACAAATCCAATGTGTACACCGGTAGATAACTTGCAGTGGAAAGAAGCTTTAGTAACCTAAAACCAAATCAATCATATAGAGCCAAAACGATCAAACTAAAGTTTTCACTCCCACCAGGATGGGAATTAATCTTGGATCGGCTCCACATAACCAACTGCCAACATATTGGAAATACTACAAAGTGGGTAGAAGTTAGAGACCACCTTGATGAATAACCATGTGTTGCGCACAAACTCTGTTGGAAGAAAAGATGCTTGATTGTTACATTTTAATGGAAGAAACAAACTTTCTTACTTCCAGGCCGATTGGGATTTGCTAGGTTGTCCTTACGACACATTTAGTTTGCAAAAAAATAATGCTGCAGAGTCCGATTCCAATGATTCCTGAAATTAAACCATCGTGTTTGGTACTCCCTCAATGTCTTTTGTAACCATGGTTTCTGATACAAGACTTCATGAAACTGAAAACACCCTAATCGGAGATAATTGGAAAACCGGAACACATCTGCACCAACCAAACAAAGTGTGTATTCCACAAAACTAATCGAAAACGGAGCTTCCCGATATGATAAAATCAGTATGTTATCAGAGCAAAACCAAACACGTCTTTAGTTCGGGCCACACTTTTTCAGTGTTATCATATATTTTTTTGGTTTGCAAGGGCACTTTCATTTTAAAAAAATGTTTATTATTCAGACTGGAGCATCAAAGTGGACAAGTCTATGCTACATAGACTTCACCGAGAAGCCTCCATTTTGGTGCCCGTTCTAGTGGAATACATCATACCCTTGTGATAATTGAAGCTTGCAAGTCAAATCCGAACCAATCCCTTTGAAACATCACACGAGCCATGGATGTACCCAACACTTGTTAAATTGTGCCACTTTATTCCGGACATTATGGTACATGGATGGATATTGTCCTTGGAGAGTGGAGATTCTTCCCAACTATATATCCTCCAAAAACAATCTATGCATCTTCCTTATTGGAAAAGGCTTTGAAGCAAAAGAAGGATTACTACACCACATTACACCTACCCGAAAGTGTGAATCCCCACGACTTCTTTCGAACCCATATATTTTTTCACAAGAGGTTCTGTTAGTACAAGGGTGTACTAATTTTTCGATGACATAGCATCAATTTTGTTGGAGGAGACATTGACAACCCGACTATACCGTTCACTCGATATTGCACCTTACCAATCACTAAGCAAACTCTAGTATGGTTTTTCACGGTGTTGGAAACACAATCAACTTGACCACAAAGATCAATCCATGTATGCAACCAAAGAATAAGCAATAATTTAGGACGTGCAATCTGACTTGTGCATAAAAGATGAAGTACTTGATTAACAAAGTACTCAAACCAACAAAACCAAAACATAATTCAATGCCCTAAGGGGATTATTTAAGGATAGAAAAATGGTGCATCCGACTAACTCGGGGTGGGCTGGGGAGGGTTAAATCCAAGCTTAAGTTGTTCTCTTCCTTAATAAATACCCTAAAACTGCTCATAGTCTTTTACTCCAAAACACACGGGCATAACACAAACCTTAAGTAGCGCAAAACCTATAGGCCATGAATAAAATTCTAAAGTGTCATCTTGTATATTTCTTCGTGCCTTCACTTGTAACCATGGTTGCTTTAAAGTTCCGAAATCTCCACTTCCAACTTCCTCCTTGCTTCTTGTATGCTTGATGCCATATCCATGCTTGACCACACTCCAATGCCTTTCCGAACTATCCATGCTAGATCCTTCATTCCCATGTAATACAAATATGTCTCACTTAGGCATCACCGTATTCTCATAAACGCTTGAAGGAGTTCCTAGAAATGAAAGTACTTGATATTTGAGTTGGCGTGTGAAATTCTAAGCATTGGTCCATCTGCGATCTTATCAAGCTAACCAATGAGAGTCTATTTTTCCATATAAGGTTTTTTAACATGCTCCATCTTACCTTCCACTTTCATATAAGAGGTAAGAGTATAAAAAAGATCTGAGCCGTGGATTGCATTAAGCAGTGTGTTTGATTAACTCTTATCTTCTTACCCCATATGAAAAGAGGAGGTGAGAGGGAGCACGCTAAAATTGCTCTTTTCATATATGTTGGTGTCTGTAATGTCGATCCTCTATGGTATTGTCGTAAAGTTTGATTTTATGAAGTCATCTTTGGACGGCCGAGCGGCCACTGGTCAGCTTATCCGGACTATCTTTATTAGATCAACAACGTGTGGCGGCATCTCAGGGCAAGATTTTCTAAACCAAAATTGAGAATAAATATATCTTCATCTTTCCTAAAAAACATAACTTTACCTAGACAACGAAACTACAGCCATTTCCGTCTGCGACAAGCCCCGTTTGAATATACAAAGGGAGATCCATCACACACATACACAGGCCGTGGGGAACTGGGAAAACCTCGCCATTTTTAATGTATCGCCATGCCGGTATGTGGATCTAGATAGCACGTTCAAATCAGATATTCTAGCTACCTGATCCACCATTAATTTAAAATTTGTTCACATATTTTTGCTTCGGTTTCGTGATCAACCCATGATTCATCACACGGAGCACATAATAATCTCTTTTGGATAAGTTCATGATGTTCCTTCCTGCCTCCTATATCAACGTCAATTGCCACCTCATCCCTCTCTTTCAGGAAGAAAAGAGCCTCCTCCTTTGAGTGGATTGGTGCGAGCCAATGAATTATTGTTTCTATGAGGTGAGGCAATGAATCTTTGAAAGTACAAAGTATATGTAAACATGCCACATACGTGTGCAAGATCTGTCTTGCATAGCTCCGGAGCGGTTCACACCAATTTACCGGCGACAACATGATAGCTGCTCGCTGTATGACTGTCTTTGTGATAATCTACATAGCATTAGACGTCAATATGCATAGTTGTATGGGAAACGTTTATAATCGGCACACCGGCCAAACTTCGGCCGATCACACCTCTCGCTCTCCTCAACTCGCACTTCTGCACACGGGTCCACGCACAGACCGAAACGCTCCTCCACTCGTTTTTTCCTTGCTCAATCTGTGTCTTATCCACATCAAAAACTCAGCCAGCCCCGCATTCCCTTCACTATTTCTCTGATCCTCGCCGGCGAGCGTGCCTGAACCCATACAACCCTGGCTCCGCTCCGGCTAGCCGGCCGCCACCACGGCCACGGCTCCGTTTCTCCACTCCTCACATTAAACTGCCATGGATCTCTAGCGGATCGTGGAGCTGTTTTCATGGTTTTTCTCCCTCCTTCCTATACACTGTAAGCTACAATGACACCCAACAAGCTGAAGATGACAACAACAGATGTTGCCGCCGGCACCTGAGAAAGCAACAACCGGCCGTGAGAAGAAAAGCTTCGGTCGAGATACATGAAATTTGGGGCGGGTACACATAGGAAGCTGCAACCTGCACCTGAGATGCTACAACCGTTTTCGCGAAAAGCTACCACCTGTGAGAAAAAAAGCTTCAACCGTGATACACGAAAGCTGGGGCAGGCACCCTGGAAGCTGCAACTGGCGCTTGAGATGCTTCAACCGTTGTCGGAAAAAGCTATAACTAGCGGGGGGAAAAGCTTCAAAATGGAGGTGACATAAGCTACTGCGAACGGAGAAAGCTTCAACCAGCTATGGTGAAGTTGCATCCGGCGTCATAAAAAGTTTCAAAGAAGAACGAAGAAGTTGGTCCTCAGGGCACCCCCACAACAAAAGCTACAACCGGCGACATGGAAAGCTTCAACCGGCTGAAAGATTCAACCGAAAAGATGGAGAAGCTCGTCGCCGGCACAGCGCATCTAAGCTGCAACCAGCGGCATAGAATGCTTCAACCAGCGACTGGGAAAGCTTCAACCAGCTAAAGGCGACGACGAGCGGCCGGTAGTGCAGGAAGGAGGGTGCCGGTGACGAGCGATGGCGTGAGGGAGGACGTGGGTGCTCCCGTGCCTCGCCGGGGGCGCACACACGCGATGTCTAGGGCAGAGACATCCCGCGTCGAACGAACGGATCTGAATCTGAAAAACAATGGAAAAGAAGACGATGACGTGGAGGATGAATCCAACTGTTGTTGCCTATTGGATCGCACGGTTGCGCAGCGACCGACCCAAATTTGGGCCGGCGCGCCGTCTTATTGTTACCGTTTTACGCAAGTTTTTTTGCGGAAGTATTTGTTTTGGTGGGTACAGTTAACAATAAATATTTCACTGTATTCAGTTATATTTGTCTGTGTATTGGAGATTAGAGTTAGAAAAGCTGGACTTACACTCCCAGAAAGTAATGTACTTATAAAATATTTTGTTCCATCATGATCTTACTAGACAAGTTTCCGGACCCCAGAAAAAGATGAACGACAAACAAGCTTTTTTGCTACGAGTATATTTTGCCCCGAAAAGGCGGAACTATTGTAGCGTATTCTGAAGACGTCTGTGAAATTTTCTTGAGACATCACCGTCAGCTGATCTGTTCACCCAGATTTTCTTGAAAGATTTGGCATTTGTCATCAGGACAGAGAAACCTCTACCTATCCGAGATTACTCTGACCTTCCTTTTCCTGTCATCTGACCAGAATGGTGTTGTTAGCCATTAATAATTGTTGTTTGCAGATAGGGCGGTAATTAAACATTTGAGGGGATCTCCCTTAAAAAAACATTCGTGGGGTTCACGCGTACCACGCTCTTAGTGTTAGGTGGCTGCTTGGTAGCATTATTATCTATACATGTGTCTCAGTCTTCGGGTTTCTTGTAGACTTATGTTTTGAGCGATTTCAATCAAGTTTGTCACTTCTGAACTTTTGTTGAATTCATCTGTTTGTTTCGCTCGCACTGGCTGGCTTACAACGACCGCGACAATCTAGCCACAATAAATCCAGCCACTGAGCATTTCTCTATGGTCTAGCCATCTGGGATACTGTAACTGCAAGGGGATGACTTTTAGCCCTCAACGTCTTGTGCTATATATAAATCTTAATACAAAACACTGTGCTGCACCAATTCTAATACCTTTTCAACGACCTATTAGAACATTAGGCAATTTCATGATTAATTTGGTAAATAATTCATCAGTAGAATAATTATTAGCATTGCACAACTCTAGCATATGAGATGAACCGAAACCACATAAACATCATCATCACACATGCAGCAAGAACCATAATTAGAGATTAGATCACATCACCACACATGTATTGATCATTTGTAGACGAAGTAGTCATGACTGCTCCAAAGACAATGTTGTTGACGACAACGTAGTGGAGACCGGTTGAAGCATACTACAGCGGAGACAACGGTATGCAACACCGCCCGATTTGAAAGGAAGGCGACCCGTGTTAACAAACATGAGTAGTCGCGTGGAGCATGTTTCCAAAAACCTAATTCGTCCTCTCCCTATGTAGGATCACTACAACGAAAGGTGCATGCCGTTGTTGGTGCATGTCGTCGTTCGAAAAGGAGTAGGCTACATCGGCGGCGTGAGTAAAGAGAGGAGTCAAAACTCTTACTCATTTTGGTCAGTATTTATCGGTGGCTGGGAAGTCATATAATAAGAGAACCATCACGATATCATGTCGCGATCACGATCCAAACCGACTAAGTTTTCAAAACTTGATGGTCAAGAAATCAACTCGAAAGCTTACTAGCCAGGAAACTAAAAAATAGATGGCAAAAAAAAGTCACGCTCTTGTAAGGCCACGAACTAGATTTTGACGGATCATTCACGTGCATGTTGCATGTCACACGTCCGCACCCTTTGCCGTGATGAGACGAGCATGCGTGTGATGTTCTCTTTTTCTCCTCATACCCATCATTTAGTGGAGTACTCCACTACTTGAGTTAGTTTCAGACAACATCCACTCTTGGGATGAGACTAAAGATTGCTCATCTACCTAGAATTTATTTATGGGTCTTGAAGATTTGTTTGATTCTTTTTTTTTAAGACGCACATGGGCTAAGCCATTAATTCTAACACCACCATTTCTAATTGCATAAAATATACTTCTTGGGGTTTAAGAGAGTGTTCGGATGAAGGCATTTTTTCTAGGGAACGAAGCTCCAAAAGAAATACCCTTCGTCCAAGTGGAAAAGACTCGGGCCAAATAAATAGTCCTATGATGTACATGCAGCTCATTAGGAAGAGAAAAGTGAGGAAAATTATAAGAGAGAGAGAACCAGGGTAACAAAAAGTACGGGATGATCGCGTGGGTGCATTAGAAGTACATAAGCGCTGAATGGATAAATCCGGCCAACGAGTCATGTCATACGCAGCAACACACAGATAAATCCGGCTAACGAGTCATGCCACACGCAGCAACACACAGATAAATCCGGCCAACGAGTCATGCCACACGCAGCAACACACACAGATAAATCCGGCCAACAAGTCATGCCACACGAAGCAACACACACAAACACATCACATGATATGCTATAAAATGCTAAGCTACCACTGAACGACCATGTCACTGAATTAGTTCACTAGTGTGCCACTCCCTAATTGTTTGCAACTAAATGTTGCTATCAAGGCAAAGCACGACATGACACACATGTAGAGCATCTCCAGGGTTCGGCCAATGCCGCTTCAAAGCTAGCCACACAAGTTGTCTAGCTAAAAGGCCAATTAAATGTAGCAAAAGGTGACGGGGCTTGTCATTCCTACCTAAAAGTGCATTGCAGCCTTTCGGTATCCGTTGGTGGATATACGGGACCAATCCAAAGACACGGGTACGAAAGACGGCCATGCATGTTGTTCGTATACATTCGATCTGCCTATTATTTTTAAATCCGTACGTTTAAATAGCCGCATACATAGAGTTCAGACGTTCAAATAGCCGCATACATAGTATAGGCATTCAAATAGCCGCATGCCGAAGTGGTTCAAATTTTAAAAATGTTTATGTATTACATTCCAACATTGTTGTCCCCTTTGACCGTTCGCGGATGCTCAATCAGATCTTCCTTCAGCTGCTCGTGAGTTGGTTGATGCCGAATTTGTTGATGCATTTAATAAACTCTTCAAATCTGGTCGGATTCTAGTTTGAAAGTTTGACATGATCACTCTTGTTCTTAAATTCAGGAGATGCAGTAGTGTCCTCACCCTCATCCTCAACAATCATGTTGTGCATGATCACATAATATGTCATCATCTCCCATAAAGTCTTCGGATCCAATTATTTAGCAGGTCCACAACAACTGCAAAACGTGCCTAGAGAACTCCAAATGCCCTCTCGACATCCTTTCTAGCTGCTTCTTCCCTTTGGGCAAATTGTGACTAGTTTTTTATGACCAACTGGATTAGAGATGGTACTAATAAAGATAGCCCACGGAGGATAGATACCCTCAACCAGATAGTAGCCCATGTTGTACTCAGGTGCATTTACAGTATAGTGACAAGGAGGAGCTTTTCCTTCTGTCAGTCTCGCAAACAACGGTGATCGCTGCAGCACATTGATGTTATTGTGAGACCCGGGCATGCCAAAAAAAGCATGTCAAATCCAAAGATCATGTGATGCAACTGCTTCAAAAATGATGGTGGGCTTCTTAACATGACCCTGATATTGCCCTTGTAAAGCCTTCAGGCGGTTCTTCCATTTTCAATGGGAGATCCAAGCAAACATGTTCACCCCCTTGATTTTTAGATTGCCAAGAGCCTCTCGGTGTCTGCCACAAATGGTTCTCTTAGGTACCGAGGTCCAAACACCTTGACCAATTCAGTTGCAAATCTGACCATGGCATCTCTACATGTGCTCTCAGACATTCGTAGATACTCGTCCCATGAATCAGCGGTCGTGCCATATGCAATGCATGCAGAGTGCGATCATGCACTTATGGTAACCAGAGAGCACAAGCGTTCCCACGACATCCTTCTTCAAGACGAAGTAGTCATCATAGGACCAGACGCCATGGTATGAACGATCGAAAACAGTCTTGCGCATCCTAAAATACCGGCAGAAAGGATCAGCGAAGAGTGCATCGGGGGCAAAGTAGTCAGCCATCACTATCAAATGGACGCACGCCATGTTGCGGTTGAGCACAATGACCCTTGATCTATCCCTTTAAATTGAGAACATGCTCCTCCGCACAGTATGTGTATTCAAGGACCGCCTGCATCATCGCCGTCTCATCTGTGTAGTCCTCCTCGTCGGATGAGCCATCGAACGACTCAACATAGTGCTCGTATATGTATTCCAAATCGGAATCCATTGCTTGAAACAAGAAAGGGCATCTTTTTTAGGTTGGGCAATTAATCGAACTGTTGCCACACATGGTGAGTACATCAGTAGCGGATGGTACTCCCTCCAGTCCTTTTTAGTCTGCATATAACTTTTTTCCGAAGTCAAAGTATCTTTATTTTGACCAACGTTACAAAAAAAAGTATCAGCATTCACAACGTCAAATCAATATTGTTAGATTCATTATGAAATGTAGTTTCATAGTATATATATTCAACATTGTAGATGTTGATATTTTTTAATATATTTAGTCAAACTTTGTAAAGGTTGACTTGACACAAATCTAATACGCGGAGTAAAAAGGACCGAAGGGAGTATCTGGTAGGGCGATCGAAGGAGAGGGATTGAACGGCGACGGAGGAGAAGCAGGTTGAAGAACGATTGGAATGCTTGAGATGACGAAGACGTAGAATTCAAAGGGGTGTGGCGTGGCGGCCGAGACGGTGTAGCGACGGGGAAGGCAAGAGAGAAAGAAGGAAGGAGAGAAAATGAGAAGGATTGGGGCCTAGGGTCCAGGGGATTTTGGTAGGGTTTTGGGTGGGGCGAGTGTGTCAGAGTCCTACGTATCTACTCTCCGGACTCCCACAAAGCCTTCCCTCCGCCCACGTTTGTATCAAGTTTGCTGAAAAAGTACGCATGGGACACTCGGCGGACTGATATAGAACCGCGTTGGATGACAAACCACATCCAGACCGCACGGCCTAAACTTATGCGGGCGGTTTGAGGGTCCACCTTGAAGATGCCCTGATACACTTATTGAGACAAAAACAAGGCTTGAATGACCAAAAAGTTTTGCAGGTATACACTTGCCTTTGTTTTTAAAGTATACACTACAGACAGAGACATTGACAAGTATACGTATGCACATACACTCATTTCTATGAACACATGCATGCATGCTCTACCCCTATGAACATATCAGAGAGACTAAACCGACGGGTCTTGAGATTGATAAAGTCAATACATACACCTCGCTATCAACAAAAACGTCGCCTCCCACCAAAAAACATATTTTTTTGTATGAGTGTGTGTTTAGTGTGAAAGCCCGAGCCTATGCTCTGTCAGGTTCCACAAATTTTCATTGTTTGCAGACACGTGTTATGATTTTGTAAGTAACTCTTTCAAACAAAGAAAATGACTTGGCCTTTTTATTGGTTAAAAAGGAGAGGATTTCCCAATTAATTAATGGAAAATCAGACAAAAACCGATACAACGTGTTGATTAGGCACACAGAAACACACATCGTGGCCAAGAAAACATCATCGAGCTTGCACGTTGGCCTCATCTTCATAACCTCTCACCAAGCAAGCGGTTGCGACTTCACCACAACGCCAGAGATCGGGCGACACTGGATTCGAGAATGGGCCACAACGATAGAAATAATCACATGATACTACTTGCTTTTACCAAATAATAATAACATAACTCAATCAAATATCTTGGATATCGGGACGGTGGTCCGGTAAGGTGGGTTGCGTTGGCAAGCTTCATCATATGCTTACCCTATCCATGCAGATGGTGAAGGGAAAATCAGGGGGTGGTCGTGGCATGGTTGTTGTCGGCGGTAACGAACAAGCCCTAATCATGATTTAGTGGCCTAGATCTGTCATGGCGGGCCTACTCTCCTGGTGGGCTCAATGGGTAGGGGACCTAAACAAGGTGTGAGGGAGGTAATGAGAAAAAGTTTAGTGCCTCCACGCCAATGACGATGACGTCTACATCGTATCGTGTCCTCATTGGGGATGGTGTTGTGGTTCCCTACCTACCCCAGTCAATGCTCCGTAGTTCATGTCTACAGACTCGGGGACGGTGACGCCTACTGGAATCGCTCCCCATTGGGAGCACCATGCCGCCAAGGTTCCCCTTCCTACCCTTGTCAATGCTCCGGGTATAAATCCAAGTCCGCACCTCGGACTTGACGACAGCGTGCGCGACTACATCGTAACCCTCCTGGGTGCATCATTATGGAGTGCGGGTTCGTTCTATCGTTGCGGCGTTCTTTATGATGGCTTGAAGCATTTCTTGATGCTCCCTAGGCGCCGACGATGGGCGCTCTTGTTTGTCTCCTCTCATTTACAAGTGATCACGTCATTCGGTCTCCCGATCCCGTATGTTTGCCAACAGGGGTGGCGCTCCTCGGTCAAATCGGGAGGGTAGAGGACTCTCTCTAACGACAATTTGATTGGGGATTGGAGGCATGGTTCGACAATTTCATCAAGGAGATGTGATTTCGTCGGTCGTTGCTTCTTAGGTTTCATACGGTTCTAGTGCGGCCACTCCTCTGCTTCTATTTGGTGGCGTGCTGCAGACGTCCAATAATGCACTGCTCGTGTTTTGTTGGCTTTTTATTTGTCGTGTCTTGTCTTGTTTTTCTTCATTCGGCTTGAATGTGGATTGTTGCAACACCTTGTAGCTTTTAGCCTTGTGGCTTGATTTACAAAGCAGCACAAGAGACTGTTTTAAGTTTTTGCTCTCCAACGCACATGAACAAATTGTGGACCTTATGCGAACAAGCCCTTGACTTTGGACGGAATTTTTTATTACCTCTGATGTTCTTTGTACTGCTATGTTTGAAGATAAATATATTGGAAGTTTCTCGCAAAATAAAGGACGGATATTTTTGTCCTACTCAGCTGCCTAGACATGTATATATCATGCATGATTATAAATGAACCATGTAGCAATCGGTACTAACCACATGCTTTTCTTACGTTTTACCCTGGCTGCTATAGATGCCTACATCATTCTGATAGAGCCATGAACATTTGAAAATGCGCCGCATTGTCTTGTGTAAACATTACACTCACATTTTGCCCACAATCACGGGTCCTTCTTTCCAGACATTTTCTTCCCTAACCTTTGTACACAAGTTTTACTACAAAATGTGTTCATTTCTATTTCAGAATGTTGTTTTTTCACCTTCCAAATAAACACCAATAATGAAGCTCCAGCGAACCAACCAAAGACTATGGTTAAATGGTTAGAGTGACTGTGGTATACACAGCCCACCAGGATTCAAGTCCTGATCTCGTATTTATTCCTGGATTTATTTCAGGACTTCAGACGATGTGCATTCAGTGGGAGGAGACGTTCTCGTCGACGAAGAAGCGCCTACAGCAATTTCGTAAATCTAAAGATGATATACCGGCTCAGTCTCTCGAAGGTGTTCATAAAGGTAGGATGTGCATGTGTACGTTCATAGTGGTGAATGTATGCGCGTGTATATAAACGTCTGCGTCTGTACTGTGTTAAAAAAATAAAGCTCCAATGAGCCTACCTATATTCTAATATGAATTAGACTAAATGTGGATACGCATCAGTGCACGGGTGTGCAACTACGATTGCACGACTAGTGGACAAGCAGTTGTACACACCATTAGGCGAGCAACTGTAGTTGGTGGACATGCGATTGTGCAGAGTTAGCGTGCGTGCATACAGACGTGTGACTATAGTTTGCACGATGTTGAGTGCGCGAATGTAAGTGCAGTTGAGTGTAGCGTGAAAGACATAAAAACTGACGGACGTGTAACTGCAGTTGCCCACGATTGGAAAATTTTTGCAAGTGTAGTCATGTCAAAAATGAAAATTAACCATAAATTGGTCAAATAAAGAAAATCCAGACGATTCTGTGAAAATTAATTAGTATGAGAATTAGATGAGACTTTGTTAATTATCTTTTCTTTGTGTGAGAGTTAGTTTTTTTTTTTTTTTTGAAGTAATGTGAGAGTTAGATTAGCAAATCCGATATTTTGCTTTCTTTCTTAGCAGAAAAAATTCAAAAAAAAAAAAAGCAGTACTAAGCATGGTGGTAAAGTAAGTAACTTCTTCTTTTGAGGTACTAATATATCAGCCCTCGGAGCACTTTGAAACGGAGAAGATTCACAGAAAGGACATGGCTATATAAGAGGGCTTAAGGGGGTTGCTAATCTCATCCACATGAGAAGCCTTCCTTCACCTCTTACCAACACTTTCGACTACATAGCTACCTGCATTTTCTGTCATTTCTAATCGCAATTTTTTTGCACCACGCGTGTGCACGGACATCAGAACATGCCAACCATGCCAGTCGCCGTGTCTGCCTCCGGCGACATAAACGTCGTGGAGGACCTCTACGGCATCCTCCGTGTACTCAGCGACGGCACCGTTGTCCGGTCACCGGACCAGCCAGAGTTCTGCCCGATCACCTTCCCCTGCGACCACCCTTCCGTGCAGTGGAAGGAGGCCGTCTACGATAAGGGCAAGAACCTCCGCGTCCGCATGTACAAGCCGTCGGGCGGCGGTGAGCAGGCCGGCCGGAAACTGCCGGTGCTCGTCCACTACCATGGCGGGGGCTTCTGCCTCGGCTCGTGTACGTGGGGAAACATCCACAGCTTCTGTCTCCGCCTCGCCGCGGAGGCCGGCGCCGTCGTGCTGTCCGCCGGGTACCGCCTCGCTCCGGAGCACCGCCTCCCCGCGGCCCTCGACGATGCGGCCGGCTTCTTGGAATGGCTCCGCGAACGATCCGTGAGCACCGACGCCGAGGACGGGTGGCTCACGGAGGCGGCCGACTTTGGCCGCGTGTTCGTCACTGGCGACTCGGCGGGCGGGACCTTAGCGCACCACCTCGCCGTGCGCGCCGGTTCGGCCACGCCCAAACACGGCGATGACGTCGACTCTGTCACCATCAAAGGCTACATCCTGCTAATGCCGTTCTTCGGCGGCGTGGACCGGACGCGGTCGGAGGCGGTGGAGTTCCCGTTGGCGGAAGTGCCGTTCCTCAACCTGGCCGTGCTGGACCGATTCTGGCGGCTCTCGCTGCCGGAGGGCGACAGCAGGGACCACCCGATCGCGAACCCGTTCGGGGCGGACAGCCCTGGCCTGGGCTCGGTGGAGTTCCCGCCGGTCCTCGTCGTTTCCAGCGGCACCGACTTGCTGCACGACCGCACCGTCGACTACGCGGAGCGGCTGGCGGGCATGGGGAAGCCGGTGAAGGTCGTGGATTTCCCCAACGACCCACACGGGTTCTTCACGCAGGACCCGTGGTCCGAGACCACCGGCGACCTGATCAGGCTCGTCAGCGTGTTCGTCGCCGACAGCTGCGTCGCCGTCGCGGCGCCAATGACCGCTTGATTCTGTACGGACAAACAGGTGAGAGGTCCTTGTTTTGGCGTACGAGACAGTCGACCTGCAGTTGAGGCGACACGACCAGAAAGTGCTTCAAGATTCGGCTCATCTGCATCGTTTTCGATTAAGCTAGATGATCTCATGTGGAGAATAGATCGCAATATATTTTAATGATATTTAAAGGTGAAATATATATATTTGAATTAATAACGCGTGAATCAACACTAAATGTATTATAGTTTGCTATGTATAGTTGTAAAACATTTATTAAATGTAAGTAGTGATGGGTCTTTTCTTTCACGCATGATTGTAACTTGAGGTGGACTTTATCTCATTCATATGCTAATGTGACATGTTTCCATGTTGAAATAAATATATTAGAGCATCTGCAATCGGACCTCTTAAACCTGCTTCATACGCTCGGACAGGCCGCTCGGCCACTGCCCTGTCACTTTTTTCTGACCCAGACGGACCAAACGCCCGGGCTGACTCGCATCCTCATATCTAGCCCAAATATGGGGGTGGATATGGGATGCCCGGGCACGTCCGCCACATCGGAGCCGGCCCATGCTGGCCCACCCCTACCCCACTTATATTCGTCCCCATCCGCTCATCGGACCAAACCCTAGCCACTTCACTCCCCTCCACTCCACTCCCCTCCGCCACCCGAGCTCTCCTCCAGCGGATTCCGGCCACCTCCGCCATGTCAGACAGCGGATCGAAGTCCGACCTTTCCGGACCCATCGACTGGGGTGTGATCCCGTGTGGGTTGGAGGAGGCAATGGCAGTTCGCATTGCACTCCGCCGGTCCCGGGAGGAGAGCCGTCGACCGAGGGACGCATCCGTCTGCTGTGAGGCCCTAGTGTTGTCTCAACGGGCGCTCGGGTCTGGCGGTGCTGGATCCTCGCGTTCTTGGTAGCCAGAACACCACTCCTTCCCCATCACCGGTCCGACAGACTATGAGTCGTACCAGGTCCGGGCGACACGCCGTGAGAAGGAGAGGGCAAGGGCCATCGAGGCCCGTCACCTGGCGGATATGGCAGAGGCGGAGGCGGCTGCTGCGGCGGCGCGGGCGGCCGCAAAGGAGGAAGCCATCCATGCTCGCATTGTGAAGACACGGCAGCGGAGGAACACACGTGCCCTCGCCCGAGAGCAGAGTCAGGCAGTCCGAGTCATGGCCGGACTGCTACCGAAGGAGGGGAAGGACAGCGACGACGAGGACAGCTCCGGCGACGAGCAGATCCGGCTGGATCCGTACTGCGTCTTCGAGCGGTACTTCCGCGAGAAGGACAACAATGACGCAGGGAATGGCAAGGGCAGCCGTGGATGAAGTCCACCATAGCCCATGCCAAATTTTGGTAGTCCGATGGCATGTTTAGTGTATTGTGATGGAGTAGCGGGACGATCCGTGCGCGTTGACGTAGTTACATGAGTTTGTATGGATTTGAGATATGCTAATTGAGGTGTCCAGATGTGGAGTGCCTAATTTGAGGCGTGCCCAGTCAGTGCCTGCAGACGCATCCGGGCATGTCCGCGGGGGTTTGAGGGGCCGAATTTGCCAAGTCCGGTTGTAGATGCTCTTAATGCGGATCACTCTTTTGGGTATTGCATTGCAACTGCACGTATTACTTAGGAAGGAAAAAACATGTGTTAACCTAGCTAATAGGCAAACATTCGACAAAAAAAAGTTTAGTGATGTACTACTAAATATTAAAAAAAATAGTAGATCATAGCAATGCACTAAAAATGAAGTAATTATTTTCTTTTGGCACATGAATAATGATTTAATTTGTTGTATTGAATGGATGAGATTTCCTATATGAAGAAGAGTCACTAATATATGCAAATGATACACATTGAAACTTTGGAGGGAATTTTGCATTCTATCGCTCTAGTATTCTCCCACACAAGGTTGAGTCGGGGGCGGTTTGCGATGGGAGAAAGCTGGGCAAGCACATGTTCGATACTGGTGATACTTCTCCAACGTATTTATAATTTTTTATTGTTTCGTATTGTTATATTATCATTCTAGGATACTTATATGGTATTTTATATCATTTTTGTGAACTAACCTATTAACCTAGTGCCAAGTGTTAACTATTGTTTTTTGCTTTTTTTGGCCTTTCAGTAAACCAGTACCAAATGAAGTCCAATTGATAATTTTTCCTGGACAAAAACAAGACCTGAAAGTTTCAAAGGGAGTCCGAAGGCTGCACGAGGCGGTGCCAAGGCAAGAGGGGCGCCCCCTTGCCTTGGGACCACCTCGTGGCTCCGTTTGACCTACCTCCACCTCTATATATTCTCTAAAATCGGGAAATCAACAGAGAGCCACCCGAAACCCTTTTTCTATCGTCGCAAGTCTCTATTTCGCCGTGTGTCCATCTAGAGCCTCGTTCCAGTACTCTGCCAGAGGGGGGATCAATCACGGAGGACCTCTCCGTGAATCTTGATACTCTCATGATGATGTGTGAGTAGTTAACCACAGACCTACGGGTCCATAGCTAGTACCTAGATGGCTATATCTCTCTCTATGATCTTCAATACAAAGTTCATCACAATTCCCGCGACGATCTCTTCGATGTAATCCTCTTTGCGATGTGTTTGTTGGGATGCGATGGATTGTGGGTTTATGATCAAATTATTCATGAATCTTAATTGAGTCTTCTCTGAATTATTTTTATGCATGATTTTTATAGCTTCATATTTTTCTTTAATCTATCGGTTTGGTTTGACCAACTAGATTGATTTATCTTCACTGAAAGTGGTGCGTTGTGATAGTTTAATCTTACGGTGCTCTATCCTCGTGAAAGAAGGGGTCAAGACATGTATTGTATTACTGTCATTAAGGGGAAAATGATGGGGTTTATTCATATTAGTTGAGTTTATTTGTCTACATCATGTCATCTTGCTCAAAACGTTACTATGTTTCATACTTAATACTCTAGATGCACGTTGGATAGCGGTCGATGAGTTGAGTAATAGTGGTAGATGCATGCATAAGTCGGTATACTTGCTTACGGACGTGATGCCTATATACATGACCATTGTCTTGAATGACTTTCATAATTATGCGATGTTCTATCATTGCCCAACAGTAATTTGTTTACCCACCATATGCTTTCTTCGAGAGAGAAGCCTCTAGCGAACACTATGGCCCCATGGTCTATTCAAATATAAAAACTAAAAAACCTTATTTACATTGTTGTCATCTTATTACTTTTATTTTATTTTACATTAATAATATCTATCTATGAAGATTTAATCTTTGCAAGTAACGAGTTTAGGGGCTTGACGACCCTCTTGCCCGCGTTGGGGGCAAGTATTTTATTCTTTGTGTGCAGATGTTGTTGATGGGGGTTTGTGTGATTCTCTTATTGGTTCAATAACCTTGGCTATCATTGAGGAAAATACTTATCTCTACTATGTTGCATCTCCTCTTTTCTTCGGGGGGGGAGGGGGGGACCAACGCAGTTTACAAGTAGCAATTGGCAACAGGATCATGGGGATGTGGTTCTAAAAGTTTTATTTTACCTGAGCGGAGGCAGTTTTCGAAGAGGAGGTACGGTGGTGGGAGGTATGCGGTGGCATTATTTTTGGCTAATATGTTTTCGCAATTACGGGATATGTGGTTTCACGATTTATTTCCTAATGACGACACATTTAAGGTACAATTATTCCTAACTTAGGTGTTCTGAAGATGGTATGTGATCTGTAGTGTGATGATTTGTTTCCCAATGAAGGTATAAATAAGGTGCAATGATTTATAATTATGGTGTTGTAGAGATGATTAAAATATTTAATAAACATGTGAATTTGATGTGTTACAACATTGGGATAATCTAATTCATTGATGACTAATGGGTATGTAGTTGAGATCTAATGTTTCTGCCTCAACTCATTTGTTTAATAGTAGTGGAGGTAGGATTCTATGTTTCCAGTAAAACATTGTTGTCATTAATAGGGGTGTCAATAATCAAATGAGTGAATTTAATTTGACTTTAGGTCGATTTTTGTGTATGTGTATGTGCTCTTCGTTTTTCAGTCCGTTAAGTGAAAAAAATGATTGATTTCATCGGCTCTCGGTCGGATTTACTTTCTTGGCCCACTGCCATCTTCCAGTCAGTCCCTCCACCGATCCACCTGCTGGTAACAGGTCAGGTACATTTTTAGGGGATCTTATGACCCAGTTACGGCTACTATTCTAGTCCATTGTGTTGGTACCGTTCCACCACCATCCTCGTCACCCTTGTGTGTGGTTTACAGCTGGCTGGCTTTTGGGGACTCGTCCGCTCCCTAAAATCCAGCTCATGTCTTGAAAACGCAAGTCAAATGGGATAGTTCCATGATATATGCCGCTCGAAAAAACTAAAATCCGGGGTACAACTTCCTGTTTTTTGTGAAGCTCTTCGGGAGGTGCTCCAAAAACGATTAGAAGATGGAGTTGGGAAAAAAACCCACCGCTACCACTACTAAGCACCCATTTATTTCTCCCCACGCCAATCAATAGATCATTTTCATCAAATTTCACATTCCTGAAGCTGGAGTTAGGTGCAGGCGAAACATGATAAACTTCTCTTTGATGGAACTCGTGTATGAAACTACTGAAAAATGAATTTAATGGAGTGAAACTAATTTGGTGGAGCGGAGCAGTCCCAAGCATGCACTAGATAGAGAAAAGTGAAGAAAAAAAAACAAGACCGAGGGACTGTTTGGTTTCAAGCCACATTTTGTCACACCTCAACTTAGTTAAATTTGACTAAGTTAGGTGTGTGTTCGATTCTTGCCACAACAAAGACAAGAATTTCTTTTAATTAGCACTAAGCCCCACATGTCAAAGATAAAAATGTGACAAGATTTCTTAAGGCAAGCCAAAGTGTGACTAACTATTTAAACAACTCAAGTATGACAAGTGTGATAAAATAGTGTGGCAATATATGACAAATATAGTCACATTCCAAACAGGCGCTAAGAAATAACATGGACATGACTTTCATTGATAAACATGTCCGCAAAAAAATGATTGTATCTAAAACAGAAACAAAAAATGACGGTTGCTAAACTAGGATATAAAACTGTACATTGAAAAGTGATCCCGAATTGGATTTTTTCAAGAAAATATAACAAATTATTAAATAAAAAACTAAAGGAACGGACAATGAATGAACTAACCCTTGTAGCTAAACTTGGATAAAAAAATATACTCTCAAAATCGCATTTCATAACCTGTAGCTAGACTAGGATATAAATACCCTTTTGTTACTTTGTTTTCAAAATAAATTTAGGCTGTGGTTTTGTCAACATGGCAACCTGAAAAATACAATTATTGATGGATTAAATACGATGAAAGGACTATACAGTCCTATTGATAATTGGTCGTTCGTCGTGATTTAATTGTTCATTTTTCTTCAATGCTATCACTACCGTTGTTACTTATTGTATTATAAGATATTTTTGCAGTTCAAGTTTTTTTATGGATTGAATACCACGAAAAGACTATGGAGTCTGATTGATAATTGTCCGTTCATGTGAGTGTACATTTTCTTCAATGCTATCTAGGAATATGTGGTATCTCTATGTTATCAACATTTTGTTAGTAATAGGACAGTCGGATGCATGTAGCTTCCGCTTGCACAGTGTTCGGAAAGGGTCTAACCACTTTAAGTCTATAGTACGTAATATTTTTCTATATTTCTGCAAGAGGTTGTTTTTAGGACTTGAATTCGTGATCTCATGATGACAAGGCAGCAGCTTTATTACTGCGTCAAGGCCCCCTTCAACACTTTGTTAGTAATGATAATACGTATTTTGAAATACCCATGGTCAATTCGTACAATTACACACACACAAACAAACAAACACACATATATTCGTACACCGTATTGCATTTTAGGGTTTTGTTCAATGTCCAGATCCTTCTTTTACAAAAAAAACATTAGATCTATTCATTTTCAAATATGATAGTAAAACGAACATAAAAAATAATAAAAGTTACATTAAGATTTATAGACCATCTAGCGACGAGTTCAAGCACTAAAGTGAACCGAACACGCGTTACTGTCCTCGCCCCTCCCGGTGTATACATCCTGCTCTGCCGTTGACTTAAACACTTTATTGGCAACAGACAAAGCGAGATATGAGATGGATGCTTCCTACGCATCCATCCATAGCCCAATCCCACACAGGTACCCTCTTCAACACACACAAAACGTTACAGTGTCAGCGCGCTCGCAGGCAGTCGCTGATACATGCATATGCATATGCCTATGTATAGAAGCTATTTTATTACAGCAACCAAAATCCGACGACGTGCTGCCCGGCCGGCTCGATCCGTGCATCAGGGAGACTCCGTGGTGGCTGCGGGGCGGAATGGGTTGGGCACCTCGAAGCCGGGGTTGGGCACCCAGGTGTCATCGGCGCCGGGGATGAACTGCCCGTGGGCGGCAGCCGGGATGCTGTGGTCCAGCCCGCCGATGTCCGGCCTGTAGTGGGTGCCCAGCTCGTACCGTCCGATCCCCGGGATCAGCACCGTCCCCTCCTGGACCGTCTCCGGCCGCTTCACCACGTCCTCCTTGGCGGCGCGAGGGACGTCGCGCGCCGCCGAGCCCGAGCACGCCGCGGCCACCAGCACCGCGAGGATCAGCAGGGACGCCAACTTGTTAGCCATGTCGACCAAGTGGCTAGCTGGCTGTGATCGCTTGGCTAAGTAAGGCTCTTGTGGCTGTCTCGATCTCTGGCTGTTGCTTTCGTTGTGGTGGATGATGATCGACCGCCGTGCGGGGCTTATATAGCAGCGTGGCGTAAAGGCTAAGGGAGTTTGCCTGCTGGCGCGCGGCGGGGTTGGAGGCTTGGAGCTAGGAAAAGGCGGTCACTTCAATTCGTATGGATCGATCGATCGCACGGCCCACGCTGTGACCAACGCCGTGCGTTATTGTGCGGGCGAGTGAGCTTCGGGCGTGACTGACGGAGACGAGCATGCGGCGCGAGCGAGCCACGAGGACGGGGAAATGGCCCGTGCGTGGACGACGTACAGGGCGGTGGAGCTGGTTACGGTTACTTGGGTGCGTACCGTTCTGCTGATGCGGGGGGGGGGGGGGGGGGGGGGGCCTGCGCGGTTGTTGGTCTAGAAGCCATGCCAGGTTCAGAAGTTCCATCTACTCTGGCCTGCTCTTTATAGCGCCGCTGCGATCGACCATGAGGAGGCTACTTATTTCTTCTCCCTTTGTGTGTAGTATCTCCATGCGGGCGCCATATACATACGAGGGAATACCTTTTGTTCGATAACAAATTACGGTATTTCTAATGCGGACCATCAAACCGGACCACGCGATGCTGACGTGTTTTGCCATCCGAAAGGAGCATGTATCGGTCCGTCAACCGAATTCGAACGTGTTTTTTCCCGTAAATTGAAAACAAACGCTGAGGAAGGGGAGGCTTTGCGGACGTATAAACCGCTGCGGCGCACGATTCTAACTGCCTTGGCCCATCCCTTTTCTCGCCCGAAGCCAGTTGTCCACGCTTGCCTCTCCGCATTAATGTCGACTCAGAGCAGACGTGACCGCTCGTTCACGCTGGTATTCAAGCGACTTGCCGGCCAAGGACACCGCCCGCAGCATGCCCTTGGTCTTCGTGCATGTTCAATTCTGAAGAGATGTTTATTGGATGGGACGGATATCTACCATATCCGTTCAATGATCGTCCCTCCGTCTACTGCCATTAAACAAACTCGTCGACCGAGGAACCCAACTCTGACACTGATGCATTGACGCAGCAGGATGCTTAGCATTGCCGACATCCACTATTTAAAGGCGACCACACCCAACTCACAACACACCACAACCCATCCGATCAGCATCTTCTTCCCGTGCATCATGTATGTCATTACCGTGAGCGGGAACACTCTTTGGGAGAGTCTCTCAATGGAGCGGAAGTACAAGGTGTTCGTCCTTGCGGCCGCCGGGCAAAGCCATCGTGCAGCGGATAGAGGACGACATGCAAGCCAGCTCTCAGGAGGTCTCCGATGACGACTCCACGGGGGTGCATGCCAACTTCACGATGGAGCACGCACATGCGCACTTCAACGCCGCCATGACGAAGGAGCAATTGGCGCCCGCACCTATGTCGATGCTTCGGCGGACGCTGGAGGAACATTGCTATAACTTGTTCATCCTGGAGCAACACCGGCTGGCGGAGGGCCAAATATATAGAAGCACGTGAGCGAGGAAGCTGTGGCGAACACCAACTTCGTCGTCGAGCAATAGATTCTCTACAAGGCCACCCGCACTCAACCGCCGCTCGCAACGTAGAGGTGGCGCAGACGGACGTGGAGGCTGCGCTGGCTGCGCAGGTGACCAAGGACGAGAGCGCCGCCACCTGCACGTCCTACGCGCCGCCAAACGCTGTTTGGCCATGCCGGTGGGACGACAAGTGCATTGACCCTCCACTTTCATCGTGGACCTTACGTCTACCAGTGACGGACAAGTCATGAACTCCGACAAGGATGAGTAGGACACGAGAGGCGGGAGGCTCTGGTCTCAAGTGGGCCGGTCCATCTCCCATCTTCTACTCTCCCTCTTCGATAATTGTGCCTTCACTTCTTGAGTCTTATGCGCTCATGGATATGACAGATGAAAGACGCGGTCGTCGAAAGGGAACAATAAGGACATGGACAACAAACGTCGATGTAGGCTAGGTTTAGGTCTCCCCCCCTTTTCTTTAATGAAAATTGTTTCAAATGTAATGAATATGCTTCGGTTTGTATGAAATTCATCCGATTTGCGTGTAATTTGTCCGGTTAGTTGAAACCCAGCTTGAAATGTATGCAGAAAGCTTTGGATGGCATGCTCCCACATCAGTGCTCGTGGTTTGGTCACCCTTGGTCCGTGGATGGATGCGGTGTTCGGTCTGCAGATCGGTGTTCGAGATGCCCTTAGGAAGTGTTTGTTTCAAGTCGCATAGTGTTTTTTTCTAAAAATTAGTCAAATACTTTTTTCTCGAATACGCATAGCATGGTGGTAGCTACGCACGTCCCCAATTTTTATCTCTAATTATTTTGATAAATTATTTTATATTATGAAAATAGCTCTATAGCGAATATATTATCACTTTGAACCAGGCAAACAAACATGCAATTATGCCAAAAAGACAAGTAAAAGGACCGAAAGAAGAGGAATGGCCCATTCTACAGAACGAAAGACACTTGTGTAAAAAAGTAATAAAAACACAAAGAAAATGAGAAAAAGTTTTTCCTGTACAACAAAAATGCACTTGTGCTAATGCTATAAAAAAAACGACACCTCGTATATCAAAAAGGTACTTATGCCAAAAGGTGTGTAGCTATCACCATGCATTAAAAATTGCCTCTCAGGAAATAATTTGCTACCCATGGTGATAGCTACGCACGTCCTTAGTTTTATCTTTAATTATTTTGGTAAATTATTTTGGACTATGAAAAATAACTCTATAACGAATATATTGTGACTTTGGACTAGTCGGGCAAGCAAACATGCAATTGCCAAAAAGGCAAGTAAAAGGACCGAAAGAAGTGAGAAAAGGCCCTTTCTACACAACGAAAGGCACTTGTGTAAAAAGGGTAATAAAAAGACAAAGTGAAGTGAGAAAGAGTCTTTCATGTACAAAAAAATGCACTTGTGCTAATGCCATAAGAAATCCGACACCTCATACATCAAAAAAGACACCTATGTCAAAGGGTGTGTAGCTAACATCATGCATAAAAAATTGACTCCTATTATATATTAGAGGAGAAAGAATATAAGAAACCCTCCATCGGGAGTGTTACAAGTTGTTTGATCCACTTCCACCTATACTCCTTTGCCTACACCTATTACTCACACAAGACCCATCGAAGCATTTCCATAAAGAAAACGTCAAGGTCCCCTTTAAAGAGGCATGTCGTTCGCCAAGCCCTACCCTCACTCTCTATTCTCCCCCATAACATACGTCATTTATGAGGGTAACTCCATCCAACATGATCGCATTTTGGTACTTCCAAAGCTTCCATAAGCCAAGTGTTAGGATGGCTCGATTGTGATGTCCTTGTACCGTCTTGTACCAGCCTCACTAGTCCAATACTGCCTCCTACTTCCGAGTCATCGATATACATACATATAGAGGGGTAAACAAAAAGGACGCCAATATATAGTTGAGGTTCCCTTAAGAGGAACCCCCCGAGCCAACAACTCGTTACCTAGGGGGAGGAGAAGGCAACAAACGAAAATGTCCGTTAGAGGGGAACCCTCCCAGCGAACCGCGAAGGCTATATTGCTTATAACGAGAGTTCCTTCGGTCTAGCATGAAGCATTTTCACCCCGCTACAGTACTCGATCGGCCCGTTTTTCTTTGTTTTTTTCTTTTAGTGTTTTCGATCGAGAAGATCGCTTGTGGTGGTTGATGTACTATTCTTCCGGTTTTTTTTATCTGTACGTTTTTTCCTTCTATTGTTTTCTTTTGGTTTTCTTTGATTCTTCACTGATTTTCTCCGGTCTTATGTTTTCCTTTCTTTTTCACCGCTTTTGTTTGTTTCATCATGTTTTTCACTGGTTTTTCTTTACTATCATTTCTTTCTTCGCATTTCTTTGTTTTTTATCGATTTCCCATAGGTTTTTTTTGCTTTTCTTTCTTTCCTGATTTTCTTTCTTTGTTTTTCATTTGTTTCTTTCTTGATTTCATCGGTTTTCTTCTTGTTCTTCGGTTTTCTCTGTTTTTAATACATAATCAACATTTCCGTAAACATTTTTTTAATTTTTCATGTTTGATTAACTTTTTTGGAGTAAATGATTAGCATTTTTTAATACATGGTCGACATGTTTTTGATACATATTTTTAACATTTTTGAAAGCTTGATTAATATTTATTAAATACAAGATTTATTTTAAGTACTCGATTAATATTTTTGAAAGCTTGTTTATATGTACATCTAACTTTTTTAAGTACTCGATTTTTTTAATACATGTTCAACATTTTTTTATTTATACATTTACCATTTTTCAAATGTTTGACTAATATTTTTAAATTCTTGTTTAATTTTCTTTCCAAATGCCAGATTAATATTATTTAAAATACATGATCAACTTTTTTCACACACATTGTTTATTTTTATATACATTTCTCATTCATGGGAAACATTTTTCATGCACATTTAACATTTTTTAAATTCTTGTTTAACTTTAAAAACATTATGCAAACTGTTTTAATATATTTATTTAGGATATTTGGAAGTATAAAAAAATTAAAAAAATGAAAGATAGAACCAAATAGAAAAAACGTGAAAAATAAAAAAACAAGGATGCAATGATGCAAAAGTATGGTTTTTTATACCCCATTTTAGAAAATTTAAAATAGCATAAAATGTGATGTACAACAAAATAAAAATGCAGTGATGTTCAAAATTGATCACGTGTTTGTACACCCTTAAAACCCCACAAATTGCATGAAAAAATAAAAAGTAATTTCACATGCTAAAAATTAGAGAAAAACTGGGCAATGACTTTCCACTGCCACAATACTGAAAAAAAGATTTTTCTTAAATGTCATGTGATAATCCATATGTAAAAGAGGACAGAGTAAAAAATGTCATGTCATACAGTTTACCATGATGAAAATAAATAAAAATCTCATTTGATTAATACCTGAAAATTGTAAATTTGCCATGATATTAATAAATAAAAATGTCATGTTATCAATAATAAAATATGACATGCTCTTAACAACAAAATAACATGCTCTTAAAAATAGAAAATAAATAATCTTAAATAATAAAAATGTCAGGTTATCAATAATAAAAATACAATGCTCTGAAATAGTATGATGCACTGCTCTTATAAGTAGATAGTGACATGATCTCAATAGCAGAAATGTCATGCTCTTAACAAAAGAAATTGCATGCTCTTCATAGTAGAAATGTCATACTGAATACATGTAATCCTTAAACTAAAGTCATCCCCGTAGAGTATCACATTTGTTATCACTTTGAGGTTTAGGGTTCAAACAATAACATGTGCATACAATTTGCCGGTAATATCAAGAACACAAATATATTCATGAAAACATAATAGGTTCAAATCTGAAATCATGACACTCGGGCCCTAGTGACAAGCATTAAGCATGGCAAACTCATAGCAACATTAATCCGAGAACATAGTGGATACTAGGGGTCAAGACCTAACAAATCTGACAACGATTACATAAGAAATCTCATCCAAATCCCATCTTCCTCCATATGACTACTGAAGATTACTCACATATGGATGTGAGCATCATGAAATTGTTGATGAAGAAGGGTTGTGATGACGACGACAAATCCCGCTCATCGGAGGCGGAAACAGACTCCAAATTAGGGATCCTGGCGAAGGACAGGAGGTGGCCGCGGTTTCGCATTGTGAAACGCGATGATTATTTTCTAGGATATATGGGAATTTGTAGTGTTGGAATTAGTTCAAAGCTGTAGCCAGGGGCCCACACAGGACAGGTGGCACGCCCTAGTCGCGCCACCTGATCGTGTGGCCGTCTGGTGGCCCCTCTGATACTTCTTTGCTCAAATATTATTCATTTATTCCAAAATAAATCTCCAAAAATCTCCGTCCAATTCTGAGCACTTTTAATTTTTGCACAAACAACATTGATTAGTCACTTTAGTGATCCCGTAAAGGAGCGGAAAGGATTCTCACCTTTTTCTTCATAGGTGAACTGGAGTTATCTAACCCATGAGAGGACGGTACCCTTTAAGTCAAGGGTTTCTAACAAAGCTTTTGTACGAGTATTAATTCCAACTTTTGACCAGATCAAAATAAAGTTGGCACTAATACCTCTTACAATAAATATAGGCATGAGTATGAGGACTTGTTCAACAATTTTGTGATGGGACCATTATGATCTTAATTTGTGCCCTAGAAGTCATCCATCGATATGTTCTTGCAACGTATCTAAGTGGGGATGTGTCCAAATTACTTCTTAACAGATATGCGTCCTACATCAAGATCCGGTTGTCTAACCAAAGAGCCTACCCATCACGCAGGGTTGCCCTAGTAATTAAGATAGAAATCAGATAAAAGCATTATGCATTTAATGACTATCTTAGCATTGACTATCTTAGCATTTACTGATATCGATGGTTTGTTTTTCACAATCTATCTTAGCATTGACGATGCTCAAGAAAGGTCTACCAAAGATAATGGGACAACAGTCATCTTGTGGGGAACCAAGAACTAGAAAATCGGTAGGATATTTTGTTTTTCCACACAAGACTTCAACATCTCTAACAATCCCAAGTGCTATGATAGTGTCTCTATTAGCAAGTTTAATAGTAACATCAATATCTTCTATTTGAGCAAGTGCTATTTCATTCATAATTTCTTGATATAAGGTAAAAGGAATAGCACTCACACTAGCACCCAAATCACACAAGCCATGATAACAATGATCTCCTATTTTAATTGAGACAACAGGCAAGACAACTACAGGTCTGTGTTTGTCTTTTTAATTGGGTTTAACAATTCTAGCAACTTCATCACAGAAGTAAATGACATGCCCATCAACATTTTCTACCAAGAGATCTTTAACCGTAGCAATGCTAGGTTCTACTTTAATTTTCTCAGGGGGTTTAGGTGCTCTTATATTACTCTTACGAACCATAGTTGATACCTTAACATGTTCCTTTATCCTAACAGGAAAAGGTGATTTCTCAATATAAGCAGTAGGCACAACTAGATCAACATTGTAGACAATAGTTTCTTCCTTAGCTATGACTGGTTCTTTAATTTCTACTTTAATAGGGGGATGATATTTTAACCACTTCTACTTAGGGAGGTCAACATGAGTAGAAAATGCTTCACAGAAAGAGACTACTATCTCAGAGTAAAGTCCATATTTAGTGCTAAACTTATGAAAAGTGTCGGTATTCATAAAAGATTTAACACAATCGAATTCAAGCTTTATACCTGACTCATTACCTTTGTCGAGTAACCAATCTTAAGAGGTGCGTTTACTTCTTTCTAAGAGATCCCACTTGAAATCAATAGTCTTCTTCATATAAGAACCAGCACAAGAATTGTCGAGCATGGTTTGATCATTATGAGAAAGTCGAGCATAAATTTTTTGAATGATAACTTCCCTCGGAATGTCATGATTGGGGCATGAATATAACATTGACTTAAGCCTCCCCCAAGCTAGAGGGATACTTTATCCTTCACGAGGCCAAAAATTATATATATAATGCCGATCACGATGAACTAGATGCATAGGATAAAACTTTTGATGGAATTCCAATTCCAAACGATTCCAATTCCACGATCCAAGATCATCACATAGCCTATACCATGTTAATGATTTTCCCTCCAAAGATAAAGGGAAACCTTCTTCTTAACTTCATCTCCGGATAAACCTGCAAGCTTAAATAATCCACATATTTTGTTCACATATAAAAGATGCATATGAGGATGTTCGGTTCCATCTCCTGCATAAGGTTTAGCAAGCAGTTTTTCTAGCATACCCGGAGGAATTTCATAAGTAACATTTTCAGTAGGTGTTGTAGGTCGAGGGGTAACTAATTGTGGTTCCGGTCGAGGTGAAGATATCCCGAACAAACCCTCAAAGGATTGTTCTCCACAGTAGCAAGTAGCAATAAATTTCAGCATGTGGTATAAGTTTTTCCTTACCGATTTCCACTTACCAAGAGCGCTTCACTCCCCGACAACGGCGCCAGAAAAGATTCTTTATGACCCACAAGTATAGGGGATCAATCATAGTCCTTTCGATAAGTAAGAGTGTCAAACCCAACGAGGAGCAGAAGGAAATGACAATCGGTTTTCAGCAAGGTAATCTCTGCAAGCATTGAAATTGTAGGTAACAAATAGTTTGATAGCAAGGTAATTTGTAACGAGCAAGTAACAGTAATGGTAAATAAGGTGCAACAAGGTAGCCCAATACTTTTGAGGCAAAGGACAGGCCAGAACAATCACTAGTAATAGGCAAAGTGTTCTTGAGGGTACACGGGAATTTCGTCTAGTCACTTTTATCATGTTGGTTTAATTCGTGTTCGCTACTTTGATAATTTGATATGTGGGTGGACCGGTGCTAAGGTGTTGTTCTCACTTGAACTAACAACCTAGTTATGATTAACCCACTCGCAAGCATCCGCAACTACGAGAAAAGTATTAAGACAAAGTCTAACCATAGCATTAAACATGTGGATCCAAATCAGCCCCTTATGAAGTAGTGCATAAACTAGGGTTTAAGCTTCTGTCACTCTAGCAAACCATCATCTCATAACTACTCCACAATGCATTCCCTTAGACCCATGAATGATGAAGTGTCATGTAGTCGACATTCACATGACACCACTAAGGGAATCACAACATACATATCATCAAAATATCGAACACATATCAAATTCACATGATTACTTGCAACATGACTTCTCATGTGACCTCGAGAAGAAAGGTAACTACTCACACATAATAAACATGCTCAAGATCAGAGGATTATTGAATAGCATAATGGATCTAAACATATAATCTTCCACCAAATAAACCATATAGTAATCAACTACGCAAGGTAATCAACACTACCAGTCACCCACATGTACCAATCTGAGGTTCGAGTACAAAGATTGAACACAAGAGATGAACTAGGGTTTGAGAGGAGATGGTGTTGTTGAAGATGTTGATGAAGATTGGCCTCCCAAAGATGAGAGGGGTCTTGGTGATGACGATGGCTTCGATTTCCCCCTCCGGGAGGGAAGTTCCCCCGGCAGAATCACTCCACCGGAGGGCAAAAGTGCTCCTGCCCAAGTTTCGCCTCGAGGCGGCGGTGCTTCGTCCCAAAAGTCCTCCTCTGATTTTTTTTCTAGGTCAAGAGTGACCATATACCATAAGATGGGCACCATAAGCGGGCCAGGCTAGGCATAATCCATCAGGGCGCGGCTAGGGGGGCCTGGCGCGCCCTGGTGGGTGGTGCCCACCTGGGGTCCCTCCTCCGATAGTTTTCAGCTCCGGTAATTTTTATTAAATACAAAAATAATCTCCGCAAATTTTCACCTTCATTGAAGTTGTGCAGAATAGGTATCTCTGATGTGCTTTTCTTGGGTCCAGAATTCCAACTGCCGGTATTCTCCCTCTTTGTGTAAACCTTGCATATTATGAGAGACAAGGCATTATAATCACTCCCCAAAGCATTATTATTCAACAAAATAGAATAAATAACAGTAGGAAATCATGATGCAAAATGGAAGTATCATGCCTCGCTCAAAAATAACACTATTGGGTTGTACGATCTAACGTAGTCACGGAGCTTGCCTACTGTCACACCCGAAGCCCCGACTATTCCGGGCCAGGATATTTTTTTTGCCGGCTTTGCATCGCAGGGTCCGCCAGCACATGCCTCTCCTCTATGCAGTTGAAGGCTAAAGACGTTTTCTGCCTTTTTTCTTCAACTTCCAAACCATCATGGTTATACATTTCTTCATCACCTTTTGGAACCCATACATGCTTTGACCTTCTCTTCCTATGAACCTAGTCATATTGATGGTTAGATCACCTTTGATGCTCCAACTAGTCTGGTCTGTACTTCTTACATATGTTCCATGTCGCTTTCTAGAGCCATAATAATCACGCTTGTCACGACGATCATTGTAGCAGCCAGGAGAAGACCAACGTCTTTCCCTTTGCTGCTCTTGGCCATCCCTACACTCCCTCTCTTCCTTCTTTTCTAGCTCATGCCTGAGGTCCATCCCCTTCTTCTCCTCTAAGTCACATCTATGATTGCTCTTTGTCTTGGCCACCATGAATATTTTTCTTCCTATGAGAGTTTATCTCCGGATGTTACTTCCTTCGGCTCCCACCGGTGCAGGAGCCCTCTGAAGGTGATTGATCGCGGTATAAAGACCGATGAGTCGACATATCACGAATAATGGTTTCCCTTTATGTCATAATGAGTAGTCATTTGACCTCGAGCTTCAATTGTTGAAAGAATATGGCATTGCGTGTCTTTGTATACTAGCTTTGCTTGAAGATACACCATGATCAGAGTAGGCTCTCAGAGACTCTCTTCATTGGGACAACAAGTCAACAAGCGTCTCACAATTCCCACGCTCATGAACCAATCGTGCACATTCAAAGCAGAAGTGAGGGGTCTTCTCAAAAGTGAAGTCAACCCAACTCCCTCTCACGATCCTTTGACGAGGTTTGTAAGAAAAAGACCCTAATATGTTGTAAAAAATACCAATATTTTCGCCCTTACCTGCAATTTCATTTTGCTAGCACATCCGTCTCCACATCTACTCGAACAATCTCTTCAAGCTAGTCACCCAGAGCTATTCAAATGCCTTTGATCCCTTTTCAAGTGGCAGATACGTAATCCGCACCCAAGTTTCTATTGTATAAAACACCATCATGGCAGACAAGTATCACCATTGTAGTCGTCTAGCATCATCCCTCACTCCCAAAGCGAACAACAAAGATGTTGCTGCGTATATCCTTGAATTGGGCTTGTTTGTGCAGTCCCCATGCTCTTACATCGCTCTCTCTCTCTCGAAAGAACGGATATTCAATGGGTAGGGAGAGAAAACCTTCCCTACAACCACAACAAACCACTTCTTCGCCAAAGGCGCTACCGGACCTGGTTCCTTGAACACCAAACCTTCAACCTCTTTCTCCGTCAAGATCAGCCTTCCTAGCCTCACGGAGAGCATCGCAACTTCCTTCGGTTATTTGTCGTCTACGGGAGATCTAGAAGAGCCCCAACTACAAATCCAAAACCCTTCTGGCTTTTTTGAAGTATCTACCGTCTTTGTAGGGGTCGCCGCCCTGCCCACCGACTACGTCGCCATTGGTGACCCCGATCATGAGATCCCTAAGAGCATCTCCAGCCGTTGGCCCCCAGGGGGCGATTTTAGCCCTGCTTGGGGGCCAGCCGACGCTAAAATCGGCCTGGGAGGCCTCGGCTTCCTAGTCGCGGCCCCGGGGTTGCCCCCAACCCGCTACTTTCAGCCCAATACGGTCATAGAATCGGCCCAAAAGTTTGGGTTTTTCATTAAAAATATAATACAAAACTAAAAAAACTACATCGACTATGTCGTCATCCGCCGCCATCGTCCCCTCGCCGCACCACCGCATTCTACATGCTGAGGAGCTTGTAGGAGTTGGTGTAGTCGCCGTCATCGTCCCCGTCGCCATTGTCGTCATTGTGGTTGTCGTCCTGCGTGCCGCGGCCGCCATCCCTGTTGCAACCCTGCCCTGCGTCGCCGAAACGGTGTAGGTCGGGGTTGGAGGGCCTGGGCGCCTCGCCGTCGTTGTCATTGTCGAGGATGATGAGGCCAGAAAGCTCCTCCTCGTGGCGGGCACGGTGGCGAGCCTCGATCTCCTCGAGGGCCCGGCGCTGCCGCTCCATCTCCTCGCGGACGCAGTCGTCTCGCGGCCACTTCATGGCCGTCTCGTCGTCGGTGGCCATGTCGAGGTGCTTCTGCTTGACCACCGTCGTGCCAGGCTCCATCTTCGGCCTGACAAGGCGAAGGTGGCCATGGGGAGGTGAAGACTCGCGGTGGCGGCCCTCATTGATGGTGATGCCCCTGCCGCTACGACCGCTGCACCGGAGCGGCATCGAGCCGGGCTGATACATCTCCAACATATCTATGATTTATGAAGTATTCATGCCATGTTTACAATAATTCTATATGATTTCGGTATGATTTTATTAGAACTAACTCGGAGTAACGTTGTTTTTAGCAGAACTACCGTGGTGTCGTTTTTTGTGCAGAAATAAATGTTCTCAGAATGGGCTGAAAATTTAGTATGATTTTTTGTGGACCAAAAGAGACCCCAGAAGCATTGGATCCGGGCCAGAAGAGCCACGAGGAGGCGGCAAGCCTACCAGGCGCAGCTAGGGGGTTGGCCGCGCCTAGCAGGCTTGCCATCGCCTCGTGGCCCCCCTTAACGTGAGATCGATGCCAAAAATTCCTATAAATATAGAAACCTCCAAAAAGAAACCTAGATTGGGAGTTCCATCGCCACAAGCCTGCAGATCCATGAAAAACCAATCGGGAGCCCATACCGGCGCCCTGCCGGAGGGGGAAACCATCACCAGAGGCCATATTCATCATCCTGGTGGCCTCCATGACCCCTCTCCCTCCTCCTATATATACTTGAGGTTTTGGCTGTTTTGAGACAAGATTTGATCTCTCTCTCCCACGGCGCATCCCTACCTCTCTTCTTCCTCCTCTGCGGTGCTTAGGCGAAGCACTGCCGGAATACCTTGCTGCTCCACCACCACCACACCGTCGTGCTGCTGTTGGACCTCTTACCCAACCTCTCCCTCCTCCTTGCTAGATCAAGGCGCGGAGATGTCACTGGGCTATACGTGTGTTGAACGCGGAGGCGCCGTTGTTCGGCGCTTAGATCGGAATCGACCGCGATCTGAACCGCTGCGAGTACGACTCCACCAACTGCGTTCTTATAACGCTTCCGCTTTGCGATCTTCAAAGGTATGAAGATGCACTCTCCCTTACTCATTATTGGTTTCTCCATAGATTGATCTTGGTCAACACGTAGGAAAATTTTGATTTACTACTACGTCTTCCAACACTTTTGAGGACGCGAAACCCCACATGCCCAGGAGGGACCCCGTTAGGGTGCGCGGCGGCTATGGCTGCCCTAGGTTGACCTGATCGTCCCTAGGGCCTCGTGGATCGCTGCCCCCCAAGAGAAGAATGAACGAAGAACGAGGAAGAAGATACGAGGGTAGGAGATAGATGAACACGAAAAAATAGTAGATGTGTTTGTTCGATTGTGTGTTGTTCAATCGGCCGTCACCTCTCATCTATTTATGAGGCGGCTGGACTTCCCATACAAGAAAAGGACTTCAAATCACGTCCAAATCTTTTCAAAATTAACCGAACTTGGATTTAGATATGTCTGAGACATTAGTTCGGTTTTTAGGCCCCACAGGCCACAAACGACCTCGGATGAAGATGCTCCCAAAAGCAAATTTGACCGCTTCGACGAGGCGAACAACTTTTGTGTTGAAATTTTTTCGATTCGAAGCCATATTGAGGGCCAAATCTCTTACACAAGACAGCTGATTGGTGGCGCTACCCATTAGACATGTGTCTGGTGGGGCGCGCCATATTTTGCCTCCTGGTAGGGCTGCATTCCGATGGCTCTAACTTTTGCATATGTACTCGGATTAAGACGACTTTTATATAAAAATCGACCGTTTCGACGAGACGAAGACAATAGCTGTAGAAACTTTTCTCATATGTAGCATCTTGGGGATGTAATCATCCGAATAGTGTTCTGCATACAAAATCTCAGTACTTCGAACACAACTTCGGCCTTAGAGATGAGATCGGATGGCTATGGCCCAAGTATCAAAGTTTCTTCTTTCAACGATACGGAACTTTCTCACTTTGAACACTTTTCCATTTGAGAGCTTCTTAATTATGTTTTCGACCATGCCAAAGTCGGGTGTCAACACATGCCCCCCTGTTTTTCGGTAAAACTTGTATACTGAAAAAAATTGCAATGTATTTTCTCTAAACACGATGTCAACACTCCATCGGTTGTGCATGCTAAGGACGATAATCATTATCATCCATATGATCAGGTCTGTTGTTGCTCGAGTGGAACCTCTTTAGATGACAGTCGCCTGAGAACAACCAATAGATGTCACAAAGGCCTCCACGCAAGTCTCTCATGTCATTGCACGCCTTGCTTTGTACAGACACTCCTTTGGGTATATTAGAACCATTCCACAATAGTTGTCGAACAATTATGACCATGCACTCAAAAGAATATCGTCATCTGTTCGGCGACTCAACTCATTGTTGATCAAAGTATCCCATCAAGCCTTCGTCGAACAACGTCTGTCTCCTGACTTGGATCCTACAAATATCTATCATGGGGAGTTGAAGCCTTTTGTACACCAGGCCCCTAATTAATGGTCAACTCAATAATTAAGTCGGCCTTGTCAGTATTGACAAATACTAAGCATCTGCTATAGAAGTATGAGACAACCATGATGAACACCGTTAGCCAGATACTGGCTTTGCCAACACAATGAACTCTCAGGGCGATATGCAAATATCAGCCATGCGTCCTCATCTCAAAGGATCTGGGGAACCTGCCCACCAAAGTGTGAACAGCCGAAATAAATCAGAAATTTCAGCTGGCGATAAATTGTTGGGCACAAACTCTGATGGAACAGTTGGAGAACATGGGTGATGCATTGTCTGGAGTATCATATTGTGACATGAAAATCGTTGTTTTTGCCTACCGGCTTCACGCTTGTCCTCCCTTACTCCTGTAACAGGAGCTGTCATATCATTCTTGCCTTGATGGCTTCCTTTGGGGACCCACGCCATGTTCCTCTTCTCCAACTCATAGGCCCTAAGCCGCTTTAGCTTCTTTTCTGGCGAATATGATAAGCCAAGTGGGCATCTCGGCTCTGGCTTTGTTTTATGCACTGGCAAGTTTTTCTTGGCTTTGGGAACCTCCAATTGGCCTGTTGAAATTCGGCAATTGGATCCTTGAAAGTTACACGCTTCATCTCCTTGCCTTTAGTAGCCAACGTAGACTCAGCTGGCTTTTTGTCGTCCGGAGTCGGATCTGAAAGAGCACACTTGCGGCCATCCTTTTTTACTCGATAAATCTGCTTGACCACGTCCATCTTTTTTGCCAAGCTCCGGACCGATTCTTTTTGGTTGAGTCGGTCTTTAACATGTGATTGTTGAACAAACAATGATCCTCTCGGAGCTGCATAATTTTGGTGAGGTGGTTTAGAATATGATGGACGGTGATCCCTCGATTTATACCTGTCCCATGATTGATATGAATAATAGTTGGCATGAGGAGGTACGTACGACATCGACATTGGTGGCCCAAAAGGAGGATATGGAGTCAACTTCTTCCTTTGCCAATCCCAATATTCAGATTTATTCCTTGGGGGTGACTTCGATGCATTTGTTTCACTCAGCCGATAAGCACTCTTTGCCTCACTTATCTTCTGATATTTTTCCAATAAATGCGCGAAAGTGACTTTCGGTTTTTTACCTTTGTGCTTACCATGGCCTTTGCTTCCTTTCATTTTGAGTGCATCGGTCTTTGAATTTTCTGTTGCCCCCCAGTGCTAGATGTGTCATTTGCAACTTTGATGGAATTCCTGTCTTCAATATTATTGCTTGAAGATTTGATCCCACCATCATTAGCGTATACCTGTCCGTCTTTGGATGAGCCAGCTTGAGGCAGCTGAGTCAACACTTGATCACCATCAAAACCAATCTGAGTTGACTGACCGTATGCTTGTGCCTCAAATAGCTCCAATCGTCCTCTGTTGGCCGATTGTGTGGCTTGATGAATCACATTGTTGTCTTTGACATTCTGTTCAAACGAACATTGCACTTGTTCTTGTTTTGACAGCTCGGCATCGTGATCAATTATAATAATAGGATTAGTCGGTGATGCACCGACGATGTGATCACATATGCCCGGACTGAAGGTAGACTACTCATCCATTAACTGATATTGTGATACCGGCTCTGAAACAAAACAACCGAGTGGTGCCGACTTAACATCATCTGACTCGGCTAGGCATTGATTTTCATCCTCCTTTCCCGATGCTCTTGAATCGGCTATTTCGAAGGACTTTGGACCTGGCTTTATGTTTCTGCAACCAAAATAATTAAAGAATATACGTCTCATCTGAGACCAAATGTTATCTAGACATAAAACAAATAAAGTTTTCCATATGAATATAAAGTTTAGTCGACATGACGGGAACAACTTTGGTCGTGATAAGTTGTCACTATTAGCTTCTGCGAATGGTGCCATGTGTTGATTAGCATGAATAGTGATAAGATTATTCCAAACAAACAGATTACTCATCTCGATTGGTCTTTCAAAATTAATTAGAATCTGGCTAACGGGTGCATCAGCAATATGATTTTGACCGAATCAAAAATTGAGTAAACTGTCATCTAGGCGTATCTTTGTGAAGACGTTGGGAGGAGAAGATGGTTGCATAATTGGAACAATATCTTTCTCCATTTCTAAATAATTCTCCAATGCCCCTTCCTCTTCTTCTGGATCTCGTGCATCATCACTTGGATTTCCCGTGTAGATTTTACTTGGACTATCCAAATGGATTCCACTCAGACGCTCTTGGTCAGCTGAACTTTGCTTAGCAACATGTTCTTGTTCTTGATGTTCATCGTTAATCGAACTGTGTTCGGCCATATTACTTTGTTCTTGATGCTCATCAATTTCTTTAGCACGAAACTCATAGGGAAGCATGTAAGCTCCCTCACATCCAGAAAAATCGAGCACGGCCAATTTGCTGCGTTTGTCGTTGCTTTGCTCAGTGAAGCTTTCATCTTTTATTTTGGTACACCTGGCAATGACTGGGTTTATGCACTCAACATTAGCCGGTGATGCACTTGGATGACTCAACGCACTCGGCTGACTTGATGCACTCGGCCTTAACTGGCTCGATACACTCGGTTGGCTCGATGCACTCGATATTGACTCTATGCACTCGACCTTGGCTGTCTCAATGCTCAATCCGGTTTCAACTGAATCCATCATTGTCTTGGATTTAAAGGAACCGTTTGACTCGGCTATAGAAGACTTAGTCATATTTGACTCGGTTTCTACCAAATCAACCGTATTAACCGAGTGAACCGTTTGACATATTCTTGCAAATCTCCCTCCTCACGCTTCTTCTTGAGTGCTTCATAAGCCTGTCGATATTCTGCTGGTAACTCCTCAAGAGTCGGTGTAGTAAAATTGTTGACGCAATTCCCTATGAGCTTTGGATCGACCTTGTACATTCGGGCCACATATTTTTCTTTAAATTCGTCCCTGCTTGGATCGGCTTGCCCCCCAATGCTTTTAGGATCTTTCGGCAATGAACTAATGTTGCAAAAAATTTGCAATTGTATAGGGAGTGTATGACAGTTGCAGTGATAGGTGAAGACGTATGCAGTGTTGTTGAACCATATTTCCTCTCGCCAATTTGGTCAATTGGCAACACATTGTCTTCTTGCAAAACCTTAGCTCTTATTGCCTCATAATCAGGTACCAAACCCTTATCATGTTGCTCAAGGCAAAGAGCAATAATCTGGTTATTCTGGGCTAAACTTTTTAAAGCAGCCAGAGCCACCTCATCTTTTGTAATATTAGACACAGATGCTCCTATAGAATCTCCACTCACTCGGCAATAACCATGAAGGTGAGCCGAGTCATGAATATTTTTATTTGCATATGCTGTTGAACAATTAAACTCATGAGGTGTGGTATATGACGAGCAAGGATAACCGACCAAATAGCTAATGGAAGCATGGCCGATTCCCCCATCCATCGCCATGTTTCGGGATGGAACCGTATATTGCAAGCTGGCTGCCGATGGACAAAACTGTGAAACACCCTCCTATGCATGAGGTGTCTTATATTGATCACTCGAACTCATCATGTTGTTCACCGGCATATTGAAGGGAGTTGCCGATGCACGAAAGTTCGGATCTATAAGTTGCATGTCACAATTATGTAATTCCCAAGCTTTTCCAACAGGATACTTAGTCGGCCTTTGCTCGTTAGGGCTAGCCAACATGGTATGCCCATCAAAGGATCTAGTGACAACAATATAATGGCTATTTGCATCTACATAAGCAGATTTATGATACATGTTACCTTGTAGATTGCAACCGCTTGATGACGCTCTCCTCGTAGCAAGAATGGGCCAGAGACTGTTCAAAGCTTCGTCCCCAGCGGAGTCGCCAAAAAGTGTGTTCGCACACGAACACGTCACCGTGTACCCTCGACGCCGGGGGTGATGCACCACAGCTCACGTCGAAGGAGACCCGTCCGAAAGTGCAGTACGCAAGCAATCCGGCGGGTGCTTTTGAGGACCCGAAACCCCACACGCCCGGGAAGGACCCCGTCAGGGTGCGCGGCGGCTATGGGCTGCCCTAGGTAGACCTGATCGTCCCTAGGGCCTCGTGGATCTCTGCCCTCCAAGAGAAGAACGAACGAAGAACAAGGAAGAAGATACGAGGGTAGGAGATAGATGAACACGAAAAAGTAGTAGATGTGTTTGTTCGATTGTGTGTTGTTCAATCGGCCATCACCCCCCATCTATTTATGATGCGGCTGGACTTCCCGTACAATAAAAGGACTCCAAATCATGTCCAAATCTTTCCAAAATTAACCGAACTCGGATTTAGGTATGTCTGGGACATTAGTTCGGTTTTTAGGACCCACGGGCCACAAACGACCTCGGATGAAGATGCTCCCAAAATAAAGTTTGACCGCTTCGACGAGGCGAACAACTTCTGTGTTGAACATTTTTCGATTCGAAGCAATCTTGATGGCCGAATCTCTTACACAAGACAGCTGATTGGTGGCGCTACCCATCAGACACGTGTCTGGTGGGGCGCGCCATATTTTGCCTCATGGTAGGGCTGTATTCCGATGGCTCTAACATTTGCACACGTGCTTGGATTAAGACAGTTTTTATATCAAAATCAACCGTTTCGACGAGACGAAGACAATATCTGTAGAAACTTTTCTCATATGTAGCCGTCTTGGGGGCGTAATCATCCGAATAGTGTTCTGCATACTAAATCTCAGTACTTCGAACACAACTTCGGCCTTAGGATGAGATCGGATGGCTATGGCCCAAGTATCAAAGTTTCTTATTTCGACGATATGGAACTTTCTCACTTTGAACACTTTTCCATTTGAGACCTTCTTAATTATGTTTTTGACCATGCCAAAGTCGGGTGTCAACAGTATGAACCCTAGGCCTTGTTTCTAAGCATTGCAATACTGTTTGTGCTCACTTTTGTTACTTGTTACCTTACTGTTTTTATATTTTCAAATTACAAAAACCTATATCTACAATCCATATTGCACTTGTATCACCATCTCTTTGTCAAACTAGTGCACCTATACAATTTGCCATTGTATTGGGTGTGTTGGGGACACAAGAGATTTCTTGTATTTGATTGTGGGGTTGTTTGAGAGAGACCATATTCATCCTACACCTTCTATGGATTGATAAACCTTAGGTCATCCACTTGAGAGAAAATTGCCATTGTCCTACAAAACTCTGTGCTTGGAGGCCCAACAAAGTGTACAAGAATAAAGTTACGTAGTAGACATCAAGCTCTTTTCTGGCACCGTGATACGTCTCCATCATATCCACTTTTCCAAACTCTTTTGCCCTTGTTTTGGACTCGTTTGCATGATTTGAATGGAACTAACCCGGACTGACGTTGTTTTCAGCAGAATTGCCTTGGTGTTATTTTTGTGCAGAAATAAAAGTTCTCAGATCGTCCTGAAAATTTACGGAGAATATTTTTGGATTTAATAAAATATACTGGCGCAAGAATCAACCAGAGGGGGGGCACCTGCATGCCACAAGCCTGCTAGGCATGGCCACCCCCTGGCAACGCCTAGCAGGCTTGTGGGGCCCTCATGGCTCCTCCGAACTCCTCTCCAACTTCATATAACCCTATTCGCGGAGAAAAAAATTAGAGAGAAGAGTTCATCACATTTCATGATACGGAGCCACCGCCACCTCCTGTTCTTCCTCGGGAGCCCACATCTAGAGTCCGTTTTGTGCTCCGGAGAAGGGAAATCGTCGCCATCGTCATCGCCAACCATCCTTCATCGCCAATTCCATGATGCTCTCCGCCGTTCGTGAGTAATCCCATCGTAGGCTTGCTGGATGGTGATGGATTGGATGAGATTTATCATGTAATCGAGTTAGTTTTGTTAGGGTTTGATCCCTAGTATCCACTATGTTCTGAGATTGATGTTGCTATGACTTTGCTATGCTTAATGCTTGTCACTAGGGCCCGACTGCCATGATTTCAGATCTAAACCTATTATGTTTTCATGAATATATATGTGTTCTTCATCCTATCTTGCAAGTTGTAGACACCTATCACGAGTAATGATCCGCATCCCCCAGGGTGACAATAAATGGGATTCTTTCCAGTGATTACCGTAGTTTGAGGAGTTCATGTATTCACTAAGTGCTAATGTTTTGGTCCGGTTCTCTATTAAAAGGATGCCTTAATATCCCTTAGTTTCCATTATTACCCTACTGCCACGGTAGGGCAGGATAATAGATGTCATGCAAGTTCTTTTCCATAAGCATGTATGACTATATATGGAATACATGCCTACATTACATTGATGAATTGGAGCTAGTTCTGTGTCACCCTATGTTATAACTGTTGCATGATGAATGCCATCCGACATAATCATCCATCACCGATCCATTGCCTACGAGCTTTCCACATATTGATCCTTGCTAAGTTACTTCTCCGTTACTACTGTTACAATCACTACAAAACTGCTACTGTCACTTGTGCCACCGTACTATTACTTCCATTCTTCTTTCGACGATACGGAACTTTCTCACTTTGAACACTTTTCCATTTGAGACCTTCTTAATTATGTTTTCGACCATGCCAAAGTCGTGTGTCAACAGTATGAACCCTAGGCCTTGTTTCTAAGCATTGCAATACTGTTTGTGCTCACTTTTGTTACTTGTTACCTTACTATTTTTATATTTTCTAATTACAAAAACCTATATCTACCATCCATATTGCACTTGTATCACCATCTCTTTGTCAAACTAGTGCACCTATACAATTTGCCATTGTATTGGGTGTGTTGGGGACACAAGAGATTTCTTGTATTTGATTGTGGGGTTGTTTGAGAGAGACCATCTTCATCCTACACCTCCTATGGATTGATAAACCTTAGGTCATCCACTTGAGAGAAAATTGCCATTGTCCTACAAAACACTGTGCTTGGAGGCCCAACAAAGTGTACAAGAATAAAGTTGCGTAGTAGACATCAAGCTCTTTTCTGGCACCGTGATACGTCTCCATCGTATCCACTTTTCCAAACTCTTTTGCCCTTGTTTTGGACTCTCGTTTGCATGATTTGAATGGAACTAACCCGGACTGACGTTGTTTTCAGCAGAATTGCCTTGGTGTTATTTTTGTGCAGAAATAAAAGTTCTCAGATCGTCCTGAAAATTTACGGAGAATATTTTTGGATTTAATAAAATATACTGGCGCAAGAATCAACCAGAGGGGGGGCACCTGCATGCCACAAGCCTGCTAGGCATGGCCACCCCCTGGCAACGCCTAGCAGGCTTGTGGGGCCCTCATGGCTCCTCCGAACTCCTCTCCAACTTCATATAACCCTATTCGCGGAGAAAAAAATTAGAGAGAAGAGTTCATCACATTTCATGATACGGAGCCACCGCCACCTCCTGTTCTTCCTCGGGAGCCCACATCTAGAGTCCGTTTTGGGCTCCGGAGAAGGGAAATCGTCGCCATCGTCATCGCCAACCATCCTTCATCGCCAATTCCATGATGCTCTCCGCCGTTCGTGAGTAATCCCATCGTAGGCTTGCTGGATGGTGATGGATTGGATGAGATTTATCATGTAATCGAGTTAGTTTTGTTAGGGTTTGATCCCTAGTATCCACTATGTTCTGAGATTGATGTTGCTATGACTTTGCTATGCTTAATGCTTGTCACTAGGGCCCGACTGCCATGATTTCAGATCTAAACCTATTATGTTTTCATGAATATATATGTGTTCTTGATCCTATCTTGCAAGTTGTAGACACCTATTACGAGTAATGATCCGCATCCCCCAGGGTGACAATAACTAGGATTCTTTCCGGTGATTACCGTAGTTTGAGGAGTTAATGTATTCACTAAGTGCTAATGCTTTGGTCCGGTTCTCTATTAAAAGGAGGCCTTAATATCCCTTAGTTTCCATTAGGACCCCACTGCCACGGGAGGGTAGGACAAAAGATATCATGCAAGTTCTTTTCCATAAGCACGTATGACTATATATGGAATACATGCCTACATTACATTGATGAATTGGAGCTAGTTCTGTGTCACCCTATGTTGTAACTGTTGCATGATGAATGACATCCAACATAATTATCCATCACAGATCCATTGCCTACGAGTTTTCCACATATTGATCTTTGCTAAGTTACTTCTCCGTTGCTACTATTACAATCACTATAAAATTGTTACTGTTACTTTTGCTACCGTTACCGTTACTTCCATGCTACTTTGCTACTAAATACTTTGTTGCAGATATTAAGTCTTTCGGGTGTGGTTGAATTGAAAACTCAGCTGCGAATACTCAAGAATATTCTTTGGCTCCCCTTGTGTCAAATCAATAAATTTGGGTTGAATACTCTACCCTCAAAAACTGTTGCGATCCCCTATACTTGCGGGTTATCAAGACCTTTTTCTGGCACCGTTGCCTAGGAGCATAGCTCTATTCTCTGAGTCACTTGGGATTTATATCTGTTGATCACTATGAAGAATCTGAAAGATCCAAAAACCAAGATCTATCCCTCTACTACGAGGGGAGGTAAGGAACTGCCATCTAGCTCTGCACTTGATTCACCTTCTACTATGAGTAAGTTTGCGACACCACCACCTGCTACTAATTCTGATATGTCGCAAGTAATTGTTGATGCCACTTCTGCTATGCATGATGCTTATGATGATACTTTGCTTGATAATACTATGCCACTGGGTTAATTTATTGATGAACAAATTGCTAGAGTCAATGGTGAAAATTATGATACTTCTGAAATTGATGAAATTATTGAAACTGAACACTTTGAGACACCTGCTAGACCTAGATCTCCTAGATATGAATTGCCTGATATTCATGAGGGTTATGTTATGGAAGGAGAGGTAGCTAGGGACTTTCTTGCTTGTAATGACAGAGATGATCTTAAGAAATTACTATGCAAGTGGAAAGAAAAAACTTTGAATGCTAGAATGAAATATGATCCTAAGTTTGCTACTTCACCTATCTTTGTTACTTATAAGGATTATGAATTCTCTGTTCATCCTGAGTTAATTACTTTAGTTGAATCTGATCCTTTCCATGGTTATGAATCTGAAACGGTTGTGGCCCATCTTACTAAACTGAATGATAGAGCCAACCTATTTAATCATGAGGAAAAAATTCGTTATTACTATATCCTTAAGTTGTTTCCTTTCTCATTAAAGGGTGATGTTAAGATATGGTTTAACTCTCTTGCTCCTGGTTGTGTGCGTAGCCCCCAGGATATGATTTATCACTTCTTTGAAAAATATTTTCCTGCCCATAAGAAACAAGCTGCCTTGCAGGAAATATTTAACTTTGTGCAAGTTGAAGAAGAGAGTCTCCCACAAGCTTGGGGGAGGCTTCTCCAGTTACTTAATGCTTTGCCTGATTATCCTCTCAAGGAAAATGAAATACTTGATATCTTTTATAATGGACTAACCGGCGCTTCTAGGGACCACCTAGATGGTTGTGTTGGTTGTGTTTTCAGGGAACGAACTGTTGAACAAGCTGAAATACTATTGAATAATATATTGAGCAATGATAATGATTGGACTATTCCCGAACCACCTCCGAAGCCAACTCCGAAGAAAAGAGGTATTCTATTTCTCAGTCCTGAAGATATGCAAGAGGCAATGGAATCTGAAAGAGAAGGGTATTAAAGCTGAAGATGTTAAGAATCTACCACCTATTGAATAAATACATGGTCTTTATAACCAAACACAGGTAGTATAGGTAAATTCTCTTCGTAGATTTGATGAAAGCGATATTCCTTATAATGAGTCTGCTAGCCAATGTTTGGATGAATTTGACAATTTTGTTGTTAAGCAAGAAAATTTTAATGCTTATGTTAGTAGACAATTGAAACATGATGCTTTCATGCTTGATCTCTTAGGTGACTATTTGAGTAGAACTATCAATGATCATAAACTGATTGGTAAACATGCTTCCATAGTAACTACTCGAGTAGAACAAGTACTTAACACACGGAATGATTTGCTTAATGAGACGAATAGTAAGAACAATGATCATTCTGTTAGAGTTGTGACTAGAGGTGGAAGATTGACTCAGGAACCTTTGTATCCTGAGGGCCACCCTAAGAGAATTGAACAAGATTCTCAAAGGGGTAATATTGATACACCTAGTCGTTCCAGTAATAAGAGGAACAAGGATGATGATAGAACCTTGCATGCTTCTAGTGAACCTGTTATAGATACACCTGAAAACCCAAATGATATTTCTGTTTCTGATGTTGAGACACAATCTGGTGATGAACATGAGCCTTGTGATAATATTAATGATGATGTTCATGTTGATACTCAACCTAGTAATGATAATGATGTGAATATTGAACCTGCTGTTGATCTTGATAACCCACATCCTAAGAATAAAAGATATGACAAAAGGGATTTTATTGCCACGAAACATGGTAAAGAAAGAGACCATGGGTTCAAAAACCCATGCCCTTTCCTCCTAAACCATCTAAGAAAAAGGATGATGAGGATTTTGAGCACTTTGTTGAAATGCTTAGACCTGTCTTTTTATGTATGCGCTTGACCGATATTCTGAAAATATCTCCTTATGCTAAGTATATGAAAGATATAGTGACTAATAAAAGAAAGATAGTGGAAGTTGAAATTTCCACCATGCTTGATAATTATACTTTTAAGGGTGGAGTACCAAAGAAATTAGGAGATCCAGGAATACCAACTATACCATGCTCTATTAATGGGAATTATGTTAAAACTGTTTTATGTGATTTGGGAGCTGGTGTTAGTGTTATGACTTTCTGTGTACTAGATCGATAATGGCACGTGTTGCCGCGCCTGTCAATTTGGAATAATATATAATATAGATTTACAATTTTTTGTGGATTCGAAAGAAGACTTAACAAATTTTGGTAAAACCAAAAGAAGTCACATAGGCGAGGCTTTACAAATTTTGGTGAACCAAAAGAAGTCACAGAGGCAAGGCCTTACAAATTTTAGTAGAACCAAAAGGAGTCAGGCATGCACCCATGTCTAGGATAGCGAAAGTGTTAAAGTCGGTCGCCTACCAACATTCATCTTAGTGGAAGAAAAGAAACTTATTATGTACCAAGCACAAGTGAGCTTCATATCCAGAATTCATCTTACAGCCAACTACCAAAGTCACTTCAACATGGTGTTCTTTAGTAAACAAAATGAGCCTGAGTAGGAAATAATCAATCTTAATGGGATAATATATGTACAATATACAACTATAGAACTATCCATATGACTTGTAACAAAATTAAGAAAGCATTCACATTAATACTGATTGTGGTCTTATTTTTTGTAGCATGTCAAACATGAAAAATGAGAAGAGGAAAAAGCAGGATGAGCAGAGAGCAAAAGATATGGTGAAACAGGTCGCAGCTGCTCACTCGTACAAAGAAGAAATAGGGCTAATAATATGGCAATTGTCTGTACATCTATTGGCCAATAAATTGAAGTTAACACACGTATAATACATTTAGAGTAGTATAAAAATTGGCATTTCTAGAAATAGGATCCAGATTTACCATAATAATGGAAATAGAGAAGCAGGATCCAGATAACCAAATCTTAGTTATTACACATGACTAACCATATTAAGTTGGAAGAAAGTTGACTGAATTATCATGTACACCTTTGTCCATGGCTGAAGGAGAATGCACACGTGCAGAACACTAAGCTTCATTCCTTAGCTTGAACTATGTGCCTCTGCTGCTTACAAATTGGATGCACGCATGGATAGAAATAGTAATACAACCAGGTACCCAATTACCTGAACTGAAAATTGAATATTCACATTAGAATCCTTAGATGTATACACACAATAGCTTGTTAACTGACTTGAAAATCAGTACTGGGAAGGCATTTACCAGGGCAAGAGTAAAAAGGAGACTCGACAACCTTTGCATCCCAAACACGGAGTACCTGCCAAGTTCTTCAAGTCTATTGAACTGTTGTATGCATGGGTTCAGACTAAAATTCAAACAAAGCATGAATTATGTGGCCATTTTGGGTAGTGTTTCGCACATCTAAGAAATGTATTGAGTGCGAGCAAATAGATAGCTCATGTGGATTACATGATCATCGGTAGAAAATATATAGCTCATACATGTTACATGATCATCAGTAGAAAATAGATCATATCATGTGGATTCCATGATCAAAAATCCAAAAATTCATCACAGTGTACCATTGAATCAAAGTGGCTGGCTAGCCTCTTGTTTAATAACATCCAGACTCGCCACAATGCATGATCGTGCTATGCTAGTGACGTGATGCACCTACAGGTATATAGAGAGTGTTTGAGATGCAAATACTGTCGAGATGAAAAAATTCTGTCAGCGCATCCTTTGCAGGAATCTCAACCACACTACCTTGTGGTCCATATCCGGATTGTGGAGGATTGTTTATAGGAAACTCAACCAAATTTCTATCAGCGCTTCTCTTCCCGCGTTTCCCCATCGAGGTGCAGATTCATATTGTGGAGGATGAAAAAAGACTTTTGCGACTGCTGCGTCCAGGCGAGGCATCCACCACACAGCCGCAGCAGCTGCTCCTATTCTCTCCCCTGGCTCACGGCGGCGGATACCCATGACCATGCCTGTAGTAGCATGACACGCTAACGACGGCTTCCTACGATGGTGTGGTCGTCAGACAGAGAAGAGGGAGGCGGAGTAGTGGCAGCGGCGGCAGTGGCTGATGAGGGAGGAGTGTCGTGCTGGAGGGGTGCATCGGCTATGGACCACGGGGAAAGGGGGGGTTTGCGTGCCGGTGGGCTAGTGATTGGGCTGGAACAGGCCCAGTTAACCACATGACTTCATTTCGGCCACCAAAGCAGCAGCCCATTAGGACAGCTAGGCCAGTATTTAATAGATGCGAAACGGATGGCTATAGAGAGCAGATCGGATGGTCAAAAATGTCTAGATCACGAAAATGGACGGCCAGAAACTCAAATCGCTGTGAGGGCTGGGTTTAGGCTCAGTTTTACCGTCCTAAATATCATAGACTTGATTTGAATAAGTTGACATCTACTGAAATCTCTTTGCAAATGTCCGATAAATCAACTGCTCTACCTATCGGTATTTGTAAGGATGTACCTGTTGTAGTTGCAAATGCTACTATCTTAACGGACTTTGTTATTCTTGATATTCCCGAGGACGACAGTATGTCGATCATCCTTGGTAGACCCTTTTTTAATACTGTAGGGGCTGTTATTGATTGCAACAAGGGCAATTTCACTTTTCATATTAATGGTAATGAGCATACGGTACACTTTCCAAAGAAACAACCTCATGTTCATAGTATCAACTCCATTGAAAAAATTCCAACGATTATTATTGCAAACTTTGAATTCCCTCTTCCTACTATCAAGAAGAAATATGATATACTTATTGTTGGGGATATGCATATCCCCATAGAGGTAACTTAGTGTTATTCGAAAATTCTTCGGTTTCATGTTATTCGGAAGAAGTTTATAACTAAGACTTGATCAACCTTATTGATGGATTCCTTTTGATGAGCATGACATGGTTGAATTTAGAAAGCACAACTCCCTGTACCCAACTTTTATTTCTATTAGTTAGATGAAATTAAGTAAAAATGCTATTATTTTTATATTTTTGAGTTTCCCATGCAATAAAAAGGTGACCTGAAAATAAAAGTTCTTCAAATGCCCTGAAAATGGAGTATGATTTTTTCTGGAATATTTAAAAATTTCTGGCACTGAGCACACTACAGGGGGGCTGCACCAGTGGGCCACAAGCCCACAAGACGCGGCCACCCCCTGGCCGCGCTTAGCAGGCTCGTGGGTCCCACATGCCCCCCCTTCACTTACTCCAGCACCCATTCACTTCATCTTCCTTCAGAAAAAATCCTACCATTGTTCAAACCCGTGTTCTATCTCATTTTGCTGCCATTTTCGATCTCCTTGTTAAAAGCTTCATTCGTGAAACTATTTTGGGAGATTGTTCTTTGATATGTGAATCCTCCAATGGTCCAATTACTTTTTGTTCTATTGCTTTATATATTGCAATTTTTTGTTGTTGTGGTGACCTTCTTCTTGAGCTTGCATGTCACATTTATATGGTTCCAAGTAGTCTTGATGCATGATATAGCCTATAGGCACTTGAGGGAGTAGTTGATATGAGTTTTGTTCACCTTTATTTTGAGTCACTAAAAATTTCAGAATTTCTCAGGAAAAAAATGTTGAGGAAGGTGTTTCAAGTGGGTTCATCAAGCAAGAAGGCCCCGAGACTCGCGATACGTGAGCCCAACCTTGAACCGCCGAGGGGAGCACAAGTACGACCTTGTGAATGGCCATTAAATCCATTCATGAGTGATGCCGGTTTCAAGGAAGAATTCTACGCATACACAAGAAATGCTGACCTTGAGGAATTCGTGTCGGACAAATGCAAGCAATACTATCAACTCACGGATTCTTTCGTGCGGAGGTCTGAATTTTTGCTCAATCATAATAAACCTTCCGTCCTATTTGACCTCTATGACAAATCATATACTTTGGACATAGAGGATTTTAATCATGCATGCAAAATTCTACAATGGGCCGGTTATAGTATCTGCACAAAACTGAATATAATGATTTTTCTTGCTAGCATTACCGCCGGAGGAACTAGAAATATTACACACGCTACCATGGGGAGCATTCACTTCCCTGCAATACATTATTTTGCTCTATTCATAGATAGATGTATTAACGGTAAAACTGAGCATAGCCACCTTTATGCAACCGATCTTAGTATTCTTAAGAGTGCAGTAATGGGTGACAGGCGATATAACTTAGGGGCCACTATTGCTAGAAGGTTGCATAATAATGCTAAGGATGGAGATTTCTTTGGTGGGATTTATGCCACTCGTTTAGATAATTATCTTGGGGGTACCCATACGCGGAAATGATATTGAGTTACCACCTTCTTTTCTTGATTATGAGGCTTTGATATGTTTTCAGTTTCCCGAAAGGAACAAACAATCTCTCCAGTACCGACTAATTTTTGACAGACAGCGTGTTGTCCATGTACCCTTCCTGCTCATGCCTTCTTTAACTTTCGGGAGAAACGGAGATACATTATAACTAGAGAAGAAGCAGACGAGTATGAGAGGAGCGCGGAATCAGCTCGCCTTCACGCTGCAGTCGTTCAGGCGGGAGCCGCCGCAGCCCAGTACAACCTCAACTATGACTTCGGATATTATCAGTGACAACCATGGCCCTAGACCAATTTAGGCCAAAAGCCTAAGTTTGGGGAGTACGTATTTCTCACCGACTTTACATTCATGTTCACACACTCATCTTAGTAGTCGGTATTCATCCTCTTTCATTGTACCATCCATGGTAGTTTATTTTCTTGTTTCACTTTCTTCTTGTGTGTTTAATTAACTTTGAGAAAAATACAAAAAATAAGTTCTAGCTTTATTTCCAGTTGCTTAGTTGTAGCGTTAAAAAGAAAACCCAAAAAGATTTTTCGTTCTTCTTTTACTTGTTGGGAGCTTTCCCGTGTAAATAGTTTTATCGTTCTTATTTTTTTATTTTTATTTCTTTGGGTCGTAAGGAGAAGACCACAATAAAAATGTCGAGTGGCTCTCATATGCATTATTGTTTACCTATTAGAGATCCCATGTTACCTTGTCTTCTCCTTTGAGTTAGTGCTTGCAGATTCCAGCTTAGTCCAATGCACGTGCACTCTTATTATTATCCACACCGTTTGGTCGTGCAAGTGAAAGGCAATAATGACGATATTTGATGAAAAGATTGAGATGGAGAAAAGTTGGTATGAACTCGACCTATCTTGCTTTTGTAAATATGATTAGCTCATTGTTCTGAATTCAGTTCATCATGGGTGAAACATATTTGCAATGACAATTAGAGATTATAGTTAATCATGCCATGCTTAATTAGCTAAGAATGGATAATGGTTTGTTTTGGGTGCCAACATACATATTAAAACGGTTGTGATGTAGGATGATGGGATGGTATCCTCCTCTAAACAATTCAAGTGGCTCGTCTTAGCACATGTTCATGCATGTAGTTGAAATAAAATCAACATAGCCTCCACAATATGTATGTTCATAGTGATTTATATCCTACTCATGCTTGCATTCAATGTTGATTAATCTCAAGTTAGTCGCTCCCTAGTCTTTTGCTAGCCTTCACTTGTACTAAGCGAGAATACTGCTTATGCATCCAATCCCTCAACCCCAAAGTTGTTTCATATGAGTCCACCATACCTACCTATATGCCGTATTTACCTGCCATTCCAAGTAAATTTGCATGTGCCAAACTCTAAACCTTCAAATAAACATTCTGTTTTGTATATGCCCAAATCGCTCATGTGGCGACTGGGGGCTATCAGTATGCTAGGTGGGTTATTCTCACGATATGTGTTGATTCACTATCATTCATGAGAAAGTGGCTCGTAATCGGGATGCCCAGTTCCATGCTCAAAATAAAAAGTAAAATCTAATTAAACAAAACTCCCCCAGAACTGTGTTTGTATGGACGGTACCCATGAATTCAGCTCGCCGTGGAGTGTGACTAATTGGTGGAGGGGGAGTAAAAACTTTATCATTCTGTTTGGAACCGCCTATAATGTATCTAGCATGGAAGATGTTGAAAACCTCTTGGTTGTTATGTGAGCAATGAAAGCATACCGCTCAAAAAGCATTACTTATCTCTATTTTAAAAACTCGAGCGCTGGCACATCTGCAAATCGACGCTTCTCTCCGCGAAGGGCCTTTCCATTTACTTTATTGTTGAGTCATCATCTTCTTATAAAAGGCACCAGTTAGAGAGCACCGTCGTCATTTGTATGCTTTGCTATTAATTGATATTGAGTATGAGCATGACTGGATCTCTTTCACCGTGAATTACAATGTCTAGTCAGTCCTTGTTCTTTAGAGGTGCTCTACATTTATGTTTTGCGGTCTCAAAAAGGGCTAGCGAGATACCATTTTGTCATATTGTATCATGATTGTTTTGAAAAAGTGTTGTCATCGAGAGTTATTATTATTTCTCGCTAGTTGATTATGTCATTGATATGAGTAAATGTGAGACCTAAATGTTATTGTGAACGTGGTTAGTCCATGATCTTTGCTAAAAATCTAAACATCAGTTAGACGTATTTACAACAACAAGATCAAAAAGAGTTTGTAAAAGTTTTTCTTTATCACTTTCAGTTTATCAACTGAATTGCTTGAGGACAAGCAATGGGTTAAGCTTGGGGGAGTTGATACGTCTCCATCGTATCCACTTTTCCAAACTCTTTTGCCCTTGTTTTGGACTCTAATTTGCATGATTTGAATGGAACTAACCCGGATTGACGTTGTTTTCAGCAGAATTGCCTTGGTGTTATTTTTGTGCAGAAATAAAAGTTCTCAGATCATCCTAAAAATTTACGGAGAATATTTTTGGATTTAACAAAAAATTCTGGCGCAAGAATCAACCAGAGGGGGCCACCTGCATACCACAAGCCTTCTAGGCGCGACCACCCCCTGGCCATGCCTAGCAGGCTTGTGGGGCCCTCGTGGCTCCTCCGAACTCCTCTCCAGCTCCATATAACCCTATTCGCGGAGAAAAAAAATTAGAGAGAAGAGTTCATCACATTTCATGATACGGAGCCACCGCCACCTCCTATTCTTCCTCGGGAGACCACATCTAGAGTCCGTTTTGGGCTCCGGAGAAGGGTAATCGTCGCCATCGTCATCACCAACCATCCTTCATCGCCAATTCCATGATGCTCTTCGCCGTTCGTGAGTAATCCCATCGTAGGCTTGCTGGATGGTGATGGATTGGATGAGATTTATCATGTAATCGAGTTAGTTTTGTTAGGGTTTGATCCCTAGTATCCACTATGTTCTGAGATTGATGTTGCTATGACTTTGCTATGCTTAATGCTTGTCACTAGGGCCCGACTGCCATGATTTCAGATCTGAAGCTATTATGTTTTCATGAATATATATGTGTTCTTGATCCTATCTTTCAAGTTGCAGACACCTATTATGAGTAATGATCCGCATCCCCCAGGGTGACAATAACTGGGATTCTTTCTAGTGATTACCGTAGTTTGAGGAGTTCATGTATTCACTAAGTGTTAATGCTTTGGTCCGGTTCTCTATTAAAAGGAGGCCTTAATATCCCTTAGTTCCATTAGGACCCCACTGCCACAGGTGTGTAGGACAAAAGATGTCATGCAAGTTCTTTTCCATAAGCACATATGACTATCTATGGAATACATGCCTACATTACATTGATGAATTGGAGCTAGTTCTGTGTCACCCTATGTTATAACTGTTGCATGATGAATGACATCCAACATAATTATCCATCACCGATCCATTGCCTATGAGTTTTCCACATATTGATCTTTGCTAAGTTACTTCTCCGTTGCTACTGTTACAATCACTATAAAATTGTTACTGTTACTTTTGTTATCGTTACCGTTACTTCCATACTACCTTGCTACTACATACTTTGCTGCAAATATTAAGTCTTTCAGCTGTGATTGAATTGACAACTCAGCTGCGAATACTTGAGACTATTCTTTGGCTCCCCTTGTGTCGGATCAATAAATTTGGGTTGAATACTCTACCCTTAAAAACTATTGCGATCCCCTATACTTGTGGGTTATCATGCCGTGGCCGGGGAGGTGAGTGCTTGAAGGTATATATTTAGATCTTGCAATCAAATCTTTTAGTTTCTTGTTTTTCACTAGTTTTATTTTATAAAATAAAACTACAAAAAATATGGAATTGAGGTTGCCTCATATGCTTCATCTTTTTAATGTCTTTCATGAAAATGTTGGAAAGGGAAATTGTGCTCAAGTGTTATAAGAAGAAGTTATTAAAATGTTTGGCACTAAATCTTTGAGTGATGAGCATGATTGCAATGTTGTTAGTATGAATTCTTTGAATATCCATAGTACTAATGATGATTGCACTAGTCATGATAAAAAGATTCCTTATAAGCATGTCAATTTTTGTGGAGTGCAAAGAGTTTGTGAAAACATGCCTAAAAGGGAATATAGATTTTGTAAGAGGCATAAGTATTTACAAACTAAATGGTTGCAAGAGAGGCTATATGTCTATGCTGAAAGACTTCATATTTCTTGCCGTCATTGTGAACTTTGCAATGAAAGTGGTCATTTTAATTTCCAATGTGAATTATTTCATGATCAAATTGTGTCCAAAAATTGTGATATCCTCATTACCCTTGAGCATCATAATGAATTTAGTCTATTTTTGGGGTATGAAGAAATGAAACATAAAACTAAGGATGTTCCAGCTTGGGCTCTCATGAAAATGATTGAATTTGATCTAAATGAAATCTATATGTATTGCGTGGTAAATTGCATTGATAATCCTTATATTGCCAATTACTTAAAGACAAGAAAACAAATAGAATATGAAGACAAGACTAATGAAGGGGAAGAGGTTTCCCAATATCCTCCTATTTTTTCTTATGATGAATGAGGTAACGAGGAGGAGCTTTTTATTCAACCAACCTCTTCAAAAAGAAGCTTGGAGGAATTAAATAAACCCACACATAATGTGGTGAAGAAGAAAAGAAGGAAAAGTAAAGGTAAAGAGGTATCTCTCCCAAATAATGTTGTTCCCATTATTGATAGGCCTCGTGAGAATGAATTGAAAATTTTTGTGGAAGATGATACACTTGAGGATGATTTTGTTATGCCTATTGCTTGTTGTCATAATTATGATTGGGAAGATAATGATACTTCTTATAATCTTGAAAATATTTATGGCACCAACTTGGAAGCTGAGGGTAATAATTGCTATACTATTGGTGTTATTCATACTATTGATGGTGAGAGTGATTATGTTTATGATATACAAAGCCACAAGCTTGGGGATGCTATGTTTAATGAAAATGACATGTTTAAGAATTTATTTGCTGCAATTAATGTTTGTCCAAAGCTTAGGGATGCTATACTTAATGAAGATTCTATTTTTATTCCCATTACTTTGAATGATCAAATTTGTTAAAATGATTACATGCCTCCTACTTATGATGATTATTGTGATGATACTTATGCGATGAAAAATAGCGATGATTATTGTTATGATACTTGTCATAATTATGAATATCCTTTTACTGAATATTACTCTTTTAGTGTGGAACCAATTTGTAGTGCTATTAGTCATGAGAAGAAATTTTCTTGTGTGGAGAGTAGTAAAATTTATATGCTTGTAGATCATGAAAAGAATGCTTTATGTGCTGGTTATATTGTGGAATTCCTTCATGATGCTACTGAAAATTATTATGATGTACGAACATATGCTTGTAGGAATTGCAATAATATCAAGTTTCCTCTTTATGTGTTCAAGTTTTGAAGTTATGCTTGTTTTGCCTTCCTACGCTAGTTGATTCTTGCTCCAATAAATTGTTTGCTCACAAAATACCTATGCATAGGAAGTGGTCTAGACCTAAATATGCTTGTAATGAGATTCATGATGCTCTTTTGCATGTTTCAATTACTATTCATATGCGAGCATCATTGAAATCATCATGCCTAGATAGAAGGCATTAAAGAAAAGCGCTTGTTGGGAGACAACCCAACACTTTTACTTTCTTTTTTTATGTGTTCACATGATTAATATACTGTAGTAATCATGTTTTGTGTCTTTTATTCCAATAAATTGCCAAGTAGATAATGTGGATACTTGCTTGTTAGATTTTGTGCAAAAATAGAAAGTTTTGCATCAACTATATGAATTATCAGATTTTACTGGAGCGTCAAAAAATTCTAACATTTTTAAAAAACATTTATATGCAAATTCCTTGAGTTTTCCTAATTTTTCAGAATTGTTAGAGTCACGTGAGTATGGTGATCATTCAGATCTTTATAGACTGTTCTATTTTTGATAGATTCTGTTTTGCATGCATAGTTTGCTTGTTTCAAGTGTTCCAATAGCTTATATTGAGTAATATATATTGTGGGAATGATGGAATACAGTAGGTATCGTGTGTGAATAATTATAAATCTTGTCTTGACAGTATCTAAGTGAATGATTTATCTTTACTACACTAACCCTTCTCATGAAGTTCCATTAAGTTTTGTGTGATTGAAGTTTTCAAGTTTTAGGTCAGACACCAATATGAGGAGAATAAAGAGTGAAAAGAACCTACGATTGGGGATTCCCAAGGCATTCCCAAGGTAATATCCAAGGAAGACCCAGCATCTAAGCTTGGGGATGCCCCGGAAGGCATCCCCTCTTTCGTCTTCAACACTATCGGTATATCTCACTTAGAGCTATATTTTCATTCATCACATAATATATGTTTTGCTTGGAGCGTCATTTTATTTTGTTGTTCTCAGTTATGTGTTATTTATAATCTATTTTTTCAATAATAAAAGTTACAAGAATTGCCTTTAGGATGCTTGAATTGCATGTTTGATGTGTGCTGTGTAAAAACAGAAACTTCTGCTGTAGTTTTTGAATTTTCGTATTTTACTAAAACGTGTAAAGTTTCTGAAATTTGCACATAGAATTTTCATATAAATTCCTTAGCAAGTCCTAAATTTTCATAATTTTTAGAGTTACATAGGTACACTGGTTTAATAAATTTCTGCAGACTGTTCTGTTTAGACAGATTGTTGTCATAGTTTTGTTATCTACTTGTCCTATAGTTTCCATAGCCTATATTGGTAGATATAAATTGTGTAAATTATAGTATAAAGTACCTAATGTTTGAAAATTATTGTGCAACTTGCCTTGTGAGTACATAAAGAGTTGATTTATTGTTATGTGTACTAAGCTATCTCACGAGTTCTTTTCAAGTTTTGTGTGGATGAAGTTTTTGAGAATAGGTGAAACCATGATATGAGAGGATTGAACGAGATACAAAAGCTTAATATTGGGGATTCCCAAGTCACACCAAGTAAATATTTCAAGAAGTCTCAAGCATCTAATCTTGGGGATGCTACGCATCCCATCTCTCTTCATCAACAATTATCGGTTAGCCTATGTTGAGCCTAAATTTTAATTCGTTCACATGATACATGCTATTCTTGGAGTGATATTTTTTATTGCTGTTTAAATAAAATACTCAGATCTTAAAAGCTTTATTGAGAGAGAGAGATAGAAAGTCCTCACATAGCTACTTAATTGTTTGACTACTCATTGATCTTCACTTATATGTTTTGGAGTAGTTTTGTCATTTACTCTTGTGCTTCACTTATATCCTATGAGTAAATGGTTGAATGAATTGAATATAATAAATCTGAAATTATATATGTTTTATATGCTTATCCCATGGGGAGTAATGACTTCGCATATAAGAAGTATAAGTGGTAAAATTTGTTGAAAGTTAGCAAACATCGCATTGGTCACTTGAACCATTCATGAAAGAATATTGAAGGAAGAGAGATTTAACATATAAATATACTATCTTAGACATATTCTATGATTGTGAATACCCATTAATTATTTTCAAATTTTCGCAAATTAGTTGAAGTTGGACTAGAAAGACAACGTAATGAGTTATGCTTGGGTATGTTTGTATAGTAGTTATGTTGTTTTGGATCCTCCAACATGCGGTGCTTGCTTCCACCTCATACTAGCCAAAATTTCTGCACCAAGTAGAACACCCTTAAACCAGTTTTGCCATGAGAGTCAAATATACCTACCTATGGATTGAATAAGATCCTTCAAGTAAGTTGTCATCGGTGCAAAAAGCAATAAAAATTGCTCCTAAATATGTAAGATATTTTATTGTAAGGGAAAATAAGCGTTGTACGAACTTGTGATGGTAAAGAAATAAAAGCGATGGACTGCATAATAAAGGTTGTTATCACAAAGGGCAATACAACGTGATGTTTCTTTGCATTAAGAGTTTGCACATCCAAAAACAAAAAACGCATGACAACCTCTGCTTCCCTCTACGAAGGTCCTATCTTTTACTTCCTAGTACTTACCTTTATACAAGAGTCATGGTGATCTTCACCACTTCCTATATTTCTCCTTTTTTCTTGGCAAGCATCATGTGGTGGGGAAAGATCCAAGCATATATGGCCATTCAAATATATTTGATCATGAATTATTATTGTTGACAATTATCTATATGATAAATAAGTTGGGAGGCGAAACTTTAAGCCCATATCTTTCTCTGTGTTCGACGGATGCCATTTGCTCTAAAAATATGCTTTGAAAGTTAGCAATCATGGAAGACTATATGATAGTTGAGTATGTGGAATTTGATAAATCAAAGCTCTTACATGGACCCTTCCTGAAAATAAGATGAATTGCAATTGGTTGGTGACTGAAAGCATAGTTTGTTAGTTTTCAAGAAACTTTCTGGTTTATACTCTAACGTGTGAATAGCTTGCTACTTGATCATGAGAAGTTTTATGATATGAGCTATTGTTTATGATACATAATGATGCTAGAAAAAGTTATTGGAATTATCATTGATCAAATTTGTGCACTTGCTAGCATTCACACTTCATAAATTATTTCTTTTATCATTTACCTACTCGAGGACGAGAAGGAATTAAGCTTGGGGATGCTGATACGTCTCCAACGCATCTATAATTTATGGCGTATTCATGCCATGTTTACAATAATTCTATATGATTTTGGTATGATTTTATTAGAACTAACTCGGACTGACGTTGTTTTCAGCAGAACTACCATGGTGTCGTTTTTTGCGCAGAAATAAAAGTTCTCGGAATGAGCTGAAAATTTAGTATGATTTTTGAGGACCAAAAGAGACCCCCGAAGCATTGGAGCTGGTCCAGAAGAGCCATGAGGAGGCGGCAAGTCTGCCTGGCGCGGCCAGGGGCGGTCGCGCCTAGCAGGCTTGCCACTGCCTTGTGGCCCCCCTTGACGTGAGATCAACGCCAAAACTTCCTATAAATATAGAAACCTCCAAAAAGAAACCTAGATCGGGAGTTCCGCCGCCACAAGCCTCCAGAGCCACGAAAAACCAATCGGGAGCCCGTTCCGGCAGCCTGCCGGAGGGGGAAACCATCATCCGAGGCCATCTTCATCATCCTGACGGCCTCCATGATGAGGAGGGAGTAGTTCACCCTCGGGGCTGAGGGTATGTACCAGTAGCTATGTGTTTGATTTCTCTCTCATGTTCTTGAGATGACACGATCTTGATGTTCTGCGAGCTCTATTGATATAGATGAATCAAATGGAGTTTTCCCCTCTCTATCTTGTTGTGATGAATTGAGTTTTCCCTTTGAAGTTTTCTTATCGGATTGAGTCTTTAAGGATTTGAGAACACTTGATGTATGTCTTGTGATGGGATATCCATGGTGACAATGATATGTTCTATTAATCCACTTGATGTGTGTTTTGGTGATCAACTTGCTGGTTCCATGACCTTGGGAATCTATGCATAGGGATTGGCACACATTTTTCTCTTAACTTTCTGGTAGAAACTTTGGGGCACTCTTTGAAGTTTTTTGTGTTGGATTCAACATGATGAATCTGAAATTGTGTGGTGCATATCGTATAATCAAGCCCATGGGTACTTGTGGTGACATTGGAGTATCTAGGTGACATTAGGGTTTTGGTTGACGTGTATTTTAAGGTGTTATTTTAGTACGAACTCTAGGCATGTTCGTGACACTTATAGGGATAGCTCATAAGATTGATCGGAAAAGATAACTTTGGGGTGGTTTCATACCCTATAATAATTTCTTCGTTTGTTCTCTGCTATTTGTGACTTCGGAGTGAACTCTTTGTCGCACGAGAGGTATTTACGTATGATTCAACTATGTTAGTATTGTTGAGAGAACTTGCACTAGTGAAAGTATGAACCCTAGGCCTTGTTTCTAAGCATTGCAATACCATTTGTGCTCACATTTGTTACTTGTTTCCTTGCTGTTTTTCTATTTTTATATTACAAAAACCTATATCTACCATCCATATTGCACTTGTATCACCATCTCTTCGCCGGACTAGTGCACCTATACAATTTGCCATTGTATTGGGTGTGTTGGGGACACAAGAGATTTCTTGTATTTGATTGCAGGGTTGTTTAAAAGAGACCATCTTCATCCTACACCTCCAACGGATTGATAAACCTTAGGTCATACACTTGAGGGAAAATTGTCATTGTCCTACAAAACTCTGCGCTTGGAGGCCCAACAAAGTCTACAAGAATAAAGTTGCATAGTAGACATCACGGGCTCGGCCTCCACGGCGACGGGCGGCGTGCGCGCTATGCCGAAGGAGTGGGAGGAGTCGAAGGACGAGGAGGATGGCGCCTGCACCGTGGCTGCCACGACGAGCCCCGCCGGCGGGAGATGGAGGTCGGCTCCATCGGGTACTCGAGGCGTGGAACGTTGCCGCCCTCATGTGCTCGAGGACGGCCTCGAGCGTGCGTCCGGGGACGCCCCACCAAAGACGGCGGTCCTCGCTGTTGTTGCGGCCGCGTGCAGGGCCGCCGTTGGTGGAGGCGAGTTGCTCCTCACGGCGGCCCTCGAAGTACGCCGTCCAGAGGTCGATGCTATCGGGAGCGTACCTCGGCAGCCGGCGCACTCCCTCGGACAAGGAGGACCGGATCCGTGCGATCTCGGCATGCCGCTCAGCTCTGGTGGGCACCGGTGGCACACGGACGCTATTGAAAATATGCCCTAGAGGCAATAATAAATTAGTTATTGTCATATTTCCTTGTTCATGATAATCGTTTATTATCCATGCTATAATTGTATTGATCGGAAACTCAGATACATGTGTGGATACATAGACAACACCATGTCCCTAGTATGCCTCTAATAGACTAGCTCGTTGATCAAAGATGGCTAAGGTTTCCTAGCCATTGACATGAGATGTCATTTGCTGACGGGATCACATCATTAGGAGAATGATGGAATGGACAAGACCCAAACTACAAATGTAGCATATGATCGTGTCAGTTTGTTGCTACTGTTTTCTGCATGTCAAGTATCTGTTCCTATTACCATAAGATCATGCAACTCACTGACACCGGAGGAGTGCCTTGTGTGTATCAAACGTCGCAACATAACAGGGTGACTATAAAGGTACTCTACAGGTATCTCGGAGGGTGTCTGTTGGGTTGGCATGGATCAAGACTAGGATTTGTTACTCCGAGTGACGGAGAGGTATCTCAGGGCCCACTCGATAATACAACATCACAACAAGCCTTGCAAGCAATGTGACTAAGTGTTAGTCACGGGATCTTGTATTACGGAATGAGTAAAGAGACTTGCCGGTAACGAGGTTGAACTAGGTATGGAGATACCGACGATCGAATCTCGTGCAAGTAACATACTGAAGGACAAATGGAACATCATACGGGATTAACTGAATCCTTGACATAGAGGTTTGACCGCTAAAGATCTTCATAGAATATGTAGGAACCAATATGGGCATCCAAGTCCCGCTATTGGTTATTGACCGTAGAGGTGTCTCGGTCATGTCTACATAGTTCTCGAACCCGTAGGTTCTGCACACTTAAGGTTCGGTGACGTTTCGGTAGTATAGAGTTATGTATGGTGGTTACTGAAGGTTGTTCGGAGTCGAGATCCCGAACATCACGAGGAGCTCCGGAATGGTTCGTAGGTAAATATTGATATATAGGAAGTCCTATTTTGGTCGCCGGAAAAGTTTCGGGCTCATCGCTATTGTACCGGGAGTGCCGGGAGTGTACCGGGAGACCATTGGGAGGGGTATTTCGACCCAAGAGGCTACATGGGCTGTGGGAGAGTGAATACCAGCCCTTAGTGGGCTGGTGGAAGTCCCACACAAGGCCCATGCGGCTGGGAGAGAAAAGCCCAAAAAGAAAAGGTGGAAAAAGGCAAAAAAGGCAAAAAGGAAGGAGTCCTGGTCCTACTAGGATTGGAGGAGGATTCTTCCTCTCCTCCTTGGTTCGGCCGAAGCCTAGGGCTGGCCCCTTGAGGGACAAGCCTCCTCCTCTCTTCCTCTTATATATACTAGAGGATTTAGAGGAAAAAGCTAACCCTAATAGCCACGTGCTCCCTCTCCTCTAGATCGCAGTTTCTCCTCTAGATCGGTTTTCAACGGTGCTTAGGCGAAGCCCTGCTGGAATAGCTCCACTACCATCGCCACAACGCCGTTGCGCTGCCGGAGAACTCATCTACCTCTCCGCTCCTCTTGCTGGATCAAGAAGGCGGAGATCGTCATCGAGTTGTACGTGTGTTGAACGCGGAGGTGTTGTCCATTCGGCTCTAGATCGAAAGGACTGTGATCAAGATCGCGAGAAAGATCGTGATGAGATCGCGGGACGGATCATGATGAGTTCACGGGACGGGTCATGATTGGATCACAGGATGGATCGTGATGAGATCGTGGGACGCTCGGCGATTTGGATCGCAAAGACGTTCGACTACACCAACCGCGTTTCTTAACGCTTCCCGCTTAGCGATCTACAAGGGTATGTAGATCCACTCTCCCTCTCGTAGATGCTCATCACCATGGATAGATCTTGCGTGTGCGTAGGAAATTTTTTGTTTCCCATGCAAGGTTCCCCAACAGTGGCATCATGAGCTAGGTCTATGTGTAGATGAGATCTCGAGTAGAACACAAAGAGTTTGTGGGCGTTGATGCTTAGATTGCTTCCTCCCTTGGTCGTGTTTTGGTTCAGCGGTATTGTGGGATGAAGCGTCCCGGACCAACCTTACTCGTACGCTTACAAGAGACCGGTTCCATCGACTGACGTGTAACTTCGTTGCACAAAGATGGCTGGCGGGTGTCTGTTTCTCCTAATTTAGTTGGATCGGATTCGACTAAGGCGGTCCTTGAGAAGGTTGAAAAGCAAGCAACTTATGTATCACCATTGTGGTTTATGCGTAGGTGAGAATTGTTCTTGCTAGATACCCGTAGCAGCCACGTAAAACATGCAACAACAATTAGAGGACGTCTAACTTGTTTTTGCAGGGTATGTTGTGATGTGATATGGACAATTATATATGTGATGTATGAGATGATCATGTGTTGTATAGTATATCACGACTTGCATGTCGATGAGTACGACAACCGGCAGGAGCCATAGGGTTGTCTTTAATTATTGTATGACCTGCGTGTCAATCATTAAGCGTTATGTAATGCTTTACTTTATCGCTAAACGGTAGAAATAGTAGTAGAAGCATGGTGGGCGCGACAACCCCGATGACGACACGTTGATGGAGATCATGGTGTCATGCCGGTGACGATGGAGATCATGTCGGTGCTTTTAAGATGGAGATCAAAAGCACAAGTTCATGGCCATATCATGTGACTTATGATTTGCATGTGATGTTAATCCTTTTATACACCTTGTTTTGCTTAGGACGACGGTAGCATTATAAGGTGATCCCTCACTTAATTTCAAGATAAATTGTGTTCTCCCCAAGTGTGCACCGTTGCGAAAGTTCGTCGTGTCGAGACACCACGTGATGATCGGGTGTGATAGACTATATGTTCACATACAACAGGTGCAAGCCAGTGTTACACATGCAGAACACTCGGGTTAAACTTGACGAGCCTAGCATGTACAGACATGGCCTCGGAACACAAGAGACCGAAAGGTCGAACATGAGTCATATAGTAGATATGATCAACATGATGATGTTCACCATTGAAACCACCTCAACTCACGTGATAATCGGACTTGAGTTGTTGAATTTGGATCATGTATCACTCGAATGACCGAAGGGATGTCAATTTGAGTGGGAGTTCTTCAGTAATATGATTAATTGAACTCATTATCATGAACATAGTCAGTCGTATCTTTGCAAATTATGTTGTAGATTACTTGCTCGCGTTGTAGCTCCCTTGAATTTTTATATGTTCCTAGAGAAATAGAGTTGAAAGATGATGGTAGCAATATTGCGGACTGGGTCCGTGATCTTAGGATTGTCCTCATTGCTGCACAGAAGGCTTATGTACTTAATGCACCGCTCGGTGCGCCACCCCCCTCTAGCGTCGTCTGTAGATGTTGTGAACATCTGACAGGCACGTTCCGATGACTACTTGATAATTTAGTGTGTTATGCATTACGGCTTAGAATTGAGGCTCCAAAACGTTTTGAACGTCACAGAACATATGAGATGTTCTAAGAGCTGAAATTGGGATCTCAGGCTCGTGCCCATGTTGTGAGATATGAGATCTCCAACAAGATTCTTTGCCTGCAAGATGAAGGATAATAGCTCAATCGTTAAGCATATGCTCAGATTGTCTGGGTGCTACAATCGCTTGAATCGAGTGGGAGTTGATCTTCCAGATAAGATAGTGATTGATATAGTTCTCCAAGTCATTGTCACTAAGCTACTAGAACTTGGTGATGAACTATAAAATGCCAGGGATAGAAATAATGATCCCCGAGCTGTTCGCGATGTTTGACACCGCGACGGTAGAAATCAAGAAGGGGCATCAAGTGTTTATGGTTAGTAAAACCACTAGTTTTGAGAAGGGCAAGGGCAAGGAGGGAAACTTCATGGATGGCAAGTGAGTTGCTGCTCCAGTGAAGCAACCCAAAGTTGAACCCAAACCCGAGACTAAGTGCTTCTATTATGAGGTGAGCGGTCGCTGAAGCGGAACAACCCTAGAAACTTGGTAGATAAGAAGGCTGGCAACGTCGACACAAGTGTATTTGATATACACGTTATTGATGTGTACCTTGCTAGTACTCCTAATAGCACCTGGGTATTGGATACCGGTTCGGTTGCTAAATGTTCGTAACTCGAAGTAAAAGCCACGGAATAAACGGAGACTAGCTAAGGGTGAGGTGACGATGTGTGTTGGAAATGTTTCCAAGGTTGATGTGATCGACATCGCACGCTCTCTCTACCTTCGGGATTAGTGACGAACCTAAATAAATGTTATTTGGTGTTTTGCGTTGAGCATGAACGTGATTAGATCGTTTTTATTGCAACACGGTTATTCATTTAAGTTAGAGAATAATTGTTATTCTATTTACATGAATAATACCTTCAATGGTCATGCACCCAGTGAGAATGGTTTGTTGAATCTTGATCATAGTAATACACATGTTCATAACATTGATGCCAAAAGATACAAAGTTAATAATGACAGTACCACATACTTGTGGCACTGCCACTAAAAGTCATATTGGTATAAAGCGCATGAAGAAACTCCATGTTGGTGGATCTTTGGACTCATTCGATTTCGAATCGGTTGAGACATGCGAACCATGCCTCTTGGGCAAGATGACTAAGGACCCCGTTTTCCGGATTGATGGAGCGGGCAAGTGATTTATTGGAAATGATACATGTTGATGTATGCAATGCAATGAGTCTTGTAGCGTGTGGTGGATACCGTTATTTTCTTACCTTCGCTGATGATTTGAGTAGATATAGTGTATGTTTACTTAATGAAACACAAGTCTGAATCGTTTGAAAAGTTCAAGCAAATTCAGAGTGAAGTTTAAGATCATCGTGACAAGAAGATAAAAATGTCTGCGATATGATCATGGAGGTGAATATCCGAGTTACGAGGTTGGCATACAACTTTAGACAATGTGAAAGTCGTTTCACAACTCACGCCACCTAGAACACCATAGAGTGATGGTGTGTTCGAACGTCATAGTCGTGCTCTATTGGATATGGTGCGGGCTATGATGTCTCTTATCGTTTTGCTACTATAGTTTTGGGGTTATGCATTAGAGACAACTACATTCACTTTAAATAGGGCACCATCTAAATCTGTTGAGATGACACCGTGTGAATTATGGTTTGATAGAAACCTAAGATGTCATTTCTTAATGTTTGGGGCTGCGACGCTTGTGTGGAAAAATGTTTTCATCTAATGAGCTCGAACCCAAAGCGGACAAATGCATCTTCATAGATTACCCTAAGAACAGTTGGGTGAACCTTCTATCTTAGATCCAAGCATAAAGTGTTTGTTGCTAAAACGGGTCCTTTCTCGAGAAAGAGTTTCTCTCAAAAGAATTGAGTGGGAGGAAGATAGAACTTGATGAGGTTGTTGAACCTTTGTTTCAACGAGAGAGTAGCGCAGCGCAGGAAGATGTTTCTGTGAAGGCTACGTTAGTTAAGAGGAAGTTAATGATGATGATCATGAAGCTTCGGATCAAGTTACTATCGAACCTCGTAGGTCGACAAGGACGTGTACTCCTCCTGAGTGGTACGGCAACCCTGTCTTAGAGGTCATGTTGTTGGACAACGATGAACCTACGAACTGTGGAGAAGCGATGATGGGCCCGGATTCCGACAAATGGTTAGAGGCCATGAAATCCGAGAAAGGATCCATGTATGAAAACCAAGTATAGAATTTGGTAGACTTGCTCGTTGGACGACACGTCGTCGAGTACAAATGGACCTTTGAGATGATGACAGACACTGATGGTAAATGTCACCATTTATAGAGCTCGACTTGTCGCAAAGAAGTTTCCAACAAGTTCAAGGAGTTGACTGCGATGAGACTTTCTCACTCGTTGCGATGCTAAAGTCTGTTGGAATTATGTTAGTAGTTGCTGCATTTTTCAATTATGAAATCTGGCAGATGGATGACAAAACATCGTTTCCTTAACAATTTACTTGAGGAAAAGTTGTATGTGATACAACCAGAAGGTTTTGTTAGTCCTAAGGATGCTAAAAGGTGTGCGAGCTCCAGCAATCCTTCTAAGGGATGGAGCAAGCATCTTGGAGTTGGAATATACGCTTTGATGAGGTGATCAAAGTTTTTTGAGTTTATACAAAGTTTACGAGAAACTTGTATTTACAATAAAGTGAGTGTGAGCACTATAGAGTTTCTGATAAGCATATGTGGATGACATATTGTTGATCAGAAATGATGTAGAATCTCTGGAAAGCATAAAGGGTTGTTTGAAAAGAGTTTTTCAAAGGAAGACCTAGATAAAGCTACTTAATTGTTGGGCATCGCAATCTATAGAGATAGATCAAGACGTCTGATAAGACTTTCAATGAGTACATACCTTGAAAAGATTTTGAAATAGTTCAAAATGGATCGGTTAAAGAACGAGTTCTTGCCTGATTTGTAAGGTGTGAAGTTGAGTGAGACTCAAAGCTCGACCACGGCAGAAGAAGAGAAAGGACGAATGTCGTCCCCTATGCCTTAGCCATAGGCTCTCTATAGTATGCCATGCTGTGTACCGCACATGTGTGTGCCTTGCCATGAGTCCGTCAAGGGGTACACGAGTGATCCAGGAGTGGATCACTGGATAGCGGTCAAGATTATCCTTAGTGACTAAAAGACTAAGGAGATGTTTCTCGATTATGGAGGTGATAAAGGGTTCATCGTAAAGAGTTACGTCGATGCAAGCTTTAACACTAATCCGGATGACTCTTAGTAGCAATCCGGATACGTATAGTGGAGCAGCCATTTGGAATAGTACCAAGTGGAGTGTGGTAGCAGTGTTTACAGTTTGACATAGAGATTTGCAAAGTACACACGGATCGGAATGTCACAGACCCGTTGACTATAAGACCTCTCTCACATGCAAAGCATGATCGAGCCCTAGAACTCATTGGGTGTTAGATTCATAACAATGCGAATCACATGGTGATGTGAACTAGATTATTGACGCTAGTGCAAGTGGGAGACTGTTGGAAATATGCCCTAGAGGCAATAATAAATTAGTTATTGTCATATTTCCTTATTCATGATAATAGTTTATTATCCATGCTATAATTGTATTGATCGGAAACTCAGATACATGTGTGGATACATAGAGAACACCATGTCCCTCGTATGCCTCTAATAGACTAGCTCATTGATCAAAGATGGCTTAGGTTTCCTAGCCATTGACATGAGATGTCATTTGATAACGGGATCACATCATTAGGAGAATGATGGGATGGACAAGACCCAAACTACAAATGTAGCATATGATCATGTCAGTTTGCTGCTACTGTTTTCTGCATGTCAAGTATATGTTCCTATGACCATAAGATCATGCAACTCACTAACACCGGAGGAGTGCCTTGTGTGTATAAAACGTCGCAACGTAACTGGATGACTATAAAGGTACTCTACATGTATCTCCAAGGGTGTCTGTTGGGTTGGCATGGATCAAGACTGGGATTTGTTACTCCGTGTGACGGAGAGGTATCTCAGGGCCCACTCGGTGATACAACATCACAACAAGCCTTGCAAGAAATGTGACTAAGTGTTAGTCACGGGATCTTGTATTACGGAACGAGTAAAGATACTTGCCGGTAACGAGGTTGAACTAGGTATGAAGATACCGACGATCGAATCTCGGGCAAGTAACATACCGAAGAACAAAGGGAACATCATACGGGATTAACTGAATCCTTTACATAGAGGTTCAACTGATAAAGATCTTCATAGAATATGTAGGAACCAAAATGGGCATCCAGGTCCCGCTATTGGTTATTGACCGTAGAGGTGTCTCGGTCATGTCTACATAGTTCTCGAACCCGCAGGGTCTGCACACTTAAGGTTCGGTGACGTTTCAGTAGTATAGAGTTATGTATGGTGGTTACCGAAGGTTGTTCGGAGTCCCGGATGAGATCCCGGATGTCACAAGGAACTCCGTAATGGTCCGGATGATATATAGGAAGTCCTATTTTGATCGTCGGAAAAGTTTTGGGCTCATCGGTAGTGTACCGGGAGACCATCGGGAGGGGTATTTCGACCCAAGAGGCTACATGGGCTGTGGGAGAGTGAATACCAGCCCTTAGTGGGCTGGTGGAAATCCCACACAAGGCCCATGCGGCTGGGAGAGAAAAGCCCAAAGAGAAAAGGTGGAAAAAGGCAAAAAAGGCAAAAAAGGAAAGAGTCCTAGTCCTACTAGGATTGGAGGAGGAATCTTCCTCTCCTACTTGGTTCGGCCGAAGCCTAGGGCTGGCCCCTTGAGGGCCAAGCCTCCTCCTCTCTTCCTCTTATATATACTTGAGGATTTAGAGGAAAAAGCTAACCCTAATAGCCACGTGTTACCTCTCCTCTAGATCGCAGTTTCTCCTCTAGATCGGTTTTCAGCGGTGCTTAGGCGAAGCCCTGCTGGAATAGCTCCACCACCATCGCCGTAACGCCGTCGTGCTGCCGGAGAACTCATCTACCTCTCCGCTCCCTCTTGATGGATCAAGAAGGCGAAGATCGTCATCGAGTTGTACGTGTGCTGAACGCGGAGGTGCCGTCCGTTCGACGCTAGATCGGAAGGACCGTGATCAAGATCGCGAGACAGATCGTGATGAGATCGCGGGACGGATCGTGATGAGTTCACGAGACGGATCGTGATTAGATCGCGGGACGGACCGTGATGAGATCGCGGGACGCTCGGCGATTTGGATCGCAAAGGCGTTCGACTACACCAACCGCGTTTCTTAACGCTTCCCGCTTAGCGATCTACAAGGGTATGTAGGTCTACTCTCCCTCTCGTAGATGCTCATCACCGTGGATAGATCTTGCGTGTGCGTAGGAAAATTTTTGTTTCCCATGCAACGTTCCCCAACAGACGCCGCCGGGCTGAGCCTCTAGGCACCCGGCGCCCGCATGTCACGCGGCGTCGGGTACCCCGCCTCGTACAACAGGCAGGCCTTGTCCTCATGGAGGTGCCGGCGGCCGAAGCCGTTGCGGGCCGTGCCGTCGCCTGGGTAGCGCTCCGCCATTGGGGGAGAGGGGGAGAGAAGATCGCCGCGCGCGGGGGAGGGAGAGGGAGGGGCTTCGGCGGTGGGACTTGGGGGCTTGGTGTCGATGTGCGGCGAACACCGGCGAGGTCGACTTTTATAGGAGGCTAGCGGGCGGCACCGTGCGGACGCGTGGGAGGCGAGGTGCGGACGCGCGTCGCCCCGTACTGACTGCGTCGCCCCGTGAACGCCGGCTCATGAACGCGTCGTATCAATGGAAGGCTGACCGGCGGCAGCCTTGCATTGATTCCCCGCGGGAAACCGAGGCAATGAGGACGACGACGCCACGCGGTCGCTGACTTGGCGGGCCCACCCTTTTTCGCGTCAAAAATGTTTCGTCCGGCGTGCCCAGGCGTCCCCAGCGCGCCGGGTTCTACCTGGATACGCGGGCGCAAAATTGGGCCCTAACCGGCGAAAAATGGGCTCCAGGACGTGACTAGACCGATTTTCGTCCGGCGACGATAAAAAATGATCTTAGGAGGAAAAGGAAGCGGCTGAAGATGCTCTGACACCAACATGTGCAAGCCCCGACGATACGTCACACCTTGCACCGTCGGAAGATCACCGCCTTGCCTCCCGATCGCCAACTAGCTACCTCTGAGGCGCCTTAAGGTTTTGGACGTGGTGGACTCACGGTAGCCTCCCAATGTGCTAGATGCGTCCCTGATGCGTAGGGTTGGATGGCCGCCTCCATATCACTGTCTAAGAACACATCTGCCCGTGTTCACGGATGTTTGGGATGTCCGTTTTGATGCACTGTGTTTAACATCATCACAGTGAAGCCAAAATTTATCGTCTCGTCAACACAAAAAAAGGCACAAATCTATCGATGTTTCACTTGGGGAAATGCTGCATGGACCTGTCGGCACGGTTCACTTGCCCATCCGCAACGCGGCAAAGCGCACTAGCACAAAGCCAGACAAAATCCAAGCGCAGCAACCACCGTTCTGGTCGGCAGGACAACGATGGCGTTGAAAAAACTTGGGTCGTGATGGAGGAGCAGCAAACCTACGTGGATCAGCTGCACCTTGTCCCTCCCACGACGTCGTGCATGCCTGGTGAATCCTCCTCCGGATATGTAGCTCGTCACACATCCACATTATCTTGCTTCCTCGACAAGATGCAGCGCACGTCGTGGCGCCGCGCGTGGAGGGAATGTCCGGCGGGTACGTCAGGGGAGGGAACACCTGTTCGTGCATGGCATGGCTTGGCTAAGTTGGCGTGGACTCGGAGGCAGGCATCACCGTCACGTTGTCCGTCCTTTTGACCCAACCCCGTCGATCTCGTCAAACAATCCTTCGAATCTAGCACTACCTTAACAGCAAACGATCGAGCACGACATGACCAGCACCACCAGCTTTTCAGTGCCAAGCAGCATACGGCACGTACATTATGTCAAGAACGTGGTGAAAGGTCACGGTGAAAAAACTTTCTTCTCAATCGCGTTGTAGTACAGTGTTTTCAAGGAAAATGGCGAAATGCCATGAGGAAAAAAAGGCAACAGCGTTTCTTGTTTTTGCTAGGGCGGCGATCACCTGGTTGGATGACGAACTGGTTCTCGGTTCATTTACCCGCTGTGCATGCCCGCCCTGGCAGTGCGGCGGCCGAAGTGCGACGTGGAGGACCCGTTGAGGCCCTTGGCCAGCCGGTGCAGCCCGGGGTTCAGCCGGACGCACCCCATCAGGCTCAGCCCGTGCCGCGCTGTGCCGTCTTCTGGCCCCGCCGTTGCCCCGTACTTGCTCTGCTTCTTCTGCTTCCCGCCCGCCGAGGCGTCGCCATTGGCGGCCAAGGGTTCCTTCTTATTCGCAGGCGTGCCAAGATGTTGCACCGGCGAGTACTTGAACACCGGCTCCCTGCTCATAGTACTGCTGTCGGCGCGCCCTTTGGCCGATAGCCTCCGGAACAGGAGCAGGTCGCTGAGCCGCCATTTCTTCCGGCCGCCATTGTTCGCGGTCGGTGGGACGGAGCGTGGCGACGCGACAGAGTCGGGATTCATGGGCACGGTGTCCGTTGCGGTGTCGGCGGCTGCGTCCTTGACGCTGGCGCCGAGAGGGGACGGCGCGGCAGCCTTGGACGCGTTCGCCATGGCTGTGGCGAACGGGTCGAAGTCGGGCCCGGGCCCGGGCCCGGCCAGGCCCCGAAGCCGGGGAGACCACATGGCGGACCTGGCTGATCGTGGCGACGAGCCGACGCTGCCGCCGTCGAGCAGGCGCGGCGGCGGCTTCAGCGGCCGGATCTTGCCTTCGTCGAAGAGCTCGTCGGCCGTCGTCAGCTGATCCGGCTCCTGCGCGCTCCGGTCCAGGAGGACGCCGAAGTCGAAGTCCGCGTTCTCACCGTCACCGGTCGCCGTCGCCGTCGCACCAGAGCCGAGCCCGGGCTTCGGTGTCCCCGGCTTCTCCTCCCAGTCGAACGGCACGGAAGATTCGACCGTGCGGCGCGTGGAGTATGACGCGCGGGGCTGGAAGCCGTCGTCACCGTCGCCCGCGCCGGAGAACTGCGCGTATATGGCAGCCGCGCGCTCCGGGCTGGCGGGGGCGCTGGCGAAGTGCTGGAAGAGGTCGAAGGGGTCGGCGCCATCCGAGAGGCCGTCGGCGGAGACGACGTCGGGCGGGAGGAGCCCGAACGGGTTGGGCGACGGGGGCGCAGTCACCGCCGTGGTGGCCAGGAACGGGTTGCCGGCCTCCAATGCGTCGGCGGAGCCGAACGGGTTCCTGGTGCTCGCGGACCGCGCGGGGTAGGCATCCTCGTCGAGGACCGCGCCGTCGAAGCGAAACTCCGGCGGCGGCGTGGCGATCTCCATCGATCACGTCCGGTTGGCTAGCTCTTGGTCCGAGGGTGTGCTGTGGTGCGTGGCGTGGTGGCGAGGAGCGAGGTTGCGATCGAGAGACCGGCCCTGAAGCAAGTATAAGGAAGGAAGAGGGAGGGAGAGGAGGCGAGAAATGATCAAAATGACGAACGTGGCGGGGACTTAAATGGATGGACGGCGGGATTGTCGCCCGCCATGTTTTGGTTCAGCTTCCCTCCGGGGCCCGCAACCATCTCAACACTTGTCGCCTCGATCACGGGGAGAAAAATCAATTGCAATTGGCTGGGGGCGGCACAATTCAGCGTGTTGCACTTGCACTACTCGGTTGACGCGCTAATGATCTCCCATTTAAACGAGTTTACACATCGAGTTTTTTTTTCGAGTCTAGTTTCCACATCAAGGTGAATCTTTGCATCCCAGCCAGGCCTGGGATGTAATTTTGGCCGCTTGCATCCAGATTTTGACTCACATGAAGTTTAAAGTGCCTCTAAACCAGGCCCGAGAGGGTTTGGTAGTAGGTTTTATTTGTCAGCAATAATGTTGTTCATGGTCAGGGCCGGAGCCAAGCCCCGGGCCACGGGCCTGCTACAGTTACACTATAGTCTCGCTAAAATGCCTCGATGCTACAGTAAACACAGTATGCATTATATGCACCCCCTAGGTCATGAATCTGTCACTGTTCATGGTGTTTAGGTAGATGATTTCCATGTCGGTTATAACGTTAGTGTGGTAGATGTGGCAAGGGGAGAATATGAGGTGCTATGAGAGCACCTCCGAGCGACCTCAATGGTCGATCTCGAGATCCAATGGTCAACATCAATGTTTGTAGAAAACTCCCCGATGAATACCATAATTACGTGCAGGTGCACAAACATTGACGTTGATTGTTGGATCTCGGATCAACGACCGGGGTTGTGTGGGAGCACCTAATGTGAGGTGCTCCCGTATCACTAGATATTCCGTGTGTGTTGAAGATGCATCATTCTTTTTTAGCTAGTCTTAATGCTAACCATTGTAGGAGATAATCATCGAAGACTTTAGTCAAGGCATGGTTATGTCGAAGACCCAGACCTATACCTTTTCGTCCTACATTGAGGATTCCCAGCCCTTGACTCTGAATGCAAAGGCGTTCGAGGGTGTCTGTGATAGCCTCTTTAGTGTTGGTGATGCCTAAGCTAGCTAGTAAGATGTACACTATGGTTGACAAGGTACATGTGAGGGGGCAATGAAGGGGAATGCAGCGAAATAGTATCCTTTCATGTCCACTTTCATGTCGAACAAGATGTGTGATATCAACACTAATGTGGTGATGACTGACAAGGGGCTTCACGGAGGTGCACCTGAACGTTGTTGCCAAGATGGTGTTTGAGTTATGTGGTACAAAGGTGGCCACGACAGATGTGTACACCCATCTTAGGAAGTGGAGAGTGAGATGGATCCAAGTTTCCAAGCTTAGAGACCTTAGCGACGCGCAATAGGATCGATACACCTTCGTCATTATGTTGGAGACTGAGTGTACCAAGGCCACATCATGGTTAGCTAACATAGCACTTTTTTCACTTGATCAAACATGCCAAACACAACTAAAAACATTGTATTTCTCTCTTAGGATCACCCAAGGACGTTGAATTCCTCAACAAGCCCATCCAAAACAACTCTCATACGCAAACCATCTTCTTCTCGGGTCTCACTACTAGCAAGCATCCCATGGGTTGTAGTGAGCCCCTCAACACACCATCCCTTTGATATGCATGCATAGAGAGTTGGAGACCATCATCCGTGATGAGCGTGACAAGGTTTTTGATGTTGATCACACTCCTGCTGTTGAGAGGAAGACGGGTGCCTTCATGGAAGAGGAGTTGAGCATCTTTATCACTATGACCGAGACCGTTAAAGAGATGGCATCGCCATCAGGGAGAGCAAGCCCGTCGACATGGACCCTATCATATACACGCTATTTGTGGACATCACTGGGTTCAATGAGAGGGGTCTCATGGTTGCTCTTAGCAACCTCTTGGACAACATGACACAATGTATTGGGTTTGTTGAGATGAAAAAGGAACGCATGATGCTCTAGCATGGGACATGGCGGAGCAAGCACTACTACGTGTAGCGCAAGAGTCTCTGATGATGGTGGCATGCATGATGATGGTGATGCACATTTTGTGGCAGCTACAACATGAAAAAAGTCTTGATGTCATGCATATTTTTCTGAGGTGGTATATACCAAACCCTCAAATGGTGATGGTGAACTTGAAATGGTAGGATTACACCCTCTGTTTGATCCGGTGGTAGGATGACACCGTAGTGTAGAATGGACTTGTGATGCTTTTTTGGATATATGAATTATGCGTGCTTATGTTGCTTATTTTCCATATGTTTTGTTGCTTGTTGAAATCTTGTTCTTCTGTCTTGGTAGATGAAGTGGTATATATGTAATGTACTCACGGAGGGTCCATCGTCCATGGCAGTCATGACATGAACAAGTGAACAGTTACAAGAAAAATTGCTATAGAGGGTTCGAGACTATAGAGGAAGAGGAGGAGGATTACTCAAATTTCGTGCTCAAAGGTAAGATAAATCATGAAGTAGGCAGGGTTGTAGGTCAGACAGGGTTAAGTGGAGTGAAGAACTTGGTAATCGCCATCCCATTCATCGTCATTTGTGGTTTTGTTGTGCTCCTACATTCGCATGTAACACAAAATGACAACATTTATTAGGGATTGTAGCTGACAAACTCACCATATTGGGTGCAAGGTAACCACATTGGGCCGAATCACAAAACATGGGCAACAAAATGCTAATTGTTCAGTTGTTGCACTAATGCAGCATGTGTTTTGTAGGCAACCAAACAAAATGCACAACATGACCTGGGACCTGTATTAGCTCAAACATGCCTTATTGGGTCACTAATACAACTGGGCAAAAATCTGTGAAGATAACCAAACAATTGGAGTACTACGAGGTGAAAGAAATCCCATAATCTGACAAGGGAGGCGATATACCTAGCTTCTAGCGATTCATAAGGGGACATAGTGCTATCCTTAGAAGTTTCACACATGATACATGTTGAGGTGAAGGACAAAGAACTCGCACTACTAGGGAAAACCTTATACACAGAACCTTAGCAGTAGCGCTGGATAAAAGGAGGCGCTAGTGCTACATATCAATAGCGCGCATCCAGAAAAGGCGTTGCTGCTAACATCTTAGCAGTAGCGTGGCTTTCAAAAACGCGCTACTACTAATGTAGCCCCACCGTTGCCGTCAGGCTAGACTTAGTAGCCACGCATTTTACCGACCCGCGCTACTGCTAAGATAATAGTAGTAGCACGTATTTCTGACCAGCGCTACTGCTAAGTGGGCCTACACTTATCCTCTTCGCCCTGCACGGCCCCTCTCTCTCACTCTCTCCCTCCTCACTCCCTCCCTCTCCACACTTTGTGCCGTCGCGGCCGCCCCTCACTCGCTCCTCTCCACTCTGTGCTGCTGCCTCGCCCCTCACTCCCTTCCTCTCCCCCTCCCCACTCTCTCCCTCTCCACTCTACGCCACCGCCCCGCCCCTCACTCCCTCCCTCTCCCCCTTCTCACTCTCTCCTTATCTACTCTATGCCGCCACCGTAGGTCCTCCCCGGCGACCTCGCCCCCGACCCTGACCTCGACCCCGGCCCCGACCCCGACACCGACCCCGACCTCTGGTGAGACATCCCCACGCCTATAGGGTTCTTGCTAAGGACTAGATGATGCCCCAAACGTTGTTGCGGGAATATTTGCAATACATATATTGTGTTTTATTTTTTTATATATATTTGCTTCATGAGGTGTCATACTTGCATGTTGAGAAAAATAGGTTAGTGGACGCTAGCTAAATTCAAATGAGATGATTGTTGTACAAATGATAAATAGAAAGTAAAACATTAAACGATAAGAAAATTTTCTCATAGGAATTTGTCTCGACATCGACGATGCCTGGCCCGCATCCTCGTTATCGAGTGGTCGGCGAGAGCCTGCTTGATAGGCGCCATGTCCGGGACTGGGCTTCACTGGGCTGGCACTAGGAGGTGCTACCTTCTCGGGCATGGAGCTTGGTGAGGAATCCGGGTCTCGTCGTCGACCCAGAGCTTCTGTGGTGACGGTCACGTGGGCCACATTCGGTGCAGAGGGAGCAGGGCCTCGTGGAGGTGGTACATCGCCGTGTTAGGGAGGAGGACGAGCACGTCTGTCGCTACATGGAGGCGTTGGACGCCAGGTTCAACAATACCTGACAGATTCTTCAGGGATCTCACCCGAGTTATGATCCCGTGATGGTTTCTTATCTTTGGATGTCCACCACCCGCGACTCAGGAACCTCTAGTGACTTAGATTATTTGATAATATTCGATCTGTATTAGTGATCTTATATGATAATATTCAAGATGTATTAGTTAATATTTGATGATGCATTAACTGGATTATTCGAGATGATGTATTAGTGATATTATATTCGAGTTCATTAAAAATGTATTAGTGCTATTTTATCGGTATGATGTGTGTGTGACTTTCGGTCTGTCGTTGCTCCTTGTGTGACTTTCATGTGTGTTCTTGATGGAGGAATCCCGACTGTTGTCGTGGGGGACGTCTCCTCTTCTTATCTTCTTTGCGATATATTCGTCGGTATAATGTGCAAGAAAAGGAGAGGGGGGTGTTGGTGTCAAAACCGGCGGATCTCGGGTAGGGGGTCCCAAACTGTGAGACTAGAATTGACGGTAACAGGAGATGAAGAGGACACGAGTTTACCCAGGTTCGGGCCCTCCTAGGGAGGTAATACCCTACGTCATGTTTGCTTGTATTGATGATGTAAGGGGTTACAGAGTTGATCTACCTCGAGATCGTATAGCTAACCCTAGATGATTTGTCCTCTCCATATACCCTAAAACCCTCTGGCTTATATAGATGCCGAGGATGCCTAGGGTTTACACATGGTCGGTTACATGCCGAAGAGATAAACTTGCCTAACTATTACATCAGACGTGGAGTGCAAGCCATATTTCCCGAATCTTCCATCTTGGAGATTGGACCTTCAAATCCTTCGGTGTTCGGTAAGTAGCCCTCATAGTCCGGCCCACAACAATAAGTCGTCTATCCGAGGACCCCCTAATCTAGGACTCCCTCAGTAGCCCCCGAACTTGCCTCCAACGCCAAGGGTCTTCAGCTCCGACTGCTTCGTGAATAGAGTCTTCGGCTTGCGAGGTGAGTTCCTTCCTGTTGAACCATAGTTCAGCTTCCAATGACAAGTAGTCTCCCGCATAGTGGCACGCCCGAATACTGTAAATTGATTGGCCTTGAAGCCCAAACGTCAGGGGACAAACAACGGCCCTCTAATGACCTTTCTGACGAAAGGCTAAGGCCCACCACGACTGCCAGGCCAGTTGCATTGACTCGATTTGTGGTTTGAGGCCGTTTTAATCATCACGATCTATCAATATACCGATCGTGTCCCATTTTATACGGGATATACTTAACCACGCACACGCGACGGCTCGTGCGTCTCGGGGAGTGGAGGGATTCACAACATGGCGAGGGGAATCCACATCGACAGGCCTCATAAAAAGAGAAGGAAAACCCCAAAGGCTTTTTTACGCTCTCCATTCGACTTCTCCATCTCCCATTCCCTTGCACCTCCAGAGCACAGATCTAGGTCTCTCTGCCCCCACCTTCGAGCTTAGCAATGGCAGGGTTCCAATGGCCAGTGGGAAGCTTCCACAGTCAGCAACAAGGACATACTCGACCTCAAGAAGGCCGGTTACCTCCCCGCCAACATCCCTCATCGTGCAACGGAGGAGGGCCAAGTGATCCCCACCCCTAGGCCAGGCGAGAGGGTGGTGTTCATCCCTCACTTCATCAGGGGTTTGAGCTTCCAACTCCACCCCTTCGTCAGGGAGCTAATGTTCTTCTACGGCCTCGACTTCCATGACCTCCCGCTGAACTCCATCATGCACATTTTGGCGTTCATCCTCGTCTTTGAGGCCTTCCTACGCGTCGAGCCCCACTTCAGACTCTGGCTGCAGGTCTTCAACATCAAGCCCAAGTGCGTCAGCAGCAAGCACGCGGACTGTGGCGAGGCAGTCATCGGCAAGCTCGCCCACGTCGGGTGGCCGTCGGGCACCTTCATGTACACCATCAAGGGATGGTAAAAGGAGTGGTTCTATGTCACCGAACCACGAGAAGAGGGCCAGCTCCCCATCGCCGCATTCAGATCCAGTCCCCCCACCAGACTGGCTTCATGGCCCGAAAAGGGCCTGGTCTGGGGATCAGGGAAGGAGGTGACCGATCTGTAGAAGCACCTCCGCTCCTTGGTCGAGGAGGGCATCAAGCTAGACGATGTGGTCCAGGTGATGCTCCGAAGACGCATCCTCCCATGCCAGCGTCGAGGCACTCCCCTGTGGGCTTGAGAACTCGAAGCCAAGCCCACAGTCCGGAATCTCTTCCGCACTACGCGGGAGAAGTTGTGGAAGGCGCTCTTCAAATCGATGAAGAGCTGGCCATCCGAGGAGGAGAACAAGGGTCTGCATGCCGCCAAGCCCGATTCCGAGGTATGATATTCCGCAGCTTGGTTGGCTTTATTACACAAAGAATCCCTATATCCTCTTATCCGATCTGTTCTGGCAGAGATGGCAGAAGAAAGCCATCGACATCAACAGTCCGGCTCCTCAGCCCGAAGACGAGAGGACCGAGCTGTTAGCCAAGATGCTCATGGAGAAGCCTTACGAGGCTCCCATGAAGAAACAGAAGAAGAAGAAACCAGACCAAGCTGGCCTTCGCATCAGGGACCAGCCTGATGCCGCATCCGAAGACACCCCCGCCTCCTTAAATCAGGAGGAGCCCGAAGAGGATGAGGAAGAAGAGGAGGAGGTCGAGAGCAGGGGTAGGCAACTCCCCCCGCACCAAGAAGAGAGCGGCATCTTCGGACGCCCTGGTGCAGGTAGCTTCTCTTGCCCCGACGAGGGCGCGGCAGACGCGGGTAGTTTTGTCCGACGACAGCTCGGACTCGAGCTCCGCGTCCGAAGACCCCGAGGAGGTTCCACGAAGGAGCCTAAGGGTCAAGAGCCCCCCCCACAAAGGTTAGGAGCCGAAGATCCTCTTATTCATCATGAGTAGATTTATAGTTTGCTGACACACATGTTATTGGCCTTGCAGCCCCACGCGCATTATCCCCACCGAGGTGGTATCGGCGAGGAGACCCCGCCTGCCGAACTGGCGGGGAGCAGGGACGCCTCGCGCCCCACCACTCAAGGCGCCATGAAGGACGACGTGGAGGTGTCGTCCTAGCCTACTCCAATGGAGGCGAACACAGGGGGCGAGGGAGATCATATCATGGCCAAGGCTAACGCTTCGGCCACTCAAGACCAGGGGCACCACCCCACCCCAGACACCGAGGAGGCTGGGCAAGCGGACGCTCAGTCCCCTCCGAGAACATCTACGGAGCGCACTATGCCTCCGGAGGCACTAGTCCAATCCCCGGCACCGCCGACCAATAGGTGCTTGGCCATGGAGGAGGCTCTATCGAGCGCCTCCATCCCCGAGGATCACCACACTCTTATGGGTGCGGTACTTCAAAGCATTCAGTCCGTTGACAACGGACTGAAGGAGGCCTTCAAAGATCTCCTTGTAGGTTTTCAAGTAAGTCACCCAATGTTTAGGCAAGGATTTTATTTATTCGTATTGTATACATGGCAGCCCCCAAGCCCCCGAGCCCTAGGTGAGGTGAACAAGCTCAGCTAGGGGTCACATCTGAGTCCGATAGCGCACTAGAAGCACTTTAAGTGTTCAGCATGCTAGAATAAATCGATATATGATCGGATTGTCTATAATTCGGGAAGTGAGCGCCGATGTAATGTATTAATTGTGTGTGTAATGTAGGCTTCATCATCAGTAGCGACCGCAAATGGCGCTGAGCTGGAGGAGTTAAATCGAAAGCTGAAGTGTTCCGAGGACGAAGCTACAGCCCTCAACCGAAGGCCCGACGAGGCTCAAGGTATGTTGAGACAGAATCCGAATACCTTCGTCTAAATTTTATAGTCTGAATACCGTCAATGCGGATTCTTTATCTATGTATACTACACATGCAGCCTCAGTGAAGGAGGTGGAGAGGCTCAAGGACGAGCACCAGTGCACGAAGGACGAGATGGTCGTCGAGAGGGCGGCTGCTAAGGAAACGGCTACTGCCCTTTCCGCCATGCGGTCCACTAGTGGAAAGCATGAAGCTCGCATGGCAGAGGTCCAACAGGAGCTCAAGGACACCAGCAAGAGATGCGAGGTCTTTGAGCAGAAGAACAAAGCGAGCTCGGCTGAACTGTCCACCATGAAAGCCAACCTCCAGAAGGAGCGGATGGACAGACTATTCTACGAGGAGCAAGTGCGCCAGGCCAAGGAAATAGCCGATGGTAAGCTGTACTCATTAAAGTGCGTTTTCGGGGATAGCAGATTCGAGTTGCTTACCCCGGTGTGGCGAACCTCAGGCGCGTCTGCCAATCTCTAGAAGAGCGGGTGGATGCCAATTAGTTGTTCGCCTCGCGGGGAGAGGAAGATGAAGCTCGGATGTTTTGGGCATAATTCGGAGCCCCCGAGCGTCCTCCTCTTCTAGTGGAGCAGCTGAAACAGCTAACGGAGCTGCACCAGATGGCAGAGCAGGCCATGATGGACCTCTGCATCCGCTTATGTCCCGGCGAGCCGCTACCAGGCAGCTACTTCGGTCTGGTGCAGAGACTGATTGCTGCCACGCACTGCCTCGACACCGTCAAGCGCTCCTCGTGCATCGAAAGAGTCCGGATGGCCCTTGCCAAGGCCAAAGTGCATTGGCCGGGGCTCAATCCGATGAAGTTAGCCACCAACCCACCGCCACCCAGGAAGGAGCACTGACGCCCTGAGCTATACTTCGATGGAGTGATGGAGAGTGCTCGGGTGATAGCGCCGCAGTGTTCGGGTGAAAAATTATTTGAATGAGCTTGTAACATGTTCGAAGACTCGTGATAAATTTTTAATGATATTAGTATCCGCTCTTACATGGTTTTACATTCCTTTATAACTCCTATGTGGTTGTTTAATACTGAAAGATGCGAGTCGTCGGCTTCATCCCCCACGTAGATACTACATGGGGTGTCTATGCCAATGCACTGTGTCCCTTAACCGTATTATCGGAACCCGAAGGCGGTGTAGTGCGGCAGACTAGGCAATCAGACTATAGTGCTTTATTTCTTTCACTTAACCGAAGGGGCACGAAAAGGACTACAGAAAGCGTACGATTAGCCACCGGAGTGTGGTGATGTTCAGACGAACCGTGGCCGAAGCCCACATCATAATGTTTGCACAAAGGGCAAGTTCCTCGTCTAACACAGAATAACCACTTACGAGGATTGACGTATAACACTTCGAGCTTGGAGTTCACAGATCGGATCGCGCATACTATGACGGTCCATTTTCAGCTTTCTCCCCTCAGGTGCTTGGCCAGACTATTCAGAAACACAATCGCAGGGGTGCTCCATTTGCCCTTTTAGCCGAACGAGCGGAACATAAAGGGGCAAGCACAGGAGCCGGGCAACCCAACTTAATGACCAAAGACATAGTTCGGAACCGATGCATATAAAGCGGACGCCAAGACGCCGAACACATGATAGTTAAGGCGATTTGTGTTTGAAATCGATCCACCGGTCTATTATCAGTTACCTCGCATCATACCGAACAGGTTCACGAGAAGAGGGAGAAAGGAGAAAAAGTATGCACCAAAAACAGGACAGATGAGGCGTACTTGCGCCACACAATTTTGCATTTTCTCAACAACTCTTATTATTGGGGAACGTTGCATGGGAAACAAAAAAATTCCTACACACACACAAGATCTATCCATGGTGATGAGCATCTACGAGAGGAAGAGTGGATCTACATACCCTTATAGATTGCTAAGCGGGAAGCGTTAAGAAACGCGGTTGATGTAGTCGGACGTCTTCGCATTCCAAATCGCCGAGCGTCCCATGATCCCATCACGATACATCCCTCGATCCAATCACGATCCATCCCGCGATCTCATCATGATCCGTCCCGCGATCCAATCATGAATCTTATCGCGATCTTGATCATGGTCCTTCCAATCTAGCGCCGAACGGACGACACCTCCGCGTTCAGCACATGTATAGCTCGATGACGATATCCGTCTTCTTGATCCAGCAAGAGGGAGCGGAGAGGTAGAAGAGTTCTCAGGCAGCACGATGGCATTGTGGTGATGGTGGTGGAGCTATTCCAGCAGGGCTTCGCCTAAGCTCCAGTGAAACCAATCTAGAGGAGAAACTCCGATCTAGAGGAGAGGGCAGCACATGGCTATCTTTTGGTGTCAAAAACCCTCAAAACCTCTAGTATATATAGGAGGATGAGAGGGAGGAGGCTTGGCTCCCAAGGGAGCCAACCCTAGTTCGGCCGAAGTGGGAGGGAGGAGTCCTCCTCCTCCACTCCTAGTAGGATTAGGACTCCTTCCTTATTTTCCCACTTTTGCCTTCTTTCCACCTTGGGTTTCTTCCCTAGCCACATGGGATTCCTGTGGGCCTTTGTACAGCCCACTAAGGGCTGGTATTCCTTCTCCCACAGCCCATGTAGCCTCTTGGGTCGAAATACCCCTCCTGATGGTCCCCCGTACCCTCCCGGCACTCCCGGTACACTACCGATGAGCCCGAAACTTTTCCGGTGACCAAAAGAGGACTTCCTATATATCAATCTTTAATTCCGGACCATTCTGGAGCTCCTCGTGCTATCCGAGATCTCATCCGAGACTCCGAACAACCTTCGGTCACCACCATACATAACTCTATACTATCGAAACATCATCGAACCTTAAGTGTGCAGACCCTACGGGTTCGAGAACTATGTAGACATGACCGAGACACATGTACGGACAATAACCAATAGCGGGACCTGGATTCCCATATTGGTTCCTACATACTCTATGAAGATCTTTATCGGTCAAACCTCTATGTCAGGGATTCGGTTAATCCTGTATGTTGTTCCCTTTTTTCTTCGGTATGTTACTTGCCCGAGATTCAATTGTCGGCATCTCCATACCTAGTTCAATCTCGTTACATGCAAGTCTATTTAGTCGTTCTGTCATACAAGATCCCATGGCTAACACTTAGTCACATTGCTTGCAAGGCTTATTGTGTTGTTGTATTACCGAGTGGGCCCTGAGATACCTGTCCGTCACACGAAGTAACAAATCCTAGTGTTGATCCATGCCAACCCAACAACACCCCCGGAGATACCTGTAGAGGACCTTTATAGTCACCCATTTATGTTGAAACGTTTGATACACACAAGGCACTCCTCCGGTGTGTATGAGTTGCATGATCTCATGGTCATAGGAACATATACTTGATATGCAGAAAATTGTAGCACTAAACTGACACGATCATATGCTAAGTTTATAGTTTGGGTCTTGTCTATCCCATCATTCTCCTAATGATGTGATCCCATTGTCAAATGACATCTCATTTCAATGGCTAGGAAACCTTGACCATGTTTGATCAACGAGCTAGTTTACTAGAGGCACACTAGGGACAAAGTGTTGTCTATATATCCACACATGTATCTGAGTTTCCGATCAATACAATTATAGCATGGATAATAAATGATTATCATGAACAAGGAAATATGATAATAACCAATTTATTATTGCCTCTAGGGCATATTTCCAATAGTCTCCCACTTGCACTAGAGTCAATAATCTAGTTCACATCACCATGTGATTCGCATTGTTATGAATCTAACACTCAATGAGTTCTGGGGCTCGATCATGCTTTGCATGTGAGAGAGGACTTTTAGTCAACGGGTCTGCGACATTCAGATCCGTGTGTACTTTGCAAATCTCTATGTCATACTATAGACACTGCTGCCACACTCCACTTGGAGCTATTCCAAATGGTTGCTCCACTATACGTATCCGGATTGCTACTAAGAGTCATCTAGATTGGTGTTAAAGCTTGCATCGACGTAACTCTTTATGACGAACTCTTTATCACCTTCATAATCGAGAAACAATTCCTTAGTCTTTTAGTTACTAAGGATAATCTTGACCGCTATCCAGTGATCCACTCCTGGATCACTCTTGTACCCCATTGACGGACTCATGGTAAGGCACACACAGGTGCGGTACACAGCATGACATACTATATAGAGCCTATGGCTAAAGCATAGAGGACGACCTTCGTCCTTTCTCTTTCTTCTGTCGTGGTCAAGCCTTCAGTCTTACTCAACTTCACACCTTACAAATCAGGCAAGAACTCTTTCTCTGACTAATCCATTTTGAACTCTTTCAAAATCTTGTCAAGGTATGTACTCATTGAAAGTCTCATCAAGCATCTTGATCTATCTCTATAGATCTTAATGCTAAAAAATTAGGTAACTTTATCCAGGTCTTCCTTTGAAAAACTCTTTTCAAACAACTGTTTACGCTTTCCAAAAATTCTACATCATTTTTGATCAATAATATGTCAACCACATATGCTTATCAAAAATTCTATAGTGCTCCCACTCACTTTATTGTAAATACAAGTTTCCCATAAACTTTGTATAGACTGAAAAACTTTGATCACCTCATCAAAGCATATATTCCAACTCCGAGATGCTTGCTCGAGTCCATAGAAGGACCACTGGAGCTTGCACACCTTTTAGCATCCTTAGGACTAACAAAACCTTCTGGTTCTATCTCATACAACCTTTCCTCAAGGAAGGAAACAATGTTTTGACATCCATCTGTCAGATTTCAAAATTGAAAAACGCAGTAACTGCTAACATAATTTCAACAGACTTTTAGCATCGCTACGAGTGAGAAGGTCTCATCATAGTCAACTCCTTGAACTTGGCGGATACTTCTTTGCGATAAGTCGAGCTTTACAAATAGTGACATTCACCATCAGCGCCTGTCTTCATATTAAAGGTCCATTTGTACTCAACGACCTGCCGTTCAACAAGCAAGTCTACCAAAGTCCATACTTGGTTTTCATACATGGATCCTTTCTCGGATTTCATGGCTCCTAACCATTTGTCGGAATCCGGGCCCATCATCGCTTCTCCATAGCTCGTAGGCTCATCGTTGTCTAACAACATGACCTCTAAGACAGGGTTGCCGTACCACTCAGGAGCAGTATGCGTCCTTGTCGACCTACGAGGTTTGATAGTAACTTGATCTGAAGCTTCATGATCATCATCATTAACTTTCTCTTCAACTAACGTAGGCTCCACAGAAACAACTTTCTGCGCCGCGCTACTCTCTGGTTGAAACAAAGGTTCAACAACCTCATCAAGTTCTATCTTCCTCCCACTCAATTCTTTCGAGAGAAACTCTTTCTCGAGAAAGGACCCGTTTTTAGCAACAAACACTTTGCACTCGTATCTGAGATAGAAGGTATACCTAACTGTTCTTAGGGTATTCCATGAAGATGCATTTGTCCGCTTTGGATTCGAGCTCATTAGGTGAAAACCTTTTTCACATAAGCGTCGCAGCCCCAAACATTAAGAAATGACAGCTTAGGTTTCTATCAAACCATAATTCATATGGTGTCATCTCAACGGATTTAGATGGTGCCCTATTTAAAGTGAATGTAGTTGTCTCTAATGCATAACCCCAAAACGATAGTGGAAAAACGATAAGAGACATCATAGTACACACCATATCCAATATAGCACGACTATGACGTTCGGACACACCATCACACTATGGTGTTCCAGATGGTGTGAGTTGTGAAATAACTTTCACATGTCTAAAGTTGTATGCCAAACTCGTAACTCAGATATTCACCTCCACGATCATATCATAGATATTTTTATCTTCTTGTCACGATGATCTTAAATTTCACTGAATTTGTTTGAACTTTCCAAACGTTCCAGAGTTGTGTTTCATTAAGCAGATATACTCATATATACTCATGTATACTCAAATCATTAGTGAAGGTAAGAAAAATAATGATATCCACTGCACGCTACAACACTCATTGGATCGCATACATCAACATGTATTATTTCCAATAAGTTACTAGCCCGCTCCATCATACTGAAAACGGGGTGTGTAGCCATCTTGCCCAACAGGCATGGTCCGCATGTCTCAACCGATTTTAAATCGAATGAGTCCAAAGATCCATCAGCATGGAGTTTCTTCATGCAATTTATACCAATATGGCATTTAGCGGCAGTGTCAGAAGTATGTGGTACTATCATTATTAACTTTGTATCTTTTGGCATCAATGTTATGAACATTTGTATTACTACCATCAAGATTCAACAAACCATTCTCACTGGGTGCATGACCAATGAAGGTATTATTCATGTAAACAGAATAACCATTATTCTCTAACTTAAATGAATAACCATGTTGCAATAAACACAATCCAATCATGTTCATGCTTAACGCAAACATCAAATAACATTTATTTAGGTTTGTCACTAATGCCGTAGGTAGAGAGAGCGTGCGATGTTTCATATCAACCTTGGAAACATTTCCAACATACATCGTCACCTCACACTTAGCTAGTCTCTGTTTATTCCGTAGCTTTTATTCCGAGTTACTAACATTTAGCAACCGAACCGGTATCCTATACCCAGGTGCTACCAGGAGTACTAGCAAGGTACACATCAATAACAGGTATATCAAAATATACTTTTATCGATGTTGCCAGCCTTCTTATCTACCAAATATCTAGGGTTGTTCCGCTTCAGCGACCGCTCTCCTCATAATAGAAGCACTTAGTCTTGGGTTTGGGTTCAACTTTGGGTTGCTTCACTCGGGGAGAACACAGTTCATCTTGGAATTTAAGTGACGGATCACCTTATAATGCTACCGTCGTCCTAAGCAAAACAAGGTGCATAAAAGGATTAACATCACATGCAAATCATAAGTGAGATGATATGACCATGAACTTGTGCTTTTGATCTCCATCTTGAAAGCACCGGCATGATCTCCATCGTCACCGGCATGACACCATGATCTCCATCAACGTGTCGCCATCTGGGTTGTCGCTCCCACCATGCTTCTACTACTATAGCTACCGTTTAGCCATAAAGTAAAGCATTACAAAGTGCTTAATGATTGGCACGCATGTCAGACAATAATTAAAGACAACCCTGTGGCTCCTGCAGGTTGCCGTACTCATCAACATGCAAGTCGTGATATTCTATGCAACACATGATCATCTCGTACATCACATATATCTCATCATGTAATTGGCCATATCACATCACAACATACCCTGCAAAAACAAGTTAGACGTCCTCTAATTATTGTTGCATGTTTTATGTCACTACTATGGGTATCTAGCAAGAACAATTCTCACCTACGCAAAACCACAACGGTGATACATAAGTTGCTTTTCAACCTTCTCAAGGACTGCCTTTGTCGAATCCAATCCAACTAAAGTAGGAGAAACAGACACCCGCCATCCATCTTTGTGCAACGAAGTTACACGTCAGTCGATGGAGCCGGTCTCTCGTAAGCGTACAAGTAAGGTTGGTCCGGGACGCTTCATCCCACAATACCACTGAACCAAAACACGACCAAGGGAGGAAGCAATCTAAGAATCAATGCCCACAAACTCTTTGTGTTCTACTCGAGATCTCATCTACACATAGACCTAGCTTTGATGCCACTGTTGGGGAATGTTGTATGGGAAACAAAAAATTCCTACGCTTCACCAAGATCAATCTATGAGATGAGCATCTACGAGAGGGAAGAGTGGATCTACATACCCTTGTAGATCGCTAAGCGGGAAGTGTTAAGAAACGCGGTTGATGTAGTCGAACGTCTTTGCGATCCAAATCGCCGAGCGTCCCGCGATCCAATCACGACCCGTCCCGATCTAGCGCCGAACGGACAACACCTCCGCGTTCAGCACACGTACGACTTGATGACAATCTCCGCCTTCTTGATCCAGCAAGAGGGAGCAGAGAGGTAGGCGAGTTCTGCGGCAGCACGACGGCGTTGCGGTGATGGTGGTGGAGTAATTCCAGTAGGGCTTCACCTAAGCACTACTGAAACCAATCTAGAGGAGAAACTATGGACTAGAGGAGAGGGCAGCACATGGCTAAAAATCTTTAGCAAAAACCTCAAATCCTCTAGTATATATTGCAGGAGGGGAGGGAGGAGACTTGGCTCCCAAGGGAGCCAAATCCACTTCGGCCGAAGTGGAGGGAGGAGTCCTCCTCCTCCACTCCTAGTAGGATTAGGACTCCTTCCTTTTTTCCACTTTTGCCTTTCTTTCCACCTTGGGTTTCTTCCCTAGCCGCATGGGCCTCTTGTGGGACTTCGGCCAGCCTACTAAGGGCTGGTATTCCTTCTCCCACAGCCCATGTAGCCTCTTGGGTCTAAATATCCCTCCCGATGGTCCCCCGGTACCCTCCCGGCACTCCCGATACACTACCGATGAGCCCGGAACTTTTCTGGTGACCAAAACAGGACTTCCTATATATCAATCTTTACCTCCGGACCATTCCGGAGCTCCTCGTGATGTCCGGGATCTCATCCAGGACTCCGAAAAACCTTCGGTCACCACCATGCATAACTCTGTATTACTGAAACGTCACCAAACCTTAAGTGTGCAGACCCTACGGGTTCGAGAACTATGTATACATGACCGAGACACCTATACGGGCAATAACTAATAGCAGGACCTGGATGCCCATATTGATTCCTACATATTCTACGATGATCTTTATCTATCAAACCTCTATGTCAAGGATTCAGTTAATCCCGTATGATGTTCCCTTTGTTCTTCGGTATGTTACTTGCCCGAGATTCGATCGTCGGTATCTCCATACATAGTTCAACCTCGTTACTGGCAAGTCTCTTTACTCGTTTCTGTAACACAAGATCCCATGGCTAACACTTAGTCATATTGCTTGCAAGGCTTATTGTGATGTTGTGTTACCAAGTGGGCCCTGAGATACCTATCCGTCAGACGGAGTAACAAATCCGAGTATTGATCCATGCCAACCCAGCAGACACCCTTGGAGATACCTGTAGAGCACCTTTATAGTCACCCAGTTACGTTGCGACGTTTGATACACACAAGGCACTCCTCCGGTGTCCGTGAGTTGCATGATCTCGTGGCCATAGGAACATATACTTGACATGCAGAACTGTAGCAACAAACTGACACAATCATATGCTACGTTTATAGTTTGGGTCTTGTCCATCCCATCATTCTCCTAATTATGTGATCCCGTTATCAAATGACATCTCATGTCAATGGCTAGGAAACCTTGACCATCTTTGATTAACAAGCTAGTCTATTAGAGGCATACTAGGGACATGGTGTTGTCTATGTATGCACACATGTATCTGAGTTTCCAATCAATACAATTATGGCATGGATAATAAACAATTATCATGAACAAGGAAATATAATAATAAACACTTTATTTATTGCCTCTAGGGCATATTTCCAATAGTCTCCCACTTGCACTAGAGTCAATAATCTAGTTCACATCACTATGTGATTTACATTGTAATGAATCGAACACCCATGCAGTTCTGGTATTGACCATGTTTAGCCCTTGGAAGAGGTTTAGTCAACGGGTATGCAACATTCAGATCCGTGTGCACTTTGCAAATATTTATGTCCTTCTCCTCGATGTAATCTCGGATGGAATTGAAGCGTTGCTTTATGTGTCTGGTCCTCTTGTGAAACCTTGGTTCCTTGGCGAGAGCAATGGCACCAATGTTGTCACAGAACAGAGTCATTGGATTCAATGCACTAGGCACTACTCCAAGATCTGTCATGAACTGCTTCATCCAGACACCTTCCTTCGCTGCCTCTGAGGCTGCGATGTACTCCGCTTCGCATGTAGAATCGTCTACCACACTTTGCTTGGAACTGCACCAGCTTACCGCTCCCCCATTGAGAATAAATACGTATCTGGTTTGCGACTTAGAGTCATCCGGATCAGTGTCAAAGCTTGTATCGATGTAACCCTTTACGACGAGCGCTTGATCACCTCCATAAACGAGAAACATTTCCTTAGTCCTTTTCAGGTACTTAAGGATATTCTTGACCGTTGTCTAGTGCTCCATTCCAGGATCACTTTGAAACCTCGCGGCCATACTTATGGCAAGGCTGACATCAGGTCTTGTGCACATCATTGCATAAATGGTAGAGCCTATGGCTGAAGCATAGGGGATGACACTCATCTTCTCTCTATCTTCTGCAGTCACTGGGCATTGAGTCTTACTCAACTTCACACCTTGTAACATAGGCAAGAACCCCTTCTTAGACTAATCCATTTTGCACTTCTTCAAAAATTTATCAAGGTATGTGCTTTGTGAAAGTGCTATCAAGGGTCTCGATCTATCTCTATAGATCTTAATGCCTAATATGAAAGCAGCTTCTCCTAGGTTCTTCATTGAAAAACTCTTATTCAAATATCCCTTCATGCTTTCCAGCATTTCTATATTGTTTCCAATCAGCAATATGTCATCCACATATAATATTAGAAATGCTATAGAGCTCCCACTCACTTTCTTGTAAATACAAGCTTCTCCATAAACTTGTATAAACCCAAACACTTTGATCACCTCATAAAAGCGCTTATTACAACTCCAAGATGCTTCCACCAGTCCATAAATGGATCATCGGAGTTTGCAAACTTTGTCAGCATTCTCTGGATCGACAAATCCTTCTAGTTCCATCATATACAACTCTTCCTCAAGGAAACCGATGAGGAACGCTGTTTTGACATCCATCTGCAAAATTTCATAGTCGAAATATGCAACTATTGCTAACATGATTCTGACGGACTTAAGCATCGCTATGGGTGAGAAGGTCTCATCGTAGTCAACTCCTTTGAACTTGTGAAAAACCCTTTGCCACAAGTCGAGCTTTATAGACGGTGACATTACCGTCCGCGTCCGTCTTCTTCTTAAAGATCCATTTGTTCTAAATGGCCTTTCACCCTTCAGGTAATACTTCCAAAGTCCATACTTTGTTTTCATACATGGATCCCATCTCGGATTTCATGGCCTCTAACCATTTCTCGGAATCCGGGCCCATCATCGCTCCTCCATAGCTTGTTGGTTCATTGTTGTCCAACAACATGACCTCCAAGACAGGGTTGCCGTACCACTCAGGAGTAGTACGCACCCTTGTTGACCTACAAGGTTCAATAGCAACTTGATCCGAAGCTTCATGATCATCATCATTAACTTCCTCTTCAACTATCGTAGGATCCACAAAAACATCTTTCTGTGTTGCGCTACTCTCTGGTTGAAGTAAAGGTTCAATAACCTCATCAAGCTCTATTTTCCTCCCACTCAACTCTTTCGAGAGAAACTCTTTCTCAAGAAATGTTTCATTCTTAGTGACAAACACTTTGCCTTCGGATCTGAGATAGAAGGTATAACCAACTGTCTCTTTTGGGTATCCTATGAAGACACATTTCTCCACTTTGGGTTCCAGCTTTTCAGGGTGAAGCTTTATGACATAAGCTTCACATCCCCAAACTTTAAGAAATGACAACTTTGGCCTTTTGCCAAACCATAGTTCATATGACATCGTCTCAACGGATTTCGATGGTGCCTTATTTAAAGTGAATGCAGCTGTCTCTAATTCATAACCCCAAAATGATAGTGGCAAATCGGCAAGAGACATCATAGAACCTACCATATCTAATAAGGTTCGATTACGACGTTCAGACACACCATTACGCTGTGGTGTTCCAGGCGGTGTCAATTGTGAAACAATTCCACACTGTCTTAAGTGACTGCCAAACTCATAACTCAAATATTCTCCTCCTCGATCAGATTGTAGGAATTTAATCTTCTTGTTACGATGATTTTCAACTTCACTCTGAAATCGGTTGAACTTTTCAAACGTTTCAAACTTGTGTTTCATTAAGTAAATATACCCATATCTACTTAAGTCATTAGTGAAGGTGAGAAAATAACGATATCCACCGCGTGTCCCAACATTCATTGGACCGCACACATCAGTATGTATGATTTCCAACAAGTCACTCGCCCGTCCCATTGTTCCAGAGAACGGTGTTTTAGTCATCTTGCCCATGAGGCATGGTTCACATGTGTCAAGCGATTCAAAATCAAGTGACTCCAAAAGTCCATCAGCATGGAGCTTCCTCATGCCTTTTACACCAATATGACCCAAACGGCGATGCCACAAGAAAGTGGTACTATCATTATCAACTCTACATCTTTTGGCATCAATGGTTTGAGCATGTGTATCATCACTATCAAGATTCAATATGAATAAACCCCTCACATTGGGTGCATGACCATAAAAGATATTACTCATATAAATAGAACAACCATTATTCTATGATTTAAATGAGTAACCGTCTCGCAATAAACAACATCCAGATATAATGTTCATGCTTAACACAGGCACTAAATAACAATTATTCAGGTTCATCACTGATCCCAATGGTAATCGAAGAGAGAGCGTGCTGACGGCGATCATATCCACCTTGGAACCATTTCCCACGCGCATTGTCACTTCGTGCTTTGCCAGCCTTCGTCTATTCCGTAGTTCCTGTTTTGAGTTGGAAATATGAGCAACTGATCCGGTATCAAATACCCAGGCACTACAACAAAAGCTATTAAGGTACACATCAATAACATGTATATCATATATACCTTGTTTGTTGTTGGCTGCCTTCTTGTCAGCTAGATACTTGGGGCAGTTCTGCTTCTAGTGACCAGTTCCCTTGCAATGAAAGCACTCAATTTCTGGGAAATTGTGAGGATAATCCTCAGATTACGGGCCCATTCCACAAAGTTACTTCCATCATCTTTCAACTTAGCTTTCTCTAGGAACGCATTAAAATCCAGGGGTGCTACTACGCGAGCCATTGATCTACAACATAAATATGAAAAGGTTACTAAGACTATTGTCCAAGATAATGAGTTTAGTTAATCAAATTACTAAATCTCCCACTCAAATCGACATCCCTTAGGTCATCTGAGTGACACATGATCCAAATTCACCAACTCAAGTCCGATCATCGCGAGAGTTGAGGTGGTTTCAATGGTGAACGTCATCATGTTGATCATATCTACTATATGACTCATGTTCGACCTTTCGGTCTCTTGTGTTCCGAGGCCATGTCTGTACATGCTAGGCTCGTCAGGTTTAACCCAAGTGTTTTGCATGTGCAACACTGGCTTGAACCTGTTGTATGTGAACGTAGAGTCTATCACACCCGATCATCACATGGTGTCTTGACACGACGAACTTTCACAACGGTGCACACTCAGGGAGAACACAATTCATCTTGAAATTTAAGTGAAGGATCACCTTATAATGCTACCATCGTCCTAAGAAAAACAAGGTGCATAAAAGGATTAACATCACATGCAAATCATAAGTGACATGATATGACCATGAACTTGTGCTTTTGGTCTCCATCTTGAAAGCACCGACATGATCTCCATCATCACCGACATGACACCATGATCTCCATCAACGTGTCTCCATCTGGGTTGTCACGCCCACCATGCTTCTACTACTATTTCTACCGTTTAGCGATAAAGTAAAGCATTACAAAGCGCTTAATGATTGACATGCAGGTCATACAATAATTAAAGACAACACTATGGCTCCTGCCGGTTGCCGTACTCATCTACATGCAAGTCATGATATCCTATACAACACATGATCATCTCATACATCACATATATCTCATCATGTAATTGGCCATCACATCACAACATACCCTGCAAAAACAAGTTAGACATCCTCTAATTATTGTTGCATGCTTTACGTGGCTGCTACGGGTATCTAGCAAGAACAATTCTCACCTACGCAAAACCACAATGGTGATACATAAGTTGCTTTTCAACCTTCTCAAGGACTGCCTTTGTAGAATCTGATCCAACTAAAGTAGGAGAAACAGACACCCGCCAGCCATCTTTGTGCAACAAAGTTACACGTCAGTCGATGGAGCTGGTCTCTCGTAAGCGTACGAGTAAGGTTGGTCCGGGCCGCTTCATCCCACAATACCGCTGAACCTAAACACGACCAAGGGAGGAAGCAATCTAAGCATCAATGCCCACAAACTCTTTGTGTTCTACTCGAGATCTCATCTACACATAGACCTAGCTCTGATGCCACTATTGGGGAATGTTGTATGGCAAACAAAAAAATTCCTACGCTTCACCAAGATCAATCTAGAGATGAGCATCTACGAGAGGGAAGAGTGGATCTACTTACCCTTGTAGATCGCTAAGCGGGAGGCGTTAAGAAACGCGGTTGATGTAGTCGAATGTCTTCGTGATCCAAATCGCTGAGTGTCCCGCGATCCAATCACGATCCATCTCGATCTAGCGCCGAACGGACGACACCTCCGCGTTCAGCACACGTACGGCTTGATGACGATCTCCGCCTTCTTAATCCAGCAAGAGGGAGCAGAGAGGTAGACGAGTTCTCCGGCAGCGCGATGGCGTTGCGGTGATGGTGGTGGAGTAATTCTAGCAGGGCTTCGCGTAAGCACTGTTGAAACCGATCTAGAGGAGAAACTACGGACTAGAGGAGAGGGCAACACATGGCTAAAAATCTGTAGCAAAACCCCTCAAAACCTCTAGTATATATAGCAGGAGGGGAGGGAGGAGACTTGTCTCCCAAGGGAGCCAAATCCACATCGGCCGAAGTGGAGGGAGGAGTCCTCCTCCTCCACTCCTAGTAGGATTAGGACTCCTTCCTTTTTTCCACTTTTGCCTTTCTTTCCACCTTGGGTTTCTTCCCTAGCCACATGGGCCTCTTGTGGGACTTCAGCCAACCCACTAAGGGCTGGTATTCCTTCTCCCACAGCCCATGTTGCCTCTTGGGTCGAAATATCCCTCCCGATGGTCCCCCGGTACCCTCCCAGCACTCCCGGTACACTACCGATGAGCTCGGAACTTTTTTGGTGACCAAAACAAGACTTCCTATATATCAATCTTTACCTTCGGACCATTCCGGAGCTCCTCGTGACGTTCGGGATCTCATCCAGGACTCCGAAAAACCTTCGGTCAGCACCATGCATAACTCTGTATTACTGAAACGTCACCAAACCTTAAGTGTGCAGACCCTACGGGTTCAAGAACTATGTATACATGACCGAGACACCTATACGGGCAATAACCAATAGCAGGACCTGGATGCCCATATTAATTCCTACATATTCTACGAAGATCTTTATCGATCAAATCTCTATGTCAAGGATTCAGTTAATCCCGTATGATGTTCCCTTTGTTCTTCGGTATGTTACTTGCCCGAGATTCGATCGTCGGTATCTCCATACATAGTTCAACCTCATTACTGGCAAGTCTCTTTACTCGTTTCCGTAACACAAGATCCCATGGCTAACACTTAGTCACATTGCTTGCAAGGCTTATTGTGATGTTGTGTTACCGAGTGGGCCCTGAGATACCTATCCGTTAGACGGAGTAACAAATCCGAGTATTGATCCATGCCAACCCAGCAGACACCCTTGGAGATACCTGTAGAGCACCTTTATAGTCACCCAGTTACGTTGCAACGTTTGATACACACAAGGCACTCCTCCAGTGTCCGTGAGTTGCATGATCTCGTGGTCATAGGAACATATACTTGACATGCAGAAAACTTGACCCTCTTTGATTAACGAGCTAGTCTATTAGAGGCATACTAGGGACATGGTTTTATCTGTGTATCCACACATGTATTTGAGTTTCCGATCAATACAATTATAGCATGGATAATAAACAATTATCATGAACAAGGAAATATAATAATGAACACTTTATTTGTTGCCTCTAGGGCATATTTCCAACACCATGACGTTCAAAACGTTTCGGAGCCTCAATTCTAAGCCGTAAAGCATGACACACTAAACTATGAAGTAGTCATCGAAACGTGCGTGTTAGATGTTCACAACATCTACAGACGATGCTAGAGGGGGTAGCGCACCGAGCAGTGCATTAAGCTTTGTGTGCAACAATGAGGATAATGCTCAGATCACGGACCAAGTCCGCAATATTGCCACCATCATCTTTCAACTCTATTTCTCTAGGAACATATAAAATTCAAGGAAGCTACAACATGAGATAGTAATCTACAACATAAATTGCAAAGACACTACTGACTATGTTCATGATAATGAGTTCAATTAATCATGTTACTTAAGAACTCCCACTCAAATTGACATCCCTCCGGTCATTCGAGTGATACATGATCCAAAGTCACCAACTCAAGTCCAATTATCACGTGAGTTGAGGTGGTTTCAATGGTGAACATCATCATGTTGATCATATCTACTATATGGCTCATGTTCGACCTTTCGGTCTCTTGTGTTCCGAGGCCATGTCTATACATGCTAGGCTTGTCAAGTTTAACCCGAGTGTTCTGCACGTGCAACACTGGCTTGCACCCGTTGTATGTGAACGTAGAGTCTATCACACCCGATCATCACGTGGTGTCTCGACACGACGAACTTTCACAATGGTGCACACTCGAGGAGAACACAATTTGTCTTGAAATTTAAGTGAGGGGTCACCTTATAATGCTACTGTCGTCCTAAGCAAAACAAGGTGCATAAAAGGATAACATCACATGAAAATCATAAGTGACATGATATGGCCATGAACTTGTGCTTTTGATCTCCATCCTTAAAGCACCGACATGATCTCCATCGTCACCAGCATGACACCATGATCTCCATCATCTTGATCTCCATCAATGTGTTTCCATCGGGGTTGTCACACCCACTATGCTTCTACTACTATTGCTACCTCTTAGCGATAAAGTAAAGCATTACATAGCGCTTAATGATTGATACGTAGGTCATACAATAATTAAAGACAACCCTATGGCTCCTGCCAGTTGCCATACTCATCGACATGCAAGTCATGATATTCTACACAATACATGATCATCTCATACATCACATATATCTCATCATGCAATTGGCCATATCACATCACAACATACCCTGCAAAAACAAGTTAGACGTCCTCTAATTGTTGTTGCATGTTTTATGTGGCTGCTACGGGTATCTAGCAAGAACAATTATCACCTACGCAATGACCACAACGGTGATACATAAGTTGGTTTTCAACCTTCTCAAGGGCCGCCTTTGTCAAATCCGATCCAACTAAAGTATGAGAAACGGACACCCGCCAGCCATCTTTGTGCAACAAAGTTACACGTCAGTCGATGGAACCAGTCTCTTGTTAGCATACGAGTAAGGTTGGTCCGGGCCGCTTCATCCCATAATACCATTGAACCAAAACACGACCAAAGGGAGGAAGCAATCTAAGCATCTATGCCCACAAACTCCTTTGCGTTCTACTCATGATCTCATCTACACATAGACCTAGCTCATGATGCCACCGTTGGGGAGCGTTGCATGGGAAACAAAAATTTTCCTATGGACACGCAAGATCTATCCATGGTGATGAGTATCTACGAGAGAGAGAGTGGATCTACATACCCTTTTAGATCGCTAAGCGGGAAGCATTAAGAAAAACGGTTGATGTAGTCGAACGTCTTCGGGATCCAAATCGCTGAGCGTCCCGCGATCCCATCATGATCCGTCCCGTGATCCAATCATGAATTGTCTCGCGATCTTGATCACGGTCCTTCCGATCCAGCGCCGAACGGACGGCACCTCCGCGTTCAGCACACGTATAGCTTGATGATGATCTCCGCCTTGTTTATCCAGCAAGAGGGGCCGAAGAGGTAGAAGAGTTCTCCGGTAGCGCGACGGCATTGCGGCGATGGTGGTGGAGCTATTCCAGCAGGGCTTCACCTAAGCACCGTTGAAACCAATCTAGAGGAGAAACTACGATCTAGAGGAGAGGGCAGCACGTGGCTATCTTTCTATGTCAAAAACCCTCAAAACCTCTAGTATATATAGGAGGAGTGAAAACACAACATGCTCCCTTGGTGGTTTTGATAATTCATGACAACATACATTGTCTCTTGGACTGATATTTTCACCTAGTATATTTCGGATACAGTCTACAAAGAGGATTGGCAAAAGGAGATTGTGGACATACCCCAAGATGCAAGGAAATAGGTTGGCCAAGCTTAAAGCAAGAGGACTCTACATTTTGTATTTGTGAGAAATCACTTTGAATCATAGGAAAGCCAATACTATTAAAAGGGTGTAAGGTTTTGTTGGTGAACAATATGCTCAAACATGCACAAGTGATAGTCGCCAAAAACATCCACAAACTCTCCCACCAAAGTTTGTTCTATACCTACAACTCAAAATCGGTGCAACCAACTTTCCCACTTTGGTGCCACCGATTCCATACCGGTGCCACCGAGTTTAGGTTGCCAACTTTCTGTTACGCAAATTCACATTTTTGGTCCCACCGAGAATGTTGGACTGGCGTCACCGAGATTGGAAATCTCACCGTTGGTCACCTTATCGGTGCAACCGAGTTTCCTATATCGGTCTCACCGAGATTCAAAAGTTGCCACCTTTTGGTCACTTTGGTACCACCGAGATTAACGCATCGGTGTCACCGAGTTGGTCATTTTGTGTGTAACGGTTGGATTTTTGGGGATGCCTATATATACCCCTTCACCACCACCTACTCAAAAGAGAAGCACTCAGAACTATTCCATACATATCCTATCAGATTTTCTGAGAGAGAACCACCTACCCTTGTGTTGAGGTCAAGATCTTCCACTCCAATCATATGGATCTTGATTTCTAGCCTCCCCAAGTTGCTTTCCATTAATCCCATCTCTTCTACCAAGCCAAACCTATGAGAGAGATTGTGTGTTGAGGAGTCTATCATCTTGAAGCACAAGAGCAAGGAGTTCATCGTCATTACCGAGCCTATTACCTTTTGGAGGGTGGTGCCTCCTAGATTGGTTAGGTGTCGCTTGGGAGCCTCCTACTTCGTGATGTGGAGTGAACCAAGAAGTTTGTAAGGGCAAGGAGATCGCCTACTTCATGAAGATCTACCCATAGTGAGGCTAGTCCTTCGTGGACGAAAGCCGTATGGAATAGTCAGGGTTGCTACTTCGTGGACCCTTTTGGGTGGAGCCCTCCGTGAACTCTCGTGACCGTTACCCTTCGTGGGTTGAAGACTCCATAAACGTGAATGTACGATAGCGCCACCTATCGGAACCAGGGAAAAATCCTTGCATCTCCAACTGCGTTTGATCTACCTATCTCAACTCTTTACTTCATATGCAATGTCTTTACTTTCCGCTGCCATATTTGTTGACATGCATGTGTAGGGCTGTTAGACTTGCTAGCTTTGCTAAAAACTGTTAAAATCTGCCAACCAATTAACTTGGGAAAAGGTTAGGTTTTCAATTACTAGTAGTAGTCTATTCACCCCCCCTCTAGACACTCTTCTAGTGATCGTTCAATTTATATCAAAGCATTGGTCTCCATTGCTTCGGTTTAATCACCGAGGAGGAAGATGGATGTGTCTAGTATAGGGAGTTTGAGTTGTAGAGTGCCCATTCTTGATGGAGAATACTATAGTCAATGGAAGTTTTGGATGCTTGAGTTGTTTAATGAATTTCAATTGAGCAAATATGTTATGCGCCCCTATGAGCCTCCTATTGATGAATTGCATCCCACACACGAACAGGAAATTAATATGCTTGGTAACCTAAGAACTGTCAATCTTATTGTTAGAGGTTTACCAAGATTCGTGCTTTCTCAAATGAAGAACTTTGCATGTGCATATACCTTATGGACTGATTTGGAGAAACGATATCCAAATCTTTCCTTAGGGAATCTAGATGAAACTCTTCATATAGCCATTGCTTTTCACAAAATGAAGCCTAGTGATCCAAACTTTGATAAATGCCTATTTGAACTCCGTGATCTTATGCGTGCTAAAGGAGATGTCACCACTATCAACAACATTATCTTTGAAGCCATTCACACTCATAAACTTGAACATTGTCATGATCACTATTCTAAAGAATCTCTTGTTCTTTATGACGAGGATTTCCCACTTGATGATGAGTTGTTTGACATCGAGTATGAGAAGATCATGAAGAATCTAAGTCTCATGGCAAACTTTAAGGATTACATATCTGGAGGAAAAGAGTGGATTCTCGACAGCGGATGTACGGATCATATGACTGGTGATAACGACATGTTCCAAGAAATCACGCCTAATCAAGGTCCTCGACGGTACGTGACCTTTGAAGACAACTCTAAGGGTAAGGTACTTGGCCTTGGTAAGGTGGCCATATCTCATGATAGCTCTATTCAAAATGTTATGCTTGTGGAATCCCTTGGTTACAATCTACTTTCCGTATCTAGACTTCCCGATTTCGGTTTCAATGTTCTTTACTGGTTTCTTCAAGATAATCATAAAATGGTCTTTAATGGTTTCCGTAGAGGTGATCTATACATTGTCGATTTCACTAAAAGATCCAAACGTCGCACTTGTTTAATTGCTAAATCTTCTAAAGGTTGGCTTTGGCATAGAAGATTAGGACATGTTGGCATGCGCAATTTAGCAAACTTATCAAAGGTGATCATATACTTGGTGTTAAAGATGTTGTCTTTGACAAAGATAGACTTTGTAGTGCTTGTCAAGCTGGAAAGCAAGTAGGTGGAAGTCATCTTGTTAAGAATATCATGACTACTAGGAGACCACTCGAGTTACGTCACATGGATCTTTTCGGTCCCAATGCTTACAAGAGTCTCGGTGGAAATTCCTATGGTCTAGTTATAGTTGATGATTTTTCCAGATTTACGTGGGTATTCTTTCTTGATGATAAGTCGCAGGTTCAAAAGATCTTCAAGAACTTTGCTTGCAAAGCGCAAAATCAGTTTGAAGTGAAGATCAAGAAGGTTTGGAGTGATAACGGATCGGAGTTCAAGAACACCCATGTGGATACCTTTCTTGATGAAGAAGGTGTCTCACATGAGTTCTTGGCTACGTACAGGCCTCAACAAAATGGAGTTGTTGAGAGGAAGAACCGGACACTCATTGAGATGGCAAGAACGATGCTTGACGAATACAAGACGCCAAAACACTTTTGGGAAGAAACCATGGAAACAACATGTCATGCCACAAACCGACTCTACTTGCACAAGCTTCTCGATAAAACGGCATACGAGCTATTCACCTGTAACAAAACCCAAGTTGGATACTTTCGGGTATTCGGCTCCAAGTGCTACATTCTTGATAAGCATCATCGTACTAAATTTGCTCCTAAATCTCATGAAGGATTCCTACTTGGTTATGGATCGAACTCTCACACCTACCATGTCTACAACAACTTCACTCGAAAAGTTGAAGAGATGGTAGATGTGAAGTTTGATGAATCTAATGGTTCGCAAGTCAAACAATTGCCAAATGATGTAGGTGATAAGAACCCTTCGGAAGCTATCCTAGATTTACCCATCGGCAAGATTCGTCCTATGGAGGTGAAGGAAAGTACTTCATCAACTCAAGTGGAAGCCCCTACCTCACGACAAGGTGAACCACAACATGATATGGAGGCATCCACAAGCGGTACATGACAAGATGATGAAGACGAGGAAGTGCACCATTAAGATCCACCACAACCTCCTTCACCACCACCTCAAGGGAATGACACTTTCAACAACAATGAAGAAGAAGGAGATGATGATGAAGAAGAAGCTCCACCAACCAACAATCGGAAGCTGACCCGAGTTCGAGCACAAGTGACCAAGAACCATCCCCTAAACCAAATCTTTGGTGATATACAAACATGGAGAATCACTTGATCTAAAACTCGTCTAGCAAACTTCTGTGAGCATTATTCTTTCATCTCTAGAATTGAGACTTGGAAGGTAGAACAAGCTCTTGAAGACACGGATTGGGTGAACGCTATGCATGAAGAGCTTCACAACTTCGAAAGGAACGAAGTGTGGACACTCGTGGAGAAGCCCGAGGATGAACACAACATCATCGAAACCAAATTGGTTTTTTGAAACAAGCAAGATGAAGACGTTCAAATTGTGTGCAATAAGGATCGCCTCGTAGCTCAAGGATATATGCAAGTCTAAGGTATGTACTATGATGAGACCTACGCCCCTGTCGCTAGACTTGAAGCTATTCGCATTCTTCTTGCTTATGCCAATCACCATGATATCACGCTTTATCAAATGGATATTAAAAGTGCATTTTTAAATGGTGAGATTGAAGAAGAGGTTTATGTTAAGCAACCACCTGGCTTTGTTAATCCTAAGAAACCTAATCATGTTTACAAGCTTCGTAAAGCTCTTTATGGTCTTAAGCAAGCCCCTCGTGCTTGGTACAAATGTTTAACGAAGTTTCTTATCAAAAAAGGTTTTGAAATTGGTAAAATTGATGCAACCTTATTCACTAAGAGAGTTTATGGTGAACTATTTGTGTGCCAAATTTATGTGGATGATATTATCTTTGGTTCCACTAACCCTCAATTTAGTGAAAGGTTTGGAAGGTTGATGTCTGAGAAGTATGAGATGTCTATGATGTGTGAGCTGAAATTCTTTCTTGGGTTGCAAATCAAACAATCGAAAGAAGGAACTTTCATCTCTCAAACTAAGTATACCAAGGACTTGATCAAAAAGTTCAACATGCAGGAATGCAAAGGTATGAAAACCCATATGCCTACTAGTGGACATGTTGATCTTACTAGAGAGGATGAGCCGGTTGATCAGAAAGTTTATCGATCTATGATTGGTTCACTTTTATATCTATGTGCATCTCGTCCCGATATTATGCTGAGTGTTTGCATGTGTGCTAGATATCAAGCTGCACAAAAAGAATGTCATCTTTCAGCTCTTAAACGCATTGTGAGATACTTGATACAACGTCAAATTTTGGCATTCGGTATCCCAAGGGATCTTCCTTTGACCTTGTTGGCTATTTTGATTCGGACTATGCCGGTGACAAGGTTGATAGAAAATCCACCTCGGGTACTTGTCAATTTTTGGGCAGATCTCTTGTATCTTGGTCCTCTAAGAAACAAAACTCGGTATCACTATCGACTGCCGAAGCTGAGTATATTGCTGCTGGATCTTGTTGTGCGCAATTACTATGGATGACACAAACACTTAAGGATTATGGAATTCATGTTAAAAATGTTCCATTACTTTGTGACAATGAAAGTGCTATTAAAATTGGTCATAATCCTGTGCAACATTCTCGAACTAAGCATATTCAAGTTCGACATCATTTCATTCATGATCATGTTGCCAAAGGAGATATTAATCTTAAGCATATTCGTACTAACAAGCAATTGGCAGATATCTTTACTAAGCCTCTTGATGAGAAGACATTTGTCACTTGAGGAGTGAGTTGAACATCATCGATGCTTCAACCTTGAGCTAGACTCACTTGGTTGCATGCAAAGGCATGAGCTTTCTTGATATTTCCATGTATCTTAATATTTCATCTTATGCCATGGAATTCTATGCTCCCTTGTATTGCATCTAATCTCTTGTAGGTACATGGAAAAACTTCATTCCACAAGATTGCCATCAACTCCAATTATAAGCAATCTTGTCATTACCAAGTATCCACAACCCCTCTTGATGATGGAAGGAAGAAGGCCACTCAACCATATCCTTGACATATACTTGACCAAAATTGCACACTCTCAATTGGTATCATGTCAATTGGATATATCTATTGCTCTTCCTTGCATGACTAATCTTTGTAGGTAACCAGTGTACTAGAACGAGAAGGATTGCTCAAAACTCAAGATGATATTCATCAACCTCAAGCATCCTCAATAAGTTCATCTACAAGCTATGTCATCAACATCACTCAAAGGTATGTACTCATGTCCTTGAAAAGGCTTTACTCCAAGAAATGAGCTAAAGCAACTCAAGTGATATGAAGACATTAATATGCTTAATCGAAAAATGGCAACCCCATTTTGAGCTTAATGTAGAGTATGACCTATGACCAAGTATTCTTGCTTGGCTCCTAAGTTGATATACTCTAATATAAGTGACCTAGTCACCGCCCATCATCTAGTTAAGAATCTGGTGAGGTTTGCTCTTAATTGCATGATTTCTCATAACTAATCCAATCTTATCTAGTTGATGTACCTTGTAAAAAACTTCATATTTCGCTGAAAATCTTTCTCTAGATTTTGTAAAAACAGAAACTTGGTTTCTCTTTCGGAGCCGTCGACTGAGATATCTTGGTTCTACCGAAATTGCCGACAAGCTACACTGCAACATCTCGGTACCACCGATTTATTATCTTGGAGTCACCGATTTTCTTTCCGTTTCATTTGAATTCGCTTTTGCAATTCTGTGTTTTCTTAGTGATCATTCTTGTAAAACATCTGTTACTTCGATGATCCCTACTCTCTTTCTTAAAAAGACTTAGGGGGAGAAGAACTACAAGTAATCTTGCAAAGAGAATTTATTTATTCAAGGGTCCCTATCTTCAATGAAGAAAGGAGGAGAAGAACAAATCATTTTCCATGATTCTCTCAGTTTTCATTACTATGAGTCCTACATTTCGATCACCCTTGTTCTCAAGGATCCCTTCTTAGTCAATGATCCCTGTATCTATTCCTGTTTTCAACCTTTTTGGAAATTTATGCCAAAGGGGGAGAACACCAAAGCTTTAACCATTTTGGGGAAAATACCAAAGCTTCAATCATTTTGGGAGAATACCAAAGCTTCATGCTAAAGGGGAGATACATGCTTATGCAAAGGGGAAGATATGATCAAGGGGGAGAGCCAATATCAATACTCATATAAACAGGGGAGAATATCAAAGTAGGGAGAAAAAAATCTTTGACCTTTCTCACCTTATCCAATCCTAATATCTACATGCTAAGATTCAGGGGGAGAGGATAATCTATTTTCATAACTATGGTGAGAAAATTCTCAATGATCTTGGAGACATATCAATTCTCAATGATTTTGGAAATTTTGAGTTCTATTGCCTTTCTGTTTGGTAGAATAATCTTGTGTTTCCTAACATTGTTTTCTCAAGTGTGTTTCTATTACCAGGATGCTCAAGAACTCAAGGTAATTACATGCATCATATCCTTGATCAAGATGATCTCTTGATTCTTGCACATATTGTTTGCAAGAGTGATGTATTGAACAAAGATACTTCCCATTCATATATATTTGGTGCATATAGTCAAGATATACATGACCTATTATATCCCTTCTACCTTTTCTGTGTTCATGCAGTCAAAAGCAACTATCCTTTAAAGGACTGCACACATTTAGGGGGATCAAGTCTAAGTCATGTGTCTCTCAAAGTCTTCAGTATAACCATGCATATCTTTATTTGAAGCTTTGATTGTATGTTGTCATCAATTACCAAAAAGGGGGAGACTGAAAGCACAACATGCTCCCTTGGTGGTTTTGATAATTCATGACAACATACATTGTCCCTTGGACTGATATTTTCACCTAGTGTATTTCAGATACAGTCTGCGAAGAGGATTGGCAAAAGGAGATTGTGGACATACCCCAAGAAGGAAATAGGTTGGCCAAGCTTCAAGCAAGAGGACTCTACATTTTATATTTGTGAGAAATCACTTTGAGTCATAGGAAAGCCAATACTATTAAAAGGGGGTAAGGTTTTGTTGGTGAACAATATGCTCAAACATGCACAAGTGATAGTCGCCAAAAACATCCACAAACTCTCCCACCAAAGTCTGTTCTATACCTACCACTCAAAATCGGTGCAACCAACTTTCCCACTTTGGTGCCACCGATTCCAGAACCTAGAGAGACTCAAGCCAAACCCTAGCCACTTCGGTGCAACCGATTGCATACCGGTGCCATCGAGTTTAGGTTGCCAACTTTATGTTATGCAAATTCACATTTTTGGTCCCACCGAGAATGTTGGATCGGCGTCACCGAGATTGGAAATCTGACTGTTGGTCACCTTATCGGTGCAATCGAGTTTCCTATATTGGTCTCACTGAGATTCAAAAGTTGTCACATTTTGGTCACTTCGGTACCACCGAGATTAACACATCGGTGTCTCCGAGTTGGTCATTTTGTGTGTAACGGTTGGATTTTTGGGGATGCCTATATATACCCCTTCACCACCACCTACTCGAAAGAGAAGCACTCAGAACTATTCCATACATATCCTATCGGATTTTCTGAGAGAGAACCACCTACCCTTGTGTTAAGGTCGAGATCTTCCACTCCAATCATATGGATCTTGATTTCTAGCCTCCCCAAGTTGCTTTCCACCAATCCCATCTCTTCTACCAAGCCAAACCTGTGTGAGAGAGATTGTGTGTTGAGGAGTCTATCATCTTGAAGCACAAGAGCAAGGAGTTCATCGTCATTACCGAGCCTATTAACTTTTGGAGGGTGGTGCCTCCTAGATTGGTTAGGTGTCGCTTGGGAGCCTCCTACTTCATGTTGTGGAGTGAACCAAGAAGTTTGTAAGGGCAAGGAGATCGCCTACTTCGTGAAGATCTACCCATAGTGAAGCTAGTCCTTCCTGGACGGAAGCCGTATGGAATAGTCAAGGTTGCTATCTCCTGGACCCTTTTGGGTGGAGCCCTTCGTGGACTCTCGCGACCGTTACCCTCCATGGGTTGAAGACTCCATAAACGTGGATGTACGATAGCGCCACTTATCGGAACCACGGGAAAAATCCTTGCATCTCCAACTACGTTTGATCTACCTATCTCAACTATTTACTTCATATGTAATGGCTTTACTTTCTACTGCCATATTTGTTGACATGCATGTGTAGGGCTGTTAGAGTTGCTAGCTTTGCTAAAAACTGTTAAAATCTGCCAACCAATTAACTTGGGAAAAGGTTAGGTTCTGAATTACTACTAGTAGTCTATTCATCCCCCCTCTAGACACTCTTCTAGATCCTTCAAGGAGGGGAGGTAGGAGGCTTAGCTCCCAAGGGAGCCAACCCTAGTTCGGCCGAAGTGCGAGGGAGGAGTCCTCCTGCTCCACTCCTAGTAGGATTAGGACTCCTACCTTATTTTTCCACTTTTGCCTTCTTTCCACCTTGGGTTTTCTTCCCTAGCCGCATGGGCTTCCTGTGGGCCTTCAGCCAGCCCACTAAGGGTTGGTATTCCTTCTCCCACAGCCCATGTAGCCTCTTGAGTCGAAATACCCCTCCCGATGGTCCCCCCGGTACCCTCCCGGCACTCCCGGTACACTACCGATGAGCCCGAAACTTTTCTTCTGACCAAAATAGGACTTCCTATATATCAATCTTTACCTCCGGACCATTATGGAGATCCTCGTGATGTCCGGGATCTCATCCGGGACTCCGAAAAACCTTCGGTCACCACCATACATAACTTTATACTACCGAAACGCCACCGAACCTTAAGTGTGCAGACCCTGCGGGTTCGAGAACTATGTATACATGACCGAGACACCTCTACGGTCAATAACCAATAGCAGGACTTGGATGCCCATATTGGTTCCTACATATTCTACGAAGATCTTTATTGGTCGAACCTCTATGTCAAGGATTCAGTTAATCCCGTTTGCTATTCCCTTTGTTCTTCGGTATGTTACTTGCCCGAGATTCGATCGTCGGCATCTCCATACCTAGTTCAACCTCGTTATCGGCAAGTCTCTTTACTCGTTATGTAATACTTGATCCCGTGGCTAACACTTAGTCATATTGCTTGCAAGGCTTATTGTGATGTTGTATTACCGAGTGGGCCCTGAGATAGCTTTGCGTCACACGGAGTAACAAATCCCAATGTTGAGCCATGTCAACCCAACAAACACCCTTGGATATACCTTTAGAGCACCTTTATAGTCACCCAATTATGTTGTGACGTTTGATACACACAAGGCACTCCTCCGGTGTCCGTGAGTTGCATGATCTCATGGTCATAGGAACATATACTTGACATGCAGAAAACTATAGCAATAAACTCACACGATCATATGCTATGTTTATAGTTTGGGTCTTGTCCATCCCATCATTCTCCTAATGATGTGATCCCGTTATCAATTGACATCTCATGTCAATGGCTAGGAAACCTTGACCATCTTTGATCAACGAGCTAGTTTGCTAGAGGCACACTAGGGACAAAGTGTTGTCTATATGTCCACACATGTATCTGAGTTTCCGATCAATACAATTATAGCATGGATAATAAACGATTATCATGAACAAGGAAATTTGATAATAACCAATTTATTATTGCCTCTAGGGCATATTTCCAACACTTATAACTCGGATTTCCGAAGGAACTGTTTATAGGTATGCGAAAGAAAATAAGAAATAAAATCATACAGGAGTTGTTGTAGAAGGGGTCTTCAATTGGTTACCTGACGTCCTCGACATGTCCCTTACTAGTTGACTCCTGCTCTTGGATGCACCTTGATGGGTGTTAGTGTAGGCGGATTTTGCTAACAAAGTATTTTAGAGGCTGCAACATTATAGGTGAGCTTTACGCCGTAGGTAGGCTCTTTTAGGAGCGCCTGCATCTTGTCCGAAGATGTATTGGTGGTAGTAGGTCGGGGCAGCCGAACACCCACCTTTATTTCCCCACCACTTCCCATGGAATCTTAAGTGCGAAGTTGTGCCTCTTCGGCACATACTTTGCTGGTCCTGAAATTGTGCGGTGGGGGGCAAATCCCTATAGAGGGGGAGAGGAAGGATCTGAGTTTTCGGTCTGAATCTGAACTCGCTTTCCAACCTTATATGCCTTTATGGCGGATGTCAGAACTTGCTGATCTTCTTTGTAGCTGAATTCGGCCACTAGGGCCAATGCAAGTTCCTCAGTTCTAAGGGAGCGCCTGATGTTGCCGTTGACAGTAATAACCCCCTTGGGGCCCGACATCTTGAGCTTGAGGTATGCGTAGTGTGGGACCGTGTTGAAACGAGTGAACACCGTCCGACCAAGCAGCGCCTGATAGCCGTGGCGGAAGGGCACGATGTTGAAGATCAAGTCTTCGTTGCGAAAGTTATCGGGTGAGCCGAATACGACTTCCAGAGTTACCGAGCCCATGCATCGAGCCTCAACGCCCGGGATCACTCCTTTGAAGGTAGTGCTGCTTGGTTTGATCCTTGACGGATCAATGCCCATCTTCATCACCGTATTTGAGTAAATTAGGTTAAGGCTACTCCCTCCGTCCATTAGGACCTTTGTGAGGTGATACCCGTCTATAATGGGGTCTAGGACGAGGTCCGCCAAACCCCCATGACGGATACTGGCCGGATGATCATGCCAATCAAAAGTGATCAGGTATGCTGACCATGGGTTGTACTTTGGGGCTACGGGTTCCACCGCATAGACTTCCTGGAGCGCGCTTCCTCTCCTTATTTGGTATGTGGGTGGCGTATATCATGTTCACCGTTTTTACTTCGGGAGGGAACTTTTTTTGTCCGCCACTGGTTGGGCCCCGAGGCTCATCTTCATCCGCGCTGCGAGAGCTTTTGCCTTGATCTTCGGGTGGTATCTTGCCGTCTTGTTTAAACACCCAGCAGTTGTGGTGTGTGTGGTTGGAGGGCTTTTCCAAAGTCCCATGGATTTGTCAAGGCCTTTCGATGATCTTCTCGAGCTGAGTGGGTCCATCACAATTGCCTTTAGGGAACTTCTTCCACTGCCCGGGTTGGGATTTGCGGAATCCGGCATTAACATCTGTGTCATCAGCATCACTATTATTGTGCCGATGCTTATTCTTATTGTGCTTTGGCTTTGATTTTCCATCCTGGGCTTCAGGTGTTGCGGGATCTTCAGAATTGTGGTCGTGTCTTGCCAGCCAGTTATCTTCGCCCGCGCAAAAGTGGGACATGAGGAAGGTAAGGGCGGACATAGTTCGAGGCTTTTCCTGGCCTAGCTAGTGGGCCAGCCATTCGTCCCGAATATTGTGCCAGAAGGAGGCTATTGCCTCTGCATCCGGATAGTCAACAATTTGGTTCTTCTTAGTCAAGAAGCGATTCCAGAACTGCCGAGTGGACTCACCGGGCTTCTAGATGACGTTGCAGAGATCGGAAGAGTCCAGCGGGCGGACATAGGTCCCATGGAAGTTAGAGCGGAATGCATCTTCCAGGTCTTCCTAGCATCCAATGGAGTTTTTGGGGAGGCTATTTAACCAATGCCAAGCTGACCCCTTGAGCTTAAGAGGGAGGTATTTGATGGCATGGAGATCGTCTCCTCGTGCCATGTGGATATGGAGGAGGAAGCCCTCGATCCATACAGTTGGGTCAGTGGTCCCGTCGTACTGTTCTATATTCACGGGTTTGAACCCTTCGGGGAACTGATGCCGCATTACCTCATCTATGAAGCACACTGGGTGAGTGGCGCCTCTGACCCGAGCTATGTCCCGCCTGTATTCGATGTCTGTATGGGGTCGGTTGCATTCCCGGACTCTGTTGTTTTAGTCAAACCATGGTCTGTATTCGCCGCGGCTATCGGACGCGTACTCTCTGGATCCATAGATGGATCTACTACGGCCTGCTCTGTGATCCAGGTTATCTTGCAGGTCGAACATGTCATTGGGATCTAATGGCTCCTTGCCCCATCTTCGGGGCACTATCGGTATGTAACTAGCATCATCGACCGTCCTGTCTCGACCACGAGGCAGGGTGGTCTAGCTTGTTGTACGGAGTACAGTTTGGAGATGGAGTATCAGTAAGTTCGTCGTCGAATTGCAGCAGCAACCTTCTCTGAGGGTAACTTTTGGGCTGGTTTGATAGACCAGTGCCGTATACTTCCTCGGCTAAGAGGACTTTCGTCCATCGATCATGGAGGTCGGCCTGTTTGGCTTTGAGTTCCGTTCTTTGGCCTTTAGACTGCGAGCCATTGCTACGAGCCGTTGCATGATTTCTTCCTGACCCTCGAGGTTATCAGGGATGTATAAGTCATCGGCTTCTGGTATATCTTCCTCCTCGATGGGGGGAAGGTAATCGTCGCCTTCGGGGTCATTGACGGTATCGGGGTCATTTTGGTCCTCAGGCTCTTCCGGACCCTCAAGCGGGTGCTTGGGGATATCGGGATTGTCATGATTGGCGAGGGCATTATCGTCCCCGTTGCTGATAATAGCTCTTGTTATCCTTTTGCTTTTGGACCGCTTATGCGATTTCCGGCGCCTTGATGGTGCATCGCGAGATTTGTCGTCGTCGTTGTGAGGTGTATTGTCCCCGTTGGTGGCAGGAGTATCCACCATGTAGACATCGTATGTAGAAGTGGCGGTCCAACTCCCTGTGTTAACGGGGGTGGGAGCACAGTCCTCTTCATCCATGTATTCTGCCTCCTTGGAGGCATAGTCTAGCACGTTGGTTAAGTCTTCGACGGTGGCTATCAAGTGGGTGGTGGGTGGGTCGAAAAATCCGTCCCTGCCCGCACTGTAACCGGGGCGGGCGTAGATCGGGGCTGGATCATCAGTGATTCTCATCGACGAGAATTTCTCCAAGGCCTCGTCGACCGCTGAGGGCCCGGTCGGATCCAGCTATTTGGAACTTGTGGAGTTAACCCCCATGAAGTCCACCCATGGGGAGGGTTCGGAAGGAACACGTGTCCGATCATATGGCTTGATGTCCAGACCGGGATGAGAGATCGGCTTGCCGCCATGGGTGTCCCCATTGGCATGTCCAAAGAAGGGCCTGAAGGTTAAAGCCTCAGAGTCCTCGGGGGCTACAGGCGAAGCCATCAGCCCGATTAGTGACAAATCGCTCCAAGAGTCGACGGAGAACACTAAGTTTCTGAATCTGACCTCTTGATCAGGGGCGAAGCTCTCAGCGCGGCCTAGATGGCCGGCGGAATCAGCATGCAACACAACACTGCCGAAGGTGAAGATCTGCCCGGGGACGAAAATGTCCATGTTGTGGACCTCTTCATTGATGACTAGGCGAGGCATCGATTCCGTCTTGCTCACAGAGGAACTCTCAATGAAAGCACCAATGTCGGTGTCAAAACCGGTGGATCTCGGGTAGGCGGTCCCGAACTGTGAGACTAGAATCGACGGTAACAGGAGACGACTTTACCCAGGTTCGGGCCCACCCTGCGTCCTGCTTGGTTGTATTGATGATGTAAGGGGTTATAGAGTTGATCTACCTCGAGATCGTATAGCTAACCCTAGATGAGTTGTCCTCTCCCTATACCCTAAAACCCTCCGGCTTATATAGACGTCGAGGATGCCTAGGGTTTACACATGGTCGGTTACCTGCTGTCGTGGATTTATCATGGTAGATGTGTGGGTGAATGGACTTAGGTTCGAGGAAAAGACACAACTATGTGGCAGCTTGAAGGGGTTGATCGGAATCGAGAGACACAGAGTCTACCCAGGTTCGGCCCCTCCGATGGAGGTAAAAGCCTACGTCCTGCTTGTCTGATATTGATGGTGATGAACATCTCTCGGTTACAAGGGTGCTAATTTCTACCTCTAATCACGAGATCCTCTAATCTATCTATCTCTAATCTCTTGTGTTGTCTAAACTTGTGGACTTATCAATCTTCTCCCTCTAGGGGTGCTCTACCCCTCCTTATATAGGTGGAGAGGGTAGGCTTACAAATAGAGTCCTACTAGGAGTAGGATTAGGACTAGCCTCTCATGAATCCTACTCCGGGTCTTATTTCCTTTAAGGGAATCCTTCTCTCTTCGGGCCTTCTCTTGTGAGCCGCCAGGCGCCGGCTCACCCGCCGGGTCTTGTGCTTGGTCATCCCGCGACCCGTCTGCCGGGTCATTAATAAGATGTCATGTCTTTATGGGGTCTCCTGTGAGTCGCCAGGCCGGGTCATACCACGGGGTATATCCCCGACATTAGCCCCCAGATTAGTTTGAATTTATTCATGCTAAGCTCCTGAAATAAGAATAATAAATATGTTAAGTGGCCGGCTTGCTCCTTTGGCCGGCTTGTAAAATGGCTCCTCAGAAATCCGGGTCTTTTCTGCATATGAACAAGTCATCTTGATAATCATCTTGCTTGTCAATGTCCTTTGAAATTTTTTAAGAATAGAACACCCATATGTCATTGAATCGACTTCCAATACTCTTGGCGAGTCATCTCCTTCGGGTCATAATCATTGATGATGCCGAGTCATTATCGCTGATGACGCCGGGTCATTATCGTTGGTGACGCCGGGTCAAACAACTAGAATCCAGCTGACTTGATAAAAATATTGGGATGAAAACCCATCTGATGTAAACCGGACTTCCATTGTTGTGAAGCAGGGCAGCTTATAAATCTGGCGGGTTATGATCTTTTGATAACACCAGGTCATAAGTGTTGGTGACGCCGGGTCTAACAACTGAACTCCATACTTAATATCTTGAAAATCTCCTCAAGAGTTTTTGATATGTCCATATTACCTGTAGCCCCCAAGCTCCGAGATTATCCATGATAACTTGGTGCTTTGCAATAATATTTTGGACTGTGTAGCCCCCAAGGGCCGGGTTGACCTGCCTGTAGCAACCTGGGGCTTATAACTATCTTATACCTTATGAAACTTTGGCGTGTGTAGCCCCCAAGGGTCGGCTCATCAGAAAGCTTCGGCGGGTGTAGCCCCCATGGGCCGGCTCATCAGAAAGCTTCGGCGGGTGTAGCCCCCAAGGGCCGGCTCATCAGAATGTGATGCACCGGGTCTTCAATTTGAACCTCATAATCTGTTTAAACAGCTGAATACTATAGACCCCAAGTGCCGGGTCGCACTGCAGCGACTTGGGACTTTGAAAGTTGATCTGAGCGGTGTAGTCCCCAAGTGCTGGGTCAGTAAGAATTACTGGGCTGGGACTTTAGAAAAATATAGAAAAGCCGGCTCATCTCCTTGAGATAACATGGTCTTGCTGACGATGTAATGATTTGAAAACCGGCTTGCATTAGCCCCCAAGTGCCGTGGTGCGTGCTTGCAGCGACATGGGACTTGCATAATTGATATAAACTGGCTTTGAATAGTGTAGCCCCCAAGTGCCAGGTCGTCTGCCTACGGCGACTTGGGACTATGTAAGAATAATATGACTCACCACAATTTGTTGGATGAATCCTTAACCGTGGTTGTAATATAACCCGGAATGAATATCCTGAAATAATTCCTTTGTCTCTGACATGAAATCCCTGCTCATGGTTGCGGTGCAACCCGGCAAATATATATTGGAGAAATCCATGAGTGTTGTAGATTACTATAGAGCATAATTGAAGAAATCCGAGGACCAGCCAATTAGATGACACGGCATTATATCTGATAGGGCGGTTCTTCAAGAATAATCAACTTTCCAATATAACAGCGGCTCATCTTTAATAAACAAGACCTGCAAAAACATGACAGAATATATTCTGTGTTGTTGTAAGGGCGGCTTGAAAAAGCACAACCCGGAGATGTTATATCTTTCATAACATTGCTCCCTCTTTCATAATCTGGCTTTGACCCGGCTTCATAAGCCGGCATGACATGTGAATATGATGAAATATATGATGCAATGTATGATGCCATGTATGATGCAAGATGCAATGTATGATGTAATGTTAACTTGTCAACATTTTTTGGCATAAAGTCGGAGGATAGGCGTTAGAAGCTGTACCCGAAGGTAGGAAGCCGCCCTCGCCGTGATTCATTTTCCTAAGCCGGATTTTTATGGCATAACGCCTGGCTAATAGACGTTAGAAGCTGTACCCGGAGGTAGGAAGCCGCCATTCACCGCGGCTCATTTTCCTGAGCTGGATTTTTGTGGCATAACGCCTGGCTAATAGGCATTAGAAGCTATACCCGAAGGTAAGAAGCCGCCATTCGCCAGTTGTTAGGTGTTAGATACCCGTCGGTAAAAACCCTTTACAACTACGACTAAACATGTTAGCCGGAAATTTGGCATGAAGCCAGCCGATTGGGTGTTAGAAGCGGTACCCGTCGGTAAGAAGCCCCCTTTTCAGCAATTACGATGCAAAGCGCCGGTGGATAGGCGTTAGAAGCTGTACCGGCTAAAGGTAGGAAGCCGCCCTCGCCGCGGCTCATTTTCCTGAGCCGGATTTTTGTGGCACAACGCCTGGCTAACAGGCGTTAGAAGCTGTACCCGAAGGTAAGAAGCCGTCGTTCGCCGATCTCAGTTGATACATCAACCGGATTATTTTTGAACTCTTCTTCTCAATCGCTATCTTGTAAACCCGCCATCTTGTATAAAGAAATAGTAGAAGCTCCAAGCGATGATCCAATAAACCGGGCACCTATGTTTGAATGGTGCATCACGACGGTTCGTCCTCTTGGGCAACTTTTAATCTTCCGTCAGTAATGTAATAGCCCCCAGGATTGGATTTTCTCTTGCAAAGACCCGAGGTTCTCATTGAAAATGACCAAATGTGTCTCGCCATGTCTGTAGCCCCCGAGTCTTAAGTTGACTCGAAGAGGCGGCTTGAGAATCTCCATTCAAAGTTGAGGTTGGCCGTGGCGGGTTATAGATGATCCTGCATGATTTGTTTCAATGATCCGGTCGATAGTTCGTCCCAGTTGTTTGTTGAAGTGAACCAAATTGTAGTGGCGGCGACTTGTGCGCCTGTCCGTCGGGCGGCTCATATCGATGAGCACTGCACCGATATATTGATGTAGATCAAACCGTGGGTGGCGTCTTGCGCGCATCCGTTGGGCGGCTCATATAGACGAGCCCTGCACTGATATGTTGTAGATTGCAACACAAGGCGGCGATTTAGAACCATCCATTGGGCGACTCGTACCGGTGCATGCGGCCCCTGGCGTGTTGATGTAGATGTAGAAATCAACGGCGGTGTTTGAAGACGGCGAGGTCGCGAGAGACGGCTGCGGCGTTGTAAGCCGGTGCAGTCACGAGAGACAACCGTGGCATTGTAAGCCGGTGTGCAAGAGACGTCTGTGGCGTTTGTAAGCCGGCGCGGCCGCGAGAGACAGCATGGTCGCGAGAGAGAGCTGCGGTGTTGTAAGCCGGTACCGTCACGGATGTTGAGAGATAGCCACGGTGTTGTAAGCCGGTACGGGCGGATTGAATCAGCTGTAGCGCCTGACGGATGAGTCGGCCGCGGGCACGGATGGATGAGTTGACCGCATGTTGATGTAGACCGGACCGTAGGAGCGGCGCCTCGTGCGCGCGTCCGTTGAGCAGGTGCGGACGCCGGTGCATGAAGATGCTGACAGAAGGTTCGTATCTGCGGCATGGCACAACGGCTATAATGAATAATTGTCGTGATGCGTTTCACCTGATTCATCCCGATGACTAGCTGAGTCACTCTCGTAATTTCAACAGCGATTGAGCCACTCTCGAAACCGCAGCGGGGGTGGCTATTCAGCCACGGTAGCTCAGCGACGGTGCTAGACTGGGCCGTCTCAGCGGTGATGGCGTTGCGTCAAAGAAGTCCAGCAGGGCAACTTGAGGCGGTGAAGGACCATGGTGTGGTCAGAACTGCCGCTGTTGCCCATGGCAGAGGGCTTGCACGCAGGCACGCCCATAGGGGAGACAGAGTGGGGCGGCACGGACGTGGCCAGGGCGGAATGGAGCCAGCCAGTGGTCGGCGCGGCGAGTGGGCCAGCAGGAGCTGCGGCGCAGGATGGCTCACCGGAGTGGCAGCGTGGGGCGGCTCGCCGGAGTGATGCAGGTGCGGTACAAGTGGAGGCGAGGCGGCTCATATGTGAGGCATCTGAGGCTGGCTCGAAGGCGGCAGAGCCGGGAAACGCCGACTCGGGCATGGAGGTGAATCAGAGGCGGACGCGTAGCTGGGTGGAGCTGGGGACCGTTCCGGTCGATGTGGAGCTGCGGCACGCGGCGGCTCGCCGGGCGTGTTTTGCAGCGCGGACGCGCAGGAACGTGCGCGCGTGGGCGTTGAGGCCGCAGGACGGCAAGCAAGGCAGAGCCGGTTGCATCGGGTGGAGGCCATGGCGGCTGAGGCATGGTGAAGGTAGGCGCGGTGAAGCACGGGAGAGCCGGCAGGCCTAGCGCTGGGCGGCGGCTAACCGAAATCATGGCACACAGTGACAGCCGGCAGGAGCAGTGGTGCAGGGCGATCACGACCCGGAACGAGGCACAACGACGACGAGCAGGCGCGCAGCAACACGACGTAGTGGGCGTGACGGGGCAGAGTTAGGTGAGGTCACGGAACACAACGGCTTGAGGGCGATGGTGAGGCTGGCTCAGCGGCTTGATGAGGCGCGGGAGGAGCAACGAAGCGGAGTGAGCACAGGACAACCATGGCGGGCCAGCGCGACAAGACAATGGCCGAGGACGGCGGCAGGTCAAGCTTTGCGGCGGTGCGGACGGTGTGGCGGCGCGACACCGATTTCGTCTCCGGGTCCGGAGGCTTGGTGAGGCAGCCAGCGGGGCGTGGCAGCGGAGGCGTGCCGGCGACATCCGAGTCTGCGTCCATGTCAACCTCCGGGTCAGGGTCATGCCGTATAATAGACGTGGCGTAGGATTCCGGGCTCAGCTGGAGCACGAGGACAAGCCGGAGTCGAGGTCAAACGGGCCACGACAGCGGTGAAGATCGAATCTGCGGCGGCCTTGTCTTCTCTTTCTTCTTTGTTTTGTCCTGTTATGCTTCATCACGTAGTATTCTAACGCGGTCTCTTGAATTCAGGTGGCGGTGTCCTTAATGGATCTCCCAACGCCAAGTTGCTCTTGTGTACGTAGTGCAGACGAAGGTACATAATCAAAGAACTAATTAGCAGTCAACCCATGTGAGAAGTGTAGATCCTGTTGGTCCTTTGCGTGATGATGTGGAATAACATCGGCTACACCAATGAATGCTCCACAGTTTGGAAGTACTAGTAGCTGACCAACATCAAGCACATCTTCGATTTGCAGCAGCAGCGACTCAACCGACAAACCTTAATTTCTCGGCTCTGTCCAAGTTTATTCCATGACAGTTCTTCCCCGTCTGATTAATTGTGAGCTTATCGATCCCTGAAAAAGCTTCCTCTCCAAGAACACAATACCATCGTGCGTAGCCCCATGGTGGGCGCCAACTGTCGTGGATTTATCACGGCAGATGTCCGGGTGAACGGACTTAGGTTCGGGGAAAAGACGCAACTATGTGGCGGCTTGAAGGGGTTGATCGGAATCGAGAGACACGGAGTTTACCCAGGTTCGGCCCCTCCGACGGATGTAAAAGCCTACGTGCTACTTGTCTGATATTGATGATGATGAAGATCTCTCTGTTACAAGGGTGCAAATTGCTACCTCTAATCACGAGAGCCTCTAATCTATCTATCTCTAATCTCTTGTGTTGTCTAAACTTGTGGACTTATCAATCTTCTCCCTCTAGGGGTGCTCTACCCCTCCTTATATAGGTGGAGAGGGTAGGCTTACAAATAGAGTCCTACTAGGAGTAGGATTAGGATTAGCCTCTCACGAATCCTACTCCGGGTCTTATTTCCTTGAAGGGAATCCTTCTCTCTTCGGGCCTTCTCTTGTGAGCCGCCAGGTGCCGGCTCACCCGCTGGGTCTTGGGCTTGGTCATCTTGCGACCCGCCTGCCGGGTCATTAATAAGATGTCATGTCTTTATGGGGTCTCTTGTGAGTCGCCAGGCCGGGTCATACCGTGGGGTATCTCCCCGACACCTGCCGAAGAGATAAACTTGCCTAACTATTACATCAAACGTGGAGCGCAAGCCATATTTCCCGAAGCTTCCATATTGGAGATTGGGCCTTCAAATCCTTTGGTGTTCGGTAAGTAGCCCTCATAGTCCGACCCACAACAATAGGTCGGCTATCCAAGGACTCCCTAATCCAAGACTCCCTCGGGGGGGGGCGTCCATCACCGACGGATGAACTATTATTGTGATAGAGTGTCCACCAACATGTATACACCACCATATCAGTGTGAGAGAGTGCACACCAACACACCATGAGATATGAGAGTTATTTAAGGAAAGCCTCGACGGACCGAAAGTCACACACGCATTAGGATCCAAGCGTGTGCCGTAATTTTTGAATCATGAACACAGGAAATGTCATCGTTATTAGACGACGATAGGATCCAAGCATGTGAATTTTGCGGTGAAGATAAGGGTCTTTGCGACCAGCCTGGGCTAGGAGACGGCAGGTTCTTCACCATGAAGCTTTACGAGGACTTCGATATTTCTACGGTACGCAACAATGGCAAGTGTTTTTTCATAATTAAGCATGAATTCTATTTCTTTGCTTCAACGTGTAATTTATGTTTTATACAATTTGACTAGTTCATCCCTTGTCATGCAAGACGGTATTTCTTGGAGAGGCTCTGTTTCGAAGAGCACAAGAGTTTTGAGACGAGGACAGCCAACCTGAGGACTAAACATGGTCACACATTCCTGGTGAAAGTAATGAATGCACTTAATAACACATAATTAGGGTGCTCAAATTGGGAATCTCTTTGCAAGGAATATGGATTTCAGGAGTATATGGAAATAACCTTCAATCTTCGCCCTGAAGATCACATTGAAGATAACATCGAATTTGGGTGGATGTCGATATGCTTCCTGTTTTACCTCCATGTGAGTTTCTCAACCATGCATATTTTGTCAAGTAATTTGCATTCTATATTTAAAAATATTTTGTGTTCATTCATACTAAACTTGTTAATTTATAATTTACATCTTAGTTCATTTCTTCGAGTGAAACACAGAACATAATTGACACGATACACTACACTTATGGATCTAATCTAACTTGGGAGGAGAAGGATGATCTTATCAACTTTGTTATTGTTGTCCTAGTTGGTAGGGAGATCTTCTCGTATAATTTGGGAACTGGCCAAAATTATACATTGTATAGGACACTAGTGCATAGGTTGAGGTGGAATATATTCGCCAAAATATCTTGGTAAGAGTTGCTAATTAAGTACACTACTATTGCGTAAATGATATTGATTACATTGCTAACTAGGCTACTATTATGTTCTGCAAGAGAAACTGCCAAATGAAGTTGTACTCGACTGAGCGCAAACCACCAAGACAACTCCAAATTGAAGCATGGGGACAAATAAAGAAGGATCGCAAGCCACAAATTGGAGACCATTAATGACGGGGTTATTGTCCCTAGGTAGGCCAAAGCAATGGGGTTCTCCCCCCTTCCGCTTCAAAGAAAACTACATAGCCGGCTGTCCATGGCTGGCTGGAGGACGACCGGCTCGATGTGCTGTCGGCTGGCGACACAGGCGGCTGGTCATGCAACCGGCTCGACCACCGGCCGGCTGGGCGCGGCCGGCTACCTTCCGAGTCGCCTCCTCCATTGACCCAGGGGCGGACGTGCGACGTCCCATCCCCCTGGCGCGGGTACGACGACAAGACGTGACCGCCACAATGGTCGGTCTTGTGGCCACACTGGCTGCTGACGCACTAGGGCGCATGGCTACAGTCCGGCCGTCCAGGCTGCTGACCTTGGCGAGCGTGACCGGGCGGGGAAACAGTGTCGGCACGCCCTCGCCCACTCGATTACCTGCCCCGGCGTGGCTATAGTGCAGTCGGCCGTACCGAAGACTTCGGCCGACTGGCGCGAGACGACGCCTCCCGGGCGACCCGTGCCGCGACAGGTGGGCGAGGGCCAATCACAGAGCCGGCTGGCGGGCCCCAGCGGGAGACGGGACCTCTTAGCCGATGGACCCTACAGGTGACGAGACGGCACGAGGGGCAGGACCCCCTGGCCAGCCGAAGAGACTGCCAGCCGGGTCTCCCCACCCCTGTACTTTAGGACATATTATAGAGCTGGGGGGTTGTCCTATAAAACCTCCCGAGCCCCCCATGCAAAGGGGACGGACGATCATTTGCATACACCCACATAGAGCTTCCCTCTGATACCATCACTATAAACGGGGGAGGACGAGCCGGCTGCTGCTTCTTCCTCCTCTAGACACAACTCTAGGAGCACCCTTGTAAACACAACTATCCATCCAACTAGATCTAGCAGGACTAGGGGTATTACCTCCCACGAAGGGCCCTGAACCTGGGTACATCGTGTGTCGCTACCGCTTGTGCCCAATCTCGCTCCCGAAGCCCGTGGGCGTCCTTCGGCTCCAACCACAAATGATAAGCCTACCCATGGCATCTGTCGTGAGAAAACAACGACAGTTGGCGCCCACCATGGGGCCATACGCGGCACTGGCCGGATTCATGCTCTGGGCGGGACCCCTTGCCATCCCCCGTCGCCGCCGCACGTCCAGGCGAAAGCGCAAGCTCATGGGGCTTGCTCCGGCACACCCTACGGGCGACCCCGTCGGCCTCGCGGCCGACATCAACGTGCTCACTGAGCGCTTCGGCAGGCTTAGCCTCGCCAAGGCTCCGGCCGCGGATGAGTACCCCGGGCAGGTGCTCGTCTGCGCTGATCCGCCAACGATCATGGGTGCACTTGCTGTGACCAAGTCCAGCAGCTCCCACGATCGCCTGGGGGCAATGGCCATCATCGACTCCACCTCCTCCGGACGTGCACGGGTCGGGGCTGACGCCGCCGTGGTCTATGTCGGCACTTCCGACCCGCTCATTGCGGCCCTCCGGGGCTTGAGCACCCCTATCGCCCCGACGGCGAACCTCGACGTCGCCGCGTCTGACCTCGAGGCAGCTCGCCGCATCCTGTTCGAGGATGCCACCACCCTCGCGGCCACGCGGTGCCGCATGGAGGCAGCCCAGCGGGAATACGCTGCCGCCTACAGTCTCACCCCGGCTGGCACCGAGCCCAGTCGGCGTGGTCTCCGAAATCTTAGGCGGCAAGATGCCCGTCTACGACACCCACGCAGCCAAACTGCGGCCCCTCAAGGTAGCCTACGAGGACTTGGCTACCTTGGAGGGCGAAGAACGTGTCGTCCACGAGCGTCACATCAAGGAACTCATTGACGTCACTGACGCGCAGCAGCATCTGCTCGCGTCGGGCGGCGCCGCCTCCCGAAGCCCCCGGCTCGAGCGCGAGGGCACGGGGACTGCAGGCCGTCAGCTGGCTCAGCACTCCTCTTCCCCTCGCGCTTCCGGCCGCCAGGCCAAAACAAACAACCCTCGGACCTCTCAACTACCGAGGAGAGAGCAGCCGGCTGTTAGCAGCCTCGCAGTGCCCGCCACCAAGAAGCATCAGCAGCCGGCAGCCGGCAAAGCCGCGGGCATACGCCACCCCCGCGGCGCGAGCCGGAACGGTCGGTTCCGCCCGTCAACCGCCTCGAGCTCTCAGCCCAGATCGGGCCGCGTGTCCCCCAAAGCGAGAACGACGCCCGCAACCGCATCGACCACCTTGCGCAGTCAGCCCTCCTCGAAGAGGAGGGCTTGATCGGCCCGGCCTATTTCGGCCCTCGGATCCACAACGACCCGTTCCCAACCGGCTTCGCTCTCCCCCGAGACACCCCTAAGTATAATGGGGCCGCCAAGCCCGAGGAATGGTTGATCTACTACACCACCGCGGTCGGCATTGCCAGGGGAAACAAGCGTGTAGCCGTTCATTACACCCCCCTAATGCTGATCGGCTTGGCCTGCACCTGGCTCAACAGCCTGGCGGCCAGCAGCATCAACACCTAGACGGACTTTGAGGAGGCCTTCGTCTGCAACTTCACCGGCACCTACAAGCGGCCCAGCCGCCCCCGTGAACTCGCCATGTGTGTTCAGGGGCCGGACGAGTCCCTCGGCGACTACCTCACGCGGTGGACCGAGCTCCGCAACTCCTGCGAGGGGGTGCACGAGGTGCAAGCCGTGCAGTACTTCATCGAAGGCTGTCGAGACGACACTCCCCTCAAGCACAAGCTTCTGTGCTCCGAGCCGGTCATGCTTGCCGAGCTCATGACCAAGGCGGACAAATACAGCACGGCTGATTCAACCATCCGGGTCAAAACGACCCCGCCCGCCAAGGCAACGATAACACCAGCAATGTCCCGGCCTGCTGCCGACAACCGGCAGCCACAGAACAACAAACGCGAGAACGACCAGCCGGATCCCCACTACGGGAGCCGGCAGGTCAACACCATTGAGGAGCAGCAGCCGGCTGCCCAACCTTCTAGTCAGCGCCAGCACACTGGCAAGGCTGCCTGGCAAGCGAAGCTCACCTTCGCGTAGATGCTCGACCTCCCGTGCAAGAACCACTCAGGGGCCAAACCATCTACGCACACGCTCTGACAGTGTAGCTTCTCACAGCGATTGGCCCGGGGGGACAGCCTTCTCGCTCCCCCCGTGCCGCCTGCCCGCGCGCCGGCCCCGGCCCAAGCTGCCGCCCTGGCACCGGCTCCGGCTCCGGCCCAGAACGATGGTGTCACGCCCAAGATGCGCGCATATCCATATTAACGCACGAGGGCCTCGCAAGGGATAGATGTGCATCTTGTCGTTAGCAAGTATAGTATCATCACATCATACAATACTTAAAGGACGAGTATACAAGATTGGCTTACACTCGCCACATACTAAATTACAGTTCCACACAAGTTCAAATCATCAATTTGAATACAGGGTCCGACTATGGACGAAATCAAACGATAAAACAGATGCGAATGACACTATCTCGCTATCCCAAAGATCACGACCATGGTCCTCTACTCATCCGGGTGAGTCACGTACATCCTGCCTCTTTCCTCATCATATTCCCACTGGAGCTGGGTAAGATCATCCTGCACATACTCATCTATACCTGTACCTAGAGGGTTGTAGTAATCTGTGAGCCACAAGAACTCAGTAATCAAGCGCCCGGGTACCAAGACTATTCAAGCTTGAAGGTTGGCCTGGGGTAAGTGTTTGGTTTGCAGCAGCACTAAGCATGTATGGTGGCTAACTTACGCAACATGAAAATAAATATGAGTGACCTACGAAGAACGATCGAATCTAGTATGATCTCTATGAGATCCTGAACACTTACTTACGTCATTCATAACTCCACCGTGTTCTCTCTCGGATCATGTTCACGAGCAGAGACGATCACGGTTACTCACACAGTTGGTGTATTTTAATTAGAGTTTACTTCAAGTTAACTAAACCAGAGTGTTAAACAAATATCCAAGTTGCCACATAACCGCGGGCACGGCTTCTCGAAAAGTTTTAACGCTGCAGGGGTACTCCAACTTGTCCATCACAAATAACCACACTTCGTGGGAATAGCCTCGACCACGGACCTTGTGGTCATCATAGGTAATTCCAAAGGAATTCCAACACCTCGAGAAAACCCGAAGAAAGTCAGACTCCACACGCAAGACACTCGATAAAGGTAAAACAAATCCAGCAAGACCTCCTGACGTGTCGACAAACCTGATAAGAGCCACGTATCTCATTCTTAGGACACGACGGATGAGCGATGGTCACCACGCCAATCACCGAGTTGCCCCGGGCGGCGTTAATAAGCTGCTCTGGGTTGGACCAACACTCATGCGGAGCACTGGCCCGGGGGTTGATTAATTATCCATGGGTTTGCAAGGCCCTATGCAATTTTAATCTCTGTCGAATAAACAAGGGGTCCCCATAACAACCCCGAGCATGTTAGGCACACAAAATATGGAAACCATAACACGGTAACAAGAACTATGGCGGTAACAGCAGAACAAAACACTTAGCAAAAGGCCAAGCCTTCCACCAATACCAAGATATATATGTGCATTAAATCAAATAATAGATAATATTGTGATAACCAAATCCATGTTATCACATGGAACAACCTGCACCTGCAACTAAGAACGCTATAAGAGGGGCTGAGCGGCGGTAACTTAGCCAATCAAAGGTTTGCTAGGATGTGGAGGGTTAGAGGCTTTCATGGCATTTAGGAGGCTGAGATCAAGCGGTAGGTACTGCAATTGCAAAGATAAGAGCAAGAAAACTAGCAAGCGAAAATAGTTTCGGGATCCGGGTACGATCATCTTCCCTGTTGGTTCTTCAGTGGAACAAGTAGCAGGATCCTTATAGTAGTACTCTCATGGGTCCTCGTACTCAGTATCAACACTCGTGTCTACCCAAGAGAAACAGCAACAATAAACATCCAACCAAGGTGCAATGCACAAACAATATGATGCATGATCCATTTATAAGAATTTAACATGGCAATCCAAAACTAGTCATGTTTCACATGCAAAGTTTGTTTATTAATGAATCTGGACAGAACCTCATGTTAAGTTATTTAAACATGCATGAACATGGCAAATATGGATGCAGCATGCAAGATCTATATAAATGCATATAAGAAACGCAAGAAATGGAGTTACGGTTCTCACGATACGTTCATGACAAGGTACAAAGGCAAAAACACAAGACAACCAAAACCATGGGCTAATTCTTGGCATTCCAAGGTAGCCACTGGTTAGGCAATGCAAAACCAACCACAATAGACTCAAAAATCAATCAATTTCATCGAGTATAGCTCCCACAAGTCACAAAACAACAAAACAAACAATCTGCCACAAAACAGCAACATAGCAACTTACACAGCCCACAACTTGAGCTATAGGAACCCTTCAGCCACAAACAAGATACTAACAGAATCTACATAACATATACATCAACTTATCCAACTACACAAACTGCATAGGAGGCACACATCAATAAGCATGAGGCTATCAAGTTGACAAGATGAAACAGTTTTCTCGGACTTCGTGAAAATAACAGTTTTCTGGAATCTGAGTTAATAAAGTAGCAAGTTCATAGCAGTAGTTAAATATGTTAGAGATCACCTCTTGGCATGAAAATTAGCAGGATGATAGTGGACAACATCTACTCCAAAACACTAGCACTGAGCATGCTCAAATTCACAACACATCTCAAGATACCATCCACTCTTCATGGCATAAAAATAACAGCAGATTCTCAGACTTAGTAGTTTTTAGCATGTTGAAATAGAAACATTAATTTGGCTACTTAACAGCATGGTTCCCACTTAGATGGGTGATTATCAGGTTAAACAAAAATACCATGGCATAATAGATATAAAACACTAGCACTTCCTTGTTGGCACATGCCCCAAAGCAAGCAAGGATTAAATCATGCAAAAATGACAAAGTAGCATCACAGCTAAAAATGACAGATTTATGAACTTGCTCAAAAGTGAAATCTGAAAGCACCAATGGATTCATTGGCTATTTATACCCCAAAAACATGTGTCATACTCATATGATCATGTGAAACAACAAGGCACAAACAAGATAGCAAAACAACCACCTATTCTCATAAGTGGATCATAGCTCTAATTAAACATGCATAAATGAACATAACCAGATTTGTAACTTTGCTAGAGATAGAAATGAGCTAACAATCACAAACATGCATGTAAACAACAAGGGGTATATCAAGTGGGGAAACCCACTAGTCCCCCCCCCCACACACTCTACCACACACCCTACAAACAAGCACACACACACACATGCTCTATATATGCCCAAGGCATATGAGCACCAACCTCATGAACATGCCACCCAACAAGGGGGTGTTCATCCACACACACACTCACATGCCCACATACGCATAAGCACATGGCACACACACACTCACTCTCACAACCAAACATGCATAACACTCACACTACATGTGTGCAAACTGCCACACATACACACACACAAGCATATGCACCTAGGTGCAAGCTCACATGCACATATACCTATCACCAATACCACAAACACACACCTATACATACACATGCATGTATACCTTAGGTATACACACTTACACACACTCAACACACATGCAAGCACCTACAACTACTCACACACACATGTATGTATGCATAGCATACACACACACTCACAACTCACATGCACATGCTCTCACACACACAACATCTATATGTGCCAAGCACACACCCACATATGAGCATCATATAGATACACACACACTACAACAACACAAAAGAAAAAACTAGACATGCCCCAAATCTGCATCTAAACATACATATGCAATTGCAAGGAAGAAAAACAAAAGAAAACAAAAAGAAAAAGAAAAAATGGGAAGGTTTCAGATTCGAACCCATGACCACCAGGTCATTTCCCCCTAACCCAACCACTCTGCTATGCGTGTTAATCTTAATAGAGGAGGCTCACTGCCTCTCTAATACACACACGCGCGCGATCTCTGACGAAACTGAACCCCCACGACAGCGGCGACAAAGCAACTCCGGCAGCAATTCCGGTGAGCCCACGATACATCTGGCGACACCAATGACTCTCACGCACGAGGGGACAACCAGGGGTTCCATTCCCCTGCTCACCTTGCGGTGAGGAGGAAGGAGGCGAGCGACAAGCACGCGCCTTGCAGACCGCGGCGACACACGACGGCGGCAACGAAACGGCGGCCTACACGGGGAAGAAGGAGCTCCGGGGACCAGCTGCTCACCGAGGGGAAGGCGACGACGAGCCGGATGAGAAGGAGTCGACAGAGGGGAAGAAGACGCGCCGAAGTCGAAGCAAGGGAAGAAGATGGCGGAGCGGAACCCTTCGGCGAAGACGACGATGGAGCCGTTGCTGCAGAGCCTCTCCGGGGCTCCTAGCGGCAGGGATTGAACGCAGGGACGAACCTTGAGCTCCTAGACACCATGATCGATGACGACGACGACGGAGGCGACGAGCTAGTCGCTGGCGAGTACGCTCAGAACCTCACTGCACTCTGAAAGCTTACCTAACAGGGGAAAAGAAGCAAGGAGGGAGAGAGATGGAGGAGGAGATGAGAGATGCAGCGGTGGAGGGAGGGAGTGGAACCCTAGGTGAGGGGGCACGCATGCTGAGAGGAGGCTAAATAGCCACGGGCTGACGGCGATGGTGACGGAAAAGGCGGACGGCGGACGACCCTCTCTCTCTGCACTCACTAACGAAGAAGGAAGACGGGGCAAGTGCCCGTCTATCCTGCTGGGCCTACGGGAGCTGCTGGGCCGTGCTATGGCAAGCCCACTCTTCTCTCTCTCTCTCTCAAACAGAAAACAGAGAAGGGTTTTTCCATTTTAAACACCACAACACAAAGGAAAACCCTAGAGAAAAAAATAAAAGGGTTCTGGTGCAAACAAAATACTTTTGCAAAGAAAATAATATGCCCTATTTAAATAAAATATTGAGTTGATTTTTAGGGCAAGTAATTTTGAACATTTTAAAATAGGTAGCCCTCTGATATTTGAAACTCACACACATACAAACTTCAAACATCAAAACAAACATACTTTAAATCCATAAGACACATAGGGCTACGTCTTGAACATTTTTTTTAAATAATTAAAATAGCAACTTAATTCTGATAATTAAACAACATGGGAATTAAGGCATATGATGGGGTTGTTATAGAAAAGAAAAGAGAGGGGAAGAAAGAGGAGTTGCCCACATGAGCTCCACCCATACTCAAACCAAATCTAAACACTCACACACACCACATCATTCAAGGACACATGAAAACCAAACATGGCAAGATGAATGCTATGGTGGATGAATGATGCATGATGCATGAATGCAAAACCACACATGGATGACAAGTTGCAAAACATCATTAAACTCATGGCACAAGGTTCATACAATAGGTTAGAAGCCAATTAAGGTAGGGACAACACTTGGACTGTCACAACTCTCCGACACTACAAGAGGATCTCGACCCGAGATCTAGGAACGAAAGAAGTCTGGAAATTCGGAACGGAGAAGTCCTCGCGTTCCCAAGTAGCTTCTTTGTCGGAATGATGACACCACTTCACCTTGAGGAATTTGATGGACTTGTTGCGAGTCTTACGCTCAGTTTCTTCAAGAATCGCAACTGGATGCTCACATAAGAGAGATCTTCTTGGAGATCGATGTCTTGGAGGTCAATGGTTCACTCAGGAGTCTTGAAACATTTCCGGATCTGAGAAACATGGAAGACATCATGCATATTTGCGAAATTTGGAGGAAGCTCTAGTTGATAAGCAAGACCACCTCTCTTACCAACAACTTTGAAAGGACCAACAAAACGAGGAGCTAGCTTCCCTTTAATTCCAAACCGCTGAGTGCCCTTCATGGGAGAGACTCTGAGATAGACTAGATCATCCACTTGGAAGGAAACATCCCGATGTTTGTTATCGTAATAACTTTTCTGTCGGGACTGAGCTGATTTGAGGTTCTCGCGAATGACATGGCACATTTCTTCTGCTTCAGTGATCATGTCATTCCCCAATATCTGACGCTCACCGATTTCAGACCAGTTAAGTGGGGTACGACACTTTCTGCCATAGAGAATCTCAAAAGGGGCCTTGCCTGAGCTAGCTTGAAAGCTATTGTTGTATGAGAATTCAGCATATGGAAGGCAGTCTTCCCATTTCATGCCGAACAAAATCACACAGGCTCTGAGCATATCTTCAAGGATCTAATTGACTCTCTCAACTTGACCACTTGTCTACGGATGGAACGCGGTGCTGAAACAGATCTTGGTACCCATAGCAGTCTAGAAGGACTCCCAAAACTTGGAAGTAAAGATGCTTCCACGGTCAGAAGAGATGAGCTGAGGAATACCATGCAAAGATACTATCCTTGACGTGTACAACTCTGCAAGCTGAGCTGCCGAGATAGATTCTTTGACTTGTAGGAAATGAGCAACTTTTGCTATCTTGTCGATAACCACAAAGATGGCATCGTTGCCTCTCTTGGAGTTGGGAAACCCAGTGACGAAATCCATCTCCACATGATCGAGTTTCCACTCTGGGATAGGCAAAGGCTGAAGAAGACCCGCTGGACGTTGATGCTCCGCCTTCACTCTGCGACAAACATCACACTCGTTCACGAACTGAGCAATCTCACATTTTATGCGAGTCCACGAGAAGGTTTGCTTGAGATCCTGATACATCTTTGAACTGCCTGGATGAATGGATAGAAGAGAATTGTGTGCTTCGTCCATGACAACCTTTCTGAGATCACCTTTTGGAACCACAAGACGGTCCTCAAAGAACAAGGTATCTTTGTCATCAACGCGAAAGCACTTATACTTCGGAATGCTCTTGGCCACACCTTTCTTCACTTTCTTCACCATAGCGTCAAGAAGCTACGCTTGGCGAACCTGATCTTTCAGAGTCACAGAGACTTGAATATTTGCAAGAAATCCTTGCGGAATCATCTAAAGGTTGAGCTTGCGTAAGGCTTCACAAAGCTCGGGCTGAAGAGGCTTCAAGATGAGACTATTGCAGTACGCCTTACGGCTGAGCGCGTCTGCAAAGACATTTGCTTTCCCAGGAGTATACTCAATGCTTGGATTGAAGTCCTCAAGCATTTCCACCCAACGAGACTGCCAAAGATTGAGATTGGCCTGAGTGAAAATGTACTTCAAGCTCTTGTGATTGGTGTACACCTCAACTGGTCTACCCAACAACAAATGCCTCCAAGTCATTAGAGCATGCACAACTACTGCCAACTCAAGATCATGAGTGGGGTAGTTCTTCTCGACAGGCTTCAACTGATGCGGGGTATAAGTAACAATCTTCTTATCTTGCATGAGAACACCACCAAGACCTTGGAGGGAAGCATCATAGAATACTTGGAAAGGCTTGGACTGCTCGGGAAGAACAAGAACTAGAGCTAAAGTCAGTCTCTGCTTGAGCGTATTGAACGCCACATCACACTCAGGAGACCAAACATAGTTGACACTCTTCTGAAGGAGATTGGACAGAGGCTTAGCAATTTGAGAGAAGTTCTCCACAAATCTTCTGCAATAGCTAGCAAGCTCGAGGAAACTCCGAAGCTGCTTCACATTCTGAGGAGGTTCCCACTTCAAGATTGCCTCAACTTTCTCAGGGTGCACTTTAATTCCCTCGGCAGAGATGACATGCCCAAGGTACACCACTTCATTGAGCCAAAACTCACACGTGGAAAACTTGGCATAGAATCGATGCTCGCTTAACTTGTCAAGCACAAGGCGGAGATGCTCTGCATGCTCTTCTTTTGTCTCTGAGAACACAAGGATATCATCCAGATAGACCAAGACGAATTCATTCTTGAAAGGAGAGAAAATGAAATTCATCATTCTTGAGAAGGTTGGAGGAGCATTCTCAAGACCAAACGACATGACGGTGTACTCATAAGTGCCAAAACTCGTCCTGAAAGCGGTCTTAGGAATGTCTTCTTCGCGAATGCGAATCTGATGATAACCCATGCGAAGATCAAGCTTCAAGAAAACCTTGGCACCTTTCAGTTGCTCAAATAACTCATTGATGTTGGGAAGTGGGTACTTGTTTCTGACTGTCTTCTTGTTCAATGGATGGTAGACAACACAAAGACGATCCGTGCCATCTTTCTTCTTGACAAACAAAACACCACAACCCCATGGAGAAGAACTTGGTCTGATCAGACCCAGACGTTCTTGCTCGTCTAGATGCTTCTTCAACTCTTTCAGCTCTTTGGGGCCAATTTTATATGGGCGCTTGCAGACCGGTTCAGTTCCGGGCTCGAGATCAGTCACGAACTCCACTGGTCGGTGTGGAGGCATTCCTGGCAATTCTTCTGGAAAGACATCTTCATACTCACAAACCACCAGAATTTGAGCAATCGCCGAGATTTCACCCTTCTCATTAAGAGCAAAGAGACGGATTGTGTCATCGCAAGCCGCGAAAATAATCACGTCTTCTGAAGGATGAGTCAGCTTGACTTCTTTTGCTTTGCAATCAATATGAGCTTTGTTCATAGCTAGGAAGTCCATGCCCAAAATGAGATCAATATCAGAATTACCGAGAACAATTGGAGAAGCCAGAAAAGAATAATTGCCCATCTTGATAGAAGCATTTGGAACAATCATATGCGAACTCATGCGCATCCCCGGAGAAACCACACGAAAAGGACTAGCTAAATGCTCCACTGAAAACTCATGCATAGCGACAAAAGGCTTGGATATGAATGAATGTGATGCCCCAGTATCAAACAAAACTTTTGCAGGAAAATCATTAACTAAGAGATTACCCATAATCACATCATGAGACTGCTCTGCTTCAGCTGCATTCACCATATTCACTCTGACTGACTTGGGATTATGCTTCACCATAGCATTTCCTGAAGGCTTGACAGGAGGAGGAGGCGGAAGACACCACTGGTTGCACTTGTTTGCATAGTGGCCCTTCTGACCACACTTGTGACAAATCACCTCAGAAAGCAGACGAACATTGCCTGGAGGAGAAACAAGAACTCCCTTAGATGCCTGGGGTCTCTGCTGGAATCCTGGGTTGGGTGGGTGGGAAGAACCATGACCACCAAACTGCTTCTGCTGCTGAGGAGGACGAAACGTCGGAGGGTTTGGCACCCAATACTTCTGCTGCTTGGGAACCATCTGAGAGCTGGAAGAAGAAGAATATGAATCCCTTGAACACTTCTTAGAGTTCTCCAACTTGAGCTGAGTTGCCTCGACCTTCAAAGCCATGTTATAGAACTGATCAAACTCACGAGGCTCTTGAAGAACTAGGCCTGGCAGAAGCTCGTCCTTGAGACCACCTCTGAACTGAAAGATCATAGCCTTGTCATCTGGAACATCTTGCTTGGCATAACGGGCTAGATTCTGGAACTCGACGTTGTACTGATAGACGGACTTGCTTCCCTGCTTCAGGTGCCTGAACTTCTCACGCATCTCCTTGACAAAGCTTGTTGGAATGTAATGAACCCTGAAGTCACGATGGAAATCGTCCCAAGTAACAACACGATCGCCCCTGGAATCCTTGTACTTCTGCCACCAATCAGCTGCTTGACCCTTGAGCTGGAATGATGCAAATCTGACAAAGTCCTCTGGCCTGACATTGCTATACTCAAAATGCTTACTCATATCATGAAGCCAATCATCAGCATCAAGAGGCTGCTCACAACAGGTGAAAGACTTGGGCTGGTTGGCAAGGAACTGATTGAGTGTCGCAAACTGAAGCTGATTCTGAAAATTCCCTTGAAAACCTTGCTGACCATGCTCCCTTTATTGCAACAACTCGAGCAACATCTGAGTGTTCGCATTGGTTGCGGCCATCATAGCTTGCCAAGCTTCTGGAGGAGGAGGCAAAGGAGGCGGCGGTGGTGGTGGTGGTGGAACATCAGTCTGCTCCTCACCACGACCCGGATTGTTGTGAGTTGGTGGAGCCATCCTGAAGATGGATAAAATGCATCAGCACCTCATTGAACAGATGAATCAAAGCTGATTCAAATGCTTGAAAGAAATTGAACAAATAACAACACAACCTTCCTACTGAAAAATTAGTAAGAATGCTTCTTCGGTTAATGATAACATCATCAGAAATTAGAAGCCACTTGCAATAACACAAAAGTATTGAGCTAAGCGCTCGGAACAAATGTATATGCCCACATACATCTGAAGAAGATGATCCTAGATAACTACAAGATTTCCCACCTAAGAACTTCCGAAAAATTTCTGGTTATGCAATCCAGTGTGGGGATACAAGGAGGAAATATCTCACACAACTAACAATCCTACACCCCAACTGTATCCATCCTTCAACACATAACCAGAGGCTTTCGCAAATTCATCTAACTCGAATCCTCGAACTCACAACGATACTAAACCATGGTGGTACCCCGGACGCCTCCCTAGTACTGGGTGACTCCGACCTTATCTCACCACAATAAGTATTGAAGTAATTCTGAACACTCTCCGTCCTGAGATATCAAGGAAGCTGAATGATAATGATGTGCCAACATTCCCTGGAGCTCGACTCCCCAGAAGAAATCAAGTCAGACAGGAGGCACCAAGACAGAACCCTATCACATCGGCATCATATAGACTCCAAAACACCCGCGTGATCCTAAAATTTTTTTGAGCGAGAAGAGGAGTAGAATCAAAATTCCTAAGTCGAATACCTCACCAGAGCATAGGAGAGGAGTAAAAAGAATCCTACTCTCCGGTATAACTAGACCAAAAATAGTTTTTTACTACACTCTACTCGGCCAAGTTCGGTCAAGCAAAGGCTCCTATGGTCGTATGGCTCTGATACCAACTTCTCATGCCCAAGATGCGCGCCTATCCATATTAAGGCACGAGGGCCTCGCAAGGGATAGATGTGCATCTTGCTGTTAGCAAGTATAGTATCATCACATCATACAATACTGAAAGGATGAGTATACAAGATTGGCTTACACTCGCCACATACCAAATTACAGTTCCACACAAGTTCAAATCATCAAGTTGAAGACAAGGTCCGACTACGGACGAAATCAAACGATAAAACAGATGTGAATGAAACTATCTCTCTATCCCAAAGATCATGACCATGATCCTCTACTCATCTGGGTAAGTCACGTACATCCTGCCTCTTTCCTCATCATATTCCCACTGGAGCTGGGTAAGATCATCCTGCATGTACTCATCTGTACCTGTACTTGGAGGGTTGTAGTAATCTGTGAGCCACAAGGACTCAGCAATCAAGCGCCCGGGTACCGAGACTATTCAAGCTTGAAGGTTGGGATGGGGTAAGTGTTTGGTTTGTAGCAACACTAAGCATGTATGGTGGTTAACTTACGCAACACGAAAATAAATATGAGCGGCCTACGAAGAAAGATCGAATCTAGTATGATCTCTATGAGATCCTGAGCACTTACTTACGTCATTCATAACCCCATCATGTTCTCTCTCGGATCATGTTCACAAGGAGAGACGATCATGGTTACTCACATAGCTGGTGTATTTTAATTAGAGTTTACTTAAAGTTAACTAAAACCGGGTGTTAAACAAATATCCAAGTTGCCACATAACCGCGGGCACGGCTTCTCGAAAAGTTATAACCCTGCAGGGGTGCTCCAACTAGTCCATCACAAATAACCACACTCCGTGGGAATAGCCTCGACCATGGACCTCGTGGTCATCATAGGTAATTCCAAAGGAATTCCAACACCTCGAGAAAACCCGAAGAAAGTCAGACTCCACATGCAAGACACTCGATAAAGGTAAAACAAATCCAACAAGACCTCCCGACGTGTCGATGAACCCGATAAGAGCCGCATATCTCATTCTCAGGACACGACGGACGAGAGATGGTTACCACGCCAATAACCGAGTTGCCCTGGGCGGCGTTAATAAGCTGCTCTGGGTTGGACCAACACTCATGCGGAGCATTGGCCCGGGGGTTGATTAATTATCCACGGGTTTGCAAGGCCCTATGTAATTTTATTAAGTTGTTAAGCAAATGTAGTACCAATGTTGGGTCTTGCCAGATAAGTTTTAATCTCTGTCGAATAAACAAGGGGTCCCCATAAGCGTGTTAGGAGCGCAAAATATGGAAACCATAACACCGGTAACAAGAACTATGGCGGTAACAGCGGAACAAAACACTTAGCAAAAGGCCAAGCCTTCCACCAATACCAAGATATATATGTGCATTAAATTAAATAACAGATAATATTGTGATATCCAAATCCATGTTATCACATGGAACAACCTGCACCTGCAACTAGGAACGCTATAAGAGGGGCTGAGCGGCGGTAACTTAGCCAATCAAAGGTTTGCTAGCATGTGGAGGGTTAGAGGCTTTCATGGAATTTAGGAGGCTGATATCAACCAGTAGGTAGCGCAATTGCAACGATAAGAGTGAGGAAACTAGCAAGCGAAAATAGTTTCGGGATCTGGGTACGATAATCTTGCATGTTGGTTCTTCAATGGAACAAGTAGCGGGATCCTCGTAGTAGTACTCTCCTGGGTCCTCGTACTCAGTATCAACAGTCGTGTCTACCCAAGAGAAACAGCAACAATAAACATCCAACCAAGGTGCAATGCACAAACAAGATGATGCATGATCCATTTATAAGAATTTAACATGGCAATCCAAAACTAGTCATGTTTCACATGCAAAGTTTGTTTATTAATGAATCTGGACAGTACCTCATGTTAAGTTATTTAAACATGCATGAACATGGAAAATATGGATTCAGCATGCAAAATTGATAGAAATGCATATAAGGAACGCAAGAAACGGAGTTACGGTTCTCACGATACGCTCACGACAAGGTACGAAGGCAAAAACACAAGACAACCAAAACCATGGGCTAATTCTTGGCATTCCAAGGTAGCCACTGGTTAGGCAATGCAAAACCAACCACAATAGACTCAAAAAAATCAATCAATTTCATGGAGTATAGCTCCCACAAGTCACAAAACAACAAAACAAACAATCTGCCACAAAACAGCAACATAGCAACTTACACAGCCCACAACTTGAGCTACAGGAACCCTACAACCACAAACAAGATACTAAAAGAATCTACATAACATATACATCAACTTATCCAACTACACAAACTGCATAGGAGGCACACATCAATAAGCATGAGTCTATCAAGTTGACAAGATGAAACAGTTTTCTCGGACTTCGTGAAAATAACAGTTTTCTGGAATCTGAGTTAATAAAGTAGCAAGTTGACAGCAGTAGTTAAATATGTTAGAGATCACCTATTGGCATGAAAATTAACAGGATGATAGTGGACAACATCTACTCCAAAACACTAGCAGTGAGCATGCTCAAATTCACAACACATCTCAAGATACCATCCACTCTTCATGGCATAAAAATAACAGCAGATTCTCAGACAGTAGTTTTTAGCATGCTGAAACAGAAACATTAAGTTGGCTACTTAACAGCATGGTTCCCACTTATATGGATGATTATCAGGTTAAACAAAAATACTATGGCATAATAGATATAAAACACTAGCACTTCTGTGTTGGCACATGCCCCAAAGCAAGCAAGGATTAAATCATGCAAAAATGACAAAGTAGCATCAGAGCTAAAAATGACAGATTTATGAACTTGCTCAAAAGTGAAATCTGAAAGCACCAATGAATGCATTGGCTCTTTCTACCCCAAAAACATGTGTCATACTCATATGATCATGTGAAACAACAATGCACAAACAAGATAGCAAAACAACCACCTATTCTCATAAGTGGATCATAGCTCTAATTAAACATGCATAAATAAACATAACCAGATTTGTAACTTAGCTAGAGATGGAAATGAGCTAACAATCAAAAACATGCATGTAAACAACAAGGGGTATATCAAGTGGGGAAACCCACTAGTCCCCCACACACACATACACTCTACCACACACCCTACAAACAAGCACACACACACATGCTCTATATATGCCCAAGGCATATGAGCACCAACCTCATGAACATGCCACCCAAGAAGGGGGTGTTCAATCACACACACACACTCACATGCCCACATATGCATAAGCACATGGCACACACACTCACTCTCACAACCAAACATGCATAACACTCACACTACATGTGTGCAAACTGCCACACATACACACACACACAAGCATATGCACCTAGGTGCAAGCTCACATGCACATATACTTATCACCAATACCACAAACACACACCTATACATACACATGCATGTATACCTTAGGTATACACACTTACACACACTCAACGCACATGCAAGCACCTACAACTACTCACACACACATGTATGTACGCATAGCATACACACACTCACAACTCACATGCACATGCTTTCACACACACAACATCTATATGTGCCAACCACACACCCACATATGAGCATCATATAGATACACACACACTACAACAACACAAAAGAAAAAAAACTACACATGCCCAAATCTGCATCTAAACATACATATGCAATTGCAAGGAAGAAAAAGAAAAGAAAAGAAAAAGAAAAAGGAAAAAATGGGGAGGGTTCAAATTCGAACCCATGACCACCAGGTCATTTCCCCCTAGCCCAACCACTCTGCTACGCGCGCTGATCTTAACAGAGGAGGCTCACTGCCTCTCTAATACACACACGCGCGCGATCTCTAACGAAACTGAACCCCCGCGACAGCGGCGACAGAGCAACTCCGGCAGCAATTCCGGCGAGCCCACGGCAAGGGGACAACCAAGGGTTCCATTCCCCTGCTCACCTTGCGGTGAGGAGGAAGGAGGCGAGCGACAAGCACGCGCCTTGCGGACAAAGGCGATAGACGACGACGGCAACAAAACGGCGGCCTACACGGGGAAGAAGGAGCTAAGGAGACCGGCTGCTCACTGAGGGAAGGCGACGACAAGCCGGACGAGAAGGAGTCGATGGAGGGGAAGAAGACGCGCTGGAGTCAAAGGAGGGGAAGAAGATGGCGGAGCGGAACCCTCCGGCAAAGACGACGACGGAGTCGTCGCTGCAGAGCCTCGCCGGGGCTCTTAGCGGCGGGGATCGAACACGGGGATGAACCCCGAGCTCCTGGACGCCATGATCAATGATGACACCGACGGAGACAACGAGCTGGTCGCCGGCGACTACTCTCTGAACCTCACTGCACTCTGAAAGCTTACCTGACAGGGGAAAAGAAGCGAGGAGGGAGAGAGATGGAGGAGGAGATGGGAGTTGCGGCGAGGGAGGAAGGGAGAGGAACCCTAGGCAAGGGGGCACGCACGTCGAGGGGAGGCTAAATAGCCATGGGCTCACGGCGACGGCGACGGAAAAGGCAAACGGCGGACGACCCTCTCTCTCTTCACTCACTAACGATGAAGGAAGACGGGGCAAGTGCCCGTCTATCCTACTGGGCCGCGCTAGGGCAAGCCCACTCTGCTCTCTCTCTCTCTCTCAAACAGAAAACAGAGAAGGGTTTTTCCATTTTAAACAGCACAACACAAAGGAAAACCCTAGAGAAAAAAATAAAAGGGTTCTGGTGCAAACAAAATACTTTTGCAAAGAAAATAATATGCCCTATTTAAATAAAATATTAAGTTGATTTTTAGGGCAAGTAATTTTAAACATTTTAAAATAGGCAGCCCTCTGATATTTGAAACTCACACACATACAAACTTCAATCATCAAAACAAACATACTTTAAATCCATAAGACACATAGGGCTACCTCTTGAACATTTTTTTAAAATAATTAAAATAGCAACTTAATTCTGATAATTAAACAACATGGGAATTAAGGAATATGATGGGGTTGTTGTAGAAAAGAAAAGAGAGGGGAAGAAAGAGGAGTTGCCCACATGAGCTCCACCCACACTCAAACCAAATCTAAACACCCACACACACCACATCATTCAAGGACACATGAAAACCAAACATGGCAAGATGAATGCTATGATGGATGAATGATGCATGATGCATGAATGCAAAACCACACATGGATGACAAGTTGCAAAACATCATTAAACTCATGGCACAAGGTTCATACAATAGGTTACATGCCAATTAAGGTAGGGACAGCACTTGGGCTGTCACAGACGGTCGTTTGATTGACCAGTTCCCTAACCAAGATGGTTGTTACGTCGTCTTCACCAATGAAGAGACGAGCAAACATGCTCAGCACCGCTCCACCATGAGGTGAACACCACCATGCCAGCAACTCCCCAGTTCATGCACTGGTCGGAGAAGCCGGTCACCTGGAGTCAGGCGGATCATCCCGTCGTAATGCCAAATCCCGGCAGCTACGCCCTCGTCCTCAACCCCACCATCGCCACTGAGAAGCGCACTTGCGGCTTCAAGTGGGTCCTGGTTGATGGTGGCAGCAGCATCAACATCCTATACCTCGACATGATGGACAAGCTGGGGCTGAAGATAGAAGACCTACAGGCGAGCCGGATAGTCTTCTATGGCATCGTGCCTGGAAAGTCCTGCTCCCATGTTGGCAAGATCACGCTCGACGTCCTCTTCGGTGGACCCAGCCACTTCCGCTGTGAGCTGGTACTGTTCGAGGTCATGGACCTCGCGAGCCCCTACCATGCGTTGTTGGGCCGACCGACCCTTGTCAAATTCATGGCGGTCCCCCATTACGCCTACCTCAAGCTCAAGATGTCGGACCCCAAGGGAATCATCACCATCACGGGCGACTACAAGATGTCAGTCGAGTGCGCTCGAGACGGCAGCCGGCTGGCTGAGGCCCTGGAAATCGCCGAGGAGAAGGGCAGCTCGACAGGCTCGTGGCCCTTGCCGCCAGCCATCTGGCTATGCCGGCTCCCCCCTCGTAGTCCACCGGCGAGGCCTCCTTCCAGTCGTCCAAGGACACCAAGCAAATCCCGCTCGACCCGACCAACCCGGCTCAGCGCGTCACCATCGGCTCCCGCCTCGACAGAAAATAGGAAGGCGAGCTCGTCAACTTCCTCCATGAGAATTGAGACATCTTCGCATGGTCCCCCAAGGACATGCCGGGTGTTCCGAGGAAGTTTGCCGAGCACAAACTACACGTCTGGCCGGACGTCAAGCCGGTCAAGCAACCCCTGTGCCACTTCTCTGGGGAGAAGCAGCATACCATAGGAGAAGAGATCGCCCGGTTACTCACAGTCGGGTTCATCATGAAGGTGTTCCATCCGGATTGGCTGGCCAACCCAGTCCTGGTGCTGAAGAAGAACAAGACCTGGCGCATGTGCATCGACTACACTATCCTGAACAAGGCGTGTCCCAAGGACCCATTCACCCTGCCATGGATCGATCAAGTCATTGACTCCACGACCGGTTGCGACTTGTTGTCCTTTCTGGACGCCTACTCCGGCTACCACCAGATCAAGATGGACCGAGAGGACCGGCTCAAGACCTCCTTCATCATGCCCTTTGGGGCATACTGCTACATCACCATGTCCTTCGGCCTAAAGAACGCAGGTGCCACCTTCTAGCGGTGCATGCAGAAGTACCTCCTGCCTCAGATAGGCAGGAACGTCCATGTCTACATCAATGACATCATCATCAAAACCAAGAAGCACTTCAGCCTCCTCGACGATCTCCGGGAGACCTTCACGAACCTACGCGAGTACAAGATCAATCTCAACCCGGAGAAGTGTGTCTTCGGTGTCCTAGCCGGCCAACTCTTGGGTTTCTTCGTGTCCGCTCGCGGCATTGAGGCTAACCCTAAGAAGATCAGCGCGATCGAGCGCATGCCCAAGCCGACCCGGCTCCGCGACGTCCAGAAGTTCACCGGTTGCCTTGCCTCACTCGGCCGGTTCATTAGCCGGCTAGGGGAGAAGGCCCTGCCCCTCTACGGGCTCCTTCGCAAGACGGCTGTGATTGAGTCGGGTCACACCAAGAAACCAGGCGTGTTCGATTGGCCTGATGAGGCAGACGAGGCCTTCCGCGGCCTCAAGAAGTCTCTCACCCGCGCGCCCATCCTAGCCGCGCCGGCTGAGAAGGAACCACTGCTCGCCTACATCACGGCGACCACCCGCGTCATCAGCGTCGTCCTGGTGGTCGAGCTGCCAGAGGAGGGCAAGTCCCTGCCGGTCCAGCGGCCCATCTACTACCTCAGCGAGGTCCTCTACGCATCCAAGCAAAACTACCCCCACTACCAAAAGATGTGCTACGACATATACTTCACCGCCAAGAAGGTCAAGCAATACTTCCAGGAGCATACCATCACCGTGGTGAGCACAGCCCCACTCGACGAGATCATGAGCGGCCAGGATTCCACCGGTCGGATTGCCAAATGGGTCATCGCCCTTGCCGATCATGAGATCCGTTATGAGCCAAGAACCGCCATCAAGTCACAGGCGTTGGCTGACTTCCTCGTCGACTGGGCGGAGACGGAGTTCGTGCCACCTCCTCCAGACTCCACGCATTGGCGTATGCATTTCGACAGCTCGGAAATGAGGACCGACCTGGGTCCCGGCATAGTCCTCTCCTCCCCAAAAGGTGACCAGCTCAAGTACGCCCTCCAGATCCACTTCGCCGCCTCCAACAACGTGGCCGAGTACGAGGCCATCATCCATGGCCTCCGGCTCGCCAAAGAGATCGGCATCAGGCACATCCTATGCTTCGGTGACTCCGACCTCGTGGTGCAACAAGTCTCTGGAGAATGGGACGCCAGGGACACCAACATGGCCAGCTACCGCTTCCTCGTACAACAACTAACCAGCTCCTTCGAGGGTTGCGAGTTTCATCATGTCCCACGGGCGGATAACGAGGCGGCCGACGCGCTGGCAAAGATCGGCTCCACCCACCAGGCCATCCCAGCCGGCATCTCCCTCGAGCGGCTGCTCAAGCCATCGATCAAGCCTTCTCCATAATCGGAGTCGATCCTCATGCCGGCAGACGCTGCTGGCCCATCGGCGGCTCCGGCTGTCCCTTCGGTGTCTTCACCAGCTCCCACAACCTTGGCCACCCTGTCAGCACCAGTTGAGCCGGCTGCATCCGAGACGGCCAGCTCCAACGACACGGCCGTCATGATGGCAATCGACCAGCAAGCCTCGGGGACTGGCGAGCCGGCCCCGAGGGCTGGTGAGCCGGTCCCGGGGGCTGATCATCCAGTCCTGGGGGCTCCCGAGTCGGCCCCCGTCTCGGCCCCCTCATGGGCCCAACCTAGCCTGGCGTTCCTTCTACAAGGCGAGCTCCCCCGGACGAGGCCTTGGCAAGGCAAATCCAACGCCGGGCCCCGGCGTACAGCATCATCAACAACGAGCCCGTCCATCGCAGCACCATCGACGTCTTCCAGCGATGCGTCGAGCCGAAAAAGGGCCTGGAGATCCTCCTCGGCATCCACCAGGGTGAGTGTGGGCATCATGCCACCTCTAGGACCCTGGTGGTCAAGGCTTTCCGCCACGGCTTCTATTGGCCCACTGCTCTCGAGGCGGCCAAGAAGTTGGCCGACGACTGTGAGGGCTGTCAGCACTTCAGCACGCAGAGCCACCTGCCGGCATCAGCCCTCCAAACCATCCCCCTCTTGTTGCCCTTTGCCGTCTGGGGGCTGGACATGGTGGACCCCTTCAAGACCTCCTGAGGTGGCATGATACACTTGCTGGTGGCTGTTGACAAGTTCACCAAGTGGATCGAGGCACGACCGATCAAGAAGCTGGATGGCCCCACAGCCGTCCGGTTCATCGATGACATCACGGTTCTCTATGGTGTCCCCCACAGCATCATCACCAATGTCACATCCCTAGCTAGATGTCATAGGACAGCATGGGTGTTGCATCATGTTTCAATTTTGCATCAACATGAAATGGGGACTAAAAGAAACCCCAAGCTCACATTGAATCAAAATAATTCAAAGTTGGTGAAAATTCAACAAATCCAAAATGCCCTTTAAAAATGTTCCTTATGTCTGATAAATATGGACATGGTTATAATAGGGGTCATTTTAAATATTTGAACAACTGAAGCAATTTAAAAATAAATGATAAAGCTACTGAAAATATCAAATAAAGCATCATCATTAGTTTAGTTTTCAAAATATCCTAAAACTTTTTGGATAAGTTTGAAATATTCAAACTTCAATATATAAAATATTTGGGATATTTTAAAATAGCATATGTGCCTGAAATGAAAATAAAAATGTCATAAGTTAGAAAAGAATTGAAATAGAAAAAAAGAGAAGAAAGCCCACCTGGGCTTACCTGAAGAAGAGGCCTAGCCCACACGGGCAGCTGCGTCTTCTTCCTCCTGCCAGGAGGAGAAGCAGCTGCGTGCTGCCCCCGCAGCCGGCGGTGGCCACGCGTTGGCCACCTCCTCCTTGCCTGCCTAGCCGCCTCCTCGTCACGCTGGCAAGAGGATAGGCTCAGCCGCCGCCGAGCCTGTTTCCCCCTCGCCATTTCCCCCTCTCCCTCTGCTCTGCTTCCCCTCTCGCCGGATTGAAGACGCCGATGATTCGCCGCCCTCCCTACGTCCCCGACCATGCTATGGTGCCAGAAGCCCCTCCGGTGAGGCCCCGGACCGTTTCCCCTAGTCCCGATGCCGTTCCCCTTCTCTAGCCCCGTCGGTAGCCAGAGCCAAGCGGAGCTCGCCGCCGGCCATGGCGTAGCCGTGGCCACAACTGCCAAAGCTCGCTCCTGGCCACGGTCTCGTGCTCGTAGCACCTCCAGGAGCTCGTAGCCGCCCTCAGATCCTCCTCCCGCAGCCTGTAGCGCAGTAGCCATTCCTGCCCGAGCCGTCGCCGCCGCTCAGCTCGACGTGGCCATCGTCTCCAGCGGCCCCGAGCCCTCTCCGCTGCCCTGCTAGACGCGCGCGTGCACGAGCTATTTCTCAGTGCCCTCCGCGCGCCAAATGGTCGCCGGAGGCGCGATTCTGGTGAGTCGCCACCGTGCGGATGGTCGTCGCCGGCCTTGCTCCGGTGGGCGCCGACGTGGCCATCATCAAGGGCTAATCCCCCTGGTTATTTAGGCCTCCTGCCACTGACCAGTGGGCCCCAAAGTGGGTCAAACCTCTGGTCAGTGCGGAGTTTAGGCCCCTGTCACTGATGTGCGGGCCCCGCATGTCAGGTTTGACCTGGCCTGGTTAGCCGACGAGTTGACTTTGTGGTGACGTCAGGCTGACGCCATTAATCCTTTTCCAGTTTAAAAATAATTCTAGAATTTATTTAAAACTTCAAAAATTCATATAAATTAATCTGTAAATCAGATGAAAATAATTTATATATGAAAATTTATCAGAAAAATCCAATGAATCTAATGGTGCTATTATCATGCATGTTAGAGCAACCTATGTAGAATAACATTGACATTTGCTAATAGGTTAAAATATGGAATTTGAAAGGAAGACCGATTTTGAACCTATGTTCAAACTCATTTCAACTTAACTTGAACATTAGTTGCATCAGCTCATCCAAACATGCTACCATGCCAGGATCATGCATCATATTGTTGCACTCGCGTGTATTGATTGCTTCTTATGTGCATTGCGGTAGGCCCTGCTTCTGAGGATACCCTAGAGTATTCCAACGAAGGAGAGAACCTTTCCGCTACCTAGCAAGGCAAGCAACCCCCCTTGATCATTCTGATGACATCCCACTCTCTCGCTCTTGCTCTTGTTTATTGCATTAGGACAAATGTTCACATGTCTGTCAGACACGGTAGGTGAACCTATTCTTTTGCTTGACCTGTCATTGTCACAGTAAATAGCTAAACCTTACAACCTAGCATACCTGGTAGATGCTTGTGCCATGATGTGCATAGCTTACTTTCCTTGCTATGCTTGCTATGCTTAGAGTTGTGTCACGTCTGATTCATCTGGGTGATGAACTGAGTGAAACAATGTTGTTCTGATGTGATGAACTTATGATGAACCCGATTTGGTAAAGGTAGCGATGAGAGGCTATGTAGGAGTACATAGCAGGTTGTCTCATTGGGATCGTTCTTAGGAACTGAGTTGCGTGTTTGTGATCAAAGACTAGTTACTACCAATGCATTGGGTTCCGGTAACTCGACCCCTCTCGACTTATCAGTCGCTTAGTCCTTAGTCCAGGAGTTGCAAGTAGTTTTTGGTGTTTATAGTATGCTGGAGGCCGTGTGTAGCGCTGACCCCACGGGTGGGTTACGACGCGGTAGGCAGTGGCACGGTGTACCAAGGGTCACCCGAATGGTGGGCTTGGAAACCCTGCGCACATTGTTTGGGGCCGTAGCGGAAACTTCGGCCGGACTTCCGTGCGGGTTCAGTCTCAAATAGGCGATAGCCTGGACTAGAGGTCTTATGTGATTGACGGTCGTGGCCGACTCCATCGCTGGGCTTCCGCTTGAAGGTTGCCAAGGTGCATAGTTTTATGAGCGCGATAAGTGGCGAGAGCGTGTGTGAAGAAGTACACCCCTACGGGGTATGAAACTATTCGAATAGTCGCGTCCTCGGATATGGACTACTTGGAAAACTTATGTTGTTCATAGATAATCAAATGGATACTCATAACAATATCAAGGCAAGTGTGCGTATCGTGGATGGCACTCTCCCAGGAGAGGGAAGTGAATCCATGGTGGTGTATTGTCATGGAGTTAGTGGACTCGTGTGCGATATCTAAAATTTAAACAAAGAGTTAAAATTGTGTAGTGTAGGTTAGCCATGAGTCAAAGCTGGCATTGCTGCATAAACACCACCCCCCCTTGTTGATACATGAGCATGAATAGTCTAGGTCTGCTTTAAAGACTTGCTGAGTATGTTTGTACTCATGTTTGCTTAATAAATGTTGCAGATGAGACCCAGGACCCATCGGGTCAGTTCTTTCTAGATGTCAACGATGCCGAATAGCTGGTGTCCCAGCTATGACCTATGCCCTGTGGCGGTCTGTAGATAGTCAGGCCATGTGCCTTTTTATCCTTTCATCTGTCTGTACTCAGACAGCTTATGCTTCCGCTTGGTTTGTAAGAACTTGTTTGTATGACTTGAGTGTCGGGTCACGTGACCCCTATCTGTAAGAACATATTATGCAAGGCTCGTTTGAGCCTCTTAAATAAAAGTTGTTGAATGTTTATGCTGTGATGTCATGGTTGTATCTATGTATATCGGGCATGTCGTGCGTACGTGTGACGTGTAATGGTATGTATGGGATCCGACACCTAGTTGTGTGCCTTTAGTAGTACTCTTTACGGGAAACTGCCTCTTTGTGCTTCCACTGAGCCATGGTAGCTTGCTACTGCTCCGGACACATTGATTGACCGGCGTGTATCCTTCTTTGCTGATGTGTCTGTCCCTTCGGGGAAATGTCTCGCGGTGTAATGGAGTCCCTATAGCCTACTATGACTCATCTACGTTCAGTGATGGCATTTATGTCTCATGGCGTAATGGAGTCCTTGTAGCTTGCTATGACTCGTCTACACATGCTTGAGGCCGACACCTGCATTGTTAGGTTACGTATGCCTATTTCCGTACGGATGTGCCACTTGGGTTCTATGACTAGTCATGTCGGCCCGGGTTCTCTGTCGTTTGATTGCCAGCGACATGTTCACATACATGAGGCAAAAGACGCAAAAGGTCCCGGCTAAGGTAAGGCTGCAGCCGTGGAGCTTACTGTGCGTGAGGCTGCAAAGTGATGTGATATGTTACAGTCTAGATTCATATGACTACAACGACACGAACTTTGCCAAGGGCGCACTCGCACGTTACTGCTCCAAGCAAGGAATCCGGCTCGACCTGGCCTCTGTCGCTCATCCGCAGTCAAACAGCCAGGTCAAGAGGGCAAACGGCCTCATCCTGTCCGACATCAAGCCCCGGATCATGACGCCGCTGGTAAGATCGGCCAGCTGCTGGATTGACGAGCTGCCGGCCGTCCTTTGGAGCCTCAGGACCACCACCAACCGGTCAACCGGCTACACTCCCTTCTTCCTTGTGTACGGGTCTGAGGCGATCATCCCCACCGACATCAAGTTTGACTCACCTCGGGTCGCCCTATACACAGAGAAGGACGCAAAGGAGGCAAGAGAAGACGGCGTCAACCTGCTCGAGGAAGCTTGCGAACTAGACTTGAGCCGGACAACAATCTACCAGTAGAAGCTCCGACACTACCACAGCAAGCGGATTCGGCCACTCTCCTTTCGCGAAGGGGACCTGGTCCTCAAGCGGATCTAGCGAATAGCCGGACAACACAAGCTGTCCTCCTGATGGGAAGGCCCATTCATCATCAGCAAGGCGCTGCACAACAACACATACTACCTAATAGACACCTAGAAGCCACAAAAGCGCAAAAGAGATGCCTCCGGCAAGGAGACGGAGCGCCCATGGAACGCGGCGCTCCTCCGCCCGTTTTACTGCTGAAAACACAAATGTATATATGTATCCCTACCCTTTTGGGCTTATGAATGCAATGGGTGCCCCAGGCCGGCTCCTGGGGCATGCCCTGTTTTGCTTCCCTCAAGGGTTTCCTCGCCCACCGGCTCCCTGGCCCGGAGGCTCGCCGGCTGGTCCTAGGTTGCTTTTCTCGAAAATAGGCTAAGTAGTGTGAGCCGGACAAACCCTCCCACCCCTCCCAACTACAGATTCGGCTCCCGGTTGTCCGGTTGACGGGGCTCTGGGGCGGCAAGGCTGAGCTCACATGAAGGATCAATCGAAAGGAGATACCGGCTAGGCCCAGCCGGACCACCGCATCGCCTCTACCACTCTACTAATCTCGAAAGGCCCTCGCAGTTCCTAAGTCCCGACCTGGCTCCCTTGAGGCGAACACCCCGACCCAGCTACAGACCGGCTCCCGGCTGTCAGGCTGGCGGGGCCGAAACCAAAGGGGAAAACGGGGGGGGGGGGATTGAAAAGAACCAACAGGGCAAAAAGGATAAGGACAAGTTGGCACGAGAAATAAGGCAAACACAAGTATTCACAATGCAAACATTAAGACAAAAGTGGCCCACGGCCATCACAGTTCATTACATAACACCCCTAGTGGGTGGACTCGAGCCTAACTTGCAAGAAAGAAAAAAGAAAGATAAAGGCGCTCGGGAGATCAGGCCACTGGCGTGTCGCCAGCACGCGGTTCGCCAGAGCTCCCCCACGGCCCGACCACAAAGCGGCGATGATCTCTTTCCCGGTTGTCTTCACCCGCTCCATGCTCCGCTCGAGTTGGGTTAGCTGGTACTCGATGGCGACCTCAAGATCATCCACATCCCACGCGGCGTCCTTCTTAATGGAGCGCTCGCGCTCCCGAAGGTATTCCCGGTGCTCCTCGACGGTGCGCTCAGTGCCACGCTGATTTTCCGGGAAGCGCCCTGGGAGAACAGGGAAGAAGAGGAAAGAAAGGCAAATCAAACACAAGAACCACCAAAGGAAAAAGCAACTGGCTGGAGAAGGGAAAAACAGACACTTACCTTCGATGGCGTCGTCCACCCCAATGGCAAAGTTGAGCGTCGCCTTCCGCTCCGACGCCAGCACCGCCTCCGATGCGGCAAGGGAGCTCCTGACCTCCTCGAGCAACCTCTCGAGGTGGGTCACCTCGTCTTGGAGGCCGGTGGTCCTCCGGGGGTGTCAGCCGCCTCCTTGACGGCCGTCTCCTTGGCCGCCACCTCCTTTGCCAAGGCGGCCTTGAGGCAGTCCTGGGCCGCCTCCCCGTCCACCAGCACCATGGCCAGCCGGTCTTTCTCCTGCGTGGCCGCCTGGACATCCTGTGCCAGCCGGCCCCGCTCGAAGACGAGCCCGGTCTTCTCGTCCCGGAGGGCGGTCATATCGCATGCAAGTCAAGGCAGGCGTCAGCCGGCTCTCGGGGGCTGCATACCCCTCCCGCTAAACTCAACTTACCTTGCACGTGCTCCAGCTCCTCCTCTGGGTGGTAGAAGTCGTGCTTGCCGTGGTCGTGGATGGCGACCGCCTCCTCAAACAGCTTCTACTGCAAGGAGTTCCCCTCCTGTCACGTAGAGCCAAAAATCAAGACATGCTCAAAAGAGATTTGGCCCAGCTGCCCGTCAGCCGGTCAGCCGACCCACATCTCGGGGGCTACATCCAGTGCGTGTGCTTGCGCGCCCCCACTAAAAAATCTAAGACAAGGGCAGCCATGCTTACCTCCGCACGCTGCAGGGTGATGTCTGTCGTCTCTGCAAATCGAGCCAGCTTCTGCCGGCACCGGTCCAGGACGTTGTTGGGTTCTACCGTAGGTGCATCGCATGCAAATTAAAATTTTCCTATGCGCAGAACATCCAAGAACATGCTACGGAGATGGATCACGGTTCATTACAACTAGACGTGAAGTGCCATACAACGGAAGTAGAGTTGGGGCAGCACGTTCATGTGGTCTGTCTCCTCCTCGTCCGATCTACCTCGAACAGTCGTTCCGATCTCCCTCGAACAGCCGGTCGCCGGATCCCACGTACAGGTTCGCTAGAGCGGCGCAAGTGCACCGCCTCTAACGGTATCCGTGCGTGCGGGAGGAACACCCGTGCGGTGGACTGCTAGGTACGATCACACGGTCGGCTACGGCGAGTGGAGGTGGCTAGTTGCAACTCATGCAAATCCCTAATGATGGCACCGAGGCGATCAACCAGATGGGTGTGCCGCACCTCCACTATATATAGGCATCCGACACGGGCTCAACTCCTGGGCCTCACACGGATCCTAAAGCCCATGTGTTCATTCCCTTAAGCGCGTGACCCTTTAGGTTCTCGTCCACTTGGTCGCGAGTCAGATGACATCCGACTCGACCGGTCGATAGCGGCCTCTAGCAAGACGTGCCGACTCCAAGTGTCCGATGAAGCTGGTTAGGCGAACCTGTACTTCACACTTCTGTTCCCTTTGCCACACGATATATGTTGTAGTGCACAACGACATGGTCATCCTTGTTACAACACGACCTCTTTCTCGTTCCGGTGAATCTGACCAACATTCAAATTATCTCATAATCCTCATCGCATGGCCATGCTTATCCAGGTCGGATTACCCGAGGGGCCCAGAGTATATCTCTCCTGATGGGAGGGGCAAATCCCATCTTGCTCGACCATGTCTCGTAGCATGGGTCTGGACAAGCCCGAAACCTACCTTTGTAACTACCCAGTCACGGAGTAGCATTTGGTCAGACCAAAGCAAGTCTATCACATCCTGAGTACATGCGCCATCTCAGGTCTTAGGACATAGAACGTATGTTGTACTAGAGACTCACAGATGACCTATCGCCGCGTCTCATAGTTGGGTCTGTCCAACTCAGACCTTATCTCGACTCGGATCCGACTATGTCGAATCCGACCAGACCTTTCTGAGTCCACATTATCCGGCTAGCAGCCAATGCTACATGGTCAGTGAGACCGGACCATCCACTGTGTCATATGCTAGTCTACTTGGTTGCGCGTCCACACAACCCTTTCAACTAGGGACCATTTAGGACAGTCATCATACAATGCATAGTCTCACAAACAAGTCACATACTTGTTAATACACATCAATGATAATGTCCAAGGACTATCTTTATTCATAAACACATAGGAAATATCATCATACATGATTTCATCTAGGGCATATCTCCAACAGACGCTCCCTAAGTCCCCGAACAAGGGGACCGGCCCGCCCGCCTGGGGAGTCGGTAGGGCTGGCACGCCCGCCAGCGCCTGCCTGTCCCGAAGCACCTCCTGCATGGTCCGCGGGGTCCTCCGGGCCCGGCCGCCGCTGCCGCCCGGGCTCGCCACAGTACCGGACGGCGGCAACGGGTCAACAACGGCGAGGGTCCGGGTGTCACCCCCCGCCGGCCCTCTGCCCGACGCCTGTTGGGAGACGTAGTAGTAAATCAAAATTTTCCTACGTTCACCAAGATCTATCTATGGAGAAACCAGCAACGAGAGGGGAGAGATTGCATCTTCATACCTTTGAAGATCGCTAAGCGGAAGCGTTACAAGAACGCGGTTGATGGAGTCGTACTCGCAGCGATTCAGATCGCGGTAGATCCGATCAAGTGCCGAACGGACGGCACCTCCGCGTTCAACACACGTGCAGCCCGGTGACGTCTCCAACACCTTGATCCAGCAAGGAGGAAGGAGAGGTTGGGGAAGGGCTCCAACAGCAGCACGACGGCGTGGTGGTGGTGGAGTAGCAAGGTATTCCGACAGGGCTTCGCCTAAGCGCTGCGGAGGAGGAAGAAGAGAGGTAGGGCTTCGCCGTGAGAGAGAGAGATCAAATCTTGTCTCAAAACATCCAAAACCTCAAGTATATATAGGAGGAGGGACGTGGAGGGCTGGCTTGGCCTCTACTCCAAAGAGGAGATGGCCGGCCGAATTAAAGGGAGAGTCCACCTCCCACAAGGGAGGTGGATCTCCTCCTTTTAAATCCTTTTTGCCTTATCTCCTTATCTCCAGCCGCATGGGCCTTTAGCAAAAGTCTTGCCCAGCCCAATAAGGGCTGGCACACTTTATCTAACAGCCCATGTGGTCCTTTGGTCGTCACACCCCTCCCGGGGGTCATCCGGCACCCTCCCGGCACTCCCGGTACACTACCGATGAGCCCGAAAACTTTCCGGTGACCAAAACTGGACTTCCTATATATCAATCTTTACCTCCGGACCATTCCGGAGCTCCTCGTGACGTCCGGGATCTCATCCGGGACTCCGAACAACCTTCGGTAATCACGTATACCTTTTCCCTATAACCCTAGCGTCATCGAACCTTAAGTGTGTAGACCCTACGGGTTCGGGAGACACGTAGACATGACCGAGACACCTCTCCGGTCAATAACCAACAGCGGGATCTGGATACCCATGTTGGCTCCCACGTACTCCACGATGATCTCATCGGATGAACCACGATGTCAAGGATTCAATCAATCCCGTATACAATTCCCTTTGTCTATCGGTATGATACTTGCCCGAGATTCGATCGTCGGTATCCCCATACCTTGTTCAATCTCGTTACCGGCAAGTCTCTTTACTCGTTCCGTAATACATCATCCCGTGACTAACTCCTTAGTCACATTGAGCTCATTATGATGATGTCTTACCGAGTGGGCCCAGAGATACCTCTCCGTCACACGGAGTGACAAATCCCAGTCTCGATTCGTGCCAACCCAACAGATACTTTCGGAGATACCCGTAGCGTACCTTTATAGCCACCCAGTTACGTTGTGACGTTTGGCACACCCAAAGCATTCCTACGGTATCCGGGAGTTGCACAATCTCATGGTCTAAGGAAACGATACTTGACATTGAAAAGCTTTAGCAAACGAACTACACGATCTTGTGCTATGCTTAGAATTGGGTCTTGTCCATCACATCATTCTCCTAATGATGTGATCCCGTTATCAATGACATCCAATGTCCATGGCCATGAAACCGTGACCATCTATTGATCAACGAGCTAGTCAACTAGAGGCTCACTAGGGACATGTTGTGGTCTATGTATTCACACATGTATTATGGTTTCCGGTTAACACAATTATAGCATGAACAATAGACAATTATCATGAACAAGGAAATACAATAATAACCATTTTATTATTGCCTCTAGGGCATATTTCCAACAGTCTCCCACTTGCACTAGAGTCAATAATCTAGTTCACATCACCATGTGATTAACACTTACATCACCATGTGATCATATCATCATGTGATTAACACCCAATAAGTTCTGGGGTTTGTTCATGTCCTGCTCGTGAAAGAGGTTTTAGTCAACGGGTCTGCGACATTCAGATCCGTGTGTACCTTACAAACTTTCCATGTCATATTTGTAGATACTGCTCCCACGCTCCACTTGGAGCTATTCCAAATGGCTGCTCCACTATACGTAGCTGGATTTCTACTAAGAGTCATCCGGATTGGCTTTAAAGCTTGCATCATCGTAACACTTTACGATGAACTCTTTATCACCTCCATAATCGAGAAATATTTCCTTAGTTCTCAAGTTACTAAGGCTAACTTTGACCGCTGTCCAGTGATCCACTCTTGGATTACTCTTGTACCCCTTGACAGACTCATGGCAAGGCACACACAGGTGCGGTACACAGCATGGCATACTATATAGAGCCTATGGCTAAAGCATAGGAGATGACACTCATCTCTTCTTTATCTTCTGCCGTGGTCGGGTATTGAGTCTTACTCAATTTCACACCTTACAATACAGTCAAGAACTCCTTCTTTGACCCATCTATTTTGAACTCCTTCAAAAACTTGTCAAGGTATGTCTTCGTCGAAAAAACTTATCAAGCGAATAGATCTATCCCTATAGATCTTGATGCTCAATAAAATAGTAGCTTTATCTGGGTCTTCCTTTGAAAAACTCTTTTCAAACAACCCTTCATGCTGTTCCAGAAATTCTACATCATTTCCGATCAATAATATGTCAACTACATATTCTTATAAGAAATTCTATAGTGCTCCCACTCACTTTCTTGCAAATACAAGTTTCTCATAAACTTTGTATAAACTTAAACACTTCGATCACCTCATCAAAGCATATATTCCAACTCCGAGATGCTTGATCCAGTCCATAGAAGGATCGCTGGAGTTTGCATATTATTAGCATCCTTAGGATTGACAAAACCTTCTGGTTGTATCACATACAACTCTTCCTCACAGAAACCATTACGGAAACCTTGTTTTGTCATCCATCTGCCAGATTTCATAATCGAAAAATGCAGCAACTGCTAACATAATTTTAATAGACTTTTAGCATCGCTACAGATGAGACAATCTCATCGCAGTCAACTCCTTGAACTTGGCGGAAACCCCTTTTGCGACAAGTCGAGCTTTATAAACAGTGACAATTCATCATTAGCGTCTATGTTTATTTCAAAGGTCCATTTGTACTCAACGACCTGCCATTCAATAGGCAAGTCTACCAAAGTCCATACATGGATCCTTTCTCGGATTTCATGGCTCCCAGCCATTTGTTGGAATCCGGGCCCACCATCGCTTCTCCATAGTTCGTAGGTTCATCGTTGTCCAACAACATGATTTCCAAGACAGGGTTGTCGGACTACTCAGGAGCAGTACGCGTCCTTGTCGACCTACGAGGTTCGATAGTGACTTGATCCGAAGCTTCATGATTATCATCATTAACTTCCTTTTTCAACTGAGTAGGCTCTACAGAAACATCTTTCTGTGTTGCGCTATTCTCTGGTTGAAACAAAGGTTCAACAACCTTATCAAGTTCTATCTTCCTCCCACTCAATTCTTTCGAGAGAAACTCTTTCTCAAAAAAGGACCCGTTCTTAGCAACAAACACCTTTTGCGCTTGGATCTGAGATAGAAGGTATACCCAATGTCTCATTAGGGTATTCTATAAAGATGCATTTGTCTGCTTTGAGTTCGAGCTCGCTAGGTGAAAAACCCATTTTCACATAAGCGTCGCAGCCCCAAACATTAAGAAATGACAGCTTAGGCTTCTGTCAAACCATAATTCTCACGGTGTCATCTCAACAGACTTAGATGGTGCCCTGTTAAAGTGAATGGATTTGTCTTTAATGCATAACCCCATAACGATAGTGGTAAAACGATAAGAGACATCATAGTACTCACTATATCCAATAGAGCACGACTACGACGTTCGAACACACCATCACACTATGGTGTTCCAGGAGGCGTGAGCTGTGAAACAATTTCCACATTGTCTAAAATTGCATACCAAACTCGTAACTTAGATATTCACCTCCATGATCATATCATAGACATTTATCTTCTTGTCACGATGATCTTTAACTTCACTCTGAAACTCCTTGAACCTTTCAAACATTTCAGATTCGTGTTTCATTAAGTAAATATCCCCATATTTACTCAAATCATCAGTGAAGGTAAAGAAAAACAACGATATCCACTGTGTGTTTCAACACTCATTGGACCACATACATCAACATGTATTAATTCCAATAAGCCACTTGCCCGCTCCATCATATTGGATGACGGGGTCTCAGTCATCTTGCCCAAGAGGCATGGCTCGCATGTCTCAACCGATTCGAAATCGAGTGAGTCAAAAAACATCCATCATCATGGAGTTTCTTCATGCGATTTATACCAATATGACATTACGTGGCAGTGCCACAAGCATGTGGTACTATCATTATTAACTTTGTATCTTTTGGTACCAATGTTATGAACATGTGTACTACTACGATCATGATTCAATAAACCATTCCGAGTGGGTGCATGACCATTGAAGGCATTATCCATGTAAACAGAATAACGATTATTCTCTAACTTATATGAATAACCGTATTGCACTAATCATGATCTAATCACGTTCATGCTCAACTCAAACACCAAATAACATTTATTTAGGTTTATCATAAATCTCGAAGGTAGAGAGAGCGTGCGATGGTGATCACATCAACCTTGGAAACACTTCCAACACACATCGTCACCTTTCACCTAGCTAGTCTCCGTTTATTCCGTAGCTTTTATTTCGAGTTGCTAACACTTAGCAACCGAACCGGTATCCAATACCCAGGTGCTACTAGGAGTACCAGCAAGGTACACATCACTAACACGTATATCAAATATACTTCCATTGACATTACCAGCCTTCTTATCTACCAATCATCTAGGGTTTTTCCGCTTCAGCGAACATTCTCCTCATAACAGAAGCACTTAGTCTCGGGTTCGGGCTCAACCTTGGGTTTCTTCACTAGAGCAACAACTGGCTTGCCATTCCTGAAGTTTTTCCCTTCTTGCCCTTGCCCCTTTTGAAACTAGTGGTTTTCACTTAACCATCAACACTTGATGCTCCTTATTGATTTCTACCTTCGTGGTGTCAAACATCACGAACAACTCAAGGATCATCTTATCCATCCCTGGCATGTTATAGTTCATCACGAAGCTCTAGTAGCTTGGTGGCAGTGACTTGGAGAACTGCATTAATCACTATCTCATCTGGAAGATTAACTCCCACTTGATTCAAGTGATTGTAGCACCCAGACAATCTGAGAACACGCTCACCGATTAAGCTATTCTCCTTTATCTTGCAGGCAAAGAATCTTGTTGGAGGTCTCATACCTCTCAACATAGGCACGAGCTTGAGATCACAATCTCAGCTCCTAGAACATCTCATATGTTCTGTGACGTTCAAAACATTTTGAAGCCTCAATTCTAAGCCGTAATGCATGACGCACTGAACTATCACGTAGTCATCAAAAAGTGCCTGTCATATGTTCACAACATCTACAGACAACGCTTGAGGGAGTGATGCAGTTAGCGGTACATCAAAAACATAAGCTTTCTGTGCAGCAATGAGGACAATCCTCAGATCACGGACCCAGTCCGCATTATTGCTACCATCAACTTTCAACTTACTTTTCTCTAGGATTGTATCAATAAAACTGGGGAGCTACAGCGCGAGCTATCTACGACATAATTTGCAAGGACATTTTTAGACTAAGTTCATGATAATTAAGTTCATTTAATCAAATTATTAATGAACTCCCACTTAGATAGACATCTCTCTAGTCTTCCAAGTGATACATGATCCATGTCAACTAGCCCGTGTCCGATCATCACGTGAGACGGACTAGTCATCCATGGTGAACATCTCTATGTTGATCGTATCTTCTATACGACTCATGTTCGACCTTTCGGTCCTCCGTGTTCCGAGGCCATGTCTGTACATGCTAGGCTCGTCAAGTCAACCTAAGTGTTTCGCATGTGTAAATCTGGCTTACACCCGTTGTATGCGAACGTTAGAACCTATCACACCCGATCATCACGTGGTGCTTCGGAACGACGATCCTTAGCAACGGTGCACAGTTAGGGTGAACACCTTTCTTGAAATTTTATTGAGAGATCATCTTATTTACTACCGTCGTTCTATGCAAATAAGATGTAAACATGATAAACATCACATGCAATCAATATAGTGACATGATATGGCCAATATCATCTTGCTCCTTTGATCTCCATCTTCGGGGCACCATGATCATCACTGTCACCGGCACGACACCATGATCTCCATCATCATGATCTCCATCATTGTGTCTTCATGAAGTTGTCTCGCCAACTATTACTTCTACTACTACAGCTAACGTTTAGCAATAAAGTAAAGTAATTACATGGCGTTTATGATTGACACGCAGGTCATACAATAATATAAGACAACTCCTATGGCTCCTGCCGGTTGTCATAGTCATCGACATGCAAGTCGTGAACCCTATTACAAGAACATGATCAATCTCATACATCACAATGCATCACATCACATCCTTTTGGCCATATCACATCACACGGCATATGCTGCAAAAACAAGTTAGACGTCCTCTAATTTGTAGTTGCAAGTTTTTACGTGGTTGCTATAGGTTTCTAGCAAGAACGTTTCTTACCTACGTCAAAACCACAACGTGATATGCCAATTGCTATTTACCCTTCATAAGGACCCTTTTCATCGAATCCAATCCGACTAAGGTGGGAGAGACAGACACCCGCTAGCCACCTTATGCAACTAGTGCATGTCAGGCGGTGGAACCGGTCTCACGTAAGCGTACGTGTAAGGTTGGTCCGGGCCGCTTCATCCCACAATACCGTCGAATCAAGATAAGACTAGTAACGGCAAGCATATTAACAAAATCGACGCCCACAACTGCTTTGTGTTCTACTCGTGCATAGATTCTACGCATAGACCTAGCTCTGATACCACTGTTGGGAGACGTAGTAGTAAATCAAAATTTTCCTACGTTCACCAAGATCTATCTATGGAGAAACCAGCAACGAGAGGGGAGAGATTGCATCTTCATACCTTTGAAGATCGCTAAGCGGAAGCGTTACAAGAACGCGGTTGATGGAGTCGTACTCGCAGCGATTCAGATCGCGGTAGATCCGATCAAGTGCCGAACGGACGGCACCTCCGCGTTCAACACACGTGCAGCCCGGTGACGTCTCCAACACCTTGATCCAGCAAGGAGGAAGGAGAGGTTGGGGAAGGGCTCCAACAGCAGCACGACGGCGTGGTGGTGGTGGAGTAGCAAGGTATTCCGACAGGGCTTCGCCTAAGCGCTGCGGAGGAGGAAGAAGAGAGGTAGGGCTTCGCCGTGAGAGAGAGAGATCAAATCTTGTCTCAAAACATCCAAAACCTCAAGTATATATAGGAGGAGGGACGTGGAGGGCTGGCTTGGCCTCTACTCCAAAGAGGAGATGGCCGGCCGAATTAAAGGGAGAGTCCACCTCCCACAAGGGAGGTGGATCTCCTCCTTTTAAATCCTTTTTGCCTTATCTCCTTATCTCCAGCCGCATGGGCCTTTAGCAAAAGTCTTGCCCAGCCCAATAAGGGCTGGCACACTTTATCTAACAGCCCATGTGGTCCTTTGGTTGTCACACCCCTCCCGGGGGTCATCCGGCACCCTCCCGGCACTCCCGGTACACTACCGATGAGCCCGAAAACTTTCCGGTGACCAAAACTGGACTTCCTATATATCAATCTTTACCTCCGGACCATTCCGGAGCTCCTCGTGACTTCCGGGATCTCATCCGGGACTCCGAACAACCTTCGGTAATCACGTATACCTTTTCCCTATAACCCTAGCGTCATCGAACCTTAAGTGTGTAGACCCTACGGGTTCGGGAGACACGTAGACATGACCGAGACACCTCTCCGGTCAATAACCAACAGCGGGATCTGGATACCCATGTTGGCTCCCACGTACTCCACGATGATCTCATCGGATGAACCACGATGTCAAGGATTCAATCAATCCCGTATACAATTCCCTTTGTCTATCGGTATGATACTTGCCCGAGATTCGATCGTCGGTATCCCCATACCTTGTTCAATCTCGTTACCGGCAAGTCTCTTTACTCGTTCCGTAATACATCATCCCGTGACTAACTCCTTAGTCACATTGAGCTCATTATGATGATGTCTTACCGAGTGGGCCCAGAGATACCTCTCCGTCACACGGAGTGACAAATCCCAGTCTCGATTCGTGCCAACCCAACAGATACTTTCGGAGATACCCGTAGCGTACCTTTATAGCCACCCAGTTACGTTGTGACGTTTGGCACACCCAAAGCATTCCTACGGTATCCGGGAGTTGCACAATCTCATGGTCTAAGGAAACGATACTTGACATTGAAAAGCTTTAGCAAACGAACTACACGATCTTGTGCTATGCTTAGAATTGGGTCTTGTCCATCACATCATTCTCCTAATGATGTGATCCCGTTATCAATGACATCCAATGTCCATGGCCATGAAACCGTGACCATCTATTGATCAACGAGCTAGTCAACTAGAGGCTCACTAGGGACATGTTGTGGTCTATGTATTCACACATGTATTATGGTTTCCGGTTAACACAATTATAGCATGAACAATAGACAATTATCATGAACAAGGAAATACAATAATAACCATTTTATTATTGCCTCTAGGGCATATTTCCAACAACGCCGTCGCCGTCTCCACTCCCTGCCGCTCCGGCGCGTCGATCGCGATGGAGTGCGCCTTGACCTTCATGGCCTCTACCTCTGGTGCCGCCTCTAATGCCACCCTTAGGGCCGTCAGGGCCTTCGGCATGTCGACCCGGGCCGGCTCGGCCACGGGTGGTGTCACGTCCGGCACCTCTGGCCGGGTCGCCTCGGGAGCCGGCTCCGTTGCCGCTGCCCTTGCGTGGGCCTCCTCCTCCATGGATGGAGGCGCAGGCGGGTCCATGGTCGCCCCTCGTGGCTCGCTTGATGGAGGCCTCGACAGATGGGTCGATTCTGCCGCCGAGTCCGACGCCCGCGCGGGGTCCGTGGACCTCCTCCACCGCCCGCCGCTCGAAGTCCCAGAATGCGAGGCCCCGCCCCGCATTCCGGACTTTGAGGCTCGCAGCTCCACGAGCCTCCTCTTCTCCTCCCGCTGGGTGGCCGCGTGCTCGCGGGCCAGCCGGCTAGCGGCATCTGTCGGGTCCCCCGCCGGCTCCCCCTCGTGAAGCTTGATGGGGTCCCTACAGCGCACAAAGGCTGGTCACCCACCGGCTCGTGCCCCGGAAGAAAACACGCGCAAGACGTGGAAAAGAGACCTACCCGATGACAAGGGGCAAGGCCCGCTTGGCGCGTGCTGGCGGCTTCCGTGCTACGACCTTCACCCGCTTGGGGACCAGTGGCGGGGCCGCCGGCCCCTCCTAAGGCGGCCTCTTCACCCGGCCGGCAGCTCCGACCGCCGGGGCTTGAGCCGGTCGCTCCTCGCTCCGCCGACCCTGACGCGCTGAGGGAGGAGGCTCATTCAGAATCATTACATCATCATCGTCATCGTCATCATCATCATCGTCATCATCGTCGTCCATCCAGTCCCTGATCATGGGGGCAATAAGGAACTCGCTCCGATGGGCTCCCCGGCTATGTCGGATCCTCTGGCTCCACTAGGGTCGCCGGCTCGCAGGTCCGCCGACTCATCGACTCCTCCCGAGGAGTCCACCCCCTCCTCCGGCGGGCCTCCCCGCTCGTAGTCTTTGGAGTCGGAGTGTTTGCGCTCCGCCTTGAAGATCTGGGGGTGTGGGCCGTTCAGCGTGTTCTGTCGCACCAACAGTTGCGGTCAGCACGGAAAAGTGAGGTCCGCAGTCGGCTGCCGGCTAGAAAGAATCAAATGAAGAAAGGCCGCCTCGTCAAAAGACTTACCAGGGGGGACGGTTGATGTGGTCGTACGACTCCATGCCGACGGACCATGACTCAGACTTTAGCTTGAATGTCGTGAGGGCGTTCACCCGCTTCGCCACTTGGGACGGTGTCATGTCGATGGTGGACAGCCGGCAGGGGTCGCGGCGGCCGGACATATCACAGATCCGGTGCAGCCTCATCTAGAGAGGCAACACCCGGCGTGAGATGAAGGCCGCCACCAGATCGGCGGTGACCAACCCCTCGGTGCTCTTCAGCCGCGCGAGCCAGCTGAGCTCCGCTAGGGCCACGCCGCGCGGGGCGGTCCCCTACCAGTTTACCTGGGTGGACTGCACGTCGATGAACGGCGGCAACTGGATGAAGTCCAAGCTCGGGTCGGCGTTCTTCATGTAGAAGAACGTCCGGTGCCACCCCTTGAAGGAGTCGATGAGAGAAAGTGGTGTTGGGGAACGTCGCATGGGAAACAAAAAAATTTCCTACGCACACACAAACCTATCCATGGTGATGAGCATCTACGAGAGGGAGAGTGGATCTACGTACCCTTGTAGATCACTAAGCGGGAAGCGTTAAGAAACGCGGTTGGTGTAGTCGAACATCTTCGCGATCCAAATCGCCGAGCGTCCCGCGATCTCATCACGATCCGTCCCGCGATCCAATCACGATCCGTCCCGTGAACTCATCACGATCCGTCCCGCGATCTCATCACGATCCATCTCACGATCTTGATCACGATCTATCCCGCGAACTCATCACGATCCGTTCCGTGATCACATCACGAACCGTCTCGCGATCTCGATCACGGTCCTTCCGATCTAGCGCCGAACGGACGGCACCTCCGCGTTCAGCACACGTGCAGCTTGATGAAGATCTCCACCATCTTGATCCAGCAAGAGGAGGTGGAGAGGAGAGAGAGTTCACCGGCAGCGTGACGGTGCTCCGGTGATGGTGGTGGAGTGATTCCGGCAGGGCTTCGCCTAAGCGCTGCGGAAAACCGATCTAGAGGAGAAACTGTGCACCGGTGTAACGGGTAGCACGTGGCCGGAAATTCTGTCCAAAAACCACCCAATCCACTAGTATATATAGGAGGAGAGGAGAGGAGAGGCAGCCAAGGCCTTTGGGTCGGCCGAAATAGGAGGTGGGAGCAATCCTACTTCACCTCCAATCCTAGTTGGAGTAGGATTGCCTCCTATTGGCTGATTTTCCACTTTTTGCTTTAGGACTTTCTCTCCTGCGCCATGGGCCTTTGTGGCTGTTTTCCCAGCCCACTAAGGGCTGGTTATTATTCTCCCACAGCCCATGGACCTCTTGGGGTCGAAATACCCCTCCCGGAGGTCCTCCGGTACACTACCGGCACTCCCGGTACAATACCGATACTCCCGGTACACTACCGATGAGCCCGAAACTTTTCCGGAAACCAAACTGGGACTTCCTATATATGAATCTTTACCTCCGGACCATTCCGGAGCTCCTCGTGACGTCCGGGATCTCATCCGGGACTCCGAACAACCTTCGGTCACCACCATACATAACTCTACACTACCGAAACGTCACCGAACCTTAAGTGTGCAGACCCTGCGGGTTCGAGAACTATGTAGACATGACCGAGACACCTCTACGGTCAATAACCAATGGCGGGACCTGGACGTCCACATTGGTTCCTACATATTCTACGAAGATCTTTATCGGTTGAACCTCTATGTCAAGGATTCAGTTAATCCCGTATATCGTTCCCTTTGTTCTTCGGTATGTTACTTGCCCGAGATTCGATCGTCGGTATCTCCATACCTAGTTCAACCTCGTTACCGGCAAGTCTCTTTACTCGTTCCGTAATACAAGATCCCGCAACTAACAATTAGTCACATTGCTTGCAAGGCTTATTGTGATGTTGCATTACCGAGTGGGCCCCGAGATACCTCTCCGTTACACGGAGTAACAAATCCCAGTCTCGATCCATGCCAACTCAACAAACACCATCGGAGATACCTGTAGAGCACCTTTATAGTCACCCAGTTACGTTGCGACGTTTGATACACACAAGGCACTCCTCCGATATCCGTGAGTTGCATGATCTCATGGTCATAGGAACATATACTTGACATGCAGAAAACAGTAGCAATAAACTGAAACGATCATATGCTATGTTTGTAGTTTGGGTCTTATCCATCACATCATTCTCCTAATGATGTGATCCCGTTATCAAATGACATCTCATGTCCATGGCTAGGAAACCTTAACCATCCTTTGATCAACGAGCTAGTCTACTAGAGGCATACTAGGGACATGGTGTTGTCTATGTATCCACACATGTATCTGAGTTTCCGATCAATACAATTATAGCATGGATAATAAACGATTATCACGAACAAGGAAATATGATAATAACTAATCTATTATTGCCTCTAGGGCATATTTCCAACAGTCTCCCACTTGCACTAGAGTCAATAATCTAGTTCACATCACCATGTGATTCGCATTGTTATGAATCTAACACCCAATGAGTTTTGGGGCTCGATCATGCTTTGCATGTGAGAGAGGTCTTATAGTCAACGGGTCTGCGATATTCAGATCCGTGTGTACTTTGCAAATCTCTATGTCAAACCGTAAACACTGCTACCACACTCCACTTGGTACTATTTCCAAATGGCTGCTCCACTATACGTATCCAGATTGCTACTACTAGTCATCCGGATAGGTGTTAAAGCTTGCATCGACGTAACTATTTACGACGACCTCTTTATCACCTCCATAATCAAGAAACATTTCCTTAGTCCTCTGGTTACTAAGGATAATTCCGACCGCTGTCCAGTGATCCACTCCTGGACCACTCTTGTACCCCTTGACAAACTCATGGCAAGGCACACATAGGTGCGGTACACAGCATGGCATAATATAGAGCCTATGGCTAAGGCATAGGGGACGACGTTCGCCCTTTCTCTTTCTTCTGCCGTTGTCGAGCTTTGAGTCTCACTCAACTTCACACCTTACAAATCAGACGAGAACTATTTCTCTGGCTGATCCATTTTGAACTCTTTCAAAATCTTGTGAAGGTATGCACTCATTGAAAGTCTCATCAAGCATCTTGATCTATCTCTATATATTTTGATGCTCAACAATTAGGTAGCTTTATCCAGGTCTTCCTTTGAAAATCACTTTCCAAATAACCGTTTTATGCTTTCCAGAAACTCTACATTATTTCTGAACAACAATATGTCATCCACATATACTGATCAGAAATTCTATAGTGCTCCCACTCACTTTATTGCAAATACAAGTTTCTCATAAACTTTGTATAAACATCAAAACTTTGATCACCTCATCAAAGCGTATATTCCAACTCCGAGATGCTTGCTTCAGTCCATGGAAGGATCACCGAAGCTTGCACACCTTTTAGCATCCTTAGGCCTGACAAAACCTTCTGGTTGTATCACATACAACCTTTCCTCAAGTAAACCATTAAGGAAACGATATTTTGACATCCATCTGCCAGATTTCATAATTGAAAACACAGCAACTGCTAACACAATTCCAACAGACTTTTAGCATCGCTACGAGTGAGAAAGTCTCATCGTAGTCAACTCCTTGAACTTGTCACAAACATCTTTGCAACAAGTCGAGCTTTACAAATAGTGACATTCACCATCAGTGTCTGTCTTCATTTTAAAGATCCATTTGTACTCAACGACCTGCCGTCCAACGAGCAAGTCTACCAAAGTCTACACTTGGTTTTAATACATGGATCCTATCTCGGATTTCATGGCCTCCAACCATTTGTCGGAATCCGGGCCCATCATCGCTTATCCATAGCTCGTAGGTTCATCGTTGTCCAACAACATGACCTCCAAGACAGAGTTGTCGTACCGCTCAGGAGCAGTACACATCCTTGTCGACCTACGGAGTTCGATAGTAACTTGATCCTGAAGCTTCATGATCATCATCATTAACTTCCTCTTCAACTAACGTAGGCTTCACAGAAACATCTTTCTGCGCTGCGCTACTCTCTGGTTGAACAAAGGTTTAACAACCTCATCAAGTTCTATCTTCCTCCCACTCAATTCTTTTGAGAGAAACTTTTCTCGAGAAAGGACCCAGTTCTAGCAACAAACACTTTGCACTCGGATCTGAGATAGAAGGCATACCCATCTGTTCTTAGGGTATTCTATGAAGATACATTTGTCCGCTTTGGGTTCTAGCTTATTATGTGAAAACATTTTCCACACAAGCATCGTAGCCCCAAACATTAAGAAATGACAGCTTAGGTTTCTATCAAACCATAATTCACACGGTGTCATCTCAACGGATTTAGATGATGCCCTATTTAAAGTGAATGTAGTTGTCTCTAATGCATAACCCCAAAAATTATAGTAGTAAAATGATAAGAGACATCACAGTATGCACTATATCAATAGAGCATGACTATGATGTTCGGACACACCATCACAGCATGGTGTTCCAGGTGGCGTTAGTTGTGAAACAAATTTCACGTTGTCTTAAGTTGTATGCCAAACTCGTAACTCAGATATTCACCTCCACGATCATATCGCGGTCATTTTTATCTTCTTGTCACGATGATCTTTAAACTTCACTCTGAATTTGATTGAACCTTTCAAACGATTCAGACTTGTGTTTCATTAAGTAAATATACACTATATCTGCTCAAATCATCAGTGAAGGTAAGAAAATAACGATATCCACTGCACGCTACAAGACTCACTAGATTGCATACATCAACATGTATCATTTCCAATGAATCACTTGCCTGCTCCATCCAACGGGGTCCTTTAGTCATCTTGCCCAAGAGGCATGGTTCGCATGTCTCAACCGATTCGAAATCGATGAGTCCAAATATCCATCAGCATGGAGTTTCTACATGCGCTTTATACCAATATGACATTTAGCGGCAGTGCCACAAGTATGTGGTACTATCATTATTAACTTTGTATCTTTTGACATCAATGTTATGAACATGTGTACTAGTACGATCAAGATTTCAACAAACCATTCTCACTGGGTGCATGACCATTGAAGGTATTATTCATGTAACCAGAATAACTATTATTCTCTGACTTAAATGAATAACCCTATTGCAACAAACATGATCTAATCATGTTCATGCTCAACGCAAAACACCAAATAACATTTATTTAGGTTCGTCACTAATCCTGAAGGTAGAGAGAGCGTGCGATGTTGATCACATCAACCTGGGAAACATTTCCAACACACATCGTCACCTCACCCTTAGCTAGTTCTCCGTTTATTCCGTAGCTTTTATTTCGAGTTACTAACATTTAGCAATCGAACCGGTATCCAATACCCAGGTGCTACTAAGAGTACTAGCAAGGTACACATCAATAACTCGTATATCAAATATACTTCTGTCGATGTTGCCAGCCTTCTTATCTACCAAGTATCTAGGGTTGTTCCGCTTTAGCGACCTCTCACCTCATAATAGAAGCACTTAGTCTCGGGTTTGAGTTCAACTTTGGGTTGCTTCACTGGAGCAGCAACTGACTTGCTATCCATGAAGTTTCCCTCCTTGCTCTTGCCCTTTTCGAAACTAGTGGTTTGATTAACCATCAACACTTGACGCTCCTTCTTGATTTCTACCTTCGCGGTGTCAAACATCGCGAACAGCTCAGGGATCAATACTTCTATCCCTGGTGTATTATAGTTCATCACTAAGTTCTAGTAGCTTTAGTGACAGTGACTTGGAGAACTATATCAATCACTATCTTATCTGGAAGATCAACTCCCACTTGATTCAAGCGATTGTAGTACCCAGACAATCTGAGTACATGCTCAACGATTGAGCTATTCTCCTTCATCTTACAAGCAAAGAATCTTGTTGGAGATCTCATATCTCGCAACAAAGGCACGAGCCTGAGATCACAATCTCTGCTCCTAGAACATCTCATATGTTCCGTGACGTTCAAAACGTTTTGGAGCCTCAATTCTAAGCCGTAATGCATGACGCACTAAACTATCAAGTAGTCATCGAAACGTGCCTGTTAGATGTTCACAACATCTATAGACGACGCTAGAGGGGGTGGCGCACCGAGCAGTGCATTAAGGACATAAGCCTTCTGTGCAGCAATGAGGACAATCCTTAGATCACGGACCCAGTCCGCAATTTTGCTACCAACATCTTTCAATTCTATTTCTCTAGGAACATATAAAAATACAAGGGAGCTACAGCGCGAGCTAGTAATCTACAACATAATTTGCAAAGACACTTTGACTATGTTCATGATAATGAGTTCAATTAATCATATTACTTAAGAACTCCCACTCAAATTGACATCCCTCCGATCATTCGAGTGATACATGATCCAAATTCACCAACTCAAGTCCGATCATCACGTGAGTTGAGGTGGCTGCAATGGTGAACATCATTATGTTGATCATATCTACTATATGACTCATGTTCGACCTTTCGGTCTCTCGTGTTCCGAGGCCATGTCTGTACATGCTAGGCTCGTCAAGTTTAACCCGAGTGTTCTGCACGTGCAAATCTGGCTTGCACCCGTTGTATGTGAACGTAGAGTCTATCACACCCGATCATCACGTGGTGTCTCAACACGACGAACTTTCGCAACGGTGCACACTCGGGGAGAACACAGTTCATCTTGAAATTCAAGTGAGGGATCACCTTATAATGCTACCGCCGTACTAAGCAAAACAAGGTGCATAAAAGGATTAACATCTCATGCAATTCATAAGTGACATGATATGGCCATGAACTTGTGTTTAAGATCTCCATCTTCGAAACACCGGCATGATCTCCATCGTCACCGGCACAACACCATGATCTCCATCATCTTGATCTCCATCAATGTGTTGCCATTGGGGTTGTCACGCCCTGCATGCTTCTACTACTATTGCTACCGTAGCGATAAAGTAAAGCATTACATAGCGCTTAATGATTGACACGCAGGTCATAAAATAATTAAAGACAACCCTATGGCTCCTGCCGGTTGCCGTACTCATCGACATGCAAGTCGTGATAATCTATACATCACATGATCATCTCATACATCACATATATCTCATCATGTAATTGGCCATATCACATCACAACATACCCTGCAAAAAAAAGTTAGACGTCCTCTAATTGTTGTTGCATATTTTACGTGGCTGCTATGGGTATCTAGCAAGAACGATTCTCACCTATGCATAAACCACAACGGTGATACACTAGTTTGCTTTTCAACCTTCTCAAGGACCGCCTTTGTCGAATCCGATCCAACTAAAGTGAGAGAAACTGTCACCCGCAAGCCATCTAGGCAACAAGTTGCGTCGAGGGAACCGGTCTCTCGTAAGCGTACGAGTAATGTTGGTCTGGGCCGCTTCATCTCACAATCCCGCTGAACCAAAATACGACCAAGGGAGGAAGCAATCTAAGCATCAACGCCCACAAACCTTTTGTGTTCTACTCGAGATCTCATCGAACCATCAACCTAGCTCATGATGCCACTGTTGGGGAACGTCGCATGGGAAACAAAAAAATTTCCTACGCACACACAAACCTATCCATGGTGATGAGCATCTACGAGAGGGAGAGTGGATCTACGTACCCTTGTAGATCACTAAGCGGGAAGCGTTAAGAAACGCGGTTGGTGTAGTCGAACATCTTCGCGATCCAAATCGCCGAGCGTCCCGCGATCTCATCACGATCCGTCCCGCGATCCAATCACGATCCGTCCCGTGAACTCATCACGATCCGTCCCGCGATCTCATCACGATCCATCTCACGATCTTGATCACGATCTATCCCGCGAACTCATCACGATCCGTTCCGTGATCACATCACGAACCGTCTCGCGATCTCGATCACGGTCCTTCCGATCTAGCGCCGAACGGACGGCACCTCCGCGTTCAGCACACGTGCAGCTTGATGAAGATCTCCACCATCTTGATCCAGCAAGAGGAGGTGGAGAGGAGAGAGAGTTCACCGGCAGCGTGACGGTGCTCCGGTGATGGTGGTGGAGTGATTCCGGCAGGGCTTCGCCTAAGCGCTGCGGAAAACCGATCTAGAGGAGAAACTGTGCACCGGTGTAACGGGTAGCACGTGGCCGGAAATTCTGTCCAAAAACCACCCAATCCACTAGTATATATAGGAGGAGAGGAGAGGAGAGGCAGCCAAGGCCTTTGGGTCGGCCGAAATAGGAGGTGGGAGCAATCCTACTTCACCTCCAATCCTAGTTGGAGTAGGATTGCCTCCTATTGGCTGATTTTCCACTTTTTGCTTTAGGACTTTCTCTCCTGCGCCATGGGCCTTTGTGGCTGTTTTCCCAGCCCACTAAGGGCTGGTTATTATTCTCCCACAGCCCATGGACCTCTTGGGGTCGAAATACCCCTCCCGGAGGTCCTCCGGTACACTACCGGCACTCCCGGTACAATACCGATACTCCCGGTACACTACCGATGAGCCCGAAACTTTTCCGGAAACCAAACTGGGACTTCCTATATATGAATCTTTACCTCCGGACCATTCCGGAGCTCCTCGTGACATCCGGGATCTCATCCGGGACTCCGAACAACCTTCGGTCACCACCATACATAACTCTACACTACCGAAACGTCACCGAACCTTAAGTGTGCAGACCCTGCGGGTTCGAGAACTATGTAGACATGACCGAGACACCTCTACGGTCAATAACCAATGGCGGGACCTGGACGTCCACATTGGTTCCTACATATTCTACGAAGATCTTTATCGGTTGAACCTCTATGTCAAGGATTCAGTTAATCCCGTATATCGTTCCCTTTGTTCTTCGGTATGTTACTTGCCCGAGATTCGATCGTCGGTATCTCCATACCTAGTTCAACCTCGTTACCGGCAAGTCTCTTTACTCGTTCCGTAATACAAGATCCCGCAACTAACAATTAGTCACATTGCTTGCAAGGCTTATTGTGATGTTGCATTACCGAGTGGGCCCCGAGATACCTCTCCGTTACACGGAGTAACAAATCCCAGTCTCGATCCATGCCAACTCAACAAACACCATCGGAGATACCTGTAGAGCACCTTTATAGTCACCCAGTTACGTTGCGACGTTTGATACACACAAGGCACTCCTCCGATATCCGTGAGTTGCATGATCTCATGGTCATAGGAACATATACTTGACATGCAGAAAACAGTAGCAATAAACTGAAACGATCATATGCTATGTTTGTAGTTTGGGTCTTATCCATCACATCATTCTCCTAATGATGTGATCCCGTTATCAAATGACATCTCATGTCCATGGCTAGGAAACCTTAACCATCCTTTGATCAACGAGCTAGTCTACTAGAGGCATACTAGGGACATGGTGTTGTCTATGTATCCACACATGTATCTGAGTTTCCGATCAATACAATTATAGCATGGATAATAAACGATTATCACGAACAAGGAAATATGATAATAACTAATCTATTATTGCCTCTAGGGCATATTTCCAACAAGTGGTGGGAAGCGCGCGGTGCCGCGGCAACACACCACCGTGCCCCCGCAGGCGCTGCTCTTCAACGGTTTGAGATAGAAGAGGGCGTTGAAGAGCTCGAGGAAAGAAAGAACCCCGAGATATCCCTCGCATAGCGTCACAAACGCGACAAGGTATAAGATCGCGTTGGGGTCGAGGTGATGCGGCTGGAGGTCGAAGGTGTCAAGGAGTAGGTGAAAGAAGTGGCTTACGGGGAGCCCAAAGCCGCGGGCGAAGTGCTAGAGGAACACGACGTGTTCCCCCAGCTGCGGCGCCGGCGCCACCTTGTCGCTAGGCGCGTGTGCGACCACTCGCTCCGCTAGTGGTAGCATCCGCGCGCGGCGAAGCTCCACAATGTACCCTTCGACGACGACGGAGCCAGCACAGCTCCCTCCGCGTCCGTCGGCCATCACAGCGGCGAGGCGGCATACGGGCGCGGTTGCGGGCTCGAGTGTGGCGTTCCGCAAGAGGGCGAGAAGGACGAAGAAGGCAAGAAGGCGGGGTAGCAGGGGGGCGAGAGGGATGCGGGTATCTCCGCCCTTGCCCTTCCTCCCCTTTTATAGGGGAGGCCACGACCGGGGGACGTGGGATTAGTTGCGCCCACTCCTCCGGAAACTCCACGCGCGTGGGTGGCCCGGGATCGTAATGGCCGCTTCGTGGCGCAGAGGAACCCAGTCTGCGCCTCGAGGCCTACTTGGCTATGTCCGGGGCCTAGCGGGCTAGGCCCAGGCCGACGTCCCGTCTCCCCGCGTGCGCGGGGCCTGCCACATCATTACTCGCCGCGTGGCGCGCGGCGGGTCGGCGCTGGTCCTGGGGCGACGCGCCGGTACCCGAGGTGTCGGGTCCAATGGCCGACCCGGCTGCCCCTTCAGCTTCACGCTGGAGGCGGGTACCGCAGGGGGAAAGCCACTTCTGCCGGATGCGGGCCCCCGCCGGCTTCGGGGACTACTGACGGGGTTATTATCCCTAGGTAGGCCAAAGCAATGGGGTTATCCCCCCTTTCGCTTCAAAGAAAACTACGTAGCCGGTTGTCCATGGGCGGCTGGAGGACAGTCGGCTCGATGTGCTGTCGGCTGGCGACACGGGGGCTGGTCGTGCAACCGGCTTGACCACCGGCCGGCTAGGCGCGGCCGGCTACTTTTCGGGCCGCCTCCTCCGTTGACCCAGGGGCGAACGTGCGACGTCCCATCCCCCTGGGCGCGGGTACGACGACAAGACGTGACCGCCACGACGGGCGGTCCTATGGCCACAGTGGGCGCTGACGCACTGGGGCGCATGACTACAGTTCGGCCGTTCAGACCACTGACCGTGGCGAGTGCGACCGGGCGGGGAAACAGTGCTGGCATGCCCTCGCCCTCTTGATTACCTGCCCCGGCATGGCTACAGTGCAGCTAGCCATACCGGAGACTTCGGTCGGCTGGCGCTAGATGACGCCTCCCAGGTGGCCCGTGCCGCGGCAGGTGGGCAAGGGCCAATCACAGAGCCGGCTGGCAGGCCCCAGCGGGAGACGGGACCGCTCAGTCGATGGACCCTACAGGCGACGAGATGGCATGAGGGGCAGGACCCCCTAGCCAGCTGGAGAGACTGCCAGTCGGGTCCCCCACCCCTGTACTTTAGGACATATTATAGAGTCAGGGGGTTAGCCTATAAAACCCCCCGAGCCCCCCATGCAACGGGGATGGACGATCATTCGCATACACCCACATAGAGCTTCCCTCTCATACCATCACTAGCAATGGAGGAGGACGAGTCGGCTGCTCCTTCTTCCTCCTCTAGACACAGCTCTAGGAGCACCCTTGTAAACACAACTATCCATCCAACTAGACCTAGCAGGACTAGGGGTATTACCTCCCACGGAGGGCCCTGAACCTGGGTACATCGTGTGTCGCCACCGCTTGTGCCCAATCTCGCTCCCGGAGCCCGTCGGCGTCCTTCGGCCCCAACCACCTACGATAAGCCTACCTATGGCATCTGCCGTGAGAAAACGACTACAGTTGGATCTCTTTGCTTCATCATGGAGACATGGGTGTTATTTTGTTTTATGCCATTTTACCTAGGAGGGAGGACTAGGTCCTATGAGAAAAAAGTTTAGTTAAATTGCATGATCGATTAGGATGATTACTATTATGATGTTTTCTTGTAATTCAACATGATCACTTGCATCCATGCATTTTAATCTAAATGTAGTTGTTGGCATAATAATTATTAATGTTGTCATATGATAAAACTACTGTATAGAGCATGGACAAATACGTAGAGGGTGATGTAATCTTAGAAAGCAGGAATATTAGCAGTAGCGCTGATTTGCATCTAGCAGCAGCGCTGGTTTATCAGTAGCGTTTTTTTTCCAGCGCTATTGCTAACCCTACTTATCAATAGCGCTGATTATCCAGCGCTACTGCTACAACTTAGCTGCAGCGCCTTAGTAATAGCGCTGCTACCAGCGCTACTACTAAGGGTAATTCCAGCGTTACTAATAAGCTTTCTCCTAGTAGTGTCGAAAGGAAAAAGATTTGCCTTCTTTTATTTAAAAGATGATGTTGTAACAATAATACTATCATCAGAAATTGAGATAAGACTATGCTACCACTTGTATATCGTTTCACTGCAAGAGTTAACTATGAGACTTCATACACTTTAAAGTTCATAGAACGAAAAAAAGTTTTTTGGAGGCCTTATCCTCATTACGCCTACCATTGGGGGGGGGAGATATTTACCTTAGCAACTAGCAAATCCATAAGGGTTCTATTTGATTAGGCACCTAATTGGCACCTGAATCGGACTGAACCGACTGTTTATCAGGCTACTGTTCTCCGTGACGACCTTATGATAAAACCGTGTTACCAAGGCAAGGCATCAAACGCGCACGTGTCCTTTCAGAGACAAGTAACGAGCTTTCACAAAAGATAAAAAGCGAGCGAAACGCCAAACACTATATTTCATTTCCTTTTTTACATGTTTATATTTCAAAATTTAATATATCTATTAGCGAACATAAAATTTATTAGTGTAATGTAAAAACGTTGTTCGCACAATTTTAAGAAAATGTTTGTACCATTCAAAAAAAAAATCCATGACAGCTAAAAATGTCCACTCATTTTATTAGTTTTTATTGAAATTATTTTTAAAATTATCATGAAATCATAAAATTTTGTCAGTGTAATTTGTAAGAAATGTTCATATAAAAATTTGTGAGCGACATTTGAAAAAATGTTCATTTTTCATAATGGAAATGTTCAATGCTTATTAAAAAGGTCACCACATATCTATAAAATGGAAGAGAAAATAAAAAGAAGAAAACATCCGGACAAAGTGATTTATGTTCCTAAACGAGACAACATGGTTCACACGCTTTCATAACCATCCATCTTGCCGCATCAAACATATGCCATCACCGAAATCTTTTTGGTTTTTTGAATTTAAAAATGTTTCCTCTCTTAAATAAAAAATCCAGTTAAAAACTATTTTCATCATTAAATCAATGTCGACGAGATTTTCAAAACTAGGACCCATATTGATATGTTCCGATGACTTTTTTTTGGCCAAATGTTGTCATGATGTTTACACTGAAGTTGTCACCACGTGTTTCATCTAGTTTTTTCTTCTATATTTAAAGCTATCATTGTATTTCTACTACTTTTCACGATAATTTTTATTAATTGATCATAACGAATTTTAGTAATTAACCACGACAAATTTAATTCATGGATCATGACAAATTTTAGCAGTTTATCATGGCAAATTGAGTTTATAGATCATGGCAATTTTAGTATTTTGACCATGACAATTCTTGTATTTCGAAGATGGAATTTTTTTTGTATGAACCATGGAAAATTTTAGTGCACGATCATGTAAATTTAAGTAATTCACTATGGCAATTTTAGTTTATGGGTCATGAAAAATTTAAGCCATTGATGATGCATTTTTAAAGTAATTGATGCCATATTCTTTTTTTGCTTATAAACTATGTCAAAATTATTTCATGAATCATGGCAAATTTTAGTAATTCATCATGGCAAGTTAACGTAGAGAAACAATAGTTGGAATATATCATGGCAACTTCAGTGTAATCATGATGACAATTTACGTGTAATAGACATGCCAACTTTTAATCAAAAAAGTCATCAAAACATATCAATATGAGATCTAATCTCGCGACATATTTAACGATGAAAACAATTTTTCAATTGGATTTTTTATTTAAAAGATAAAACATTTTAAAATTTGAAAGACGAAAGATTCTTGATGACATCAGTTTTGTCACTTATGCATCCATACGATGATATGGTCCAATCTGATCATGAAGTATGTGATCGGATGTCGTTTTCACCACACACGTATGATGCTTATTTACGTCCTTTTGGTTTAGGTGAGCGAGAGCTTCGTCTCACAGTAAGCGATGCATAGCATCAGTGATCAGACCATTCTAATGGCCCGGAATGAGGCAGGCAAGTCAGGCAGCCATTTAACAATAGGCTCAGTGTATCAAACTGCCATTTATCACCACCCGTGGCTAGGGATTCGTCCGGACATTACTTGTATTTCCCTTGTTATGAACTTTGAATAAAAAAACTTCTGTTTTTTTGAAGCTTCTGGAAGCTTTTGAGCTGATTTTTTCTTTCTTTTGCTGATTTTTGTTTGCTTTTTTTTTCATTCTTTCGTTTTTTCTTGTTTTTTCCCTTTAAAAATCAGTGATGTTCTTTGAAGTTCGTGAGTTGTTGTTCATTTTCCAATATTTTAATTTGTGAATATTTTCAAATCCACGTTTGTTCTTTCAAAATCGGGATTTAAAAAAAATAATTAACTTTTTCAAAATTGCAAACACGTTCAAATTCTTGTTTTTTTACAAACCCATGAACCTTTTGAAATCCATGATTTTTCTTTAAATTGTTGATCTTATTTCTGAGATCATTTAACATTTTTGAATTTTGTCCATTTTTTTTTCAAATCCATAAACTTTATAAATTAATGAATAATTTTCAAATCTATGGACATTTTACAAATTAGCGATCATTTTTCGATTCGTGAAACTTTTTTGAATTAATGAAATTTTTCAAATCCACATCTTTTTTTTAAATTCACATTTTTTTTAAATTTTGCAATCTTTTTCAAATTCCTGATTTTTAATATTTGTTAACATCTCTTTAAAATTATATGTTCTTCGTATGTCAAGGATCAACCGGTCCACTAGTCAACCGATGGACCGATCAAATAAGCGAGGGGATGGGCGGGGAGTAGGCGGTGGCCCTCTTTAGGCGCGTGTGAGCGTCAGTTGTGTTTCGTGGCGCAGAAGGAGTCAAGTAGGAGCTCCCTTTCGTTTTAGACCAGGAAACTTGAACTTTGTACTCCAGCATCTCCATAGTCCAGACTGGACTAGATATTGAATGGACACATTACACCGAAAATTCAACCCAAGAGTTGCAAAGCTCCAGACCTCTCCAGTGTACACGCTACAAACACGTCCATAAAACGCCAAAGTTTCAAATGCGTGCACCATAGCTCACTCTCACGCCCCCCTACGCCCTCTCAACCACAAGAATTTTTTTCCCGTCGAAAATCGATCGAGCTAAAAAACCGGGGATTTTCCTCCTCGCCTCCTTCTTCCAGCCCAAGCAAGCAGGCAAAACCCCAGAGAAAAGGCCCAGCACCGGGGAGTAGGAGGGAGCCTAGCCGCATCGATCGAATCGAGCTACCACGCCGCCACGTCTGCCTTGTGCCCCCTCCTCCAATCCAACCCACCCCCACAGGCAAAGCAAACCCCAGCCAGAGCCGACGGCAAGCTGGACACCTACGCCATGGAGCGGGTGGCGCTGCTCCGCACCTCCGGCCGCCGCATCCTCCAGCGCTGCGGCAGGCCCAGGCCCCTCGTGCCCGCCGCCTCCTCCTCCGCGCCGCGTCGCCGCTTGACCTCGTCCTCGTCCTCCTCCTCATTCTCGTCGCCCGGCGGCTCGTCGCGCCTCCTGGCCGCGGCCGCGCCGCTGCACCTGCACTCCGCGGGGCGGTACTGGCCGCTCACCGCGCCCGGCCTCGCGAGGCGCCTCTCCGTTCCCGCCGTCTCCACCTCGCCCTCCCCTGTGCCCAGTGGTGAGCTTTTGCCCCAATCCGTCCATGTGTCAGTATGCTCTGCCTATGTACCGTTTTACCTGCAGTTTCCATGTCTCTAGTAGCGCCTAGGTGCATAGTCCGGTGGTAATAATGATGGTCTAAGGTTGCATTGCGTTGAGTCTCGGATCTCTGCATCTGTATGCTGCTCTGCTCGTTAATTTGTTATGAGATAGCTGGAGATACACTGCTTGTTATTCGAGTAACCTCTGTTGGGACTATGATAAAAGTTGTAGTTCGAGAATGAATGTGCCAGCGCATGACCTTTTTCCTTTATTTCGTAAGCAGACACCGATGATGTCCATGAATATGCGGCAAAGCTAGGCTTCGAAAAGGTATCTGAACAAGTGATAGACGAGTGCAAATCAGCCGCTGTTCTCTACAAGCACAAGAAGACAGGCGCAGAAGTGATGTCCGTGGCAAACGATGATGAGAACAAAGTGTTCGGCATTGTATTCCGTACCCCTCCGTAAGTGCGCCTAGTCCTTGCCTCGTGGTATTGTTGATGGTAGGAAAGAAGTGAAGGGACTACCGGAATATCATTGTATGCAAGCTGTTATGGGGTTTCTGAATAAGTTTCCTTTATTACCAGGAAAAATTCGACTGGCATACCTCACATTCTTGAGCATAGTGTTCTCTGTGGATCAAGAAAGTACCCTTTGAAAGAGCCATTTGTTGAGCTCTTAAAGGGTAGTCTGCATACTTTCCTGAATGCGTTCACCTATCCAGATCGGACGTGTTATCCAGTTGCATCAACAAACACCAAGGTGACACCTATTAGTCACTGATTTGATTCAGTCATTTATTCGGCACCACCTTTTGTAGCATTATCATAATTTCTTTTGTTGCTCTGCAGGATTTCTATAACTTGGTTGATGTATACCTTGATGCTGTGTTTTTCCCTAAGTGTGTCGAGGATTTCCAAACATTTCAACAGGAAGGTTGGCATTATGAGCTTAACAGCCCTGAAGAAGAGATATCCTACAAAGGTTTGATTACTCAGGCTATTTTAATGAAGCAAACACATTCGTGTGTGAGCTAGTCTGCTCATTCCTCAAAAAATACCTGAATGCAATCCTTTAACATGTGACTGTAGGTGTTGTCTTCAACGAGATGAAAGGAGTCTACTCTCAACCTGATAACATAATGGGGCGTGTGTCTCAACAGGTTAGCGATTTGCTCGATTCCTTTTTTCAGTCTGACTTTTAGTCCAGTAGGAGATTTTGCTTGTGCGTTACTTTTATCATCCTTTGCATGATAGTGTACTAGAATCACCTTGTTGGTTATTCTGATGTATTCAGAACCTTTTCAACATATTTATTCTTATGATTGTTTCACCCTATAGATGATCGAATTTTGGTCAATCTCTGTATAGTTTTATCAGTTAGGACTAAATTCAGGCTTGCTGCTTGACAAACTGCACGCCTTTTTTATGAGGAGCTGCTTATCTAAGAATTGACATGCACCGGGTCCAGGCTGTTGCATTTCCACCTGCATTCATTCTGCTTTCTGATTGTTGTAGCAGTTCCACCTGTAAATTAGCAAGTTGTAGTTTCAGCTATCTCTATTCTATACTTCTTTAGTTCATGCTTCCTTGTTTATTAGTTTGTGCTAATAGTCCCAGTGATGAATACCCCTTTGCGCTGTTCTCATCAGATTCCACTTCTTTTTGCCAGTTTCTCTTATCATTATTTCAGATGCCAGTTGCTAAAAGTAAGAGTACCTAACATATTTGAGCTTCTGCAGGCACTTTCTCCTGATAACACGTATGGTGTGGATAGTGGTGGGGATCCAAATGAAATCCCAAAGCTTACTTTCGAAGAATTCAAGGTTTCCTCAGTTCAATTTTTCTATTTTCTTGAAATGATACTTAATTTGTCATTTGCTCTTACATGCAAATACTTTCAAGATCATGTGATGTCTTTTGCTCCTTTAAACGTCGGGCATCATAGATGATAGTACTTAATTTGTCATTTTGCTTCTCTATAACTATAACTAAGTTTCAGTATTTTTTATTGGAAAGTAAAAGAGGAATTGCTTTTAGGACCATTAAGTCCATTTTTCTATATTAGTGCACCCATAAGCTAGCATTAGTTAATGATTTTCTTCAAATTTTGAATCCCAACCTTTTGCTGACATATATGTTCAGGAGTTCCACAGTAAGTTTTATCATCCGAGCAATGCTAGGATCTGGTTCTATGGTGATGATGACACAAAAGAGCGACTACGAATTTTAAGTGGTAAAGTGTCTATGTAGTAGTTAGTCATGCTTATTCACAGGGTTGTATTTTTCTGTTTTTTGACACCATTCCCCCCTCTCCCCCCCCCCCCCCCCCCCCCCTTATCTCCCCTCTCTTCTGTAGAATACCTTGACCTGTTTGAAGCCAGCCCTGCTCGTAATGAATCAAAGGTTATGCCTCAGAGACTTTTCAAAGAGCCAGTGAGGATTGCAGAGAAGTATCCTGCTGGCCAGGAAGGGGATTTGAAAAAGAAATATATGGTGTGCACCAATTGGCTCTTGTCAGAGGAGCCACTGGATGTAGAAACTGAGCTTGCACTTGGTTTCCTGGATCACCTGTTGCTGGGCACTCCCGCTTCACCACTTAGAAGAATTCTTCTTGAAAGTGGTTTAGGAGAGGCTATTGTGGGAGGTGGTGTTGAGGATGAGCTTCTTCAACCACAATTCAGTATAGGCTTGAAAGGTGTATCTGAGGATAACATTGAGAAAGTTGAAGAGCTGGTTATGCAGATATTGAAGAATTTGGCAGAGGAGGGATTTGCCCCAGAAGCAGTGGAAGCATCTATGAACACGATCGAATTCTCTCTGAGGGAGAATAACACGGGATCATTTCCTCGAGGGCTGTCACTAATGCTTCGTTCGATGGTATGAGATTTGTGATATCTGAAATAGAAACAGACAAATATGTTTGGGCATATTAATATTTTCTTCAACTTCACAAAAAAAATGCAGGGAAAATGGATATATGATATGGACCCTTTCGAGCCTCTGAAATATGAAGAGCCGTTGCAGCAACTCAAAGCACGCATTGCAGAGAAGGGATCCAAAGCAGTATTCTCCCCGCTTATTGAAAAATATATTTTGAACAATGTGCATCGTGTCACAGTTGAAATGCAGGTATATAGAGAACCTTCCACCTAAGAGTTCTATATGAAATGATCTTTTTGTTGTTACCTCTTAAAATTCAATACTTTGTTGTGCAGCCTGATCCAGAGAAAGCTTCACGTGATGAAGCTGCTGAGAAAGAAATTTTAAAGCAAGTAAAGTCTAGCATGACTCAGGAGGATCTTGCAGAGTTGGCACGTGCTACAAAAGAGCTGAAGGACAAACAAGAGACTCCAGATCCTCCAGAAGCTCTCAAAGCCGTTCCTAGCTTGTCGCTACAAGATATCCCTAAAAAGCCTATTCATGTACCAATAGAGGTAATTCTTTGACTTACAATATGTCAATATCTTTACATCAGCTGACAGTATTAGGCTAGGTTGCTCTAAATTCTTGGTCAAGTTGAGCTATAGTAAATATAAATTCTACTTCAGTACGTAATCGGACAGTGTCGGTTCATAGTTTTCCAGATCCTGATTGGGAACGAAATCAGAGGCCTGCTCAGATAGGTCAAAGTTCAGTAAAAACTTTCTTGCTCTACATCACTTAGCAAGGTGCTTTGTGTGTTAGCTACTGATTTGGGTGCTGTGATGTTTTCCCCTCAAATAATCTAGCATCTGCGAGACTTAAGGTTACTGGTCAGCACTTGATTGCACTGTAATATATGTAAGTTGTAACTACTAATAGTAGCTGATAGAGTTGATATGTGTTGACATGTTGATGTGGTCTGTCAGCCTCCCTCCTTTCTAAACATTACTTGCAGTAAAAGGGAAATTTCACTGCATGTAGATATAAAGGGTCCATTGTTCAGCTTCAGTAACTTTCATAGACAACAATTTGTCACCACAGCAAAAGCTAACTGGAGACTAGCAAATAGCATCCTTACCTGACAGACTAAGCAAGAGATCTGAAGTCCAAACTGAATCTGTCCTGTAAATTGGTCAGAAGCTACATGTTCAGCTATTTGTAGGCCAAAGTTCAAAGTTGTCAATCTAAGACTCTAAATCTTTTATTATTATATTCAATTTCTATATCCAGAATGGAATCTGGAGTTTAGCAGAACTAGGCATTTGCATATAGAGAAGTTCCTTTCAAAAAGCACAGAGGATGGTTTGACAATGTTGGAAGCATGAACTATTTATTAGGATAGTGTTACCTTTTTGCTTTCCGAGGAGACCTGTTTTTACTATCTCTTTACTTTATTGCTTTATTTGTTGAGATAGTATAATCTTCATTTCTGGAATGCCGAATTTAGGTGGGGGAGATAAATGGTGTCAAGGTCTTGCAACATGATCTCTTCACCAATGATGTAGTCTACTCCGAAGTTGTATTTGATATGGGTTCAATGAAGAAAGAACATCTACAGCTGTTGCCTTTGTTCTGGTGAGCTCCCCGAAGTCCGATCAATACATTGTTTCTATTTACCATGACAGGCTGAACATATTCTGCTTTTCTCCGGGCTTTCATATATTATGTGGTATTTCAACTAATTGGATGTTCGTTCTAGCCAATCCTTACTGGAGATGGGCACAAAAGACATGGACTTCGTGCAGCTTAATCAGTTAATTGGAAGAAAAACTGGAGGCATATCAGTTTACCCATTAACATCTTCGATAAAGGGAAAAGAAGATCCTCTTACTCGTATTGTCGTTCGGGGAAAGGCAATGTCAACGCGAGTAGAAGATTTGTTTCACCTGGTATGTTTATGATCTTTGTCTGTGTAGATCATACCACCAAAGGCAATGACAGGGTGAAGACATGCTAACTCATTTAATGCTCATCTCTCTGGAAATTACCATACTGTAGTCACCAGTTATTGATCTTATATTTGCATCATGAAAATAAATCCTTGTTCTGTTCTTGCAGATGAACTGCCTTCTTCAAGATGTTCAGTTCACAGAACAACAGAGGTTCAAGCAGTTTGTTTCCCAAAGTAAAGCAAGAATGGAGGTACAAAACTAGCATATTTGTGATTCATATTACCATACACATGCATGCATTTTGTTTTCTAATGATTTCTCTAACACAGAATCGATTGAGGGGTAGTGGCCACGGTATAGCAGCTGCCAGAATGGATGCCAAGTTAAATGCAGCTGGATGGATATCAGAACAAATGGGTGGTGTTAGGTAAGGTTCTTTATGTTATATACATACGGCTGTTATTGAAATGATTATGGCCTTGTAAGCATACTCACATGACTACATTTAGTGTACCATTGCTTGCACTTTTGATACACTCTTGGTTGCTTACCTAATATGCTTCATTTTGTTCTTAGCAAGCCACTATTAGCTATTATTTTGATTCACAGGACTTTTGTTTTAGATTTCACATGTTGATGTGTTTGTTGCTATTGCCAGTTATCTTGAGTATCTACGTGACCTGGAGACGAAGATTGATCAAGATTGGGACAGAATATCTGCTTCACTTGAGGAAATGAGGAAGTCCCTATTTTCTAAGGAAGGTTGCTTGATAAACATAACAAGCGACTCAAAAAATCTTGAAAAATCTGGTCAACATATTGCCAAATTTCTTGATGCACTGCCAAGTGCCCCATCCCTGGGAAGTGATCCATGGCTCTCTCGACTGCCTTCAGTTAATGAAGCCATTGTTATCCCTACACAGGTAAGGCTAATTTGTCTGGCCCTCTGACAGCTTTGAGCAGCTATTGGAAGATGATTTCCTTCGTTGAGTACTGAATGATGCTCAATTTATCTGTTGCCTGAAGGTTAATTATGTTGGAAAAGCTGGAAACCTATACCAAAGTGGATACCAGCTTAATGGAAGTGCCTATGTCATATCCAAGCACATAAGCAACACATGGTTATGGGACCGCGTTCGAGTTAGTGGTGGCGCATATGGAGGGTTTTGTGATTTTGACACTCATTCAGGTACTTTGATCTTATACCTGTTCTTGCCCTCATATTTCTCGTTCTTTGATAACTGGTAAGATTAGAGAATCTACTGGCCCTACTTGCATTCATGTCAATAGTTAACTACCTTACAGCACTCTGTGCTGGTTCTACATCATCGTAAATATTTTGTCTCCTTTTGGCTTTTGCAGGGGTCTTTTCCTATTTGTCATACCGTGATCCAAACTTGCTGAAAACACTAGAGGTCTATGATGGGACTGCAAAGTTCCTCAGAGAACTAGAGGTCGATGATGATGCTCTCACAAAAGCTATTATTGGCACCATAGGGGATGTTGATTCCTATCAGCTACCAGATGCTAAAGGTTACAGCAGGTACATAATCATCGTCTCTATTTTGCGTAGTGCACAATAAGCAAACCCTATACGATGATGTGCACTGAACTGCCTAGGATGTGAGCTTATGAAAACCAGTGGCTTATTGCTTGAAATTGTGCCCGCGAAGATTCTTTTATAAGAATACCCGTATTGATATGCAACCTAGAACATTTGTTATGCATATCTTTGCAGATTGATTGTTCTTTGTTGGGGATAATCCACCATTTTCTAGTATGTTTGCAACCAAATTAAGTCTTGACTTGGATTATTGTTCAAAACACATACATAGAGTACTAAAATGGATTTTGCTGTTTTCAGTCTGATGCGATATTTGTTGGGCATCACCGAGGAGGAACGCCAGCAAAGGCGTGAAGAGATACTCGCAACCAGGTAGATACTTCTATGGTGTAAATTGCACATTCCTTGAGTACACTTACAGAATCGTCCCAGGTATATGTTTTTGTGCAAAGTCGTTTACCATGTTGTTCCACGTGTCGCAGCGTGAAGGATTTCAAGGAGTTTGCTGATGCCGTCGAGACGATCAATGACAACGGGGTTGTGGTGGCTGTAGCATCGCCTGATGACGTTGAGGCAGCAAACAAAGAGAAGTCGTTATTTTCAGACATCAAGAAGTGCCTGTGAGGCCTCTCCATTCCCAGCCAGGCAGGGTTCAGCCTGGGACCTGTGCCGAGCAGAGGTTCTTCAGTGTTTTGCTTCACTGATGAAGGATGGTCTGGCGCTGTAACATGAGTTCGCGTGGCGAGAGCATTGATCACATTGACTGTAGCCCGGTTACTGTTGTTTATTTTTCGTGCCCATTTTTAGGGGAAATAATTAGTTCAGGGTGTTGAGCGAAGCACGATAGTTAAACAGAGTTCCATTGCTGCCTTTCCCCCACTGCAATCAGTGCTCAAACAAGCCGGTTGTACACCAAGCTGCCGTTAGAGGTTAAGAGCTGATGAGAACCTGCTCAAAATTTAGCTGAATATTCTGTAACTGGCTATACGAAAAGATATAAATGTGTTCGCAACTTGGTTGATCAGTGCCCTTTCTGGAACATACTATAAATCACAGGGAACCGCCAGGGATCCTTATCAGACCACCACTTCTTGACGGTAAGATTAGAATCATCACAGTCGTTGGATGAGTACTGTGGTCCCACACACCTCTCGTGGTGTGTTTCCAAAACTGAAAATAATTAAGTGGGTTTGCTATCAACTACCGGCCGATTTAACATCTTCTGATTTCTGCAAGAATTGAACTGCCTCCGAAGACAGCCATTACGACAATAAACTTACAAAGCTTCTGATCATTTATTTATTTCTGCACTAAAACTCCACGCAGCAGCTATCGTTTACTACTAATGAGTACTGCTACAATTACTTCTCCCAGTCACATGGGTGACAACGAGGATCGAATCTGAGGAAACCGGTTACATGTGTGACAACAAGGATCGAATTCGAGGAACCAAATCTTGTTGAGATTACCAGGCGAGCACTGCCCATCGTCTCATTTCCTGCCGCTCTGCTGCTGAGCCTGGTGCTGCTGCCTGTGCAGCTGCGCGGACGCGATGGCCAGCATCGACCTCACCTTGGCCACCGCCGCGGCCTTCTCCGGCGGGCAGCTGGCCAGCGCCACCCGCAGCGACCGCACGGCCGCGTCCGGCCGCCCGGCCCCGAGCGCCGTGCACGCCGCGCGGTACGCCTCGTCCGCGACCCGCGCGTCGTGGCAGGCGGCGGCGGGGGGAGGAGGAGCCCGCGCCGCGGACGACGCCTCCCCCCGCTCCTCCTCCCCCTTCTCTCCCTTGCCGCGCGGAGGCCGCGAGGAGGTGGAGGCGGAGGCGGGGTCGAGGAGGGCGCAGGCGCGGGAGTACTCGGTGGAGGCGATGGCGGCGTCGATCTGCGACATGAGGGACTCCGGGTTCGAAGGGAAGCTGCGGATCGCGTCGAACGGGCTCCAGCCCCGCCGCCCGCCGCCGGCGCTGCCCGACATGTCTGCTGCTGCGGCGCGGATTAGAATTGGTGGGTAGTGGTAGTGGTGACTAGCGAGGAGGAAGAGGGAGGAGGGGGAGGTAGGTAGCTCGAGCCAGTTGCGAAACCAACTGAAATACTGCGTAGATGTGTAACCAGGCCTAAAAAATAGGAACAAAGCATCTAAACATAATAAAAATTACATTGATCATGAACCAATCATTGATCGCTACGGTCACCGAAGCGAGTCGTCGTTTTCCTATAAGAGCCGACCCGATCTTATCGATGACAGGTGAAAAGTGAGTCGTGTTTCTTTATAAGAGAAGGCCTCATCTTATCGATGACAACTGAAATGTCTTCCTACATGTGCGTTAAGAACCAACGTCCTGGAACCAAAATCGTTGTTGTTGAACCGTTGAGTCAATCTAAAGCACATGACATCAGATCTTCTCATCACGCACACATGAAGACAATACCCTAACCTTACACGGGAACTTTCGTTGACTTCGTCCCGCCTCGAGAAGAATCTAAGTTCGGAAGACCAACTCGAAAATGAAGTGTTGCCATTTGCCCGAGCGCCACCCTTGCGAGGACTAAAAAAAATCCTAACCTAGACTACTAGCCAAAACCACACCATCAAGATTCCCCTCCCCGCCACTAGTTACCAGAGTGGCAGGCAAAAGAGAGATAAATCCTTAGACTCGTCGATGAAGCTTGGAGGGGACAAGGTCTTCTCTCTACCATCACTTGCGTGATGACAGAAAAAAAAAACAAGTTTCCATTTTGTTCGTCTAAAAATTAGTAATATGAGGCTAGGTTAGGGTCCAACCGCTTTTGCTTAATGAAATATGTCAAAAATGTAATGAATGTGATTCATTTCAAATAAAAACCATCTTTTTTTTGAGAGTACATCTAGACGTACCATATTTATATATAAGGCAGAAGATCAAGTACAAGGGACTACAACTTGCTGTGAACAACAAATATAGTTGAAACTCCACACCTACACTAATCACAAGATTAGCGAATATAACTATTAGAGACACAACACCAAGGAGCCTATCCTTAAGAGCATCTCCACCCCCCCCAACAGACCCTCCCAAGGCCTTTTTTTTATCGTCGGCGGACGAAAATCGGCCTAGTCGCGCCTCCATGAGCCTAAATTTCGCCGGTTAGGGCCGAGTTTGGCGCCGGCGTACCCAGGCCTAACCCGGCGCGTTGGGGGTACCCAGGCTGAACCCGACAAAACGTTTTTTGGCGCAAAAACGGGTGGGTCCGCTGAGTCAGCGATCGTGCCGGCTTTGTCGTCCTCATCGCCTCGGTTTCCCGCGGGGAATCAATGCAAGGCTACCAGCCGGTCAGCCTTCCATTGATGCGGCGAGATCACGAGGCGTCGGCCACGAGCGGCGCAGTCAGCACGGGCGACGCGCGTCCACACCTCGCCCTTCATGCGGCCGCATGGTGCCGCCCGCTCGCCCCTTATAAAAGCCGACACTCCTCACCGGTGGCCGCCACTTCTCCTCGCCCGCCCCAGTCTCGCCGCCAACGCCCCTCTGACCCTCTCCGCGGCGATCTTCTCTGCCCCTTCCTCTCCAAATGGCGGCACGTTACCCAGGCGACGGTGTGGCCCTCAACGGCTTCGGCCACCGACACCTCCACGAGGACGAGGCCTGCCTCCTGTACGAGGCGGAGTACACGACGCCACCGGACATGCGGGTGCCGGGCGCGTGGAGGCTCAGCGCTGGCGGGGTCCCCGTGCCATCGGTGCCCAGCGGAGCCGAGCGGCGTGCCGAGATCGCGAGGATCCGATCGTCGCTATCCGAGAAGTGCGGTGGCAACCGAGGTACGCCCCGGACAATGTCACCTTGTGGATGACCTACTTCAAGCGCCGCCACGAGGAGCAGCTCGCCTCCACCAACGACGCCCAGGTGCGCGGGCGCTTCAACTCTGAGGGGCACCGTCTCTGGTGGGGCGCCCCTAGCCACACGCTCGACGCCGTCCTCGAGCACATCGAGGGTGGCAACGAGCCGCACCTCGAATACCCGCAGGAGCCGACGTCCATCTCCCGCCGAAGGGGCTCCTCGTGGCAGGCATGCCGCATGGATGCGTCGTCGTCGTCGTCCTCTCACTCCTCTGGCGCAGCAGCGCGCACGCCGCTAGCCATCGTGAAGGCCGAGCCCGCCGAGAGCCGCTCCGTCGCAGCGGGCGCAACAGTGGGGGCGGCATCACCATCAACGAGGGCTGCCGCCACGAGCCCTCACCTTCCCGCGGCCACCTTCGCCTTGTCAGGCCCAAGACGGAGCCTGCCCCGGTGGCGGCAATCAAACAGGAGCATCTCGTGATGGCCGCCGCTGATGAGACTGCCCTGAAGTGGGCACAGGACGACTATGTCTGGGAGGAGATGGAGCGGCAGCGCCGCGCCCTCGAGGAGATCGAGGCTCGTCATCGTTGCCGCCAGGAGGAGCAGCTCGCCGGCCTCATCATCCTCGAGGACGACAGCGACGGGGAGACGCCCGGGCCCTCCAATCCCGATCTGCACCATCTCGGCGACCCAGGGCAGGGCTGCAGTAGGGACGGCGACGGCGGCGACGACAACGACGGGGATGAGGGCGGCGACTACACCAATTTCTACAAGCTCCTCGGCATGTAGGAAGCGGCGGCGGCGGCGACAAGCAGCGTAGTCTAGTTTTTTCTTCTGTTCTTTGTATTATATGAATGAAATCGCCTAAACTTTGCGAATTTGGTTAAATATTTCTTTAAATTTTCCGTTTTGTGGCCATTTTTGAGCCTATTCTGCGCTGATACTGGGCCAAAATCGCCAGCTTAGGGGTGACCATGAGGCGACAGCTGGGAACCCGAGCCCCCCCAGGCCAGCTTGGGGGTCAGTCGACGCTATTTTGGGCCCTTGGGGGCCGAACGGCTGGAGATGCTCTAACATGTCATCTAGCCGTGTCTCGACTAGCGCTGAACACCACAAACAACAATAGCTACCAACAAGCATGCCTTGTCGACGCACAAACCATCCATGATTGCCTAAGAGGAGACATCGAATGGGTAGCGGGACTTGGATTGACCTAAGAAAGCCATCGTCTTTGATACTCTGCCCGCTGCGTACATAGCACCCAACAAGACTAGCTCAGACCAACAACAAGCACGGGAGAACCACAACATATAAACTTAAAACCACGTCTCCACACACGATGCTCTCAACACAGTAATGACGACTAGACGTTGCCATCGCCGATCCAACATAGGACCAAGGCTTTCACTCAGATACAATCCTAGGGAGGGGGAAGATGCTGACACACCATCACGACGCCTCCAAGGAGGGGAATGACACCTACGGGCACCGTCATCACAAGCACCAGTCAAAGCTATGCAGGATTTTTCATCCAAACAGTCGCGCACCTCCTGCCCATCCTGTCGGGATACGACCAAGAAACTCGTGATGGATTACACCGCCAACGTCGCAACACCTTGTCACCGTGATCAAAGCATTACAGAACACCGACACCCCGCACCGAGGAAACACATCCATCTTCCATCGCCAGCCAAGACCGTGAACCAGCAGCTCCAACCCCAACCTCCATCATCAGGGCCACCTCCAACCTCCATCATCACTGCGGGCATTATCTAGCCACGCCTAGGAGGCCAAACACTCCACGGCCGTTCCCCAAGCGGTAAGCAACTAGACACCCAGACATGTCTAGCCACGCTACGACTGTGCCTCATGGGCCTAGATCGGGAAGGATCCAGATCTAGACACACCACCGCCACCAACTCCCTTCCCGCAATTTTCGTCACCACACCGGCGTCGACCACAACAGGTGGGCACTAACACACCACAACCACCTCCGACCACCGCTCATACGCCACTCTTGGCCGAGCGTCACGCTCCAATGGAACCAGGGCCCCACCATGTCGCCTCCTCCACTAACAACTGCCAGAGGAACACCACGTGCAATCTCCACTTCTACTTGTGAGTTGCGTTAGGTTTTTCCCCAAAGAGGAGGGGTGAAACAATATAGTAGCAATAAGTATTTCCCTCAGTGAGAACCAAGTTATCAAACCAATAGGATAACCAAGCAAATTGTCATCATGAGCATCTACACACACAAAAGCAAACACTTGCAACTAACGCGGGGAAAGAGGGTTGTCAATCTCCTAAAACTCGTTACTTGCAAGGATGAATTCTGATAGTGATAGATATATAAAAAGTAAAAGTAAAAAAAGAAAGTAAATAATTACATCAAGGTATTTAGTTTTTTAGCAATGTGGTTAAATAGACTCGAGGGCCATAGTTTTCACTAAAGACTTCTCTCTCGAACACATATCATACGATGGGTAAACAAATTACTGTTGGACAATTGATAGAAAAACACATAGTTATGATGTTATTCATGGCAATGATCATGTATATAGCCATCAAGTCCGTGACCAGTAGATCAAAATGATTCTGCATCTACTACTATTACTCCACCAATCAACCGACTCCTGCCTGCATCTATGGTATTAACTTCATGACAAATAGAATAACGATTTAAGCAAGATGACATGATGTGGACAAAATAAGACAAGCAATATGTTCAGACCCTGTCATTTTATCCTTAATGACAACAATACAAATACATGTCTTCTCCTCTTCTGTCACTGGGATATAAAGCACCGCAAGATTGAACCCATTACAAAGCATCTCCCCCACTGAAGATAAATCAATCTAGGTTGCCAAACCAAATAGATAGATCAGAGAGAAATACAAAGCTATAACAATCTTGCATAATAAAGTTTAGAAAAGACTCAATTACTTTCAATGAATGATCTGATCATAAACACACAATTCATCAGATCCCAACAAACACACTTCAAAAGAAGATTACATTGGATAAAACTTCAAGAAGATCGATGAGAAAATGGTATTGAAGATCAAAGAGAGAGAAGAAGCCATCTAGCTACTAGCTATGGACCCGTAGGCCAGTGGTGAACTACTCACGCATCATCATGGAGGCAACAACGTTGAACGAAGAGGTCAACATGGTAGTTCCGACTGTCACCAAGTATTTGGATTGGGCCAAGACACCCATCAACTTTGATCAGTCGGATCATCCAGCCCACATACCGACCCCTGGGCGGTAGTCGCTGGTGGTCAGTCCAGCTATTAATGGAGTTCAACTGCGCAAAGTACTCATGGATGGTGACAGTGAGCTTAACATCATCTATGCCGACACGCCGAATGCGATGGACATCTTGTTGTCCCGACTGAGCAAGAGCAACATGGAGTTCCTAGAAACTACCATCATAATGGTATTAACTCTCCCTTGTAATGATGCTCAGCGGGACCAGGCATACTCTATATAAGCCGCCCCTGAGTTCCTGGACAAGGGTTCAACACCCATTGTAATCACACCCCTAGAGAAAACACAAAGCCTCTGAGCATGAGAAGTAGGTTTTTTACCTCTCCGAGAGGGCCCCGAACTCGCTATACCTGAGTGATACACTTGCGCCGTAGCTAGGCTTCGCTCTGCATTTGTACCCCTGGTACTCTTTTCAGGATCGTTGCCTCGACAGGTGGCCCCCTCCAGTAGTTCTTCATTTAAATATTATTTATATATTCAATAAAAAATCTCCGTGAAATTTCAAGTCATTTGGAGCTCCGTAGAATAGCTATCTCTGATGTAGCTCTTTTATGTCCAGAATTTCAGATGCCGGTAATTTCTCTCTCCATGTAAATCTTGCAAATTATGAGAGGAAAGACATAAGAATTGCATCATAAAGTGAAATAATCACCAAAAACATAATAAATAACACTAGAAAACATGATGTCAAATGGACGTATTAGCTACTACATTGCATATCTGCATAGGCTCATCTATGTGAAGATGTCGGATCTCTTCCTGTTGCCACCAGTGCAAGCGACATTGCGGGCACTAAACAAATGTAGGTCATCTTGGTGAAGCTGGTGCATCTCCAATTCAAACTCGTCTGCCCAAAATTCTTCCCGAAATGCGGTGTAGAATTCCTCCCGACCGAGCACACAATGGGCTTAGCGATATGCGTGTTGCCAGCGCGTGGCCTGACCCTCGATGTGTAGCGTGGCCGGGGTCACCCAACTATGACAGAACATGGTACAACTCAAAGTAGGCGACACAACAATCGATGCATAAGTATGGCGTCATGCCGTTGAAATGAGGGAATTCATGCTTGGGTGGCTTGAAAAAGTGTCCTTTGTACGACAACGCGACTGGTGGCGCGTGATGCGAGCCTACACGCAGTGCTCCCATGTGTGCGCTTCCTGGGCGCGTCATAAGTAGAGGCAGTCCATCTTTGACGAGGCGGGCAAACGGGTCGTGCATGCCCGATTCGAGCGACTGTTCCACTGCCATGAAGGATGAGCCATTCTGAGGGCCTCCCCGTGGTGTGTGCGGATGTTGACCTGGTGGTGTTGCGGCAGGTGTCGGAGGAGCAGTGATGCATCTATGATGCACCTCGTGACACGAGCATGGATTTGAGTTCATTTGTGGATTCCGACATGGCGAGGAGGATGTGGAGTGTCTACAAGAAGGGTTTGGACAACAGCGCCGTGTCCCCCACTCCAAATCGATCTAACCCCGCTGGGGATTTTGGGTCAATCTCACCGAAGCAAAGTCAACACCCATAGCGGTGGGTGCTACAGAACAACCAAGAGATCGTGAAGGTGGCAGCGCAAGAAAAATTGGGGTCGGGAAGTCTCTGATTGCCAGTTGTGATGACCCCAGGGGATCGATCTGATCGCATGAGGAAAGGGGGATGATATCTCAAAGAAAATAGGAAGGTCATGTTGGGAGACGTAGTAGTAAATCAAAATTTTCCTACGTGTCACCAAGATCTATCTATGGAGAAACCAGCAAACGAGTGGGGAGAGATTGGATCTTCATACCTTTGAAGATTGCTAAGCGGAAGCGTTACAAGAACGCGGTTGATGGAGTCGTACTCGCAGCGATTCAGATCGCGGTAGATCCGATCAAGTGCCGAACGGACGGCACCTCCGCGTTCAACACACGTGCAGCCCGGTGACGTCTCCTACGCCTTGATCCAGCAAGGAGGAAGGAGAGGTTGGGGAAGAGCTCTAGCAGCAGCACGACGGCGTGGTGGTGGTGGAGTAGCAAGGTATCCCGGCAGGGCTTCGCCTAAGCACTGCGGAGGAGGAAGAAGCAGAATAGGGCTGCAGCGAGAGAGAAAGAGTTCGTCGTCTCAAACCTGCCCAAACCCTTGCATATATATAGGAGGAAGGAGAGGGAGGGCTGGCTTGGCCCCTCCTCCAAGGAGGAGGGATTCGGCCGAAGTGGGGGGAGAGTCCTCCTCCCACACGGGAGGTGGATCTCCCCCTTTTAAATCCCTTTTGCCTCTATCTCCAGATCCCTGGCGCATGGGCCCTTTCTAGAAGGTATTGGCTGGCCCAATATGGGCTGGCACACCTCCTCTAAGGGCCCATGAGGTCCTTTGGTCGTCACCCCCTCCCGGGGGTCCTCCGGCACCCTCCCGGCACTCCCTCCCGGGGGTCCTCTGGCACCCTCCCGGCACTCCCGGTACAATACCGATGAGCCCGAAAACTTTCCGGTGACCCAAACTGGACTTCCTATATATCAATCTTTACCTCCGGACCATTCCGGAGCTCCTCGTTACATCCGGGATCTCATCCGGGACTCCAAACAACCTTCGGTAATCACGTATACCTTTTCCCTATAACCCTAGCGTCATCGAACCTTAAGTGTGTAGACCCTACGGGTTCGGGAGACACGTAGACATGACCGAGACACCTCTCCGGCCAATAACCAACAGCGGGATCTGGATACCCATGTTGGCTCCCACGTACTCCACGATGATCTCATCGGATGAACCACGATGTCAGGGATTCAATCAATCCCGTATACAATTCCCTTTGTCTATCGGTATGGTACTTGCCCGAGATTCGATCGTCGGTATCCGCATACCTTGTTCAATCTCGTTACTGGCAAGTCTCTTTACTCGTTCCGTAATACATCATCCCGTGACTAACTCCTTAGTCACATTGAGCTCATAATGATGATGTCTTACCGAGTGGGCCCAGAGATACCTCTCCGTCACACGGAGTGACAAATCCCAGTCTCGATTCGTGTCAACCCAACAGACACTTTCGGAGATACCCGTAGCGTACCTTTATAGCCACCCAGTTACGTTGTGACGTTTGGCACACCCAAAGCATTCCTACGGTATCCGGGAGTTACACAATCTCATGGTCTAAGGAAATGATACTTGACATTGAAAAGCTTTAGCAAACGAACTACACGATCTTGTGCTATGCTTAGGATTGAGTCTTGTCCATCACATCATTCTCCTAATGATGTGATCCCGTTATCAACGACATCCAATGTCCATGGTCATGAAACCGAGACCATCTATTGATCAACGAGCTAGCCAACTAGAGGCTCACTAGGGACATGTTGTGGTCTATGTATTCACACATGTATTACGGTTTCCGGTTAACACAATTATAGCATGAATAATAGAAAATTATCATGAACTAGGAAATACAATAATAACCATTTTATTATTGCCTCTAGGGCATATTTCCAACAGTCTCCCACTTGCACTAGAGTCAATAATCTAGTTACATTGTGATGAATCGAACACCCATAGCATTCTGGTGTTGATCATGTTTTGCTCGTGAGAGAGGTTTAGTCAACGGATCTGCGACATTCAGATCCGTATGCACTTTACAAATATCTATGTCTCCCTCCTGAATGTAATCACGGATGGAGTTGAAGCGGCGCTTGATGTGTCTTGTCTTCTTGTGAAACCTGGGCTCCTTCGCAAGGGCAATAGCTCCAGTGTTGTCACAGAGTAGAGTCATCGGGCCCGACGCATTCGGAATCACTCCTAGGTCGGTGATGAACTCCTTCATCCAGACTCCCTCCTTTGCTGCTTCCGAAGCAGCTATGTACTCCGCTTCACATGTAGATGCTGCCACGACGCTTTGCTTGCTGCTGCTCCAGCTCACTGCCCCTCCATTCAAAATATACACGTATCCGGTTTGCGACTTGGAGTCGTCCGGATCTGTGTCGAAGCTAGCATCGACGTAACCCTTTACGACGAGCTCTTCGGCACCTCCATAAACGAGAAACATGTCCTTTGTCCTTTTCAGGTACTTCAGGATATTCTTGACCGCTGTCCAGTGTTCCGCTCCGGGATCACTTTGGTACCTCCCTACCAAACTTATGGCAAGGTTCACATCAGGTCTGGTACACAGCATGGCATACATGATAGAGCCTATGGCTGAAGCATAGGGGATGGCACTCATCTCTTCTCTATCCTTTGCCGTGGTCGGGCATTGAGTCGTACTCAATCTCACACCTTGCAACACGGGCAAGAACCCCTTCTTGGACTGATCCATATTGAACTTCTTCAATATCTTTTCAAGGTATGTGCTTTGTGAAAGACCAATGAGGCGTTTTGATCTATCTCTATAGATCTTAATACCTAATATGTAAGCAGCTTCTCCAAGGTCCTTCATTGAAAAACACTTATTCAAGTAGGCCTTGATACTTTCCAAGAGTTCTATATTATTTCCCATTATCAGCATGTCATCCACATACAGTATAAGAAATGCTATAGAGCTCCCACTCACTTTCTTGTAAATACAGGGTTCTCCATAAACCTGTACAAACCCAAACGCTTTAATCACCTCATTAAAGCGAATGTTCCAACTCCGAGATGCTTGCACCAGCCCATAGATGGAGCGCTGGAGCTTGCATACCTTGTTAGCATCTTTAGGATCGACAAAACCTTCCGGTTGCATCATATACAGTTCTTCCTTGAGGAAGCCATTAAGGAATGCCGTTTTGACGTCCATTTGCCAGATCTCATAATCATAAAATGCGGCAACTGCTAACATGATTCGGACAGACTTTAGCATCGCTACGGGTGAGAATGTCTCATCGTAGTCAACTCCTTGAACTTGTCGATAACCCTTAGCGACAAGCCGAGCTTTATAGGCGGTCACATTACCGTCTGCGTCAGTCTTCTTCTTAAAGATCCATTTATTTTCAATGGCTCGCTTATCATCAGGCAAGTCCACCAAAGTCCATACTTTGTTCTCATACATGGATCCTATCTCGGATTTCATGGCCTCAAGCCATTTGTCGGAATTCGGGCCCGCCATCGCTTCTTCATAGTTCGAAGGTTCACCGTTGTCCAACAACATGATCTCTAGGACAGGATTACCGTACCACTCTGGTGCGGAACGTGTCCTAGTGGACCTTCGAGTAGCAACTTGATCTGATGTTTCATGATCATCATCATTAACTTCCTCTCTAGCCAGTGTAGGCTCCACAGAAACAACTTCCTGTGCTGCGCTACTCTCCGGTTCGAGTGAAGGTACAATTACCTCATCAAGTTCCATTTTCCTCCCACTTACTTCTTTCGAGAGAAACTCTTTCTCGAGAAAGGAGCCATTCTTGGCAACAAAGACTTTGCCTTCGGATCGTAGGTAGAAGGTATACCCAATAGTCTCTTTGGGATATCCTATGAAGACGCACTTTTCCGCTTTGGGTTCGAGCTTCTCAGGTTGAAGTTTCTTCACATAAGCATCGCAACCCCAAACTTTTAGAAACGACAGCTTAGGTTTCTTTCCAAACCATAATTCATACGGTGTCGTCTCAACGGATTTAGACGGTGCCCTATTTAAAGTGAACGCGACAGTCTCTAATGCATATCCCCAAAATGATAGCGGTAAGTCGGTAAGAGACATCATAGATCGCACCATATCCAATAGAGTGCGATTACGACGTTCAGACACACCATTTCGCTGAGGTGTGCCTGGCGGCGTGAGCTGTGAAACAATTCCACATTTCCTAAGGTGCGTGTCAAACTCGTGACTTAAATATTCTCCGCCACGATCAGATCGTAGGCATTTTATTTTCCTGTCACGTTGATTCTCGACCTCACTCTGAAATTCCTTGAACCTTTCAAAGGTTTCAGACTTGTGTTTCATTAAGTAGACATACCCATATCTGCTCAAGTCATCAGTGAGGGTGAGAACATAACGGTAGCCACCGCGAGCCTCGACACTCATTGGACCGCATACATCGGTATGTATTATCTCCAACAAGTCAGTTGCTCGCTCCATTGTTCCGGAGAACGGAGTTTTGGTCATCTTGCCCATGAGGCATGGTTCGCATGTGTCAAATGATTCGAAATCAAGTGACTCCAAAAGTCCATCAGCATGGAGCTTCTTCATGCGTTTGACACCAATATGGCCAAGACGGCAGTGCCACATGTAAGTGGGACTATCGTTATCAACTTTACACTTTTTGGTACTCACACTATGGACATGTGTAACATCACGTTCGAGATTCATCAAAAATAAACCATTGACCAGCGGGGCATGAGCATAGAACATTTCTCTCATATAAATAGAACAACCATTATTCTCGGATTTAAAAGAGTAGCCATCTCGTATCAAGCGAGATCCAGATACAATGTTCATGCTCAAAGCTGGTACTAAATAACAATTATTAAGGTTTAAAACTAATCCCGAAGGTAGATGTAGAGGTAGCGTGCCGACGGCGATCACATCGACCTTGGAACCATTCCCGACGCGCATCGTCACCTCGTCCTTTGCCAACCTTCGCTTATTCCGCAGCTCCTGCTTGGAGTTACAAATGTGAGCAACTGCACCGGTATCAAATACCCAGGAGCTACTACGAGCGCTGGTTAGGTACACATCAATAACAAGTATATCACATATACCTTTAACGTTGCCGACCTTCTTATCCGCTAAGTACTTGGGGCAGTTCCGCTTCCAGTGACCGGTACCCTTACAATAGAAACACTCAGTCTCAGGCTTGGGTCCATTCTTGTTCTTGTTCTTCTTCTTCCCGGCAACTTGCTTACCGGGCGCGGCAACAGCTTTGCCGTCCTTCTTGAAGTTCTTCTTACCCTTGCCTTTCTTGAAACTAGTGGTCTTGTTTACCATCAACACTTGATGCTCCTTTCTGATCTCGACCTCTGCTGATTTGAGCATCGAGTACAACTCAGGAATGGACTTCTCCATCCCCTGCATGTTGTAGTTCATCACAAAGCTTTTGTAGCTAGGTGGAAGCGACTGGAGGATTCTGTCAATGACTGAGTCATCCGGGAGATTAACTCCCAGCTGAGTCAAGCGGTTGTGAAGCCCAGACATCTTGAGGATGTGCTCACTAACAGAACTGTTCTCCTCCATCTTACAGCTGAAGAACTTGTCAGAGATGTCATATCTCTCGACTCGGGCATGAGCTTGGAAAACCAGTTTCAGCTCTTGGAACATCTCATATGCTCCGTGTTGCTCAAAACGCTTTTGGAGCCCCGATTCTAAACTGTAAAGCATGCCGCACTGAACAAGGGAGTAATCATCGCAGCGTGACTGCCAAGCGTTCGTAACGTCTTGGTCCGCTGGGAGAATGGGTGGGTCACCTAGCGGTGCATCAAGGACATACAATCTCTTGGAAGCTATGAGGATGATCCTCAAGCCATGGACCCAGTCCGTATAGTTGCTTCCATCATCTTTCAGCTTGGTTTTCTCTAGGAACGCGTTGAAATTGAGGTTGACATTTGCGTTGGCCATTGGATCTACAATATAGATATTAAAGGCAATTTTAGACTAAGTTCATGATAATCGAGTTCACATAATCAAATTATTCAATGAACTCCCACTCAGATAGACATCTCTCTAGTCATCTAAGTGACACATGATCCATGTCAACTAGCCCGTGTCCGATCATCACGTGAGACGGACTAGTCATCCATGGTGAACATCTCCATGTTGATCGTATCTTCTATACGACTCATGTTCGACCTTTCGGTCTTCCGTGTTCCGAGGCCATGTCTGTACATGCTAGGCTCGTCAAGTCAACCTAAGTGTTTCGCGTGTGTAAATCTGGCTTACACCCGTTGTATGCGAACGTTAGAACCTATCACACCCGATCATCACGTGGTGCTTCGGAACAACGATCCTTAGCAACGGTGCACAGTTAGGGTGAACACTTCTCTTGAAATTTTATTGAGAGATCATCTTATTGACTACCGTCGTTTTAAGCAAATAAGATGTAAACATGATAAACATCACATGCAATCAATATAGTGACATGATATGGCCAATATCATCTTGCTCCTATGATCTCCATCTTCGGGGCACCATGATCATCATTGTCACCGGCATGACACCATGATCTCCATCATCATGATCTCCATCATTGTGTCTTCATGAGGTTGTCTCGCCAACTATTACTTCTACTGCTATGGCTAACGCTTAGCAATAAAGTAAAGTAATTACATGGCGTTTGTGATTGACTCGCAGGTCATACAATAAATAAGACAACTCCTATGGCTCCTGCCGGTTGTCATAGTCATCGACATGCAAGTCGTGAACCCTATTACAAGAACATGATCAATCTCATACATCACAATGCATCACATCACATCCTTCTGGCCATATCACATCACAAGGCATATGCTGCAAAAACAAGTTAGACGTTCTCTAATTTGTAGTTGCAAGTTTTTACGTGGTTGCTATAGGTTTCTAGCAAGAACGTTTCTTACCTACGCCAAAACCACAACGTGATATGCCAATTGCTATTTACCCTTCATAAGGACCCTTTTCATCGAATCCAATCCAACTAAGGTGGGAGAGACAGACACCCGCTAGCCACCTTATGCAACTGGTGCATGTCAGGCGGTGGAACCGGTCTCACGTAAGCATACGTGTAAGGTTGGTCCGGGCCGCTTCATCCCACAATACCGTCGAATCAAGATAAGACTAGTAACGGCAAGCGTATTAACAAAATCGACGCCCACAACTGCTTTGTGTTCTACTCGTGCATAGATTCTACGCATAGACCTAGCTCATGATGCCACTGTTGGGAGACGTAGTAGTAAATCAAAATTTTCCTACGTGTCACCAAGATCTATCTATGGAGAAACCAGCAAACGAGTGGGGAGAGATTGGATCTTCATACCTTTGAAGATCGCTAAGCGGAAGCGTTACAAGAACGCGGTTGATGGAGTCGTACTCGCAGCGATTCAGATCGCGGTAGATCCGATCAAGTGCCGAACGGACGGCACCTCCGCGTTCAACACACGTGCAGCCCGGTGACGTCTCCTACGCCTTGATCCAGCAAGGAGGAAGGAGAGGTTGGGGAAGAGCTCCAGCAGCAGCACGACGGCGTGGTGGTGGTGGAGTAGCAAGGTATCCCGGCAGGGCTTCGCCTAAGCACTGCGGAGGAGGAAGAAGCAGAATAGGGCTGCAGCGAGAGAGAAAGAGTTCATCGTCTCAAACCTGCCCAAACCCTTGCATATATATAGGAGGAAGGAGAGGGAGGGCTGGCTTGGCCCCTCCTCCAAGGAGGAGGGATTCGGCCGAAGTGGGGGGAGAGTCCTCCTCCCACACGGGAGGTGGATCTCCCCCTTTTAAATCCCTTTTGCCTCTATCTCCAGATCCCTGGCGCATGGGCCCTTTCTAGAAGGTATTGTCTGGCCCAATATGGGCTGGCAGACCTCCTCTAAGGGCCCATGAGGTCCTTTGGTCGTCACCCCCTCCCGGGGGTCCTCCGGCACCCTCCCGGCACTCCCGGTACAATACCGATGAGCCCGAAAACTTTCCGGTGACCCAAACTGGACTTCCTATATATCAATCTTTACCTCCGGACCATTCCGGAGCTCCTCGTTACATCCGGGATCTCATCCGGGACTCCGAACAACCTTCAGTAATCACGTATACCTTTTCCCTATAACCCTAGCGTCATCGAACCTTAAGTGTGTAGACCCTACGGGTTTGGGAGACACGTAGACATGACCGAGACACCTCTCCGGCCAATAACCAACAGCGGGATCTGGATACCCATGTTGGCTCCCACGTACTCCACGATGATCTCATCGGATGAACCACGATGTCAGGGATTCAATCAATCCCGTATACAATTCCCTTTGTCTATCGGTATGGTACTTGCCCGAGATTCGATCGTCGATATCCGCATACCTTGTTCAATCTCGTTACTGGCAAGTCTCTTTACTCATTCCGTAATACATCATCCCATGACTAACTCCTTAGTCACATTGAGCTCATAATGATGATGTCTTACCGAGTGGGCCCAGAGATACCTCTCCGTCACACGGAGTGACAAATCCCAGTCTCGATTCGTGTCAACCCAACAGACACTTTTGGAGATACCCGTAGCATACCTTTATAGCCAACCAGTTACGTTGTGACGTTTGGCACACCCAAAGCATTCCTACGGTATCCGGGAGTTACACAATCTCATGGTCTAAGGAAATGATACTTGACATTGAAAAGCTTTAGCAAACGAACTACACGATCTTGTGCTATGCTTAGGATTGAGTCTTGTCCATCACATCATTCTCCTAATGATGTGATCCCGTTATCAACGACATCCAATGTCCATGGTCATGAAACCGAGACCATCTATTGATCAACGAGCTAGCCAACTAGAGGCTCACTAGGGACACGTTGTGGTCTATGTATTCACACATGTATTACGGTTTCCGGTTAACACAATTATAGCATGAATAATAGACAATTATCATGAACTAGGAAATACAATAATAACCATTTTATTATTGCCTCTAGGGCATATTTCCAACAGGTCAGGCTTAGAGTACAGAGGGTGAGGTTGAGAAAGTGCACACACACGACATGCCTACTCTCCCGCACAATGGCTGCTTTAAACCCATGCCAACCCTGACCCCATGGCCCTTGATGACTTGTCTCTAGTTGTTGGTGTCAAAACCGTCAGTCCTCGGGTGGGGGTCCCAAGCTGTTAGATTTGATCCATGGGTAACAAGAGATAGGAGACACAAAGCTTTTACCCTGGTTTGAGTCCTCTTTAAGGAGGTAAAACCCTACGTCTTGCTCTTGCTTATATTATGGGTGTATCAACATACAGAGTTGATCTACCTCGAGATCGTAAGTTGTGGTCTAAACCCTAAGTATGATGATGATGAATGTATATGTTTCCTCTATAGGATAAATGCTTTGGCTTATATAGGCACCGGGGGTATCTAGGGTTACATATATTTGTTGCCATCTAGGGATTACATGTCAAATCTATAGCCATGCTTGGTGTACACGTCAAGTCTTCGATGAAGTCAGATATCCTTAAGCCATGGGTTAAGGCCTACGAAGTCCTTCCTTCTTGATGGGTTGTCAGTCCAACCAATGGACTAGACTAGCTCGTCTGGGACCCCTAGTCCACAACACCGTCACCGGTGTTCTATTGATTCACCTAGTCCACCACAACACATGGGGGTGCAGGTGTGGGACACATTTTCTTCCTATTATTTTCTTCAGATCTCATCCTTTTTTGTACTTTAATTCTGTCCAATAATTTCATGGTTTTATCCATGTTTTCTATTACTAGGCAAAGGGGGCCATTTTGTTTTTTGTTTTTTAAAGGCTGCAAATTCTTGAAACTATCAGCTACATCTTTCTTAGGAAACCATACAGAACCGCAATCATTTCCCCCTTTTTATTGAACCTAGAAACCTTTTCCCCTAGTAATGATTTTTTTCGTAGTACAATACTACTGGCTCTATCTCCGGTGACAAATAAATTTGATCCGTCAGATTTTGAGTGAGTAGTATACACAACATCAAGACGAAATCACGAGACACAATTACTTTCGGACGTGGCTAGCTAGCGCATGGGCACCCATTCGTAGGAGCGAGCGCTCTCCAAAAAAAGGAAGCAGCAAAGTTGCGTACGACCAGGACAGTCCAAAAATGAAACCCCGTGCGACCTGGTTCCCTCTTTGAGGTGCAATCAATTAATTTTCTTCCTTTTTTTCAAAATGCTACATCTTTGATCCGAACGCCAGAATTGAGATCCGTTTTCACGGCTGGGTTTCTTACGACGAACTCTTCAAAACTAGATCCCATATGGATAGGTTTCGACAAACTTTTTTTGGCAACTCTGGGTGATATTGAGACAACATTAGTGCTATAGGAAAGCATATTTTATTTCTTTTTGGACCACATATTTGGTAGATTTTTGTAAAAAATGAGAAAATCACACAAAACATGAGACGCATTTAGTGCTACATACAATCAACTTCATTGCACTATGTGACGAGGGTATGTACGTAGGGTAGGGTCCTAGGCCTGACCTACATACCCTACCTAAGAACACTATATTGGAGGACTTAAAGGTTTCAAGAGAGATTCCGACTAGATCCACCATGGTGCTCAAGTCACTCGACATCTAATCCACTCGGTATCTTCTCCCTCCACTCGACAGTCACCTGTCATTCGGAAGACCTCACTTCCAGTCGACGCCAGAAGACCAGAAGCCACTCCTAGGAGGCTAACAGGCAGGCGTTAGGCCAGTCGTCATTAGTAGCAATTATGATGTACGTTACCAGTAACGCTTGTCTTTATACCCACGATCGGACCCTTGGATGCCTCACACTTATGAGGGGCAGCGTACTCTATATAAAGCGCTCCTCCCCTCTGGCACAAGGGTTCGCAACCTCTGTAATTCATACTCTCCACACGATAAAAGCTCCCGAGCACTGAGACGCAAGGCTGTTACCTCCACGAGAGGGGCCTGAACTCATACATCCATGTGTACACACCGTAGCTAGGACTTTGCCCTCTCCTTTCGTACCCCTATCTTCTACTGCCAGACTCATTCCCACGACAGTTGGCGCCCACCGTGGAGCAGGCGTCTAAGCGACTTCTAGCGAGGTTGCATTTTCCCCCTTCGTCATGTCTTCCGGCGGTGTTTTCTCCCTGGGCCACGAGATTCGTTTCGGAGCGCTCACCTTCATCGCCAGCGATTCGGCATGGCTCCAAGAAGCGCCTCTTGACATTGAGGCGCTCCCAGTCCACGGGGCCATGCACTTCCATGTGAGCTCCTGTGGTGTACTTCTGCGACAGCCGTCGACCCTGTACTCTTCGGCTCTCCCCGCTGTTCGCCGTCACAAGCGATCCGGTCGCTCACGGCTCCAGCGCTGGGTGAGGCACGCGACGGCCCACCAAGTTTCATCTCCGTAGATTGCGGCGATTGAACCTGCCGAGTCACTTCACGGCGTGTTCGATTCGGACTCCGATCAGTCTGACGTTCCCTCTGAGTGCGAGAGCTGCGATCCTGCAGCGGAGGTTCTTATGGCTGGTACTCACCACAGCCCGTTGCCAGGTTTCGGCCACGACAGGCGTGAGGCTGGTGGACCGTCGAATGAGCAGCCGCGCTGAGATGAGGAGGTCCTCCATCCTCCCATTGTCGGAGCGATCGCTTAGGGTCAGGTCTTGGAGGCCGCACGCATTCGGCTCGAAGAGATCTAGAGGGAGCTCGACAAGCGCGCTCGCCAACGTCCACCAGCTTCCTGTCAACGACAACAACAACTGTTTCCGAGTGGTTCACAGAACAATGTTGAGGTATACCGTACTCTAGTCTTAAATGTTGTAGCAGCGGCTAGAATAGCAGATTTCATTCAGCCATCGCGATCAGAGGCTGGCAAAGGTTTCTTGCAGATTAGAGCATTGCTTGATGCAGGACAACGTAGAATTCAATTGTTTCGCAGTCGCGCAATAAGATTCATAGTAATTCACCAAGAGCAGAGATTGTTCAGTCGACACACAGTCCCGGTTCGCCTTTGTGTTGCAGGGGCAGAGGTTTCCGTGAGAGCAGTACAGAGATTAGTTTCACTGTGATGACCACCGTCGAGTACCCACTCCTCCGCAGGGTGGTCCACACGTGCCCCGGCACCAGGACGGAAGGTGCTCGTTTGGTGATGAGCGGAACACAGGGTTTGATGCTCGAGATCTCCTCACTCAGAGGCGAATCGACAGAGGCAGAGACCACAGGGATGGGTATGACAGAGATTTCTCGAGTGGCAGCACTGCTGTTATTTTTGGTCCCGAGTGCTTTAGCAGGGCCATTCGTTCTGCAGAGATTCCTCCAACTTCAGGTTGGTGGCTTGGATAGGCAAGTTTTCTGGCGAGTCAAAGCCAGAGACGTGGTTGGATGATTACTGAGTGGCTATTCAGATTGGTGGCGGTAACGATAACATTGCAATGAAACACTTGTCCTTGATGTTAGATAGTTCGGCTCGTGCATGGCTGAATCACTTGGCTCCGTTCTAGCATCCACTGGTGGGAGGATCTTGCTTGAGTGTTCATCAGAACGTTCGAGGGCACTTGCAAGCGTCCTACCAGTTTGATTGATTTGCAACATTGTGTTCAGAAGCCCAACGAGTCTTTGAGAGATTACATTCAGCACTGGTCCACTTTGTATCATACAGTGGAGAATGTTTCCGAGCATCAGGCTGTTTGTGCTTTCAAGGCTGGAGTGAAATACAGAGAGCTTTACTTGAAGTTTGGGCGAACAGGTGATATCTCTCTGAGTAAGATGATGGAAATCGCCACTCGGTACACCAATGGCGAAGAAGAAGACCGCCTTCGTAGCGGCAAAGGAAAAGCAGTCGACAACCATGCTGGCGGTAATTCCAGTTGGAAGCAGAAGCGGAAGACTGATGGCCCTGTCCAGGCAGAGGTGACCGCTCTGGTGGCCCAAGGAAAAAACAAGGGGAAATCCAAGGGACAGTTCAACCCCAAGAAAGGGGAAAATCAGCCAGGAACTAATGTTATGGATTTACCGTGTGCGATTCACACGAGGAAAGATGAAGACGGCAATTTGATTTTGCCCGAACATACCACTTGACAGTGTCGTCTATTGATTCAGAAGTTCAAGGAGGCCCCGTCGAGTGAGAAAACCCCCGAAAAAGATGATGAAGATAAAGAAAATTTTCCCGATGTCAATGCTATGCTGATGATTTTTGCTGATGTTGAAAGCAAGAGTCGACTAAAGGTCACAAACAGAGAAGTCAATATGGCCGTGCCTACAACTCCCACCTACCTCAAGTGGTCTCAGACTGCCATCACATTTGATCAGTCAGATCATCCGGCTCATGTGGCCACTCCCTGTCGGCAGGCTTTGGTGGTTGATCCCGTTGTGGGAGGCACTCGACTCCGCAAGGTCCTCATGGATGGTGGAAGCGGTTTGAACATTTTGTATGCGGATATCCTTAAAGGGATGGGCACTCTGATGTCTCGACTCAGTGAGAGAAACATGCAGTTCCACGGATTCATCCCAGGGAAGAAGGCCAAGTAACTCGGCCAAATCGCATTGGATGTGACATTCGGGACGGATAAAAAATTTCGCAAGGAAAAATTGACGTTTGAAGTCATGGACTTCCAAAGCGCGTACCACGCCATTCTTGGTCGACCAACTTATGCCCGTTTCATGGCTCGTCCATGTTACGTGTATCTCAAACTGAAGATGCCTGGGCCCAAGGGTGTGATCATATTCACTGGCAATCGACAGAGGGCCGAGGAGTGCCTCCAGTAGGGCTCCAAAATTGCCGATCATCAGATGACTATGGTCGAACTAGAAGAGTACAAGAAGAGTGCTGACCCTACTGATTTGTTGTGTGCTAAGAAGCCTGCTTCTGAGTCTTCTTTTTAGTCGGCAGGGGAAGTGAAAAATGTGCACATCCACCCGACAGATTCAATTGCTGCCCCGACCAACATATCATCAACACTCGACAACAAATAGGAAGCCGAGCTCATCCAGTTCCTCCATGAGAACTGGGACATCTTCGCATGCAAGCCTACTAACATGTCGGGGGTTCCCACGAAGCTGGCTGAGCACCGACTATGAGTTGATCCATTGGCCAAGCCAGTTAAAGAGCATTTGCGTCGGTCTGCGGTAGAGAAGCGTAAAGCAATCAACGAATAGGTGGCTCGTCTCTTGCAGGCCAAGTTCATTCGGGAGATTTACCACTCCGAGTGGCTCTCAAATGTTGTCATGGTTCCCAAGAAGGACAAGTAACTCCGCATGTGTATTGACTTCAAGCATATCAACCGGGTCTGCCCGAAAGATCATTTCCCGCTCCCTTGCATCGATCAGATTGTTGACTCGACTGCGGGATGCGAGCGTTTATCGTTTCTAGATGCATACCTCGGTTACCATTAGATCCGTCTGTTTGGTCCGGATGAAATAAAAACAGCCTTCATCACCCCATTTGGATGTTTTTTCTATATCACCATGCCATTTGGTTTGAAGAATACCGACACTACTTTCATGTGCATGATTCAGAAATGTTTACTTGACCAGATTCCTCAGAAGGTTGAAGCGTACACGGACGATATTGTCGTCAAGTCCCGCAAAGGTTCTGACCTGCTGGCTGACTTGGCTGAGACATTCGCCAATCTGAGGAGGTATGATATGAAGCTGAATCCAGCTAAGTGTACTTTCAGGGTTCCTGGTGGCAAGTTGCTCAGTTTTCTCATTTCCGAACGAGGGATCGACGTTAACCCTGAGAAAATCAACGCCATTACCCGAATGAAGAGTCCCATGCAAGTGCACGATGTTTAGAAGCTCACAGGTTGCTTGGCAGCATTGATTCGATTCATTTCTCGTCTCGGTGAGAAGGCGTTGCCTTTGTACCGACTGATGAAGAAGTCTGACACGTTCGAGTGGACTCCAGAATCTGAAGCAGCGTTTGTCAAGCTCAAAGCCCTGCTTTCCACCCAGCCGGTGCTTGCTGCTTTGCGCAACAAAGAGCCTTTGCTCCTATACATCGCGGCCACTAATCAGGTCGTCAATACAGTTTTGACTGTCGAGCAGGAAGAGGAAGGCAAGGCCTACAAAGTCCAGCATCCAGTCTACTACATTTATGAAGTGTTAACTCCTTTGAAGCAAAGGTACCCGCATTACCAGAAGCTTGTCTATGGCATCTATCTGTCAGCGAAGAATGTAGCACATTATTTTCAAGACCACTCGATTTTAGTTGTCAGTGATGCTCAGTTATCTGAAATCCTCAACAATCGAGACGCGACTGGTCGAGTGTCTAAATGGGCGATTGAGCTCTTATATTTTGACATCAAGTTCGAAGCCAAGAAAGCGATCAAGTCTCAGGCACTTGCTGATTTTATGGCCGAGTGGATTGAACATCGGCAGCCAATCCAGATCCACTCGGCACACTGGACCATGTTCTTTGATGGCTCTAAAATGTTGAATGGGTCCAGTGCTGGTGTTGTTTTGGTGTCCCCAAAAGGCAACAAACTCAGTTATGTACTACAGATTCACTTCGATTCCTCCAACAATGAAGCAGAATATGAAGCACTGTTGTACGGGTTGTGCATGGATATCACACTCGAAGCCAAGCGCTTGATGGTTTATGGCGACTCAGATTTGGTGGTCAATCAAGTGATGAAAGAGTGGGATGTTCGGAACCCCGCTATGACTGGATACTACAACACCGTCAGAAAGCTCGAGAATAAGTTTGAAGGTCTGGAACTCCATCATGTTCCCCGAGTGAAGAATCAAGTGACATGTCCCCAACAATGTATTCTTGGAGCATCTTCACACTCCTTCAGTGTAGTTGGATCCCTTCACCGAAGAGCCCCCGCAAGCTATGAGCCCCTCAGATCCAACTGGAGTTCATGTCCCTGCAGTTATTGATTTGTTCATGGAGGTTTTAGTCATCATTCCCGACTGGACAATGCCCTATATTGCGTATATTATGAGGCAAGAACTCCCTGAAGATGAGATTGAAGCCCGACAGATCGTCCGCAGATCCAAAGCTTTTACTATGATGGATGATCAGCTATACAGAGAAAGCATAACTGGTGTGACGAAGTGATGCATTTCCCCTGAAGAAGGTCGAATGATCCTGGAAGAAATTCACTTGGGAACTTGCGGCCATCATGCGTCCTCCCGGACGATCGTCGCTAAAGCATATCATGCTGGTTTCTTCTGGCCGCGTGCCAATGAGATGGCTAAGGACATTGTAGATCATTGTGAAGGATGCCAGTTCTATGCAAACCTGTCTCACAAACCCGCGTCTGCCCTGAAGACCATTCCCCTTGCTCGGCCGTTCGCTGTCTGGGGTCTAGATATGGTTGGTCCCTTTCGGACTGGCTAGAGTGGATTTACTCATTTGCTTGTTGCAGTCGACAAGTTTACGAAGTGGATCGAGGCCAAGCCAATAAACAAATTGAACTCTCGTACTGCAATCAAATTCATGAGAGAGATAATTTACCGATATGGAGTTCCCCACAACATCATCACACATAATGGCTCAAACTTTGACTCGGAAGAGTTTAGACACTTCTGCCTCTCCCAAGGCACTCGAGTGGATTATGCCTCTGTTGCACACCCCAAACTAATGGTCAAGCTAAGCGAGCTAATGGTCTCATCTTGCAAGGTCTGAAGCCTCGTCTCATCCGGGACTTAGAACATGCCGCCGGAGCTTGGGTGTTTGAGTTGCCATCTGTTTTGTGGGGCTTGAGAACTACTCCTAATCAGTCAACTGTACAAACTCCTTTTTTCCTGGTCTACGGAGCCGAAGCCGTCCTGCCGAGTGATTTGTTTCATAATTCTCCCAGAGTGGATCTTTATATTGAAGCTGAAGCTGAACAAGCAAGACAAGATGGTGTAGATCTCCTAGAAGAGGAACGTGAGATGGCTTTGATTCAGACAACTACCTACCAGCAAGATCTGCGACGCTTCCATGCAAAGCACGTCAAGAGTCGGTCATTTCATGAGGGTGACTTGGTACTCCAAGTGGATCAACAGCGACCCCACAAGCTCTCTCCGGCATGGGAAGATCCTTTTGTCATCACCAAGGTGTTGAAAAACGGAGACTATCACCTATACAACCTGAAGAAGCAGATTGACAAGCCGCGAGCCTAGAATGAAGATCTGCTCCGGCATTTCTATACCTAAAAATAGTGTGGTATTGATGTAATAAAAAGTATTTCAGACAATGTCATTTATGCAAGTATGACTTCCTTAGACTTTCTTTGATTCCGATCATGTGATTTCACACTTGGGAACACTCTGAGTGTCGAGCAATCCTCGCACTCGGGGCCTTAGCTGCGAACCAGCTTTGGCCTAAGACATCATCATAATGAGCTCAATGTGACTAAGGAGTTAGCCACGGGATGATGTGTTACGGAACGAGTAAAGAGACTTGCCGGTAATGAGATTGAATAAGGTATAGAGATACCAACGATCAAATCTCGGGCAAGTATCATACCGATAGACAAAGGGAATTGTATACGGGATTGATTGAATCCCCGACATCGTGGTTCATCCGATGAGATCATCATGGAGCATGTGGGAGCCAACATGGGTATCCAGATCCTTCTATTGGTTATTGACCGGAGGGGTGTCTCGGTCATGTCTATGTGTCTCCCGAACCCGTAGGGTCTACACACTTAAGGTTCGATGACGCTAGGGTTATAGGGAAATGGTATACGTGATTACCGAAAGTTTTTCGGAGTCCCAGATGAGATCCCGTACGTCACAAGGAGCTCCGGAATGGTCCGTAGGTAAAGATTGATATATAGGAAGTCCAGTTTTGGTCATCGGAAAGTTTTCGGGCTCATCGGTAGTGTACCGGGAGTGCTCGGAGGGTGCCGGAGGACCCCGAGAGGGGTGTGACGAACATAGGACTTCGTGGGCCCTTAGATGAGGTGTGCCAGCCCTTATTGGGCTGGCCAAGACCTTCCAGAAGGGCCCATGCGGCTGGAGATAAAAGGATAGGGCTGAAAAGATTTAAAAGGAGGAGATCCACCTCCCTTGTGAGAGGTGGACTCTCCCCCTAGTTCGGCCGAAGCTCTCCTCCTTGGAGGAGGGGACAAGGCAGCCCTCCCTCTCCCTCCTCCTATATATATGCAAGGGTTTCGTCTGATTTGAGACACGACTTCTCTCTCTCTCGGCGCAGCCTACCCTTCCTCTTCCTCGTTCTCCGTAGCGCTTGGCGAAGCCCTGCCGGAGTTCACGTAGCTCCACCGTCACCACGCCGTCGTGCTGCCGGAGCTCTCCCTCAACCTCTCCTTCCTCCTTGCTGGATCAAGGCGTAGGAGACGTCATCGGGGTGCACGTGTGTTGAATGCAGAGGCACCGTTGTTCGGCGCTGAGATCGGAATCCACCGCGATCTGAATCGTTGCAAGTATGACTCCACCAACCGCGTTCTTGTAACGCTTCCGCTTAGCGATCTTCAAAGGTATGAAGATGCAATCTCTCCCACTCGTTGCTGGTTTATCCATGGATAGATCTTGGTGATCATAGGAATTTTTTTGATTTACTACTACGTCTCCCAACAGTGGCATCATGAGCTAGGTCTATGCGTAGAATCTATCCACTAGTAGAACACAAAGCAGTTGTGGGCATCAATCTTGTTAATTTTCTTACCACTACTAGTCTTATCTTGATTCAGCAGTATTGTGGGATGAAGCGGCCCGAGCCAACTTTACACGTACGCTTACGTGAGACCGGTTCCACCGTCTGACATGCACTTGTTGCATAAGGTGGCTAGCGGTTGTCTCTCTCTCTCACCTTAGTCGGATTGGATTCGATGAAAAGGGTCCTTATGAAGGGTAAATGGCAATTGGCATATCACGTTGTGGTTTTGGCGTAGGTAAGAAATGTTCTTGCTAGTAATCTATAGCAGCCACGTAAAAACTTGCAACTACAAATTAGAGGACGTCTAACTTGTTTTTGCAGCATATGCCTTGTGATGTGATATGGCCAAAGGATGTGATGTGATGCATTGTGATGTATGAGATTGATCATGTTCTTGTAATAGGATTCACGACTTGCATGTCGATGAGTATGACAACCGGCAGGAGCCATAGGAGTTGTCTTATTTTATTGTATGACCTGCGTGTCAATCATAAACGCCATGTAATTACTTTACTTTATTGCTATACGTTAGCTATAGTAGTAGAAGTAATAGTTGGCGAGACAACTTCATGAAGACACGATGACGGAGATCATGGTGTCATGCCGGTGACAGTGATGATCATGGTGCCCCGAAGATGGAGATCAAAGGAGCAAGATGATATTGGCCATATCATGTCACTATATTGATTGCATGTGATGTTTATCATGTTTACATCTTATTTGCTTAGAACGACGGTAGTAAATAAGATGATCTCCCAATAAAATTTTAAGAAAAGTGTTCACTCTAACTGTGCACTGTTGCTAAGGATCGTCGTTCGGAAGCACCACGTGATGATCGGGTGTGATAGGTTCTAATGTTCGCATACAACGGGTGTAAGCTAGATTTACACACGCGATACACTTAGGTTGACTTGACGAGCCTAGCATGTACAGACATGGCCTCGGAACACGGAAGACCGAAAGGTCGAACATGAGTCGTATAGAACATACGATCAACATGGAGATGTTCACCATGGATGACTAGTCCGTCTCACGTGATGATCGGACACGGGCTAGTTGACATGGATCATGTGTCACTTGGATGACTAGAGAGATGTCTATCTAAATGGGAGTTCATTAAATAATTTGATTATGTGAACTTAATTATCATGAACTTAGTCTAAAATTATCTTTACAATCTATATTGTAGATCCAATGGCCAACACGAATGTCACCCTCAATTTCAACGCGTTCCTAGAGAAAACCAAGCTGAAAGATGATGGAAGCAACTATGCGGACTGGGTCCATGGTTTGAGGATCATCCTCATAGATTCCAAGAAATTATATGTCCTCGATGCACCGCTAGGTGACCCACCCCTTCTCCCATCAGAGCAAGACGTTGCGAAAGCTTGGCATTCTCGTTGCGATGATTACTCCCTTGTTCAGTGCGGCATGCTTTATAGTTTAGAACCGGGGCTCCAAAAGCGTTTTGAGCAACACGGAGCATATGAGATGTTCCAAGAGCTGAAACTGGTTTTTCAAGCTCATGCCCGGGTCGAGAGATATGACGTCTCCGACAAGTTCTTCAGCTGTAAGATGGAGGAGAACAGTTCTGTCAGTGAGCACATCCTCAAGATGTCTGGGCTTCACAACCGCTTGACTCAGCTGGGAGTTAATCTCCCGGATGACTCAGTCATTGACAGAATCCTCCAGTCGCTTCCACCTAGCTACAAGAGCTTTGTGATGAACTACAACATGCAAGGGATGGAGAAGTCCATTCCTGAGTTGTACTCGATGCTGAAATCAGCGGAGGTCGAGATCAAAAAGGAGCATCAAGTGTTGATGGTGAATAAGACCACTAGTTTCAAGAAAGTCAAGGGTAAGAAGAACTTCAAGAAGGACGGCAAAGCTGTTGCCGCGCCCGGTAAGCAAGTTGCCGGGAAGAAGAAGAACAAGAATGGACCCAAGCCTGATACTGAGTATTTTTACTGCAAGGGTATCGTCACTGGAAGCAGAACTGCCCCAAGTACTTAGAGGATAAGAAGGACGACAACGTTAAAGGTATATGTGATATACGTGTTATTGATGTGTACCTAACCAGCGCTCGTAGTAGCTCCTGGGTATTTGATACCGATGCAGTTGCTCACATTTGTAACTCCAAGCAGGAGCTGCGGAATAAGCGGAGACTGGCAAAGGACAAGGTGACGATGCGCGTCGGGAATGGTTTCAAGGTCGATGTGATCACCGTCGGTATGCTACCTCTACATCTACCTTCGTGATTAGTGTTAAACCATAATAATTGTTATTTAGTACCAGCTTTGAGCATGAACATTGTATATGGATCTCGCTTGATTCGAGATGGCTACTCATTTAAATCTGAGAATAATGGTTGTTCTATTTATATGAGAGAAATGTTTTATGGTCATGCCCCGCTGGTCAATGGTTTATTTTTGATGAATCTCGAATGTGATGTTACACATGTCCATAGTGTGAGTAATAAAAAGTGTAAGGTTGATAACGATAGTCCCACTTACATGTGGCACTGCCACCTTGGTCATATTGGTGTCAAACGCATGAAGAAGCTCCATACTGATGGACTTTTGGAGTCTCTTGATTTCGAATCATTTGACACGTGCGAACCATGCCTCATGGGCAAGATGACCAAGACTCCGTTCTCCGGAACAATGGAGCGAGCAACTGACTTGTTGGAAATAATACATACCGATGTATGCGGTCCAATGAGTGTCGAGGCTCGTGGTGTCTACCGTTATGTTCTCACCCTCACTGATGACTTAAGTAGATATGGGTATGTCTACTTAATGAAACATAAGTCTGAAACTTTTGAAAGGTTCAAGGAATTTCAGAGTGAGGTAGAGAATCAACGTGACAGGAAAATAAAGTGCCTACGATCTGATCGTGGCGGAGAATATTTAAGTCACGAGTTTGGCATGCACCTAAGGAAATGTGAAATTGTTTCACAACTCACGCCGCCTGGCACACCTCAGCGAAATGGTGTGTCTGAACGTCGTAATCGCACTCTATTAGATATGGTACGATCTATGATGTCTCTTACCGACTTACCGCTATCATTTTGGGGATATGCATTAGAGACTGCCGCATTCACTTTAAATAGGGCACCGTCAAAATCCGTTGAGACGACACCGTATGAATTATGGTTTGGAAAGAAACCTAAGCTGTCGTTTCTAAATGTTTGGGGATGCAATGCTTACGTGAAGAAACTTCAACCTGAGAAGCTCGAACCCAAAGCAGAAAAGTGTGTCTTCATAGGATATCCCAAAGAGACTATTGGGTATACCTTCTACCTCAGATCCGAAGGCAAAGTCTTTGTTGCCAAGAATGGATCCTTTCTCGAGAAAGAGTTTCTCTCGAAAGAAGTAAGCGGGAGGAAAATAGAACTTGATGAGGTAATTGTACCTCCACTCGAACCGAAGAGTAGCGCAGCACAGAAGTTGTTTCTGTGGAGCCTGCACCGGCTGGAGAGGAAGTTAATGATGATGATCATGAAACTTCAAATCAAGTTACTGTTGAATGTCGAAGGTCCACTAGGACACGTTCCGCACTAGAGTGGTACGGCAACCCTGTCCTGGAGATCATGTTGTTGGACAACGGTGAACCTTCGAACTATGAAGAAGCAATGGCGGGCCCGGATTCCAACAAATGGCTTGAGGCCATGAAATCCGAGATAGGATCCATGTATGAGAACAAAGTATGGACTTTGGTGGACTTGCCTGATGATAAGCGAGCCATTGAAAATAAATGGATCTTTAATAGGAAGACTGACGCGGATGGTAATGTAACCGTCTATAAGGCTCGGCTTGTCGCTAAGGGTTATCGACAAGTTCAAGGAGTTGACTACAATGAGACTTTCTCACCCGTAGCGATGCTGAAGTCTGTCCGAATCATGTTAGCAATTGCCGCATTTTATGATTATGAGATCTGGCAAATGGACGTCAAAACGGCATTCCTTAATGGCTTCCTCAAGGAAGAACTATATATGATGCAGCCGGAAGGTTTTGTCGATCCTAAAGATGCTAACAACGTATGCAAGCTCCAGCGCTCCATCAATGGGCTGGTGCAAGCATCTCGGAGGTGGAACATCCGATTTAATGAAGTGATTAAAGCGTTTGGGTTTGTACAGGTTTACGGAGAACCCTGTATTTACAAGAAAGTGAGTAGGAGCTCTGTAGCATTTCTCATATTATATGTGTTGGAAATATGCCCTAGAGGCAATAATAAATTAGTTATTATCACATTTCCTTGTTCATGATAATCGTTTATTATCCATGCTATAATTGTATTGATCGGAGACTTAGATGCATGTGTGGATACATAGACAAAACCATGTCCCTAGTATGCCTCTAATAGACTAGCTCGTTGATCAAAAGATGGTTAAGGTTTCCTAGCCATGGACATGAGATGTCATTTGATAGCAGGGTCACATCATTAGGAGAATGATGTGATGGAAAAGACCCAAACTGCAAACGTAGCATATGATCGTGTCAGTTTATTGCTACTGTTTTCCGCATGTCAAGTATGTGTTCCTATGACCATGAGCTCATGCAACTCACAGATATCGGAGGAGTGCCTTGTGTGTATCAAACGTCGCAATGTAACTGGGTAACTATAAAGGTGCTCTACAGGTATCTCCGATGGTGTCTGTTGAGTTGGCATGGATCGAGACTGGGATTTGTTACTCCGTGTGACGGAGAGGTATCTCGGGGCCCACTCGGTAATGCAACATCACAATAAGGCTTGCAAGCAATGTGACTAATTGTTAGTTGCGGGATCTTGTATTACGGAACTGTTGGGGAACGTCGCATGGGAAACAAAATTTTTCCTATGCACACGCAAACCTATCCATGGTGATGAGCATCTACGAGAGGGAGAGTGGATCTACGTACCCTTGTAGATCGCTAAGCGGGAAGCGTTAAGAAACGCGGTTGGTGTAGTCGAACATCTTCGCGATCCAAATCGCCGAGCGTCCCGTGATCTCGTCACGATCCGTCCCGCGATCCAATCACGATCCGTCCCGTGAACTCATCACGATCCGTCCCGTGATCTCATCACGATCCGTCTCACGATCTTGGTCATGATCTGTCCCGCGAACTCATCACGATCCGTTCCGCGATCTCATCACGAACCGTCTCGCGATCTCGATCACGGTCCTTCCGATCTAGCGCCGAACGGACGGCACCTCCGCGTTCAGCACACGTGCAGCTTGATGACGATCTCCACCGCCTTGATCTAGCAAGAGGAGGTGGAGAGGAGAGAGAGTTCACCAGCAGCGTGACGGCGCTCCGGTGATGGTGGTGGAGTGATTCCGGCAGGGCTTCGCCTAAGCGCTGCGGAAAACCGATCTAGAGGAGAAACTGTGTACCGGTGAAACGGGTAGCACGTGGCCGGAAATTCTGTCCAAAAACCACACAATCCACTAGTATATATAGGAGGAGAGTAGAGGAGAGGCAGCCAAGGCCTTTGGGTCGGCCGAAATAGGAGGTGGGAGCAATCCTACTTCACCTCCAATCCTAGTTGGAGTAGGATTGCCTCCTATTGTCTGATTTTCCACTTTTTGCTTTAGGACTTTCTCTCCTGCGCCATGGGCCTTTGTGGCTGTTTTCCCAGCCCACTAAGGGCTGGTTATTATTCTCCCACAGCCCATGGACCTCTTGGGGTCGAAATACCCCTCCCGGAGGTCCTCCGGTACACTATCGGCACTCCCGGTACAATACCGATACTCCCGGTACACTACCGATGAGCCCGAAACTTTTCCGGAAACCAAACTGGGACTTCCTATATATGAATCTTTACCTCCGGACCATTCCGGAGCTCCTCGTGACGTCCGGGATCTCATCCGGGACTCCGAACAACCTTCGGTCACCACCATACATAACTCTACACTACCGAAACGTCACCGAACCTTAAGTGTGCAGACCCTGCGGGTTCGAGAACTATGTAGACATGACCGAGACACCTCTACGGTCAATAACCAATGGCGGGACCTGGACGTCCACATTGGTTCCTACATATTCTACGAAGATCTTTATCGGTCGAACCTCTATGTCAAGGATTCAGTTAATCCCGTATATCGTTCCCTTTGTTCTTCGGTATGTTACTTGCCCGAGATTCGATCGTCGGTATCTCCATACCTAGTTCAACCTCGTTACCGGCAAGTCTCTTTACTCGTTCCATAATACAAGATCCCGCAACTAACAATTAGTCACATTGCTTGCAAGGCTTATTGTGATGTTGCATTACCGAGTGGGCCCCGAGATACCTCTCCGTTACACGGAGTAACAAATCCCAGTCTCGATCCATGCCAACTCAACACACACCATCGAAGATACCTGTAGAGCACCTTTATAGTCACCCAGTTATGTTGCGACGTTTGATACACACAAGGCACTCCTCCGATATCCGTGAGTTGCATGATCTCATGGTCATAGGAACATATACTTGACATGCAGAAAACAGTAGCAATAAACTGACACGATCATATGCTATGTTTGTAGTTTGGGTCTTATCCATCACATCATTCTCCTAATGATGTGATCCCGTTATCAAATGACATCTCATGTCCATGGCTAGGAAACCTTAACCATCCTTTGATCAACGAGCTAGTCCATTAGAGGCATACTAGGGACATGGTTTTGTCTATGTATCCACACATGCATTTAAGTCTTCGATCAATACAATTATAGCATGGATAATAAACGATTATCATGAACAAGGAAATATGATAATAACTAATTTATTATTGCCTCTAGGGCATATTTCCAACAGTCTCCCACTTGCACTAGAGTCAATAATCTAGTTCACATCACCATGTGATTCGCATTGTTATGAATCTAACACCCAATCAGTTTATGGGCTCGATCATGCTTTATATGTGAGAGAGGTCTTATAGTTAACGGGTCTGCGATATTCAGATCCGTGTGTACTTTGCAAATCTCTATGTCAAACCGTAAACACTGCTACCACACTCCACTTGGTACTATTTCCAAATGGCTGCTCCACTATACGTATCCAGATTGCTACTAGTAGTCATCCAGATAGGTGTTAAAGCTTGCATCGACGTAACTCTTTACGACGAACTCTTTATCACCTCCACAATCAAGAAACATTTCCTTAGTCCTCTATTTACTAAGGATAATTCCGACCGCTATCCAGTGATCCACTCCTGGACCACTCTTGTACCCCTTGACAGACTCATGGCAAGGCACACATAGGTGCGGTACACAGCATGTCATAATATAGAGCCTATGGCTAAGGCATAGGGGACGACGTTCGTCCTTTCTCTTTCTTCAGCCGTTGTCGAGCTTTGAGTCTCACTCAACTTCACACCTTACAAATCAGACGATTACTATTTCTCTGGCTGATCCATTTTGAACTCTTTCAAAATCTTGTGAAGGTATGCACTCATTGAAAGTCTCATCAAGCATCTTGATCTATCTCTATAGATTTTGATGCTCAACAATTAGGTAGCTTTATCCAGATCTTCCTTTGAAAATCACTTTCCAAATAACCGTTTTATGCTTCCAGAAACTCTACATTATTTCTGAACAACAATATGTCATCCACATATACTTATCAGAAATTCTATAGTGCTCCCACTCACTTTATTGCAAATACAAGTTTCTCATAAACTTTGTATAAACATCAAAACTTTGATCACCTCATCAAAGCGTATATTCCAACTCCGAGATGCTTGCTTCAGTCCATGGAAGGATCACCGAAGCTTGCACACCTTTTAGCATCCTTAGGCCTGACAAAAACCTTCTGGTTGTATCACATACAACCTTTCCTCAAGTAAACCATTAAGGAAACGATGTTTTGACATCCATCTGCCAGATTTCATAATTGAAAACACAGCAACTGCTAACATAATTCCAACAGACTTTTAGCATCGCTACGAGTGAGAAAGTCTCATCGTAGTCAACTCCTTGAACTTGTCACAAACATCTTTGCAACAAGTCGAGCTTTACAAATAGTGACATTCACCATCAGTGTTTGTCTTCATTTTAAAGATCCATTTGTACTCAACGACCTGCCGTCCAACGAGCAAGTCTACCAAAGTCTACACTTGGTTTTAATACATGGATCCTATCTAGGATTTCATGGCCTCCAACCATTTGTCGGAATCCGGGCCCATCATCGCTTCTCCATAGCTCGTAGGTTCATCGTTGTCCAACAACATGACCTCCAAGACAGAGTTGTCGTACCGCTCAGGAGCAGTACACATCCTTGTCGACCTACGAAGTTCGATAGTAACTTGATCCTGAAGCTTCATGATCATCATCATTAACTTCCTCTTCAACTAACGTAGGCTTCACAGAAACATCTTTCTGCGCTGCGCTACTCTCTGGTTGAACAAAGGTTTAACAACCTCATCAAGTTCTATCTTCCTCCCACTCAATTCCTTTGAGAGAAACTTTTTCTTGAGAAAGGACCCAGTTCTAGCAACAAACACTTTGCACTCGGATCTGAGATAGAAGGCATACCCATCTGTTCTTAGGGTATTCTATGAAGATACATTTGTCCGCTTTGGGTTCTAGCTTATTATGTGAAAATATTTTCCACACAAGCATCGCAGCCCCAAACATTAAGAAATGACAGCTTAGGTTTCTATCAAACCATAATTCACACGGTGTCATCTCAACGGATTTAGATGATGCCCTATTTAAAGTGAATGTAGTTGTCTCTAATGCGTAACCCCAAAAATTATAGTAGTAAAACGATAAGAGACATCACAGTATGCACTATATCAATAGAGCATGACTATGATGTTCGGACACACCATCACACCATGGTGTTCCAGGTGGCGTTAGGTGTGAAACAAATTTCACATTGTCTTAAGTTGTATGCCAAACTCGTAACTCAGATATTCACCTCCACGATCATATCGCGGTCATTTTTATCTTCTTGTCACGATGATCTTTAAACTTCACTCTGAATTTACTTGAACCTTTCAAACGATTCAGACTTGTGTTTCATTAAGTAAGTATACACTATATCTACTCAAATCATCAGTGAAGGTAAGAAAATAATGATATCCACTGCACGCTACAAGACTCACTAGATTGCATACATCAACATGTATCATTTCCAATGAATCACTTTCCCGCTCCATCCAACGGGGTCCTTTAGTCATCTTTCCCAAGAGGCATGGTTCGCATGTCTCAACCGATTCGAAATCGATGAGTCCAAATATCCATCAGCATGGAGTTTCTACATGCGCTTTATACCAATATGACATTTAGCGGCAGTGCCACAAGTATGTGGTACTATCATTATTAACTTTGTATCTTTTGACATCAATGTTATGAACATGTGTACTACTACGATCAAGATTTCAACAAACCATTCTCACTTGGTGCATGACCATTGAAGGTATTATTCATGTAACCAGAATAACTATTATTCTCTGACTTAAATGAATAACCGTATTGCAACAAACATGATCTAATCATGTTCATGCTCAACGCAAAACACCAAATAACATTTATTTAGGTTCGTCACTAATCCTGAAGGTAGAGAGAGAGTGCGATGTTGATCACATCAACCTTGGAAACATTTCCAACACACATCGTCACCTCACCCTTAGCTAGTTCTCCGTTTATTCCGTGGCTTTTATTTCGAGTTACTAACATTTAGCAACCGAACCGGTATCCAATACTCAGGTGCTACTAGGAGTACTAGCAAGGTACACATCAATAACTCGTATATCAAATATACTTCTGTCGATGTTGCCAGCCTTCTTATCTACCAAGTATCTAGGGTTGTTCCGCTTCAGCGACCTCTCACCTCATAATAGAAGCACTTAGTCTCGGGTTTGAGTTCAACTTTGGGTTGCTTCACTGGAGCAGCAACTGACTTGCTATCCATGAAGTTTCCCTCCTTGCTCTTGCCCTTTTCGAAACTAGTGGTTTGATTAACCATCAACACTTGACGCTCCTTCTTGATTTCTACCTTCGCGGTGTCAAACGTCGCGAACAGCTCAGGGATCAATACTTCTATCCCTGGTGTATTATAGTTCATCACTAAGTTCTAGTAGCTTTAGTGACAGTGACTTGGAGAACTATATCAATCACTATCTTATCTGGAAGATCAACTCCCACTTGATTCAAGCGATTGTAGTACCCAGACAATCTGAGTACATGCTCAACGATTGAGCTATTCTCCTTCATCTTACAAGCAAAGAATCTTGTTGGAGATCTCATATCTCGCAACAAAGGCACGAGCCTGAGATCACAATCTCTGCTCCTAGAACATCTCATATGTTCCGTGACGTTCAAAACGTTTTGGAGCCTCAATTCTAAGCCGTAATGCATGACGCACTAAACTATCAAGTAGTCATCGAAACGTGCCTGTTAGATGTTCACAACATCTATAGACGACGCTAGAGGGGGTGGCGCACCGAGCGGTGCATTAAGGACATAAGCCTTCTGTGCAGCAATGAGGACAATCCTCAGATCACGGACCCAGTCCACAATTTTGCTACCAACATCTTTCAATTCTATTTCTCTAGGAACATATAAAACACACGGGAGCTACAACGCGAGCTAGTAATCTACAACATCATTTGCAAAGACACTTTGACTATGTTCATGATAATGAGTTCAA